>JASDDO010000008.1:387636357-392436357 GCA_030015575.1 Agapanthus africanus
CCACAGTCCAGAAGGTATGCGCATGCCTGGCATGTTTCCTTTATATTTGAAACTCCCGATATGGTTTTTTCCCCAAGTGCCTTATGACCTTGAGGGAGGTCAACAAATCATAAGTCTCAAGTCAAGTTCTACCCGTCATTGTCCTGATTAATTTAGATCCACCCGTATAAACCCTTGACGGAGGTCAACAAGGTTATACGATTGTCCTAAATTAATGCATCTCTATGCAACAGAAAAAAAAACACTTAGCTACCGAACACTACGTCTTGACGGAGGTCAACAAACGCAATACGAATACTAAGTGTTACCTATCTGAAATGAAGGAGGGTTACGGATGGTTTTCGGCAAAAAACCTTTAACGTAATGAACTTGATATAGTTGAAGGAACTCGAATGGATTTGAAAAAGAGTGGTTTAGGCTCCACTATTCAAACTAGTAACATAAACCTTTGCTTAAAAGTGAACTCCCTATGAAGGGATCAAGGCTCTTTCCTCATAGAATGGGATGCAGAATATTCCTAACCGATTACCTCTGTGCAAAGAAAAAATAATATGACTATGGTTTGAAGAAAACCGAGTAGTTTTAAAATTGGTTCCGACAACATCATTTAGGTTTGTTTCACTTGCATTGAACATGTAATGCAGTCCCATCAATTAATGATATCATGCCAAAAGAAACGAAAATAGACACGCACATATATGCCATCCGCATTCGTTACAGGGTCTTGGATCTTCACCGTAAGGTTACTTAACTTACGGCAGGGCGGGGATAAGACTAGCGCAGATGCAAAACATATTTAGCATCTACTAAATATATATAATATATATAGCAACATTCGTCTCATGCATTATATCAAGTAACATCACAGAAGTATCACAGCAGAAGCATCACAGCAGAAGCAAACACAGTATGGAAATGCGGATAATTAAGGAAAAGTATATTTCAATAGAGCCAAATATGAAATGAAATTTTCCGGTCGTGTGGATAGCCTGTAGTATTGGATCCTAGATCCCTACGAGTGTGGAAAGCCACCCTCCAATCTCAGAAGCGAGGCAACCCCAATCAACGAAGTGAGTGGGCCACCCAGCACTTCCAAAATCCGGTGATTTGGGGACCCTTCCGCGGGTCAATCTTATACCCAGTACGAGTGCGGCGAATGGTCTGCCAATTCTAGAGTAAGGCACCCTGGTATCAACGCCATGAGATGGAGGCCCATTGCCCTCTAGAACCCGACTACTCGAGCACTCCGCCGTAGGGTAATCCTAGTGCATGTAATGAAAACCTGAATATACAACGGTGACCACCTCCGCAACCAGGACGTGCCACAAAGAATAATACAAGCCGCGATGATGGCAGTCCATATGTTGGACGCTCGTCACGCAATATGAATATACATTACATCACAGAGAATTACATCTAATAATACATACTCCTTAAAATCCATCGCGACAATCCAACACAACCATAAACACTAAGCATTATTCATCACAGAACATGCAAACTTGCGAGTATCAATTTCGTAACCCCGTCTAATTGATATGTATAGAAATTAGACAGCGTTTTACCAAATGTTATGATACACGCAACCATCACTAATCCTACGGCAATCTAATACCGCACACTAATAGCTAACACTTCAATTTTCCAAAACACCGAAAATCAAAGGTGATAAAAACCGGCAAAAATTCCATGTTAAAACCCACTCCGGGAGTCCGAAATGAGCTCGGATTGATCCTAAACATCGAGGAGGGCCCCGGCACAAAATTAACGTCGATCCATAAACACCTAAAGGGGGTACCCACCCCTAAGCCACCCTAAGGTGGCCACGGGGTTAGGCAGACCCGAGCATGCCCATATGGGCAGAGCTCGGGTCCCTACCCCCCAAGGAAACCTTAGGGTGGTCTCGGAGTGGTGGGCCCTCTCTAGGTCCCTCCGAGGAATCCTAGGGATCCCTGCGCACCTCCCTACGGCTTCTCGTTCCAAACCGAGAGCCCTTGGGGAGTCAAAACATCAAAATAACATGAAATTCTTCACTAGATTTGCGGCAGTTTTTGCGGGGCAAAAACCAGTGGGATTCGGAAGTCGTATTTATCTAGATTACGATGTTTGGGTGGATCTGATACCATTGAAAGTTCCTAGTGCTCTCGCCGCTAATCCGCGGCCAATGCAAAATCCAAAAATAAAAATTTTGATGGCACTAGAAACTAAACCTCAAGAATCTACACCAGACACTTAAACTAGAAAAACAACAAGATAGAAATCGCAACCTTTGTAATGTCTTTATTTGCTCCAATTAGGTTGGACTCTAGAAAGCTCTCAAGAGCTCCAGATCGCGCTTACAAGCCGGTCCTCATTCGCCGAAGATGATCCACCCGAGAGAACCAAGTTCAAGCTTCAATTTCATCAATGAAGTAACTAAGGATCCTAGGATGCTAATCTAAGATGCTTAGTGAATAGTGTGAGTGCTCTATTAGTTTTTCTTTCTCTTTTTCTTCTTGTTTCTCAACACATGAGAATGGTAGAAGATGAAGAAGAAGGAGGAGCCATTTTGGAGAGAGAAGATAAAATGGTTGAAATGAAAAACTCATCACAAATTCAAGCATGCAATTTTTCTTTTGTTAAAAGAATTTTTAAAATTTAAAATTGCAACCATGCTTGAATTGTATAACCAAATGAATAAACAATTCATTTGGCCATACCCTCCACCATTTCTCTCCTCCACCTCATTTCACAATTTCTTTAAAAAGAAATTTCTAGAAATGAGGTGTCCTCCTTCTAGAAGTATTCTTGTATGAATACAAGAATACATCTCCGCAAATACATGCCCGTATTCGTATCAAAATACGAATACCCAAAATATACAAAAATACAATGAACATAATACTAGAATATACATATCGAAATATATATATGTAAATTATTAAATCATAACTTGATTTAATTATCCGGCTTAATTCTAAGCCGGCTGGTATTATCATTCGCCCGATTAAAGTCTGTGTGGCTAGCACACATACCAAATCAGAACCCTGCACGTATCAGTATATGGCCACTGCATCATTCCGCCTGAACCGGGAAAACCCTCTGTGTGGAATTCTAAAGACTCGTCAATATGCTGACAGTGGCTTTAACCACAAGCACATCAGCAGCACTAGCTGTACATAATGGCTACCCAGGTATTGAGAGAAAGGAAGGCCAATGAGAAAACTCATCTGTACCCCTACTGAGCCTGTCTGTGACAATCTCCGTACAATCCGGTCTCTTTATCTGAGATGATCACATACCGGGTCTAGGGGTGGATAACGTCAGACCCCTACTAACCCGATAAGCCATGCCGGTCTGAAGCTCATCATCCACTGAGAAACTACTAATATCACATCAGTAAATCCCATCCACCTTGGCCAAAGATTTTATGGTGATATCTGACCCAACACAGCGCGGCATCGACTCCCAATACCGAGAGAGACGAATCCTGACGATTGTTCACTGCCTCTATGTGGCTCGGGATTGTACCCAACTAAAACATGTTTTCACGACTCTTTTGAGCCGTGGTATGGTAGTAATCTAAGTACAGTGGAAACTCACACGAGACAAATGAAAATCTCAGGTCAAGGGACTAACCTGTACTTATGCCATAAGAGAACTTTCATCTGACGATAGGTATAATACCATCTAGAAGTTCTCGGCGAGTCCGTCCGGTGTACTCATCTCAAGTGAGCACCTGTATACTATCTTAGGTGACTCAACGCCAATGGATTGTGAGACCGGCCACCGCCCCTCGTCGGGGTCTCGAAAAGTATACACTAGTCTACTCCGGAGTATCGATGCCCAGTCTTGATACTTCCTCGACTAGGGACATTTAAAGATGTGCTTATGGACCACCCATCTCCTACGTATATGATCGCCATCATAATGCTGGTAGTCAAGCAATAATCCGACAGGCTTTATCAAAACGTATACATACAATGACAAAGACAAAGCAGATAGCATACTATCATCTTGAGGAAGATTGTTCTAGCTGTATAGGTGCTCTTTCAATTATCATAATCGCCTACTTGCAATTACAATAATTGCCTTGAGGGCACTATATCCAACAGAGACTTCTGACACTGCGAGAAAGGGAAAGAAGGTTGTTGGCTTCGACTAGATCGAGCCGTACTTGGTGAGTAGATGAGCATCTACAAATAGGAAATCGGACGGATGGTGTATAGCACCTCCGACTACCAGAATTTTTCAAAACTTCGTATCAATTTATAAATGCATGATTATATGTACTCATTAATAGAATTGACATGACTATATGCATACACTTGATAGAACACAAACACAATTACTAATGATTGACATGAGGCACAATCACAGACGTGTATGCTACACTACACATCATTAGTATTGCCATGACACTTAGAACTGCCATGCTATTTTTAAATTAATGACATCCATGCTAGTATAAATGGTTGCTTTCCATAATTTCATTATACGAATCATATTGCGATATAGATTCGTATACGATAGTTGCCAACTGCTAAATAGATAAATGATGAATTGATCTTTTCCATTGATTTTGAGAAGCCGCAGAACAATTTATAAAACTTGCTTGTATTTGCAAATGCACGGTTTTCTCTTGATATGATGATTTGGGAATCCACCATGAGTTTCTTGTTTTCATGATATAATATCCTAATCGAGGCAAAGGGAACTGATTATGGATACATGGTGGAACTGGTACGGTACCGAGGGGAAAGATGCCCGTATATTGTGACGAGGTCATCCTAACGAGGATGAGACCGACCGGTGATAGTATTGGACACGGTGGTTATCCGGAGGATACCGATCGGTACGAGAAATAAAGAGATAGGATTGATCCAAGGGATAGTGCCTAAGGAAACATATGAGTTTTACGTGTTAATGATTGGCATGGTTTTATGATGATTTAGTTGATGTTGTGTTTCCATTTACGCAATCCGATTATGATGCGCTTGATACATATATACATACATGCATACAATGTATATGACGTACATATCTTATGATGATTTTTCTACTCATTGAGTTGGCAACTCACCCTGTTGTGCTATAATTTCTTGCAGGACAGATCGCACGGATACTTAGTGGCTCGTCTGCACATCTTTTAGGTTATCGCATTTCTTTTAGTAGGTAAGTTACATGTGTAGTAACTGCCTTTCTATGTATATTTTCTTGTATCTAGTGTATCTCTATCACACCAAAACTTGTATATTCGTGGTATTAGATCGAGTCGAGACTCTTTATTATTCTTTTGGATGTCGAACTTGATTGAGCCGACTTGATGATACTTATTTAGTATATATTGCTTATTGCTTGTGTTGATCTTCGCCTTGGACGACGTATATTAACTGCGTGGTTTCTCCACCATTTGGACGTAGAAGCTAGCTTCCGTTGGGATACTTTCATATATATTATATCTTATAAGATTTTTATTTCAAAATTTACAAAGGAGGTGCTGCCCAAATTTTGAATGAAGAAATTGTTTTCAAACTTAATAATATAACAAGCTTGCGTATACTTTTATACAAACAATCTTTTCAACTGCACCTTATTCCATTTAGTATACCCTTTCAAAAACATCACCTCCATTATTTCATTTAAAAGGCTTTAGATCTTGGTTTTTGGCTTACTTGGGTTGCGGTGACGTTAGAATGGCGTCGCGTGATTTAAATGTCGGTCACATGTCATTTCTGGGTCGTGAAATATACACTCAAATGATTTCAAATCGTGACTTAAGTTTCGTCGAGCTCAGGGTTAGCTAATTCTTTAGCTAGCTTTGCTAACGAGTCAGCCTTGCTATTTTGGGCGCTAGGAACATTCTCTAATCGAAACATAGTTACTTGTAAGAGAAGTTACCTGGCTTGTAAGCAATATTTTTATAATTCATGTATGTTTGTTTTGAAGATCCCCAACACTTGATTAACTATCAACTAGGAATCTTCATAAATACGTAGATTCAGGACACCCATTTCACTAGCGATTTCTAAGCCCAAAATAAAGGCTTCATACTCGGCTTCATTATTTGTTTTATGATCCTTCATTGCGAAGGCTTGTTAGATGATGGCCCCTGCAGGGGTAATAAACACCAAACCTAAGCCTACTTTAACTTTGGGAATTTCGGATTATCCTCATGTTTCTATTGACGATGCGCCGTCGAAATATAATTTCCAAAAAGGTTGTTCGTCTTCGATTGATAGAACATTTTCTTTGGGTAATTCACAAAGAAGGGATGAATCATCCGACACAGGGTGCACTGCTAAAAAGTCGGCTAGAGCTTAACATTTAATCGCTTTCTGAGGCACGTATCGAATGTCGAATTGAAGTAAAATTAATACCTAGGTGGGAAGACGTCCAGTTAACACTGGTAATTTCATTAAGTATTTAATAGGATCTATTTTAGAGATTAACCAAATTTCATTTGAAAGCAGGTAGTGTCTTAGTTTAGTCACAGCGAAGACTAAACATAGACAATGCTTTTTGATAGGGGAATAGTTTGTCTCTGCTCCTACAAGCACTCTACTTAAGTAATATAAAGTGTTTTCGTGTCCAGCGTCATTAACTTGTGCGAGCATTGCCCCTAAGGACCCATCTAGCACGGTTGTATAAGAGCCTGCCATGAATAGGTGACGCCAAAATTGGGGGATGTAAAAGGTAGGTTTTGATCTGTTCAAAAGTTCACGATCCCAAATAAATGACGCGTTCCTTTTAACTAATTTAGAGATGGGTTTACATTTACCCGAAAGATTAGTGATGAATCTTCAAATGTAAGCCAACTTTTCTTAAAAGAAAGGAGAGGGTTCTTGTTAGACTTTAAACACAAGGTAATGGATGAAGAAAGGAGACCGGACCCTAGTCTTCATCCGTTACTTACCCATAACAAGTGTTCAAAATATCAACAAAAATCCTTCCATATGAGGTTTAATTTAGCGTCATTTCGGATAAGCAGCACATCCTTGCTACTCAGTTCGGGAAAGGACTTGATATTTTATCTTGAATTCATCGATTGGGATGAAATTGCCTTCTAAATACTTCCTTTGATCCCAGTTCTTGAAGACATAGCATTCTTCGATTGGGTGACAGACAAGTCGATGGTACACGCGATATCTCGAATGGTCTATTTTGATAACATCTTCTGGTCGTTTAGCAGTGGGTAATCGTAACCCATTTTTTTAGGACAGTTTCGAAGATATTTTTAGATTATTCTCTTTTTAAAAAAAGAATATATATTAATCGTTCTATCATCTAGGGAAATTTTAGATCAATTCGTTTGACCTGCTGATGTCCCTTGTTGACAAATCGAGAGTTGCGCGAGTTGTTCTTACTTTATCCGTAGGCATAGACAACTTGGGCATTTTTGCCCGACTTTGTATTTGAGCGGTAATGACCTGAATAGTCATTATGAGGTTAGCCATATTGGTCTACATTTCTTCGACTTGACGGTTCTTATCTCCGACGCATTTTCTTATCCGTACCACAAGGATATTGTCATCGTCATATCTTTCTTTTTCGTAATTGGGTTGTCATTGATATTTTGATAAGGAACATCCGTTGCATTATCGCGGTCGATCATTTCTAAGTTTTAGGGATGCGTCAGATCATTGTATGGTAGTCCATTTTCGATTGCAGGGAGTGGGCAATTCTGGATTGGCATCGTTGATCCGACGTCTTGTCTTGCTTGGGCATCTTCTGACCTCATGTGTTTTATGATTTGGCACATGTGGATTAAGGAAAAGTGGGGAGACTCCTTTGACTTTATTGGGTTGAAGAGACAGTGTTGGTCATTGAGTTGGCAGAGACTGATGTGGCATGGCGATTGTTTGGGCACGGCGCGGATGTCTTCCCCGCATTGAAATTGATCCCGTCAAGGACGAATGTCTTAGGTTGAGTAGCTTGCAGCGCCAAGAATTTGTTGATAGTGTAGAAAGGGAATTCTAAAGGATCATAACCAGTTAGAATGAACTGGGGGTTGACGCCAGTGATGAGAAGCATAGACCTTATGATCTTTGGCAGCTGCAGCAAGATCAGCGGGAGAAGTGTTGTAGTCGTTATTGTTGAAAGGCATTGTTGATGGTTCGAGTTAATCCTGAAAATAATACTATCGTGGCATTGGAAGCCTTGAGTCATAAAGCAGGCTTCAAAAAAAATATGTCAAGTATTCCTGCTTTTAATAATGATTTTGACTCGAAATGTTTTATAATGTCACAATAGTGGTATAAAAGGAAACATAGCCCTGCTAAATCACTTGTTAGACTTAGCGAACTTTATTAGTGTATAACCCATCTAAATCGTCATAGGATTCAGTAAACTTTATTACTTCAAGTACAAATGATCTTAAAAAAAATTATGTCAACCAGAGATTCTAGGACAGAAGAAAATATCGATGTTATTTTTAAAAAAAACTAAGGAAAAGTCATTCCCTAGCGGATTCGCCATTTTTGTTTATCCTCTTTATGACCTCTAAAGATCGAATGTTACGATAAAGGTAGAGTCTAAACAAAACAAAAGTTTATAGATTTAAAGTTTAACCAAAAGATCCTGGGGTTCGAGAATTCTGATAAGCACAAGCACTTACCATTAATTATACCATATTGTCTCAGTAAATATCTAGACGGGATACCTTGTTAGGTCATTCTAAATCACATCATTTAACGAAATATCACATCATGTGTATATGTACTTGCAATAAAAGATAATTTAAAAGAAGTAATCAAAAGATTTTATTATATAACTTTAATACATGTACATTTCTTTACATCTCAAAACTTATATAAAAGAATCACAAGGGATACAAATGTATTTTGAAAAGAGATAGGGTTTAGAATTAAAGTTGATGTCAAAGATTAGGACATTAGTAAATATCTTTGCTTAGCCAAAATCAATACAGCCTGTTTAAAAGAGAGTGGGATCTCCTATATGGGAACCACAACACACTTAAAGGAGTTGTGGAAATCTTTAACTAAGATATCCGCATAAATTCAATATTTACGGGTATCTTAAAAAAGAAACCCGACAAGTGGGAATCTTTTAAAATGCCCGACCCTATTTGCGGACAAGTTTGAATATGTCTAAATTGCAGGTATCTTTAGGGAAAATACTGCCAAAGTTTCATGTTTACAGGCATCTATTAAAACACCCGACTTGTAGGTCTCTTTTGAGATACCTGACTCGATTTACAGTTATCTTTCAAGATACCCAATTTTCAAGTATCTTTCAAGGTACCCGAACCCCCATGCGGATATCTTTTAACATACTCGATTCCGGGTATCTTTCAAGATACTCGATTCCATTTGCGGATATCTTTTAAGATACCTGATTTTCTCATGTTGGTATGATTTAGTTATGCCTGAGTTTTATGAACATAACTATACATGTTATGTTCAAATTGATTTTGAAATGCACAAAGAATTTTACTCTATATTTAAAGTTAAGTTAAAGACATAATTTTTAAAGTTTTCATATTCATGCATGGTTTTTGTTGAAGATTAATGAGTTATCTTTCACAAGCCTTGAACGGATCACGATTTGGTGCTCTCGGATGAAAGTTGTGCTTGTTTTGCTAACATGTGTCTGGGCTGGCAGATTCAACCCGCAAATCTGTGGATATCTTTTGAGATGTCTGAAACTCCATTATTTCATGATCAATTATCTTCATATATGGACTCGTTTCGAAGCTTGTCGTGTTAGCTTTCATATGCTTTGAACGAGTCATGATTTGATGCTCTCGGGTGAGAGTTATGCATGTTTTGCTAATATGTGTAACCCGAAAATCTGCTTTAAATTTATTAAAATTTGGACAGAGTCTCCTCTTGTATTTTTAAGTTTTAAAGAAGAAAATGGATTTGTGGTCCATTTTTTTATATATGAAGAACATAGGGCTTTCCCTATATTCTATAGAGAACATAGAATTTCTTCTATATTCTAAAGAGGGTATTTTTCATAATTGATTTTGTCAAGGAACATAAAATTAATCATGTCTCTAAGTTCATTAGGGAAGTTCTTGATTATAGGAACCGATGAGAATTCCTTGAAGCCCTCAACCCTAAGTATTCCCTCTCAAATTAAGAAGAAAAGAAGAATCATTCTTCGAAATGAAAGGGCTTTCATCGAATCTCAACCTTTTCTTTCTCTATTCTTCTTCTTCTTCTTTTTCCTCTTAGCCGAGAACACCTAGTCTTTAAGTCTTGAAAATTCTAAGAGTTCTTCTCCTCTCTTCTTGAATAATGAGGGCCTCCCTTCTCTCTCTCTTTTTGTAGAGTATAAATACATTAGAGGGGGTTATACAACCACACCCTCATTTTGAGGGAATTGGGGGAAGAGAATAACTCCCTCGCTTAGCATTTAAAAATGGGAAATAACAGCTCATGCGGGCATCTTTTTAGAAATACCCGAAACCGCTTCATCAAAGCATATACCCGCTTTGATTTCGGTTAACGAGAGATATCCGCTCGGGGATATCCGTCCTAGAAGATATCCTCTTAGGAGATATCTGACTCAAAAGATATTCGTAAATGATAATTTTGGGATTCTTTTATTTTTGTTAACACATTTTTTGTCAACAAATGCCCCTCAACAAGGAGTGTATACAACTTATCAAGTTGTATACACGATATTGTCGCATTCTTTCACTTGAGTTATGAACATAAGCTGAGAAGTTTGATTTAGAGTCATTTCAAACATAAAAGTTATTTTGACGTCCTTTAGAACATGACTTTTAATTTAAAGTCATCTTTAGGATATAAACTCCTGAATATTAGTTTAACATCATTTCGGCATAAAATTCATTCTGACGTCCCTTGGGACATGACTTTAAAGTCCTTTTAAAACGTAACGAGTCCTTTAGGACATAAAACAAGTCCTTTAGGACGTAAGAAAGAAAGGTTTTGATTCCATTTAGGGACGATAAAGAGCAAGAGGTTTTAAAGTCCATTAGATACAATAAAGGGAAAGATTTAGAGTTCTTTAAGGGACGACAAAGTGAGATGTTTAGAGTCTGTGAGGATGATAAAGGGAGAAATTTAGAGTCCTTAAGGATGGTAAAGAGAAAGTCTTAATTTCTTTGGGGATATACATTGAGAAATGTTGGGAATTGAATATATGATAGAAGCGAAGAACGGAGAGAGGGCATTGTCTTCATCCGTTACTTAAGACTAACAAATATTCAATTTCCAAAAATTCCCAACAAAATGACCCGATATGTAATCCTCAGCGAAGGTGGCGTTATCATCACTTCGCGGAATGTACTTGTTGCCCTCTGTGTAGGAAAGCCTTTCGAAGACGGACCTTCTTTTTAGTCCGGTAGTGGGAGCTGGCACCGCAATGGATTTCTCCTGCGTAGTTTAAAGTCATTTCGAACACAAAAGTCATTATGATGTCCCTTAGGACATGACTTTCAATTTGAATATTTTTGAGACAATATTTCATAGATATTAGTTTAACGTCATTTCGAACATAAAAGTCATTTTTACATCACTTAGGACATGACTTTTAATTCATAGACATTAATTTAACATCGTTTCGGACATGCAAATTTTGTAAATTTTCTATGCTTGAATAATCCAGATATGCAATTATCTAACACATGAAAACCACAATTAATTAAAACTTTCTCCAATGCAAATCGTGGAAATACGGGCATAACTTAACGTTTGGAATTTGAGAATTGAAGTTTGGAACTTAAGATTTGAAACTTGAGAGTTTAAGACTTGAGATAGAGATTAACACTTGAGATTTAAGAGTTTGAGATTTGAAATTTGAGAGTTTAAGATTTTTGAAAGATTGAAACTTGATATTTGAGAGTCGGTGCCTTTAAACTTGAAAAAAAATTGTTTAAAACCGTTTCAAAGATAAGACTTGAAAGGAAATTTGAAACGGGACCAGATTCGGAGTCATAAACTCAATCAAATAGGTAAAATCTGTGTAAAAACATTTTGTGTGCGTCATTAAATAAGGTCGACGAGTATCCCTATAAAGCATACCCATCTCTCCATTTCGTATGTTATATATGGTTTGGATATTTTTCGTACGACTTTCTGAAATAGGATCGATAAGTAACCTTATCTAGTATACTCATCTTTCTCATTTTTATTTCTGCCTTTCATAGGCTTTTCCCAATGTGAATATTTTACCATATGACCAAAAGATAAACAATTTGGTGAGTATTCCTTTTAGATATACTCGGTTTATTTTTAGTTTTGTCTTTTGGGGCTTTTACTCGGTGACTGAAGATGAGTCATGTGGATCATCCTATAAAGGCGTGTCCGGCTCGTCTCGAGCCTGCTTGTCCAATAAATATTTATGGGGGGCTAGAAGTCCATAATTTAGTTGGTTTCGAACCTGTCCTGGTTTGATGTATAAGCAGGGCCTAATACAGAATATTTCATTTATAAAAATATTCTTTTTGGTTGACCTAACTGCATGTTTGTAGATATCATTACGTGACCTTACGAAATAAGATTAAGAAGTACTATTTACATGGTATACCCCTCTCTATTTCGGCACCGCCTTTCGTTGGTTTTTCTGTAATGTGGATATTTTACTGTGAGACCTAAAAATAAGCATTTTGATGAGTATCCTTTTAGGACGTGCTCAGTTTATCTTTGGTGTTGTCTTTAATAGCTTTGCACGGTGATTGGAGATAAATCATGCGGGTCACCTCTTAGAGCATGCCCAACCTATTTCAAGTCCGATCCAAATCCGAGAGATATTTGCGGGGGCCAGAAACCATTATTTGCTAGGTTTCAGGCCTATCCCAGTTTAATGTATAGAAGCATGGCCTTACACAGAATATCTTAAACTCCATTTTACTTGACCTATCTGCATATTTGTGGATATCATTACGGGACCATATGAAACAGAATTTTGAATATCCTTCTATAGTTATACTCAATCTTTTATTTCGGTACCGCCTTTCGTAGGCTTTTCCGTAATGTGGATATTTTACTATGAGACCAAAAAATGAACATGTTAGTGAGTATCCTTTCGGGACGTACTCGGTTTATCTTTGGTACTACCTTTAATGGCTTTCCACGGTGACCAAAGATAAATTATGTGGGTCGCCTCTTAGAGTATGCCAGATCTATTTCAAGTCCAATCCAAATCCGAGAGATATTTGCGAGGGTCAGAAACCATTATTTGTTAGGTTTCGGACCTATCCCTATTTTGTATGGGGCCAGAAATGAAAACATCCTTAGAGAGGGGTTAATAAGGTTTTATGGTAAACTCAGAGTAATTTTGCAGAATAGACAAATTTTGCGGCGGAATATTAAAATCAGAGTCTAAACTATTAAAACTATCAACAAACACATAAGCCCAGAGAAGTAAATGAACACAGAGAATTGTGAACGAGGTTCACCAACTCTGTGGCTAATCCCTGCCTGAGAACTCCTACTCAGGATTCTACTTCACTATCCAATGATTTCTTGTGGGTGGAGAAATCCAGATCTTTTCACAGGTTCAGATCTTAGAACCTTTACACTTGCAGGCGGTGAACGCCTAGACTTTTTCCAAGACACAAGTCCGAAACCTTTAAAATGTAAAGATCTTAGACCTTTTTTCACTAGGTCGTACAAAGTAATATTTTGCAAATCCTTACAAATTAAATTCAACAATCCTAACGATCTCAAAATGATAAATCAAATTTTCAATTTAAGGAAATAAGGGATTATATTTTGGAGATTAAGAAAAAGTTTAAAACAAATAGAAAAAGTTTTTCAAAAGAGTAGATAAGTGTTAAAACAATCACTTCTTCGAAACTTTTATAGATCTTTCTTTTCTAAATAAAATAGAAAAGTCTAAAGTGCTAGGAAGATCTCTTCTCTCTAAAATAAGTAGTGAAAAACTTGAGAGTTGAGAGAGACAGCGTTTTTGTTGGCTATAGTGCCCTCAAGGCAATTATCTTAGTCGCAGACAGGTGATCATGATGATTGAGGCGGGACCTATACCGATAAAACAGTCTTACTCGAAATGATAGTATGCTATCTGGTTTTTCTTTATCATCATGTACATGTTGATAGAGCCCATAGGATTCTTGCTTGACTACCAGCATTGTGATAGCGATCACATACGTAGGAGCTGGGGGTCTATAAGCACATCCTTAAATGTCCCTGGTAGTGGGAGTATCGAAACTGGGCATTGATACTCTAGTGTAGACTGGTGTATACTTATCTAGACCCTGACGAGGGGCGGTGACCGGTCTCACAAGCCATTGGTGTCAGTTGTTCACCTACGATAGTATACAGGTGCTCATTGGGTTATGAGTACACTGGACGGACTCGCCGGGAACATGCTAGTTGGTATTATACCTATAGTCAGATAGCAGTTCCCTGGTGACATGTGTACAGGTTAATCTGTCGACCTGAGATCGTCATTTGTCTTGTGTGAGTTCCCACTGTGCTTTGATTACTACCCTACCACGGCTCAAAGGAGTCGTGCAAACAGGTTTTAGTTGGGTACAGTCCCGAGCCACATGGAGGCAGTGAGCGGATCGTCGGGGATTCGTCTCTCCCGGTATTGGGGGTTGATGTCGCGCAGTGCACGGGTGGCCAGGGGTATGTGAGAATTACCGATCCAGGATCGATATTTTCTCAGATAGTGATGGGTTTCATACCGACACGAATTATCGCGTTGTTAGGGGTCTGACTTTATCCACCCCCCTAGACTCGATATGCGATACTCTTAGACGAACAGACCGGACTGTATGGATATTGTCATTGACAGGCTCAGTAGGGATTCGGATGAGTTTGCTCGTCGGCCTTCCTTTCGCTCAAAACCTGAGTAGTCGTTACGTACAGCTAGTGCCGCTGACGTGCTTATGGTTAAACCCACTGCCAGCGTATTGACAAGTCTTTAGAGTCCCACACAGAGGGTTTTCACGGCTCAGGCGATATGGTGTAGGTGACGTATGTTGATACATACAGGTGTCCGATTAAATATCTGCACGGACTGCACAGACTTTAATCGGACGGTTGATAATACTAGCGACTTAGGATTAAGCCAGATTGTTAAATCAAGTTATGATTTAATAATTTACATATGTATTTATATATATTTATTCTAGTATTATTGCTCACTATTTATTTTCTCTCTTTGGCTATTCGTATTTTCGTACGATTACGCGTATGTGTATTTCGATACATATACCGGGAAGTATTCCGTATTTGTGCGGAATGACTTCTAGAAGATGCCACCTGATTGATTCTTTTTCCGGTGTGTATATAAGAAAAGTGTAAGAAATCACAACCAAAGAAATTTTTGACCGCAATCAATAACGGTGTTGTATGTAGCGCGTTAGCGAGTGCGGATCGTCCACAGGGAAAGTGAGATTTGCTTGTAATTGAATTAGATGAATTGAAAATTAAAAAGAAAAGAAAAGACAATTCAATTCAAGATTTAAAAGTGAATTTCAAGAATTATTAAAATCTAATATCAAGAAAACATTAAAACCAAGAATCAAGAATTGATGATTTCCAATCGAATTAGGTTTCAAGAATCGAAGTGAGGCTCGTAGGAATCGATCGAATCTATAGACGTGATGAAAACTATTGATTACGTTTTCTTATCCATTAATGATTTGATACTAGATCGATGACGATTAGTCGAGGTTTAAGGATCTTTCGAAGAAACTAGGGTTTCTTCATCTCATCCTTTGTCCTTTTGATGAATCTCATTCAAATTCTAGCCTCTAGTAAATTCAAGAATCGATCGTGGATCATTAATTAAGAGCGAACACAATCAAGAAAGTATCGCTCGAAACTAGGTTGTCGATTCTTCAATTTACTAAAGTTTACAAAACTTATAGGAATTAAGAAACGTTTCAAGATTTGTAACATCATCATCTATTGATACTTTCGACTCCTTCACGAGCGGAGTTTTACTCAAACATCATATCAAAGAACACAATCAAGAATCGAGATCTAATCATGATGCAAGAATGTAAAGAAAGCAAGATAAAGAATTTCACCTTTTATTTATGAACAATTTTTTTACAATTCTCTCAGGATCTACAATGAGGAAAGAACTTGATCGTCGATTTGGCGTCGCTCGTCTTCGTGAATCGCGGATCGTCTTGGATCACTTGCTCGGTTGAAGATCGGCTTCGCTCCTAAAAGGTTGAAGGCTTCTTGCTTGAAGTGTACTCAAGGATCTTGAATTTGGCTTTGATGATTGGATTAGGGTTAGGGTTTGAATGCACAAGTCGTGTCACTCAACTTGTGGGTGAATTGTTGAACAACCTTGAGAGTGAAGCCTTAGGGTCCCTTTTATAGCCTTGATTAGGATTAGCTTCCTTTAGAAGCTAGGTTTAGTTTAGCTTCCCTTGTAAGCTTGGTAGTTAGGTAGAAGGTTCTAGAGTTAGTTAGTTAGGGTTAGCTTCCTTCATAAGCTTGGAGGTTAGGGAGAAGCTTCTAGGCTTAGGTAGTTAAGTAGCTTGCTTTGGAAGCTTGAAGATGTTTAGCTTGAACAAGGAGCTTTGCTGTCCGGACAGAAGCTTCTGGAGTTATCTAGAATTTGCAGTGTATTGAAGAGGTGTACCAAGTGAAAGGAGAAGCCTGGAATGAAGCTATGCTGACGACTCTTCCTCATGGCCGCGGATCCGCCGCGCAAGGCCTGCTCCGGCCGCGGATCAGCGGCCATTTAAGTGCCTTAGTGCATGAAACTTCTGGTTGATATTGGTGCTGATTCATGGGCCTTTATTTCATGTATGGAATATTTTTACACCCTCTTGTTCACTGCCAGATCACAAGTCTTGGACTTGGCGTATTTTTATCAGCACTTTTGACAGTTTTGGCTCTTCTCCTGGAATTTCCTGCACAGATTTTCGAGACAAGTGTTGCGCTACACAAAGATTATGCGATGCAATGATAAACACTCAATTTCCCTCAAAATGTCGGTTTTAAAGTATAACACAAGTTATTTGGTATTTTACAGATGTTTTGCTAATATATGCTATATTAATACCAAACACCTCTAGATGAGTGCAAATGGTAGGGAAATTGACGTGTTAGAAATGCAAAATTTTCGACTGATCACCGCCTCATTATTGATTTTATTTATAAAATCACATGTTAATAATGAGGTGGAAATGGTGACATGGCAAGGCATGGGTTTTGGTCAAAGCATGGGCTTTTCTCATGTAGAGATTGGTATGGTTATTATTTGTTTATTGAAAATGAAAATGACATTTTTTTTGAGTGGGCATGAGAGGAGGGGCCGGCCACTTATTGGTGGAGATTGCTTGCTCATTTTTGGGGATTAATTTGGATGCTCACTCACTCTCATGCTCACACAAAAAATACTTAGCCATTTTCATGCCTTGCAATCATCACCTCTTCTTCATCTTCACTTGTTGCTCACTTGAGCTCATGGATAAGAGAAAGAATTATAGTGACATTATTCTACACCCCCACTATCCACTACTAGCTATCTTGGATGGTCGGTTGGTCTGCTTGGCGAACCTGGAGCTTGTGTTGTTTCCCTCGGGTGGATCATCGGAGATGAAGGAAGACCGGCGACCAAAATCGATCCGCATCACTAGGAGCTTGGAAATGATTGAAGACCCGAAGGACTTTGTTCATTAGATATAACCATTCTATCTCTTTGTTTTTGGTTTTCTAGTTTTAGGGTTAATGGTTTCGATCTTGGAATCGGGTAATGGTAGCGCCGGGTTTTAGAAAATTTTTGTTCCGCATTTGGCCACGGTTCGATGGCCGTGGCGCTCCCATAACCAAACAGTTTTCACCAAAAACTAGAAAATAGTAACGTTAAAGAATGATTCGGTGAAAAACTTGTTGAAAATGAATCTTATTTATAGAAAGTTGAAAACGGGCAGTTGGGACATGATCAGTCGAAAATATTACATTTTTAACGCATCAATTTCCCTACTATTTGCAATCATCTAAAGGTGTTCGGTATGAATATAGAACATATTAGCAAATTGTCTGTAAAATACCAAATAACATGTGTTATATATTATAACCGGCATTTTGAGGGAAATTGAGTGTTTATTATTGCACGCATGATCTTTGTATATCGCAACACTTGTCTCGAGATTGTGTGTAGGAAATTCCAGGTAAAAGAGCCGAAACTGTTAAAAGTGCTGATAAAAATACGCCAAGTCTAAGACTTGTGATCAGGCAGTGAACAAAAGAGTATAAAAATATCCCAGATATAAAATAAGTCCCCAAAGATCAGCACCAAGACAGCCTGGAAGATTCACACAAAGTTGCCACCAAAGGGCCGTGGATCCGCGGCCTAATGGGCATATTCGCGGCGGATCCGCGGCGCAAGGGACACGTCACAGCTTCAAATTTTCTCCACCTGTCTCCTTGTAACGGCCAAGCTTCCAGAGGACTCTAAAAGACCTTGTGGCTTCTTCCAGAAGGCTCTGCATAACAAACTCACTCTAGAATATTACTTGCAACAACCTTCTTCTAGAAGCCTCCTTATAACAACATTCTTCTAGAAGCCTCCTTGTAACAACCCATTCTAGAATATTCCCTCCAACAAACTTCTTCTAGAAGATTATTTCTAACAACCTCATTTTGGAGGGAAAATTCAAATGAGGTAGTTCATTTTGGAGGGAAAATTCAAATGAGGTAGTTCATTTTGGAGGGAAAAGTTGTTCATTTTGGAGGGAAATTTGAATTTGAATTGAAAAGGGTTGAGGCTATAAAATGAGATCTAGATCTAGGGTTTGAGGTTGAATTTTAGTTGTTGAAAGTGGAGGGAAAATTGTAGATCCAAATAAAATACAAATCAAATTGAGTGACACAATTTGATCAATTCAAGATCTCCGAGTACAATTCAAGCAAGAAGCCTTCAACCTTTTAGAAGCGACGCCGATCTTCAACCGAGCAAGTGATCCAAGACGATCCGTGACTCACGGAGACGATGAGAAGCTAATTCGACGATCGAGTTCTTTCCTCAATTCTTGTAGTTCTTGAGCGAATTGTAAAGGAATTGTTGAATAATAAAAGGTGAAATTTTTTTATCTTGCTTATCTTTATATTTGAGCATTATGATGAGATCTCAATTCTTAATTGTTTTCTTTGTTATGATGCTTGAGTAAAAACTCCGCTCGTGGAGGAATCGAGAAAATTGATAGATGACGATGATTAAATTCTTGAACGATTCTTAAATCCTATGAGTTTTGTAAACTCTAAAAAATTGAATCATCGACAACCTAGTTTCGAGCGATATGCTTTCTTGAATGTTTCGCTCTTAATTAATGATCAACGATCGATGCTTGAATTTCCTAGAGGCTAGAATTTGAATGATAATCAACGAAAGGACAAGTGATAGATGATAAAACCCTAGTTTCCTAAGAGATCCCTAATTCTCGTTGATCGTCATCGATCTAGCAACAAATCATCAAAGGATAAGAATACGTAATCACAAGTCTTCATCCTAATTATCGATTCGATCAATTCCTACGAGCTTTTCTACAAATCTTGATAACTAATTCAAATTGGATGATTCTTGATTCTTGATTTTTAGTATTTCTTGATATTAGATCTAGTTCTTTACAATTCTTGAAACTAAAATTCAAAATTCTTGAATCATTTTCTTTTCTTCTTTAATTTTCGACTCAACTAAAACAAATACGAGCAAATCTCACTTTCCCTGTGGACGATCCGCACTCGCTAACGAACCTACATCGACACCGTTATTGATTGTGGTCAAAATTTTCTTTGGTTGTGATTTCTATACATTTTCTAAAACTACACACCGAGAATTCATTCAATCAAATGGCGCCGTTGCCAGGGATGTGTGCTATTTTGTTCGTTTTTGTTATTTGAGTGGAAAAATTATTATTCCATCAATTTTTAGATCAAAATTCGTAACAAGCGCTTAACGATTTGTTGCGAGGAAATCTGGAATCTGTGGAGCGAGAGAAAAAAAATTTCAAAGAATTCCAGAGAGTTCAGTAAGTGATCTGGAGAATCTGCAAGAAATTTCGTGCCGAGATCTCAATGTTCAACCGCGCTTTCGTGGCCATTAGGTACATATCGCGGCGGATCCGCGGTGCTTCTAGGGCATCACTATTCCAAACTCCTCTGGTATATTTTGAACTTTCTTATCTCCTCCCTGCTCTGCTCCATTAACCAATTTCTGCAAGATTCTTTGCAAAGATTCGCAGCGCCGCAAAAAGAAAAATTGTTGCGTGATTTGATCTTGGTTGTTTGCATATTTTAATACGGAAATTAAGGAGCAAAGACCAAATTCAGATTAGGTGGGGAGTTCATTACCCTTCCTAAGCCCCAAAAATTACAAACTTGCATCCTCATCACCCTCATTAATTAATAGAAATCTAGACAAGACTCTAAGGACCGTCGCACTCAATTAGGACAGAAGGAGGTCGTGGGTAATCTATTGCTTATCCGCGTTTCTTTTGTGGTGTTTAAGGCAAGTGGTTACTTAATTAGGCCCACTACTTACGTAGTGGAGAACCTCCCACTTACCTGGCACTTACCAGGCCACAGGAGGGGCAAAGAGGCAGTAGATGATTGATCATGCGACTTGTCTTCTGGAAGTCTAGGAGCGGTCTAGTGACTTGACCTAGGTGACCATTAGCTTTAGGGTTGCTTGTGCATTTTTGTGATTTGATTTTTCAAAAACCGTATTTTTCAAAACAAACACCAACCATCTTTTCCTCTAATTATTACCAACACTGCCACTTGTGCTACAACCATTTAACACATGTTAGGCTGGACACGGGATTCCATTTCCCGTCTTGTCCGCGTTTCTTTTATCGACTCCAGAGTCGGTAATTCTTCGTCTTCTTCCCCACTACCCACCACGACCGCGATGGACGGAGTTCCATCAAACTTTAACACCACTCTGCCACTGCCCACAGGTGCGCAGAATCCTCTGCGCATTTCTCTCCAAGAGAGATGCTATCCTTCACGTGTTCCCCTTCCCACCTGTCTTTCTATACCACCAGCCAATGGGGACAATTTCGAAATTAAACCCCAATTCATCAAACTTTACCCAAATTTCACGGGCTCGAGTCTGAAGACGCATACGTGTTTATCACCAAATTCGAAAACGTATGTGCTTTGATGGGTAATTCACAACTGTCTTTGGATACTCTGCGTTTACGTCTTCTCCCATTCACTTTGTGCAATTTGGCCGAGAAGTGGCTTTACAACACACCCGCACATTCTATTTCAACATGGGACGAATTCGTTGCAGCATTCCTTAAGAAATTTTATCCCAATCATAAGACCGCCTGTATTCGGAGCGAAATCTTCAAATTTACCCAACTTCCCAATGAACCATTTTGGAAATGTTTTGAACGGTTAAAGAATCTTCTTTTATAATGCCCTCATCACGGAATCCCCAGATGGGATTTGTGTCGAGTTATCTATGAGGGTATTGATCTCACGACAAAACAGATGCTTGAAACCATGTGTCATTGCCAATTCCTATCTAAAGATGATGGTGAAGCTTGGAAATATTTAGAAGATTTAGCTCAAAACACTTTACAATGGGAAAGTGTTAGACCACCATCACCTAGGGATGATACCAGTCAGCTCGATATTTCCGTCACAATGAGAGCCGAAATGGCCGCAATGCAAAGGAAGCTCGATGCTCTAGAAAACAAGTTCTCCTCAGCCTCCCTAAACCAATACACAATTCCCAAAACCATGTGTGGCTGCTGTTCAAACCCATCACATTTGACGGAAGAATGTCCTTTGAATGTACCGTTTCAAGGTCACACTAATGCTGCATTTTAGCAAAGACCTGAAACGATCCTTCTTCTTCCTCATATAATCAAGATTGGAGAAATCACCCTGATCTTTCTTGGATCCAACACCAAACTCAATACACGGATCCAAACCATAATAACTTTCAACGGGTCCCTCCACAGCAACAGCAACCACCACAAATGAGTCAGCACCCCTTTCAACCACAAAATTTTCAAAACCCGGCCAATAACTTCGATCCTTCTTCTGGCGGTATTTCTACACCCTATGCACTCAACATGTTCATTACACAGTTCATGCAAACGAATGACATTTTAAAATCTTCTATCCAGACGTTAGTGCAAAACATTTTCTCCAACGGTGAGAGTATCAAATCGATAGAAGCACAAATTACACAACTGACTGCCAGAATGAGTGCTGGAGGAAAAGGGAATCTTCCATCTCAACCCCTACCTGATCCTGGACCTTCGCATTACACTAATGTGGATGCATTTACAACGTTGAGATCTGGAAGAGTGCTAGACAATCATGTGGGTAAACAAACTGATAATGATGAATTGATCATTAACACCCCGGCTTCCACTTCCACTTCCATTCCCACTTCTACTCCTTGTCCTATTTTGTCCAATTTACCTTCTTCTTCTTCCGAGCTTATTCTCCGTTTTCCCAAAGGCCCGAATCCTCCACCCACTTCATCCTTCCCACCCCCACAAACTTCTCCATAAATATTGGACCCAACACTTATTGATAGAGCTCTATTTCCTGAAAGGTTGAGGCCCAACAAACATGATGCACAAAGGGAGAAGCTTGTGGAGATGTTTAAGGAAGTTAACATCAACATCCCTCTCCTAGATGCTATCCAACAAGTTCCTTCCTATGCGAAAATTCTTAAGAACTTGTGCACTAGGAAGAGGAAGACTCAAGTGCATAAAATAGTATTCATGTCAAGCACTGTAGACACGGCTTTTCCCCAACAATTACCAAGGAAACGTAAGGACCCTGGCTGTCCTACTATTTCTATTTCTATTGGGGATAAACACATTAACCGTGCTTTACTTGACCTTGGCGCTAGTGTTAACTTGCTTCCTTACTCGGACTACGAGCAACTAGGTATCGGAGTGTTAAAGCCTTCGAACATAACTCTCCAGATGGTCGACCGATCTATCACCAAACCTAGGGGTGAACTTGAGGATGTCTTCATAAAAATCGAGGAATTTGTATTCCCTGTGGACTTTATTGTTCTTGATACACAGCTTGTAGCGAACCCACGGAACCAAATTCCGGTGATTCTAGGTCGTCTCTTTTTGGCTACTTCCAACGCTGTAATCAACTGTAGAAACGGCTCTATGAACCTATCTTTTGGGAATAGGTCAATTGAGCTCAACATTTACAAGTTGGGAAGTCAACCCTCTGATCCTCATGCCCGAGTCTGTTCTGTCGAATTAATGGATGTCGACAGCAGCGAATTTGATCAGCTTCACGATACAGATCCAGACTTCCTTTATACGTTGTTGTTTGACCCAGATATGTATCATATACATACAGACCCTTCTTTTGAGTTGTCTGGGTCAACATCTAACGTCGATGATGAACCTTTTCTGGAATCTGAGTATCAACCCGCACTTTTTGATGACATTATTCTTCGGGATATCGATGAAAGCTTCGCTGATAGACTCGCACTCTTAGCAAATACGGGTGTTGAGATGAATCATCTCCAAAACAAAGAAATTGAACCTCCACCCCTTCTTCTTGACAATCATGAGAATGCGAGTAATCCATCACAATCACTATGTCGTCTCTCCAGAATGAGACGCAATCACATTCTTTCACACCACTTACCTTTTCCCCACTTCTTCTTGTTCTTCCACCAACTGGTGCACTACACTGATAAAATCTTTGAACGGTTGGTGTTGATTTTCGATCTTTGCAAAGCTTGGCATTGACCAGTAACTTTGACCCCCTCTTGTGATTTTAAAAGATTAGCATTGTTTAACTCAAGTTTGGGGGGTGTATTTTTGGCTCTTGAAAATAACCGTTGTCCTCAATATTGTGAGCCAGAGAATAAGTTTGGGGGAGGATTTTTCACGATCATATTTATTGCCCCATTAATAAATTTCCTCCCAAGCTTACAGGTTTTTGAGGTTTAGCAGATGGCAACAGTGAGGACACTGTTGAAAACAAGTTTGGGGGAGGTTTGTGCTTATTTACGCATCATTTGCATATCACTTTGCATAAGCACAAAACATTTTAAAAACCTATAAAAATTCAAAAAAAAATTCAAAAAAATAAATAAATAAATAATTGTACATAAATAAGATAATAAAAGATTAGATAGTGAAAAATTACATCCAAGAGATTGGAAAAATTTAAGAAAACCAAGAAAATTAGAAGCTTTCTTAAACGAACTAGTAATAAGTAGTTATGAGCCGTTGTCCCAAGGGTTAGTAAGATGAAGGAAGTCACTAATTTAAGGATAAAAATAAGTCTGAAAAATAGTTCCTATTCTGGAAGCCAAACATTTGAACGTTGATACCCTACTATTCGCACTTACACACGTCTTGAAACTCGGGATAGTAGAGGATACCTTGAAATGCTCTTGTTTAAAAGCCAAAGTATGAAGGAAATAATAAATGAAGAAAATATAAAATGGTGTTAAGAAAAAAATGAACACTGGTTTTGTTATCACCAAGGCAGCAATAAAAAAATATAGCGAGGGTGCTTCATCACCTGTGCCTTAGACCAACTGGTCTGGGAGTCACTGCTAAGCCTTAGGTGGTGCAAGACGAGGAAAAATACTAAAACACCGAATAAGCAAGCACGTGAGTAATCGGTCGGTTAGTACTTCAAGAAGTATTAACGGTCGCATGAAAAATGTGTGAGCAATCTCGTCTAAATATTCATTAATTAAAAAGTACTGAGGCAGATGGATAAGAGTATGATAGCTTGAATTGAATTCTCCGGGTGTAGGGATGTTCTTTACACACACGTAGGATGATATGATCGATGTTTGGAAGAAAGACAGGAATGAAGAATAAAGATGATGTTTTATTGAGGGATGATATGATTTCTAACATCTTTTCATGACTATTAAGATAAGGCTCATGACAACTGAAAAGCTAGTGTAGTTGGAAACTCTAATTTTCAAAGTCGTTCTTTTACAATTCTTGTCTTTATATGTAACTTTCACGGTCTTCTTTTTATTATGGGATTTTGTGGGTGCAATCCACTGAAAACCCTCAGGAGACAACACTCCTCCTACTAGGGACACCTAGAGGTTTAAAGGCTTGTTGCACATGCTCAGTGCAATCGTGTTGCCTACGAAAGTGTGCTAGTTAGTTTTTCTTTTTCTTATATTTTCTCCTTCTCTTTTTAATAAAACAGTTTGCTCGGGACGACCAAAAATAAGTTTGGGGGAATTTGATCAGTCGAAAATATTGCATTTTTAACACATCAATTTCCATACTATTTGCAATCATCTAAAGGTGTTCGGTATGAATATAGCACATATTAGCAAATTGTCTGTAAAATACCAAATAACATGTGTTATATATTATGACCGGCATTTTGAGGGAAATTGAGTGTTTATTATTGCATGCATGATATTTGTATATCGCAATACTTGTCTCGAGATTGTGTGCAGGAAATTCCAGGTAAAAGAGCCGAAACTGTTAAAAGTACTGATAAAAATACGCCAAGTCTAAGACTTGTGATCTGGCAGTGAAAAAAAGAGTATAAAAATATTCCAGATATAAAATAAGTCCCCAAAGATCAGCACCAAGACAGCCTGGAAGATTCACACAAAGTTGCCAACAAAGGGCCGCGGATCCGCGGCCTAATGGGCCTATTCGCGGCGGATCCGCGGTGCAAGGGACACGTCACAGCTTCAAATTTTCTCCACCTGTCTCCTTATAACGGCCAAGCTTCCAGAGGACTCTAAAAGACCACGTGGCTTCTTCCAGAAGGCTCTGCATAACAAACTCACTCTAGAATATTTCTTGCAACAACTTTCTTCTAGAAGGCTCTCTCCAACAACCTTCTTCTAGAAGCCTCCTTATAACAACCTTCTTCTAGAAGCCTCCCTCCAACAAACTTCTTCTAGAAGATTCTTTCTAACAACCTCGTTTTGGAAGGAAAATTCAAATGAGTTAGTTCATTTTGCAGGGAAAATTCAAATGAGGTAGTTCATTTTGGAGGGAAAAGTTGTTCATTTTGGAGGGAAATTTGAATTTGAATTGAAAAGGGTTGAGGCTATAAAATGAGATCTAGATCTAGGGTTTGAGGTTGAATTTTAGTTGTTGAAAGTGGAGGGAAAATTGCAGATCCAAATAAAATACAAATCAAATTGAGTGACACAATTTGATCAATTCAAGATCTCCGAGTACAATTCAAGCAAGAAGCCTTCAACCTTTTAGAAGAGACGCCGATCTTCAACCGAGCAAGTGATCCAAGACAATCCGCGACTCACGAAGACGATCCGAAGCTAATTCGACGATCGAGTTCTTTCCTCAATTCTTGTAGTTCTTGAGCGAATTGTAACGGAATTGTTGAATAATAAAAGGCGAAATTTCTTTATCTTGCTTATCTTTATATTTGAGCATTATGATGAGATCTCAATTCTTGATTGTTTTCTTTGTTATGATGCTCGAGTAAAAACTCCGCTTATGGAGGAATCGAGAAAATTGATAGATGACGATGATTAAATTCTTGAACGATTCTTAAGTCCTATGAGTTTTGTAAACTCTAAAAAATTGAATCATCGATAACCTAGTTTCAAGCGAGATGCTTTCTTGAATGTTTTCGCTCTTAATTAAAGATCAACGATCGATGCTTGAATTTCCTAGAGGCTAGAATTTGAATGATAATCAACGAAAGGATAATGGATAGATGATGAAACCCTAGTTTCCGCAAGAGATCCCTAATTCTCGTTGATCGTCATCGATCTAGCAACAAATCATCAAAGGATAAGAATACATAATCACAAGTCTTCATCCTAACTATCGATTCGATCGATTCCTACGAGCTTTTCTACAAATCTTGATAACTAATTCAAATTGGATGATTCTTGATTCTTGATTCTTGATTTTTAGTATTTCTTGATATTAGATCTAGTTCTTTACAATTCTTGAAACTAAAATTCAAAATTCTTGAATCATTTTCTTTTCTTCTTTAATTTTCGACTCAACTAAAACAAATACGAGTAAATCTCACTTTCCCTGTGGACGATCCGCACTCGCTAACGAACCTACATCGACACCGTTATTGATTGCGGTCAAAATTTTCTTTGGTTGTGATTTCTATACATTTTCTAAAACTACACACCGAGAATTCATTCAATCAGGACAGTTATTATAACTACTCTAAAAAGATAGAACAGTTATTGGCCGTTTATAGCCGTTGGAAATTCAAAAATCAAACCAAAAGCAAATTTTGAAAATTTTGAAACTGCTATGTATGTCAATAATGGGCGTCCTAGGTACGTCCATATAGGATGTCCATGTCTAATATTTCAGACACAAAACTTTAGTTTTGAAAAAAAAAATTGAAATGGATTTTAGTTTTTTGAGAATCTAATTGAAATAGGATAGGAAAATCGATTCTAACCGTTTAAGATCGACTCGACTCTTGACTCAAAGAATGTAGAAAAGTCTTGAATATCTCCGTTGTTCGACTTCTCCATTTTATCCGTTGAATTTGCATTGAGATCTTCCGAGTTTTGCCGATCTTTTCCACTGTTACTTTTGAGTTGTCAGTTGCAATATTGATTATCCTTATGCTTGAATAACTCCAGTTGTGTAGCACTTTATCTCGTCTGATATTGTTAGTAACATATAGTATATTTGAAATACGGTTTTGTAAAATAATCAAAACACAAAAAGAATGAGACTGGTAGGTCAACAATCTCTTCCTTTTTGATATTTTACAAAATATTAAATAATAATAATAATAAACATCAAATATTAAAAATGATATATTATATATATATATAATATTTTTAAAATATATATATTCAAATGGTTCCTCTAAATATATGAACGTTATTTTATAATATATATATATATATATATATATAATATTTTAAAAAGATATATATTCAAATGCTCCCTCTGAATATATGAATATTATTTCTCCCCCTTTTTGGAAATATCAAAAAATTAAAAACATGGTAGAGGAATATAGAAAAGTGAGCTAGAAAATGAATAGTTGATATATATAATTAAACAATCATATTAAACTAATAATACAAATATAATAATTAATACATAAAATTTCTTTATCTAAATTTTCTATTATTAAGTCCTTAGAATGATCTTTGTTGAATTACTTTTTCCTATTATTCCAATTGATTAGTTTAAATTTTTTGACCTAGTAACTGCTCCATTATTAATTTCTCCTATTATTAAATTCTTATGGTGATCTTTATTGAATTATCAATCTTTTAGAAAAGAAATATTAACTACTTCCTCTTGTTATTCCAATTTATTGGTTTCAACGTCTATGTCTATTAATAAATTATCTAAGCCTTTTAACAGGTTAGAATCATTATTGTCTATTGAATTATTAGGATTAATGGAGTTAATTTCATTAAATTAATCATGTATAATTTCTTGAATTGTTAAAGTTCATTTGGGTTGATTATTATTGACCTTAAGAGCCCATACCTTTCGTGGTTCACTTGGGTCGGTTTTTGGAGTAAAATAATATTTATAAGATGGGTTATTTTTGATTGTACAATATTGATATATATGACCTACATTGCAACAATAGTTACATATAGAATTAGCATATTATTTTCCATAATTATAATAGTATTTACACCTAAATGGTTTAGTTTTAGGGACTAATTCAGAATAGTTATTATACCCAACTCTTTCTTTCTTACAGTGTTTTATTGATTATCATAACATTACATCTAAATTATCTTTACTTTTAGTGAATTTTAGAATCATTTTATCTTTTAAATCTACTTTTTTTTTAAATTAAAGATTTCAAAGTTTAGCGTATTATTAGTTTCAATTAACTTATTATTTGTTAAAGTTATAGACTTTAATTTTTCGTTTAAATTTTCCTTTTGTAATTTAATTTCAATTCATTTATTTTGTGTGGATATTTCTAAATTGTTTTTAGTATATAGGTTTGATTTTAATATTTTATATTTAGTATTAACCTTATCATAACTACCCTTAAGATAATAACAGAATTTTATTAAATCGTCTTTACTGAGGGAATTTAAATCAAAGTATTCATTAATTACCTCATCGTCTTATGCCATGAAGTACATGTTTGCGACTTCTTCGGCTTTTGAGTCACTAAAATTAGTATCATCCCAAATAGTTTGAAACGAATGCGTATCTGATTTCTTCTTTGACTTTCCCTTATCCTTGTTGAGTGTAAGACGCTTTGACTTAACAGGGCCTTCCTTATTGCGTTCATAACAACGAAGAATTTCATCAAAATTAAAACCTTCATTAAATTTATACGTACATTTTTTTGAAGAGAATTTTATAGACTTCAGATACTTCCTGAAGTGTCTTGCAATGCCAGTCATTTCTTCATCGTCGCTTTCTTCATCACTAGATATTTCCTTAGGCTTCGACTTACCAGTAGTTGCCTTTAGTGGATTTTTTTCCATTGAGCGTCCATCTCCTGTTTTTGCTTAAGATCACCTAGTTGCATTTCATATGTCTTTAATTTTTTTATAAGGGTGTTAACTTTCAACTCTGTCATGTCATTAGCCTCTTCGACGGCAGTGATCTTAGATTGCCATGAGATAGTAAGTGATCTCAGTAACATGTAACACTTTTCTTTGTCATCGAATTTCTTTCTTAAATTGAAAAGTTTGGTAATGACATTATTGAATCTAGAATACATGGAGTCGATGGATTCATCGTCTCTCATTTGGAATATCTCATACTCATGCATGAGACAGTTGATCTTACTCTCTTTAACTTGACCGGTTCCTTCATAGGCAGTCTGAAGAGTAGTCCAAATCTCATTTGTCGTTTGACACATAGAGATTCCATTGAATTCTTCAAAATTCAACGGGCAATGAAGTGCAATCATTACTTTGACATTTAATGTCAACAATCTTTTATCGGCATGGAGATTATGGATTTGTAGTAAGAGGAACAAAGGGTTTTTCAATGATCTCTAGAACTTCTAGATCTATATATTGAAGGAAAACATTAATCTTAGTTTTTCAGAACTGATAGTTTGTACCATTGAATAGAGAAGGACAGTTAATGGCTTGTCTTTTCATTTGGTTTGCCATAGGATCAAAAACTCAAGAGGTTAATTTTACAAACAAAGTAATTTGCTCTGATACCAATTGAAAACAGCCTTAGAGGGGGTGAATAAGGCTTTACGGTAAACTCAGAGTAATTTTGCGGAATTGACAAATTTTGCAGCGGATTATTAAAATCAGAATCTAAAGTACTAAAACTACCAACAAACACAGAAGCCTAGAAAAGTAAATAAACACAGAGAATTGTTAACGAGGTTCACCAACTATGTGGCCAATCCCGACTTGAGAACTCCTGCTCAGGATTCAACTTCATTATCTAGTGACTCCTTGCAAGTGGAGAAACGCAGATCTTTTCCCAGGCTCAGATCTTAGAACCTTTATACTTGCAGGCGGTGAACACCTAGACATTTTCCAAGACGCAAGTCCGAAACCTTTACAATGTGAAGATCTTAGACTTTTCTTCACTAAATCATACAAAGTAAGATTTTACAAATCTTTACAAACCAACATCAACAATCCTAATGATCTTAAAAAGATAAATCAAATTTTTGATTCAAAGAGAAGAGAGATTGTATTTTGGAGATTATGAAAAAGTTTATAACAAATTGAAGAAGTTTTTCAAAAGAGTAGATAAGTTTTAAAACAATCATTTCTTTGAAACTTTTAGAAATCTTTCTTTTCTAAATGAAATAGAAAAGTCTAAAGCGCTAGAAAGATCTTTTCTCTCTAAAATGAGTAGTGCAAAACTTATGAGTTGAGATGGATATGGTTTTCACCAAAAACTAGAAAATAGAAACGTTAAAGAATGATTCGATGAAAACTTGTTGAAAATGAGTTCTATTTATAGAAAATTGAAAACGGGCAGTTGGGACAGTTATTATAACTGCTCCGAAAAGCTAAAATAGTTATTGGCAGTTTATAACCGTTGGAAATTCAAAAATCAAACCAAAAACCAAATTTTGAAAATTTTGAAACTGTTATGGACGTCTATAGGGACGTCCATGTATGATATTTTAGACACAGAACTTTAGTTTTGAAAATAAAATTTGAAATGGATTTTTGGTATTTTGATAATCTAATTGAATAGAATAGGAAATTTGATTCTAACCGTTTGAGATTGACTCGACTCTAAACTCAAAGAAAGTAGAAAAGTGTTGAATATCTCCAATGTGCGACTCCTCGTTATATCTGTTGAATTTCCATTGATATCTTTCGAGTCTTACAGATCTTTGCCAATGTTACTTTTGAATTGTCAGTTGCAATGTTGATTGTCCTTATACTTGAATAACTCCAGTTGTGAAGCATTTTGACTTGTCTGACATTGTTAGTAACATATAGAATATTTAAAATACGGTTTTGTAAAATAATCAAAACACAGAAAGAATAAGACTTATAGGTCAACAATAAATTGTTATTCAATTTTATTTCAGGCCTATCCATGTTTAATGTATTTAAAGCAGGGACCTAAATAAAATATTCCCTTCATGAGAATACTTTATTTATTCAGCTTATCTGCGTAGATATAGATGAGGACAAAACTAGCTGAGAGATACTTTAGCTGAGAGTATACCCCGTTAGCTATGTAAAATTTGGAATTTTAAAGATTGGTATGGGTTTTGTTGAAGTTGTGGTTGTTGTCAAATTCTCTTTTTTTATATGGAATTTTTGACTTGAGATAAAAAAAAGAGATACGGCTCGGCTCTTTTGCCTAAGCATAACATTTCTTTAAAATTCCGACCATTAATAGGAGGCATAGGTTTGTTTCCATGAGTATCAATAAGTTGGTAGGAACCGCCCTCATAAATAATCTCAATAATATGAGGGTCTTCCCAGTTTGGCTCGAATTTTCTCTATCATTACGATTGATGATTTTAGGATAGTGCGACATTAAGACTAGCTCTTCTTAAGTGCAAGCATTAAGTTTGACCAACTTATTGTAAGCTCACGTCATTCAAGCCCGAAAAAACTCTAAATTTGAGTCGAGTATCGTCTAAAGTTTCGAGCTCTAACTTTAGAATTGCGTTTTATTTTGTAGTCATTCCTTCGTGCATAGCAACTCGAAGAGACGGTATTTGGATTTCGAGCGAGAGTACGGCTTCTGTTCCAACCACTAATTGATACGGCAAAGCTTTTGTAAGCGTTTTTATAGTAATTCAATATGCCCACAAAGCTTCCGTCATTCTGGAATGCCAATCCCTTCTATTTTTTAAGACTGATATTTTTGAGCAACTTAGTCAAAGGTTTTTTGAACGCTTCGGCTAAACCGCGTACTTTTGGATTATATATAGTAGAGTATCGCCAGCCAATTTAATATGACCGAACGAACCTTACTATTTTTTTTACTTTTATAGGTTGGTCAATTATCAAACAAAATTTGTCTCGGGACTCCAAACTTATATAGAATATTGTTTTGAAAGAACTTGATGATGGTTTCTGCTGTGATTTCTTCAAAACTCGCAGCTTCAGACCATTAAGAAAAGTAATCGGTTGCGGCCAAGATGAACATATGCCCGTTTGACGATGGGGGATTATTGGACCGTCGATATCTGTTGTTGAATATAGTGCCCTTAAGTCAATTATTTTAATCGAAGGAAGATGATTATGATGATTGAGGGAGGACCTATATGGGTAGAATGGTCTTACTCGAGATGATAGTATACTATCTGGTTTGAATTTATCATCATGTGCATGCATTATGTGGTATTACAGATCACTATTATATGTTGAAAGAGCCCATATGATTCTTGCTTGACTACCGGCATTATGATGGCGATCATATACATGGGAGATGGGTGGTCTATAAGCATATCCTTAAATGTCCCTAGTCGAGAGAGTATCGGGACCGAGCATCGATACTCCGTAGTAGACTAGTGTATAATTTTTGAGACCCCGACGAGGGGCGGTGGCCGGTCTCACAAGCCATTGGTGTCAATTGGTCATCTAAGATAGTATACAGGTGCTCACTGGAGGTGAGTACACTGGACGGACTCACCGGAAACATACTAGATGGTATTATACCTATTGTCAGATAGCAGTTCTTAGATGACATGAGTACAGGTTACTCTATCGACCTGAGATCTTCATTTGTCTCGTGTGAGTTCAATTGTGTTTTGATTACTATCCTACCACGGCTCAAAGGAGTCGTGCAAATAGATTTTAGTTGGGTACAGTCCCGAGCAACATGGAGGCAGTGAGCGAATTGTCGGGGATTCGTCTCTCCCGGTATTAGGGGTAGATGTCACGCTGTGCACGGGTGGCCATCACTAGAAATCTTTGGCCAAGATGGATGGGAATTACTTATTTGGATCAGTAGTTTCTCAGTGGATGGTGGGCTTCACACCGACATGAAATATCGTGTTATTAGGGGTCTGACTTTATCCACCCCCTAGACCCGGTATACGATACTCTTAAATGAACGGACCGGTCTGTATCGAGATTATAATATACAGGCTCAGTAGGGGTATGGATGAGTTAGCTTTTCAGCCTTCCTTTAGCTCAATACCTGGATAACCTTTACATACAGCTAGTGTCGCTGACGTGCTTGTGGTTAAACCCACTGCCAGCGTATTGACGAGTCTTTAGAATCCCACACAGACGATATGATGTAGATGACGTATGTTAGTCCATACAGGTGTCTGATTAAATATGTGTACAGGCTACACGGACTTTAATCGGACGGTTGATAATACTGGTGGCTTAGGATTAAGCCGGATTATTAAATCAAATTTTAATTTAATAATTTATATGTATATTTTTAATATATGTATTCTAGTATAATTATTCACTATTCATTTTCTTTCTTGGCTATTCATATTTTTATATGGTACGTGTATATGTATTTCGGTACGTATACCGGGTTGTATTCCATATTTATATGGAATTTGTTCTCGAAGATGGACACCTCATTTGTGAATATTCATGAAATGAGGTGGAGGATGAGGTGGCATTGAGCATAGTTGAAGACATGTAGAGAGGAATTGGCTTCTTTATTTTATTAAATATTGATTTGAGTTTTTTATTTATATAGTTGCTAAAAAATTATGAAGTCATTCTTCATTCTACACATAATTCATTCTTCACTGACGCCTTCACCACTTGCTCATGGCTATCTTTCCTCACCTCCTCCTCCTTCTTCTTTAGATGCTCTCTTGAGCTTAGATTTGAGAGAAAAAGATAGTAGAAAATTCCTATATCCCCACTCTCCATTCCTAGCGAGCTTGGAGCGTCAATTGCTTCACTAGGTGAAGACGGAGCTTGAATCGGTTCTCTCGGATGGATCATCTTCGGCGAAGGAGGACCGGCTTGCAAATGCAACCCAAAGTTCTTGAGAGCATACTAGAATCCAACCCAATTGGAGCAAATTAAGATGCTACGAAGGTTGTGATTTCTATCTTATTATGGTTCTAGTTTAGGTGGTTGGTTCGATTCTTGGGTTTTAGTTTCTAGTGCCATGCAAATTTTTGTTTTTGAATTCCGCATTGGCCGTGAGTTAGTGGCGATGGCACTAGGAACTTTCAATGGTATCAAAGCCACCCAAACACCCTAAACTAGATAGATACGACTTCCAAATCCTTCCGTTTCTGCCACGCAAAAACTGCCACCGAAAACAGTGAGGAATTTCATGCTATATTGATATTTTGACACCCCGCGAGCTCTCAGTTTGGACCGAGAAGCCGCGGGGACCCCAGGGACGTCCCGAGGGACCCAAGGAAGGCCCACACCCCCGAGACCACCTAAATTATGGCCTTAGGGTGGGAACCTGAAACTGCCTCAGAAGGCAGTTTTGGGTCTGCCTACCCCCTAGGCCACCCTAAGGTGGGCCACCTTAGGGTGGCCTAGGGGGTGGGAAACCCTTCTAGGTGCCTTCGGGTCGACGTTAATTTTATTTCGGGGCCCTCTACAAAGTTTTGGATCAATCTGAGCTCATTTCGGACTCCCGGAGTGGGTTTTCGCATGGAATTTCTTATCGGTTTCTAGCACACTTGATTCGGTGTTTTGGAAAATTGAAGTGTTAGCTATTTGTGTACGGTATCCGATTGTCGTAGGCATTGTGTTAGTTGCGTATATCATAATGTTTGGTAAAACGTCGTCTAATTGCTATATGTATTGATTAGACGGGGTTAGAGAATTGATACTCGCAAGTTTGCATGTTCTATGATGGATATTGCTTTGTTACTTATGGTTATGTTGGATTTGTTGTGATGGATAGTCCGGTGTATATAGTATTAGATAGAATTCTCTGTGATGTAATGTATATTCATATTATGTGACGAGCGTCCGACATGTGGACTGCCGTCACCGTGGCTTGTATTATTCTTTGGGGCAGGTCCAGGTTGCGGACTGTTGGATATAGTGCCCTCAAAGTCAATTATTGGATCACAAGTATGTGATTGCAATGATTGAGGGAGGACCTATACCGATAGGACAGTCTTGCTCAAGATGATAGTATGCTATCTGGTTTGTCTTTATCATCGTGTACATGGTTTAGTTCACTATTGCATGTTGATAGAGCCCATAGGATTCTTGCTTGACTTCCAGCAGTATAACGGCGATCATATATGTGGGAGCTGGGGTCTATAAGCACATCCTTAAAGTGTCCCTAGTCGTGAGAGTTTCGAGACAGGGCATCGATACTCCAGAGTACACTAGTGTATACAGTCGAGACCCCGACGAGGGGCAGTGGCCGGTCTCACAAGCCATTGGTGTCAGTTGGTTCACCTAAGATGTATACAGGTGCTTATTGAGTTATGAGTACACCGGACAGGACTCGCCGGGAACATGCTAGTTGGTATTATACATATCGTCAGATAGCAGTTCCCTGGTGATATGTGTACAGGTTAGTCTTTCGACCTGAGATCGTCATTTGTCTCGTGTGAGTTCCCACTGTGCTTTGATTACTACCCTACCATGGCTCAAAGGAGTCGTGCAAACAGGTTTTAGTTGGGTACAGTCCCGAGCCACATGGAGGCAGTAAGCGGATCGTCGGGGATTCGTCTCTCCCGGTATTAGGGGTGAGATCGCAATGTGTTTATGAGAGCCATTACACTAAATCCCTGGCCAGGGTAATCGAGATTTACTGGTAGGTATTCCAGTAGTATCTCAGGGTGCTCTGGGCTACTCTCCGACACGACTTATACCGCTATTGGGGGTTGACGTTTACCAGCCCCCTAGGCTCTATATGTGATACTCATAGACAAACGGACCGGACTGTACGGATATTGTCACTGTCGGGCTCAGTAGGATTTCTGGATGAGTTCGCTCGTCAGCTTCCCTTCCAATCAATACATAAGCAACCGTTACGTACAGCTAGTACCTCTGGCGTGCTAGTGGTTATACCGAGTGCCAGTGTATTGATGAGTCATTAGAGTCCCCCACAGAAAGTTTCCCAAGTTCGGGTGAAACGTTGTAGAGGCTGTATGGATATATGGCGGGGTTCGATCATATCCGTGCACTTGTGCACGGATCATGATCGGGCGGATAATACTAGCGGGCTTTGGTTTAAGCTGGACCCTAGTATTATATTGTGTTGGGATATTTTTGTCTCTTATGCATTCGTATTTGGTTGGAATACAAATATGGGTATGTATTTACAGTTGAGGTGTAATCTCGTAATTCGTTACGGGATTATTTTTGGAGTTGCCAGTTTCCTTTTTCTGTCTCAAACATGACCCTTTTTGTCCCTCTATGTTTTCGTGAGCATTGACCTTTGACCTTTGACCATACCCTAGCCATTCCCCACAGCGATCACCCATGCTGCATTTAATGAGCATGGGCTTTGGGGATGGGGGCTGATTTGGGCTGGGGGGTCCCCTGCAATTTCACCAAGTTTTAAAACGCAGGGGGGTTTCTGTGGTGATGGGTGAGGGTGGGAAAGGGTTTTTATTTTATTCATGGTGGCTGTTTTTTGCGAGGTGTGGGGTTTTATGCAATTGAGCACGTTCTTAATTGAGGGGTTTTTATGCGGTGACAATATATACTCACTCACTTGATGATAACCATGCTCTCTTCTCTTGCAATAACTATGCTCTCTTCTCTTGCAATCCACAGAGAGTTTTTCCTTTGGAAAACCTTAGCCGAGACCATTGCTGTGGGTGTGGGCTGAATTTGTGAGGGGTGAGGAAAAACTTCTTCGCTTGCAAAATCCTTTAGCTCTTTTCATCTCATTTCTTTTGGCAACTCCAATTTACCTCCACCCAATCACTTGGGTGCCTTGAGACAAGACATTCTACACTTTCTCTACTTCATTCTTGGATATGTCGGCTAGAAAACTTCATGTCCGAGTTGCTTCGGATCGAAACGGGAGCCCGTTTAAAGATTCGATGACGTGGTGCCACTTCGACGGACCTGATCGGGGAGCAGACTTCGTCGGCGCAGCAGCGGGGAGCTAGGTGCAGAGATTGAAGACCGATGGACACGGATCGATCGGTATAATCTTTAACTCCTTTTACAGATTGCTAGAATACGGTTAATGGAACGATCCGGGTTTTTGGGCTGCGGTAGCGCCGGTTTCGTAAAAAGTTTTTGTTCCGCATCCGGCGTCGGTTTGACGGCCGGGGCGCTTCCGTATCCCAACATGGTATCAGAGCCACCCATTAACTGCTTACTAGCTTGTTCTATCATGTTTAAAATATCGATCGAACAAAATTTCCGAAACCGCAATTTCAGTTCTAAAGTTTCTGTCGAATTTTTTTTGTCGTCGAAAAATTATTTTGAGAGTTTCAGAAAATCAGGCAGGCTTTTATAAGACAACTGTAGAAATTTGGTAGCGTGATACATCTGTAACGCCGCGGAACCGTGGCTGTACCCACGTTTAGGCCGCGGTTCCGCCGCTGTTTTGATGTTTCAGTGCTCCATTTTTCTACAGGTGGTCTTTTGCATGGAATTGTGGTTTCTAGAATTTTTAGTTTTGGCCCAGATTATTTTGAGAACTGGATTTGTGCTTGGAGCCCACTTCGGGAAGTTTTGTCGATCGGAATTTTAAATGTGTTAGTTTACAGTGGTTACATTATATCCGCGACCGTGAATGTCATTCGAGCGGTAAATCTTGTCTAATTGCTATAGCTCTTTTAGACCGGTTTGCGAACGTGACATTCACGTTGATGTTCTGTGTTTTGCTGTGCTGTTGTGGATTTGTCATGGTGGATAGCTTGGTGCAATGTTAGTACTGTTTGGATTTATTTGTACATTTGATATTGCGGGGCGAGCGTCCGACATGTGGACTGCCGTCACTGCCTGTTTGTATATTATTCTTTTGGGGCACGACCGGGATGAGGTCGGTGTACCCGTTGTATATATTTTATTTTCTGTACTAGGATTACCCTGCGGTGGGGTGCACGGATAGCCGGGTTCTAGAGGGCAACGGGCCCGCATCTCATGGCTTTAAGACGGACGGGGGCTTCACTCTGGAATTGGCAGGCTATTCGCCGCACTCGTAGGGGGTACAGGTTGACCCAAGGAGCGGTGCTCAAGTTATCGGATTCCGTGAAGTGCTGGGTGGTCCATTCACTTTGCTGAAGGGGGCTGCCTCACTTCTGGTTTTGGTGGGTAACTTGCCGCGCTCGTAGGGGTCTAGGATTTCATTGCACAGGCTATCCACACGACCAGGGGAACGTCGGGTTTCATTTGCGGCTCTATGAAAACCGGGGATCCCAGATTATCTGTATTGTTCTGTGATGCTTATTACTTTTCTGTGATGTTGCATTTATCATGCCTGGAGCGATTATTATATATTGATATATATATACTAGTAGATGTTGTATATGTTTTACACCCGCGCTAGTCCAGTTCCGGCTCTGTCGTTAGTTAAGTAACCTAACGGGTGATGACGGGACCCAGTGGCGAATGCGGATGGCATATACGTATATCATATTTTCGTTCTTTTCTGGTGTGATCATTTGATGGGACTGCGTTGATTCTTATCAATGCAAGGAAAACAAACCTATATATGATGTTGTTGGAACCAATTTTTCAAAAAGCTGTTATTACAAGGGCGTTCTCTTTTGTTTTGCACGGTGGTATTCCGTTATGAATATCCAGCACCTCATTCGACGAGGTAAGGGCCGAGATCCCTTCATCGGGAGTGACCCCTTGGACAGAGGTTTTCGTCAGGGTAACAACTTCACTATAGTCGTTTTCTTTTGCTTTGCATCGTGTTATTCAGTTTGGAATATCCTGCACCTCATTCGATGAGGAAAGAGCCGAGATCCCTTCACTGGGAGTGACCTCTTTAGCAAAAGTTTTTGGTACTATACTTTTATAAAACCACTTGGATTCCTTCAACGATATCAAGTTCATTACGCTAAAGGTTTTTCGCCAAAAACCAGTCGTAGCCCTCCATCATTTCAGATTAGTATTCCTTAGTATTCATGCTACGTTTGTCGTTGCTATTCACCGAGGCGTAGTGTGCGGTAGCTCTGTAATGCTTTTCTGTCGCATGCATATGTGGATTGGTTAGGACAGTCGTACGACTTTGTTGATTATTCGCCAAGGGTCGTGCGGGTGGGTTTAACGCAATCAAGATAATGACGGGTTGAACTTGACTAGGACCTTTTGATTTGTTGATTATTCGTCAAGGTCACTTGGGTCCTAGGGGTAAAAATCACATCGGGGGTTTCAAACATACAGGAAACTTGCCAGGCTTGCGCATACCTTCTAGAGTGTGATGACATGAGTGGCTTCCATCACGTTATCTTGCGATGATAGTTGGATCCCGATTTCCACTGATGAGCTGGTTTACTCCTCGGGTGATCCTGACTAATTCTTCTTTTAGGTTTGGAGGAGAAATTAAGAAAACAGTGGGAGGTTTCCTGATTAGATAAAATGATTAGCCATTCTGATCTATGTTAGAGTGCACGCAGAGTGTTTCTACTCTTTCTCTCTTTCACTGCCACCATGACCCGACCCTAGACTATAACGCAGTGACCAAGTTAACCGAACTTTCTTAAAACACTGGCTTTTGGATTGTCTGGGTTGCATACATCATTGCCACTCTTTCTTTTACCCTTTGAGTTTCTCCAGAACACCCCGTATTATTACGAACATCCACTTCCATTGGATAAATCCATCGTATGGTTATATACGAACTCGGAGGAACTTCTTCGAGGATGGATTCTGGTTCAGGAGAGATTGAATAGGATTATTCAGTTGTCTTTTCAATTTACCTTCTCTCAGGTTGTGAGGGCTCCTAGGATTAAGAGAGGGTAGACCTATTACGCTTATTGGATAGTCTTCTTCCAAACCATAGGCAGGTGCCGAAAGGTAGGGAATGAAGAAAACCAATTAGCCTAAGTTGGGTGTACAGAAGCTAATAAGTAAAGACAAATAAAGGGATCAGAAAAAAGGCAAAGTAAATTGCGACTGTTAACATTCACGACCAAACCTCGTATTTCATCGCCACTCCTAATTCACCTTTGTATTTCTCCAGAACACCCCGTATCACTACGAACATCCAATTCCATTGGATAAATCCATCGCATGGTTATATACGAACTCCAAGGAACTTTTTCGAGGATGGATTCTGGTTCAGGAGAAATAGGAATAAGGTTTATTCAGTTGTCTTTTATCCTTACCTTCTCTCAGGTTGCGAGTGCTCCTAGGATTAGGAGAGTACACCTATTATGCTTATTGGATAGTCTTCTTCCAAACCATAGGCTGGTGCCGAACGGCAGGGAAGGAAGAAAACCATTAAGCCTAACGATGGTGTACAGAAGGTAACGACTAAAGACAAATAAAGGGATTTGGAGAGATGGAAACAAAATATACGGTTACAGTCATGAATCTGCATAATGGAAGAGGCATTACTAAGAATACCCGGATACCCCTTCGAAACATTTTAATGTTTCAGTTTCACGGTGCATTGTTAATTGAAAGCTGATTTCCCAATCAGACACTTACTCCAGGGTATGTATTTACCAGGTATGATTCTCACATCTGTATGGTTTTACAGATGATGAGTGGGAGTAAGTTATTGGGAATTAGGTGATCATCCTCATTATATCGGAATTCGTTGTAATTGGTGATATTTGAGAAAATCGCCTGGGTACAGTTTTTCAACCTACGACGCACAGGGTTTGAGTTTTTCAACTCAGGGGACTTATACATAGTATTGTATATTGTCCAGTGTCCATTAGGACAAAGGGGTTGGTCCTCCTACTTTATTCTGTTTACTTGTGACTTCTTAAGTTTTAGACATGTGTTTCGTAGAGATACAAGGTCCAAGTTTGAGAAGTTATAGGTACAATAATAAAGTAGAGAACCAGGTGTCGCAAGTATCAGGATTCTTCAAGGTAATCGAAGATGTAGATACTTGTGTTTGGTATTTAATTGATAGTAATGGTTTTGAGAAACTTGTTTCTCTTTCAGGTTACTCATAATTGGATGCATTCCTAAGTTGAGTAATGTTGATCGGCCTCTCTCCATTTTCTTGACATGCACTGGAGACAGCTGCATGATTTGAATCCGGTTCCAATTAAATCAGTGCCTCTATTTCTATATTGTATATAGAATGGTTCGTATGTTAATGATGTTAAGGTACGGGGAGTTGTCCGGCTTTTGCTTAAAACCAGACTCTGGATAACTCAAGGCACGTTTCTGTAATGGATGTTTGTGGGTTAACCCGGGCTATGACGAGGGTTAACTTTCTACCATCTGGAAGATCAATAGTGATATTGTTCTTGACTCGCCACAGTTTTAGTAAAATGGATTTTTTCAGAAGAAAACAGTAGTGGGAGTATGGTAGAACTGGAAGAGATTCCAGAACCGCAAACGATTACGGAAAATTTAATAGGACCTAAAGATTCAATCAGGATTGACATTCGATTAGCCACTCCGCAGATATGGTGGGTAACCTCAGGCACCCGAGAGGTACTCTGGTAGCTTCAAGGACGGCGACAGGGAGGTTCTTGTTTACCCAGACTTTCCATTACTGTTGTTCTAGACTATGAGACCCGGCAGGAGGATGAGTATAACGTCGTTCTAAACTAGCTTTAGAAGTGCACGTATATATGATTCTGCCAGAGGGTTGTTGTAGTCAGTGGGAGCAGCGGAAGCATAGTGGATAAGTAGCTTATGCCTATTTATAGACTAAAGCAGATATAGCGGAGATAGATCATCTATTTTTGATGTGACAGTCATGGGCTTTGACTTCATCAGAATATGAGATGGATCTGTTAAGAAGGTAGTAAGGTGTGATGTCCTGGTACTTGGATGACATACACATTGTAGGAAGTGAAATTCCTATACTACAATCGGTAATATTGTGGTAGTCACACAGTAGTTTCTCCACATAAGATATGGATATAATATCAGGCATTCTGGTTACTGGATCTATGGTTTAGATCTAGATTTGGGTAGTTTCCCAATCTGGGTACTTTGACAGCATTTTAAAGGTATTTTAGAATGAATGACTCCTGGCATGGTAGTGTACCTGCAGATGATGGTGTCACCCTCTCTAAAGTTGTCTTACAGACTCAAGGGGAGAGGGATATGCATGATTGGCAGATCACTTGCTTAGGCAATTGAGTTGATCATGAGATGTCAAGTACCACACCAGATGTTGTTTTTGCACTAGATGCAATAAGTTGATATTAATCCAATCTTGGAGAAATATTCGGAAGCGGTTTTAGAACATAAGTGGTTGTTCTAGGGATTTGATAACGACAGCCTCCTTCGGGAGAAAGTTATCATTCCAGGCTTCCAAGGTGACCTGGATGACAGAGTGACTGTCAGAGTTATAGTTTTCCCTCTCACGAGGGGCAGTAGTTTGGACAATTAGTTCAGGCGGATACTGAGGAAGGCACGCAGGATGCTGATTAATTTTAGTTGACGATACAGTCTAAGAAGTTTGCGAGATTTGGAGTTCACTTGTGAGCTAGGTCCCATCAGATATCCATACATATTCTAAGACAGGTATTACTCAATTCGGGAGATGGCTTTCTCCGCGAACTTGAGAAAAAGAGAGACATGGAGAGAAACATCAGGGCGGATCCACTCACTGAGGCTATTTCATGAACACAATAGTTTTACAAACGAGCTTTGTGAAACTGATTAGTAGAGGAGTTGGATGTTCGGTATCACACGAGCTGTGAATACGCGACATCGCAATAATTAGCCTTAAGTGCAAGTGGGAGATTGTTGGATATAGTGCCCTCAAAATCAATTATTGGATCACAGGTACGTGATTGCAATGATTGAGGAAGGACCTATACCGATAGGACAGTCTTGCTCGAGATGATAGTATGCTATCTGGTTTGTCTTTATCATCGTGTACATGCTTTAGTTCACTATTGCATGTTGATAGAGCCCATAGGATTCTTTCTTGACTGCCAGCAGTATGATGGCGATCATATATGTGGGAGCTGGGGTCTATAAGCACATCTTTAAAGTGTCCCTAGTCGTGGGAGTTTCGAGACAGGGCATCGATACTCCAGAGTAGACCAGTGTATACAGTCGAGACCCCGACGAGGGACGGTGGCCGGTCTTACAAGCCATTGGTGTCAGTTGGTTCACCTAAGATGTATACAGGTACTCATTGAGTTATGAGTACACTGGACAGGACTCGCCGGGAACATGCTAGTTGGTATTATACATATCGTCAGATAGCAGTTCCCTGGTGACATGTGTACAAATTAGTCTGTCGACCTGAGATCGTCATTTGTCTCGTGTGAGTTCCTACTTTGCTTTGATTACTACCCTACCACGGCTCAAAGGAGTCGTGCAAACAGGTTTTAGTTGGGTACAGTCCCGAGCCACATAGAGGCAGTGAGCGGATCGTCGGGGATTCGTCTCTTCCGGTATTGGGGGTGAGATCGCGCTGTATTTAGGAGAGCCATTACACAAAATCCCTAGCCAGGGTAATCGAGATTTACTGGTAGGTATTCCAGTAGTATCTCAGGGTGTTCTGGGCTACTCTCCGACACGACTTATACCGCTATTGGGGGTCTGACGTTTACCAGCCCCCTAGGCTCTATATGCGATACTCATAGACGAACGGACCGGACTGTACAGATATTGTTACTGTCAGGCTCAGTAGGGTTTCTGGATGAGTTCGTTCGTCAACTTCCCTTCCGATCAATACATAGGCAACCGTTACGTACAGCTAGTACCTCTGACGTGCTCTTGGTTATACCCAGTGCCAGTGTATTGATGAGTCATTAGAGTCCCCCACAGAAAGTTTCCCAAGTTCGGGCGAAACGTTGTAGAGGCCGTATGGATATATGGCGGGGTTCGATCATATCCGTGCACTTGTGCACGGATCATGATCGGGCGGATAATACTAGTGGGCTTTGGTTTAAGCCGAACCCTAGTATTGTATTGTGTTGGGATATTTTTGTCTCTTATGCATTCGTATTCGTTTGGAATATAAATGCGGGTATGTATTTACAGTTGAGGTGTAATCTCGTAATTCGTTACGGGATTATTTTTGGAGTTGCCAGTTTCCTTTTTCCGTCTCAAACATCACCCTCTTTGTCCTTCTATGTTTTCGTGAGCATTGACCTTTGACCTTTGACCTTTGACCATACCCTAGCCATTCCCCACAGTGATCACCCATGCTGCATTTAATGAGCATGGGCTTTGGGGATGGGGGCTGATTTGGGCTGTTGGGGGGTTCCCTGCAACCTCACCAAGTTTTAAAACGCAGGGGGTTTTCTGTGGTGATGGGTGAGGGTGGTAAAGGGTTTTTATTGTATTCACGGCGGCTGTTTTTTGCGAGGTGGGGGGTTTTCTGCAATTGAGCATGTTCTTAATTGAGGAGGGGTTTTGTGGTGACAATATATACTCACTCACTTGATGATAACCATGCTCTCTTCTCTTGCAATCCACAGAGAGTATTTCCTCTGGAAAACCTTGGCCGAGACCATTGCTGTGGGTGTGGGCTGAATTTGTGAGGGGTAGGGAAAAACTTCATCGCTTGTAAAATCCTTTAGCTCTTTTCATCTCATTTCTTTTGGCAACTCCAATTTACCTCCACCCAATCACTTGGGTTCCTTGAGACAAGACATTCTACACTTTCTCTACTTCATTCTTGGACATGTCGGCTAGCAAACTTCATGTCTGAATTGCTTCGGATCGAAGCGGGAGCCCGTATAAAGATTCGATGACGTGGTGCCACTTCGACGGACCTGATCGGGGAGCAGACTTCGTCGGCGCAACAACGAGGAGCTTGGTGCAGAGATTGAAGACCGAAAGACACGGATCGATCGGTATAATCTTTAACTCCTTTTACAGATTGCTAGAATACGGTTAATAGAACGATCCGGATTTTTGGGCTGCGGTAGTGCCGGTTTCGTAAAAAGTTTTTGTTCCGCATCCGGCGGTGGTTTGACGGCCGGGGCGTCGCCGCATCCCAACATACGTAGTCACCATAGTATATTCAGGTTTTCATTACATGCACTAGGATTATCCCGCGATGGAGTGCTCGAGTAACTGGGTTCTAGAGGGCAATGGGCCTCCATCTCATGGCGTTGAGACCGGGGTGCCATACTCTAGAATTGGCGGGCTATTTGCCGCACTCATAGGGGTATAGGATTGACCTACGGAGGGATGCATAAGTCACCGGAGTTTGGAAGTGTTGGGTGGCCTACTCACTTTGTTCATTGGGATTACCTCGCTTCTTGGATTGGCGGGTGTCTTGCCACACTCGTAGGGGTCTAGATTCCGATACTACGGGCTATCCACACGACCGGAAAATTGCATTTCATATTTGGCTCTATTAAAATATACTTTTCCTAGATTATCCGCATTTCCATACCGTGTTTGCTTCTGCTGTGATGCTTATGTGATGTTACTTGATATCATGCGTGACACGAATGTTTCGAATGTTTGTATATATATTATATATATAGTAGTCGTTATATATATTTTGCATCCGCTCTAGTCATGTCCCCGCCCTGCCGTAAGTTAAGTAACCTTACGGTGAAGACCCGGGACCCTGTGGCAAATGCGAATGGCATATATGTGCGTGCCTATTTTCATTTCTTTCTTGTATGATATGTTTAATTGATGGGACTGCATTAATTCTAATTAATGCAAGGAAAATAAACTTAAATGATATTGTTGGAACCAATTTTTGAAAACTATAGACGTTTACTTTTTCTTTGTGTCGAGGTATTCAGTTAGGAATATCCTGCACCTCATTCGATGAGGAAAGAGCCTAGATCCCTTCACAGGGAGTGACCACTTTGGAAAAAGTTTACGTGGCTATAAACTACTCGGTTTTCTTCAAAACCACTCGTTTTTAAAATGCGGAGCCTAAACCACTCTTTTTCAAAACTGCTCGAGTTTCTTCAACGATATTAAGTTCATTACGTTAAAGGTTTTTTGCCAAAAACCAGCCATAGCCCTCTATCATTTCAGATTAGTATTGCTTAGTATTCGTGCTACATATGTCGTGCTCAGACGATGCGTAGTGTTCGGTAGCTATGTAGTGCTTTTCTGTTGCATGGTGATGCGATTGGTTAGGACAGTCATAGGGTCATTTTGGCTCAGTCAAGGACTCGTATGGGTAGGTTTAATGCAATCAAGATAATGACGAGTTGAACTTGACTAAGACTCTTTGATATGTTGGCTCAGTCAAGGTCACTTGTGTTGGGTTACACTAACGCCCTGCCCATCATCCGTGGCCGTTTGCGGAACGGAAATTTTACAACGATATAAAACTGGCACTAGAATAACCCTAAACCGGATCTACCATAAACCTAACTAGCATGCTAAAGGATTCTATCTACTATGATAGAAATTTATACCTAAAGAAACAAGTCCTTCGGGTCTTCACTCCTCTCATTTAGCTCCTTAAAGGGTGTACGGATCGCGCTTGATCTACAGTCTCCTCGCGTCAAAGATGATCCACCCGAGAGTGTTTACTTTGAGCTTATACCTCTAAACCGAGATAACTAGGTTACTTAGTATGCTAATCTAAGTACCCTAGATGATGTAGAGAATGATAATGGATTAGTTTGTCTCAAGAACCCTAGGTTTCTTAACACATGAGACAATTTAGGGTTTGAGGTAGAAAAAGAAAAGCTTGAAGGAGATGAGAGTGTTTGTGATAAGCTTAGAAATGAAGAATGGCTAAGTGTTGTGAACTAATAATGCCATGCCACAAAAATATCTCCACAACACAAAATATCAAGCATGAATCAATAGTAAACCATGAGTCACCCCATGAGTCACTACATGAGTCACCAAGTAACCGTGCTTCATTTATTACAAATGAACACCTCACATCTCCACCTCATTAACCATTTAACTAAATGGTTAAAACAACTAATGAGGTGTCTTCTTCTAGAAGCACCCTTGTAAAATTACAAGAATACCTCTCACCGTATATACATACCCGTATCCGTATTCCGAAAAATACGAATACAAAGCGACAAAATAACCCAAGAATATAATACTAGGATCCGGCTTAAACCGAAGCCCGCTAGTATTATCCGCCCGAACATCATACATGCACAAGAACACGTATGTGATCGAACCCCTGCCGTAAAACCATACGGCATCTATATCATTTCGCCCGAAGCAGGGAAACCCTCTGTGTGGGACTCTAAAGACTCAACAGTACGCTGGCAATGGGTTTAACCACAAGCACGTCAGCGGTACTAGCTGCACGTAACGGCTACCCAGGTACCTATCGAAAAGAAAGGCCGACGAGCAAACTCGTCCGAACTCCTACTGAGCCTATCCGTGACAATCTCCGTACAGTCCGGTCTTTTCGTCTAAGAGTATTGCATACCGGGTATAGCGGGCGGTATGCGTCAGACCTTACTAACCCGATAATTCATGCTGATGCGGCTCAGGACCAATCCGGGAAACTACTGATCAACCTATCAGTAAATCCCAACTACCTTGGCCAAGGTCTTATGGTCCTGGCCAATCGAACACAGTGCGATATCAACTCACAATACCTGGAGAGCCGAATCCCTGACAATCACTTACTGCCTCCATGTGGCTCGGGACTGTACCCAACCAAAACCTGTTTGCACGACTCAGTAGAGCCGTGGTAGGGTAGTGATCAAAGCACAGTGGGAACTTGTACGAGACAAATTACGATCTCAGGTCCAAAGACTAACCTGTACACATATCACAAGAGAACCGCTATCTGACGATAGGTATAATACCATCTAGAGGTTCTCAGCGAGTCCGTCCAATGTACTCACCCCTAGTGAGCACCCGTATACAATTTTAGGTGATCACACCAATGGCTGTGGGACCAACCACCGCCCCTCGTCGGGGTCTAGAAACATACACGCAAGTCTACTCTGGAGTATCGATGCCCAGACTCGATACTCCTGCGACTTGGGACATTTAAGGATGTGCTTATAGACTACCCAGCTCCCACAAGTATGATCGCAATCATAACGCTGGTAGTCAAGAAAGATCCTATGGGTTTTATCAACATGTTGTCGACATATATAACATATGCACATGTTAAGATAAAGTCAAACCATAATAGTATACTACTGTATCGAGTCTTTATCAATATGTGCAAGCAACATAAAGCATCATAAGAAAGAAATACACATATCCAGATAAAGACAACTCAAATAATATACTATATAACTGAGCAAGATTGTCATGTATATACATATCCCCAGCATCCACATGTATACATACACAATAATGGCCTCTAGGGCATACATATCCAACAATCTCCCACTAGCACTAAAGGTCAGTAATTGGCATACCGAATACCCAACGTCTGCACTAAGGCCAGCTGCTGGCGTACCGCATACCCAACATCTCAAAAAGTTGCTCGAACTGCGCTTGAGGGAGAGCCTTTGTAAATGGATCCGCCGTGTTCTCTTTTGTATCCACTCTCCGGACCTCAATCTCATAGCAATCTATGATCTCCCTGATCAGGTGATACCGCCTTAAGATGTGTCTGGATTTCTGATGGGACTGTGGTTCCTTCGCTAAAGCTATAGCCCCATTGTTATCGCAATACAAAGGTATTGGATCAACAATGGACGGAACTACCTGAAGTTCAGTAATGAACTTCTTCATCCAGACCAATTCTTTTGCGGCATCGTTCGCAGCAATGTATTCATCCTCCATCGTCGAGTCTGCGACGGTGTCCTGTTTGGAGCTCCCCCAACACACCGCCCCTCCGTTGAGGGTAAACACAAAACCCGAGACAGACTTGCTGTTATCCTTGTCACTCTGAAAGCTTGAATCGGTAAAGGACTCGACCTTTAGGTCTCCATTACCGAAAACCAAGAACGTCTCCTTAGTCCTTCTCAGGTACTTGAGAATGTTCTTCACTGCTGTCCAGTGGTTCTCACCCAAGTTTGACTGATACCGGCTCACCGCGCTAAGCGCGTATGCTACATCTGGTCTGGTACATATCATCGCATACATTATAGATCATACCGCTTAAGCGTAGGGAATAATGCCCATGCGAACCCTCTCCTCATCAGTCTTGGGAGACATCTCTTTGGAGAGGGTGATTCCGTGCAATGCGGGTATGTTACCGCGCTTGGAATCTTCCATACTAAATCTCTTTAGTACGGTCTCTATGTACCTGGAATGCGAAAGTCCCAATAATCTCTTGGATCTATCTCTGTAGATCTTAATCCCCAGAATGTACGAGGCATCACCCAGGTCTTTCATGGAGAATCTTTGTGACAAGAACATCTTGACCGATTGTAGCATAGGAATATCATTTCCTATTAAAAGAATGTCATCCACGTACAAGACTAGGAATACGACAGTTCGTCCTACAATTTTCTTATAAATACATGGCTCATCCTCGTTCTTGATGAAGTCAAAATTCTTGACAGTTTCATCAAAACAGATGTTCCAACTCTATGATGCTTGTTTTAATCCATAAATGGATTTGAGCAACTTGCACACCTTCCCGCTGCTCCCACTGTCTACAAAACCTTCTGGCTGATCCATATAAACGCACTCTTCCAAACTACCGTTCAAAGAAGCCGTTTTTATGTCCATCTGCCAGATTTCATAGTCATGGAAGGAAGCAATGGCAAGTAGGATCCGAATGGATTTGAGCATAGCTACTAGAGAAAAAGTTTTTTCATAGTCCAATTCTGGTATTTGACGAAAACCTTTTGCAACAACTCTAGTCTTATAGGTTTCTACCTTCCCATCTACACCAATCTTCCTTTTGTAGATCCATTTGCATCCAACAGGTTTTACCCCAGGTGGAGAAATTTCCAATGTCCACACTTTATTGGCGTACATGGACTTCATTTCGGATCGCATAGCATCCAGCCACTTATCAGAGTCCTTACTGATAATGGCCTACCTGAAACTAGTAGGATCGTCTTCTTCCAAGATGCAATCCTCTCAATCCCCATCTATGAGAAAACCGTAGTATCTCTCGGGAGGATGAGAAATCCTACTAAATCTGCGGAGTGGCTGAGGTTCATCTGGGACTACTGAATCTTGCGGTTCCATCAAATCTTCAGTTTCAGTTTGTGGTTCTGAAGTTTCTTTCAGTTCTACCGTACTCCCACTAATTTTTTTGCAAGAAATTCCCTTTCTAAAAAGGTGGCGTGGTGAGATATAAACACCTTCTGTTCCTCAGTATGGTAGAACAGATATCCATGCGAATGTTTTGGATATCCCACAAACTTATATAGAACTGACAGTGCCTCTAGTTTGTCCGGTTTCTGTGTTTTCATATAGGCCGGACAACCCCATATCTTAATACGCTTAAGACATGGTTCCTTTCCACTCCATATTTCATACGGAGTCTTAGGCACAGATTTAGAAGGAACCTGATTCAAAAGGTAAGCCGTTGTTTGCAGCCCATGTCCCTAGAAAGAAAGAGGCAACTCAGCACTACTCATCATGGAGCGAACCATATCCAAAAGGGTGCGATTCCTCCGCTCCGATACACCGTTGTGCTGTGGTGTATATGGAGGAGTAAGCTGAGAGCGAATTCCATTCTTTTTTAGATAATCTAGTAATTCCATGCTTAAGTACTCCCCTCCTCTATCAGATCGGAGGATCTTGATACTATTGCCAGTCTGGTTCTCTACTTCTTTTCTGAATTCTTTGAATTTCTCAAAAGCATCAGATTTGTATTTCATGAGATACACATATCCGAACCTAGAGAGATCGTATGTGAATGTGATGAAGTATGAGAACCCACCCCTTGCATGTATAGACATTGGACTACATACATCACTGTGTATGAGTCCCAAGAGCTCTACTGTTCTTTCTCCGTGTTCGGTGAATGGAGATTTAGTCATCTTTCCCTTGAGACAAGACCGACAAGTTTCATAAGATGAAAATTCGAACGTATTCAAAAATATATCTTTATGGAACTTACTTAGTCTTTTTTTCTCCGATATGACCAAGTCTACAATGCCACAAGTATAATTCGTTCACTTCTGAACCCTTACTCTTGCGTGTGTTTTGTATATTGAAAACTGTGTTTTGATCTAGAACATAGATACCATTACACAATGTACCTTCTGCAACCAATACTTGAATAAGGTAAATGTTCATGATATTTCTATCAAGAACAAACTTATATTCATCTTTATCAAGTAAAGAAACTGATATGATGTTGCAAACCATGGAAGGTACATAGTAGCAATTGTTCAAAATCATAGTATTGCCTTTTGGCAACACTAAGTGATATTCACCGACGGCTGCAGCATCAACTTGTGCTCCGTTCCCTACTCTGAGGGACATATCACTAGGTCCAACCATCCTACTTTTTCTCAGTCCCTGCAATAAATTACAGATATGAGATCCTGATCCGGTATCTAGAACCCAGGAGGTAGGACTAACCGAAAAACAGTTCTCAATAACAAAAACAACTGAAGAAGACGCAATAGTGTGCTTCTTCTTCGTTGGGGTCATCAAGAAATTCATGCAATCCTCTTTCCTTTTCTCATACTCATGACAGCTGTCATAGGTTAGAGCCGAACCGACGTTCCCCAGCCCCGAATAAGAATTCGGATCGGTCAAGCGATACATTTTATTATCTTGATTAGGGCGTGAAATGGTTGCTACCTGGAGAGAGAGAAAAGAAACACAGCGTGCACTCTTACAAGATTAGATTGGTTATTAGTTTATCTAATCAGGATGGCTCCCACTATTTCCTCGAATTCTCCATCAAATCTTAAAAGGAGAATTAGTCAGGATTTAATCGCACTTTACAATACTTGCTTAACCTTTCGGCCAAGCTAGTGTTGGTACTTCGAAGGAGGTTTTCCAACGCTTTCGTGAAGTTCCTTAATTATATAACCTCTTTTCCCTGGAGGCGTAGCCCCGCTAACACCGTTCTACTCACCTACTTGGTTTATAGCATTGATTGTTAGGTGAAATAATCTCCCAAGAGTAATCCTACTCATCAGTGGGATTGGGATCCAACTATCATTGTGTGATGACCTAGATGAAATCCACTCTAGTCATCACACTCCAAAAGGTATGCTAAACCTGCAAGTTTCCTGTATATTTGAAACTCATGATGTGGTTTTTGTCCCTAGCGGTTTATGACCTTGACAAAGGCCAACAAATCATAAACTACTAGTCAAGTTCAACTTGTCATTATCCTGGATTAATCTAGACCCACCCGAACAAACCCTTGATAAAGGCCAACAAGGCTATACGACTGTCCCAGATAATCGCATCTAAATGCAACAGACAAGCAATAGCTAGCTACCGTACACTACGCCTTGACAAAAGCCAACAAACGCAGCACGAATACTAGGTACTACTCATCCGAAATGACGGAGGGCTACGGCTGGGTTTTTGGCGAAAAACCCTTTAACGTAATGAACTTGATATCGTTGAAGGAACCTAAGCAGTTTTGAAAAGGAGTGGTTTAGGCTCCGCTTTTGAAAACTTCTAGTTTTGGAAAAAACCGAGTAATCTACAGTATAAACTTTTGCTCAAGAGGTCATTCCCCGCGAAGGGATCTCGGCTTTTGTCTCCTGGAATGAGGTGCTGGATATTCACGTATGAATACCACTATGCAAAGTAAAAGAGTATAACTATAGTTTTTCGAAATTTGTTCCAACAACATCTTTTTAGGTTTCTTTTCTTGCATTAATTAAAATTAATGCGGTCATATCACACCAGAAATGAACGAAAATACAATGTACGTATATGCCATCCGCATTCGCCATGGGGCCCCGTCATGCACCATTATGTTACTTAAGTAACGGCAGAGCGGGGGATGGACTAGCACGGGTACAAAACATATACAACATCTACTAGTATATATATAAATATATATAACATTCGTCCCAGGCATGATAATAAGCAACATCACAGAATCTCAGCAAGCAACACAGAATGGTGGATAATCTTGGAGCCTCGGGTTTCATTTGAGCCACAAATGAGACCCGACGTTCCCGGTCGTGTGGATAGTCTGTGCAATGAAAACCTGGACCCCTACGAGCGCGGAAAATTACCCGCCAATCCCAGAAGTGAGTCAACCCTAATCAACAAAGTGAATGGGCCACCCAGCACTTCAAGAAATCCGGTAACTTGGGCGCCCCTCCGTGGGTCATGTTATACCCCATACGAGTGCGGCGAATAGCCCGCCAATTCTAGAGTGAAGCCCCCTCTGTCTCAACGTCATGAGATGCGGGCTTGTTGCCCTCTAGAACCCGACTATTCGTGCACTCCACCGCGGAGTAATCCTAGTACAGAAAAAGAAAATAATATGTACAATGGTGACATCGACCTCAACCCGGTCGTGCCCCAATCAAATAATATACAATCCGGCAAAGACGGCAGTCCACATGTCGGACGCTCGCCCTGCGATATGAAATGTACAAATGAATCTTAACTGTACTACTACCATTACACCGCAAGTTATCCACCACGACAATCCAACCACAAACACAGCACAAACACAGAACATCAACGTCAATTTCATGTTCATAAACTCGTCTAATTGAACATATAGCAGCTAGATGAGTTATACCGCTCTGATAACATTCACGGTCGCAAATAGAAGTGTATGTACTGAAACTTATAAACAGTAATATCGACTTCGAAATACTCTGAATTGCCCAATACACAAAGATAATAGAATATCTAACCTGGGCAAAAACAAACATATCATGAAACCCTAAATCCAAGTGTTATAGAACACCAAACAAAAAGGAGCAACATGGGCTACGGTAGAACCGGCCAGGCCGGCCAAAATGAAGTTTTCACCAGGCTAATTTTTGAATTCTGGGCTCGTTTTTCTCTAGTGTTCTAGTTATAGCACAAAGAACATTCTGCGGTTGTTTAAAAAAAATTTAGAGGATCTTAAAAATTTGACAGAAACTTGGACTTTTGATTATTTCGGAGTTGTTTCAGTTTCGTTACTTTAACATCATTTAAAACTGCAAGTATAGGTTTTATGGGCTGTCTCTAATACCATGTTGGGTTACACTAACGCCCTGGCCATCATCCGTGGCCGTTTGCGGAACAAAAATTTTACAACGATATAAAACTGGCACTAGGATAAATTTAAACCGGATCTACCATAAACCTAACTAGCATGCTAAAGGATTCTATCTACTATGATAGAAATTTATACCTAAAGAAACAAGTCCTTCGGGTCCTCACTCCTCTACTTTAGCTCCTTAAAGGATGTACGGATCACGCTTGATTTACGGCCTCCTCGCGTCAAAGATGATCCACCCATGAGTGTCTACTTTGAGCTCCTACCTCTAAACCGAGATAACTAGGTTACTTAGTATGCTAATCTAAGTAGCCTAGATGATGTAGAGAATGATGATGGATTAGTTTGTCTCAAGAACCCTAGGTTTCTCAACACATGAGACAATTTAGGGTTTGAGGTAGAAGAAGAAAAGCTTGAAGGAGATGAGAGTGTTTGTGATAAGCATAGAAATGAAGAATGGCTAAGTGTTGTGAACTAATAATGCCATGCCACAAAAATATCTCCACAACACAAAATATCAAGCATGAATCAATAGTAAACCATGAGTCACCCCATGAGTCACTACATGAGTCACCAAGTAGCCATGCTTCATTTAATACAAATGAACACCTCACACCTCCACCTCATTAACCATTTAACTAAATGGTTAAAACAAATAATGAGGTGTCTTCTTCTAGAAGCACCCTTGTAAAATTACAAGAATACCCCTCACCGTATATACATACATGTATCCGTATTCCGAAAAATACGAATACAAAGAGACAAAATAATCCAAGAATATAATATTATGATTCGGCTTAAACCGAAGCCCGCTAGTATTATCCTCCTGAACATCATACATGCATAAGTACACGTATGTGATCGAACTCCTGCCGTAAAATCATACGGCATCTACATCGTTTCTCCCGAAGTAGGGAAACCCTCTGTGTGGGACTCTAAAGACTCAACAGTACGCTGGCAGTGGGTTTAACCACAAGCACGTCAGCGGTACTAGCTGTACGTAACGGCTACCCAGGTACCTGTCGAAAAGGAAGGCCAACGAGCAAACTCGTCCGAACTCCTACTGAGCCTATCCGTGACAATCTCCGTACAGTCCGGTCTCTTCGTCTAAGAGTATCGCATACCTGGTCTAGGGGGGTGGTATACGTCAGACCCTGATAACCCGATAATTCGTACTGATACGGCTCATGACCAATCCGGGAAACTACTAATCAACCTATCAGTAAATCCCAACTGCCTTGGCCAAGGTCTTATGGTCCTGGCCAATCGAACACAGTGCGATATCAACTCCCAATACCTGGAGAGACGAATCCCTGACAATCACTCACTTCCTCCATGTGGCTCAGGACTGTACCCAACCAAAACCTATTTGCACGACTCAGTAGAGCCGTAGTAGGGTAGTGATCAAAGTACAGTGGGAACTTACATGAGACAAATGACGATCTCAGGTCCAAAGACTAACATGTACACATGTCACAAGAGAACCTCTATCTGACGATAGGTATAATACCATCTAGAGGTTCTCAGCAAGTCCGTCCAGTGTAATCACCCCTAATGAGCACCCGTATACAATCTTAGGTGATCACACCAATGGTTGTGGGACCAACCACCGCCCCCCATCGGGGTCTAGAAACGTACACGCAAGTCTGCTCTGGAGTATCAATGCCCAATCTCGATACTCCTGCGACTTGGGACATTTAAGGATGTGCTTATAGACTACCCAGCTCCCACAAGTATAATCGCCATCATAACACTGGTATTCAAGCAAGATCCTACCGGCTTTATCAACATGTGGTCGACATATATAACATATGCACATCTTAAGATAAAATCAAACATGTAAGTCGATGTCGCGCACCCCATGTGTTCGCGGGGAGGCGGAAATTGCAAAAAATGATTTTTACGGGCTTCGCAACACCAACTTGAACCAAGGATCGATCACAAACCCAAGCTAGCAAACTACTTGAGGTTTAACTACTCGGAAAGAAGTTATACCTCACGATACCAAGTCCTTCGGGTCTTCATCGCTGTCCTCTACCTCGTCGTCAACTCTAAGGATCGGAACGGATCGGAAAACCTCGACGGCCTCGTCGAGTCAAAGACGATCCACCCGAGAGTCTATAGTCCGAGCTCCTACCTCAAATCCGAGGTAACTACGGCTTCTAGTTTTCTAAACTAGAAGGCCTAGGGGGTGTAGAGTAAGAAGATGGAGTGCTTTGTCTCTTGGAACCCAAGGTTTCTCAACTCATGAGACTTTTTGGGTTATGAGGAAGAAGAATGAGACTTGAAGAAAATGAGAGTGGAGTATGAACTTGAATGAAGCTTGGCTATCCTCGTTTAGAAAAATGAAGCATATCAATAATTCATGAGATAATTATCACAACAAAATATCAACCATGCTTCATAAATATCTAGTGGTGAGTCATGCCACGAGTCACCAAGTAGCCATGCTAGATTCAATATAGAAATCCACATCATTTCCTCCACCTCATTTTGTTTAATCCAATAAAGAATAAAACCCTAATGAGGTGTCCAACTTTTAGAAGCTTTCCCGAGAAAATTACGAGAATGCCCTTCATCCGTATATACATACCCCCATCCGTATTCCGAAGAATACGAATACAAAAAGACGAAACAAATCCATCAGTATAATACTAGGATCTGGCTTAAACCAAAGCCCATTAGTATTATCCGCCTGATCATCATACGTGCATAAGTACATGTAAGTGATCGAAGCCCTGGCGTAAAACCATACAGCCCCTACACCTTTTACCCGGTGCAGGGAAACTCTCTACGCTGGCAGTGGGTTTAACCATAAGCCGCATGCGGTACTAACTGCACGTAACGGCTGCCCAGGTATGTGTCGATAAGAAGGCCGATGAGCTAACTCATCTGAACTCCTACTGAGCCTGTATGCGACAATCTCTGTACAGTCCGGTCTGTTCGTCTAAGAGTATCGCATATCGGGCCTAGGGGCGGTAATCATCAGACCCCTAATAGCGCAATAAGTCATGTCGGAGAGTATCCCAAAACACCCTGAGAAACTACTGGAGTACCTACCAGTAAATCTCGCTTGCCTTGGCCAAGGACTTTGTGTAATGGCCTTCCAAACACAGCGCGATATCAACCCCCAATACCAGGAGAGACGAATCCTATCTAACCGTCACTCCCTCCAAGTGCTTCAGGACTGCACCCAACTACTACCTGTTTGCACGACTCCTTTGAGCCATGGTAGGGTAGCAATCAAAGTACAGTAGGAACACACTCGAGGCGAAGCAGCAGTGTCAAGTCGACAGACTAAGCTGTACTCATGTCACCTGGGAACTGCTACCCGACGATAGGTATAATACCCACCAATAGTTCCCAATGAGTCATTTCCAGTGTACTCATAACCTAATGAGCACCTGTATATTATCTCCAGTATGACGTACTAATGGCTGTGGGACAGACCATCTTCCCTGCTCGGATGAGAAGCATATACACTAGTCTACTCTGGAGTATCGATTCCCCGTCTCGATAATCCTACGACTAGGGACCTGTATAGGATGTGCTTATAGACTACCCAGCTCCCACAAGTATGATCGCCATCATAACACTGGTAGTCAAGAAAGATCCTACGGGCTTTATCAACATGTGGTCGACATATATAACATATGCACATGTTAAGATAAAATCAAACCTGTAAGTCGATGTCACGCACCCCACGTGTTCGCGGGGAGGTGGAAATTGCAAAAAATGATTTTTACGGGCTTCCCAACACCGACTTGAACCAAGGATCGATCACAAACCCAAGCTAGCAAACTACTTGAGGTTTAACTACTCGGAAAGAAGTTATACCTCACGATACCAAGTCCTTCGGGTCTTCATCGATGTCCTCTACCTCGTCGTCAGCTCTAAGGATCGGAACGGATCGGGCAACCTCGATGGCCTCCTCGAGTCAAAAACGATCCACCCAAGAGTCTATAGTCCGAGCTCCTACCTCAAATCCGAGGTAACTATGGCTTCTAGTTTTCTAAACTAGAAGGCCTAGAGGGTGTAGAGTAAGAAGATGGAGTGCTTTGTCTCTTGGAACCCAAGGTTTCTTAACTCATGAGACTTTTTGGGTTATGAGGAAGAAGAAGGAGACTTGAAGAAAATGAGAGTGGAGTATGAACTTGAATGAAGCTTGGCTATCCTTGTTTAGAAAAATGAAGCATATCAATAATTCATGAGATAAATATCACAACAAAATGTCAACCATGCTTCATAAATATCTAGTGGTGAGTCATGCCACGAGTCACCAAGTAGCCATGCTAGATTCAATGTAGAAATCCGCATCTTTTCCTCCACCTCATTTTGTTTAATCCAATAAAAAATAAAAACTCTAATGAGGTGTCCAACTTTTAGAAGCTTTCCCGAGAAAATTACGAGAATGCCCTTCATCCGTATATACATACCCCCATCCGTATTCCGAAGAATACGAATACAAAAGACGAAACAAATCCATCAGTATAATACTAGGATCTGGCTTAAACCAAAGCCCACTATTATTATCCGCCTGATCATTATACGTGCATAAGTACACGTAAGTGATCGAAGCCCTGGCGTAAAACCATACGGCCCCTACACTGTAGGGTTCCTCGGCACTCTAACAAGGTTCAACAAGGCATCAACCATGCCAAAATCAAAATTTTATGTGCCGAACAACCCTATGCAAGATCGTATACTAGAGATTAGACGAAACTAAAAGCAAGCAAACAACTTTGCTACTAAGTGAAAGGGATTACAACCTTTGTAGATCCGGTCCTTCACTTCTAAAGCTCCGTGTTGACGTCCCTTCGCTGCGATCATCAGGGTCCCGGACTCTTATGATGGTTTCCTCGGAGAAATGAACGGGCTAGGTCGTTGACTTCGAGACCGAAAATGATCTACATCAAGGAGACTCAAACTCAAGCTCCATCTTCACTAGGTCAAGAACTTTGTGAAGAGAACACCCTAAACTAAATGGCAAGTAGTAGAGGATGATGAAATATGAAGTGGGTTCACTTTGGATTTGGATTTCTCACTCTAAATCTTCACTTGAAAATTTTCAAGAAAACTTTCTTCTTCTTGAAGAAGAAGAAGAAAAAGAAAGAAAAGAATGAATTATCTATTAACTAAAATGAATAATCAAGTGAAGTATATCATAATGCAACCATGGGTGAGTTTTACCTTTGTAGAGACTAAACTAGAGTTTAAGTTAATGGTTAGGTTAATGAAAATATCATGCAAAACAAAATGGTTAGACTTTGTCAAAGATGCTTGAAAGCTTCATGAAGCTTCGAGCATAAGACAAAGAAAACCATCATTTTGTTTTACCAAAACAAATAAAAACCTAAACCATTAATCTAAACATGGTGTAAGTCATACACACACCCAAGTTTGCATGTATCATCAATCATGATACAAACTAGTGCACAAAAATATATCACATATACAACTTGTGCACATCAAGTGAGAAAATCAATTTTAAGTGAACCAATACTAGTTAATATAAAGTAATATATCAAATATATAATTATACATTAAATCATTAAATCAACACTTGATTTAACGATCCGGTCATATCGCATATAACCGACTAATATCTAGTGTATCAATGTATCGAATCAACACTTGATTTGGTAACCCGGCTATATCACATATAACCGACCGATGATACAAATCGCGAGAATAGAATATAGTATCACATACTGGTATTATTCTCGGTCCCGCACATATCTCATATGCGCTCCTATTTCGTTTCGCTTGAGCCAGGAAACCTCTGTGTAGGACTCTAAAGACTCGTCAATATGCCGGCAGTAGATGGTGATCATATCAATCACCCACAAGCCGCAAGCGGTCTGCTAAACGTAACGGCCATCCGAGTATTGAGCGATTAGAAGATCAACGAGCAAGCCTGCTCACACTCCTGTGAATCCAATCAGTAACACTTACCGCACAGTCCGGTCTGTTCGTCTGATATGTCGCATATCTCGCCTAGGGGTGGTAAACGTCAGACCCCCGTAGCTTGATAAGTCATGCCGATGTAAGGTCCATAACAAGCGTGAAACTACTGATAACACTTACCAGTAAATCACAGCAACCCTGGCCAGGGATTTCCAGTTATGGTCAGTCGAGCATAGCGCAACATCAACTCCCCAATACCGGGAGAGACGAATCCCCTCCTATCGCTCATTGCCTCCATGTGAATCGGGACTGTACCCAAAAACCAGCTGTTTGCACGATTCAGTAGAGCCGTGGTAGGATGGAAATCAAAGCACAGTGGGAGACACACAAGACTCTATGACGATCTCGGGTCAACAGACTAAGCTGTACCAGTGTCACCAGAGAACTGCCATCTGACGTGAGGTATAATACCATCTGGGAATTCTCGGCGAGTCCGTTCAGTGTACCCAGTCAACACTAAGCACCCGCATACCTTCTCTGATGTCAAACACCAATGGATATGGGATCATCCATCGCCCATCACATGGGTCGAGAAGATATACGCTAGTCTACTCTGGAATATCGATGCCCCGTCTCGATATCCCCATGACTAGGAACATTGAAGGATGTACTCATGGACTACCCAGGCCCCACTAGTATGATCTGCATCATAGTCCTGCAAGTCGAGTACACATCCTAAGTGCTTTATCAACATGTAACAGAGAGACAGAAAGTATACATGTTAAGATAAATAGCAACCAGATAGCCTACTATCATGTCGAGTAAGAAAGTCCTACCTATATATGTCCCAGCATCTACTACAATATACATCACATGTACAGTAATGGCCTCTAGGGCATACATATAACTAACAATCTCCCATTTGCACTAGGGCCATCTGTAGCAGTGGTTGCAGTATCTCATACTCAACTATCCCATATAAGTCTCTCTCTGGGAAAAGGCCTTTGTGAGTGGATCCGCTGTATTGTCCTCTAAGTCTACTCTCCTAACCTTGATCACCCTTGAGATCAACTATCTCCATGATCAGGTGATGCTGCCTCAGAATATGTCTGGGTCACTGATGGGACCGGGATTCCTGGGCCAAAGTGTAAGTGCACGGCGGCGCCCCGGCCGTCAATCCGACGCCGGAGTGCGGAAGCGATGATTTACTTTAAACTTTAAAACCGGGACCACCGCGCAGTATAAACCCGGATCGGGCCATTAATCTAGTCCTAGCTAACAAGAGAAAGGATAGAGAGATATTCCGAGCGATCCGTGTCCTTCGGTCTTCTCGTCGTCGTCCCGATCTCCCCGCGGAATCTCCGGTCTCCACCAAGTCGCCGAAAGGGCACCACGTCGCCGGCTTCTTTTACGGGCTCCCACCTTTTGACCGAGGCAACTCGGGCACGAAGTTGGCGAGTCGACGTGCCCAAGATTTGCTGTAGGTTAACTGTAGAATGCTTTGTCTCTTGGGGTTATAGGAGGTTGCCATATGGTGGAGGTATGAGATATGAGCTTTTAGAGGAGGAGCTAAAATGATTTTTGCCAAGCCAAATGAGTGTAAATCCCACACCCAAAAATTGGGACAGCCCCCCTTTCCCTTTGGCCGGCCATGACAAGGTGAGAATGAGAGGAGTGTATGGAGCCAAAAGAATATGGGTGTCTCCAATAATCAAGAGAGAGAAAGGGTGATCATTGACCAAAGAAAAATGATCACAAACTAAACCAAACACTCCATCAACCATAACTCTCCATCATCACCAAACATCATCATCAAGTATGATGATTCCAAAAGTGAACCATGATGAATAAGAAAGTCAAGCAATGATGACTAGAAGAAGTCAAAGGGAGGCAAAACCATCATGTTCCGACAATATGCAAAGACAACCCTCCAAAATGCATATTTGCATAAATGCAAATAAGCCTTCCTCCACCAATCTTCAGCCAATGAAAGATACAAAGAAATATGGCTGAAACGGAAAACAAACTGGCAACTCTAAAAACCTGATCCCGTAATAAATTACAGGAAAACCCCGCTACTGTATATACATACCCGCATTTGTATTCCAACCGAAATACAAATGCAATGAGACAAAATCTACACTGTACTATACTAGGATCCGGCTTAAACCAAAGCCCGATAGTATAAACCGTTCGATCCTGATTCGTGCAATACCGCACGTATCTGATCGAACCCTGCCATATCTCCATACGGCCTCTACAGCGTTTCGCCCGAAACTTGAGCAACTGTCTGTAGGGGACTCTAAAGACTCATCAATACTATGGCTGTGGATTTAACCACTAGCACGTCAGAGGTATTAGCCATACGTGATGGGCTACCAGCTATCGACCAAAAGGGACGTCGATGAGCGAACTCATCCTGACACCCTACTGAGCCTGTCAGTGACAATATCCGTGCAGTCCGGTCCGTTCGTCTATGAGCATCGCATGGCGGGCCTAGAGGGTTGGTAAAAGTCAGACCCCTAAAAGCAGTACAAGTCATGTCGGAGTGTAGCCCAGAACACCCTGAGATACTACTGGAATACCTACCAGTAAATCTCCTGCCTTGGCCAAGGACTACGTGTAAGGGCTCTCCTAGACACAGCGCGACCTCACCCCCAATACCGGGAGAGACGAACCCCTGCAGATCCGCTCACTGCCTCCATGTGGCTCGGGACTGTACCCAACTAAAACCTGTTTGCACGTCTCCTTTGAGCATGGTAGGGTAGTAATCAAAGTACAGTGGGAACTCACACGAGATAAATGACGATCTCAGGTCGATGAACTAACCTGTACACATGTCACCAGGGAACTGCTATCTGACGTCAGATATAAGACCAACTAGCATGTTCCCGGCGAGTCCTGTCCGGTGTACTCATAACCCAATGAGCACCTGTATACATCTTAGGTGAACCAACTGACACCAGTGGCTTGTGACACCGGCCATTGCCCCTCGTCGGGGTCTCGACTGTATACACTAGTCTACTCTGGAGTATCGATGCCCTGTCTCGAAACTCCCACGACTAGGGACCTTTTAAGGATGTGCTTATAGACTACCAGCTCCCACGTATATGATCGCCCTCATACTGCTGGAAGTCAAGCAAGAATCCTAGGGGCTCTACCAACGTGCAATAGTGACCTGTAAGGTCACCTAAAGCAGTACACGATGATAAAGGTAAACCAGATAGCATACTATCATCTTGAGTAAGACTGTCCTCCTGGGATAGGTCCTCCCTCAATCATTGCAATCACGTGCCTGTGATCCAATAATTGACTCTGAGGGCACTATCTCCAACAATCTCCCACTTGCACTCAAGGCTAATTATTGCGATGTCGCATAATCACAGCCCGTGTGATACCGAACACCCAACTCCTCTACTAGTCAGTCTCACGAAATCCCGTTTGCGAAACTATTGCGTTCGAGGAATAGCCTCAGTGAGTGGATCCGCCTTGATATTTCTTTCTATGTCTCTCTATATCTCAAGTTCACGGAGAAACCCATCTCCCGAAATGAGCAATACATGTCTTAGAATGTGTCTGGATGTCTGATGGGACCTAGCTCATAAATGAACTCCAAATCCAAACTTCTTAGACTGTATCGTCAACTGAACTTAATCAGTATCCTGCGCCATGCCTCCCTCAGTATTGCCTTGGACCACCTGTCCAAAATACTGCCCCTCGTCAGAAGGAAAACTATAACTCTGACAACCTCCTTGTCGTCCAGGTCACCTTGGAAGCCTGGAATGATTACTGTCTCCCGAATGAGGCTGTCGTTATCATATCCCTAAAACATTCGCTTATGTTCTAAAACTGCTTCCGACTGTTTCTCTAGGATAGGATCAATGTCAACTTATTGCATCTAGTGCAAGAACAACATCTGGTGTGGTACTTGACATCTCATGATTGACTCAATTGCCTAAGCAAGTGATCTGCCAATCATGCACATCCCTCTCCCCTTTAGTCTGTAAGACACCTTTAGAGAGGGTGACTCCATCACCTGCAGGTACACTACCGTGCCAGGAGTTGTCCATTCTAAATACTCTTAGAATGTTGTCTAAGTACCCTTAATTGGGAAACCACCCAAATCTAGATCTAATACCATAGATCCAGTAACCATAATGTCTGATATAATGTCCAAGTCCCATGTGGAGAAACCACTGTGTGACAACCAAAGCATAACCGATCGTAGTATAGGAATATCACTTCCTACTCTGTGTATGTCATCCAAATACTAGGACATCACACCCTACTACCTTCTTAACAGATCCATCCCCAATTCTGATGAAGTCAAACCTATGACTGTCACATCAGAAATAGATGATCTTTCTCCGCTATATCTGCTTTAGTCTATAAATAGACATAAGCCACCTGTCCACCAATGCTTCCGCTGCTCCCACTGTCTATGACAACCCTCTGGCAAAGTCATATATACGTACACTTCTAAAGCTAGTTTAGAATGATGCTATACTCATCCTCCAGCTGGGTCTCGCAGCCTGGAACAACAGCAATGGCAAGTGTAGGTAAATAAGAACCTCCATGTCACCGTCCTTGAGGCTACCGGAGTACCTCTCGGGTGCCTGAGGTTACCCACCTTATCTGCGGAGTGGCCAATGGAATGTCAAAACAGATTGAATCTTTAGGTTCCTATTAAATCTTCAGTAATCGTTTGTGGTTCTGGAATCACTTCCAGTTCTACCATACTCCCACTACTGTTTTCTGAAAAAATCCATTTTTATTAAAACTGTGGCGAGTCTAGAACAATATCACTATTGATCTTCCAGATGGTAGAAAGTCAACCCTCATCATAGCCTGGGTCAACCCACAAACAGCCATTACAGAAACGTGCCTTGAGTTATCCAGAGTCTGGTTTTAAGCATAAGCCGGACAACTCCCCGTACCTTAACATCGTTAAGATATGAACTGTTCTATATCCAATATAGAACCAGAGGCACTGATTTAATTGAACCAGATTCAAATCATGCGGCTGTCTCCAGTGCATGTCAACCAAATGGAAGGAGGCCGATCAGCGTTACTCAACTTAGGAATACTTCCAATTATGAGTAACCTGAAAGAGAAGCAAGTTCTTTTAACCATTACTATCAACTGAATACCATACACAAGTATCTACATCTTCGATCACTTTGAAGAATCCCGATACTTGCAATACCTGGTTCTCAACTTTATTCAAATACCTATAACTTCTCAAAATTCGGACCCTGTGTTTCCACGAAACACCTGTCTAAAAACTAGAGAAGTCATAAGTAAACCGAATATAGCACGAGGACCATCCCCTCTGTCCTAATGGACACTGGACAACATACAATACTCTGTATAAGTCCCTTGAGTCTAATAACTCACTCCCTGTGTGTTGCAGGTTAAAAATTGTACTTATGGTTAAGAAGAATTACACCGCTGTTTAATACTCCTTACCTAACCATCCACTGATATAGGTAAATGTCATCGACATAATTTCAAAAAATATATCTCACTCTATAAAAAATAGACGTACAGATATATCAATTTGAAATTGGTGCATAACAGCGTATATTCAAAACCAAATATTTGTCGTCCGGCAAACAACCCAGGTGACTTCCTCAAATATCACCGATTACAACGAATCCCGATATAATGAGGATGATCACCTAATTCCCAATAATTTACTCCCACTCATCATCTGTAAAACCATAAAGATGTGAGAATCATACCTGGTAAATACATACCCTGGAGCAAGTGTCTAACTGGGAAATCAGTTTTCCTTTAACAGTACACAGTGAAACTGAAACAATGAAATGTTTCGATGGGGTATCCCGGTATTCCTAGTAATGCCTCTTCCATTATCCAGATTCACAACTGTAACCGTGTAATTCTTTGTCATCTTTCCAAATCCCTTTATATGTCTTTAGTCATTACCTTCTGTACACCCCTTTAGGCCAAATGGTTTTCTTCCTTCCCTACCGTTCGGCACCAGCCTATGGTTTGGAAGAAAACTATCCAATAAGTATAATGGGTGTACTGTCCTAATCCTAGGAGCACTCGCAATAAGAGAAGGTGAAGATAAAAGACAACCGAATAAACCTTATTCCTATTTCTCCTGAACCAGAATCCATCCCCGAACTGGAATAAGTTCCTTTCGAGTTCGTATATAACCATACGATGGAGTATCCAATAAACTGTGGATCTTCGTAGTGATACGGAGTGTCGTGGAGAAATACAAAGGTGAATTAGGATTGGCGAAGAAATACTTGGTTTGGTCGTGAATAGCAGTCGCAATTTACTTTGCCCTCTTACTAATCCCTTTATATGTCTTTACTTAATACCTTCTGTACACCATCGTTATGCTAATTGGTTTTCTTCATTCCCTACCGGTCGGCACCTGCCTATGGTTTGGAAGAAGAATATCCAATTTGCGTAATAGGTGTACTATCTCCTAAACCAAGGAGTACTCGCAACCTGAGAGAAGGTAAAAGGAAAAGACAACTGAATAGTCCTATTTGTTTTCTCCAGAACCGGAAACCATCCTCGAATAAATCCCTTCGAGTTCGTATATAACCATACAATGGTTTTGTCCAATGGAAGTGGACGTTCATAGTAATACGGGGTGTCCTGGAGAAAAGGGTAAAAGTAGGAGTGGCAATGAGGTTTGCAACTCTGACAATCCAAAAGCCAGTGTTTAAGAAGGTTCAGTCAATTTTGGTCACTGAGTCATAGTCTTAGGGTCGGGTCAATGGTCGCTGCCAAAGAGAGAGAGAAAAGAAACACTCAGCGTGCACTCTAACCTAGATCAGAATGGTTACCTATTTATTACTCTGGAAACCTCCCACTGTACCGTCAAATTCTCCTCCAAACCTAAAAGAAGAATTAGTCGGGATCACCCGAGGAGTAAACCAACTCATCAGTGGGAATCGGGATCCAACTATCATCGCATGATAACGTGACGGAATCCGCTCACGTTATCACACTCCAGAAGGTATGCGCATATCTGGCAAGTTTCAGTTTCTTTAGAAACTCTCGATATGATTTTTGCCCCATGCTCTTATGACCTTGGCGTGAGGTCAAAATATCATAAGTCACATGTCAAGTTCTGCCCATCATTATCCAGGTTAATTTGAACCCACCCGTACATACCCTTGACGTAGGCCAAAATAGTAGTACGACTGTCCCAAACCAACGCATCTATCTATGCAACAGATAAATATCCGGCAGCTACCAATCACTATGCCTTGGCGTGAGGTCAAAATACATAGCTTGAATACTACCGAATATTTAACCGAAATGATGGAGGGCTACGAATGGTTTCTGGAGAAAAACTTTAACGTAATGAACTTGATATCGTTGAAGGAACCGGATAGCTTTATAAAAATATAGTGACGAAAACATTTGCTAAAGAAGTCACTCCCGGTGAAGGGATCTCGTCTCTTTCCCCGTAGAATGAGGTGCAGGATATTCCAACTGAATACCATGGTGCAAAGCAAAAGTAATCGGCTATAGTGAAGTTATTGCCCTGACGCAAACTTCTGTCCAAGGAGTCACTCCCGGTGAAGGGATCTCGGCCCTTGTCTCGTCGAATGAGGAGCAGGATATTCCAACTGAATACCGCTGTGCAAAACAAAAGTGAACGTCCTTGCAATAACAGCTTTTTGAAAAGTGTTCCAACAACATCAGAATAGGTTTGTTTTTAACTTGCATTGATCCGAATCAACGCAGTCCCATCAATTGATCACACCAATAAAGAACGAAAATAATGATGTACGTATATGCCATCCGCATTCGCCACTGGGTCCCGTCATTACCCGTTAGGTTACTTAACTAACGACAGAGCGGGGACTGGACTAGCGCGGATGCAAAACATATACAACATCTACTAGTATATATATATATATATATATATATATATATATATATCAATATATAATATTTCGCTCAAGGCGTGATAAAATGCAACAGCACAGAAATGTACAGCATCACAGAACAATACAGATATCTGGGATCCCCGGGTTTCACAGAGCCGCTACTGAAACCCGACGTTCCCCTGGTCGTGTGGATAGCCTGTGCAATGAAATCCTAGACCCCTACGGGTGCGGCAAGTTACCCGCCAAAACCTGAAGCGAGGCAGCCCCCTTCAGCAACGTGAATGGACCACCCAGCACTTCACGGAATCCGGTAACTTGGGCACCCCTCCTGGGTCAACCTGTACCCCCTACGAGTGTGGCGAATAGCCCGCCAATTCTAAAGTGAAGCCCCCTCCGTCTCAATGCCATGAGATGCGGGCCCGTTTCCCTCTAGAACCCGGCTATCCGTGCACCCCACCTTGGGGTAATCCTAGTACAGAAAGTAAAAATATACATACAACGGGTACATCGACCTCGATCTGGTCGTGCCCCAAAAGAATAATATACAATCAGGCAGTGATGGCAGTCCACATGTCGGACGCTCGCCCCGCAATATCAAATGTACATAATACAACAGACTGTACTAGCATTGCATCCAGGCTATCCCCCATGACCAATCCGCAACATCACATCAATACACAGAACATCAACGTGAATGTCACGTTCGCAAATCCGTCTAACCGGGCTATAGCAGTTAGACAGGATTTAACGATCAAGTGACGTTCACGGTCGCAGATATAATGTAAATACTGTGATCTAACATGTTTAAACTTTTCGATCGATCAAAATTACCTAAGTGGGCCCCAAGCAGTATTGTAGCACTCACAGAAAATCTGGGCCCAAAAAGAATATCCCAAAAACCCTAATTCTATGTAAGAAGCCCTCTGTAAAATTTTGGCACAGTGTGGACATTTCCCCACCACGGAACCGCGGCCAAACCGGAGTTTGGCCGCATTTCCGCGGTCGTACTGAAGCGCCACCTCACCAAATTTTTGCAGAACTCTTACAATTCCCTGCACATGTTTCTGCAATGTACTGAAAAAAATTTCGAGCCAAAACTAAATCGACAGAAAACTGATGCATTGGAAAATACAGTTTTTGGGGATTTTTGTTCCATCAAGTTCTAAACATACTAGAGCAAGCTAGACTAGGTTAATGGCGAGGCTCTGATACCACTGTAAGTGCACGGCGGCGCCCCGGCCGTCAATCCGACGCCGGAGTGCGGAAGCGATGATTTACTTTAAACTTTAAAACCAGCACCACCGCGCACTATAAACCCGGATCGGGCCATTAATCTAGTCCTAGCTAACAAGAGAAAGGATAGGAAGATATACCGAGCGATCCGTGTCCTTAGATCTTCTCATCGTCGTCCCGATCTCCCCGCGGAATCTCCGGTCTCCACCAAGTCGCCGGAAGGGCACCACGTCGCCGGCTTCTTTTACGGGCTCCCACCTCTTGACCGAGGCAACTCGGGCACGAAGTTGGCGAGTCGACGTGCCCAAGATTTGCTGTAGGTTAACTGTAGAATGCTTTGTCTCTTGGGGTTGTAGGAGGTTGCCATATGGTGGAGGTATGAGATATGAGCTTTTGGAGGAGGAGCTAAAATGATTTTTGCCAAGCCAAATGAGTGTAAATCCCACACCCAAAAATTGGGACAGCCCCCCTTTCCCTTTGGCCGGCCATGACAAGGTGAGAATGAGAGGAGTGTGTGGAGCCAAAAGAATATGGGTGTCTCCAATAATCAAGAGAGAGAAAGGGTGATCATTGACCAAAGAAAAATGATCACAAACTAAACCAAACACTCCATCAACCATAACTCTCCATCACCACCAAACATCATCATCAAGTATGATGATTCCAAAAGTGAACCATGATGAATAAGAAAGTCAAGCAATGATGACTAGAAGAAGTCAAAGGGAGGCAAAACTATCATGTTCCAACAATATGCAAAGACAACCCAATAAAATGCTTATTTGCACAAATGAAAATAAGCCCTCCTCCACCAATCTTCAGCCAATGAAAGATACAAAGAAATATGGCTGAAATGGAAAACAAACTGGCAACTCCAAAAACCTGATCTCGTAATAAATTACAGGAAAACCCCACTACTGTATATACATACCCACATTTGTATTCCAACCGAAATACAAATGCAATGAGATAAAATCTACACTGTACTATACTAGGATCCAGCTTAAACCAAAGCCCGCTAGTATAAACCGTCCGATCCTGATCCGTGCAATACCGCACGTATCTGATCGAACACTGCCATATCTCCATACGGCCTCTACAGCGTTTCGCCCGAAACTTCAGCAACTGTCCGTGGGGGACTCTAAAGACTCGTCAATACTATGGCTGTGTATTTAACCACTAGCACGTCAGAGGTATTACCCATACGTGACGGGCTACCAGCTATCGACCAAAAGGGACGTCGATGAGCGAACTCATCCTGACACCCTACTGAGCCTGTCAGTGACAATATCCGTACAGTCCGGTCCGTTCGTCTATGAGCATCGCATGGCGGGCCTAGGGGGTTGGTAAAAGTCAGACCCCCAAAAGCGGTACAAGTCGTGTCGGAGTGTAGCCCAGAACACCCTGAGATACTACTGGAATACCTACCAGTAAATCTCCTGCCTTGGCCAAGGACTTCATGTAAGGGCTCTCCTAGACACAGCGCGACCTCACCCCCAATATCGGGAGAGACGAACCCCTGCAGATCCGCTCACTGCCTCCATGTGGCTCGGGACTGTACCCAACTAAAACCTGTTTGCACGTCTCTTTTGAGCATGGTAGGGTAGTAATCAAAGTACAGTGGGAACTCACACGAGACAAATGACGATCTCAGGTCGATGAACTAACCTGTACACATGTCACCAGGGAACTGCTATCTGACGTCAGGTATAAGACCAACTAGCATGTTCCCGGCGAGTCCTGTCCGGTGTACTCATAACTCAATGAGCACCTGTATACATCTTAGGTGAACCAACTGACACCAGTGGCTTGTGAGACCGGCCACTGCCCCTCGTCGGGGTCTCGACTGTATACACTAGTCTACTCTGGAGTATCGATGCCCTGTCTCGAAACTCCCACGACTAGGGACCTTTTAAGGATGTGCTTATAGACTACCAGCTCCCACGTATATGATCGCCCTCTTACTGCTGGAAGTCAAGCAAGAATCCTAGGGGCTCTACCAACGTGCAATAGTGACCTGTAAGGTCATCTAAAGCAGTACACGATGATAAAGGTAAACCAGATAGCATACTATCATCTTGAGTAAGACTGTCCTCCTGGAATAGGTCCTCCCTCAATCATTGCAATCACGTGCCTGTGATCCAATAATTGACTCTGAGGGCACTATCTCCAACACAAAGCCTCAACACCATTGTCATACAATGGTAGGAACCTAGTTCATCACATGAACTGATATACACCCAAAATTCCTCTTTGGTAGTATCTTTGATAGCAATGTCACCAGCCTTTATCTTCTAGTTTTCCACGGTATCTAGCTTGGAACTCTTCCAACATACCGTCCATCCACTGAGGGTAAAGACAATGCCTGCGACTGACATTCAGTCGTCCTTATCACCCTGGAACTTTTCCAGTGATTCTCCCCAGGATCAACTGATACCATCTCACTACAACTAGTGAGAATCCTAACATCCAATTAGATTTATCTCACAGATCCAAAAACCCAGGATTTAGGAGGTATCACTTTGATCCTATATGGAGAATCCTTGTGATAAGCGGAGATTGACCGAGCGTAGCATAGGAAACTCTTTCCCTATCAAGAGTATGTCATCCACGTACTCTACGAGGATCACCACCTTACTCTCTACTACCTTTTTGTATATACAAGATTCATCTACCACTTTGATGAAGTCAAACTCTTTGACTATCACATCAAAACAGATGTTCCAACTCCGCGATACCTGCTTTATCACACAAAGCATCTTGCACACGTTTCCGCTGCTCCCACAGTTTACGAAGCTATCTGGCTGTGTTCTTATAGACGCTCTCTTCTAAATCAATATTTAGAAAAGCAGTCATGACACCCAACCACCAGATATCGCGGTCATGGTATGCAGCAATGGCAAGTAGGATCCGGATGGACTTAAGCATAGCCACTGGAAAAGGTTTCATCATTATCCACGCCTGGTCGATGACGAAAACCTTTAACAAGTCTAGCTTTGAAAGTCTCAACTTTTCCATATACACCAAGTAATCTTCTCAAGATATACTTGCTCCTGATGGGGATTTAACCCTTCAGATATAGCAACCAAAGTCCATACTTTGTTGGGGTACATGGATTCCATCTCAGATCCATAAGCATCCAGCCATTCTTATAGAGTCCCACTCTTGATGGCCTGCTCAAAACTAGTTGGGTCATCATCTCATGATGCAATCCTCGCTCCCACTGTCATCGAGAAACCGAAGTATCTCTCAGGCGGATGAGGAACCCTGCTAGATCGGCGGAGAGGCCGAGGTTCGTCGGAATCTATTGAATCCTTTGGTTCTACCAAATCATCAGCTGTAGTTTGTATAGCTGGAACTCCTTCCAGTTCTACAGAACTGACCTTGCCTCGAGCTTGTCCGGATTTTGCTTTTGACATAGGCCAGACAACCCCAAATCTTAACTTGCTTAAGAGATGGGCTCTTCCCATACCATATCTCATATGGAGTGGTAGGCAGTGATCTGATTCGAACCTAATTCAATAGGTATGCGGCTTCTTAGGTGCATAACCCCTAAAAGGAAACAGGTAACTCAGTAGTACTCATCATAGAGCGTACCATATCATATAGGGTGTGATTGCTCCGCCCCGATACACCGACGTGCTGTGGTGTATACGGAGGAGTAATGCTGAGAGAGAATCTCATTCTCCTTTAGAATAGTCCAGGAATCCCGTGCTCAAGTATTCTCCTCCCTGATCACATCAGAGGACATAATACTTATACCCATTTTTGGTTCTCTACTTCTAACTTATATTCGGTGATTATCTCAAAAGTTTCGGACTTGTGTTTCAACAGGAACATGTGTCCGAATCTTGAGAGATCATCAGTGAATGTAAAGAAGTACAAAGAATCAGTCCTGGCATATGTAGACCGGGGACCTTCATACATCGGCATGTATCAATCCCAAGAGTTTACTAACTCTTTCTCTGTTTCCAGTAAACGGAGCTATGGTCATCTTAGTCTCATTATCGAAAACTCTTTTCAATATCAAGTCGGGCAATTCAACAAGATTCCCGACGTCCTGATCGAATGCTCGTCGCAAACTTTAGTAGACGGCCGCACCCCCGATACCGTCCATGAAGTGCACCAAGGCGGAAAACCGCTACCGGGAGCATCCGAACGGATGCTTTCGGCGACAGGGTTCTCCTACAATCACTTGGTCGGGGCTATGGAGTGAGGCTGTCTATTAAGTTTACCCGGCGAGTATCCGCGTACACAACGTGATTGCGACGGACTTTTGATCACATCAAAATTCCGTGGCAACCGATCATCTGAGACTAAACTGCTATGTTTATAATATTCAAATCAGTTATCTCATAACTACCTGTGGATTCCAATTATTGTATCACATTCCAGATAAATAGAAAAAGTTAAACTTTCCGATCGAATCATCAAGCATCCAAGATTTCCCCAATATATCTCAACACTTGAAATCAGTTTAAAAACATCCATCACATGCCACAGTACCAATGGTCCAGCCGTAGAAGGGTCAAGCCAACGCCTTACATGTGGCACGCCGTACTGCCCCAAACCCTAAGGTTCAAAGGGCAGTTCAAGACGGTCACATAATCAAGTTAAGGTTTGTTGTCTTCTAGAGGGTCCACCGAGTTACTTACATGACTTAGAACATTCTTAAATACGAGAAAAAATCCAACTTTTGAAAAATTTTCCGACATGGGAAAAAGTGAGTTATTGATATCCGTTCGAACTTTTTAACAGTTTCTAAAATTTATCCGGAAAACACACATAGACAAAATCTGATAATCCGATCGAATCATCGAATCCCCAAAACAACCCCAGAAAATTCAACTCTTGAATAAATATTAAAAATTCCCAGAAAATCCAACATAATAAAATAGGAGTTACTGTGCAAACAGGGAATGATGACGTCATCAATGTGCCGCGGAACCGCCGCATAAGACATGCTTCTGCCGCGCTTCTGCCGCACTTTTTACTGTTCATTGAAAACTTTTTGCACCGTAATTCTTAGAATTCCCTGCTGAATTTTTTAAGCATTTTTAATGTGGAAAAATCCCAGTTTTTAGAAAATTTCCAGAGAGCATGTTTCGGGTTAGGTTTTTGGTTCGATCGGACTTCAAACTCCGTCTAGACTTCGCCTAAAGCTCTAGCTTGGCTCTGATACCACTGTAGGGTTGCTAGGCACGCGCACAAGGGTCTACGAGGCATCAACCATGCCCGATTAAAAATTTAGCCGTGCCGAACAACCCGAATACGGAACTTTAAACTAGAGATTAGGCGAAAACAAGCATGCTAAACATTTTAACACTAAGTGATAGGGATTACAACCTTTGTAGATCCGGTCCTTCACTTCATATGCTCCGTATTGTGGTCCCTTCGCTGCTATCATCGGGTTCCGGACTCTCGAGAAGTTCCACGAAGAGAAAGATGCAACCTTTGCTTCCGATCTTCGATACTAAGATGATCTACCTTGAAGTTTCTTTAACACAAGCTAACACTCAAGAAATGATGTGAACACCCTCATCTAAATGGCAAGGGAAGATGAGGATGATGAAGTAGGATTTTTGCTCTCTTTATTTATATTTTTCTCACAATTATTCATCACTTGGAAAAAATCAAGAAAGCTTTTTTCCATGAAAGAATGAAGGAAGAAGATGAACAATATTAGTTGAATCCTTTTGTGATGAATAGGAAAAGGAGATAATGATCAATTATGCAACCATGGTTCACTTAACCATTGTAGATAATTAACCAAGGGTTAGGGTTTTGGGTTGAGTTAAGAATGAGTCATAAGAAAATATCTTTATCATGACAAAACAAAAACCTTCTAGAATCATCTAGAAACCATTAACCCAAATCAAACCCTAATCTTGTTTAATCTCTACTAAACATGTTGCATTATTTATCATATCATGTTACAATATTATATATCACATATACAATATTTATTGTAACCAAATAAAATAATACAATTAACATATATCGCATATATATCAATGTATTACCCGAGTGAGAAAAAGAATCTTTTAGTGAGCAAATATTAGTTAATGCAATTTAATATATCATATATATTATTATACATTAAATTATCGAATTAACACTTGATCCGACAATCCGGCTATATCGCATATAACCGGCTAATATTTATCCGTACCGATTCATCGAATCAACACTTGATCCGATGACCCGGCTGATATCAAATATCGTGAGAATAGAATACGGTATCTCATATCGTATTATCCTCGGTCCCGCACATATCGCATATGTGCTCCTACTCCGTTTTGCCTGAGTCAAGAAACCTCTGTGTAGGACTCTAAAGAATCGTCAATACGCCGGCAGTAGGTGATGATCATATCAAACACCCACAAGCTGCAAGCGGTCAGCTAAACGTAACAGCTACCCAGGTATTGAGCGCTCAGAAGATCAACAAGCAAGCCTGTAACTTCTCCTGTGAATCCAAACAGTAACACTCCCGTACAGTCCGGTCTCGTCGTCTGATATATCGCATATCTCGCCTAGGGGTGGTAAACGTCAGACCCCAGTAGCTCGATAAGTCGTGTCGATGTGAGGTCTATAACAGTTCGAGAAACTACTGATAACACTTACCAGTAAATCTCAGCAACCCTGGCCAGGGATTTCCGGTTATAGCCAATCGAACACAGCACAACATCAACTCCCTATACCGGGAGAGACGAATCCCCTCCTATCGCTCATTGCCTCCATGTGATTCGGGACTGTACCCAAAAGCCACCTTTTTGCACGCCCTCTTGGACGTGGTATGATGGAAATCAAAGCACAGTGGGAACCACAAAAGACTCTATGACGATCTCGGGTCAACAGACTACTCTGTACCAGTGTCACCGGAGAACTGCCATCTGACGTATGGTATAATACCATCTGGGAGTTCTCGGCGAGTCCGTCCAGTGTACCCAGTCTCCACTGAGCACCCGTACACCATCCTTGATGTCAAACACCGATGGATATGGGATCATCCATCGCCCATCATATGGGTCAAGATGCGTATACGCTAGTCTACTCTGGTGTATCGATGCCCTGTCTCGATACACCTTCGACTAGGAACAGTTATAGGATGTACTCGTCGACTACCGTGGCCCCACTAGTATGATCTCATCATAGTCCCAGTAGTCGAGTACAGATCCTAAGGGCTTTATCAACATGTAATATAGAGACAATCAGAGTACATGTTAAGATAAAGTACAACCAGATAGCATACTATCATGTCGAGCAAGAAAGTCATCCCTATATATGTCTTAGCATCCACTACAATATACATCGTATGTACAGTAATGGCCTCTAGGGCATACATATAACTAACAATTACATATGCGGGATCCTGATCCGGTATCTAATACCCAGGACGTAGAAGATACAGAGAAACAGTTCTTTGTAATGAACACACCCGAAGAAGATGCATCATCATGCACTTTCTTCGTTTGGGCGGCACGGGAATTCTGGTAATCCCTAATTTCCTGCTCTGTCTTATAACAATTATAAGTCGGAGCGGGACCAACGTTCCCCAGCTCAGTATAACAAGCGGGTTCGGTCAATACATCCATATTATTATCTTGATTAAGGCGTGACATGGTCGCTACCTGGAGAGAGAGAAAAGAAAATACTCGCGTGCGCTCTTGCAAGATTAGATTGGTAATATATTTTATCTAATCAGGATGGCTCCCACTGTTTTTATCAAATCTTCCTTCAAACCCTAAAAGGAAAGACTAGCCGGGATTAATTACACTCTACAAGTTCGCCAATCTTTCAGCCAGGCCAGTGCCGGTACTTTGAGGGAAGTTCCCCGTGCTTTCGCACGGACCTAATTAAAATAAACCTCGTTTTCCCAGGGGCGTAACCCCGTTGACACCTTTCTAGACACCTACTTGATCGGCTAATTGTAAAGTGCAAAACTCTCCCAGGAGTAACAATTACTCGCAGTGGGTATCGGGATCCAACTATCATATAGAAGGTATGCAATCTCATTGCAAATTTCAACACTTGAAACTCCCGATAAAGGTTTTTACCCCTAGCACCTTTGACCTTGGCTATGGTCAACAAATCATAAGCACTAGTCAAGTTCTACCCGTCATTTCATGATTAATTAGACCCACCCACATGACCCTTGGCTAAGGTCAACAAAGTCACATGACTGTCCTAACTAATCGCATCATATGCTGTATAGAAAGACATCACTTAGCTACCGTACACTACGCCTCAGCTATGGTCGAAAAACGCAGCACGAATACTAAGTACTCTACTTCCTAAAATGACGGAGGGTTGCGGATGGTTTTTAATAAAACCTTTAACGCTTTGAACTTGAGCTCGTTGCGGAATCAAATGGTTTTAAATAGAGTGTTTTTTAGGCTTTTGCTAGTTTCGCTAAAGAGGTCACTCCCGGTGAAGGGATCTCGGCTCTTTCCTTGTCGAATGAGGTGCAGGATATACACAATACCACTATGCAAAGCAAGAACTAGAAAAGCAGTCAAAAGACAAACCAAAGGTTGTAGCATCTGCTAATTATTGCTAAAGAGGTCACTCCCGGTGAAGGGATCTCGGCTCTTTCCTTATCGAATAAGGTGCTGGATGTTCTACAAGGAACACCGCTATGCAAAGCAACAACTAGAGCTACCTAATTTTTTGAAATTCGATTCCACAACATCATTTAGGTTTATTTTCTTTCATTAATCTCATTAATGAATGTCCCATCATTAAAGTCCGCCTAAACATTACAGATAAATACAACGTACGCTTATGCCATCCGCATTCGCCTCGATGTCCCGTCTGCACCGTTAGGTTAGGTAACTAACGGCAGAGCGGGACAGGGCTAGCGCGGGTGTAAAACATAAGCAACGTTTATATAATATATCATATATACTATATACAATATGTATCTGAACATATCACATGATCACATCACAGATAACGCAGCAGAAAATATCATATGAAATATTGGATATACTAGAACGTCCGTGTTTTATTTTGAGCCTGTATAAAACACGGATTCCACGGTCGTGATGAATAGACAATCCCACACCCTTAGACCCCTACGAGAGCGGCAAGCAACTCTACCAATTCTAGAGTTAGGAGACCCGGACTCGACTCCTCGAGATGGTCTCCCACTGGACCCTAGAACCCCGGTTACTTATGCGCCCCTCCTTGGGTCTATCCTAATGCGGAAAAGTAAATAATATACAATGGTGACAGCATCCTCAGCCCGGAAGTGCCCCAATAAAAGAATATTACATACAAGTTTTTACATGAATGAAAATGAAAAACACTCATCTGACATAAAAAAAAACCCGGCTATTCAAACGCAACGATCCAATATAACATATCCAGCAACACATAACATCACATGTTATCAACGTAAGTAAATATCCCTATCCCAATTGTCGTTGACATATAGCAACGAAACCGACGATATCACATATTACACTTACGGTCGAAGAAAAGAAAGTGTAAAACTACAACAGTTGGAATCCGCAACCACCTTAGACATCGCATGCCTAATCAAATGAATTCCTTAGACATCGCATGCCTAACAATTATAAACCCCGCATTTTAGTCTCATTATCGAAAATTCTTTTCAATATCAAGTCAGGCAATTCAACAAGATTCCCGACATCCCGATCGAATGCTCGTCGCAAACTTTAATAGACGGCCGCACCCCTGGATGCCGTCGACGAAGTGCACTGAGGCGGAACACTGCTACCGCGAGCATCCGAACGGATGCTTTTGGCTACGGGGTTCTCCTCCAGTTACTTGGTCGGGGCTGCGGGGTGTGGCTGTTTATTAAGTTTACCCGGCGAGTATCCACGTACGCAACGTGATTGCGACGGACTTTTGATCACATCAAAATTCCGTGGCAACCGATCAAATGAGACTGAAGTGCTAGATTTATAACATTCAAATCAGTTATCTCATAACTATTTGTGGATTCCAAATATTGTATCACATTCCAGATAAATAGACAATGTTAAACTTTCCGATCAAATAATCAAACACCCAAGTTTTCCCACTAGCTCAATACTTGAGGGGAGTTTAAAAACATCCATTTCATGCCACAGTACCAACGGTCCAGCCGTAAAAGGGTCAAGCCAACGCCTCACATGTGGCACGCCATACTGCCCCAAACCCTGAGGTTCAAAAGGCAGTTCAAGACGGTCACATAATCGAGTTAAGATTTGTTGTCTTCTAGAGGGTCCATCGCGTTACTTGCACGACTTAGAACGTTCTTAAACTACGGAAAAATCCAACACTTGGAAATTTTCCGGGTCGGAAAAAAGTGAGTTATTGATATCCGGTCGAACTTTTTAACACTTTCTAAAATTACCCGGAAATACAAAACAAAGTTAAATTATCCGATCGAATCAACGAGTCCCCAATACAACCCTAAGAAAACTCAACACTTGAGTGGAATTAAAAAATTCCCAGAAAAAATTGACAAGAAAGGACCTAAGAATAAATATATAAAGTATGAGGGACTAAGTCATAATTTGGGCCGCGGAACCGCCGCCAAACCCTTGGTTTGGCCGCGGTTCCACGGTCATATAGACGAATCATTGGGCCGTACTTCACAGTAATTCTTAGTTTTTCCTGATTAATTTTCTGAGCATTTTTAATTCATAAAAAATCACAGTTTTGAAAAATGTACAGAGAAAGGTATAGATTAGGGTTTCGGGGTTCGATCGGATTTCTAACTTCGTCTACACTTCGCCTAAAGCTCTAGCTTGGCTTTGATACCACTGTAGGGTTCCTCGGCATTCTAACAAGGTTCAACAAGGCATCAACCATGCCAAAATCAAAATTTTATGTGTCGAACAACCCTATGCAAGATCGTATACTAGAGATTAGACGAAACTAAAAGCAAGCAAACAACTTTGCTACTAAGTGAAAGGGATTACAACCTTTGTAGATCCGGTCCTTCACTTCTAAAGCTCCTTGTTGACGTCCCTTCGCTGCGATCATCGGGATCCCGGACTCTTGTGACGGTTTCCTCGGAGAAATGAACGGGCTAGGTCGTTGACTTCGAGGCCGAAGATGATCTACGTCGAGGAGACTCAAACTCAAGCTCCAACTTCACTAGGTCAAGAACTTTGTGAAGAGAACACCCTAAACTAAATGGCAAGTAGTAGAGGATAATGAAATATGAAGTGGGTTCACTTTGGATTTGGATTTCTCACTCTAAATCTTCACTTGAAAATTTTCAAGAAAACTTTCTTCTTCTTGAAAAAGAAAAAGAAGAAGAAAGAAAAGAATGAACTATCTATTAACTAAAATGAATAATCAAGTGAAGTATATCATAATGCAACCATGGGTGAGTTTTACCTTTGTAAAGACTAAACTAGAGTTTAAGTTAATGGTTAGGTTAATGAAAATATCATGCAAAACAAAATGGTTAGACTTTGTCAAAGATGCTTGAAAGCTTCATGAAGCTTAAAGCATAAGACAAAGAAAACCACCATTTTGTTTTACCAAAACAAATAAAAACCTAAACCATTAACCTAAACATGGTGTAAGTACACACCCAAGTTTGCATGTATCGTCAATCATGATACAAACTAGTGCACAAAAAGATATCACATATACAACTTGTGCACATCAAGTGAGAAAATCAATCTTAAGTGAACCAAACCTAGTTAATGTAAAGTAATATATCAAATATATAATTATACATTAAATCATTAAATCAACACTTGATTTAACGATCCGGTCATATCGCATATAACCGACTAATATCTAGTGTATCAATGTATCGAATCAACACTTGATTCGGTAACCCGGCTATATCACATATAACCGACCGATGATACAAATCGCGAGAATAGAATACAGTATCACATACTGGTATTATTCTCGGTCCCGCACATATCTCATATGCGCTCCTATTTCGTTTCGCTTGAGCCAGGAAACCTCTGTGTAGGACTCTAAAGACTCGTCAATACGCCGGCAGTAGGTGGTGATCATATCAATCACCCACAAGCCGCAAGCGGTCTGCTAAACGTAACGGCCATCCAGGTATTGAGCGATCAGAAGATCAACGAGCAAGCCTGCTCACACTCCTGCGAATCCAATCAGTAACACTTACCGCACAGTCCGGTCTGTTCGTTTTATATGTCGCATAGCTCGCCTAGGGGTGGTAAACGTCAGACCCCGGTAGCTTGATAAGTCATGCCGATGTAAGGTCCATAACAATCGTGAAACTACTGATAACACTTACCAGTAAATCACAGCAACCCTGGCCAGGGATTTCCAGTTATGGCCAGTCGAGCATAGCGCAACATCAACTCCCCAATACCGGGAGAGACGAATCCTCTCCTATCGCTCATTGCCTCCAGGTGAATCGGGACTGTACCCAAAACCACCTGTTTGCACGACTCAGTAGAGTCGTGGTAGGGTGGAAATCAAAGCACAGTGGGAGACACACAAGACTCTATGACGATCTCGGGTCAACAGACTAAGCTGTACCAGTATCACCAGAGAACTGCCATCTGACGTGAGGTATAATACCATCTAGGAGTTCTCGGCGAGTCCGTTCAGTGTACCTAGTAAACACTGAGCACCCGCACACCGTCTCTGATGTCAAACACCAATGGATATGGGATCATCCATCGCCCATCACATGGGTCGAGAAGATATACACTAGTCTACTCTGGAATATCGATGCCCCGTCTCGATATTCCCACGACTAGGAACATTGAAGGATGTACTCATGGACTACCCAAGCCCCACTAGTATGATCTGCATCATAGTCCTGCAAGTCGAGTACACATCCTAAGGGCTTTATCAACATGTAACAGAGAGACAGAAAGTATACATGTTAAGATAAATAGCAACCAGATAGCCTACTATCATGTCGAGCAAGAAAGTCCTACCTATATATGTCCCAGCATCCACTATAATATACATCCCATGTACAGTAATGGCCTCTAGGGCATACATATAACTAAGATACACATTTTGCCCGGTGCAGGGAAACTCTCTACGCTGGCAGTGGGTTTAACCATAAGCCGCATGCGGTACTAGCTGCACGTAACGGCTGCCCAGGTATGTGTCAATAAGAAGGCCGATGAGCTAACTCATCCGAACTCCTACTGAGCCTGTATGTGACAATCTCTGTATAGTCCGGTCTGTTCGTCTAAGAGTATCGCATATCGGGCCTAGGGGGCGGTAATCGTCAAACCCCTAATAGCGCAATAAGTCATGTAGGAGAGTAGCCCATAACACCCTGAGAAACTACTGAAGTACCTACCAGTAAATCTCGCTTGCTTTGGCCAAGGACTCTGTGTAATGGCCTTCCGAACACAGCGCGATATCAACCCCCAATACAGGGAGATACGAATCCTATCTAACCGCCACTGCCTCTAAGTGCTTCGGGACTACACCCAACTACTACCTGTTTGCATGACTCCTTTGAGCCGTGGTAGGGTAGTAATCAAAGTACAGTGGGAACACACTCGAGGCGAAGTAGAAGTGTCAAGTCGACGGACTAAGCTGTACTCATGTCACCTGGGAACTGCTACTCGACGATAGATATAATACCCACCAACAGTTCCCAACGAGTCGTGTCCAGTGTACTCATAACCTAATGAGCACATGCATACTATCTCCAGTACGACGCACTAATAGCTGTGGGACAGACCATCTCCCCTGCTAGGATGAGAAGCGTATACAATAGTCAACTCTGGAGCATCGATACCCGTCTCGATAATCCTACGACTAAGGACCTGTATAGGATGTGCTTATAGACTACCCAGCCCCTACTAGTGTGACTACCATCACAACGCTGGTAATCAAGCACAGATCCTAAGAGCTCTACCAATATGTATAAGCGATATGCTAAAAGAAACACATGCACATATTGAGGTAGAAACAAACCAGGTAGCATACTACTATTTCGAACAAGACTGTTACTATATCTGTGTATATCCCAAGCTCCCATTAAGTAATATACAATCCAGTATGATACAATAATGGCCTCTATGGCATATATCACTAACAATCTCCCACTTGCACTAAGGTCATATACTGGCATATCGCAGACCGAAGATCTCGAATAGCCTCTCGAACACTGTCTGAGGGGTGGCCTCTGTGAGTGGATCTGCAGTGTTGTTCTCCATATCTACTCTCCTCACCTCGATTTCCTGGGGATCAACAATCTCCCTGATCGGGTGGTACCGCCTCAAGATATGTTAGGATCTCTGATGGGACCTAGGTTCCTTTCCTAAAGCTATAGCGTCGTTGTTGTCACAATACTATAGTACTGGTCCAACAATGGAAGGAACCACCTGAAGTTCAGTTAAGAACTTTCATATCCAGACTGCCTCTTTTACAACGTCTCATGCAGCAAACTACTCCGTTTCCATCATTTAGTCTGCAACGGTGTCCTGCTTGGAGCTCTTCCAACAGACCGCCCCTCCACTGAGGGTAAAGACATAACCCGACATGGACTTGGAGTCATCCTTATCACTCTGGAAGCTGGAGTCAGCAATGGCCTCGATCTGGAGGTCTTTTCCACCATATATCAAGAACATCTCCTTAGCCCTTCTTAGGTACTTGAAAATGTTCTTTACATCTATCCAGTGCTTCTCCCCTGGGTTTGACTGATACCGTCTTACCACGCTGAGTGCGTAAGCAACATCTAGTCTGGTACACAACATCGCATACATTATAGAGCCTACCGCAGAAGCGTAGGGTATAGATGCGATGCGAGCCCTTTCCAAATATGTCTTGGGAGACATCCCTTTTGGAGAGGGTGATTTTGTGACAAGCCGGTAGACTACCGCACTCTGAATCGTCCATACTAAATATTTTCAGCGTGGTGTTGATTTACCTTGACTTTAAAAGTCTCACTATCCTCTTTGATCTATCACGATAGATCTGGATCCCTAGAATGTAGTTGGCATCACCCAGGTCAATCATGGAGAACCTCTGTGATAAGAATCCTTTGACTGATTGTAGTATACGAATGTCATTTCCTATCAAGAGAATGTCTTCCACGTACTAGACGTGGAATGCCACAGTTCTCACTACAATCTCACTATATATGCATGGTTCATCTGGATTTATGATAAAGCCAAATTCCTTTGACCGTCTCATTAAAACAGATGTTCCAACTCCACGATGCCTGCTTTAGTCCATTAATGGACTTAAGCAACTTGTACACTTTCCCGCTGCTCCCACTCTGATTGAAACCCTCTAGCTGATCCATATAGACGCACTCTTCCAAATAACCATTTAGAAAAGCCGCCTTTACGGTCATCATCCGGATCTCATAATCTTGGAAGGAAGCAATGGCAAGAAAGATCCGAATGGATTTGAGCATAGCCACTGGAGAAAAGGTTTCATCATAGTCCAAACCAGATCTTTGACGAAAAAACCTTTTGCAACAAGTCTAGCCTTATAGGTTTCAACATATCCATCTACACCAATCTTCTTTCTGAAGATCCAATTGCAGCCTACGGGTTTTACCTCTTCTGGAACAATATTCAAAGTGCATACTTTGTTGGTGTACATAGACTCCATTTCGGTCCGAATTGCATCCAGCCATTTTACCGAGTCGCCGCTCTGAATGGCTTACTAGAAGCTAGTTGGCTCATCATTATCAATGATGCAATTCTCTCAATCCCCGTCTATGAGAAAACCGTAGTATCTCTCGGGAGGATGAGATTGCCTACTAGTCCTGCGGATTGGCGTAGGGATGTCCGGTTCTTTTGAAACCTCTGGTTCTGCCATACTTTCAGTAATAGTTTGTGGTTCTGAAATTTCTTCCAGTTCTATTGCGCTCCCACTATTTCCTTTTATAAAAAATTGATTTTCTAAAAAATGGGCATGACAAGGAACAAAAAGCTTTTGTTTCTCTGCGTAATAGGAAAGATACCCCTTGGAGTTCTCTGGGTATCCCACAAACTTATACAGTACTTAGCGTGCCTCGAGCTTGTCTGCATACTGCTTTTCAACAAAAGTTGGACATCCCTATATCTTTAGATACTGAAGATAAGGTTTCTTCCCACTCCACATCTGATATGGTGTAGTAGGCACAGTCTTGGTAGGAACCTTATTCAAAAGATATGCAGCTGATTCTAGTGCATAACTTCAGAAGGATCGCGGCAACTCAGTGTTACTCATCATGAAACGAACAATATCCAATAGGGTTCTGTTCCTCCTTTCCTATACACCATTGTGTTGTGGTGTGTATGGAGGAGTAAGCTGAGATAGAATTCCATTCTCTTTTAGGTAATCCAGGAACTCGGCAATTTAAGTATTCACCATGTCGATCAGATCTCAGTGTCTTGATACATTTTCCTGTTTGTTTTTCCACTTCATTCTTATATTCCAGGAATTTTTCAAAGGGTTCGGATTTATGCTTTCACAAGAAGACATGTCCTAACCTAGAGAAATTATCCCTAAAAGTAATGAAATGGAAATAACCACTTCGTGCATTTGTAGATATTGTACTACACACGTCACTGTGTATGAGTCCTAAGAGCTCGCTCGCTCTTACTCCGTGTCCAGTGAACGAAGTCTTTGTCATCTTTCCTATGAGACAATATTGACAAGTTGCATAAGACTGATATTTGAACAAATCCAAATATCCCTCTCTATGTAACTTCGACAACCTTGTTTCATTGATGTGACCCTGTCTACAATGCCATAAGAAAGTTTTAGGAGACTTTCTTTTAAGTGTGTTTTGGACGTTGAAAACCTGAGCTTGATTTAACACGTATATATTGTCCTCTAGTGTACCTGACCCAATCATACTTTGATTTAGGTGGATGTGGACCACATCACTTACAAACTAGACTAGGTACACACAAAAGTTATGTAGAATCAATATCTGCTCACTTGTCAATTCTAGGTGATATATCCTACGGATACAACGTCCACGCTCATTCTGTTAGCAACCCTGAGAGTCATATCACCTGCCCTGATAACTCTACGGTTTCTCAAAGCCTATAATGAATTACAGATATGAAATCATAATCTGGTATCTTGTACCCAGGAAGTAGAGTTAATTGACAGACTGTTTTCAATCACAAACACACCCGAAGTCAAAGCCACAACGTGCTTCGGATCCTGGATTCTGGCTTTCCAAGCCCTGCATCCCTTCTGCCAATGCCCTTTCCAGTAACAATAGGAACATCCATCCTTCTCTATTGTTAACGCCGAAACTTTTGCCCTACCATTTTCTTCTACCTTACCGACACCGCCTATCGGCTTTGTGGAGGTCTTCTTCTTCTCACCCTTGGCTTTCACCTTGTATCCAGAAGAGGAAGATTCCCCAATAAGCAGAGCGGGTGTCTCCCTGATTTCCTTCAGGGCGCCCTCAACTGGAAGTATAACTTTCTTCCTCTGGGCATAAGTAGGAGGTAGGGAATGTAGAATTAAGTCAGTACATGACTCGTTCTCCAACGTGGTTTTCAGGTCCGTGAGCTGTCTAATACAGCTGATCATTGTAGGGACATGGTCCCCTACAGATAACCCGACAGCCAACCTCGCTTGAAGCAATTCTTTCGAGGTCTCATATCTTGCGATACGAGATTGCTCTCCATATAAATCTTTGTTATGGAGGAAGATGGAAACTAAGTCCATCTTTTCGTGCTGCCTCTAGTATTCACCATATACTGAGGCCAACACGAGCCACTTGGCATTCACACAGTCTTATTCCCTTGTCTTACGGATATCAACATCCGCGATGGTGGAAACTGGACCCGGGATGGCGGGGGCTTTGAGTAGTAATGAAGTGGTCTAGCTTGTCATAGGTAATGGACATCTGGACAAACCTTTGCCAGTCAATATAGTATAACTCAGTCATTTTATTATCTATCTGTAACCTAATCTGGTCACCTGGTCACTGCAATTAGGAGAGAGAAGAAAACACTCAGCATGATGCTCTTGCAAGTTTAGATTGGTTTTTAATTTATCTAAACAGGATGGCTCCTACTGTTTCTCGAATCCTTCCTCAAACCATAAAAGAAGAATTAGTAGGGATTAATCTCACCGTACAATACTTGCTTAACCGTTCGGCCAGGCTAGTGACGGTACTTCGAGGGATGTTTTACGACGCTTTCACGAAGTTCCTTAATTAAATAACCTCTTTTCCCTGGAGGCGTAGCCCCGCTAACACTATTCTAGACACCTACTTGGTTTATAGCATTGATCGTTAAGTGGAGAATCTCCCGAGGAGTAGCGGATACTCACAGTAGGATCGGGATCCAAATATCATTATGTGATAATCCTGAAGGAATCCTACCAACATTATCACACTCCAAATGGTATGCAGCACTAGCAAGTTTCAGTTTCCTTAGAAACTCCCGATGTGGATTTTTGCCCCATGCTCTTATGACCTTGACGAAGGTCAACAAATCATAAGTCACATGTCAAGTTCTACCCATCATTGTCTACGTTAATTTGAACCCACCCGTATATACCCTTGACGAACTCCAACAAAGTAATACGACTGTCCCAAACCAACGCATCTATCTATGCTACATATGAATACCCAGCAGCTACCAATCATTATGCCTTGACGAAGGACAACAAACATAACTTGAATACTACTGAATATTCATATGAAATGATGGAGGGCTACGAATGGTTTTGGCGAAACCGTGAACGTAATGAACTTGATATAATCGAAGGAACCTGATAGCTTTTAAAATGAGTGGTTTAAGCCCGCATTTAAAAGTCTCATGTTTTAAAATAACCGAGTGGTTTTAAAATTTGTTCCAACGATTCAGCTTTGGTTTGTTTGCTTTGCATTAATGTAATGCAGTCCCATCATTTATATCATCACAGAAAAAGATGAAAATACCACGTCCACTTATGCCATCCGCATTCGCCACTGGGCCCCGTCATCACCCGTTAGGTTACTTAACTAACGACAGAGCGGGGGCTGGACTAGCGCGGATGCAAAACATAAGCAACGCCTACTGGATATCATATATAGATATATACATTCATCTCACGCAATAATAGGCATTCCAGATCACAGATGAACATATTGGATATACTAGGAATTTCGCGTTTCGTTTGAGCCTGTAACGTAAGACAGGTTCCACGGTCGTGATGAATAGCCAAACCCTACCCTAGACCCCTACGGATGCGGCAAACTACCCTCCAAATACCTGAAGTGAAGCAACCTCCCTCAGCAAAGTGAGTAGGCCACTCGGCACTTCAAAGTACCCGATAGTTTGTGCACCCCACCTTGGATCTATCCTAGGAGCAAAAACAGTAAATGAAATAATACAACGGTGGCTACAACCTTAACCCGGATGTGCCCCGCAAAAATAATATTACATCACTTTACAAATTTACATCGAATGAAAGAATGAAAACCCTCATCTTAAATCCCCGGCTATTCATCCACGACGATCCAATATAGTTTATATACACAAACCAACATGGCAACATCACAGATATGTGCAACCCCGACTAATCGACGTATAGTAATTATTCGATGTTTCCAAACACATATACACATCACAAAGCTTGTAAAGGAACTGCGACATTAGAATTCCGCACGCAATTAGCAAACTTAACCAATTTTCCAAAACTTGAAAATCTAGTGAGCTGAAGTTCCAAAAACGATCGTTTTAAACCAATCCGGGAGTCGAAACGAACTCAAAATCCGCCCGAATATTTGCGGAGGTGAAGATACCAAAATTAACTATCGAACGGAGGGCCTGGGGGGTACCCACCCCCGGAGGCCACCACGAGGTGTCCCCCAAGGGGAGGCAGACCCGAGAGCACCAATCTGTGGTGCTCTCAGGTCACCAGCCCCCAAGGCCACCTTGTGGTGGTCTTAGGGGGTGGGCCCAACCTTAGGTCCTCCCCCCCGGATGTCCCCGGGGTGCGCATGCTTCACCCTGCGGATTCTCGATTCAAACCGTGAGCCCGCGGGGTGTGCAAACAACTCAAAACATCATTTTTGGAAACTGTTTTTATCGGCAGTTTTTGCGCGATAAAAACGGTGGATTTCTAACGTCACAAAAAGCTATCTAAGGTTTATGAGAGGCTCTGATACCACTGTAAGTCTATGTCGCGCACCCCACGTGTTCACGGGGAGGCGGAAATTGCAAAAAATGATTTTTACGGGCTTCGCAACACCGACTTGAACCAAGGATCGATCACAAACCCTAGCTAGCAAACTACTTTAGGTTTAACTACTCGAAAAGAAGTTATACCTCACGATACCAAGTCCTTCGGGTCTTCATCGTTGTCCTCTACCTCGTCGTCGGCTCTAAGGATCGGAACGGATCGGGCAACCTCGATGGCCTTCTCGAGTCAAAGACGATCCACCCGAGAGTCTATAGTCCGAGCTCCTACCTCAAATCCGAGGAAACTACGGCTTCTAGTTTGCTAAACTAGAAGGCCTAGAGGGTGTAGAGTAAGAAGATGGAGTGCTTTGTCTCTTGGAACCCAAGGTTTCTCAACTCATGAGACTTTTTGGGTTATGAGGAAGAAGAAGGAGACTTGAAGAAAATGAGAGTGGAGTGTGAACTTGAATGAACCTTGGCTGTCCTCTTTTAAAAAAATGAAGCATATCAATAATTCATGAGATAATTATCACAACAAAATATCAACCATGCTTCATAAATATCTAGTGGTGAGTCATGCCATGAGTCACCAAGTAGCCATGCTGGATTCAATGTAGAAATCCACCTCATTTCCTCCACCTCATTTTGTTTAATCCAATAAAGAATAAAACCTTAATGAGGTTTCCAACTTCTAGAATCTTTCCCGAGAAAATTACGAGAATGCCCCTCATCCGTATATGCATACCCGCATCCGTATTTCGAAGAATACGAATACAAAGAGACGAAACAAATCCATCAGTATAATACAAGGATCCGGCTTAAATCAAAGCCCACTAGTATTATCCGCCCGATTATCATACGTGCACAAGTACACGTAAGTGATCGAAGCCCTGCCGTAAAACCATACGGCATCTACATCTTTTGCCCGGTGCAGGGAAACTCTCTATGTGGGACTCTAAAGACTCGACACTATGCTCGCAGGGGGTTTAACCACAAGCCGCAAGCGGTACTAGCTGCACGTAACGGCTGCCCAGGTATGTTTCGATAAGAAGGCCGATGAGCTAACTCATCCGAACTCCTACTGAGCCTGTATGCGACAATCTCTGTACAGTCCGGTCTGTTCGTATAAGAGTATCGCATATCGGGCCTAGGGGCGGTAATCGTCAAACCCCTAATAGCGCAATAAGTCATGTCGGAGAGTATCCCAAAACACCCTGAGAAACTACTGGAGTACCTACCAGTAAATCTCGCTTGCCTTGGCCAAGGACTTTGTGTAATGGCCTTCCAAACACAGCACGATATCAACCCCCAATACCGGGAGAGACGAATTCTATCTAACCGCCACTACCTCCAAGTGCTTCGGGACTGCACCCAACTACTACCTATTTGCACGACTTCTTTGAGCCGTGGTAGGGTAGTAATCAAAGTACAGTGGGAACACACTCGAGGCGAAGCAGCAGTGTCAAGTCGACGGACTAAGCTGTACTCATGTCACCGGGAAACTGCTACCCGATGATAGATATAATACCCACCAACAATTCCAAATGAGTCCTGTCCAGTGTACTCATAACCTAATGAGCACATGCATACTATCTCCAGTATAACGTACTAATAGCTGTGGGACAGACCATCTCCCCTACTGGGATGAGAAGCATATACACTAGTCTACTCTGGAGTATCGATTCCCTGCCTCGATAATCCTACGACTAGGGACCTGTATAGGATGTGCTTATAGACTACCCAACCCCCACTAGTGTGACTGCCATCACAATGCTGGTAATCAAGCAAAGATCCTAAGAGCTCTACCAATATGTATAAGCGATATGCTAAAAGAAACACATGCACATATTGAGGTAGAAACAAACCAGGTAGCATACTACCATTTCAAGCAAGACTGTTACTATATCCGTGTATATCTTAAGCTCCCATTAAGTAATATAAAATCCAGTATGATACAATAATGGCCTCTATGACATATATCACTAACAATCTCCCACTAGCACTAAGGTCATATACTAGCATATCGCAGACCGAAGATCTCGAATAGCCTCTCGAACACTGTCTGAGGAATGGCCTCTGTAAGTGGATCTACAGTGTTGTTCTCCGTATCTACTCTCCTCACCTCGATTTCCTGAGGATCAAAGATCTCCCTGATCAGGTGGTACCGCCTCAAGATATGTCTGGATCTCTGATGGGACCTGAGTTCCTTCCCTAAAGCTATAGCGCCGTTGTTGTCACAATACTAAAGTATTGGTCCAACAATGGAAGGAACCACCTGAAGTTCAGTTAAGAACTTCCATATCCAGTACACCTATTACGCTTATTAGATAGTCTTTTTCCAAACCATAGGCAGGTGCCGAAAGGTAAGGAAGTAAGAAAACCAATTAGGCTAAGTATGGTGTACAGAAGTTAAGATATAAAGACATATAAAGGGATTGATGTGAGGGCAAGGAAAATTGCGACTACTGTCATGAATCTGGATAGTGGAAGAGGCATTACTAAGAATACCCGTCCACCCCCTCGAAACATTTTCATGTTTCAGTTTCACTGTGCGCTGTTAATTAAAAACTGCTTTCCCAATTAGTTTCTGACTTCAGGGTTTGTATTTACCAGACTTGATTCTCATATCTGTATAGCGTTACAGATGTTGTCGGAGTTGACTATTGGGAATTGGGCGATTAGATCCTCAATCTCAAAATTCTTTGTAATTGGTGATATTTGAGGAAGTCACATGAGTTTTGCCTAACGGCAAATATTTAGTTTTGAATATCCATTGTTATGAACCAATTTCAAACTGATATATCTATACGTTTATTTTATAAAGTGAGATATAACTTTTTGAAATTATGTTTATAACATTTATCTTTATCAGTTGATGATTAGGTAAGGTACATTCAATAACGATGTAATTCTTCTTAATCATAATACAGTTTTCAACCTACGACGCACAGGGTTTGAGTTATTAAACTCAGAGAACTTATACAAAGTTTTGTATGTTGTCCGATGTCCATTAGGACAAGGGGTTGGTACTCGTATTGTATTCCGTTTACTTATGACTTCTCTGGTTTTAGACACGTATTTCGTTGAAATACAAGGTCCAAATTTTGAGAAGTTATAGGTATAAGAATAAAGTAGAGAATCATGCGTTGGAAGTGTCAGGATTCTTCGAGGTGATCGAAGATGTAGATACTTATGCTAGGTATTCCGTCGTAAGTAATATATTTGAGAACTTGCTTCTCTCTCAGGTTACTCATCTGTGGGCGCCCTCCTTGATGAGTAATGATGCATGGCCTTCCTCCATTTAGTCGAAATTTACTGAAAACAGCTGCATATATTTTGAATCTTGTTCCAATTAAATTAGTGCATTTGTTTCTATATTGGATATAAAATGGATTAATATCTTAATGATATTAAGGTATATGGAGTAGTTCATCTTATGCTTAAAATCAGAATCCGGATAAACTCAAGGCACGTTTCAGTAATGGCAGTTTATGGGTTATCCCGGGCTTTGACGAGGGTTAAAATTCTACAATTTACAGGATCAATAGTTATATTGTTCTTGACTCGCTACCCGTTTTAGTAATATGAATTCTTTTCAGAAAAAATTAGTGGGAGTATGGTAGAACTGAAAGTAATTTTAGAGCCACAAACGGTTACTGAAAATTTAATAGAACCTAAGGATTCAATTGGATTCGACAATCCAGTAGCCACTCCGTAGATATGGTGGGTAACCTCAGCCACCCGAGAGGTACTTCGGTCTCCTCAAAGACGGTGACAGAAAGGTTTTGATGACCCAAACTTTCCACTACTGCTGTCCAAGACTATGAGATCTGTAAGGTGGATGGCTATAACGTTGTTCTAAATTAGCTTTAGAAGTGCACGTATATATGACTCTGCCAGAGGGTTGTTGTGGTCAGTGGGAGCAGTGTGGTAGGTGTTCGATACAATTTATTACATTTTAATACCGCTCATTTCCTATCATTTTGTCAATAAACAGTGATATTTAATCTATGTCTGCTTATTAGTACAGATTACATATACATAGGCAAAAACACTGGAGACTGTACACAACATACACAGAAACGACGGTTTTTAACCGGAACTGCAAACGGGACAGAATATAGATAAAATCACATGAGTTTGCAACAAATGAAGTTGTGTACAAATATATTCATTCTTTAGGTCCAACATAATCATGTGTGAACAAGTGTGAACAAGTATTGGTTCATATGCACCAAAGGGGATGAACCATCACCAAGTGGGCATAAGCCATCATGAGGCATCAAGTTGCAAATACCATCATGGTGTCTTTCAAGTTAGGGCACAAGTGGCTTGGACAAGTGGGCATGGTTATAAGTATTTGGAAAAGAAATGATTTGAAGTGTGAACACAACACATACTCACGTGATCCCTTCTTTGGTCATTGCTCCAGATTTCACCCATTTGTGAATTAAAAGAAATTGCTACTATAGAGAGATGCTCATGTGACCAAAAGACTACAGTGAAAAGGTGGGCCCCATCCTCCAAAAACCGGCCGTAAATTTATTCAATAAAACCGCAATTTGCGGTCCAATTTTGGCCAATTTGGCTTGTTCTCTTTTGGTGGGTCCCTGGTGGTCTTGTCAGTCCATTTTTATATGCAATTTTGGATTTTGAGTTGCCTGTATATAGCAGATATGAGATTAAGTTCAATGTTGGCTTTTTGAGTGAGAATAGTGTGTATTACTTGATAGCTTCTTCTTCTTCCCTCTTTGAGCTCTCACTTGAGTGCTCCATTAAGGAGGTTGAAGTTGCTATCTACCTTGTAGATCAAGCCCTCCATTTTGTTAATAAAGAACTTGCACTTTCTTTTTCTTTAACTCTTTGTTCTTGTGTTTTCTTGTGTGTTCTTTCTCTTGTGTTTCATTTTCTATTTTTTAATGTTTGTTTAATTTTATGGTTGTAGTGATGGTGAGGATGTGAGATGGATGACTTTGCCTTTCTCCTCCTCTTGTGAATGTTTAATGTGCTTAAAAAGAGATTATAACTTCAAGATTGTTTTATGACATTGGTGTGATATGGCATTTTGATTTCATGGTTACTTGGTAACCTCATCATATACCATATTCTCTCTAAGTCTCCATTTTACAACGTTTAAGTTAGAATCAACTAGTGTTAAGATTGCTAAGTGTTAGATAGGATATTTTGTTAACAAGTTGATTGACACCCTTCTTCATTTCATATAACCTATACTATCATAACTCACTTAACAACTTTAATACTAAAACCACTTTCTCTCATTTGGTAATTTGTGTATTTGTTGTTGATGTATGTTTGATAACCCTTGTACATAGTGTTGATACTTCAAACTTAGACATACAAACGGTAAGTGAGAACAATACGGATTCATTTCGTTTGTAACGTTGAACTTCGATATCTTGATGACTTGTGCTTTGCAAACGCCTTGACAAGTCAGGCTTCATGTCGGAATCAACACAAGGATGGAACAACTCATAATCAAGAGGGCGTCGATGAAGTCTCCACTATTCAACTATCCGAACCGGAGCCACGGCCGTTTTTCTTAACTTTCCCTATAACTTCGTATTTTTCTAAATTTCATGACAAAACTCAATTCTTTTCTCTTTGAACCTTTAACGACAACTTATAATCAATAATTCTCTGTGTATCGACTCGTACTTACCGGCACGTTACAACGCGCCGTGCACTTGCAGTTTATAAATTTTAAAACGAGACCGAGCTCGCATGCGCACTATTTCTAAAAACCATTTCTTTCAAAACTACTAAGGCGCGCGCGCGTGAGATCCCCACAAGTTTTTGGCGCCGTTGTCGGGAAAACGGTAGTCATTAGGGGTTGTTATTTCTGGTTCAATTGTATATACAAACTAACAAACTAACTAACTAAAAATTTTAAAAAAAAATAAACAAAACTAACTTTTGTAACTGTTGTTCTCTGTCTTTTTGATCTGCTGTCACTCTGGGTTTAATTATAAAATTTTACATATAAAATTAGGACACTAATTGGATAAGAAACACAATGTATAAGTTTGGAGCCCCAATTCAAAGAATTGGCCGCCGTTTTAATCCATTGGGCCTCAATTTGCGGCCCCACTTGCCCCATTTGCTCCAACTTTATGGGATTTGCTTCTTTGACCTATTTTTGATCCATTCTTATATGAAAAATTTCACAATTGTGTGTGTGCAGCTAATTGGCTATATATATCGCATTTTGCACTAAATATAGTATTTTCCGACATTTTCATATTTCAAAGGAATTATGAGCAGCAATCGTGCGGAGTAAGGTTCATTTTCGATAATAAGCCGTTAGTGAAGTACAGTGCCAAAGATCCGGATAGTTTGGCCCATGTAAGCGAATATTCAAGTACTCGTGGATCACTTCAACGGGGGTTTCTTAAACCAAATCATATCGGTATGTATTTTTCTAACACCTTCTCTCCAATCCGACGCATTCCACTATTCTATCTTCTGCGGGATCTACGCAAAATTTGCCACCAATAGAATAAAGAACTAACCTGTATTTGTTGCAGCGCTTAAGCCTAAAACGAAAAAGATTTGCTTGATTGATTGACTTGCTTAAATTCTTTTATTGATTTTCGCATTTGCATCTTAATACGGATATTAAAGGCATGAGAACCAAATAAGATACGGTAAAAGATTTCATCACCTTTTTTCGTGGCCCACAAATCACAAAACTGCATATTTTGCATACCCACAGTAACTATAAAATCAATTAGAACTCTGACCTTAAGGATTCGCGCTCAATAGGGAAAGTTAATTGTGTTTAGAACACTGCTTAATGTTATATTGTTCAAGAGGTGTCTAGACAAGTGTTCACGGCGCAACCGCCAAAAGAGAAAGTGTTATTCTAATTAAGAAACTTCGCAAAAGCGTTGGAAAATATCCCCTTATCTCTGCACTTACCTGGTTTCTTGATCCATATATCTTGAGCCCGTTTCTCGACACAATTTTACTTCGACAATCAGGTTCTTGAGCAGGTCTAGTTGACTTAGCATAATATAGACTGCTAGGGGTGTGATATTCTTTGTTTTTGTGATTTTGTGAGTGCTTGTTGATATGGGTGATACACGGTTCAATTCCATTTTTCACGATCCATATTTTTTTGTTAATACACATACCCAATTCTTTTGTTCAAAATGCCAAGATTCTTTCCACATTCTTGAAAACTGTCCTTTCCTAGGAGGTGACCAACCGTACCATAATTTTGACATCGGTCGCCCACCTGACACTCTTGAACCCAATCCCATTTCAAACATAAATCAATTGATTGAAAACTTAGAGAAAGAGATCGACAAGATGACTGCTTTAACATCACTACCATCACAACCCTTCCTTCCTGAAATAGTTGACACACAAATAGGGTATGATAGTGAGATGGATGCTAGGTTGACCGCTTTAGAGAAAGATTTAGAAGTGATGATTGCATTCGAGAATCAAACAATTTCGACACTAGCCATGTTCATACAACAATCTGATCAATTGTTTCACGCTCAAGCTCAATCATTGGCTAGAATCGACGAACAAGTAAATCATTTAGCTGTACAGCTCCTGGGGAGTGAATACAGTCAATTTGAAACCAATAATGTCAATATCTGTCATCTAGGAAGTCATCTGAGTGAGATAAATGATCAAATAAATTTTGATGATTTCATAGATAATGATGATGTAATTGAGTTGAATGAGTGTTATCAGGACAAACAAGAAAACCCTCCTAGTCAGTCCAACACTAGCCTTCAGGTACCAAATAGGCCTCTTATCACTTGTCATCTTGAGGATAATTTAACTGATATACTACTTGAAGATGAGATTCTTGCACCGACTGATTATATCGAAGAAATTTTATAGGAGAAAACTTGTGAATTTAACTGGTATGGTTGGGACATATTGTTATAGGAAATCAAGGATATGGAACCCACGACTTTAGAAGTATTTAACGAAACTTTAGAGTGGGAACCTACATTTTTAGATGATATGGACCTACTCATATATGAATGTGATGAGGGAGAACTTGTTTTGGGAGATGTAAGCCGTATTAAGGAGAATATGATTGTAGAGAATTATAGAGAGGAAGACAACCTTGAGAAACATTCTTTCATGTTGGATTTTGAGGAGATATTTGCGGATGAACTTGATATTCTTTGTGAGTTTGAGTCAGGATCACTTTGGAAACATCTTACGGACCTTTCTTTTGCTGAACTTTTTTAGGATGAACTCCAGTTTTTAAACAAACCTGACCTCGAAACTCAACACATACTTCTTGAACATACAATTCATTCGGTCAACAATTCTTTGACTCCTTCAAAACTTCATCTTCACATTCAATGTTTTCTAACCCTACTTTCACACACCCATGCCCATTACTAATATCTAACCATACCATTAACATGTATATTTTCTTTTTTTTTTCTTATACTTTTTCTTTTACCAGCTTTAGCCTTATATAGACAAAAATTTTGAATAGATGGTACTAATTTATGGACCAACGCAATCTCTTAACTTGTAAATACTGTAATTAGCTCTTAGATTTCTTTTTTTGTGAATAAAAACCCACCTTGATGTCTAAGTCTAGCTACTGGAGATGGGGAAAAAGATGAGGACATCGTAAAACTCAGATTTGGAGGTGAGCACTTTGTTTACTTTTTTTTGCATCATGTGTAAATTCTGCATTGCATATATATTGAAAACCCCATAAAAATTTGAAATTTTTTCAAAAACATAAAATCTTTGTCGTCATGTTAGCCAGCAGGGAAACTTAGACTCGAAGTCTGACAGTTTAGTTTGATAAGATAGAAACAATTAAATTCTTTTCGAGAGATTGAAAACCCGAAAGATAACCCTCCTTTGAGATTAATCGTGGCTAATATACGTCTTTTCATCACACTGCACGTGTCGTGAGTTTTTGAGAATTAGATGAAAAGTCTGAAATATCTTTAAAACTTTTGTAAAAATTATTAAATATCTTTAGGATCAAACAGGTTTGTTCTGAATTAAGTAAATCAAGAATAGTTCATGAAGTAAAGTGGATATGAAGGTTATTATTGAAAGTTTTAATAGAGGCTAAAAGTATGAAAAATAACCCATCCGGAACCTTGTTGGAGTGATTACACACATTATCCCCACGAACACGTCTTTTAGATGAAAAAGAAAAACTGGCAATATCTCCGTTTGCACTGCTTTCAGAATATTTTAAAATGCAACAAAACGAGTCTTTTGTTTTGTGGCCTTGGTGACTTGGGCAATTAAGTCCTAGGGGTATCTCTACACCTAATGCTCTAAAACCATCTGATTTGGGAGTCATTGACACAAAGCTCGCTAAATCTCCAATCGCCAAATAAAACAAGTCAAGCAAGTGTTCTCACCAAATTAAAAGTCCTCACAGTTCTTTGTGGGAGAATAATCTGTAGGGTTTCTAGGCACTCTCACAAGGTTCTACGAGGCATCAACCATGCCCGATTAAAAAATTAGCCGTGCCGAACAACCTAAAGCCAGATCTTTAAACTAGGGTTTAGGCGAAAACAAGCATGTTAAACACTTTAACACTAAGTGAGAGGGATTACAACCTTTGTAGATCCGGTCCTTCACTTCTTAAGCTCCGTGTTGAGGTCCCTTCGCTGCGATCATCGTGTTCCGGACTCTCGAGAGGCTTCACGAAGAGAAAGATGCAGTCTTGCTTCCGATCTTCGATAACATAGATGATCTACCTTGAAGTTTCATTAACACAAGCTAACACTCACTAATAGATGTGAACACCCTCATCTAAAGGGCAAGGGTAGATGAGGATGATGAAGTAAGATTTTTGCTCTCATTTGTTTTCTTATTCTCACTCACTTTCATCACAAAATCAAAAGCAAGAAAGCTTTTCCATGAAAAGAGAAGGAAGAAGAAGAAGGAATAAATCATCATCCTTTTGTGATGAATAATGAAAGGATGATAATGATGAATAATGCAACCATGGTCAACTAAACCCTTATAGAGATTTAACTATGGCTAGGGTTTGGGTTGAGTTAAGAATGAGTCATTTGAAAATATCTTAGCAAAAACAAAATGAAACCTTCTAGAAACATCAAGAAGGAACTAACCCAAAACAAACCCTAACCTTGTTTAATCTCCACTAAACATGTTGCATTAGTTATCATATCATGTTACAATATTATATATCACATATATAATATTTATCGTAACAATATAAAATAATACAATTAACATATATCGCATATATATCAATGTATTACCCGAGTGAGAAAAAGAATCTTTTAGTGAGCTTATATTAGTTAATGTAATTTAATATATCATATATATTATTATACATTAAATTATCGAATTAACACTTGATCCGACAATCCGGCTATATCGCATATAACCGACTAATACGATGACCCGGCTATATCACATATACCCGGCCGATATCTCATATCGCAAGAATCCAATACGGTATCACATACCGCATTATCATCGGTCTCGCACATATCACATATGTGCTCCTACTCCATTTTGCCTGAGTCAAGAAACCTCTGTGTAGGACTCTAAAGAATCGTCAATACGCCGGCAGTAGGTGATGATCATATCAAACACCCACAAGCTGCAAGCGGTCAGCTAAACGTAACAGCCACCCAGGTATTGAGCGCTCAGAAGATCAACAAGCAATCCTGTACATTCTCCTGTGAATCCAATCAGTAACACTCCTGTACAGTCCGGTCTCGTAGTCTGATATGTCGCATATCTCGCCTAGGGGTGGTAAACGTCAGACCCCAGTAGCTTGATAAGTCGTGTCGATTTGAGATCTATAACAGTTCGAGAAACTACTGATGACACTTACCAGTAAATCTCAGCAACCCTGGCCAGGGATTTCCGGTTATAGCCAATCGAACATAGCACAACATCAACTCCCTATACCGGGAGAGACGAATCCCCTCCTATCGCTCATTGCCTCCATGTGATTCGGGACTGTACCCAAAAGCCACCTTTTTGCACGCCCTCTTGGACGTGGTATGATGGAAATCAAAGCACAGTGGGAATCACACAAGACTCTATGACGATCTCGGGTCAACAGACTACTCTGTACCAGTGTCACCAGAGAACTGCCATCTGACGTGAGGTATAATACCATCTGGGAGTTCTCGGCGAGTCCGTCCAGTGTACCCAGTCTCTACTGAGCACCCGTACACCATCCTTGATGTCAAACACTGATGGATATAGGATCATCCATCGCCTATCATATGGGTCAAGATGCGTATACGCTAGTCTACTCTGGTGTATCGATGCCCTGTCTCGATACACCCTCGACTAGGAACAGTTATAGGATGTACTCGTCGACTACCGTGGCCCCACTGGTATGATCTCATCATAGTCCCAGTAGTTGAGTACGTATCCTAAGGGCTTTATCAATATGTAACATAGAGACAATCAGAGTACATGTTAAGATAAAGTACAACCAGATAGCATACTATCATGTCGAGCAAGAAAGTCCTCCCTATATATGTCGAAGCATCCATTACAATATACATCGTATGTACAGTAATGGCCTCTAGGGCATACATATAACTAACATAATCATGGCGGAGACAAGTTTTCTATTATAACAGTTTTTTTAGCGGATATATGAAAGTTTCATTTGTAAGATTGTAAGACTTTTTGCACGATCACTAAAAGTGTGTATGGACAAAGACAGGCGAAAGGTAGGAGTGAAGAATAAGACTTAGTTCTCTGTTAAAAATGATAGAAATTCTGACTTGAAACTTAACTGGAGAACGAAATTTGGGAAAATATTAAGTCTTTTCAAACTCGTGTGATCTTTTAGAAGTCTTTCCTGGTCCGTATTTATGACATGATGATCATAATCGAAGTTTTTAAAACTTAACGACACTATTTGCACAGTAACGCGAAGACGTATATGAACTTATGTTAAATGAGATGTGAGGAGTGAAAAATAAGGGTTGGACGTTTCTGACTAGGGTAATAGAACTTCTAGATTTGATATAAAACCTTAAGATTAGAATCGACAGTTTCCTCACGAAACTAGCTTGACGGGATTTTATGGGTGTAATCCGCTGAAAACCCTCAGGAGACAAAACTCCTTCTACTAGGGACGCCTAGAGGTTTAACGGCTTATTGCACGGGCTCGGTGCAATCGCGTTCCTTGCGAAAGTTAGGTTAGGATTTTGTTTTGCTCGGGACGAGCAAAAGATAGGTTTGGGGGTATTTGTTCGGCACGATTTATTAAATTTTAATACCGCTCATTTCCTATCATTTTTTCAATAAACGGTGCTATTTAATCTATGTCTGCTCATTAGTACAGATTATAGGTACACAGGCAAAAACACTAGAGACTGTACACGGCATACGCAGAAACGACGGTTTTTAGCCGAAACTGTAAACGGGATAGAATACAGATCAAATCACATGAGTTTGCAACAAATGAAGTTGTGTAAAAATATATTCATTCTTTTGATCCAATATGATCATATGTGAACAAGTGAGAACAAGTATTGGATCATATGCACCAAGGGGGAAGAACCATCACCAAGTGGGCATAAGCCATCATGAGGCATTAAGTTGCAAACACCATTTTGGTGTCTTGCAAGTGGGGACACAAGTAGGTTGAACAAGTGGGCATGGTTATAAGTATTTGGAAAAGAAATGATTTGAAGTGTGAACACAACACATACATACTTGATCCCTTCTCTGTTCATTGCTCCAGATTTCACCCATGTGTGAATTAAAAGAAATTGCTACTATAGAGAGATGCTCATGTGACCAAAAGACTCAGTGAAAAGGTGGGCCCCATCCTCCAAAAACCGGCCACAAATTTATTCAATAAAACCGCAATTTGCGGTCTAATTTTAGCCAATTTGGCTCGTTCTCTTTTGGTGGGTCCTTGGTAGTCTTGGCAGTCCGTTTTTATATGCAACTTTTGATTTTGAGTTGCCTATATATAGCAGATATCAGATTAAGTTCAGTGTTGGCTTTTTGAGTGAGAATAGTGTGTATTACTTGATTGCTTCTTCTTTTCCCTCTTTGAGCTCTCACTTGAGTGCTCAATTAAGGAGGTTGAAGTTGCTATCTGCCTTGTAGCTCAAGCCCTCCATTTTGATAATAAAGAACTTGCACTTTCTTTTGGTTTAACTCTTTGTTCTTGTGTTTTCATGTGTGTTCTTTCTCTTGTGTTTCATTTTCTATTTTGTAATGTTTGTTTAACTTTATGGTTGTAGTAATGGTGAGGATGTGAGATGAATGGTTTTGCCTTCCTCCTCCTCTTGTGAATGTTTAATGTGCTTAAAATGAGATTATAACTTCAAGATTGTTTTATGACATTGGTGTGATATGGCATTTTGATTTCATGGTTACTTGGTAACCTCATCATATACCATATTCTCTCTAAGTCTCCATTTTACAATGTTTAAGTTAGAATCAACTAGTGTTAAGATTGCTAAGTGTTAGATAGGGTATTTTGTTAACAAGTTGATTGACACCCTTCTTCATTTCATATACCGTATACTATCACAACTCACTTAGCAAGTTTAATATTAAAACCACTCGCTCTCATGTGCTAATTTGTGTATTTTTTGTTGATGTATACTTGCTAACCTTTGCGCTTAGTGTTGATATTTCAAGCTTGGACATATAAACGGTAAGTGAGAACAATACGAATTCATTTCGTTTCTAATGTTGAACTTCGATATCTTGATGACTTGTGCTTCGCAAATGCCTTGACAAGCCATGCTTCATGTCGGAATCAACACAAGGATGGAACAACTCATAATCAAGAGGGCGTCAACGAATTCGCCACTATTCAACCATCCAAACCGGAGCCACGTCCGTTTTTCTTAACTTGTCCTATAACTTCGTATTTTTTCTTAATTTTGTGACAAAACTCAATTCTTTTCTCTTTGAACCTTTAACGACAATTTCTAATCACCAATTCCCTGTGGATCAACCCTTACTTGCCGGCACGCTACAACGCGCCATGCACTTGCAGTTTATAAATTTTAAAACGAGACCAAGCTCGCGTGCGCACTATTTCTAAAAACACAAATGCGCGCGCATGTGAGGTCCCAACAGTGGGCCAGTAGCTTATGTCTATTTATAGAATAAAGAAAGAATAGCGGAGATAGATCATCTATTTTTGATGTGACAGTCATAGAGTTTGACTCCATCAGAATAACAGATAGACCTGGTATGAAGGTAGTAGGGAGTGATGTCCTGGTATTTGGATGACGTACTCCTTTGATAGGAAGTGGTGTTCCTATACTACGATCGGTTATACTGTGGTTGCACAAGGTGTTTTTCCACATAGGATCTGGACAAAATATCAGGGATTTTGGTAACTAGATCTATGGTTTTAGATCTAGATTTGGGAAGTGTCCCAATTGGGTACTTTGACACTATTCTAAAGTATTTTAAAATGGACGACTCCTGGCGAGGTGGTGTACCCGCAGGTGATGGAATCACCTCTCTAAAGAGATGTCTTCTAAACTGATGAAGAGAGAGATTTGCATGAATGACATGTTACTTGCTTAGGCAATTGAGTCAATCATACTTTGTCAAGTACCACACCAGATATTGCTTTTGCACTAGTTGCAATAAGAACATATTAATCCAATCCTGGAGAAATATTGGGAAACAGTTATGAACATAAGAGAATATTTTTAGTATATGGTAACGGCAGCCTCCTTAAGGAGGCGGTTATCATTTCAGGCTTCCAAGGTGACCTAGATGACGGAGTGACTGTCAAAGTTAAAGTTTACCCTCTTCTGAGGGGCAGTATGTTGGGCAGGGGGTCCAAGCGAATATTGAGAAAGGCGTGGCGCAGGATACTGATTAAATTCAGTGGAAGATACAGTCTAAGAAGTTTTGTTGGATTTGGAGTTTATTTATGAACTTGGTCCCATTAAATATCCAGACAAATTCTAAGACAAGTATCGCTCATTTCGGGAGATAGTCGTTCTCCACGAAGTTGAGATATAGAGAGATAAAGATAGAAACATTGGAGCAGATCCACTCACTAAGGTTATTTCTCGAATGCGATAGTTTTGCAAACATACTTTGCAAGACAAATTAGTAGAGATGTTGGGTGTTCGGTTGCACACGGGCTGTGAGTATGCGACACTACAATAATTAGTCTTAAGTAAAAATAGGAGATTGTTGGATATAGTTCCCTTAAGTCAATTATTGTAATCGCAGGTAGGCGAATATGATGATTAAGAGAGGACCTATACGGGTAGAACAGTCTTACTCGAGATGATAGTATGCTATCTGGTTTGATTTTATCATCATGTACATGCATTATGTAGTATTACATATCGCTATTATATGTTGATAGAGCACATAGGATTCTTGCTTGACTACCAGTATTATGATGGTGATCATATACATGGAAGCTGGGTGGTCTATAAGAACATCCTTAAATGTCCTTAGTCGAGGGAGTATCGAGACTGGGCATCGATACTCCTGAGTAGACTAGTGTATACTTTTCGAGACCCCGACGAGGGGCGGTGGCCAGTCTCATAAGCTATTGGTGTCAGTTGGTCACCTAAGATAGTATACAGGTTCTTACTGGAGGTGAGTACACTGGACGAACTTTCCAGGAACATACTAAATGGTATTATACCTATTGTCAGATAGCAGTTCTCAGGTAACATGAGTACAGGTTAGTCTGTCGACCTGAGATCGTCATTTGTCTCGTGTGAGTTCCTACTGTACTTTGATTACTACCCTACCAAGGCTCAAAGGAGTCGTGCAGGTTTTAGTTAGGTACAGTTCCGAGCCACATGGAGGCAGTAAGCGGATCGTCGGGGATTCGTCTCTCCCGGTATTCGGGGTAGATGTCGCGCTATGCACGGGTGATCATCATCAGAAATCCTTGGCCAAGATGGATGAGAATTACTGATTTGGATCAGTAGTTTCTCAGTGGGTGATGGGCTTCACACCGACACGAAATATCGCGTTATTAGGGATCTGACTTTATCCACCCCCTAGACCCGGTATGCGATACTCTTAGAAGAATAGACCGGACTGTACAGAGATTATCACAGACAGGCTCAGTAAGGGTACGGATGAGTTTGTTCGTCAGCCTTTCTTTCGCTCAATACCTGAGTAGCCGTTATGTACAGCTAGTGTCGCTGATGTGCTTGTAGTTAAACCCACTACAAGCGTATTGATGAGTCTTTAGAATCCCACACATAGGGTTTTCCCGGTTCAGACGATATGATGTAGATGACATATGTTGGTACATTCAGGTGTCTGATTAAATATGTGTACAGACTACACGGACTTTAATTAGATGGTTGATAATACTAGCGGCTTAGGATTAAGCTGGATTATTAAATCAAGTTTTGATTTAATAATTTATACATATTTTTTAATATATGTATTCTACTATTATTGTTCACTATTCATTTTCTCTCTTGGCTATTCGTATTTTTATACCGGGTTGTATTCCGTATTTATACAGAATTTATTCTAGATGATGGATACCTCATTTGTTAATATTCATTTATGAATATTCATGAAATGAGGTGGAAGGTGAGGTGGCATTGAGCATGGTTGAAGACATGTAGAGAGGAATAGGCTTCTTTATTTTATTACATATTGATTTGAGTTTTTTATTTGTATGGTTGCTAAAAAACTATGAAGCCATTCTTCATTCTACACATGATTCATTCTTCACTAATTCCTTCAACACCTGCTCATGGCTATCTTTCCTCACCTCCTCCTCTTTCTTTAGATTCTCTCTTGAACTTAGATTTGAGAGAAAAATATAGTGGAAAATTCCTGCATTCCCACTCTCCATTCCTAGCGAGTTTGGAGTATCGGTTGCTTCACTAAATGAAGCCGGAGCTTGAATCGATTCTTTCGGATGGATCATCTTCGGTGAAGGAGAACCGGCTTGCAAATACGACTCGAAGCTCTTGAGAGCATGCTAGAGTCCAACCCAATTAGAGTAAATGAAGACGCTACAAAAGTTGTGATTTCTATCTTGTTATGGTTCTAGATTAGGTGTTTGGTTCGATTCTTAGGTTTTAGTTTCTAGTGCCACGAAAATTTTTGTTTTTGGATTCCGCATTGGCCACAGGTTAGCGGTGATGGCACTAGGAATTTTCAATCTATACCTCACATTTCGAAAGGCCATCATGAAACTGTGGGATGCAATGGGTTTGGAAGCATGTGTATGAAATTATAGTATATTTGACACAAATGACACTTTCTTGCATGTTCAATGCACTCTTCTTCCATGTTCAGCCAGTAATAAATCAGCATTTTGATTTTTATTTTCATTTTGGGACCGGCTTGATGGGCCCAGCAGATTCCTAATAGAAACTTCTTCCATAACTTGCTTAGCTTCTTCGAGTGATAAGCAACGTAATAGGAGTTCATCAAATGTGCGACGATATAAGACACCATCAAAGTATATGTAACATAATGCTTGTTTCTTAAGGCGAACCATGTAGATTTGTCGTCGTGCAATGTATCGTGTTGGAAGAAGTTTAGGAATGATTGTCGCCAATCGATATCTTCCGTATTCTTTTCATCTTCTTCAATATTTAGAGTTTGAGCACATATTTACTCGTCTTCTAGAAGTACGGGATATACACTCAAACGATTTCGAATCGTGACTTAAGTTTCGTCGAGCTCAGGGTTAGCCAATTCTTTAGCTAGCTTTGCTAACGAGTCGACCATGTTATTTTGTGCCCTAGGAACATTCTCTAATCGAAACATAGTTACTTGTAAGAGAAGTTGCTTAGCTCGTAAGAAATATTTTAATAATTAAGGTTTATTTGTTTTGAAGATCCTCAATACTTGATTAACTATCAACTGGGAATCTCCATAAATACGTAGATTCGGGACACCCATTTCAATAGCGAGTTCTAAGCCCAAAATAAGGGCTTTATACTCAGCTTCGTTGTTTGTTTTAGGATCCGTCATTGCGAAGGCTTATTTGATGATACCCCCTGCAGGGATGATAAACACCAAACCTAAACCTACTTTAACTTTGGGAATTTCGAACTATCCTCATGTTTCTATTCCCAATGCGCCGTCGAAATATAATTTCGAAAAAGGTTGTTCGTCTTCGATGAATAGTAAATTTTCTTCGGTTATTCACAAAGGACGAATCATCCGGCACAGGGTGCACTGCCAAGAAGTCGGCTATAGCTTGACCTTTAACCGCTTTTTGAGGCACGTATCGGATGTCGAATTGAACTAAAATTAATGCCCAGTTTGCAAGACGTCCAGTTAACACTGGTAATTTCATTAAGTATTTAATAGGATTTGTTTTAGAGATCAACCAAATTACATTTGATGGCAGATAGTGTCTTAGTTTAGTCACAACGAAGACTAAACATAGACAATGCTTTTCGATAGGGAAATAGTTCGTCTCTGCCCCTACGAGCACTCTACTTAAGTAATATGAAGCGTTTTCATGTCCAGCATCATTAACTTGCACGAGCATTTCCCCTAAGGCCCCATCTAGCACGGCTGTATAAAGTATAAAGGGTCTGCCATGAATAGACGACACCAAAATTAGGAGATATAAAAGGTAGGTTTTAATTTGTTCAAAAGTTCACAATCCTAAATAAAGGACACGTTCTTTTTAACTAATTTATAGAAGGGTTTACATTTACCCGAAAAATTAGCGACGAATCTTCAAATGTAATCCAACTTTTCTTGAAAGAAAGGGGAGGGTTCTTGTTTGACTTTAAACACAAGGTAGTGGGTGAAGAACGGAGAGCGGACGTAGTCTTCATCCGTTACTTACTCCTAACAAGTCTTCAAAATGTCAACAAAAATACTTCCATATGAAGTTTAGTTTAGCGTCATTTCGGATGAGCAACACATCATTACTACTCGGTTACTTGATATTTTATCTTGAATTCATCGGTTGGGATGAAATTGCCTTTTGGATACTTCCTTTGAGCCCAGTTCTTGAAAACATAGCATTCTTTGATTAGGTGATCGACCTGTTGATGGTACACACAATATCTCGGATGGTCTATTTTGTTAACATCTTCTGGTCTTTTAGCAGTGGGTAATCGTAACCTATTTTTTAAAACAGTTTCGAAAATATTTTTAGATTATTCACTTTTATTAAAAGAATAGCTATTACTCGTTCTACCATCTGGAGAAATTTTAGGTCGATTCGTTTGATTTTAGGTCGATTCATTGCGCTGGTTGTTCTTACTTTATCCGCGGGCATAAAACAACTTGAGCATTTCTGCCAGATTTTGTATTTGAGCAGCCATCACCTAAATAGTCATTATAAGGTTTTCCATATGAGTCTGCATTTCTTCGACTTGATGGTTTTTATCTCCGACGCGTTTTCTTATTCGTTCCAAAGGGATATTGTCGTCGTCGTCAATTTCCTTTTCGTAATTGGGTTGGCATCGACATTTTGATGATGAACATCTATTACATTATCACAATCGGCCCTTTCTAAGTTTTAGGGATGCGTCGGATCATTGTCTGATAGTCCTTCTTCAATTGCAGGGAGTGGGCAATTCCGGATTGGCATCGTTGACCCGGCGTCTTGGCTCGCTTGGCCATCTTCTGACCTCATGTGTTCTATGATTTCACACATGTGGATTAAGGAAGAGTGAGGAGACTCCATTGAATGGATTGAAGAGACGGGGTTGGTCGCTGACTTGGCAAAGACTGATGCGACCTGGCGATTTTTAAGGGGCGGCACAGATGCCTGCCTCGCATTGAAATTGATCTCGTCGAGGAAGAATGACTTTGGTTGAGTAGTGTGCAGTGTCGGGAATTCATTGATAGTGTTTAAAGGGCATTCTTCAGGATCATAACCAGTTAAATCATTAGCTGGTAGAATGAACTGGGGTTTGGCGCCAGTAATGAGAAACATAGACCTTGTGGTCTTGGCAGCTTAGGCAAGATCAGCGGGAGAAGTGTTGTTGTCGTTATTGTTGAAAGTCATTGTTGATGGTTCGATTTAGTCCAGAAAAGAAAACTATCGTGACATTGGAAGCCTTGAGTCATAAAGCGGGCCTCAGAAAAAATATGTCAAGCATTCCTGCTTTTAATAATGATTTTGACTCGAAAAGTTTCATAATGTCACAATAGTGGCATAAGAGGAAACATAGCCCTGTTAAATCACTTGTTAAACTAAGTGAACCTTGTTAGTGTATAGCCCTTCTAAGTCATCATAAAATTCAATAAACTTTATTACTTCAAGTACATGTGATCTTAAATAAAATTCTGTCAACCATAGATTCTAGGACAGAAGAAAATATCGATGTGATTTAAAACAACTTAGGGAGAAGTCGTTCCCCAGAGGAGTCGTCTTTTTTGTTTACCCTCTTTCTGACCTCTAACGATCGAACGTTACGATAAAGGTAGAGTCTAAACAAAACAAAAGTTTATGGATTTAAAGTTTAGCCAGAACATCCTAGGGTTCGAGACTTTTGATAAGCGCAAGCACTTATCGTTAATTATACCCTATTGTCTCAGGAAATATCTATACGGGATTTCTTGTTAGGTCATTCTAAATCACATCATTTAATGAAAGATCACATCACATGTATATGTACTTGTAATAAAAGTAATATGAAAGAATTCATCAAAAGATTTTATTATATAACTTTAATACATGTACATTTCTTTACATATCAAAACATATATAAAAGAATTACAAGAGATACAAATGTATTTTGAAAAAATGGGGGTTTAGTATTAAAGTTGATGTCAAAGATTAAGACATTAGTAATATCTTTGCTTGGCCAAAATCAACACTTAGCCTCTTTAAACAAGTGTGGGATCTCTTATGTAGGATCCACAATACACTTAAGGAGTTGCGTATATCTTTAACTAAGATATCCGCTCAAATTCTATAGTTGTGGGTATCTTATAAAAGCTACCCGACAAGTGGGCATCTTTTAAAATGCTCGACCCTATTTGCAAACATGTTTGAATATCTAAATTGCGGGTATCTTTAGGGAAAATACCGCCCAAGTTTCATGTTTGCGGGTATCTTTTAAAATACCCGACTTACGGGTATCTTTTAAAATACCCGACTTACGGGTATCTTTTAAGATACCTGACACAATTTGCGGGTATCTTTCAAGATACCTGATTTGCTAGTATCTTTCAAGATACTCGTTCCCATTTGCGTATATCTTTTAAGATACCCGATTTGCTCATATTGGTATGATTTAGTTATGCCTAAATTGTATAAATATAACTATACATGTTATATTCAAATTGATTTTGAAATGCACATTAAATTTTACTCTATGTTTAAAGTTAGGTTAAAGACATAAGTTTTAAAGTTTTCATATCCATGCATGGTCTTGTTTCGAAGGTTAATGAGTTAGCTTTTACAAGCCTCGAACGGATCGCAATTTGGTGCACTTGGGTGAAAGTTATGGCCGTTTAGCTAACATGTGTCTGGGCTGGCAGATTCAACCCACAAATCTGCAGATATCTTTTGAGATATCCTAAACTCTATTATTTCGTGATTAATTATCTTTGTATATGGTCCCGTTTAGAAGCTTATCGAGTTAGCTTTCATACTCTTCGAACGGATCATGATTTGATACTCTCGGGTGAGAATTATAGCTGTTTTGCTAACATGTGTCGGAGCAGACAGATTCAACCCGAAAATCTGCTTTAAATTTATTAAAATTTGGACAGAGTCTCCTCTTGTATTTTTAAGTTTTAAAGAAGAACATCAATTTGTGGTCCATGATTTTATATATGAAGAACATAGGACTTCCTATATATTCTAAAGAGAACATAGAATTTTTTTATATTCTAAAAAGAGTATTTTTCATAATTGATGTTTGTCAAAGAACATGAAACTAATCATGTCCTTAAGTTCATTAGAGGAGTTCTTGATTATAGGAACCGATGAGGATTCCTTCAAGCCCTCAACCCCAAGTATTCCTTGTCAAATTAAGAAAAAAATAAGAATCGTTCTAAGAAATGAGAGGGCTTTCCATCAAAACTCCACATTTTCTTTCTCTTTTCTTCTTCTTTTTTCTTTTTCCTCTTAGCCGAGAGCACCAAGTCTTCAAGTCTTTGAAAATTCTTAGAGTGCTTCTCCTCTCTTCTTGAATAATGAGGGGCATCCCTTCTCTTTCTCTTTTTATGGAGTATATATACATGTGAGAGAGTTATACAACCACACCCTTATTTTAAAGGAAGTGAGAGAAGAGAATAACTCCCCCACTTAACATTTAAAAATAGGCAATAATAGCTCATGCGGACATCTTTTTAGAGATACCCGCAACCGCTTCATCAAAGCATATACCCGCTTTGACTTTGGTAAATGGGAGATACCCGCTCGGGGATATCCGCCCTAAAAGATATCCACTTAGGGGATATCCGACTCAAAAGATATCCGCAAATGATAATTTTGGGATTATTTATTTTTGTTGGCACATTTTTTTGTGTCAACATGACGGGTGGTAGAAGTGTTTGGTGTTCGTTCCTTCGGCATGCAACTTCGTGGAAGGCTTTTTTCTTACGTATTTGCTTACGAATGTAGAGCCTCCCAAAGCAGTATGTGAGGAGTTCATCGTTGAAATTGTTGTCATCGAAGCTGCAGTATTGAGATGCTTAATATTCTAGTTCTATTTCCTGAGAAACGCTAGATTCGGCAGGATTGTGATCAGAAGGCCTTTCTTCTTCTTCTTAGGCTTCTCTTTCTTCATCGTTGGGGAACTCGGATCCCCAACCTCTACCGTGCCATTCGGTTGAATCATCGTGAAGTGTCCATTTTATTGGAGCATTGTAGAGATAGCGAGAAGCCATTGGTTCTTCGTCTTGGAAGTGGTGCTCGACAAATCGGAAGAAAGCCTTATATTCTTCTGCTTCAAACTTTAGGACCCATTTTTATACATATCGTATGGGTTTTCTGGGAAGAGGCGGTTCGAATAGCTTGCCAAGATTTATGTTTCCCTTGATCCTTGAGATCATCTTCCAGGGAAGATCGTCTTCTAGTTCGCTAACATTAAACATCTCGTTCCCTTACAACGAGAGGCTTTGTCGAAGATACGGCAAGTCATTGACGAGTATGATTTTTTCCGTCGTGAGGGAATTTCAAGCTCTGGTGGCGATTTGACAAAATTTCCCTATGTCATTCATATACTTTCTTCCAAGAATGAGTTCAAAATGGGACGGAGCATCCACTATAGTGAAGTCGGTAAGAACTGATTTAGGTTTCAACTTGACTGGGACCGACACCTTACCGTAAATGGATCTCCTTGATTGGTCATAAGCAGTTACCATCAAAGACGTTGATTGTATGTACTTGTGTTCGATCTCGAGGGCGTGATAAGTGATCACTGGCATGACGTTTAGCGAAGCACCAGTATCTATAAGAGAAGCCTTCATCACACGACTATTGATGATAACTGATACGTTCAGGGCAGTTGCACGGTCCTCAGGCACGGTGAGCTCTAATTCTGTAAACAATATGATGATATCTCCAAAGGCAAGAGCGGCCACCCTTCCTAAGGCATCTGGTGAAGTATCGGTGTTTATCTGTGCTCGTTTTAGAACTCGGAATAGCTCGTCTTGGTGTCTTGGTTAATCTTTGATCAGTTGAAGGATGGAGATGCGAGCAAGAACTTTTCTAAGCTGCTTCGTGATGTCGTATCAATCTTTGTCTTCATCTTCATCATCCTCAACTTGAATGGGTGCTTGTTCTTACGGAGGGGTAATCCTATTTGAAAGTTTACCTCCCCTAGTAATTCAACGGTGAAAAAGTTGTAGAATCGCATGAAATTTGGTGTATCCATATTTTAGATGATAACGATGAAGATGATGCATTCCGATCGTCGGAAAACACAATGTAGGGTGTGTGTTTTCGACGCCATAGGAGGAAATTCCCTCCTATAGCATCTTTCCTCCATTATATATATATATATATATATATATATATATATATATATATATATATATATATCTTAAGAAATCTTTTTGATTTCGTGGGAGGCTCAAAGAGTTGGGCACGGAGTCTTAATGATCATGCTATGGTGACGGCAGTTTGTAAATTTTATTATTGTTTCCTACTTATTCAGAAATATTATATATATAAGGCCTCTATTTTTAAATTAAGGCTGATATCATGATATTGTGATTTTTCCCCCTATATGAGCTGTTCTCTTCTTCTATTTTATCTTCTTTATTAAATAATGTGAGACAACAAGTGTGTACACATTGAGAAAATGAGTTTTATGTTTGTATCAGCATATATATGTCACATATCATATTTCCCAAATCTGTTCCTTGCACACAGAGAGTGTCGACATAGATGTTAAACATTATGGCGTTTACTCATAATTTCTGCTATCATAACTAAATTTCAAGTAATGCCATATGTCCCTGTCTCCTTTTCTAATAAAAATTTCAAAAAAAAATGAGAGAAAATTCTGTCTCTCCCACCCTCCCTCCCTCCCTCCTCCTTAAAAAGGATAAAATCGGAAAACTTATATCTAGCCCTTCAATGTATTTTAATTTCTTCCTATTGATTCTATTTCAGAAGTATTATTTCTTAAAATTTTAGAATCGCTGTAAATTCGAATATGCAATCAACACATGAAAAGAAAAGACCTACACCATCGATTAAAAAAGACAATGGATCCGACATCTTCGATGTCATATACATGTACTCTCGCTTGCAAAAATCCTAGTTTCCTGAGTTTGAAGTGTTTCTTCACATTAGTAAAGTTTGCATATGCTAATTATCTTTTAGAAAACGTTTAAAGTTCAAGGTACCTTAGTAAGATATTTTATTTTATTTTATTTGATAAATATTCCCCCTTCATAACATCCAAAAAATGACCCAGCTCCCGCTATAAATATACAGAGCCTTGCAACTCATTAGCCCTTGGCCAACTTCATAATATTCTCCCAGTAAATTCTCAAATAACCCCCTCAGCAAATGGGAAATTGCAGGCAGCAGAGGCCGCGACAGTCTTGATCCAGCACCCCAACGATCGAGTCGAGGGGATATATCGATCGCTCAGAGCTGGCCATGTCATGGCTTCAAACCCTGGCCATTACATCGTGGTTATTATAACCAAGAACAACAACAAAGGAAGCTCTAATGGCATGAAGGTGAAGCATCTTAAGTTGCTTTGCCCGGATGACACTCGTCACATTGGCTATGTCTATGGCCTCGTTATAGCTTCGAACGTGTTGATTCAGTTTTCGATTTCGATTTTATGGCTCGATTACACTAAAATACCCTTAATTTGTCGATGATATTTTCACTAAACTACCTTAAAGCACTGCGCATAAAGGATATTTTAGTGTGGCAAGAAACCTCCTTGAAAGTAAGGTAGTTTCTTGTTGAAATGGAACATTTAAAGTAGTTGAGCCAAAAACAAAAGTTAAAGGTATTTTAGTTAAATTTACCCTAGTAGTATTAGCTGTAGTTGGCTATCACGGTGTCATCTTTTTCTGTAAACTATTAAAGACATAACAGCGATGTATCTTCGTAACCAACTAATTGTGTTTCCTTGATCAGTTATGGTTGCATGGTTGGATCCATGTGCGAACTAGTTCGATTAAATGTTTCAAAATTATGGTCTCTTTGTCGCTGTTCATCTGTTCAACTTTTCATGTAATATAATTGTGTTGTCTGCATACATACAAACTACTGTTTCGATTAAGTTTTATGAACAGTCTTCCCACCCACCAACCAACGAAAAAAGCTACTATGCAAGGGCTTGCACTATGCAAGCCCTTGCACTGGTCTTGGATGGGGTTCCCTTTTGTGAAAGAGAAACCTATCCAAGAACTCTAGAAAGGCTTGCATGAGTAGATTCCCCCACCCCCACCCCCACCCCCACAAACAATTTGTTGATTTTGATTTTTATATGTAGTTGTGTTAGAAAGAGCCACTAAGCATCAACGGACTGAGAGTAATCAAGAATTAACCAACAGATTTCAAACGAAATTGAAACAAAACCAATCACCACAAGCATAGTCGAATATAAATAAAATCTCTGCGCAAAAATTAAAGCACTCCAACTAGAGGGAATATAGAAATAAATGGTTTGAAGAGTACAGTAAGCATTGATTCTAATCTTTGGCTCCAAACTCGCAAACCTTTTGCCTAGGCTAGCAAAATCTCTGCAAGAAGAAAGCGCCAATGTGAGAGAGTACAGCTTGAAGTTAAACTATATTCAGTCATAATGTTTGCAAAGTAAAACACAATCGAATTATGAATGCCTGATGTTACTATGGTTGCGAAAATAACAAATGCACAATGTAAATATAGGGGGTAAGTAGTGTAGCTAGGGTGAAAATTATAGAGAACTCTTCTGTTTCAAAATTGGCTTCTGTTGATGCTGGGTGATATTTAAGGAAGTCTACTAGGCTCAAGATAGTTTCAACTAGAGAGCAAGAGGATTTACGTTAATTCATCATGGAGATTGACAAAAGAATGAGTCAAGCTTGCATACTAAAGGATTAGACAGGTAGTTACAACTTCATACCCGAATGAAAAGTTAATTCATCATGGAGATTGACAAAAGAATGAGTCGAGCTTGCATACTAAACTCAAGAAAGGCATGTCTATATAATGCTGAGGCAGTCATCATAATTGATCTTTAAGAACTCTTGATAATTCACAAATGACTGCCTCCACGGTTAAGAGATGCATGAAATTGAAAATTTTGGAATTCCAATACCGAGGATTAATGAATGTCATGCTGTTTTTATTCCTTTTTATGTTAAATATTTTTTTGGGTTCAAGAAAATTAAAATTTCCTAAGAATGTGCTGTACTTTAATTTCTTGATTCCGCATTAAGAACTGAACAAGAGTTCACCAAAGTGAGTAGATACCAACTTCCAAAAGAGAGTAGTTACAACTTGTAACTATGTCAAGAAGCGATAATTTGAATGTTAAAAACAAACTGATCAACAGAAGCTAAAGCATCATGAATTATGTTCTAATATCATGAATTAATCCACATAGATATGAAATTCAATGAAACCAAATAGATGACTACAAGTTTAAGTATCCACAATATTAAAGATAATTTTAAAATTTTATTTCAAAGTTTCTGTCACAGAGACAAACAAGGTGAGTTCAATTGCTAGAACATAAAAAATGAACAGTTTCTTTTCGCATAGACAATATTAGTCAAGAAAATGTCCAAAAGGAATTACAAAATACTGCAGAAAGAGAAAGCAAGTAATTGTCTCATTCTGCAGTTTAATATTAGTTATGCCCCTGAAGCAAGCTAGGGAAGATATGTTCAAATGGCGTCTCTAAAATTTACCGGGTTAATATGAGTAATGCATACCAAGTATTACACCGTTCAGATATTGTTAAATAATCATTGATATGCTAAATTCAGGTTACTCACAGATTTTGTTAAAGGCGACAATGTCACAGCTCTGGATATACTCATTTGCTGGTTCCACAGTGAGTGTCTCCTCGATTAGGGTGTCAACGGACACTAGGTCATCAACAATTGTCATCATAATCTGCAGCTTCTTAATGCCATAACCAACAGGAACAAGCTTGGCTGCATGTTCATAAGCAACACCAATGAGAATAAAAAATGAAAATGAAAATGAAAATAAAAATGCTAATATATCATCATACTGATTGGCATGATAGAATTTTGAAACATCCACAAGTCTAACCACCATCATGTTCATAAGAAACACCAATGAGGATAAAAAAAAAAGAAAATAAAAATGCAAATATATCATTATACTGATTGGCATGATAGAATTTTGAAACATCCACAAGTCTACCACCATCCCCATGATCCAAACCTAATAAGAGGTAGGGAAAATTACATAAACCATGCAATTTTCTTGTTTTTATCGAACATTGAACTTTAAAAATTGCATTACAAACCATTGAACGCTTACTGAGAGTATAAAAATACATAAAAACAGCATCAAAAAGTTCAATGTTGTTCTGTAAGAAACTGGGAGAAGTTGCTGGTATTTTTCGTGGTTTAACCTACATGTAAGATATGCTATGTAATGCATTGAGAGAGAGCGAGAGAGAGTCACTTACAAGCTCCCCAGAGCAAACCGTCCATCTGAATGCTCCTGACTATTTCTTCCAGCTTTTTCATATCGGTTTCATCATCCCATGGCTTAATATCCAACAAGACTGAAGACTTTCCAGCTGTAAATCAATTAAAAACAAAAAGAGAACAAACAAAGATGTATATTATTTATCTCCATAACATTCTGATGCCAAGAAATATCAATCTTCAATATGACCTAAAAGATCATTCTTCTATGTTGAGTAATATTTAGCATTATACATCATACAAAACTTACATTCTTTCTTCTTCCCTGAGGCTTTGATGGATGCAGCACGCTCTTCAGCTGCCTTCTTCTCCTCTTCTGTCTCTTCCCCAAAGAGATCAACATCATCATCGTCATCCTCCTCCTCCGGAGCTGCAGCCTGAAATTCAAGTTCAATAGAATACAGCAAATTTATCAAGAGATTTTGGGAAATTTGGAACAAAAGGTAAATAGAAATGATCGCTGACAAGTATGGTCATACACATTAGTTCAATAGGCTTGACTTCAAAAGATCAGAATCTAGATTTATGAAGTGAATAAGAAGAGTATGACTTGATTTAATAATCATTGCAAATTACAAGTAGATAATTTTAAGTGATCAGAACTTCTCAAATTTTTACTAACATATGGCATTCGTCTATCAACAAAATATGACTTCACAGAGAACAGAGGCGAACACAATTTGCAGAAGTTACATCAATTGTCGTATGAGAGTACTATGGCTTGATAAGATCAGTCGTGAAATTTCAAAATTAAATAGAAATAACCATTAAGTGGAAGATTATGGAGGCTCTTCAACTTATCAAAATAAACTAGGCTACAATATATGCAAATGATAGACTCAAAACTTTTTATTTCTTTTTTTTAAATAACTTTTGCAAATGAAAACATTAGTTATACCCTGTCGGTAACAGCAGGCGATGATGGAGCATCGGAAACAACAGAACTTTCAATTTTGACGCCCTGACCCTCCTCAGAAATGCCACTGCATTTAACACAATAAAGAAAAACTAAGGTTATTCAATCGGTAGCAAGATATAGACAGTTACATACCAAAAAATTTGCACAATGAACACATACCAGATCCTAATAAGAGCGTCAATGTGCTTGTACCATCTAGCAACATTTACATACTCAGCTGATGGCAACGAAGGGATCGCAGAATAAACAGCGATATCATCCTTTGAAGCTTGATATCTAAATAATGTTGTACATACAAGTTAGGATACATATGCAGTACTATAAACAATGCATTAAAGATGCAGGGATCAAGTAAACTAACCCACTAATGTAACTTCGAGTGAGAAGATACTCGTCGAGCTTCTTAAGGCCAGCTGGTGAGCTAACAGCGGACAAAGTTACAGCCATTGATACCGAAATAATTTGCGAACTCCTATAAAGCAAGAAATCAAAGAATTTAACATGACTAATATCACATAAAGAAAACGTGTCATGAAAACAATAAATTTTGATTAATTGAACACTCGTTTGTCTTATAAAACTTTGACAAATTGATTAATTCTTAAATGAATAGAAATCTAAAAGAGTACTTAATCATATGGTTATGAAATTACTGGAAATTACTGAACTTAATAGTTACAGAGCATGTACAGATCAATCAACTAGTAAGCGGAAAGACAACCTTAAATTTAAGAGCTTGGCAAAGTCTGCATATATTTTATGTTTGATAGCATAAAATTATTAAAATCCAATGTATTCATGACCTAATCAAATACAACATAGGCGAGTTCTAGACAACAAGTTTGATAGTATAAAATTATTAAAATCCATTAAAATTACTAGATCAATAAAGTGCAAAACGATAGCTTTAAATGACAAACAGCTTAACACCGATCTAATGACTTTAAAGCTGAAATTAAACCTTAAAAAAGGATCTTTTGCGATCATTTTCTCATATTTTATGTTCAATAACAAAAATTATCGAAATTTCAATCTATTCCACGTTAATTTTAAGACCTTTGCAGTGCTAGGAAAGTATTGATAATAAAATTAAAACCCTAATAAAACCTTTGAGGGTTTTAAAAAAAAAAAATTCATTAAAATCACCAGATCCATGAAGTGCAAAACGATGACTTTAGATGATAGACAGCATAGTATTGACCTAAAAACTTCAAATATGAAAGAAAACCTGGGGGGAAAATAAGAATATTGCAAGCTTTTTATCAGATGGCTTGCTCGATTAAAATCCTAGCGAGATTTCACAACAAAAGAACCAAAGATTCGATCAATTGGTTTGAAGAGCGATTAACGATAAGAGAGTCGAAATACCTTTTCGATCTGCGATCTGAGACGAGAGGACAGCAGCAAATAGAAAGAAGAAATTGATGGGGGGAGATTTTAGGGTTTTAAAAAGGGGTGAATTGGTTTCTATCGATCGTAGGATCAGGATCTGATGGCTCTCGTACACCTTAGGGTATGCGTCTGGTTTGAGGGTAGGTTTCGAATCCATACCCGATAAGGTTGTTTAGTCAGTTTGTACGTGCACAGCACGTGAACATAAATTATATATTTCTAATCAACATGACACATATCTTACTAACATATCACAAATTCTTCTTTCGTTCGGGTTTAATTCGGCGATGTCGAAAATTCGAATTCGGCGAACTATTCGGAAAAAATCGGCAGGTATTCGGAAAAAATTCGGTAAGTGTTCGGGAAATGTTCGGAAAGGATTTCAAGCAAGAAATTAATATATGAGATTTTAGGTTTTGATTTTGTGAATTATTCGCTGTTTTTTGAATTATTCGATGTTTTTTAACATAATTCGGGAATAATTCGTGAATTATTCAATAATAATTCGCGAATTATTCGGCCCGCCAATTAAGTCGGCTGATCAAAAATTGAGCAATTATGTGACTATGCTTACTAAGTAAAATATTTTGAAAGCCAAAAGTAATGACTTTAGATAAATGTAGAAAAACAATAAGGAGTCGTATGCCTGTTTAGCCGGGTGTGGTTGGAAACGCTAGATCGGAATATAAAAACAAAATAGAGAAAAATAAGGAAAAGAAATATTAAAACCAATTTCTAACATTCTACTGATGTATTAACACATTTCACAAGCCCAAAATAGCTTGGGACATCTTCAATTAATCCTTAATCGTATACCAACAATTCCGAAGGAGTTTTGTATTAATAGAGATTATTCAGAAAACAAATGTTAAGTAATCCAGCTAACGGTTTCTTGAACCATATTCAAGAAGTTAGGATTCCTTGCTCTAAGATGGATCTGAGCTGTTAGATTTTTCTAATCGCACGCCACAAGCAACACCCGGACCATTGTTAGTCAGATGATTTCTCTATGTGTTCTCTAGGAATTATGTGAAGTTAAGGACCAATGAGAATATTTATTTACTCTATTTATCAGTCTTGGCTTTCTATGAAACAATATTTGTCACATCCCGTTTCCCAAGATACGTAAACTACAGCACGTGACAGAGTCAACCATATTACCTGTGGTTATGAATCATCCCTCCACAATCATATTACGGCTGTCTATAGGATATCAAGAACAGAAAATGTATAATCTATTTAGTACATGTCCATTTGCCACAGTAAATAAAATCATGAAACTGCATAAGCGGAAACGAATCAAGATCCAATAAATAATATCTTGAATCATGTCCCAATATGGGCTCACATCAAAAAAATAAAACTACGAAAATAAACAAACTAAACATCTCTAATAACACATATTCAACTCCTCATCGCTCGGCTTGATTGCTAAAATACTCTTGATCTGACTGCGATAAAGGCAAAGAAACTAGGCCATGCAAAACCCAAACGTAAGTACGTCAGAATATCAAAATTAATAGTGATAACTAGGATATAACGATATAAGTAAATATGAATATGAATAAATAACACAAATATGAAACAGTGAGGTATGTGTATGTATGGGGGTGTGATGTGTATTCTAAAACTGTGCTTCTCGATTATCTATTCTAAAAGTTTTTGAAATCAATTTAATGAAATCGTCGATATAACTCAATTGTATTCCATGCGTGCCCGGGACCACGGTCAAGACTCTCGGGCTGAATCCGAGATGTGCCGCTAAGCAGTAAACAGATAATATATATAGACGAATGATATCAACAGTATCATTCCGGGGCTGGCCTAGCCCGTAAAAACTGATCAGTATAAGTTACAAGTCGGGTTTCATTATTAATTTCTCATTTCCCCCAAGGTTGTGTATTCAAGTCAGGTATTGATGATATAAATCTAATGCCAATACAGGATCAAGCAGGTACAAATTTTGTCCATGTAGACAACAAGCCACACCCGTCAGAACAACAAGTCAGGATTGTCGGTATTAGTAACAAGATCCAAGTAACAAGTCAGGTAGTGTGTCATGAACATGTCATGAGATGCAGATGTATCAAATAGATACCCAACGTGAAACTGTAATCAATATCGGAACACGGTAAACAAAACTGATGCCAGGATGCATATGTATCTATCCGTAATAACCATTATACGTTCATGACTATGCATGATGCAAACTAGATAATATATTGTACTAATATAGTAGTGTTGTTATGCCCCGCTTCCCAGTATACGGGCAGAGAACGCGACTGACCGCTACGTATTTACTCAGAAGTAAATACGCTAAGCGTATCTAAGCAATATAAATAAAATGCACAAGAGACAGAGACAAATAAATATAATTGAACAGCAACTTTATTTATTCACATTCTTTTTACAATACATCTGAAAAGGAAATACATGAAATGGAAAGCAATGCCTAAACAGTGGCATAACAGAAATGGAAAATACAGAATGTAAATGTGTACACGAATCTAAAGCTCTGGGTCGTAAGCTAGCTGATCCAAGTCCTCACTGGTGGGCTTGATCTCCTGAAGGCCCGAATCACCTGACATTCCAAAAAAGAAAGAGAAGGAATGTCGTCAGCGAACAATCGTTCGGTAAGTCCCAAAGATGAGGGAGAAATAAAATAGACACACACACACACACACACAGAGAGAGAGAGAGAGAGAGAGAGAGAGAGCGTGTGTAACTTTTAAAGTTATATTATATTGTTAACGCTGTTGTTTATAGCTTGGTACAGAAGAGCCCGGTGTATACGATAGGAGTCTCGTTAGACCAGAGACTACGGTGAATGGAATACAAGGAATCGTTTATGCCACGGTACAACAGCAATTGAATTCAGGTTAAGTGTCTTAATGATTGCAGTCTCGTGCCACTTCTAACACCTTCCATACCAATCTACCCCTTAAACCCCATGATGTCTTGATTGTATTGTTTGTATTGTATTGTAAACTGTATTGTCTTGTATTATAGATTGTACAGATGGATGACTTGCCGAAACCATGATATCAGTAAATGGATGTAACTGGAGAATCATGTAAATGGAGGTATATCCATGGTTCGGTTCGGTCAATATAGATTGAACAGATTGAATATATAGATTCATGATGTATTGTAGTTTGTACTTGAATCATATTTAAGTCAGATTGATTATAATGAGACTCAGTCTGAGTCAGACAATTAGAAAAGAAATTGAATCCTGAATTAGGTGTTGGTGTTATCGGTAACCGCTGCACATGGACGGTAGGATTTGTATCTTTTTCAAAAACGATTACCATATTGATAACACCGTTTGTTAAGTTGTCTACCTTAAATAGGCAAGCACCCATATCTTCGGCTCCCTGAGGCTCAAGAGACGGGTCCCGCTTAAACCTATATTTATTAGGATCCTTATTGTAATTTATAAAACTTGAAGGGGTTTGATGTAAAAATAATATTGTATAATTTTCAAAATACACCTCAAGTATTTAATTATTGTCTTTAGAGTTTTCATAAATATAGATTTTATATATGTGACATTTCTAGTGAGCAAAACCTAATTTCGTATTATATGGTATTTAATTGTAAAGTATTGAACTTGTATGGAATTACATGGTATTTTCATGTAAAGTGATTCTTTTTTTTATTTAGAAAAGTTAGAATATTTATACTATATCAAAAAATAGATATTTTGAAGATATATATATATATATAAAATAATTTAATTTATTATTTTTCTAGAAATCTCATTTTCTTAAGATATTTGTATTTTTAAATCTTTCGAGACCGTATGCTCCTTGCGGAGGTCTGCATCTCACACCGCTAAGCCCGAGTATGTGCGATAATCCGTACCATCCCGAACGGGTTTTCCAAATGGGTTGTAGCGGCGCTTTGCAAAGATTTGTTTAAAATACATAATCTTGCAGAAAAATGTTTTTATAAGTTTGAGATAGTTTTGTGTAAAATCGTATTTTCCAAAATCTATGTTTCCCAAATGTCATCGTGCTATATTGCATATGAGTGTTGTGAGGAGGTAGGTCATTACCTCGTGAACTATCTAAAGGTATAGCAAGGGTAATGATGTTTTATTGTCGAAGCTAAACTATATGGTGTTTTTCTGTAAAAGTGCTATAAAATTTGAAATATAAATTCTTTTGAAATGGAACTTGTTCAATATGTTTTGTTAAAGATTAATAGTCATGTTGTAAGAGTTTGGTATTGTTGTTTTTAAAAAAATGAAACTTTTAAGGAAAAACCGAATCGGAAGTCGGATTAATTCCGCTTCCATCGGGTTTTAGAATTACGAGTTTTCAGAATAGAAAAGAGAACAGGGAGGAGGGACTTACTGGATTTTAAATTAGAGAAGAGGAAGAGGGAGTGGTAGGAGGTGCCGGTGCGTCGTTTCGTCGCTGGGAGCTCCTAGGGTCGTCGTCGGAAGTTCGTCGGAGCTTCGCCCTTCGCTAACTCCACTTGTACACAAAAATTCTAAGGATTTTTCTTGAGAGTTTAGGCAGAGATTGTGAGTGAGGGGTGTGTGAGATGGAGTGGTATTTATCGGAAAAGATTAGGGTTAGGTTTGATAGAAAATGCATTAAAAATTATGCATTAAAAAGATTTTAATTAAGTTTTTAATTCTCTGGAATAATGCAGGGTATTTAAATAGAACAGGGGTTATAAGGAGACCAAAAGACACGGGAGTCAAGAAGGAGGGAATCGGATTTGGCCGAGTTGACCCAGCGGCGCCGGCCGAGTCAGCCGCTGTAAGTTCGCGGCAGCGCCCCGGCCGTCAATCCGACGCCGGAATGCGGAAGCGGTGATAAACTTTAATTTTTTTTTTGCGAACTTAGCAAACCGGCACCACCGCGCACTAAACCCCGGATCGTGCCATTAACTAGTCCTAGCTAACAATAAGATGGGGAAGAGATATACCGAGTGATCCGAGTACTCCGGTCTTCTCGTCGTCGTCCCGATCTCCCGCGAAATGTCCGGTCTCCTCCTCGTCGCCGGAAGGGCACCACATCGCCTACGTCTTTTACGGGCTCCCACCTCAATGCCGAGGCAACTCGGGCACGAAGCTGGCTAGTCGACGTGTCCAAGATTTGCTGTAGAATGTAGTGTACAAGTCTCAATTGGAGTTGGAGGAGTTGCCATGATGGAGGAATTTGTGGAAGAATAATCAAGGATCAAAACTTGATGAAGAATGGAGCATCATTAGCAAAATGAGATCGGCCAACCAAGAGAAAAGGCTCTCTGAAAAAAATGAATCCTGCACCTCCTTTTTTTTTTTTCTCACTGGAAAATGAATGAATGATCAGCTTGGCCAAAAACCATCAGCCCCCACAATGCATTCAAAAGTGTAAATATGTATTAATTAACCAAGCCCCAAAAACCTTTCCAGCACACTCAAATTTCAATCATTCCCTTCTCATAAATTAATTCCCCCATCAAGAATCTCCATACCCCACAGTGGCCGGCCATGATCCAACTTCCAACACCAAAACAAATCAAAAAAAAACCCATACCCATCCATACATTAATTAATGCATGAAAAGCCAAAAAGATTCAATAATCAATCCTTTTGCAATAAAGCAATAAACCCCTTCCACAATTGCTTATTTGCAACAATGCAAATAAGTCCTCCTCCACCAAACTTCGGCCAATGAACGGAACAAAGGAAATCGGCCGAAACGAAAAACAAACTGGCAACTCCAGAAAACTGGTCCCATAATAAATTACAGGAAAACCCCGATACTGTGCATACACACCCGCATTTGTATTCCGACCGAAATACAAATGCAAAGAGACAAAACTACACTATCAAATACTAAGATCCGGCTTAAGCCAAAACCGGCTAGCGATAACCGTCCGATCACGATCTGTGCAATACCGCACGTATCTGATCGAACCCTGCGATATCTCCATACGGCCTCTACAGCGTTTCGCCCGAAAGCTGAGTAACTGAAAGTGTGGTGGACTCTAAAGACTCGTCAATACTATGGCTGTGGATTTAACCACTAGCACGTCAGAGGTATAAGCCAATACGTGACGGGCCACCAGCTATTGACCAAAAGGGACGTCGATGAGCGAACTCATCCTGACACCCTACTGAGCCTGTCAGTGACAATATCCGTACAGTCCGGTCCGTTCGTCTATGAGCATCGCATGTCGGGCCTAGAGGGTTGGTAAAAGTCAGACCCCCAAAAGCGGTACAAGTCGTGTCGGAGTGTAGCCCAGAACACCCTGAGATACTACTGGAATACCTACCAGTAAATCTCCTGCCTTGGCCAAGGTCTTCGTGTAATGGCTCTCCTAGACACAGCGCGACCTCACCCCCAATACCGGGAGAGACGAAACCCCCGAAGATCCGCTCACTGCCTCCATGTGGCTCGGGACTGTACCCAACTAAAACCTGTTTGCACGACTCCTTTGAGCCGTGGTAGGGTAGTAATCAAAGCACAGTGGGAACTCACACGAGACAAATGACGATCCCCAGGTCGATGAACTAACATGTACACATGTCACCTGGGAACTGCTATCTGACGTCAGGTATAAGACCAACTAGCATGTTCCCGGCGAGTCCTGTCCGGTGTACTCATAACCCAATGAGCACCTGTATACATCTTAGGTGAACCAACTGACACCAGTGGCTTGTGAGACCGGCCACCGCCCCTCGTCGGGGTCTCGACTGTATACACTAGTCTACTCTGGAGTATCGATGCCCTGTCTCGAAACTCCCACGACTAGGGACCTTTTAAGGATGTGCTTATAGACTCCAGCTCTCACTTATATGATCGCCCTCATACTGCTGGCAGTCAAGCAAGAATCCTAGGGGCTCTATCAACGTGCAATAGCGACATGTCAGGTCGCCTAAAACAGTACACGATGATAAAGGTAAACCAGATAGCATACTATCATCTCGAGTAAGACTGTCTTCCCGGGATAGGTCCTCCCTCAATCATTGCAATCACGTGCCTGTGACCCAATAATTGACTCTGAGGGCACTATCTCCAACAATCTCCCACTAGCACTCAAGGCTAATTATTGCGATGTCGCATACTCACAGCCCGTGTGATACCGAACACCCAACTCCTCTACTAGTCAGTCTCACAAAGCTCGTTTGCGAAACTATTGCGTTCGAGGAATAGCCTCAGTGAGTGGATCCGCTCTGGTGTTTCTTTCTATTTCTCTCTATATCTCAAGTTCGCGGAGAAAGCCATCTCCCGAAATGAGCAATACCTGTCTTAGAATGTATGGATGTCTGATGGGACCTAGCTCATAAATGAACTCCAAATCCAAACTTCTTAGACTGTATCGTCAACTGAACTTAATCAGTATCCTGTGCCATGCCATCCCTCAGTATCCACCTGGACCACCTGTCCAAAATACTACCCTTCGTCAGAAGGAAAAACTACAACTCTGACAGCCACTCTGCCATCCATGTCACCTTGGATGCCTGGAATGATAACCGTCTCCTAAAGGAGGCTGCCGTTATCATATCCCTAGAACATTCACTTATGTTCTAAAACTGCTTCCGATTGTTTCTCCAGGATTGGATCAATGTCAACTTGTTGCACCTACTGTAAGAACAACATCTGGTGTGGTACTTGACACATCATGATTGACTCAATTGCCTAAGCAAGTGATCTGTCAATCATGCACATCCCTCTCCCCTTTAGTCTGTAAGACACCTTCAGAGAGGGTGACTCCATCACCTGCAGGTACACTACCGTGCCAGGAGTCGTCCATTCTAAATACTCATAGAATGCTGTCCAAGTACCCATGTGGAGAAACCACTGTGTGACGACCAAAGTATAACCGATCGTAGTATAGGAATATCACTTCCTACTACCTTCTCAACAGATCCATCCCCTATTCTGATGACGTCAAACCTATGACTGTCATATCAGAAATAGATGATCTATCTCCGCTACATCTGCTTTAGTCTATAAATAGACATAAGCCTGATGTCTACCAATGCTTCCGCTGCTCCCACTGACTACGACAACCCTCTGGTAGAGTCATATAGACGTGCACTTCTAAAGCTAGTTTAGAACGATGCTATACTCATCCTCCTGCCGGGTCTCGCAGCCTGGAACAACAACAATGGCAAGTGTGGGTAAACAAGAACTTCCCTGTCACCGTCCTTGAGACTACCGGAGTACCTCTCGGGTGCCTGAAGTTACCTACCTTATCTGCGGAGTGGCCAATGGAATGTCAAATCAGATTGAATCTTTAGGTTCCTATCAAATCTTCAGTAATCGTTTGTGGTTCTGGAATCACTTCCAGTTCTACCATACTCCCACTACTGTTTTTGAAAAAATCCATTTTTAATAAAACTGTGGCGAGTCTAGAACAATATTTCTATTGATCTGCCAGATGGTAGAAAATCAACCCTCGTCATAGCCTGGGTCAACCCACAAACAGCCATTACAGAAACGTGCCTTGAGTTATCCAGAGTCTGGTTTTAATCATAAGCCGGACAACTCCCCGTATCTTAACAATGTTAAGATATGAACTGTACTATATCCAATATAGAACCAGAGGCACTGATTTAATTTAACCAGATTCAAATCATGCAACTGTCTCCAGTACATGTCAACTAAATGGAGAGAGGCCGATCAGCGTTACTCAACTTAGGAATGCTTCCAATTATGAGTAACCTGAAAAAGAAGCAATTCCTCTTTAACATTACTATCAACTGAATACCATACACAAGTATCTACATCTTCGATCACTTTGAAGAATCCCGATACTTGCTACACCTGGTTCTCTACTCTATTCAAATACCTATAACTCCTCAAAACTTAGACCCTGTGTTTCTACGAAAACACATGTCTAAGAACTAGAGAAGTTAAAAGTAAACAGAATATAGTATGAGGACCAACCCCTCTGTCCTAATGGACACTGGACAACATACAATACTCTGTATAAGTCTGCTGAGTCTAACAACTCTTTCACTGTGTGTCGTAGGTTGAAAACTGTACTTATGGTTAAGAAGAATTACACCGCTGTTTAATGCTCCTTACCTAACCATCCACTGATATAGGTAAATGTCATCGACATAATATCAAAAGGTATATCTCACTCTATGAAAATAGACGTACAGATATATCAATTTGAAATTGGTGCACAACAGCGGATATTCAAAACCAAATATTTGCCGACCGGCAAACATCCCAGATGATCTCCTCAAATATCACCGATTACAACGAATCCCGATATAATGAGGATGATCACCTAATTCCCAATAACTTACTCCCACTCATCATCTGTAAAACCATACAGATGTGAGAATCAAACCTGGTAAATACATACCCTGGAGCAAGTGTCTAATCAGGAAATCAGTTTTCTTTTAACAGTACACAGCTGAACTGAAACATTGAAATGTTTCGATGGGGTATCCTGGTATTCCTAGTAATGCCTCTACCATTATCCAGATTCACAACTATAACCGTATAATTCTTTGCTATCTCACCAAATCCCTTTATATGTCTTTAGTCATTACCTTCTGCACACCCCTTTAGGCCAATTGGTTTTCTTCCTTTCCTACCGTTCGGCACCAGCCTATGGTTTGGAAGAAGACTATCCAAAAAGCATAAAGGGTGTACTGTCCTAATCCTAGGAGCACTCGCAACGCGAGAGAAGGTGAAGATAAAAGACACCTGAATGTACTTTATTCCTATTTCTCCTGAACCAGGATCCATCCCCGAACTGGAACAAGTTCCTTTCGAGTTCGTATATAACCATACGATGGATTATCCAATAAAATGGGATCTTCGTAGTGATACGGAGTGTCCTGGAGAAATACAAAGGTGATTTAGGATTGGCGAAGAAATACTTGGTTTGGTCGTGAATAGCAGTCGCAATTTACTTTGCCCTCTTACTAATCCCTTGCTTTGTCTGAACTTAATACCTTCTGTACACCGTTTAGGCTAACTGGTTTTCTTCATTCCCTACCGGTCGGCACCAGCCTATGGTTTGGAAGAAGACTATCCAATTTGCGTAATAGGTGTACTACTCCTAAACCAAGGAGTACTCGCAACATGAGAGAGGGTGAAAAGAAAAGACAACTGAATAATCCTATCCGTTTTCTCCAGAACCAGAAACCATCCTCGAATTCCTTCGAGTTCGTATCTAACCATACGATGGTTTTGTCCAATGGAAGTGGACGTTTGCAGTAATACGGGGTGTCCTGAAGAAAAGGGTAAAAGTAGGAGTGGCAATGAGGTCTGCAACTCTGACAATCCAAAAGCCAGTGTTAAGAAGGTTCGGTCAACTTGGTCACTGAGTCATAATCTTAGGGTCGGGTCAATGGTCGCTGCCAAGAGAGAGAGAAAAGAAACACTCAGCGTGCACTCTATCCTAGATCAGAATGGTTACCAATTTATCTGATCTGGAAACCTCCCACTGTACCTCAAATTCTTCTCCAAACCTGAAAGAAGAATTAGTCGGGGTCACCCGAGGAGTAAACCAACTCATCAGTGGGAATCGGGATCCAACTCTCATCGCATGATAACGTGACGGAATCCGCTCACGGTATCACACTCCAGAAGGTATGCGCATATCTGGCAAGTTTCAGTTCTTTTCAAACTCCCGATGTGATTTCTGCCCCATGCTCTTATGACCTTGACTAAGGCCAACAAATCATAAGTCACATGTCAAGTTCTACCCGTCATTGTCCAGGTTGATTTGAACCCACCCGTACAAGCCCTTGACTAGGGCCAACAAGGCTATACGACTGTCCCAAACCAACGCATCTATCTATGCTGCATATGAATACCCAACAGCTACCAAACACTGTGCCTTGACTAAGGCCAACAAACACAGCTTGAATACTATTGACTACCCATATGAAACGACGGAGGGCTACGAATGGTTTCTGGCGAAAACCTTTAACGTAGTGAACTTGATATCGTTGAAGGAACGGATAGCTTTTTAGAAAATATAGTGACGAAAACCTTTACTAAAGAGGTCACTCCCGGTGAAGGGATCTCGGCTCTTTCCCCGTAGAATGGGGTGCAGGATATTCCAAATGAATACCACGATGCAAAGCAAAAGTAATCGGCTATAGTGAAGTTAATGCCCTGACGCAAACTTCTGTCCAAGGGGTCACTCCCGGTGAAGGGATCTCGGCCCTTGCCTCGTCGACTGAGGAGCAGGATATTCCAAATGAATACCACGATGCAAAACAAAAGTGAACGTCCTTGCAATAACAGCTTTTTGAAAAGTGTTCCAACAACATCAGATTAGGTTTGTTTAACTTGCATTGATCCGAATCAACGCAGTCCCATCAATTAATCACACCATAAAGAACGAAAATATACTGACGTACGTATATGCCATCCGCATTCGCCACTGGGTCCCGTCATCACCCGTTAGGTTAGCTTACTAACGGCAGAGCGGGGACTGGACTAGCGCGGATGAAAAACATATACAACATCTACTAATATATATACCAATATATTATATTTCGCTCAAGGCGTGAAAAGAAATGCAACATCACAGAAATGTACAGCATCACAGAACAATACAGATATCTGGGATCCCCGGGTTTCACAGAGCCACTACTGAAACCCGACGTTCCCCTGGTCGTGTGGATAGCCTGTGCAATGAAATCCTAGACCCTTCCTGGGTCAACCTGTACCCCCTACGAGTGCGGCGAATAGCCCGCCAATCCTAGAGTGAAGCCCCCTCCGTCTCAATGCCATGAGATGCGGGCTTGTTGCCTTCTAGAATCCGGCTATCCGTGCACCCCTCCTTGGGGTAATCCTAGTACAGAATGTAAAATATACATACAACGGGTACATCGACCGCAACCTGGTCGTGCCCCAAAATAATAATACAAACTGGCAGTGACGGCAGTCCACATGTCGGACGCTCGCCCCGCAATATAAAATGTACATAATACAACCACAACTGTACTAGCATTGCAACTAGGCTATCCCTCACGACCAATCCGCAACATCACAGCAAAAACAGAACATCAACGTGAAAGTCACGTTCGCAAATCCGTCTAACTGGGCTATAGCAGTTAGACCGGATTTACCGATCAAGTGACATTCACGGTCGCAGATATAATGTAAATACTGTGAAAAATGTGTTTAAAATATCCGATCAATCAAATTATAACAAGTGAGCCCCCAAGCTATACTGTAGCAGTTAAAGAAATTCTGGGCCCAATGTTAATATTCCAAAAACCCTAAAATCTCCCCAGAAGCCCACTGTAAAAACCCAACCCACTGATTCCTCCATACTGCGGCGGAAGCGCGGCCACAAGTGGGTTTAGGCCGCCCTTCCGCGCTCTGGTTAGAGAATTAGTGCCTCGAATTTGAACAGTGTTCTTATAATTTTTAGTACATAAATATTTTACAACCTGAAAAATTTTTCGAGACCAAAAATTTTCAACAGAAACTGATGCGAAGGCAATACGGGTTTTGGAACTTTTTGATCGATCGGAAATGCAAACACATTACACAAAGCTAGACTAAGTTAATGGCGAGGCTCTGATACCACTGTAAGTCCGTGGCGGCGCCCCGGCCGTCAATCCGACGCCGGAATGCGGAAGCGGTGATAAACTTTAATTTTTTTTTTACGAACTTAGCAAACCGGCACCACCGCGCACTAAACCCCGGATCGTGCCATTAACTAGTCCTAGCTAACAATAAGATGGGGAAGAGATATACCGAGTGATCCGAGTACTCCGGTCTTCTCGTCGTCGTCCCGATCTCCCGCGGAATGTCCGGTCTCCTCCTCGTCGCCGGAAGGGCACCACATCGCCTACGTCTTTTACGGGCTCCCACCTCAATGCCGAGGCAACTCGGGCACGAAGCTGGCTAGTCGACGTGCCCAAGATTTGCTGTAGAATGTAGTGTACAAGTCTCAATTGGGGTTGGAGGAGTTGCCATGATGGAGGAATTTGTGGAAGAATAATCAAGGATCAAAACTTGATGAAGAATGGAGCATCATTAGCAAAATGAGATCGGCCAACCAAGAGAAAAGGCTCTCTGAAAAAAATGAATCCTGCACCTCCTTTTTTTTTTTCTCACTGGAAAATGAATGAATGATCAGCTTGGCCAAAAACCATCAGCCCCCACAATGCATTCAAAAGTGTAAATATGTATTAATTAACCAAGCCCCAAAAACCTTTCCAGCACACTCAAATTTCAATCATTCCCTTTTCATAAATTAATTCCCCCATCAAGAATCTCCATACCCCACAGTGGCCGGCCATGATCCAACTTCCAACACCAAAACAAATCAAAAAAAAACCCATACCCATCCATACATTAATTAATGCATGAAAAGCCAAAAAGATTCAATAATCAATCCTTTTGCAATAAAGCAATAAACCCCTTCCACAATTGCTTATTTGCAACAATGCAAATAAGCCCTCCTCCACCAAACTTCGGCCAATGAACGGAACAAAGGAAATCGGCCGAAACGAAAAACAAACTGGCAACTCCAGAAAACTGGTCCCATAATAAATTACAGGAAAACCCCGATACTGTGCATACACACCCGCATTTGTATTCCGACCGAAATACAAATGCAAAGAGACAAAACTACACTATCAAATACTAAGATCCGGCTTAAGCCAAAACCGGCTAGCGATAACCGTCCGATCACGATCTGTGCAATACCGCACGTATCTGATCGAACCCTGCGATATCTCCATACGGCCTCTACAGCGTTTCGCCCGAAAGCTGAGTAACTGAAAGTGTGGTGGACTCTAAAGACTCGTCAATACTATGGCTGTGGATTTAACCACTAGCACGTCAGAGGTATAAGCCAATACGTGACGGGCCACCAGCTATTGACTAAAAGGGACGTCGATGAGCGAACTCATCCTGACACCCTACTGAGCCTGTCAGTGACAATATCCGTACAGTCCGGTCCGTTCGTCTATGAGCATCGCATGTCGGGCCTAGGGGGTTGGTAAAAGTCAGACCCCCAAAAGCGGTACAAGTCGTGTCGGAGTGTAGCCCAAAACACCCTGAGATACTACTGGAATACCTACCAGTAAATCTCCTGCCTTGGCCAAGGTCTTCGTGTAATGGCTCTCCTAGACACAGCGCGACCTCACCCCCAATACCGGGAGAGACGAAACCCCCGAAGATCCGCTCACTGCCTCCATGTGGCTCGGGACTGTACCCAACTAAAACCTGTTTGCACGACTCCTTTGAGCCATGGTAGGGTAGTAATCAAAGCACAGTGGGAACTCACACAAGACAAATGACGATCCCCAGGTCGATGAACTAACCTGTACACATGTCACCTGGGAACTGCTATCTGACGTCAGGTATAAGACCAACTAGCATGTTCCCGGCGAGTCCTGTCCGGTGTACTCATAACCCAATGAGCACCTGTATACATCTTAGGTGTACCAACTGACACCAGTGGCTTGTGAGACCGGCCACCGCCCCTCGTCGGGGTCTCGATTGTATACACTAGTCTACTCTGGAGTATCGATGCCCTGTCTCGAAACTCCCACGACTAGGGACCTTTTAAGGATGTGCTTATAGACTCCAGCTCTCACTTATATGATCGCCCTCATACTGCTGGCAGTCAAGCAAGAATCCTAGGGGCTCTATCAACATGCAATAGCGACATGTCAGGTCGCCTAAAACAGTACACGATGATAAAGGTAAACCAGATAGCATACTATCATCTCGAGTAAGACTGTCTTCCCGGGATAGGTCCTCCCTCAATCATTGCAATCACGTGCCTGTGACCCAATAATTGACTCTGAGGGCACTATCTCCAACAGCCGCGCCGCCGGCCCGATCCGGCCGGGTCTTGACGCCACGTGTCCCTCGTCGTTTGGTCTACCTCCTGGACTCGTTTGTTTTTAGTGTGACCATTGGGTTTACGGGTTATGTACATGTAGACTCTTGGGTCTCTAAAAAGATTAAAAGAAATCAATATAAAAAATAATGTGGCTAATAGGATTTGAACTTTAGTGCTTTGGTTCAGCAATGTAAGGTCTTACCAATAAGCTACAAGCTCCTTCTTGTTATCCAAAAGTAAAACAAATACTTATAGTACTCACAGGAAATGTAAATACCCCAAGTATACATTAATTTTAAATCAATTTTATGTACACAAGAATTGGAGTTGTTACAGTCCATCCTCCTTACAAAAATTTCGTTCTCAAAATTTACAATTTTATTTTAAGGACTAGTTTACAAATAGGTGAGGGTATCTTGCACGCATCTCATCTTCCCTTTCCCATGTCGATTCTCCTGTCGTGTCTTTTCTCCACATCACTCGAACCAAGTTGACTTCCTTGTTCTGAAGTGACTTTACTTTCCTGTCCAGGATCTCCACAGGTTGTTGCTCACAAGATAAGTCGGGCTGTACAGTGAGCTCAGAATGATCGAGAATATGGCTGAGGTCACTCACATACATTCTGAGTTGGGATATGTGAAACACATTATGCACTCCTTCCAATGAAGGTGGAAGTACCGAGCGGTATTCCACTTCACCGACTCGTTCGAGTATGTCGAACGGTCTAATATATCTCGGACTTAGCTTACCCCGTCTTCCAAATCGGATCACTCCACGGTTCAGAGATATCTTTAAGAATACGTGATCTCCCGGCTGGAACTCCAAGTGACGTCGCTTCGCATCAGCCCAGTGCTTCTGTCGATCTTGGGCTATGCGCATTCTTTCCTTGATAGTGCGCACCACATCTACGGTTGCTACTATTATCTCAGGTCCAAGGAGTTCTCTATCTCCGATGTCGTCCCAACATAATGACGATCGACACTTCCTTCCATAGAGTGCTGCAAAAGGTGCCATTCCAATGCTTGCTTGGTAGCTGTTGTTGTATGAAAACTCCACAAGATGTAGGTAATCTTCCCACGATCCTCCAAAGTCCAACATACATGCTTTGAGCATATCCTCCAAAATCTGAATAGATCGCTCAGACTGACCATCAGTTTATGGATGATAAGTCGTGCTGAAGTTCAGACTTGTTCCCAAACTCGCTTGCAGATTCTGCCAAAATTGTGATCGGAACCTGGTGTCATGATCGGAGACAATGCAGACCGGTACTCCATGAAGTCTCACAATTTTCTCCATGTACTTCTTTGCTAATATTTCAGTTGATTGGCCAACCCGAAATGGGATGAAGTGAGCCGACTTTGTGAGTCGATCCACAATAACCTATGCCGCATCGTTACCCTTTATGCTGCGAGGGAGTGCAGTCACAAAATCCATCGTGATGTGTTGCCACTTCCATTCTGGGATAGGTAACGGTTGAAGTAATCCAGCAGTCTTGTGATGTTCAGCCTTTACTTGCTGACACACCAAACATTTAGCGACACTTCTGGCTACTTCACGTTTCATTCCATACCACCAGTAATTTTGACGTAGATCTGTGTACATCTTTATACCTCCAGGGTGTACTGAATAGGGAGAGTTGTGAGCTTCTTTCATTAACTCTTCCCGAACAGAACCTTTTGGCACACATAATTTGCTGCCATATCTCAAAGATCCGTCTTCATGGATGATGTAGTCTGTTCTGAGTCCATTCTCTACTTGTTCTCTGATCTTTTGTAACTTAGTATCACTTGCTTGAGCTGCTTTGATCTGATTGACAATGGTAGATTGAACTTGTAAATTCATCAAACTTGAAGCGTTACCTGGCATAACTACTTCAATCTCCATCTGATGCAAGTCTTGTTGAAGTTTCCAGTGAGCGATGAGATTCATTGCTAATGGTTGGCGACTAAGGGCATCGGGTACTACATTCACCTTCCCTGGGTGATATTGCAGGTTGATGTCAAAGTCCACCATGAGTTCTAACTATTGTCTCTGCCGCATATTAAGTTCCTTATGAGTAAACACATATTTCAGACTCTTGTGATCTGTGTATATGTTCACTCGTTCACCAAGAAGATAATGGCGCCAAATCTTGAGAGCAAAGATTACGGCTGCCAACTTCAAATCATGCGTCGGATAATTGCGCTCATGAATCTTCAGCTGTCTTGAAGCATAAGCCACAACCTTACCGTGCTAATGTAGAACACATCCTAATCCCTTACCAGATGCATCGCAGTGTATTTCGAAACCTCCAGATTTGTTCGGTATAACGAGAATAGGCGCTGATGTCAACCTTGACTTGAGTTCTACGAAAGCTTGCTCACGTGCTTCTAACCACACAAAGTCTTCATCTTTACGTGTGAACTTGGTCAGGGGTGTTGCTATCTTTGAAAAGCCTTCAATGAACCTTCTGTAATATCCAGCTAAACTCAAGAAACTTCGAATGTCCTTTACTGACTTTGGTGTCGGCCATTCGCTTACTACTGAAACTTTCGCTGGATCCACAGAGATTCCTTCGCCCGATACAATATGTCCAAGAAAACCAACTTGATCTAGCCAAAACTCGCACTTGCTATACTTGGCGTAGAGTTGATGTTGTCGTAGAGTTTCCAGGACAATTCGTAGGTGTTCCGCATATTCTTTCCGACTCTTTGAATACACCAGGATGTCATCGATGAGGATGACAACAAACCTGTCTAAATACTCCCGGAAAACTTAATTTATCAGGTTCATGAATATTGCTGGTGCGTTGGTCACTCCAAATAGCATCACTAGAAATTCGTAATGACTATAGCGAGTTCTGAAAGCCGTTTTATGAATATCAGCTTCCTTGACCTTCACCTGATGACAACCTGAACGGAGATCTAGTTTAGAGAAAACACAAGATCCACTTAGCTGATCGAATAAATCGTCGATGCGCGGTAGCGGATATTTGTTCTTTATCGTTACTTCGTTCAAGACTCTATAATCAATGCACCTTCTGTATGAACTTTCCTTCTTTTTCACAAGTAATACTGGTGATCCCCAACTTGAAGTACTGGGACGAATCCATCCTTTCACCAATAATTCATCCAACTGAGTTCGGACCTCCTTCAAACCTTCCGGACTTAATCGATAAGGTGCTTTGATCACCGGTTGTTCTCCTGGTACTAAATCAATGCTGAATTCAAGAGCTCGATCGGGAGGCAAACCTGATATATCGTCAGGAAATACATCGTCGAACTCTCGAACTACTTCTGGCTTTGATCCTTCCTCCGCTTGATTTGCTGCAATCACCGCTTTCTTCGGCTTCGCCTTGTAAGTACTTGGCTCCAGGGTACGGTCTCCACTTTTGAAATAAAAGACCGGATGGTCTGGAATCTCGAACACTACCCTCCTTTGACGACAATCGATGGTAGCGTAGAAGGTTCTAGCCAATCCATTCCTAGAACCACATCGAAGTTCGGTATGTTCAGCACCTTGAAATCAGCATAGAATTCTCTGCTGCAGACAACTACTGGACACAAGCTGTATCCCATTGTTGTCTTTAGAACATCGTTCCCTGAACTGACATTCCAGCTGGATACAAGCGGTGTGACTAGAATCGCATGAGTTCGGACGAACCGTTGCGACATAAAGCAGTGAGATGCTCCAGTATCGAAGAGTGCTAGTGCAGGAAGTGAGTCTATTAAGATTGTACGTAAGGTATGTGGGATATGTTTTAGCTATAGAGAAAATATGTAGGTAGGTATTAAGACTGAAAGAAAAAATTAAGAAGAAGGGTTACTGGTGATGACTTGGCTAGTGGCCTCAGCTTCTTCCACGGTCATGGTGAAAGCCTGTCACCGTGGTACATTTCTCCTGGCCTGAGAGCATTCCTCGGAACGTTCTCTTGAGCTTGATGGAACTGGCGAGGAGGAGGTGTAGTCGGTGGTCCTCTAGGTGGTGGAGCAGAGAGAGCGAGTCTTAGAGCAGGTGCCTGAAGGGCTGGTCGCTGCTGATAAGTGATTGCTGGCCTGGGTGCAGCAATTGGGTTTTGTCCTCGAGGACAAGACCCAATATCATGAGTAGCTGAGCCGCAGACTAAGCAAAGACGGTTGGCTCGCCGGCAGTCTTTCATCACATATCCAGCTCTCTTGCAGTAGGTACAAAAGGCTGGGCTGAGCCGGTTGATTGGTACTCCCGGTCTCCTTGGCACAAAAGATGGCTTTGCTGAGGCTCCTCCTGCCATCTGGTTGGCAGGGCGTTTAACTCCAACAGTTTGAGATATGCCCCTCATCTTTACTACGGCCACATAACGGCGGGTAGCTTTCAGAGCCGATTCATGAGTCGGAAAATCTCCTGTGGCCAGTGCAGCCTGGATCTTCGAATCTAAACCTTGTTGAAATCAACGGGCTCTGATCTCATCTGTCGGTATCAGGTGTGCCGCAAATCTGTTAAAGTATTGTGTTAGATGTGTAGTGTCATGCCCTACTTCCCAGAGTACGCTAAGGTAGGCACGTGACATAGCCAACCATGCTACCTGTGGATAGGAATTATCCTTCCACGGTCACATTACGATTGTAGAGATATCAAGAACAAAAATAAAACTATCTAGCACGTGTACATAAGCCAAAATAAAATGAGTCAAGAATAAATAATGCGGAAGCAAAAGATCCAATACAAGAATAACTGGAATGTATGTCCCATAATGCAGGCCCACATCAGGAATAAAATGCTAAAAAGTAAAGGAACTAACTACTACTGAGTCCTCACTGCTCAGCCTGCTGGCTGAAGTACTCCTGCTCGGACTGCAGCAAAGGTACGGAATCTGGGCCATGCAAAACCCATACGTGAGCGCGTCATAACATCAAGCAATAATATATAAACAAGGTAGCAAGACATGTGAATATAAACATAAATGGTAAAACAGGTGTAACAGCAATATAAATCAGGGCGGTGAAAGGTAGTGTACAGTGAGTAATCTAAACTGGTCTATTGGATTGAATAGTCTCAAGTCTTTGAAATCAATTTGATGAATTATCGATGTAACTCAATAATATCCCGTGCATGCCCGGGACCACGGTCTAAGACTCTCGGGCTGAAACCGAGACATGCCGCTAGGCACTAAAGTAGGAAATATGTAAAGACGAACGATGTCAGCATCATCATCCCGAGGCTGGCCTAGCCTCTAAAACTGATCAGTATAAGCAAGCAACTGTCGAGTTACAAGTCAGGTTTCATCATTGATTTCCCCATAACCCCAAGTTATATGTGTTCAAGTCATGTATTGAATAATCCAGAGCTAATGCTAACACAGGATCAGGCAGGTACAAGTTTGTCTGGATAGACAACAGGAACGGTCTGTAAGAACAACAGGTCAGGTTTGTTGGCATTAGACACGAGATCAGGTAACAGGTAAGACCATGGTACATCAGGTCAAGCCAGGTAGTATATAAAGGTGTCATGCTATGTCAAGAGTTGTACGGTACCATATTGGGTCAAGTAATATGTGTAGCAAGTCATGTCAGGGTGTACAGGATATCATGTGGGTGCTCATAATCAACTAGCATAATCATGATTACAAATAAACAAGCATGGGTACTATCAGGACAATAAACTGGCACATGTAATATGATATGCAAATAGGTACAGATTAAATTATATCGATGCACGGTTATCATGTTGCGTTTAAGGGATAGTTTCAACATTACTTAATTACAGTATAACAAATATGGATGTTAAAATCATGTTAATATACTAAATAATTTAGAGATGTAATTGATTGTAAATCAGGTTAGATGCATGCAAACGGTCGTCCGACAGGGTATAAAATATAAAAGGGGTACTGTGGGCTATGCAAATAATTGTTATCAGGTTTAAATATGGATGTGGGTACTACGTATAATAAAACTAAATGCAACATGGTATGTTTCGAGCTATGAATCTAAAATGATATAACGGGACGTTAAAATGTTAAAATGGAAATTATGGTATTAAATGTAAACTACAGGTTTAACGTGCACTCAAATAGGTATATAATAATTTAAATAGCATATATAGTAATTTGAAGTACTTAAGATCAAGATCGTAGTCAGCCATCAGCTCGTTATATCATTTTAGATTCATAGCTCGAAACATACCATGTTGCATTAATATGAGGCAACGTAGATGGTTGGAGCTGATGGTACTTAAGATCAAGATCGTAGTCAGCCATCAGCTCCAACCATCTACGTTGCCTCATATTAAGCTCCTTCTGTGTGAACACATATTTCAAGTTTGTATGATCAGTGAAAACTTCGACCCTTTCGCCCAAAAGGTAGTGTCTCCAAATTTTCAAAGCGAAGATCACAGCCGCAAGCTCCAAGTCATGAGTTGGGTAATTCTTTTCATGGGTCTTCAACTGTCTCGATGCGTACGCTACAACCTTCCCATGCTGCATCAAAACACATCCCAATCCTTTCCCAGATGCGTCGATGTGAATCACCAAGCCTCCGGAACTGTCTGGCACGGTCAGAATAGGAGCGGTTATCAATCTCTGCTTCAACGTCTCAAAAGCCGACGCACACCAATCCGTCCACACAAATGGTACCTCCTTGCGCGTAAGCTTGGTCAATGGCTCCGCCAGACGAGCAAAGTTCTCCACAAATCTTCTGTAATACCCGGCGAGTCCAAGGAAGCTTCTTATCTCCGCAACATTCTTCGGAATCGGCCAATCTCGAACTGCCGCAATCTTTTCGGGATCGACGGCGATTCCATCGCCAGACACGACATGCCCCAAAAACATTACCTCTCCCAGCCAAAACTCGCACTTGCTCATCTTTGCATATAATTTTTCTTGCCTCAGCGTCTGCAGTGCAATCTTCAAATGTTCTGCATGCTCTTCAATACTCTTTGAGTAGACCAGAATATCATCAATGAACACCACTATAAACTGGTCCAAGAATGGTGAAAAGATTCGGTTCATCAAGTCCATGAATATCGCCGGTGCATTCGTTACTCCGAAGGGCATCACTAAGTACTCGTAATGTCCATACCGAGTTCGGAACGCCGTCTTGCAAATATCTTCTGCTTTCACTCGGACCTGATGATATCCGGATCGCAAGTCCAGCTTCGAGAATACCCTCGCGCCACTAAGCTGCTCAAATAATTCGCTAATGCGAGGGATCGGGTACTTGTTCTTAATAGTCACCCGGTTTAATTCTCGATAGTCGATGCACATCCTTATTGTGCCATCTTTCTTCTTTACTAGAAAAACTGGAGCTCCCCACGGCGAGTTACTGCTTCGGATCCAACCCTTCTCGAGTAATTCAGTAACTTGCTTCTTAACTTCTTCCAATTCCACTGGTGCCATCGGGTAATACGCTTTAGATACTGGCGCTGCACCAGGAATAAGATCAATCGCGAACTCCATGTCTCGCTTCGGCGGTAAACTTGATATGTCTTCAAACACGTCCATGAAATCTCGAACAACCGCTGGCGTTTCATCTTGAGCAACCTCTATTGATGCAAGAATATTAGTTGTCGGCCTAGCCCTAAATTCGACTGGCCCGACAGAACTGCTTCCTCCAGTGAAGATAAACTCGGGATGTCCGGGAATCTGGAAAATTACTTTCTTTGCCCTACAATCAATGTAAGCATGGAAAGTGCCGAGAAAATCCATTCCCAAGGCGACTTCATAGCTGCCCGTATCAATCACCAAGAAATCTGCAAAAAGCTCCCGTCCGCAAACCACAACTGCACAATCCCTACATTCTCTTCTAGATATGATTTTCCCATTCCCAGTGTGTATGTCCCAGAAATTAGACAGGGTCGTGCAGGTAATCGAGTGTGTAGCTATAAACTTGGACGACATAAAACAATGGGATGCACCAGAATCAAATAACGCTAATACGGGAAAACCATGAACAAGTAGAATACCTGAAACAATTTCTCCTGAAACCTTAGCTTCCTCAGCCGTCAAGGTAAAAGCTCGAGCCTGATTGGATCCTTGAGTCAGCTACTTCTGTCTCGGAAACGGTTTCTGCGGCGGCTTCTGAAGATCATCCTTTGTGCGAAGCTTCGACGGACAAGAGTTAATAGTATGATCCGCCGATCCATAAACCAAACAGAGTCCCCGCATCCTGCGACATTCCCTTTGCAAATGTCCGGGTAAATGGCAGTAGTTACAAATCAAGCTCTTTCTCTGATCCACGACAGCAGGCCTTTTCATAGGTGTTACGCCACGACGGTCCACTGGAATACCTCTGCGTCCATGAGCTCGGTTCGGTGCAAATGTCGGCTTCCTTACTGTAATTGTTGTCTGTTGTGAACTCCCAGTCTTCCCAGATAAGCTCTGCTGTTCTCAGGCCGCCGTAAGTACCTGTGAGAAAGTGGTCAAACCCAGGGAGACAATCTGCCTCTGGATGTTCACATCCAAACTGCGCATGAACCTTCTTGCTCTATCCGCATCATTGGCAACTAAAAGTTTAGCGAATCTACTGAGCCGCGTCCACTCAGCTGCATGTATATCTACAGGTACACCATTCTGCCTTAGACTGATGAACTTCTCTTCCATTTCCTCCCGTGCAGTCCGTGGGAAGAATTTCTCTAGGAAACTCTTTGAAAAATCCGCCCATTTGATCGGCTTGGGCAAGCGGGTCTCTTCCACAAGCCACCATTCACGGGCGTAATCCACCAACTGGATGCGTACCACATCCACTCTCTTATCTTAGGGGATTTGTGCCGCAATGAGTAAGTTCTCCGTGTCAACTAGCCACTGCTCCGCTGGCAACGGCTCCTCCAAACCAGTAAAGACCGACGGACCCAGTCTTCTGAAATCTGCTACGGTTCCCACATGATCCACTGGTCTGGCCACAACATTGTTCACGGACTGCTGAACGGTCCGCAAACCTTCCTGAAAAGATTCAGCTTGCTGCTGGATCAGCTCGGTCTGTCGCTTTTGGTTCTCCAACATCCCACGTATTACTCCAAGCATAGCGGCTTCATCAACACGCCTTTGGTACGTCTTTAGATTCTTGTCTGCCATATTCCTGAAATCAAAACACCCAAGGATTAGCATGATAACAGATTCAAAATGTAGATCAAGGCTAGAACTCCGAGTTACTTAAATAGAGTACCGCATTGTAACTATGCCGCGGTATCATAGCTACAATTATATAACTCCACCCAAGTCGCCTAAGTTCTAGAGATAAACAAGGAACCAGGTTTCGAGTCGATATGCAAAGGAAGTTTGCATACCGTAAAAGTATAATCAGGGAGAGGTTAGATTCAAAAATGGTAAAACCGTAAGGTGGCAGGCAGGACATGTTTCCTAATCACGAGTATTCTGATTCATGGATTGGGTCCAATACCCAACTATAAAAGAATCAACCCGATTAACCTATGGTTCTGATACCAAAAGAACCATGTCACACCCCGCTTCCCAGAGTACGCTAAGGTAGGCACGTGACATAGCCAACTATGCTACCTGTGGATAAGAATTATCCTTCCACAGTCACATTACGGCTGTAGAGATATCAAGAACAAAAATAAAACTATCTAGCACATGTCCATAAGCCAAAATAAAATGAGTCAAGAATAAATAACGCGGAAGCAAAAGATCCAATACAAGAATAACTGGAATGTATGTCCTATAATGCGGGCTCACATCAGGAATAAAATGCTGAAAAGTAAAGGAACTAACTACTACTGAGTCCTCACTGCTCAACCTGCTGGCTGAAGTACTTCTGCTCGGACTGCAGCAAAGGTACGGAATCTGGGCCATGCAAAACCCAGACGTCAGCGCGTCATAACATCAAGCAATAATATATAAACAAGGTAGCAAGACATGCGAATATAAACATAAATGGTAAAACAGGTATAACAGCAATATAAATCAGGGCGGTGAAAGGTAGTATACAGTGAGTAATCTAAACTGGTCTATTGGGTTGAATAGTCTCAAGTCTTTGAAATCAATTTGATGAATCATCGATGTAACTCAATAGTATCCCGTGCATGCCCGGGACCACGGTCTAAGACTCTCGGGCTGAAACCGAGACATGCCGCTAGGCACTAAAACATGAAATATGTAAAGACGAACGATGTCAGCAGCATCATCCCGAGGCTGGCCTAGCCTCTAAAACTGATCAGTATAAGCAAGCAACTGTCGAGTTACAAGTCAGGTTTCATCATTGATTTCCCCATAACCCCAAGTTATATGTGTTCAAGTCATGTATTGAATAATCTAGAGCTAATGCTAACACAGGATCAGGCAGGTACAAGTTTGTCTGGATAGACAACAGGAACGGTCCATAAGGACAACAGGTCAGGTTTGTTGGCATTAGACAAAAGATCAGGTAACGGGTAAGACCATGGTACATCAGGTCAAGCCAGGTAATATATAAAGGTGTCATGTTATGTCAAGAGTTGTACGGTACCATGTTGGGTCAAGTAATATGTATAGCAAGTCATGTCAGGGTGTACAAGATATCATGTAGGTGCTCATAATCAACTAGCATAATCATGGTTACAAATAAACAAGCATGGGTACTATCAGAACAATAAACTGGCACATGTAATATGATATGCAAATAGGTACGGATTAAATTATATCGATGCACGGTTATCATGTTGCATTTAAGGGATAGTTTCAACATTACTTAATTACAGTATAACAAATATGGATGTTAAAATCATGTTAATATATACTAAATAATCTAGAGATGTAATTGAATGTAAATCAGGTTAGATGCATGCAAACGGTCGTCCGACAAAATATAAAATATAAAAGGGGTACTGTGGGCTATGTAAATAATTGTTATCAGGTTTAAATATGGATGTGGGTACTACGTATGGTAAAACTAAATGCAACATGGTATGTTTCGAGCTATGAATCTAAAATGATATAACGGGACGTTGAAATGTTAAAATAGAAATTATGGTATTAAATGTAAACTACAGGTTTAACGTGCACTCAAATAGGTATATAGTAATTTAAATAGCATATATAGTAATTTATATAGCATGTAGCAAGTTTCACTTGCCTCGACGGATCGCGAAGCGGTAAACGGAACGTCACGCGTCGGCGGGAAAAGTCGCGACGAGCGCACGGTACACGGAATGAACCCAAACCACGCACAATGGAATCACACGGGTCAGATGTCCTCGCTGGGTTGTTGGGGTCGTCGACGGCACGACCGGATTCCTGCGATCTATAGAACAGTGAAAATTTATAGGAAAAGAAAGAAAAGAAAGCAGAGAAGGATGAAGAAAAAGGAAGGGAAGAAGAGATTGAACATAAGAGAGGCTCACTGTGATTCAGAGAGGAGTCGTGAGGTATCGACGGCGTCGACGGAACTCCGGCGAACAAACTGCAGAAAACAGCGACCCAATCACAAAAACAGAAGAAAGAAAATGAAAGCAAAGGAGAAGAAAAGAAAGAAGGAGTAAGGGAATGTACTCGACTCACCGCTGCGTCGATTTGGAACGATGGACGGCGACGAGATCACTCCGGTGATCGTCGCGATGAGGCGGTGTGCAGGGATCGGCTGTGCTCTGTGCGCGTGCAGGGGCTCGGGGAAGGAGAGTGGAGACGGAGGTGAGGATGGTGAGGAGGAGACGAGGTCGGGGTGGCGTCGTCGGGTTGTGGGCGACGGCGAGAAGGAGGCGGCGGCTAGGTTTAGGTTATGGGTTCATTGGTTTTTAAAGAAAAGAGAAGAGAAAATATATATATATATAGGGAGAGAGAAAATCGTGCGAGAGGAGAGAGAGAAGGATTCTGAGAGAGAGAGAGAGAGAGAGAGAAGGAGAGAGAAGGAAGTCGCGAGAGGAGAGAGAGGAAGAGAGAGATCGAGAGGAGAGAGAGGGGAGAGGAGAGATGAAATTGTTTTTTAGCGGGTGAGAGAGAAAGAGAAGGAGAGAGAGGTGTGTGGGGCCCGGCGTAAGTCGAGCCTGATTGGCTCGTGGTGTGGGGTCGAGAGCAGAGAGAGAGCTGAGAAAAGGGTTGGAAAAATTTTAAATAAAAGATTTTAAATTTTCCAAAAAGATTTTAATTGTTAACGAGAAATATTCTGGCTGTTAAAATATAAAATGATTTTAAAAATATTTAAAATAATTAGAATTTGGCGGGATAAAAATAATTCAGAAATGCGTCCGGGTCGGGTCCAAATTTTTGGATTTGAAATATGAAAATTATTAGCAAGTTCCAAAATTTAAAATGAAAGATTATGTAATGAAAAAGCATACCCCTAAGAATGGACGCACGCACGTGCGCGTAGCCATCCAAACACGTCCGTTCCACTGAACGGGACGAAACCACGATGCAAGGACGCTACCACAGGGTTAGGGTATCAAGCAGGCTATGTCATGTATTTTTTTAAATTATTTTAAGGGACTTAAATTGTTATATGCAAAAATATGTAATGTCGGGGTAATCTATAACTAGGAGACAACAAGCTCAAGCAAGCGGGTCGAATATAAAGTAAACTACCAATTGCAACCAAACAGAGTAAATGAAATAAACACCACAAACAACACCTACAGCAACAGAAATTGGTATAACTGAACTCGGTTGTTACATGTAGTATGTGATATATTGAAAAAATCGAATTATTGAGACATATCTTACCGACTAAGCATGGTCAACTCAGCGTCATATTCATCTACTGACTTGGTCCATATTGAACCTTGTTGCAGATGGATGAACTGCTGTTCCATGTCAAACCTGGCAGTCTCTGGGAAGTACTTTGCGTCGAACATGTCTCGGAAAGTCTTCCATTCCATGGGTTGGTCAAGACGGCTTTCTTCCGCCTTCCACCAAACCCGTGCATTGTCCTGAGCTGTAATTTCGCAACACGAACATAAGCTATCTCTGGCACTTGTGCCGCTGCCAGATCATCTTCGATGCTCTGAACCCATTCCTCAGCTTCTAGAGGGTTCTCTTTTCCTAAGAATTGTTTGGGGGGTGCAAAGCTCTGAATTGCTTCACCCCAGGTGCTTCTGCCTCTGGACGGTTCATCAGGATAGCAGTCTGCTGCTGCTGTCCTTCCAGGAGGCTGCGAATTACCTCAAGCAGAACCGTCTGCTCGTTAATTGGAGCAGCTACGGCAGGTGTAATGGGTAGTGGAGGTGGAGTATTGTTGAAGTTGGTGCTGGTGTTATTAGAGGAATCCATAACCTTGAAAGAAAAATTTGGGTTAGAACAGATTCAAAGTTTATGAAATGATAAAATTCAAGGAATATGAATTGTAAAGAATGTTTTAGTTGCTGGTTCTTGTGTTATATTTCTTAGGTTGTCCACGCAGAACTGAACTGCATAGTAGGGTTCCATACAGCTCTGACCTGCATAGGCCACCAACAGAACCTGTTACACCCCGCTTCCAGTATACGGGCAGAGGACGAGACTGGCCGCTATGTATTTACTCTGAAGTAAATACGCTAAGCGTATCTAAGCAATATAAATAAAATGCACAAGAGACAAAGACAAATAGATATAATTGAACAGCAACTTTATTTATTCACATTCGTTTTACAATACATCTGAAATGGAAAGCAATGCCTAAACAGTAGCATAACAGAAATGGAAAATACAGAATGTAAATGTGTACAAGAATCTAAAGCTCTGGGTCATAAGCTAGCTGATCCAAGTCCTCACTGGTGGGCTTGATCTCCTGAAGGTCCGAATCACCTGACAACATTCCAAAGAAGAAAGAGAAAGAATGTCGTCAGCGAACAATCACTCGGTAAGTCCCAAAGATGAGGGAGAAATAAAATAGACACACACACACAGAGTTCACAACCTCCAATTTAACTTAAACCTATTTCTTCTAAAAACCTAGTAAGCAACAATCGGGTATTTTAGTGCAAAACTAGGTGTTTTAGCCAACCTAGTAGCAACAATCACACTTAAATATCTTAATTCAGCCACACAAATATTAACTAATTTAAACCTCACTTTTTACACACTAAACATGAAATTAATTTGCATAAACACTTAATTAAGATAATTTAAAAGTAAAGATTTGCAAGTTTAACAACTAAATTATATTTGCTAAAGCAATTAGATGTTAACTACACTTAGCTAATTTAATTAGGTGATAAAAACCTTAACTTTAACCCAAACCCTTCTTTTTAAAACTAAATCTTGCAATTAAAACTATGCTCACACCTAATTAAATTTTGATTAAAGCAAACATTAACAAAACAAACTAAGATTTCGTTTTATACCTCAAGGATTTGGAAAGTTTCAAACTTGCTAGCCTTAGCCACCAAAAAAGCCAACTTGTTTCAAGAACCATGCTTAGTTTGGGCAAAGGAATTTTTGTAAAGATTTAACTAGAATTTAGAGTTAATTTTGTGGATTTTTGATGAGGTGATGAGGGATTTTTTGCAAGTGAGAAAGTGGGAAAATGAGGGGCTGCAGTTTCTGGCCGAAACTAGAAGGGAGTAAAGGTGAGTGAGTGGTAACCTTACCTCCAAATACACACACACCATTCCTAATAAAATATACACCATACCTCTTTCATTATCATTTTCTTTTTATTTTCCTTTTACTCTTTTTCTTTTCTACATAAACCTAGAACCATCTTAATATTTTTTTAAAAGTGAGCATGCTACAAAATGGGTATTAGTTGTGTCATGGTGCACAAACATGTGTTAACCCATATTAATATGTAATTTAACACTAATTTAGAGTGTAAAAACACGATTAAAATAATAATTAAAAATTATTAATTAAGGAAAACATTTAAGTAAACTAGAATTTAAATAAGTAACTAATTAAACATCCATACATTAGCAATACATAATTAAAGTAGGTATAATTATGTTTATGTAGAAAAATAATTATAACTATGTTTTACGGAAAATACGTGTTGTATTACTAATTAACATAAAATTAACCTAAGCGAATTTTAAAACGTTACATGTGGATAGTGTATAAGAGTCAGTTTGGACCTTCTTGTAGGACGGTGATGGCTTAGAAAACAAGTTTAAATCTGTCGTCTAAGACTTTTCAACTTTATGAGCCGTGAGGATCTCATAAAGACTTTTCTCCCTACGAGTCGAGAGGATCTCGTAGGTGTATTTTCTCCTTAGAAGTCATGAGGACTCCTAAGTGTGTTTTCTCTAGAGAGTCGTAAGGATCTCACAAGAAAAATTTCTCCTTACAAGTCGAGAGGACTCGCAAGTGATTTTTCCTCCTCATCGGTATGCGACTTTGGAGAATGTAGCCCGTGGATAGTATACAAGAGTCATTTGGACCTACTTGTAAGGCCGCGATGGTTTAGGAAACAGGTTTTAGATCCGTCGCCTAAGACTTTTAAACTTTATGAGCCGTGAGGGTCTCATAAGACTTTTCTCCCTACGAGTCGAGAGGATCTCGTAGGTGTTTTTTCTCCTTAGAAGTTGTGAGGACTCCTAAATGCATTTTCTCTTGAGAATCATAAGGATCTCACAAGAGAATTTTCTCCTTACGAGTCGAGAGGACTCGGAAGTGGTTTTTCCTCTTCATCGGTATACAACTTTGGAGAATGTGGCCCGTGGATAGTATACAAGAGTCAGTTTGGACTTGCTTGCAGGGCCACAGTGCTTAGGAAACAGGTTGATATCCTCGTCGCCTAAGGCTTTTCACCTTCATGAGCTGTGAGGGTTTCATGAAGATGTTTTTCCCTACGAATCGAGGTGAGTCGAGAAGTTCTCGCAGGTATATCCTAACGTGAAATATAGATAACCCCTACTCTTTGCGATAGAGATCCATTAGGTTTTATGGTACTAGGGTTTTAGTCCATGGTACCGTCGCGTTGGCTGATGCATTCCCTGATATGCAGACTTTACGCTGATGTTCAAGTAACCCCGCGACTGTCGTGTCTCTGATCTTTTCAGAGGCTGGACAAGACGTCTTCAAGTAATCTTCTTAGGCAATTTAACCGTCAAAAGAGAAAGCGTTAGGAATTTTACCTTGCCGCTTTTTAATTGAGATTAGGCTCAGTTTGGGAGCCCCGATGAGTCATAACCACTCCGCACTGGTGTGGGATGATCTCCGATAGTCTTTCGGGTTTTATTTGAATTACCGTCAAGACCCTAAAGCTAGGAATTTGCCTTTGCTTCCTTTTGATATGGCTATTTTGGAGCCTTTGTTGACATTGTGTCTGCTGTAATGAGAAGAATATCGGGATAGTCTTTAGGTTGTTTTGTGAACCGTTAAGACTTGGAGCTAGGAATTTTGTCATGGCTCCGTTTTGTTTCGACTTTGGGTCTTTTATTGACGTCGCGTCTGCATCCTGCTAGAGTGAGAGGGAACGCCGTTGTTGACATTGTGTCTGCTGTAATGAGATGAATGTTGAGGTAGTCTTTAGGTTGTTTTGTGAACCGTCAAGACTTGGAGCTAGGAATTTTGCCATGGCTCCATTCTGTTTCAACCCTGGGGTCTTTTGTTGACGTCGTGTCTGCATCCTGCTGGAGTGAGAGGGAACGCCACTGTTGACATTGCGTCTACTGTAACAAGACGGATGTTGAGATAGTTTTTAGGTTGTTTTGTGAACCGTCAAGATTTGGAGCTAGGAATTTTGCCATGGCTTCGTTTTGTTTCGACCCTGGGGTCTTTTATTGACGTCATGTCTGCATCCTGCTGGAGTGAGAGGGAACGCCATTGTTGACATTGCGTCTGCTGTAACGAGATGAATGTTGAGATAGTATTTAGGTTGTTTTATGAACCGTCATGACTTGGAGCTAGGAATTTTTCCATTGTTCCGTTTTGTTTCGACCCTGGGGTCTTTTGTTGACGTCGTGTCTGCATCCTGCTGGAGTGAGAGGGAACGCCATTGTTGACATTGCGTCTATTGTAACGAGACGAATGTTGAGGTAGTCTTTAGGTTGTTTTGTGAACCGTCAAGACTTGGCTCTCCCTTTGATGGAGCCTGGTGGGAAAATATGGTTCTCTTTTCGTTTATGCCCATGGATTGTATACAGGGGTTGATGTGGACTCACCTGCAGGGCAGAAAAGTTTCATTTTGATATGTTTTTTTTATTTGTTTCCGCGATGCTCTATCTTTTCAGCTTTTATATCGCGAAAGTCGCGATTGCCCGATAATTTCGGCTATTTTTCGTGGTACCCAATCATTTCGGCTATGTATTGTTTTATTTTTACTCGCAGTTTTTTTATTGCGAGTTGCCCAATCATTTCGGCTGTTTCATATGCATATATTTTTTGCTCGCTGATTTTTTTATTGCGAGTTGCCTCATCATTTCGGCTATTTCATATGCATATACTTTTGTTGCGAGTTGGGAACTTGGATCCTGACACTAATTCCGGCACCAGCATTGCTGCGACTGGAATATTGCCAGGGGCAAATCATCATTTGCCTTGAGAGGACTTAGAATTTGATACCGATTTAGGCATCAACATCGCTATAACTGGGATATTGCCAGGAGCGAATCATCATTTGTCTGGAGAGGACTTAGAATTTGATACCGATTTAGGCATCAGTATTGCTACAACTGGGGTATTGTCAGGAGCGAATCATCATTTGCCTTTGTCGATTTGAACAAAGGTGGCTTAGCAAACAGGGTTAGGATCCTGTCGACTAAGGCTTTTTGACTTTATGAGCCGTAAGGGTCTCATAAAATTATTTCTCCTTACGAGTCGTGAGGATCTCGTAGGTGTAGGTTCTCCCCTAGAAGTCGTGAGGACTCCTAAGTGGTATTTTCTCTTGCAAGTCATAAGGATCTTATAAGAGTGTTTTCTCCTTACAAGTCGAGAGGACTTATAAGTGTCGTTCACCATATGAGGACATTCCTCGTCATTGGTGGAACTTGGTGGGGGAAATCGTCTATTTGTACCCGTGGATTGTATACAAGGGCCAATATTGGACCGCCTGTAGGGCAACTTTGGGAACACGATGGCTTAAGAACAGGTTCGGGTCCCTGTAGCCTAAGGCTTTGAATCCTGTGAGCCGTGAGGGTCTCATAGGGGGTTCTCCTTACGATTCGATAAGATCTCGTAAGTGAAAATTTTACGAGATTGAGCCCTTTCGAGTTTTCACAAGCTCGCTGGTAGCCCTGCTGTTTTTACTCACGGTGCCTTTTCAGGTTTTCATCCGTGCCCATTTTGCTTGTGGACATACCGTTTTTTTAAACTAAGATTGTGCCCTTTCGGGTTTTCACAAGCTCGCCGATAGCCCTGCTGTTTTTACCCACGGCGCCCTTTCGGGTTTTCATCTGTGCCCATTTTGCTTGTGGACATACCATTTTTTTATCCATCGGTTTGCCAATGGGACTTGGGTTGCAGTCTTCGCCATTGGAGCTTTGATTGCAACACAGATCTCAAGGGTGGATATTGTCATATTTGGGGCGATGCGCCATATTTAAGGCGACGCACTAGTTTTAGGACATTTCGGTCCATTGTTAGTTTAGGGACATCTCGGTCCGTTATCACCATTTTTGAGGTGAAGTTTTAGTTTAAGGACATTAAAGTCCGTTTTCGCCATGTTTGAGGCGAAGTTTTTCTGAATACCACTTAAAGTTTTGACTCGGGAAGATAGCGAGCGGACACAAGTGTCGTCATCTATCATTGACCTAAGTCGTGACTCGTCAAGCGTGGTATTTCTTGAGGAATCGACCATTTATTGGCCGGAAAGGTCTTTCGCCATGCATATTCATAAGCAAATAGGCCCCACCTTGATAGACCTTGTCTATGATGTACGAGCCTTCATAGTTTGGCTCAAATTTCCCCCGTTTTGCACGATTGGGGATCATAGGTATTTTGAAGACTAGCACGAGTTTGCCTTGGCGGAATGTTCTCGGCCTAGTCAGTTTTTCATATAAGCGCGTCATCCTTGCCTTGTAAGCTTCTAGGTTTTGTTGCGCCATGAGGCGAGTTTCATCGAGGGCGTCGAGCTCCTCAAGCCGAAGATGGGCATTCTCTCTACCTGTAGAGAGGGGAGTTATATTTCCAAAGGAAGGACTGTTTTAGTGCCGAATACCAACGCGTATGGTGTTGTATTCGTAGCCGTTTTGAACGTCGTTCGGTACGCCCAGAGAGCTTCGTGCAATCTCTCGTGCCTGTCCTTTTTGTTTCTGGACTCCGTTTTCTTTATAATCTTGGTCAAGGTCTTGTTGAAAGCTTCAGCTAGACCATTGGAACGAGAATTATAGACTGAAAAGTATCTCCAGACTATTTTATGCTGCTCTGCGAAGCGGCTGATTTAATAGCTCCTGTAGGCTGGCCAATTATCCGAGATTATCCGCCGCGGAGTGCCGAACCGGTATATGACATGTGTCCTAAAGAAATGGAGAATATTCTTCGTCTTCACTTCCCTTAGTGGTACTGCTTCCGCCCACTTAGAAAAGTAGTCAGTCGTTGCCAGTATAAACCGGTGTCCTTTAGATGATGTGGGCTCAATAGGGCCGATTATATTGGTTCCTTACCAGCTAGCTACCGTTGGGTGTAGCGGATTTGGATGTTGGTGGATGAAGTCCCCATGAACTTGGCACGAGTGACACTGCTTCGCTCTGCTTGGAGTACTTTGTGACTCTTCCTCGCTGCGTCTTCTTTATCCAGACGCCGATACTTGTCCTTTTCGTATATGGTCGTTTCACGTTCTGGGTCAGCTCAGCTCTTTTGAAAAGCTTCGTTTAGCAGCCTGTCAATTAGGCCTTCTGGCAGCTCCGAAGATTTTAGCATTAATCCTGCCCCCAGTTCCTCTGCGTTGCTTTCCAATGCCGAGGCAGTTTCTTCGTTTTTTAACGACGAATGAGAAACCATGTGGAAACTTGCTACATAATCTTCGGTTTCTTCCGACGAGCCATTTTCCTCATCATCGTCACTATTTCCGTTCTCAAGTATATGGTTGAGAAACTCTTCGAGGGTGACTGGGGTCTGCGCCTTCTAATTGTACTCCTCCAGCGCGTCGATATACTTTTGCAGGTTCGTGCACTTTTCGTCAGGCTGTACGGGCTTCCTGGTCTTCTCCTTTCTCTTCGAAGGCTTGACCTGGGTGTTTTGCCTATCGTTAGCAGTTTTCGATATGGGACACGGTTTCAGCATCCCTTCAATTATCTCGGGCTCCAGCGGGCTTTTCCATCTGATCGTCGGACATGCTTGAAGATCTTTCAGCATTCTTTTAGTTTTAGCTGAAAGGACCACTTCCCACGGAGCTTCTTCCACAAAACGAACATGATGCCCCCGGCATATCCACCTTTTTAGGAGTGTGCCTCTGTGGCGGGTTCACCCTCCAGTTCTCAAACAGTGTGAATTTCCCTTGGCGGTACTAGTCCTCGACCCAGTTCTTAAAGACATGGCAATCCTCAATGGGGTGGCTCACTATTCCGTGATAGGAGCAGTAATTGGGATTGTTGACGTTACCCGGGCTGCGGTGAACGTTTTGGGTCCGGCAGAATGATGAGTTTGTTGCGCACTTCCAGTTCGAACAGTCTCCTCATTTTATCATGGGGAAACAAGTAAGCACGTCTAGCTTCTCTTCTAGGGATTGGCAAGAGCGCACGTTGTTTTGGCGAGCGACCGGTTTCGGGTCACTCGGTTGTTGTTGAGTGTTGGCAACGAAGGCCGCTTTTCCTTTACCCTTTGCATTCCGAGGGTCTATTTTTGAAGAGGAAGGTTCGTGGCCCATCTGGTCCATTTAGACCAACTTGTCAATCAGAGCCTGGAAGGTGGTCGGATTAAAGAACGTCATGAACTGGGACACAGTCGCTTGAGGATCCAAAGTCCTTACAAACATACCCACGACAGGAGCTTCTTCGATGCGTTGTTCACATTTTGACCATAGGTTCCGCCACCGGATTGCGTATTGAACATAGGTCTCTCCTGGCTTCACCCAGGCGTTGATTGATGTCATGATCGGGGTGCGCTCGCTTGCACTGGCGAACCACTGCGTGAACAGTAATTCCATTTCCGTGAATGTTTTGACGGAGTCATTTGGGAGCTCCAAGTACCATTCAAACGCCGTTTCTGACAGGCTGCCAACGAACTGGCGAAGCAGCAATTTGTCGTCGCCTCCAATATTAACGCATAAAGCTCTGAACTGAGCTACATGCTGATGAGGATTGCCTGTCCCCTTATACACATAGAACTTGGGGATAGTGATTTGGTCCCCGCATAGAGCTGCTGGCGAAGCAGCAGTGATTTGGTCGTACCAGCCCGGATACGGTCGTCCAGTTCTGACGACTTGGCCAGCCGCTTCACTCGCCTGATGGGCTCGTATTTTTTTAGCTATGTAATCATCAAAGGCAGTTTTAGAGATCGTTTCCTCCCTGGCCGTTGATAAAGCCGGAAGAGGGTTTGATGTTTCCCCTCTGTCGTCCTCGATGATTATCGGCGGGTCTTCAGCTGGAGGTTCTGGCTGGATCATCATTCCTACCTTGTCTTGGAACATGAGTGCCATCTGTTTTATATTAGCGGCCTGTTCCGTGGCCTCCTTATCCTTTCTTTCCAGCACCCTTCGCAGGAACTCTATATCAGTCTCCTGCTCCTGGCGCTATTCAAACACTGCTTTCGGGCTTTCTTTTTGCCTGGTGAGTGCTGCCATTTTTGTCAGCATCTCCCGAAGATTTTGTTGCTGCTCTTAAGCTTTTGTCAACGACCAAGTTTGCGGCCGATGACCTACGGAAACACGGCTTTCCTCTTTTCCGGAAGCCATGTAAACCGTATGCATGATCATGCCCCCAGACTTTGGGCATTTGGATCCATCACCTTTGTGATTTGCTGCCGGTGGTGGTATTTTCTCCATCCTCGTCCTTTTGTGAGAGGTTGAAGTTGTAGGAACCGTTGTAGCAGGCGCCTGTGTGAAAGAAGTCCATCGCTGTATGGTGGAGGGATGGTCCACTTGCCGAGCCTTCATTTTCTTCAGCCGGCGAAGGTAGTCTTTGTTAATCACAGAATCCTGGACTTTCCACCAGACCCTGTGAATTTAAGAGGAGAGCCGCTGAGGGGGCTGCTCCGGTTCTGCCTGCATCATGTTTTCATCAGGAAGTGGAGATTTTTTCAACATCACGGTTGGGGAGTTCTTTCGCATCCTCCTAAGCTGTTCAAAGCTGTTCCCGGTTAGAACAGCAGCATCAACTTCCACCATTAGAGCTGGTGGGGTGAGTCCGGAGGGGGAGTTGCCTCCAGCTCTTCTCACTCGGCGCCAGTGACGACGTCGAGCGTGCCTTGCAGATGGGGACCACCTCAGTTGTGGAAGCTGCTCCGTCGTACCCCCTGCTTTGGTTAAGGGATGCTGCTGGTGCCAGCCTGTCGAAGACTGACGTCCTTTGAGAGAGAATGGTCAATCTTTCGAAGGCCAACTTTCTGGTAGGGGAAGCACTTTTGATGACTTCACCTGCCGGAGGAGTTAGGAGGACTATCCGTTTTGGGATAGCCCCTTCGGGTATCGCGAGCCTCTTTGCGGGCCCAATTAAGTTTCGGCTCAGCCTGTTGAAGATTGAGGTGGCAGACTTGGACGACCCGTTGAGAGGGGCCATAGTGGTTGCTGGGTTCGCTTAGCACCCCGACACGGTTTCGGCAAGCATCAAGTATGCAACTTTAAAAATTTAGGGTGCCGAGCGAGCCCAAACCAAGGATATAATTAGAGAATTAGGGTTTTTAATAACATGTAAACAAACTTTACACTAAGTGATATAGGAATACAACCATTGTAGACCGGTCCTTCACTTCTAAAGCTCCATGTAGTAGTCCCTTTGCTCCAAGTAGTACTCTCCCGGACTCTCCTTAGGCTCCACTAGGCGAAAGGAACAAGCTTGCTAAAGGATCTTCGAGGCTGAAGATGATCTACGTCAAAGAATCGCTAACTCAAGCTATCTCTTCACTAATTGATGAGTTAGTGAAGTAAACAACCTATACTAAATTGCTAGTTTGGTATAGATTAATGAAATAGAAATTTTGCTCACTTTAGATTTCTTTTTCTCTCTTTCTTTTCTTCACTCTCAAGAGCTAGAAAGCAAAGGAAATGAAGAAGAAGATAAATGAATCGAGTGATAAACCATGGGTGAGAAAATATCTCATATAAACTCATGTAGAAACTTAACTATGCTTAAAGATAATGGTTAGGTTAATAAATATCTAGAGTAAAACAAAATTAGTAGACTAAGTCAAGGTTTCCACATGCTTTCACAAGCATATAAACCAAGCCATTTTCTACCTAATTTTGTTTATTCCCTAAATAAATAATCACCCTAATCATCTTAAGTATGGTATGAGCTTTAAACACCCATGTGCAATGTATCATCAAGCATGACACAAAATAAATACATTAATATATATCACATATATATTTAAATGTATTTAGAGAAAACATTTTCTTAAGTGGGCTAATATTAGTTAATGTATATTAATATATCAAAAATATATAATTATACATTAAATTATTAAATAAATACTTGATTTAATAACCCGTTTGTATCGCATACAACCGACTAATATCATTTAATAAATTATTGAATCAACACTTGATTCAATAATCCGGTTATATCACATATAACCTATATCGCGAGATTAGAATACAGTATCACATATACGTATCAATCTCGGTCCCGCACATATCACATATGTGCCCTACTTCGTTTCGCATGAGTTAGGAAACCTCTGTGTAGGACTCTAAAGACTCATAAATACGCCGGCAGTAAGTGATGATCATATCAGTCACCCACAAGTCGTCAGCGGTACTAGCTGGACGTAACGGCTACCCGGGTATTGAGCGATCAGAAGATCAACAAGCAAGATTTTTCATACTCTAGTGAATCCATTGAGTAACACTACTGTACAGTCCGGTCTCTTTGTCTGATATGTCGCATATCGAGTCTGAGATGGTAAACGTCAGACCTCAATAACTTAATAAGTCGTGCCGATGTGAGGCTCATAACGGGTCGAGAAACTACTGATAACACTTACCAGTAAACCTCAGTTTTTTCCCTGGCCAGGGACTTCCTGTTATGGCCAATCGAGCACAGCGCAACATCAACTCCTAATACCGGGAGAGACGAAATCCCCTCCTATCGCTCATTGCCTCCATGTGACTCGGGACTGTACCAAAAAACCACCGTTTTTCACGCTCACCTTAGAATGTGGTAAGGTGGAAAGCAAAGCACGGTGGGAATCACACAAGACTCTATGACGATCTCGGGTCTACAAACTAACCTGTACCAGTGTCACCAGAGAACTGCTATCTGACGTTAGGTATAATACCATCTAGGAGTTCTCGGCGAGTCCTGTTCAGTGTACCTAGTCTCTACTGAGCACCCGTATACCATCTTTGATGTCAAACACCAATGGATATGGGATCATCCATCGCCCATCAAATGGGTCAAGAAGTGTATACGCTAGTCTACTCTGGAATATCGATGCCCCGTCTCGATACACCTATGACTAGGAATGATTAAAAGATGAACTTGTGAACTACCCTGGCCCCACTAGTATGATCTGCATCATAATCCTGGTAGTCAAGTATACGTCATAAGGGCTTTACCAACATGTGAGAGCAAGACAGTATCACAATACTAGTCTATTAAGATAAAGAGTAATCAGATAGCATATATCATGTCGAGCAAGAAAGTCCTCCCTATATATATACAAGCATCCATTATAATATACAAGCATGTACAATAATGGCCTCTAAGGCATACATACAACTAACAGTGGTTGCAAGTCGATCGAAGACCGACTTCTTTGGAGCTTCCTGTGGTGGCACTGGGGCGTTGAAACTCGCTGGTGGGAGAATGGTCCCGAAGAACAATCCAGTGGTGGCTTGAGTTACCTGCCCAACCGGCATTGAAAAGATGGAGGCCACATTGGGCCCGTAAGTCACTCCTCCAGTTAGGGCAGAGCGAGAGTTACTGTTGTTGCGCCACGGCAGCGCCCCGGCCGTCTATCCGAGGCCAAAATGCGGAATCAATATTTTCTTAACTTTTAAACTGGCGCTACCGCGGACAATTTACCCGGATCGTAACCATTAACCGATACTAGCTAACAAGAGAAAGGGTGAGAGATATACCGAGTGATCCGAGTCCTCCGGTCTTCTCGTCGTCGTCCCGATCTCCCGCGGAAACTCCGGTCGTCGCATCCTTACCGGAAGGGCACCACATCGTCTGCATCTTTTACGGGCTCCCACCTCAATACCGAGGCAACTCGGGCGCGAAGTAGGCTAGCTGACGCGTCCAAGATTTGCTGTAGAATGTGTAGGGTTGAAGCTATGTCTCATTTGGGGTTTTGTTGCCTTTGAAGATGATGGAGGAATCAAGATAAGAAAAATGGTGCTTGCATTTTTCTAGCATGAAAATGAGATCAAGAATGCCACACTCTCAAGAATGAAACTCTCATCTTTTTCTTCTCTCTAAAATGAAAAACCTCATCATGTTAGAATGGTGGAGGAAAGAATATGAATCCATAACAAGAAGGGAGGTGATGGTAGTAAAAGTGAAAGGGTGACCATAACCTAAACATCATGATCACAAAATCAAATCAACCTCAAATCCTTTCTAATCTCACAAAAGCAAGAAATGATGATAGAAAAGAATGGTATCAAAAAGATGCTATCATAATCAATACATATGCAAGAAACCCCTCCACAAAATGTTATTTGCAAACTTGCAAATAACACCCTCCATCGGAAAAGTCCGGCCGGGAAAGAACAAAGGAAAACCGGCCGGAACGGAATGCGAACTGGCAACTCCAGAAAACTGGTCCCGTAATAAATTACAGGAAAACCCCGATGCTGTGCATACACACCGGCATCTGTATTCCGACCGGATACAAATGCAATGAGACAAAATCTACACAGTACTAAACTAGGACCCGGCTTAAACCAAAGCCGGCTAGTAGTATCCGTCCGATCCTGATCTGTGCAATACCGCACGTATCTGATCGAATCCTGCCATATATCCATACGGCTACTAGTACAAACCGTCCGATCCTGATCCGTGCAATACCGCACGTATCTGATCGGACCCTGCCATATCTCCATACGGCCTCTACAGCGTTTCGCCCGAAAGCTTGAGTAACTGAAAGTGTGGTGGACTCTAAAGACTCGTCAATACTATGGCTGTGGATTTAACCACTAGCACGTCAGAGGTATAAGCCAATACGTGACGGGCCACCAGCTATTGACCAAAAGGGACGTCGATGAGCGAACTCATCCTGACACCCTACTGAGCCTGTCAGTGACAATATCCGTACAGTCCGGTCCGTTCGTCTATGAGCATCGCATGTCGGGCCTAGGGGGTTGGTAAAAGTCAGACCCCCAAAAGCGGTACAAGTCGTGTCGGAGTGTAGCCCAGAACGCCCTGAAATACTACTGGAATACCTACCAGTAAATCTCCTGCCTCGGCCGAGGGCTTTGCGTAATGGCTCTCCTAGACACAGCGCGACCTCACCCCCAATACCGGGAGAGACGAACCCCTGAAGATCCGCTCACTGCCTCCATGTGGCTCGGGACTGTACCCAACTAAAACCTGTTTGCACGACTCCTTTGAGCCGTGGTAGGGTAGTAATCAAAGTACAGTGGGAACTCACACGAGACAAATGACGATCCCCAGGTCGATGAACTAACCTGTACACATGTCACCAGGGAACTGCTATCTGACGTCAGGTATAAGACCAACTAGCATGTTCCCGGCGAGTCCTGTCCGGTGTACTCATAACCCAATGAGCACCTGTATACATCTTAGGTGAACCAACTGACACCAGTGGCTTATGAGACCGGCCACCGCCCCTCGTCGGGGTCTCGACTGTATACACTAGTCTACTCTGGAGTATCGATGCCCTGTCTCGAAACTCCCACGACTAGGGACCTTTTAAGGATGTGCTTATGGACCACCAGCTCTCACGTATATGATCGCCATCATACTGCCGGCAGTCAAGCAAGAATCCTAGGGGCTCTATCAGCGTGTAATAGTGACCTGTAAGGTCACCTGAAGCAGTACACGATGATAAAGGTAAACCAGATAGCATACTATCATCTCGAGTAAGACTGTCCTACCGGGATAGGTCCTCCCTCAATCTTTGCAATCACGTGCCTGTGATCCAATAATTGACTCTGAGGGCACTATCTCCAACAACTGTTGCAGTTTGTGCGGCTGGAAGCCATTGATGTTCATTTCTTCTTTCTGCACAAGAACAAGACACCAAATCTTAGTACCTCGAATCCAAGGGCAACCATAGAAAACCACGATTTTTGTTCGCGAAACACGGCATATGAACTCTGGAGTCGAAAGAGGAAAAGGTCCCACCGGGCGTGCCAGAATCTGTTCACCGCCGAAAGATGCGACCGAGACGTCGGGACGTCTGGCCTGAATTTTGGGGGCAGATGTTATTTGGATTTATCTGTCCACCTCTCCGAAAATGCCAAGTTGATTTATGGCACCATATATCGGAGGTTTGTACAGATGCAGCCGTTGTAGCAGACTTCATCAGATTCCCCCTCGTTTGTGAGGGGGTTTTGATTGTGGGGACGCTCTTCCCTGTAGGCGCAAGCCCTTGCAGTTAATTACGTTACCGCATCGCGATAACCACTTTCTCCTACTCCGAAAGTTCACTTCGTGTCGTGTGTGTTTGTTTTATTTTTGATTGCCCGTGGATTGTATACGGATACTAATTTATGTCTTCGTCCGTAGGGCGCGGATTAGTCCATATCCGTATATTTTAGATTTGGGCTTGGTTTGATTTAAGGATCGTTAATCTAGTTTGAGATTAAGATCAACTTAAATGTATGTGAGCATTTGGGGGCTCGATTTGTTTTTGTTAAGGATAAATTAGTCCAATTTGAGACTAAGATCCACTTAACGAGGTTTCTGGATCGTTTTTATTTCAGATCCAACAAAAGAGCATTTGGGCTCTATTGTTTTAGTTTAGGGACATTTCGGTCCACTATCGCCATTTTGGAGTCGAAGTTCTAGTTTGAGGATATCTCGGTCCGTTGATCACCATTTTGGAGGTGAGGTTTTAGTTTAAGGACGTCTCGGTACGTTGATCACCATTATGGAGGTGAGGTTTTAGTTTAAGGACGTATCGGTCCGTTGATCACCATTTTGGAAGCGAGATTTTAGTTTAAGGACGTCTCGGTCCGTTGATCACCATTTTGGAGGCGAGATTTTAGTTTAAAGACGTCTCGGTCCGTTGATCACCATTTTGGAGGTGAGATTTTAGTTTAAGAATGTCTCGGTCCGTTGATCACTATTTTGGAGGTGAGATTTTAGTTTAAGGAAGTCTCGGTCCGTTATTAGTTTTGGGACATCTCGGTCCATTGATCACCATTTTGGAGGTGAGATTTTAGTTTAAGGACATTACGGCCCGTTGTTAGTTTAGGGACATCTCGGTCCATTGATCATCTTGCGCGCACGTGTATTTGTTACGTGACGGGGTGAGCAACGATATATGGGATGTACCCGGTTTAGGGTGTGGTTTGATTTAGGGTGTGCACGTCAGTTTGGGCAGTGCACCAAAAGCTGTTGGTTGTCGGGACCCGCCACATCTCTAAAGACGTTGAGGAATTGCAACGACATGTATCAGAGATGTAGAGAGATGTACCCTTGAACCGAATCCCGTATATGAGGAAAAAGATTGTGATGGACCTAAGAATCGTTAGTCATATTTGAGACTACGATTAACTTAGGAGATATGAATGAAAATCGGTTTGGATATCACAAATATAAGCTTAGCCAATTTGGGCGAGGATTGGGTTGCCATGTTTGAGACGAATATTTAGTTTAAGGACATTTCGGTCCATTATCGCCGTATTGGGGGCGAATATTTAGTTTAGGGACATTTCGGTCCATCATTCAACTTGCGCGCACGTGTATTTGTTACGTGACGAAGTGAATAATGTTGATATGGAATGTGCCCAATTTGGAGCACGATCCGATTTGAGGCATGCACGTCAATTTGGAAGTGCATTAAGAGAAGTTGTTGGTCGTCGGGACCCGCCACCTCTCTGAATACGTTGAGGTATTACATCGATATATATCAGAGATGTGAATAGATGTACCCTTAAACCAAATCCCATATTTGAGGGAAAAGATCATAGTGGATCATCTAAAAATCATTAGTCGTATTTGAGACTAAGATTAACTTAGGAGATATGGGATGAATATCATTTTGGATATCATCGATGAGAGATCATTAGTCATATTTGAGTCTGAGATCAGTTTGGATATCAATTTGGATATCATAAATATATGTTTAGCCAATTTGGGCTAAGATTGGGTTTCTGTAACACCCAGCACTGTTAAGCACTCAGTTGTCTATAGCGCTCACGTGTATATCACGCGAGGCACTATGATAGTGCTAAGCACTAGCTTTTGTGGGCTCACGTGTGTTTTGCGTGAGGCGCTCCAATAGTGCTAAGCACTAACTTTTCCCGGCGGTCACATGTGTTTCACGTAAGGCGCTATACAACTTGGCCTTGAGCGCTCGCGTGCTTTTTACGTAAGGCGCTGAGTTCTTTAGGATATTTAATCTCTGCTGATGTTTCTAGAGAACTTAAATATCTGTTAATGGTATTTTGACCATTAACGATCACCAAGATCATTATTTTGAGGACCTTGAATCGGGTTCTTTAATGAACTAAGTTCTTGATTTGAAAGAACGAAGTTCCTGGATTATTATGAACTCCATCTTCTCCGAGAGGTTAAACCTCTTTTAATGGTGTTTTGACCATTAAAGATCACCAAGATCGCTATTTTGAAGATCTTGGATCGGGTTCTTTAAAGAACTAAGTTCTTGATTTGAAGGAACTAAGTTCTTGAAGTATTATGAACTCCATCTTCTCCGAGAGATTAAACCTTTTTTAATGGTGTTTTGACCATTAATGATCACCAAGATCACTATTTTGAAGATCTTTGATCGAGTTCTAAGTTTTTGAAGGAACTAAGTTCTTGGAGTATTATGAACTCCATCTTCTCCAAGAGGTTAAACCTCTTTTAATGGTGTTTTGACCATTAAAGATCACCAAGATCACTATTTTTGAAAATTTTGGATCGGCTTCTTTAAAAACTAAGTTCTTGATTTCTTTCTTTTCAAATTTGTTCTTTCATGAATCTTTGATTCTCAAGAACAAAATCTTCCCGATAAGAATTAAATTCTCAACTTGTGGGAGATTTGTCTTACGGATCTCAGATCCATAGAAAGAACTAAATTCCTTGAGAAGGGTTAAACCCTTATATAGGATAGGTAAAGGAGATGTTTTGATCTTGATATTTTCTTTACCTGGGGTTTTAAGAAAGAAGATTTTGTTTGAGAATTAAATTCTCTTTTGTTTTGTGGGAGCTTTTGGGAGCCTTCTGTATATTTTTTTTTATAGAAGCATATGGGGTGGTCTCCTCCTCTATATTTGAAAAGAGGGATCATTGGTCGTTGAGACCCACCACCTTTCCGACAACGCTGAGGGATTACAGCGCCATATATCGAAGGTGTGGAGGGATGTACCCTTTGAACCATGTCCCACTCATTAGGGAGAAGAACAGGTTGGAGCTTAAACTCCCAGCTGCTGAAAAAGGCTTCTTTGCTTTCGTGTACGCGTGTCGCAAGTGTTGGGTGCACGTGCATCGCACGTGTTGCGCACTTACCTGGCACACGTGCGTCGCAGTGTTGCGCACTTGGCGGGTGCACGTGCTTCGCACATGGCGCTTGCGCATATGTGCATCATTGGGGCAGCTAAAGCCCTAGCTTGGAGAACAAAGCACCTTTAAGGATTGAATCCTCACGCGGCGGGCGCAAGTGCGTTTCACGTGGAGGGCACACGTGCGTTGCACGTAACGCATAAGGCGCTTGCGCATATGCACATTATAGGGGGCAGCTAAGGCCCTAACTTAGAGAGCTAAGCTCCTATGGAGAACTAAGATCCTTTGAGGATTGAATCCTCGCACGGCGGTCGCACGTGCGTTGCACGTGGCGGACCTACGTGCGCTTGCGCATATGCGCATTAGGGGGGGGCAGCTAAGGCCCTAACTTGGAGAACTAAGCTCCAATGGTGAACTAAGCTCCTTTGAGGATTGAATCCTATTTTTTCTAAGAAGTATCCCCTCTTATTATATGGGAGTGGAAGAAAAAATATTTCTCTTTTTCCCGATGGGGGACTAATAAAGTATCCCCATGTGGTGGAGCATTACTTAGACTATACGTGCATATCACATTTGCTCATAACTTTTGATTCCGGAAGAGTTATGAGGCACGTAATATATCAAATCGAATAATTTTTCGAGACGCTTTCGATACCATCATAATTTACTTGATTCTCATTCGGAAGTTTGGCAAAATGCAGCGGGGAAAATACTGGTTTGCATTTTCTTAAGCATATTGCTGCTATTTGATACCTTGGGCTCTTTTGCGCAGAATTTTTTTTTTGCGGGAACAGAGACGTTTGTGCTCAATCCCATGAAAATGGGCTTCAATCCGTTTATAATAGTCAACCCAGATGCTGACGAAATCTTCATTATGGAAATTTACAAGTGTCGCCGGCATAGGGTTGACCTAGGTGAGGGTGTCAATGTTAAGATCTTCGATGAATTCATTTGACATCCGCTTGCTATTCGCCGCACCCCTGGAGGATTGGCGTTTAGCGAAAGGGCCTGCGGGCATGGAAATGCGAGACTCGAAGGAAGCCAAAGCCGGTGTAGTTGCTGCAGAATAAAATCGCGTACAAGGAAGGGTTAGATCTTGACCTGGAAAGTAAAAAGAATGCCGGTGGACGAAATCTACCGTACCAGTGGTCAAAAGTGGCAGAACATGGAGCACATAGAGCTCGGTTATTCCTTCGCTCTCTCCCTCGAGCCGTAAGACTGTCGTTAATACAAGAAAGCTTAGCGGTAGGAAGACCCCTTATAAAAAAGGGGGAATAAGAGAAGAAGAGTACACTAACCGATGCTTGAAGTAAGAACGAATCCTGGTTGAAAGACGAAGTGCGAATTTATCATCTGGCACAGACGGTCAAAAATCACTCTTGCAATATTGTGACAATATAAGATAAAGAAGTTAATCCAGGAAAATAATATCTGCGCCACAATGAAGAAATGAGAAGTCTTTACCTTCCGTCATTAAACCCGAGAGAGCTTGAGGGGACACAGGAGATGGGGGTGGAACCATGACAGTCATGACAACGGCTGGCAATAACTCTTCAGTCAGCATAGCGTCGGGGTTTACTACGCCTATATTTCAAAATAAAGGGTATATCAATAAGGATGCCTGGCGGATAAAGGTCCGAGGAATACCTAATAGGGTAGAAACCACAAAAGTGTCCAGAGAATTACCAGCTATGACGACTTCTTCGGTTTCCATCGGGAAGGTGGATTCAGCTTCCACACCTTCGTCCCCTGAATCAGCAAGGGCCATTATAATACTTGCATCACCCGTTGGTATTAGGGATCCACAAGGAGAAGAAGCGACAATCAGAACGGTCCCAAATTCCAGGGGAAGGCTTGCCGCTTCAGACTCTTTAACCGTCAGCACTTCACCTGCCACGTCACCACCAGAACCTGGCCCTGCTTTAAAAAGTGTGTCATGATTCGAGAAAAAGATGTTGCTAAGTTTTAATAAGGGGCTGTGCATTGTTCTACCTTAAAGCAACCGCTCGTCCTCTTCCCGAACTGCACGCGCAACTCGCTTATGAGCGGTAGACAGGTCAGAAGGGACATCCGCCATAGGAATGATAGAAGGTCGAACGTCACTCGAACCTGCGCCCACGGCCAAGATAGCCTGACGCTCTCTTGCGGCATGCTTCCTGCGCTTCTTCTCAGCCTGAGCTATATTAACAGACCGCCTCAAAACCTCCGACAGGGGGACGTCATCATCCAAATCAAGCTCGGCCTCCGGATCAACTATAACGTCCATCATCGGCTGCTTCAGAGACGCCTCTCGTAGTACCCCTGGCGTTTCCTCAACTATAGCCGGTGGCTTTGAAGGCTCCTCCACACCACCGCTTAAGGATGGCATGGTACTTAGGACGGCACAAGTGGTGGTAGTTCCTCCTGTAAAATAAGGAGAGAGTCAGGGGATGAATGAAATGAATTAGATATATCGCGAATCATACCAAGACCTATGGAAGCACGAATCCTCTCGTCCTCCTCAAACGTCTTGAGGGATGCCAAGAGAGCCTCTTCAGTGGAGATTCTTGTTAAAAGAAAAGTGTTAATGAAGCGTAATAAAAAATGGATATAAAGGAAAATGTAAATGAAATATACCGGACGTGGCGAGAGAAGCTAATGCCGCTTGCTCACGAGCCGGTCTTTCGGAAGCTTCAATGGCAGCCTGAAGATCAGTAGCAGCGGGAACTTCGAACAAGCCCTCATTGGTGCCATACTCAGATAAGCCTTCGCTATAAGGAGCATGAGGCTCCTGATCGAATACGATGTCAGCTGAGAACAAGGATTTCTTTCTCTTCTACGAGCTGGCACCAACACCCGATGATAAGAGTTTTCGCTTGACAGGCTTCTTCGGTCGGCGAGTCCCAATCTCCGAACCAATGCCCGACTCTGGGGACACTCCAGCTACCACAGTCGCAGGAGCATCCGGTCAAAGCTTATCTGGAAAAGCTCGTGGGACCACAGCCGTAGCAATCTCTCTTAAGGAAGGAAGGACGATTGCCCGTCGTTTCAGCGGGACCGCTAGATTACTGGCTGGGACAGCATCCTTGTGATCAAGTAAAAGTCGCCTTTCCTCCCTAATGATAGCACCCGTTGCATATTGGTACCAAGCAACGTAAGCATTCGAGGCCCTTGGAACATAACTTGGCTCACTAATAAGGAAGTGGGACCCTGTATTCAAACGCATGAAATGATGCGTCGCATTACGAACACTCTCCTCAGTAGTAATGGGGTCCATGATGAACGCCTCGAGAGGAACGCCTTGGTTGTAACCCAACTGCTGGGCGAAACGGTGCGGGTTATATCTCATAAATAAAACCGAGGCGTTTTGTCTAAATACTAGGAAACCTGGCCTGATAGAATATAGATGGAGGGTCTCGCAGGCCCTCAACACGGAAGTTCCATCCTTGAAAATATCGTGCAGCGGTTGGAATACTTTTGAAGATTCTTTGCCAATGATCAGGACCCTATCAACAAAGGTCATGCTGTCCCCAACCATGCACGGGTGAAGAAATAATCGTCGAGCCTCTCACTGTGTCGGGTCCGGAGAAGAAGCATCAACCAAGCGCATGACCCGAGGAAAATTATATCCATCATAGAATCAGGGCCATGTATGCACACTAAAAGCACCCAGCACGTGCATTTCAGTCCATGAAGTGAAATAGTGCAATGGAAGATTTACGGGTTTCACGCCCGGCTGAGTGGTGTCGACTGCTAGACTCAACCCATGATATAAATGAGCCAGTCCCGCAACCCAAATAGCCATATGCTCCTTGCAGCGATGCGATGAGCTGGATAAAATATGGATGGTCTCATATAGCAAGGGTGCATTGGAAGCGCAAACCAACTCAGCCACAGGCCGATAAAACCTATGAAAAACGTCTCCTCATCAATGTCCGGAGCGGCAATCTCTGCAAAAGGGACGACTGGAGTATCCGGAATATAGAATTTCTTTAAATCAGCTTCCTCAGTCGGCAATTTCTCCAAACCAAATCCGAACAGGTCGTCGAGTTTGGCAAACTTCACAGCTTGCTTGGATAGAGCCTCTGGACGGAGAAATCGGGCAACAAAGTCCGTAAAGCTAACTCCATGTCCCCCAGACTCCAAAAATAAGCTCTCATACATGTTCAACACTTTGATTAGACTTGGAAATTTATGTTGAACAACATTCTCTGGAGTCAGGCCCATAACCCCTAATTCAGTAGCGAAGACGTACTCGTCAGGGAGGAGTATCTCCTCATAATGGGCTCCTTTGTCGGGTAACCCAGATATCTCCGTAAACCCCTCCAGCGAGATTGAGACCTCCCGATCCGATAAGAGAAATGTGTTAGTCGAGGTATCCCATTGCTCTAGAAAAGATTTTACCCACCACACATGAGGAGTGTGGTAGTAAAAGAGAGACGCATAGATCCCTGAATATAGCCAGGTCTTCAGTAGCAGCGACTAGGGGTGTAAACGAGCCGAGCTTGAGCGATCCAAGCTCGGCTCGTGGTTCTTTTTGTCGGCCCAAGTCCGGCTCGTTTAGTTAATCGAGCTAGAGATACTCAGCTCAAGTCCAGTTCGATTAAACATGCCCAGCTCGTGTTCGGTTCATTTATGGCTCATTAACTAAACGAGCCGAGCTCAACTGAGCTCGTTTAGAGCTCGTTTGTGACCTCGGCTCGTTTTCAGCTCATTTACTCATATTAATAGTATCTTCCAAGAAAAAAAAAACATAATTAACAATAATGCCTAAAACTCAGGGTTTTGAGATATGGAAAAATTAAAAAATATTAACATCTAGGGTATTGAATGGGTCTAAGTGCTGGGTTTTATATTTATCTCAGTACATTTTATATACTGTCATTTAATTAAATTAAGTGTTCTGAGAGTTGTATAGAATCTGCTATATATTACATATTACTGTTTTTTTTCAAACTGTGTAACCCAGCCGAACCCGAGTCAATACCGAATGAGCCTGGCTGAGCTCGAGTCCGGCTCATTTAATTAACGAGCCAGGCTTTTTGGCTCATGTCTGGCTCATTAATAAATGAACCGAATTTGAACGAGCTGATACCGAGCTGAATCTTAATCGAACCCAAGCTTGCTCGTTCAATTACCACCCCTAGCAGCAACTTTTGGCCGACAGAATATATCGGACCCACTGCAAGTAGCCAGTCGGATGACGGGGTATCAGTTCTATCATGTAAACCTGCCCCTAAAGACGCGATTTTCCTTGGCATATGCGACGCCCTAAAATGTCTAGGGGCATCGGCGGCTGCATTGGTATTGACGCCATAGAAGGTTGGAGACGGCTTTCCGAGATTCAGTTGACATCTTCTACTGCGTAAGCAACCTATGGAGGGTCGGCATAATGAATTGGCGGGATGGGCTCTAACGGCGTTGCGCAAGTAAAGCTACATCGGCCCCGTATAATGTGACCGTACCACGACCCCCACAGATGGAGAAACTTTTTCTCTGGGTCATAATCCCGAATAAGCGCGAAGACTTCCCAATCTGTGGGCGCGTCAGCAAAAGCACTTTCTGAGCGAATGTAAGGGAAGGAAGAGTCATTCGCTCAGAAAGTGTCGAGGGCCATAGTACCTGAAAAGGAAAACCCATGAAGGGTTAGTTATTGACGCAATAAAACTAACTACAATGAAAAGCCTTAGCATTTTCAGTACATCCAAATGTGTACTACATTCTGACATAACTCACGCAGTTCAAAAAGAGAGAGAGGACAATGGGCCCCACAAAACCAAGGTAACACCCTACCAATGATAAGGAAAGCACTCATTGTAAGAATCCATAAGGATTCTCATTTAATAAGAAATCTCATTAAACCATGGAGTTAAACTCCATCAAGAAACGAGCTCTGCAATATATTCAAATCTACAGAGAGAAGAAAAGGGGGAATAAAATTCCCAAAAGAAGAAATCTTCTTAGAGCTAAGCTCTGTGGAACAACCCAGAGTGAAATAATGGGATCAACCCCCCAAAAAAATCTCTATCAGAGTAATAGGGTAAAACCCTAGGATCTTTTGAGATTAATGATCTATCAAAAATTATCTCAAAGAAAGAGCAAAGCTCTGTTAATGGGTTAAAAGAAATCTAAGACAAAATATTCTCTTTCATGGGAAAAATGGTCAGAATCCTTACCAAGATTCTTGAAACAGAGTAAAACTCTAAGAGTTTCTTGAAAATCATAGATCTAAGCTCTGAAGAGAAAATTAAATTCTCTGGGAAGAAAGAGAATAACGAAGCGGCAGTCATTTCAAGGGCCAAAGGCCCTATTTATAAGCCTTGAGGAGACGGTTCCACTCCCCATAAGATCGAACGGTGGAAAAAGTGACATCGCTGCACTTACGTACTAGCCACGCAAGCGCAGCGGTGGGGGGCATTTGTTTCCCTAATATTAACCTAATAAAGAGCAAAGCTCTGTTGGAACTCAATGAGGCAGCGCCTCACGTGCTCTCCATGAGGGTGCCAGCGCCAGAGCCAATCTCATAGGATTAAAATCCTATGGTAGCGCCTCACATGCTCCTCACGCGGGCGCCAATGTGCAAAGCACAGAAGCACCTTCTGAATAAAGAGTCAAACTCTTAGAAGGCGACGCACGTGTTACTCACGCGGGCGCCAATGTGCAAAGCACAGAAGTTCTCATCTTAAGAATTAAATTCTTAAGCGGCGCCCACGTGCACAACACATGAGCGCCAGCGCCCAAGTTAATATCTGTAGAATTAAATTCTACGTTTCTCCAATAAAGATTGGGATATTCTCTGTTAAATAGAGTCGTTGGATCAAATATCCAATGGAGAAAATATCTCCCAAATCTTTCTAAATAAGAAGGAAACTCTCGGTTGGATCAATGATCCAACAATAGAATAAAATTCTATTTCTTGGGAATATATTCCCTCAATCTTTCGAAATAAGAAAGATGACTCTCTGTAAAACAGAGAATCATTGGATTAAAAAATACAATGGTGATTAAAAATCACCGTTTTATAGAACAAATTCTGTATAGGGGAAAAATACTTCTCCAATCTTGTTAAAAACAAGAGCGACATCTTATGTAAAACAAAAGTCCTTGGATCAAAGATCCAACGATGGGTAACATTTCCCAAATCAATTTTGAGACCAATTAAATCAATTGGGATCTCTCAATGAGAGATTTTCTCAAAATTAAACAAACTTCCCTCCACTATATAAAGGACCCAAACTTCAAGTCAGAGAGAGAGAGAGAACCCCCCTATAAGCTTTTTACAAAAAAAAACACAGGAGCTCTAAAAGAAAAAAAAGAAGAGAATTTAATTCTCAAAGAAGAAGCCTCTGCTTCATTGAAATTTGAGGTAAGAAGAAAACACTGAGACCATATTGTCTCTCTCCTACCGTATCCAAGAACTTAGTTCTTTCTCTGGATCTGAGATCCACAAGACAAGTCACCCACAAGTTAAGAATTTAATTATCATCGGGAAGATCTTGTTCTTGAGAATCAAAAGTTTAGATAAGAACGAGGAAGAACATAAAGCGAGTGGACTTCATAACACTCCAGGAACTTAGTTCTCCAAAATCAAGAGTTTGACTCCTTCAAAGAATCCGATAAAAATATATAGCGCCTCACGTGCTCCCCGCGTGGGCATCCTCTTTAGACAACCTCTAGCGCCTCACGTGAAAAAGTACGCAGACGTCCAAAACAGAAGGACAGCGCCTCACGTGAAACGCACGCGGACGCTGAGGGAAAAGTGCTTAGCACTCCACATACAGCCAAGATGACTAAGTGCTCAACACTGATTAGGCAGCGCCCTGCGCCGCACGTGCACCTCATGTGGACGCTATAAAAAGTGCACATCACTTCATATTTAGTCAATATGACTAAAGTTTTCAACACCAATGGGGCAACACCCATGACTGAATGCTTCACATGTCATATATGTGAGCATCAGAGCCCAAACAAGTGCCTTGAACTTTTGAAAATAAGAAAAGACTAAGCAGATCGAGCCCAAATTGACTAAGTTTCTAAAGCCTTCTTCCAACAGAGCCCAAATGCTCTTTTGTTGAATCTGAAATAAAAAATGATGATCCTAAAAATTGTTAAATGGATCTTAGTCTCAAATCGGACTAACGTATCCTTAATAAAAAAAACCAATCGAGCCCCAAATTCTCACGTACATTTAAGTCGATCTTAATCTCAAAGTAGATTAACGGTCCTTAAATAAAAACCCAAATCTAAAATATACGGATTTGGACTAATCCACGCCCTACGGGCGACAATATAAATTAGTCTCCGTATACGATCCACGGACAACCCAAATAAATAAAAACACACACGACACGAAGTGAACTTCCGGAATAGGAGAAAGTGGTTATCGCGATGCGGTAACGTAATTAACTGCAGGGGCTTGCGCCTGCATGGAAGAGCGTCCCTACAATCAAAAACCCTCGTGAAAATGAGGGGGAATCTGACGAAGTCTGCTACAACGGCCGCATCCGTCCAAACCTCCGATATATGATACCATAAATCAACTTGGCATCTTCGGAAAGGTGGACGGATAAAACCAAATAGCATCTGCCCCCAGAATTCAGGCCAGACGTCCCGACGTCCCGGTCCGTCTTCCGGCGGTGAACACCTCTAACTCACCCTTAGGATGGGTGATGGATCGATCGGCCATTTGCAGCGTACAGTGCATGGGTTTCAGTTCTCCTATACCGAGTTGCTCGTATACTGAATATGGAAGCAAGTTAGCACTAGCATCGAGATCTAGAAGAGAACGATTGATATTCTTATCCCCAATGGTAATTGAGATTGTAGGAAAACCAGGGTCCTTTTGTTTTTTCGGCAAATAAGGGTAAGAACATCGCTCACATTACTAGCCAAGAAAACCTTCTTCAGCACTTGAGATTTCCTCTTCTTAGTGCACAAATCTTTCAAGATTTTCGCATAAGAGGGGACTTGTTGGATTGCATCTAAGAAAAGAATGTTTATGTTAATCTGTTTGAATAACACCACAACTTTCTCTATTTATAGACTTTGTTTATTGGGCCTCAGCCTGTTTAGAAATGGAGCTTTGTTTAAATTGGTTGAGTCCAAAACATGTGGTGGAGATTGTGGAGACGGAACGGAACCCAAAACTGGAGTTTGAGTGAAGTGAGATGTGGGTCTGTTCGAAGCAGCAGATTCGAAGAAAAGACCGGTGAAGAACGGAGAACGGGCTCAGAAGAAGAAAAGGTTGGGATAAAAGAAATAGTCGGGTTTTCATCATCATTTTGTGCTCCAACGTTGTTGTTCAGTATTCTTCCCGGTCTCAACGTAGTAACTACGCTCACATTATGGTTTTGTTGTTCAAGAACAACATGCACATTATGTGGGTGACCCGGATTTGGGAGTGGTTGAAATGGAACCGTTCCCTTCTCTCTCTATCTCTCTTGCTCAATGCCGCGTTTAGTTTTGCAATCTGGATTTTGATGGTCTTTATGCTTTGGCGGTGTGAAGTGTTATATTGCATTAGAGACTGAATAGAAGATTGGATGTTGGCGGTGGTTTGAGTAGATTTGTTTATAAAAGCATTAAGACTACGTTCTAGCGATGAGACCTTATCGCTACAGGACGGAACAAAGTTGTTGTTTTGAGGGAACAAATTTTTGTACGGTGCAAAGTTGTTCGTTGGGTTTTGGAATTGTTGCTGCTGTTGGAAGGGTTGCTGAAATTGTTGCTGAGCTTGTTGTTGTTGAGGTGGAAGACTTTGAAAATTGTTTTGGTCTTCGAACTGGTTTAGGTTTTGATTTTGATTTTGGTTCCAGGTGAAATTGGGACGATTCCTCCATCCAGGATTATAGGTGGAAGAGTAAAAGTCATTTCTGGGTCGTTGTTGAAAGGCAACATTTGCTTGATCCTGACCCTGAAATGGTGAATTTAAAAGGCCCTCTTCCGTCAAATGTGACGGATCAGAACAACAAGTACAAATGGTTCAAAGGGGTGCAACAGGGCTAGGGGAAGGAGATGAAAATTTGCTCTCAATTGCCTTAAGTTTTCGCATTATTGCAACCATCTCAGCTTTCATTTCAATTGAAATATCAAGTTGGTGAACTCCTGCCCTAAATTGACCGGAAGAAGAGTTTGAAGAAGTTGAAGTGTTCGGCTTGATGCTCTCCCACTGCAGTATTTGTTCCATAAGATCGTCAAAGAATTGCCAAGTCTCCTCATCGGATTTGGATAGGAAGTGGCCTTGACAAATGGTTTCCATCAACTGACTAGTTGCTGGATTCATGCCCTCATACAAAGTTTGGCAAAATTGTCATTTCTCAATATCGTGATAAGGACACTGAACAAGGAGATCCTTATACCGGTCAAAGCACTTTCAAAAAGGTTCAGTTAGAAGCTGGGTGAATTGATTTATTTCGTTTCGTATTCTCGCGGTTTTGTGATTTGGGTAAAATTTCTTCAAAAACGCTTTTACAAATTCATCCTAACTGGTTATCGAATGAGATGCGGATCTATACAGCCATTTTTTAGCAAGATCACAAATAGTGAAAAGAATAGCTTGTAGCCGTATAGTATCGTCGGACAGTTGGGTTGTTTTCATCATCGCGCACAAGTTTTAGAATTTGTTTATGAAGATATAGGCATCTTCGGATTCAAGCTCATGGAATTTGGGCAGCATGTTGATGAAATGGGGCTTAATTTCAAAATTGTCCCCATTGAACGGTAGAAGAGAAAGACAGGTGGAAAACACTGCGCGTGTTGGATAGAAACGGTCTTGAAGTGCGATTCGCGGCGGTGCTCCTGCAAGTGGTGGTGGATTATTCGCACCAAGGGGAGGTGGAATCATTCCTGGAGGAGGTAAGGTGATGTTTGGAGGAAGTCCCGATATCTCGAAAGAAGAGTTGGGAGAAAGAGAAAGTGAAGAAGTATGAACAGAATCTCGGTCAGCGTCGGAATTGACCGGCAAAGGTAAAGGTGAAAGGTGCGCGGATGAAGTTTCGACTACAAAGTCGATCGCGAAGTCGGTAGCGACTAACGAAACATAGACTAGATGGGCACTAGGGCCCCAAGCCCAAACGGACATACACTAAACGAGTTTAGTGTTGTCAAAGTGTAGAAGGTGAGGGTAAGAAAACGTCAATGGAAAAAAAATGTACGTGAAGGTGAAAATGTGGTAAAAATGGCGAATTTTTGTTTTGTTTTGGAAAAAATGTGAAAATGACGGGCTCAAAACATACAATCACAATCACAATCAATACCTAGAGTTAGGGTCCTCAAAGTCCAACTAGACCGCTCCTAATTATTCCAAAGTGATAAGTTGTGAGATAACCCTTGAATCGTCTCTTTACTGCCAATTATGGCCAGGTAAGCATAAGTGAGAAAAGGAAGGTTTCGCTCACGAATCACCGTGAGACAGGCTTTTTAAAGTTACCTCCTCACTTGTCCAACCTAAGCACCACAAAGTCAATTTTAGATAAACGACCGAATGCCCACAACCTTTCTCTATCCTAATGAGCGCGACAAGCCCTTAATTGGCTAAGTCTAAAACTTTTTTAATTAAGCTCAAGGTGATACTTATGCAACTAGCGATTTCTGTGGTTTAGGAAGGGTGGTGAAATCCCCACCTAATCTGAATTTAGGTAAGTGCCCCTTAAATTCCGTATTAACAATGCAATGCACAATTCAAATAAATGGTTTGTTCACAATCATCAAACAATCGTTTTTCTTTTACATTAAGCACAACGCTGCAACAAATACGGTTAGTTCTCTTTTGGTTTTTGGCGGTGAATTGCAAAGAATCCTGCAAAGATAGAATATTGAAGCGTCGGATTTGAGAGAGAAGGTGTTAGAAAAATACACACTGAAATTTTCCGGGTTAAGAAACCCCTGTTGAAGTGGTCCCCGAGCTCTTGAATGTTCGCTTGCGTGGGTCAAACTATCCAGATTTTTGGCACTGTAGTTTTCTATCGTCTTGATCTTGAATATGAACTTTGCTCCGCATGATCGCTATCCGCCAATCCGTCAAAATCTGTAAATGTCGGATATTTTGGTGATAAATAGATATAGATAGCCAATGTTCTATGCACACAAAATTATAAAATTTAAAGTATGAAAATAGGGTACAAACATAACAAGAGAGCACAACATAAAAATCTGGAGCAAACAGAATAAGTACGGCCGACAATTGCGGCTATCTGGCGGCCAAAGAAGGGAATTGGGGATTCAAATTTCAATTGTGTGCTCACTGTTCTATGTGTATCCTGTTTTTACACTTTAAATTTTTATATGAAACTCCAAGCGATAGCAGATCAAAATAATAGAGAACACAAGTCAAAAACGTTAGATTTTGTTTTGGTTTTTAAAAAATTTCAAGTTTCTGTTGGGTTTTTTTGAAAGTTAGTTAGTTTTATACACAAAATATACACAAATTAACCTGAGATCACAAGAATAAAAGCGTTACCGTTTCCCTGGTAACGGCGCCATTTGATTGTTAAGAATTTTGCTTGTCGTATTACGATTTAAAGATACCGCAATCAAGACGGTGTTGCATGTAGCGAGCCGAGATGAGTACGAGTCGTCCGTAGGGAGATGGTGGGGTTTTAGTCTTGTATTAACGAGTTAAGTCCGAAAAGTTCGAGTTGGTTGTTATTCTAAGTGTCGCGAAAAATATGTTCAAAAGAGAAGAACTTGGTAGAGGTAGTTTTAGGTTAGTTTGAGTTAGAATAATGTTTACCACATACTTATGGACCTCACTTGATATTGATGCTAAGGTAATCGGCAACAACGTGGATTAGAGTGCTTAAGTACGGTATTTGAGATTGGATGTAAATTCCTGGTTCCATCAATAAAATTTCTGCAATTTTTCCATATCTTCCCAATCCCCTGAATATTTTTTTCTATTTTTTCGTGTTATTTTATGAGAATTTAGTTATTTATATCCTTTCTTTTATTCTGGAAATTTAAATTTTTCCTAAACAAATAAACTAAAAGTCCAACTTCCTTACCCAGCCCACTTCTATATTTCTTTTTCCTTTACAAAACTAAATGAATAAATAAGCCTACGGCCCAAAACCCCAGCCCATGCCAATCACTTACCCATGCCCGACCCGGCCCGTGCCCAAACCCGACCCGACCCGACCGCTTCACCCTCTTCCTTACCTCCTTCTCGTTTTCCCGCTCCTTCCTTTTACCTCACCCCCACGTCGTCGCAGCACACCCCATGCCCCCGCCTCGTCGCCCCACGTCCCCGCTCCCCAAGCCCACGACCACGCGCACGCTCGCCTCCTCCCTAGACCCTCCTCGTCTCCCTCTCTCATACAAAACCGAGCCCTCGTCCCCACTGCTTCTCTTTTCATCGCGCCACTGCCTCCTCACCAAAGTTTTTCCCAGCCACTTCAAGCTCCCCTGCAACCTCCTCACCTCACCGTCGTCATCACCTCCATCACCTCCGGTCTTCCCCACTGCCATCGTCGTCGCTTCAATGCACCCTTCACCAACTACCCTGCACCCAACCCCTCACCAAGCCTCCTCTGCGAACTCTCTCGCCATCGACGATCACCCCGTTCCCATCGCGCCGCCGGCCACCTCATCGACCCTTCAGCGTCATCACCATCACCTCCTACTATCCCGAGCCCCTCCACTACTTCACTGCACCCTACACCAAGCTTTGAGCCTCGACCCCCCCTCCCCCCCGCTGCACCCTCACCGGCGACCACCACAGCCACCGCCGTTCACCTCGCCTTCGCCTCCTCTTCCGGCCACCACACAGCAAGCAACCCCGCCATCATCGACGCCTCCTCGTCGCAGTCGAACTTGAGCCTAGTCGTCGTCGTGCCGTGTTCGGGTCGCGTTTGTGCCACTGCCGTGCGTCGTCAACGCGTCATCAGGCAAGTACCCTGCTTGCTTCATGCTAAATTGATCTATTACAATTCAAAATATAAATGAATTCCGTGTATACAATTCGTGCAAATTAATATGATGCAAGTGTTTGATGCAAAACCCGAATGAAAAACTCCCATTAAATTGATGGAAACTGATCACATAAGTTGTCCAGTATAGTAATTAACATTGTGTTATAATTTGGTTGAAAAATATAGTCGTTACTGACGTGAGCGATCATCCCCATTTAAGCCCATTAAAACTAGAACTTTCCGCGTCTGAAAATTGTAAAAATCACAACTAATTGACTATAAATTGGAATGTTGCGTTCAAGGGCTCAAATCGAACCCGACTCAATGACCTAGAACCCCATAAGAGTTTTGATTTGTTTCTATGCTAAAAATATGACGGAAACTGGTTCGGAGTGCGGCTCTAGACTGCAGTCCAGAGCAGCACTGGCTGTTGATTCTCATCTTGTAATGCTTACCCTCTGCTGCTTGAACTTGTTATATTGCGGAACCCTATACCTTAGAGAATATGAAACGGTTGGCTAACTAATGAAAGTGATTTCATCCCTTTTCACTATCGTTTACTATTTAAACTGTATTTTAGATTAACAGGACGTATAGCAGTCCCAAACAGGGACAGAACTTATACCTCATTGTTGTACAGTACATAACTTCTGACGTAGAGGCGCGATTGAGAATACGTCTGGTGAATTGTAAACCTAATTAAAAACCTAAATTTTGTTCAACTATAGCATAGCCTAATTTTTATCCCAATAGGGTGAAAATTATGTTGCGAAATGGATATTCAGTTCAGGAATTGAATTTCCAGCAGCGAACACTTAAAATGGAACGGCTGTAACTTGCAACCCGAAATCCGATTGCCCTGAAATAAATTTTAGTGAACCGCCGACTGAGTTTACTTACTACTGCCTTTGTATCATTTTACTGAATTTTGAATACATGATTTAAGGCAATTTTTATAAGTTCATAAGATGCATAATAGCTCGTATTACACATGATTTGTTAACTGCATAAATGCACATATTTTACCCGGCTGCCATACTTCTAGTGATAGTGCGCGTTATTATTCAGCGTACAATACATTGTCTTGCGTGAATGGAATCGGTTTAGGAGTGTCAAGTACGCCAGTGAAAAGTGAATGATTCGTGACAGTGAACAATACAGTGAACAGTGACTAAAACCGTGTTATTGGTGCGTACTTGTACACGACTAGACCATACTCATAAATAGTGTAAACCTAAGGGAAAAGGGGAAAAAGAAGTGAAAAGAGAATTGTATTTAGCGAGGACAGTGATTTAGAGGATGATCATTCGAACAACGACTCTTATATATATTAGGTTGGGCCTAGCGGTCCGGCTGACAGGGTTATATCCTGGGCGATAGCGGGCCGTTGTCTCGGGTATGTACGAGACCCTCGTTAAACATGATCCTCCTTTCCATAACTCGATTTCAAAGATGACTTAGAGACTGATAGGGACACAGATCATACATTGCATCGGTTAGTGACATATTGATTACCTGCATTTTACCTCCACTGTTATTACCTTCTTTGCTTGTTTCTTGTCACTTTTATAATATTGCTATTACGTCGCTCTGACGACCTGAGTATGCATGCTCAGACCTCGAGGAAGAACCAGTACAGGAGTCAGACTTGCCTTTCGAGCTTGCGGAGATTTAGTCGGGAGTACCTCCATTATCTTTACTGCTTTCCCTAAAGAAACCTTATATCCGCACTTGGTTAGTAGTTCTTTTCCTTATTTTATTGTAAATTATGAACAATGAAAGTGGATGTAATAATTTAGTGATGTATTTCCTTTACTTCTGTGCTTTGTTTACTGATTACCATGTAATGCTAGAAGCCGAAGTGTGACTACGGCGGGATTATTCCTTGACCGTAGGAGCATGGCTGGCCTAGTCATCCCTCGTTTTCCGTATTTTGAGAAGCGGGGTGTGACATTGTGCGCTAAATCCGTACTTATCGGCCCTTGTCCTTCCATTCTTGTCTCTTAACCCTCACCTCCGGCAAACCACACGCAACCGGTCACAATTAAGAATCACCGCTATTGTGGTAAGATAGGATGCCTAACGGAGCAGATTGCGAGTCGTTTGGTCGGAGTTCAAATTACAAGTGTTGGTTTAAGAACATGGTAAATCACTTCTCCTAGTCAAACTTAGCTTCTCCTACCCTTAACAAGTGAAGGATACTATTCACACATGGTCACAAAACAAAGAAAACACAAAATAGAAAAAGGGTTATAGAAACCATAGCAAGAAAAGAAAAAAGAGTTAGAGTTATACTTAGAACCAAATGTGCAAGCAAGAGTAGCCAAGTGAGTTTTGTTATGTTCAATCAAATGAATCCAAATATCTCAATCTAAACCTGCAAGCTCACTGAAGAGGTTGCAAGATGAGAGAGAAGTAAGAGATTCAATATCTAAGTTCTAAGTGTCACAAAACATACAACTTGAAACCTGAATGGAAACTTTAATTAAATTGCAAGAAGAGATACAAACTATTGAATTTAAGAACCTAAATCTTAAGCTTGTAAGTTCAACAAACAAGTTACAAGGTCATGAAAGAGACCAAGAACTCAAGATTACCAAATGTAAATTACAAAATAACATCTAAAATGAAGAATGTGGTCTAAAACTTGGACCCATTGCTCATCTTCTGATCTGCTATTTATAGGGAACTCATCACCAAAAATAAACAATACCAGTGAGGTGATGTGACAGAGGGGAGGGCCGACAAGAAAAACGAGCACACAAGGAACAAATTTGGCCGCTAATTGCGGGATTTCGGCGGCTGAATAACAGCCGTTGGGGCCCATTCTCCTGGTGATGATTGGTTGTATCAATAACATCTCTCTGGTCTACTTTGTTTCTTTTACAGATTCATTGAATTTGATCTGGAGATTTGGAGGAAAATTGCTAAATCTTTTAAACATATCACATCAACTCTTTACAAAGTCATCATACCCCATGCCTACTTGTACTCCTACTTGCACCACTTACACGCTACAACATCATGGCTGCCAAATCATGGTTCATGCACCAAAATATTGTGTTCACATTTGTAAAATCATTGCTCAACATATATCATGTTGGACCATTTGGATAAAAATGTTGTGTACAATTGTTTGTTGTAAAATCTTTTTGAATAATGATCGGTTTTCTATTCCGGTTGTAGTATCAGCTCACAAATGTCGTATTCGTGCATTTTGAGTATGTTTCCAGTGTTTTGTCACGAATACATGTATGCTATACTTATTAAGCAGACACGGGTTAATAGTACCGATATTCACAAAAATGATAATGAATGAGCGGTATTAAAATGCATTTTTTCGTGATGAACAATTCTTCAAAACTTGGGATTCGAATCTTGAACAATGGATAAGAAGTCCCTTTTCTCTCTTTTAGGCTTTGGATTTTTTCAAAAATAAGGTTTTAGGAGTTCGGTTCTCTTTCTTCTTCCACTTCAAGAAGCCAAGAGAGAGGAAGAAGAAGAAAAGGACCTAAGAGCTCTCTTTTATGAGATTTAGAAGAAGAAAGAGACTCTATTTTAATAGATTTGTGGGTTTATCTAATTTATTTTTAAAAATAGAGGATTTTCCTCTAGATTAATTTGGAGAAGATGAATAACCTTGAGGAGAGAAAGTGTAACGACTATGAATTTACTGTACGAAATTTTCCAGTTTAATAGACAGAAATGAGTTTACAGCCTGAGTTTGAGTTCTAAGTCAATTTTATTAAAGAACAACAAGAAGCCATTTGTAGCTCACCGGTAAATCCTTGCACTGCTGTGACGTAGCATGTGTGTTCGAATCAACATCCGGAGATCTGGACCACAAGGCTTTCCTCCTCTTCCTCCCCCTCTTCTTAGCGTATTCAAATAGCAAGCGATCAATTTCCGGCGAAGATCGAAGCAACATCTGGAGCTCCCGCGACACCACAAGGCTTTCCTCCTCTTCTTCCCCCTCTTCTTAGCGTATTCAAATAGTAAGTCCCTCCCAAACTTTCCTTCTCTTCATTGAAAATTCTTTTTAATCAAAATCGGTAAAAGTGGAGTTATACCGATATCATCTTTTATAAAAGCCTTAACTCCAATTCCTTTTATATTCTGGTCAAACAATTCTTCAAAACTTGGGATTCCTTTTTGTCCGAAGAAAATATTACATTAATGGACAGATCCCGCCGTTTCCACGGGCGTAACGTAAGGGCGTAACTGAGTCGTCCGAGAGAGGGGTTTATATAGTGGTCGCGCGGAGCGAGCCGGTGCGAGACCCTTGCCGTCAGTTACGCCCTTACGATACGCCCGTGGAAACGGTGGGATCCGTCCATTAATGGCGGGATACACTCATTAATAAGGGACGCGAAACGTAGGGCGGCGGATATCTCGCTTTGGCGAAATACGCGGAGCCGTTGCGGAGGTGCTTGGGCTCTACATTCTCGGTTGATCGGGAGAGCCGAGGAAGCTCGGCCTATCCGATGACTCGGAGACGAGTAGGGAGGCCGAGGAAGCTCAGGCCTACAATTGCTTGGAGACGAGCAAAAAGGGGGTGCAAGTTCGGCTGCTGGATTGCTCGAGGGCAAGAAATGGGGGTGTAAGCTCGGAGACCATCCAAGGAAAGTCACCAATGCTCTACACTGACTTTACCTCGGCAGCCCCTAGGAGTCTAGCGGGCTGACGCGGATGACACGTCATTCGCCACGTGTCGTGATCTGAGGAACTCCCACTTATGAGCATCATCATTAGCCCCCCACTCTCGTTCCGACCTATTTATGGGTTGGGTCGAAAGTGGACTGCTTGGTTTTCTCAGCTCAGTCTGGTGTCGAGAATCATTAGTGTAGATTGTTCGGGGGCAACGTGGCGTAGGGCAGTTGCGTCGTTTCGATCTTCGAGCCCACGTAGCATCTCCCCTTGCGCCTTAATCTTCGTGCGTATCTCCGATGATGTCAGCGGATCAATAAAATGATTGCACATTAAAGAGAAGCGTCGTTTCACTCGATTTTCTGTTGGGCTATGGTCCATATGTCCGACATTAGTTGGCGGTCGTGACAGGCTGTCTCTGTCACCTGCAATTGAAGAGACATCCCCAATGGTCGATCTCTACGTGGAGCCCCGACGGTCTCTGGGTGCGACGATTCGTTTTGGCGGGAATCAATCTGGACCGTAGGATGTTCTCCTTAGGGTGTATAAATAGGAGGGAACCATCCTAGGGCCAACACTTTTGCCTTAATTTTCTTTCGCTGTTGAAGATTTCCCGGCATACCTCCGCTTAGGTCGGATCCTCTGTGAATTTTCCTCGGCGAGTCATTTCCTTTGAATTAGGTTAGATGTATTCATCCAAGGAGTTTGTAGAGGTAGTAAGGGTAGAGTCGGACGATGAGGCTCCAGTTACCGGGGCCGAGTCCAATAGGTCTTTGTCCTCTTCGGCTTCTGATAGCCAAGAGGGTTCCTCTTCTAGTGCGTCTTCTATGTCGGGCTCTCCCCTAAAGTCAGGGCCACCCTTGTCACTCGCTGTCGAGCAGCGACAAGGGCCTTTAAGGTGCGCATCGGGAACACCCGCGATGCGCTCTCCATTTTAAAGATTCTGGACGAGCTTTCCGAAATTTGGAGTCGATTCCATATCCCCTCTAGCTATTCATTCCGTTTAGCCAGAGAGGGTGAGCGGGCAGACCAGATGCGGGGCAAGGAGATTGCCCTCTATCTGGAAGCATTTCGGGCAGGAATGTGTCTGCCCTTCTCAACCGAGGTTTGTGGGGTGCTTCGTTGCTTCCGTCTTGCCCCAGGTCAGCTAGCGCCGAACTCGTGGAGAATCCTCCTCGGATTTCTGGTCTAGTTAAAACTTGATCAGATCCCTTTCAGATTGACCCTCCTTATGTCTTTTCTTTGTTATAAAATCATCCCGGCACCAGTAAGGAAGAGTCGAGCTGGGTGTATTTTTCATTTAAAAAACGTAAGGGTGGGACGGCCGGGTCGGGGGTAGTAGTTGTCCCTTCTTCCATCCATGAATGGAAGGAGAAGTTTGTATTTGTCGGGCCACCTGAGGGTGAGGATTGGCCTGTGCTCATACAGTAGCATATGGCTGATTGCCCGAGGGCGAAATAGTCGGCCTCTCTCTAGACGAGGGTGGTGTCCCAGTGGGAGCCGATCCAGCAGGATGATGTCCTGCTGTCCAAGCAGGTGATGAGCTGGGCTGGGCTCAGTCCTGCACGTTTTTTGGGTAAGTTTAGGATTTTTGCCGACCTATTTAGATTTTGCCAGATTCCCTTTGTCGTGTCAGTGTCGCTAACCCCCTTTTGTTTGTGTGTTCTTTTTTGCAGAGCCCATGGACCGATCAAAAATCCTGGCTGCCATGGCTATGAAGGCCCAAGGAAAAAAGACCGGAGGCGCAAACTCATCCCGACCCGGTCCGAGCTCGGCCCCGAGGCCAACTCCACCGACCAAGCCTTCCGCCACGTCCCGAGCCTATTAAGAACGTCGCGGGGGGGGGGGGTCATAAGCACGCGCTAGACCTAGCATCCCGGGCGAGGGAGGAAGAGGAGGAGGCTAAGCCCGCCGAAGTCCCCTTCAAAAGACAGAAGAGGACGGTCTCTCGGCCATCCCCTACCGGGATCAAGGTGCAGGAGGGCGACTTCTGCATTAAGGTGCCTTCGGGGATCTCCATTGCCGACAGCTTGCTTTCGAATATGGAGTAGGCAGCCGGGGGCAAGATTCCCCGGGGGACCATGAAGGTCCAGGTGTCCGCCATAGCGCAAAAGGCGGTTCAGGTCGGTACCTAACTTTTCTTAAAAATTCCTTAAGTCTTATTTCCTCGGTTTGAGCTTTCTAACCCGTTTTTTGCTTTCCACAGGTCTTTCATCACTGCGCCCTCCTCGTTGCTATGGAGTCCGAGGAGGTGGCCTCGGCCATGAAGAAGGCGGGTGAATCCTCCTCGCGGGAGGAAGAGCTTCGCCTTCAGCTGCAGCAGGCAGAGGAGAGGGCGGCTCTCCTCGACTCTCAATTGGTCGCCGAGAGGTTGACGAACTCTAGGCCATCGGCTCCTGAACGAGTCCAACCGGGCCATCCAAGCCAAGTTGGAGGAGGCAAACAGCCTCTACAATGCTATGAAGAGGTCGAGGGATGCCTTCAAGAAGGATGCTCGGGCGGCCATAGACGCAGTGAAGCTCGCCAAGAGCTGGGCGGCGAAGGCCGTGGAGGAATATAAGGCGTCAGATCAATTTTACGCCGATCTCCCTGAATCCGCAGTTGTCGTGTGGCACAGCGCCCTTGAAGCCGTCAAGGAGTCTATGCCGGAGTTCGTCGACTGCGAGCTCCGCGTAAAGTACCCCCTTGCCGAGGAGGCGTCGTAGGGAGGAGGCGCCGAGCAGGCCGTTGGAGGCGAGGCTGTCGGCGGAAGCGCTGACCCTGAGGTCGCAGTTTTGGTCCCTGATGGCGGCGTCGAGCAGGGTGAGATCCCGTCCGAGCCGGCGGCCTGAGCTATCCTCCCTTGAAGTTTTTTTCTTTTTAGAATTGTGTAAGCTCCGGGCATTTTTTGTAAAGCTGAGGAGCCCAGAATACCTTATATTTATTATTGATTATAAATAAAGTATACTTTTTCTTTGCTTGAATGTCTGCTCATTCTGTAAGTGCTTTAGCTCGTGTACTTTTCGTTGTTCAAGTCTTCATTCTGCAAGTATTTTTAGCTCGTAAGTCTTGCGAGTGTTAGGTCGGTGTCCGGCCTTTCTAGGTGTCGATCATACGTCGAGTGTGAGTTGACCGATAGCCAAGTGTAAGAAGGTCGGTACCCTCCCTGGCCCCGAAGTCGAGGTGGCGATCGCGCATCTAGCATGAGTCGAATGAGAGCTAAGTGTAGGAAGGTCGGTACCCTCCCTGTCCCCGGAGTCGAGGTGGCGATCGCATATCTAGCATGAGTCGAATGAGAGCCAAGTGTAGGAAGGTCGGTACCCTCCCTTACCCCGGAGTCGAGGTGTCACTCGATTTGTTGCGAGTCTTAAACTCATGTCTCCGTAGGGTAGGAAGCTGCTCCTTTCGGATGGACCGAGCACGAATCTGCACGGTGGCCTAGCATTGAGGGCCTTGGATCCACAGCGTTGTTGGGCATGAAGCTACCCGCTGGTGGATTAACCGAGCAGGAAGCTACTCGGTCACCTCTTAAGGAGGGCTTTAGATCCACAGCGTTGTTGGGCAGGAAGCTACCCGCTGGTGGATGAGCCGAGCAAGAAGCTACTCGGTTGCCTCATGAGTAGGGCTTAGATCCGCAGCGTTGTTGGACAGGAAGCTACCCGCTGGTGAATGAGCCGAGCATGAAGCTACTCGGTCGCCTCGTGAGGAGGGCTTTAGATCCACAGCGTTGTTGGGAAAGGAGTTACCCGCTGGTGGATGAGCCGAGCAGGAAGCTACTCGGTCGCCTCGTAAGGAGGGCTTTGGATCCATAGCATTTGTTGGGCAGGAATCTACCCATTGCGGATGAGCCGAGCAAGAAGCCACTCGGCCACCTCGTGAGGAGGGCTTTAAATCCACAACGTTGTTGGGCAGGAAGCTACCCGCTGGTAGATGAACCGAGCAGGAAGCTGCTCGATCTCCTCGTGAGGAGGGCTTTAGATCCACAGCATTTGCTGGGCAGGAATCTACCCGTTGTGGATGAGCCGAGCAGGAAGCTACTCGGCCGCCTCGTGAGGAGGGCTTTATATCCACAACGTTGTTAGGTAGGAAGCTACCTGCTGGTGGATGAGCGGAGCAGGAAGCTACTCGTGAGGAGGGCTTTGGTCGGCTACTTATATGCACATCCGAGCTTCATTTACTTGAGTGAAGGGATGGTCTTTGCTTGATGGGCAGAAAGCTACCCGCCGACCTTGCGGGATGTTTTAGCATGAAAACAAAAAGAAGCAGTTCATATTGCAGGGAAGCAAGAATATCTGTTATTAAATAAAATACATATTCAGTGATACAGTTTAAACTCTCCTATATTGAATGCCCGGATTCGGTGGTTGTTCTTGTTGCTTGGACTCGTGTCAGTCGGTGACGACCATGATCCGCCCGATCGTCAGCTCTCCGGCTTCGGGTTGGTCGGCTTGACCTCTATCTACTTGACGTTTTTCTCGCAGGTATTTCACCAGGTGACCTGAGCGGATTAACTCCTCGATGTAATTACGGAGCTGCTTGCAATTCTCCGTCGGGTGACCCTGCGACCTGTGATAGGCGTAGTACGGGCCGCGGAGACACTTGTTCGCTTTTTAGGTAACTGGCGGGAGCTTAAAAAACCTCTCGCCCTTAGCTTCCTCCAACAGCTCGGTCTGGGAGATGTTCAGGGGAGTGTACTCCTGAAACCTCGGGGAGTAAGGTTTAGGGCGGTCAACTTTCTTTTTCTCTTCCCTGTCCCTTTTCTTTCAATCCACTTGGTCACCTCGGGGCGGTTTGAGTTAACCTCGGACTCGAGCTGGATCTCACGTTCGGTCCAGGATTTTACTTCGGCCATGGTCTTAGGTTGCGCTAATGCAAAAGAGCATAGCCATTATTTTTGCCTAAGACCCGACCTTAGTGTGGTGATGATTGTTTCGTCGCGGTGCTCGAGAACCTCCAGGAGGGCGTTGTAGAAGCGAGTGACATACCCCTTGAAGGATTACTTATCCCCGCTCTTTATGGTGAACAGGTAGTCGACCGTCCTCTTCTGTCATATGTTCCCAACGAAATGACCGAGGAATTGGGTAGCCAATTCATCAAAAGTCGAGATGGAGCGCGGCGCGAGCCCCCGAAACCAGTCCCGACCAGCTCGGATTAGGGTTGTGGGAAAAGCTCGGCATTGAGGCGCGTCCGAGTTGTCCTGAAAGCTCATGCCCACCGTAAATGCGTCTAAGTGATCCTTCGGATCAGACTTCCCGTTGAAGAGAGCCATTTTGGGAGGTTTGTTCCTGGACGAGACGTGCTAGGCCAGCAGCTTTTCTGTAAAGGGCTTTGTGAGCGAGTCGGAGGAATACCTGGCTCCCTCGCCGGACTAATGGCCATCTTGCTGTATGCCTTCGATTTTCTTCTCGAGAGCTTCGAGACGGTGGTGATACCCCAAGGATTCAGTGCAGTCGGAGTGGCGGCTATCCCCGCTCCTGGTCTGTGCGGCGGTGCGGCTTCTATTCCGCTCTATCAAATTTCGTAGATCCTCGGGTGAGATCCTTCTCGAGTAGTCCCGACGCGCGCCATTTGCACGGTCCCGACGGGAGTGAGGGCGTCGGTCGTTCCTGGAAGCAAGCGAGCTGACTGACACCTCCTCAGGGGGCGTGGGAGCACGGCGGATCTCGGGGCTATGGTCTAGTCTTCCCCGAGACCGCGGTGTGGAGCTGTGCGGCGCCCAGCGGGTCATGGAATCATTCATCGCATGGAGGCCCTGGTTGCCGGAGTCGGCACGCTGGCGTTCGGCGGCGTTGAGGTGAGCGAGGTCATCCTCCCTTCTGCGGAAGTCGTTATCCCGGGGAGAGGGAACTGTGATCTGGTGGGCTGGGCCCGCCACTTGAACGCGGACGAGTGCGTCCGCCATTGATGTGAGTCTGTCGATCCAAGCTGATAAGGCGTTGATGACGTTTGGAGGGGGAGTATAACCGCCCACGCCTCCGTTGTGGGGGGTGTGGCAGCTCGTATTGGGATCGTCGCGGTTTTCGCCCGCCATCTGTTCGAGGGCGAAAGGTCAACTTGATGGGTTGGGAAGCTTTAGAACGTTCCCACAGACGGCGCCAACTGATAGAGGTTGAGATCTCCCTCAGATGTTATCCTCCGTCAATCTGTAGCGAGCGTTCTCGGACGATTGAGATTTGTTGTGAGAGTTGTTGAGCGTATGGATCTCAGTGGGTTGGTATTGTTGTTGACACTAAGCTATCAGCAAGGGAAGTCCTGGGATTGGTGACCACCGTAGGACCCTCCGACGATCAAGTTAGTGCCGAGAAATATGAGCAGAGTAGCGGCGTATTGGAATCAATTCGAGTTACCTGATTCATCTGAGTGAGGGGTTTATATAGTGGTCGTGCGGAGCGAGCCGGTGCGAAATCCTCGTCGTCGGTTACGCCCTCGGAAACGGCGAGATCCATCCATTAATGACGGGATACGCTCATTAATGGGGGACGCGCTAGCGTAGGACACAAGATGTGGGGCGGCGGATATCTCGCTTTGGCGAGATACGCGGAGCCGTTGCGGAGGCGCTTGGGCTCTGCGTTCTCGGTTGATATCGGGAGAGCCGAGGAAGCTCGGCCTGTCCGATGACTCGGAGATGAGTCGGGAGGCCGAGGAAGCTCAGGCCTGCAATAGCTCGGAGACGAGCAAAAGAGGGTGCAAGTTCGGCTGCTGGATTGCTCGAGGGCACGAAATGAGGGTGTAAGCTCGGAGATCATCCGAGGAAAGTCACCAATGCTCCACACTAACTTTACCTCGGCAGCCCCCAGGAGTCTTGCGGGCTGACACGGATGACACGTCACTCGCCACGTGTCGTGATCTGAAAAACTCCCACTTATAAGCATCATCAGGTGTAAATTTTGATCCCAACACATGGAACTCCTTGAATTTTTTAAACGTTCAGAGGAATTCCAATGTCAGCTTTGGCTTGCCAAGTTTTTTTGTTTTTTCTAAGCAGAAACACCACTACATCTTTTGATAGCAAATCAAGAGATTTAAAATCAATTTGACAATACAAAAAAACTGATATTATAAATCATGACTACAAGACGAAAGGTTGAATTTGTATGGCCATACCCTTTCTTTATATATATACACACACAACACACCTTGTTGCAGGAGGGTTCTGCGGACAAGATCTGAATAGTAGTTGATAGAGATGAGGCCGATCAAACGTGATCCGATGATGGCTGTAATCAAGTATAATAACGGTTGAGATGAGGAAGGCGCTAGCTGAAAAAAATTGAGGGGTTGCGACGTGAGGGGCGTGTGCTAGCTAGCTGAAAAGAATTAAAAGTATATATACATTGCCGACGTCATGTAAACAATACCGACGGAAAAGGTTCTTATATTAAATTTTATTATTATTTTTTTTGATAAAATAGATTTCATGATTATTATATAATAAATCCGTCGGCAAAGTAGACAATGCGACTGAACAGACCCAACAAACGAAATTCCGTGGGGAACGTCTAACATTCGTGATGGAATTTGCTCATCGCCAAAGTTTCGTCGGTAATGAGATGCTTTGTAGCGTTGAGTGCACCATAAATTTACTTTCTGTCATGCTTCATATCTCAGAGGAATGAAAGAAAGACAACTATTCAGAATAAAACAATCACTACTCAAACAATGCAAACCCTTTGTCTTTGTAAATGTTTGCATTATTTTCAGTTCATATATAGGATTCCAAACAAAAGTTTGAGAAGCCGCCACTTAATCATTACTCTTTATGATATGCAAACTCTAAAGCTTAGATGTTAAATTCGGATTGGTTGGGGATTAATTAGAATTTAATTCTAATTTCTTTGGTTTAGATTTAAATCTAATTTTTAGATTAAATTCATATTTATTTTTAATTTAAATATGGATTTATCTTCCAGCATTTATTTACCCTATAAATATGATGTTTTCTCTAAGATTTGATGTATCCATAATTCTCTAATAATCTAGGATTTGATTAGAGTGGGAGTGGGTGGCCAAGGGCGATCGTGGGATAGAGAGAGGTTTTATAAGAGATGGTATTTTTTTGTAAAGGAGGGTAGGTAGTCAGTGTAATCTCTTGTATTTTTTTCTCACAGCGGAAGTTTTCATCCCGGTTTGCCTGATTAAATGGGTAATTTTTGTATGTTGTTGGTGGTGTGTTCTTTCTGTGCAATTTGGTATCCGTCAGATAGTTCTTTTTTAATCTATCCTAAAACAAAGGTCTTATATTTCCATTGCGCATAGATACATAATATTTACAACAAGTGATATCAGAGCGTCAAGTTCGCGTTTTGGAGTTGATTGGGAAGATGGCGTCTACAAATTATAAAATCGAAAAGTTCGATGGGCGCAATAGTTTTAGTCTATGGAGATTGAAGATGACGGCGTCGTTGAAGTAACAAGGTGTGCATAAGATTGTATTTGCGAAAGGCAGAATTCCGGCGACGGCTACAACAACAGAGAGTGAAGAGATGTTAGACAAACCTGACAGTTCGATCCAGCTTTCAATTTTCGATAAAGTTCTTTACGAAGTGACGCAAAAGATGACAACGGTAGGATTGTGGAACAAGTTGGAGTCACTTTACATAAAGAAATTTCTTACTAACCGATTCTATCTAAATCAATCTGGTATCATGGTATCAACAAAGGAGGTAAAGTTGCTAACCATCATGGAGACGGTTAGGAAGACTATTTATTTGTGAAGGTTGTTGGGTTTGGATATTCTAGAGAAAGTGAGAGTGTTCTTCTTAGAGGTCAAGAAGAAGGTAATGTCTCTTACAAAGGTAAGTATCCTAAAGAATCCGTTTGGCGCATTTCTAAAATGGTTCCGGTCTAAATTCAAGATTTGCCCAGTAAATTATTGAGGTACCTTCGAGCACAAGGCGATGAGAACGGAGTTCCAAGATATTGAGAAAGTGAAGAGATTATGGTAAATTTGAATCAAGGCGAAGATTGTTGAATTTGATTTAAATTCGGATTAGTTAAGAGTTAGTTAGTATTTAAATCTAATTTCTTTAGTTTAGATTTAAATCTAATCTTTAAATTAAATTCATATTTATCTCTAATTTAAATATGGATTTATCTCCTAATATTTATTTATCCTATAAATATGATGCTTTCTCTAATGGTTTGATGTATCCATAATTCTCTAATAACCTAGGGTTGATTAGAGTGAGATAGAGCGAGCTTTTGTAAGAGAGGGTATTTCTTTGTAAAGGAGGTTGAGCAGTCGGTGTAATCTCTTGTAATTTTTTTTCATAGTAGAAGTTTTCATCACGATTTGCAGGATTATGTGCCGGTTGCATCGAACCTGGGTAAATTTTGTATGTTGTTGGTGTGTTCTTTTCGTGTGATTTGATATCCGCCGGATAGTTCTTTTTCAATCTACCCTAAAACAAAAGTCTTGGATTTCCACTACGCATAGATATGTAATCCTTATAACAAAAGGCGTATATCATCTATTTATGGTTCATCTTTTTCGAAAAATGATGTAAATATTAAAGTTACCAGACAAATTCATTGTTTCATTCAAGATATTTACATCCTATTTATATTCTTATAATCTCTTTTATATTCAAAATTCAAATCCTATCTCTTTCTCTTCATCCAACCACCGTTATCCAATCATCCCTTTCAATTTCTAGGAACACGTCTACAACTTCATTTGACACCTCAAGATTTGGAGGGAAAAAGAGAGAAAACGTTCTCAATATTTAAATCGCATAATATCTATTTTAAGCATAGCATATCTATTTTACATTGCCAAAGACTCTTAGCCCAAGCGGCGAGAACAATGTCCGATGAAGTAGGTCCTGATTCCCCCTCTTCCCAACACACACACACTTGCAGTGGCAGGAAAGGTTTCCAACCCTATCCCCCTTCCAAATGCTTAGGGGCTATTGAGAAAAATAATTTTAAAAATATCTATTTTACTTATCTATGGCACGTGTAATAAGCTAATTATGCTTAGCTAGAGATGTACACACCAAATTCCCTCAAGCAAAAAAAATATAACAGCAAGAAAATAATTTGTCTTTACTATTATAATTCAAACTCTTTAGATAATGATATCATTATTACACCATTTTGCAACAAAAAAACTCAAAAGAAAGGAGACAATTTATAGAAAAAAGACAAAAGAGCATCCAACTCGTCTTTCTCACGCAGTTTATGAAAAAGCCAAAAGAATATCCAACTCAACTCTCTCACACATTAATCAAACCCAAACCCACCCACCCACCCCCACCAAAACCACTCATTCAAAAAAAGACATGCACCTAAATTAAGAAAAATGAAACCTTTTATCAGTACTTATAATATTTTGATTCCTCCTATATATCTTATTTTAACCGTTATTATTTGAGAATAAGAAAATGTGTAACTCGTATACAGTTTATTTATTTCCTTAAAACATATTTTTTCTTAAAAATTAAAATGAAGAAAAAGTCGAACATGCTTCTTTGAATTGGGGAACCCCCAGAGAAATTCCTCATAATACTTGTGTCTCTATTAATGGAATTAGTTTCTAATGATTTAATAAAGTATGTTACAATGTCCAATGACTTGCCTCAAACCTCATTTTTTTTAAAATTCTTTTTTTAAAATAAATATTAAAAAAAATAGGAAAATGAAAAACATGTGGGACCACCAAACGATGTAAAGATGCGTGACGGCTGCGGACTCTTTCTCCAACCTTTTAATCTACACGAGATATACGCGGTTGGGGCGACCTCATTTACTTCGCCAAGAAGAATATTTCGCTTCTTTAAGGTTTTCCTTTATTATTCCCAAAAATAACAATTTTATATGCAACCCCGTATATTTTTTTCGTCAAAAAAAAATGTGCAACCCGGTTTGGATCCGGATCATCTGCTCGATTTTTTCCTAGTTATTTCATGCAATGCATATCCGATGGTTGAAATCAAGAGGAAAACGGGAGATGCCCTATGCCTATCAGAATTAAGACAGGAAATCAGAGAGCCGGTATAAACAAAGGCGATCTTGATTTTTAAAGGCAATGGAACGCCACATACGATATTGTGATCTAGATAGCAATCGCGAAGATATATCTTCGAGTGGGAAGAACGGAAACCTCACAATTCGAATAGTACTTGATCAAAAGACCCAACAAACAAGAATTAATCCACTTGCTAACGGAATAGGTGTCCGGCAAGAAGGCCGAAGTAGGCACTCCCAAAAGAAAAAAATACTTCTCCTTTCAAACCATAGAATCCATATGTGCTACCTGGTTGGTGACTGACTGTAAAGATCGGATTGCTTTGGAAGCTCAAAACTATTCCGGCTCTCTAATTAATCACCAATCATATAGCGTATTTAGAATTTACCAAGGCTGGTATATAAAGTATTGCTCAAATATGAATATATGCATATCCATTCTTCAATGGTACTCAAGAAAACTAATATAACGATCATGATGATATCCATGTACCACTATAACAAGAGAAGCCTGGTTTAAATTTACTTAATTATGTTGTCGACATCATTTAATGAACTTTAACTTGTCATTTTCCTTGGTTGGCTGGTATTTCAATCTGGGTGGTCTCTGTTAACTATTAAACAATAAATCCCAGGTATAATAATATATTATTGGTCTATTCTATTTCTCTTGTCTCGGCTCTCCTTCTTCGTCCATGTGCATTGTTTTGAGAATAAAACTTATATATGAGTTTTAAAAGTTTTTAAAAAAATTTTAAGGTGACATTTTATTCATGCTTTAAAGCATTTTTAATTCTATCATCATACCTATCAATGTTCAAAGAGCAAAGTTTTTTTGATGTAGAAAAATAAGTTGTTGTAAGTTGTTGAATGCCAGCAGGGGCATATGAACCACAGCCATAGGGGCTGTTTGGTAGATCGAATTTGGAGATGCATGCAACATTTGTTGTAAAAAATATTTATTTCATATATTTGTTTAGCAATAAATTTGAGTTGAAGCAACATTTGTTGCACTCATTTTGGTTGTAACAAGAGTTGCAACTTTGGGAATGGTGGGTATGGTAATTATTATAGGATGCCACACAAGCCTGGACGGAGCCATGATTCTAAGTTTGGAGGGACGGACATAACTAAAGAAAATACCAATGAAACTATGCAAGTTATGTATGTAAACTATCGAACCTCAAAACTCGGATCTTTTATTTGATTAAATGGGTTTGATTATGTAATTTACTGAGATTTATGAGTTATTTGAAGGTTGTATTTGAATGTTCAGATTTAACAAGCATATATATCTTTAAAAAATATATCTACTGAATATTACATATATCCGCATAGCAGTCATATATTATACAAATAGTTAAACTGAAATATAAGAAACAATCAAAGCAAGGAAAAAATTTATAATATGGCTTATATAATGTATGAAGAAGAAGATGATTAAACAACTTAATTTTAAATTAATTCGGAATTTTGAATGAAATTAAGAAATGAGCAGAAAAAAATATGTGATCAAGTATTGATTGTAATTGAATTTCTTTTCCCTTTGTTCTATAGATAAATGCAATTACATAATTAGATAGATATGATCAATAGGTTTGCAAATAGGATTTGCTTTATGAGGATTTTGAAACGGTTGCTTTTGTTATATAGCATTATCAATTGTAGTTAAATATCTTTGGCAAATATTATTGACTGCGATCTTTATTTAATATACGATGATAAGTATCGGAATTAGAATTAGAATAAAAAAAGATAGTTACTAGATCTTAATTAATAGCTAAACATAAGTATGGATAATTATTTAGTTAGTTAGGGTATTCTTTAATGATGGACCAGAAATTATAGGATGGTTGTTATAGCTTTTTAGCAGTTTTTAACTTCTATTAGAAATTATAGAAGACGAATGCAGAAATTATAAGAGGTGAGGGAGGCGATCGCCCCCACACGCCCCTCCTTCCATCCGTCCATGCACATAAGATTTTGGCTATTATTTTTTGCTAACCAAACATGCCCTTAGTATCAAAACACATCATAGCAAAAGCGCATGTTGACATCCACTATGTAAATATTCTGTCTTCTACACGCCAAACGATTAGAACCTCCCTCTGGTTCATTTATAGGTTTTTCAAACATGAGAAAAAAACATGGAACTTATAGCATCCCAATAAGTCCAGTTTATAAAAAAATAAAAAGATAAAACTGAAAATAGAAATTAGAGAAAAAGATAAATATTTGATTTCAATAGTAATAAAACTAGAAAGAAGTTAAAATGAGATGTCCGTGTGTGAGTGCTGTGTGTGTTCCTATTATCTTCCGAAATTTCCTCGCTCTGCTCCCTTTCCTTCTCCCTATAAAAACCACCGCCTCCCCCAAAATTCATCCCAAAATCTCCCCCAAAAACTTCTCTCTCTCAGATCTCTGAAAAAGTCATGAGCTACTACAACCAGCAGCAGCCCCCCGTCGGCGTTCCTCCCCCTCAAGGTGCCGCCTTTTTCATCTCTTCTCCTACAATTTTCGATCTTTTTCTTTTTTTCCTGCTAGGGTTAGGGTTTCTGATTGGATCTAGGTTCCCCCCCCTTTTTGTGGCTTATTAGGTTATCCGCAAGAGGGATACGCGAAGGACGCGTACCCACCGCCGGGATACCCGCCGCAGGGCTACGCGCAGGGATACCCACCTCAGGGCTACCCGCCACAGCAGGGAGGATACCCGCCGCAGCAGGGAGGCTACCCGCCGCAGTACGCGCAGCCGCCGCCTCAGCAGCAGCAGCAGAGCAGCGGGCCCTCCTTCATGGAAGGATGGTGAGTCCTCCATCTTTTATAGATCTCAGATCTCGATATTTTTTATCGATTCGTCGATTTTTTTTGGTTGATGTTTTCATCAGCCCTCAAGTTTGTGATTGGAAATCGCGGGGGCGGCGCAGGATAGCACGTGATTGTAGGAATGGCTATCGTGCGCCGTCGCCTGCGCTTCGGTCGCAGGCGCACGGTAGGACGGGCTGTGCTATCGTGCGCCGGTCTTGGCGTGAGGATCGAGGTGGGTGCTTTGATGGCGACGCGTTGCTGTAAATTCTCGGTATTTGGAGCAGGGATGACGTGACGCGCTAACTGCTCCCACCTTGTGAATTTCCTAGAATGCCCTTGGACGTTTCTCGAAATATCTCTGCTTTCTGTGCCGTGTAGGTCTCGCGAGCGTCGTCCCTTTCACACCGAGATTTAAAAAATTAATCTTTTACTTTTTTTACTGATTTGTATTTAAGTTAAAAAGATAAATTATGATTATTGTGGAGTTTGATTGAACATCAACATTAGTAGTTGGTGGGCAACCATCACCTAAGAGGCCATAACATGATACGATGCAAGCATGGTTTGAACCTTGGACTTGTTGCTTGTCTGCAAGCGGGGTTTCAGTCCATCCTGGACCTCACACGATTGCGTATGATCGATTAGTTAATTTGATGTGTTACTTATTAAATAATCATTTGATCCTAAAGATTTAGGTGAAACAAACCCAAAATTCGAGTCTTCATCTTCATTATTCATTATGCAGATTGTATATACGACGCATTTTGCTTTTTGCGGATTTCAATTTTTATATTAATGTTTAGTTTTGTGAAGTCCCAACTTGTCCTCCAATCTCCATTGGATATAACATTGTAGCTCTTTCCTCCGTCCTCCATACGTTTGTGCCGTGAGATATCCTGAAAACTATTCTTAAACACGACCAAGCTCATATACAGTGTTATTAAACATGCAATATAAAAACATATATATACACCTATTAATATTTACAACATCATCAAAACTAAATAATCGGATTACGAAAATTCACAATCCATCAATCTCACCCTTTTTGATGTTAAAATATTAATAGAAAAAGTATATCAATATATTCGAAGTATATAAAAGTAATACAAATGTAAGAACGCAAACCATATATTGATATACCACAATCCTATTATCCTCCCCTTTTTTGACAACATCAAAAAAGGTGTCTAGGGAGTTTAAAACGTTTGAATCACTCCTTCTAAACATATGCATACATCTAAAACGAATGAAATGTTTGAAATCACTCCCCCTAAATGTGCCTATAGGTGATTAATAGGAGTTGATATGAGCAGGAGAAAGACAAATTAGGCAATGACTAACATCAACAAGTATGTATATAAGAAATATGAATAAGAGCAAGCGATACATGCGAAAATCCACACAAATGAAAATTGCAGACATTTCAATCTACTGAACACATTCAGTTCTCTCCTAATAAAAGAAAAACCTGTAGCATCAAGGGGTTTGGTAAAAATATCCACTAATTGATTGTGTGTAGATATGTGCTCAATAATGATGTTCCTTTTTTCATGATGATCATAAAGGAAGTGGTAGAGAACATCAATGTGTTTGGTACGACTATGTTGATTAGCATTCTTAGTCATGTGCACCATGCTCGTGTTATCACAAAAAATAGGTATGTGATCAACAAAAACATCAAAATCTTCTAGCTTATGCTTCATTCATAGGATTTGAACAAAACAAGCACCCGCGGTAATATATTTCGCTTCGGCCGTGGAAAGTACAATCGAGTTTTGCTTCTTGGAAGACCAAGAAACTAGACAATTTTCACTCGTGCTTTTACGGTCTATTTGGCTACCCGCATAGTCCACATCCGAATTAGATCTAAAATAAAAAAAATTGTTCTTCGGAGACCACAAATCTAAACCAATTGTCCCTTTAAAATATCAAAAAAATTCTTTTTACCGCACTTAGATGCGATTCTTTGGGACAAGATTAGAAACGAGCATACAAGCAAACACTAAATATTATATCGGGTCTACTTGCGGTTAAGCAAACTAACAATCATACCTCGAAATCGTATAATGCCAACATCATTGTCGGATTCATCTTTGGAAAGCTTCACATTGGTGGTCATTGGAGTGTTGCTCGGTTTAGCATCTTCAAGCTCAAACTTTTTAATTAGCTTCTTTGTGTACTCGGCTTGATTTATAAAAATACCTCCCTTAGGTTGTTTGATTTGAAGATTGAGGAAATAATTGAGTTCACCTATCATGCTTATTTCAAATTCTTTTTGTATACTAGAGGCAAACTCCTTGCATAAAAACTCATTAGTCGATCCAGAAATAATATCAACATAAATTTGCACAATCAAAATCTCATCATTTTTCTTTTTGATAAAAAATATGGTATCAACCTTGCCCTTTGAAAAACCATTCTCAAGAAGAAAAGTACACAATCTAGCCTACCAAGCTCTAGGAGCTTGTTTCAAACCATACAATACTTTTTCTAACTTGTAAACATGATTTAGAAACTGGAAATCTTGAAATCCGGGCGGTTGTTTCACAAAAACCTCTTCTTCAAGAAAATCATTCAAAAAATCACTTTTTACATCCATTTGAAAAACTTTAAAATTCTTAAAATATGCATATGAAAGAAAAATACAAATGGCTTCTAATCTAGTATCTAGAGAAAAAGTTTCATCAAAATCAATACCCTCTTCTTTATTGTAACTTTGTGCTACAAGTCTAGTCTTATTCCTAGTGATCACACCAAATTCATCAAGTTTATTTTTGAAAACCCATTTGGTATCAATAACATGTCTATCACTGGGTCTAGGAACTAGTTTCCAAACATTGTTCCGTTCAAATTGAACAAGTTCCTCTTGCATATCCATAATAGTTTCTTTAACATTTATAGGTTCAATTTGAGACAAGAAAGCTATATTTGCAAAGAGATTAGAATTACGAGAACGAGTAGTTACCCCCTTTGATATATTACCTATGATTTGCATAGGTGGATGATCTTTCTTGTATCTCCAATCTTTTGAAAAGGTTGGCACGGATTCGTCATCGGTTTTTGCTTCTTCATTTGAAGGAGGCTCTTGTTGAGTATTTTCCTTTGAAATATCAAATTTCTGAGCACGAACCCATTCATCTTCCTTTTCATTTACTACAACATTCTTGGTAAATAGATTAGTTTCATCAAACTTTACATGCATACTCTCTTCCAAAGTTTTAGAATTTTGATTGAAAACACGATAAGACTTACTAGTAGTAGAGTAGCCAAGATAAATACCCAAATCACTTTTAGAATCAAATTTTCTAAGATGAACTTTTGTATTTAAAATTAGCATTTTCTTCCGAAAACTTTGAAATAGCCAATGCTGGGTTTTCTATCGTAGTAGAGTTCGTAAGTAGTTTTCTCAAGCCCCTTACGATTTACAACCCTATTTATAATATACAACACGGTATTAACCAATTCGGCCCAAAAATAGTGAGGTAAACTATGTTCATTAAATATTGTCCTAGCCATTTCTTGAAGATATTGATTCTTCCGTTCAACGACTCCATTTTGTTGTCGAGTTCTAGAACAAGAGAATTCATGTTTAACCCTGTGGTCATCATAAAATTCTTCGAAAAACGAATTTTGAAATTCACCTCCGTGATCATCTCGGATTTTAACAATTGAAAGTTGTTTTTCATTTTGCACTTTGTTGAAAAAGGTTTTGAAAGTAACAAAAGCTTTATTTTTTTTGGCAAGAAAGTAAACCTATGTAAATCTCGAATAATCATCAACAATAACAAAAGCAAAAGATTTACCTCCAATACTTAAAGTTCTACAAGGATCAAATAAATCCATATGAATTAATTCAGGAGGATTAGAAGTTGATACCACAACTTTTGGCTTGAACGAGCTTTTGACTTGCTTTCCCATTTGGCACGCATCACATAATTTGTCTCTTACGAACTTGAGCTTTGGAATTTCGGAGACTAAATCCTTGTTGGTGATGTTTGAAAGTAACTCTATGGAAGCATGTCCGAGCCTTCTATGCTAAAGCCAACTCATCTTTTACAACACTTAATCACTCAAAATTTTTATTAGAAATATCACAAGCTTGAATAGAGTAAACATTTCAATTTCTGTTACCACAAAGAATAACTTCGTCATTTGAATCAAGAATTTTTCCAAAATTTTCATCAAAAACAACCTTGAAACCTTTATCATAAAATTGGCTAATACTAAGAAGATTATGCATTAAACCATCGACAAGTACATCTTCTAAAGTAGTAGTATTAAACTTAATATTACCTTTACCAATGATTTTACCTTTCGACATCCTTCTTGTTGTGGGAGCGATCTCTATGGAAACTTCCTCTCTTGTAATCTCTCCGAAGCTTTAGGAATTTATTGAATTGCTTCATAAACAGTGCAATCTCCTCATCGTCTCCACCAAACTCGTTATCGCTAGTTTTGTAGGAAGATTTTGATTTTGATGGAACTTTGGATGAAGCTTTCAGTGCGGTGCTCTTTAGTTTGTCGTTATTGTCATCCTTTTCCTTCTCCTTCTTGTCATAAGCCTTGAGCTCAATCTCATAGGTCTTTAGATTTCCTTAAAGTTCTTCGAACGACATCATTTTTATGTCCGCTATCTTCTTAAGTGTAGTCGTCTTTACCTGCCATTTTTTGATGAGAGAACAAAATTTTTTTCTCACATTTTCTTCATTGTTCATAGGTTCGTCTAGCAAGGAATCAAGAGCATTAGTAATACGAATAAATCGACTAAACATGGTGCTCATATTTTCATCGGGCAACATTAAAAAAATTTCATACTCGGTTTAAAAAAAAACAATTTTGTCCTCTTAACATTGGAACTATCTTCATGAGCATTCAATAAACATTTCCGCATAGCATGAGCATTTTTGCATCTAATAATTCTAGCTAAATCATCCTCGTTAAGACAGGACATATTTGGCTTTATGATTTGCTTCATAAGCCTTTTTATACACCATGGTGCAACTCTCTTCTTCAAGGTCGGGTAAGTCATTCTTTCATAACGGTGTATCTCCACACATCTCTACCTTGAGATTCTAAGAAGGGCTCCATCTGAACTTTCCAAATGGTAAAGTTAATTCCATCAAAGTATGGTGGTTTGGTTATGGACTGGGAATGCCCCGTACTATGTGATGTGGGTGAAGTTGAAGCCGTACGATCTCTCTAGGGATATAATCCTAACAAATAAGAGTACCAAGCTCCGATACCAATTGAAATAATTCTTGAAGGGTGAATAGGATTATGCTAACATACCCACAAATAAAAAATTAACTTGCAAGCAATTAACCACAAATGTAAAGTAAATAAAGAGAGGCAATCGCAAATACGAGGGATTTTATAGTGGTTCAGAAGATCTCCCATTCCACTTTCTATGAGCGTACGAGCTCGTTCCACTAAACACGTCTTCGATGAGATCAACGCGTTGCGCACCCGCAACCCTTTACGTTCTCCTTCCAAATGAGGCCCAATCCTTATACCACTTCTCTCTTACAAAACACTCTTGCACCTAAAGATCTTATAAAAAAATAAGAAAGAAAAGATTACTTCTTTTACTCTCTCACTAATAAGGACTAGGAGGTTAGTGCAGTTGATGAATCATAAGAGTGAATAAAAAATGAGAAGTTTAAACTCTTGAAATTTTTCTAAGTAGTAGTAATGAAGAATAAGTAGTAGTAATGAAGAATATTTTTATTCTGTGTCGTCTTTATCAAAACAAAGCCAGCATTCAAATTTTTTATAAAATCAATAAGTTTAGCCGTTGCAAATTTAAAACATAGTTGTCGCCATCAACTATTATTTGATAGTGATAGGCAGCGGGGCAATTTAGAAAATTTTGCAGGTTTGAAAATTTTATTTCAAGTGATAGCGACATTTAGACAAAGAAATTAATGCGCTTGAAATTTGCTACCGTTTGAATTTTTTTTCAAAAACTATCTTGAAGATAGATGATAAGGACAACGTTATTAAAACAAAAGAAATTTGAAAACGGTTCACATCAAATGCAGTTAGGGAAAAAATGGCGATGGAACATTATATACATTTAAAGCTCAACGGCTGCTAAAGAGAACAAGAATGCAAATGCATTCAATAAGCTATTTGAAAATTTTAGAGACTTGTAAACATCTCACATGTTGAGAATACCCAAGATTAAAGAGGTTTTGAAGAGAATGAAATCAAGAAAAGCGGTTGGTCCAGACAATATTCCTATCGAGATTTGGAAATGCTTAGAAAAGATAGGCGTTAAATAGCTCACAGATCTGCTTAATAAGATTTGGCAGACCAAAAAGATGCCTAATGAGTGATGAAAAGTACATTTGTACCTATCTATAAGAAAAGAATGACATTCAAAGTTGCTTAAATTATCATGAAATAAAACTTATGTGTCACACCATGAAGGTTTGGGAGATAGTGATTGAACACATGCTAAGCAAGGATGTTAAGATAACAGAGAATCAGTTTGGATTCATGCTTAGACGATCGACAACAGAGAGTGTTCATTTGCTTCGTAAACTTATCGAGCGTTTTCGAGAGAGGAGAAGAGATTTGCATATGATATTTATTGACTTAGAGAAAGTGTACGACAAGATACCTAGAAATGTATTATGGAGGACAATGATGAAGAAGGGGGTCTCAGTCAAGTATATTGAAATAATCAAGGACATGTACGATGGAGTAGTGGAAAATGTTAAAACTTGCGGCGACCTAACGAGTGATTTTCCGATTACAATTGGCTTACATCAACAATCTGCATTAAGTCCATTCTTGTTTATCATCGTGATGGATGAGCTTACTAGAACTATCCAAAACGAGATACCTTGGTGTATGCTATTCCTTAAGATATTGTTTTAATAACTGAGACGAAAGCAGGGGTTAATACCAATTAGAATTATGGAGGTAAACGTTGAAATCTCAGGGATTCAGATTGAGCAGGTCTAAGACATCATATATGTACTACAAATTTAGCAAATAGAGAAGTCGAGACCACATTGGTACAATACTGGATGAACAAGAGATATCACCGAGTGATCAGTTTAGATATCTAGGTTTCATCATCCAAAAAATGGGGAGATCGATAGTGATGTCAATTAAAGGATCCAAGCTGGTTTGTTGAAATGGAGGAGTGTAACATGGATTTTGTGCGATCGTAACTTTTCGTTAAGATTGAATGGAAAGTTTTATCGGAGCGCTATTCAGCATGCCTTATTATATAATACAGAATGTTGTGCTTCTAAGAAGTATCATACACAGAATATGCACATAGCGGAAATACATATGTTTCGTTGGATATGTGGTAACCCTAGAAAATATAAGGTGCGAAATGAAGATATTCGTGTAAAAGTCGGTGTAGTACCTGTGGAGGAGAATATACGGGAAAATCGGTTAAAATGGTTTGGCCATATGCGACGCAGACCTATGGAAGTTCCGATTCGACGAATGGATACTATTGATATAGACAATGTCATAAGGGCGAAAGAAAGACCGAAGAAAATATAGATGGAGGTGATACGAAAAGATATTGTTGCTAAAGGCCTTAATGAAAGTATATTGTTCGATAGGAGTGAGTGAAGACGGAAGATTTATGTGATGGACCCGGTGTGATTCTTAGGTTGGTTCATGAAGCCTACCCCATATGCTTTGAATAAAAGGCTCAGTTGTTGTCAACATCTCACATGCATGTGCATGCTTTCATTTAAAGAGGAATTACGTATTAAAACATCCATGCATGCTTTCCTAAAGATTTAATTAATATATTAGTATACTTAGGTTGTAAATCGCAATTTAAACATATCAAAAATTAACGGCAAATTATGTAAAAAAAATATTTAGAGTCAGCTCATCACTATGAATCTATTGACACTAATTTTGTCATCCGATGAAACAGTAATTTTAAACTCATTTTCTAATATACAAAACTTATTTTTAGTTAAATAATTATTAGAAAATAACAAAATCCTCAAAAAATCCATGAAAAATATTTTTCTAATTATGGAAAAACTCAGTGATTATAATGATATATAATTTGTCAATTTTTATGCATTATGAAAAAATGTTATTTTGAATAAAATATTGATGCGAAATGCATATGTGATGTGTGTAATTCCCTAGTATTTTAATCCCTTTATATTTGATTCCTAAAGAATGAGGTGAAACAAACTCAAAAAAACCCAAAATGCGAGTCTTCATCTTCATTAGTCATTATGCAGCTTGTATACGACTCGTCTTGCTTTTTGCGGACTTCAATTTTTATATTAATGTTTAGCTTTGTGAAGTCTCAATTTGCCCTCCAATCTCCATTGGATATAACACTGTAGTTTTTTCCTCCGTCCATACGCCTATGCCATGAAATATCCCGAAAACTATTCTCAAACACGATCAATATCATATATGGTGTTATGAAATATACAATATAAAAATATATGTATGTACCTATTAATATTTACAACATCATTAAAACTAAATAATCGGATTACGAAAATCCACAAGACGAGTTATATACAAGCTTCATAATAATTAATGAAGATGAAGGCTCGCATTTTGGGTTTTTTTTTTGGTTTGTTTCACCTAATTCTTTAGGAATCAAATCTAAAAGGGACTAAGATGTTAGGGAATTATTCAAAATATCATTGTGCATAAAATTTGACAAATTATATATCATTATAATCACATAGTTTTTCCAAAGAAAAATATCTTTCATGGATTTTCGAAGGGTTTTTGTTATTTTCTAATAATTATTTAACTAAAAATAAGTTTAGTATATTAGAAAATGAGCTTAAAATTACTGTTTCATTGGACGACAAAATTAGTGTCAATAGATTCACGGTGATGAGCCGACTCTAAATGTTTTTTATATAATTTTCCATATTTGATATGTTTAAATTGCGATTTACAACATAAGAATATTGATATATTAATTAAATGTTATAGGAAAACATGCATGGATGTTTTCTTTTTGGGACCCACCATCACTCTTAAAATATGCACAAGTCTTTTTCATAAACAATTTCTCTTTAAATGAAAGCATGCACATGCATATGAGATGTTTACATGTCTCTAAAATTTTCAAATAGCTCTTTGAATGCATTTGCATTCCTTTTCTTTTTGGCAACCGTTAAGCTTTAAATGTATATATTGTTCCATCGTCATTTTTTTCCTAACCGCATTTGATATGAATTGTTTTCAAATTTCTTTTATTTTAATAATGTTGTCATGTCATCCATTTTCAAGATAGTTTTTTAATTTTTTTCAAACGATAGTAAATTTCAAATGCATTAATTTCTCTGTCTAAATGTCACACCACACTTGAAATAAAATTTTCAAACACCTTGCAAAATTTTCCAAATTGCTCCACTTCCTATCACCATCAAATAATGGTTGATGGCGACAGCTGTGTTTTAAATTTGCAACGGCTAAACTTATTGATTCGATAAAAATTTTGCATCCTTCTTTCGTTGTATAAGATCTCTTAGATGTAAGAATGTTTTGTAAGAGAAAAGTGGTGTAAGGATTGGCCTCAATTGGAAGGAGATTGTAAAGGGTTGCGGATGCGCAACGTGTTGGTCTCATCGAAAACATGTTTAGTGGAACAAACCTGTGCGCTAAAAAAAAGTGGACTAGAAGATCTCCTGAACCATTATAAAACCCCTCGTGTTTGCGATTGCCTCTATTTATTTGCATTTACATTTGTGGTTTATTGTTGCAAGTTAATTTTTTATTTGTGGGTATTGTTAGCATAATCCTATTCAAACACCCCCCTCTAGGATTATTTCAATTATATACTCCGCCCAAGACTAGTTTCCTCAGTTATCGTATGTTGTACATGATTTATGGTTGCATAAATCCCCACAACATATGATCAAGCAATTACCATTCCAAAAATGGCAAGTAGGATTTGAAGCTTCACCAATCAAAGTTAGATCAATATTTTTTCTGTGTCGTACTTGATGTGATTATTGTGATTTACTTTTAGTTTGCGTCTTATGTTCATACAAATCTTTTTTAAATTAAAGTGTTTTCTACTGTCATAATCTATATAATTGCTTAGCCCCTGACCTCTTCCATATTTTTATTGCAGCTTGGCAGCACTCTGCTGTTGTTGCCTCCTCGAGGCTTGCTTTTGATCGGGGGAATCGAGTGTTGATGGGCTGAAGAGATTTGAGATAAATGAATGAGTGATTTGTCAGCCAATTGGAAACATGAAACAGAACCAGTTATTTCTGAGTTCTTTATTTTGCTATCGTTGTTTGTGGTGTTATTGAGAACCTTTTTCATTATTGAATATAGTTTTCTGATAAATATTAAGCGCGTGTCTAGTTTTAGGCTACAAGTTGTTATCTGGGTTGGCTTGATTGCTTGGCTTGCCTTGGTATTCAATCAGCCTGATTTTGTTGCTTGCAAATGTTGATCTTAGCAGTTTGTTGTGTTGTTACCTTTGTTTCATCTGATGATTTAATCAGAGTTTACTGCTAGCTGAAATGCTAAATATTCTGGATTTAGAGTGCGAAGAGCTGCAAACAATTAGCAGCAAAACTTTAATCTCTAAGCCACCAGAGGAAAAGGTGGAGTAAGGAATTTGAGACAGAATTAGCATTCTGAAGGCAGCGAATAGCTTGACCGTTAATCCGCTTGGCTTAATTCTCAGTAAAATGTAACTAGTATCTCAGAACTCTAGATGGTGAAATTTGGTTTATTTGGAAATGTAGTCCTGCAGCAAATTTGCAAGATCCAACCTCTAGGGGAGATTATGCTTCAATTAAACCCTAAGGATCCACACTCCTGTTCTTTCTTTTTGCACTACGGCAACATCAGCCGAGTAATTAGAACTGATGAACATGAGATTAGCTCACTCGTTGATGGCTTTTCATGCACATCACAGATTTATTTGGATTAACCTACTAATTTACACACATTATGAGAGAATCCACGCCTCACAAACCTGTAACACATGTACGTCTATAGATAATTAGGTAATGGACATACATGAATCAATTTTTGAAACCATTCATTTCTAACATTGTGAGAAAATACGAAAACACTACACATGGTTTTCAAGCCAACTGAGATGGATGTTGCAGTTCTTTTTAGGTAAGATAGATAATAAAGCCTTGAACTCGAGAGAACAACATAGGATAAAAGCAGTCAAGAAGTCAACTCTATATAATTTTTTGGAGATAGAAACCATCCGTTCTAATCTCCATTGTCTTAAAAACATTGACACCCCAAATTTAATTTCATGTGATTTTATTACTTTTTACCTATGGACCTAGTGGATGCAAAATTAATAGTTTTCCTCGATAATTGAACATTTTCTGCCCCTAGATTAATGGGTATAAAGAATTAAAATCACATAATATTTGAAGTATTTATGTTATGTGCCGTGAAGACCAAGATCATTCAAAAAAAAAAAAAAGATAAAAATAGTGTAGGGTTGATTTTTGACCACCACAGAAATTTCCTCCTATTATTCTCTAAAATCAATTGGTCTGATCTAGAAGTGGGTATGTGAGCGGACTTTAAGTAAAATATATTAACATTATTAACAAAAATGGATTAACGGTTTAGAGTAATTTTTTTTGTTGGGGGGGGGAGGGGGGTTGTTTACAATCATGAACAAACCAGTCCGCGGCACGAGTTATAAGCAGGAATTTTTTTTTCCAGACCTTCAGATGATACCTTCTTTTCAAGAAAATCTGCAGACTAAACAAAATCTCCGTTCCCAATATAATTAAGGGATATATGTGTGTGAGTGAGAGGGCGTGTATACGGACATATACACAATTCATGCACACGTGTGCATGAATTGTGTATATGTCCGTATACACGCCCTCTCACTCACACACATATATCCCTTAATTATATTGGGAACGGAGATTTTGTTTAGTCTGCAGATTTTCTTGAAAAGACGCGTGTGATGGCCTGTATATGGAAATATACACAATTCGTGCGTGTGAGAGGGCGAGTATATGGAAATATACACAATTCATGCACCCGTCAGCATGGTAAGCAAAACTACTGACTAGTTTATGCAAGAATAAAATGAAAGCCTTGTTTCTGTGTGTAAAATTTAATTAAGGAATGGGCAAACTTAAATTCTCAAGTCAATCTCAGGGTTAGGTACTTTATATGTGCGGCCGGCGGCGGCGCTAATAAGAACATCAACAGCAATTGTCAATCCAAACTTTTGGGATTAGCTATATAAATCATTTTCTTCCATTCTGTTGAGGATTTAGAGCCCGTTAGAGCCCATCTCTTCAATCAAATTGGTGCTAGGTATGTGTATCTCATAGCCAAGCATTCAAATTTCTCGTAATGCAGTCCTTTTCTAGAGATTTCCCACTGATCATGAATTGTTTTGTATGTTGTTTTTGAAATGTTTATTACTTTAATGGAACTTGAATAGAACAGTTTGAATTTCGTGAAAGAATATTTGGAGATTTATGTAAAACCATCTATTTTAAAGTGTCAAGAATTAATGTCCATGTCATGACTTCCATCTGCTCAATGCAAAATTCATTGGCTGATTACAGGGCGCCACACGAGTATATCACCAAATCCTGCTCAATAGCCACCTTCAGATTTAGGATTTGGCTTTAGTTATCGAGCTCATTGATTAAAGCATCAATTATATAATTATATGGACATATAGACGCAATGAATAAAGCAGCTCTCCTATCACAATTAATTCTCAGAGGTGGGCAGCATGCAAAGATACTCTTGCCTGGTTGCCCCAGTAACTCATTTTTCATAACAAAGCATAATGCCATAATGCACGTAAAATTAATGTCATTCTATATAAGAACATTACCAAAAAGAATGCGAACCAAAAGTAATTTTTGATATACTTTAAAATTTTCAAAGACAGTGTAGAGTGTTTTTTGTCATCTTATTAAGATGGATGCGTTCGCTTGTCAGGCGTATACAGATTCTCTTGGATTTATTGATTATGGGGATTCTAATCTCCAGCGGCCACGAACAAAGCTGCCGTTAATTACCCAAAGTTTTGAGATATGCACGTGTACAGATTCCCCCTGGATTAACGGGTCGTGTAGGTCATGCGACCTCAGTTTGCAATATGCGCGTGTTGTGTTTTAAAAATAATTTTGAGGGTGTTTTGGGCATATCGGAAGCCTTACAGAGTTTACGAGGGTCCCGCTGACCGGTCCATGGGCTTGAGGTCAAGAGGGCTAGCGGCCCGTTTACAGGATGCGTAGCAGCGTCCCGTTAATTTTTTTTTGAAGGGGAGAAATATTTTGCGTATGTCAGAAAGTCTTTGGGAAGGGAAAACTAGAGAAAAGGAAAAGATTTGGTGGTGTCCTGAGTTCAGGAGACCTCCCGAGACAGCGGGGATCCCTAGAAAAGGGGGTCTCGAAGGAAAGAACCCCCTTTTCGGAGGGTTTCGAAGGCGGGAGCCCCATATTGAGGTGTCCCGAACGCAGAAATCCCGCTATGTGGGGGTCCCGAACACGGAAGCCCCTTTGGGGGGTTCCCGACCGCAAGAAACCCACTATGGGGGGTTCCGAAAGGGGGAACTCCCTTGAAGGGGGGTCAGCAACGGGAAATCCCTTTGGGGGTTCTAAAAAGGAATATGGGTTATGACACATTCTCGTGGATTTCGCGGGAGATCTAACATGTTTTCGAGTTCATTTGTTCAAATATGTATATTCGGGATGAAAAGGCTTTCACCCCAAGAGTCCTTATCCTTTCTTATTTTTCAAGTTTAATGTTAAGAAGCTCTCTTAATTCTTCAAAACTTGGGATTCGAATCTTGAATAATGGAAAATAGGTCTATTTTCTCTCTTTTAGGTTTTGGATCTTCTCAAAAATGGAGTTTTAGGAGTTGGGTTCTGTTTCTTCTTCCTCCTCAAGTAGCCAAGAGAGGAAGATGAAGAAAAAGGCCTAAGAGCTCTCTTTTATACGATGTGATAGAAGAAAGGTTCTCTTTCAATGGATTTGTGGGTTTATCTAATTTATTTTAGAAAAAAGAGAGTTCTTTCCTCTAGAATAAATTGCAGAAGATGAAAAACCTTAAGGAGAGAGAGGAGGAAAAAACCCTAACAATAGAAGTGAGGGATCAAACTTGTTATTGATTTCTTCGTATGTTTGCTTTATATAAGTTTACAACTTTACACAGCCCATTGGGTATCACAAATTTGGATTTTTGCTTTTCCCATGCCCCATATGCATATCTTTTGTATATGTACCATGGGCTTTACAACAAATTAGCTTTTTGCCCATTTATAGTACATTCACAGTTATTTGCGTAAAAAATTTATTTATTATAAATTTCTTTCTATTGCTTCTTCGATGGTAGGTCGGCTTTGCTTGGGCTTGAGATTGTTTGGGCGTGGACCCACTTGCTTGGGCTTGAGCTCGGGTTGGTTGGACTTAAGTTCATTTGTTTAGACGTTGATTTTGAATTTTTGGCTTTAACTTTAACTTTTGACTTTTAATTTTTGATTTTTGATTCAGTAGTTGGGTGTAAATTTCGACCCCAACAAAATGCCCCTATCAATAAATATACATAATATTTATGTGTCATGCGCATGAAATTAATGGATCATTTTTCGTAGAGAGGTTGGCTTGATCCCCTTTTGACGACATAAAGGTCGGTGCTTTGACTTGATTTGGTTAGGGAATGGAGTTGACGTCTGTTTAGACGGAGGATCTTGGTTTAACCTCTATTTAGACAGAGGAGCTTAGTTTAACGTATACTTAGACGAAAGGTCTTTAGAGATTTTGGAATTTTGATGTTTAACGTCATCTTAGATGGAGGTTTTGGAATTTTGATTTGGCATTTAGATATTTAATGTCATCTTAGACGGAGATTTTAGAATTTTGATTTGGAATTTGGGAATTTGGGTTCTTGATAGGCATCAACGCCGGTAATACTTATGCATAGTGCCAGGAGTGACTCGTTATTTGCCTTTATAGGTTATTTGTTTCCAGACTAACGACATAAAGGTCATTTATTCCCTTTTAATGACTTAGGAGTCATCTATTTCCTGTTTAACAATATAGAGATCATATGTTCTCAGTTTAATGACTTAGGGTCTATTTTGGTTTAATTTTCTTATTTAGCAGTTTTGGCGCATTCTTACAGAGCTGTTTGAGATCAGCTTGTCTGCGATCTGGACCATTTATGCATAATATTTCTTGATATATCGGTTGCTGATGGATGGCATGAGCCTATTTCCCTCAGCATTTATCAGTTGGTAAGATCTTCCGTCAAATGCTTTCTCGATGATATACGACTCTTCCCAATTTGGTTCAAATTTTCCTTTCGCATGTCGGCTGTTGATGATCGTTCTTCTGAGGACCAACACTAATTAGCCTTTCTTAAAAACATGAAGGCATGTCATTTTATCACAAGCCCTTGACATTTGGGCTCGGTATAACTCTAGATTTTATTGTACGACAAGTCTTTTTTCTTCGAGCGCATCAAGCTCTTCAAGCCGAAAGGGAGCATTTTCCTCCATCGTCAAATTGTGTTGGAAGGCCATTCTTAAACTTAGAATTTTGACTTCGAGGGAGAGGATTGCCTCCATCCCGAAGAGTATTGAGTATGGGATAGATTAGGTTGGAGTGCGGTGTGTGGTATGATATTCCCACAGCGCCTTACGGAGCTTCATATCCCAGTCTCGTTTATTAGCCGAGGCATTTATCTTCAAAAGCTTACATAGGATTTTATTGAAGGCTTCGGCCAACCCGTTGGCCCTTGAATTATAAATTGAGGAATATCTCTAATCTATCTTATGCCGAGAGACGAATCTTGAGATTTTGAAAGAAGGTCGTTGTCGGAAATGATCCTCCTGGATACGCTGAGACGATAGAACATCATGTCGGATGAACGTCTGGATATTCTCCGTTTTGACTTCTTTTAGAGGGACGGTTTCAACCCATCTGGAAAAGTTGTCAGTGGCTGCCAATATGAACCTATGACCTTTAAATGACGGAAGGTCAATAGGTCCAACTATGTCAGTGCCCCACATTTTGAATGGACATGACGCTACGATAGGATGTAGCGGAATGAGATGCTTGTGTATGAAGTTGCCATGTATTTGACAGAGATGGAATTTTTTCGCATGCTCTTCACAATCCCGTATCATTGTGGGCCAGTAATATCCCAGCCATTTGATTTGTTGGCGTATTTTAGGACCAGACTTGTGTGCACCATAAACACCGAAGTGGACTTTTTTCATGACTTTTTTGGCTTCGGCCGAGTACAGACATCTGAGCCATAGCTGGTCATATGATCTTCGGTACAGCGTATTGTTTACGAATACATATTGGAGAGCTCTCTTCTTTAGCTGAACCCTCACAAATTTCTCTTCCGGCAGCTTATCATATCGGAGATATTCTACGAAATGTTCTCTCCAATCATACTCTTCTTGAAGAGACAAAGCTTCTTCAGCAGGACAGTCCTCTTGTTCCAACATTTCTTCTTTATGCTAGTAAGTCGGAAGTAGAATTTGGCGGCTTCGAACCTTAATTAAGATTTCGTCTATGTCGAAATCAGCCAGTTCTTTTGCAAAGCAAACAAGCACGTCGGCTTTTTCGTTCAACACTATGGGGATTTTCATCAGTTTAATGCTGACAAACTATTTCAAAAGTTCCATGACCCGGTTTCTTTATCGAGCCAACTCGGACTTGTATATTTAGTAGTCGCCATTTACTTGGTTGAAGGCTAGCTGAGAATTTTCGTAAACACGCAATCGGGTGATTCCCATTTCTATGGCGAGTTCGAGACTGGCTATCGGTGCTTCATACTCAGCCTTGTTTGTGTGAGGCTCGGTAAGAGCAAAAGAATGTCGCAGGGCTCGCCATGATGGCATAATGAACAACAATCCTAGCCCAACTTTTCTTTGCGAGATGCTTGTTTTGATGGAGGACCTCATTAATGAGGCTCCGTCAAAATAGAGATCCTAGCATGGCTTGTCTTTTTTGAGATGGAGCACATGTTCATCGAGTAGCTCGCAATTTAGTGGTAACCCTCTGAGTATAGGATGAGCAGTAAGGAAGTCGGCTAGGACTTTCCTTTTTACTGCCTTTTAAAGAGTAGATTGTCAAACTTGTGCGGCATGATAGCCCATCTGGACATCCTATCTGTCAAGTTTGCCTTTATCATAAGATGTTTTAACGGGTCGATCTTAGAGATCAGCATAACCCGATGAGCCAACAGATAGTACCTTAGCTTCTTAACAGTGAATATCAGGGCTAAGCACACCTTTTCAGTCGGGGAATAATTTTGTTCCTCTCCGACCAATGTTCGGCTAAGATAGTAAAGGGCGTTTTCTTTTTCCCCTCGTTATTTTTGGCGAGGAGCATGCCGAGTGATCCATTTAGTGCAGCAGTGTCGAGGGTCAATGGTTTGTTTGGAATGGGGCAGCGAGCACTGGAGGGTGCAACAGGTGTTGCTTGACGCTTTCGAACGTATCTTGACGTTCGGTACCCTAGAAAAAAGGAGCATCTTTCTACATGAGTTTTTAGAAAGGTCGACATCTCCCAGATAAGTTTATAATGAATCTCTGTATATAAGCAAGTTTACCCTGAAAGAATCTTAGCTGCGTCAGATTCTTTGGAGCCACCTCCATGATTACCTTTATATTCGACGGGTCGATTTCGATCCCTCGATGTCGAACTATAAAGCCCAGGAAATTTCCTGATGACACGCTGAAAGCGCATTTCAGATGATTCATCTTCAGATTATACTCCCTTAGTCTTGTGAAGATGGTTCGGAGATCTTGGATGTTATTGGCTTCGGCTTTAGTCTTGATAACCAAATCAACATAACGATGACTTTATGGATTAAGTCATCGAAGATTTTTGTCATCGCTCTTTGATACGTTACGCCTGCATTCTTTAGTCCGAATGGCATGACCTTGTAGCAGTATATGCCGATTGGGGTTCGGAACGCAGTGTGTTTCTGATCTTCGGGCGACAGCTTGATTTGGTTGTATCCAGACGAGCCATCCATGAAGCTGAACAGTTCGTAGCTTGTGATATCGTCGACCATCATTTCCATGATCGGGATCAGGAAATCATCTTTAGAGCATGCCTTGTTGAGATCTCTGAAATCGACGCAAACTCGGACCGGCCCATTTTTCTTCTTTACCAGGACAATGCATGCAATTTAGTCCGCATATTTCTCTTCTCTGATGAAGCCGGCATCTTCGAGTTTCTTGGTTTCCTCGATGATTTTTTCTACCAGCTCCTTTCTCATTTTTTAAGGAGTTTGCTTGACCGACTTAACATCAGGAGATATAGCCAGCTTATGCACAGTCATCTTAGGGGAGAGGCTGGGCATTTCTTTGTACGTCCATGCAAAGTAGTTGACGAACTCATGCAGCAGGGTGATTATATGCTCTTTTACTCTCTCTGGAAAGAGCAAGCTAATGCCAGTCGGTTGTGGATTATCGGGCGTTCCCAGGTTGATTTCAGTTAGCTTATCGAAAGTTGCTTGCCCGCCATCTTCGAGCTCTTGAGGGGCTTCTTCTGGCTCAATTAATTCATCAACATCCCCCGATTTTTTGCTGGTCTCACCAATGTGTATCATGTAGTAGGACTTGACATCATGCTGGATGAAACCTATACCCTATCTATCTAGGATTCACCCATCGATGAGCGGCCGGGCTTGAGACGGATGTCATAGCCCTCCGTACAATTTGATTCAAAATCCATTTGATATAACGGGCATCCGCACTTCTTAAAATATTCCCACATTTTTGATGCATAGTATTTGGGGTTTAGGACATCTCTTATGCCTCTTTCATATGAAAGGCATATTAGGGACAACTCGTTAAATTTTGATTCTGACCCATAGAACAAGATGCATTGTTCTCCCAAAATTTAAACAATCTAAAAAGAGCTAAACTCTGTTAAATTTAGTTGAGGCAGCGCCTCACGTGCCCATCACGAGGGCGCCAGCGCCAGCGCCAATGTGCAAAGCACAGAAATGCTTTCTGAATAAGAATTAAATTCTTATGTGGCGCCGTACGTGCTCAGAACGCGGGCGCCAATATGCAAAGCACAGGAGTACCCATCATAAGAATTAAATTCTTATATGGCGCCGCACGTGCCTATCATGCGGGCGCCAATGTGCAAAGCACATGGAATACCTATCATAAGAATTAAATTCTTGAGTGGCGCCCGCGCCCAAATCCAGATCAATAGAATTAAATTCTATATGAGAATTTGGGATACTCTCTGTTAAATAGAGCCGTTGGATCAAAGATCCAATAGAAATGATAAATCATCGAAATATAGAATTGAATTCTATTAGGAGAAAACATTTCCCAAATCTTTTCAAATAAGAAAGATACTCTCGGTTGGATCAATGATCCAATATTAGAATAAAATTCTATTTGGAAATATATTCCCTCAATTTTTCTAAACAAAAAGATTACTTTCTGTAAAACAGAGAGCTCTTGAATTAAAAATCCAATAGTGATAAAATATTACCATTTAATAGAATAAAATTCTATATATGGGAAAATATTCCCCCAATCTTATTAAAAAAATAAGAAAACATGTTCTGTAAAACAGAAAACCATTGGATGTGGATAAAATTCCCCAAATCAATTTTGAGACCAATTAAATCACTTAGAATCACTCAATGTGAGATATTCTCAAAACTAAATAATAATTTGCCTCCACTATATAAAGAATTTGAGATTTCAAGTCTCAGGGAGACACAAAAAGGAGGGAGACACAAAAAAAAGGAAGGAGATACGCACACAGACGCAGAAGGAGGCAGAGAGAAAGAGAGAGGAGACTCCCTATAAACTTCTATAAAAAATACAGAAAGCTCTCAAAGGGAACAGAGAATTCAATTCTCAAAGAAGAAGAACCTCCTTCTTAAAACCCTAGGTAAAGAAAAAGAGATCAAAATATCTCCTTTACCTATCATATCATACTTAAGGGTTTAACCATTTTAGAGAACTTAGTTCTTTCTCTAGATCTGAGATCCACAAACCAAGTCTTCCACAAGTTGAGAATTTAATTCTCATCGGGAAGGTCTTGTTTTAGAGAATAAAAAATTCAAAGGAGAACATGGGTAAAAGAAAGAAAGAAGATGGAGTTCATAATACTTCAGGAACTTAGTTCTTTTAAATCAAGTACTTAGTTCTTTAAAAACTCAACCCAAAATTCTCAAAAAATAGTGATTTTGGTGATCATTAATGGTCAAAATGCCATTAACAGAGATTTAATCTCTAAAAAATAAAGAAAAGACTGGCGCCTCATGTGAAAAACACGCGGGCGCCCAAAGCAGAAGTGCAACGCCTCACGTGAAATACATATGGGCGCTGAGTAAGAGTTCTTAACACTCAATATACAGTCAAAATGGCTCAGTGCTTGGCACTGATTGGGCAGCGACCAGCGTCTCACGTGAAATACACGTAGGCACTGAATAAGAGTGCTTAGCACTCCATAAACAGTCAAAATGGCTCAGTGCTTGGCACTGATTGGGCAGCGCCCAGCGTCTTACGTGGTGCTCACGTAGGCGCTACACAAAAATGCTTAGCACTCCTTATACAGCCAAAACGGTTCAGTGCTTGGTACTGATTGGGCAGCGCCCAGCGTCTCACGTGGTCCTCACATAGGCGCTACACAAAAATGCTTAGCACTCCATATACAGCTAAAACGGCTCAGTACTTAGCACTGATTGGGCAGCGCCCAGTGCCGCACATGCTCATTACGTGGACGCCATTTTAAAAAAAAGAAGTGCTTAGCACTATATAACTGAGTGCTTAGCACTGATTGGGCAACACCCATGACTGAAGGCTTCACATGAGACCCATGTGAGTACCAGAGCGTCAAAAAAGTGCTTAGCACTTTTGCATAAAAAGGGGGCTGAACAAATAGAGCCCAAATAAGTGCCTAGCACTTTTGAACAAAAAGACTGATCAGACTAAGCCCAAATTGGCTAAGGCTTTTGTAGCTGAGCATAAATGCTCTGTTGTTGGATCTTAAATAAAAATGATCCTTAAAATTCTGCTAAGTTGATCTAAGTCTCAAATAAGACTAACATATCCTTAGCTAAAATAATTGGGCCTAAATGCTGATTGCTCTCCGCCGAAACACGGAGACGTGACCGCCCGGGTCCGTCTTGCCTGAAATTCAGGGCAAATGCTAATTGGTGCTATCCGTCCACCTCTCCAAAGATGCCAAGTTGATTTATGGCACCGTGTATCGAAGGTTTAAACGGATGCGGTCGATGTAGCAGACTTCGTCAGATTCCCCCTCGTTTAAGGGGTTTTTGATTGTGGGGACGCTCTTCCCTGCAGGCACAATCCCTTGCAGTTAATTACGCTACCGCATCGCGGTAACAACTTTCTCCTTCTCCAGATGGTCACTTCGTGTCGTGGGTGTTTGTTTTGTTTGTGGTTGCCTGTGGATTGTATACGGAGACTAATTTATGTTGTCGCCCGTAGGGCGTGGATTAGTCCAAATCCGTATCTTCTTAGATTTGGGTTTGGGGGTTGTGTTTAAGGATACGTTAGCCTCATTTGAGACTAAGATCAACTTAAACGTTTGTTAAGGATACGTTAGTCTAATTTTTAGACTAAGATCAACTTAACGGGATCGTTTAGATCCTGCAAAAGAGCTTTCGAACTCTATTATTTAGTTTAGGGACATTGTGGTCGATTAGTTTAAGGACATTACGGTCCAGGTTAAGGACATCATAGTCCGTGGGTTTAAAGGGACCCCACAGTCCGAGGTTAAGGACATCGTAGTCCATGAGTTTAAGGACCCCACAGTCCGTAGTTTAAAGAAATCGTGGTCTATGAAGTTTAAGGACATCGTAGTCCATGAGTTTAAGGACCCCACAGTCCGGTTTAGAGACATCGTAGTCTATAAAGTTTAAGGACATCGTAGTCCGTGAGTTTAAGGACCCCAAGTCCGGTTTAGAGACATAGTAGTCTATGAAGTTTAAGGACATCGTAGTCCATGAGTTTAAGGACCCCACAGTCCGTAGTTTAAAGACATCGTAGTCTATGAAGTTTAAGGACATCGTAGTCCATGAGTTTAAGGACCCCACAGTCCGGTTTAGAGACATCGTAGTCTATAAAGTTTAAGGACATCGTAGTCCATGAGTTTAAGGACCCCACAGTCCGGTTTAGAGATATCGTAGTCTATAAAGTTTAAGGACATCGTAGTCCATAAAGTTTAAGGACATCGTAGTCCATGAAATGTGTGGTTGTCGGGACCCGTCACCTCTCTGAAGACGTTGAAGGATTACAACGACATATATCAGAGTAAAGAGATGTACCCTTGAACCGGTGTGAGTTGGTTGAAGGATCTATAGTCCAGTTTGGGACTGAGATCTGTTAAATATTCGTGAGCAGATGGGCTCAGTTCAATATAAGTTGAAGACTTATGGCCAATATTGGGCTAAGTCCAATAAGATTAAAATGTTTAACATTTTATTGTTCTGGGCTGTTGAGCCTTTATTTGGGCTTGGCCCTTTTAATAATGCTGAGCATTAGATCCTGACACATTCTTTGTCATGTATTGAATGCATAGCATTTATCAGAACAATGTTTGTTCTGACAGAGCGCCACGTGGCACGCCAGACGCTTTGCGCCAATTAGAAAGCACGTTGCGCTTCTGCCAAGTAGCGCATATGAAAAGGACACGTGTCGCGCTTGGCGCTAAGCGCCAGATGATGGGCGCATTGCGCCAGTTTATGAGCGTTAGGAGCTAATTTATAAGCGTGTTGTGCTAGTTTAGTGGCGCACAGGTGAGTGACACGTGGCGCACTTTGCGCTGGCGCCAGCCCATGAGCGCAGTGCGCTATTTCACAAGCGCAAAGCGCAAGTTGCATACGTGATTGACACGTGGCGCATTTTGGCGCTGAGTGCCGGTCTAAAGAGTGCAGAAGCGCAGTTCAAGAGTGCAAGGCACTTTTCAATAGCGCAAAACGCATTTGATCAAATTTATGATCTGTGAACAAATTTATGTTCTTTTTAAAGGAGGATTTGCCTCAAAATTCAAGAACAACAATTCTTATTTTTGAAAGAGCTTTGCCTTTGTAGATCAATGATCTGTGAATGAAATAAATACTTCTTCTGTTTTTATGATGAGATCTTTTGATCTCTTTTTATAAAAGACCTTAGTCTTTTTGTAGATCTATGATCTTTTAAGAAAATAATTCTTCTGTTTTAATGAGATGATTTTATCTCTTTGTTCAAGAATCATTCTTTTTACCTTGAAGAAATGATCTTCTTTCAAGAGCTTGCTCTCTTTCTTTTGAGTTTTCTCAAAGTTTGTAGGGTGTTTATCTATATCAGACTTGAAGTCTTAGGGCCTTTATATAGGGCAAATTGATTTGTTAAATCAGTTAAAAAGATCTTTCTCTGATTAATTTGGGGATGTTTCCCCACAGTTGGATCTTTGATCCTAGGGCTTCTGTTTTACAGAAGGCAATCTTCTTGTTTTTAACAAGATTGGAAAGATCTTTCCATAACAGAATTTTAATTCTGATTAATTAATGATTTATCATTATTAGATCTTTTGATCTAATGGTGGGGAATTTTTAATTCCAGCGCTGGTGCACCCGTGCTTTGCACGTGGTGCGCTGCTCAGAGCGCAGCGCACTTTGCGCCAGCGCACCTACGTTTGACACGTGGCACGCAGCGCAGAGCGCAGCGCAGCCCGCGCTAGCGCACCCGTGTTTGACACGTGGCGCGCAGCGCGCTTAGCGCTGGATCTGAAGCGTTGCTTCAATTTTTGAATTTTGAATTTTTAAAACAGAGCTTTGCTCTGATTGGGGTGCTCTGCCTAGGGCGCAGCTCACCTGGCGCTAGCGCATCTGTGTTTGACACGTGGCGCGCAGCGCGCCTAGCGCTGAATCTGAAGCGTTGCTTCAATTTTTTAAAATTTTGAATTTTAAAACAGTGCTTTGCTCTGATTAGGAGAAACAAATGCCCCCCCACCGTTGCGCTCACGTGGCGCACACGTGAGTGCAGCGGTGGCAACATCTGATCCCTTGGATCAACTCAGAAGTTGAAGAGGCGGTTCAATGCCTATAAATAGGACCTTTGGTCCCTTAGATGATTTCTATCTTCTTCTTGAGAATTCAGAGCATTGTTCTTCAGTTTAAGAACTTTCAAGAGTCAGAACTCTATCAAAACTTAGGTAAAGTTTTAATTTTTTTTAATAAATTTGGGTTTTACCCATTAACAGAGCCTTGCTCTTTATAAATCTTTGATCTAAACAAAACCCATTTAGGGTTTCATTAGCAGAGCTTTGCTCTCATGAACCCATAGATCTAAAGAGATCTTTTCTTGGGGTTTCTTAGCCCATGAATCAGAGCTCTGCTCTTCGATAATATGTAGATTTCTTAATCTTTGATGAAGAACTCTTAAGAGTTTTTTCATGGATCTTGAAGATCCCAGAATTTTTAATTCATAAAAAATTAATTTTAATTAATTCTTTTCTGATAGATTTTTCCATCATCATTACAGAGCCAGGCTCTTTAAGGAATTTTATTCCTTCATGATCAGAGTTTGACAAGTGTCACCCTGTCATAGAGCTTTGCTCTCAAAGGGAGATTATCTCCTTTTCCCGAGGGATCTCTCATTCAATGAGAATTTTCCTGAGGATTTCCTCATTAATTAACAGTCTCATCCAATGATGAGGCTGTTTTATTAATTATTAATTGATGAATTGTCATCTAGATTTTGTGGGTCCCCTTTTGGTTCCCTTTCCACTGCATTGCAGTGTGGTATAAATTTTAAAGTACTGATTGTTAGAAATTTTAAAATTAAATTATAGCACTAACAATTGACTTCTGTCCTTTCTTGCAGGCGACATGTCTTTCGATCTCTGTAACAACTCCAATTTTGTATACCAAAAATTTGCTTTAAATATAGTGTACACTTGGAGTATTAATGTTGCTGGAAACAATTTAAGTATCTAATTCCTTACAATAATTACAAGAAGGAGCTTGTAGCTCATTGGTAATACCTTGCATTGCTGAACCAAGCCACCAGAGTTCGAATCCCATACCCTACATAATTTTTTATATCTTTTTGTTTTAATTTTTTTAGAAGTCAAACGGTCAAACAGCCATAACTCACAATTTATTGCAAATTAAAAAAAATAAACTATACCAAAATTCCCCCCCAGACCAGACCCAACCCAACGGCGCTCGACTCGGCCGACTCGGCCGGCGACTCGGCCGGCGCCGCCGGCCGGACTCGGCCGGTCGGCCGAGTCGTCAACACGGAAAAAATTCGTGTTGACCTAGTCTCTTCACCTGCATACTCTAAATTTTTTCTACTGTTACCCATTTTCAATTAAATCTCTTTTAAGACAAAATTTAATGAATTTTTAATGATTTTTACATTTTTAAAATATTTTTTTTATCCAAACCCTAACCCTAGCCTAGCCCTATATAAAGACCCCTACCCTCTACCTTTTCCCTTCACAACTCTAAGTCCACTCTCTCAAATTCTCGAGAACTCGGTACGAAGAGCGAGAAGCGAAGCGCTGCCGAAATCGACGACGGATTCCGGCGACCGGATCGGGACCTTCGCGACGTTTTCAACGAATCGACAACCATCACGACCTCTAGCTTCTTTAGCTTGTCCAAACCGTAAGTCCCATCCCCTCTATCTCTCTTTTCTATACATATAAAAATACGGATTTTTGGAACCCGACGGAAATCGGACAAACCGATTTCCGATTCGGTTTTTTTCTCTAAATTTCCACTTGTCACCTAATACATATTATCTACCCATATGCATGTTGACTATTAATCATCCATAAACCAATTTAATCAAACTTTTCATGAAATGATAAGTTCTTTGTAAAACCGTACTCCTTTCATAAAAATACCATGAAGTTCATTTTTCTTAGTTTAATCAATTACCTCACTCATAAATATGTTTATCTTGATCACAAAACTTGTAAAACTCAATTTGAATGAAATTTCACACATAAAATGATAACGTTTTCGAATACCGTATTCTTGCGCTATAATACCTTTAAGTTTAACATAGCATGTTTTACCTTTAAACTTCACCAAAATCTAAAATAAGTCACGTGGTAATGACCTACCCTTACACACACTCAATCTAACCCTAATTGATAAACATCAAAATACAGAATACGAAATTACAGGACTTTTCACTAAAATACCCTAATCTTTATTTAAAGCTTTAAGCTGTAAACTTTTCTAGATAAAATCTTTTAATAAAATGAAAACACGATTGGTCATGGACATCGATTGTTTATCTAAACTGTCTTGTGGTGTCTAGGCTAGGCAAGTGAGCTTGGGTAACTTTAAAAGGCCCGTTTCACGATTCGTGAGCGGATCCCTCCCTCCTCACTTGTATTTACCTGGCCGCAATTGACGGTGAAGAGGCGATTTGAGGCTTCTAATGACTCATCGTTTAGACCTTAGAAATAGGCTAGTTGGTTTAGGAAACTCTAATAACTAAAATACGGAAAACTATACTTTTTGCAAATAAATACCCCATATTAATAAAACCGTTTTCTTAAATGAAAAGTATTTATAAAACCTAAGCAAAATGCCGCTACAACCCACTTTTGGGGAACCTGTTAGGGAAAGTACGGTTCATCGTGCACCCGCAGGCTAGTAGTGCGAGATTCAGACCTCCGCAAGGAGCATTCGGTCTCGAAAGGTTTAAAATACGATATTTAAGGAAAATGAGATCTTTGAAAATAAAATATTCATTTAAAAATTATTCATGTGTTAATATATATATATATAATTATCATTTTAACACCTATTTTATCCTAATATAAAGTTCCACATTTTTTCTAAAAAAATTACAAGATTAAAAGTTACACTAAAATACCACGAACTTCAGATAAAACAATTAATACTTTTATTAGGATATATTCACTAGAATAATACAAATAAAATTCACATTCATTATAATATTAAAGACGAATATTAAATACTTGAGGTGTATTTTGAAAACTATACAAAAGTATTTTTACATAAAACCCCCTCAAGTTTCACAAATTACAATAAGGCCCCTAGCTAATATTGAACTTCAAATTCTCTTCTTTTAGTCTGACTCGGGTTAGAGTCTGACTATTCTTGACTCGAATATGATTCAAGTCAATCTATATTCTTTTATATTCCACCACACTTTGAATACATGAATCCATAAACCCAGTTAACAATATATTCATTTTGACTGAATCAAACCATGGATATTCATCCATTATCCTGATATTCCATTTACCTGATTATACAGTTGCAACATATTTACTGATATCATGGTTTTGGTCAGTCAACCAACTTACATATTCCAATACCACACTACTGTTAAAACATTACGGGGTTTAAGGGGTAGATTGGTACAGAAGGTGTTAAAGGTGGCACGAGGTGGTCAGATTAAGACACCTAACCTGAATCCTGTTGTACCATGGCATAACGGTTCCTTGTACTTTCCGTTTTCCCTGATCTCTAGCATATAGAGATCCCCCTCGTATACACTGGCATCCTTCTGTACCAAGCTACAAACAACAGCGTTACACAATGTTCCATAATATTCAACATTATAATACTTTAGAAAATACTGTTACTCTATCATTCTCATTCTTCTTATTCTTGTGGGACTTACCGAGCGACCTGTTCGCTGACGACATTCTATCTCTTTCTTCTTTGAATGTCGTCAGGTGCGTTGGACCAAGTTGAGATCGAGCCCACTGGTGAAGATTTGGAGCAGTTCCAGGCAGACCCAGAGCTCTAGATAATTGTACCTTGTTCTTTCCAGTTTATTTCATTTCCTGTTATGCCATTGTTTAGGCATTGCTTTTCATTCCAGTTGTATTTTCTTTTCCTGCATTGTAAAAAGAATGTTATTAATAAAAGTTGCTGTTATTTCTATATTATTCGTCTCTTGTGATTTACTTTATATTGCTTAGTTACGCTTAGCGTATATACTTCTGAGTATATACGTAGCGGGCCTCGTCGCGTCCACTTCGCCGTACACTGGAAAGCGGGGCGTGACAGGTTTTGTTGGTGGCTCATGCAGGTCAGAGCTGTATGAATCCCTGTCATGTAGTTCTGGTCTGCGTGAACAACCTAAGCAATATAACACAAGAACCAGCAACTAAAACATTCTTTACAATTCATGTTCTTTGAAACTTGCAAATCTCTATTCCTTGAATCTTATCATTTCATGTATTTGAATCTGTCATAATCCAAATTTTTCTTCAGGATCATGGATTCCCCGAACAACACCAGCACCAACGTCAACAACACCCCATCAGCACTACCTCTCACACCAGTTGTTACCACAGCACCCACTGAGCAAACGATGCTATTCGATGCGATCCGCAGTCTTCTCGAGGGACAGCAACAACTTCTGAGCCGTCCTGATAACGATGCACCGGGAGTAAAGCAATTCCGGGCTTTGCACCCAAAGCAGTTCTCTGGTAAAGGAAGCCCTCTCGAAGCAGAAGAATGGGCACAAAGCATCGAAGACGATCTGGCAGCAGCTCAAGTGCCAGATAACGCTTGGGTCCGTGTAGCGAAGCTACAGCTCACGGATAATGCTCGCAATTGGTGGAAGGCGGAAGAAACCCGTCTAGCGCAGCCGATTGAATGGAAGACATTTCGCGAGAAGTTTGACGCGAAATATTTCCCAGTGACTGCCAGGTTCGCTATGGAGCAGCAGTTTATTCATCTACAGCAAGGATCAATGTGGGAGAAATCGGTAGATGAATACGATGCTGAGTTCACTATGTTGAGCCGGTAAGATATGTCACAATAGTTCAATTTTTAAATATCACATATTACACAGCTAACATAATTTTTAAACAGATTCGCGGCACACCTGATACCGACGGACGATATCAGAGCCCGTCGTTTTCAGCAAGGTTTGGACACAGAGATCAAGGCTGCTCTAGCCACAGGAAAGTTTTTGACTCATGAGGAAGCCCTAGAAGCTGCCCGCAGTTATGAGGCAGTCATAAAAGAGAGGGGCAGACCTCAGTCTGCAGGAGTCAAACGTCCTGCCAAGCAGATGGCAGGTGGAGCCACGTCCAGACCATCTTTCGTGCCGAGGCGACCCGGAGTACCAACTCATCGTCCTAGCCCAGCCTTTTGCACCTACTGCAAGAGAACTGGACATATGATGAAGGACTGCCGTCGAGCCAACCGTCTCTGCTTAATCTGCGGTTCAGCCACTCATGATATTGGATCTTGTCCTCAAAGGCAGAACTCAGTTGCTGCACCCAGGCCAGCAAATACTTATCAGCAGCGACCAGCTCTTCCGGCACCTGCTCCCAGACTTGCACTACCTGCACCACCTAGGGGACCACAAGCTGCACCACCTCCTCGACAGTTCCATTAAGCTCAAAGGAACGTTCAGAGGAATGCTCCTCAGGCCAGGAGGAATGTGCCGAAGCGCCAGGCTTTCATGATGTCTGTGGAAGAAGCTGAGGCCACTGGCCAAGTCATTACTAGTAAACTTTCTTTCTCAAACTTATCTTCAGTTTTGTTTACCTACGCACTTTCCCTATACCTGAACCTATCCCATATACCTTAGGTACAATCCTAGTAGCTTCACTACCTGCACTTGCACTGTTTGATACTGGAGCATCCCACTGCTTTATGTCGCAACGGTTTGTCCGAACCCATGCGATTCCAGTCTCACCGCTTGTATCCAGCTGGAACGTCAGTTCTGGAAATGGTGTTCTAAAGGCAACTATGGGATACAGCATGTGTCCAGTCATCGTCTGTAGTTGAGAGTTTTACGCTGACTTCAAAGTACTGGACATACCAAACTTTGATGTGGTTCTAGGAATGGACTGGCTTGGAACCTTTTATGCTACCATCGACTGTCGTCAAAGGAGGGTAGTATTTGAGATTCCAGATCATTCGGTCTTCTATTTCAAGAGTGGAGATCGTACATTGGAGCCAAGTACTTACAAAGCGAAGCCAAGGGAAGCAGTAGTTGCAGCAGCTCATGCAGAGGAAGAATCAAGACCGGAGGTAGTTCGAGAGTTCGACGATGTATTCCCTGACGATATATCAGGTTTGCCTCCCGATCGAGCTCTTGAATTCAGTATTGACTTAGTACCAGGAGCACAACCAGTGATCAAAGCACCGTATAGACTAAGTCCAGAAGGTTTGAAAGAAGTTCGAACACAGTTGGACGAATTACTGGAGAAAGGATGGATTCGTCCCAGCACTTCAAGTTGGGGAGCACCTGTACTATTGGTGAAGAAGAAGGAAGGTTCATACAGAATGTGCATCGACTATAGGGCCTTGAACGAAGTTACTATAAAGAACAAGTATCCCCTCCCGCGCATCGACGATTTGTTCGATCAGCTAAGTGGAACTTGTGTCTTCTCTAAACTAGATCTTCGTTCAGGTTATCATCAAGTGAAGGTCAAGGAGGCTGATATTCACAAAACAGCTTTCAGAACTCGCTATGGACATTACGAATTTCTAGTAATGCCATTTGGAGTGACCAATGCACCAGCAATCTTCATGAATCTTATGAACCAAGTTTTCCGGGAGTATTTAGACAGGTTCGTTGTCATCTTCATCGACGACATCCTGGTATATTCTAAGAATCGGAAGGAGCATGCGGAGCACTTATGAATTGTCCTGGAAACACTTCGACAACATAAGCTTTATGCCAAGTACAGCAAGTGCGAGTTTTGGCTAAAACAAGTTGGTTTTCTTGGACACATCGTATTAGGAGAAGGGATTTCTGTAGATCCAGCAAAGGTTTCAGCAGTCAGCGAATGGCCTACACCAAAATCAGTGAAGGATATTCGGAGTTTCTTGGGCTTAGCTGGATATTACAGAAGATTCATTGAAGGCTTTTCGAAGATAGCAACACCCCTGACCAAGCTCACAAGAAAAGATGAAGAATTTGTGTGGTCAGAAGCATGCGAGCAAGTTTTCGTAGAACTCAAGTCAAGACTGACATCTGCACCTATTCTCGTCATACCGGATCAATCTGGAGGATTCGAGGTGCATTGTGATGCATCCGGTAAGAGACTAGGATGTGTTCTGCATCAGCACGGTAAGGTTGTGGCTTATGCTTCAAGACAACTGAAAACTCATGAGCGCAATTATCCGACGCGTGATCTAGAGTTGGCAGCCGTTATTTTTGCTCTCAAAATTTGGCGCCACTACTTACTTGGTGAACGAGTGAACATCTACACAGATCATAAAAGTCTGAAGTACGTGTTTACTTAGAAGGAGTTGAATATGCGGCAGAGAAGATGGTTAGAACTTATGGCGGACTTTGACATCAACTTGCAATATCATCCAGGAAAGGTGAACGTAGTACCTGATGCTCTTAGTCGCCAACCATTAGCAATGAATCTCACCGCCCAGTGGAAGCTTCAACAAGACTTACATCAAATGGAGATTGAACTAGTTATGCCAGGTGATGTTTCAAATTTGATGAATCTACAAGTCCAATCAACTATTGTCAATCAGATCAAAGCAGCTCAAGCCAGCGATGCTAAGTTGCAAAAGATCAGAGAACAAGTAGAGAATGGATTCAGAACAGATTTCATCATTCATGAAGACGGATCATTGAGATACGGCAGCAGATTGTGTGTACCAAAGGGTCCTGTTCAGGAAGAGTTAATGAAAGAAGCTCACAGCTCTCCCTATTCAGTACATCCTGGAGGTACCAAAATGTACAAAGATCTACGTCAGAATTATTGGTGGCATGGAATGAAGCGTGAAGTAGCCAGAAACGTCGTAAAATGTTTGGTGTGTCAGCAGGTAAAGGCTGAACATCATAGGACAGCTGGACTACTTCAACCGTTACCAATCCAAGAATGGAAGTGGCAGCACATCACGATAGACTTTGTAACTGCTCTTCCTCGCAGCACAAAGGGTAACGATGCGATTTGGGTCATTGTAGATCGACTCACAAAGTCGGCTCACTTCATCCCATTTCGAGTTGGCCAATCAACTAAGACATTAGCGAAGAAGTACATGGAGGTAATAATCTAAATTAAGATTTAAACTCTTCATAACGTACTATCTCTGATACCCATGAACTCATACAGGAAATCGTGAGACTTCATGGAGTACCGGTCTGCATTGTCTCCGATCGTGACACCAGGTTCCGATCGCAATTTTGGCAAAGTCTGCAAGCTAGCTTGGGAACAAGTCTGAACTTCAGCACGGCTTATCATCCACAAACAGATGGTCAGTCGGAACGAACTATTCAGATCTTGGAGGATATGCTCAGAGCATGTATGCTCGACTTCAAAGGATCGTGGGAAGATCACCTACATCTTGTGGAGTTTGCGTACAACAACAGCTACCAAGCAAGCATAGGAATGACACCTTTTGCAGCATTGTATGGAAGGAAGTGTCGATCGCCATTAAGTTGGGACGACATTGGAGATAGAGAACTCCTTGGACCAGAGATGATAGTAGCAACCGTTGATGTGGTTCGTACTATCAGGGAAAGAATGTGCATAGCCCAAGATAGACAGAAACACTGGGCTGATGCGAAGAGACGACACTTGGAGTTCCATCCAGGAGATCATGTATTCCTGAAAATCTCTCCGAATCGCGGAGTGATCAGATTTGGAAGACGGGGAAAGTTGAGTCCGAGATACATTGGACCGATCGATATACTCGAACGAGTCGGTGAAGTGGCATATCGTTTAGCGCTTCCACCCTCATTGGAAGGAGTGCATAACGTGTTCCACATATCCCAACTCAGAAGGTATGTGAGTGACCCCAGCCATGTACTTGATCATCCCGAGCTCACGATACAGCCCGATTTGTCTTGTGAGCAACAACCTGTAGAGATCCTGGACAGGAAAGTGAAGACACTTCGGAACAAAGAAGTTAATTTGGTCCGGGTAATATGGAGGAAAGACACTCCAGGAGAATCCACGTGGGAAAGGGAGGATGAGATGCTTGCAAGATATCCGCACCTTTTTGTAAATTAGTCCTTAAATAAAAGTTGTAAATTTCGAGGACGAAATTTTTGTAAAGAGGGTAGATTGTAACAACTCCAATTTTGTATACCAAAAATTTGCTTTAAATATAGTGTACACTTGGAGTATTAATGTTGCTGGAAACAATTTAAGTATCTAATTCCTTACAATTATTACAAGAAGGAGCTTGTAGCTCATTGGTAATACCTTGCATTGCTGAACCAAGCCACCAGAGTTCGAATCCCATACCCTACATAATTTTTAATATCCTTTTGTTTTAATTTTTTAGAAGTCAAACGGTCAAACAGCCATAACTCACAATTTATTGCAAATTAAAAAAAATAAACTATACCAAAATTCCCCCCCAGACCAGACCCGACCCAACGGCGCTCGACTCGGCCGCGACTCGGCCGACTCGGCCGAATCGGCCGGCGCCGCCGGCCGGAATCGGCTGGTCGGCTGAGTCGTCAACACGAAAAAAATTCGTGTTGACCTAGTCTCTTCACCTGCATACTCTAAATTTTTTCTACTATTACCCATTTTCAATTAAATCTCTTTTAAGACAAAATTTAATGAATTTTTAATGATTTTTACATTTTAAAAATATTTTTTTTATCCAAACCCTAACCCTAGCCTAGCCCTATATAAAGACCCCTACCCTCTACCTTTTCCCTTCACAACTCTAAGTCCACTCTCTCAAATTCTCGAGAACTCGGTACGAAGAGCGAGAAGCGAAGCGCTGCCGAAATCGACGACGGATTCCGGCGACCGGATCGGGACCTTCGCGACGTTTTCAACGAATCGACAACCATCACGACCTCTAGCTTCTTTAGCTTGTCCAAACCGTAAGTCCCATCCCCTCTATCTCTCTTTTCTATACATATAAAAATACAGATTTTTGGAACCCGACGGAAATCGGACAAACCGATTTCCGATTCGGTTTTTTTCTCTAAATTTCCACTTGTCACCTAATACATATTATCTACCCATATGCATGTTGACTATTAATCATCCATAAACCAATTTAATCAAACTTTTTCACATGAAATGATAAGTTCTTTGTAAAACCGTACTCCTTTCATAAAAATACCATGAAGTTCATTTTTCTTAGTTTAATCAATTACCTCACTCATAAATATGTTTATCTTGATCACAAAACTTGTAAAACTCAATTTGAATGAAATTTCACACATAAAATGATAACGTTTTCGAATACCGTATTCTTGCGCTATAATACCTTTAAGTTTAACATAGCATGTTTTACCTTTAAACTTCACCAAAACCTAAAATAAGTCACGGGGTAATGACCTACCCCTACACACACTCAATCTAACCCTAATTGATAAACATCAAAATACAGAATACGAAATTACAGGACTTTTCACTAAAATACCCTAATCTTTATTTAAAACTTTAAGTTGTAAACTTTTCTAGATAAAATCTTTTAATAAAATGAAAACACGATTGGTCATGGACATCGATCATTTATCTAAACTGTCTTGTGGTGTCTAGGTTAGGCAAGTGAGCTTGGGTAACTTTAAAAGGCCCGTTTCACGATTCGTGAGCGGATCCCTCCCTCCTCACTTGTACTTACCTGACCGCAATTGACGGTGAAGAGGCGATTTGAGGCTTCTAATGACTCATCGTTTAGACCTTAGAAATAGGCTAGTTGGTTTAGAAAACCCTAATAACTAAAATACGGAAAACTATACTTTTTGCAAATAAATACCCCATATTAATAAAACCGTTTTCTTAAATGAAAAGTATTTATAAAACCTAAGCAAAGTGCCGCTACAACCCACTTTTGGGGAACCTGTTAGGGAAAGTACGGTTCATCGTGCACCCGCAGGCTAGTAGTGCGAGATTCAGACCTCCGCAAGGAGCATTCGGTCTCGAAAGGTTTAAAATACGATATTTAAGGAAAATGAGATCTTTGAAAATAAAATATTCATTTAAAAATTATTCATGTGTTAATATATATATATATAATTATCATTTTAACACCTATTTTATCCTAATATAAAGTTCCACATTTTTTCTAAAAAAATTACAAGATTAAAAGTTACACTAAAATACCATGAACTTCAGATAAAACAATTAATACTTTTATTAGGATATATTCACTAGTATAACACAAATAGAATTCACATTCATTATAATATTAAAGACGAATATTAAATACTTGAGGTGTATTTTGAAAACTATACAAAAGTATTTTTACATAAAACCCCCTCAAGTTTCACAAATTACAATAAGGCCCCTAGCTAATATTGAACTTCAAATTCTCTTCTTTTAGTCTGACTCGGGTTAGAGTCTGACTATTCTTGACTCGAATATGATTCAAGTCAATCTATATTCTTTTATATTCCACCACACTTTGAATACATGAATCCATAAACCCAATTAACAATATATTCATTTTGACTGAATCAAACCATGGATATTCATCCATTATCCTGATATTCCATTTACCTGATTATACAGTTGCAACATATTTACTGATATCATGGTTTTGGTCAGTCAACCAACTTACATATTCCAATACTACACTACTGTTAAAACATTACGGGGTTTAAGGGGTAGATTGGTACGGAATGTGTTAAAGGTGGCACGAGGTGGTCAGATTAAGACACCTAACCTGAATCCTGTTGCTGTTGTACCGTGGCATAACGGTTCCTTGTACTTTCTGTTTTCCCTGATCTCTAGCATATAGAGATCCCCCTCGTATACACTGGCATCCTTTTGTACCAAGCTACAAACAACAGCGTTACACAATGTTCCATAATATTCAACATTATAATACTTTAGAAAATACTGTTACTCTATCATTCTCATTCTTCTTATTCTTGTGGGACTTACCGAGCGACCTGTTCACTGACGACATTCTATATCTTTCTTTTTTGAATGTCATCAGGTGCGTTGGACCAAGTTGAGATCGAGCCCACCGGTGAAGATTTGGAGCAGTTCCAGGCAGACCCAGAGCTCTAGATAATTGTACCTTGTTCTTTCCAGTTTATTTCATTTCCTGTTATGCCATTGTTTAGGCATTGCTTTTCATTCCAGTTGTATTTTCTTTTCCTGCATTGTAAAAAGAATGTTATTAATAAAAGTTGCTGTTATTTCTATATTATTCGTCTCTTGTGATTTACTTTATATTGCTTAGTTACGCTTAGCGTATATACTTTTGAGTATATATGTAGCGGGCCTCATCGCGTCCACTTCGCCGTACACTGGGAAGCGGGTCGTGACAATCTCTCTTTCCCGTTTGTTCGTTCAGAAGGAGGATTTCCTGGAGCACCTGTAGACCGGGAAGTCCTAGCTTTGATCAAAGATCATGACCCGGAACATATGAAACTTCACCTCTATGGGACATGGTATAATCAGATTATTAAGGGTCGACAAAGCTTTTCGTGCGCGGTACCCTCGGAGCCCATCATGGCTATCCATTACGCCGACCCACCCCCGGTGAACTATGCTGTAAAGATGGTTAATTGGACTTCAGAAGGTCTTCTTCAGCCCGCTATAGCTTCGATACCCGTTCAGCCTCCCATGGATTTAGATACCTTGGGATAACGTATTTGTCAGGGCGAGGCGCGACCGTAGGGACAACCATATATGATTGGTCTGATCCCTCGTCATCCGACTGGTTATCTGCAGTGGGCTCGCTACATTTTATCAACGAAGAAGTCGCAGTTGTTAAGGCTTGGGTTGTATCCCGCCATTTACCCTTCTCTTTTCCAGTATCCTACGCTTCCCGCATGGTGGGTTAAGGCTTTTTTGGAGCAGTGGAACATCCCTACCCACACCTTCCTTTCGCTGGACCGGGAAGTGTCAATCTCCTTAGAGAAATTTGCGGAAGTTTCTGGCTTACCGGTCATAGGGGAGAATTATGAGGAACTGCTTCCCACAGATGAATATGTTTTTGGCACCAAATCAGTGATGATAGGCCTTACCCCGGTGAATGCCGTTCAACACCAATTTCCTAGTTTGATCAAAGTGTTGAATATCTACGAGGGCATTTTCTTCTAATCTGGGAGCCGCGGGGTTAGTTTCGAGGATTTCATCGCTCGCTTTCTTCACCCAAAAGTCCTCTCGAAGGAGGCTGTTAAATTCGCCATGCTTGAAGACCCTTTCGGCTTAGGTTTAAACAACCTGCCAACGACGGAGGTAGATCAGAAGAGTTTCTTCCTTCCCAACACTCCAGTTGTTCCTTTTGCGGAGATCGCAGTCTCTGGGATTGATGAGGAAACATTCTTCTTGGGATTTCTTGGGCTATGGTTGAGTTGGTTCGCGCTCCTAATGCACCTTCGCCGTATGAGCCCGTCTGTCTTCTATCCGTCTCACCGAATGGTTATTGGGGTGAAAGTGGCTGTCGGGGTCGCCGGTCTAGCCCATTTGTATTACAGCCTTAGTTAAGCGGCAGATACTACTGAACCCGGAGTGCAGCATGTGAACTTCTCGATGCATTACTTCATGTCATGGCTCGAGCTACATGCACTTGGCGTTTTTGGTATTCATAAAAGGCCTTCATTTTATGACAGATGCAGCTTCCTCCGGATTATGCGACTAGTCGGCGCATCTATTGTAAATCCGTCACCGCGGGATGCTAGAGGTTTGCTCCTTCGTCCCCGCAAGGTTGGAGACGGCATGACCTTCACCGACAAGGTTTTAACCATCGGAAAAGAGTCCGCCTCAATGGTGCGGCCATTGCAGGACATTTTTAAAGATGAAGCCTCAGTTTTGAAAGCTCGGGAGATCCTCCATTTATATTCTATCAGACCGGGCTTCCTGTGTTTAGGTAAAATGATGCGGCGCTTTTCATGAGATACAATCCGCATCGTTTTGCCCAACAATTGAGCTATAATCAAGGAGTTCCGTTGGAGGCTTTCTTGCTAGAACCCGCTGCTACTGAAGAGGGGATGCGAAATGCGCTACATCATTTCATGCACTTGAACACGGGGTCCAATTTCTTTATCAGCGAACCGAGCTGTGTCCCGAAGGTCCTTAATGTGTACACGGTGTAGTACCAGCATTCGATGGGCGCCGTCATTAAGAAAGAGAGGCGGCTGTTGCTCGATCGCAAAAGTGCACCTCCTGCCGGCGATCGCAACGTCCCTTTGAAGCGACGGACCGCTGTCCCCCCTCCGCTAAAAGAGGTCACTGCAGTTGAGCCTCCACGTGTGCTAAGCCCTACGCACGGGTTGCCCCCTTCCAGCGTGTCTGAAAAAGAAGTGGCTGCCGCGTCCCCCGAGTCGGACGTTGGAAAAGAAATTAGGACTCGTCGTCCCAAGGTGTCTACTAAGCGTAAGCTTGTGCTTGCTGCGACTGGAGCTTGCGCACAGAAGAGGAAGAAGAAGTCGGTCCTCTCTCTAGACGCTGTACTTGGGCTGGAGCCTCAGGCTCCTTATAACGAGGGCCTGAGCGAATATGGGACCAACGAAGGTCTCTTCATAGCGCCGGAAGATACTGATCTCGAGGCCGCTATTGCAGCTTCTATGCGATCCGCAAGCCACCAAGCGGAAATTGCCACACTCGTGCAATCAAGTAAATATCAGTTGCACCTTCTGTTATTGCATTATATTTTTTTTATTTTTATTATCATGTCTTGACTGACAGTTTTCTTTTTGTAACAGGCTTTACCACCGAGGAGGCTCTGGCGGCTTCCGTTAGGACCTTTGAGGAGGAGGAGAGGAATCGTGCTTTGTCAGGCATTGGTATGCCTCGGCTTATTGCATCTTCATTCTCCTTTCTTATGGACAATCTAATCCCTTTTTTATCTTATCGCAGGGACCATAATGCTAATCCCGCAAGGTGATGCGGAGATTCTTCCCGGGCCAGCCACCGAAGTCCCGGCCTCTTCGGTACTGCCGAAAGAGGCCTTACTCAAACGACCGATGACGGATGCTATAACGGCTCCAGAGGTAACCCTTGGCGCGGATGACGACGTCCTATTGATGGAGGCATCTAGAAGATCCGCTTTGACGGGCCGAGCGGAAAGGAAGTGCTGAATGCGCATGGTAAGGGAGCGTAGTGCTGCGTTGGCCGCGGGTGCGGGTTCGAGCACCGCTACCCCTGCCCCTACTCCTTCAGAGGAATCCCCGGCTGCCTTGTCTATTGCCTATAAACGGGCAACACGTGTGGCTTGGGAAGCGGTCGGAAGACCAACTCAAGGTAATTTGATACGGGGTTCCATTGTCAAAGTTTCAAATATCAACTCTCATATGTCTTATCTTGCATGGCCGAGTCTTACTGAAGAAGTAGCGGCGACCGCTGAGCCTGGGGTAGCGGTAGAGGAGGTAGCCGTAATTACCGAACCCGAGGCGGCGGTAGGCGAGATGGCTGCAATTGCTGAGCTCGAGGTAGCTGCGGGTGAGATAGTCAGGATCGCCGAGCCTGAGATGGCGGTAGGTAAGACGGGTACAACCGTCGAGCCTGAGGTGACGGTGGGTGAGATGGGTACAGCCGCCGAGCCCGAGGTAGTCAATCTTTCGCAAGAGTCGGGCACTGCCCCGATCGTCGCTCTTTCCGCCTGCGGCTCTTTGCCATCTCCTGGCATCACAAGTGTTATGACGGCTCTCATAGAGTCAGGAGATGAGGCGACGGGAGGTGAGACCATCCCGATGGAAGAGGATGAAGCAGTTGCTGCATCAAGTGATGCCCTCATTGCGGTTCCGACTGGTGACTCATCAGGTAGATTTTGGGTCATTGCTTTTCTTTTTATTCTGCAATCCTTTTCAATCTTTCCTGACAGTATTTATCTTGTTTCTAATGCAGATGTGGCGAGCGTTGAGGTTGCGATACCCGAGGCAGCGCCATCAGCTACCGCTTTAACGGTGACACCTCCTCTACCCTCTCTCATACCATCTCAGATGTTGGAAGGTGCGGATTCGTGACCCATCAGTCTTATTTTTTAAGCTGTATAACTTATGTACTAACGTTGCGTTACTGTATCCTTGCAGGAGTCCTTTTTGACCACCTGTATCAGGTGTTGCACCCACACTTCTCTTTCCTGTCAGAGATTAGTCCACCTGCTGGTGTCGGTGAGTATCTTTTCTAAACGACGTCCTTTCTTTAACGGGCAGTCGCATTATTGCTAACTCTTCTTTGTATTGCTTGTAGCCTTACAAATTGAAGGAGGAGATGAGACTGTCGTTGCGCCACCAGTACTCCCAGCCCTGCCTCCTGTTGCAGCTGGTACAGTAGACTCTATTTTTCGTGTATTTTCTTTATTTCCTGAGCCGACATCTGACTATGATTTATTTTGCAGAAATCACGTCGACTCCAGCCTCGTTCGAGTCTCGCATTATGTTGCCGGCATGGCCCTTTTCCAGACGTCTATCCTCGAAAGGCGCCGTGAATAGTCTGCGCATGCTGAGCGACTATATTGAGGAGCTCGACGTGGAGTCTCCCGCATCTGCTGCGGATTTTGCCGTGGAGGTTAACCCTATGCTGGCGACGCTCGTGAACTTTCATGGTGAGCGCGTCGTTGAGCCTTGGGTTAATCGCTGCAGGGAAATTGAGGCTTTCCTGCATGAGCTTGAGCTTAGGCGGCCTGCTCCTAAGATTCTGGCTATGAGCACTCAACGGGCTGCATGGATCGAGCAGAGTACTTCTTACTTCCGCCATCTTGAACAAGAAGTGGCTTTAAAGCAGAAGGAATGTAAAGAAACTTCAAGCGAAGCTGCTCGACTGCATGCTCAGGTTGATGCGAATGCTGCCCAGTTGAAAGTTATCTTCGAAGGCCTTTTGCGATGCATTTCTGACTGATTAATACTGAGGCAGAAACTCGACGTCGTAGAGCGGGATGCACAAGATCGTGAAGCAGCTCAGTGGGCCGTCGAGGAACAACTTTCGTCTTACTTGCAGCAGCGAGCCTAGGTTGAAGCAAAGTTGGCCGCAGCAGCTGATCAAGAAGAGGGGCTGAGAGAAGTGCGCGAGCGGTTGATCGGACTATTGAAAGCGCTTCCCTCTCAATAATTGTTTTGTACCATTTGTAATTTTGAATAAAATGTATTCGTTCTTTTATTCTTTCATACGATGTATTTTGTACCCAATTGAATTCATGAATAAAAGATACATTTTTTTTGCAATGTCTTGTGTCATCTCTCTGCTTTCTTCTTTCTTTTGTTATCAGCATGTCACCTTAGCAAACATAGCCTACAGATGATAGAGTGAGCATCTTGTCTTGGCTTCTTCGAGAGGTAGTGATGGCTTAGGAAGCAGGTTCAGATCTGCTACCTAAGACTTTTCAACTTTATGAGCCGTGAGGGTCTCATAAAGACTTTTCTCCATACGAGTCGTGAGGATCTCGTAGGTGTCTTTTCTCCTTAGGAGTCATGAGGATTCCTAAGTGTGTTTTCCCTTATAAGTTGTAAGGATCTTGTAAGAGAGTTTTCTTTCTTACGAATCGAGAGGATCCGTAAGTGTTTAATGAGATTGACGTTATCCGCATTTCACGGCATCATTGGGTGACGTATTTCCGAGGTGGGGTCATATAGATGACGTATTTCCGCGACGGGGTCATGTTGATGACGTATTTCCGAGACAGGGTCATGTGGATGATGTATTTCCGAGACGGGGTCATGTGGATGACGTATTTCCGAGACGGGGTCATGTAGATGACGTATTTCCGCGACGGGGCCATTTGGATGACGTATTTCAATGACGGGGTCATGTGGATGACGTATTTTCGAGACGGGGTCATGTGGATGACGTATTTCCATGACGGGGTCATTTGGATGACGTATTTCCGCAAAGGGGTCATGTGGATGACGTATTTCCGAGACGGGGTCATTTGGATGAGGTATTTCCACGACAGGGTCATTTGGATGACGTATTTCCGCGACGGGGTCATTTGGATGACGTATTTCCGCGACGGGGTCATTTGGATGACGTATTTCCGAGACGGGGTCATGTAGATGACGTATTTCCGCGACGGGGTCATTTGGATGACGTATTTCCGAGACGGGGTCATGTGGATGACGTATTTCCGAGACGGGGTCATTTGGATGACGTATTTCCGCGACGGGGTCATGTGGATGACGTATTTCCGCGACGGGGTCATTTGGATGACGTATTTCCACGACGGGGTCATTTGGATAACGTATTTCCGCGACGGGGTCATGTTGATGACGTATTTCCGAGACGGGGTCATGTGGATGACGTATTTCCGAGACGGGGTCATTTGGATGACGTATTTCCGAGACGGGGTCATGTGGATGACGTATTTCCGAGACGGGGTCATTTGGATGACGTATTTCCGTGATGGGGTCATGTAGATGATGTATTTCTGAGACGGAGTCATGTGGATGATGTATTCCGAGACGGGGTCATTTGGATGACGTATTTCCGAGACGGGGTCATGTGGATGACGTATTTCCGAGACGGGATCATTTGGTTGACATATTTCCGTGACGGGGTCATTTGGATGATGTATTTCCGTGACGGGGTCATGTGGATGACGTATTTCCACGACGGGGTCATTTAGATGACGTATTTCCGCAACGGGGTCATTTGGATGACGTATTTCTGCGACCGGGTCATTTGGATGACGTTGCGTCTGTTGTAATGAGACGCATATCGAAGTGGTCTCCAGGTTGTCTGTAAACCATTGAGATTTGACTTCTTCTTTGTTTGTGCCCTTGGATCGTATAGAGGGATTTATGTGATATCACCTGTAGGGCATAAATTTCATTTCATTTTTTTTCCGCGATGCTCTATCATTTCAGCTTTTATATCGCGAAGGTCGCGATTGCCCAATCATTTCGGCTATTTTTCGCGGTGCCCAATCATTTCGGCTATTTGTTTTATTTTTACTCGCTGCTTTTTATTGCGAGTTGCCCAATCATTTCGGCTATTTTTCGCGGTGCCCAATCATTTCGGCTATTTATTTTATTTTTACTCGCTGCTTTTTATTGCGAGTTGCCCAATCATTTCGGCTATTTTGCATGCATACATTTTTACTTGCTGATTTTGTTGCAAGTTGCCCCATCATTTCGATTATTTCGTATGCATGTGTGGCTCGCTAGCTTCTTACTGCAATCTTGGGATTAGACACTGATTTCGGCATTAGCACCGCTACAACTGGAATATTACCAGGAGCGAATCATCACTTGCCTCTGTCGATGTTGAACAAAGGTGGCTTAGCGAACAGGGTTAGGATCCTGTTGACTAAGGCTTTTGACTTCATGAGCCGTAAGGGTCTCATGAAGGTATTTCTCCCTACTAGTCGTGAGGATCACGTATGTGTGTTTTCTCCTTAGGAATCGTGAGAATTCCTAAGTGCATGGTCTCTTATAAGTTGTAAGGATCTTACAAGAGTATTTTCTCTTTATAAGTCGAGAGGACTTGCAAGGGCTGTTCACTGTGCAAACATATCCCTAGTCACGGATGAGACTTTGTTAGGGAAATATTTATTCACACCCATGGATTATATACAAGGGTCAATATTGATCCGCTTTTAGGGCAGTGCTGGAGGCTGTGGTGGTTGCTTAAGAACAGGTTCAAATCCCTGAAGTTTAAGACTTTCAAATCTTATGAGCCGTGAGGGTCTCATAAGAGGGTTCTCCTTACGAGTCGTGAGGATCTTGCAAGTGTAATTTCTCCCTAGAGATCATGGGGATCCCTAAGTGTGTTGCTCCCTTGTGAGTCGTAAGGATCTCACGCAGGTGGTTTCTCCTCACAAGGTCGAGAGGACCTTGCAAGTGTCTTTTGACGAGATTGCGCCCTTTCGGGTTTTCACAAAGCTCGCCGGTAGCCCTGCTGTTTTTACTCACGGAGCCCTTTTGGGTTTTCATTCGTGCCCTTTTGCTTATGGACATACCGTTTTCTTTTTTCTTTTTTTTTTATTCTAACAAGGTTGCACCCTTTCGGGTTTTCACAAAACTTCCTGCTGTTTTTACTCACGGAACCCTTACAGGTTTTCATCTGTGCCATTTTGCTTATAGACATACCGTTTTCTTTTTTTCTTTTTTTTTATTCTAACGAGGTTGCGCCCTTTCGGGTTTTCACAAAACTCGCCGGTAGCCCTGCTGTTTTTACTCACGGAGCTCTTGCGGGTTTTCATCCGTGCCTTTTTGCTTATGGACATACCGTTTTATTTTTCTTTTTTTTATTCTTTTTTTTTGTATCATCTTTGGGATGCTGCAATCCATCGTAGTTTATCGACATCTCGGTCAACAACTAGTTTTAGGACATAATGGTCCATTGTTAGTTTAAGGACGTTTCGGTCCGTTGTTAGTTTTAGGACATTTCGGTCCGTTGTTGGTTTAAGAACGTTTTGGTCCGTTAGCCGGCTACTACTTATAGAGTTTCGGCTTAGGAAGATAGCGAGCGGACATAGTCGTCGTCATCTATCACTGACCTAGGCCGTGACTTGTCAGGCGTAGTACTTTTTCAGGAGGCGACCATTTATTGGCCTGAAGGGCCTTTCGCCATGCATGTCCATGAGTAGATAGGCCCCACCCTGGTAGACCTTGTCTATGATATACGGGCCTTCATAGTTCGGCTCGAATTTCCCCATTTGGCACGATTGGGGATCATAGGTCTTTTGACCACTAGTACGAGTTCGCCTTGGCGGAATGTTCTCGGCCTAGTCAATCTTTCATATGAGCGCATCATCTTTGGTTTGTAAGCTTCCAGGTTTTGTTGCACCATGAGCCGGGTTTCATCAAGGGTGTCGAGCTCTTCAAGCCGAAGGTGAGCATTCTCTTCGTCTGTCAGCTCGTGGTGAACTGCCACTCGTAGAGAGGGTAACTCTATCTTGAGGGGGAGTACCGCTTCTGTGCCGAATACCAATGCATACGGCGTTGTGTTTGTGGCCGTTTTAAACGTAGTTCGATATGCCCAGAGAGCTTCATGTAGTCTTTCATGCCAGTCCTTCTTATTTCGAGACACCGTCTTTTCTATGATCTTCGTCAAGGTCTTGTTAAAAGCCTCAGCCAGATCGTTAGCTCGAGGATTATAGACTGAAGAGTATCTCTAGTCTATGTTATGCTGTTGTGCGAAGCGACTGATCTTATGGCTTCTGTAGGCTGACCCGTTATCGGAGATGATCCGTCGCGGAGTTCCAAACCGATAAATGACGTGGTCTTGAAGAAATGGAGGATATTCTCCGTCTTCACTTCCCTCAGTGGTACTTCTTCTGCCCATTTGGAGAAGTAATCAGTTGTCGCCAAAATGAATCGATGTCCTCTGGACGATGCTGGTTCGATGGGGACGATTATGTCAGTGCCCCACATTTCGAACAGCCAGCTAGCCACTGTCGGATGTAGCGGATTCGGATGCTGATGGATAAAGTCCCTGTGAATCTGGCACGAGTGGCACCGCTTCGCGTATTCGAGGCAGACCTGGATCATTGTGGGCCAACAATAGCCCATCCTTTTGATCTTCAGCTTCATCTTTAGGCCGGCTTGGTGAGAACCGCAGAGTCCGTCGTGAGTTTCTTGGACGACTCTCCTTACCTCTTCAGGTCCCAGGCATCTTAACCACAGGGAATAAAATGATCTCTTATACAGAGTATCATTGACGAAGGCGAAAGACAGAGCTCGTTTCATAAGCTGATGTCTTGAGGACGCATTTTTAGGTGTTCGACGGGATTTGAAGTAGTCTATAAAGACTTCTCTCCAATCCGTAACCTTTTCCTGGTCGTTTATTTGTAGGGCGATTTGCTCGTTCGCTCCTTTTTCTTCGGACGACTCCGGAGATATCTTTACCGGTACAAGAACCCGACGGCTTTGCACAATGATCCTCACATCATCGAGGTTCTCGTCGGCCAACTCTTTAGCAAGCTTAGCTAGTGCATCCGCCTTGCTATTCTCCGCATGCGGTATACTTTCCAGCGTGTAAGAGGGAATTTGAGTCAACAATTGTTGTACTCTCCTGCCGTACTTCACCAACTCTGACTTGCACGTTTGGTAGTCGCCGTTTACTTGACTGACGATCAGTTGGGAGTCTCTGTAGACGAGGAGGTTTTTAATTCCCATGTCGATAGCGATCTCAAGACCTGCTATCAAAGATTTATATTCGGCTTCGTTGTTTGTCCTCGGCTCTGTTAAGGAGAAGGCGAAGCGCATTATCCCTCCTTGTGGAGTCACGAAGATGAGGCCTACCCTGATTTGATTATAGGGGTGCTTTGTTTGCGCTTCTTCATGGAAGATGCTCCATCAAAATAGAGTTCCCACCGGGTATCATCCCCATCGATCGTGTCAAACGCATGTTCGTCTGGCAACTCGTAGTTCAAAGGAGAATCAGCAAGTATCGGATGCTCAGCGAGGAAGTCGGCAATGACCTGGCCCTTCACTGCTTTGAGGGGACGATAAGTTATCGAGTACTCCATTAAGAGCAGGGCCCATTTAGCAATACGTCCTGTTAATATGGCTTTTGACATCCCATTTAGCAAGCGTAACGTCAGTATCACAAACCCGAGCGTCCGTGATGATAGGGAGTCAAACCCGGAGATGGTGATTTTATCACGAGCGAGGTGCTGAACGCCCATGCATATTTCTTTCAACACCCTTACATTGAGAAGGTTAACGAAGGACCCATTGTCGACCAGAATTTTGCCTATCTTGATGTTGTGACAGTATCCGGAGACATTTAGGGGACGGTTGTGCTTGCATGTCCCAAGGAGGAGATCTTCATCGCCGAAGGTGATATCGGCTGCGTGTACTTCTTCCAGCTCGTCCTTCATCTTTTCTTCGGCGAGGAAAGCTTGGAATTGCTCGGGTTCTTGCAGTGCCTTAATTAAAGAATCTCTCGCCTCTTTGGATAGCAGAAGGGCGTTAAAAATACTGAGCTGCGAGGGTATCTTCCTCAAGTGTGTTGTAGTCCACCTTACTTTTCTTTGGCGGGTCCTTGGCTGTCAGCTTTTTGACGGCTTGGTCATCAAGGATGATATCCTCAGAGACCTTTTCTTTCCCTTTATCTTTTCTATTTGACCCACTGTTCGAGGGCCCAAGATTCTTTTCGGGCAGCGTACGATTGCGCAGCTGAATATTTTCACAGGTCTTCGGTTCTTCCTCCTTTCTCAAGGTGGACTCTTTAAAGAGAGGGCCAAGAGTCATCTCTTCGTCAGAGTCGCTCCCGAAAGCGAGGACCTACGATCTCCCGGTGTTGACCATGCGACAGTTGCCGGCAGTTCTTTTGTGCTCCTCGGTCGTATTTCTTTGCTCCCGACGGGTTTTGTGTTTCATTCGCTTGTAATGTTGCCGTGAGCAACATATCCCTGCCACAATCTTTTAATAGCGTCGCACTCTTTGGTAGGGTGCGAAATCTTTCGATGATATAAGCAGTAGCTAGGTTGTTTTTCTTCTTCACCAAGGGCGTTCGCTTCGGAGGATGGCAGCTTCATCCCCATCGGTATGGCTTTGGCGAACCTTTTCCTCGTCTTGAACCTGTTTTTATTTGCAACGGAGGTATTTTGACTTGGTGAGAGTGTTTCGACCCTTTCGTCCAGTCGTCGGCATTTGGCCTTTTCAAATATGGCCATCTCACACTCCCGATCAGCTTTACTTTTTGAAAGAGCTTCGTTGAGGAATGCATCGATCATTTCGTCTGATGGCCCCGAAAGTTTCGGCTCAGGATCTGCCCCCAATTTTTCTGTGTAAGGAGCTTCTTCATTGTCTATCGACGAGTGAGAGATCACATGGAAGCTTGCTACATAATCTTCAGATTCATCCGATGAGTCTTCTCTATCATTTCCGTCCTCAAGGACGTGGCTGAGGAACTCTTGGAGTGTGATTGGAGTCCGCACCTTCTGGTTATACTCTTTCAGCGCGTCAATCTGTTTTTGCAGGTCCGTGCGCTTGTCGCCAGGCTTCACAGGATTCTTGGATTTCTTCTTCTTCTTTGAAGATTTTGACGGCTGGATGTGAGCGCTTTGGCTATCACCACCAATCTTTGGAGTTGGGCGCGGCTTCAGCATCCCCTCGATGATCTCAGGTTCCAGTGGATTCTTCCACCTAATTGCCGGACATGTGTGGAGATCCTTCAGCATTCTTTTCGTCTTGGCTGAAAGAGCAACCTCCCATGGAGCTTCTTCTATGAAAGAGCATGATGCCCCCGGTGTATCCATCTTCTTGGGAGTGTGTGGCCGAGGCGGGTTCACCTTCCAATTCTCTGATAATACGAATTTGCCCTGCTGGTACTGATCTTCTATCCAGCTTTTGAAGATGTAACAATCCTCGATCGGATGGCCCAACATTCGGTGATAAGGGCAATAGTTAGGATTGATAATGTTGCCGGGTTGCGCTGGGCGTTTTGGCTCCGGCAGATTGATGAGCCTGTTGCACAGTGCAAGCTCGAATAACCTCTTCGTCTTGTCTCGAGGGAATGAGTAAGGGGTCTAATTTTATCTTCGAGAGATCGAGTTCTGTTATTTTGGCGATCAACTGGTCTCGGGCCACCGGGCTGCTGTTGAGTATTGGCTACAACGATCGCTTTCCCCTTTCCCTTCTCGTTCCGCGGCTCCAGCTTTGGAGGAGACGGTGTATGACCCATCTGGTCCATTTGGGCGAGCTTGTCAATCAAGGCTTGGAACGTGGTCGGCTTAAAGAACATCATGAATTATGAAATAGTTGCATGAGGGTCCAAGGTGCCTATGAACATGCCCACTGCTGGTGCCTCTTCGATGCGCTGTTCGCATTTGGACCACAGATTCCGCCATCTTATTACGTATTGAACCCATGTCTCTCCAGGTTTCACCCTAGCGTTAATCAATACTATAATCGGGGTGCGTTCACTAGCACTCGCGAATCGCTAGGTGAACAATAGCTCCATTTCTGCGAAAGTCTTGACGGAGTCGTTTGGAAGTTCAGAGTACCATTCGAACGCCGTCTTCGACAAGCTGCCAACAAACTGACGGATCAAAAGTTTATCATCACCCCCGGTGTTGCCGCAAAGAGCCCTAAACTGGGCGACATGCTGATGGCGATTGCCCATCCCTTTGTATACATGAAATTTAGGGATCGTGTATCCCGGCGGGTACTTTATTTGGTCATACCCGTCTGGATATGGACGCCCAGTTTTAACAACTTGGATGGCCGCTTCATTCGCCTGCTGAGCTCGTATTTGCTGAGCAATATAGTCATCCAGAGCGGCCTTGGAAATAGTTTCCTCCTTGGCTGCTGAAAGAGCCGGAGGAGAGTTCGATGTCTCTCCTCTGTCGTCTTCATTGATGACCGGAGGGTCTTCAGCTGGAGGTTCCGGCTATAACATCATCCCGACCATGTCTTGGAAGAGAAGCGTCATTCGTTTTATTTTGGCAGCTTGTTCTGCTGCTTCTCTGTCTTTCTTTTTGAGGACTATGCGGAAAAAGTCAACATCGGTTTCTTGTTCATGACGCTACTCTGATGACGCCTCCGGGCTTTCTTTTGGCCCGGTAAGTGCGGCCATTTGCGTTAGCATTTCCTGAAGCTTCTGTTACTGCTCCTGGCCTTTCGTCACGGATCAGGTGAGCAGTCGGTGACTCGTCGAAGTGTGGCTTTCCTCCTTTCCGGAAGCTATATAAATAGTATGCACTATTATGCCCCCAGACTTGGGGCATTTGGGCTCAGTGTTTTTGTGGTCTGCCGTAGTCACAGGGGCTTTCTCTAGCCTCCTTCTCTTTTGAGAAGTTGACGTTGAGGGGGCCGTTGCAGCGGGCACCCAGGAAGTTGTCGTCCTTTGTGGCTTGACAGGACAGTTATCTTCCTGCTGAACCTTCACCTTTTTCTGCCGGCGAGAGTAATCATGATCAGTTACTGAGTCGTGAACCCGTCGCCAGACTTTGTAGATTTTGGAGGACAGCCGCTGAGGGGGTTGCTCCGTCTTTGTTTCTTAATATTCTCCACCGGTGGAGGAGATCTTTTCAGTACGGCGGTAGGAGAGTTCCTGCGCACTTTGTTCAGCAATTCAAAGCTGTTCCCGGTTGGAACGACAACATTGACTTCCACCGTTGGGGCCGGTGGAGTTAGCCCAGAGGGGGAATTGCCCCCAGCCTTCCTTACTCGGCGCCAGTGGCGACGTCGAGCGTGTCGAGCCATTGGGATTGTTTCAGTTTGAGGGGTGACTTCGTTATGCCCCCTGTTCTGGTGAGGCGCTGCTGGTACCAGCCTCTTAAAGACTGACGTTCGTTGAGTTGCAGTATCCAATCTGTCAAAGACAGACTTTTGAGCGGGAGCCGGATTGGGAGCCGGAACAGTCAGTCTTATGAAGACCGACCCTTTGGAAGGAGAAGCCGCCTTGACGACTTCGGGAGCAGGGATGGCTGTCCTCTTCGGAATAACCATTTCTGGAATTGTAGGCTTTATCGTGGGCTCACATGAATTTTGGCCTAATCTGGCGAAGACTGAGGCGCTGGAGCTGGACGACCCGTTGAGGGGGGCCGCTGTAGTTGCAAGCCGATCAAAGACCGACTTCTTGGGAGCTTCTTATGTTGGCATAGGAATGCTGAAGCTCATTGGCGGGAGCATAGTCCCGAAAAACAATCCAATGGTGGCCTGAGTGACCTATTCCACCGGCATCGTGAACAGGGAGGCCGCATGGGGCCCGTAAGCTATACCTCCAGATGAGGCGGAACGTGAGTTGCAGTTGCAGCTGGAACACCTCATGCAAGTAAACGCCATTGATGTTTCGTTTTCTGTGCCAAGAAAGAAACCAAATCTTAGAACCTCGAACCCAAGGGCAACCATATCAAACCGCGATTCGTTCACGAACACGACACATGAAGTGTGGAGTGGAAAGAGGAAAAGGTCCCACCAGGCATGCCAGAATCTGTTCCCCACCGAAACACGGAGACGCGACCGCGCAGGTCCGTTTTGCCTAAAATTCGGGGCAGATGCTAATTGGTGCTATCCGTCCACCTCTCCGAAGATGCCAAGTTGATTTATGGCACCGTGTATCGAAGGTTTAAACGGATGCGGCCGATGTAGCAGACTTCGTCAGATTCCCCCTCATTTGAGGGGTTTTTAATTGTGGGGACGCTCTTCCCTGCAGACGCAATCCCCTGCAGTTAATTTCGCTACCGCATCGCGGTAACAACTTTCTCCTTCTCCAGATGGTCACTTCGTGTCGTGGGTGTTTGTTTTGTTTGTGGTTGCCCGTGGATTGTATACGGAGACTAATTTATGTTGTCGCCCATAGGGCGTGGATTAGACCAAATCCGTTTCTTCTTAGATTTGGGTTTTGGGGTTGTGTTTAAGGATATGTTAGCCTCATTTGAGACTAAGATCAACTTAAACGTTTGTTAAGGATAAGTTAGTCTAATTTTTAGACTAAGATCAACTTAACGGGATCGTTTAGATCCAGCAAAAGAGATTTCAAACTCTATTGTTTAGTTTAGGGATATTGCGGTCGATTAGTTTAAGGACATTACGGTCCAGATTAAGGATATTATAGTTCATAGGTTTAAAGGGACCCCACAGTTCGAGGTTAAGGACATCGTAGTCCATGAGTTTAAGGACCCCACAGTCCGTAGTTTAAAGACATTGTAGTCTATGAAGTTTAAGGACATCGTAGTCCATGAGTTTAAGGACCCCACAGTCCGGTTTAGAGACATCGTAGCCTATAAAGTTTAAGGACATCGTAGTCCGTGAGTTTAAGGACCCCAAGTCCGGTTTAGAGATATCGTAGTCTATGAAGTTTAAGGACATCGTAGTCCATGAGTTTAAGGACCCCACACTCCATAGTTTAAAGACATCGTAGTCTATGAAGTTTAAGGACATCGTAGTCTATGAGTTTATGGACCCCACAGTTCGGTTTAGAGACATCGTAGTCTATAAAGTTTAAGGACATCGTAGTCCATGAGTTTAAGGACCCCACAGTCCGGTTTAGAGATATCGTAGTCTATAAAGTTTAAGAACATCACAGTCCATAAAGTTTAAGGACATCGTAGTCCATGAAATGTGTGGTTGTCGGGACCCGTCATCTCTCTGAAAACATTGAATGATTACAACGACATATATCAGAGGAGTAAAGAGATGTACCCTTGAACTGGTGTGAGTTGGTTGAAGGATCTGTAGTCCAGTTTGGGACTGAGATCTGTTAAATATTCGTGAGCAGATAGGCTCAGTTCAATATAAGTTGAGGACTTATGGCCAATATTGGGCTAAGTCCAATAAGATTAAAATGTTTAACATTTTATTGTTCTGGGCTGTTGAGCCTTTATTTAGGCTTGGCCCTTTTAATAATGCTGAGTATTAGATCCTGACACATTCTTTGTCATGTATTGAATGCATAGCATAAATCAGAACAATGTTTGTTCTGACAGCGTGCCACGTGGCGCGCCAGGCGCTTTGTGCCAATTAGAAAGCACGTTGCGCTTCTGCCTAGTAGCGCACATGAAAAGGACACGTGTCGTGCTTGGCGCTAAGCGCCAGATGATGGGCGCATTGCGCCAGTTTATGAGCGCTAGGCGCTAATTTATGAGCGCGTTGCTCTAGTTTAGTGGCGCACAGGTGAGTGACACGTGGCGCACTTTGCGCTGAGCGCCAGCCCATGAGCGCAGTGCGCTATTTCAGAAGCGCAAAGTGCAAGTTGCATACGTGATTGACACGTGGCGCATTTTGGCGCTGAGCGCCGGTCCAAGGAGCGCAGAAGTTCAGTTCAAGAGTGCAAGACACTTTTCAATAGCGTAAAGCGCATTTGATCAAATTTATGATCTATGAACAAATTTATGTTCTTGTTAAAGGAGGCTTTGCCTCAAGATTCAAGAACAACAGTTCTTATTTTTGAAAGGGCTTTGCCTTTGTAGATCAATGATCTGTGAATGAAGTAAATACTTCTTCTGTTTTTATGATGAGATCTTTTGATCTCTTTTTATAAAAGACCTTGGTCTTTTTGTAGATCTATGATCTTTTAAGAAGATAATTCTTCTGTTTTAATGAGATGATTTCATCTCTTTGTTCAAGAATCATTCTTTTTACCTTAAAAAAATGATCTTCTTTCAAGAGCTTGCTCTCTTTCTTTTGAGTTTTCTCAAAGTTTGTAGGGGGTTTCTCTATATCAGACTTGAAGTCTTGTGGCCTTTATATAAAGCAAATTGATTTGTTAAATCAGTTAAAGAGATCGTTCTCTGATTGATTTGGGCATGTTTCCCCACCGTTGGATCTTTGATCCTAGGGCTTCTGTTTTACAGAAGGCATCTTCTTGTTTTTAACAAGATTGGAAAGATCTTTCCATGACATAATTTTAATTCTGATTAATTAATGATTTATCATTATTAGATCTTTTGATCTAACGGTGGGGAATTTTTAATTCCAGCGCTGGCGCACCCGTGCTTTGCACGTGGTGCGTTGCTCAGAGCGCAGCGCACTTTGCGCTAGCGCACCTACGTTTGACACGTGGCGCGCAGCGCAAAGCGCAGCGCAGCCTACGGTAGCGCACCTGTGTTTGACACGTGGCGCGCAGCGCGCTTAGCGCTGGATCTGAAGTGTTGCTTCAATTTTTGAATTTTGAATTTTTAAAATAGAGCTTTGCTCTGATTGGGGGTGCGTTGCCGAGGGCGCAGCGCACATGGAGCTAGCGCATCTGTGTTTGACACGTGGCGCGCAGTGCGCCTAGCGCTGAATCTGAAGCGTTGCTTCAATTTTTTTAAATTTTGAATTTTAAAACAGAGTTTTGCTCTGATTGGGGGAAACACTAATATGTTTAAATTGATCTTAATCTCAGACTAGATTAACGGTTCTTAAACCAAACAAAATATTTTGAACTAAAAGAAAAATATAACTTAAGTTCAAAATCCCAAATCTAAAATATACGGATTTAGACTAATCCGCGCCCTACGGGCGACGACATAAATTAGTCTCCGTTTATAATCCATGGCAACCAAAACAAAAAAAATACAAACGGCACGAAATGAACTGCTGGAGAAGGAGAAAGTGGTTACCGCAACGCGGTTTCGTAATTAACTGCAGAGCCTTGCACCTGCAGAGAAGAGCGTCCCCACAATCAAAAACCCCTCATAAAATGAGGTGGAATATGATCAAATCTGCTACAACGGTCACATCTGTCCAAACCTCCGATAAATTGTGCCATAAATCAACTTGGTATTTTCGGAGAGATGAATGGATAAATCCAAATAGCATATGCCCTTAAAATTCAGGCCAGACGTCCCGACGTTTCGGTCTGGTCTTTCGACGGAGAACAGATTCTGGCACGCCAGTAGGACCTTTTCCTCTTTCCACTCCACAGCTCGTGTGTCGTGAACAAAATCGTGGTTCGCTATGGTTTCCCTTGGATTCGAGGTACTAAAACTTGGTGTCTTGCTCCTATGCAGAAAATCAATGGCTTCTTAATGCACTGCATGCAATAGCAACTCTCACTCCACCCTAACTGTAGGAGTAACTTATGGGCTTAACGCGGCCTCCATTTTTTCAATGCCAGTGGAGCAAGTTATGCAAGCTACTACTGGGTTATTCTTCGGGGCCATGCTCCCACCAGTGAGTTTCAGCACATCAACGCCGCAGGAAGAAGCTCCCAAGAGGTCGGTCTTCCATTAACTAGCAACCACAACGACCCCTCTCAACGGGCCAACCAAATACGGTGTCTCAGTCTTCAATAGGCTGAGCCAAAGCTCAAATGGGCCCGCAAAGAGGCTCACGATACCTGAAAGGGCTACCCCAAAATGGATAGCCCTCCCAGCTCTTGCTACAGGTGAAGCCGTCAAAAGCGCTTCCCTCATCAGGAAGGCGGTCTTTGAAAGATTGGCTGGCCCTCCCCAAAGTTCGATCAGAACGTTGGTCTTTAACAGGCTGACACCCATAGTAGCCCCTCAGCAAAGCCGGGGGAACGGTGAAGCTACTTCCAAAACTGAGGCGGTCCCTGCTGCAAGACACGTGAAAGTGTGTCCTAGCACCACCACTGGGTTTTCATAAGCATCTAGCATGCAATTTTTAAAAATTTCGGGGTGCTAAGCTACACTAACCTAGAATCTAACTAGATGATTAGGGTTTATAGCATGATATAACAAAAAACTACACTAAGTGAAAGAGATTACAAAATTTGAAGATCGCGTCCTTCATTTCTATAGCTCTGGGTAGTAGTCCCTACGACTCCTATAGGCTCCACTTGAAGAAGTAACAAGCTTCCTTCGCGATTTTCGTATCGAAGATGATCCATCCGAAGCTCCTCTAATTCAAGCTACCTCATCACTAATCTCTCTCTAGTGAAGGAAACACCCTTGTTTAAATTGCTAATCTAAACTAGGATGATGAAGTAGGGGTTTATAAGCACACTTAGATTGATCCAAAGCCCTATGGTTCACATCACATGTGAGGGTTAGGGCTTTGAGGTGGAGGAAGAAGGAGATAATGATAGAGAGCAAAGGAAAAGGAGCTAAGGAAATGATCTAGCAAGAAACTCAAGAAAAGATGAAGAATGGCTCACATATATCTTCACTTATTGAAGCATGGATATTTTCAAATAGAAAATATGCACCATGCTTCAATAGTGAAGCCAAACTAATTTAATAATACATGAACCATGCTTCACAACCGTGCCCAAAATATCTCCTCTTTTCCACCTCATAATTCTATTTTCACAAAATAGAAAATCTCTCTCTCTCTCTCTCTCTCTATATATATATATATATACTGAGAATATAAACTTAAGTGAGCATTAATATTAGTTAACATATAATTATATCAAATATAAATATATATCAAATTATTAAATCAACATTTGATTCAATAATCCAGTTATATCACATATATTCGACTAATATCATTTATTTGTATATCACATTATCAAATCAACACTTTATTCAATAATCCGGTTATATCATATATAACCTAATCGATATCAAATTATTGCCAGATTAGAATACAGTATCACATACTCATATTTAATCAGGCCCCCGCACATATCAGAATATGTGCCTTACTTCATTTCGCTTAAACTATGAAACCTCTGTGCGGGACTCTAAAGACTCGTCGATACGCCAGCAATAGGTGATGATCACATCAGTCACCCACAAGCCGTCAGCGGTACTAGCTAGACGTAACGGCTACCCAGGTGAGCGATTAGAAGATCAACAAGCAAGTTTGTCCAAACTCTCATGAAGCCTATAAGTAACACTTACCGTACAGTCCGGTCTCTTCATCTGATATGTCGCATATCGAGTCTGGGGGTGGATACGTTAGACCCCAGCAACTTGATAAGTTATACCGATGTATGGCTCATAACAGTTCGAGAAATTACTGATAACTCTTACCAGTAAATCTCATCAGCCCTAGCCAGGGACTTACTGTTATAGCCAATCGAGCATAGCGCAACATCAACTCCTTATACCGGAAGAGATGAAACCCCTCCTATCGCTCACTGCCTCCATGTGACTCAAGACTGTACCTAAAATCCACCTGTTTGCACGACTCCTTTGAGCCATGTTAGGGAGAAAATCAAAGCACAGTGGGAACCACACAAGACACTATAATGATCTCGGGTCTACAGACTAATCTGTACCAGTGTCACCAGAGAACTGCTATCTGACGATAGGTATGGTACCATCTAGGAGTTCTTGGCGAGTCCTATTCAGTGTACCCATTCCCTAATGAGCGCTTGTGTACAATTTTTGATGTCAAACACTAATGGTTATAGGATCAACCATCGCCCCCATACAGGGTCTAGAAATGTACACACTATTCTACTCTGGAATATCGATGCCCTATCTCGATATTCTCTCGACTAGGAACAATTAAAAGATGTTCTTGTGGACTACCCAGGTCTCAGTAGTATGATCCGCATCATAGTCCTGGTGGTCAAGTAAACATCCTAAGGGCTTTATCAACATGTATCAGAGAGGCAGTATAATAATACAAGTGTACATGTTAAGATAAAGAGCAACCGGATAGCATACTATCATGTCGAGCAAGAAAGTCCTCTATATATATGTCCAAGCATCCACTATAATATACAATAATGGCCTCTAGGACATACATATTCCTAACAATCTCCCACTTGCACTAGGCCAGTTGTTGTAGTATCTCATACCTAACATCCCAAATAATCTCCCAAACTGCATCTGGGGGAAGGCCTTCATGAGTGGATCTGCTGTGTTATCCTTCATGTCAACTCTCTTGACCTCGATCTCCTGTCGATCTACTATCTCCCGGATTAGGTGATACCGCCTAAGAATATGTCTAGATCTCTGATGAGACTGGGGTTCCTTGGTCAAATTCACAGCTCCATTGTTATCATAATACACTAGTATTGGATGCTCAATGGATGGAACCACACCAAGTTTAGCAATGAACTTCTTCATCCAGACAGCCTCTTTGGCAGCATCGTTGGCAGCGATGTATTCAACCTCCATCGTCGAGCCAGCTACGGTATCTTGCTTGGAACTCTTCCAACATACCGTCCCTCCATTGAGGGTGAAGATAAAACCTGAGACCGACTTACTGTCGTCCTTATCACTCTGGAAGCTCGAATCGGTAAAGTACTCCACCTGGAGTTCACCGTTAGCATAGACCAAGAACATTTCTTTAGTCCTTCTCAAGTACTTAAGAATGTTCTTCACAGCTGTCCAGTATTTCTCCCCTGGATCTGATTGATACTTACTCACTACACCTAGTGAGTAAGCTACATCCGGTCTGCTATATAACATTGCATAGATGATAGACCTGACTGCAGAAGTATAGGGTATCCCTTGCATGAGAGCCCTTTCCAAATCAGTCTTGGGAGACATCTCTTTGGAGAGAGTGATTCCTGAGCAAGCGGGTAAATTACCACGCTTAGAATTTTCCATACTAAACCTCTTTAGTATGGTGTCTATATACCTGGATTGGGACAATCTCAACATCCTCTTAGATCTATCTTTATAGATCTTAATCCCAAGGATGTAGGAGGTATCACCTAGATCTTTTATGGAGAACTTGTGTGATAAGAAGAGCTTGACTGAGTGTAGCATAGGAACATCGTTTCTTATCAAGAGTATGTCATCCACGTACAATACGAGAAAGACAACCTTACTCTATACAATCTTTTTGTATATACAAGGTTCATCTACGTTTTTGATGAAGTCAAACTCTTTGATAGTTTCATCAAAACAGATGTTCCAGCTCCGCGATGCCTGCTTTAATCCATAGATTGATTTAAGCAGCTTGCACACGCTTCCGCTGCTCCCACTGTCTGTGAAGCCCTCTAGCTGTATCATGTACACACTCTCTTCTAAATCACCATTTAGAAAATCGGTCTTGACGTCCATCTGCCAGATTTCGTAGTCATGGTATGTAGCAATGGCAAGTAGAATCCTGATGGACTTAAGCATAGCCACTGGAGAAAAGGTTTCATCATAGTCGACACCTGGTCGTTGACGAAAACCTTTTGCTACAAGTCTAGCTTTAAAAGTCTCAACTTTTCCATCTACACCAATTTTCTTCTTGAAGATCCACTTGCTCCCGATGGGTTTTACCCCTTCAAGAGCAACATCCAAAGTCCATACTTTATTAGTGTACATGGATTCCATCTCAGATCGCATATCATCGGGCTATTTCACAGAGTCCCTACTAGTGATAGCCTGCTCGAAACTAGTCGGGTCATCATCATCCATGATGCAATCCTCACTCCCACCGTCTATGAGAAAACCGTAGTATCTCTCAGATGGATGAGGAACCCTACTAGATCTGCGGAGTGGCTGAGATTCGTCGAGGACTATTGAATCTTCTGGTTCCACCAAATCGTCAGTTATAGTTTGTGTAGCTGGAATTTTTTCCAGTTCTACCTCATTACCACTAATTTCTTTCACAAGAAATTCCTTTTTTTAAAAGGGGGCATGTTGAGAAACAAACACTGTTTGTTTCTCAGTATGATAGAAGATATATCCATATGAATCTTTTGGATATCCCATAAACTTGCACAAAAAAGACCTTGCCTCGAGCTTGTCCGGATTTTGCTTTTTAACATAGGCCGGACAACCCCATATCTTAACTCGTTTAAGAGATGGTCTCTTCCCATTTCATATCTTATATGGAGTGGTAGGCACAGATTTGGTCGGAACCCTATTCAATAGGTATGTAGCTGTCTCAAGCGCATAACCCCAAAAGGAAATAGGTAACTCAGCTGTACTCATCATAGAGTGCACCATATCTAATAGGGTGCGATTCCTCCGCTCCGATACACCGTTGTGCTGTGGTGTGTATGGAGGAGTAAGCTGAGAGAGAATCCCATTCTCTTTTAGATAGTCCCGGAATTCCGTGTTCAAGTATTCTCCTTCCCAATCAAATCGAAGGATTTTAATACTTTTACCCGTCTCGTTCTCAATCTCGTACTTATATTCCTTAAATTTCTCAAAAGCTTCAGATTTGTGTTTCAACAAGAACACATGTCCGAATCTTGAGAGATTATCGGTGAATGTAATAAAGTAAGATGAACCATTCCTGGCATGTATAAACATAGGACCGCATGCATCACTATGTATCAGTCTTAAGAGTTCAGTAACTCTTTCTCCGTGTCCAGTAAATGGAGTTTTAGTCATCTTTCCTTTGAGACATTACTGGCAAGTTTCATAAGATGCAAATTCGAACGGATTCAAATATCCATCTTTATGCAATTTAGCTAGTCTTGTCGCCTTGATATTACCTAGTCTATAGTGCCACAAGAAGGCTTCATTCATTTCTGAACTCTTCCTCTTGTGTGTGTTCTAATAACTGTAGTTTGATTTAGAACGTATATATCGTTACAAAATGTACCAAACCCAATCAACACTTGATTTAGGAAAATGTTCATAACATTATCCTCTAATGTGAAATTATATCCTTTTTTAGTTAGCAAAGAAACTGATATAATATTGCACATAATTTTTGGTACGTAATAACAGTCGTTCAGAATCAATGTATTACCAGTTGGTAATACAAAGTGATATTCGCCACCTGTTTTGGCTGTAACAATTGCTCCATTCTCAACTTTTAGAGACATATCATCCTTTCCTAGTTCTCAACCTCTTCTTAATCCATGTAACAATGTAACATTTCAGAAAATAAAATATTATTTTTATGAATTTAAATAATTTAAATAATAAATTTCATGAATATTATTAAAAAAAAGCGAGAATTGGTTTTAATGATATGGTATAATTATATACCGATAGTTTAGAAAATAATTGAAAAATTAATATGAATTATTGTTTTTGAAAGAATTTACGTGATTTTGACACTTTATAAATTATTATACAATTGATTGTATACAAGTTAATGCTAAACTTGATTAATATGTCGTTAATTATGCATTTATCTTGTTATTGTATATCACATGCAACAAAACATGTTACAAAACCTTGTTACATTTTTTAAGAACCATGGTTTCATTTTGATTTGTTTGTTGCTATTTGTTTGGGTTTCAAAAATAAAATGAGAAGATAAAAGAAATAGGGATAAAGAGAGGGGGGGGGGGGGGAGGACCATGAGGTATGGTGAGAGAGGGTGATATATATATATACACCCTTCTACACAATTCACTACCTCTTCATTCTCTTCATTTTCCCCATCTCCGTTCTTCTCATCCTTCATCTCCCTCATCCTCCACCTCCTCTACCACTCACAAACACCCCCAAATCCATACCAAAATACCATGCCACCTTCACAAAATTCACTCCAAACCCCACTACAAATCCTATGGATTAATCAAGTGGAGATTTTGAACACTTTTGGCAACCCAAGAATTTTCTTCAGTTTCTAATGAGGTATAATCCTACACCCTTAGTTATGTTTTTAGCTTTTCTTATATCCTTTAGTGCTTTAGAGTTGAACTAAGGTAGTTTAGTGAGGTTGGAAAATTCGAAGTTGAGGTTTAGGTGATGTTATGTATTGTGAAGATAAATTTGAGGTTTAGTTAAAGACCACAACCCTTATAGTGTTAGAATTCTGGACTAGACCGAGTTTAGAATCCTAAACTTGAACTTTAAATTTTGTAGGAATTGTGATGTATTGAGATCTGCTATGACCCGGGGATCTTGAAAAATATTTAGCGATTACAGAGAGTTGTGCAGGTGATTAGGAAGATAACCTAAAGACCCGAGACCCCATCTCCATAACCTGGCCGCAAATTAACCTCATATGGCCACAAATTGTGGCCTGGGTAGGTGTGCTAGGGTTCGTGTTTGGACCATGTCTCTTTTATCCAGTGTTTAGACCTATCCTATATGCAACTTGTCCTAATTTCACCTGAGGCAAAATATGGAGGTGTTTTCTTGAGTTTCTGTTTTCGTTTACGACTTTTAAATGACTTGAACTTTGGGTATTTGAGTTTTATCTCGGTCGATTGACATTTGTACGTCAACGTCGAGAGTTGTTTGGATATTCTTGCATGCATAGACCGTAGGTTCTAACCTATGTGTGCCTCATGTGCCGTATCGGTTTTCTCATACTTAAATTCTTGTTTACGATTCGATATTCTTTGTACTGTAGGTACCTTTGCGTGGACTTCAGGACGACAAGGAAAAGCAAGGCATTATCGACATCGGCAAGGAGAGGATTATAAGCGAGTAGATGTATATCTACGGAAGAAGTCAGGTGGATGGCGTATAGCACCCTCGTAACCGTAGTTTAGGGTTATTATTTTTTTATATATATTTCCATGTGGGAAAAACATATATCTAGCAAGTAGGAACCCAGGAGACTATAGGTTAGATTAAGAATACGCGTAGGAAGGTATACCCTTAGTCTTATTTCCTTAGTCGTGGGTCGTTTATTTTGTTGCGCATACGCACACTTGGTATGTGTGTGTGTGTGTGTGTGTGTGTTCAAACACACACACACACACACGTGAGATGAGGATATTATTTGTTAATGGATGTGAGTCGATATGCTCGGACATGATGTCATGAGGTTATGATATATGATCGAGTTGAGATCTCATATATGATATGATATATTAAAAGATCATTGGGCGATATACGCAGAACATGTGATAACATGTGACATGATATGATAATAGAATGTACGAAACCTTAGATCCGTACCCTTGACTATGATATTGTACAACGGATGATACCGTACGAAATATGAGATATATGCTATTGGCCCGTACCATCGATTTTGAGGATGTCGTACGATAGACTATACCGTATGAGATGTATATATGATGATTGATCTCCACTCTTGACTCGAGGATGCCGTACGATGGATTATACCGTACATGATGTTATGAGGATGGATCGCCGACTATTAGATATATCGACTCGGATATGTATAGATTTCTTTTCACTTTCAACACTGTTTTAGTTTAGTCTCTTAATTGCTTAAGTAGGTGTTAGAATAGAGTTCGAGTCATACATATTTTCAAACTAACGAATCATATGCATTTTAAAGGATAAACCGAAGGATGCTATGGATTTTCAAAATGTATTTCTTTTCTTAAAAACACCGTAGCTCATACTTTTCTAAAAACGACAATTTATGCTATTTTTAAATACGGTAAACGTATGACTCGTATATAGATATATATGTTATATAATTTTGCGTTTACTGTTTACCTTCTGCAATGCTCATGTTATTTCATTGCATTGTATATACATGTGTTTTCATCAGCTGTTATGATCTCGCCTGCTAGAACACCTGCACCATTACCGATGATACGTATGTTGCACGTACACCTGCTTGCCGACTCACACACATCAGTATCGGTAATTGTCATGCCACGTACACATTAGAAACCATTATCTCACTTGTATAACTTGATAGCTGGTAGTTTAATTATATTGCTAGTATTCTTTCTCTCACATGCTAATTTAGATATTGTATTCCTCTTAGATGTCGCATGCATTCATATATACATTCTATTTATGCACCGTTGAGGGGTTTTATGCCGACATTCATTGTTTTCTTATTGACTCATGATTATGAGGTTTTGGTATTTCATAAGATTTCTGGATTTGGGAAACCGCATGTGAAATTGAAAACTTATGCTTCTTTTAAAAAGAAAAATTTGGTTTTCCTTGATATGATGTGTAGCGTCCACCATGAGATTTCTCGGTTCTGGAGCATATATGATATATGATTACCCGCCACGAGGAGCGAGAAGACACCGTCTGCGGGTACATGGTGGACCCGGTGCGGTACCCGAGGCAAGAAGGCCGTATAGAAAGATAGAGACGTTGAGCCCGGCAGGGGAGAATTACCGACCGGTGATAGTTTGGCGCGGCGGATATCCGGAGGATACCGACCGTAGTCGTGATATCAGATGGACATAGGCCGATCTGGACTGACGGAGCCCGAGATATGAGGATTATGTATCGCTACTGGACACAGTTTTCATGATGTTTTCAAGTGTCGATGCTGGGCACTAAAGTTTTATCATGATTTGGTGTGTCGTTGCTGGAAACACATTTGTTGATGCATTCATTTATGATTCACATGACATGCTATCACTTTATGACACGGACACGAGTACTTTGGTATTATATTTATACTTTTTCTGTTGCCCGTGTTATTACCCGATGTCATTATATTACTATTATATTGTATAACCTAGGAGATCGTCATACATACGATTCCTGCTCGGTAATGCTTCTACTCATGAGTTGGCAACTCACCCCGTTGTGCCACAGTTTTCTTGCAGCTTTGACCGCACAGGTTTTCGTAGTGGCTTGCTGGCACACCGCTTTTTCCGGGTGATTGCTTTGGTAGGTTGGTTCACTTGCATCGTGACCACCATTGTACTTGTATATTATTTCAGTTGTATCTAGTTAAAGCTCTATCAACCAGACTATGTATATTTAGTATGCTTAGAAACCACTGTTGTATATTCTTTCGGACTTAGAGTCACGCTCATGTATTTATTCTTTATTTTGGTTTTCTTGATGATGCTTGGTTTCTTTACTTTCTTTCTGTGTTTGATCTTCGCCTCGTGGCGTCGTATATTTATATCTTTGCGTGGTTGTTTCCGCTAATTGGCGTAGAGCTAGCACCCGCTTGGGGATGCCTATTATTATTACTATGTATTGTTTTTGGGTTAAAATATACAAAGGGGGTGCTGTCCAAATTTCAATCAACGAAACATCTTTTCAAGATAGTTATAAAACATTGTTTTTCATATGATATTACTTATGATTTAAAGAATGAACCATAATTCAGTAAACCATTATTTCAAAACTTTACCTCCACTATTTTTCCCTAAAAAGGTTTAGATTTTTGGGTTTTTGGCTTACTTGAATTAGATGTGTTCCTATAAACTTCACATGATTCAAGTGCCAGTCATGTGCTTTTTTCGAGTCGTGACAAAGTTGGTATCAGAGCGTTAGGTTTAACCTTGATTCGAGTCTAGGTTTAACTATGCGGAGTCTAGGACATATATATTCGGAACCCAGGCTTGACCTTACGGAACTTAGACTTGATTGAGGGGGTATTAGACCCGAACTTTCGTTGTGTGACCTTGGTTGATGGAGTAGGTGAATTAAGTAGAGTGACGTATAGTGTGTATGTTCCGCGGCATACTTACGATATGCTACTTCACTTAAGTGGCCTTAAGATGTACATTTATTATACACTGTATTTCTATTCGTTCTTATGATCTATCCTCATCGATGTTTGATCGTTGTTTCCGTTACCTTGGCTACACGAGCAGAGAGAGCTGCGGCTAGAGTTGTAGTCTGAGCGAGCTCATCATGGACGAGGACTGACTAGGATATATTCTGGTGGCGTACGAACGCATTGATATATTGTTTTACTAGGAATTCTTGTTGACACGAGCGTTCAAGATCTGCACCAGATGATCGGGCCATTACTAGAGATCAGCCAGATTGTGAAGACTGTTGATGTACCGTCTACTCTAGATGATTGAGGCATTGTCTACCGTACGAATGGATGAGCCAGCTGTTGCTGAGTTTGATAAGATATCGCCCCCAGACCATTGAAGCTAATGCAACATGAGCTTATACACAGGGATGTGATAGAAGATCGCTAGTCACACTTGGATAAGTGATCAGGACACTTTGTTCATTTGGATGCTCTAATGCGAGGTCATCAAATCGATAAGTTTCGGTTAGAAGGGTACCTCACACAGACGTGTTGTGATTCGATCGAGAAAGGACGAGCGGAAGCGCATTACTCCGGTAACTTGGACGAGTTCCCAAGGACGTAATTGGCCAGATGCTTTATACGGGATATTAGTGATGCAGAGTTCGTAGCTTCGGAAAGGACTCTTGATACGACTATAGCCAATTGGACCGCAGTCCATACAGCTACGAAGAGATGATTCCGAATTGGTCCATATTATAGGGAAGCGGAGTAAGAGGTTTGTGCGAGATTTTAACAAGATGACGTTCCTCTCCGATGATATCAGAAGATTTACTATGCATACAGAGGCGTTGAATGCAGCCGATATTCCAGAGAGAAGTCATGAAGAGAATGCAACTGTCTCAGGACAAGAAACGGATTAAATAGAGGGTGATAACTTCCGGGCAGTCCGATAGAGATGAGATTGGAAAGAGACCCTAACAGGATCTTTTGGAAGTACTTCACGATAAAGACTTGAAACAGGATCGAGTGTATTGTGCACACTCAGTGGGCTAAAGATTGCCATCATTAACATGATATGTTACAAGTGACCATGTTAATTGGTCGGGAGATCTTCAGAGAAGCGTCAGGACGGGACTGTTTCCGTCATTACTCCGAATCGGACTGTCGAGCCGAGGAGTCATGTAACTGGTAATGCACAAGGAGAAACGAGGATCTGAGAGCAGAGGACGCCAGATCGTGGGCAAGAGGCAAGTAGATATTCTTGCTCTGCCAGCCTTGGATGCACCGGCATCTTTCGACATTGAACGATGGCACCTCAACGTCAGTTATTTCGAATTGCGTCCTGATGATTCGGATATCGCGTTTTCATCGTTTTGATTTCGGTATTTTGACGATTTGTTTTATGATTGATACTTCTTATATGCACTATAGTTGCACTTGATTCGTATTTTATGTATCAGTTGTACTGATTTTTGTTTTCATGCATACCCATTGCACTTGATTTTGATTTCGTACAAACCAATATATTTGATTTGATTTCATGCATATAGTACGCACATGATTTTGACTTATGCATTCAGTGTAGTTTACATGAGCTTTCAGTACCTTGATATGGTTTTGTGCATGCAGATGCATATGTTTATGAGTTTATATACCGCGGTATACTTGATTTGATTTGGTGTATGTCGTATACCGTTGATTTCGATTTTGATACTCGATATTTATTTTCGTGCACTTTGTGTATTTGATTGAGATTCTTACGCACACATGGCGCACTTGATGTGATTTTGTGCACACCAGATGCACTTAATCAAGATTCTTCGTGCACATTAGATGCACCCGGTATTGTTGTCATGCACATCCGTTACACTTAACAGATACTTTCGTGCACACCCGTTGCATTTAGTTTTCGTTTCTGTGCACATTCGTAGCACTTGTATTGATTTCGATTTCCGTACGCACCAGACGCACGTCGCACTTTTGTATACACTATTTGAGATGGATTTCTTCAAGCATCATGTTTTGCGATATAAACTATATGGTTTAGTATCTGACCAGGACTAGTCTGAGGACAGTACCTAAGTATTTTTGCATGCATCGATATTTTACCGAGGGGATTTTCAAAAGGAGCTATAGTCTCCATATTTTCCTACGTGTCCATGAGTGACACAGAAACTTTACTAAGAAAACCATTCTAAATCAGTTTCAAAAAGGCGGGATGTATATGTTAAATAAAGGAGATATATATATATATATATATATATATATATATATATATATATATATATATATATATATATATATATATAGCTATTCTCTTTATAATGCACGTTCTCTACTCGTGCCGTGATATGCGCATCGCACGGCGATTTGAAAAGGGATTTGGCATGCATTATTGTTCAGTTGTTTTGACGATTTCACGAGATGCGTACTATACATATGTTATAGTCCTGATCATATCGTATTTGACTTTCGTATTGGATTTTGGCACTGGTATTTTCGCATTAACTCCAATAATTGCACGACGCTTGATGGAGTTTTGATATTGAGTTTTTCCCTCGTTTTCATGTGCATGCATTGCGCTATGATATGTCTTATGTATTTGTGATTTCGAAGCCTCGACGACTTGATTGTTTTGTTGAAATATTTTAGTATTTGGGGGTTTAAATTAAATCCGGAGACCGAATTTATTTAAGGGGGGAAGATTGTAACATTTCAGAAAATAAAATATTATTTTTGGGAATTTAAATAATTAAAATAATAAATTTCTTGAATATTATTTTAAAAATGTGAGAATTGATTTTAATGATATGGTATAATTATATATCGATAGTTTGGAAAGTAATTGGAAAATTAATATGAATTATTGTTTTTGAAAGAATTTACAGGATTTTGACATTTTATAAATTATTATACAATTGATTGTATACAAGTTAATACTAAACTTGATTTATATGTCGCTAATTATGCATTAATCTTGTTATTGTATATCACATGCAACAAAACATGTTGCAAAACCTTGTTACATTTTTTATGAACCATGGTTTCATTTTGATTTGTTTGTGCTATTTGTTTGGGTTTTAAAAAGAAAATGAAAAGATAAAAGAAATATGGATAAAGAGGGGGGGGGACCATGAGGTATGGTGAGAGAGAGGGTGAGAGATAGAGAGAGATATTTCTACACCCTTCTACATAATTCACTACCTCTTTATTCTCTCATTTTTCCCACCTCCATTCTTCTCATCCTTCATCTCTCTCATCCTCCATCTCCTCTACCACTCACAAACACTCCAAATCCACACCAAAATACCATGCCACCTTCACAAAAATCACTCCAAACCTCACTACAAACCCTATGGATCAATCAAGAGAAGATTTTGAGCACTTTTGGCAACCCAAGAATTTTCTTCAGTTGCTAATGAAGTATAATTCTACACCCTTAGTTAAGTTTTTAGCTTTCCTTACATCCTATAGTTCATTAGAGTTGAACTAAGGTGGTTTAGTGAGGTTGGAAAATTCTAAGTTGAGGTTTAGGTGATGTTATGTATCGTGAAGGTAGACTTGAGGCTTAGTTAAAGACCACAATCCTTATAGTGTTAGAATTCTGGACTAGACTGAGTTTAGCATCCCAAACTTGAACTTTGAATTCACCGATATCGGATTTTTGTGGGAATTGTGATATTGTATTGAGATCTGCTATAATCCGGGGACCCTATAAAATATTTAGCGATTACAGAGAGTTGTTGTTTACCGCCGAAAACAGAGACGAACCGGGATGGATCGTCTTGCCTGAATTTAGGGGCTGATACTATTTGGATTTATCCGTCCACCTCTCCAAAGATGCCAAGTTGATTTATGGCACCATATATCGGAGGTTTGAACGAATGCGACCGTTGTAGCATATTTTATCAGATTCCTCCTCTTTTGCGAAGGGTTTTTTGATCGTGGGGACGCTCTTCCCTGGAGGCGCAAGCCTCTGCAGTTAATTACGTTACCGCATCGTGATAACCACGTTCTCCTGCTCTGGAGATTCACTTCATGCCGTGTGTGTTTTTTTGTTTGGGTTGCCCGTGGATTGTATACGGAGACTAATTTATGTTGTCACCCGTAAGGTGTGGATTATACCAAATCCGTATATCTTAGATTTGTGGTTTTTATTTAAGGACCGTTAATCTATTTTGAGCTTAAGATCGACTTATATGTATGTGAGCATTTGGGGCTTGATTTGTTTTTGTTAAGGATACATTAGTCCACTTTGAGACTAAGATCTACTTAATGAGATTTCAGGATCATTTTTATTTAGGATCCAACAAAAGAGCATTTGGGCTCTATTATTTTAGTTTAAGGACGTTTCGTTCCATTATCGCCATTTTGGAGGCGAATATTAGTTTAGGAACATTTCGGTCCATTATCTTCATTTTGGAGGCGAATATTAATTTAGGGACATTTCGGTCCATTGTTAGTTTAGGTACATCTCGATCCATTATCGCCATTTTGGAGGCGAATATTAGTTTAGGGACTTCTCGGTCCTTTATCCATCTTGCGCACACGTGTATTTGTTACGTGATGAAGCAAATAATAGTGATATGGAATGCACCCAATTTGGGGTGCGATTCGATTTGAGGTATGCACGTCAATTTGGAAGTGCATCAACGTGGAATGTATCATTCCCAGTCTTGATGAAGTTTTATATCAAGTTGGGACAAGAAATGAGTTATTGGTTGTCGGGACCCGCATCTCTTCAAAGACGTTGAAGAATTACAACGACATATCTCAGAGGTGTGGAGAGATGTACCCTTAAATCAAATCCCGTGTTTGAGGGAAATGGGGTTATTGTGGCCTTAAATTTTTTTGTTAAGGATACATTAATCCAATTTGAGACTAAGATCCACTTAACAACATTTTAGGATCTTCTTTATTTAAGACCCAGCAACAAAGCATTAGGACTCATTTGCAAGACTTTAGCAACTTAGCCAATTTGGGCTTTAGTCTGCTTAGTCTCCCCTCTTTTCTGAAAAAGTGCTAAGCACTTGTTTGGGCTCTGCTTAATCAGTCCACTTTTTTTATGTAGAAAGTTCTGAGCACTTATATGAGTTCTGACGCCCACATATGATCATATGGAGCTTTCAATCATGGGGATTGCCCAATAAGTGTTGAACACCTTACTCCATTTGCCTTTATATGGAGTGATAGGCACTCTTTATGGCGTCCACGTAGGGAGCGCGTGAGGCGCTGCTCAATAAGTGTTGAACATTCAACCGTTTTGGACTGCTTGTGGAGTGCTAAGCACCCTTTTTTTTCTTTTGCGGCGCACACGTAGGGAGCACGTGAGGCGATGGGAGCTACCTAGTGAGTGCTAAGCACTCTTCCCTTCTGTGGTGCCCACGTGAGGAACACGTGCGGCGCTGGGCGCTGCCCAGTGAGTGCTACGCACTATTCTCTTCTGTGGCGCCCATGTGAGGAACACGTGCGGCGCTGGGCGCTGCCCCTTGAGTGCTAAGCACTCTTCTCTTCTGTGGCGCCCACGTGAGGAACACGTGCCGTGCTGGGTGTTGGGCGCTTTTCTCCTCTGCTGATAGAATTTTTTCCCCTTAATGTTATCTTTGTTTTGTAGATTTAGGATCAAACTTCATTTTTAAGAACCAAGTTCTTTTACGAGAACTAGGTTTCTCTTATATGCTTTGTTTTGAGAAATTCGATTCTTAGTTCTTTTCTGAATCTTTGATTCTCAAAAATAAGTTCCTCCCGATGAGAATTAAATTATCAATTTGTGGGAGACTTGTCTTATGGATCTCAGATCAAGAGAAAGTACTAAGTTCTTTGAGAAGGATTAAACCCTTTAGATATCTAAATGAGATGTTTTTATCTCTCTATATTTTTTTCGTTTACCTTGAGTTTTTAAGGAGGGAGATCTTCTTCCTTGAGAATTTAATTCTCTGTTCCTTTTTTAACCTTTCTGTTTTTGTTTTTGGAAGCTTATTAGGGGGGGGTTCCTCTCTATTAGGCTTGAAGTCTTCGGTTCTTTATATAGTGGAGGCAAGTTTGTTAATTAGATCTGAAGAAATCTCTCATTAAGAGATACCAATTGATTTGGGGAATTTTACTCACCATTGGATCTTTGATCCAAGGGTTTCTGTTTTACAGAACATATTTTCTTGTTTTTAACAAGATTGGGGAAACATTTTCCATATGCAGGGTTTTATTCTGTGAAATGGTGATTTTTAATCACCATTGGATTTTTAATCCAAGGGTTCTCTGTTTTACAGTGAACAATCTTTTCGTTTAGAAAGATTAAGAGCATATATTTCTAAAAAAATAGAATTTTATTCTATTGTTGGATCATTGATCCAACCGAGAGTATTCTTCTTATTTAGAAAGATTTGGGAGATGTTTTCTCCATTGGATTTTTGATCCAACGACTCTGTTTAACAGAGAAAATCCAAATCTTTGTTAAGGAAATGTAGAATTTAATTCTACAGATATTAACTTGGGCGCTGGCAATCACGTGTTGTGCACGTGGGCGTCACTTAAGAATTTAATTCTTAAGATGAGTACTTCTATGCTTTGCATATTGGCACCCGCGTGAGTAACACATGCGGCGCTTTCTAAGAGTTTGACTCTTTATTCAGAGAATGCTTCTGTGCTTTGCACATTGGCATCCACGTAAGATGCAAGTGCGGCGCTCTTATAGGTTTTATCCTATAAGACTGGCTCTGGCGCTGGCGCCCTCATGGAGAGCATGTGAGGCGCCGCCTCATTGAGTTCCAACAAAGCTTTGCTCTTTATTAGGCTAAATATTGGGGAATCAAATGCCCACCATTACTTTGCCCATATAAGTATGTACGTGGTGAAGTAGTGCAAAATTATGCATGGCCATAGAATTGATGGCTTAGGAGACAAGTTTAGGATCCTTATAGCCTAAGGCTTTTTTCATCTTCTTGAACCGTACTCAAGAAGGGGTTTTTCTCCCTATGAGTCATGAGGATCTCATACATATTCTCCCTAGAAATCATGATGATTCCTAAGTATTCATCACCTCCGTTAGTCGTAAGGATCTCACTCAGGTATTTTTCGTTTACGCGTCGTGAGGACCCGTAAGTACCCTCTTCATTTCATTGGCATGTAACTTTGGCGAATGTGGCCCATGGATAGTATACAAGAGTCCATCTTGACCTCCTTATAGGGCAGCAATGGCTTAGGAAACAGGTTTAGATCTGTCGCCTAAGACTTTTCAACTTTATGAGCCATGAGGGTCTCATAAAGACTTTTCTCCCTATGAGTCGAGAGGATCTCGTAGGTGTATTTTCTCCTTAGAAGTCGTGAGGAATCCTAAATGCGTTTTCTCTTGAGAGTCGTAAGAATCTCACGAGAGAATTTTCCCCTTCTAAGTCGAGAGGACTCGTAAGTCGTTTCTCCTCCTCGTCGGTGTGCGACTTTGGAGAATGTGGCCCGTGGATAATATATAAGAGTCATTTTGGACCTACTTGTAGGGCCGCGATGGCTTAGGAAACATGTTTCAGATCTGTCGCCTAAGACTTTTCAATTTTATGAGCCGTGAGGGTCTCATAAAGAAGTTTCTCCCTACAAGTCGAGAGGATCTCATAGGTGTATTTTCTTCTTAGGAGTCGTGAGAGCTCTTAAATGTGTTTTCTCTTGAGAGTTGTATAGTTCTCACAAGAGAATTTTCTCCTTACGAGTCGAGAGGACTCGCAAGTGGTTTTTCCTCCTCGTCGGTATGCGACTTTGGAGAATGTGGCCTATGAATAGTATACAAGAGTAAATTTAGACGTACTTGTAGGGCCACATTACTTAGGAAACAGGTAGATATCCCGTCGCCTAAGGCTTTTCACCTTCATGAGCCGTGAGGGTTTCACGAAGGTGTTTTTCCCTACGAGCCGAGATGGGTCGAGAGGTTCTCGCAGGTGTATCCTAACATGAAATATAGATAACCCATATTCTTTACGACAGGGGTCTGTTAGGTTTGTGGTACTAGGGTTTTAGTCCGTAGTACCGTCGCGTCGACTGATGTATTCCTCTATGCAGTCTTTAAGCTGTTGTTCAAGTAGCCCTGCGACTGTCGTGTCTATAATCCGTTCAGGGGCTGGACAAGACGTCTTCAAGTAATCTCCTTAAGCTATATGACCGTCGGAAGAGCAAGCATTAGGAATTTTCCATGTCGCTTTTTTACTTGAGGTTAGGCTCAGTTTGGAGCCCCGATGTGTTATAACCACTCCGCGCTGGTGTGGGATGATCTCCGATAGTCTTTTAGGCTTTATATAAGTTGCCGTCGATAGCCTTAAGCTAGGAATTTGCCATTGCTTCATTTTCGTTTGACGATGCCATGCCGTTTCTTTGCTGAAGTATGGTAGACATCTGTAGGACCTCTATGCTGCATGTATTGTAGTTGAAATCCGGAGCTAGGAATATGCCTTTGCTCCAATTTGATTTGGTTCGTTGGAGTTTCTGTCGACGTCACGTCTGCACCCTAACTGAATTAGAGGGAACGCCGAGGTAGTGTTTAGGTTGTAAATGAACCGTCAAGACTTGGAGCTAGGAGTTTGCCGTTGCTCCATCCTGATTTGGCTATTTGGAGTCTTTGTTGACATTGCGTCTGCTGTAACAAGAAGAATGTTGAGCCGGAGCTGGGATTTTGCCATTACTCCTTTTTTATTTGGCTATTTAGAGCCTTTGTTGACATTGCGTCTGCTATAACGAGAAGAATGTCGAGCTGGAGCTGGGATTTTGCTGTCACTCCTTTTTTATTTGGCTCATTGGAGTCTTTGTTGACGTTGCATCTGCACCCTGATAGAATGAGAAGGTACGCCAGAGGAGTCTTTAAGTTGTATGTGAATCGGCAAGACTTGGAGCTAGGAATTTGCCATGGCTCCATTTTGTTTTGACCCTTGGGCCTTTTGTTGACGTCGTGTCTGCATCCTGTCGGAATGAGAAGGTACGTCGGGTAGTCTTTAGGTCGTGTATGGACCGTCAAGATTTAGAGCTGGGGTTTTGCCGTGACTCCACTTTTGATTTGACCCTTGAGTCTTTGTCGACGTCATGTCTGCATCCTGATGGAATGAGAAGAGACGCCGGGATTGTCTCTAGGTTGTATATGAACCGTCAAGACTTAGAGCTGGGAATTTACCATGGCTCCATTTTGTTTCTACCTTTAGGCCTTTATTAACGTTGCGTCTGCATCTTGATGGAATGAGAAGGAACGACGGGATTGTCTCTAGGTTGTATATGAACCGTCAAGACTTGGAGCTAGGAATTTGCCATGTCTCTTTTTTTATTCGACCCTTGGGTCATTGTTGACATTGCGTCTGCACTGAGAAGGAACGTCAGGCGGATCTCTAGGCTGTAGATGTTGCCATCAAGATCTGGCTCTCCCTTTGACAGAGCCTGGTTTGAAAACATGGTTCTCTTTTTCATTTGTGCCCATGAATTGTATACAGGGGTCGGTGTAGACTCACCTGCAGGGCAATGAAAATTTCCTTTTATTTTTGATTTCCACGATGCTCTATCTTTTCAGCTTTTCATATCGCAAAAGTCGCGATTGCCCAATCATTTCGGCTATATTGTTTTTTTTACTCGCTATTTTTTATTACGAGTTGCCTAAACATTTCGGCTGTTTCATATGCATATTTTTTTACTCGCTGATTTTTATTGCAGTTGCCCTACCATTTCGGTTATTTTATATGCATTTTTTTTCTCGCTAATGTTTTTTTATTGCGAGTTTGGAATCTGATACCAACCTTGACACCAGCATCGCTACAACTGGAATATTTCCAGGAGCGAATCATCATGTGCCATGAAAGGACTTGGAATTTGACACCTGTTTAGGCATCAGCATCGCTACCACTGGAATATTTCCAGGAGCGAATCATCATGTGCCTTTGTCGATTTGAACAAAGATGGCTTAGTAAACAGGGTTAGGATCCTGTCGACTAAGACTTTTCAACTTTATAAGCCGTAAGGGTCTCATAAAGTTATTTCTCCCTACGAGTCGTGAGGATCTCGTAGGTGTATTTTCTCCTTAGGAATCGTGGGGATTCCTAAGTATGTGTTCTCCCTTGAAAGTCGTAAGGATCTTGCAAGAGTGTTTTCTCGTTATAAGTCGAGAGGACTTACAAGTGTTGTTCACCATATGGGGACATTTTGCGTCATTGGTGGAATTAGGTGAGGGCTATATTTATTTGTGCCCGTAGATTGTATACAAGGGCCAATATTGGACCGCCTGTAGGGCAACTTAGGGAATGTGATGGCTTAACAACAAGTTTGGATCCCTGTAGTTTAAGGCTTTTGAATTCTATGATCCGTGAGGGTCTCATAAGGGGAGTTCTCCTTACGAGTCGAGAGAATCTTGTAAGTGAAAATTTTACGAGATTGCGCCCTTCCGGGTTTTCATAAACTCGCCGGTAGCCCTGTTGTTTTTACTCACGGCGCCCTTTCGGGTTTTCATCCGTTCCCATTTTGCTTGTGGACATACCGCTTTTAACGAGATCGCGCCCTTCTGGGTTTTCACAAACTCACCGGTAGCCCTACTGTTTTTAGTCACAGCGCCCTTTCGGGTTTTCATCCGTGCCCATTTTGCTTGTCGACATACCCTTTTTTTGACCCATCTATTTGCCAATGGGACTTAGGGGTGACTTCACCGCTGGAGTAGCTGTGTAGCCAGCGGGACTTGAGTTGCAGTATTTGCCGTTGGGGCTTCGATTGCAATGTACAAGGGTGGAGATTGCCGTTTTGGAGACGACGTGCTAGTTTAGGGACATTCCGGTCCATTATCGCCATGTTTGAGGCAGATAATTTCTAATTTAAAGACTTTTTGGTCCAATGTCGCCATATTTGAGGCGAGGTTTTAGTTTAAGGATATCTCAGTCCGTTATCGCCATGTCTGAGGCAAATTTTTAGTTTAAGGATATCTCTGTCTAATGTCGCCATATTTGAGGCGAGATTTTAGTTCAAGGAAATGTCGGTCCGTTGTCTCCATTTTTGAGGTGAATTTTTAGTTTAAGGATATTTTGGTCCGATGTTGCCATGTTTGAGGCGAATTTTTAGTTTAAGGACATCTCGGTCCGTTGTCGCTATTTTTGAGGCGAAATTTTAGTATAAGGACATCTCGGTCTGTTGTCGCCATTTTTGAGGCGAAATTTTAGTTTAAGGACATCTCGGTCCGATGTCACCATTTTTGAGGCGAAATTTTAAGTTTAAGGACATCTCGGTCCGTCATCGCCATGTTTAAAGCGCCATTTAGTTTAAGGAGATCTCGATCCATAATCGCCATTTTTTAGGCGACGGAGATTCTTTGCATACTACTCTCAGAGTTTTTGACTCAAGTGTAAGTCTACGGTAGCGCCCCGGCCGTCATTCCGAGGCCAAAATGCGGAAATAAAAAACTTTTTCAAACTAGAAACCGGCGCTATCGTATGCTTAAAACCTGGATCGAACCATTAACCTACAACTAGCTATCTAGAGAAGGGATAGAAAGGCTATACCGATCGATCCGTGTCCTTCGGCCTTTGGCCACCATCCCAAGCTCCCTGCGGCAACTCCGGTCTTGATCTCCTTGTCGGAAAGGGCACCACATCTACGAGTCTATTTACGGTCTCCCGCTTCATCCGAAGCAACTCGGACACGAAGTGTGCTAGCCGACGTGTCCAAGGTGTTGTAGAGAATGTTTGTGATCACTTTATCTCTTGCATCCATGGCTTGGATGGGGGTTAGAGGTGTTGCGAATGATGGAGATAATGAGCTAGAGGAAGAAGAAGAAGAAAAGGTTCCTTTTTCCTTTTCTTTTCTTTTGTGATGGAATGAGAGAGAGTGAGTGTGAGATCATCAAAAATACAAGAGCTAACAACCATCATATGGCTGCCCTTCCTCTCTCCTTCTCTCATTTCATCCACAAATCAATCACTAATGTGACATTTTTCACAAAAAAGAGACCATGAGTCACTATATATGTCTATGTCACATTTAATGCATCTCTTGATGAATTCTAGCTCATTATTTCCACCATCCAAACATTAATCCAAATGTTTGGTCCAACAAAAGATCCGGCAACATCTAAAGTAAACTCGTGACGGATCACAAGGATACCCCTCACCTGTATATACATACCTGCATCCGCATTCCGACTGAATACGAATGCGATGAGGCTAAAGTAATCCAACAAATCTAATACTAGGATCCGGCTTAAACCAAAGCCCACTAGTATGATCCGTCCGATCATGATCTGTGCAATACCGCACGTATAAGATCGAACGCTGCCATATATCATACGGCCTCTACAACGTTTCGCCCGAAACTTGAGAAACAGTCTGTGGGGGACTCTAAAGACTCGTCAATACTTTGGCTGTGGATTTAACCACTAGCACGTCAGATGTACTAGCCGTACGTAACGGGCTACCAGGTATTGACCAAAAGGGAGGTCGATGAGCGAACTCATCCTGACACCCTACTGAGCCTGTCAGTGACAATATCTGTACAGTCCGGTCCGTTCGTCTATGAGCATCGCATGGCGGGCCAAGGGTGTTGGTAAAAGTCAGACCCCCAAAAGCGGTATAAGTCGTGTCGGAGTGTAGCCCAGAACACCCTGAGATACTACTGGAATACCTACCAGTAAATCTCCTGCCTTGGCCATGGACTTCGTGTAATGGCTCTCCTAGACACAGCGCGATCTCACACCCAATACCAGGAGAGGCGAAACTCCTGGCGATCTGCTCGCTGCCTCCATGTGGCTCGGGACTGTACCAAACTAAAACCTGTTTGCACGACTCCTTTGAGCCGTGTTAGGGTAGTAATCAAAGTACAGTGGGAACTCACATGAGACAAATGACGATCTCAGGTCGATGAACTAACCTGTACACATTGTTAGTTGTATGTATGCCCTAGAGGTCAGTATTGTACAGATGATGTATATTATATTGGATGCTTGGACATATATAGAGATGACTTTCTTGCTCGATATGATAGTATGCTATCTGGTTACTCTTTATCTTAACATGTATACTAGTCTCTTTAAACTGTCTTATGATTACATGTTGGTAAAGCCCTTATGATGTGTACTTGACTACCTGGACTATGATGCAGATCATACTAGTGGGGACATGGTAGTCCATAAGTACATCCTTCAAGGTCCCTAGTCGTGGGTGTATCGAGACGGGGCATCGATATACCAGAGTAGACTAGCGTATACGTTTCTCGACCCATGAGATGGGCGATGGATGATCCCATATCCATTAGTGTTTGACATCAGAGATGGTATACGGGTGCTCAGTGGAGACTAGGTACACTGGACGGACTCGCCGAGAACTCCCAGATGGTATTATACCTCACGTCAGATGGCAGTTCTCAGGTGACACTTGTGCAGGTTAGTCTGTAGACCCGAGATCATCATAGAGTCTTGTGTGATTCCCACTGTGGTTTGATCTCCACCTTACCATGTCCATGAGGGCGTGCAAAACGGTGGTCTTTGGGTACAGTCCCGAGTCACATGGAGGCAATGAGCGATGGGAGGGGTTTCGTCTCTCCCGGTATTGGGGGTTGATGTTGTGCTGTGCTCGATTGGCCGTAACAGGGAAGTCCGTGGCCAGGGCTGATCAGAGATTTGCTGGTAAGTGTTACCAGTAGTTTCTCGACCCGTTATGAGCCTCACATCGGCACGACTTATCGGTTATTGGGGTCTGACGTTTACCACCCCTAGACTTGATATGCGACATATCAGACGAACAGATCGGACTGTACGGTAAGTGTTACTGGTTGGATTCACAGGAGTGTGAGCGGGCTAGCTCGTCGATCTTCTGATCGCTCAATACCCGGATGGCCGTTACGTTTAGCAGACCGCTTACGGCTTGTGGGTGCTTGATATGATCATCATCTGCTACCGGCGTATTGACGAGTCTTTAGAGTCCTACACAGAGGTTTCCTGGCTCAAGCGAAACGAAATAGGAGCGCATATGAGATATGTGCAGGACCGAGAATAATGCGTGTATATGATACCGTATTCCATTCTCGCGATAGATGTATCGATTGGTTATATTCGATATAACCTAGATATCGAATCAAGGATTGATTCGATAAGCCGATACATAGGATACTGGTCGGTTATATGCGATATGACCGGATCGTTAAATCAAGTGTTGATTTAATGAGTTAATGTATAATTATATATTTGATATATTCCTTTGCATTAGCTAGTATTGGTTCACTTTAAATGGATTTTCTCACTTGATGTGCAAGTTGTATATGTGATATACTTTTGTGCACATGTTTGTATTATGTTTGATGATACATATTAACTTGTGCTTGTGTAAAGATTAAACCATGATTATATGAATGGTTAGGGTTTTATTTACTTATTCATTTATTTATATTGATTATTCATTTTGGAAAGGAAAAGAAAAATGGTGGCTTTATTTGTTTCTTTCATGAAGCTTCATGAAGAGTTGAATAATTGACCATTTTTGTTTTCTTCTCTTAACCTAACCATGCACCTAACCCTAGTTTGCTCTCTACACTTCACCATGGTTAGTATATGATAAGTAATGATATTATTCTCATTTTTAATCTAATACTTATCACATTCTATCTTCATCTTCTTCTTCTTCTTAAAAGAAAAAGCTTGACACCATTAATGGCACCTTGAGCTAAAGAGTGAGAAATCCAATTCTAAAGTGAACCCACCTCCTATTTCTTCATCCTCTACCTCTTGCCAAGTGATTTTGGGTGTTTTCTTCACAAGTTTTACAACTTGGTGAAGTTGGAGCTTGAACTTGTGATGCCTCGACGTAGATCATCTTCGGCACGAAGTCGACGACCTAGCTCGCCCATTTCTCCGATGAAGCCAACGATTGAGTTCGGGATTCGAGATGGACAGCGAGAGGACGCCTACGTGGAGCTAAGGAAGTGGAGAAACGGATCTACAAAAGTTGTAGCCTCTCTCCTTTAGTTAAGTCGTTAACTAGTTTAATGTTTCGCCTAGAATTCTAGTCGACGATCCGTATTAGGGTTTCTCGGCACCCATAAAATTTTAAATTGGCATGGTTGATGCCTTGTGAGACCTCTATAGTGTGCCTAGGAACCCTACAGTGGTATCAGAGCCTAGCTAGAGCCTTAGGCGAAGTCTAGACGGAGTTAGAAGTCCGATCGACCCGAAACCCCGACTTTAAACGGCTCTCTGGACATTTTTGAAAATCGTGGTTTTTTCAAGATTAAAAATATGCAAAAAAATCAGCAGGAATATCTAAGTGTTACTGTGAAATTCGAGCTCCTGTATCCATCAAACCGCCGCGGATCCGCCGCATAAGCATGGCTTAGGCGGTGGTTCCGCGGTCTAAATGTCTCTTTGTTTAATGAATTTTGCACAGTAATTATTAGTTTCCAGTGGTGGTTTTCCTGGGAATTTTTAATATTTTTTCAAGAGTTGAATTTTCTGGGTTGTATTGGGGACTCGGTGTATCGATCGGATTGTCTAATTTTGTCAGTGTGTTTTTCCGGATAATTTTTGAATATGTTAAAAAGTTCGACCGGATATAAATACCCAATTTTTCCCCTGTCGGGAAATTTCCAAGTGTTGGATTTTTCCGTGGTTTAAAGACGTTCTAAGTAGTGTAAGTAACTCGATGGACCCTCTAGAAGACAACAAACCTTAACTTGATTATGTGACCGTCTTGAACTGCCCTTTGAACCTTCGGGTTTGGGGCAGTACGGCGTGCCACATGTGAGGCGTTGGCTTGACCCTTCTACGGCTGGACTGTTGGTACTGAGGCACGAACTGAATGCTGTTAGACTAATTTCATGTGTTGAGCTGTATCGGGAAAACTTGGGTGTTCGATTGTTTGATCGAAAAGTTTAGCGTTTTCTATTTATCCGGAATGTGATACAACAATTGGAATTCACAAGCAGTTATGAGATAACTGAATGAACGTTATAAACATAGCAGTTTAGTCTCACTTGATCGGTTGTCACGGAATTTTGATGTGATCAAAAGTCCGTCGCAATCACGTAGCGTACGCGGATACTCGCCGGGTAAACTTAATAGATAGCCTCACCCCATAGCCCTGACCAAGTGACTGTAGGAGAACCCCGTCGCCGAAAGCATCCGTTCGGGTGCTCGCGGCAGCGGTGTTCCGCCTTGGTGCACTTCGTCGATGGCGTCGGGGGTGCGGCCGCCTACTAAAGTTTGCGACGAGCATTCGATCAGAATGTTGGGAATCCTGTTGAATTGCCCGACTTGATATTGAAAAGAGTTTTCGATAATGAGACTAAAATGCGGGGTTTATAATTGTTAGGCATGCGATGTCTAAGTATTTCATTTGATTAGGCATGCGATGTCTAAAGAGATTGCGGATTCCAACTGTTGTAGTTTTACACTTTCTTTTCTGTGACCGTAAGTGTAATATGTGATATCGCCGGTTTCGTTGCTATATGTCAACGACAATTGGGATGCGCATATTTACTTACGTTGGTGACATGTGATGTTATGTGTTGTTGGATATGTTATATTGGATCGTCGTGTTTGAATAGCCGGGTTTTTTTATGTGAGATGAGTGTTTTTCATTTTCATTCATGTAAAAACTTGTATGTAATATTCTTTTATTTGGGGCACTTCCAGGTTGCGGAAGTTGTCACCTTTTGTATATTATTTACTTTTCCGCATTAGGATAGACCCAAGGAGGGGAGCACAAGTAACCGGGTTCTGGGGTCCAGTGGGAGACCAACTCGAGGAGTCGAGTCCGGGTCTCATAACCCTAGAATTGGCAGGGTTGCTTGCCGCTCTCGTAGGGGTCTAGGGGTGTAGGATTGGCTATTCATCACGACCGTGGAATCCGTGTTTTATACTGGCTCGTATTGAAAACACGGACGTCCTAGTATATCCAATGTTTCATATGTTTCTTCTGTTGCGATATCTGTGATCTGATCATGTGATGTTCTGTGATAGATACAGTATATAGTATATATGATATATTATATAGACGTTACTTATGTTTTGCACCCGCACTAGCCCTGCCGTGCTCTGTCGTTAGTTACCTAACCTAACGGTGCACGAGGGGACATCCAGGCAAATGCGGATGGCATAAGTGTACGTCGTATTTATCTGTGATGTTTAGGTGACTTAAATGATGGGACTTCATTAATGTGATTAATGAAAGAAAAGAAACCTAAGATGTTGTAGAATCAAATTTTAAACAAAACAGGTAGCTACAGTTCTTGCTTTGCATAGCGGTATATATGATATACCCTGCACCTTATTCGATGAGGAAAGGACCGAGATCCCTTCACCGGGAGTGACTCCTTTAGCAATAACTGGCAGATGCTACACACTCGGTTTGACTTTTGATTGCTTCTATAGTTTCTGCTTTGCACAGTGATATATATGATATATCCCGCACTTCATTCGACGAGGAAAGGGCCGACGATCCCTTCACCGGGACTGACCCCTTTAGCAAAACTAGAAAAGCTTCAAAATCACTCCATTTCAAAACTTCATTTGATTCTACAACGATATCAAGTTCATTACGCTCATGGTTTTTTCTGAAAGAACCCGCGTAGCCCTCCGTCATTTCAGATAGATATTATTTAGTATTCGTGCTATGTTTGTTGACTTAGTCAAGGCATAGTGTATGGTAGCTAAATTATGTTTATTTGTAACAACATGAGATGTGATTGGATTAGAGCGTTCGCACGGCCTTGTTGACTCAGTCAAGGGTCGTACGGGTGGGTTTAATTCAATCGGGAAATGTACGGGTTGAGCTTGACTTGCGATTTATGGTTTGTTGACTTAGTCAAGGTCATAGATCGCTAGGGGCAAAAGCATTATCGGGAATTTCAAGTGTTGAAATTTGCAATGAGATTGCATACCTTCTATGAGATAGTTGGATCCCGATACCCACTGTGAGTAAGAGTTACTCCTGGGAGAGTTTTGCACACTACAATTAGCCGATCAAGTAGGTGTCTAGAAAGGTGTCAACGGGGTTACGTCTTTGGGAAAACGAGGTTTACTTTAATTAGGTCCGTGCGAAAGCACGGGGAACCTCCCTCAAAGTACCGACACTGGCCTGGCTGAAAGATCGACGAAGTTGTAGGGTGTAATTAATCCCGGCTAGTCTTTCCTTTTAGGGTTTGAAGGAAGATTTGATAAAAACCAGTGGGAGCCATCCTGATTAGATAAGATAATAACCAATCTGATCTTGCACGAGCATACGCTAAAGTGTTTTCTTCTCTCTCTCTCCAGGTAGCGACCATTTCATGCCTTAATCAAGATAATAATATGGATGTATTGACCGAACCCGCATGTTATACTGTGCAGGGGAACGTTGGACCCGTTCTATCTTATAAATGTTATAAGACTGAACAGGAAACAGGAGAATATCTAGATTCTCACGCCGCCCAAATGGAGAACGTGCATGATGATGCACCTTCTTCGGGTGTGTTTGTTATTGAGAACTGTTTCTCAGTTCACCCTACGTCCTGGGTATTAGATACCGGATCAGGATCCCACATATGTAAGCAATTACATGGGCTACGGAAAGGTAGAGAACTGGGAAAAGGTGATCATTCCGTTCAAGTAGGGAATGGGGAAAATGTTGCAGCCAAAGCAGTTGGCATATATCACCTGGTATTACCAAATGGTGATACACTAGTCCTGAATGAGTGCTATTATATACCGAACATGATGTGCAACATTATATCAGTTTCTTTATTAAGTAAAGAAGGATATAATTTTGTAGTAAAGGATAATGTTATGAACATATTCCTAGATCAAAAGTTGATTGCATCAGGCTCGCTACAAAATGGCATATTCATTCTCAATCAAAATACAGTCTTCAATATACAAAACACATACAAGAGGAAAATCTCAGAAATGAACGAATCCTTCTTGTGGCACTGTAGACTTGGCCATATCAATGAGACACGACTAGCTAAGTTGCATAAGAATGGATATTTGAATTCATTCGAATTATCATCTTATGACACTTGCCATTCATATCTCAAAGGAAAAATGACCAAAACTCCGTTTACGGGACACGGAGAAAGAGTTACAGAACTCTTGGGACTGGTGCATAGTGATGTATGCGGTCCTATGTCTACACACGCCAGAAATGGTTCTTCCTACTTCATTACATTCACTGACGATCTCTTTAGATACGGGCATGTGTTCCTGTTGAAACACAAGTCTGAAGGTTTTGAGAAATTCAAAGAATATAAGCACGAGGTAGAGAACCAAACGGGCAAAAGTATTATGATTCTTCGATCTGATCGAGGAGGTGAATACTTGAGCAGTGAATTCCTGGATTATCTAAAAGAGAATGGGATTCTCTCTCAGCTTACTCCTCCTTATACACCACAACACAACGGTGTATCAGAACGAAGGAATCACACCCTATTAGATATGGTGCGTTCAATGATAAGCAATGCTGAGTTACCTATTTCCTTTTGGGGGTATGCGCTTGAGACAGCCATATACCTATTGAATCTGGTTCCGTCTAAATCTGTACCTACCACACCATATGAGATATGGAATGGGAAGAGACCATATTTTAAACGAATTAAGATATGGGGTTGTCCGGCCTTTGTCAAAAAGCAAAATCCGGACAAACTCGAGGCACGATCAGTCCTTTGCAAGTTTGTGGGATATCCTAAGAATTCTCAAGGATATTTTTTCTACCAAGCTGAGGAACAAAGAGTGTTTGTTGCTCAACATGCCAACTTTTTGGAAAGGGAATTTCTCGCAAAAGAAATTAATGGCAAAGAGGTAGAGCTGGAAGAGGTTCCAGCACCACAAACTGCAACTAATGATTTAGTAGAACCAGAGGATTCAGGGGTGCCCGACGTACCCCAGCCTCTCCGCCGATCTAGTAGGGTTTCTCGTCCACCTGAGAGATACTACGGTTTTCTCATTGATGGTGGCAGTGAGGATTGCATCATGGAGGGTGATGACCCAACTAGCTTCGAGCAGGCCATCACGAGTGGGGACTCAGTGAAATGGCTGGATGCTATGCGGTCCGAGATGGAATCCATGTACACCAACAAAGTATGGACTTTGGATGTTGCTCCTAAAGGGGTAAAACCCATTGGGAGCAAGTGGATCTTCAAGAAAAAACTTGGTGTAGATGGGAAAGTGGAGACTTTCAAAGCTAGACTTGTAGCAAAGGGTTTTCGTCAAAGACCAGGTGTGGACTATGACGAAACCTTTTCTCCGGTGGCTATGCTTAAATCCATCCGAATCATGCTTGCCATCGCTGCATATCATGACTACGAAATCTGGCAAATGGATGTTAAGACCGCCTTTCTAAATGGTGATTTAGAAGAGTGCGTGTACATGACTCAGCCAGAGGGCTTCGTAGACAGTGGGAGCAGCGGCAAGGTGTGCAAGCTGCTTAAATCCATTTATGGATTAAAGAAAGCATCGCGGAGTTGGAACATCTGCTTTGACGTCGTTATCAAAGAGTTTGATTTCGTCAAAAACCCAGATGAACCTTGTATTTACAAGAAGGTGGCAGAGAGTAAGGTTGTTTTCCTCGTATTGTACGTGGACGGCATACTCTTGATAGGAAATGATATTCCTATGCTGCAATCGGTCAAGCTCTTCTTATCACAAAGATTCTCAATGAAAGATCTTGGTGATGCCTCCTGCATATTGGGAATTAGGATCTATAGAGATAGATCCAAACGGATATTGGGATTGTCCCAATCCAGGTACATTGACACCATACTAAAGAGGTTTAGTATGGAAGAATCCAAGCGTGGGAACTTGCCTACGATCTCTGGAGTCACTCTCTCCAAAGAGATGTCTCCCAAGACTGATTTGGAGAGAGCTCGCATGCAAGGGATACCCTATGCTTCGGCTGTAGGCTCTATCATGTATGCGATGCTATGTACCAGACCCGATGTAGCATACTCACTAAGTGTAGTGAGCAGGTATCAAGCTGATCCTGGAGAGAATCACTGGACAGCTGTGAAGAGCATTCTTAAGTACTTGCGAAGGACTAAAGAGATGCTCTTGGTGTATGGTAACGGAGAACTCCAAGTGGAGTCCTTTACCGATTCGAGCTTCCAGAGTGATAAGGACGACTCTAAGTCGCAGTCGGGCTTTGTCTTTACCCTTTACGGAGGGGCGGTTAGCTGGAAGAGTTCCAAGCAGGAAACCGTGGCAGACTCGACGATGGAGGCTGAATACATCGCTGCCAATGATGCTGCCAAAGAGGCTGTCTGGATCAAGAAGTTCATTACTGAACTTGGAGTGGTTCCATCCATTAAGCATCCAATACCTTTGTATTGCGATAACAATGGAGCGGTGGCTTTGGCCAAGGAACCCAGGTCCCATCAGCGATCCAGGCATATTCTGAGGCGGTATCACCTGATCCGGGAGATAGTTGATCGCCGGGAGATCGAGGTCAGGAGGGTTGACACGAAGAACAACACGGCGGATCCACTCACGAAGGCCATTCCCCAGATACAGTTTGAGAGACTCTTCGGGATGCTCGGTATGCGATACTACAGCAGCTGGCCCTAGTGCAAGTGGGAGATTGTTAGTTGTATGTATACCCTAGAGGCCAGTATTGTACAGATGATGTATATTATATTGGATGCTTGGACATATATAGAGATGACTTTCTTGCTCGATATGATAGTATGCTATCTGGTTACTCTTTATCTTAACATGTATACTAGTCTCTTTAAACTGTCTTATGGTTACATGTTGGTAAAGCCCTTAGGATGTGTACTTGACTACCTGGACTATGATGCAGATCATACTAGTGGGGACATGGTGGTCCATAAGTACATCCTTCAAGGTCCCTAGTCGTGGGTGTATCGAGACGGGGCATCGATATACCAGAGTAGACTAGCGTATACGCTTCTCGACCCATGAGATGCGCGATGGATGATCCCATATCCATTGGTGTTTGACATTAGAGATGGTATACGGGTGCTCAGTGGAGACTGGGTACACTGGACGGACTCGCCGAGAACTCCCAGATGGTATTATACCTCACGTCAGATGGCAGTTCTCAGGTGACACTTGTGCAGGTTAGTCTGTAGACCCAAGATCATCATAGAGTCTTGTGTGATTCCCACTGTGCTTTGATCTCCACCTTACCATGTCCATGAGGGCGTGCAAAACGGTGGTCTTTGGGTACAGTCCCGAGTCACATGGAGGTAATGAGCGATAGGAGGGGTTTCGTCTCTCCCGGTATTGGGGGTTGATGTTGCGCTGTGCTCGATTGGCCGTAACAGGGAAGTCCGTGGCCAGAGCTGATCAGAGATTTGCTGGTAAGTGTTACCAGTAGTTTCTCGACCCGTTATGAGCCTCACATCGGCACGACTTATCGGTTATTGGGGTCTGACGTTTACCACCCCTAGACTTGATAAGCGACATATCAGACGAACAGACCGGACTGTACGGTAAGTGTTACTGGTTGGATTCACAGGAGTGTGAGCGGGCTAGCTCGTCGATCTTCTGATCGCTCAATACCCGGATGGCCGTTACGTTTAGCAGACCGCTTGCGGCTTGTGGGTGCTTGATATGATCATCATCTGCTACCGGCGTATTGACGAGTCTTTAGAGTCCTACACAGAGGTTTCCTGGCTCAAGCGAAATGAAATAGGAGCGCATATGAGATATGTGCATGACCGAGAATAATGTGTGTATATGATACCGTATTCCATTCTCACGATAGATGTATCGATTGGTTATATTCGATATAACCTAGATATCGAATCAAGGATTGATTCGATAAGCCGATACATAGGATACTGGTCGATTATATGCGATATGACCGGATCGTTAAATCAAATGTTGATTTAATGAGTTAATGTATAATTATATATTTGATATATTCCTTTGCATTAGCTAGTATTGGTTCACTTTAAATGGATTTTCTCACTTGATGTGCAAGTTGTATATGTGATATACTTTTGTGCACATGTTTGTATCATGTTTGATGATACATATTAACTTGTGCTTGTGTAAAGATTAAACCATGGTTATATGAATGGTTAGGGTTTTATTTACTTATTCATTTATTTATATTGATTATTCATTTTGGAAAGGAAAATAAAAATGGTGGCTTTATTTGTTTCTTTCATGAAGCTTCATGAAGAGTTGAATAATTGACCATTTTTGTTTTCTTCTCTTAACCTAACCATGCACCTAACCCTAGTTTGCTCTCTACACTTCACCATGGTTAGTATATGATAAGTAATGATATTATTCTCATTTTTAATCTAATACTTATCACATTCTATCTTCATCTTCTTCTTCTTCTTAAAAGAAAAAGCTTGACACCATTAATGGCACCTTGAGCTAAAGAGTGAGAAATCCAATTCTAAAGTGAACCCACCTCCTATTTCTTCATCCTCTACCTCTTGCTAAGTTGTTTTGGGTGTTTTCTTCACAAGTTTCACAACTTGGTGAAGTTGGAGCTTGAACTTGTGATGCTTCGACGTAGATCATCTTCGGCACGAAGCCGACGACCTAGCTCGCCCATTTCTCCGATGAAGCCGACGATTGAGTTCGGGATTCGAAATGGACAGCGAGAGGACGCCTACGTGGAGCTAAGGAAGTGGAGAAACGGATCTACAAAGGTTGTAGCCTCTCTCCTTTAGTTAAGTCGTTAACTAGTTTAATGTTTCGTCTAGAATTCTAGTCGACGATCCGTATTAGGGTTTCTCGGCACCCATAAAATTTTAAATTGGCATGGTTGATGCCTTGTGAGACCTCTATAGTGTGCCTAGGAACCCTACACACATGTCACCAGGGAACTGCTGACATCTGGTATAATACCAACTAGCATGTTCCCGGCGAGTCCTGTCCGGTGTACTTATAACCCAATGAGCACCTGTATACATTTTAGGTGAACCAATTGACACCCGTGACTTGTGAGACCGGCCACTGCCCCTCGTCGGGGTCTCGACTGTATACACTAGTCTACTCTGGAGTATCGATGCTCTGTCTCGAAAACTCCCATGACTAGGGACCTTTTAAGGATATGCTTATAGACCCCAGCTCCCACGTATATGATCGCCATCATACTGCTGGCCTTCAACCAAGAATCCTAAGGGCTCTATCAACGCGCAATAGTGACCTGTAAGGTCATCTAAAGCAGTACACGATGATAAAGATAAACCAGATAGCATACTATCATCTTGAGTAAGACTGTCCTACCGGTATAGGTCCTCCCTCAATCATTGCAATCACGTGCCTGTGATCCAATAATTGACTCTGAGGGCACTATATACAACAATCTCCCACTTGCATTCAAGGCTAATTATTGCGATGTCGCATACTCACAGCCCGTGTGATACCGAACACCCAACTCCTTTACTAATCAGTTTCACAAAGCCCGTTTGCGAAACTATTGCGTTCGAGGAATAGCTTCAGTGAGTGGATCCGCCCTGATGTTTCTTTCTATGTCTCTCTTTATCTCAAGTTCACGGAGAAAGCCATCTCCCGAAATGAGCAATACCTATCTTAGAATATGTCTGGATATCTGATGGGACCTAGCTCATAAATGAACTCCAAATCCAAACTTCTTAGACTGTACGTCAACTGAACTTAATCAGTATCCTGCGCCATGCCTCCCTCAGTATCCGCTTGGACCTCCTGTCCGAACAACTGCCCCTCGACAGAGGAAAACTATAACTCTGACAGTCACTCTATCATCCAGGTCACCATAGAAGCCTGAAATGATAACCGTCTCCTAAAAGAGGCTGTTGTTATCATATCACTAGAACATCCACTTATGTTCTAAAACTGCTTCCGAACGTTTCTCAAGGATAGGATTAATATTAACTTATTGCATCTAGTGCAAAAAACAACATCTGGTGTGGTACTTGACATCTCATGATTAACCCAATTGCCTAAGCAAGTGATCTGCCAATCATGCACATCCCTCTCCCCTTTAGTCTGTAAGACACCTTTAGAGAGGGTGACTCCATCACCTGCAGGTACACTACCGTGCCAGGAGTCGTCCATTCTAAAACACCTTTAGAATGCTGTCTGAGTACCCAGATTGGGAAACTACCTAAATCTAAATCTAAAACCATAGATCCAGTAACCAGAATGTCTGATATGAAATCCATGTCCTTTGTGGAGAAACCACTGTGTGACAACCAAAGTATAACTAATCGTAGTATAGGAATTTCACTTCCTACTCTGTGTATGTCATCCAAATACCAGGACATCACACCCTACTACCTTCTTAATAGATCCATCCCCTATTCTGATGAAGTCAAACCTATGACTGTCACATCAGAAATAGATGATCTATCTCCGCTATTTCTGCTTTAGTCTATAAATAGACATAAGCCACTTATCCATTATGCTTCCGCTGCTCCCACTGACTACGACAACCCTCTGACAGAGTCATATAGACGTACACTTCTAAAGCTGATTTAGAACGACGCTATATTCATCCTCCTGCCGGGTCTCACAGTCTGGAACAACAGCAATGGCAAGTCTGGGTAAACAAGAACCTCCCTGTCACCGTCCTTGAGGCTACCGGAGTACCTCTCGGGTGCCTGAGGTTACCTACAATATCTGCGGAGTGGCCAATGGAATGTCAAACCAGATTGAATCTTTAAGTTCTTATCAAATTTTCAGTAATCGTTTGCGGTTCTGGAATCACTTCCAGTTCTACCATACTCCCACTACTGTTTTCTGAAGAAATCCATTTTACTAAAACTGTGGCGAGTCAAGAACAATATCACTATTGATCTTCCAGATGGTAGAAAGTCAACCCTTGTTATAGCCCGGGTCAACCTACAGACAACCATTACAGAAACGTGCCTTGAGTTATCCGGAGTCTGGTTTTAAGCATAAGCCGGACAACTCCCCGTACCTTAACATTGTTAAGATACGAACTATTCTATATCCAATATAGAAACAGAGGCATTGATTTAATGGGAACCAGATTCAAATCATGCAACTGTCTCTAGTGCATGTCAACTAAATGGAAAAAGGCCGATCAGCATTACTCAACTTAGGAGTGCTTCCAATTATGAGTAACCTGAAAGAGAAGCAAGTTCTCTTAAACATTACTATTAACTGAATAGCATACACAAGTATCTACATCTTCGATCACCTTGAAGAATCCTGATACTTGCAATACCTGGTTCTCTACTTTATTCATATACCTATAACTTCTCAAAACTTGGACCTTGTGTTTCTATGAAACACATGTCTAAAAACTAGAGAAGTCATAAGTAAACCGAATATAGCACGAGGACCAACCCCTCTGTCCTAATGGACACTGGACAACATACAATACTCTGTATAAGTCCCTTGAGTCTAATAACTCATTCCCTGTGTGTCGTAGGTTGAAAAATGTACTTATGGTTGAGAAGAATTACACCGCCGTTTAATGCTCCTTACCTAACCATCCACTGATATAGGTAAATGTCATAGACATAATTTCAAAAAGTTATATCTCACTTTATAAAAATAAACGTACAGATATATCAATTTGAAATTGGTGCATAACAACGGATATTCAAAACCAAATATTTGCTGTCCGGCAAACAGCCCAGGCGATTTCCTCAAATATCACCAATTACAACGAATTCCGATATAATGAGGATGATCACCCAATTCCCAATAAATTACTCCCACTCATCATCTGTAAAACCATACAGATGTGAGAATCATACCTGGTAAATACATACCCTGGAGCAAGTGTCTAATTGGGAAATCAGTTTTCTATTAACAATGTAAAGCGAAACTGAAACATGAATATGTTTCGAAGGGGTATCCGGGTATTCCTAGTAATGCCTCTTCCATTATCCAGATTCATGACTGTAACCGTACATTTCATTTCCATCTCTCCAAATCCCTTTATTTGTCTTTAGTCATTACTTTCTGTAAGCCCTCTTAGGCTAAATGGTTTTCTTCCTTCCCTACCGTTCGGCACCAGCCTATGGTTTGGAAGAAGACTATCCAATAAGCATAATAGGTGTACTGCCCTAATCCTAGGAGCACTCGCAATGCGAGAGAATGTAAAGATAAAAGACAACTGAATAAACCTTATTCCTATTTCTCCTGAACCAGAATCCATCCCCGAACTGGAATAAGTTCCTTTCGAGTTCGTATATAACCATACAATGGAGTATCCAAATAACTGTGGATTTTCGTAGTGATACGGAGTGTCCTGGAGAAATACAAAGGTGAAGTAGGAGTGGTAATGAAATACTTGGTTTGGTCGTGAATAGCAGTCGCAATTTACTTTGCCCTCTTTCTAATCCCTTTATTTGTCTTAATTTATTACCTTCTGTACACCATCGTCAGGCTAATTGGTTTTCTTCATTCCCCACCGTTCGGCACCTGTCTATGGTTTGGAAGAAGACTATCCAATAAGAGTAATAGGTGCACTATCTCCTAACCCTAGGAGTACTCGCAACCTGAGAGAAGGTAAAAGGAAAAAACAACTGAATAGTTCTATTCGTTTTCTCCAGAACCGGAAACCATCCTCGAATCTGGAACAAGTTCCTTAGAGTTCGTATATAACCATACGATGGTTTTATCCAATAGAAGTGGATGTTCATAGTAATACGGGGTGTTCTGGAGAAAAGGGTAAAAGTAGGAGTGGCAATGAGGTATGCAACTCAGATAATCCAAAAGCCAGTGTTTAAGAAGGTTCGGTTAATCTTGGTCACTGAGTCATAGTCAAGGGTCGGGTCATGGTCGTTGCCAAAGAGAGAGAGAAAAGAAACACTCTGCGTGCACTCTATCCTAGACCAGAATAGTTATCAATTTATCTAATCAGAAAACCTCCCACTGTAACCTCAAATTCTCCTCCAAACCTGAAAGAAGAATTAGTCGGGATCACCCGAGGAATAAACTAACTCATCAGTGGGAATCGGGATCCAACTATCATCGCATGATAATATGATGGAATCCACTCACGTTATCACACTCCAGAAGGTATGCACATATCTGGCAAGTTTCAGTTTCTTTAGAAACTCCCGATGTGATTTTTACCCCATGCTCTTATGACCTTGACGAAGGTCAACAAATCATAACTCACATGTCAAGTTCTACCCGTCATTGTCCAGGTTAATTTGAACCCACCCGTACAAGCCCTTGACGAAGGCCAACAAGACTATACGACTGTCCCAAACCAACGCATCTATCTATGCAGCAGAAAGGTAACAAATAGCTACCATACACTATGCCTTGACGAAGGCCAACAGACATAGCATGAATACTAAGTGTTACCCGTCTGAAATGACGGAGGGCTACGAATGTTTTTTGGCGAAAAACCTTTAATGTAATGAACTTGATATCGTTGAAGGAACCGGATAGCTTTTATAAAAATATAGAGGCGAAAATCTTTGCTAAAGAGGTCACTTCCGGTGAAGGGATCTCGGCTCTTTCCTCGTAGAATGAGGTGCAGGATATTTCAACTGAATACTACGATGCAAAGCAAAAGGCAATCGGCTATAGTGAAGTTATTACCCTGACGCAAACTTCTGTCCAAGGGGTCACTCCCGGTGAAGGGATCTCGGCCTTTGCCTCGTCGACTGAGGTGCTGGATATTCATAACCGAATACCACTGTGCAAAACAAAAGAAAACGTCCCTGCAATAACAGCTTTTTGAAAATTGTTCCAACAACATCAGAATAGGTTTGTTTAGCTTGCATTGATCTAAATCAATGCAGACCCATCAATTGATCACACCAATAAAGAACGAAAATACGATGTACGTATATGCCATCCGCATTCGCCACTGGGTCCCGTCATCACCCGTTAGGTTACTTAAGTAACGACAGAGCGGGGACTGGACTAGCGCGGGTGTAAAACATATACATATACTAGTATATATATCAATATATAATATTCGCTCAAGGCGTGATAAAATGCAACATCACAGAAATGTAATAAGCATCACAGAGCAATACAGATAATCTGGGATCTCCGGGTTTCATAGAGCCGCTACTGAAACCCGACGTTCCCCTGGTCGTGTGGATAGACTGTGCAATGAAATCCTAGACCCCTACGGGCGCGGCAAGTTACCCGCTAAAACCTAAAGCGAGGCAGCCCCCTTCAGCAAAGTGAATGGACCACCCAGCACTTCACGGAATCCGGTAACTTGAGCACCCCTCCTTGGGTCAACCTGTACCCCCTACGAGTGCGGCGAATAGCCCGCCAATTCTAGAGTGAAGCCCCCTCCGTCTCAAAGCCATGAGATGCGGGCCCGTTGCCATCTAGAACCCGGCTATCCATGCACCCCTCCACGGGGTAATCCTAGTATAGAAAGTAAAACTTTATATACAACGGGCACATCGACCTCAGCCCGGTCGTGCCCCAAAAGAATAATATACAAACAGGCAGTGACGGCAGTCCACATGTCGGACTCTCGCCCCGCAATATCAAATGTACAAATACAACCAAACTGTACTACCATTGCATCCAGGCTATCCGCCACGACAAATCCGCAACATCACAACACAACACAGAACATCAACGTGAATGTCACGTTCGCAAATCCGTCTAAAAGAGCTATAACAATTAGACAGGATTTACCGATCAAATGACATTCACGGTCGCAGATATAATGTAAATACTGTGAACTAACATGTTTTAAAAATTTCGATCGACAAAGTTTCCCGAAGTGGGACCTAAGCACAATTCCAAGTACTCAAACAAATTTGGGCCCAAACAAAAAATACCAGAGACCACATTTCCAAGTCAGAGGCCACCTCAGAAAATTTCGTGCACTGTGGCTACAGTATGGCGGCGGATCCGCGGACAAAACGTGGGTACGGCCGCGGATCCGCTGCGCTACAGTGAAATCAGCCCACCAAATTTTCTCAGTTCTCTTAAAAAATCCTGCATGTTTTTCTGCAGCACACAAAATAATTTTTTGACCACAGGAAAAATTCGACAGAAACTGAGACTTGGAAATGCAGTTTTTAGAAAATTCGTTCGATCGATGTTTTAAATACGTTAGAGCAAGCTAGTAAAGGTTAATGGCGTGGCTCTGATACCATGTAAGTCTACGGTAGCGCCCCGGCCGTCATTCCGAGGCCAAAATGCGGAAACAAAAACTTTTTCAAACTAGAAACCGGCGCTATCGTATGCTTAAAACCCGGATCGAACCATTAACCTACAACTAGCTATCTAGAGAAGGGATAGAAAGGCTATACTGATCGATCCGTGTCCTTCGGTCTTTGGCCACCATCCCAAGCTCCCCACGGCAACTCCAGTCTTGATCTCCTCGTCGGAAAGGGCACCACATCTACGAGTCTTTTTACGGGCTCCCGCTTCATCCGAAGCAACTCGGGCATGAAGTGTGCTAGCCGACGTGTCCAAGGTGTTGTAGAGAATGTTTGTGATCACTTTGTCTCTTGCATCCATGGCTTGGATGGAGGTTAGAGGTGTTGCCATTGATGGAGATAATGAGCTAGAGGAAGAAGAAGAAGAAGAGGTTCCTTTTTCCTTTTCTTTTCTTTTGTGATGGAATGAGAGAGAGTGAGTGTGAGATCATCAAAAATACAAGAGCTAACAACCATTATATGGCTGCCCTTCCTCTCTCCTCCTCTCATTTCATCCACAAATCAATCACTAATGTGTCATTTTTCACAAAAAAGAGACCATGAGTCACTGTATATGTCTATGTCACATTTAATGCTTCTCATGATGAATTCTAGCTCATTATTTCCACCATCCAAACATTAATCCAAATGTTTGGTCCAACAAAAGATCCGGCAACATCTAAAGTAAACTCGTGACGGACCACAAGGATACCCCTCACCTGTATATACATACCTGCATCCGCATTCCGACTGAATGCGAATGCGATGAGACTAAAGTAATCTAACAAATCTAATACTAGATCCAGCTTAAACCAAAGCCCACTAGTATGATCTGTCCGATCATGATCCGTGCAATACCGCATGTATAAGATCGAACCCTGCCATATATCATACGGCCTCTACAACGTTTCGTCCGAAACTTAAGAAACAGTTTATGGGGGACTCTAAAGACTCGTCAATACTTTGGCTGTGGATTTAACCACTAGCACGTCAGAGGTACTAGCCGTACGTAACGGGCTACCAGGTATTGACCAAAAGGGAGGTCGATGAGCGAATTCATCCTGACACCCTACTGAGCCTGTCAGTGACAATATCCGTACAGTCTGGTCCGTTTGTTTATGAGCATCGCATGGTGGGCCTAGGGGGTTGGTAAAAGTCAGACCCCCAAAAGCGGTATAAGTCATGTCGGAGTGTAGCCCAGAACACCCTGAGATACTACTGGAATACCTACCAGTAAATCTCCTCCCTTGGCCAAGGACTTCGTGTAATGGCTCTTCTAGACACAGCGCGATCTCACCCCCAATACCGGGAGAGACGAAACCCTTGCCGATCCGCTCCCTGCCTCTATGTGGCTCGGGATTGTACCTAACTAAAACCTGTTTGCACGACTCCTTTGAGCCGTGGTAGGGTAGTATCAAAGTACAGTGGGAACTCACACGAGACAAATGACGATCTCAGGTCGATGAACTAACCTGTACACATGTCACTAGGGAACTGCTATCTGACGTCAGGTATAATACCAACTAGCATGTTCCCGGCGAGTCCTGTCCGGTGTACTCATAACCCAATGAGCACCTGTATACATCTTATGTGAACCAATTGACACCAGTGGCTTGTGAGACCGGCCACCGCCCCTCGTCGGAGTCTCGACTGTATACACCAGTCTACTCTGGAGTATCGATTCCCTGTCTCGAAAACTCCCACGACTAGGGACCTTTTAAGGATGTGCTTATAGACCCCAGCTCCCACGTATATGATCGCCATCATACTGCTGGCCGTCAAGCAAGAATCCTAAGGGCTCTATCAACGCGCAATAGTGACCTGTAAGGTCACCTAAAGCAGTACACGATGATAAAGATAAACCAGATAGCATACTATCATCTTGAGTAAGACTGTCCTACCGACATAGGTCCTCCCTCAATCATTGCAATCACGTGCCTGTGATCCAATAATTGACTCTGAGGGCACTATATCCAACATCAGGAAGGTAGCGAGCGGACACGAGCGTCGTCATCTATTATTGACCTAAGTCATGACTCATCAAGCGTAGTATTTTTTGAGGAATCGGACATTTATTGGCCTGAAGGGGTTTTCACCATGCATATCCATCAGCAGGTAGGCTCCACCTTGGTAGACTTTGTCTATGATGTACTGGCCTTCATAGTTCGGCTCGAATTTCCCCCATTTTGCACGATTGGGGATCATCGGTCTTTTGACGACTAGCACGAGCTCGCCTTTGTGAAATGTTCTCGGCCTAGTCAGTCTTTCATATGACCGTGTCATCCTTGCCTTATAAGCCTCCAGGTTCTGCTGTTCTATAAGGAGAATTTCGTCGAGGGCGTCGAGCTCCACAAGCCGAAGATGAGTGTTTTCTTCATTTGTCAACTCGTATCGAACTGCTACTCGAATATAAAGGAGTTCTATTTCTAAAGGAAGCACTACTTCCGTCCCGAATACTAATGCGTATGGGGTCGTATTCGTGGCTGTTTTGAACGTCGTTCGGTACGCCCAGAGAGCTTCGTGCTGCCTTTTGTGCCAGTATTTTTTGTTTCTCGACACTATTTTCTTTATAATCTTTGTCAAGGTCTTGTTGAAAACTTCAGCTAGATCGTTAGCTCGGGGATTATAGACGGAGGAGTATCTCCAGTCTATTTTATGCTGTTCTATGAAGCGACTGTTTTTATGGCTCCTGTAGGCTGGTCCATTATCCGAGATTATCCGTGGCAGAGTGCCGAACCGGTGGATGGCGTGTGTCGTGAAGAAATGGAGAATATTCTCCGTCTTCACTTCCCTTAGTGGTACTGCTTCTGCCTAATTAGAAAAGTAATTGGTTATTGCTAGTATGAACCGATGTCCTTTGGAGATACCAGTTAAATGAGGCCAATTATGTCGATTCCCCACATTTTGAACGGCCGCTAGCCACTGTTGGGTGTAGCGGATTTGGATGTTGGTAGATGAAGTCCCCGTAAATTTGTCACGAGTGACATTGCTTCGTATATTCAAGGCAGTCTTGAATCATTGTGGGCCAATAGTAACCCATTCTTTTGATCTTCAGTTTCATCATTGGCCCGGCTTGATGAGAACCGAAGAATCCGTCATGATTTTCTTGGATGACTCTCTTTACTTCTTCTGTCCCCAAGCATCATAACCACAAACAGTCAAGCGACCACTTGTATAGAATATTATTGACGAAGGCGGAAGACAAAGCTCGTTTCATGAGCTGATGTGTAGACGACACATTTTCGGGCGTTCGTCAAGATTTGAAGTAGTCTATGAAGACTTCCCTCCAATCCTTGACCTTTTCTTCATCCTCTATTTGGAGGGCTGCTTGTTTGGTCATTTCTTTTCCTTCGGAAGGCTCTATTGAATCCTCCGAAGATATTTTTGCTGGCGCTAGAACTCTACGGGTTTGCATGGTGATCCTTACGTCGTCGAGGTCTTCATCGGCCAATTCCTTAGTCAGCTTGGCCAATGCATCCACCTTACTATTTTCTGCATGCGGTATGCTCTCTAAGATGTAAGAGGGGATTTGCGTCAGCAGTTGTTGCACTCTTTTGCCATATTTTATCAACTCTGGTTTGCACGTCTGATAGTCGATATTTACTTGGCTAACGATCAGCTGGAAGTCTCCGTATATGAGGAGGTCTTTGATTCCCATGTCAACAGCGATCTCGAGACCTGCTATCAAAACTTCATATTCAGCTTCATTATTAGTCTTTGGTTCCGTTAAAGAGAAGGCATAGAATAGTGTCCCTCTTTATGGAGTCACGAAGATAAGGCCCATCCCAGCTTTGATTATGGGGGTGTTGTGCTTTCGCATTTTCATTGAAGATGCTCCATCGAAGTAGAGTTTCCATCGGGCATCATTCTCTTCTTCCTTTGTGTTGAACGCATGTTCATTCGGTAACTCGCAATTTAAGGGGGAGTTAGCTGGTATCGGATGCTCGGCGAGAAAGTCAGCGATGGCCTGGCCCTTCACTGTTTTGAGGGGTCGATACGTTATCGAGAACTTCATTAAGAGGAAGGCACATTTGGCAAGCCTTCCTGTTAGAATGGCCTTGACATTAGATATTTGAGGGGATCCACCTTTGATATGAGATGGACCTCATGTGCCAAGGCGTAATGTCCGAGCTTTGTTATCGCGAAGATCAGTGCCAGGCGATGCTTTTCGATGGGGGAGTAGTTGTTTTCTGCCCCTAGCAGAACTCAAATCAAATAGTACAGAGCTCTCTCTTTTCCCTGGCCGTTCTCTTGTGCCCATAGCGTACCCAGAGAAACTTCAAGGGCCGTTGTGTATAGGATGAAGGGCCTTCCTCTAACCGGGGCGGTCAGTACTGGTGGATTTTGCAGGTACTGCTTAATCTCGTTTAGTGCATTCTGGAACTTTTGATCCTAGACGAATGGGGTCCCCTTCTTCATTAGATGACTGTAGGGTCCCGAGAGGTTGGCTATGAACCGTCGGATATATGCGAGTTTTCCTTGAAGGGATCACAACTGCTTTAGAGTCCTTGGCGTGGCCATCTCCATAATCTCTTTGATCTTCGAAGGGTCGATTTTGATACCCCGGTGCCATATGATGAATCCTATAAATTTGCCTGAGGAGACTCCAAACGCTCATTTTAAAGGATTCATCTTCAGATTATACTTCCAAAGATATTGAAACACTATGTCTAGATATTCCTAATGTACCTCATAAGACCTGCTTTTCACCACCAGGTCATCGATGCAGCATTCGACAATCTCATGGATGAGGTCATCGAAGATCTTCGTCATGGCCCTCTGGTAGGTAGCGCCAGCGTTCTTTAAACCAAAGGCATCGCTTTGTAGCAGAATATGCCTAGCGGAATCCGAAAAGCAGTATGCTTTTGGTCTTCGGGATGTATTTTTATTTGATTTTACCCCGAAGATCCATCCATGAAAGAGAAAACCTCATGGGTATTATCGATCATCAACTCGGTAACAGGTACTGGGTAGTCATCCTTCGGGCAAGCTTTATTGAGGTCCCGAAAGTCTACGCAGATGCGCACTGTCCCATTTTTCTTTATCACTGAAATGATGTTAGCGATCCAGTAAGTGTATTGAACTTTCTGGATAAAGCCGGATTCGATTAGCTTCTTGACTTCAGCATTGATGCTCATCTCGAGTTCGAGCCGCATTCTTCTTGGCGCTTACTTGACGAGCTTTATGTCCGGCGATATGGCTAGTTTATGTACCACTACTTCTGGATCTAGACCTGGCATTTTAGAATAGTTCCATGCGAAGCAATTTTTATACTGCATGAGTACATCCTTTAAAGTGGCCACCTGCTTTTTAGATAGTAGCTCACCGACAAACGTCGGCCTCGGATCGTTTCCGTCCCTAAGTCAATTTTTCTTAGGCTATCCGCCGTAGTGTGTATCCCATCTTTTGGTGCTGGTGGAAACTCTGAAATCACCTCGTCCTCGTCTTTATTTGCGAAGCACTTGAAGGGGCAATCTATAGTCTCGTGCCCTCCCTCCTTTGAGAGTGTTATCGCATGGCAGGTATGAGTTTGCTTCCCTTCTTGACGTTGAACTGGTCCTGTCCTCACGGTATAGGTCCTCTTTGGCTCATGCTTTTGTGGTGGGGTTACCCTCCAATTGTCGGACAAAGCGAACCTGCCTAGTTGATACTGGTATTCGACCTAGTCTTTGAAGGTGAAGCAATCTTCAAGGGGATGACCTATTGCTCGGTGATAGGAGCAATAATCCGGATGCTGGACCTCGTTTACTTGTTCGGGATGCCGAGACTCCGGAAGCATTATCATTTGATACTTCATGACAAGGTTGAATATTTTTCTGGTCTTGTCTTGAGGGAAAGAGTATTCCCGACCCATGTTCCTAATAAAGGACATGTTCCAACCATGTTTTTCTTGACTATATGGCTTCTTGGATCCGCTTCGCTCTTTCCGAACGTTATTCTTGTTCTTCACATTGTTTTTTTGGATCAGAACGTACAGTGGGCTGGGGATGACAGACATTATAGTCTTCTTTCTCCACGGATTGTTGCTTGAGACGTTGTGTCCTGGCCTTTTCATAGATAGCCATTTCGCGGCTGCGGTCGTCCCGGATCTTTTGACAAGCTTCTTGTATCAGCCTGTCAACTTGTTCTTTGAACGATGAACTTGACATTCATAGAGCGGGATTATGCTCTGTTTCAACGGCACAGTTATTTAGAAGAACATACCCTTTTTCACCGTAGTTGTTTATGACGCGGCAGCTGCGGAATCCCTCCCGTTTCTTAGACCGAATGTAACAACCGCAATTCCAGTTCCCGTATTTACTTATCTGTGGTATTTTCTTGATTTAACGGGTTTTGGGTGCGAATGGTATTTTTACATTTTACATTGCATTTGACCCGACCCGCTTGCTTGAACATGTTTGATTCATATTTATAGATTAACTCATGTATACTGCATACTGGCATTTTACCTGACATTGCATCTTTTACCATATAACATTTTAAGTCATGTAAAATAATTTAAAATTGCATTTCATAGCCTGCATGATACCCCTAACCCCGTGGTAGCATCCGCTCATCTTGTTATCGTCCCGTTCAGTGAAACGGACGTGTTTGGATGGCTACGCGCATGTACGTGCATCCGTTCTTGGGGGTATACATTTTCGTTAGCTGAGTATTCATTTTGAATTTTGAAAGTCACACATATTTTTCGTATTTTAAATCTGAATTTTTAGACCCGACCCAGGCGCGTTTTGAAATATTTTTGTATCCCGCCAAAATTCAATTTATTTAATTTTAAAATTTAGTTTAAATATTTTCATACGATTTTTTTAACAAACTGAAACCTCTTATCTAAAATTTTAAATCTAAAAATCTTTTAAAATTTTAAATCTAAATTCCTAACAAACCAACAACCCCTTTCTCTCTCTCTCTCCTATGCATATATATATATATATATATATATATGTTATTTATTTAATTTTTCTTTCCTTATTTAATACACAACCTCTTCTTCTTACCTCTTCTTCTTCTTTTTTTTTCTTGATCTTGTTTCTTGATTCCGGTGATCACCACCGGAGCCGTGCTCGTCGCTGACGATCCGAGTAATCCAGTGAAAATACATGACTTGTGTGATCACCCTCGTGCGTTGTTTGGAACCGTTCCGTGTACCGTGCGTGCATCGCGACATTTCGCCGACGAAGGACGTTCCGTACACATCCGTTCTTGTTCCGTCTAGGCAAGTTAATCTTGCTACATGCTATATAATTCATTTTATACCTATTTAAATAAATATCATACCTATAGTTTAAATCTAGTACCCCATGTTTAATTTTATAATGTTTCGATGTTCCGTTTGCATCCGTTTATATCATTTTAAATCTAGATCATGAAAACTTATCTTGTGACATACTAGATTACATTATACTGCATCCATATCATTTAAAATATATATCTTCATAATATTTCTTATTATTATCTGTAATTAGTTTATAATCTGCATTTTATAATGTTATACATTTGAAAATATTATAGTTTACATATGAAACGTCGTTGCAAAGCGGATACGACAAATCTGAAATTTACTGTACACCTTACCTTATAAAATTCATTATAAATCATAGAAAAATCATTAGTATACGTTCTTTAGTTCGTTACGAAGCTAACTCAGAATACTATAAATCTATGAAATATTTACTTGCAAAATAAATTGTTTAAATAACGTAAAATGCAAATGAATATGTCTTTAAACTGCTGTCCAGGAAAATTCCAGCAGCAAACTTTCAACTTCGGATGTTCATAGCTTTTTGTAGGGACAACCTGAGATGTTTATACTTATAAAAATGAAAACCTTATTGAATTATCTTTGTTTTGGTATAATACACGTCTCTTTTGGAGAACGTTTGTTATTTTTAAGCTATTTTACAAATCAGGGTGACGCTGAATTTCTGAACGGAACTTTCTTGTGCATGGTTAATCAATACCACTTTTATAGTTATTAATCGGCTTGAATATATTATCCATGTTAATATTATTATATCAATATCTATTTAATAAATAATAGTGCTTGTGTTTTAATATTCAGCAAATTTTACCGATTTATAGTTTTATAGTATCCGTCTGTATCCGTACGGTTATTACATATCTAGTTGCATGCCGAGACCATATTATTTCATTTTACTGTTACATTAGTATCCCATACTTGATCTTGTGCATCCTACATAGTCATGATGTAATCCCTGATAAATATTTGTGCATCCATACTTTACCGTGCATCCGTACTTGCTACAGTTTTAGTATGAGCATCCGCTTGACACATGCACTACCTGTTATGACCTGACATACCACTGCTTCACTTGATACCTGATACACCACTACTTGACATGACTTGATATATGTACACTATCTGACTTGACCTGATGTACCATAACTTGACCTGTTACCTGATCTTGTTACTAATGCCAACAAACTTGACATGTTGTCCCTACGGACATTTCCTGTTGTCTATCCAGACAAACATGTACCTGCTTGATCCTATATAGGCATTAACTCCAGATTTTTTAATACTTGACTTGAACACATATAACTTGGGGGTATGGGGAAATCAATGATGAAATCTTGACCTGTAACTCGACAGTTGCTTGCTTATACTGATCAGTTTTAGAGGCTAGGCCAGCCTCGGGATGATGCTGCTGACATCGTTCGTCTTTACATATTTCTTGTTTTAGTGCCTAGCGGAACGTCTCGGTTTCATCCCGAGAGTCTTAGACCGTGGTCCCGGGCATGCACGGGATACTATTGAGTTACATCGATGATTCATCAAATTGATTTCAAAGACTTGAGAGTAGTTAACCCAATAGACCAGTTTAGATTACTCACTACACATTACCCTCACTGTCCTCATTTATATTACTGTTATACCTGTTTTACTGTTCATGCACATGCCTGTATGTCTTGATACCCCTGTTTATAGTATTGCTTGATATTATGACGCACTGACGTCTGGGTTTTGCATGGCCCAGATCCTCTAGCTTTGTTGCAGACTGATCAGGAGTACTGCCGCTGTTAGACCAAGCGGTGAGGACCCTGTTGGTATCCAGATTTACTATTCCAGGTGTTTGTTTATTGGATCTATTGCTTCCACATATTATATTATTTCTTGACTTATTTACTCTGGCTTATGGACATGTACTAGATAGTTTAGTTTACTTTCCTCTTCTTGATATCTCTACAGTCGTAATGTGACTGTGGAAGGATTTTTCCTATCCACAGGTAGCATGGTTGGCTATGTCGCATGCCTATCTTAGCGTACTCTGGGAAGTGGGGCGTGACACCGAACGTATCCGAACTCGGTTGTTTCCATCTTCCCATTGGGCATCTTTCGTTGGGTCCCAGGGATATCCCAAACCTTCTTGTAGAATTGGACTTGTCGAACAATTTGTTCGAGGGGTACACTTTGACATCTCAACAACCTTTTCAGTCCCTCTGCGTAGTATCTTGGCAGACGGATTGGTTGAAGCCTATCAAATGCAAAATTGGCACCGTGCCAGATTTCTTTTTCTACTTTGGTCTCTGTAGATTGGTAGAAGAGGATCGTCTTTTCACCTCTTCGCCTCGGAGGTACGTAGAAAGTTTGTAGCTCTTGTACGCTGTATGTATAGAGCGCATTGAGTTCCTTATAATGCCGAGGCGGAACCATTGTGATTTGTAAACTCTGATCGGCTCCGGCAAAGGTTTGCACTGACGGGCGGATTGAGAACACTGAGTTAGCCTCGTTCTCAGAGTCGCTACCAAAGACCAGATTATGGGTAGATGGTCCGGGCCTGTTCCCTTAGGGTTGCCCCGAGTAGACTATTTCTTCATCTTCCTTGGTATCGCTCCCAAAGATCGAGATGGTGGCAACGGACTTCCGTTTATCCTCCGGCTTATGACATATCTCCGTATCTTCGAAGTCTTGTAGGAAGTATTTTGCGTCTTCATATTTTTGGATCTTTTTTTACAGAGAACAGGTTTTGCTCTCCCGTGACGGTGTATTCCAAACCGTCTTTGAAATACTTCATACACTGATGTTGTGTAGAAGGGGTGACGTTATACTCATGCAGCCAGGGCCTGCCGATCAAAGCATTGTAGTAAGTATTGGCGTCAATGACGTGAAATTTGATGTCAGTGACGAGCAATCCGAAGCGTAACGTCAGTATTACATACCCCCGGCATCTGTGATGACTGTGAGTCGAACCTGGAGATGGTAATTTTTTCTCGGGCCAAGTGTTGAACATTCATGCAAATCTCCTTCAGCACTTTCACATTGAGAAGATTGACGGAGGATCCGTTGTCGACAAGGATTTTGCCTATCTTGATATCGTGGCAGTATCCGGTGACGTATAACGGGGGTTATGCTCGCACGTTCCGAGGAGGAGATCTTTATCGCTAAATGTAATGTCAGCCGTGTGAACCTCCGCTAGCTCGTCCTTCATCTTCTCTTCTGCGGGGAAAGCTTGGAATCGATCAGGCACTTGTAATGCCTAGATCAGATAATCTCGTACCTCTTTGGACAGGAGGAGAGCATTCAGTATGCTCATTTGCGAGGGCATTTTCCTCAGATGTGCTAAGACATTTTAATCCACCTTATTTTTCATAGGCGGGTCCTTGGCTGCGCGCTTTTTGATAACTCGATCGTCGAGGGCAATTTCCTAAAGGATTTTCTATTTTCCTTTATCCTTTTTTCCCGGACCTTTGTTTGTAGGTCCGAGACTCTTCTCAGGCAACGTACGGTTACGCAGCTGAATGTTCTCACAGTTCTTCTCCTCCTCCTCTTTTTTGGAGGTGGAGTCCTTGAGGAGAGGGCTAAGAGTTGTTTCTTCCTCAGAATCGCCCCCGAAGGTAAGAACTTGGAGTATTTCCTTTTCCAAACCGGTATCAACCATATGACGGTTGCCAGTCATTTTCTCATGCACATTCTTCGCACTTTTTCGCTTTCGACGAGCTTCGCGCTTCATCCTCTTGAAGTGTTGTTGATGGGCAACATATTCTTGCCACCACTTCTTGAAGGCACTGCATTCTTCGGTGGGACGAGTAACCCTCCGATGATATAGGTAGTAGTTCGGATATAAGTCCTCTCCATCGAGGCTTATGACCCCGGGCGTGTTTCCTTTGAGAGGTGGTAGCTTCATTCCCACTGACAGTGCTTTGGCAAACCGCTTCTGTGCTTTGATCCTGCTCTTATTTGTAGCGGGTGTGCTTTGGCTTGGTTGGAGTACTTTATGACTCATCCTTGCCGCAGATTCCTCATCCTGACGCTGACGCTTAGCCTTTTCATATATGGCTGTTTCGCATTCTCGGTCAACTTTGCTTTTTCGAAAGGTTTCGTTTAACAGCCTATCGATTGGGTCTTCCGACTGTTCCGAGGATTTTGGCGCCGATCCTGCCCCCATTCTCTCTGCATTGTTTTCTGATGTTGAGGGAGCTTCTTCGTCATTTAATGACGAATGGGAAACCATGTGGAAGCTTGCTATATAGTCTTCAGTTTCTGATGAGTCATTTTCCTCATCGTTGCCACTCTTTGTTAGTGTATATGCCCTAGAGGCCATTACTGTATCATACTAGTTTATATATTACTTAATGGAAGCTTGGGATATTCACAGTTGTATATACAATCTTGCTCGAAATGGTAGTATGCTACTTGGTTTGTCTCTGCTTTAATATGTGCATGTGTTTCTTTTAGCATATTGCAGGTATACATATTAGTAGAGCCCTTAGGATCTTTGCTTGATTACCAGCGTTGTGATGGCGCTCGCACTCGTGGGAGCTGGGTAATCTATAAGCACATCCTTATACAGGTCCCTGGTCGTTGGACTATTGAGACAGGGCATCGATACTCCGGAGTAGACTAGCGTATGCGCTTCTCATCCCAGTGTGGGAGACGGTCTGTCCCACAGCCGTTAGTACGTCGTACTTGAGATAGTATGCGGGTGCTCGTTAGGTTACGAGTACACTGGACAGGACTCGTCGGGAACTGTTGGTTGGTAATATACCTATCGTCAGTTATCAGTTCCCAGGTGACATGAGTACAGCTTAGTCCGCTGACTTGACACTGTCACTTCGCCTCGAGTGTGTTCCCACTGCACTTTGATTACTACCCTACCACGGCTCAGAGGAGTCGTGCAAACAGGTAGTTTTTGGGTGCAGTCCCGAAGCACTTAGAGGCAGTGACGGTTAGACAGGATTCGTCTCTCCCGGTATTGGGGGTTGACATCGCGCTGTGTCCAGGAGAGCCATTACACGAGTAGTCCCTGGCCAGGGCAAGCGAGATATACTGGTAGGTTTCCAGTGTTATCTCAGGGTGTTCTGGGCTACACTCCGACACGACTTGTACTGCTATTAGGGGACTGACGTTCACCGCCCCCGTAGGCCCGCCATGCGATGTATCAGACGAACAGACCGGACTGTACGGAGATTGTCACATACAGGCTCAGTAGGAGTGCAGATGGGGTTCACCTCGTCAGTCTTCTTATCGACATCTACCTGGGGACCGTTACGTACAGCTAGTGCCGCTTGCGGTCTGTGGTTAAACCCACTGCCAGCGTAGTGTCGAGTCTTTAGAGTCCCACACAGAGAGCTATTCGCCTTTAGGCAAAACGAGTAGAGGTCGCATGGTTTTGCGACAGGGTTCGTTCGCATCCGCGCACTTATGCACGTTTGCTGTCCGGACAGTTTATACTAGCGGGCTTTGGTTTAAGCCGGATCCTAGTATATGACTTGAGATTGGTTTTTCTCAGAGTATTCATGTTCCTCGGATCACGAATGCGGGTGCGTATGCACAGTTGCTTGAGATTGAGGGAGAGGACCTTGTTTAGGGTTAATGACTATTGTCATTTTATTAACCCTATTGTTTTTGTGTGTATTATTGTTAATTAATAATTAGCTTAATTATTGTGCATGGTTGTTGTTGTTGACATTTTGACTTCATTGACTTGTTGACCAAGTTGACCATTTGACCATGATCATTTCATTTGGAAGATGCTCTTTGATCCTTGCAATTTGCATTAATAAGTGAAATGATAATGGTCACCTCTTGATTAAACCATGATAATTTTCTTGCTAATTAATTAATTAAAATAACACACACATATTAGTGAGAATGGCTCACTAATAATTCATTCCATCATATCTTTTCTCTCTCTTGCTCATCCTCTCCCTCAAGCTCTCTCCCTCTCATGTGTTGAGAAACAAAAAAAGCTTGAGAAAAACCTTCACTTGATCTTCTCTACTCACTTCTAGGGTTCAAGTCTTAGCATTTCTTGCACTCTAGTTACTCCTAGCTTGGAGTTGAAGCTAAAGGTCGAGGCTTTCGGGTGGATCGTTCTTTGACGGAAGAAGACAAGCAAGGTGAGGCCTTTCTACCATTCCGACGAGCAAGGAGAGAAGGAGTTCGAGCTCTAGGTATAACCTTTCTACAACTTAGCTAGTTGTTAGTTTTCTTTAGCTAGTTTTAGTTTAGTAAAGATCCTCACAAGCAAGGTCCATGTTGCCTAAGTCATTAAAAATCCGTTTTTTATTATGTTTTCCGCCTCCCCGCAAGCACCGGGGTGGGCAACGTGGACTTACAGTGGTATCAGAGCCTAACTAAACTCAAACTAGCTAGGTAGTGAAGTGTAACGAAGTTTCGAAACCGAAAATCCAAAAACCGAACTTTTGAAAAACCCTAGTTTCTGTTGAAATTTTTTCTGCTCAAAATGGAAAACTTTATATTTGTAAATTCGGCTCAGGGTTTTTTATGAACAGCCATGAAATACGATACAGTGATTCGTTCAAACCGCCGCCCTTCCGCGGCACGAGGTAGGCATGTGCCGCGGAAGCGCCGCGGTTTGTCGTCTTCTCTGCATCGTTTTTCGTGCAGTGTCTGTCTGTGTTGATTTTGGGATTTTTATGATATATTATATGTGCCCAGATTTTCCAGAACTAAAATTTACTTTTGGGGGCCTATAAAACCGTATTTTTCGGAACTTCACTACACTTTAACTACATTGGTTATATCTGTAATGCTCGCATGTATTGAACGTCGGCTAATCGCTATAAGACGATTAGTCGAGGTTATACATGATCTGTGATTGTTATTGGTTTGTGGATATGAATGGATTGGATTGTCGCGGGTGAATGGCCGGGGTGGATGTGAGATGAGCGTTGTTTTTCTTTCATTCATTTGTAACATGTAAATTGATGTAATAATATTCTTTGTATGGCCGCACAACCGGGTCGGGGTTGTAGCCGTCATTGTATAATTCTTTTTACTGTTTTTGCTCCTAGGATAGACCCATGGAGGGGTGCACAAACTACCGGGTATCTCGAAGCGCCGAGTGGCCTACTCACGGTGGTGAGGGAGGTTGCTTCGCTTCGGGTGCTTGGCGGGTAGTTTGCCGCACCCGTAGGGGTCTTGGGTGGGGTATTGGCTATTCACCGCGACCGTGTAATCCGTTTTGCGTTGCAGGCTCGAACGCATTGCGGATTCCTAGTATATCCAATGTATTCATCTGTGATTTGTAATGTCTATCATTGCTATATATTTATATATAATAACTATTTAGGCGTTGCTTATGTTTTACAGCCGCGCTAGCCCATCCCCCGCTCTGTCGTTAGTTAAGTAACCTAACGGGTGATGACGGGGCCCCGTGGCGAATGCGAATGGCATAAGCGTACGTCATATTTTGGTTGTTTTCTGCAATGGTAGGATTAAATGATGGGACGCATTAAAAGAACTAATGCAAGAAATAAACCAAGTAAAAGTCGAATGGAACACTTTGAAAACCACTCGGTTCTTTTCAAAACTAAACTTTTAAACACGGAGCATGAACCACTCCTTTTAAAAGCTATCTCGTTCCATCGATTATATCAAGTTCACTACGTTCACGGTTTCGCCAAAACCATCCGTAGCCCTCCGTCGTTTCATATGAATATTCAACGGTATTCAAGCTGTGTTTGTTGGCCTTAGTCAAGGCACAGTGTTTGGTAGCTGGTGGGTATTCATATGTTGCATAGATAGAATGCGTTGGTTTGAGACAGTCGTATTGCCTTGTTGGCCATAGTCAAGGGTGGATACGGGTGGGTTCAAATTAACCTGGATAACGACGGGTAGAACTTGACATGTGACTTATGATTTGTTGGCCTTAGTCAAGGTCATAAGAGCATGGGGCAAAAATCCACATCGGGAGTTTCATAAGTACTGAAACTTGCTAGATTTGCATACCATTTGGAGTGTGGTGATTCTGGTAGGATTCCTTCAGTTTCGTCACGCGATGATATTTGGATCCCGATCCTACTGTGAGTATATGCTACTCCTCGGGAAAACTCTCACTTAACGATCAATGCTATAAACCTAGTAGGTGCCTAGAAAGGTGTTAGCGGGGCTACGCCCACAGGGAAAAGAGGTTATTTAATTAAGGAACTTCGCGAAAGCGTTGGAAAACCTCCCTCGAAGTACCGACACTGGCCTGGCTGAATGGTTAAGCAAGTATTGTACGGTGGGGATGATCCCGGCTAATCCTTTTCTTTATGGTTTGAGAAGGGATTCGAGAAACAGTGGGAGCCATCCAGTTTAGACAAACTAAAAACCACTCTAAACTTGCAAGAGCATCATGCTAAAGTGTTTCTTTTCTCTCTCCTAATTGCAGCGACCATTCAACATGACCGGACTTAAGTTACTGTTAGATAAAAATATATTGACAGGGCCAAACTACAAAGATTGGCTCAGGAATGTCAAGATGGCGATCACTTATGACAAGCTGGGGTATATACTTACCACCAAAGCTCCCCCTGTCCCAGGTCCCACCTCCAGCGTCGCGGATGTAGAAATCCGTAAGACATGGGAGATAGATTGCGCGAGGGCCAGATGCCTCGTACTAGCCTCGATGGACAACGAACATTAGAGGAGGCACGAGAATATGGACCTAGAGTCCATATTTCTCCATACAAAAGAACTGTATGGAGAGCAGTCTCGTATCGCAAGATACGAAGTGTCGAAGAAGCTTTTTTCGGCAAGGTTGGCCGTCGGATCATCGGTAGCGGACCACGTGCTTAAGATGATCGGCTACATAGAGGAGCTCGCGGACCTTGGGACCACGTTGGAGAATGAACTCTATACTGATTTGATTCTCCAGTCCCTTCCTTCCACTTACGCCCAGTTCGTTCTTAACTTCAACATGCAAGGAAAGGAGGTTGAACTTGCCGAACTTCTGAACATGTTGAGGACTGCTGAGGGCACCCTACAGAAGGGTAGGGAGACATCCACTTTGTTTGTAGGAGGATCTTCCTCTTCTAGGTCCAGGGCGAAAGCCAAGGGCAAGAAGAAGAAAGCCCCCGCCAAACCAAGAGGCGGTGTCGGTAAAGTGGATACGAAGGGAAAGGGTAAAGCAACAAAAGTAGCGGGGAAGATGGTGGGGAAGGAAGAATGCTTCTATTGTCACAAAAGTGGTCACTGGAAACAAGATTGCAAGGCTTGGAAAGCCAGAACACAGGATTTGAAGCGAGTTGCAGCTTCAGCTTCAGGTGTGTATGTTATTGAAAACTGTCTATCAATAAACTCTACATCCTGGGTATTGGATACCGGATCAGGATCTCATATCTGTAATTCTTTGCAGGCGTTGAGAAAGCGTAGAGTTTTGAAGGCAGGTGACATGACCCTCAGAGTTGCGAACGGTGCTAGCATGGATGCAGAGGCCGTGGGGGACTATCACCTGGGATTATCAGATGGACACTTTTTGGTTTTGCGTAGTTGTTATTATGTACCAAATGCAACCTGTAATATCATTTCAGTATCTTTATTATCTAAAGAAGGTTATGAATTTGCATTTGTAAGTAATGTAGTGAATATTCACCTTAATCAAGTTTTGATTGGGTCAGGTACATTAAACAACGGTATTTACGTTTTAAACCAACCACAGGTTTTCAATATCCAGAATACACACAAAAGAAAGTCTCCAGATATTAATCAGGCTTTCTTATGGCATTGTAGACTGGGTCACATCAATGAGACACGGTTGACTAAGTTACATAAAGAAGGATACTTGGATCCGTTCGAGTATCAGTCTTATGCCACTTGTGAATCTTGTCTCATGGGAAAGATGACAAAGGCTCCGTTCACTGGACACGGAGAAAGGGCGAGCGAGCTCTTGGGACTCGTACACAGCGACGTGTGCGGTCCAATGTCTACACATGCGCGAAGCGGTTACTCTTACTTCATTACTTTTACGGATGATTTTTCAAGGTACGGTTATGTCTTCTTAATGAAACATAAGTCCGAGGCCTTTGAAAAGTTCCAGGAATATAAGAATGAAGTGGAGAAACAGACCGGCAAAAGTATCAAGATTCTAAGATCGGATCGAGGTGGAGAATACTTAAGTGCCGAGTTCCTGAATTATTTAAAAGAGAATGGAATTCTCTCTCAGCTTACTCCTCCATACACTCCGCAACACAACGGTGTATCGGAGAGACGGAACCGAACCCTATTGGATATGGTACGGTCCATAATGAGTAAGGCTGAGTTACCGCGATCTTTCTGGGGTTATGCACTGGAAACAGCTGCACATCTCTTGAACCAAGTTCCCACTAAAACAGTGCCTACCACACCATATCAGATGTGGAGTGGGAAGAAACCCTGTCTTAAATCCTTTAAGACATGGGGATGTCCAGCTTTTGTAAAAAAGCAGCATGCGGACAAGCTCGAGGCACGCTCAGTGCAGTGCAAGTTTGTGGGATACCCAAAGAACTCCAAGGGGTATCTCTTCTATTACGCAGAGGAGCAAAAAGTCCTTGTTTCTCGTCATGCCCGCTTCTTGGAAACTGAGTTTTTAGAAAATCAGATAAGCGGGAGCGCAGTAGAACTGGAAGAAATTCCAGAACCACAAACCATTACTGAAAGCTTAGAGGAACCAGAAGGTTCGAAAGAACAGGACATTCCTATGCCGCTCCGCAGGAGTAGTAGGCAGTCTCATCCGCCCGAGAGATACTACGGTTTTCTCATTGACGGGGATAGAGAAGACTGCATCCTAGATTGTGATGAGCCTACTAGCTTCCAGCAAGCCATTCAGAGCGTCGACTCGGTAAAATGGCTGGATGCAATGCGGACCGAGATGGAGTCCATGTACACCAACAAAGTATGGACGTTGGACATTGCTCCAGACGGGGTAAAACCCGTAGGATGCAAGTGGATCTTCAAAAGGAAGATTGGTGTAGATGGACAGGTTGAGACCTATAAAGCTAGACTGGTAGCAAAGGGTTTTCGTCAGCGACCTGGTTTGGACTATGACGAAACCTTTTCTCCAGTAGCTATGCTGAAATCCATTCGGATCCTTCTTGCCATCGCTGCTTTCCACGATTATGAGATTTGGCAGATGGACGTAAAGACAGCTTTTCTAAATGGTCATTTAGAGGAGTGTGTCTATATGGACCAGCCAGAGGGTTTCATTCAGGGTGGGAGCAGCGGAAAGGTGTGCAAGTTGCTCAAGTCCATTTATGGACTCAAGCAGGCATCGCGGAGTTGGAACATCTGTTTTGATGAGACGGTCAAAGAATTTGGCTTTATCAAAAATCCAGATGAACCATGCATCTATAGTAGATTTGTAGCGAGAACTGTAGTATTCCTCGTTTTGTACGTGGATGACATTCTCTTAATAGGAAATGACATTCCTATGCTACAATCTGTCAAGGGGTTCTTGTCACACAGGTTCTCCATGAAAGACCTGGGTGATGCCTCATACATTCTGGGTATCCGGATCTACCGTGACAGATCCAAGAGGATATTAGGACTCTCACAGTCCAGGTACATTGACACCATACTGAAGAGATTCAGTATGGAAGATTCCAAGCGCGGTAATCTACCGGCTTGTCACGGGATCACCCTCTCCAAAGAGATGTCTCCCAAGACTGATTTGGAGAGGGATCGCATGTCTATTATACCCTACGCTTCTGCGGTAGGCTCTATAATGTATGCGATGTTGTGTACCAGACCGGATGTGGCTTATGCACTGAGTGTGGTAAGCAGGTATCAGTCAAACCCTGGGGAGAAACATTGGATAGCAGTAAAGAACATTCTCAAGTACCTGAGAAGGACTAAGGAGATGTTCTTGGTGTATGGCGGAAAAGACCTGCAGATTGAGGCCTTTGCTGACTCCAGCTTCCAGAGTGACAAGGATGATTCCAAGTCCATGTCGGGTTTTGTCTTTACCCTCAATGGAGGGGCGGTGTGTTGGAAGAGCTCCAAATAGGAAACCGTTGCTGACTCGACTATGGAAGCGGAATACATCGCTGCATCTGATGCCGCAAAAGAAGCTGTCTGGATGAGGAAGTTCTTGAAAGAACTTCAGGTGGTTCCGTCCATTGTTGACCCAATACCTCTGTATTGCGACAACAACGGGGCTATAGCTTTAGCGAAAGAACCCAGGTCCCATCAGAAATCCAGACACATCTTAAGGCGGTATCACCTGATCAGGGAGATTGTGGATCGCCAGGAGATCGAGGTCCGGAGAGTTGCATCAGAGGATAACACAGCAGATCCATTCACCAAGGCCTTGCCCCAGACTCAGTTCGAGCGGCTGATCGAGATGATAGGTCTTCGATACGCCAGTACATGGCCTTAGTGCAAGTGGGAGATTGTTAGTGTATATGCCCTAGAGGCCATTACTGTATCATACTAGTTTGTATATTACTTAATGGAAGCTTGGGATATTCACAGTTGTATATACAATCTTGCTCGAAATGGTAGTATGCTACTTGGTTTTTCTCTGCTTTAATATGTGCATGTGTTTCTTTTAGCATATTGCAGGTATACATATTAGTAGAGCCCTTAGGATCTTTGCTTGATTACCAGCGTTGTGATGGCGCTCGCACTCGTGGGAGCTGGGTAATCTATAAGCACATCCTTATACAGGTCCCTGGTCGTTGGACTATCGAGACAGGGCATCGATACTCCGGAGTAGACTAGCGTATGCGCTTCTCATCCCAGTGTGGGAGACGGTCTGTCCCACAGCCGTTAGTACGTCGTACTTGAGATAGTATGCGGGTGCTCGTTAGGTTACGAGTACACTGGACAGGACTCGTCGGGAACTGTTGGTTGGTAATATACCTATCGTCAGTTATCAGTTCCCAGGTGACATGAGTACAGCTTAGTCCGCTGACTTGACACTGTCACTTCGCCTCGAGTGTGTTCCCACTGCACTTTGATTACTACCCTACCACGGCTCAGAGGAGTCGTGCAAACAGGTAGTTTTTGGGTGCAGTCCCGAAGCACTTGGAGGCAGTGACGGTTAGACAGGATTCGTCTCTCCCGGTATTGGGGGTTGACATCGCGCTGTGTCCAGGAGAGCCATTACACGAGTAGTCCCTGGCCAGGGCAAGCGAGATATACTGGTAGGTTTCCAGTGTTATCTCAGGGTGTTCTGGGCTACACTCCGACACGACTTGTACCGCTATTAGGGGACTGACGTTCACCGCCCCCCTAGGCCTGCCATGCGATGTATCAGACGAACAGACCGGACTGTACGGAGATTGTCACATACAGGCTCAGTAGTAGTGCAGATGGGGTTCACCTCGTCAGTCTTCTTATCGACATCTACCTGGGGACCGTTACGTACAGCTAGTGCCGCTTGCGGTCTGTGGTTAAACCCACTGCCAGCGTAGTGTCGAGTCTTTAGAGTCCCACACAGAGAGCTATTCGCCTTTAGGCAAAACGAGTAGAGGTCGCATGGTTTTGCGACAGGGTTCGTTCGCATCCGCGCACTTGTGCACGTTTGCTGTCCGGACAGTTTATACTAGCGGGCTTTGGTTTAAGCCGGATCCTAGTATATGACTTGAGATTGGTTTTTCTCAGAGTATTCGTGTTCCTCGGATCACGAATGCGGGTGCGTATGCACAGTTGCTTGAGATTGAGGGAGAGGACCTTGTTTAGGGTTAATGACTATTGTCATTTTATTAACCCTATTGTTTTTGTGTGTATTATTGTTAATTAATAATTAGCTTAATTATTGTGCATGGTTGTTGTTGTTGACATTTTGACTTCATTGACTTGTTGACCAAGTTGACCATTTGACCATGATCATTTCATTTGGAAGATGCTCTTTGACCCTTGCAATTTGCATTAATAAGTGAAATGATAATGGTCACCTCTTGATTAAACCATGACAATTTTCTTGCTAATTAATTAATTAAAATAACACACACATATTAGTGAGAATGGCTCACTAATAATTCATTCTATCATATCTTTTCTCTCTCTTGCTCATCCTCTCCCTCAAGCTCTCTCCCTCTCATGTGTTGAGAAACAAAAAAAGCTTGAGAAAAACCTTCACTTGATCTTCTCTACTCACTTCTAGGGTTCAAGTCTTAGCATTTCTTGCACTCTAGTTACTCCTAGCTTGGAGTTGAAGCTAAAGGTCGAGGCTTTCGGGTGGATCGTTCTTTGACGGAAGAAGACAAGCAAGGTGAGGCCTTTCTACCATTCCGACGAGCAAGGAGAGAAGGAGTTCGAGCTCTAGGTATAACCTTTCTACAACTTAGCTAGTTGTTAGTTTTCTTTAGCTAGTTTTAGTTTAGTAAAGATCCTCACAAGCAAGGTCCATGTTGCCTAAGTCATTAAAAATCCATTTTTTATTATGTTTTCCGCCTCCCCGCAAGCACCGGGGTGGGCAACGTGGACTTACAGTCTTTTCGTTCTTAAGAATATGCTTGAGGAACTCTTCGAGGGTGACCGGTGTCTGCGCCTTCTGGTTGTACTCCTCAAGCGTGTCAACGTACCTTTGTAGGTCTGTGCGTTCATCGTCATACTCGGCAGGTCGCACAGGCTTCTTGGTCTTTTTCTTTTTCTTCGAAGACTTTGAAGGCTCGACTTAGGGATTTTGCCCTTTGTTGACAGTTTTTGGTATGAGACACGATTTCAGTATCCCTTTGATGATTTCTAGTTCAAGTGGGCTTTTCCACCTGACTGCCAGACATGCCTGGAGATCTTTCAGCATTCTTTTGGTTTTAGCAGAAAGAACGACTTCCCAAGGAGCTTCTTCTACGAGCGAGCATGATGTCCCCGGCGTATCCACCTTTTTGGGAGCATGCTTCTGTGGCGAGTTTATCCTCCAGTTCTTAGAAAGTGCGAACTTCCTCTGTTGATATTGATCCTCGAACTAGTTCTTGAAGACATAGCAATCCTCAATTGGGTGGCTCACCATTCTGTGATAGGAACAATAGTTGGGATTGTTGACGTCGCCAGGTTACAGTGGATATCGTGGGTCTGGCAATATGATGAGTTTGTTATGCACTTCCAGCTCGAACAGTCTCACTGTCTTGTCATGAGGAAACGAGTAGGCGTGTCCTAGCCTTTCTTCTAGGGATAGGCGTGGACGCATGTTGTTTTGGCGAGCAACCGGTTTCGGATCGCTTGGTTGTTGTTGAGTGTTGGCGACGAAGGTCGCTTTCCCTTTACCCTTGGCGTTTCGAGGGACCTTATTTGAGGAGGAAGGCCCATGGCCCATATGGTCCATTTGGGACAGTTTATCGATCAAAGCCTGGAATGCGATTAGCTTGAAGAACGTCATGAACTGGGACACAGTCGTTTGCGGATTTAGGGTCCCAATGAACATTCCTATGGCGGGGGATTCTTCGATGCGCTATTCGTATTTTGACCATAGGTTCCGCCGCCGGATCGCGTATTGGACCCAGGTTTCTCCTGACTTCACCCTGGCATTGATTAATGCTGTGATCGAGGTGCGCTCGCTTGCGCTGGCGAACCGCTGTGTGAACAGAAGCTCCATCTCTGTGAATGTCTTTACGGAGTCATTTGGGAGCTCTGAGTACCATTCAAAGGCTGTCTCCGACAGGCTAACAATGAACTGGCAAAGCAGCAGTTTGTCGTCGCCTCCAGTATTGCCGCACAGAGCTCTAAACTGAGCGACGTGCTGGTGTGGATTGCATGTCCCCCTGTATACATGGAATTTAGGAATCGTATATCCCGGCGGGTACTTGATTTGTTCATACTAGGCTGGATATGGTCGCCCAGTTCTGACGATTTGGCCAGCCACTTCATTCGCTTGCTGAGCTCGTATTTGTTGAGCTATATAATCATCAAGAGTAGCCTTGGAGATTGTTTCCTCCTTGGCCACTGATAGCACCGGAAGGGGCTTTGATGTTTCCCCTCTGTCGTCCTCAACGATTATCGGTGGATCTCTGGCTGGAGGTTCTGGCTGGATCATCATTCCAACCATGTCCTGGAACAGAAGCACCATCTGCTTTATGTCAACAGCTTGTTTCGCGGTCTCCTTATCCTTCCTTTCAAGCACCCTTCGCAGGAACTCTATATCGGTGTCCTACTCTTGGCGCTGTTCGCTCGCTGATTCTGGACTTTCTTTCTGTCCGGTGAGTGCTGCCGTTTTCGTCAGCATCTCCTGGAGCTTTTGTTGTTGCTCTTGAGCTTTTGTTAGTGACCAAGTTTGCGGCCAGTGACCTACAGAAGCATGGCTTTCTTCTTTTCCGGAATCCATGTAAACCGTATGCGTGATCATGCCCCCAAACTTAGGGTGTTTGGGTCCGTCGCCTTTGGAATTTGTTGCCGGCGGTGGAATTTTCTCCGGCCTCGTCATTTTGTGGGAGGTCGAAGTTGAAGGAGCTGTTATAACAGTCACCTATGTAGAAGACGTCCCTTGCTGTATGACGGAGGGGTAGCCTTTCTCCTGCCGAACCTTCATTTTCTTCAGTCGGCGGGAGTAGTCTTCATTAATCACAGAGTCCTGGACTTTTCTCCAGACTCTGTGAATTTGGGAGGAGAGCCGCTGATGGGGCCACTCCTGCTTTTCCTGTATAGGGACCTCAATAGGAGGAGGCGGTTTCTTCAGTACCGCTGTCGGGGAGTTTTTGCGCACCCTCTTCAGCGGTTTAAAGTTGTTCCCAGTTGGAACAGCAGCATCGACTTGTACCATTGAAGTTGGTGGGGTAACTCCAGCGGGGGAGTTGCCTCCAGCTTTTCTCACTCGGCGCCAGTGGCGACGTTGAGCGTGTCTTACAGACGGGACTGCCTCGGTTTTGGAAGCGGTTGTCGTTTGCCCCTGATTTTGTTGAGGAGCTCTAGCAGTTGCCACCCTGTTAAAGACCGACGTCCTTAGCAAGATTTGATTGGAGACGGCCAGCCTCTCGAAAACGGATCACCTGACTGGTGAAGCACTTTTAACGACTTCATTTCCAGTAGGAGTTGGGAGGGCTATCCTTTTTAGGGCAGCCCCTTCAGGTACGATGAGCCTCTTTGCGAGCCCGTTTTGGTTCTGGCTCAGCCTATTGAACACTGAGGTGGCAGACTTGGAAGACCCGTTGAGAGGGGCCATGGTGGTTACAAGTCGATCGAAGACCGACTTCTTAGGAGCTTCCTCTTACGGCGCTGGGGCACTGAAACCCATTGGCGGGAGCATGGTCCTTAAGAACAATCCAGTAGTGGCCTGTGTAACCTGCACCATCAGTATTGAAATATGGAGGCTACGTTGGGCCCGTAAGTCACTCCTCCATTTGGGGCGGAGCGAGAGTTGTTGTTACAAGAGCAGTTAGAAGCCATTGATGTTCACTTCTGCACAGGAACAAGACACCAAATCTTAGTACCTCGAATCCAAGGGCAACCATAGCAAACTGCGATTTTGTTCATGAAGCACGACACACGAAGTGTGGAGTGGAAAGAGAAAAAAGTCCCACCGGGCGTGCCAGAATCTGTTTACCTCTAAAAACATATACGAACCAGGATGGGTCGTCTTGCCTGAATTTAGGAACAGATGCTATTTGGATTTATCCGTCCACCTCTCCGAAGATGCCAAGTTTATTTATGGCACAGTATATCGGAGGTTTGAATGAATGTGGCCGTTGTAGCAGACTTTATCAGATTCCCCCTCGTTTGCGAGGGATTTTTAATCGTAGGGACGCTTTTCCCTGCAAGCGCAAGTCCCTGCAGTTAATTACATTACCGCATCGAGATAATCACTTTCTCCTGCTCTGGAGGTTCACTTTGTGCCGTGTGTGTGTTTTTGTTTGTTTGGGTTGCTCGTTGATTGTATACAGAGACTAATTTATGCTGTCGCCCGTAGGGCGTGGATTATTCCAAATCCGTATATCTTAGATTTGTGGTTTTTATTTAAGGACTGTTAATCTATTTTGAGATTAAGACCGACTTAAATGTATGTGAGCATTTGGGGCTTGATTTGTTTTTGTTAAGGATACATTAGTCCAATTTGAGACTAAGATCCACTTAACAAGGTTTCAGGATCATTTTTATTTAGGATCCAACAAAAGAGCGTTTGGGCTGTATTATTTTAGTTTAAGAACGTTTCGGTCCATTATTACCATTTTGGAGGCGAATATTAGTTTAGGGACATTTCGGTCCATTATCGCCATTTTGGAGGCGAATATTAGTTTAAGGACATTTCGGTCCATTGTTAGTTTAGGGACATCTCGGTCCATTATCGCCATTTTTGAGGCGTAGGGACTTCTCGGTCCTTTATCCATCTTGCGGACATGTGTATTTGTTACGTGACGAAACGAATAATGGTGATATGGAATGCACCCAATTTGGGGTGCGATTCGATTTGAGGTGTGCATGTTAATTTGGAAGTGCATCAACGTGGGATGTATCATTCCCAGTCTTGATGAAGTTTTATATCAAGTTGGGATAAGAAAAGAGTTATTGGTTGTTGGAACCCATCATCTCTCCGAAGACGTTGAAGAATTACAACGATATATATCAGAGATGTGGAGGGATGTACCTTTAAACCAAATCCCGTGTTTGAGGGGAAAAGGGGGTTATTGTGTCCTTAAGAATTTTTGTTAAGAATATGTTAGTCCAATTTGAGACTAAGATCCACTTAACAACATTTTAGAATCTTCTTTATTTAAGACCCAACAATAGAGCATTTGGACTCATTTGCTAGACTTTAGCAACTTAGCCAATTTGGGCTTTAGTCTGCTTAGTCTCCCCTCTTTTTTGAAAAAGTGCTAAGCACTTGTTTGGACTCTGTTTAATCGGTCCCCTTTTTTATGCAGAAAGTGCTGAGCACTTATATGAGTTCTGACGCCCACATATGATCATGTGGAGCTTTCAGTCATGGGGATTGCTCAATAAGTGTTGAACACTATACTCTTTTGCCTTTATATGGAGTGCTATGCACTCTTTAGGCGTCCACGTGGGGAGCGCGTGAGGCGCTGGGCGCTGCCCAATGAGTGTTGAACACTCAGCCGTTTTGGGCTGCTTGTGGAGTGCTAAGCACTCTTTTCTTTCCTTTTGTGTCACACACGTGGGGAGCACATGAGGCGCTGGGCACTGGGCGCTAGGTGCTACTTAGTGAGTGCTAAGCACTCTTCTCTTCTGTGGCGCCCACATGAGGAACACATGCGGTGCTGGGCACTGCCCCGTGAGTGCTAAGCACTCTTCTCTTCTGTGGCGCCCACGTGAGGAACACGTGCGACACTGGGTGCTGGGCGCTTTTCTCTTCTGCTGGTAGCATTTTTGCCCATTAACGATTAATAGGATCTTTGTTTTGTAGATTTAGGATCAAGCTTCATTTTTTAGAACCGAGTTCTTTTACGAGAACTAGGTTTCTCTTATATGCTTTGTTTTGACGAATTCGATTCCTAGTTCTTTTCTGAATCTTTGATTCTCAAGAACAAGTTCCTCCCGATGAGAATTAAATTTTCAACTTGTGGGAGACTTGTCTTATGGATCTCAGATCCAGAGAAAGAACTAAGTTCTTTAAGAAGGATTAAACCGTTTAGATATGTAAATGAGATGTTTTTATCTCTATATATTTTTTCGTTTACCTAGAGTTTTTAAGGAGGGATATCTTCTTCCTTGAGAATTTAATTCTCTGTTCCTTTTTGAAGCTTTCTGTTTTTGTTTTTGGAAGCTTATGGGGGGGGGGGTTCTTCTCTATTAGACTTGAAGTCTACGGTTCTTTATATACTTGAGGCAAGTTTGTTAATTAGATTTGAAGAAATCTCTCATTAAAAGATCACAATTGATTTGGGGAATTTTACCCATCATTGGATCTTTGATCCAAGGGTTTCTGTTTTACAGAATATATTTTCTTGTTTTTAACAAGATTGGGGGAATATTTTCCATATGCAGAGTTTTATTCTATGAAATGGTGAATTTTAATCACCATTGGATTTTTAATCTAAGGTTTCTCTGTTTTACAGAGAACAATTTTTTCGTTTGGAAAGATTGAAGGCATATATTTCCAAAAAATAGAATTTTATTCTATTGTTGGATCATTGATCCAACCGAGAGTATCCTTCTTATTTAGAAAGATTTGGGAGATGTTTCCTCCATTGGATCTTTGATCCAACGACTCTGTTTAACAGAGAAAATCCCAATCTTTGTTAGGGAAATGTAGAATTTAATTCTACAGATATTAAATTGGGCGCTGGCACTCACGTATTGTGCACGTTGGCGCCGCTTAAGATTTTAATTCTTAAGATGAGTACTTCTGTGCTTTGCACATTGGCGCCCGCGCAAGTAATACGTGCGGCGCCTTCTAAGAGTTTGACTCTGTATTCAGTGAATGCTTCTGTGCTTTGCACATTGGCGCCCATGTGAGATGCATGTGCAGCGCTCTCATAGGTTCTATCCTATAAGACTGGCTCTAGCACTGGCGCCATCCTGGAGAGCACGTGAGACGCACCCTCATTGAGTTCAAACAGAGCTTTGCACTTTATTAGGCTGAATATTGGGGAAACAGTTGCGCAGGTGATTAGGAAGATAACCTAAAGACCCGAGATCCCATCTCCAAAACCTGACCGCAAATTAACCTCATATGGCCGCAAATTGCGGCCTGGGTAGGTGTGCCAGGGTTCGTGTTTGGACCATGTCTCTTTTATCCGGTGTTTAGACCTATCCTATATGCAACTTGTCCCAATTTTACCTGAGGCAAAATCTGGAGGTGTTTTCTTGAGTTTTTGTTTTCGTTTATGACTTTTAAATGACTTGAACTTTGGGTATTTGAGTTTTATCTCGGTCGATTGACGTTTGTACGTCAACGTCGAGAGTTGTTTGGCTATTCTTGCATGGATAGGCCATGGGTTCTAACCTATGTGTGCCTCGTGTGCCGTATCGGTTTTCTGATACTTAAATTCTTGTTTACGATACGATATTCTTTGTACTATAGGTACTTTCGCGTGGACTTCGGGACAGCAAGAGAAAGAAAGGCGTCATCAACTTCGGCAAGGAGAGAATTATACGTGAGTAGATGTATATCTATGGGGGAAGTAGGGTGGATGGCGTATAGCCTCCCCGCAACCGTAGTTTAGGGTTATTATTTTTTTTAATATATTTCCATGTGGGAAAAACAGATATCTAGCAAGTAGGAACCTAGGAGACTATAGGTTAGATTAAGAATACGCGTTAGGAAGGTATACCCTTAATCTTATTTCCTTAGTCGTGAGTCATTGTTTATTTTGTTGCACACATGCACACTTTGTATATATGTGTGTATGTGTGTGTGTGTGTGTGTATGTATGTGTGTGTGTTCATATAAATATGTGTATATACATATACACGTGAGATGAGGATATTATTTTTTAATGGATGCGACTCGATATGCTCGGACATGATGTCGTGAGGTTATGATATATGATCGAGTTGAGACCTTGTATATGATATGATATATTAAAAGATCGTTGGGCGATATACGCAGAACATGAGACTTTATATAATAATAGAATGTATGAGACCTTAGATCCATACCCTACTATGATATTGTACGACAGATGATACCGTATGAAATATGAGATATATGATATTGGCCCGTACCCTCGATTTTGAGGATGTCGTACGACGGACTATACCGTACGAGATGCATATATGATGATTGATCCGCACTCTTGACTCGAGGATGCCGTACGATGGATTATACCGTACATGATGCTATGAGGTTGGATCGCCGACTATTAGATATATCGACTCGGATATGTATAGATTTCTTTTCACTCTCGACACCGTTTTAGTTTAGTCTCTTAATTACTTAAGTAGGTGTTAGAATAGAGTTTGAGTCATACATATTTTCAAACTAACGAATCATTTGCATTTTCAAAGGACAAACCGAGGGATGCCATTGATTTTCAAAAGGTATTTCTTTTCTTAAAAACATCGTAGCTCCTAATTTTCTAAAAACGACGATTCGTGCTATTTCTAAATACGATAACCGTATGACTCGTATATAGATATATATGTTATATAATTTTGCATTTACTGTTTACCTTCTTCTATGCTCATGTTATTTCATTGCATTGTATATATACATGTGTTTTCATTAGCTGTTATGATCTCGCCTGCTAGGATACCTGCATCATTACCGATGCTGCATATTTTGCACGTACACCTGCTTGCCGGCTCACACATATCAGCATCGGTAATTGCTATGCCACGTACACATTAGAAACCGTTATCTCACTCGTATAACCTGATAGCTGGTAGTTTAATTATATTGCTAGTATTCTTGCTCTCACATGCTAGTTTAGATATTGCATTCCTCTTAGATGTCGCATGCATTCATATATACATTCTGTTTATGCACTGTTGAGGGGCTTTATGCCGATATTCATTGTTTCTTATTGACTCATGATTATGAGATTTTGGTATTTCATAAGATTTCGGGATTTGGGAAACTGCATGTGAAATTGAAAACTTATGCTCCTTTTAAAAAGAAAAATGCGGTTTTCCTTGATATGATGTGTGGCGTCCACCATGAGATTTCTCGGTTCTCGAGCATATATGATATATGATTACTCGCCACGAGGAGCGAGGGGACACCGTCTGCGGGTACATGGTGGACCCGGTGCGGTACCCTGGGGCAAGAAGGTCGTATAGAGAGATAGAGACGTTGAGCCCGTCCGAGGAGCACCACCGACCGGTGATAGTTTGGCGCGGCGGATATCCAGAGGATACTGACCGCAATTGTGAGATCAGATGGACATGGGCCGATCCGGACTGACGGATCCCGAGATATGAGGATTATGTGTCGCTTCTAGACACGGTTTTCATGATGTTTTCGAGTGTCGATGCTGGGCACTCAGGTTTTATCATGATTTGGTGTGCCGTTGCTGGACACACATTTGTTAATGCATTCATTCATGATTCACATGACATGCTATCACTTTATGACACGGACACGAGTACCTTGGTATTATATTTATACTTATTTTGTTACTCTTGTTATTACTCGATGTCATTATATTACTATTATATTGTATGGCCTAGGAGATCGTCATACATACGATTTCTTCTCGGTGATGTTTTCTACTCACGAGTTTGCAACTCACCCCCGTTGTGCCGCAGTTTTCTTTCAGGTTTGACCGCACAGGTTTTCGTAGCGGCTTGCTAGCATATCGCTTCTTCCGGGTGATTGCTTTGATAGCTGGTTTCACTTGCACCGTGACCACCATTGTGCTTGTATATTATTTCAGTTGTATCTAGTTAAAGCTCCATCAACCAGACTATGTATATTTAGTAGACTTAGAAACCGCTATTGTATATTCTTTCGTATTTAGAGTCACGGTCATGTATTTATTCTTTATTTTGGTTTTCTTGATGATGCTTGGTTTCTTTACTTTCTTTCTGTGTTTGATCTTCGCCTCATGGCGTCGTATATTTATATCTTGGCGTGGTTGTTTCCGCCAATTGACGAAGAGCTAGCTCCCGCTTGGGAATGCCTATTATTATTATTATTACTATGTATTGTTTTCGGGTTAAAACATACAAAGTAGGTGCTGCCCAGATTTCAAACGTCGAAACATGTTTTCAAGATAGTTATAAAATATTGTTTTTCATTTGATATTACTTACGATTTAAAGAAAGAACCTGATTTCAGTAAACTATTATTTCAAAACTTCATCTCCACTATTTTTCCCTAAAAAGGTTTAGAGATCTGGGCATTTGGCTTACTTGAATTAGGTGGGGTCATATAGACTTCACATGATTCAAGTGTCAGTCACGTGCCTTTTCCAGGTTATGATAAAGTTGGTATTAGAGCGTTAAGTTTAACCTTGGATTGAGTATAGGTTTGACTATGCGGTGTCTAGGGCGTATATATATTCGGAACCTAGGCTTGACCTTACGGAACTTAGACATCACCGAGGGGGTATTAGACTCGAACTTTCGTTGCGTAGGTTGACCTTGGTTGATGGAGTAGGTGACTTATGTAGAGTGACGTACTGTGTGCATGTTCCGCGGCATACTTATGATACGCTACTTCGCTTAAGTAGTCTTAGGATGTACATTTCTTATACACTGTATTTCTATTCGTTCTTATGATCTATCCTCATCGATGTTTGATCGTGGTTTTCGTTACCTTGGCTACACTAGCAGAGAGAGCTGCGGCTAGAGTTGTGATCAGAGCGAGCTTGTCATGGACGAGGACTGACTAGGATATATTACGGTGGCATACGAACGCATTGATATATTGTTTTACCATGAATTCTTATTGACATGATCATTCGAGATCTGCACCAGATGATCGGGCCATTGCTAGAGATCAGCCAGATTGTGAAGACTGTTGATGTACCGTCTACTCCAGATAACTGAGGTGTTGTCTACCGTGCGGACGGATGAGCCAGCTGTTGCTGAGTTTGATAAGATATCGCCCCCAGATTATTGAAGCTAATGCAACATGAGCTTATACACAGGGATATGATAGAATATCGCTAGTCACAACTGGATAAGTGACTAGGAAACTTTGTTCGTTTGGATGCTCTGATGTGAGGTCATCAAATCGATAAGCTTCAGTTAGAAGGGGACCTCACACAGACGTGTTGTGAGTCGATCGAAAAAGGACGAGCGGAAGCGCATTACGCCGATAACTTGGACGAGTTTCCGAGGACGTAATTGGTCAGATGCCTTTTACAGGATATTAGAGATGCCGAGTTCGTAGCTTCAAAAAGGACTCCAGATATGACTACAGCCAATTGGAGTGCAGTCCACACGGCTACGAAGAGATGATTCCGAATTGGTCCATATTGAAGGGAAGCAAAGTAAGAGGTTCGTGCGAGATCTTAACAAGATGACGTTCCTCACCGATGATATCAGAAGATTTACTACGCATGCAGAGGCGTTGAATGAAGCCAAAATTCCATAGAGAGGTCATGAAGAGAATGCAGCTGTCTCGAAACAAAAAACGGATTAAGTAGAGGGTGATAACTTCCGGGCAGTCCGGCAGAGATGGGATTGGAAAGAGACCCAAACAGGATCTTTCGGAAGTATTTTACAATAAAGGCTTGAAACAGGATTGAGTGTATCACGCACACTCAGTGGGCTAAAGACTGTCATCATTGACATGATATGTTAAGAGTGACAATGTTAATTGGTCGGGAGATCTTCAGAGAAGCGTCAGGACAGGACTGTTTCCGTCATTACTCCGAATCGAACTGTCGAGGAAAGGAGTCTTGTAAATGGTAATCCACAAGGAGAAATGAGGATCTGAGAGCAGAGGATGCCAGACCATGGGTAAAAGGCAAGTAGATATTCTTGCTTTGCCAGCCTTGGATGCACCGACATCTTTTGACATTGAAGGAGGGAACCTCGACGTCAGTTATTGCGAATTGCGTCCTGATAATTCGGATATCGCGTTTTCATCGTTTTGATTTCAGTATTTTGACGAACTTTTTTATGATTGATACTTTCTATGTGCACCACAGTTACACTTGATTCGTATTTTATGTACTGATTTTTGTTTTCATGCATACCTATTGCACTTGATTTTGATTTCGTACACACCAATATAATTGATTTGATTTCGTGAATATAATATGCACATGATTTTGACTTATACATTCGATGTAGTTTACATGAGCTTTCAGTACCTTGATATGGTTTTGTGCACGCAGATGCATATGTTTATGAGTTTATATACCGCAGTATACTTGATTTGATTTGGTGTATGTCGTATACCGTTGATTTCGATTTTGATACTCGATATTGTTTTCATGCACTTTGTGCACTCGATTGAGATTCTTGCGCACACATGGCGCACTTGATGTGATTTTGTGCACACTATATGCACTTAATCGAGATTCTTCGTGCACATTAGATGCACCTGGTATTGTTGTCATGCACACCCGTTGCACTTAACAAATACTTTCGTGCACACCCATTGCACTTAGTTTTCATTTCTGTGCGCATTCGTGTCACCTGTATTGATTTTGATTTCCGTGTGCACTAGACGCACGTGGCACTTTTGTATACACTATTTGAGATGGATTTCTTCGAGCATCATGTTTTACAATATATACTATATGGTTTAGTAACTGACCAGGACTAGTCTGAGGATAGTACCTGCGTATTTTTACATGTATCGATATTTTACCGAGAGGATTTTCAAAAGGATCTATAGTCTTCATATTTTCCTACGTGTCCGTGAGTGACACGGAAACTTTACTAAGAAAACCATTCTAATCAGTTTCAAAAAGGCGGGACGCATATGTTAAATAAAGGACACACACACACACATACACAAATATTTATATCTATTCTCATTATAATGCACGTCTGCTACTTGTGTCGTGATATGCGCATCGCACGGCGATTTGAAAAGGGATTTGGCATGCACTATTATTCAGTTGTTTTGACGATTTCGCGAGATGCGTACTATATTATGTTATAGTCTTGATTATATCGTATTTGACTTTCGTATTGGATTTTGGCATTGGTATTTTCGCATTAACTCCAATAATTGTGTGTAACAACCCTAAATTATATGTACATTTTTTCTCAAAAATATAGAAAGGGGTACTTGAGCCTGAGCATAAGTTATAAATTTGTTTTTCTTTTGAACTGCAAGAAAGAGCTTGTAGCTCATTGGTAAGAACTTGCACTGCTGAGACAGAGCACCAGAGTTCAAATCCCATCAGCCACATTATTTTTTTAATTAGTTTTTTTAATCTTCTAGAAGCCCAAGAGTCTACACATGCAAAACATGTAAACTGAAGAGTCACACATAAAACAAATGAGTCCAATGCAGTAGACCAAGTACAGAGAACACGTGGCATGGAGAATCGGCCTGACTCGGGCCGGCGACTCGGCCGAATCGGCCGCCGCCGCCTGTCAGACTCAGTCGAAACCCTAATTTTCTTCACCTGTTCTGACCTTTGAACCCCCCCCATAATCCCTGTACTATTTAATTTCCCTGCACATTTACAGAGCAAATTAAAATCCCATTTAATCCATTTTTAATACATAATTTTAATACACCCATTCATTACCCTAAACCCTAATTTTTCCTATAAATACCACACCTCAAATCACCCCCCCTCTCAAATTTCCGCCCAAACTCTCAAGAAAATTCCCTAGACTTTTAGTGTGCAAGTGGAGTTAGCAAAGGGCGAAACTTCGACGAAGTTCCGGCGGTGATCCAAGAAGATTCCGGTGACAAAACGATGCACTGGAATTTCCTACTTCTTCCTTTTCTCTCCTCTACACAATCAACCTATAAGTCCCTTCTTCCCTTTCTTTTTACTATTCTAAAAATTTAAAATTCTAAAACACGACGGGAGTGGAGTTAATCCGACTTCCGATTCGGTTTTCCTTAAAAACCATATTTTTCTTAAATACAATAATACCAAACTCTTCCATCATGATCATTAAATATTAACAAAACATCTTGACAAGTTTCATATCAAAAGAATTCATATTTCAATTTTTATCGCACTTTTACAGAAAAATACCATATAGTTTAATTCGACATAAATAATTATAATTCCTTACTATACCTTTAGATAGTTCACGAGATAATGACCTACCTCCTCACAACACTCATATCGATTACAGCACGATGAATCTCGGAACAATAGAATACGGGAAATACGACTTTACAGTAAAATACCTTTAACTTATAAAACCTTTTTCTTTAAAAAAAATGCATTAAACATTTTCATGCAAATGCGCCTCTACAACCTATTTAGGGGAACCCTGTTCGAGATGGTGCGGATTATCACACATCCTTGGGCTTAGTAGAATGAGACGCAGACTTCCGCAAGGATCATTCAGTCTCGATGGATTTTATACATTTTTTTAGAAAATGAGTTTTTTACATGACAATTAACAAATTTATTTTCATTAAATATGTATATATAAATATTACCAAAATACTTATTTTAAATAAATATATATAATATTCCATATTTCCAAAACTCAAGAAAAGAAGTCAAATATTACAAGAAACTACCATGATAATTCAAACAATATTCATATTACAAATAAATACCATATACTATGAAATTAGATTTTATTCACTAGAAATGTCACATTGATAAAATATACATCAATGAAAATTCTGAAGACGATAATAAAATACTTGAGGTGTATTTTGAAAATTATAAAAAATTATTTTTGCATAAACCCCCTCAAGTTCTATAAATTACAATAAGGACCCTAGTAAATATAGGTTTAAACGGAACCACTCTCTTGAGCCTCAGGGAGCCGGAGATATGGGTGCTTACCTATTTAAGGCAGATAACTTAACAAACAGTGTTATCAACACGGTTACCGCCTTTGAAAAAGACACAGATCCTGCCGTCCATGTGCAGCGGTGACCGATAACACCAAAACCTAATTCAGGATTCAATTTCTTTTCTAATTGTCTGAGTCAGACTGAGTCTCAATATATACAATCTGACTTGAATGGGATTCAAGTATATATAATAATTCAATATGAATCCATAAATCCATAAAATCATTATGTTCAATATATTCAATCTGTATTGACCGAACCGAACCATGGATATACATCCATCTACATGATTCTCCAGTTACATCCATTTACCGATATCATGGTTTCGGCAACTCATCCATCTATACAAATCAATTTATAAGGCAATACAATACAAACAATACAATCAAGATATCGCGGGGTTTATAAGGGGTAGATTGGTACGGAAGGTGTTTGAAGTGGAACGAGACTGCAACCATAATACACCTAACCCGAATTCAATTGTCGTTGTACCGTGGCTGAACGGTTCCTTGTACTCCTGATACCTTAGTCTCCGGGGAAAGTGAGACTCCTCTCGTATACACTGGCCTCTTCTGTACGAAGCTACAAACAACAGCGTTAACAATATAATACAACTTTAAAAGTTACCCTCTCTCTCTGTCTATTCTATTCTTCCTCATCTTTGGGACTTACCGAGCGATTGTTCGCTGACGACATTCTCTCTCTTTCTTCTTTGAAATGTTGTCAGGTGGATCGGACCTTCAGCAGATCGAGTCCACCAGTGAGGATTTGGACCAGCTAGCTTTCGACCCAGACCTTTAGATTCCTTGTACACCTTTACATTCTGTATTTTCCATTTCTTTTATGCGACTGTTTAGGCATTGCTTTTCATTCCTTGTATTTACTTTTCCATGTACTGTAAAAAGAATGTTAATAAATAAAGTTACTGTTCATTACATTTGTCTCTTGTGTACATTACATTTTATATTTCTTAGATACGCTTAGCGTGTTTACTTCAGAGTAAATACGTAGCAGCCTCGTCGTGTCCTCTGCCCGTACACTGGGAAGCGGGGCGTGACAGGTTTTGTTGGTGGCCCATGCAGGTCAGAGCTGTATGGAACCCTACCATGCAGTTCAGCTCTGCGTGGACAACCTAAGCAATATAACACAAGAACCAACAACTAAAACATTCTTTACAAATCATACTTCTTGAATCTCATCATTTCATATACTTTGAATCTGTCCTAACCCAAATATTTCTTTCAAGGTTATGAATTCCCCAAACAATACCAGCACTAACTTCAACAACACTCTACCTCCACTACCGATTACACCTACCGTCGCTGCACCGATCAACGAGCAGACGGTTCTTCTTGAGGAAATCCGCAGCCTCTTGGAAGGACAACAACAACAGACTGCTATCCTGATGAACCGGCCAGAGGCAGAAGCACCTGGGGTGAAGCAATTCAGGGCCTTGCACCCCAAACAGTTTGAAGAAAAAGAGAGCCCTCTAGAAGCTGAGGAATGGGCTCAAAGCATTGAAGATGATCTGGCAGCGGCATTCGTGTAGAGAAACTGTAGCTCACGGATAATGTACGGGTCTGTTGGATGGCGGAAGAAAGACGTTTTGATCAACGCATCTAATGGAAGACTTTCCGCGACATGTTCGACGCAAAGTACTTTCCTGAGACAGCCAGGTTCGACATGGAACAACAGTTCATCCATCTGCAACAAGGTTCAATGTGGACCAAGTCAATAGATGAATATGATGCTGAATTCACCATGCTTAGTCGATCCGCGGCACACTTGATACCGACTGCTGAGATCAGGGCCAGAAGATTTCAGCAAGGGTTGGACCAGGAAATCTAAGCTGCATTAGCTATAGTGGATTTCCCAACCCATGATTTAGCTTTGAAGGCTGCCCGACGGTATAAGGCAGTGGTGAAGAGGAAGGGCAGACTTCAATCTGCCGGAGTGAAGCGCCCTGCCACTCAGATGGCAGGAGGAGCCTCTTCAAGGCTAACTGTTGAACCCAGGAGATCAGAAGAAATCAATAACCAGCTAAGTCCAGATTTTTTCTTCTATTGCAAGAGGAATGGACATTTGGTGAAGGACTGTAGATGCGCAAAAGGCCTGTTCTTAGTTTGTGGCGCATCTAATCACGAAATTGGAAACTGTCCTTATAGATGCAACTTAGCTCACACACACACCAACTACCCGCAACGACCAGCTATCCAGGCTTCTACATCTCGTCTTACACTCCCAGCTCCACCACCTGCATAGCCTACTCACCAATTCCAACAGGCAATGAGGGACATGCCTCGAGGGCAGAGAAACATACCCTAAGAACAGAATGTGCCTCCAGCTAGGAGGAATGTACCACGGCGTCAGACTTTCACATTAGCAGCCGTAGAAGCCGAGGCTGTAGGTCAAGGTAACACTGGTAATTCTCTTTCACATTCTCAAATCCTTGTATCACTTTGTTATTCTTCATACACTATCAAATTTTCCTTGAATCCGTTACACTTTCTTTTTACAAATTTCGAAGAAGAAATTTTTTAAGGAGGGAAGAATGTAACAACCCTAAACTTTCTGTATAATTTTTTTCAAAAATACAGATAGGGGTACTTGAGCCTGAGCACAAGTTAGAAATTTGTTTTGCTTTTGAACAGCAAGAAAGAGTTTGTAGCTCATTGGTAAGACCTTGCACTGCTGAGACAAAGCACCAGAGTTCAAATCCCATCAGCTACATTATTGTTTTTAATTAGTTTTCTTTTAATCTTATAGAAGCCCAAGAGTCTACACGTGCACAACACGTAAACTGAAGAGTCACACATAAAACAAACGAGTCCAATGCAATAGACCAAGTACAGAGAACACGTGGCATGGAGAATCGGCCTAACTCGGTTGACTCGGACCGGCGACTCGGCCGAATCGGCCGGCGGCGCCGGTCCGACTCAGTCGAAACCCTAATTTTCTTCACCTGTTCTGACCTTTGAACCCCCCATAACCCCCGTACTATTTAATTTCCCTACACATTTACAGAGCAAATTAAAACCCCATTTAATCCATTTTTTAATACAAAATTTTAATACACCCTTTCATTACCCTAACCCTAATTTTTTCTATAAATACCACACCTCAAATCACCCCCCTTACTCTCAAATCTCTGCCCATACTCTCAAGAAAATTCCCTAGACTTTTTGTGTGCAAGTGGAGTTAGCAAAGGGCGAAGCTCCGACGATGTTCCGGTGGTGATCCGAGGAGATTCCGACGACGAAACGACACACCGACTCCTCCTACTTCTTCCTTTTACTCTTCTCTACATAATCAACCTGTAAGTCCCCTTTTCCCTTTCTTTTTACTATTCTAAAAATTTAAAATTCTAAAACCCGATGGAAGTGGAGTTAATCCGACTTCCGATTCGGTTTTCCTTAAAAATCTTAACAAACTCTCCCATGGAAGTGGAGTTAATCCCCTTTTCCCTTTCTTAAATACAATAATACCAAACTCTTCCATCATGATCATTAAACATTAACAAAACATCTTAACAAGTTTCATATCAAAATAATTCATATTTCAATTTTTATCGCATTTTTACAGAAAAATACCATATAGTTTAGTTCGACATAAATCATTATAATTCCTTGCTATACCTTTAGATAGTTCACGATATAATGACCTACCTCCTCACAACACTCATATTGATCATAGCATGATGAATCTTGGGACAACAGAATACGGGAAATACGACTTTACAGTAAAATACCTTTAACTTATAAAACCTTTTTCTTTAAAAAAATGAATTAAATATTTCCATGCAAATGCGCCTCTACAACCCATTTTGAGGAACCCCGTTCGGGATGGTGTGGATTATCGCACATTCTCGGGCTTAGTAGAGTGGGATGCAGACCTCCGCAAGGAGTATTCGGTCTCGATGGATTTTATACATTTTTCTTTAGAAAATAAGATTTTTACAAGAAAATTAATAAGTTTATTTTCGTTAAATATGTATATATAAATATTACCAAAATACTTATTTTAAATATATATAATATTACATGTTTCCAAAACTCAAGAAAAGAAGTCAAATATTACATGAAAGTACCATAATAATTCAAACAATATTCATATTACAAATAAATACCATATACTATGAAATTATGTTTTATTCAATAGAAATGTCATATTGATAAAATATACATCAATGAAAACTCTGACGACATTCCCTCTCTTTCTTCTTTGGAATGTTGTCAGGTGGATCGGACCTTCAGGAGATCGAGCCCACCAGCGAGGATTTGGACCAGCTAGCTTTCGACCCAGAGCTTTAGATTTTTTATACACATTTACATTCTGTATTTTCCATTTCTGTTATGCCACTGTTTAGGTATTGCTTTTCATTCCATATATTTACTTTTCCATGTACTGTAAAAAAAATGTTAATAAATAAAATTGTTGTTCATTACATTTGTCTCTTGTACATTACATTTTATATTGCCTAGATACACTTAGCATGTTTAATTCAGAGTAAATACGTAGCGACCTCGTCGCGTCCTCTGCCCGTACACTGGGAAGCGGGACGTGATATTGCGCGACACTTGATGGAGTTTTGATCTTGAGTTTTGCCCTCGTTTTTATGTGCATGCATTGCTCTATGATATGTCTTATGTATTCGTGATTTCGGAGCCCCGACGACTTGATTGTTTTGCTGAAATGTTTTAATATTTGGGGGGTTTAAATTTAAATTCGGGGACCGAATTTGTTTAAGGGGGAAGATTGTAACATTTCAGAAAATAAAATATTATTTTTGGGAATTTAAATAATTAAATAATAAATTTCATGAATATTATATAAAAAATTTAAGAATTGGTTTTAATGATATGGTATATATACCGATAGTTTGGAAAATAATTGGAAATTAATATGAATTATTGTTTTTGAAAGAATTTATGTGATTTTGACATTTTATAAATTATTACATAATTGATTGTATACAAGTTAAAGCTAAACTTGATTTATATGTCGCTAATTATGTATTAATCTTGTTATTGTATATCACATGCAACAAAACATGTTGAAAAACCTTGTGACATTTTTTATGAACCATGGTTTCATTTTGATTTGTTTGTGGTATTTGTTTAGGTTTTAAAAAGAAAATGAAAAGATAAAAGAAGTAGGGATAAAGAGAGAGGGGGGGGGACCATGAGAGAAGGGGGGGAGGGTGAGAGAGAGATATATTTCTACACCCTTCTACACAATTCACTACCTCTTCATTCTCTTCATTTTTCCCACCTCCATTCTATTCATCCTTCATCTCCCTCATCCTCCACCTCCTCTACGACTCATAAACACCTCCAAATCCACACCAAAATACTATGCCGCCTTCACAAAAATCATTCCAACCCTCACTACAAACCCTATGGATCAATCAGGTGGAGATTTTGAACAATTTTGGTAACCCAAGAATTTTCCTCAGTTGCTATTGAGATATAATCCTACACCATTAGTTAAGTTTTTAGCTTTCCTTATATCCTATAGTGCTTTAGAGTTGAACTAAGATGGTTTAGTGAGGTTGGAAAATTCTAAGTTGAGGTTTATGTGACGTTATGTATTGTAAAGGTAGATTTGAGGCTTAGTTAAAGACCACAACCCTTATAGTGTTAGAATTCTAGACTTGACAGAGTTTAGAATCCCAAACTTGAACTTTGAACTCACCGATATCGGATTTTTGTAGGAATTGTGATGTTGTATTGAGATCTTCTATGACCCGGGGACCCTGAAAAATATTTAGCGATTACAAAAAGTTGTGCAGGTGATTAGGAAGATAACTTAAAGACCCGAGACCCCATCTCCAAAACCTGGGCGCAAATTAACCTCATATGGCCGCAAATTGTGGCCTGGGTAGGTGTGCTATGGTTCTTGTTTGGATCATGTCTCTTTTATCGGTGTTTAGACCTATCATATATGCAACTTGTCCCAATTTCACCTGAGGTAAAATCTTGAGGTGTTTTCTTGAGTTTCTGTTTTCGTTTATGACTTTTAAATGACTTAAACTTTGGGTATTTGAGTTTTTTCCTTGGTCGATTGACGTTTGTATTTCAACGTCGAGAATTGTTAGGCTATTCTTGCATGCATAGGCCATGGATTCTAACCTATGTGTGCCTCGTGTGCCGTATTGGTTTTCTCGTACTTAAATTCTTATTTATGATACGATATTCTTTGTAGTTACCTTCGCGTGGACTTCGGGACGACAAGGGAAAGCAAGGCATCATCGACTTCGGCAAGGCAAGAATTATAAGTGTGTTGATGTATATCTATGGGGGAAATCGGGTGGATGACGTATAGCATCCCCGCAACCGTAGTTTAGGGTTATTATTTTTTTATATATATTTCCATGTGGGAAAAATGGATATCTAGCAAGTAGGAACCTAGGAGACTATAGGTTAGATTAAGAATACGCGTAGGAAAGTATACCCTTAGTCTTATTTCCTTAGTCTCGAGTCGTCATTTATTTTGTTGCACACATGCATACTTGGTATATATGTGTGTATATGTGTATATGTGTGTGTGTGTGTGTTCATATATATATATATATCCACGTGAGATGAGGATATTATTTTTTAATGGATGTGAGTCGATATGCTTGGACATGATGTCGTGAGGATATGATATATGATCGAGTTGGGATCTCATATATGATATGATATATTAAAGGATCATTGGACGATATACGTAGAACATGAGATAACTTGTGACTTGATATGATAATAGAATGTACGAGACCTTAGATCCGTACCCTTGAATATGATATTGTACGACGGATGATATCGTACGAAATATGAGATATATGATATTGGCCCGTACCCTTGAATATGATATTGTACGACGGATGATACCGTACGAAATATGAGATATATGATATTGGCCCGTACCCTCGATTTTGAGGATGCCGTATGACGGACTATATCGTACGAGAAGTATATATGATGATTGATCCGCACTCTTGACTCGAGGATGCCGTACGATAGATTATACCATACGTGATGCTATGAGGTTGGATCGCCGACAATTAAATATATCGAATCGGATATGTATAGATTTCTTTTCACTTTCGAAAATATTTTAGTTTATTCTCTTAATTACTTAAGTAGGTGTTAGAATAGAGTTCGAGTCATACATATTTTCAAACTAACAAATCGTATCCATTTTCAAAGGACAAACCGAGGGATGCTACGAATTTTCAAAAGGTATTTCTTTTCTTAAAAACACCGTAGCTCCCACTTTTCTAAAAACGACGATTCGTGTTGTTTTTAAATACGGTAACAGTGTGACTCGTATATAGATATATATGTTATATAATTTTGCGTTTATTGTTTACCTTATGCTATGCTCATGCTATTTCATTGCATTGTATATATACATGTGTTTTCATTAGCTGTTATGATCTCGCCTGCTAGGACACCTGCACCATTACCGATGATGCGTATGTTGCACGTACACCTGCTTGCCGGGTCACACACATCAGCATCGGTAATTTCCATGCCATGTACACATTAGAAACCGTTATCTCACTCGTATAACCTGATAGCTGGTTGTTTAATTAAATTGCTAGTATTCTTGCTCTCACATGCTAGTTTAGATATTGCATTCCTCTTAGATGTCACATGCATTCATATATGCATTCTGTTTATGCACTGTTGAGGGGCTTTATGTCGATATTCATTGTTTTCTTATTGACTCATGATTATGAGATTTTGGTATTTCATAAGATTTCTGGATTTGGAAAACCGTATGTGAAATTGAAAACTTATGCTCTTTTGAAAAAGAAAAATGCGGTTTTCCTTGATATGATGTGTGGCGTCCACCATGAGATTTCTCAGTTCTGGAGTATATATGATATATGATTACACGCCATGAAGAACGAAGAGACACCATCTGCGGGTACATGGTGGATCCGGTGCTGTACCCCGGAGCAAGAAGGCCGTATAGAAAGATAGAGACGTTGAGCCCGGCAGGGGAGCACTACCGACCGGTGATAGTTTGGCATGCCGGATATCCGGAGGATACCGACCGTAGTCGTGAGATCAGATGGACATGGGCCGATCCGGACTGATGGAGCCCGAGATATGAGGATTATGTGTGGCTACTGGACACGGTTTTCATGATGTTTTCGAGTGTCGATGCTGTGCACTCAGGTTTTATCATGATTTGTTATGTCATTGCTGGACACACATTGGCTGATGCATTCATACAAGATTCACATGACATGCATATACTTTATGACACGGACACGAGTACCTTGGTGTTATATTTATACTTGTTATGTTACCCTTGTTATTACTCGATGTCCTTATATTACTATTATATTGTATGACTTTGGAGATCGTCATACATACGATTTCTGCTCGGTGATGTCTTTTACTCACAAGTTAGCAACTCATCCCCGTTGTGCCACGGTTTTCTTACAGGTTTAACCGCACATGTTTTCGTAGCGGCTTGCTGGCACACCGGTTCTTCTGGGTGATTGCTTTCGTAGGTGGGTTCACTTGCATCGTGACCACCATTGTACTTGTATATTATTTCAGTTGTATCTAGTTAAAGCTCTATCAACTAGACTATGTGTATTTAGTAGACATAGAAACAGCTGTTGTATATTCTTTCGGACTTAGAGTCACGCTCATGTATTTATTCTTTATTTTGGTTTTCTTGATGATGCTTGGTTTCTTTACTTTCTTTCTGTGTTTGATCTTCGCCTCATAGCATCATATATTTATATCTTTGCGTGATTGTTTCCGCCAATTGGCGAAGAGCTAGCTCCCGCTTGGGGATTGTTCCCGCCAAAAATTTCTACGCAAAAGAGTCCAAGGTATCAAATGGCAGCGATACGCTTAAGGAAATGTGAACCAGTATCTTCCGGCCTGTATTTTGATAAACTCCCAAAGGAGGAACTGCTAAATTCTGATGGTATTGAAAGCGTATCGAAAAAACCTTCGATTTGATATATTATGGGCCTCATAATTCATCCGGGATCAAAAGTTATGAGGCATCACGTGTCCACACGTAATGGACCTTTAAGAACCCGCTGGAGGAGTTAAAGGATATAATAAAAACTCAGAAAAGACCCCAATGGGGCATCACGTGCTCACACGTGACCATGGGTCACGTGCAGACACGTGATGGGCTCTTAAGGCCTCTAAAATAATGAATAGAATTAAATTCTAAAATCTGTTCCCTGATTAAAAATCAGAAGTTACCTCAATGAGGTATCACGTGCTCACACGTGACCAATGGTCACGTGTTGACACATGATGGTTAAAACAACAACATAAACAAGTGGCTGTTAAAGGAACCAATTTGGGGGTCACGTGCTCACACGTTGTAAGTCTACGCTAGCGCCCCGGCCGTCTACAGACGCCAAATGCGGAACAAAAACTTTTTAACTGGCGCTATCGTATACTTTAATCCGGATCTGCCATTATTGCTAAACTAACAAACTGTAAAGAGTGTAGAATGGTTATACCGAACGATCCGAGTCCTTCGTTCTTCAACCATCATCCCACGCTCCGTTGCGGCTGCTCCGATCTCGTCGATCTCCGATATCCTCGTCGAGGTGGCACCACATGATCGGTTCTTTAAACGGGCTCCCGCCTCTGACTCGAGGCAACTCGATCGTCAAGTTTGCTAAAAGAGACGACCAAGAATGATGTAGAGAATGAGTAGATGACTTTGTCTCACTTCGTCCAAATCCGTGGACGATCGGTTAATGAAGTTGCCGTGGAAATCGGGTGATGGAATGAAATGGACTGTGAAATTCCATACACCGATAAAACCTATCATAATCTTTTCTAGCAAATGAAAACTCAAGTGAGAGAGAGCATGAGGAGAGAGAGAGGGCAAGCCATATATAGCAAGAGGGAGGTAACCGTAGGAGAAGGGGGTGACCTTAAGCAAAAGCTTCTCACTTAAAAGATCAAGAAGAAATATCTTAACCAAAACAAGAATCATTAAACCTAAAGCATGACTCACAAATACACCTCATCATGCTTTTAATGAAACCATTAATGCACTAATGAGTCATATGCCTCATCATCACTTCTAGAAGCTTCTAGAATGATGACTCACTCATATCTGAAGAAAAGATAAATCCGTCTTTAACCGAATGTTAAAAGACGGCTGATAGAAAACTGGAAACTGGCAACTTCCAAAAGTGATCCTGAAACGACTTTCAGGATAACCCCGAAACAGTATAAATATACCCGCATTTGTATTACAACCGACTACAAATGCAACTGAGACAAAGATATTATACCTACTCAATATAATACTCGGATCCGGCTTAAACCAAAGCCGACCAGTATCACCTGTCCGAAAATCGACACGTGCGTAAACGCACGTGCATTTTCGGAACCCTGCCATAAAACCATACGGCCTCTACAACGTTTTGCCCGAACTTGGGAAACTGTCTGTGGGGGACTCTAATGACTCGTCAGTACCCTGGCAGTGGGTTTAACCACAAACCGTCAGCGGCACTAGCTATGCGTAACGGCTGCCCATGGACTGACCTCAAGGGATGCCGATGAGCGCACTCATCCGGAAAACCCTACTGAGCCTAACAGTGACAATGTATATACAGTCCGGTCCGTTCGTCAATGAGTATCGCATATCCTGCCTAGGGGGCTAGCAACGTCAGACCCCTAATAGCAGTATAAGTCGTGTCGGAGTGAAGCCCAATACACCCTGAGATACTACTGGAGTACCTACCAGTAAATCTCCTACCATGGCCATGGATTTGTGTAATGGCTCTCCTAGACACAGCACGACCTCGCCCCCAATACCGGGAGAGACGAATCCCCTGCCGATCCGCTCACGTGCCTCCATATGGCTCGGGACTGTACCCAAAAGCTACCTGTTTGCACGACTCCTTTGAGCCGTGGTAGGGTAGAAATCAAAGCACAGTGGGAACTCACACGAGACAAATGACGACCTCAGGTCGATGAACTAACCTGTACACATGTCACCGGGGAACTTCTATCTGACGGTAGATATAATACTAACTAGCAGATTCCCGGCGAGTCCTGTCCGGTGTACTCATAACCTAATGAGCACCTGTATACATCTTAGGTGATCCAACTGACACCAGTGGCTTGTGAGACCGGCCACCGCCCCTCGTCGGGGTCTCGACTGTACACACTAGTCTACTCCGGAGTATCGATGCCCTGTCTCGAAACTCCCACGACTAGGGACCACAATTAAGGATATGCATATAAACTACCCAACTCTCACGTATATGATCGCCATCATACTGTTGGTAGTAAAGCAAGATCCTAAGGGCTCTATCAAAGTGTAACATGCAATCAGTCACCTGAACATGTACACGACTGATAAAGGCAAACCAGATAGCATACTATCATCACGAGTAAGACTGTACTACCGGGATAGGTCCTCCGCAATCATTGCAATCACGTACCTGCGATCCAATAATTGACTATGAGGGCACTATCTCCAACAATCTCCCACTTGCACTCAAGGCTAATATTGCGATGTCGACTACTCACAGCCCGTGTGAAACCGAACATCCAACTCCTCTACTAATCAGTTTCACAAAGCCCGTTTGTAAAACTATTGTGTTCGAGAAATAGCCTCGGTGAGTGGATCCGCCTAGAAGTATCTTTCTATATCTCTCTTAATCTCAAGTTCGCGGAGAAAACCATCTCCCGAATTGAGTAAAACCTGTCTTAGAACATGTCTGGATATCTGATGGGACCTTAGTTCATAAATGAACTTCATATCCAAACTTCTTAGACTGAATCGATCACTGAACCTAATCAGTATCGGGCACCTTGATTCCCACAGTATCCTCTTGGACCACCTGTTCATAATACTGTCCCTCTTCGTCAGAGGGAAAAACTAAAACTCTGACAGTCACTCTGTCATCCACGTCACCTTTGAAGCCTAGAATGATAATCGTCTCCCGAAGGAGGCTGCCGTCATCAAATCCGTAGAACATGTACTTATGTTCTAAAACTGCTTCCTTATATTTCTCCAGGATTGGATTAGTACAAACTTATTGTATCTAGTGCAAAACCAACATTTGGTGTGGTACTTGATATCTCATGATTGACTCAATTGCCTAAGCAAGTGATCTGCCAATCATGCACATCCCTCTCTCCTTTAGTCTGTACGACACCTTTAGAGAGGGTGACTCCATCACCTGCAGGTACACCACCATGCTAGGAGTCAACTATTCCAAAAACCATTAGAATATCTGTCAAAGTACCCACATTGGGAAACTACCCAAATCCAGATCTAAAACCATAGATCTAGAAACCAGAATGTCAAATATTATATCCATATCCTGTCTGGAGAAACAACTGTGTGACGACCACAGTACAACCGATCGTAGTATAGGAATTTTACTTCCTACTCTGTGTATGTCATCCAGATACCATGACATCACACCCTACTACCTTCTTAACTGATCCACCCCTATTCTGATTGAAGTCAAACCTATGACTGTCACATCAAAATTAGATGATCTATCTCCGCTATAACTGCTCAAGTCTATAAATAGACACAAGCTACTTGCCCACCATACTTCCGTTGCTCCTACTGACTACGACAACCCTCCTACCGGGTCTCATATCCTGGAACAACAGTAGTGTCAAGTCTTGGTAGATAAGAACCTCCCTGTCACCGTCCTTGAGCCTACCGAAGTACCTCTCGGGTGTCTGAGGTTACCTACCATACCTGCGGAGTGGCTATTGGAATGTCAAACTTGATTGAATGTATAGGTCCTATTAAATTTTCCGTAATCGTTCGCGGTTCTGGAATAACTTCCAGTTCTACCATACTCCCACTACTGTTTTTTGAAAAAGATCCATTTTACTAAAACTGTGGCGAGTCAAGAACAATATCACTATTGATCTTCCAAATGGTAGAATATCAACCCTCGTCATAGCCAAGGTCAACCCACAAACAGCCATTACAGAAACGTGCCCTGAGTTATCCAGTGTCTGGTTTTAATCATAAGCTGGACAACTCCCCGTACCTTAATTTCTTTTAAGGTACGAACTATTCTATATCCAATATAGAAACTTTGGCACTTATTTAATTGGAACCATATACAAATCATGCAGCTGTCTCCAGTGCATATCAACTTAATGGAAAGAGGCTAATCAGCATTACTCAACTTAGGAATCCATCCAATTATGAGTAACCTGAAAGAGAAACACGTTTCTCAAAACCATCACTATCATCTGAATACCAATCACAAGAATCTACATCTTCGATCTCTTTGAAGAATCCCGATACTTGTGATACCTGGTTCTCTACTTTATTCTTATACCCACAACTTCTCAAAACTTAGACTTTGTATTTCTACGAAACACTCGTCTAAATACTAGAGAAGTTATAGGTAAACAGAACATAGTACGAGGACCTACCCCTTTGTCCTGATGGACACTGGACAACATACAATACTCTGTATAAGTCCGCTGAGTTAAACAACTCAAAAACTTGTGCGTCGTAAGTGGAAAACTGTACCCTGGTGATTTCCTCAAATATCACCAATTACAACGAATTCCGATATAATGAGGATGATCACCTAATTCCCAATATCTTACTCCCACTCATCATCTGTAAAACCATACAGATATGAGAATGAAACCTGGTAAATACATACCCTTGGAGTAAGTGTCTAATCGGGAAAACAGTTTTTCCTTTAACAATGCACTGAAACATGAAAATGTTTCGTAGGGTATCCTGGTATTCATAGCAATGCCTCTTCCATAATCCAATTCATGACTTCAACCGTATATTTTATTGCCATCTCTCCAAATCCCTTTATTTGTCTTTAGTCGTTACCTTCTGTACACCATCGTTAGGCTAAATGGTTTTCTTCCTTCCCTACCGTTCGGCACCAGCCTATGGTTTGGAAGAAGACTATCCAGTAAGCATAATAGGTGTACCCTCCTAAACCAAGGAGTACTCGCAACTGAGAGAAGGTGACGATAAAAGACAACTGAATAATACCTTATTCCTTTAAAGGTGAAATAGGAGTGGCGATGAAGTACGCGGTTTTGGTCGTGAATGATATCAGTCGCAATTTACTTTGCCCTCTTTGTAATCCCTTTATTTTGTCTTTACATATTACCTTCTGCACACCCTCTTTAGGCTAATTGGTTTTCTTCATTCCCTACCTTTCGGCACCAGCCTATGGTTTGGAATAAGACTATCCAATAAGCGTAATAGGTGTACTCTCCTAAACCAAGGAGTACTCGCAACCTGAGAGAAGGTGATAATAAAAGACAACTGAATAAACCAATTCTATTTCTCCTGAACCTGGATCCATCCTCGAAGAAGTTCCTTCGAGTTCGTATATAACCATACGATGGATCTATCCAATGGAAGTGGATATCCGTAGTATACGGGTGTTCTGAGAAATTTAAAGGGTAAAAGAAGGAGTGGTAATGACTTATGCAACTCAGACAATCCAAAAGCCAGTATTTTAAGAAGGTTCGGTCAACCTGGTCACTGAGTCATAGTCTAGGGTCGGTCAAAGGTCGCTGCCAAAGAGAGAGAGAGAAAAGAAACACTCTGCGTGCACTCTAACCTAGATCAGAATGGTCATCATTTTATCTAATCCGGAAACCTCCCACTGTCCTGTCAAATTCTCCTCCAAACCTAAAGAAGAATCAATCGGGATCACCCGCAGAGTAAACCAACTCATTAGTGGGAATCAGGATCCAACTCTCATCGCATGATAACGTGATGGAATGCATCTACGTTACTCATACTCCAGAAGGTATGCGCATACTCGGCAAGTTTCAGTTTCTTTAGAAACTCCTGATATAGTTTTTGCCCCATGCTCTTATGATCGTGACTAAGGGCCACCCCACCATAAGTCACATGTCAAGTTCTTCCCATCATTATCTTGTTAATTTGAACCCACCCGTACTCGCCCTTGACTAAGGGCCAACAAGGCTGTACGACTGTCCCAAACCAACTCATCTATTTATGCAACATGTGAACACCCCAGCAGCTACCAATCACTATGTCCTAGCTAAGGGCTAGACCAACATAGCTTGAATACTACTGACCATCCATATGAAATGACGGAGGGCTACGGCTGGTTTTTGGCGAAAAACCTTTAGCGTAGTGAACTTGATATCGCTGAAGGAGCCTGATAGCTTTTTAAAATATAGTGGCGAAAACCTTTTGCTAAAGAGGTCACTCCCGGTAAAGGGATCTCGGCTCTTTCCTCGTGGAATGAGGTGCAGGATATTCCACTGAATACCGCTATGCAAAGCAACTTGTAATCGACTATAGTGAAGTTATTACTCTGACGCAAACTTCTGTCCAAGGGGTCAGTCCCGGTGAAGGGATATCGGCCCTTGCCCCGTCGAATGAGGTGCAGGATATTCCACTGAATACCGCTATGCATAACAAAAGAAAACGTCTTTGCAATAACACTTTTTAAATTTGTTCCAACAACTGTATACAGGTTTGTTTTTACTTTGCGTTGATCAAAATCAACGCAGTCCCATCAATTATCACACCAGAAAAGAACGAAAATAAAATGTACGTATATGCCATCCGCATTCGTCACTGGGTCCCGTCATCACCCGTTAGGTTACTTAACTAACGACAGAGCGGGGGCTGGACTAGCGCGGGTGTAAAACATATACAACATCTAATAGTATATAAACCAATATACAATAATCGCTCCAGGCGTGATAGTATGCAACATTACAGAAAAGTAATAAGCATCACAGAACAATACAGATATCTGGGATCCCCGAGTTTCACAGAGCCGCTGCTGAAACTCGACGTTCCCCTGTCGTGTGGATAGCCTGTGCAATGAAACCTAGACCCCTACGGGTGCGGCAAGTTACCCGCCAAAACCTGAAGCGAGGCAGTCCCCCACAGCATAGTGAATGGAACACCCGGCACTTCACGGAATCCGGTAAATTGAGCACCCCTCCTTGGGTCAACCTGTACCCCCTACGAGTGCGGCGAATAGTCTGCCAATTCTAGAGTGGGACCCCTCTGCCTCTCAAAGCCATGAGATGCGGACCCGTTGCCCTCCCGAACCCGGCTATCCGTGCACTCCGTCTCGGGGCAAAACCTAGTACAGTAATGAAAAATAGTACAATAGGTACATCGACCGCAACCTGGTCGTGCCCCAAAAGAATATTATACAACAGGCAGTGACGGCAATCCACAAGTTGGACGCTCGCCCCGCAATATCAAATGTACAAATAAACTCAAACTGTACTACCATTGCACACTGCTATCCACCACGACAAATCCGCAACATCACAGAACAACACAGAACATCAATGCGAATGTCACGTTCGCAAACCCGTCTAAAAGAACTATAGCAATTAAACGCGGTTTACCGATCAAATGACATTCCCGGTCGGAGATATAATGTAAGCACTGTAAACTAACGTGTTTAAATTTCGATCGACCAAAGACCAAATATCAAAAAGTGGGCCCCACTGCTTACTGGTGAACAGTAACAAAATCTGGGCCAAAACGATATTTACCAAAAACCCCAAAATCCAACACTGAACACACTGACAAAATTTGGGAGCACGTGCTCCCCACGTGGCCGCGGTTGCGCGGCCAAACCATGGGTTTGGCCGCCCTTCCGCGGCGACTTGGAGGGATCACGACCCCAAATTTTGTCGTGGCTCTTACAAATGCCTGCACAGATTTTTAAGACATCCAGAAATAAATTTTGAGACCGTTTAAAATTAACAGAAACTGTCGGGCTAGGATTTTGCCGTTTTTGATTTTCGGTTCGATCGATATTTTGAACGCGTTAGCACAAGTTAGTATAGCAAAATGGTGAGCCTCTGATACCACTGTAAGTCTACGCTAGCGCCCCGGCCGTCTACAGACGCCAAATGCGGAACAAAAACTTTTTAACTGGCGCTATCGTATACTTTAACCCGGATCTGCCATTATTGCTAAACTAACAAACTGTAAAGAGTGTAGAATGGTTATACCGAACGATCCGAGTCCTTCGTTCTTCAACCATCATCCCACGCTCCGTTGCGGCTGCTCCGATCTCGTCGATCTCCGATATCCTCGTCGAGGTGGCACCACATGATCGGTTCTTTAAACGGGCTCCCGCCTCTGACTCGAGGCAACTCGATCGTCAAGTTTGCTAAAAGAGACGACCAAGAATGATGTAGAGAATGAGTAGATGACTTTGTCTCACTTCGTCCAAATCCGTGGACGATCGGTTAATGAAGTTGCCGTGGAAATCGGGTGATGGAATGAAATGGACTGTGAAATTCCATACACCGATAAAACCTATCATAATCTTTTCTAGCAAATGAAAACTCAAGTGAGAGAGAGCATGAGGAGAGAGAGAGGGCAAGCCATATATAGCAAGAGGGAGGTGACCGTAGGAGAAGGGGGTGACCTTAAGCAAAATCTTCTCACTTAAAAGATCAAGAAGAAATATCTTAACCAAAACAAGAATCATTAAACCTAAAGCATGACTCACAAATACACCTCATCATGCTTTTAATGAAACCATTAATGCACTAATGAGTCATATGCCTCATCATCACTTCTAGAAGCTTCTAGAATGATGACTCACTCATATCTGAAGAAAAGATAAATCCGTCTTTAACCGAATGTTAAAAGACGGCTGATAGAAAACTGGAAACTGGCAACTTCCAAAAGTGATCCTGAAACGACTTTCAGGATAACCCCGAAACAGTATAAATATACCCGCATTTATATTACAACCGACTACAAATGCAACTGAGACAAAGATATTATACCTACTCAATATAATACTCGGATCCGGCTTAAACCAAAGCCGACCAGTATCACCTGTCCGAAAATCGACACGTGCATAAATGCACGTGCATTTTCGGAACCCTGCCATAAAACCATACGGCCTCTACAACGTTTCGCCCGAACTTGGGAAACTGTCTGTGGGGGACTCTAATGACTCGTCAGTACCCTGGCAGTGGGTTTAACCACAAACCGTCAGCGGCACTAGCTATGCGTAACGGCTGCCCATGGACCGACCTCAAGGGATGCCGATGAGCGCACTCATCCGGAAAACCCTACTGAGCCTAACAGTGACAATGTATATACAGTCCGGTCCGTTCGTCAATGAGTATCGCATATCCTGCCTAGGGGGCTAGCAACGTCAGACCCCTAATAGCAGTATAAGTCGTGTCGGAGTGAAGCCTAATACACCCTGAGATACTACTGGAGTACCTACCAGTAAATCTCCTACCATGGCCATGGATTTGTGTAATGGCTCTCCTAGACACAGCACGACCTCGCCCCCAATACCGGGAGAGACGAATCCCCTGCCGATCCGCTCACGTGCCTCCATATGGCTCGGGACTGTACCCAAAAGCTACCTGTTTGCACGACTCCTTTGAGCCGTGGTAGGGTAGAAATCAAAGCACAGTGGGAACTCACACGAGATAAATGACGACCTCAGGTCGATGAACTAACCTGTACACATGTCACCGGGGAACTGCTATCTGACGGTAGATATAATACTAACTAGCAGATTCCCGGCGAGTCCTGTCCGGTGTACTCATAACCTAATGAGCACCTGTATACATCTTAGGTGATCCAACTGACACCAGTGGCTTGTGAGACCGGCCACCGCCCCTCGTCGGGGTCTCGACTGTACACACTAGTCTACTCCGGAGTATCGATGCCCTGTCTCGAAACTCCCATGACTAGGGACCACAATTAAGGATATGCATATAAACTACCCAACTCTCACGTATATGATCGCCATCATACTGTTGGTAGTAAAGCAAGATCCTAAGGGGTCTATCAAAGTGTAACATGCAATCAGTCACCTGAACATGTACACGACTGATAAAGGCAAACCAGATAGCATACTATCATCACGAGTAAGACTGTACTACCGGGATAGGTCCTCCGCAATCATTGCAATCACGTACCTGCGATCCAATAATTGACTATGAGGGCACTATCTCCAACACACGTGACCAAGGGTCACGTGCCAGCACGTGACAGGCTTTGAAATCCTTACGGTTTAGTAGAATTAAAATTCTAAATTTCTCTAAAATCTTTCGAAATAGAATTAAAATTCTAAATTTCTCTAAATCTTTCCAAATGGAAAAGGACTATGGGGGACCGTTGGATTAAAAATCCAAGTGTGATAAAAATCACCAATTTATGGGAAAATCTTAGACAAGGAAAGATTTCCCCAAATCTCACCGGAAATAACAAACAGAATATCTTTGGATTTAAAATCTAACGGTGAATAAAATTCACTGAATGATCTAAAGGATCATATTAATTATGAAATCAAATCAAATCTTTCAATGAGAGATTTGCTAAACAAATTGATTCTCTTCTTTCTCCTATAAATAGGAGCCAAGAAAAGAAGAGAAGGGACCTTTTTTGGAGAGAAAAACAGAGAGAGGAGAATTTAATTCTTAAGAGGGAAGAAAAGAAAGGAGAATTTAATTCTCAACAAAGAAAACCCTAGGTGAGAAAAGGGAAAAAGATCAACTTCAAAAAGAGAATTTAATTCTCAAAATTTAAGAGTTTAACTCTTCTGCAAATAAAGAACTTAGTTCTTCTTCTGGTTGAAGATCTGTACAGAGCACATCTCCCCATAGGATTGTAAGTGCACGGCGGCACCCCGGCCGTCAATCCGAAGCCGGAAATGCGGAAACGAAAAACTTTGCAAACTAGCAAACCGGCACCACCGCGCACTTTAAACCCGGATCGGGCCATTAACCTAGCTACTAGCAAACAACAAGATGGGTAGAGAAGTATACCAAGCGATCGGTGTCCTTCGGTCTTCATCTCCACTCCGATCTCCCGCGGAAACTCCGACCATCACCTCCTCGTCGAAAAGGGCACCACGTAGCCGGATTCTTTTACGGGCTCCCACCTCTGGACCGAGGCAACTTGGGCGCGAAGTTGGCTAGCCGACGCGTCTAAGATTTGCTGTAGGCAAGTGTAGTAGGCTATGTCTCTTTGGGGTTATGAGGTTGCCATGGATGTGGAGGTGGAGAAAGAAAATGAGCTTTTGGAAAATTGGAGCTATCATTTTCTTGCAAGAATGAGATGAAGGAAATATCCCACACATAAAAATGAACCTCTCATTTTTCCCCTCAAAAGTGGCCGACCCCTCAAAATGGAAATGGTGGAGAGAAAAACCCAAACCATGAAGGGAGGTGATGGTAGTAAAAGCAAAGGGGTGACCACATCCAAAAGGCAATGATAACATCAACAAATCAATATCAAATCCTTTCTAATCTCATGATGATAAGAATATCATAATGAAGCTACAAATGCAAGAAACCCCTCCACAATAAATTATTTGCACTCTTGCAAATAACCCCCTCCACCGGAAAGTCCGGCCGCGAAAGAACCGGAACGGAATGCAAACTGGAAACTTCAGAAAACTGATCCCGTAATAAATTACAGGAAAACCCCGCTACTTCATATACATGCCCGCATTTGTATTCCCACTGAACACAAATGCAAAGAGACAAAATCTACACTATCTAATACTAGAATCTGGCTTAAGCCAAAGCCGGCTAGTAAAAACCGTCCGATCACGATCCGTGCAATACCGCACGTATCTGATCGAACCCTGCCATATCTCCATACGGCCTCTACAGCGTTTCGCCCGAAACCTGAGTAACTGTGTGTGTGGTAGACTCTAAAGACTCGTCAATACTATGGCTGTGGATTGAACCACTAGCACGTCAGAGGTATTAGCCATACGTGACGGGCTACCAGCTATTGACCAAAAGGGACGTCGATGAGCGAACTCATCCTGACACCCTACTGAGCCTGTCAGTGACAATATCCATACAGTCCGGTCCGTTCGTCTATGAGCATCGCATGGCGGGCCTAGGGGGTTGGTAAAAGTCAGACCCCCAAAAGCGGTACAAGTCAAGTCGGAGTGTAGCCCAGAACACCCAGAGATACTACTGGAATACCTACCAGCAAATCTCCTGCCTTGGCCAAGGACTTTTCATGTTCTGGCTCTCCTAGACACAGCGCGACCTCACCCCCAATACCGGGAGAGACGAACCCCTGCAGATCCGCTCACTGCCTCCATGTGGCTCGGGACTGTACCCAACTAAAACCTGTTTGCACGTCTCCTTTGAGCGTGGTAGGGTAGTAATCAAAGCACAGTGGGAACTCACACGAGACAAATGACGATCTCAGGTCGATGAACTAACCTGTACACATGTCACCAGGGAACTATCTGACGTCAGGTATAATACCAACTAGCAGGTTCCCGGCGAGTCCTGTCCGGTGTACTCAAAACCCAATGAGCACCTGTATACATCTTAGGTGAATCAACTGACACCAGTGGCTTGTGAGACCGGCCACCGCCCCTCGTCGGGGTCTCGACTGTATACACTAGTCTACTCTGGAGAATTGATGCTCTGTCTCGAAACTCCCACGACTAGGGACCTTTTAAGGATATGCTTATAGACTCCATCTCCCACGTATATGATCGCCCTCATACTGCTGGTAGTCAAGCAAGAATCCTAGGGGCTCTATCAACGTGTAATAGTGACATGTAAGGTCACCTAAATCAGTACACGATGATAAAGATAAACCAGATAGCATATTATCATCTTGAGTAAGACTGTCCTACTGGGACAGGTCCTCCCTCAATCATTGCAATCACGTTCCTGTGATCCAATAATTGACTCTGAGGGCACTATCTCCAACAATCTCCCACTTGCACTCAAGGCTAATTATTGCGATGTCGCATACTCACAGCCCGTGTGATACCGAACACCCAACTCCTCTACTAGTCAGTCTCACAAATCCCGTTTGCGAAACTATTGCGTTCGAGGAATAGCCTCAGCGAGTGGATCCGCTATGATGTTTCTGTCTATGTCTCTCTATATCTCAAGTTCGCGGAGAAAACCATCTCCCGAAATGAGCAATACCTATCTTAGAATGTGTCTGGATGTCTGATGGGACCTAGCTCATAAATGAACTCCAAATCCAAACTTCTTAGATTGTATCGTCAACTGAACTTAATCAGTATCCTGCGCCATGCCTCCCTCAGTATTGCCTTGGACCACCTGTCCAAAATACTGCCCCTCGTCAGAAGGAAAAACTATAACTCTGACAAGCTCCTTGTCGTCCAGGTCACCTTGGAAGCCTGGAATGATAACTGTCTCCCTAATGAGGCTGTCGTTATCATATCCCTAGAACATCCACTTATGTTCTAAAACTGCTTCCGACTGTTTCTCCAGGATTGGATCAATTTTAACTTATTGCACCTACTGCAAAAACAACATCTGGTGTGGTACTTGACATCTCATGATTGACTCAATTGCCTAAATAAGTGATCTGCCAATCATGCACATCCCTCTCCCCTTTAGTCTGTAAGACACCTTTAGAGAGGGTGACTCCATCACCTGCAGGTACACTACCGTGCCAGGAGTCGTCCATTCTAAATACTCTTAGAATGCTGTCAAAGTACCCTTAATTGGGAAACCACCCAAATCTAGATCTAAAACCATAGATCTAGTAACCAGTATGTCTGATATAATGTCCAAGTCCCATGTGGAGAAACCACTGTATGACGACCAAAGTATAACCGATCGTCGTATAGGAATATCACTTCCTACTCTGTGTATGTCATCCAAATACCAGGACATCACACCCTACTACCTTCTTAACAGATCCATCCCCTATTCTGATGAAGTCAAACCTATGACTGTCACATCAGAAATAGATGATCTATCTCCGCTATTTCTGCTTTAGTCTATAAATAGACACAAGCCACTTGTCCACCAATGCTTCCGCTGCTCCCACTGACCACGACAACCCTCTGGCAGAGTCATATAGACGTACACTTCTAAAGCCTGTTTAGAACAACGCTATACTCATCCTCCTGCCGGGTCTCACAGTCCGGAACAACAGTAATGGAAAGTCTGGGTAAACAAGAACCTCCCTGCCACCGTCCTTGAGCATACCGAAGTATCTCTCGGGTGCCTGAGGTTATCCACCATATCTGCGGAGTGGACAATGGAATGTCAAACCAGATTGAATCTTTAGGTTCTTATCAAATCTTCAGTAATCGTTTGCGGTTCTGGAATCACTTCCAGTTCTACCATACTCCCACTACTGTTTTCTGAAAAAATCTATTTTTGTTAAAACTGTGGCGAGTCTAGAACAATATCACTATTGATCTTCCAGATGGTAGAAAGTCAACCCTCGTCATAGCCCGGGTCAACCCACAAACAGCCATTACGGAAACGTGCCTTGAGTTATCTGGAGTCTGGTTTTAAGCATAAACCGGACAACTCCCCGTATCTTAACAATGTCAAGATATGAACTGTTCTATATCCAATACAGAAATAGAGGCACTGATTTAATTGAACCAGATTCAAATCATACAGCTGTCTCCAGTGCATGTCAACTGAATGGAAGGAGGCCGATCAGCGTTACTCAACTTAGGAGTACTTCCAATTATGAGTAACCTGAAAGAGAAGAAAGTTCTCTTAAACATTACTATGAACTGAATACCATACACAAGTATCTACATCTTTGATCACCTTGAAGAATCCCGATACTTGCAATACCTGGTTCTCTACTTTAATCATATACCTATAACTTCTCAAAACTTGGACCCTGTGTTTCTACGAAACACCTGTCTAAAACTGGAGAAGTCATAAGTAAACTGAATATAGTACGAGGACCAACCCCTCTGTCCTAATGGACACTGGACAATATACAATACTCTATATAAGTCCCCTGAGTCTAATAACTCATTCACTGTGTGTCGTAGGTTGAAAACTGTACTTATGGTTAAGAAGAATTACACCGCTGTTCAATGCTCCTTACCTAACCATCCACTGGTATAGGTAAATGTCATAGACATAATTTCAAAAAGGTATATCTCACTCTATGAAAATAGACGTACAGATATATCAATTTGAAATTGGTGTATAACAACGGATATTCAAAACCAAATATTTGTCATCCGGCAAACAACCCAGGTGACTTCCTCAAATATCACCAATTACAATGAATTCCGATATAATGAGGATAATCACCTAATTCCCAATAACTCACTCCCACTCATCATCTGTAAAACCATACAGATGTGAGAATCATACCTGGTAAATACATACCCTGGAGCAAATGTCTAATCGGGAAATCAGTTTTCTTTTAACAGTACACAGTGAAACTGAAACATTGAAATGTTTCGATGGGGTATCCCGGTATTCCTAGTAATGCCTCTTCCATTATCCAGATTCACAACTATAACCGTATAATTCTTTGCCACCTCTCCAAATCCCTTTATATGTCTTTAGTCATTACCTTCTGTACACCCCTTTAGGCCAAATGGTTTTCTTCCTTCCCTACCGTTCGGCACCAGCCTATGGTTTGGAAGAAGACTATCCGGTAAGCATAATGGGTGTACTGTCCTAATCCTAGGAGCACTCGCAATGCGAGAGAAGGTGAAGATAAAAGACAACTGAATGAACCTTATTCCTATTTCTCCTGAACCAGGATCCATCCCCGAACTGGAACAAGTTCCTTTCGAGTTCGTATATAACCATACGATGGATTATCCAATAAACTTGGGATCTTTGTAGTGATACGGAGTGTCCTGGAGAAATACAAAGGTGATTTAGGATTGGCGAAGAAATACTTGGATTGGTCGTGAATAGCAGTCGCAATTTATTTTGCCCTCTTACTAATCCCTTTCTTTGTCTTTACATAATACCTTCTGTACACCACCGTTAAGCTAATTGGTTTTCTTCATTCCCTACCGGTCGGCACCTGCCTATGGTTTGGAAGAAGACTATCCAATTTGCGTAATAGGTGTACTATCTCCTAAACCAAGGAGTACTCGCAACTTGAGAGAAGGTAAAAGGAAAAGACAACTGAATAATCCTATTCGTTTTCTCCAGAACCAGAAACAATCCTCGAATTCCTTCGAGTTCGTCTATAACCATACGATGGTTTTGTCCAATGGAAGTGGACGTTCGTAGTAATACGGGGTGTCCTGGAGAAAAGGGTAAAAGTAGGAGTGGCAATTAGGTTTGCAACTCTGACAATCCAAAAGCCAGTGTTAAGAAGGTTCGGTCAACTTGGTCACTGAGTTATAGTCTAGGGTTGGGTCAATGGTCGCTGCCAAAGAGAGAGAGAGAATAAACACTCAGCGTACACTCTAACCTAGATCAGAATGGTTATCACTTTATCTAATATGGAAACCTCCCACTGTAACGTCAAATTCTCCTCCAAACTTGAAAGAAGAATTAGCCGGGATCACCCGAGGAGTAAACCAACTCATCAGTGGGAATCGGAATCCAACTATCAGCGCATGATAACGTGACGGAATCCACTCACGTTATCACATTCCAGAAGGTATGCGCATATCTGGCAAGTTTCAGTTTCTTTTGAAACTCCCGATGTGATTTTTGCCCCATGCTCTTATGACCTTGACTTTGGCCAACAAATCATAAGTCACATGTCAAGTTCTACCCGTCATTCTCCAGGTTAATTTGAACCCACCCGTACAAGCCTTGACTTTGGCCAACAAGGCTATACGACTGTCCCAAACCAACGCATCTATCTATGCAGCATATGAATACCCAACAGCTACCAAACACTGTGCCTTGACTTTGGCCAAAAAATACAGCTTGAATACTATTGACTATCCATATGAAACGACGGAGGGCTATGAATGGTTTCTGGCGAAAACCTTTAACGTAATGAACTTGATATCGTTGAAGGAACCGGATAGCTTTTAAAAATATAGTGGCGAAAACCTTTGCTAAAGAGGTCACTCCCGGTGAAGGGATCTCGGCTCTTTCCCCATAGAATGAGGTGCAGGATATTTTAACTGAATACCACGATGCAAAGCAAAAGTAATCGGCTATAGTGAAGTTATTGCCCTGACGCAAACTTCTGTCCAAGGGGTCACTCCCGGTGAAGGGATCTCGGCCCTTGCCTCGTCGACTGAGGAGCAGGATATTCCAACTGAATACCACTATGCAAAACAAAAGAGAACGCCCTTGCAATAACAGCTTTTTGAAAAAGTGTTCCAACAACATCAGAATAGGTTTGTTTATCTTGCATTGATCCGAATCAAAGCAGTCCCATCAATTGATCACACCATAAAAGAACGAAAATAATGATGTACGTATATACCATCCGCATTTGCCACTGGGTCCCGTCATCACCCGTTAGGTACTTAACTAACAACAGAGCGGGGACTGGACTAGCGCGGATGCAAAACATATACAACATCTACTAGTATATATATCAATATATAATTTTCGCTCAAGGCGTGATAAAATGCAACATCACAGAAATGTACAGCAACACAGAACAATACAGATATCTTGGATCCCCGGGTTTTATAGAGCCGCTACTGAAACCCGACGTTCCCCTGGTCATGTGGATAGCCTGTGTAATGAGATCCTAGACCCCTACGGGCGCGGCAAGTTACCCGCCAAAACCTGAAGCGAGGCAGCCCCCTTCAGCAACGTGAATGGATCACCCAGCACTTCACGGAATCCGGTAACTTGGGCACCCCTCCTGGGTCAACCTGTAGCCCCTACGAGTGCAGCGAATAGCCCGCCAATTTTAGAGTAAAGCCCCCTCCGTCTCAATGCCATGAGATGCGGGCTTGTTGCCCTCTAGAACCCGGCTATCCGTGCACCCCACCTTGGGGTCATCCTAGTACAGAAAGTAAAATATACATACAACGGATACATCGACCTCGACCCGGTCGTGCCCCAAAAGAATAATACAAACAGGCAGTGACGGCAGTCCACATGTCGGACGCTCGCCCCGCAATATCAAATGTACATATAAAACAAAACTGTACTACCATTGCATCCAGCTATCCTCCACGACCGATCCGCAACATCACAGCACAACACAAAACATCAACGTGAATGTCACGTTCGCAAATCCGTCTAACCGGGCTATAGCAGTTAGACAGGATTTACTGATCAAGTGACATTCACGGTCGCAGATATAATGTAAATAATGTGAACTAACATGTTTAAAATATCCGATTGAACAAATTTATCGAAGTGGGCCCCAAGCAGTACTGTAGCACTTACAGAAAATCTGGGCCCAAAAATAATATTCCAAAAACCCCATTTCCATCCCATAAGCTCTCTATAAAATTTTGGGGAAATGAACAGGATATTCTGCGGCGGAACCGCGGCCCAAGCATGGGTTTGGCCGCGGTTCCGCGGTGGAATAGAGGATTCATGACACCAAATTTTCTCAGAATTCTTAGAACACCCTGCACATCATTCTGATACAACCTGAAAAATTTTTAGACTCCAAAAAAATTTCGACAGAAACTGTGCAACTTGTAATCGGGTTTTCGGGATTTTTGTTCGATCGAGTTCTAAACATACTAGAGCAAGCTAGGCAAGGTTAACGGCGTGGCTCTGATACCAATGTAAGTGCACGGCGGCGCCCCGGCCGTCAATCCGACGCCGGAAATGCGGAAACGAAAAACTTTGCAAACTAGCAAACTGGCACCACCGCGCATTTTAAACCCAGATCGGGCCATTAACCTAGCTACTAGCAAACAACAAGATGGGTAGAGAATTATACCAAGCGATCCGTGTCCTTCGGTCTTCGTCTCCACTCCGATCTCCCGCGGAAACTCCGTCCGTCACCTCCTCGTCGAAAAGGGCACCACGTAGCCGGATTCTTTTACGAGCTCCCACCTCTGGACCGAGGCAACTCGGGCGCGAAGTTGGCTAGCCGACGCATCCAAGATTTGCTGTAGGAAAGTGTAGTAGGAAATGTCTCTTTAGGCTTATGAGGTTGCCATGGATGTGGAGGTGGAGAAAGAAAATGAGCTTTTGGAAAATTGGAGCTATCATTTTCTTGCAAGAATGAGATGAAGGAAATATCCCATACATAAAAATGAACCTCTCATTTTTTTCCCTCAAAAGTGGCCGACCCCTCAAAATGGAAATGGTGGAGAGAAAAACCCAAACCATGAAGGGAGGTGATGGTAGTAAAAGCAAAGGGGTGACCACATCCAAAAAGCAATGATAACATCAACAAATCAATATCAAATCCTTTCTAATCTCATGATGATAAGAATATCATAATGAAGCTACAAATGTAAGAAACCCCTCCACAATAAATTATTTGCACTCTTGCAAATAACCCCCTCCACCGGAAAGTCCGGCAGCGAAAGAACAAAGGAAAACCGGCCGGAACGGAATGCAAACTGGCAACTTCAGAAAACTGATCCCGTAATAAATTACAGGAAAACCCTGCTACTGCATATACATGCCCGCATTTGTATTCCCACTGAACACAAATGCAAAGAGACAAAATCTACACTATCTAATACTAGGATCCGGCTTAAGCCAAAGCCGGCTAGTAAAAACCATCCGATCACGATCCGTGAAATACCGCACGTATCTGATCGAACCCTGCCATATCTCCATATGGCCTCTACAGCGTTTCGCCCGAAACCTGAGTAACTGTGTGTGTGGTGGACTCTAAAGACTCGTCAATACTATGGCTGTGGATTTAACCACTAGCACGTCAGAGGTATTAGCCATACGTGACGGGCTACCAACTATTGACCAAAAGGGGTGTCGATGAGTGAACTCATCCTGACACCCTACTGAGCTTGTCAGTGACAATATCCGTACAGTCCGGTCCGTTCGTCTATGAGCATCGCATGGCGGGCCTAGGGGGTTGGTAAAAGTCAGACCCCCAAAAGCGGTACAAGTCGTGTCGGAGTGTAGCCCAGAACACCCTGAGATACTACTGGAATACCTACCAGCAAATCTCCTTCCTTGGCCAAAGACTTTTCATGTTCTGGCTCTCCTAGATACAGCGCGACCTCACCCCCAATACCAGGAGAGACGAACCCCTGCAGATCCGCTCACTGCATCCATATGGCTCGGGACTGTACCCAACTAAAACCTGTTTGCACGTCTCCTTTGAGCGTGGTAGGATAGTAATCAAAGCACAGTGGGAACTCACACGAGACAAATAACGATCTCAGGTCGATGAACTAACTTGTACACATGTCACCAGGGAACTGCTATCTGACGTCAGGTATAATACCAACTAGCAGGTTCCCGGCGAGTCCTGTCCGGTGTACTCATAACCCAATGAGCACCTGTATACATCTTTGGTGAACCAACTGACACCAGTGGCTTGTGAGACCGGCCACCGCCCCTCGTCGGGGTCTCGACTGTATACACTAGTCTACTCTGGAGAATCGATGCCCTGTCTCGAAACTCCCACGACTAGGGACCTTTTAAGGATGTGCTTATAGACCCCAGCTCCCACGTATATGATCGCCCTCATACTGCTGGTAGTCAAGCAAGAATCCTAGAGGCACTATCAACATGTAATAGTGACATGTAAGGTCACCTAAATCAGTACACGATGATAAAGATAAACCAGATAGCATACTATCATCTTGAGTAAGACTGTCCTACTGGGACAGGTCCTCCCTCAATCATTGTAATCACGTGCCTGTGATCCAATAATTGACTCTGAGGGCACTATCTCCAACAAGGATGAGAATTTAATTTTCATCGGGTCGAGATCCTGCCATGTAGATCCTAAACTTAGAAAAGGAATTGAGTTTTGAGAATTTAATTCTCCCAAACTCACAGGAATTTAATTCCTCCTAAAATGAAACTAGGGTTTAACCCTAATCAAGAATTTAATTTTTTTACATATCTGGGAATTTAATTCCTTTAAAAAGAAATTAGGGTTTTACCCTAAATAAGAATTTAATTCTTTCACAATAGGAATTTAATTCCTCCAAAACAAAATTAGGGTTTAATCCTACAGAGAATTTAATACTTAAAATAAAGAGACTTGAAAGATCTCCATACACATAAAGAATATTGGTCACGTGATGACACGTGACCCCAATCCGCAGTGATCAGAAAAGAAGGAATAAAACCAGGGTCACGTGTCCCCACGTGACCCCTAAAAAGATCCCCAAAAATAAAAAGGAAACAGCTTTGAGGCAATGCCTCACGTGCTCCCACGTGACTCCCAAAACGCAGAAAGAAAAAGCAAAGGGAACGAAAGCTTTGGGCGCTCTCACGTGTTACCACGTGACCCCTCAGCAAGTGCTGTAATTATCGATGCATAAATCCCCATCACGTGCCAACACGTGATGCTCTAAAATAAAGACGAAAAGTGTTTAACACTTATTCGCAGATTTGAGGATAAAACAAAAGGAGATCTGGCTCCATATTTAGGGCGCCCTCACGTGTCCCCACGTGACCCCTAACAAATCCCTTTAATATCCAATGGATGGATGCCTATCACGTGCCCACACGTGATGGCTAGGAAATTAAAAGTGTTAAACACTTACCTGCAGAATAAAATAAGGGAAATCAGGGCGCTCTCACATTTCCGCACGTGACCCCTCCCTCCTTAGTGTTTAACACTAATTGGAAAACTCTATTTGCAGTATTTAACACAGATTTTCTTAGTGTTTAACACTAATTTGGAAAAATCTATTTGCAGTGTTTAACACCGATTTTCTTAGTGATTAACACTAATTGGAAAACTCTGTTCCCGGTGTTTAACACTGATTTGCTTTAGTGTTTAACACTAGTTTGAAATCTCCGCTACCGGTGTTTAACACTGATTTGCTTTAGTGTTAACACTAATATGAAAGCCTTGTTGCTAACACTGATTATCTTTTAGTGTTTAACACTAATTTGCTAATCTTATTCCCAGTGTTCAACACTGTTGGTCTCTAGTGTTTAACACTAGCTTTAGCCCAATTGGCTAAGTTTCTAGAGGCAAAGCCTCTCCTTCAATGAGCCAACAGAGGACCAATATTTCAAACATAATTGGACTTAGCCCAAACTGGCCATAAGTCCTCAAATCATCTTGAACTGAGCACATCTGCTCTTTCAACCAACTCATTGGTTCAAAGGGTACATCTCTGAACTCTTCTGATATTTGTCGTTGTAATCCTTCAACGTCTTCAGAGAGGTGATGGGTCCCGGCAGCCATACATTTTATGGACCACTATGTCCTTAAACTGGTATTGGACCACTATGTCTCTAAACTGGAACATGGACCACCATGTCCCTAAACTGGCAATGGACCACTATGTTCCTAAACTGGAAAAATAGAGCCCAAACGCTCTTTTGTCGGATCTAAACGATCCCGTTAAGTTGATCTTAGTCTCAAACTGGACTAACGTATCCTTAACAAACGTTTAAGTTGATCTTAGCCCCAAATACGGCAAACGTATCCTTAAACCCTCAAACAGACTTTAGTCCCAAATTGGACTACAGGTCTTCCAACCAACTTTGGTTCAAGGGTACATCTCTGAACTCCTCTGATATCTGTCGTTGTAATCCTTCAACGTCGTCAGAGAGGTGACGGGTCCCGACGGCCATACATTCAATGGACCACTATGTCCCTAAACTGGAACAATAGAGCCCAAACTCTCTTTTGTCGGATCTAAACGATCCCGTTAAGTTGATCTTAGTCTCAAATTGGACTAACGTATCCTTAACAAACGTTTGAGTCGATCTTAGCCTCAAATATGGCTAACGTATCCTCGAACAAAAACCCCAAACCCAAATCTAAGAAAATACGGATTTGGACTAGTCCACGCCCTACGGGCGACAACATAAATTAGTCTCCGTATACAATCAACGGGCAACCACAAACAAAACAAACACACACGACACGAAGTGACCATCTGGAGAAGGAGAAAGTTTTTACCGCGATGCGGTAACGTAATTAACTGCAGGGGCTTGCACCTGCAGGGAAGAGCGTCCCCACAATCAAAAACCCCTCATCATGAGGGGGAATCTGACGAAGTCTACTAAATCGGCCGCATCCGTCTAAACCTTCGATACACGGTGTCATAAATCAACTTGGCATCTTCGAAGAGATGGATGGATAACACCAATTAGCATCTGCCCCGAATCTCAGGCAAGACGTCCATGCCTTAACCGCCATTCGGAGGGGAATAGGGATGCCTATTATTATTACTATGTATTGTTTTCGGGTTAAAACATACAAAGGAGGTGCTGCCCAAATTTCAAACGACGAAACATGTTTTCAAGATAGTTATAAAACATTGTTTTTCATTTGATATTACTTACGATTTAAAGAAAGAACCTGATTTCAATAAACCATTATTTCAAAACTTCATCTCCACTATTTTTCCCTAAAAAGGTTTAGATTTCCGGGCATTTGGCTTACTTGAATTAGGTAGGGTACTATAGACTTCACATAATTCAAGTGTCGGTCACGTGCCTTTTCCGGGTCGTGACAAACAAATTACATACGTGGGATCCTTATCCGGTATCTAATACGCAGGATATAGAGCAAATTGAGAAACAGTTCTCGATAACGAACACACCCAAAGAAGATGCATCAGCATGCTCTTTTCTCGTTCGGGTGGCGTTGGAATCCTGGTATTCTACTATTCCTTACTCAGACTTATGACAGTCATAAGATAGAGCGAGGCCAATGTTCCCCAGCTCAGTATAAAAGATGGGTTCGGTCAATACATCAATATTATTATCTTGATTAAGGCGTTTCATGGTCTCTACCTGGAGAGAGGGGAAGGAAACATTTTAACGTGCGCTCTTTAAAGATTAGATTGGTTATTATCTTATCTAATCAGGATGGCTCCAACCATTTTTATCAAATCTTCCTTCAAACCCTAAAAGGTAAGATTAGCCGGGATTAATTACACCCTATAAGTTGCCAATCGGTTAGCCAGGCAGGTATTGGTACTTCGAGGGAATATCCCCATGCTTTCACATGGAACTAATTAAATAACCTTGTTTCTGTAGGGGTATAACCCCGTTAACACCTTTCTTAGACACCTACTGAATCAGCTAATTGTAAAATGAAAAACTCTCTTAAGAGTAACACTTATTTGTAGTGTGTATCGGGATCCAACTATCTCATAGAAGGTATGTAATCTCATTGCAAATTTCAACACTTGAAATTCCCAATATCTGTTTTTACCCCTAGCGACTTATGATCTTGGCTATGGTCAAGAAATCATAAGCGCTAGCCAAGTTCAACCCGTCATTTCTTGATTGAATTAAACTCACCCGTACGATCTTTGGTTAAGGTCAATAAAGCCGTACGACTACCCTAACTCAATCGCATCATATGCTGCAGATAAGCGCTAATCAGCTACTGCACACTATGTCTTGGCTATGGTCAACAAACGTAGCACGAATACTAAATAGCACTTATCTGAAATGATAGAGGGCTATGAATGGTTTTTAAGAAAACGTTTAGCGTAATGAACTTGATATCGTTGTAGAATCAGGTGATTTGAAAAGGAGTGGTTTAAGCTCCATTTTTAAAATCGAATGGTTTTATAGCATTTGCTAGTTTTGCTAAACATGCCACTCCCGGTGAAGGGATCTCGGCTCTTTCTTCATCGAATGAGGTGCTAGATATTCATCAAGGAATACCATTATACAAAGCAAGAACTAAAGAAGCTATCAAAACAAAACGAGTGGGTTGTAGTATTTGCTAGTTTTGTTAAAGAGGACATTCCCGGTGAAGGGATCTCGTATCTTTCCTCATCGAATGAGGTGCTGGATATTCATCAAGGAATACTACTATGCAAAGCAAGAACTAGAGCTGCCTTTTTGAAAATTTTGATTCTACAAGATCTTTAGGTTTCTTATCTTTTCATTAATCTCATTAATGAACTCCCATCATTTATGTTTCCTAAACATCACAAAAAAGAAACGAAAATAGAACGTACGCTTATACCATCCACATTCACCACGGGGCCCCATCATGCATCGTTAGGTTAATTAACTAAAGGCAGAGTGAGGGCTGGACTAGCGCGGGTGGAAAACATAAGCAACGTTTATTAAATATATCATATATATGTATATATATAGCATTCGTATCACTTAGTTATATGATCACATCACAGAACCAAGCAGCACAAGTTAACATATGAAATATTGGATATATTAGGAGGTCCGTGTTTTAAATTAAGCCAGTAATGAAAAACACGGATTCCACGGTCATGATGAATAGCCAAACCCACATCCTTAGACCCTACGAGAGCAGCAAGTAACCCTGCCAATTATAGAGTTAGGAGACTCGGTTTCGTCCCCTCGAGATAGTCTCCTACTGGACTCTAGAACCCATTTACTTGTGATCCCTGTCTTGGGTCTATCCTAATACGGAAAAGTAAATAATATACATCAATGGTGACATCATCCTCAACCTGGAAGTGTCCCAATAAAATAATATTACATACATTTTTTACATGAATGAAAATTGAAAAACTCTCATCTTACGCAAAAAACCCCGGCTATTCAATTACAACGATCCAATATAACATATCACAGCAACACATAATATCACATGTCATCAACGTAAGTAAATATGCGTATCTCGAATGTCATTGACATATAGCAACGAGATCAGGGATACCCCACATATTACACTTACGGTTGTAGAAAAGAAATGAAAAACTACAATAATTAGAATCCGCATATCCTTAGACATCATAAACCCTAAATATCTCATATTCCGGATTTCATGCCTAACAAGATAAACCTTGCATTTTAGTCTCAAATCGAAAACACTTTTCAATAACTTAGTCGGGTAATTCAATAAGATTCCCGACTACCTGATCGAATGGTCGTCAGAAACTTTAGTAGATGGCCGAACCCCCGATGTCGTCGACGAAGTGCACTTAGGCGGAACACCGTGGTCGCGAGCACCCGAGTAGATGCTTGTGGCAATGGGGTTCTCCTAAAGTCACTTGGTCTAGGCAATGGGGCGTGGCAACCTAGTAAAGTTATCCGGCGAGTATTCGCATACTATACGTGATTGCGACAGAGTTTTCATCCAAATCAGAACTCTGTGGCAATCGATCAATAGAGACTAAAACTCTAGATTTATAATTAGCAAACTAGTTTTCACAAAACTAATTAAATGTGGATTCTAAATATCGTATCACATATCAAACTTATACCCGAAACGATGTTAAAACACGACTACAAAACACTCCGAATAGCCCCTACTTAAAAGATAACATAACATGAAATCTTGGCTAAACAAATATAACCTGAAACCCCTAAAACCAAGCCTACAGAACACCAAACAAAAACAAGCCCATTTTGGCACTCTCGCCGGCCAAAATTCCAAGTTTTGTGCTCGTTTTTCTCTGGTGTTCAAGTTACATCACAAGTAACATTTTGCACTTGTTTAAAAAAATTTCAAAAACCATTTTGAAATTTACAGAAACTAGGTTTTGGGTTCCGGTTTTCGGAGTTGTTTCGTTTTCGTAATTCTACAAACATCGTATAATTCTCTAGCTTGGCTCTGATACCATGAAAGTGTGTCCTAGCACCACCACTGGGTTTTCACAAGCATCCAGCATGCAATTTTAAAATTTTTTAGGGTGCTAATCTACGCTAACCTAGAATCTAACTAGATGATTAAGGTTTATAACATGATATAACAAAAAACTACGCTAAGAGAAAGAGATTACAACCTTTGAAGATCCTGTCATTCACTTCTATAGCTCCAGGTAGTAGTCCGTATGACTCCTCTAGGCTCCACTTGAAGAATGAACGAGCTTCCTTCGCGAACTTCGTGTCGAAGATGATCCACCCGAAGCTCCTCTAATTCAAGCTACCTCTTCACTAATCTCTTTCTAGTGAAGGAAACACCCTAGTTTAAATTGCTAATTTAAATTAGGAGGATGAAGTAGGGGTTTATAAGCTCACTTAGATTAATCCAAAGCCTTATGGTTCACATCACATGTGAGGGTTAGGGCTTTGAGATGGAGGAAGAAGGAGATAATGGTAGAGAGAAAGGGAAAAGGATCTAAGGAAATGATCTAGCAAGCAACTCAATAAAAGATGAAAAATGGCACACATATATCTTCACTTATTGAAACATGAATATTTTCAAATAGAAAATATGCACCATACTTCAATAGTCAAGCCAAACTAATTTAATAATATATGAACCATGCTTCACAACCATGCCCAAAATATCTCCTCCTTTTCACCTCATAATTTTATTTTCACAAAATAGAATATATATATATATATATATATATATATATATATATATATATATATATATATATATAATGAGAATATAAACGTAAGTGAGCATTAATATTAGTTAACATATAATTGTATAAAATATAAATATATATCAAATTATTAAATCAACACTTAATTCAATAATCCGGTTATATCATAAATAACCGACTAATATCATTTATCAGTATATCACATTATCAAATCAACACTTGATTCAATAATCCAGTTAAATCATATGTAACCTAATCGATATCAAATTATCGCCAGATTAGAATACGGTATCACATACTCATATTTAATCAGGCCCCTGCACATATCAGCATATATGACTTACTTCGTTTCGCTTGACCTATGAAACCTTTGTGAGGGACTCTAAAACCTCGTCAATACGCCAGCAGTAGGTGATGATCACATATGTCACCCACAAGACGTCAGAGATACTAGCTGGATGTAACGGCTACCCAAGTATTGAGCGGTCAGAAGATCAACAAGCAAGCTTGTCTGTAACGACTCTGTTTTTGATGTACAGAAATTTTTTAAAAGTTAATGTACAGATGGGGTATTGGTAAATCCTGAGCACAAGTTATAAATTTAATTTGTTTAAGAACAGTAAGAAAGCACTTGTAGCTCATTGGTAAAGCCTTGCACTGCTGTGACATGGCCCTTGTGTTCGAATCCTATCAGCCACTTATTATTTTTAATGATTTTTCTTTTAAAGTTTTTGGAAGCCCAAAAGTTTATACGTGCAATACACGTAAAAATGAAAAGTCGGATTAAATAAACATGTGCACTGAGATATATGAAACGACCTGACATGTGGCAAGAATCCAGAGCCCCACGCCCCTAGAATGGTCGATGAGATTACGTTGGGTTATGGCAGCGCCCTGGCCATCAAAGCGTGGCCGATTGCGGAACAAAAATTTTCAAAACCGGCGCTAACACAACCCGCTACCCGGATCTACCATGAACTCTAAACTAGCAAACTAAATATATATGAGTTAAGAATGGTTATACAGAATTGATCCGTGTCCTTCGGTCTTCAACCACCTTCCCAAGCTCCTAGAGGCCACCATGTTCTAGCTTGATCTCCGGTCTCCCTCCATCGAAGATGATCCGCCTGAAGATTTGTATTCCGAGCTCTTGCCTCAATAGTCGAGGTAACTAGGGTACCTAGTTCGCTAAACTAAATATCCTAGAGGATATAGGATGTAGTGATGGATTAATTTGTCTCCAAACACCCTAGGTTTCTCAACACATGAGACTTAAAGGGTGGATGTAGAAGAAGAAACTTGAGGATGAGAGTGAGAGGCAACTCAAGAAAAATGGCTAAGTCCTTTTTGTTGTGTTGTGTTGTGAGTAATAATGAAGCCTCCAATAAATATCTCAAGTCTCTAAAATATCTCAAGTCAGCAAAATTTCTCAAGCCTTCAAAATTTCTCACAACAAACAAAAAACAAGCATGCTTGAATAGAAACCACAAGTCACTACAAGGCCATGCCACAATAAATGCAATAAACACCTCATCCTCTCCACCTCATTAACCATTTAATCCTAAATGGTTAAAACTAAATGAGGTGGCATTTTCTAGAAGCACCTTATAATAAATCACAAGAATACTCCTCATATGTATATGCATACCCATATCCGTATTCCGACAAAATAAGAATACAATGAGATGAAAATAATCCAATAATATAATACTAGAATCCGGCTTAAGCCAAAGCCACTAGTATTATCCGTCCGAATCATGATACGTGCACAAATGCACATATATGATCGAACCCTGCCGTAAAACCATATGGCATATACATCGTTTCGCCCGAAGCAGGGAAGCCCTCTGTGTGGGACTCTAAAGACTCGTCAATACGCTGGCAGTGGGTTTAACCACAAGTACGTCAGCGGCACTAGCTGTACGTAACAGCTACCCAGGTATTGAGCGAAAGGGAGGCCGACGAGAAACTCATCCAAACCCATACTGAGTCTGTCCATGACAATATCTGTCCAGTCCGGTCCGTTCATCTAAGAGTATCACATATCGAGTCTAGGGGGTGGATAAAATCAGACCCCCTAATAACGCGACATTTCGTGTTGGTATGAAGCCTATCACCAACTGAGAAACTACTGATTCAAATCAGTAATTCTCGACTACCTTGGCCAAGGATTTCCGGTGATGGCCATTTGTGCACTGCGCGACATCAACTCCCAATACCTGGAAAGACGAATCCCCGACGATCCGCTCACTGCTTCCATATGGTTCGGGACTGTACCCAACTAAAACTTGTTTGCACGACTCCTTTGAGCTATGGTAGGGTAGTAATCAAATCACAATGGGAACTCATACGAGATAAATGACGATATCAGGTCGACAGATTAACCTGCACACATGTCACTTGGGAACTGCTATATGATAATAGGTGTACTACCAACTAGCAGGTTCACGGCGAGTCCGCCCAGTGTACTCATAACCAAATGAGCACCTGTATACTATCTTAGGTGAACAAACTAACACCAATGGCTTATGAGACCTAGACACCGCCCCTCGTCGGGCTCTCGATCAGTATACACTAGTCTATTCTTGAGTATCGAGGCCCAGTCTCGAAACTCCCACGACTAGGAACATTTAAGGATGTGCTTATAGACCACCCAACTCCCACGTATATGATCGCCATCATAATGCTGGTAGTCAAGCAAAAATCCTATGAGCTCTATCAACATGTAATACCATATAAATCATATACATGATGATAAAGATAAACTAGATAGCATACTATCATCCTGAGAAAGACTGTTCTATCTGTATAGGTCCTCCCTAAATCATCGCAATCGCGTGCCTGCGATTCACTAATTGACATAAGGGCACTATAGCCAACAGATTGCGCATTGGGCCGGCGCCGCTGGGCCCCCCATCGCAAATGCTCCAAGATTTTTCTCCAACACCCCTTGGCCTTCCCCCACTACTCCTTTTTTGTTTGAATTTCCTGCAAATTAACAGAGGATTAAAATCACCCATTAATCCAATGTTTAATGCATTTTTAATTCTCATTTTAATTTCCTAAACACTAATTTTATCCTATAAATACCACTCCACACCTTAGCCCTCTCCATTCTGAAATCTATCATTAAAACTCTCAAAATTTTCCAAGTCAAATAAGTTGTACAAGTGGAGTTAGCCTAAGGTCATTTTCCGGCGACGATTCGGGAAGATTCCGGCAACACGGCGACTCTATGAAGCTCTTAAACCCTTCCTCTACCTCCCCTCTTTCATCTAAATCAGTAAGTCCCCTCTCCTCTCCTCTCCTCCCTTCCTATTCTAAAAAGATCTCTTTTCAAAACTCGTCGGAAGTGGAGTTATTTCGACTTTCGATTTTAATTTTGTTAAAAAACATAACTTTTCTTAATAACCAAACACCCATATTGTTACATCTTGTTTAGTAATCATAAACAAACATTTAGAATAAGTTTTAATTCAAAATACAATGCTATACAACTTTTATTTCACTTTTACGATTAAATACCACAAAGTTTACCTACGACATTTTTTTTATCATATTTGCTCATATTACTTTTAGAAAACATCATGAGGTAATGACCTACCTCATCACAACACATATCTTGACATAGCATGATTTACTTTTGAACAATATTTTGTAGGACCATTACAATTTTACAATAAAATACCTTAAACTAATAAAATCGTATTCTTTAAATTGTTCTAATCAAATTCCTTACGATTGTGTCCTTACAAATCACTTTTGGGGAATTTGATTTGGTTGGTGCAGATTGTCGCACATCTATCGGACTAGTAGGGCAAGATGCAGACCTCCTCACGGAGCATACGATCTCGATGGAATTTTTATTACAATTTTTAAGAAAATGTGATTTCCAGTTAATAAATAAATTTATTTTTAATAACTATATATAATATTAGCAAACTATCTATTTTAAATACATATAATAAATTCCATGTTTTCCTAAACAAATGAATCACAAAAGTTCATGAAACTACTATCAAATATCAATACAATTCCAAATTTACACTAAAATACCATATAATATTCAATCTAGGTTTATATTCACTAGAATACCTCACATTTAAAAATTACATCCATAAAAACCTTAAATACGATTAATAAATACTTGAGGTTTATTTTGAAATTATATCAAAACTATTTTTTATAAAACCCCCTTAAGTTATATTAATTTATAATAATGACCCTAGTAAACATAGGTTTAAGTGGGACCAATTCTCTTGAGCCTCAGGGAGTCGAAGAAAGTGGGTGCTGCCTATTTAAGGTAGACAACTAAAAAACGGGGTTTTAAATATGGTAATTGTCTTGGAAAAATACACAAATCCTGCCGTCCATGTGCAGTAGTTACCGATAACTCCAAAACTAATTCAGGAATTCAATTCTGTTTAAAGTGTCGGACTCAATCTGAGTCTTAGTCAAATCTGAAAACAATTTATCCTTGAATACAATTCAAATATAACTCCATTACAACTTGAATCCATATATACTGAAACTTGAAACATGAATAACAGAATTCAATCAATATTAACATGACTTGATTTAACCGAACCATGAATATACATTGACTTGATTATATGACTATCCGTTTACATCCTTATCCGTTTACATGAACAATTGATATCATGGTTTCAACAAGTCGTATATCTACAAATTACTACTAAACAATACAATAAAACGTTACGGGGTTTTAAAAGGGTAGATTAGTACGGAATGTGTTAAAATTGGCACGATGATGGTCACTTTAATACACCTAACCTGAATATCCATTGCTGTTGTTCCGTGGCTTAACGGTTTCTTGTGCTCCGTATACCTTAGTCCACGGAATAGTTGGACTCCTCTCGTATACACTGGCATATTCTGTACCAAGCTACAAACAACTGCGTTAACTTAACAATCAAATATTATACCGGTTATATTTTCTTATTTGTCTATTCTATTTCTACCTCTCTTTGGGACTTACCAAGTGATTGTTCGCTGACGACATTCCTTTTCTCTTCTTTCTTTGGAATGTTGTCAGAAAGATCCGACCCTCTGGAGATCGAGCCCAGCTCAGATGACTTGAAGCAGTTCGCAGAAAACCCAGAGCTTTAGTCACTTGTATATACATTTACTTGCAGTTCATGCCATTGTTTAAGCATTGCTTTCTACATTGTATTTACTTTTCAGTTGTATTGTAAAGAATTTTAAATCAATAAAAAAGTTGCTGTTCATTTACATCTCATGTCTTTCTTGTATACATTTATACTATATTTCTTATTTACGCTTAGCGTGTTTACTTCTGAGTAAATACGTCGCGTGACCTGCCACGTCTCTTACCCGTACACTGGGAAGCGGGGCGTGACATTGTCCAAACTCCTATGAAGCCTATAAGTAACACTTACCGTACAGTCCGGTCTCTTCGTCTGATATGTCACATATCGAGTCTGGGGGTGGATACGTCAGACCCCAGTAACTTGACAAGTCATGCCGATGTATGGCTCATAACGGTTCAAGAAACTACTGATAACTCTTACCAGTAAATCTCATCAGTCTTGGCCATGGACTAACTGTTATAGCCAATCGAGCATAGCGCAACATCAACTCCCTATACCGGGAGAGACGAAACCCCTCCCATCGCTCACTGCCTCCATGTGACTCGGGAATGCACCCCAAATCCACTTGTTTGCACGACTCCTTTGAGCCGTGGTAGGGAGGAAATCAAAGCACAGTGGGAACAACACATGACACTATGACAATCTCAGGTCTACAGACTAACCTGTACTAGTGTCACCAAAGAACTACTATCTGACGATAGGTATGGTACCATCTAGGATTTCTCGGCGAGTCCTGTTCAGTGTACTCATTCTCTAATGAGCACCCGTGTACAATCTTTTATGTCAAACACCAATGATTATGGGATCAACCATCGCCCCCATACAGGGTCTAGAAACATACACACTAGTTTACTCTGGAATATCGATGCCCTGTCTCGATATTCCCTCGACTATGAATAATTAAAGGACGTGCTTGTGGACTACCCAGGTCCCAGTAGTATGATCCGCATCATGGTCCTGGTAGTCATGCAAACATCCTAAGGCCTTTATCAACATGTATCAGAGAGGCAGTATATTAATACAAGTGTACATGTTAAGATAAAGAGAAACCAGACAACATACTATCATGTCGACCAAGAAAGTCCTCTCTATATATATCCAAGCATCCACTATAATATACAATAATGGCCTCTAGGGCATACATATTCCTAACAACATGCTCGACGTTGCCACTGGCGCCGAGTGAGAAAAGCTGGAGACAACTCCCCCTCTGGACTTACTCCGCCAGCTCCAATGGTGGAACTTGACGCTGCTTTTCTAACTGGGAACAACTTTGATCCGCTTAGGAGCGTGCAAAAGAACTCTCCGACGACGGTCCTAAAGAAATCTCCCTCACCTGCAAAGGTTACCGTGCAGGCAAAGCCGGAGAATCCCCATCGGCGGCTCTTCTCGCAAATTCACAGGGTCTTGCGGAAAGTCCAAGATTCTCAGATCAACAAGGATTACTCTCGTCGACCGAAGAAAATGAAGGCTCGGCAAGAGAAAGATCACTCCTCCGCCATACAGTAGGAGACTCCTCCTACAGAAGTGCCTATCATAATGGCTCCTTCAACTTCGACCTCCCATAAAAGAATGAGGCCGGAGAAAATTCCACCGCCTACTACAAATTCCAAAGGCAATGGACCCAAACGCCCTAAGTCTACGAGCATGATCATGCATACGGTCTACATGGTTTCCCGGAAAGAAAAAAACCGTGCTTCTGTAGGTCATCGACCCCAAACTCGGTTGCTGACAAAAGCTCAGGAACAACAACAAAGGCTCCAGGAAATGCTGACCAAAATGGAAGCACTTACCGGGCAGAAAGAAAGTCGGGATTCAGCAGCCGAACAACGCCAAGAGCAGGAGACCGACACAGAGTTCTTGCGAAGGGTGATTCAAAGAAAAGATAAAGAAGCCACTGAACAAGCTGCTAACATAAAGCAGATGGCGCTCTTGTTTCAGGATATGGTTGGAATGATGATCCAACCAGAATCCCCAGCCGGAAATCCACCGATAATCATCGACGATGACAAAGGGGAAACATCAGATCCCCTTCCGGACTTATCAATGGACAAGGAGGAAACAATCTCCAAGACTGCTCTTAATGATTATATTGCTTAACAAATATGAGCTCATCAAGCTAGTGAGGCTGTTAGCCAAATCATCAGAACCTGACGACTGTATCCGGGCTAGTATAACCAAATCAAATATCCACTGGGACATACAATCGCCAAGTTCCATGCGTACAAAGTGAAATGCAACCCTCACCAGCACGTTGCACAGTTCATGTAGGGTTACTAGGCACTCTTATAAGGGTCTATAAGGCATCAAACATGTCCGATTTAAAATTTAGACGTGCCGAACAACCCAAAGCGAGGATCTTTGCTAGATAATTAGGGTTACACATGCAAGTAAACATCTTTACAACTAAGAGAGAGGGATTACAACCTTTGTAGTCTGCTCCTTCGCTTCATAAGCTCCGAGTAGAAGTCCCTTCGCCGCGATCCATGATCTCCCGGACTCAAGAGAGGCTCCACAACCCGAATGATCCATGCTTTCTTGTAGTCTTCCTTTTCAAAGATGATATACCTTGAAGTTTCTTTAACTCAAGCTCTCACTCACTAATGAGGTGAACACCCTAATATAATTGGCTAGATTAGATGAGGATGATGAAGTAGGATTTATGCTCTCTTTTATTATCAAATTCTCAAACTAATCCATCACAAAATGAAAACCTAGAAAGCTTTTGTGAGCTCAAGGAAGAAGAAGAAGAATGAATATCCTTTTGTGATGAATAATGAAAATATCATAATGATTACAAATGCAACCATGGTCAAAAATGAAGAGGCTAACCATTGTAGAGACTTAACTAGGGTTAAGGGTGTGGGTTGGGTTAGGAAATATCTCACAAAATATCATCACATGATATCTTTGCAAGAAACAAAAGAAAAGCTTCTAGAAGCTTCATGAATAAGCTAACCCAAATCAAACCCTAACCATGTTTAATCTCCACTAATCATGTTACATTAGTAATCATAACTTGTTACAATATTATATATCACATATATAATATATTTTGTAACAAAAGAAAATAATACATTTAACATATATCGCATATATATCAATGTATTACCCGGTGAGAAAATGAATCAATAAAGAGAGCTAATATTAGATAATGTAATGTAATATATCACATATATGATTATACATTAAATTATCGAATCAACACTTGATCCGACAATCCGGCTATATCGAATATAACCGACTAATATATCATGTACCGATTTTCGAATCAACACTTGATCCGATGACCCGGCTCATATCAAAATATCGCGAGAATATAATACGGTATCTCATATCGTATTATCCTCGGTCCTGCACATATCAAATATGTGCTCCTACTCCATTTTGCCTGAGTCAAGAAACCTCTGTGTGGGACTCTAAAGAATCGTCAATACGCCGGTAGCAGGTGATGATCATATCAAACACCCACAAGCTGCAAGTGGTCAGCTAAACGTAACAGCCACCCAGGTATTGAGCGATCAGAAGATCAATAAGCAAGCATGTACATTCTCCTGTGAATCTAATTAGTAACACTCCCGTACAGTCCGGTCTCTTAGTCTGATATGTCGCATATCTGGTCTAGGGGTGGTAAACATCAGACCCCGGTAACCGATAAGTCATGTCGATGTGAGGCTCATAACGGGTCGAGAAACTACTAGTAACACTTACCAGCAAATCTCTAAATCAGCCCTGGCCAGGGACTTCCAGTTATATCCAATCGAACACATCACAACATCAACTCCCTATACCGGGAGAGACGAATCCCCTCCTATCGCTCATTGCCTCCATATGATTCGGGACTGTACCCAAAAGCCATCGTTTTGCATGCCCTCTTGGACATGGTAAGGTGGAAATCAAAGCTCAGTGGGAATCATACAAGACTCTATGACGATCTCGGGTCTACAGACTAACCTGTACCAGTGTCACCAGAGAACTGCCATCTGACGTGAGGTATAATACCATCTGGGAGTTCTCGGCGAGTCCGTCCAGTGTATCCAGTCTCCACTGAGCACCCGTACACCATCCTTGATGTCAAACACCAATGGATATGGGATCATCCATCTCCCATCATATGGGTCAAGATGCGTATACGTTAGTCTACTCTGGTGTATCGATGCTCTGTCTCGATACACCCTCGACTAAGAACAGTTATAGGATGTACTCGTCGACTACCGTGGCCCCACTAGTATGATCTCATCATGGTCCCAGTAGTCGAGTATATATCCTAAGGGCTTTATCAACATGTGAGAGCAAGACAGTAAACTTACAAGTCAACATGTTAAGATAAAGAGAAACCAAATAGCATACTATCATGTCGAGCAAGAAAGTTCTCCCTATATATGTCCAAGCATCCACTACAAAATACATCGTATGTACAATAATGGCTTCTAGGGCATACATATAACCAACAGTTCAAAGTTCTGTTCGGCAACACTGGAGGCGATGGCAAATTGTTGTTTCGCCAGTTTGTTGGCAGCCTGTCAGAAATGGCATTTGAATGGTACTCAGAGCTCCCAAATAACTCCATAAAAACATTCACAGAGATGGAACTGCTGTTTACACAGCGGTTCACCAGTTCGAGCGAGCACACTCTAATCACGACATTAATTAATGTCAGGATAAAGCCGGGAGAAACCTGGGTCCAATAACCTGTGGTCAAAGTGCGAACAACGTATCGAATAATCTCCCGCCGTGGGCATGTTCATTGGGACCCTTGATCCTCAAACGACTGTTTCCTAGTTCATGACATTCTTCAAGCCAACAACTGTAACATTTTCAAAAATATAAAATATTAATTTTGGGAATTTTTATTATTTAATATTATTTTATTGATTATTTTAATATTAAATGCAAATAAATAGGAAAAACGTTAGAAAAATTATGAAAAATTATGGAAAATTATAAAATAGGGTAAATTAGTGAATTATGACATTTTTAAGTTTTTGTGTTTAGTTTGACACTAATTTAGTGCTAATCGCAATTAAAAATCGCTAATCGGTTTTTAACAAATTTGAGACAAAACATGCACACACTATTTTTCCTACACTTGTGCACTTTCTACCATGGTTTCTCATTTTGGGTTTACTATTCTTGTAAGAGGGAATTAAGGATTAAAAGAGAAAAGGAAAAGAAAAAGAAAAGAAAATGAGGGTAGGTGAGAGAGTGAGGTGAACTTTGACTTATACCCTTAGCCATTCTTCTTCATTCTCATTTCTCTTCCTCTCTCACTCCTCTTGCTGCTGCTGCCCCCTTCCTCATCTCCCTCCCCTCTTCAAAGCCCAAAAGCATCTCAAAAACAACCCCAAAACCTCATGTCCGTTTCATTAAAAATGTGCACAAGCTCGAGATCTACAAGAAAGACTAAGAAAGCATGGATTTTGGCCACTAGGGGCAACTCAAGAAAATTCTTGAGTTGCCAATTGAGGTAATTTTCTGAACCATTGTCTTAGTTTTAGCATTTCCTATACCCCATGTTAAGATTATATCGATATTGTGTGATATTATAGACTTGATGAAAACCTAGTTAGGGTTTGAGAGGAACTTAAGTGTAATGTGAAATTGAGCTCAGTAGAGGACTTGTAAACACCCTAGTGCATGAATTGGAACCCAAAACCTGAAGCTAGAACCAGAAATACGGATTTTAGAAACCGATATCGGGGAAATTGTGTAATCTGTGTAGGTTAATTTGAATCTGCTATCACCCCGAGGACCCTAAAATAATATTGAGTGGAAATTGAGATGTGCAGGCACCATAGAGGCAACACCCAAGACCCTAGCCCCCAACTCCATTTCCCGGCCGCCAATTTTCCTCTTTTGGCCGCCAATTGCGGCCTGGGTCCCACCTCCTTGGCTTGTTTTGGTTCTGTAGCTCCTACATTGTTAGTTTAGGCCCCTGGTATTCATAGATTTGTATAAATTGATCTCTGGTAAAATCTGGGACATATATCCTAAGTTGCTATTTTGGATTCGTGTTTCCGTATTCCGTATTTTCATTTCTGCATTGGTGTGTTTCGTTTTACCTCGACTATTTGGCGTTTATACGACGATATAGAGGATTTATATGTGGTTTTGAAGGCGTGCCATAGGTTCTCACCTATAGGCCCCCTTATCGTATCGTTTTGGATTTCATGCGCCGTTTTAGCTTGGATTTGGTTTTGATGCGTATATGCGACACTTTGATGTGTAGGTACTCATGAAGACTTCGGGACGACGAGCAATGCATGGTGACGTCCGCAAATGATGATGCGAGGTGAGTAGATTATATCTACAGGGGGAAGTCGGGTGGATGGCGTATAGCACCCCCGCAGTCCGTAGTTAGTATATGCATATAGTAGATGTGTGATAGTTTTAGTGTGTAGTAGCTTTGTGTTAGAAGTATTATGGATAGTATAGGGTAGAAGTGACTAGTGTAGTTCATAGTCGCGAACCCTAGGATAGAACTTACACCCACACACACACCCTTGCATATTACTTGTACTTGCACAGCGTTTGATGATATGGGATGACGTTGGTAATGAGTCGATGATGTGGGTTTGATGACGTGAGATCGGTGATTGGATACGATTCATTGTGGGATATGACTTGTGATCTCTTGCGGGCTTGGGATATGTGTTTACCCCGCATGCATACTTCACTGATGGTATCGTTTGGTGCTAGACATAGAGTAGTACCCCAGGCTATGTGATCTGATGATAGTGATACCTGTTATGTGACGAGATAGTGAGATATTGACCTGTACCCAGCCTTTGGGAATGCCGTACGATGATTTACCGTACGAGCCGATATTGATGATAGATCCGCACTCATAACTCGAGGATATCTTACGATACGACATTGAGGCGGGATCACCGACTATATATATATACATTGACTCAGATTTAGGTGGTTTCCACACCTACCCCTCCTGATTGACCGGATACTTAGATGTAGTTTGCATAGTAGATACTTCACTGTGGTGTTGACTAATAGATACCTGTATTTTCCTACTGTTCGCATTGCTGGCATATGTTCATTATTATGTTATTATCATGCTGTTAGGACACCAGCACCATTATCGATGATGCGTATGTTTCACGTACACTATTTGCCGACTCACATACTTCATCATCGATAATTGCCATGCCACTACACTGTAGTACTGTTGCATTCCTGATATGATTCTTGCATGGCATATTGTACACATATACCTGTACATCAAATAGTTGATTATGACTTGATATTCATACCTGAGACCTATATCACATTGGATCATTGCATTGTAGCTTACCTATATGTGACATGACTTGATATTCATGCTTGATACCTATATCACATTGGATCATTGCATTGTAGCTTACTTATATGTGACATGACTTGATATTCATACCTGATACCTATATCACATTGGATCATTGCATTGTAGCTTACTTATATGTGACATGACTTGATATTCATACCTGATACCTATATCACATTGGATCATTGCATTGTAGCTTACCTATATGTGACATGACTTGATATTCATGCTTGATACCTATATCACATTGGATCATTGCATTGTAGCTTACTTATATGTGACATGACTTGATATTCATACCTGATACCTATATCACATTGGATCATTGCATTGTAGCTTACCTATATGTGACATGACTTGATATTCATGCTTGATACCTATATCACATTGGATCATTGCATTGTAGCTTACTTATATGTGACATGACTTGATATTCATACCTGATACCTATATCACATTGGATCATTGCATTGTAGCTTACTTATATGTGACATGACTTGATATTCATACCTGATACCTATATCACATTGGATCATTGCATTGTAGCTTACCTATATGTGACATGACTTGATATTTATGCTTGATACCTATATCACATTGGATCATTGCATTGTAGTTTACCTATATGTGACATGACTTGATATTCATACTTGATACCTATATCACATTGGATCATTGCATTGTAGCTCATCTATATGTACATGACTTCTGATATGCTTACCTTTGTTTATATGTCGCATATGTCATGTTCTGATCATCCGCATTGAGATATGTTATTCCTATGAGCTCGATGTGAGAGGAGCCTATGTGCTCGGAGCCTATGAGCTCGATGTGATGGAGCCTATGAGCTCGATGTGAGAGGAGCCTATGTGCTCGGAGCCTATGAGCTCGATGTGATGGAGCCTATGAGCTCGATGTGAGAGGAGCCTATGTGCTCGGAGCCTATGAGCTCGATGTGATGGGAGCCTATGAGCTCGATTGGAGAGGAACCTATGTGCTCGGGGCCTTTATGGTAGATGTTACATTATATCTCCCTTATCCCCTATTTATTGTTTATGCATTGCATACATGATGCTTATTGTCAGTGGGTGACAGGTGGACGGGTTCCACATATATACAGACATGGTTCATATACAAACTGGATTTACACTGATCATACTTTATTTGTATATATAACAGGGTATGAGGGCGCTGTTATATATACCCTTACACCAATATTAGTGGTATGGGACGCTAATATATGTATATTGATATACTTGATACTTCATCATATTTACTTCATGCAGACATACCTTACACTGATGACATGTTATTACCTGAGTACCTGACACTGCATACATGATTAGATGTTACCTTGCCACCTTATTACACTCAGATGTACTCTTGTAGATTATATTACTGATCGTTGACTTAGGGTTATGTCTTGCATTCGGTTTTTACTTGTAGATATTTCTATTCACGAGTTGGCAACTCACCCCCGTTGTGCCACAGTTCTTGCAGGTTCTGCCGTACAGGTTTTATTGCGACATATCTGGCACACTACCTTCTTGCGGGTGATTTGCTCTTGGTAGGTGGATTCTTTCGCATCAAGAACCACCGTTGTATTGTATTTTATTCCATTGTATCTAGAAATTGTCCATCAACCAAAACTTGTATATTGTTTCAGACCTAGACTTTAGTGATGTATTATTCGACCTTAGAGTCGCGCTTAGTAGTACTGCGGTTTCTTGTGCTTGAGCTTTCCTTGGGGTTTGATCCTCGCCACTTGGCGTTGTATACTATTGTTGCATGTGTGGTTGTGACCGTCGATTGACGAAGAGCTAGCTCCCGCTTGGGGATGCCCTTATCATTGCATATATATATTGTTGTTCTTGTTTTACCCCATTCGGGGCCATTGTTACAAAAGAAACTCTGCCGAATTTTTTTAGAAAAGACTATACTGTTTTTAAATTGCATATTCGGCTTAGTTATTTAAAAACCTTGATTGTTAAACATGTAGTTCTTTACTTATTCTTAAAAAGGGTTTTAGATTTCTGGGTTTTCGGCTTACTTAGTCGCGTTACGCCTGTAGACGTTACGTGGTTAAGTGCCGGTCACGGGCCAAACTTTGGGTCGTGACAAAGTTGGTATCAGAGCGCTAGGTTGACCTTGGTTCGAGTCTGAGTTTGACTATGTGGAGCCTAGGGCGTTATTTATATACGGAACTTAGGCTTGACCTTACGGAACTTAGACTTGGTTGAGGGGGTATTAGACCCGAACTTTCGTCGTATTAGGATGACCCTTGGTTGATGGAATATGTGACTAAAGTAGAGTGACGTACCGTTGGTATGATCCGCGGCATACTTACGACACGCCACTCCGCTTAAGAAACCTTAGGATGTACATTTGTTTTGAGATCAGTGATTCCTTTCATATCCAGGATTATACATCCATTTGAGATCCCCGATTCTATTAGTTCCATGATCATACCTTCATTGATACTGTTCCTTCCTATGATCATGTATCCACTTTGGATCAGTTGTTTCCCTTCTTGCCATTGATGTGCTCTTTTGATACTCGATTGAGATTCCTGTCACCATGTTTGAGCGCAGTTTGGGCTGCTGCTAGGGTTACGGCCGGTGGGAGCTCGTTTGGTACGAGGGCCGACCATTGTGTTTTCTGGTGACATGGGAATGTCTCGAGTTAGTATTGCTGATTGTGACCTCTAGTGGAGGCGAGTGCTTGGATTTGCACCGGATGATCGGGCCATTGCTAGAACTGCCAATTGAAAGAGGACTGTTGATGTACAGCATACCTCAGAGATTGTGATGTCGCCTACCGTACAGACAGATAGACCAACTGTTGCTGAGATCGACAGGATGTTGCTTTCGGAGCTTACGAGCTGAGATTGCCGGAACTTTCAGGCAGATATGCGACAGATGATAGCTAGTCTACCCGATTTGAGAGACGAAGGTGATTCGTCCGATTTTGCGCCAGAGCGGGCCCAGTTGAGTTGAAGAATTCCAGTGTGGAGAATCTTACTCAGATCTAGAGCAGACCGATTCAGAGATGACCGCTTATGTGTTGCCTTTCCTGGAGGATTGAGGCATTGTTCGGCGTACAGGCATATGAACCAGTTGTTGCTGCAAATGATGAGATATCGCCCAGATGATTGGAGCTGTTGCAGCGTGAGCATATACTCAGAAAGATGATAGCGAGTCGCTAGTCACCTGAGGATGAATGACTAGGACATGTGGTTCGTTCGTTACCGATGCGAGGTCATCAGATAGATCGTTTCCAGCTAGAGACGATTTCACGCAGGTTCGTTGAGAGTCGATTGAGACGATCGAATGTCAGGAGCCCATTTTCCAAGTTTAAAGTATACGGAAAGACATGCAGGTGATTCTATGGACCCTCTAGAAGAATGAAACCCTAACTCGACTTAATGACCGTGTGACAGCCTTTGAACCTTAGGGTTTACGGCGGTTCCGCGGCGCCATTAGTGAGGCTTGGGTTTGCCCTTCTACGGCTGGACCACCGACGCTGTGGCATGTACTCGATACTATTAAACTGTACCCGAGATGTGAGCTCTTGGGGGATTATGAGGATCTGACGAGTCGATCGGATGGTTCGACATCTTTCGGATATCGTGATGGGACACTGCTTGGGAGACTCCAGATGCGAGCGCAGCCGTCGGAGCGCAGTTCGTGTAGCCACGATGAGACGAGTCCGAACCAGTCGACATTTGAGCAGAGTGAAGAAAAGAGTTCGTACGAGATTTCGACGAGATGACGTCCCACTCCGCTGACATTAGAGATGTGATACGCACCCAGAGGCGTGGTATATGGATATATCTTCCAGAAAGAAGCGCGATGAGTATGCAGCCGTTCCGGAATGAGCTTTAGCTTCAACATTGGATGATGACTTCCGGGCATTTCGGCAGGATTGAGATTTGAGAAAGGAACCTCGACAGGACCCTTCCGGAAAACGATACGAGAAGATCTGGACCCAGGAGTGGTCATGTTGCGCACACCCAGCAGGCCAGAGTTCGGCATTGTCGACGCGGTAGTTGACCAGATTCGGGTAAAGGAACTTACCCTGATGCAGTGCGAATTGATCAAGGACGGACGAGTATTCAGTATTCCTTCGATGGTTGGGACGTGTTCCCGAGGATCTGTTCGGCCTGACATCTTCTACAAAATGGTGAAGCTACAGAGTACGCGATTTCGAGTCCGTGCGAGAGACTTCAGATTGGCCGTGGCCGAGAACAGTGCAGTGCAAGGTAGCTTGGCGTGACGTCATAGTGGACGACGATGGAGACGAGTGGAACCAGAGGTTCGTGTGAGATGCTGACGAGCTGTCATTACTTCCCGTCGAGACTAGAGACCTGATATGCTTACAGAGACGTTGGAATGTGACCAATTTCCGAGAAAAGGTTGTGCTGAGGACACAGATGTCTATCAAGCGAGAAGAGGTAGTACAAGAAAGCCAGCCTCTGTACAGATCGGCATAGGCATGATTGGAAGAGCCCTTGAGCAGGATTCCTTCCAGGACATTGCTGCAATGATGTTTACACCCAGGATCAGATGTGTGACGTACATTCGGAGAGCTAGAGGCCGACGCCAGTGATATGCTGCCTTACGAGTGGTCATGAGGATTGACCGAGAGGTAACCAGAGAAGTGCCAGAACGGAATCGTCCCCGTTAGCATACCTGACAGGGCCGATGAGCCGATTGACTGCGAGATAGGAAATCCGCAGAGAAGATAAGGACCCAGAGTCAGAGGACGCCATACCGTGAGCAAGAAGCAAGTAGATATCCTGCGCTGCTAGCAGTGGATTGCACCGACTCCTTCTCGACCTTGAAGGAGGAACTACCGACGACGGTATTTATGATTTGTGATTTTGTGATTTGATTATCACGTATCCGTCATTTTGGATTTCGGTATTTTGGGCGTTCTGTTTGCATGATTTAGTTTTGATGACTGAGTTTTATGATATTGGTTTCATGCACCCACTGGATATTTATATATTTTGCGCTGAGTTATTACATTTGAGATATTGATTGAGATTTCATGCCTATCGTATTCAGTGATTTGATTTGCACTTCCAGCGTAGTTTTCATACATCTTTAGTGTTTTGATATACGATTTTGGTGCACGCCAGATGCACTAAATCGAAATTCTTCGTGCATTTCATATGCACCTGATTTTTGCTGTCAGGCACACACGTTGCCTACGACAGATGTTTCGTGCACACCCGTTGCACCTAGATGTAGTTTTCTACACCTGTTTGACACATATATGGATTTTGATTCCTTGCGCACCAGACGCATAGGATATTCTTATATATGCATTTTGGGGATTGATTTCTAGTAGAGTAGTACATTTTTTATGATATTCTCTATGTGTTGATGTTTTCGGAGCCCCGACAAATGGATTATTACTGAAATTGTTTTAGTAGTGGGGGGTTTAAATTTAAATTCGGGGACCGAATTTCTTTAAGGGGGGTAGATTGTAACATTTTCAAAAATATAAAATATTAATTTTGGGAATTTTTATTATTTAATATTATTTTATTGATTATTTTAATATTAAATGCAAATAAATAGGAAAAACGTTAGAAAAATTATGAAAAATTATGGAAAATTATAAAATAGGGTAAATTAGTGAATTATGACATTTTTAAGTTTTTGTGTTTAGTTTGACACTAATTTAGTGCTAATCGCAATTAAAAATCGCTAATCGGTTTTTAACAAATTTGAGACAAAACATGCACACACTATTTTTCCTACACTTGTGCACTTTCTACCATGGTTTCTCATTTTGGGTTTACTATTCTTGTAAGAGGGAATTAAGGATTAAAAGAGAAAAGGAAAAGAAAAAGAAAAGAAAATGAGGGTAGGTGAGAGAGTGAGGTGAACTTTGACTTATACCCTTAGCCATTCTTCTTCATTCTCATTTCTCTTCCTCTCTCACTCCTCTTGCTGCTGCTGCCCCCTTCCTCATCTCCCTCCCCTCTTCAAAGCCCAAAAGCATCTCAAAAACAACCCCAAAACCTCATGTCCGTTTCATTAAAAATGTGCACAAGCTCGAGATCTACAAGAAAGACTAAGAAAGCATGGATTTTGGCCACTAGGGGCAACTCAAGAAAATTCTTGAGTTGCCAATTGAGGTAATTTTCTGAACCATTGTCTTAGTTTTAGCATTTCCTATACCCCATGTTAAGATTATATCGATATTGTGTGATATTATAGACTTGATGAAAACCTAGTTAGGGTTTGAGAGGAACTTAAGTGTAATGTGAAATTGAGCTCAGTAGAGGACTTGTAAACACCCTAGTGCATGAATTGGAACCCAAAACCTGAAGCTAGAACCAGAAATACGGATTTTAGAAACCGATATCGGGGAAATTGTGTAATCTGTGTAGGTTAATTTGAATCTGCTATCACCCCGAGGACCCTAAAATAATATTGAGTGGAAATTGAGATGTGCAGGCACCATAGAGGCAACACCCAAGACCCTAGCCCCCAACTCCATTTCCCGGCCGCCAATTTTCCTCTTTTGGCCGCCAATTGCGGCCTGGGTCCCACCTCCTTGGCTTGTTTTGGTTCTGTAGCTCCTACATTGTTAGTTTAGGCCCCTGGTATTCATAGATTTGTATAAATTGATCTCTGGTAAAATCTGGGACATATATCCTAAGTTGCTATTTTGGATTCGTGTTTCCGTATTCCGTATTTTCATTTCTGCATTGGTGTGTTTCGTTTTACCTCGACTATTTGGCGTTTATACGACGATATAGAGGATTTATATGTGGTTTTGAAGGCGTGCCATAGGTTCTCACCTATAGGCCCCCTTATCGTATCGTTTTGGATTTCATGCGCCGTTTTAGCTTGGATTTGGTTTTGATGCGTATATGCGACACTTTGATGTGTAGGTACTCATGAAGACTTCGGGACGACGAGCAATGCATGGTGACGTCCGCAAATGATGATGCGAGGTGAGTAGATTATATCTACAGGGGGAAGTCGGGTGGATGGCGTATAGCACCCCCGCAGTCCGTAGTTAGTATATGCATATAGTAGATGTGTGATAGTTTTAGTGTGTAGTAGCTTTGTGTTAGAAGTATTATGGATAGTATAGGGTAGAAGTGACTAGTGTAGTTCATAGTCGCGAACCCTAGGATAGAACTTACACCCACACACACACCCTTGCATATTACTTGTACTTGCACAGCGTTTGATGATATGGGATGACGTTGGTAATGAGTCGATGATGTGGGTTTGATGACGTGAGATCGGTGATTGGATACGATTCATTGTGGGATATGACTTGTGATCTCTTGCGGGCTTGGGATATGTGTTTACCCCGCATGCATACTTCACTGATGGTATCGTTTGGTGCTAGACATAGAGTAGTACCCCAGGCTATGTGATCTGATGATAGTGATACCTGTTATGTGACGAGATAGTGAGATATTGACCTGTACCCAGCCTTTGGGAATGCCGTACGATGATTTACCGTACGAGCCGATATTGATGATAGATCCGCACTCATAACTCGAGGATATCTTACGATACGACATTGAGGCGGGATCACCGACTATATATATATACATTGACTCAGATTTAGGTGGTTTCCACACCTACCCCTCCTGATTGACCGGATACTTAGATGTAGTTTGCATAGTAGATACTTCACTGTGGTGTTGACTAATAGATACCTGTATTTTCCTACTGTTCGCATTGCTGGCATATGTTCATTATTATGTTATTATCATGCTGTTAGGACACCAGCACCATTATCGATGATGCGTATGTTTCACGTACACTATTTGCCGACTCACATACTTCATCATCGATAATTGCCATGCCACTACACTGTAGTACTGTTGCATTCCTGATATGATTCTTGCATGGCATATTGTACACATATACCTGTACATCAAATAGTTGATTATGACTTGATATTCATACCTGAGACCTATATCACATTGGATCATTGCATTGTAGCTTACCTATATGTGACATGACTTGATATTCATGCTTGATACCTATATCACATTGGATCATTGCATTGTAGCTTACTTATATGTGACATGACTTGATATTCATACCTGATACCTATATCACATTGGATCATTGCATTGTAGCTTACTTATATGTGACATGACTTGATATTCATACCTGATACCTATATCACATTGGATCATTGCATTGTAGCTTACCTATATGTGACATGACTTGATATTCATGCTTGATACCTATATCACATTGGATCATTGCATTGTAGCTTACTTATATGTGACATGACTTGATATTCATACCTGATACCTATATCACATTGGATCATTGCATTGTAGCTTACCTATATGTGACATGACTTGATATTCATGCTTGATACCTATATCACATTGGATCATTGCATTGTAGCTTACTTATATGTGACATGACTTGATATTCATACCTGATACCTATATCACATTGGATCATTGCATTGTAGCTTACTTATATGTGACATGACTTGATATTCATACCTGATACCTATATCACATTGGATCATTGCATTGTAGCTTACCTATATGTGACATGACTTGATATTTATGCTTGATACCTATATCACATTGGATCATTGCATTGTAGTTTACCTATATGTGACATGACTTGATATTCATACTTGATACCTATATCACATTGGATCATTGCATTGTAGCTCATCTATATGTACATGACTTCTGATATGCTTACCTTTGTTTATATGTCGCATATGTCATGTTCTGATCATCCGCATTGAGATATGTTATTCCTATGAGCTCGATGTGAGAGGAGCCTATGTGCTCGGAGCCTATGAGCTCGATGTGATGGAGCCTATGAGCTCGATGTGAGAGGAGCCTATGTGCTCGGAGCCTATGAGCTCGATGTGATGGAGCCTATGAGCTCGATGTGAGAGGAGCCTATGTGCTCGGAGCCTATGAGCTCGATGTGATGGAGCCTATGAGCTCGATGTGAGAGGAGCCTATGTGCTCGGAGCCTATGAGCTCGATGTGATGGAGCCTATGAGCTCGATGTGAGAGGAGCCTATGTGCTCGGAGCCTATGAGCTCGATGTGATGGGAGCCTATGAGCTCGATTGGAGAGGAACCTATGTGCTCGGGGCCTTTATGGTAGATGTTACATTATATCTCCCTTATCCCCTATTTATTGTTTATGCATTGCATACATGATGCTTATTGTCAGTGGGTGACAGGTGGACGGGTTCCACATATATACAGACATGGTTCATATACAAACTGGATTTACACTGATCATACTTTATTTGTATATATAACAGGGTATGAGGGCGCTGTTGTATATACCCTTACACCAATATTAGTGGTATGGGACGCTAATATATGTATATTGATATACTTGATACTTCATCATATTTACTTCATGCAGACATACCTTACACTGATGACATGTTATTACCTGAGTACCTGACACTGCATACATGATTAGATGTTACCTTGCCACCTTATTACACTCAGATGTACTCTTGTAGATTATATTACTGATCGTTGACTTAGGGTTATGTCTTGCATTCGGTTTCTACTTGTAGATATTTCTATTCACGAGTTGGCAACTCACCCCCGTTGTGCCACAGTTCTTGCAGGTTCTGCCGTACAGGTTTTATTGCGACATATCTGGCACACTACCTTCTTGCGGGTGATTTGCTCTTGGTAGGTGGATTCTTTCGCATCAAGAACCACCGTTGTATTGTATTTTATTCCATTGTATCTAGAAATTGTCCATCAACCAAAACTTGTATATTGTTTCAGACCTAGACTTTAGTGATGTATTATTCGACCTTAGAGTCGCGCTTAGTAGTACTGCGGTTTCTTGTGCTTGAGCTTTCCTTGGGGTTTGATCCTCGCCACTTGGCGTTGTATACTATTGTTGCATGTGTGGTTGTGACCGTCGATTGACGAAGAGCTAGCTCCCGCTTGGGGATGCCCTTATCATTGCATATATATATTGTTGTTCTTGTTTTACCCCATTCGGGGCCATTGTTACAAAAGAAACTCTGCCGAATTTTTTTAGAAAAGACTATACTGTTTTTAAATTGCATATTCGGCTTAGTTATTTAAAAACCTTGATTGTTAAACATGTAGTTCTTTACTTATTCTTAAAAAGGGTTTTAGATTTCTGGGTTTTCGGCTTACTTAGTCGCGTTACGCCTGTAGACGTTACGTGGTTAAGTGCCGGTCACGGGCCAAATTTGGGTCGTGACAACAACCTTCTAGACTCTAATCAATAAATTGGCCCAAATGGACCAGATGGACCACGAGCCTTCCTCCTCAAATAAGGACCCTCGATATAATAAGGGTGAAGGGAAAGCGGCCTTCGTTGCCAACACGCAACAACAACTGAGTAGCCCAAAACCAGCTGCTCACCAAAACAACGCGCGTCCACGCCCTTTGCATGTAACTCCATTAATCTCCCATCCTTGGTTGGAGAGTTGAGATTTAGTCGAGTACTTTTCTTTTTCAAGAGAAAACCATTGAATTCCTGCACTGCATAAATAGAAATTCCACCTCTGCCAATCTTCTCATCACTGGATGCCACCACATTAAAGTCTCCAGCCAGCCCAGTGTTTATTGAGCTCCAAGTGGAGGAGAGAGAGTCTTTTCTATGCTCTCTATGATTTGTTCTTCTCAAAGGCGAACCACACGTCCAAGGAGATAGTCTTTACTTGCCCAGGCATTAGGGAATCAAGCGATGAAACAACTTAGAAACATACCGTTCAGCCAACTCGACACAGCATGCTCTAAAGTCGGTTAATAATTCGACTTCTGATTTCATTGAAGGTCTTAGCTCACTTGATTAGGCCAATCTTACGAATTGTGCGAGCAAGATCCTTCTTCAAGGAGGAAGTCCTCAAAGTTGGTGGTGGTGGAGGAAAGGGTTCATTTCTGAGCAATAAGCAGAGACTGGCTTTCAAAAAGGGATTGACCTAAGGCAAGGTTGACTTATATCTTTCTAGTTTTGTTGGAGGAAAGACTAGAACGCGCTTACTCGTTTTCGCGCGACAAGATGAGGAAACTGTTCAAATTGGCAGTGTGTAACAAACTCATCATACTATCAGATCCACGGCGTCCACCGCAACTCGGCGACATCAACAATCTTAATTACTGCTCCTATCACAGAATGGTGAGCCACCCAATTGAATATTGCTATGTCTTCAAGAACTAGGTCGATGACCAGTATCAACAAGGGAAATTCGCGCTGTCCGATAACTGGAGGGTAAATCCATCCCAGAAGCACACTTCCAAAAAAGTGGATGTGCAGGGGCATCATGCTCACTTATGGAAGAAACTCTATGGGAATTTGTTCTTTCGGCAAAAACCAAAAGAATGCTGAAGGATCTATAGGCATTTCCAGCAGTCAAGTGGAAAAGCCTACTTGAACCCAAAATCATCGAAGGGATGCTGAAACCTCATCCCGTACCAAAAATTGTCGACAAATAGCAAAACCCCTAAGTCGAGCCTTCAAAGTCTTCAAAGAAAAAGAAGAAGACCAAGAAGCCTGTGCAACCTGCCGAGTATGATGACAAGCGCATGTTAGTGTATATGCCCTAGAGGCCATTACTGTATCATACTAGTTTGTATATTACTTAATGGAAGCTTGGGATATTCACCTTGTATTGACAATCTTGCTCAAAATGGTAGTATGCTACTTGGTTTGTTTCTATTTTAATATGTGCATGTGTTTCTTTTAGCATATTGCTTATACATATTAGTAAAGCCCTTAGGATCTTTGCTTGATTACAAGCGTTGTAATGGCAATCACACTCGTGGGGGCTGGGTAATCCACAAGCACATTCTTATACAGGTCCCTAGTCGTAGGACTATCGAGACAGGGCATCGATACTCCGGAGTAGACTAGCGTATGCGCTTCTCATCGCAGCAGGGGAGACGGTCTGTCCCACAGCCGTCAGTACGTCGTACTTGAGATAGTATGCGGGTGCTCGTTAGGTTACGGGTACACTGGACAGGACTCGTCGGGAACTGATTAGTTGGTACTATACCTATTGTCAGTTATCAGTTCCCAAGTGACATGAGTACAGCTTAGTCTGCTGACTTGACACTATCACTTCGCCTCGAGTGTGTTCTCACTGTACTTTGATTACTATCCTACCACGGCTCAAAGGAGTCGTGCAAACAGGTAGTAGTTGGGTGCAGTCCAGAAGCACTTGGAGGCAGTGACGGTTAGACAGGATTCGTCTCTCCCGGTATTGGGGGTTGACATCGTGCTGTGTCTAGGAGAGCTATTACACAAGTAGTCCCTGGCCAGGGCAAGCGAGATATACTGGTAGGTTTCCAGTGTTATCTCAGGGTGTTCTGGGCTACACTCCGACACGACTTGTACCGCTATTAGGGGACTGACGTTTACCGCCCCCCTAAGCCCGCCATGCGATGTACTCAGACGAACAGACCAAACTGTACGGAGACTGTCACATTCAGGATCAGTAGGAGTTCATATGGGTTTCACCTCGTCCGTCTTCTTATCGGCATCTACCTGGGGACCGTTACGCACAGCTAGTGCCGCTTGCGGTCTGTGGTTAAACCCACTGCCAGCGTAGTGTCGAGCCTTTAGAGTCCCACACAGAGAGCTATTCACCTTTAGGCAAAAGAGTAGAGGTCGCATGGTTTTGCGACAGGTCGCATGGTCTTGCGACAGGGTTCGGTCACATCCGTGCACTTGTGCATGTTTAGTGACCGGGCGGTTATTACTAGCGGGCTTTGGTTTAAGCCAGATCCTAGTATACGTTTTGGGATTGGTTTTATCTCGTTTGTATTCGTGTTCCCCAGAACGCGGATACGGGTGTGTATGCACAGTTGACAGAGACAGAGGCAGAAGATTCTCATTAGGGTTGTTGACTGTTGACTTTTGCTTAACCCTAATGAGAATTAGAAATATGATTAACAATAATATTAATTGAGTATTATAGTGACATGGTTAGGGTTGAAAGGTTGACCCTATTGACTTGTTGACTTTTGTTGACCGGTTGACTAGGTTGGACTTGTTGACCACCATTATGACAATGGCTATCATTTGTTTGCATTGACTTTGGCTTGCTTGTTTTGTTCACAATTTGCATTTAATGCAAGAAATGATATTGTCATTTGTCATGATAACAACCATTACATTATACTCAATTATTATTACTTGTTATGATGATTTTCGATTATGAGAGCTTGGATGGCAAAAGACTTGCTTATTCTCTCATTTTCATTTCTCTCTCTTGCTCAAGCTCTCCCTCTTCCTCTTGCTCTCTCTAGCTCAAGGCAATCCCCTCTCATGAGTTGAGAACCATTGCCTTAGAGATAAAAACACCAAAACAATCCTCTACTCATCCTTGTTCATAAGGCCTAGCAAGCCAAGTGTTCTAGTTTCTTCAAGTTTGAAGTAGAAGCCAAAAGGTAGAAGCTTTCGGGTGGATCCATCTTCGGCGTGAGGAGACGACGAGGTGAGGCCGATCCGTACACCACCAAGAGTTGAAGACGAAGGAGTTCAAGAAAGGTATAACCCCCTAACCGAGTAGGTAAAACTCCTAGTTAGGTTGTTAGGTAGTTGTTTAACAAAGATCCGTATTATGAGTCCATGTTACCACCCTAAAGAAAATCGTTTTTCACCATTTCCGCAACCCTGTAAGTCCCGGGGAAGGGTAGCATGGACTTACAGTGGTATCAGAGCCAGGTTAAACACTATCTAACATGTTAGCAAAGTAAGTAGAAGTTCGATCGTAGAAAAAGTCACGAAACACGCCTGAAAAATCAACTTTCTGCCGAATTTGTTTTCTGTTCCACAAATAATAAATCTTATCTTAAAATTCGGCTCAGGGTTTTTAGAAGAAACTGTAGAAAAATGGTCCACTGAACCGATCAAAGCGCCGCGGAACCGCGGCGGGAGCGTGCTCCCGCCGCGGATCCGCGGCCGAGTTGACTCGGTCGTGGGCGATTTTTCATGCAGTTTATTCAGTTGGGTGTTTTGGGATTTTTACAGTATGTGTTTTCAGCCCAGATTTTCCAGAAAGCAAAATTTGTTTTTGGGGCTTAAAAATCCGTATTTTGATCGAACTTCTAAAGACTTAAGCTAACGGGTTTATATCTGTGATGTGTTATATGTATTGAACGTCTGCTAATCGCTATACGTCGATTAGTGGGGGTTATACATATCTATGATCTGTAATGTTGATGGTATGTCTATATGAATTCATTGGATTGTCGCGGGTGAATAGCCGGGGGGTTGTGAGATGAGAGTTTTCTTTTCTTTCAATTCATGTAATTTGTAATTGATGTAATATTATTTATTTGGCCGCACAACTGGGATGAGGTTGTAGCCATCATTGTATAATTTCTTTTACTGTTTTTGCTCCTAGGATAGACCCATAGAGGGGGTGCACAAACTACCGGGTACCTCGAAGTGCCGAGTGGCCTACTCACGTCGTTGAGGGATGTTGCTTCGCTTCGGGTATTTGGCGGGTAGTTTGCCGCACCCGTAGGGGTCTTGGGTGGGGTATTGGCTATTCACCGCGACCATGTAATCCGCTTTTCGTTACAGGCTCGTACTGTAGGGTTCCTAGGCACACTAAGGAGGTCTCACAAGGCATCAACCATGTATATTATTTACTTTTCCGCACTAGGATAGACCCAAGGAGGAGGGCACAAGTAACCGGGTTCTGGAGTCCAGTGGGAGACCAACTCGAGGAGTCGAGTCCGGGCCTCCTAACTCTAGAATTGGTAGGGTTGCTTGTCGCTCTCGTAGGGGTCTAGGGGTGTGGCTTTGGCTATTCATCACGACCGTGGAATCCGTGTTTTATACTGGCTCGTATTGAAAACACGGACGCCCTAGTATATCCAATATTTCATATGTTTCTTCTGCTGCGATATCTGTGATGTGATCATGTGATGTTCTGTGATAGATACAGTATATAGTATATATAATATATTATATAGACGTTACTTATGTTTTACACCCGTGCTAGCCCTGCCCCGATCTGTCGTTAGTTACCTAACCTAACGGTGCACGAGAGGACATCGAGGCGAATGTGGATGGCATAAGTGTACGTCGTATTTATCTGTGATGTTTAGGTGATTTGAATGATGGGACTTCATTAATATGATTAATGAAAGAAAAGAAACCTAAGATGTTATAGAATCGAATTTCTAAATAAAACAGGTAGCTACAGTTCTTGCTTTGCATCGCGTTGTTTCTTGTAGAACATCCTGCACCTTATTCGATAAGGAAAGGACCGAGATCCCTTCACCGGGAGTGACTCCTTTAGCAATGACTGGCAGATGTTACACCCCTCGGTTTGTATTTTGATTGCTTCTATAGTTTCTGCTTTGCACAGTGATATATATGATATATCCCGCACCTCATTCGACGAGGAAAGGACCGACGATCCCTTCACCGGGAGTGACTCCTTTAGCAAAACTAGAAAAGCCTCAAAAGCACTCCATTTTTTTAAAATCATTTGATTCTACAACGATATCAAGTTCATTACGCAATACGTTTTCAGAAAAACCTGTAGCAGCCCTCCGTCATTTCAGATAAGTTGTATATAGTATTCGTGCTGCATTTGTTGGCTTTCGTCAAGGTGCAGTGTGCGGTAGCTATATGCTGCTTATCTGCAGCAGACGATGCGATTGGATTAGGGTAGTCGTGCGGCTTTGTTGGCTTTCGTCAAGGGTCGTGCGGGTGGGTTTAATTCAATCAGGAAATGACGGGTTGAACTTGACTAGCGGGCTATGGTTTGTTGGCTTTCGTCAAGGTCATAGCACGTTAGGGGCAAAATATTATCGGGAATTTCAAGTGTTGAAATTTGCAATGAGATTGCATACCTTCTATGAGATAGTTGGATCCCGATACCCACTGCGAGTAATTGTTACTCCTGGGAGAGTTTTACACATTACAATTAGCCGATCAAGTAGGTGTCTAGAAAGGTGTTAACGAGGTTACGCCTCTGGGAAAACGAGGTTTACATTAATTAGGTTCGTGCGAAAGCACGGGGGACTTCCCTCAAAGTACCGACACTGGCCTGGCTGAAAGATTGGCGAACTTGTAGCGTGCAATTAATCCCGGCTAGTCTTTCCTTTTAGGGTTTGAAGGAAGATTTGATAAAAACAGTGGGAGCCATCCTGATTAGATAAAATAATAACCAATCTGATCTTACAAGAGCGCACGCTGAGTGTTTTCTTCTCTCTCTCTCCTGGTAGCGATCATATCACGCCTTAATCAAGATAATAATACGGATAATTGACCGAACCCGCTTGTTATACTGAGCTGGGGAACGTTGGTCCCGCTCCAACTTATAATTGTTATAAGACAGAGCAGGAAATAGGGGAATACCAGAATTCCTATGCCGCCCAAACGAAGAAAGTGCATGAGATGCATCTCCTTCGGGTGTGTTCATTATAAAGAACTGTTTCTCAGTATCCTCTGAATCCTGTGTATTTGATACCGGATCAGGATCCCAGATATGTAATCTGTTACATAGGGCTACAAAAAGGTAGAAAACTGAGAACGGGTGATAAGTTTTATGAGACAGAAAACGGGGCAAGTGTTGCAGCCAAGTCTGATGGTCACTGTCACCCTGTATTACCAATACATTGATTCTGAACAAATGCTATCAGATACCGAACCTGATATACAAAATCATATCAGTCTCTTTATTAGTAAAGAAAGGATATAATTTTGTATTGTTGGATAATGTTTTGAACATTTCCTATATCAAAAGTTGATCGGTTCAGGCACGTTATCTAAAAGCATTGATGTTCTAAATCAAACTACCGTTCTTAGTATATGGAACACACACAAGAGGAAGAGTTCAGAAATGAACGGTTCCTTCTTGAGGCATTGTAGACTAGGTCATATCAATGCAACCCGACTAGCTGAAGTTACATGTAGATGCATATTTAAATCTTTTTGAATTTACATCTTGTGAAACTTTCCAGTCATGTCACAGAGATAAGATGACCATAGCTCTGTTTATTGGAAACAGAGAAAGTGTTAGTGAACTCTTGGGATGATACATGTTGATGTATACAGGTCCCCTGTCTACACATGCCAAGACTGGTTCTTTTTACTTCATTAAAATCTCTGATAATCTCTCAAGATTCAGACATATGTTCCTGTTGAAACACAAGTCCGAACCTTTTGAGATATTCATAGAATATAAGTTAGAAGTAGAGAACCAAAATACGGGTATAAGTATTATGTCCTATGATGAGATCAGGGAGGAGAATACTTGTGCATGGAATTCCTGGACTATTCTAAAAGAGAATGAGATTCCCTCTCAGCATTACTCCTCCGTATACACCATAGCACGATGGTATATCAGGGCGGAGCAATTCCTCCCTATTCGATATGGTGCGCTCTATGATGAGTACTACTGAGTTACCTGTTTCCTTTTGGGGGTTATGCACTTGAGAAGCTGCATACCTATTGAATTAGGTTCGAATCAGATCACAGCCTACCACTCCATATAAGGTATGGTATGGGAAGAGCCCATGTCTTAAGCTAGTTAAGATTTGGGGTTGTCCGGCCTATGTCTAAAAGCAAAATCCGGACAAGATCGAGGCAAGGTAAGTTATGTAGAACTGGAAAGGTTCCAGCTATGCAAACTACAGCAGATGATTTGGTACAACCAAAAGATTCAGTAGATACCAACGAACCTCTGCCTCTCCGCCGATCTAGTAGGGTTCCTCACCCACCTGAGAGATACTTCGGTTTCTCTAAGACAGTGGGAGCGAGGATTGCATCATGAGATGATGACCCAACTAGTTTCGAGCTGGCCATCAGGAGTGAGACTCTATAAGATTGGCTGGATGCTTAGCGATCTGAGATAGAATCCATGTACACCAACAAAGTATGGACTTTGGTTGCTATATCTGAAGGGTTAAATCCCCATCAGGAGCAAGTATATCTTGAGAAGATTACTTGGTGTAGATGGAAAAGTTGAGACTTTCAAAGCTAGACTTGTTGAAGGTTTTTTCGTCATCGACCAGGCGTGGATAATGATGAAACCTTTTCCAAATGACTATATTTAAGTCCATCCAGATCCTACTGGCCACGGCTACATACCATGACTACGATATCTGGTGCTTGGGTGTCATGACTGCTTTTCTAAATGATGTTTTAGAAGAGAACGTCTGTAAGTACACAGCCAGAGGGCTTCGTAAACAGTGGGAGCAGCGGAAACGTGTGCAAGATGTTTTATAGGATAAAGCAGGCATCGCGGAGTTGGAACGTCTGTTTTGATGTGTTAGTCAAAGAGTTTGACATCATCAAAATGGTAGATGAACCTTGTATAAACAAAAAGGTAGTAGGGAGTATGGTGACGATACTCGTAGAGTACGTGGATGACATACTCTTGATAGGGAAGGAATTTCCTATGCTACGCTCAGTCAATCTCCGCTTATTACAATGATTCTCCATATAGGATCAAAGTGATACCTACTAAATCCTAAGCTTTGGATCTATGAGATAGATCTAAATAGATGCTAGGATACTCACTAGTTGTAGTGAGATGGTATCAGTTGATCCTGGGGAAAATCACTGGAAGTGTTCCATGGTGATAAAGACGACTGAATGTCAGTCACAGGCATTGTCTTTACCCTCAGTAAAGGGACGGTATGTTGGAAGAGTTCCAAGCTAGATACCGTGGCATACTAGACGATAAAGGCTGGATACATCGCTACTTAAGATACTACCAAAGAGGTAGTCTGGGTGTATATTTGGTCATGAGATGAACTTCGTTCCTCCCATTGTATGACAATGGAGTTGTGGCTTTTGCCAGGGAACGCCCGTCCCATCAGTGATCCAGACATATTCTAAGGCAGTGTCACCAGATCATGGAGATAGTTGATCTCCAGGGTGATCGAGGGAAGGAGAGCAGACTCAGAGGATAACACGGCGGATCCACTCACGAAGGCGTATTCCCAGAGAGAGACTTTTATAGGATGGTTGAGTATGAGATACTACAACCACTGCTACAGATGGCCCTAGTGCAAGTGGGAGATTGTTAGTTATATGTATGCCCTAGAGGCCATTACTGTACATAGGATGTATATTGTAGTGGATGCTGGGACATATATAGGGAGGACTTTCTTGCTCGACATGATAGTATGCTATCTGGTTACTCTTTACCTTAACGTGTATACTGAATGTCTCTCTGTTACATGTTGGTAAAGCCCTTAGGATGTGTACTTGACTACCTGGACTATGATGTGGATCATATTAGTGGGGACATGGTAGTCCATAAGTACATCCTTCAAAGTCCCTAGTCGTGGGTGTATCGAGACGGGGCATCGATATACCAGTGTAGACTAGCGTATACCTTCTCGACCCATACAGATGGGCGATGGATGATCCCATATCCATTGGTGTTTGACATCAGAGATGATATACGGGTGCTCAGTGGAGACTGGGTACACTGGACGGACTCGCCGAGAACTCCCAGATGGTATTATACCTCACGTCAGATGGCAGTTCTCTGGTGACACTGGTACAGAGTAGTCTGTTGACCCGAGATCGTCATAGAGTCTTGTGTGGTTCCCACTATGCTTTGATTTCCACCTTACCACGTCCAAGAGGGCGTGCAAAACGGTGGTTTTTGGGTACAGTCCCGAATCACATGGAGGCAATGAGCGATAGGAGGGGATTCGTCTCTCCCGGTATAGGGAGTTGATGTTGCACTGTGTTCGATTGGCTATAACCGGAAATCCCTGGCCAGGGTTGCTGAGATTTGCTGGTAAGTGTTACCAGTAGTTTCTCGAACTGTTATAGACCTCATATCGACACGACTTATCGAGCTATTGGGGTCTGACGTTTACCACCCCTAGGCAAGATATGCGACATATCAGACGAACAGACCGGACTGTACGGTAAGTGTTACTGGTTGGATTCACAGGAGTGTGAGCGGGCTTGCTCGTTGATCTTCTGATCGCTCAATACCCGGGTGGCCGTTACGTTTAGAAGACCGCTTGCGGCTTGTGGGTGCTTGATGTGATCATCATCTGCTACCGGCGTATTGACGAGCCTTTAGAGTCCTACACAAAGATTTCCTGGCTCAAACAAAACGAAATAGGAGCGCATATGAGATATGTGCGGGACCGAGAATAATACCAGTATATGATATTGTATTAGATTCTCGCGATATGTGACAGAGATCGGTTATATGCGATATAGCCGGGTTATCGGATCAAGTGTTGATTCGATAAGTTGTTACTATTGATATTAGTCGGTTATATGCGATATGACCGGATCGTTAAATCAAGTGTTGATTTGATGATTTAATGTATAATTATATATACGATATATTACTTTACATTAACTAGTATTGGTTCACTTTAAATGGATTTTCTCACTTGATATGCACATTGTATATGTGATATATTTTTATACACTAGTTTGTATCATGTTTGATGATACATGCTAACTTGAGTATGTGTAAAGATTAAACCATGGTTGTGTAATGGTTAGGGTTTTCATTTTAATTATCTATTTATTTATTATTCATTTTGCAAAATAAATGAATGGTGGCTTTCTTTGTTTGCTAGTTGAAGCTTCATGAAGCTTTGACTAAGTGACCATTTTTGTTTTCATGCTTAACCCTAACCATTCCACTTAACCCTAGTTCATTCTCTACACTTGACCATGGTTCTTATATGATAAGTATTCCTTTTATTTTCAAATTTTACAAGTGCCGACAAACCCTAATACGGATCGTTAACTAGAATTTTAGGCGAAACTAGAAACTAGTTAACAACTTAACTAAATAGTGAACGGAAATACAACCTTTGTAGATCCGGTCCTCCACCTCCATAGCTCCGTGACGGTGTACCCTCGCTGCGATCATCGGATCCCGGGCTCTAGCGTCGGCTTCATCGGAGAAATGGGCGGGCTAGGTCGTCGACTTTGACGTAGATCATCTTCGGCATCGAAGTCGACGACCTAGCCCGCCCATTTCTCCGATGAAGCCGACGCTAGAGCCCGGGATCCGATGATTGCAGAGAGGGTACACCGTAACGGAGCTATGGAGGTGGAGGACCGGATCTACAAAGGTTGTATTTCCGTTCACTATTTAGTTAAGTTGTTAACTAGTTTCTAGTTTCGCCTAAAATTCTAGTTAATGATCCGTATTAGGGTTTGTCGGCACTTGTAAAATTTGAAAATAAAAGGAATACTTATCATATAAGAACCATGGTCAAGTATAGAGAATGAACTAGGGTTAAGTGGAATGGTTAGGGTTAAGCATGAAAACAAAAATGGTCACTTAGTCAAAGCTTCATGAAGCTTCAACTAGCAAACAAAGAAAGCCACCATTCATTTATTTTGCAAAATGAATAATAAATAAATAAATAAATAGATAATTAAAATGAAAACCCTAACCATTACACAACCATGGTTTAATCTTTACACATACTCAAGTTAGCATGTATCATCAAACATGATACAAACTAGTGTACAAAAGTATATCACATATACAATGTGCACATCAAGTGAGAAAATCCATTTAAAGTGAACCAATACTAGTTAATGTAAAGTAATATATCATATATATAATTAACATTAAATCATTAAATCAACACTTGATTTAACGATCCGGTCATATCGCATATAACCGACTAATATCAATAGTAACAACTTATCGAATCAACACTTGATCCGATAACCCGGCTATATCGCATATAACCGATCTCTGTCACATATCGCGAGAATCGAATACAGTATCATATATTGGTATTATTCTCGGTCCCGCACATATCTCATATGCGCTCCTATTTCGTTTTGCTTGAGCCAGGAAACCTCTGCGTAGGACTCTAAAGGCTCGTCAATACGTTGGTAGCAGATGATGATCACATCAAGCACCCACAAGCCGCAAGCGGTCTTCTAAACGTAACGGCCACCCGGGTATTGAGCGATCAGAAGATCGACGAGCAAGCCCGCTCACACTCCTGTGAATCCAACCAGTAACACTTACCGTACAGTCCGGTCTGTTCGTCTGATATGTCGCATATCTTGTCTAGGGGTGGTAAACGTCAGACCCCAATAGCTCGATAAGTCGTGTCGATATGAGGTCTATAACAGTTCGAGAAACTACTGGTAACACTTACCAGCAAATCTCAGCAACCCTGGCCAGGGATTTCCGGTTATAGCCAATCGAACACAGTGCAACATCAACTCCCTATACCGGGAGAGACGAACCCCCTCCTATCGCTCATTGCCTCCATGTGATTCGGGACTGTACCCAAAAACCACCGTATTGCACGCCCTCTTGGACGTGGTAAGGTGGAAATCAAAGCACAGTGGGAACCATACAAGACTCTATGATGATCTCGGGTCAACAGACTACTCTGTACCAGTGTCACCAGAGAACTGCCATCTGACGTGAGGTATAATACCATCTGGGAGTTCTCGGCGAGTCCGTCCAGTGTACCCAGTCTCCACTGAGCACCCGTATATCATCTCTGATGTCAAACACCAATGGATATGGGATCATCCATCGCCCATCTGTATGGGTCGAGAAGGTATACGCTAGTCTACACTGGTATATCGATGCCCCGCCTCGATACACCCACGACTAGGGACTTTGAAGGATGTACTTATGGACTACCATGTCCCCACTAGTATGATCCGCATCATAGTCCAGGTAGTCAAGTACACATCCTAAGGGCTTTACCAACATGTAACAGAGAGACATTCAGTATACATGTTAAGGTAAAGAGTAACCAGATAGCATACTATCATGTCGAGCAAGAAAGTCCTCCCTATATATGTCCCAGCATCCACTACAATATGCATCCTATGTACAGTAATGGCCTCTAGGGCATACATATAACTAACACGTACGAATTGCGGATTCCTAGTATATCCAATGTGTTCATCTGTGATCTGAAATGGCTATCATTTCAATATATCTATATATGATATATCTATTTAGGCGTTGCTTATGTTTTGCATCCGCGCTAGTCCAGCCCCCGCTCTGTCGTTAGTTAAGTAACCTAACGGGTAATGACGGGGCCCCGTGGCGAATGCGGATGGCATAAGCGTACGTCATATTTTGGTTGTTTACTGCAATGGTAGGATTAAATGATGGGACGCATTAAAAAGAATTAATGCAAGAAAATAAACCAAAGTAAAGTCGTTGGAACACTTTCAAAACCACTCGGTTCTTTTCAAAAACCAACTTTTTAATGCGGAGCTTGAGCCACTCCTTTTAAAAGCTATCTCGTTCCATCGATTATATCAAGTTCACTACGTTCACGGTTTCGCCAAAACTATTCGTAGCCCTCCGTCGTTTCACATGAATAGTCAATAGTATTCAAGCTATGTTTGTTGGCCAAAGTCAAGGCATAGTGATTGGTAGCTATTGGGTATTCATGTGCAGCATAGATAGATGCGTTGGTTTGGGACAGTCGTACCACCTTGTTGGCCAATGTCAAGGGTAGGTACGAGTGGGTTCAAATTAACCTGGAGAATGACGGGTAGAACTTGACATGTGACTTATGATTTGTTGGCCAAAGTCATGGTCATAAGAGCATGGGGCAAAAATCCACATCGGGGGTTTCAAAAGAACCTGAAACTTGCTAGCGCTGCATACCATTTGGAGCATGATGATTCTGGTAGGATTCCTTCAGTTTTGTCACACGATGATATTTGGATCCCGATCCTACTGTGTGTATATGCTACTCCTCGAAAAATTTCTCACTTAACGATCAATGCTATAAACCAAGTAGGTGTCTAGAAAGGTGTTAGCGGGGATACGCCCCCAGAGAAAAGAGGTTATTTAATTAAGGAACTTCACGAAAGCGTTGTAAAACCTCCCTCGAAGTACCAACACTGGCCTGGCTGAACGGTTAAGCAAGTATTGTACGGTGAGATTGATTCCGATTAATTCTTCCTTTTTGGTTTGAGGAGGAATTCGAGATACAGTGGGAGCCATCCTGTTTAGACAAACTAAAAACCACTCTAAACTTGCAAGAGCATCATGCTGAGTGTTTCTTCTCTCTCTCCTAATTGCAGCGACCAATCGACATGACCGGACTTAAGTTACTTCTAGATAAAAACATACTGACAGGGCCAAACTACAAAGATTGGCTCAGGAATATCAAAATGGCAATCACTTACGACAAGCTGGGTTATCTTCTTACCACCAAAGCTCCCCCTGTCCCAGGTCCCACCTCCAGCGTCGCGGATAGGGAAATCCGTAAGACCTGGGAGATCGATTGCGCGAAGGCCAAGTGCCTCGTGCTTGCCTCTATAGACAATGAACATCAGAGGAGGCACGAGAATATGGACCTCGAATCCATATTTCTCCATACAAAAGAACTGTATGGAGAGCAATCTCGTATCGCAAGATACGAAGTGTCGAAGAAGCTATTTTCGGCAAGGTTGGCCATCGGATCATCAGTAGAGGAACACGTGCTTAAGATGATTGGATTCATTGAGGAGCTCCCAGACCTTAGGACCACGTTAGAGAACGAGCTCTATACGGACTTGATTCTCCAGTCCCTTCCTTCCACTTACGCCCAGTTTATCCTGAACTTCAACTTGCAAGGAAAAGAAGTTGAACTTCCGGAGCTCCTCAACATACTGAGGAGTGCAGAGGGCATCCTACAGAAAGGTAGGGAAACATCCACTTTGTTTGTAGGAGGATCTTCCTCTTCTAAGTCCAAGGAAAAAGCCAAGGGAAAGAAGAAGAAAACCCCCGCCAAACCAAGGGGCAGTGTTAGTAAAGTGGATACGAAGGGAAAAGCAAAGGCAACAAAAATAGCGGGGCAGCTTGTGGGTAAGGAAGAATGCATCTATTGTCATAAGAAGGGACACTGGAAGAAAGATTGCAGGACTTGGAAGGCCAGAAACCAGAATCCGAAGCAAGTTGCGGCTTCGGCTTCAGGTGTGTATGTTATTGAAAACTGTCTTTCAATAAACTCTACTTCCTGGGTATTGGATACCGGATCAGGATCTCATATCTGTAATTCTTTGCAGGCACTGAGAAAGCGTAGGGTTTTGAAGGCAGGTGATATGACCCTCAGAGTTGCAAACGGAGCCGGCATGGATGCTGAGTCCGTGGGGGACTATCACCTGGGCTTGTCAGATGGACACGTTTTGGTTTTGCGTAATTGCTATTTTATACCCAATGCAACTTGTAATATCATTTTTGTATCTTTATTATCTAAAGAAGGTTATGAATTTGCATTTGTAAGTAATGTTGTGAACATTCACCTTAATCAAGTTCTGATTGGGTCAGGTACATTAAGCAATGGTATATACGTATTAAACCAACCACAGATTTTCAATGTCCAGAATACACACAAAAGAAAGTCTCCGGAAACTAATCAGGCTTTCTTATGGCATTGTAGACTGGGTCACATCAATGAGAGAAGATTGACTAAGTTACATACAGAAGGATATTTGGATCCATTCCAATATCAATCATATGCAACTTGTCAATCATGTCTCAAAGGAAAGATGACAAAGACTCCGTTCACTGGACACGGAGTAAGAGCGAGCGAGCTCTTGGGACTCGTACACAGCGAAGTATGCGGTCCAATGTCTACACATGCGCGAAGCGGTTTTTCTTACTTCATAACTTTTACGGATGACTTTTCAAGGTACGGATATGTCTTCTTAATGAAACATAAATCTGAAGCTTTTGGAAAATTCCAGGAATATAAGAATGAAGTAGAAAAACAAACCGGCAAAAGTATCAAGACACTGAGATCTGATCGAGGTGGTGAATACTTGAGTGCCGAGTTCCTGGATTACCTAAAAGAGAATGGAATTCTCTCTCAGCTTACTCCTCCGTACACTCCGCAACATAACGGTGTATCGGAGAGACGGAACCGTACCCTATTGGATATGGTACGGTCCATGATGAGTGACGCTGAGTTACCGCGATCATTCTGGGGATATGCACTAGAATCAGCTGCATATCTTTTGAACCGAGTTCCAACTAATGTTAGTTGTATGTATGCCCTAGAGGCCAGTATTGTACAGATGATGTATATTATATTGGATGCTTGGACATATATAGAGATGCCTTTCTCGCTCGATATGATAGTATGCTATCTGGTTGCTCTTTATCTTAACATGTATACTTGTCTCTTTATACTGTCTTATGGTTACATGTTGGTAAAGCCCTTAGGATGTGTACTTGACTACCTGGACTATGATGCGGATCAAACTAGTGGGGACATGGTAGTCCATAAGTACATCCTTCAAGGTCCCTAGTCGTGGGTGTATCGAGACAGGGCATCGATATACCAGAGTAGACTAGCGTATACGCTTCTCGACCCATGAGATGGGCGATGGATGATCCCATATCCATTGGTGTTTGACATCAGAGATGGTATACGGGTGCTCAGTGGAGACTGGGTACACTGGACGGACTCGCCGAGAACTCCCAGATGGTATTATACCTCACGTCAGATGGCAGTTCTCAGATGACACTTGTGCAGGTTAGTCTGTAGACCCGAGATCATCATAGAGTCTTGTGTGATTCCTACTGTGCTTTGATTTCCACCTTACCACGTCCATGAGGGCGTGAAAAACGGTGGTTTTTGGGTACAGTCCCGAGTCACATGGAGGCAATGAGAGATAGGAGGGGTTTCATCTCTCCCGGTATTGGGGGTTGATGTTGCGCTGTGCTCGATTGTCCGTAACAGGGAAGTCCCTGGCCAGGGCGGATTCAGTGATTTGCTGGTAAGTGTTACCAGTAGTTTCTCGACCCGTTATGAGCCTCACATCGGCACGACTTATCGGTTATTGGGGTCTGACGTTTACCATCCCTAGACTTGATATGCGACATATCAGACGAGGAGACCGGACTGTACGGGAAGTGTTGCCGGTTGGCTCGACGGGAGTTATAGCAGGTTCGCTTGTTCTCTTCTGATCGCTCAATACCCGGGTGGCCGTTACGTTTAGCTGACCGCTTGCGTCTTGGGGGTGCTTGATATGATCATCACCCACTGCCGGCGTATTGACGAGTCTTAGAGTCCCATAATGGAGTTACCTAGTCCGGGCGAAACGTTGTGGTGCGCGTATGCGATATGCGCATGGACCCGATTAAAATGCGCGTATAGGATACCGTATATTGATCGGGCGGCTTGCTTTTGGTTAGGGTCGTATGTGATATGGCCAGATTGATAAATCAAGTGTTGATTTATCATTTAACCATTAGATTCTCACTAGAAATCTTTTCTTGTATCTTTGGATGTATGGATGCATTCCTTATTGATTCATGCACATATGGATGTGCATGCACACATACATACATACATCATCTATCATGGTTGTTTATACATAGAAAACGGTGGATATATAAGACTCACACCATGGTTTATATTATGGATATTTATTTCTATTTTTGCTAAAACAAAAGAAAAGAGATAAGATTGAATCATGGTCAAAAATTTCTACACTCTTCTTTTGACCTAACCATTAGCACCTACCTTTTGACCATGGTTTAATCTTTCTCTTGTGTTTTAACTAAAGTAAAATTAAATATCCATAAAGAGATAACCATGGTTTGAGATGAAGAAAGAAAAATATATATTCTTATGTTTTTCTTTTTCTCTTTGGAGTTATTCTTCTCTTCTTCAAAAATATCCATCATCTTCTTCAACCTTGAGCTCTTGCTCTCTAGAATTTTCAAGTGAGCAAAATATTCATCAAGATAGGATTTTGAAGTGAGAAAAGCCACCTGTTTAGACCATAATATTGCATTATTATATTCCCCATTCTTATATATTTTACAAATAAACGGGTGCTTTTGACGCATGTCTGCTACATGTTACAGGTTACAGGTTCTTGGACAGAAAACAGTGAAAACAATGAAAAGACAATGCAAAAGTGGACTTTGACCAACAAACAGAAGACTCTTGATAAAGCCTACAAAAATATCAGTTTACAAAGAACAAAGGGCAGCGCAAGGTCCAAGATTACAAAGCGAACGGGTAGGAGTCCACTATAATGTTCACTGGAAATCTGGAAGAGAACCAGAACCTAAACTGAGAAAAGATATATAGAAATAAAAAGCCCAAGCCACCAGAAATAAGCCCAAGAAAATGCAAAGCCCAATTCTACTTTTTGGCCGCGGAACCGCGGCCAAACCAGGCCTTGGGCTGCGGTTCCGCGGCGGGATTAAGGGAACAGTGAATTAATTTTTACCAAATTGTGAGGCGGCTTTGACTAGGTCTTTTCTTAGGGGTATTTTTGTAATTTCAGACATGCGAAACAAATGTAACCCTAGGGTTTCCTATTCTTTATAAATAGGAACTCTAATCATTGTAAACTTTATGCCTCCCTTTAATGAATAAAATTTAGAAATCTTTTGGAGAGCATCGGTGTTTCTTCTCCATTCTGAAATTCAGATCTGACAACCCTGCATGGATGATTGGAGGGATGCATCTGTAAGTAATTTAAATTCCTTGCCCTAGGTAGATTTAATTTCATGCCCTACGAACTTGTTTACGGTTTAGCTTTTGGGAAGGATTTTGAGAGATGAGATCTCTCATCCCTTTCTTACCCACCAAATATTTACAATAGGACTCCATGCATACATGCACATACCGCTCCCTACGGCACTCTATCCCTCGAGGTAGCGGTGATACCGTAGTATAAAGGCCCGGGTGTGATGTTTTCCATGGAGGTTAGGGTAAGGATCTCTAAAGGAAGGACAAGAACTTAGAAGAAGGAACACCTTCCCGAACGGATCTAATCCCCTTTATTGATAATTACCATAACTCCTCACAGATCTTCATTCGGGTAAAGAAAGCGTTGAGATTTACTAGCATTTCCAAATCATCCCTAAACCTAGCCCTAGCAAGAATAGATCTAGTTAATTGCCCTAGAATAATTAGGTTTTTAGATTTAATAATTAATCCGAACACCCTTCGGAATTAACTCGTTAGAGCGAATCGGAAATTCACAACATCCCTGTGGACCGACCCGTACTCACCGGCTAGCTGCAAAGCGACGCCGTTCTTGATTGCGGTTACAAATATTTTTGATTTATCTTTTAGAAAGCGCAAGCACGCTAAATCATTCAACCACCACCACAACACCATTCTACACAAGTCTTGCCCACTTGTTTGGAGTGTTAGCTTCATTTCATTCTCTTGATCGGGTGAAGTTGCAAGCTTGGATAAAGCGGACTCCGGGTGGATCATCGGTGACCTAGAGGAGTTCAAGCGGAGCTTTTTCAAACCCCAAGTAGCAAAGGAGTCTAGTGTAGGGAGCTACAAAGGTTGTACTCTCAAAACCCTAGCCTTTATTTCATGAGATGATATGCAAGTTTTAGAAACCCTAATTTTTCTAGGAACGATCCGATGTTTGTTAACTTAGCACCCTAAAGATTCCATCTTTGGTACATGTGATGCTTCCAAACCCTTCATGAGGTGCTAGGCTAACCCTACAGTTGTATCAGAGCTACTAGGCATTGGATGTCGACCTATGGGGGGTTCTCACTGTGTGACAGTATGGCGGAGCATAGGCTCTTACCCCCAGGGTGTCCCGAGACCGGAAGGTGTTTCGGCGGGTTGTAGTCCTCGCGAGGGGGCATGCGTGAAAAGTAGCGGCTGAGGGACCCGTTGGTGCCACGACGACCCCATTGGATGGGGTGGCTGCCTGCCCTACAGTGGTATCAGAGCCGACCTAGAACATTAGGCGATACTTTAGCGAAGTCAAAACCCCGATCGAAACAAAATACGATCTTTTCGGTCACTCTCTGGACATTTTTTAAAATCTGGATATTTTCAGTATTAAAAATATGCAAAAATTTCAGCAGGTAAATATAAGAATTACTGTGAAAAACGATGCCATGAAGAGTTATATCCACCGCGGAACCGCGGCAATAGCCTGCTTAGGCCGCGGTTCCGCGGCCGTTCTGTTGCTTCATCGTGTCATTTTTGTACAGTAACTAATATATCTGCTTGTATATTGTTTTTGAGTATTTTTAATCTGAATTTAGTACTGTAAATTCTGGAGATGATTTTGGACTCGTCGATTCGATCGGAATTTTGATTTCGTGACTTTTCCGGATAAATTAGAAAGTATCGAATTGTTCGAACGAGTGTCATTTGCTCACTTTTCACGGGGTTTAAATCTTTCGGAGATACGTGCAAGTTTTGTGGTGGACCCTCTAGAAGAAAACAAACCTTAACTCGATTATAGGACCATCTTGAACTGCCCTTTGAACCTTAGGGTTTGGAGCAGTACGGCGTGCCACATGTGAGGCGTTGGCTTGACCCTTCTACGGCTAGACCGCTACTACTGTGTCACACTCCGGGTTTTTGAACTCCGCTCAAGAGTTGAGCTTTAGCGAATCTTGGGTATTTGACGTTCGTTCGAAAAACTTTAATACTGTCTAATTGTCTGGAATGTGATGCAATGTGTGGAATTCATATAGCTAGATATGAAATACGAAATATGTGATATTTCGCATTTACGATGTCTAAAGAGAATGTGGATTCCAGATATTGCAGTTTTACACTTTCTTTTCTGTGACCGTAAGTGTAGTATGTCGATATCGCCGGTTTTGTTGCTATACATCAACGACAATTGGGGTATGCATACTTACTTACGTTGATGATATGTGATATTATGTGTTGCTGAGATATGATGTGCAAGATTGTCGCGATTGAATAGCCGGGGGGTTTTATGTGAGATGAGAGTTTTATATTTTCATTCATGTAAATTCAAATGTAATGTAATATTCTTTTATTTGGGGCACTTCCGGGTTGAGGTCGATGCCACCAGGGTTGTATATTATTTACTTTTCCGCATTAGGATGGACCCAAGGAGGGGAGCACAGGTGACCAGGTTCTGGGGTTCAGTGGGAGGCCATCTCGAGGAGTCGAGACCGGGTCTCCTAAACTCCAGAATTGGTAGGGTCGCTTGCCGCTCTCGTAGGAGTCCAGGGTGTGGGCTTGGCTATTCATCGCGACTCTGGAATCCGTATTTTCTATTGTTGGCTAAATACTAAATACGGACGTCCTAGTATATCCCACATTATATCTATGTTTCTGCTGCGATATCTGTGATGTGATCATTAGATATGTTCTGTGATGGATACAGTATATAGTATATATGATATATTATATAGGAGTTACTTATGTTTTACACCCGCACTAGCCCTGCCCTGCTCTGTCGTTAGTTACCTAACCTAACGGTGCACGAGGGGACATCGAGGAGAATGCGGATGGCATAAGTGTACGTCGTATTTATCTGTGATGTTTAGGTGACTTAAATGATGGGACTTCATTAATGTGATTAATGAAAGAAAAGAAACCTAAAAGATATTGTAGAATCAAATTTTCAAATAAAAGGGTGGCTACAGTTTTGCTTTGCATAGCGGTATATATGATATACCCCGCACCTTATTCGATGAGGAAAGAGCCGAGATCTTTTCAACGGGAGTGACCTCTTTAGAAAAACTGGCAGATGCTACAATACTCGGTTTGACTTTTGACTGCTTTTGGAGTTTTGCTTTGCATAGTGATATAAATGATATGTCATGCACCTTATTCGATGAGGAAAGAGCCGAGATCCCTTCACCCGGAGTGACCTCTTTAGCAAAACTAATAAAAGCCTCAAAATCACTCCATTTCAAAATTTCACTTGATTCTACAACGATATCAAGTTCATTACGCTCATGGTTTTCAGAAAAACCTGCGTAGCCCTCCGTCAATTCAGATATGTAATATTTAGTATTCATGCTACGGTTGTTTGGCATGCGTCAAGGCGTAGTGTACGGTAGCTGATTATTACTTATCTGTAGCATGAGATGCGATTGGAATAGGGTATTCGTACGGCGTTGTTTGGCATGCGTCAAGGGTCGTACGGGTGGGTTTAATTCAATCACGAATTGTACGGGTTGAACTTGACTAGCGGACTATGGGTTGTTTGGCATGCGTCAAGGTCATAGCACGCTAGGGGCAAAATATTATCGGGAATTTCAAGTGTTGAGATTTGCAATGAGATTGCATACCTTCTATGAGATAATTGGATCCCGATACCCACTGCGAGTAATTGTTACTCCTGAGAGAGTTTTACACAGGACAATTAGCCGATCAAGTAGGTGTCTAGAAAGGTGTCAACGGGGTTACGCCTCTGGGAAAACGAGGTTTACTTTAATTATGTCCGTGTGAAAGCACGGGGAACCTCCCTCAAAGTACCGACACTGGCCTGGCTGAAAGATCGACGAAGTTGTAGGGTGTAATTAATCCCGGCTAGTCTTTCCTTTTAGGGTTTGAAGGAAGATTTGATAAAAACCAGTGGGAGCCATCCTGATTAGATAAGATAATAACCAATCTGATCTTGGAAGAGCATACGCTAAAGTGTTTTCTTCTCTCTCTCTCCAGGTAGCGACCATGTAATGCCTTAATCAAGATAATAATATGGATGTATTGACCGAACCCGCATGCTATACTGTGCAGGGGAACGTTGGACCCGTTCTTTCTTATAAGAGTTATAAGACTGAACATGGAATAGGAGAATATCTAGATTCTCAAGCCATCCAAAAGAACATGCATGTTGATGCATCTTCTTCAGGTGTGTTAGTTATTGAGAACTGTTTCTCAGTTCACCCTACGTCCTGGGTATTAGATACCGGATCAGGATCCCACATATGTAAAATGTTACATGGGCTACGGAAAGGTAGAGAACTGGGAAAAGGTGATCATTCCGTTCAAGTAGGGAATGGGGCAAATGTTGCAACCAAAGCAGTTGGCGAATATCACCTAGTATTACCAAGTGGTAATACACTGATTCTAAATGAATGCAATTATATACCAAACATGATGTGCAACATTATATCATTTTCTTTATTAAGTAAAGAAGGATATAATTTTATAGTAAAGGATAATATTATGAACATATTCCTAGATCAAAAGTTGATTGCATCAGGCTCGTTACATAATGGCATATTCATTCTAAATTAAAATACAGTCCTCAATATACAAAACACACACAAGAGGAAAAGTTCAGAAATGAACGAATCCTTCTTCTGGCATTGTAGACTTGGTCACATCAATGCGACACGACTAGCTAAGTTGCATAAGGTTGGATATTTGAATCCGTTTGAATTTTCATCTTATGACACATGCCGGTCATGTCTCAAAGGCAAGATGACCAAAACTCCGTTTACGGGACACGGAGAAAGAGTTACGGAACTCTTAGGGCTGATACATAGTGATGTATACGGTCTCATGTCTACACATGCCAGGGACGGTTCTTCCTACTTCATTACATTCACTGACGATCTCTCTAGATACGGACATGTGTTCCTGATAAAACACAAGTCTGAGGCATTTGAGAAATTCAGAGAATATAAGCACGAAGTACAGAACCAAACGGGCAAAAGTATTAAGATCCTTCGATCTGATCGAGGAGGAGAATACTTGAGCAATGATTTTCTAGATTATTTAAAAGAGAATGGGATTCTCTCTCAGCTCACTCCTCCTTATACACCACAGCACAATGGTGTATCGGAACGGAGAAACTGCACCCTATTAGATATGGTGCGCTCAATGATGAGTACAGCTGAGTTACCTATTTCCTTCTGAGGATATGCGCTTGAGACAGCCATGGACCTATTGAATAGAGTTCCTACCAAATCAATGCCTACCACTCCATATGAGATATGGAAAGGGAAGAGACCACATCTTAATTACATTAAGATATGGGGTTGTCCAGCCTATGTCAAAAGACAAAATCCGGACAAACTCGAGGCAAGATCAGTCTTATGTAAGTTTATAGGATATCCCAAGAATTCACAAGGGTATATCTTCTACCACCCTGAGGAACAAAAAGTGTTTGTTTCTCGAAATGCCACTTTCTTAGAAAAAAGTTTTCTTATGAAACAGACAAGTGGCATTGAGGTAGAACTGGAAGAGGTTCCAGCAACACAAACTATAACAGAAGACTTGGTAGAACCAGAGGATTCAGTAGTACCTGACGAATCCCAGCCACTTCGCCGATCTAGCAGGGTTTCTCATCTACCTGAGAGATACTACGGTTTTCTCATTGATGGTGGGAGCGAGGATTGCATCATGGAGGATGATGACCCAACTAGCTTCGAGCAGGCCATCACGAGTGGGGACTCAGTGAAATGGCTGGATGCTATGCGGTCCGAGATGGAATCCATGTACACCAACAAAGTATGGACTTTGGAAGATGCTCCTGAAGGGGTAAAACCCATTGGGAGTAAGTGGATCTTCAAGAAAAAACTTGGTGTAGATGGGAAAGTAGAGACTTTCAAAGCTAGACTTGTTGCAAAAGTTTTTCGTCAAAGACCAGGTGTGGACTATGACGAGACCTTTTCTCCAGTGGCTATGCTTAAATCCATCCGGATCATGCTTGCCATCGCTGCATATCATGACTACGAAATCTGGCAAATGGATGTTAAGACCGCCTTTCTAAACGGTGATTTAGAAGAGTGCGTGTACATGACTCAGCCAGAGGGCTTCGTAGATAGTGGGAGCAGCGGGAAGGTATGCAAGCTGCTTAAATCCATTTATGGATTAAAGCAAGCATTGCGGAGTTGGAACATCTGCTTTGACGTCGTTATCAAAGAGTTTGATTTCGTCAAAAACGTAGATGAATCTTGTATCTACAAGAAGGTGGCAGAGAGTAAGGTTGTCTTCCTTGTATTGTACGTGGACGACATACTCTTGATAGAAAATGACATTCCTATGCTGCAATCGGTCAAGCTCTTCTTATCACAAAGGTTCTCGATGAAAGATCTTGGTGATGCCTCCTGCATATTGGGGATTAGGATCTATAGAGATAGATCCAAACGGATATTGGGATTGTCCCAATCCAGGTACATTGACACCATACTAAAGAGGTTTAGTATGGAAGAATCCAAGCGTGGGAACTTACCCACGATCTCTGGAGTCACTCTCTCCAAAGAGATGTCTCCCAAGACTGATTTGGAGAGAGCTCGCATGCAAGGGATACCCTATGCTTCAGCTGTAGGCTCTATCATGTATGCAATGCTATGTACCAGACCCGATGTAGCATACTCACTAAGTGTAGTGAGTAGGTATCAAGCTGATCCTGGAGAGAGTCACTGGACAGCAGTGAAGAGCATTCTCAAGTACTTACGAAGGACTAAAGAGATGCTCTTGGTGTATGATAACGGAGAACTCCAAGTGGAATCCTTTACCGATTCGAGCTTCCAAAGTGATAAGGACGACTCTAAGTCGCAGTCGGGATTTGTCTTTACCCTTTACGGAGGGACGGTTAGCTGGAAGAGTTCCAAGCAGGAAACCGTGGCAGACTCGACGATGGAGGCTGAATACATCGCTGCCAACGATGCTGCCAAAGAGGCTGTCTGGATCAAGAAGTTCATTACTGAACTTGGAGTGGTTCCATCCTTTGAGCATCCAATACCTTTGTATTGCGATAACAATGGAGCGGTGGTTTTGGCCAAGGAACCCAGGTCCCATCAGCGATCCAGGCACATTCTGAGGTGGTATCACCTGATCCGAGAGATAGTTGATCACCGGGAGATCGAGGTCAGGAGGGTTGACACGAAGAATAACACAGCGGATCCACTCACGAAGGCCATTCCCCAGATACAGTTTAAGAGACTTTTCGGGATGCTCGATATGCGATACTACAGCAGCTGGCCCTAGTGCAAGTGGGAGATTGTTAGTTGTATGTATGCCCTAGAGTCCAGTATTGTACAGATGATGTATATTATATTGGATGCTTGGACATATATAGAGATGACTTTCTTGCTCGATATGATAGTATGCTATCTGGTTGCTCTTTATCTTAATATGTATACTTGTCTCTTTATACTGTCTTATGGTTACATGTTGGTAAAGCCCTTGGGATGTGTACTTGACTACCTGGACTATGATGCGGATCATACTAGTGGGGACATGGTAGTCCATAAGTACATCCTTCAAGGTCCCTAGTCGTGGGTGTATCGAGACAGGGCATCGATATACCAGAGTAGACTAGCGTATACGTTTCTCGACCCATGAGATGGGCGATGGATGATCCCATATCCATTGGTGTTTGACATCAGAGATAGTATACGGGTGCTCAGTGGAGACTGGGTACACTGGACGGACACGCCGAGAACTCCCAGATGGTATTATACCTCACGTCAGATGGCAGTTCTCAGGTGACACTTGTGCAGGTTAGTCTGTAGACCCGAGATCGTCGTAGAGTCTTGTGTGATTCCCACTGTGCTTTGATTTCCACCTTACTACGTCCATGAGGGCGTGTGAAATGGTGGTTTTTGGGTACAGTCCCGAATCACATGGAGGCAATGAGCGATAGGAGGGGTTTCGTCTCTCCCGGTATTGGGGGTTGATGTTGCGCTTTGCTCGATTGGCCGTAACAGGGAAGTCCCTGGCCAGGGCTGATTCAGTGATTTGCTGGTAAGTGTTACCAGTAGTTTCTCGACCCGTTATGAGCCTCACATCGGCACGACTTATCGGTTATTAGGGTCTGACGTTTACCACCCCTATACTTGATATGCGACATATCAGACGAGGAGACCGGACTGTACGGGAAGTGTTGCCGGTTGGCTCGACGGGAGTTGTAGCAGGTTCGCTTGTTCTCTTCTGATCGCTCAATACCCGGGTGGTCGTTACGTTTAGCTGACCGCTTGCGGCATGGGGGTGCTTGATATGATCATCACCCACTGCCGGCGTATTGACGAGTCTTAGAGTCCCACAATGGAGTTACCTAGTCCGGACGAAACGTTGTGGTGCGCGTATGCGATATGCGCATGGACCCGATTAAAATGCGTGTATAGGATACTATATATTGATCGGGCGGCTTGATTTTGGTTAGGGTCGTATGTGATATGGCCGGATTGATAAATCAAGTGTTGATTTATCATTTAACCATTAGATTCTCACTAGAAATCTTTTCTTGTATCTTTGGATGTATGGATGCATGTATGCATTCCTTATTGATTCATGCACATATACATACATACATCATCTATCATGGTTGTTTATACATAGAAAATGGTGGATATATAAGACTCACACCATGGTTTATATTATGGGTATTTATTTCTATTTTTGCTAAAACAAAAGAAAAGAGATAAGATTGAATCATGGTCAAAAATTTCTACACTCTTCTTTTGACCTAACCATTAACACCTACCTTTTGACCATGGTTTAATCTTTCTCTTGTGTTTTAACTAAAGTAAAATTAAATATCCATAAAGAGATAACCATGGTTTGAGATGAAGAAAGAAAAATATATATTCTTATGTTTTTCTTTTTCTCTTTGGAGTTATTCTTCTCTTCTTCAAAAATATCCATCATCTTCTTCAACCTTGAGCTCTTGCTCTCTAGAATTTTCAAGTGAGCAAAATATTCATCAAGATAGGATTTTGAAGTGAGAAAAGCCACCACAACACCATTCTACACAAATCTAGCCCACTTGTTTGGAGTGTTAGCTTCATTTCATTCTCTTGATCGGGTCAAGTTGCAAGCTTGGATAAAGCGGACTCCGGGTGGATCATCGGTGACCTAGAGGAGTTCAAGCGGAGCTTTTTCAAACCTCAAGTAGCCAAGGAGTCTAACGTAGGGAGCTACAAAGGTTTTACTCTCAAAACCCTAGCCTTTCTTTCATGAGATGATTGTTGGGGTAAAAATTTACACCCCCGTTGACCGAATCAAAGTCAAGGTCAACCCCAAGCCAGGTAGGCCCAAGCCCAGGTCAAACGGGCCCCTGCCCAAGTCGAGCCCGCGGCCAGCCTCCTCCATGCTAAAATATTGATCATTGTATAAATAATTTTCATATAATTTTTTATGCATGAATGTATGCAAAATGGGCATAAAGCCAAATTTTTGTAAACCCATGGCTTATGTACAAAAATGAAATGGCACATGAGCCATGGGATAGGCAAAAATGCCATTTTGTGAAGCCCAAGGGGCTATATGCAAATATGTAAGCCTATAAAAGGCAAAATGATGATGAATAAAGGAACACTTTTTCATTCTCTCCACAAAAAATTTTAGATCTGAGATCTTTTGTGCCTCCTGCTCCTTCTCCAAGGTTCTAAACCTTCTCATTTCTTTTGAATTAAATCAAGAGTTTTGCTCTTTCTTTTCAAAAACTAAGAAGTCTTTCACCACAAAACCCACAAAGGGGAACTTGGATCTACCATTAGATCTCAGAAATGAAAGATTTTTTTTGATCTCACATCTCTTGATCATCAAGATCCAGCCAACAGAGGAGGAAGAAGAAGAACCCCCTTCATCAACCAAAACATTTTAGGAGTTTAACTCCATATATATATATATATATAATAAATTTTTCCTTTCTGAAGCATAGCTTCTGGTTCTGGGACTAAAAGTCCCTTTGGCTCGCCAGCGCACTGCGCTGGAGCGCAAAGCGCCCACGGGCCGACACGTGGCGCGCTTGCGCTCAGGCGCACTGCGCTCGAGCGCAAAGCGCCCACGTGCCGACACGTGGCGCGCTTGAGCTCAGGCGCACTGCGCTCGAGCGCAAAGCGCCCACATGCCGACACGTGGCGTGCTGCGCTCAGGCGCACTGCGCTCGAGCGCAAAACACCCACGTGCCGACACGTGGCGCGCTTGCGCTCAAGCGCACTGCGCTCCAGCGCAAAGCGCCCACGTACCGACACATGGCGCACTTGCGCTCAGGCGCACTGCGCTCGAGCGCAAAGCGTCCACATGCCGACACGTGGCGCGCTTGCGCCTGAGCGCACAGCACCTAAGCGCACAGCGCTCAAGGCGCTGGCCCCACGCATCCTTCGGATGCCTTTTCCCCCTCTTTCTTTTATATATATATATATATATATATATATATATACATGCATACGTATATATATCTATACATATGTATACATATTTACACACACACATACTCCACGACACTGTCCCTATTAGAAAAAAATTTCTAACGGGGCGCTACCCCGCACCCCGCAAGGGGGCTGCTAGCCCCCTTTGACCCCCAGCCCGCTATCCGGATAGCGGGACCCCCGTAAAAAACTCTGCGTGGCTCCCGATATATCCAAAACCCCTCTTTCAAAACACAACACACGCACACTGCACATTGAGTTTGCATGACCATTTTAACCCGTTAATCGGAGGTTCCCGCGCCCCAAAGGCGAGGGGTAATTAACGGCAGCTTAGTCCGCGGCTGCCGGAGATTCGGATCCCCACAATCATTAAACCCCGGCCTACCCTAGGCAGGGAGAATTTGTAGTACGCCTGACAAGCGCGCTTTTATTCCCATCTCAATGGGGTGACGAAAAAACCCAACAGATTCCGGCACGCCCGGTGGGACCAATCTTTCCTCCCATATTTCGGGTTAAGCGTTCATGCGAACTCAATCAATATACATACCTGTATTTATCCTAAGAATAATGCTTTTCCATGCAGATTTTCAAGCAATCACCTTCCGATGATGTCTTCGATGATGAACTCAGCTCCCGTCTCCTACACGATGAGGATAGACTCTAGGACGGTCCTTCCGGCCAGTCTCGGGCGACAATGGAAGGAGCCGCTGCTACCATTCGGCTCTATTGTGTTCATGCCAGTTGGCGCCATCCCAGCTCCTCAAGCCCCGGTGGCAGACAAACCGGTCTCGAAAGGCAGGAGACCAAATGTGGTGATCTCAAGGGCGCCCCAACCCAAACGCAAGTCGGTGTCTGAATGAATTTCCTTGGCCCCAGCTGGGGGCAAGGCCATCAACACCAATAAAGCTACAACGCGTCCTGAGCAAGCTCCAGCGGTGCCCTTGACCACTGCTCGATCGTGTGTCTTCTCTAAGCTCCCCTATGATCAACTCACAATGGCTTCCCGGGTAGCAGATGCCCGCCAAGCCTTCAAAATTGAGAAGCTGAGGGAGAAAAGGCTCAGATATAGAGCCAACAAAAGGGCTAGGGCTACTGCCAGGCTAAACCTCATGAGGTTCGAAGAACAGGGTTACCCCGCCAAAGATGAGGGGATGGCTGAATGTGTTATCCACACTGTCTACGTGGTGGGCACGCGCAGCAAGAGTTAGGACGGGGCTACCACATCTCAAATCCAATCTGGCTTGAATGTGGTTGCCACTTCCCAAGAACAGCCGCCTCCGCTGGATGATGAAAACCCTCTCGATGAGGCTGATAGGCAGAAAGAGCCCTCAATTCATGAGGAGTCAGGCTCGGAAAGCGAAGATGAGCCAACTTTCCGTCCTAAGACCGCAGAGCAGCAACTTCTCCAAGAGCTCCGAAAATAGCTCAGAAACAAAGATAAGGAGATGGCCAAGCTCTACTCAAAGATCGACGACTTGACAAATGTCGTCTTACGGCTTACGGCCCAACTTGCCTCTCAGCCGCCCAATCAAGCACAGGGCTCAGCTCATGAACCGGGAAACGGTGTCCCGAGACAGCCGACGCCCATTCCCTTAAATCCAAAAGTGGGCGGACCGCATGAAAATCAGTCGCATCCTATCTCAGCAAATGTCTTGGCTACCGATGACAGTAGCCCGCTAACTCAAGTTCAAATTATGGATTTGGTTGCCAGCAAAGTCAAAACACTGGTAGCCGAAGCTGAAGCGCAAAAAGATGTTAGCAGTAGCTGGAGACCATATCCTGCTCAATATGATCTGGTAGAATTTCCTAGCGGCTATGTCATCCCTAAATTCGGAAGATTTGATGGGACAGGAAATGCGAATCAGCACATCGCCCACTTCAAAGCCTCATGCGGGAATACTGGGGGCAATGATGCGCTTCTCCTTCGCCAGTTCGTTAATAGCTTGACCGATGTTGCTTTCGACTGGTACGCGAGCATACCGGATGGCTCCGTTACTACTTTCGTCCAAATGGAGTCTTTGTTTCGACAAAGATTCATGAGCGTCAGCGATAAGATCACCATTGCCGAGCTCGTAAGGACCAAGCCCAAGAACAACGAAAGCAGCACGGATTTTATAACCCGATGGCGCAATCTCTCCGTCAAATGTGAACCGCCGATAGAGCAGGACCAATCTGTCAGTCTCCTCGTCGGAAATCTCAACAACTGGATGGCCCCGTTTCTATGTACCGTGGGTCTCAAAACATTCCAAGAGCTGACCAGGAAAGTCCAGATGATGGAGCGCTCAAAACAGGAGTCCTCGAATTCTCAAAATAACAACAGGTCCTAGAGAAACCAGAAGGACGATAATCGTAAAGGCGGAAACTCCGATGATTCTGAATCTTTCAACACTTCGGCTAACCGAAATAAGCAAGGGATGAGCGGACCTAGCGCCAACCAGCCTCGGAAGCCAATGTTCGGAGAGGGACGAGAATCTCCACTGAAAGAGAAGCTGGATAAGGTCTATTCCTTCAGAAGGGACAAAATCCATAAAATATTCAAAGACGCCCTGAAGAACGGTCTACAACTGCCAGAGTCAAAAAGATCGCAGGAAGCGAATAGGACCGACGACCCCAAATACTGCCCCTATCATAGAGTGATAGGTCATGCTATTGAGGACTGCTTCGTCTTCAATGATTGGGTCGAAAAGCAATACAAGGCAGGAGAGATAGAACTGTCTAAAGGCGTGTTAACAAACAGTCCAGCTGCGACTGCCAATTTCATACAAACGGAGACCGAAGTTCTTCGTGAAACTGATTCTCTCAGACATCTGCCTTTCTCTGAAAACAATCGACCACCACGTCATTAAACTGGGAACAGTCGACCACCACGTCATTAAACTGGGAACAGTTGACCTCTAAGTCGTTAAACTGGGAATGTAAAAAAAAATGTAAATAAAAAAAAATTTGTAAATAAAAGGAAAATAAAGAAAAGCCGAAATGATGGGGCAACTCGCAATAAAAATCAGCGAGTAAAATAAAGATGAAAATAAAGCCGAAATGATGGGGCAACCGCGAATAAAAGCCAAAATGATGGGGCAATCGCGATCTTCGCGATAAGAAAAGCTGAAATGATAGAGCAATCACGGTAAAACAAAAAAAACACAAAACAAAAAAGTGGCGAATGATGAGTCGCTCCTGGTACCATATTCTAGTGCAGCGATACAGACGCCAACCAAAATCCAGTTTCCCAAAAATCTTCCGCCCTACGGCCAGTCCCCAATTTGACTACCGTATACAATCCACGGGCTCAAATAATTCTCAGTATACCCATGCCCCACCGCGACCACCAGTTACGCGGCTGGTCTCCGCCTTTGGAATTATGCTTCATTGGAAAGACCCACTCATGTGTCCTCACGATGCATGAGGAGAACAAACCTTCGTGAGATCCTTACGACTCACCAAGGAAAAACACACTTAGGAGTACTCACGACTCTTAAGGAAAAAATACACTTGCGGGATCCTTACGACTCGTAGGGAGAAAATGCTTTTATGGGACCCTCACGGCCCATAAAATTGAAAAGTCTTAGGTGATAGGGATCTAAACCTGTCTCCTAAGCCATCGCTCCCCAATCCTCAAGTGGCGAATGATGAGTCGCTCCTGCTACCATATTCCAGTGCAGCGATGCAAACGCCAACCAAATTCCAAATCCCATACCCCAATGGCGAATAATGAGTCGCTCCTGGTACCATATTCCAGTGCAGCGATGCAGACGCCAACAAAGTTCCGAAATTTTTATGGCCCTATGGTCTGGATCATACATCCTGCAAAACCGTATACAATCCACGGGCGTAAAACTATCCCAATCTCTCCCAAGTCCTCCCGGGGCAAATGATGAGTTGCTCCTGGCATTATTCCAGTGCAGCAATGCAGATGCCAAACAAAAAAAACCAAATCCAAATCCTCTCGGGGCACATGATGAGTTGCTCCTGGCATTATTCCAGTGCAGCAATGCAGATGCCAAACAAACCAAATCCAAATCCTCTCGGGGCACATGATGAGTTGCTCCTGGCATTATTCCAGTGCAGCAATGCAGATGCCAAACAAAAACCCCAATTCCCAAATCCTCTCATGACAAATGATGATTCGCTCCTGGTACCATATTCCAGTGTAGCGATGCTGATGTCAACCCAAATCAAATCAAACCAACAACCTCTACGGCGGAATCATGCTCTGTCCCAGAATTTACCCCGTGTCGAAATCATGCTTCGCCTCGGGATATCTACCTTCCCTGCCGGAATTATGCTCCGCCTCGGAATCAAATCAACCAGCAAGCTCTGCATCGGAATTATGCTTCGTCTCAGAATGCACCCCGTGTCGAAATGATGCTTCGCCTCGGTGTACCTGCCTTCCCTGTCGAAATTATGCTTCGTCTCGGAATCAAGTCAGTCAACAAGCTCTGCGCCGGAATCAAGCTCCATCCCAGAATTTACCCCGTGTCGAAATCATGCTTCGCCTCGGGATATCTACCTTCCCTGCCGGAATTATGCTCCGCCTCGGAATCAAATCAACCAGCAAGCTCTGCGTCAGAATTATGCTTCGTCTCAGAATGCACCCCGTGTCGAAATGATGCTTCGCCTCGGTGTACCTGTCTTCCCTGTCGAAATTATGCTTCGTCTCGGAATCAAATCAACCAACAAGCTCTGCGTCGGAATCATGCTTCGTCTCAGAATGTGCACCCCGTGTCGAAATGATGCTTCGCCTCGGTGTATCTGCCTTCCCTGTCGGAATCATGCTTCGGCTCGGGATCAACCAACGACCTCCTCGTCGGAATTAAGCTCTGCCTCGAAATCAAGTCAACCAGCAAGCTCTGCGTCGGAATTATGCTTCATCTCAGAATGCACCCCGTGTCGAAATGATGCTTCGCCTCGGTGTACCTGTCTTCCCTGTCGAAATTATGCTTCGTCTCGGAATCAAATCAACCAACAAGCTCTGCGTCGGAATCATGCTTCGTCTTAGAATGTGCACCCCGTGTCGAAATGATGCTTCGCCTCGGTGTATCTGCCTTCCCTATCGGAATCATGCTTCGGCTCGCGATCAACCAACGACCTCCTCGTCGGAATTATGCTCTGCCTCGAAATCAAGTCAACCAGCAAGCTCTGCGTCGGAATTATGCTTCATCTCAGAATGCACCCCGTGTCGAAATGATGCTTCGCCTCGGTGTACCTGTCTTCCCTGTAGAAATTATGCTTCGTCTCGGAATCAAGTCAGTCAACAAGCTCTGCGCCGGAATCAAGCTCCATCTCGGAATTTACCCCGTGTCGAAATCATGCTTCGCCTCGGGATATCTACCTTCCCTGCTGGAATTATGCTCCGCCCATCGGAAAGATGCTCCGAACTCTGGAATTATGCTCCGCCCATCGGAATGATGCTCCGATCTCTAGAATCATGCTCCGCCCTTCGGAACGATGCTCCGAATCCTGGAATTATGCTCCGCTCTTCGGAATGATGCTCCGAACCCTGGAATCATGCTCCGCTCTTCGGAACGATGCTCCGAATCCTTGGAATTATGCTCCGCCCTTCGGAATGATGCTCCGAATCCCGGAATTATGCTCCGCTCTCTGGAATTATGCTCCGATCATAGGAATGATGCTCCGATATCTGGAATTATGCTCCGCTCTTCGGAATGATGCTCCGAACCCTGGAATCATGCTCCGCTCTTCGGAACGATGCTCCGAATCCTTGGAATTATGCTCCGCCCTTTGGAATGATGCTCCGAATCCTGGAATTATGCTCCGCTCTCTGGAATTATGCTCCGATCATCGGAATGATGCTCCGATCTCTGGAATTATGCTCCGCTCTTCGGAAAGATGCTCCGAACTCTGGAATCATGCTCTGCCCTTCGGAATGATGCTCCGAATCCTGGAATTATGCTCCGCTCTCCGTTGCTCTGATCATCAGAATGATCCTTCGATCTCTGGAATTATGCTCCGCCCATCGGAACGATGCTCCGATCCCCTGGAATTATGCTCCGCAAATCGGAATGATACTCCGACCCTGGAATTATCCTCCGCGCTTCGGAATGATGCTCTTGTTTCCTGATTTAAAACCAGAAAAGCTTCTGGAAAAAGCTTCAAAAGAGGGTTACATGCTTACACGTGACCAGTAGTCACGTGTTGGCACGTGACATCCAAAAGCATCATCAAGGCAGATTCAGCTTCCTGACTACATCAAAGAAAAGGGCTTCAGAAAGGGTCACGTGCTCCCACGTGACCAGGGTCACGTGTTGGCACGTGACATTTTAAAGCGGATTCAGAGGCACATCGGTTCCCTGATCAAATCAAGGAAAAAGCTTCAAGAAAGGTCACGTGCTCCCACGTGACCAGGGGTCACGTGTTGGCACGTGACGCTCAAAACATCAGAATTGTTCTCCAGTTAAATCAAGAAAAAGAATCTTGACAAGGGTCACGTGCTCACACGTGACCAAGGGTCACGTGGTGGCACGTGACGGTTAAGCAGCAACCAGAATACATAGCGCAAAGGAAAGAAGAGGGCTCATTCCAAAGAGGGTCACATGCCCACACGTGACCATAGGTCACGTGCCTACACGTGACCGGTTTTCAAAGCCCATTTTGCTAACAGAATTAAATTCTGAAGGAGATTCAAATCTTTCCAAAGGAAAGTGACTATCTGGAGCCGATCGAATTAAAGATTCAGAGGTGATTAAATATCATCTATCTATGGGAAAATCTCTGGTTTGGAAAGATTTCCCCTTTAAATCTAAACGAAATAACAAAGGAGAATCCCTGGATTTGAAATCCAATGGTGAATGAAATTCACCTAGCAATCCAAAGGTCCAGAACGAATAATGGATGCTAATCAAATATCTCAAGGAAGATTCGTCAAAAACTAATTGACTCGGCTGCTTCTCCTATAAATAGGAGACAAGAGATACAAAAAAGATATATACGCAGAGGGAGGAAAAAGGAGAGAGCCTTGATACTTTGAGGAATTTGGAGCTTCTGCAAAGGAAAACCCTAGGTAAGAAAGGGAAGGCTTTTTGAAAGAAGGAGGATTTAATTCTCAACAGAGTTTAACTCTGATATATAAAACAGAAGAACATATTTCTTCTCTCTTTGATAGAGGATCTGCAAAGTGCACATCTCCCCTTTAGGTTGAGAATTTAATTCTCAATGGGTTGAGATCCTGCCATGCAGATCCAAAACGTAGAGAGGGAATGGAAACACGAGAATTTAATTCTCACAGAACTATAGGAATTTAATTCCTTTAAGATAAAAGTAGGGCTTGACCCTGTGTTATGGGAATTTAATTCCTTCAGAACAAAAAGAAACAGGGTTTAACCCTAATTAAAAACCTAGTTCTGTTGAAACAGCGGGAACTTAATTCCCTTAATCATAACTTAACAGAGAATGGGAGTCCAATTCCTTAAAAGTTTTTTATTAGGGTTTAACCCTATTCAGTTCTTCACATATATGAGGAATTTAATTCTTACAGAAAATTCAGAGTTCAACTCTATTCCAGAATATAAGTCTTCAAAAGGAAGTAGGAATTTAATTCCTCGGAAATTTAAAGCTCGAGGAATTTAATTCCTGAGAAAAAGATTAACAGATCCTCTAAAAACAACATACATAGAGGCAGGATCACGTGTCACCACGTGACCCCTCAAAAGATCTACAGAAAGCCCTTTGAGGCAGTGCCTCACGTGACCCACGTGACCCTTGGTAGAAGCTTTAACATACCTCATTTAGATACCCGTCACGTGATGACACGTGATGCTCCAAAATAGAAAATGCGATCTCCTCAGAAGAACAATTGAAGGGAGGGCGCTCTCACGTGTCGCCACGTGACCCCTCTTGCTTTAGTGTTTAACACTAAGTTGGAACTCCCGAATCCAGTGTTAAAACACTGTTGGGCCTTAGTGTTCGACACTAATCAAAGAACTTTATTTGCAGTGTTCAACACTGACTACCTTAGTGTTTAACACTAATTTGAGAGCTCTGTTGCCGATGCTTGATACTGATCTGTTTTAGTGTTTAACACTAATTTGAAAGCCCTGTTGCCGGTGTTTAACACCAATTATCTTTTAGTGTTAAACACTAACTTGTCAATCTCATTCTCAGTGTTCAACTCTGATTGCTCTGTAGTGTTAAACACTAGGCTTTGGCCCAATTGGCTAAATGGATAGAGGCAAAGCCTCTCCTGATTGGACTTAGCCCAAGATGGCCATAAGTCCTCAATTAACTGGGCTAATGGGCTCACAATATAACTAATTGGTCTTGATCCCAAATTGGGCCAAAGACTATTTAATCCACTCCAGTTCCAGGGTACATCTCTTCACTCCTTTGATACTTGGCATTGTAATCCCTCAATGTCTTCAAAGAGGTGACGGGTCCCAATGACCACATTTTGATATGGACTGTGGGGTCCTTAAACCCATGGACTATGACGTCCTTAACCTCGACCGAGATGTCTTAAAACTAACAATGGACTGTGGGGTCCTTAAACCCATGGACTACGACGTCCTTAACCTTGACCGAGATGTCTTAAAACTAACATTGGACCGCAATGTCCTTAAACTACCCATGGACCGCAATGTCCTTAAACTACCCATGGACCGCAATGTCCTTAAACTAGAACAATAGAGCCCCGCATGCTCTTTTGTCGGATCTAAACGGTCCCGTTTAAGTTGATCTTAGCCTCAAAGATGGCTAACGTATCCTTAAACCTTCAAACAGACTGGACTATGAATCCCCCAAATTAACTCTGGCTCGAGGGTACATCTCTGAACTCCTCTGACATCCGTCGTTGTAATCCCTCAACGTCGTCAGAGAGGTGACGGGTCCCGACGGCCACATATACGATGGACCACTATGTCCCTAAACTGGAACAATGGAGCCTAAAACACTCCTTTGTCGGATCTAAACGATCCCGTTAAGTTGATCTTAGTCTCAACGTTAGACTAACGTATACTTAACAAACGTTTGAGTTGATCTTAGCCTCAAGTATGGCTGACGTATCCTCAAACCAAACCCCCAAACACAAATCTAAGATAAACACGGATTTGGACTAGTCCACGTCCTACGGGCGACGACATAACTCAGTCTCCGTAAACAATCCACGGGCAATAAAACACGAAACAAACACCCACGACACGAAGTGACCAGCTGGAGAAGGAGAAAGTTGTTACCGCGATGCGGTAGCGTAATTAACTGCAGGGGCTTGCGCCTGCAGGGAAGAGCGTCCCCACAATCAAAACCCCCTCCACGAGGGGGAATCTGACGAAGTCTGCTACATCGGCCGCATCCGTCTAAGCCTCCGATGCACGGTGCCATGGATCAACTTGGCATCTTCGGAGAGGTAGACGGATAGCACCAATTAGCATCTGCCCCGAATATCAGGCACGGACGCCCAAGTCCAGGCCGCCGTTCGGAGGGGAACAGATTCTGGCACGCCCGGTGGGACCTTTTCCTCTTTCCACTCCACACTTCGTGTGTCGTGATTCGCGAACTAATCGCGGTTCGCTAATAGTTGCCCTTGGGCTTCAAGATGCTAGGACTTGGCGTCTTGCTTATTGCAGAAAGCAAAGAATCGATGGCTTCTACTTGTGCGAAATGCTCCAACTGCTCGGACTGCAATTGCAACCAACGCTCTGCCTCGCCAGGAGGTATGGCCTACGGACCCCAAGCTGCTTCGCTATTCACAATGCCCGTGGAACAGGTCACTCGAGCCACCACAGGGTTGTTTTTTGGGACCATGCTCCCGCCGACAAGCTTCACCGCTCCGGTGCTGACAAAGGAAGCTCCCAAGAAGTCGGTCTTTGATCGTCTTACCCCTGCCGCGGCCCCTCTCAACGGGTCGCCCAACACCAGCGCCTCGGTCTTCTCTAGATTGAGCCTGAACTCCTGTGGACCCACAATGGGGCCTACAATCCCAGAGAAGGCTGCTTCTAAGAAAGTGACCGGTCCTGCTCCTGAAGTCGTCAAGGCGGCTTCCCCTGCTAAAAAGTCGGTCTTTACAAGATTGATGGCCCCAGCTCCCTCTCCTGCTACCCAAAGGACATCGGTCTTTAACAAGCTAACACCAGCAGCGACCCCCCACCTATACAGGGGGCAAAACGAAGCCATCCTCACCGCTGAACCAGCGCCGTCCGCTCGACACGCTCGACGTCGTCACTGGTGCCGAGTAAGGAAGGCTGGGGGCAACTCCCCCTCGGGGCTAACTCCACCAACCCCGATGGCAGAAGTTAATGCTGCTGTTCCAACTGGGAACAGCTTCGAGATGCTAAATAAGGTGCGAAGGAATTCTCCTACTGCAGTGCTAAAAAGGTCTCCTCCCCCATTAAAAAAGGTTGTGGAAATAAAATCAGAACAGCCCCGATCCCCTCAACGGCTGTCTTCCAAAATCTATAAGGTTTGGCGGCAGGCCCGAGACTCGATCATCGATCCAAACTTCTCCCGCCAGCACAAGAAGCTGAAAATCCAACCGGAAGCTGGTCACCAGGCTAAACCCCAAAAGGCTGTCTGGACGCCCACCTCAATGGCCCCCTCAACCTCCATGGCTCATAAAAGGAGGAGGCCAGAGAAGATCCCCCAGCCTGCAACGACGGTTAAAAGCACTGAGCCCAGACGCCCGAAGTCTGGGGGCATGGTGGTGCACACTGTTTACATGGCTTCTGGAAAGGAGGAAAGCCGCACTTCTACGGGCCATCGACCGCTAACCCGATCCGTGACGAAAGACCAGGAGCAGCAACAAAAGCTTCAGGAAATGATGAATGCTATGGCCGCACTTACCGGGCCAAAAGAAAGCCCATAAACGTCCTCAGACGCACGTCAGGAGGAAGAAACCGATGCTGAATTCCTTCGCCGGATACTGGAGAAAAAGGACAAAGAGGCTGCTGAACAAGCGGCCAACATACAACGTATGGGCCTTCTCTTCCAAGATATGATAGGCATGATGATCCAGCAGGACTTACCCGCCGAGGATCCCCCAATCGTTCTTGAAGACGATCGAGGAGAAACGTCAAATCCACCACCAGCCCTCTCAACAGCCAAGGAGGAGGCAATCTCTAAGGCTGACTTGGTTGACTACATAGCCCAGCAAATCCGGGTTCATCATGCGACTGAGGCAGCTGGTCAAGTCGTAAAAACGGGGCGGCCGTATCCGAGCTGGTATGACCAAATCAAATACCCGCAAGGCTATACGATACCAAAATTCCACGTGTATAAGGGGACCGGCAACCCCCATCAACATGTCGCCCAGTTCCGGGCCCTCTGCGGTAATACCGGCGGTGATGATAAACTGTTGCTCCGCCAGTTCGTAGGCAGCTTATCAGAAACAGCGTTCGAATGGTATTCGGAACTCCCGAACGATTCTATCAAAACGTTCGCTGAAATGGAGCTGTTGTTCACGCAGCGATTCGCAAGTGCCAGCGAACGCACTCCAATAACTGCATTGATTAACGCCAGGGTAAAACCAGGCGAAACCTGGGTCCAGTATGCTATACGCTGGCGGAATTTGTGGTCGAGATGCGAGCAACGCATTGAGGAATCACCCGCAGTGGGCATGTTCGTGGGAACCCTAGACCCCCACGCAACTATCTCCCAGTTTATGATGTTCTTTAAGCCAACCACATTCCAGGCTTTAATCGACAAGTTGGCTCAGATGGACCAGATGGGTCATAGACCATCTCCCCCGAAGTCGGAACCTCGGAATGACAAGGGTAAAGGAAGGGCAACCTTCGTCGCGAATGCCCAGCAGCAATCTAACTCCCTGAAACCGGCAGATCAACTGGAAGAAAGACGCCGGTATTATAATGAGAAGATGAAACGTCCCTACTCGTTCCCACGGGACAAGACGAAACGGTTATTCGAGCTGGCAGTACGCAACAGACTTATAAACTTACCAAATCCAAGGCGACCGCCACAACCCATTGAGGTGAATAACCCCAACTATTGCCCTTACCATCAAACGGTAAGCCATCCGATTGAGGATTGCTTCGTTTTCAAAGGATGGATTGAAGATCAATACCTCCAGGGGAAGTTCGTACTATCCGAAAAGTGGAAGGTGAACCCACCACAGCCGCATACTCCTAAGAAAGCAGATACACCGGGGGCAACCTGCTCCTTTATTGAAGAAGCTCCATGGGAGGTCGTACTATCAACTAAAACCAAAAGAATGCTGAGAGACCTTCATGCGTGCCCTGCGATCGGATGGAAGGACCCTCTTGAACCTCAAATTATCGAAGGGATGTTGAAGCCCCGCCCAACTACGAAGACTCGCGATGAGGACCCAAATACTCACGCCCTACCGTCAAAATCTTCGAAGAAAAAGAAGAAGAAATCCAAGAAGCCCGCGAAGCTTGGAAACGAGCACACGAAATTGCAGAAGCAAATCGACGCGCTGGAAGAATACAATCAAAAGGCGTGAACTCCTGTCACACTGCAAGAGTTCCTCAACCACATCTTTCAAGAGGGAGATGATGAAGAGAGCTCATCGGATGAATCCGAAGAGTATGTGGCGAGTTGTAACGTAATCTCCCACTCGTTTACCGATGATGAGAAAACTCCTGGCACTAAGAAACTGGAGACAGAGCCTGAACCAGAGCGTGCGTGGCCGACAAATGAAGTGATCAATGCTTTTCTAGACGAAATTCGTCTAAAAAGTAAAGCGGATCAGGAGCGTGAGATGGCAACATCAGAAGGAACCAAATGCAGGCGACTGAACGGAAGAGTTGAACTACCCCTACTAGAGCGAAAGGCATCCGAAGTAGACAAGAAGATATTCAAGACGAGGAAAAGGTTTGCCAAAGCCATGTCAATGGGAATGAAGCTACCACCCTCGGAAGGAAACACACACGATGGGGTGGAAAGGCACCCTGATTATTGCGCATATCATCGGAAAATCTCACACCCCACGGAGGAGTGCGACGCCTTTAAGATATGGTGGCAAGGATATGTTACTCATCGGCAACATTTTAAGCGCATGAAACGCAAGAGCCGTCGGGAGCGAAGAAGTACTGTCGAAGGGCACAACAGAACTACTGGCAACTGTTATATGGCTCACGCCGGGGGGTCACAAGTTCTCACCTTTGGGAGAGACTCTGATGAAGAAATGGCTCTGGGCCCTCTCTTTAAAGAGTCCGTTTTAGGGAAAGAGGAGAAATCGCACACTCCCAGAAAAGAATCTCGGGCCCGTAAGTAGAAAAGATAAGGGAAAGGAAAAGGTCACTGAAGATATCACTTTAGATGACCAAGTCATGAAAGAACTAGCTGCCAAAGACCCTCCTAGGAGGAGTAAAGTAGACTATAACATCCTCGCGCACCTAAGGAAGCTACCTTCTCAGCTCAGCATTCTCGATGCCCTCCTATTATCAAAAGAAGCGCGAGACTCACTAATTAAGGCGTTACAAGAACCTGAGCAATTCCAAGCCTTCCTCGCCACTGAAAAGATGAAGGATGAACTGGAGGAAGTGCATACGGCCGACATCACTTTCGGTGATGAAGACCTTCTTCTCGGGACGTGCGACTACAACCGTCCCCTATATGTCTCCGGATACTGCCATGATATCAAGATAGGCAAGATCCTGGTGGATAATGGATCCTCCGTCAATCTCCTTAATGTTCGGGTGTTGAAGGAAATCTGCATGAGTGTGCAACACCTCGCTCGTGATAAAATTACTATCTCCGGTTTCGATTCACAATCGTCACGGACTCTCGGATCTGTGATACTAACATTACGCTTTGGACTTCTCGTCACAGACATCAAATTCCATGTCATTGACGCCAAGACCTGCTACAACGCCTTGCTCGGCCGTCCTTGGCTACACGAGTACAACATCATCCCTTCTACGCAACATCAGTGTATGAAGTACTTTAAGGATGGTTTCGAGTATACTGTAACAGGTGAGTTGAACCCATTTTCCGTGAACGAAGTCCGCAAATACGAAGATGCGAAGTACTTTTTGCCAGATTTCAAGGATACAGAAAGGTGTCGCAATCCGGAGAACAAAACCGCCGACACCATCCCTGTTTTCGGGAGCGATGTTCATACCATAATATTCACCTTTTTATCCACTCGAACGTGCGACTACAACCGCCACCACCCGCGTGACAGGTGGGCTTTTAATCTCGCCGCCGATCTTTCACCCCTCTCCACTCATCTAGTTCTAGGGATCCGCATGATTATTCACCTTTTTATCCACATGTTGACCCTACCCCAGTCCAAGAACCTTGGTATCCCGAACCTAATTTTACGTCATATGTCAATGTGTTCGGTCAATTTAAAGACGATCCCTCCATGCCTAAAAAATCTCTGAAAGATCACATAGAGGAATCTAGGAGAAACAGTTTGACTTTTCAACCCACTTTGTGTCAACCAAGTCAACCTTTACCACCTCCATATGTTGATACCACTTTTTCAAGTCCTTCTGTCACTCCTAAGCCGATGTCCATTGCTGAGCATATTGCTCAATCTCGCCGCCGATCTTTCACCCCTCTCCACTCATCTAGTTCTAGGGATCCGCATGATTATTCACCTTTTTATCCACATGTTGACCCTACCCCAGTCCAAGAACCTTGGTATCCCGAACCTAATTTTGCGTCATATGTCAATGTGTTCGGTCAATTTAAAGACGATCCTTCCATGCCTAAAAAATCTTTGAAAGATCACATAGAGGAGTCTAGGAGAAATAGTTTGACTTTTCAACCCACTTTGTGTCAACCAAGTCAACCTTCACCACCTACATATGTTGACACCACTTCTTTAAGTCCTTCTGTCACTTCTAGGCCGATGTCCATTGCTGAGCATATTGCTCAATCTCGTAGCCGATCTTTCACCCCTCTCCACACATCTAGTTCTAGGGATCAACAAGACTATTCACCTTTTTATCCACATGTTGACCCTACCCCAGTCCAATCACCCACTTCCTACCAGTCCTACCCGACCTTTCCACCTTCACTAGACACTGCTTCTACACAGCCATTAGGGAGTTTCACATATCCAAACAATTTTGAATCTTTTGCCGAAACCCCTTTACCACCAAAGTCTAGTTTGGAAGAGGCGTTGGAGGCATATATCGCAGCAACAAATAAAATGGTTAGGAATGTGGAAGCGTCCGTGGCCACCCTTATGCGACCTAGTGAACCGGTAGCTAGTTTCCAACTAGCTCCAAATTTTCCAATGTATGAGGAGGTGGTTAGACTGAGTGAGAATGAGAGAGGATTTCCAAATCAAACCTACCCTTACCCAATTGAAGCCCACAACTCCAGTTTTCCATCGAATGTCCTAAATGATTCACAAGTTCAAAATAAAAGCGAGTTGTGTGATTTTGTAGTGTTTGATTTGCCAGATTGTGAAGAACCCCTTTCGAGTGAAACCAGACTTAATCCTTTCGATCTTTACACCTCCACTCTAGAACCTAAATCGATAAATATCCATGCTTTTGATGAGGTGTCTAAAGAAATTGATTTTCACTTGATTGAGGATATAGACGCCGGGAATATTTCGGATGATGAACCTGTCGATTTAATTGAAATTTTATGTTCAAATCATCATCCCGAGTTATTAAATGTTTCTCCCGAATCTCATATGCGTCTTGATTTTGATGATAATGGCATGGATGAGTTGAATATTGTGGAGAATTATGAGGATAATATTGAGGAGAGTAGTGAGAATCATATTGAGGTTGAACCATTTTTCTTTGATGTGTCGAATTTTCCAATACACCCTCATAAATCCTTAACTGATACCCTTCCTCACTCACTTCCTGCCGTCCTTCCTATCGTTTCGACTGTGCAAGAGACCGTTACGCTTTCATCTCCAATACCTAGTTCGACGTACCCATGTTTGCTCACGACTCTTGAGGGATTTAATCTCATTTTTTCGCGGGTTGATAGATTAGCACAATCACTTTTTACACATCGGTCATTACAAATTGTGCTAATCTATACGCTCCATCCACACCCTCAACTTCGTATTCCCACTTTCTTTGGTTCTTCTAATCTTCCTTTAATGATATCGAGTGTTGATGAATCACAATCCGACATTTTGAGTTCGATAATTTTCAATTGGACCTTCGAGGAAAGTTTCGAAGATATTTTCGCCGACGAACTCGCATTCTTAAATGATATGGATTTTGTGATTAATCAACCTCCACTCGAAGAAGTAGAACCCCTACCATTTCTTCTTCCCCTCCGCCATTCTCCTCCACCGAGACCATATTATCCCTTTCTCTCCACACGGTCTCGTGTGCTTCTCATTTCTTTTCTTTCCACTCCATTCTTTCACCAACTCTACCATTACCACGATAGAATTTTTGAATGGTTGGTGCTAACCTTTGGCTTGTGTAAGGCCAAGCTTAAGTTTGGGGGGAATCTTTGTATATATGTATATATTTTTTGTTTTCTTTTCTATAAAAAAAAAATAAATAAAAATTTCAAAACATTAAAAATATAAAAAATTATAAATAAATAAACAGGGGAGTGCCGGTATTTTGACCCTCTTGGTTTAGCATGACAGTGAGGACACTGTCAAGTTCAAGTTTGGGGGTATGCTCGGTACGTCTTCTTCCTTCGCATTCATTTGTACATATTTTTGCATTTGCATGCTTATTTGAAAACCCATAAAAATTTGAAAAATTTCAAAAATTATAAAAATTAATGTATTCAATTTTGGCTAATTGACTTGAGTTTGACAGATAGGTTAACTGGCTAGGAACAACTAGATCTTAGACTTAGTGAATTAAAAACCCTAAAAATAACCTTCCTTAAAGTTTAACGGTAGAAAGTATATGCCTTGTAGTTTATTTAGAAATAGGCAAATTTTGGGTTCACTTCTTGGGCTAAATCGAAACAAGGGAAGAGTATTGATTTTCTTATTAGAGTATAAGTTTGAAAAATAGTTCCTAGCTTAAGTCTAGATTCTGAAAATGTATACCCTACAATTTGCACAATCACGCACCTTGAAACTTGGAACAGTAGAAGAGACCTTGAAATGCTCTTGTCTAAAGTCCTTAGTATGAAAAAGTGTGAATAAAAAAAAAAATGGACACTGGTTTTTGTGATTACTTAAGGCTGCAAAAATAGAAAAATACTTAGCGAGGGTGCTTCATCACCTAGTGCCTTAGACCAACTGGTTTGGGAGTCACTGCTAAAGCCTTGGGTGTTGCAAAGACTAGGAAGTATGCTTTAAAGTGCAAACGCATTTTGTAATCGGTCGTTGGTACCTCAAGAAGTATTAACGGTCGCATGAAGGTTGTGTAAGCAAATTTCATTTAAATTCACCTACTAAGAAGTGCTTTGGACAAAGGACGAGAGTACGATTGCTTGATTTGAATTTCCAAGTGTAGAGGTGATTTATACACACACGTGGGGATATGTGATTGGAATTTAGATAAGAGAGAGGAATGAAGAATAGAACTTGTATCTTTAATGGAGTTGATAGAAATTCCTAAGTGGAAATGGAACCCTAGAAGGAAAACTTAGGAAATGCCGAAAGCTAAGTAGATCTGAAAGATATATATAATCTTAAGTTAAATGATGAGGAAGTGTGAAGAATATGGGTGGATAATTTGCGAGTCAAAAGATAATAGAATTCCTTGTTAGAAAACCTAATTGGAGAACAAAAGTTAATGGGCCGAATTGATAGGATTTTGTGGGTAGTATCCGCTAAAAACCCTCAGGAGACAACACTCCTCCTACTAGGGACACCTAGAGGTTTAACGGCTTGTTGCACGAGCTCAGTGCAATCGCGTTTCCCTGCGAAAGTGCGGCTAGGTTAGATTTTTATCGAGAATAAAAAAATAAGTTTGCTCGAGGACGAGCAAAAGATAAATTTGGGGGTATTTGTTCATACCATAATATTGCATTTTCTATTCCCCATTCTTATGCATTTTACAATGATAAACAGGTGCTTTTGATGCATGTCTGCTACATATTACAGGTTACAGGTTCTTGAAGCGAAAACAGTGAAAAAGACAAAAGATGATACAAAAAGTGGACTTTGACCAACAAATAGAAGACTCTTGATCAAGCCTACATCAAACATAAAATTCACAGAGTACAAGGCAATGCAAGGTCCAAGATTACAAAGCGAACGGTTAAAAGCCCACCGCAATTATTCACTGGAGATCTGGAAGAAACATAGAAGCTATTTTAACAAAGAACCAAATAATAAGGAAGCCCAAAGATCTAAGGCCCAATACTTTCTTTTAAAGAGACATAAAATTTTACCAAAGCTTGAAGTCTACTTTGACTAGGTCTTCCTAAGGATATTTTGGTAAATGTAGACATGCAAATCAATTGTAACCTAGGGTTTCCTATTCTCTATAAATAGGAACTCTACTCATTGTAATTTCTCATGCCTCCCTTCATTAATAAATTTTAGAATTCTTTTGGAGAGCGTCGGTGTTTCTTTTCAATTCATGAATTCAGATCTGACAACCCTGCGTTGATGATTGGAGAGATGCATCTGTAAGTAGATTTAATTCCTTGCTCTAGTTTAGATTTCAATTCTTGCCCTAGGTAATTTTTATTCTCTGCCCTAGATAAATGTTCTTCAATTCTCTAATGAGTGAGTAGTTTCCTCGCTTGTTAGGGTTAGGAATAGGGAAGGATTTGAGAGATGAAGATCTCTCATCTCTTTTCTTTGCCAATCTTTTATGAAAATTAGAACTCCATGCATACCTTCTTATTCCGCTCCCTACGGCACTCTACCCTCGAGGTAACGGTGATTCCATAGTCTAAAGGCCCGGATTCTAAGGTTTTCCATGGAGGTTAGGGTAAAGATTAAGAAAGGAAGGACAAGGATCTAGAGGAAGAATCAATCTTCCCAATCATCATAATCCCCTTTGTTAAGATTTACCATAACACTAATATGATATCTTTAATTAAAGGCAATGGAAAGAGATGTAGATCTTTGTTTACCAAATTTTCCCTAAACCTAATTCTAGCAAGTTTCTAATCCTAGTATCATACAACTTCAATTTTTAGATTTAATAATTAATCCGAACACCCTTCGGAATTAACTCGTTAGCGCGATTAGGAAATTCACAACATCCCTGTGGACCGACCCGTACTCACCGGCTAGCTGCAAAGCGACGCCGTTCTTGATTGCGGTTACAAATATTTTTGATCTATCTTTTAGAAAACGCAAGCACGCTTAAATCACTACCAATCAAGCGATACCGAAGAAGAGGAAGAGATAGTTTATGCAGGGCCATCTCAACGCAACAACCTGGGGACGCCCGCCCCTATGTTGGTCTTCGGAAGTGATTCAGAAGATGAAGTTAATGCCGTGTTCTCCAATCGGCTGTCAATACAAGCACCCCCTGGCGATGACCATAGTTTGCAAATCACCATGGTACCGTGAGAACACTACAAGGATCTCGACACGCTTCAAGCTCACAATGTGCAGGACCTGCAAACATTTTACGTCCCTCCCAGGCAAAGGGGTGAGAAGGTGATCCTATTCTACCGATCCTCAGAGTCGAAAATAGAGAAAGAGATCTGGCATGGCGCGGATGCTACACTCGACAGGCTCCAACCCATCCGTCTGCCCAGATACTATACAAATGGATTAAAGAAGCTATTGAAGAGCCAAGGAGTACCTTTAAAACAGAATGTTCGGCAGGCTCGGTTCTACAACAGGATTTGGGATGTCCCTAGGACTCAACGCAAATTGCCCAATGGGAAAATGGAAACACTTGGGCTTGGATACGCGAGAGCCGGAAAACGGGAACGGGCTCACAGCAGCTACACTATATATACCTTTGATGAAGAAGAAGACGCCCTGTCAGGAGATGCCAACCCCTTATCAAAACTAGACCCCGCGATTGAAGCGCCGAGTCCGTCGTTTGAAGAACGAACGGACAAGCCTATCAGGAAAATAGGTCAGAAAGCTCGGGAAGACCACAACCGCGAGATGGCCATCTACGAGAAGGCCAGGACGCAACGTCTATTTCAACAGGCTACAAAAGACAAAGATACTCATCTTTGTCAACCCGTTGTACGAAAGGCCCGATGCGGAGACGGAAATAAATTAAGAAGCGGAAAGAGGAGCCGACAACAACGACGCAGGATTAGAGGGTTACGTGATCGGGTACTGCACGGCTCGGATTCGTCCCTCATGGAGAAGATAAATCGAGCGTACTCCTTCCCCCGAGACAAGACGGAGAGGTTACTCAAGCTCGCTTTAAAACATCAAATGATCGCGCTTCCAGAGTCTAGACACCCTGAGCAAGCTAACAAGGCTTCTCGTTTGAGCCATTGCTCTTATCACCGAGCCATAGGACATCCTACCGAAGACTGCTTCACCTTCAAGAACTGGGTCGAGGACCGGTACCAACGGGGCAGATTCGCTTTATCCAACGGCTGGAGGGTAACGCTGCCACAAAAGCATGAACCTAAGGCCGCAAGAGCAGAACCGGATCCACCTCAGTCCTGGGAGCGGATTCGCACCTGTTATACGATTACGATATTAAAAGAAGAGCGCGAGAACATGGATGACCTTCCCCAGTGCTTTGAGAACAGCGATGATGAGGTGATCTCAGAATTTCCGCCAGCTCCGAAAGAACTGGAAGATGGTATACATACTACGGCAGATAACCTCAGGAAGATTGAGTTGGGATCGGCAGATGACCCGCGACCGACATTTGTCAGCGAGCTACTCTCTGAAGAAAGGGTGGCCGCGTTAAAGAACGTGCTTCTACGGCATAAAGACTGCTTCGCGTGGAACTACTCCAAGATGCCAGGATTAGATCCGGAGGTTGCTGTGCATAAATTAGCAATATCCCCAGATATCAAGCCAGTCAAGCAAGCGCCAAGAAGGATGCGACTCGAGCTTGAAATGAGCATCAACGCCGAAGTCAAGAAGCTGATCGATTCTGGATTTATCCAAGAAGTCCAATATCCCGACTGGATCGCCAATATCGTCCCGGTAATGAAGAAGAATGGGACGGTACGCATATGCGTGGATTTCAGGGATCTCAATAAAGCCTGTCCAAAGGATGATTTCCCAGTACCGGTAACCGAGCTAATGATAGATAACACGTCCACTCACGAGGTTTTCTCCTTTATGGACGGTTCGTCAGGATACAATCAGATAAAGATGCATCCCGAAGACCAAAAGCACACCGCTTTCCGGACCCCTTTGGGTATATTCTGCTACAGGGTTATGCCCTTTGGTCTAAAGAACGCTGGCGCTACCTATCAAAGGGCCATGACAAAGATCTTCGACGACCTCATACATGACATCGTCGAGTGCTATATCGATGACCTCGTAGTAAAGAGCATGTCATACGAAGAGCATTTAAACCATCTGGAGACTGTATTTCAACGCCTTCGGCAATATAATTTGAAAATGAATCCCCTCAAATGCGCGTTTGGAGTCTCCTCGGGCAAATTCCTGGGATTCATCGTTCGACACCGAGGTATCGAAATAGATCCGTCAAAGATTAAAGCGATCATGGAAATGCCTCCGCCAAGAACCCTCAAACAGTTGCGGTCTCTCTAAGGGAAGCTCGCATACATCCGGCGATTTATCACCAATCTTTCAGGCAAATGCCGTCCTTACAGCCACCTGATGAAAAAGGGAACTCCATTCGTTTGGGATCACAAATGCCAAGGTGCACTAGACGAGATCAAGCAGTACCTGCAGAACCCTCCGGTGTTGGCCGCGCCGGTCAAGGGAAAACCCCTCATTCTTTATACAACCGCCCTCGAAGGTTCCTTGGGCGCATTATGGGCGCAAGAGAACGATCAGGGAAAAGAGAGAGCACTCTACTACTTAAGTCGAGTTCTACTGGGGGCAGAAAGCAACTACTCTCCCATTGAAAAACATTGCTTGGCATTAATCTTCGCGATAACAAAGCTCAGGCACTATGCGTTGGCGCATGAAGTCCGTCTTATTTCAAAAGTGGACCCCCTTAAATACTTGATGTCAAAAGCCATATTGACGGGACGACTCGCTAAATGGGCCCTGCTCTTGATGGAGTTCTCGATAACGTATCAACCTCTCAAGGCAGTGAAAGGCCAGGCCATTGCCGATTTCCTCGCTGAGCACCCGATACTGGCCGATTCTCCTCTGAACTGTGATTTGCCGGACGAGCATGCATTTGATGCGATTGGCGGAGGTAGCACCCGATGGAAACTCTATTTCGATGGAGCGTCCTCCGTAAAGAAACAGAAACAAGGTATCCCAATGATCAAATCGGGGATAGGCCTCGTCTTTGCAACTCCACAAGGAGGGATAATGCGCTTCGCCTTCTCCTTAACAGAGCCGAGGACAAACAATGAAGCTGAATACAAAGCTCTGATAGCAGGCCTCGAAATCGCCATCGACCTGGGAATTGAAGACCTCCTTATATACGGGGATTCTCAACTGGTTGTTAGTCAAGTAAATGGTGATTACCAAACGTGCAAACCGGAGTTGGTGAAGTACGGCGAAAAGGTGCAACAACTATTGACCCAAATTCCCTCCTACACTTTGGAGAACATACCACGAGCGGAAAACAGCAAAGCAGACGCGTTAGCCAAACTTGCTAAAGAACTGGCAGACGAAAACCTCGATGATGTAAGAATCGTGGTACAAAGCCGTCGAGTGCTTGCCCCGGCAGAAATACCTCCGGAATTATATAAAGAAAAGGGAGCGACTGAACAGACGACCCTACAAATAAAAGACCATGAGAAGGCCGAGGACTGGAGGGAAGTCTTCATAGACTACTTTAAGTCCCACCGAATGCCCAAAGATACATCCTCAAGGCATCAGCTCATGAAACGAGCTCTATCTTTCGCCTTCGTCAACGATACTCTATACAAGAGATCGTTTGATTCTCTATGGCTGAGATGCTTAGGACCTGACGAAGCGGAAAGAGTCATTCAGGAAGTTCACGATGGACTTTGCGGTTCTCACCAAGCAGGCCCAATGATGAAGTTAAAAATTAAACGGATGGGTTACTACTGGCCCACGATGATCCAGGACTGCCTCGAGTATGCGAAGCAATGCCACTCGTGCCAGATTCATGGAGACTTTATCCACCAACATCCAAATCCACTACATCCAACGGTGGCTAGTTGGCCATTCGAAATGTGGGGGACTGACATAGTCGGCCCCATCGAGCCAGCATCATCCCGGGGACATCGTTTTATCCTGGCGACAACTGATTACTTCTCCAAATGGGCAGAAGCAGTACCACTGAGGGAAGTGAAGACGGAGAATATCCTCCATTTCTTCAAGACGCACGTCATCTATCGGTTTGGAACCCCACGGCGGATTATCTCCGATAACGGGCCAGCCTACAGAAGCCATAAGATTAGCCGCTTCGCGCAGCAGCACAATATAGACTGGAGATATTCTTCAGTTTACAACCCACGAGCTAACGGTCTGGCCGAGGCCTTCAATAAGACCTTGACGAAGATCATAAAAAAGACCGTTTCCCGGAATAAGAGAGACTGGCACGAGAGGCTGCAAGAAGCCCTTTGGGCTTATCGAACTACATTCAAGACGGCCACGAACACAACGCCGTACGCGTTGGTATTTGGGACGGAAGCAGTACTCCCCCTCGAGATAGAGTTACCCTCTCTACGAGTGGCAGTCCACCACGAGCTGACGGACGAAGAAAATGCTCACCTTCGGCTTGAGGAGCTTGATGCCCTCGACGAAACCCGGCTCATAGCGCAACAACATCTAGAAGCCTACAAAGCAAAGATGACGCGCTCGTACGAAAGATTGACCAGGCCGAGGACATTCCGCCAAGGCGAACTCGTGCTAGTGGTCAAAAGACCTATGATCCCCAATCGTGCCAAGCGGGGGAAATTTGAGCCAAACTACGAAGGCCCTTACATCATAGACAAGGTCTACCAGGGTGGAGCCTATCTACTCATGGACATGCACGGTGAAAGGCCTTTCAGGCCAATAAACGGCCGCTTCTTAAAGAAATACTATGCTTAATGAGCCATAGCCTGGGTCAATGATAGATGACGACGACTATGTCCGCTGGCTATCTTCCTAGGCTCAGACTTTACAAGCAGCAGCTGGTCTTCCCATAACGACGGACCGAAACGTTCTTAAACTAACGACGGACCGAAACGTCCTTAAACTGACGACGGACCGAAACGTCCTTAAACTGACGACGGACCGAAACGTCCTTAAACTAACGACGGACCGAAAATGTCTTTAAACTAACGACGGACCGAAACGTCCCTAAACTACTACCGCAGCATCCTTAGGCTGACGAGATAAAAAAAAAGAGAAAAAGATTAAAAAAACGGTGCGTCCACGAGCAAAACGGGCACGGATGAAAACCCGAAAGGGCTCCGTGAGTAAAAACAGCAGGACTACCGGCGAGTGTTTGTGAAAACCCGAAAGGGCGCAACCTCGTTAAAAGACACTTATAGGGTCCTCTCGACCTTGTAAGGAGAAACCACTTGCGTGAGATCCTTACGACTCACAAAGGAGCAACACACTTAGGGATCCTCACGATTCCTAAGGAGAAAATACACTTACGAGATCCTCACGACTCGTAAGGAGAACTCTCTTATGGGACCCTTACGGCTCATAAGATTTGAAAGTCTTAAGTTACAGAGACCTAAACCTGTGCTTAAGCAATCCTCCACAACCTTCGATATTGCCCTACAAAGGACTCAATACTGACCCTTGTATACAATCCACGGGTGCGAATAAACATTTCCCCAGCAAAGTCCAACCCTTGTAGGTCCTCTCGATCCATAAGGAGAAAGCCCTCTTGTAGGATCCTTACGACTTACAGAGGAGCACACACTTAGGAATCCTCACGATCCCTAAAGAGAAAATACACCTGCAAGATCCTCACGACTTGTAGGGAGAAATACCTTTGTGAGACCCTTACGGCTCATGAAGTCAAAAGCCTTGGTCGACAGGACCCTTAACCCTGTTTGCTGAGCCACCTTTGTTCATCATCGACAAAGGCAAATGATGATTCGCTCCTGGAAACATTCCAGTTGTAGCGGTGCTGATGCCGAAATCGGTGCCTAAAATCCAGGCTTGCAGCGAAAAAGCTAGCAAGCCACACATGCCTACAAAATAGCCGAAATGATGGGGCAACTTGCAATAAAAAGCAGCAAGTAAAAATGAAGGCATGAAAAATAGCCGAAATGATGGGGCAACTCGCAATAAAAAGCAGCGAGCAGAAAATAAATAAATAGCCGAAATGATTGGGCACCGCGAAAAATAGCCGAAATGATGGGGCAATCGCGACCTTCGCGATATAAAAGATGAAATGATAGAGCATCGCGGAAAAAGAAATAAAATAAAAGTGAAATCCTCTCCCTACAGGTGATGTTACATCTACCCCTGTATACAATCCAGGGGTGCAAATAAAGAAGGGATCATACTCCTTCCCCAGGTTTCATCATAAGGAGAAGCCAAATCTCGACGGTTCACAGATAGCCTAGAGATCATCTCGTCGTTCGTCTCATGGCAGCAGACACAACATCAAGCGAAACGGAACAGCGGCGACCCCCCCCAGTTCCATGGCTCGGCGATATACATATCACCGAGAGTCAAACCTCAATTTCGTGAAATGCGGATACAATCAGCAAATTCCTGGTTACGTGAAACGCGGATAACGTCACTCTTTGATCCCATGGAAAACGTCCAGAGCGGATCCTGGTCCTCGCAGAGCACGGCAGTGAGCCCGTGTGAAGCATCCAGAGAGGAGCCTAGTCCTCGCCGAGCACGGCAATGAACCCGTGTGAAGCATCTAGTGCAAAATTCCTGGTTACGTGGAACGCGGATAATGTCACTCTTTGACCCCGTGGAAAACGTCCAGAGCGGATCCTGGTCCTCGCGGAGCACGGCAGCGAACCCGTGTGAAGCATCCAGAGCGGAGCCTAGTCCTCGCCGAGCACGGCAGTGAACCCGTGTGAAGCATCTAGTGCAAAATTCCTGGTTACGTGGAACGCGGATAATGTCACTCTTTGACCCCGTGGAAAACGTCCAGAGCGGATCCTGGTCCTCGCGGAGCACGGCAGCGAACCCGTGTGAAGCATCCAGAGCGGAGCCTAGTCCTCGCCGAGCACGGCAGTGAACCCGTGTAAAGCATCTAGTGCAAAACTCCTGGTTACGTGGAACGCGGATAATGTCACTCTTTGACCCCGTGGAAAACGTCCAGAGCGGATCCTGGTCCTCGCGGAGCACGGCAGTGAACCCGTGTGAAGCATCCAGAGCGGAGCCTAGTCCTCGCCGAGCACGGCAGTGAACCCGTGTGAAGCATCTAGTGCAAAATTCCTGGTTACGTGGAACGCGGATAATGTCACTCTTTGACCCCGTGGAAAACGTCCAGAGCGGATCCTGGTCCTCGCGGAGCACGGCAGTGAACCCGTGTGAAGCATCCAGAGCGAAGCCTAGTCCTCGCCGAGCACGGCAGTGAACCCGTGTGAAGCATCTAGTGCAAAATTCCTGGTTACATGGAACGCGGATAATGTCACTCTTTGACCCCGTGGAAAACGTCCAGAGCGGATCCTAGTCCTCGCAGAGCACGGCAGTGAACCCGTGTGAAGCATCCAGAGCGGAGCCTGGTCCTCGCCAAGCACGGCAGTGAACCCGTGTGAAGCATCCAGAGCAAATACCGGACTGTGGAATCCTTAAAATCCACGGACTATGACGTCCTTAACCTCGACCGTGATGTCTTAAAACTAACGATCAACCACCCCGATTCCTTACGGATTCTGCCTTGGTTTAAGGGTACATCTCTTCACTCCTTTGATACCTGGCGTTGTAATTCCTCAACGTCTTCAAAGAGGTGACGGGTCCCTGCAACCAAACATCGGACTGTGGAGTCCCTAAATCTACGGACTATGAGGTCCTTAACCTTGACCGTGATGTCTTAAAACTAACATCGGACTGTGGAGTCCCTAAATCCACGGACTATGAGGTCCTTAACCTTGACCGTGATGTCTTAAAACTAAAATCGGACTGTGGAGTCCCTAAATCCACGGACTATGAGGTCCTTAACCTTGACCGTGATGTCCTAAAACTAACATCGGACTGTGGAGTCCCTAAATCCACGGACTATGAGATCCTTAACCTTGACCGTGATGTCTTAAAACTAACATCGGACTGTGGAGTCCCTAAATCCACGGACTATGAGGTCCTTAACCTTGACCGTGATGTCTTAAAACTAACAGCGGACTGTGGAGTCCCTAAATCCACGGACTATGAGGTCCTTAACCTTGACCGTGATGTCTTAAAACTAACAGCGGACGGTGGAGTCCCTAAAACCACGGACTATGAGGTCCTTAACCTTGACCGCGACGTCTTTAAACTACGATACCTGGAGCGGCCCCTGACCCCGTGAAACATGGATAAGGATGACCACATCCAGCACTTGCAGGTCCTCACGACCTGTAAGGAAGAAAAGCTCTCTTATGAGATCCTTACGACTCTCAAGGGAAAACCCGCTTAAGAATCCTCACGATTTTTAAGAAGAACTTACACCTATGGGATCCTCTTGACCTGTAGGGAGAAAAACTCTTTATGAGACCCTCGTGGCTCATAAAATGCAAAAGTCTTAGGAAGCAGATCTTAACCCTGAATCCTGAGCCATCGCTGTCCTGCAAAGAGATCAAGATAAATTGTCCGCAGAACACATTCAATAGAAAGGGGACGCACCATTGAAGGGGAGAATATGTCTTCATTTATAAGCCTCCCTTCGACAACAATACTCGATCTAAAGCCAGCACAAACCACCCGATATGGGAGATAACGAGGCAAGTTTCCGATCTATATCCTATCAGGCGCGCATTTGCTACTGTACGAATGTTTGAAAGGAAATGTTGCCCGAGGCACTGATGTGCATGCAACGTAATGATGGTACTCGTAATTAAAGAAAAATAGACGGCTCATTTACGCAAGCAAGACACACGTACGACAATCTGACAAGTATGAAAATTCAACAGAAAGCATGCAAACCACCAATGATTAAAGGAATACATTGATTCAAACATACTACATTGGTGGGAAAAGATCACCAAATAAGGGATCAGAAATACAAGGGTTAACAAAGCAAAACACAAAATTCTCCATCTCTCTCTCTGCTTTCTCCAGCACATCGAAGCGACGGTTCTCACGAGGAGTCGCTCCCCATCGATTGGCGCCGTGTTCGTCCGCAAAAGCAGACATAATAGCTCGCCGGGCCTTTATCTGGCTCAGCAGATGAATTGAGCAATCCTTCAAAGCCTGAGTAATCAGGCACGCTTCATGAAAGCCCTCGAGCTTTTTCCGCCGCGTCGAGCATCGCCAGGGTCATCTCCGCCGGGTGAGGAAGGATGTCGGCAAGCACGGCCGTGAGAATCATCCGGAGCCAGAGGGAACCCATCGGTAGGGGGGACCCCCTACGGATCGAGAGTTCATGCATGGCTGAGTCGCATTCGTTGTCGGTGAGGAGGGGATCCACCAACCGAGCAGCAAAGCGGGGGACCATCTCCTCAATAGGAACTTCCCATGGCTGTCGACGAGCGTGCGGACGGTTGCAGGCCATGGCACTTAGTTCTCGAATTAAATCGCGTTAAAATGGGAATAAAAGTTCTCTGTGAAGAAAAAAGGAAAACCATTGCCTCAGATATAAAGGGGTGCATTAACTGCTGTGCGCAGAAAATCTTACATGGTGAAGCTATTTCCAAGGCCCAAAAAAGGAAAGGTATCGAAAATCAAGGAGATGGAACTATTTCTAAGGCCCTTTTCCTGCATCTGATATCGTGCGCTGGAAATATGGCATGGAAAATTTTTGTGAACAGCCCCATCAAGGGACCCCACGTGCAGAACACGTGAGGCCCAAACCTGATTTGCACTAAAAAAAAATGGAGTAGCACCCTGCATATTAAAAGCGCCAACAACAACAGTAGTAAAATGATAAAATCCCAGAGAAAGGCATGCAAACATGGAAAGACATAATTAAACTTGTCACTCATACTTCAAGAAGTTCATACAAAGTAAAGAGGACACATTTACAATGGTAAAACTTCAGACGCAGGGCATGGGTTGAGAAACTCAAGATTAACTTTGTCCAAGATTCTCCAAGCATTTCGAACCTCCCAGGTATGCTTCCTCTCGCGGTCACAAGCGTCGGGATCCTCACGAATGTCCTCCGCCCTCCGATAGGCGGCAAGTATGGCCGACTACTGAAAGGCTTGGTGCAAGAGATCAATGAGGTGATCTCGCCTCCTCTTTGAGATCAAGCCCATCAGGTACACCGAATGCACTTTATCCTCAGCAGTGTCCAAGGCCCCAAGCGGTATGCCGGTGCAAAAGAGAGGAAGTGCCTCCCGGATCGCCAGCACGATCAGCCTCATAAGAGAAGAGCGACGGGGGAGCAGCCGATGGTTGTACTCGTCAAAGCGGCTCATGATCTCGGCACACTGAGCATCGGTGAACTCCTGGTTCTGACTGCGGCCCAGTGCACGAATATTCCCATAGGAAATGATCTCGTCAAGACCATACAGATGGGCATCCATGATACCTGAAATAATGGTCATGAGAATCATTACAAAACCCCTATTTTATTAATTACAGAAGAACAACCTCGGGCCAAGAGACCCCAGGAAAGCCTCCGCGTGAAGAAATCAAGTCCTTCATTGGAATTAAATTCCTTATTAAGAGAAGGGAATTAAATTCCCAGAAACATTTTTGATGGAATTAAATTCCGTGGAGTTGAAACGCCATCATCATCTCCCCAAAGATCATCTAGACCCTAAGAGATCTACAGTTTGAAGGTTAAGCTGTTCATATTCTTATGGAAAAATATGAAGAAAAAAAAAGGGGGGTAAAAACCCTTGTTTTGTATTTAAAATCCAGAGGAATGTGAAGGTCCATCGTTGTCCAAGAACATTACCTGAGGAAAAGGATTCTTTTCGAACAGAGTTAAACTCTGAAGATTGTTTCAAGATAGAGAACTAAGCTCTGGAAGCGAGAATTAAATTCTCAAGGAAGAAGTTCTCAGAAGAAGAAGATGAGCAAAGTGAAGGCTCCTATGAAGAGACAGAGGTATTTATAGAAGGCAATGGAAACGTTTCATCTCCCCAGATCCCTAGAGGAATCCAACGGTCACAAGAGGTGACAGCGTTGCACTCACGTGCAGACACGTGAGAACAACGCTGTGGGGGCATTTGTTTCCTGATTTAAAATCAGAAAAGCTTCTGGAAAAAGCTTCAAAAGAGGGTCGCATGCTTACACGTGACCAGTAGTCACGTGTTGGCACGTGACATCCAAAAGCATCATCAAGGCAGATTCAGCTTCCTGACTACATCAAAGAAAAGGGCTTCAGAAAGGGTCACGTGCTCCCACGTGACCAGGGTCACGTGTTGGCACGTGACATTTTAAAGCGGATTCAGAGGCACATCGGTTCCCTGATCAAATCAAGAAAAAAGCTTCAAGAGAGGTCACGTGCTCCCACGTGACCAGGGGTCACGTGTTGGCACGTGACGCTCAAAACATCAGAATTGTTCTCCAGTTAAATCAAGAAAAAGAATCCTGACAAGGGTCACGTGCACACACGTGACCAGGGGTCACGTGGTGGCACGTGACGGTTAAGCAGCAACCAGAAGACATAGCGCAAAGGAAAGAAGAGGGCTCATTCCAAAGAGGGTCATGTGCCCACACGTGACCATGGGTCACGTGGTCACACGTGACCGGTTTTCAAAGCCCATTTTGCTAACAGAATTAAATTCTGAAGGAGATTCAAATCTTTCCAAAGGAAAGTGACTATCTGGAGCCGATCGAATTAAAGATTCAGAGGTGATTAAATATCATCTATCTATGGGAAAATCTCTGGTTTGGAAAGATTTCCCCTTTAAATCTAAACGAAATAACAAAGGAAAATCCCTGGATTTGAAATCCAATGGTGAATGAAATTCACCTAGCAATCCAAAGGTCCAGAACGAATAATGGATGCAAATCAAATATCTCAAGGAAGATTCGTCAAAAACTAATTGACTCGGCTGCTTCTCCTATAAATAGGAGCCAAGAGATACAAAAAAAATATATACGCAGAGGGAGAAAAAAGGAGAGAGCCTTGATATTTTGAGGAATTTGGAGCTTCTGCAAAGGAAAACCCTAGGTAAGAAAGGGAAGGCTTTTTGAAAGAAGGAGGATTTAATTCTCAACAGAGTTTAACTCTGATATATAAAACAGAAGAACATATTTCTTCTCTCTTTGATAGAGGATCTGCAAAGTGCACATCTCCCCTTTAGGTTGAGAATTTAATTCTCAATGGGTTGAGATCCTGCCATGCAGATCCAAAACGTAGAGAGGGAATGGAAACACGAGAATTTAATTCTCACAGAACTATAGGAATTTAATTCCTTTAAGATAAAAGTAGGGCTTGACCCTGTGTTATGGGAATTTAATTCCTTCAGAACAAAAAGAAACAGGGTTTAACCCTAATTAAAAACCTAGTTCTGTTGAAACAGCGGGAACTTAATTCCCTTAATCATAACTTAACAGAGAATGGAAGTCCAATTCCTTAAAAGTTTTTTATTAGGGTTTAACCCTATTCAGTTCTTCACATATATGAGGAATTTAATTCCTACAGAAAATTCAGAGTTCAACTCTATTCCAGAATATAAGTCTTCAAAAGGAAGTAGGAATTTAATTCCTCGGAAATTTAAAGCTCGAGGAATTTAATTCCTGAGAAAAAGATTAACAGATCCTCTAAAAACAACATACATAGAGGCAGGGTCACGTGTCACCACGTGACCCCTCAAAAGATCTACAGAAAGCCCTTTGAGGCAGTGCCTCACGTGACCCACGTGACCCTTGGCAGAAGCTTTAACATACCTCATTTAGATACCCGTCACGTGATGCTCCAAAAAAGAAAATGCGATCTCCTCAGAAGAACAATTGAAGGGAGGGCGCTCTCACGTGTCGCCACGTGACCCCTCTTGCTTTAGTGTTTAACACTAAGTTGGAACTCCCGAATCCAGTGTTAAAACACTGTTGGGCCTTAGTGTTCGACACTAATCAAAGAACTTTATTTGCAGTGTTCAACACTGACTACCTTAGTGTTTAACACTAATTTGAGAGCTCTGTTGCCGATGCTTGATACTGATCTGTTTTAGTGTTTAACACTAATTTGAAAGCCCTGTTGCCGGTGTTTAACACCAATTATCTTTTAGTGTTAAACACTAACTTGTCAATCTCATTCCCAGTGTTCAACACTGATTGCTCTGTAGTGTTAAACACTAGGCTTTGGCCCAATTGGCTAAATGGATAGAGGCAAAGCCTCTCCTGATTGGACTTAGCCCAAGATGGCCATAAGTCCTCAATTAACTGGGCTAATGGGCTCACAATATAACTAATTGGTCTTGATCCCAAATTGGGCCAAAGACTATTTAATCCACTCCGGTTCCAGGGTACATCTCTTCACTCCTTTGATACTTGGCATTGTAATCCCTCAATGTCTTCAAAGAGGTGACGGGTCCCGATGACCACATTTTGATATGGACTGTGGGGTCCTTAAACCCATGGACTATGACGTCCTAAACCTCGACCGAGATGTCTTAAAACTAACAATGGACCGTGGGGTCCTTAAACCCATGGACTACGACGTCCTTAACCTTGACCGAGATGTCTTAAAACTAACATTGGACCGCAATGTCCTTAAACTACCCATGGACCGCAATGTCCTTAAACTACCCATGGACCGCAATATCCTTAAACTAGAACAATAGAGCCCCGCATACTCTTTTGTCGGATCTAAACGGTCCCGTTTAAGTTGATCTTAGCCTCAAAGATGGCTAACGTATCCTTAAACCTTCAAAGAGACTGGACTATGAATCCCCCAAATTAACTCTGGCTCGAGGGTACATCTCTGAACTCCTCTGACATCCGTCGTTGTAATCCCTCAACGTCGTCAGAGAGGTGACGGGTCCCGACGGCCACATATATGATGGACCACTATGTCCCTAAACTGGAACAATGGAGCCTAAAACACTCCTTTGTCGGATCTAAACGATCCCGTTAAATTGATCTTAGTCTCAACGTTAGACTAACGTATCCTTAACAAACGTTTGAGTTGATCTTAGCCTCAAGTATGGCTGACGTATCCTCAAACCAAACCCCCAAACCCAAATCTAAGATAAACACGGATTTGGACTAGTCCACGCCCTACGGGCGACGACATAACTCAGTCTCCGTAAACAATCCACGGGCAATAAAACACGAAACAAACACCCACGACACGAAGTGACCAGCTCGAGAAGGAGAAAGTTGTTACCGCGATGCGGTAGCGTAATTAACTGCAGGGGCTTGCGCCTGCAGGGAAGAGCGTCCCCACAATCAAAAACCCCTCCACGAGGGGGGATCTGACGAAGTCTGCTACATCGGCCGCATCCGTCTAAGCCTCCGATGCACGGTGCCATGGATCAACTTGGCATCTTCGGAGAGGTGGACGGATAGCACTAATTAGCATCTGCCCCGAATATCAGGCACGGACGCCCAAGTCCAGGCCGCCGTTCGGAGGGGAACAGCTCTGACGTTGGAATTATGCTCCGCGAATCGGAATGATACTCCGATCCTCGGGAATCATGCTCCTCGGGATGATGCTTCGCCTCCGGAATGATGTTCCACCTCGAAGTTCAGCTTCAAGATCCATCAATTTCATGCACACAACTCAAATGTGCGGTGTGCATTTATTGATGGGGGGCACTTTGTTGGGGTAAAAATTTACACCCCCGTTGACCGAGTCAAAGTCAAGGTCAACCCCAAGCCAGGTGGGCCCAAGCCCAGGTCAAGCGGGCCCCTGCCCAAGTCGAGCCCGCGGCCAGCCTCCTCCATGCTAAAATATAGATCATGTAATAAATAATTTTCATGTAATTTTTTATGCATGAATGTATGCAAAATGGGCATAAAGCCAAATTTTTGTAAACCCATGGCTTATGTGCAAAAATGAAATGGCACATGAGCCATGGGATAGGCAAAAATGCCATTTTGTGAAGCCCAAGGGGCTATATGCAAATATGTAAGCCTATAAAAGGCAAAATGATGATGAATAAAGGAACACTTTTTCATTCTCTCCACAAAAAATTTTAGATCTGAGATCTTTTGTGCCTCCTGCTCCTCCAAGGTTCTAAACCTTCTCATTTCTTTTGAATTAAATCAAGAGTTTTACTCTTTCTTTTCAAAAACTAAGAAATCTTCCACCACAAAACCCACAAAGGGGAACTTGGATCTACCATTAGATCTCAGAAAGGAGAGATTTTTTTTGATCTCACATCTCTTGATCATCAAGATCCAGCCAACAGAGGAGGAAGAAGAAGAACCCCCTTCATCAACCAAAACATTTTAAGAGTTTAACTCCATATATTTACATATATATATATATATATATAATAAATTTTTTCCTTTCTGAAGCATAGCTTCTGGTTCTGGGACTAAAAGTCCCTTTGGCTCGCCAGCGCAAAGCGCCCACGGGCCGACACTTGGCGCGCTTGCGCTCCAGCGCACTGCGCTCGAGCGCAAAGCGCCCACGTGCCGACACGTGGCGCGCTTGCGCTCAGGCGCACTGCGCTCGAGCGCAAAGCGCCCACATGCCGACACGTGGAGTGCTGCGCTCTGGCGCACTGCGCTCGAGCGCAAAACGCCCACGTGCCGACACATGGCGCGCTTGCGCTCAAGCGTACTGTGCTCCAGCGCAAAGCGCCCACGTACCGACACGTGGCGCACTTGCACTCAGGCGCACTGCGCTCGAGCGCAAAGCGCCCACATGCCGACACGTGGCGTGCTGCGCTCAGGCGCACTGCGCTCGAGCGCAAAGCGCCCACGTGGCGCGCTTGCGCTCAAGCGCACTACGCTCAAGCGCAAAACGCCCACGTGCTGACACGTGGCGTGCTTGCGCCTGAGCGCACAGCACCTAAGCGCACAGCGCTCAAGGCGCTGGCCCCACGCATCCTTCGGATGCCTTTCCCCCCTCTTTCTTTTATATATATATGTTAGTGTTTATGCCCTAGAAGGCCATTACTGTATCATACTAGTTTGTATATTACTTAATGGAAGCTTGGGATATTCACATGTATATAACAGTCTTGCTAAACATGGTAGTATGCTACTTGGTTTTTCTATCTTAATATGTGAGTGTACGTATTGATAGAGCTCTTAGGATCTTGCTTGTCTACCAGCGTTGTGATGGCAGTCACACTAGTGGGGGCTGGGTAGTCTACAAGCACATCCTTATTCAGGTCCCTGGTCGTTGGATTATCGAGACAGAGCATCGATACTCCGGAGTAGACTGGTGTGTACGCTTCTCATCCCAGTTGGGGAGATGGTCTGTCCCACAGCCGTCAGTACGTCGTACTGGAGATAGTATGCAGGTGCTCGTTAGGTTACGGGTACACCGGACAGGACTCACAGGGGACTGTTGGTTGGTTTGATACCAGTCGTCAGTGAACAGTTCCCAGGTGACATGAGTACAGCGTAGTCCGCAGACTTGACACTGCTACTTCGCCTCGAGTGTGTCCCACTGTTCTTAGATTGCTACCCTACCACGGCTCAAAGGAGTCGTGCAAACAGGTAGCAGTTGGGTGCAGTCCCGAGCACTTGGAGGCAGTGGCGGTTAGACAGGATTCGTCCCTCCCGGTATTGGGAGTAGATATCGTGCTGTGTCAGAGAGCCATTACGCAAAGTCCCTGGCCAGGGCAAGCGAGATTTGCTGGTAGGTTCCAGTAGTTTCTCAGGGTGTAATGGGCTTCCCTCCGACATGACTTATACCGCTATTAGGGGACTGACGCTTGCCACCCCCTAGGCCCGATATGCGATAGTCTTGGACGAACGGACCGGACTGTATGGAGATTGTCACATCAGACTCAGTAGGAGTTCGGATGGGTTTTCTCATCGGCCTTCTTATCGACAACTACCTGGGGACCGTTACGTACAGCTAGTGCCGCTTGCGGTCTGTGGTTAAACCCACTGCCAGCGTAGTAGTCGAGTCTCTAGAGTCCCACACAGAGAGTTTCCTACTCTAGGCGAAACGATATAGAGGTTGCATGGTTTTGCGACAAAGGGTTCGGACGCATACGTGCGTTTACGCGCGTACGACTTTCGGACAGTTTTTACCAGTCGGCTTTGGTTTAAGCCAGTTACTGGTATCCGGTTATTGGATTTTTACAGTCTAAAGTTTTTCCGTATTTTTGCGGATTGGAGGGGCGTTCTCGTAATTGTACGAGAAGCTTCTAGAAGATGTGACTAAAGAGGTTACTTTGGATAAGATTGTGAGTCATGAGAGTGATTCATCATTATCATTATTGCACCATAAATGATAATGACACATGCTTAATGAATCACCTCTTTTCATTTATGAAGCATGCTTATTCATTTCTATTATTCATTATTCTAAAATAAGAATGCTTCATAATATATTATGATACACTCACTATCTCATCTCATTATCATTATCATATTCTCTCTCCTCAAGCTCTCATCTTCAAGAGACTAATCCTTAATCCTCATGTGTTGAGATCAAAGGATTAGTTAGACTTAAACATCCATTACCTTCACTCTATATCATCCTTTCTTCTTTGATTAGCAATCAAAGTAGATTAGTTACCTCAAGTTAGAGGTTTAGCTTGGTGTTTTGCTCTCGGGTGGATCGTCTACTACCTAGAGAAGGTCGAGGAGAACAAAGGAGGACACAAAGACGAAGGACTAGTTTCGATAGGTATAATCCCTAAGCATAGTAGTTTAGAACAACTATATGTTTGGTTAGTTATCGTTTAACTTCGATTCAAGCGGTTAGTCGATGTTCGTTCTTTAAACATGATCGTTTTTGAAAATTCCGCCTCCCCACAAGTACTGGGGTGTACTACATCGACTTACAGTGGTATCAGAGCCTCTCTAAACAATAAATAACTTGATTGCAAATTTGTACGAATTTCGAACGGAAAAACGAAGCCGGAAAACCCTAAAATATTTCAGTTTCTGTCGAGTTTAAAATGATGTCCTAAAATTGTTCAGGGTTGCTCAGAAAGCTAGAAAAGAGTCCAGGAGAACACCCATGAAATTCGAGCCCATGACTCGGCTAAAGCGCCGCGGAAGGGCGGCGGATCCCACCGATCCGCCGCGGTTCCGCGGCCGAGTTGCCGAGTCATGGACTCATCTTTCATGTGTGGGTCCTCTCTGGTATTTGGGGTTTTCTGGAATATTTTAATTTTGCTCAGGTTTCCAGTTAACAGAGCAGATTTTGGAGCAATATTAAAGATGTTTAATCGATCGAAATTGTACAGTATTTGCATATTGGATTATATCTGTGATTGTTTAATGTGTTCGTAAACCTCCCCTAACTGCTAGTATGTCGGTTGGCAGGGGGTTGCACATTTCTGAAATGGTTATATCTGTTTGTGCATATAAACTGTATTGGACTGTTGTGGTGTTTAGACGGGGTTTAGCAATGGGTTATTGTTTAATTCATTTGTTGTAAATGTAATTTGTTGTAATATTATTTTGCGGGGCACATCCAGGTTGCGGTTGTAGCCACCGTTGTATTATTTCATTTTACTGTTTTTGCTCCTAGAAATGACCCAAGGTGGGGTACACAAACTGCCGGGTGGGTAGTTTGCCGTACCCGTAGGGGTCGAGGGTGGGGTAACGGCTATTCATCACAACTGTGTAATCTGTCTTTTCTTGCAGGCTCAAAAGAAATACAGATTGCTTGCAAATCCAATATTGTTTATCTGTGTTCTGGAATGAATATCATTGCGTCAGACGAATGTAAAATATCTATATATTGTAAGTCCATATTGCGACCCCCGGTACTTACGGGGAGGCGGAAACGGTATAAAAACAAATTTTTATCGCAAGAGGCAACATGGACTGCACTAGGTCGGGATCGTGTCTAAACTAAACTAGCAAATACGCTAAAAGGAGTTAGCTACTATGGAAGATGGTTATACCTAAACTTGAACTCCTTCTTCTTTAAACCTTGTAGAGGTTGATGGTTCTCTTTTCGTCGCCTTCTCCTGTCGAAGATGGATCCACCTCGAAGGTTCGACCTTTGGGCTCTTCCTCGATCTTTGAGTGAACTAGGGTTTCCGGCTTGCTAAACCTTCATCCTAGAATGAGTAGAGAGTGATTAGGGTTTGCTTTTCCTTTTAAAGAGATGGATTCTCAACACATGAGAAGGTTTCTCTTTCTTAGAGGAAGAAGAAGATGAAGTGAAGAGAGAGAAGAAGAATGAGATAATGAGAGATCTTTTTTTTTTCTTTCAACCATAATGCAAAAGAAATGTATTATCTAAATAATAATAATTGAAATAAGAATAGTTGATGGTTATTTTTGGAATGACCACTATCATGCTTCTTTAAATGAAGTGTAAGCATGAATCAAGGAAGATCTTTCAAAGCATGATGGTGGTCAATGGTCAACAAGTCAACCAAGGTCAATAAGTCAACAAAAATCAACCATAACATAATTCTCATTTAATTACTATTATTAATAGATAATTCATAAATCCATTAGGGTTTGGAAAAAGATAACTGTCAACTGTGCATACGCACCCGTTCCGAAACCCTAATGAAAAACCTCATTCTCCGCCTCAAGCAACTGTGCATACACACCTGCATTCTCGTTCCGAGGAACAAGAATACCAAGATATAAAAGCAACCCTAAAACCTATACCAGTATCTGGCTCAAACCAGAGCCTGCCAGTATAATCCGTCCGGACTCCAAACGTGCACAAGTGCGCGGATGAGAACGAACCTTGTCGCAAAACCATGCGACCTCTACTCTGTTTTGCCCAGAGGCGAATACCCTCTGTGTGGGACTCTAAAGACTCGGCACTACGCTGGCAGTGGGTTTAACCACAGACCGCAAGCGGCACTAGCTGTGCGTAACGGTCCCCAGGTAGATGCCGACAAGAAGGCTGACGAGGTGAAACCCCATCTGTACTCCTACTGAGTCTGTAAGTGACATTCTCCGTACAGTCCGGTCTGTTCGTCTGATACATCGCATGGCGGGCCTAGGGGGAGGTAAACGTCAGTCCCCTAATAGCGGTACAAGTCGTGTCGGAGTGAAGCCCAAAACACCCTGAGATAACACTGGAAGCCTACCAGTATATCTCGCTTGCCCTGGCCAGGGACTACTCGTGTAATGGCTCTCCTAGACACAGCGCGATGTCAACCCCCAATACCGGGAGAGACGAATCCTGTCTAACTGTCACTGCCTCCAAAGTGCTTCGGGACTGCACCCAACCACTACCTGTTTACACGACTCCTTTGAGCCGTGGTAGGGTAGTGATCAAAATGCAGTGGGAACACACTCGAGGCGAAGTGCCAGTGTCAAGTCAGCGGACTAAGCTGTACTCATGTCACCTGGGAACTGATAACTGACGATAGGTATAATACCAACCTTTCAGTTCCCGATGAGTCCTGTCCAGTGTACTCGTAACCCAACGAGCACCCGTATACTATCTCCAGTACGACGTACTGATGGCTGTGGGACAGACCATCTCCCACACTGGGATGAGAAGCGCATACGCTAGTCTACTCCGGAGTATCGATGCCCTGTCTCGATAGTCCTACGACTAGGGACCTGTATAAGGATGTGCCTATAGATTACCCAGCCCCCACTAGTGTGACTGCCATCACAACGCTGGTAATCAAGCAAAGATCCTAAGGGCTCCACTAATGCGTATGAGTGATATACTGAAATAAACACAAGTACACATTGAAGTAGAAACAAACCAAGTAGCATACTACTATATTGAGCAAGATTGTTTATACAAGGTGAATATCCCAAGCTTCCATTAAGTAATATACAAACTAGTATGATACAGTAATGGCCTCTAGGGCATATACACTAACAATCTCCCACTTGCACTAAGGCCATGTACTGGCGTATCGAAGACCTATCATCTCGATCAGCCGCTCGAACTGAGTCTGGGGTAGGGCCTTGGTGAATGGATCTGCAGTGTTCTCTTCTGAAGCAACCCTCCGAACCTCGATCTCCTTGCGATCTACGATCTCCCTGATCAGGTGATACCGCCTCAAGATGTGCCTGGATCTCTGATGGGACCTGGGTTCCTTTGCTAAAGCTATAGCCCCATTGTTGTCGCAATACAGAGGTATTGGGTCAACAATGGATGGAACTACCTGAAGTTCTTTTAAGAACTTCCATATCCAGACAGCTTCTTTCGCGGCATCAGATGCAGCAATGTATTCCGCTTCCATAGTCGAGTCTGCAACGGTTTCCTGTTTGGAGCTCTTCCAACACACCGCCCCTCCATTGAGGGTAAAGACAAAACCCGACATGGACTTGGAATCATCCTTGTCACTCTGGAAGCTGGAGTCAGCAAAGGCCTCGATCTGGAGGTCTTTTCCGCCATACACCAAGAACATCTCCTTAGTCCTTCTCAGGTACTTGAGAATGTTCTTTACCGCTATCCAGTGTTTCTCCCCAGGGTTTGACTGATACCGGCTTACCACACTCAGTGCATAAGCTACATCCGGTCTGGTACACAACATCGCATACATTATAGAGCCTACCGCAGAAGCGTAGGGTATAATAGACATGCGATCCCTCTCCAAATCAGTCTTGGGAGACATCTCTTTAGAGAGGGTGATCCCGTGACAAGCCGGTAGGTTACCGCGCTTGGAATCTTCCATACTGAATCTCTTCACTATGGTGTCGATGTACCTGGACTGAGAAAGTCCTAATATCCTCTTGGATCTATCACGATGGATCCGGATCCCCAGGATGTATGAGGCATCACCCAGGTCTTTCATGGAGAACCTGTGTGACAAGAACCCCTTGACAGATTGTAGCATAGGAATGTCATTTCCTATTAAGAGAATGTCATCCACGTATAAAACGAGGAATACTACAGTTCTCGCTACAAATCTACTATAGATGCATGGTTCATCTGGATTTTTGATAAAGTCAAATTCCTTGACTGTCTCATCAAAACAGATGTTCCAACTCCGCGATGCCTGCTTTAGTCCATAGATGGACTTAAGCAACTTGCACACCTTTCCGCTGCTCCCACTCTGAATGAAACCCTCTGGCTGATCCATATAGACACACTCCTCTAAATTTCCATTTAGAAAAGCGGTCTTTACGTCCATCTGCCAAATCTCATAATCGTGGAAGGCAGCAATGGCAAGAAGGATCCGAATGGATTTCAGCATAGCCACTGGAGAAAAGGTTTCGTCATAGTCCAAGCCAGGTCTTTGACGGAAACCCTTTGCTACAAGTCTAGCTTTATAGGTCTCAACCTGTCCATCTACACCAATCTTCCTTTTGAAGATCCACTTGCATCCTACGGGTTTTACCCCGTCTGGAGCAATGTCCAACGTCCATACTTTGTTGGTGTACATGGACTCCATTTCGGTCCGCATTGCATCCAGCCATTTTACCGAGTCAACGCTCTGAACGGCCTGCTGGAAGCTAGTAGGCTCATCATAATCTATGATGCAATCCTCTCGATCCCCGTCTATGAGAAAACCGTAGTATCTCTCGGGCGGATGAGACTGCCTACTACTCCTGCGGAGCGGCATAGGAATGTCCTGTTCTTTCGAACCCTCTGGTTCCTCTAAGATTTCAGTAATGGTTTGTGGTTCTGGAACTTCTTCCAGTTCTACTGCGCTCCCACTTATCTGATTTTCCAAAAACTCAGTTTCCAAGAAGTAGGCATGACGAGAAACAAGAACTTTTTGTTCCTCTTCGTAGTAGAAAAGATACCCCTTGGAGTTCTTTGGGTATCCCACAAACTTGCACTGTACCGAGCGTGCCTCGAGCTTGTCCGCATGCTGCTTTTTTACAAAAGCTGGACATCCCCATGTCTTAAAGGATTTAAGACAGGGTTTCTTCCCACTCCACATCTGATATGGTGTGGTAGGCACTGTCTTAGTAGGAACTTGGTTCAAGAGATGTGCAGCTGTTTCCAGTGCATAACCCCAGAAAGATCGCGGTAACTCAGCCTTACTCATCATGGAACGAACCATATCCAATAGGGTTCGATTCCTCCTTTCCGATACACCGTTATGTCGCGGAGTGTATGGAGGAGTACGCTGAGAGAGAATTCCATTCTCTTTTAAATAGTCCAGGAACTCGGCACTTAAGTATTCTCCACCTCGATCCGATCTTAGAATCTTAATACTTTTGCCTGTTTGTTTTTCAACTTCATTCTTGTAATCCCGAAATTTCTCAAAGGCCTCGGATTTGTGCTTCATTAAGAAGACATGTCCATACCTAGAGAAATCGTCTGTGAAAGTAATGAAGTATGAATAACCGCTTCGCGCATGTGTAGACATTGGACCGCACGCGTCGCTGTGTACGAGTCCCAAGAGCTCGCTCACTCTTTCTCCGTGTCCAGTGAACGGAGTCTTTGTCATCTTTCCCATGAGACAAGATTCACAAGTGGCATAAGACTGATACTCGAACGGATCCAAGTATCCTTCTTTATGTAACTTAGTCAACCGTGTCTCATTGATGTGACCAAGTCTACAATGCCATAAGAAAGCCTGATTAATGTCTGGGGACTTTCTTTTGTGTGTATTCTGGACATTGAAAATCTGTGGTTGGTTCAATACGTATATACCATTGCTCAGTGTACCTGACCCAATCAGAACTTGATTAAGGTGAATGTTTACAACATTACTTACAAACGCAAATTCATAACCTTCTTTAGAAACCAAAGATACAGAAATGATATTACAAGTTGCGTTGGGTACAAAAAAGCAATTACGCAAAACCAAAACATGCCCATCTGACATTCCTAGGTGATAGTCCCCCACGGCTTTAGCATCCATGCTAGCTCCGTTTGCAACTCTGAGGGTCATGTCACCTTCTTTCAAAAACCTACGATTTCTCAACGCCTGCAATGAATTACAGATATGAGATCCTGATCCGGTATCCAATACCCAGGAAGTAGAGTTTATAGAAAGACAGTTTTCAATAACATACACACCTGAAGCTGAAGCCGCAACCTGCTTCAGTTCCTGTGTCTTGGCCTTCCAAGCCCTGCAATCTTTCTTCCAGTGTCCACTCTTGTGACAATAGAAGCATTCCTCTTTACCAACAAGCTTCCCCGCAATCTTTGTTGCCATTTCTTTTCCCTTCGTACCCACTTTACTAACACCGCCTCTTGGTTTGGCGGGGGCTTTCTTCCTCTTTCCCTTGGCTTTCGCCTTGGACCTAGAGGAAGAAGATCCTCCTACAAACAAAGTGGATGTTTCCCTACCTTTCTGTAGGGTGCCCTCTGCGCTCCTCAGCAAGTTGAGGAGTTCTGAAAGTTCAACTTCCTTTTCTTGCAAGTTGAAATTCAGTATGAACTGGGCGTAAGTGGATGGAAGGGACTGGAGAATTATATCCGTATAGAGTTCACTGTCCAACGTGGTCCCAAGTTCCGCGAGCTCCTCAGTGTAGCCAATCATCTTAAGCACGTGGTCCGCTACCGATGATCCGAAGGCCAACTTTGTCGAAAATAACTTCTTCGACACTTCGTATCTTGCGATACGAGACTGCTCTCCATACAGTTCTTTTGTATGAAGAAATATGGATTCCAAATCCATATTCTCGTGCCTCCTCTGATGGTCGTTGTCCATCGAGGCAAGTACGAGGCACCTGGCCTTCGCGCTGTCAATCTCCCAAGTCTTACGGATTTCTTTATCCGCGACGCTGGAGGTGGGACCTGGGACGGGGGGAGCTTTGGTGGTAAGAAGATACCCCAGCTTGTCGTAAGAGATTGCCAATTTGACATTCCTGAGCCAATCTTTGTAGTTTGGCCCTGTCAATATGTTTTTATCTAGAAGTAACTTAAGTCCAGTCATTTCGATTTGGTCGCTGCAGGGGGGAGAGAAGGAACACTTTAGCACGATGCTCTTGCAAGTTTAGAATGGTTTTTAATTTGTCTAAACAGGATGGCTCCCACTGTCTCTCGAATCCCTCCTCAAACCACAAAGGAAGAATTAGCCGGGATCAATCTCACCGTGCAATACTTGCTTAACCGTTCAGCCAGGCCAGTGTTGGTACTTCGAGGGAGGTTTTCCAACGCTTTCGCGAAGTTCCTTAATTAAATAACCTCTTTTCCCTGGGGGCGTAGCCCCGCTAACACCTTTCTAGGCACCTACTAGGTTTATAGCATTGATCGTCTAGTGAGAAATTTCCCGAGGAGTAGCATATACTCACAGTAGGATCGGGATCCAAATATCATCGCGTGACGAAACTGAAGGAATCCTACCAGAATCACCACACTCCAAATGGTATGCAAATCTAGCAAGTTTCAGTACTTATGAAACTCCCGATGTGGATTTTTGCCCCATGCTCTTATGACCTTGACTAAGGCCAACAAATCATAAGTCACATGTCAAGTTCTACTCGTCGTTATCCAGGTTAATTTGAATCCACCCGTATCTACCCTTGACTATGGCCAACAAGGCAATACGACTGTCCCAAACCAACGCATTCTATCTATGCAACATATGAATACCCATCAGCTACCAAACACTGTGCCTTGACTAAGGCCAACAAACACAGCTTGAATACCGTTGAATATTCATATGAAACGACGGAGGGCTACGAATGGTTTTGGTGAAACCGTGAACGTAGTGAACTTGATATAATCGATGGAACAAGATAGCTTTTAGAAGGAGTGGCTCAAACTCCGCATTTAAAAGTTAGTTTTGAAAAGAACCGAGTGGTTTTTCGAAAGTGTTCCAACGATTTTAACTTGGTTTATTATCTTGCATTAGTTCTTTTAATGCGTGATATTCTTGCATTAGTACTTTTAATGCGTCCCATCATTTAATTCCTACCATTGCAGAAAACAACCAAAATATGACGTACGCTTATGCCATTCGCATTCGCCACGGGGTCCCGTCATCACTCGTTAGGTTACTTAACTAACGACAGAGCGGGGGCTGGGCTAGCGCGGCTGTAAAACATAAGCAACGCCTAAATAGAAAGCAATGATAGACATTACAGATCACAGATGAATACGTTGGATATACTAGCAATCCGCAATCCTTTCGAGCCTGAAACGAAAAGCGGATAACACGGTCGCGGTGAATAGCCAATACCCCACCCAAGACCCCTACGGGTGCGGCAAACTACCCGCCAAGTACCCGGCAGTTTGTGCACCCCTCCATGGGTCTATCCTAGGAGCAAAAACAGTAAAAAGAATTATACAATGACGGCTACAACCCCGACCCGGTTGTGCGGCCAAACAAATAATAATTATTACATCAATTTACATTTACAATGAATGAAAGAAAAACAAAAGCTCATCTCACATCCACCCCGGCTATTCATCCGCGACAGTCCAACACATTCATATACACATTCCAGCACATTACAGATCATGTATAACCCCGACTAATCGACCTATAGCGATTAGCCGACGTTCAATATATGCAAGCATCACAGATATAACCATCATAGTCAAAGTGCAGTGAAGTTCGGAAAAAAATACGGAATTATAGGACCCCAAAAGAGAATTTCAGTTCTGGAAAATCTGGGCACATAATATATATTTTAAAAATCCCAAAATCCCACCACAAGAACACTGCACGAAAAACGATGCAGAGAGGAAACCAAACTGCGGCGCTTCCGCGGCGCATGCCTACCTCGTGCCGCGGAAGCGCGGCGGTTTAGTTGAATTGGTGCATCGTTTTTCTTGTGTGTTCAAACAAAACCCTGAGCCGAATTTACAAGTATAAAGTTTTCCATTTTGAGCAGAAAAAATTTCAACAGAAACTTAGGGTTTTGGTTTTTCCGGTTTTGCGATTTTTCGGTTCCGAACTTCGTTACACTTCACTACCAAACTAGTTTAAGTTTAGTTAGGCTCTGATACCACTGTAAGTCCATATTGCGACCCCCGGTACTTACGGGGAGGCGGAAACGGTATAAAAACAAATTTTTATCGCAAGAGGCAACATGGACTGCACTAGGTCGGGATCGTGTCTAAACTAAACTAGCAAATACGCTAAAAGGAGTTAGCTACTATGGAAGATGGTTATACCTAAACTTGAACTCCTTCTTCTTTAAACCTTGTAGAGGTTGATGGTTCTCTTTTCGTCGCCTTCTCCCGTCGAAGATGGATCCACCTCGAAGGTTCGACCTTTGGGCTCTTCCTCGATCTTTGAGTGAACTAGGGTTTCCGGCTTGCTAAACCTTCATCCTAGAATGAGTAGAGAGTGATTAGGGTTTGCTTTTCCTTTTAAAGAGATGGATTCTCAACACATGAGAAGGTTTCTCTTTCTTAGAGGAAGAAGAAGATGAAGTGAAGAGAGAGAAGAAGAATGAGATAATGAGAGATCTTTTTTTTTTTCTTTCAACCATAATGCAAAAGAAATGTATTATCTAAATAATAATAATTGAAATAAGAATAGTTGATGGTTATTTTTGGAATGACCACTATCATGCTTCTTTAAATGAAGTGTAAGCATGAATCAAGGAAGATCTTTCAAAGCATGATGGTGGTCAATGGTCAACAAGTCAACCAAGGTCAATAAGTCAACAAAAATCAACCATAACATAATTCTCATTTAATTACTATTATTAATAGATAATTCATAAATCCATTAGGGTTTGGAAAAAGATAACTGTCAACTGTGCATACGCACCCGTTCCGAAACCCTAATGAAAAACCTCATTCTCCGCCTCAAGCAACTGTGCATACACACCTGCATTCTCGTTCCGAGGAACAAGAATACCAAGATATAAAAGCAACCCTAAAACCTATACCAGTATCTGGCTCAAACCAGAGCCTGCCAGTATAATCCGTCCGGACTCCAAACGTGCACAAGTGCGCGGATGAGAACGAACCTTGTCGCAAAACCATGCGACCTCTACTCTGTTTTGCCCAGAGGCGAATACCCTCTGTGTGGGACTCTAAAGACTCGGCACTACGCTGGCAGTGGGTTTAACCACAGACCGCAAGCGGCACTAGCTGTGCGTAACGGTCCCCAGGTAGATGCCGACAAGAAGGCTGACGAGGTGAAACCCCATCTGTACTCCTACTGAGTCTGTAAGTGACATTCTCCGTACAGTCCGGTCTGTTCGTCTGATACATCGCATGGCGGGCCTAGGGGGAGGTAAACGTCAGTCCCCTAATAGCGGTACAAGTCGTGTCGGAGTGAAGCCCAAAACACCCTGAGATAACACTGGAAGCCTACCAGTATATCTCGCTTGCCCTGGCCAGGGACTACTCGTGTAATGGCTCTCCTAGACACAGCGCGATGTCAACCCCCAATACCGGGAGAGACGAATCCTGTCTAACTGTCACTGCCTCCAAAGTGCTTCGGGACTGCACCCAACCACTACCTGTTTACACGACTCCTTTGAGCCGTGGTAGGGTAGTGATCAAAATGCAGTGGGAACACACTCGAGGCGAAGTGCCAGTGTCAAGTCAGCGGACTAAGCTGTACTCATGTCACCTGGGAACTGATAACTGACGATAGGTATAATACCAACCTTTCAGTTCCCGATGAGTCCTGTCCAGTGTACTCGTAACCCAACGAGCACCCGTATACTATCTCCAGTACGACGTACTGATGGCTGTGGGACAGACCATCTCCCACACTGGGATGAGAAGCGCATACGCTAGTCTACTCCGGAGTATCGATGCCCTGTCTCGATAGTCCTACGACTAGGGACCTGTATAAGGATGTGCCTATAGATTACCCAGCCCCCACTAGTGTGACTGCCATCACAACGCTGGTAATCAAGCAAAGATCCTAAGGGCTCCACTAATGCGTATGAGTGATATACTGAAATAAACACAAGTACACATTGAAGTAGAAACAAACCAAGTAGCATACTACTATATTGAGCAAGATTGTTTATACAAGGTGAATATCCCAAGCTTCCATTAAGTAATATACAAACTAGTATGATACAGTAATGGCCTCTAGGGCATATACACTAACATATATATGATAGCTATTTATACGTCACTTATGTTTTACACCCGCGCTAGCCCAGCCCCCGCTCTGTCGTTAGTTAAGTAACCTAACGGGTGATGACGGGACCCCGTGGCGAATGCGGATGGCATAAGAGGACGTTGTATTTTCGTTGTTTTCTGCAATGATAGGTTAATGATGGGACGCATTATCTATAATGCAAAGAAAATAAACCAAGTTTAAATCGTTGGAACAATTTAAAAGAAACCACTCGGTTATTTTTAAAAACAGATATTTTTAAATGCGGAGCTTTAACCACTCCTTTTAAAAGCTATCAGGTTCCTTCGGTTATATCAAGTTCACTACGTTCACGGTTTCGCCAAAACCAGTCGTAGCCCTCCGTCATTTCTTATGAATGGTCAGTAGTATTCAAGCTATGTTTGTTTGGCCCTTAGTCAAGACATAGTGATTGGTAGCTGCTGGGGTATTCATTTGTTGCATAGATAGATGAGTTGGTTTGGGACAGTCGTATTACTTTGTTTGGCCCTTAGTCAAGAGTATACGGATGGGTTCAAATCAACAGGATAATGATGGGAAGAACTTGACATGTGACTTATGATTTGTTGGCCCTTAGTCAAGATCATAAGAGCATGGGGCAAAAATCTATATCGAGAATTTCTAAAGAAACTGAAATTTGCAAAGAGATGCATACCATTTTGAGTTTGATGAATGTTGGTAGCATTCCTACAACATTATCAGACGATGATATTTGGATCCCGATCCTACTGTGAGTATATGATACTTATCAGGATATTCGTCACTTAACGATCAATGCTATAAACCTAGTAGGTGTCCAGAAAAGTGTCAGCGGGGTTACGCCCCCAGAGAAAAGAGGTTATTTAATTAAGGAACTTCGCGAAAGCGTTGGAAAACCTCCCTCGAAGTACCGACACCAGCCTGGCTGAACGGTTAAGCAAGTATTGTACGGTGAGAATAGTCTTGACTAATTCTTCTTTTATGGTTTGAGGAAGGATTCGAGAAACAGTGGGAGCCATCCAGTTTAGATAAACTAAAAACCACTCTAAACTTGCAAGGGCATCATGCTAAAGAGTTTTCTTCTCTCTCTCCTAATTGCAGCGACCCTGAAAATGACTGGACTTAAGTTACTTTTAGAGAAAAATATACTGACGGGGCCAAACTATAAAGATTGGCTGCGGAATGTCAAAATGGCTTTGACCTATGACAAACTGGGGTACGTCCTCACCGCTACGGCACCTGCTGTCCCTGGTCCCAAATCCAGTAATGCGGATAAGGAAATCCGCAAAACCTGGGATTTAGATTGCGCGAGAGCCAAGTGCATCGTGCTTGCCTCGATGAACAATGAACATCAGAGAAGGCACGAGGATATGTCCCTAGATGGCATATTTCTCCATACAAAGGAACTTTATGGAGAGCAATCTCGTATAGCAAGATACGAGACCTCTAAGAACTTGTTTCGAGCGAGGTTGGCTGTCGGGTCATCGGTAGGTGAACATGTCCTACAGATGATCGGCTATATTGAAGAGCTCGCAGACCTTGGGACGACTTTGGATAATGAGCTCTATACAGACCTTATTCTCCAGTCCCTTCCTCACACCTACGCCCAGTTTATCCTGAACTTCAACCTTCAAAGAAAAGAAGTTGAACTTCCGGAACTCCTGAACATGTTAAGGAGTGCAGAGGGCACCTTGAAGAATTCAAGGGAAACACCCGCTATGTTTGTTGGCGGTTCATCTTCTTCCGGGTCCAAGGCTAGGGCCAAAGGAAGGAAGAAGAAGGCCGCACCCAGACCTAGAGGAGGTGTTAGTAAGGTGGGAGGGAAGGGAAAGAAAAAGAAAGCAGTACCGATAGTTGGCCAGGATGAGTGCTTCCATTGTCACAGGAAAGGGCACTGGAAGAAGGATTGCAAGGCGTGGAACGCCAAGAACCAGGAACCGAAGCAAGCTGTGGCTTCGACTTCAGGTGTGTTTGTAATTGAGAATTGTCTGTCGATCAACTCTACTTCCTGGGTATTGGATACCGGATCAGGATCTCATATTTGCAATTCATTGCAGGCACTGAGAAACCGTAGAGTGCTGAAGGAAGGTGATATGATCCTCAGGGTTGCTAACGGAGCTAGCGTGGGAGCTGCGTCCGTCGGGGATTATCACCTAGGATTGACGAGTGGACACATTTTGGTTTTACATAACTGTTATTTTGTACCCAGCTTAACGTGTAATATCATATCAGTTTCCTTGTTATCAAATAAAGGTTATGATTTCACGTTTGTAAGAGATGTTGTCAACATCCACCTTAATCATGGTTTGATTGGGTCCGGTACTCTAAATAACGGCATATATGTTTTAAACCAACTCCAAATTTTCAATGTCCAGAACACACTAAAAAGAAAGTCTCCAGATTTAAATAAAGCTTTCTTATGGCATTGTAGACTGGGTCACATCAATGAGAGAAGGTTGACTAAGTTGCATAGAGAAGGATATTTGGACACGTTCGAATATCAAACTTATGACACTTGTCAATCTTGTCTCAAAGGAAAGATGACAAAGACTCCATTCACTGGACAAGAAGTAAGAGCGAGCGAGCTCTTAGGACTCATACACAGCGATGTATGTGGTCCAATGTCTACACATGCGAGAGGTGGTTATTCCTACTTCATTACTTTTACAGATGATTTCTCTAGGTATGGATATGTTTTCTTAATGAAGCATAAATCAGAGGCCTTTGAGAAATTCCTGGAATTCAAGAGTGAAGCGGAAAACCAAACAGGCAAAAGTATTAAGACACTAAGATCTGATCGAGGTGGAGAATACTTAAGTGCCGAGTTCCTAGGTTACCTGAAAGAGAAAGGAATTCTCTCTCAGCTTACTCCTCCATACACTCCACAGCACAACGGTGTATCGGAGAGACGGAATCGAACCCTATTGGATATGGTACGATCCATGATGAGTAATGCTGAGTTACCGCGATCTTTCTGGGGTTATGCGCTAGAATCAGCGGCATATCTTTTGAACCAGGTTCCAACCAAGACTGTGCCTACCACCCCATATCAGATGTGGAGTGGGAAGAAACCCTGTCTAAAACATTTTAGGACATGGGGGTGTCCAGCTTTTGTAAAAAAGCAGCATGTGGACAAGCTCGAGGCACGTTCAGTACAGTGTAAGCTTGTGGGATATCCAAAGAACTCCAAGGGATATTATTTCTATTACGCAGAGGAACAAAAGGTTTTTGTTTCTCGTCATGCCCACTTCTTAGAAACTGAATTTTTAGAAAATCAGAAGAGTGGGAGCGAAATAGAACTGGAAGAAATTCCAGAACCACAAGCTGCTACTGAAAGTTTGGTAGAACCAGAGGTTCAAGAAGAACAGAACATTCCCGCACCCCTCCGCAGGAGTAGTAGGCCGTCTCATCCGCCTGAGAGATACTACGGTTTTCTCATAGATGGGGATAGAGAGGATTGCATCATAGATGATGATGAACCTACTGACTTCCGGCAGGCCATCCAGAGCGGCGACTCGGTACGATGGCTAGATGCAATGCGGACCGAAATGGAGTCCATGTACACCAACAAAGTATGGACTTTAGACTTTGCTCCAGATGGGGTAAGACCCATAGGATGCAAATGGATCTTCAAGAAAAAGATTGGTGTAGATGGACAGGTGGAAACCTATAAGGCTAGACTTGTTGCAAAGGGTTTTCGTCAAAGACCTGGTTTGGACTATGACGAAACTTTTTCTCCAGTGGCTATGCTCAAATCCATTCGGGTCCTTCTTGCTATTGCTGCCTTCCATGATTATGAAATCTGGCAGATGGACGTAAAGACGGATTTTCTGAATGGAAATTTAGAAGAGTGCGTCCATATGGATCAGCCAGAGGGTTTCAATCAGAGTGGGAGCAGCGGGAAAGTATGCAAGCTGCTTAAGTCCATTTATGGACTAAAGCAGGCATCGCGGAGTTGGAACATCTGTTTTGATGAGACAGTCAAAGAATATGACTTTATCAAAAATCCAGATGAACCGTGCATATATAGTAAAGTTGTGGCCAGAAGTGTCGTATTCCTCGTCTTGTACGTGGATGACATTCTATTGATAGGAAATGACATTCCTTTGCTACAATCTGTCAAAGGATTCTTGTCACACAGGTTCTCCATGAAAGACCTGGGTGATGCCTCTTACATTCTAGGGATCCGGATCTATCGTGATAGATCCAAGAGGATGTTGGGACTTTCGCAGTCCAGGTATATCGACACTGTACTGAAAAGATTCAGTATGGAAGATTCTAAGCGCGGTAATCTACCGGCTTGTCACGGAATCACCCTCTCCAAAGAGATGTCTCCCAAGACTGATTTGGAAAGGGAACGCATGTCTATTATACCCTACGCTTCTGCGGTAGGCTCTATAATGTATGCGATGTTGTGTACCAGACCAGATGTAGCTTACGCACTGAGCGTGGTAAGCCGGTATCAGTCAGACCCAGGGGAGAAACACTGGATAGTAGTAAAGAACATTCTCAAGTACCTGAGGAGGACTAAGGAGATGTTCTTGGTTTACGGCGGAAAAGACCACAGGTTGGAGGCCTTTGCTGATTCCGGCTTCCAGAGTGATAAGGACGATTCCAAGTCCATGTCGGGTTATGTCTTTACCCTCAATGGAGGGGCGGTGTGCTGGAAGAGCTCCAAGCAGGACACCGTTGCTGACTCGACGATGGAAGCGGAGTATATAGCTGCTTGCGATGCCGCAAAAGAAGCAGTCTGGATGAAGAAGTTCCTAACAGAACTTCAGGTGGTTCCTACCATAGTTGATCCAATACCTCTGTATTGCGACAACGACGGAGCTATAGCTTTAGCGAAGGAACCAAGGTCCCATCAGAAGTCCAGACACATCTTGAGGTGGTATCACCTGATCAGGGAGATCATTGATCGTCGGGAGATCGAGGTTCGGAGAGTTGCTTCAGAAGAGAACATTGCTGATCCATTCACGAAGGCCCTTCCTCAGATTCAGTTCGAGAGGCTACTCGAGATCATTGGTCTACGATATGCCAGTACATGGCCCTAGTGCAAGTGGGAGATTGTTAGTGTTTATGCCCTAGAAGGCCATTACTGTATCATACTAGTTTGTATATTACTTAATGGAAGCTTGGGATATTCACATGTATATAACAGTCTTGCTAAACATGGTAGTATGCTACTTGGTTTTTCTATCTTAATATGTGAGTGTACGTATTGATAGAGCTCTTAGGATCTTGCTTGTCTACCAGCGTTGTGATGGCAGTCACACTAGTGGGGGCTGGGTAGTCTACAAGCACATCCTTATTCAGGTCCCTGGTCGTTGGATTATCGAGACAGAGCGTCGATACTCCGGAGTAGACTGGTGTGTACGCTTCTCATCCCAGTTGGGGAGATGGTCTGTCCCACAGCCGTCAGTACGTCGTACTGGAGATAGTATGCAGGTGCTCGTTAGGTTACGGGTACACCGGACAGGACTCACAGGGGACTGTTGGTTGGTTTGATACCAGTCGTCAGTGAACAGTTCCCAGGTGACATGAGTACAGCGTAGTCCGCAGACTTGACACTGCTACTTCGCCTCGAGTGTGTCCCACTGTTCTTAGATTGCTACCCTACCACGGCTCAAAGTAGTCGTGCAAACAGGTAGCAGTTGGGTGCAGTCCCGAGCACTTGGAGGCAGTGGCGGTTAGACAGGATTCGTCCCTCCCGGTATTGGGAGTAGATATCGTGCTGTGTCAGAGAGCCATTACGCAAAGTCCCTGGCCAGGACAAGCGAGATTTGCTGGTAGGTTCCAGTAGTTTCTCAGGGTGTAATGGGCTTCCCTCCGACATGACTTATACCGCTATTAGGGGACTGACGCTTGCCACCCCCTAGGCCCGATATGCGATAGTCTTGGACGAACAGACCGGACTGTATGGAGATTGTCACATCAGATTCAGTAGGAGTTCGGATGGGTTTTCTCATCGGCCTTCTTATCGACAACTACCTGGGGACCGTTACGTACAGCTAGTGCCGCTTGCGGTCTGTGGTTAAACCCACTGCCAGCGTAGTAGTCGAGTCTCTAGAGTCCCACACAGAGAGTTTCCTACTCCAGGCGAAACGATATAGAGGTTGCATGGTTTTGCGACAAAGGGTTCGGACGCATACGTGCGTTTACGCGCGTACGACTTCGGATAGTTTTTACCAGTCGGCTTTGGTTTAAGCCAGTTACTGGTATCCGGTTATTGGATTTTTACAGTCTAAAGTTTTTCCGTATTTTTGCGGATTGGAGGGGCGTTCTCGTAATTGTACGAGAAGCTTCTAGAAGATGTGACTAAGGAGGTTACTTTGGATAAGATCGTCAGTCATGAGAGTGATTCATCATTATCATTATTGCACCATAAATGATAATGACACATGCTTAATGAATCACCTCTTTTCATTTATGAAGCATGCTTATTCATTTCTATTATTCATTATTCTAAAATAAGAATGCTTCATAATATATTATGATACACTCACTATCTCATCTCATTATCATTATCATATTCTCTCTCCTCAAGCTCTCATCTTCAAGAGACTAATCCTTAATCCTCATGTGTTGAGATCAAAGGATTAGTTAGACTTAAACATCCATTACCTTCACTCTATATCATCCTTTCTTCTTTGATTAGCAATCAAAGTAGATTAGTTACCTCAAGTTAGAGGTTTAGCTTGGTGTTTTGCTCTCGGGTGGATCGTCTACTACCTAGAGAAGGTCGAGGAGAACAAAGGAGGACACAAAGACGAAGGACTAGTTTCGATAGGTATAATCCCTAAGCATAGTAGTTTAGAACAACTATATGTTTGGTTAGTTATCGTTTAGCTTCGATTCAAACGGTTAGTCGATGTTCGTTCTTTAAACATGATCGTTTTTGAAAATTCCGCCTCCCCACAAGTACTGGGGTGTACTACATCGACTTACAATATATATACATACATACGTATATATATCTATACATATGTATACATATTTACACACACACATACTCCACGACACTGTCCCTATTAGAAAAAAATTTCTAACGGGGCGCTGCCCCGCACCCCGCAAGGGGGTTGCTAGCCCCCTTGACCCCCAGCCCGCTATCCGGGTAGCGGGACCCCCGTAAAAAACTCTGCGTGGCTCCCGATATATCCAAAACCCCTCTTTCAAAACACAACACACACACACTACACATTGAGTTCGCTTGACCATTTTAACCCGTTAATCGGAGGTTCCCGCGCCCCAAAGGCGAGGGGTAATTAACGGCAGCTTAGTCCGCGGCTGCCGGAGATTCGGATCCCCACAATCATTAAACCCCGGCCTACCCTAGGCAGGGGGAATCTGTAGTACGCCTGACAAGCGTGCGCGTATTCCCATCTCAATGGGGTGACGAAAAAAACCCTACAATGATATGCTAGTTTTAGAAACCCTAATTTTTCTAGGAACGATCTGATGTTTGTTAACTTAGCACCCTAAAGATTCCATTTTTGGTACATGTGATGCTTCCAAACCCTTCATGAGGTGCTAGGATAACCCTACAACTAAGACTGTGCCTACCACACCATATCAGATGTGATGTGGGAAGAAACCCTATCTTAAGCATATTAAGACATGGGAATGTCCAGCTTTTGTCAAAAAGCAGCATGCGGACAAACTCGAGGAACGCTCAGTACAGTGCAAGTTTGTGGAATATCCAAAGAACTCCAAGGGATATTTCTTCTATTGCGAAGAGGAACAAAAGGTTTTTGTTTCTCGACATGCCAACTTCTTGGAAACTGAGTTTTTGGAAAATCAGATAAGTGGGATCGTAATAGAACTGGAAGAAATTCCAGAACCACGAGCTATTATTGAAAGCTTAGTAGAACCAGAGGGTTCGAAAGATCAGGACATTCCTGCGCCACTCCGCAGGAGTAGTAGGCAGTCTCATCCGCCCGAGAGATACTACGGTTTTCTCATAGACGGGGATAGAGAGGATTGCATCATTGATAGTGATGAGCCGACTAGCTTCCAGCAGGCCATTCAGAGCGTTGACTCGGTAAAATGGCTGGATGCAATGCGGACCGAAATGGAGTCCATGTACACCAACAAAGTATGGACGTTGGACGTTACTCCAGATGGGGTAAAACCCATAGGATGCAAGTGGATCTTCAAAAGGAAGATTGGTGTAGATGGACAGGTTGAGACCTATAAGGCTAGACTTGTTGCAAAGGGTTTTCATCAAAGACCTGGTTTGGACTATGACGAAACCTTTTCTCCAGTGGCTATGCTGAAATCCATTCGGATCCTTCTTGCCATTGCTGCCTTCCACGATTATGAGATTTGGCAGATGGACGTAAAGACCGCTTTTCTAAATAGAAATTTAGAGGAGTGTGTCTATATGGACCAACCGGAGGGTTTCATTCAGAGTGGGAGCAGCGGAAAGGTGTGCAAGTTGCTTAAGTCCATCTATGGACTAAAGCAGGCATCGCGGAGTTGGAACATCTGTTTTGATGAGACGGTCAAAGAATTTGGCTTTATCAAAAATCCACATGAACCATGCATCTATAGTAGATTTGTAGCAAGAACTGTCGTATTCCTAATTTTATACGTGGATGACATTCTCTTGAAGGAAATGACATTCCTATGCTACAATCTGTCAAAGGGTTCTTGTCACACAGGTTCTTCATGAAGGACCTGGGCGATGCCAATTACATTCTGGGGATCCAGATCTATCGTAATAGATCTAAAAGGATGTTGGGACTTTCACGGTCAAGGTACATCGACACCATACTGAAACGATTCAGTATGGAAGATTCCAAGTACGGTAATCTGCCGGCTTGTCACGGAATCACCCTCTCCAAAGAGATGTCTCCCAAGACTGATTTGGAAAGGGCTCGCATGTCATCAATACCCTACGCATCTGCGGTAGGCTCTATTATGTATGCGATGTTGTATACCAGACCAGATGTAGCATACGCATTGAGCGTTGTAAGCCGGTATCAGTCGGACCCAGGGGAGAAGCACTGGATAGCGGTAAAGAACATTCTCAAGTATCTGAGAAGGACTAAAGAGATGTTCTTGGTGTATGGCGGAAAAGACCTCCAGATCGAGGCCTTTGCTGACTCCAGCTTCCAGAGTGACAAGGATGATTCCAAGTCCATGTCGGGTTATGTCTTTACCCTTAATGGAAGGGCGGTGTGTTGGAAGAGTTCTAAATAGGAAACCGTTGCTGACTCGACGATGGAAGCGGAATATATCGCTGCTGCAGATGCCGCAAAAGAAGCCGTCTGGATGAGGAAGTTCTTAACGGGACTTCAGGTGGTTCCGTCCATTGTTGACCCAATACCTCTGTATTGTGACAACAACGGGGCTATAGCTTTAGCGAAGGAACCCAGGTCCCATCAGAAATCCAGACACATCTTGAGGCGGTATCACCTGATCAGGGAGATCGTGGGTGTTAGTGTATATGCCCTAGAGGCCATTACTGTATCATACTAGTATGTATATTACTTAATGGATGCTTGGGATATTCACCTTGTATATACAATCTTGCTCAAAATAGTAGTATGCTACTTGGTTTATTTCTACTTCAATGTGTACATGTGTTTATCTTTGTATATTGCTTATACACATTAGTGGAGCCCTTAGGATCTTTGCTTGATTACCAGCGATGTGATTGCCGTCACACTAGTGGGGCTGGGTAATCTAGAAGCACATCCTTATGCAGGTCCCTGGTCGCAGGACTATCGAGACAGGGCATCGATACTCCGGAGTAGACCAGCGCATGCGCTTCTCATCCCAGTGTGGGAGACGGTCTGTCCCACAGCCGTCAGTACGTCGTACTTGAGATAGTATGCGGGTGCTCGTTAGGTTACGGGTAGACTAGACAGGACTCGTCGGGAACTGACTAGTTGGTATTATGCCTATCGTCAGTTATCAGTTCCCAGGTGACATGAGTACAGCTTAGTCCGCTGACTTGACACTGTCACTTGACCTCGGGTGTGTTCCCACTGTACTTTGATCACTACCCTACCACGGCTCAAAGGAGTCGTGCAAACAGGTGGTGGTTGGGTGCAGTCCCGAAGCACTTGGAGGCAGTGACGGTTAGACAGGATTCGTCTCTCCCGGTATTGGGGGTTGACATCGCGCTGTGTCTAGGAGAGCCATTACACGAGTAGTCCCTGGCCAGGGCAAACGAGATGTACTGGTAGGCTTCCAGTGTTATCTCAGGGTGTTTTGGGCTTCGCTCCGGCACGACTTGTACCGCTATTAGGGGACTGACGTTTACCGCCTCCTAGGCCCGCCATGCGATGTATCAGACGAACAGACCGGACTGTACGGAGAATGTCACACTCAGGCTCAGTAGGAGTTCAGATGGGTTTCGCCTCGTCGGTCTTCTTGTCGGCATTACCTGGGGACCGTTACGCACAGCTAGTGCCGCTTGCGGTCTGTGGTTCAACCCACTGCCAGCGTAGTGTCGAGTCTTTAGAGTCCCACACAGAAAGCTTTTCGCCTTTAGGCAAAAGAGTAGAGGTCGCATGGTATTGCGACAGGTCGCATGGTTTTGCGACAGGGTTCGGTCACATCCGTGCACTTGTGCACGTACAGTGTCCGGACAGTTTACACTAGCGGGCTTTGGTTTAAGCCAGATCCTAGTGTACCTTATGGGATTGGATTTATCCAGTTTTGCATTCGTGTTCCTCGGAACGCGGATGCGGGTGTGTATGCACAGTTGACAGGGAGGCACAGACAGCGGATTCTCATTAGGGTTGTTGACAGTTGACCGTTGACTTTTTGACTTTTTGCTCAACCCTAATGAGAATATGATATGTGATTAACTATTATATTAATTAAGTATTATGGTGACTTGGTTGTTGACTTTTGTTGACTTTGTTGACTTGTTGACTTTTGTTGACTTGTTGACTTTGTTGACCGGTTGACTAGGCTTGACTAGTTGACCATCATGAGAACCATGGCTATCATTTCATGCCAAAGACTTTTTCTTGCTTACTCTTTTGAGTAAAATGAGTGCATGACATGATAGGGTTATGGTTGCTTCAACCATCACATAAGACTTTTGATGATATGATGAGTTATGATTACTTTGGATTATGAGAGGGTGAGAGACAAAAGAGTTGCTCAATTCTTTCTTGCTCATTCTCTCTCTTGTTCTTGAGCTCTTCACTTTGCTCTCACTCTCATCCTCTTGCTCCCTCTCTTGACTCTATGGTTCATATCTCTCATGTGTTGAGAATCAAGAACCATAGATAAAATCCCATTCTATTTCTACTCTACTCATTCTAGTTCACTAGGTTTAGCAAACCAAGTGAACTAGTTTCTTCAAAGAACGAAGAAGGAGCTAAAGGTTGGAGCTTTCAAGTGGATCTATCTTCGGCGTACGGAGACGACGAGAAGGAGCCATCGGACCACCACCGGAGCTTGAAGAGAAGGAGTTCAAGACAAGCTAGGTATAACCATCTTCATCCGAGTAGCTAAATCTCTTTAGCAAGTTTGCTAGTTTAGTTTAGACACGATCCCGACCTTGTTTAGTCCATGTTGCCTCTTGCGATAAAAATTTGTTTTTATACCGTTTCCGCCTCCCCGTAAGCACCGGGGGTCGCAACGTGGACTTACAGTGGTATCAGAGCCTAACTAAACTTAAACTAGCTTGGTAGTGAAGTGTAACGAAGTTCGGAACCGAAAAAATCACAAAACCGGAAAAACAAAACCCTGAGTTTCTGTTGAAATTTTTTCTGCTCTAAATGAAAAACTTTATACTTGTAAATTCGGCTCAGGGTTTTGTGTGAACACCCAAGAAAAACGATGCCCCAATTCATTCAAACCGCCGCCCTTCCGCCGCACGAGGTAGGCATGTGCCGCGGAAGCGCCGCGGTTTGTCGTCTTCTGTGCATCGTTTTTCGTGCAGTGTGTGTCTGTGTTGGTTTTGGGATTTTTGAAATATATTATATGTGCCCAGATTTTCCAGAAAAGAAATTTACTTTTGGGGTTCTATAATTCCGTATTTTTCCGAACTTCACTGCACTTTGACTATGATGGTTATATCTGTGATGTTTGCATGTATTGAACGTCGGCTAATCGCTATAAGTCGATTAGTTGGGGTTATACATGATCTGTAATGTGCTGGAATGTGTATATAAATATGTTGGATTGTCGCGGGTGAATAGCCGGGGGTTGTGAGACGAGAGTTTTCTTTTCTTGCAATTCATGTAAATTTGTAAATTGATGTAATAATTATTTGTATGGCCGCACAACCGGGTCGGGGTTGTAGCCGTCATTGTATAATTTCTTTTTACTGTTTTTGCTCCTAGGATAGACCCATGGTGGGGTGCACAAACTACCGGGTATGCCGAAGTGTCGAGTGGCCTACTCATGGAGATGAGGGAGGTTACTACGCTTCGGGTACTTGGCGGGTAGTTTGCCGCACCCGTAGGGGTCTTGGGTGGGGTATTGGCTATTCACCGTGACTGTGTAATCTGTTTTTGTTACAGGCTCGTACAAATTACAGATTCCTAGTATATCCAATGTATTTATCTGTGATCTGAAATGTTTATCATTGCAGTATATCAATATATGATATTATTTAGGCGTTGCTTATGTTTTACAGACGCGCTAGCCCAGCCCCCGCTCTGTCGTTAGTTAAGTAACCTAACGGGTAATGATGGGGCCCAGTGGCGAATGCGAATGGCATAAGCGTACGTCATATTTTGGTTGTTTTCTGCAATGGTAGGATTAAATGATGGGACGCATTAAAAGAACTAATGCAAGAATATCACGCATTAAAAGAACTAATGCAAGATAATAAACCAAGTTAAAGTCGTTGGAACACTTTCGAAAAACCACTCGGTTCTTTTCAAAACAAACTTTTAAAATACGGAGTTTGAGCCACTCCATTTAAAAGCTATCTAGTTCCATCGACTAAATCAAGTTCACTACGTTCACGGTTTTGCCAAAACCATCCGTAGCCCTCCATCATTTCAGTTAAATATTCGGTAGTATTCAAGCTATGTATTTTGACCTCACGCCAAGGCATAGTGATTGGTAGCTGCCGGATATTTATCTGTTGCATAGATAGAATGCGTTGGTTTGAGACAGTCGTACTGCCATTTTGGCCTACGTCAAGGGTATGTACGGGTGGATTCAAATTAACCTGGATAATGATGGGACGAACTTGACATGTGACTTATGACATTTTGACCTCACGCCAAGGTCATAAGAGCATGGGGCAAAAATCCACATCGGGAGTTTCATAAGTACTGAAACTTGCTAGATTTGCATACCATTTGGAGTGTGATGATTCTGGTAGGATTCCTTCAGTTTCGTCACGCGATGATATTTGGATCCCGATCCTACTGTGGGTATATGCTACTCCTCGGGAAATTTCTCGCTAAACGATCAATGCTATAAACCTAGTAGGTTCCTAGAAAGGTGTTAGCGGGGCTACGCCCCCAGGGAAAAGAGGTTCTCTAATTAAGGAACTTCGCGAAAGCGTTAGAAAACCTCCCTCGAAGTACCGACACCAGCCTGGCCGAACGGTTAAGCAAGTATTGTACGGAGGGATTGATCCTGACTAATTCTTCCTTTATGGTTTGAGGAGGGATTCGAGAAACAGTGGGAGCCATCCTGTTTAGACAAACTAAAAACCACTCTAAACTTGCAAGAGCATCATGCTGAGTGTTTTCCTCTTCTCTCCAAATTGCAGCGACCAATCAACATGACTGGACTTAAGTTACTCCTAGATAAAAACAAACTGACAGGGCCAAACTACAAAGATTGGCTCAGGAATGTCAAGATAGCAATCACTTATGACAAGCTGGGGTATCTTCTTACCACCAAAGCTCCCCCTGTCCCTGGTCCAACTTCCAGCGTCGCGGATAAGGAAATCCGCAAGACTTGGGAGATTGATAGCGCGAAGGCCAAGTGCCTCTTGCTTGCCTCGATGGACAACGAACATCAGAGGAGGCATGAGAATATGGACATGGAATCCATATTGCTCCATACAAAAGAACTGTATGGAGAGCAATCACGTATCGCAAGATACGAAGCGTCGAAAAAGTTATTTTCGACAAGAATGGCCGTCGGATCATCAGTAGCCGAGCACGTGCTAAAGATGATCGGCTACATTGAGGAGCTCGCTGACCTAGGGATCACATTGGAGAGTGAGCTATATACGGATATAGTTCTCCAGTCCCTTCCTTCCACTTACGCCCAGTTTACACTGAACTTCAACCTACAAGAAAAAGAGGTTGAACTTTCAGAGCTCCTCAACATGCTGAGGAGCGCAGAGGGCACCCTACAGAAAAGTAGGGATACATCCACTTTGTTTGTAGGAGGATCATCTTCTTCTAGGTCCAAGGCGAAAGCCAAGGGAAAGAAGAAGAAGGCCCCCGCCAAACCAAGGGGCGGTGTTAGTAAGATGGATACGAAGGGAAAAGGTAAAGCAACAAAGATAGCGGGGAAGCTTGTGGATAAGGAAGAATGCTTCTATTGTCATAAGAAAGGACACTGGAAGAATGATTGCAGGGTCTGGAAGGCCAGAACACAGGAATTGAAGCAGGTTGCAGCTTCAGCTTCAGGTGTGTATGTTATTGAAAACTGTCTTTCAATAAACTCTACTTCCTGGGTATTGGATACCGGATCAGGGTCTCATATCTGTAATTCTTTGCAGGCGTTGAGAAACCGTAGTGTTTTGAAAGCAGGTGACATGACCCTCAGAGTTGCAAACGGAGCTAGCATGGCTGCTAAAGCCGTGGGGGACTATCACCTGGGAATGTCAGATGGACATGTTTTGGTTTTGCGTAATTGCTTTTTTGTACCCAACGCAACTTGTAATATCATTTCTGTATCTTTAGTTTCTAAAGAAGGTTATGAATTTGCGTTTGTAAGTAATGTTGTAAACATTCACCTTAATCAAGTTTTGATTGGGTCAGGTACTTTGAGTAATGGTATATACGTGTTAAACCAACCACAGATTTTTAATGTCCAGAATACACACAAAAGAAAGTCTCCAGAAATAAATCAGACTTTCTTATGGCATTGTAGACTGGGTCACATCAATGAGAGAAGATTGACTAAGTTACATACAGAAGGGTATTTGAATGCGTTCGAATATCAGTCGTATGCCACTTGTCAATCCTGTCTCAAAGGAAAGATGACAAAGACTCCGTTTACTGGACATGGAGTAAGAGCGAGCGAGCTCTTGGGACTCGTACACAGTGACGTGTGCGTTCCAATGTTTACACATGCCCGAAGCGGACATTCTTACTTCATTACTTTTACGGATGACTTCTCAAAGTACGGTTATGTCTTCTTAATGAAACATAAGTCCGAAGCCTTTGTAAAATTCCAGGAGTATAAGAATGAAGTAGAGAAACAGACCGGCAAAAGTATTAAGATTCTAAGATCGGATCGAGGTGGAGAATACTTAAGTGCCGAGTTCCTGGACTATTTAAAAGAGAACGGAATTCTCTCTCAGCTTACTCCTCCTTACACCCCGCAACATAACGGTGTATCGGAGAGACGGAACCGCACCCTATTGGATATGGTGCGGTCCATGATGGGTAACGCTGAGTTACCGCGATCATTCTGGGGGTATGCGCTAGAATCAGCTGCGTACCTTTTGAACCGAGTTCCGACTAAGACTGTGCCTTCCACACCATATGAAATGTGGAGTGGGAAGAAACCCTATCTTCAATATCTGAAGATCTGGGGATGTCCGGCTTTTGTCAAAAAGCAGCATGCGGACAAGCTCGAGGCACGTTCAGTACTGTGCAAGTTTGTGGGATACCCAAAGAACACCAGGGGGTATCTTTTCTACTACGCAGAGGAACAAAAAGTCCTTGTTTCTCGTAATGCCCACTTTCTAGAACACCAGTTCTTAGAAAAGGAAATTAGTGGGAGCGCAGTAGAACTGGAAGAAATTCCAGAACCACGGACTAATACTGAAAGTTTAGTGGAACCAGAAGGTTCGGAAGAACAGGACATTCCTACGCCGCTCCGCAGAAGTAGTAGGCAATCTCATCCGCCCGAGAGATACTACGGTTTTCTCATAGACGGGGATAGAGAGGATTGCATCATAGATTATGATGAGCCTACTAGCTTCCAGCAGGCCGTTCAGAGCGTTGACTCAGTGAAATGGCTGGATGCAATGCGGACCGAAATGGAGTCCATGTACACCAACAAGGTTTGGACGTTGGACATTGCTCCAGACGGGGTAAAACCCGTAGGATGCAAGTGGATCTTCAAAAGGAAGATTGGTGTAGATGGACAGGTTGAGACCTATAAAGCAAGGCTGGTAGCAAAGGGTTTTCGTCAGAGACCTGGCTTGGACTATGACGAAACCTTCTCTCCAGTAGCCATGCTGAAATCCATTCGGATCCTTCTTGCCATTGCTGCCTTCCACGATTATGAGATTTGGCAAATGGACGTAAAGATAGCTTTTCTAAATGGAAATTTAGAGGAGTGTGTCTATATGGACCAGCCAGAGGGTTTCATTCAGAGTGGGAGCAGCGGAAAAGTATGCAAGTTGCTTAAGTCCATCTATGGACTAAAGCAGGCATCGCGGAGTTGGAACATCTGCTTTGATGAGACGGTCAAAGAATTTGGCTTTATGAAAAATCCAGATGAACCATGCATCTATAGTAGATTTGTAGCGAGAACTGTAGTATTCCTCGTTTTATACGTGGATGACATTCTCTTAATAGGAAATGACATTCCTATGCTACAATCTGTCAAGGGGTTCTTGTCACACAGGTTCTCCATGAAAGACCTGGGTGATGCCTCATACATTCTGGGTATCCGGATCTACCGTGACAGATCCAAGAGGATATTAGGACTTTCACAGTCCAGGTACATCGACACCATACTGAAGAGATTCAGTATGGAAGATTCCAAGCGCGGTAACCTACCGGCTTGTCACGGGATCACCCTCTCTAAAGAGATGTCTCCCAAGACTGATTTGGAGAGGGATCGCATGTCTATTATACCCTACGCTTCTGCGGTAGGCTCTATATTGTATGCGATGTTGTGTACCAGACCGGATGTAGCTTATGCACTGAGTGTGGTAAGCCGGTATCAGTCAAACCCTGGGGAGAAACATTGGATAGCGGTAAAGAACATTCTCAAGTACCTGAGAAGGACTAAGGAGATGTTCTTGGTGTATGGCGAAAAGGACCTCCAGATCGAGGCCTTTGCTGACTCCAGCTTCCAGAGTGACAAGGATGATTCCAAGTCCATGTCGGGTTTTGTCTTCACCCTCAATGGAGGGGCGGTGTGTTGGAAGAGCTCCAAACAGGAAACCGTTGCAGACTCGACGATGGAAGCGGAATACATCGCTGCATCTGATGCCGCAAAAGAAGCTGTCTGGATGAGGAAGTTCTTGAAAGAACTTCAGGTGGTTCCGTCCATTGTTGATCCAATACCTCTGTATTGCGACAACAACGGGGCTATAGCTTTAGCGAAGGAACCCAGGTCCCATCAGAGATCCAGGCACATCTTGAGGCGGTATCACCTGATCAGGGAGATCGTGGATAGCCAGGAGATCGAGGTTCAGAGAGTCGCTTCAGAAGATAACACTGCAGATCCATTCACCAAGGCCCTACCCCAGACTCATTTCGAGCGGCTGATCGAGATGATAGGTCTTCGATACGCCAGTACATGGCCTTAGTGCAAGTGGGAGATTGTTAGTGTATATGCCCTAGAGGCCATTACTGTATCATACTAGTATGTATATTACTTAATGGATGCTTGGGATATTCACCTTGTATATACAATCTTGCTCAAAATAGTAGTATGCTACTTGGTTTATTTCTACTTCAATGTGTACATGTGTTTATCTTTGTATATTGCTTATACACATTAGTGGAGCCCTTAGGATCTTTGCTTGATTACCAGCGATGTGATGGCCGTCACACTAGTGGGGCTGGGTAATCTAGAAGCACATCCTTATGCAGGTCCCTGGTCGCAGGACTATCGAGACAGGGCATCGATACTCCGGAGTAGACCAGCGCATGCGCTTCTCATCCCAGTGTGGGAGACGGTCTGTCCCACAGCCGTCAGTACGTCGTACTTAAGATAGTATGCGGGTGCTCGTTAGGTTACGGGTACACTGGACAGGACTCGTCGGGAACTGACTAGTTGGTATTATGCCTATCGTCAGTTATCAGTTCCCAGGTGACATGAGTACAGCTTAGTCCGCTGACTTGACACTGTCACTTTGCCTCGGGTGTGTTCCCACTGTACTTTGATCACTACCCTACCACGGCTCAAAGGAGTCGTGCAAACAGGTGGTGGTTGGGTGCAGTCCCGAAGCACTTGGAGGCAGTGACGGTTAGACAGGATTCGTCTCTCCCGGTATTGGGGGTTGACATCGCGCTGTGTCTAGGAGAGCCATTACACGAGTAGTCCCTGGCCAGGGCAAACGAGATATACTGGTAGGCTTCCAGTGTTATCTCAGGGTGTTTTGGGCTTCGCTCCGGCACGACTTGTACCGCTATTGGGGGACTGATGTTTACCGCCCCCTAGGCCCGCCATGCGATGTATCAGACGAACAGACCGGACTGTACGGAGAATGTCACACTCAGGCTCAGTAGGAGTTCAGATGGGTTTCGCCTCGTCGGTCTTCTTGTCGGCATTACCTGGGGACCGTTACGCACAGCTAGTGCCGCTTGCGGTCTGTGGTTCAACCCACTGCCAGCGTAGTGTCGAGTCTTTAGAGTCCCACACAGAAAGCTTTTCGCCTTTAGGCAAAAGAGTAGAGGTCGCATGGTATTGCGACAGGTCGCATGGTTTTGCGACAGGGTTCGGTCACATCCGTGCACTTGTGCACGTACAGTGTCCGGACAGTTTACACTAGCGGGCTTTGGTTTAAGCCAGATCCTAGTGTACCTTATGGGATTGGATTTATCCAGTTTTGCATTCGTGTTCCTCGGAACGCGGATGCGGGTGTGTATGCACAGTTGACAGGGAGGCACAGACAGCGGATTCTCATTAGGGTTGTTGACAGTTGACCGTTGACTTTTTGACTTTTTGCTCAACCCTAATGAGAATATGATATGTGATTAACTATTATATTAATTAAGTATTATGGTGACTTGGTTGTTGACTTTTGTTGACTTTGTTGACTTGTTGACTTTTGTTGACTTGTTGACTTTGTTGACCGGTTGACTAGGCTTGACTAGTTGACCATCATGATAACCATGGCTATCATTTCATGCCAAAGACTTTTTCTTGCTTACTCTTTTGAGTAAAATGAGTGCATGACATGATAGGGTTATGGTTGCTTCAACCATCACATAAGACTTTTGATGATATGATGAGTTATGATTACTTTGGATTATGAGAGGGTGAGAGACAAAAGAGTTGCTCAATTCTTTCTTGCTCATTCTCTCTCTTGTTCTTGAGCTCTTCACTTTGCTCTCACTCTCATCCTCTTGCTCCCTCTCTTGACTCTATGGTTCATATCTCTCATGTGTTGAGAATCAAGAACCATAGATAAAATCCCATTCTATTTCTACTCTACTCATTCTAGTTCACTAGGTTTAGCAAACCAAGTGAACTAGTTTCTTCAAAGAACGAAGAAGGAGCTAAAGGTTGGAGCTTTCAAGTGGATCTATCTTCGGCGTACGGAGACGACGAGAAGGAGCCATCGGACCACCACCGGAGCTTGAAGAGAAGGAGTTCAAGACAAGCTAGGTATAACAATCTTCATCCGAGTAGCTAAATCTCTTTAGCAAGTTTGCTAGTTTAGTTTAGACACGATCCCGACCTTGTTTAGTCCATGTTGCCTCTTGCGATAAAAATTTGTTTTTATACCGTTTCCGCCTCCCCGTAAGCACCGGGGGTCGCAACGTGGACTTACAGTGGTATCAGAGCCTAACTAAACTTAAACTAGCTTGGTAGTGAAGTGTAACGAAGTTCGGAACCGAAAAAATCACAAAACCGGAAAAACAAAACCCTGAGTTTCTGTTGAAATTTTTTCTGCTCTAAATGAAAAACTTTATACTTGTAAATTCGGCTCAGGGTTTTGTGTGAACACCCAAGAAAAACGATGCCCCAATTCATTCAAACCGCCGCCCTTCCGCCGCACGAGGTAGGCATGTGCCGCGGAAGCGCCGCGGTTTGTCGTCTTCTGTGCATCGTTTTTCGTGCAGTGTGTGTCTGTGTTGGTTTTAGGATTTTTGAAATATATTATATGTGCCCAGATTTTCCAGAAAAGAAATTTACTTTTGGGGTCCTATAATTCCGTATTTTTCCGAACTTCACTGCACTTTGACTATGATGGTTATATCTGTGATGTTTGCATGTATTGAACGTCGGCTAATCGCTATAAGTCGATTAGTCGGGGTTATACATGATCTGTAATGTGCTGGAATGTGTATATAAATATGTTGGATTGTCGCGGGTGAATAGTCGGGGGTTGTGAGACGAGAGTTTTCTTTTCTTGCAATTCATGTAAATTTGTAAATTGATGTAATAATTATTTGTATGGCCGCACAACCGGGTCGGGGTTGTAGCCGTCATTGTATAATTTCTTTTTACTGTTTTTGCTCCTAGGATAGACCCATGGTGGGGTGCACAAACTACCGGGTATGCCGAAGTGTCGAGTGGCCTACTCATGGAGATGAGGGAGGTTACTACGCTTCGGGTACTTGGCGGGTAGTTTGCCGCAACCGTAGGGGTCTTGGGTGGGGTATTGGCTATTCACCGTGACCGTGTAATCTGTTTTTGTTACAGGCTCGTACAAATTACAGATTCCTAGTATATCCAATGTATTTATCTGTGATCTGAAATGTTTATCATTGCAGTATATCAATATATGATATTATTTAGGCGTTGCTTATGTTTTACAGACGCGCTAGCCCAGCCCCCGCTCTGTCGTTAGTTAAGTAACCTAACGGGTAATGACGGGGCCCAGTGGCGAATGCGAATGGCATAAGCGTACGTCATATTTTGGTTGTTTTCTGCAATGGTAGGATTAAATGATGGGACGCATTAAAAGAACTAATGCAAGAATATCACGCATTAAAAGAACTAATGCAAGATAATAAACCAAGTTAAAGTCGTTGGAACACTTTCGAAAAACCACTCGGTTCTTTTCAAAACAAACTTTTAAAATACGGAGTTTGAGCCACTCCATTTAAAAGCTATCTAGTTCCATCGACTAAATCAAGTTCACTACGTTCACGGTTTTGCCAAAACCATCCGTAGCCCTCCATCATTTCAGTTAAATATTCGGTAGTATTCAAGCTATTTATTTTGACCTCACGCCAAGGCATAGTGATTGGTAGCTGCCGGATATTTATCTGTTGCATAGATAGAATGCGTTGGTTTGAGACAGTCGTACTGCCATTTTGGCCTACGTCAAGGGTATGTACGGGTGGATTCAAATTAACCTCGATAATGATGGGACGATCTTGACATGTGACTTATGACATTTTGACCTCACGCCAAGGTCATAAGAGCATGGGGCAAAAATCCACATCGGGAGTTTCATAAGTACTGAAACTTGCTAGATTTGCATACCATTTGGAGTGTGATGATTCTGGTAGGATTCCTTCAGTTTCGTCACGCGATGATATTTGGATCCCGATCCTACTGTGAGTATATGCTACTCCTCGGGAAATTTCTCGCTAAACGATCAATGCTATAAACCTAGTAGGTGCCTAGAAAGGTGTTAGCGGGGCTACGCCCCCAGGGAAAAGAGGTTCTCTAATTAAGGAACTTCGCGAAAGCGTTAGAAAACCTCCCTCGAAGTATCGACACCAGCCTGGCCGAACGGTTAAGCAAGTATTGTACGGAGGGATTGATCCTGACTAATTCTTCCTTTATGGTTTGAGGAGGGATTCGAGAAACAGTGGGAGCCATCCTGTTTAGACAAACTAAAAACCACTCTAAACTTGCAAGAGCATCATGCTGAGTGTTTTCCTCTTCTCTCCAAATTGCAGCGACCAATCAACATGACTGGACTTAAGTTACTCCTAGATAAAAACAAACTGACAGGGCCAAACTACAAAGATTGGCTCAGGAATGTCAAGATAGCAATCACTTATGACAAGCTGGGGTATCTTCTTACCACCAAAGCTCCCCCTGTCCCTGGTCCAACTTCCAGCGTCGCGGATAAGGAAATCCGCAAGACTTGGGAGATTGATTGCGCGAAGGCCAAGTGCCTCTTGCTTGCCTCGATGGACAACGAACATCAGAGGAGGCATGAGAATATGGACATGGAATCCATATTGCTCCATACAAAAGAACTGTATGGAGAGCAATCACGTATCGCAAGATACGAAGCGTCGAAAAAGTTATTTTCGACAAGAATGGCCGTCGGATCATCAGTAGCCGAGCACGTGCTAAAGATGATCGGCTACATTGAGGAGCTCGCTGACCTAGGGATCACATTGGAGAGTGAGCTATATACGGATATAGTTCTCCAGTCCCTTCCTTCCACTTACGCCCAGTTTACACTGAACTTCAACCTACAAGAAAAAGAGGTTGAACTTTCAGAGCTCCTCAACATGCTGAGGAGCGCAGAGGGCACCCTACAGAAAAGTAGGGATACATCCACTTTGTTTGTAGGAGGATCATCTTCTTCTAGGTCCAAGGCGAAAGCCAAGGGAAAGAAGAAGAAGGCCCCCGCCAAACCAAGGGGCGGTGTTAGTAAGATGGATACGAAGGGAAAAGGTAAAGCAACAAAGATAGCGGGGAAGCTTGTGGATAAGGAAGAATGCTTCTATTGTCATAAGAAAGGACACTGGAAGAATGATTGCAGGGCCTGGAAGGCCAGAACACAGGAATTGAAGCAGGTTGCAGCTTCAGCTTCAGGTGTGTATGTTATTGAAAACTGTCTTTCAATAAACTCTACTTCCTGGGTATTGGATACCGGATCAGGGTCTCATATCTGTAATTCTTTGCAGGCGTTGAGAAACCATAGTGTTTTGAAAGCAGGTGACATGACCCTCAGAGTTGCAAACGGAGCTAGCATGGATGCTAAAGCCGTGGGGGACTATCACCTGGGAATGTTAGATGGACATGTTTTGGTTTTGCGTAATTGCTTTTTTGTACCCAACACAACTTGTAATATCATTTCTGTATCTTTAGTTTCTAAAGAAGGTTATGAATTTGCGTTTGTAAGTAATGTTGTAAACATTCACCTTAATCAAGTTTTGATTGGGTCAGGTACTTTGAGTAATGGTATATACGTGTTAAACCAACCACAGATTTTTAATGTCCAGAATACACACAAAAGAAAGTCTCCAGAAATAAATCAGACTTTCTTATGGCATTGTAGACTGGGTCACATCAATGAGAGAAGATTGACTAAGTTACATACAGAAGGGTATTTGAATGCGTTCGAATATCAGTCGTATGCCACTTGTCAATCCTGTCTCAAAGGAAAGATGACAAAGACTCCGTTTACTGGACATGGAGTAAGAGCGAGCGAGCTCTTGGGACTCGTACACAGTGACGTGTGCGTTCCAATATCTACACATGCCCGAAGCGGACATTCTTACTTCATTACTTTTACGGATGACTTCTCAAAGTACGGTTATGTCTTCTTAATGAAATATAAGTCCGAAGCCTTTGGAAAATTCCAGGAGTATAAGAATGAAGTAGAGAAACAGACCGGCAAAAGTATTAAGATTCTAAGATCGGATCGAGGTGGAGAATACTTAAGTGCCGAGTTCCTGGACTATTTAAAAGAGAACGGAATTCTCTCTCAGCTTACTCCTCCTTACACCCCGCAACATAACGGTGTATCGGAGAGACGGAACCGCACCCTATTGGATATGGTGCGGTCCATGATGGGTAACGCTGAGTTACCGCGATCATTTTGGGGGTATGCGCTAGAATCAGCTGCGTACCTTTTGAACCGAGTTCCGACTAAGACTGTGCCTTCCACACAATATAAAATGTGGAGTGGGAAGAAACCCTATCTTCAATATCTGAAGATCTGGGGATGTCCGGCTTTTGTCAAAAAGCAGCATGCGGACAAGCTCGAGGCACGTTCAGTACTGTGCAAGTTTGTGGGATACCCAAAGAACACCAGGGGGTATCTTTTCTACTACGCAGAGGAACAAAAAGTCCTTGTTTCTCGTAATGCCCACTTTCTAGAACACCAGTTCTTAGAAAAGGAAATTGGTGGGAGCGCAGTAGAACTGGAAGAAATTCCAGAACCACGGACTAATACTGAAAGTTTAGTGGAACCAGAAGGTTCGGAAGAACAGGACATTCCTACGCCGCTCCGCAGAAGTAGTAGGCAATCTCATCCGCCCGAGAGATACTGCGGTTTTCTCATAGACGGGGATAGAGAGGATTGCATCATAGATTATGATGAGCCTACTAGCTTCCAGCAGGCCGTTCAGAGCGTTGACTCAGTGAAATGGCTGGATGCAATGCGGACCGAAATGGAGTCCATGTACACCAACAAGGTTTGGACGTTGGACATTGCTCCAGACGGGGTAAAACCCGTAGGATGCAAGTGGATCTTCAAAAGGAAGATTGGTGTAGATGGACAGGTTGAGACCTATAAAGCAAGGCTGGTAGCAAAGGGTTTTCGTCAGAGACCTGGCTTGGACTATGACGAAACCTTCTCTCCAGTAGCCATGCTGAAATCCATTCGGATCCTTCTTGCCATTGCTGCCTTCCACGATTATGAGATTTGGCAAATGGACGTAAAGACAGCTTTTCTAAATGGAAATTTAGAGGAGTGTGTCTATATGGACCAGCCAGAGGGTTTCATTCAGAGTGGGAGCAGCGGAAAAGTGTGCAAGTTGCTTAAGTCCATCTATGGACTAAAGCAGGCATCGCGGAGTTGGAACATCTGCTTTGATGAGACGGTCAAAGAATTTGGCTTTATCAAAAATCCAGATGAACCATGCATCTATAGTAGATTTGTAGCGAGAACTGTAGTATTCCTCGTTTTATACGTGGATGACATTCTCTTAATAGGAAATGACATTCCTATGCTACAATCTGTCAAGGGGTTCTTCTCACACAGGTTCTCCATGAAAGACCTGGGTGATGCCTCATACATTCTGGGTATCCGGATCTACCGTGACAGATCCAAGAGGATATTAGGACTTTTACAGTCCAGGTACATCGACACCATACTGAAGAGATTCAGTATGGAAGATTCCAAGCGCGGTAACCTACCGGCTTGTCACGGGATCACCCTCTCTAAAGAGATGTCTCCCAAGACTGATTTGGAGAGGGATCGCATGTCTATTATACCCTACGCTTCTGCGGTAGGCTTTATAATGTATGCGATGTTGTGTACCAGACCGGATGTAGCTTATGCACTGAGTGTGGTAAGCCGGTATCAGTCAAACCCTGGGGAGAAACATTGGATAGCGGTAAAGAACATTCTCAAGTACCTGAGAAGGACTAAGGAGATGTTCTTGGTGTATGGCGGAAAGGACCTCCAGATCGAGGCCTTTGCTGACTCTAGCTTCCAGAGTGACAAGGATGATTCCAAGTCCATGTCGGGTTTTGTCTTCACCCTCAATGGAGGGGCGGTGTGTTGGAAGAGCTCCAAACAGGAAACCATTGCAGACTCGACGATGGAAGCGGAATACATCGCTGCATCTGATGCCGCAAAAGAAGCTGTCTGGATGAGGAAGTTCTTGAAAGAACTTCAGGTGGTTCCGTCCATTGTTGATCCAATACCTCTGTATTGCGACAACAACGGGGCTATAGCTTTAGCGAAGGAACCCAGGTCCCATCAGAGATCCAGGCACATCTTGAGGCGGTATCACCTGATCAGGGAGATCGTGGATCGCCAGGAGATCGAGGTTCGGAGAGTCGCTTCAGAAGATAACACTGCAGATCCATTCACCAAGGCCCTACCCCAGACTCAGTTCGAGCGGCTGATCGAGATGATAGGTCTTCGATACGCCAGTACATGGCCTTAGTGCAAGTGGGAGATTGTTAGTGTATATGCCCTAGAGGCCATTACTGTATCATACTAGTATGTATATTACTTAATGGATGCTTGGGATATTCACCTTGTATATACAATCTTGCTCAAAATAGTAGTATGCTACTTGGTTTATTTCTACTTCAATGTGTACATGTGTTTATCTTTGTATATTGCTTATACACATTAGTGGAGCCCTTAGGATCTTTGCTTGATTACCAGCGATGTGATGGCCGTCACACTAGTGGGGCTGGGTAATCTAGAAGCACATCCTTATGCAGGTCCCTGGTCGCAGGACTATCGAGACAGGGCATCGATACTCCGGAGTAGACCAGCGCATGCGCTTCTCATCCCAGTGTGGGAGACGGTCTGTCCCACAGCCGTCAGTACGTCGTACTTGAGATAGTATGCGGGTGCTCGTTAGGTTACGGGTACACTGGACAGGACTCGTCGGGAACTGACTAGTTGGTATTATGCCTATCGTCAGTTATCAGTTCCCAGGTGACATGAGTACAGCTTAGTCCGCTGACTTGACACTGTCACTTCGCCTCGGGTGTGTTCCCACTGTACTTTGATCACTACCCTACCACGGCTCAAAGGAGTCGTGCAAACAGGTGGTGGTTGGGTGCAGTCCCGAAGCACTTGGAGGCAGTGACGGTTAGACAGGATTCGTCTCTCCCGGTATTGGGGGTTGACATCGCGTTGTGTCTAGGAGAGCCATTACACGAGTAGTCCCTGGCCAGGGCAAACGAGATATACTGGTAGGCTTCCAGTGTTATCTCAGGGTGTTTTGGGCTTCGCTCCGGCACGACTTGTACCGCTATTGGGGGACTGACGTTTACCGCCCCCTAGGCCCGCCATGCGATGTATCAGACGAACAGACCGGACTGTACGGAGAATGTCACACTCAGGCTCAGTAGGAGTTCAGATGGGTTTCGCCTCGTCGGTCTTCTTGTCGGCATTACCTGGGGACCGTTACGCACAGCTAGTGCCGCTTGCGGTCTGTGGTTCAACCCACTGCCAGCGTAGTGTCGAGTCTTTAGAGTCCCACACAGAAAGCTTTTCGCCTTTAGGCAAAAGAGTAGAGGTCGCATGGTATTGCGACAGGTCGCATGGTTTTGCGACAGGGTTCGGTCACATCCGTGCACTTGTGCACGTACAGTGTCCGGACAGTTTACACTAGCGGGCTTTGGTTTAAGCCAGATCCTAGTGTACCTTATGGGATTGGATTTATCCAGTTTTGCATTCGTGTTCCTCGGAACGCGGATGCGGGTGTGTATGCACAGTTGACAGGGAGGCACAGACAGCGGATTCTCATTAGGGTTGTTGACAGTTGACCGTTGACTTTTTGACTTTTTGCTCAACCCTAATGAGAATATGATATGTGATTAACTATTATATTAATTAAGTATTATGGTGACTTGGTTGTTGACTTTTGTTGACTTTGTTGACTTGTTGACTTTTGTTGACTTGTTGACTTTGTTGACCGGTTGACTAGGCTTGACTAGTTGACCATCATGATAACCATGGCTATCATTTCATGCCAAAGACTTTTTCTTGCTTACTCTTTTGAGTAAAATGAGTACATGACATGATAGGGTTATGGTTGCTTCAACCATCACATAAGACTTTTGATGATATGATGAGTTATGATTACTTTGGATTATGAGAGGGTGAGAGACAAAAGAGTTGCTCAATTCTTTCTTGCTCATTCTCTCTCTTGTTCTTGAGCTCTTCACTTTGCTCTCACTCTCATCCTCTTGCTCCCTCTCTTGACTCTATGGTTCATATCTCTCATGTGTTGAGAATCAAGAACCATAGATAAAATCCCATTCTATTTCTACTCTACTCATTCTAGTTCACTAGGTTTAGCAAACCAAGTGAACTAGTTTCTTCAAAGAACGAAGAAGGAGCTAAAGGTTGGAGCTTTCAAGTGGATCTATCTTCGGCGTACGGAGACGACGAGAAGGAGCCATCGGACCACCACCGGAGCTTGAAGAGAAGGAGTTCAAGACAAGCTAGGTATAACCATCTTCATCCGAGTAGCTAAATCTCTTTAGCAAGTTTGCTAGTTTAGTTTAGACACGATCCCGACCTAGTTTAGTCCATGTTGCCTCTTGCGATAAAAATTTGTTTTTATACCGTTTCCGCCTCCCCGTAAGCACCGGGGGTCGCAACGTGGACTTACAGTGGGTCGCCAGGAGATCGAGGTTCGGAGAGTTGCTATGGAAGATAACACTGCTGATCCACTCACGAAGGCCTTACCCCAGACTCAGTTCGAGCGGCTGATCGAGATGATAGGTCTTCGATACGCCAGTACATGGCCTTAGTGCAAGTGGGAGATTGTTAGTGTATATGCCCTAGAGGCCATTACTGTATCATACTAGTTTGTATATTACTTAATGGAAGCTTGGGATATTCACCTTGTATTGAAAATCTTGCTCAAAATGGTAGTATGCTACTTGGTTTGTTTCTACTTTAATATGTGCATGTGTTTCTTTTAGCATATTGTTTATACATATTAGTAGGGCCCTTAGGATCTTTGCTTGATTACCAGCGTTGTGATGGCAGTCACACTCTTGGGGGCTGGGTAATCCACAAGCACATCCTTATACAGGTCCCTAGTCGTAGGACTATCGAGACAGGGCATCGATACTCCGGAGTAGACTAGGGTATGCGCTTCTCATCCCAGCAGGGGAGACAGTCTGTCCCACAGCCGTCAGTACGTCGTACTTGAGATAGTGTGCGGGTGCTCGTTAGGTTACGGGTACACTAGACAGGACTCGTCAGGAACTGATTGGTTGGTACTGTACCTATCGTCAGTTATCAGTTCCCAGGTGACATGAGTACAGCTTAGTCCGCTGACTTGACACTGTCACTTCGCCTCGAGTGTGTTCCCACTGTACTTTGATTACTACCCTACCACGGCTCAAAGGAGTCGTGCAAACAGGTAGTAGTTGGGTGCAGTCCCGAAGCACTTGGAGGCAGTGACGGTTAGACAGGATTCGTCTCTCCCGGTATTGGGGGTTGACATCACGCTGTGTCTAGGAGAGCCATTACACAAGTAGTCCCTGGCCAGGGCAAGCGAGATATACTGGTACGTTTCCAGTGTTATCTCAGGGTGTTTTGGGCTACACTCCGACACGACTTGTACCGCTATTAGGGGACTGACGTTTACCGTCCCCTAGGCCCGCCATGCGATATACTCAGACGAACAGACCGGACTGTACGGAGACTGTCACATTCAGGCTCAGTTGGAGTTCCGATAGGTTTCACCTCATCCGTCTTCTTATCGGCATCTACCTGGGGGCCGTTACGCACAGCTAGTGCCGCTTGCGGTCTGTGGTTAAACCCACTGCCAGCGTAGTGTCGAGTCTTTAGAGTCCCACACAGAGAGCTATTCGCCTTTAGGCAAAAGAGTAGAGGTAGCATGGTTTTGCGACAGGGTTCGGTCACATCCGTGCAATTGTGCACGTTTAGTGACCGGGCGGTTATTACTAGCGGGCTTTGGTTTAAGCCAGATCCTAGTATACGTTTTGGGATTGGTTTTATCTTGTTTGTATTCGTGTTCCCCGGAACGCGGATACGGGTGTGTATGCACAGTTGACAGAGACAGAGGCAGGGGATTCTCATTAGGGTTGTTGACTGTTGACTTTTGCTTAACCCTAATGAGAATTAGAAATATGATTAACAATAATATTAATTGAGTATTATAGTGACATGGTTAGGGTAGAAAGGTTGACCTTGTTGACTTGTTGACTTTTGTTGACCGGTTGACTAGGTTGGACTTGTTGACCACCATCATGACAATGGCTATCATTTGTTTGCATTGACTTTGGCATGCTTGTTTTGTTCACAATTTGCATTTAATGTAAGAAATGATATTGTCATTTGTCATGATAACAACCATTACATTATACTCAATTATTATTACTTGTTATGATGATTTTGGATTATGAGAGCTTGGATGGAAAAAGACTTTCTTATTCTCTCATTTTCATTTCTCTCTCTTGCTCAAGCTCTCCCTCTTCCTCTTGCTCTCTCTAGCTCAAGCTCTCCCTCTTCCTCTTGCTCTCTCTAGCTCAAGGCAACCCCCTCTCATGAGTTGAGAACCATTGCCTTAAAGATAAAAACACCAAAACAATCCTCTACTCATCCTAGTTCATAAGGCCTAGCAAGCCAAGTGTTCAAGTTTCTTCAAGTTTGAAGTAGAAGCCAAAAGGTAGAAGCTTTCGGGTGGATCCATCTTCGGCGCGAGGAGACGACGAGGCGAGGCCGATCCGTACACCACCAAGAGTTGAAGATGAAGGAGTTCAAGAAAGGTATAACCCCCTAACCGAGTAGGTAAAACTCCTAGTTAGGTTGTTAGGTAGTTGTTTAACAAAGATCCGTATTATGAGTCAATGTTACCACCCTAAAGAAAATCGTTTTTCACCATTTCCGCAACCCTGTAAGTACCGGGGAAGGGTATCATGGACTTACAGCGCACAAATCTGCAAAAATACATTAACACGGTAGAGGAGTACAACCATAAGGCGTGGACACCGGTCACTACCAATGAGTTTCTTAAGCATATTCTTCAGAACTAAGATAGTGACAACGATAAGGAAAATAACTGATTAGGAAATACCGAAGACCGTGTAGCAAGTTGCCACATAGTCTCACATTCATCGTTAAATGTCGAAGAAGCTCCCTCAGCGTCAGAAAACAACGTGAAGGAACTGGGGGCAGAATCGGTGCTAAAATCCCTAGAACTGCCAGAAGACCCGATCGATAGGCTGTTAAATGAAGCCTTTCGAAAAAGCAAAGCTGACCGAGAATGCGAAACAGCCATATACGAAAAAGTTAAGCGTCAGTGTTAGGATGAAGAAGCTACGACAAGGATGATTCGTAAATTACTCCAACTAAACCAAAGCATACTTGCTACGAATAAGAGCAGGATCAAAATAGAGAAGCGGTTCGCCATAGCCCTGTCAATGGGATGAAGCTACCACCTCTGGTAAAAAACACCCCCGGGGTCATATGCCCCGACAGAGAGGATTCACATCCAAACTACTGCTTATATCATCAGAGGGTTAACCATCCTACCGAGGAATGCAGTGCCTTCAAGAAGTGGTGGTAAGGATACGTTGCCCATCAAAATCACTTCAAGAGGATGAAGCGTGAATCTCGTCGACAAAAAAATAGTGCGATAGATGCACATGAAGAAACGAATGGCAACTGTTATATGGTTGATACCAGTTCGGGAGGGAAAAACCCTAAGTTCTTACCTTTGAAAGCGATTCTAAGGACGAAATACCCCTCAACCCTCTCTTCAGAGACTCCCCCTCCGAAAAAGAAGAGGAGGAGAAGAACTATAAGAATATTCAGCTGCGTAACCGCATGCTGCCTGAGAAGAACCTCAGACCTACAAACAAAGGTTCGAGAAAAAAGACAAAGGGAAAGAAAAAATCTCTGAGGAAATTGCCCTCGACGATGGAGTTGTCAAAGAGCTTGCAGAAAGGGACCCGCCTAGGAAAAATAAGGTGGATTACAATGTCCTAGCACATCTAAGGAAAATATCCTCACAGCTGAGCGTATTGGATGCTTTCCTCCTGTCCAAAGTGGCACGGGATTCTCTGATCAAGGCATTACAAGAGCTTGATCAGTTCTAAGCTTTCTTCGCGGAAGAGAAGATAAAAGATGAACTGGCAGAGCACCACACGGTTGACATTACATTCAGCATGAAGATCTCCTCCTCGATACGTATGAACATAATTGCCCATTATACGTCACCAGGTATTGCCACGACATCAAGATAGGGAAAATCCTTATCGACGACAGGTCCTCTATCAACCTTCTCAATGTGACGGTGCTGAAGGAGATTTGCATGAACGTTCAGCACTTGGCCCGAGACAAAATTACCATCTTCGCGTTTGACTCACAATCTTCACGGTTGGCTCCGTAATACTGATGTTACGCTTTGGGTTGCTCGTCACTGATATCAAATTTCATGTCATTGACGTCAAGACTTGATATAACGCTTTGCTTAGAAAGCCTTGGTTACATGAGTACAACGTCATACCTTCTACACAACATCAGTGTATGATGTATTTCAAGGATGGTTGAGAGTACACCGTCACAGGAGAGCTAAGCCCATTCTTGGTAGACGAAGTCTAGAAATATGAAAATGCAAAATACTTCCTACTAGATTTCGAAGACACAGAAAGATGCCATAAGCCGGAGAATAAGCAGAAGTCTTTCGCCACTGTCCCAATCTTTGGGACCGATACCGAGGAAGATGAAGAAATAGTCGACGCGGAACAATCGCAGAAAGAAAATAACAAGCCTGGACCATCTACTCCTATTTTGGTCTTTAGCAGCGACTCGGAGGACGAGGCCAACGCAGTGTTCTCCATCCGTCCATCAATGCAAACCTTTGCCGGAGCAGATCAGAGCCTGCAAATCACAATGGCTCTGTCTCAGCATTATAAGGTGTCATGCCCCGCTTCCCAGAGTACGCTAAGATGGGCACGTGACATAGCCAACCATGCTACCTGTGGATGGGAAATATCCTTCCACAGTCGCATTACGGCTGTAGAGATATCAAGAACAAGAAAGTAAACTAAACTATCTAGTACATGTCCATGAGCCAGAATAAATGAGTCAAGAAATGATAATATGCGAAAGCAAAAGATACAATAAATGAAACACCTGAAAAGCAAAACTGCATACCAACAGGATCTTCACCGCTCGGTCTAACAGCGGAAATACTCCTGATCAGTCTGCAACAAAGGTAGAGGATCTGGGCCATGCAAAACCCAGACGTCAGGGCGTCATAACATCAAGCAATAATATATAAAAGGGTAGCAAGACATGCAGGTATAATCATAAAAGGTAAAGCAAGTGTAACAGCTGTATAAATCGGGGCAGTGACAGGTAGTGTGCAGTGAGTAATCTAAACTGGTCTGTTGGGTTAAATACTCTCAAGTCTTTGAAATCAATTTGATGAATCATCGATGTAACTCAATAGTATTCCGTGCAGGCCCGGGACCACGGTCTAAGACTCTCGGGCTGAAACCGAGACGTGCCGCAGGCACTAAAACAGGAAATATGTAAAGACGAACGATGTCAGCAGCATCATCCCGAGGCTGGCCTAGCCTCTGAAACTGATCAGTATAAGCAAGCAACTGTCGAGTTACAAGTCAGGTTTCATCATTGATTTCCCCATACCCCAAAGTTTTATGTGTTCAAGTCATGAATTAAATAATCTAGAGCTAATGCCAACACAGGATCAGGCAGGTACTGGTTTGTCTGGATAGACAACAGGAACGGTCCGTAAGGACAACAGGTCAGGTTTGTTGGCATTAGACACAAGATCAGGTAACAGGTAAGACCATGGTACAACAGGTCAAGCCAGGTAATATATAAAGGTGTCATGTTATGTCAAGAGTTGTACGGTACCATATCGTGTCAAGTAATAGGTGTAATAGGTCATATCAGGGTGTACAAGATATCATGCGGGTGCTCATAATCAAACTAACATAAACATGATTATAAATAAACAAGCATGGGTACTATCAGAGCAATAAACTGGAACATGTAATATAATATGCAAATAGGTACAGATTAAATTATATCGATGCACGGTTATCATTTTGCGTTTAAGGGATAGTTTCAACATTACTTAACTACAGTATAACAAATATGGATGTTAAAATCATGTTAATGTGTACTAAATAATCTAAAGATGCAATTGAATATAAATCAGGTTAGTTGTATGCAAACGGTCGTCCGACTAGGTATAAAATATAAAAGGGGTACTGTGGGCTATGCCAATAATTGTTATAAGATTTAAATATGAATGTGGGTACTATGTATAATAGAACTAAATGCAACCTGGTATGTTTCGAGCTATGAATCTAAAATGATATAACGGGACGTCGGAATGTTAAAATGGGAATTATGGTATTAAATGTAAACTACAGGTTTAACGTGCACTCAAATAGGTAATAGTAATTTAAATAGCATATATAGTAATTCAAATAGCATGTAGCAAGTTTCACTTGCCTCGGGAACGATGAATATGCGAACGGAACAACAACGGAGCACGATGCAACACAACATCTTGATGTCGGACAAACGTCATAAACCACACGCGCGCACAGGACGGGTATAGGAAAGGAAAAAGCACGACCACGCTGGTTGGGGTGGTTCACTGGGTCATCGGCAACGGCACGGCTTCGGCGATGACCGGAAACCAAGAAATCAAGAAAGAGAAATAGAGAAGAAGAAGAAGTAGAAGAAGAGGGAAAAGGCTGTTCACCGGGGTTTGGTGCTCCAGGGACAGAGACAGGGCAAGGAAGACGTCGATGATGGATCGACGACGTGAGATTGACGGCAAGGCAGTGGGTAACCGGGGTTTTTCCTTGATGTCGGGTCGGGGTTCTGTGCAGGGGATGAGCTCGAGATATTTGGGGAGGAGAGAGGGGGAGAAGGCATTGACGGTGAAGGATGGTCGACGACGATGACAGAGCGATGACGACGACGAGGTCGAGGCTGCAGGATTGGGTAATGGTCGCAGTGGGTTTAGTGGTTGCAGGAGAGAGGGTGCAGGCTTCGGGGGAAAGAAGAAGCGGATGTGAGGTCAGAGAGGAGATGAAGTGAAGATGCGGCGAGGGGTCACCGGCGGTGGAGCGGGTGTGCAGGCGAGGGAAGGTTATTGGTTTGCAGGTGAGGTTCGGGTGAGGGGTTGTAAGTGGAGGTGGTGGTTATGGTGGTTGGAAGAGGTAGGGAGGTGAGAAGACGGAGGGGATGAGGTCAGAGTGGCCGGCCGTGAGGGCACGACAACGAAGGTGAGACAAGGGCGAGCGTGGGTTGGGTTTTCGGGAGGCGAAGAAACAATAGAGAAGGAGAAGAGAGGAGAGGTGAGTCGAAGGAGAAGAGATGACGACGGGGTTGAGGAGAGGACGGAGACGAGATCGGGTAAATGCGAGGTGAAAGAGGTCGGCGGAGAGAGGCGGCGCTACGAGGGGGCTAGGATTTCTCGTGGCGAGGGCGGCAGAAGAATTTAAAGAAGAAAAGAGAGGGAGGTAACGATAGGGGATGAAGGGAGGTGACCGCACTCGAGAAGTGCACAGTACCCGCGATCGGAGAGAGAGGGGGGAAGAGAGAGAGAGGCGTAGGTTTTAATAATATATATATAAATAATGAAAAGAGAGAGAGAGATCTGAGTGGGTAGTAAAAATAGATTTGGGTTAAAATAAAAATATATAATATAAATATATATTATACAGAGTAGTTAGGATTAGAATAGGATTTTATAAATATTTTAGAAAATATTCGTTTGGTTAAAGATAGAGTGAACAGTCAGAATATAATATTATAATATTAGTACGTTTTGAGATTTTGGCAAATACAAACTTACTCCAAAACACGTCCGGGTTGGGTCCAAAATTCAGATTTAAAATATTAAAAATATATGCGACTTCCGAACTTTAAAACAAGTACTCAGGTAACGAAAAAGCGTACCCCCAAGAACGGATGCACGTACGTGCGCGTAGCTATCCAAACATGTCCGTTTCACTGAACGGGACGAGAACAAGATGCCGGGACGCTACCACAGGGTTAGGGGTATCAAGCAGGCCATGCAATGTATTTTTAAGATATTTTATGTGACTCAAAATGTTATATGATAAAAGATGCGATACTAGATAAACTACTAGTATGTATTAAACATGAGATGCACGTGTCCATGCAACAAGTCAATGTAATCTATGAATAAGAACCAAACAAGTTCAAGCAAACGGGTCGGGTCGAATGTAAAGTAATATGTAAAATACCATTCGCACCCAAACACGCTAAATCAAGAAAAGACCATGGATAGGTAAATACGGAAACTGGAATTGGTATAAGTGAACTCGGGTGTTACATAAGGAACTTGATGCGCTCGATACATACAGCATACAAGAATTGTAGACTTTCTACGTGCCTTCTAGACGAAGAGGGGAAAAAGCGATCATCTTCTACCAATCTACGGAGACCAAAGGAGAGAGAGAAGTTTGGAATGGTGCCGATTTTGCACTCGACAAGCTTCAACCAATCCGTCCACCAAGACACTACGTGGAGGGATTGAAAAGGATGTTGAAATGCCTAGGTGTACCCCTCGAACAAACTGTTCGACAAACCCAATTCTACAAAAATATTTAGGATATTCTGGGGACTTAACGAAGGATGCCCAACGGGAAGATAGAGACCACCGGGCTTGGATACGTTCGGTCTAAGAAACGGGAGCAGATCCACAGCTGCCGCGTCGTAAACAGCCCTAGTGAAGAGGAAAACGCTCTTCCAAAAGCTATGACGTTGAAACAGAGTGAAATCCCTCTATAAGAATGTTAAGTCCGCCACTCTAAAAACAAATTGACGAGATAATAAAAGAAGCCTGTCAAAAGTGCCGGGATAACCACAACCGTGAAATGATCATTTATGAAAAGACCAGGACGCACCGTCTCAGTCAGCAATTTGTAGAGAAGGAAGACTGTAACGCTTTTCACCCCCGGCCCGCTGAACGTCCTCACGAAAAGGGAAAATCTCGAAGCAGAGGCAAAAACAAGGCAAAGAACGCAAACAACGTTCGAAAACGACAAAGTGAATCCAAGATACTATGCAATCGAGAAAAACTCGGCTGGAACCCGTCCTTTATAAAGAAGATGGGTCGGGAATACTCTTTCCCCTAAGATAAGACAATGAAAATATTCAACCTTGTAATAATGCATCAAATGATGGCACTTCCGAAGTCTCGGCACCCCGAACAAATAAACGAGGTCCATCATCCGGATTATTGCTCCTATCACCGAACAATAAGTCGTCTCCTTGAAGACTTCTTCACCTTCAAAGATTGGGTAGAAGACCAGTATCAACAAGGCTGGTTCGCTTTATCCGACAGCTGGAAGGTAACCCCGCTGTGAAAGCATAATCAAACAAGACCTATACCGTTAGGATAGGACCGTCTCAACCACAAAAAGGGAAGCGAACTCGTACTTACCATATGATAACACTCTCAAAAGAGAGAGGACACGAGATTATGGATGACCACCACATGTGCTTCGCAAATGAAGACGAGGACGGGGTGATCTCAGAGCTTCCACTGGCACCAAAAGAGCTGGAAGATGTGATACATACCACGGCGGACAACCTAAGAAAAATTGACTTAGGAACGGAAAAAGATCCGAGGCCAACATTCGTCAGTGAATTGTTGTCCGCAAAATAGGTGACCACATTAAAAGACGTGCTCATGCAATATAAAGACTGCTTCGCATAGAATTTTTCCGAGATGTCGGGTCTAGATCCAAAAGTAGCGGTTCATAAACTGGCCATATCACCGGACATAAAATCAGTTAAACAGGCGCCAAGAAGAATGCGGTTTGAACTTAAGATGAGCATCAATGCTGAAATCAAGAAACTAATTGACTCCAGCTTCATCTAAAAAGTTCAATATCCCGACTGGATTGCTAATATCGTTCCAGTGATGAAGAAAATTAGGATAGTCTGCATCTGCGTGAACTTTTGGGATCTCAACAAAGCTTGCCTGAAGGACGACTTCCCAGTACCTGTTATCGAGCTGATGATCGATAACACGTCTACCCATGATGTCTTCTTCTTCATGGATGGGTCTTCAGGATATAACCAAATGAAAATGCATCCGGAAGACCAAAAGCATACCACCTTCCAGACTCCGCTGGGTATATTCTGTTATAAAGTGATGCCCTTTGATTTAAAGAATGCTGGCGCTACCTACTAGAGGCCCATGACAAAAATCTTTGATGATCTCATCCATGAGATTGTCGAATGCTACATCGATGACCTTGTGGTTAAAAGCAAATCTCACGAGGAATATTGGGAACATCTAAAAATAGTGTTCCGACGTCTTCGGAAGTATAATCTGAGGATGAATCCTCTAAAATGTCGTTTGGAGTCTCCTCAGGAAAATTCTTAGGATTCATCATACGTCAACGAGGTATCGAAATCGATCCCTCAAAGATCAAGGCGATAATGGATATGCCCACGCCAAGGCCCCTCAAATAGTTGCGATCACTTCAAGAAAAGCTCGCGTATATCCGGCAGTTCATAGCCAACCTCTCCGGAAAAAGTCATCCCTATAGTCATTTGATGAAGAAAGGGACCCTATCGTCTGGGATCAAAAATTCCAAAACGCACTGGACGAAATCAAGAAATACCTACAAAATCCGCTGGTATTGACCGCTCCGGTTAAGGGAAAATCCTTTATCCTATTATCACGACCCGAAAGGTACGAAACGTGACTGGCACTTAAATTACGAAACGTCTCAAGGCGTCCGTAAAATAAGTAAGCCAAAGCCCAGAAATCAAAACCAATTAAGCAGAAGAATGAAGGAAAACCAATCAATTGAAAGCGGGTTTATCAAATGAGTCATATCAAGCCTTTTTAAAAACAATATCAATTTTTCCGAAAATTTCGCCAGAGTCTCCTTTGTAAATACTGGCCCCCAAAATGGGTACAACAAGAATAAATATGAATACAACAAATAAGGCATCCCCAAGCGGGAGCTAGCTCTTCGCCACAAGGCGGTCACCAATCCCACGCAATGTAAATCAGCAATGTGCAAAATAAGCATAAGTAAAAAGCAACATGTCGGCTCAAGTGAGCTCGACCCCAAAATACAGCATGAAAAGTCCACAAATCTCACAGTCTCGTCTCTAGGTCAATATACAACAATACTGGTAGATACAGTAGATGGAGTGCACTAGATACAAAGAATATACAAGGTGGTACAAAAATAATAATATAACCCACCTAAGAGAAAAACCTCGAGTCCAGGCAAAGGAGGCAAAAGAAACAAGTGCGCCCGCCGCTACTGTACTGACGGAGAGGACCTGCAAAAGGCTGTGGCACAACGGGGGTGAGCTGCCAACTCGTGAGTAATAAATAACATCTACACAGGCTATCGAAAGCATGCACATAAGTATTCTAGCATCTAAAATACAGGTAAGGCAGGACATAATAGCGGGTAGGTATGCAATATGAATATACCAGCAGGTATGAATGCAATGCGAATCAACTCATGATCTGAATGTGTAAGTATAAGAATCATGTTTTTCCTTTAGGAACCTCTTTTGAAATACCAGCACAATACCAATAGAATCAACAAGAACCTGTGTCCAGCAACGACACCTCAAAACTGTCTCAAATCTCATATCAATATATCTCTGGCCTCAGCCGTCCGGCTGACCCATCTCAAATATCAATATATCATCATCTCGCGGCCACGGTCGGTATCCTCTCGATATCCGCCGTGCCAAAACAGTCACCGGTAGGTAGTCCATCCCCTGCCAGGCTCAACGTCAACAACACATTCCTCTTGCCCCGGGGTACCTTACCGGGCCCACCATGTACCCGTGAAGGTTCCTCCACTCCTCGACACGGATCTCGAAAACCACAGCAAACTCATGGTGGACGACACTTTACATCACTAGAAAACAGCAACTTTTTATATTTTAAAAGATCATAAGTTGTAAATTTTGCGGCTTTCCCTGAAATCCAGAAATATCATAAATCTCAATAAATCATCATAAGTGCATATGTCAATGATAATGAATGCATATGGTATCAATAACCAAGTTACAAAGTATGATTAATAAACTAGGCATGAACAATTGATGTAATGGTATACATGCACTGGAATAGCAATTCTACAATGTTATTTTAAGGAATTAAAGGCAATAGCACTGGTTTAAGCATCAATTATAATAAAAGGTTTCAAATTATAGGTTATCTAGTGTGGTGGCATGGCAATTACCAGGGCGTGTGTGTAAGCACGAATAGTGCTCGTGCTGCATATAAAAACCCTGGCAATGGTGCAGGTGTCCTATAGAATGGTTTCGTATATGTATGTCAATATAAGGCATGAATGTAGAAAATAATCATACAAGTATTACACCCCTAATTACTAACATTACTAAGAATCTTATTAAGCTACTAAAACTATCGGGCGACTTGCGCCATCCAACGATAGTCCCCCGTAGATGTTACATCTACTCACAGGAATCCTCAGCTAGCTATGCCCAATCACCGCTTTCCCCTTTCGTGCCGCGTCTGACGTCTCCGCGACCGAACCTGGAATTTACATCAATACCAAACATAAGGTTACATATCAAGAACGACGCAAAACCCAAACGAAGATACTAACGTTCACAAGCTAGGTACAACGTGCACGGTGCGCGGAACGCACGCGAAAATCACAAAACTAATTAGAATCGTCGATTAGGTCGCCCGGAAAAACTAAAACCCGATTACTCAAAAATCCGCACTCACACATCCTAAATGTCATAGGATATGCCAACAATATAATCTAGATATCGCAATTAATTCGTCACAGTAATTTACATAAAAACCTAGTAAGCTAGAAATTTGCAATTTGGAACAAACATCGAAATTTAGCGACAAAGTTAACACAAGCAAACATAACAATCCAAACTAACCCACTAGCTAGCCATTACACTAATTTTAAACCATTAACTATGCATCAAACCATAATTCCAACACAAACCCTTCTCTTGATTTTTGGCAATTAGCAACAACAATGAAAATTTCACACAAGTTAACTTAGATTAGCATAACATCAAGCCACTTAAGCAAAGTAACCATATAGATTGGTTAAGTAAACAACTAGATTAATTAAAATATTTAATTAACTAAAATATGGTTTCAAGAAACCCTAGTTAACTCAACCATTAACTTTAAACAAAACTAGAATGAAAATAGCACTAAATTAACACTAAAACAACCAAATTAAAGAATTCTAACCATATTAACTTAAAAGAGTAGAAATTATACCTCAAATCTATGGATCTAGCAAGAAGAAACTTGCTTCAATTGATGGCCTCATAGCATCATGATCCAAGCAAGGGAGTTGAAGGAAAAAGGGATGAAGGATGGGGTTATTTTGTGAGGTTTAAATTTGGAATTTTTGGAGCAACCTAATGAATTTTTTGAAGAAAATGAAAAGAACAAAGAGATGAAGGGGGGCTGCTGGAATTCGGCCAGAATGAGGGAGAGGGGATGGTGTGGGGTGTGGGAAAAAAGGTCTTGGTCAACTCCTACCAACCACAAAAGACCATACCCAAAAACAATTCAAAAACCTTTAAAATAAAACCTCATTTCCACACAATATACAAGTCGAAAGAGTATGGAATTTTCTTCCATGAGATGCTGGAAATGGGCCGGCCTAGGGTGAGGGAAAAGTGAGAGAGAGTGCACAAAAAAAAAATTATGCAAAAAGACCCCCTACAAGTCAAAAATTGCAAGTTTAAGCTTAAATTCAATAAATTTCGTTTTCCATCATAAAAATTAGTTAAAACTTTAAATAAAATACTAAAAATTTATGTTACAACTAGATTTTAATTAACATGATTTTAAAGCTTAAATTTAGCCCATTTAAATTTGTATTTATCGCTAATTTAATGTATTTTCTTACCGGCTTAAAATAATATTAAAAATTGAAAAAATTAGGGAAAATTTTAAAGGACCAGAATTTCATAATTAACTCATTTTCTACTAAAAACTAGCAATTACCTATCCAAATTAGGTATAATTAGTCCTAAACTGCAAAATAACAAAAAGGACGGTTTTCAGAAAAATACCGAATTTTCACCGATTTTCAGGAAAACACCAAAACGACTTTTCAAGGCGTTACAATCTTCCCCCTTAAAGAAATTCGGTCCCCAAATTTAAAAATATAGCGACGCGCACCTTCAAAGAGATGGGGATATTCCTTCCTCATCTCGCCCTCGGTCTCCCAGGTGACCTCCTCGCTGCTCGGGCCATGCCAAAGGACCTTGACGGTCGGTATAACTTTCGATCTCAACTTATTCACCTGCCGATCCAGGATGGCAACCGGCTGCTCTGCAAAAGAAAGGTCGCGCTCTAGCTGGACTGTCGGGTGCTGAATCGCATGCGAAGGGTCGTGAAGGTACTTGCGGAGCATCGAAACATGGAAAACGGGGTGAACATCGAGAAAGCTGGGTGGAAGAGCCAAACGATATGCAACAGCGCCGACACGCTCGAGGATCTCGAAGGGACCTACGAATCTAGGGCTAAGCTTCCTTTTCGCCCAAAACGCATCACACCCTTCATCGGAGAGACTCTTAGAAAAACATGGTCGCCAACTGCGAACTCTAATCTGCGACGGCGCCTGTCCGCATACGATTTCTGCCTGCTCTGAGCCGCTCTCATCCGGTCTCGGATCAACTGTATCTTCGCTGTCGTCTCCTCAACAAGCTGCGGCCCCAAAATACTGCTCTCCCTGAGCTCTGTCCAACAGACGGGCGATTTGCATCTCCTCCCATACAATGCCTCGAAAGGTGCCATCTGAATAGTATCCTGGAAGCTGTTGTTGTAGGAGAACTCCACTAGAGGTAAATGACGATCCCAGCTACCGCCGAAGTCTAAAACGCACGCTCTGAGCATGTCCTCGAGAGTCTGAATGGTCCGTTCTGACTGTCCGTCGGTCTGCGGATGAAACGCTGTGCTGAAGCTCAAACGAGTGCCCAAAGCCTCCTGAAGTCTCTGCCAAAGTCGGCTGGTGAACTGGGTGCCTCGATCTGACACGATGCAAGTCGGTACGCCATGCAACCGCACGATCTCGTCGATGTAAAGCTGGGCATACTGAGCGAAGCTGAAAGTCGTCTTCACTGGCAGGAAGTGAGCCGCTTTCGTCAATCGATCTACGATCACCCAGATGGAGTCATACCCTCGACTGGTCCTGGGTAGACCCACAACGAAATCCATCGAAATCTGCTCCCATTTCCACTCCGGAATGGGTAACGGCTGTAGCTCTCCTGCGGCCTCTGGTGCTCAGCCTTGACTTGCTGGTAAGTCAGGCATCTCGATACAAACTCCGCAATGTCCCTCTTCATCCCGTCCCACCAGTAGGTCTCTCTCATATCATGGTACATCTTGGTGGAACCGGGGTGGACACTAAACACTGATCGGTGTGCCTCCTCAAGAATGTCGCGCCGCAATCCATCAGCATCTGGTACGCACAGTCTAGATCCATAGCGTAAAATCCCCTGATCGTCAATCACGAACTCGGAAAATCTGCCCTGTCCCATCTGTGCCATGATCTCTGAGCAACGGTCGTCACTGTGCTGTGCCTCATATATATGGCAAGCAACTGTGGGCGTGCACGAACATGCGCGAGCTGTCCCCCTGTCTGAGTGAACTCGAACTCAACTCGGATGTCGCATAACATCTGCCAATCTGCTGACGACTGCCTCTGCACTGCGCGCAAAAAGGATAGACTACCCCCGGGCCTCCTGCTCAAAGCATCTGCCACCACATTCGCCTTGCCTGGGTGATATAAGATCTCGCAGTCGTAGTCTTTCACCAACTCCATCCAACGACGCTGTCGGAGGTTCAGGTCTCGCTGCTGAAATATGTATTTTAAGCTCTTGTGGTCTGTGAATATTTGGCACGACTCGCCATATAGGTAATGTCGCCAAATCTTCAATGCAAAGACCACTGCAGCCATCTCCAAATCATGAGTGGGGTAGTTCTGTTCATGCTTCTTCAATTGCCGCGAAGCATACGCGATCACCCTGCCATGCTGCATCAATACGCATCCTAACCCCACTCGCGAAGCATCACAGTAGACCACAAATCCGCCTGATCCCGAAGGCAAAAATAATACCGGCGCCGTAGTCAAACAAGTCCGTAGCTGCTGAAAACTGCGCTCGCACTCCTCTGTCCAAACGAAAGGAACTCCCTTCTGGGTCAAACCGGTCAAAGGTGCAGCTATACGGTAGAAGTCCTGAACAAAACGCCTGTAGTAGCCCGCCAGGCCTAGAAAACTACGGATCTCAGTAACCGATGTAGGTCGGGGCCACTGCTGAACAGCCTCAATCTTCTTCGGGTCCACACATATGCCGTCTCTCGTAACCACGTGACCCAAGAATCCGACGTTGTCCAGCCAGAATGCACACTTAGAGAACTTTGCGAACAGCTGGTGCTCCCTCAGAGTCTGTAACGTAATCCGCAAGTGCTGCTCGTGCTCCTCTCTGCTCCGGGAGTACACCAAGATATCGTCGATAAACACGATGATGAACAAGTCAAGATACGGCCTGAATGTACGGTTCATCAAATCCATGAATGTTGCTGGGGCGTTGGTGAGTCCGAACGACATCACCAAAAACTCGTAATGGCCGTAGCGCGTGCAGAAAGCTGTCCTTGGTATATCCTCCTGTCGAACTCGTAGCTGATGGTATCCTGATCGTAAGTCGATCCTCGAAAAATACCCTGCACCCTGAAGCTGGTCGAACAAATCATCAATGCGTGGCAACGGATATCTGTTCCGAACGGTAACTTTGTTCAGCTGGCGGTAGTCGATACATAAGCTCAAACTTCCATCCTTCTTCTTGACAAACAGGACCGGAGCACCCCACAGAGAAACACTAAGTCGAATAAGCCCTTTATCTAACAAATCCTGCAACTGATCCTTCAGCTCTCTAAGCTCTGCTGGGGCCATCCGATAAGGCGGTAAAGAAATAGGCCCCGAGCCGGGAATCAAATCAATGCAGAACTCAACATCGCGCTCAGGCGGTAGCCCAGGTAGCTCATCAGGGAAAACATCAGGGAACTCACAAACAACCGGGACCTGGTCCAACGGAACCTCTGCAGCTCGAGTAACACAAATATACGCTAAGAATCCCTGACATCCCTTCCGCAAGAGCTGACCAGCGCGAAGAGACGAAAACAAGCTGGGAAGGGTGACGCTGCGGTCTCCCTGAATAACAAGGATTGGCTCTCCCGGAAAGCTAAATCTGACAGCTTTCTCACGGCAGTCCACGGAAGCATAACAAGTGGCTAGCCAATCCATGCCCAGAAGCACATCAAAGTCCAACATATCGAGGAGAATCAAATCAACCGATGAATCCCTCTCCTCAATACGAACGGAACACAAACGAAATACAAAACGAGCGACAAACGACTCGCCTACCGGAGTAACGACAACAAGCGGATGATCTAACGACGATGACTCACGGCCCAACATCGGTGCAAAGTGTGTAGATACGTACGAATGTGTGGAACCTGGGTCAAATAATACCCGTGCGTCGAAAGAACAAACTGGAAAGGTACCTGTCGCAACGGCGTTGGATGCCTGCGCATCCTGCGGTGTCAAAGCGAACACTCGGGCATGTCCTCTACCGATAGCGGGCTGACCTCGACCTCAGTCTCTGCCTCCTCGTCCTCTCTGAACAGGACCACCGCGTCCACGGCCTCTGGGTGCACCTATCTGACGTGGAGCATCGCCAGTGGTAGGAAGTAGAGCTCTCTGAGGAGGGGGTGGTGATGGTGGTAAGGTAACATGTGGAACTGTCGCTGCTCCCTGTCGTCTCACCGGACAGTCTTTGATACGATGATGCAGGCTACCACACCAAAAACATCCTAACCATGGCTGCTGACCATATGGGTGAAGGCGATACAACTGGCCCCTAAAGAATCCGCCACGGCCTCTGCGAACACGCCTAGGTGCTAACATATCAGTGCGAATCCGACTCGGTCTCGAAACGACCGTAGGGGGAGTAGTATCCGATCTCTGTGCTCGATTGACCTCTACTAAGGATCCCACCATCTGTCGTAGCTCCTGCACGCCTCCCATCATCTGTCGTAGCTCCTCCATACCAGACTCTAGCCTGTCCATGCGACCTGGGGAATGCGGATCAGTCTGTCCCTGAGGCGTAGGTATACCCCCCTGCTCAGTTCTCGTCTCGGACGAGCCTGCTCGGATCTCATCACGGGTGGCAGTCCTCTGTGCCCTTGTAACCTTCGGCGGCATAGTGGCTGTTACAAGAACATGACGATAAGAACAGTGCAATAGAATCATTGGATACCCGGAATTGAAGAAGGAATTTCAAGCAAGTATATCCTAAAGTCACCTAGGCGGAGTACCGTATTGCAAGTATGCCGCGGACATACGCACGCTACGTTACCCTGCTTAAGTCACTTACTCCATCTACCAAGGTCATCCTACACTCAGAAAGGTAAAACCTATCGCTCTGATACCAATTTTGTCACGACCCGAAAGGTACGGAACGTGACTGGCACTTAAATTACGAAACGTCTCAAGGCGTCCGTAAAATAAGTAAGCCAAAGCCCAGAAATCAAAACCAATTAAGCAGAAGAATGAAGGAAAACCAATCAATTGAAAGCGGGTTTATCAAATGAGTCATATCAAGCCTTTTTAAAAACAATATCAATTTTTCCGAAAATTTCGCCAGAGTCGCCTTTGTAAATACTGGCCCCCAAAATGGGTACAACAAGAATAAATATGAATACAACAAATAAGGCATCCCCAAGCGGGAGCTAGCTCTTCGCCACAAGGCGGTCACCAATCCCACGCAATGTAAATCAGCAATGTGCAAAATAAGCATAAGTAAAAAGCAACATGTCGGCTCAAGTGAGCTCGACCCCAAAATACAGCATGAAAAGTCCACAAATCTCACAGTATCGTCTCTAGGTCAATATACAACAATACTGGAAGATACAGTAGATGGAGTACACTAGATACAAAGAATATACAAGGTGGTACAAAAATAATAATATAACCCACCTAAGAGCAAAACCTCGAGTCCAGGCAAAGGAGGCAAAAGAAACAAGTGCGCCCGCCGCTACTGTACTGACGGAGCGGATCTGCAAAAGGCTGTGGCACAACGGGGGTGAGTTGCCAACTCGTGATTAATAAATAACATCTACACAGGCTATCGAAAACATGCACACAAGTATCCTAGCATCTAAAATACAGGTAAGGCAGGACATAATAGCGGGTAGGTATGCAATATGAATATACCAGCAGGTATGAATGCAATGCGAATCAACTCATGATCTGAATGTGTAAGTATAAGAATCATGTTTTTCCTTTAGGAACCTCTTTTGAAATACCAGCACAATACTAATAGAATCAACAAGAACCTGTGTCCAACAACGACACCTCAAAACTGTATCAAATCTCATATCAATGTATCTCTGGCCTCAGCCGTCCGGCTGACCCATCTCAAATATCAATATCTCATCATCTCGGGGCCACGGTCGGTATCCTCTCGATATCCGCCGTGCCAAAACAGTCACCGGTAGGTAGTCCATCCCCTGCCAGGCTCAACGTCAACAATACATTCCTCTTGCCCCGGGGTACCTTACCGGGCCCACCATGTACCCATGACGGTTCCTCCACTCCTCGACACGGATCTCGAAAACCACAGCAAACTCATGGTGGACGACACTTTACATCACTAGAAAACCGCAACTTTTTATATTTTAAAAGATCATAAGTTGTAAATTTTGCGGCTTTCCCCGAAATCCAGAAATATCATAAATCTCAATAAATCATCATAAGTGCATATGTCAATGATAATGAATGCATATGGTATCAATAACCAAGTTCAAAGTATGATTAATAAACTAGGCATGAACAATTGATGTAATGGTATACATGCACAGGAATAGCAATTCGACAATGTTATTTTAAGGAATTAAAGGCAATAGCACAGGTTTAAGCATCAATTATAGTAAAAGGTTTCAAATTATAGGTTATATAATGTGGTGGCATGGCAATTACCAGGGCATGTGTGTAATCACGAATAGTGCTCGTGCTGCATATAAAAACCCTGGCAATGGTGCAGGTGTCCTATAGAATGGTTTCGTATATGTATGTCAATATAAGGCATGAATGTAGCAAATAATCATACAAGTATTACACCCCTAATTACTAACATTACTAAAAATCTTATTAAGCTACTAAAACTATCGGGCGACTTGCGCCATCCAACGATAGTCCCCCGTAGATGTTACATCTACTCACAGGAATCCTCAGCTAGCTATGCCCAATCACCGCTTTCCCCTTTCGTGCCGCGTCTGACGTCTCCGCGACCGAACCTGGAATTTACATCAATACCAAACATAAGGTTACATATCAAGAACAACGCAAAACCCAAACGAAGATACTAACGTTCACAAGCTAGGTACAACGTGCACAGGTGCGCGGAACGCACGCGAAAATCGCAAAACCAACTAGAATCGTCGATTTGGTCGCCCGGAAAAACTAAAACCCGATTACTCAAAAATCCGCACTCACACATCCTAAATGTCATAGGATATGCCAATAATATAATCTAGATATCGCAATTAATTCGTCACAGTAATTTACATAAAAACCTAGTAAGCTAGAAATTTGCAATTTGGAACAAACATCGAAATTTAGCGACAAAGTTAACACAAGCCAACATAACAATCCAAACTAACCCACTAGCTAGCCATTACACTAATTTTAAACCATTAACTATGCATCAAACCATAATTCCAACACAAACCCTTCTCTTGATTTTTGGCAATTAGCAACAACAATGAAAATTTCACACAAGTTAACTTAGATCAGCATAACATCAAGCCACTTAAGCAAAGTAACCATATAGATTGGTTAAGTAAACAACTAGATTAATTAAAATATTTAATTAACTAAAACATGGTTTCAAGAAACCCTAAATAACTCAACCATTAACTTTAAACAAAACTAGAATGAAAATAGCACTAAATTAATACTAAAACAACCAAATTAAAGAATTCTAACCATATTAACTTAAAAGAGTAGAAATTATACCTCAAATATATGGATCTAGCAAGAAGAAATTTGCTTCAATTGATGGCCTCATAGCATCATGATCCAAGCAAGGGAGGCGAAGGAAAAAGGGATGAAGGATGGGGTTATTTTGTGAGGTTTAAATTTGGAATTTTTGGAGCAACCTATTGAATTTTTTGAAGAAAATGAAAAGAACAAAGAGATGAAGGGGGGCTGCTGGAATTCGGCCAGAATGAGGGAGAGGGGATGGTGTGGGGTGTGGGAAAAAAGGTCTTGGCCAACTCCTACCAACCACAAAAGACCATACCCAAAAACAATTCAAAAACCTTTAAAATAAAACCCCATTTCCACACAATATACAAGTCAAAAGAGCATGGAATTTTCTTCCATGAGCTGCTGGAAATGGGCCGGCCTAGGGTGAGGGAAAAGTGAGAGAGAGTGCACAAAAAAAAAATTTATGCAAAAAGACCCCCTACAATTCAAAAATTGCAAGTTTAAGCTTGAATTCAATAAATTTCGTTTTCCATCATAAAAATTAGTTAAAACTTGAAATAAAATACTAAAAATTTATGTTACAACTAGATTTTAATTAACATGATTTTAAAGCTTAAATTTAGCCCATTTAAATTTGTATTTATAGCCAATTTAATGTATTTTCTTACCGGCTTAAAATAATATTAAAAATTGAAAAAATTAGGGAAAAATTTTAAACGACCAGAATTTCATAATTAACTCATTTGCTACTAAAAACTAGCAATTACCTATCCAAATTTGGTATAATTAGTCCTAAACTGCAAAATAACAAAAAGGACGGTTTTCGGAAAAATACCGAATTTTCACCGATTTTCAGGAAAACACCAAAACGACTTTTCAAGGCGTTACACCTATACACAACAGCCCTTGAGGGTTCTTTAAGCGCGCTATGAGCACAAAAGAATGATTAGCGAAAGGAGAGAGCTCTGTACTATTTGAGTCGAGTTCTCGCGGGGGCAGAAAACAACTACTCCTCCATCGAAAAGTATTGCCTGGCACTGATCTTTGCAATAACGAAGCTCAGACATTACGTCTTAGCACATGAGGTCCATCTCATATCAAAGGTGGATCCTCTCAAATATCTAATATCAAGGACCATACTAACAGGAAGGCTTGCCAAATAGGCCATCCTCCTGATGGAGTTCTCGATAACGTGTCGTCTCCTCAAAACAGTAAAAGGGCAGGCCATTGCCGATTTTCTTGCAGAACATCTGATACCAGCTGACTCCCTCTTAAATTGTGAGTTGCCAGACGAACATGCGTTCGACGCAATCGAAGAAGAAAATGATTCCCAATGGGAACTCTACTTCGATGGAGAATCTTCCATGAAGCGGCGAAAGCAAAACACCCCCATAATCAAAACTGGGGTGGGCCTTATATTCGTGACTCTGCAAGGAGGGATATTGCGTTATGCCCTCTCCTTAACAGAGCTAAGGACTAATAATGAAGTGGAATATGAAGCTTTGATAGAAGGTCTCAAGATTGCTATCGACATGGGAATCAAAAACCTTCTCATATATGGAGACTCCCAGCTGATCGTTATCCAAGTAAATGGCGACTATCAGACACGCAAGCCAGAGCTGATAAAGTATGGCGAAAGAGTGCAACAATTGCTGACATAAATCCCCTTCTACACCCTGGAAAGTATACCGCGTGCGAAAAATAGCAAAGCGGACACATTGGCCAAATTGGCTAAAGAATTGATTGATGAAGACCTCGATGACATAAAAATTATTGAGGAAAGCCGTAGGGTTCTCGCGCTAACAGATATATTTTCGGAAGACTTAATCGAGCCATCTGAAAGAAAAGAAACGACCGAATAAGTAGCCATTCAAATAGAGAATGAAGGAAAGGTTAAAGATTGGAAGGAAGTCTTCATAGACTACTTCAAATCCCAACGAACGCCCAAAAATGCGTCGTCTAGACATCAGCTCATGAAACGAGCTTTGTTTTTTGCCTTCGTCAATGATACTCTATATAAGAGATTGTTCGACTGTCTGTGGCTGAGATTCCTGGGACCAGAAGAAGCGAAGAGAGTCGTCCTAGAAACTCACGACGGATTCTGTGGTTCTCATCAAGCCGGACCAAAGATGGAGCTGAAGATAAAAAGAACGGGTTACTATTTACCGACAATGATTCAGGACCGTCTTGAATATGCGAAGAAGTGTCATTCGTGCCAAATTCACGGGGACTTCATTCACCAATATCCGAATCCGCTACACCAACAGTAGCTAGCTGGCCGTTCGAAATGTGGGGAACAGATATAATCGGCCCTATTAAACCGGCATCGTCCAAAGGACATCGGTTCATACTGGCGAAGACCGACTATTTCTCTAAGTAGGCAGAAACAGTACCACTAAGGGAGGTGAAGACGGAGAATATCCTCTATTTCTTTAAAACATATGTCATCTATCAGTTCGGCACTCCATGACGGATAATCTCGGATAATGGGCCAGCTTATAGAAGCCATAAAATCAGTCGCTTCGCATAATGGTATAAAATAGATTGGAGATACTCTTCAGTCTATAATCCTCGAGCCAACGGTCTAGCTGAAGCTTTCAATAAGACATTAATAAAGATTGTAAAGAAAATGGTTTCCAAGAACAAAAAAGACTGGCATGAAAGGCTGCACAAAGCTCTTTGGGCGTACCAAATAACGTTCAAGACGACCATAAATACGACACCATACGCGTTGGTATTCAGTACGGAAGCAGTGCTTCTGCTGGAAATAGAACTCCTTTCTCTATGAGTTGCAGTTCAATACGTGCTGACAGATGAAGAAAACGCTCATCTTTGGCTCGAAGAGCTTGATGCCCTCGATGAGACTTGCCTTATAGCACAGCAAAATCTGGAAGTTTATAAGACAAGGATGACACGGTCATATGAAAAACTGACCAGGCCGAGAACATTCCGCCAAGACGAACTCGTGCTAGTCATCAAAAGACCAATGATCCCCAACTGTACAAAATGGGAGAAGCTCGAGCTGAACTATGAAAGCCCGTACATCATAGATATAGTCTATCAAGGTGGAGCTTACCTGCTGATGGATATACATGGCGAAATGCCCTTCCGGCCAATAAACGGCCGATTCCTCAAAAAATACTATGCTTGACGAGTCACGATTTGGGTCAATGATAGATGACGATGCTTGTGTCTGCTCGCTATCTTCCTGGGTCAGAACACTCTGAGTGTAGTATCAAAAAAGCTCCGTCACCTCAAAAAACAGCGACAACGGACCGATATGTCCTTAAACTAAAACTTTGCCTCAAATGGCAACAACAGACCAAGATGTCCATAAACTAATAATGAACCGAGATGTCCCTAAACTAAAACTTTTCCTCAAATATGGCGATAATGGACTGAGATATCCTTAAACTAGTGTGTTGCCTCGAACATGGCGCATCGCCCAAATACGGTGATGTCCTCCCTTGAGATCTATATTGCAATCGAAATCCCAATGGTGAAGGTTGCAACTCAAGTCCCACTGGCTGCACAACTACTCCAGCGATAAAGCCACCCTTAAGTCCCACCGGCAAACAGATGGGTCACCTGCGGCAAAACTACTCTCGAGAGTCTCACCGTTAAAAAAAAAGGTATGTCCACAAGCGAAGTAGGAACGGATGAAAATCCGAAAGGGCACCGTGAGTAAAAACAACAGGACTATCGGCGAGCTTGTGAAAACCCGGAAGGGTGCAATCTCGTAAAAAAATAATAAAACACTTTCAAGATCCTCACGACTCGTGAGGAGAATCTCCCCCTATGAGACCCTCACGGCTCATAGAATTCAAAAGCCTTAAGCTACATGGATCTAAACATGTTCTTAAGCCGTCATATTCCTCTAATATTGCCCTGCAAGCGGTCCAATATTAACCCTTGTATATAATCCACGGACATAAATAAATATTCTCTCTCTAAGTTCTACCAATGACGATAAACGTCCTCTTATGGTGAACGACACTTGTAAGTCCTCTCGATTTATAAGGAGAAAATACTCTTGTAAGATCCTTATGACTTGCAAGGGAAAATACCACTTAGAAGTCCTCACGACTGCTAAGGAGAAAACACACCTATGAGATCCTTACGGCTCATAGGGAGAAATACCTTTATAAGACTCTTACGGCTCATAAAGTTAAAAAGCCTTAGTCGATAAGATCCTAACCTTGTTTGCTAAGCCACCTTTGTTCAAATCAAAAAAGCTAAATGATGATTCACTCCTGGCAATATCCCAGTTGTAGCGATGCTGATGCCTAAATAGGTATCAAATTTCAAGTTCTCGAAAAGGCAAATGATGATTCGCTCCTAGCAATATCCCAGTGGTAGCAATACTGATCCCAAGATTGATATCAGACGTCAAATCCCCAACTCAAAAAAAAAAGAAGCCGAAATGTTTGGGCAACACGCAATAAAAAGCAGCGAGTAAAAACAAAAATAGTCGAAATGATTGGGCACCACGAAAAATAGCCGAAATGTTTGGGCAATCACGACTTTCGCGATATAAAAAGCTGAAATGATAGAGCATCGCGGAAAAATAAAAAAAAATATAATAACAAATGAAAATGAAACTTTCCTTCCTTGCAGGTAGGTCCACGCCGACCCCTATATACAATCCGTGGGCACAAATAAAGGAAAAGGGAGCCATATTTTCCCATCAAGCTCCGTCAAAATGAGAACCAAATCTTGATGGTTCATATACAATCTAGAGACCAACTTGACGTTCTTCTCATTCCAGCAGGGTGCAGACACGACGTCAATAAAGCTCTAGGAAGCCAAATCAAAATAGAGCCACGACAAAATCCCAGCTCTAAGTCTTGATGGTACATATACAATCTAGAGACCATCCCGGCATTTTTTCTCATTCCAGCAAGATGTAGATGCAACATCATCATAAAAAAAGGACCCTAGGATCAAAGAAAAAAGGAGCAATGGCAAAATCCTAGCTCCAAGAATTGACGGTACATATACAACCTAGAGACTATCCCAGCGTTCCCCCTCAGCAGGAGGCGGACACAACTATTAAATGAAATTTGAGCAATGGTATATTCCTAACTCCGGACGTCAATTGCAATACATACAGAATAGAGGTCCTACAGATGTTTATCCTATTTTAGCAAAGAATTGGTGCGACATCGTCAAAACAAAAATGAAGTGACGACATATTCCCAGTTTCGGGTCTTGACAGCAACTCATATAAAGCTTAAAAGACAATCGGAGATCACCTTACCCCAGAAGGGTGCGGTTATGACTCATCGGGGCTCCAAATTGAGTCTAACCTGAAGTAAAAAGTATCATGGCAAATTTCTAACGCTTGCTCTTCCGACAATAATATGACCTAAGGAGATTACTTGAAGACGTCTTGTCCAACCCTCGAAGAGATCAGAGACACGACAGTAGCGGGGTTACTCGAACAACAGCTTAAAAACTGCATATCGAGAAATACATCAACCAACGCGACGGTACCACAGACAAAAACCTTAGTACCACAAGCCCAACGGACCTCTATCGTAAAGAATGGCGATTATATATAAACGACGTTAGGACAAGTTTGCCTATAAACCCAAGGGAGTTAAACTAAAGAAACTTCGAAATGAGTATGTAAACTACAAACTCCGAAATGAGTACATAAACTAGAGACTCCGAAACTAGTGAATAAACGACAAACTCCAAAATGAGTACATAAACTACAAACTCTGAAATGAGTACATAAACTAGAGACTCTAAAACGAGTGAATAAACTAGAGACTCCAAAATGAGTGAATAAACTAATTAGCGCTAAATTACGACATCAAACACAGAGGAGCGCATGCAAAAAAAATATTTTATTCATGAATCAAAGTGTTTAAAAGATACAATTTATACTAAAAAAAAAAGAGGATACAATTCTAGCCTTTAAGAAGGCGGGGCTTTCAATAAAATAGCAACATGTTCTCTCTCTTGCTGCACTTCCTCCTCACGCGCCACTATTGCAGCCGTCATTGCTTCAACTTGAGCCCGTTGTTGCAAGCATGATGAAAACTTCTCAACAATTGCCTTCTTAGCCACTTCGCAATCTCGCATTCTCCGCTCGGTAGAGTCGAAGTTTTTCCTTAGCGTCATTCCCTTGGAAATGCATTGCTGGAGATTTTGAAAACTAACTTGCAGGTGTGCGGCGTTCATTTCGACCTGGATGTGCAATTGGCTGGATTTTCCAGAAGCCACCTCATGTTCCTTTTGCTTCAAAACCAACTTCTACTCTAAGTATTGAATGGAGGCGGTGTTGTGCTCGACCCAGGCGGTCAGTTGAGCCTTCGAGGTTAATGCTTCAGGTGCAAGATGCTTGTGCTCAATCTCATGCAGACAAGCCTCAATTTGCTTACAATACTCAACCAAAATGCTGACGAAATCTTCATTATGGAAAGTCACAACCGTCGCCAGTATAGGGTTGACCTCATCCGCGAAGTCCGCAGCAGAGGTGAGAGCTTCAACATTAAAGTCTTCAATAAATTTGTCCAGCGTCCTCCTGCTATTTGCCGCACTCCTGGAAGACTGACACCTAGCGAAGGGCTCCACGGGCATAGAAATGCTAGAAGCAAAAGGAGCTGAAGCTGGTGAAGCTGCTGCAGAACAAAACACGTACAAATGAGGGTCATATTTCAACCTAAGAATTGAAAAGAATGATGATGAATGAGATCTAGCATACCAGTGGTCAAAAGTGGAAAATCAGGGAGCACAGGAAGCTCGGCTATTCCTTCGTTCTCCCCCTCGAGCCGTATGACTGGGGTCAATACGAGAAAACTTAGCAATAAAGAGATTACTCCTAGAAAAATAAAATAAGAAGTGAAGAATATACTTACCGATGCTTGAAGAGGGAACGAATTCCAATTGGAAGGTGAAGTGCGAGCTTAACATCTGGTGTAAGCAGTCAAAAATCACTCCTGTTGGATAGCAACAATATGTGGTCCAAGAAATAATATCTACACTAAAACAACGGAATGAAAAATCTTTACCTCCCGAAAGAACTTGGGGGGCACAAGTGGAGCAGTGAAAGTCATGGCAACGGCTAATGGTGATTCCTCATTCAGTGCATCGCCAGGGTTTACCATGCCTATATTCAGGATAAAGGAGATATCAGCAGAGATCTCAAGCAAGATTGAGAACCCAAAGGTAATAGCTCGAGGAATACCTGATGGGGCAGAAACCATAACAGTGTCTGGAGCGTCACCACCTATGACGGCTTCCTCGGTTTCCACCATCATCGGGAAGGTGGATTCAGCATCCACACCTTCATCCCCCAAATCGATAAGGGTCGTCGTCATACTCGCATCACCCGTTGATGCCGGGGATCCACAGGGAGAGGAAGCGGCAGCCGGAATAGTCCCTGATTCGACGTGAAGGCCTGACGCCCCAGACTCTTCAAATGCGGGCACCTCACTCTCTACGTTAACACTTAAACTCGGCTCTGCCGCATCATTCAAGGACAAATGTGTTATAATTCAAGAAAAATTACCATAAGAAGCAGCCTGGAAAAGTAAATATGGGATCGTGTGCTGTTTTACCTTGAAGTAACCGCTCGGCCTCTTCTCGAGCCGCACGCGCAATATGCCTATGAGCAGTGGACAGAGTAGGAGGAATTTCCTCTATGGGGATGTCAGAGGTTTGGGCATCACTCGAACCCGTGTCTACAACCAAGTTAGCCCGACGTTCCCTTGCTGCGTGCTTTTTGCGCTTCCTCTCAGCCTTGGTTGTGCGAATGGATCTCCTCAGGATCTCCGATAGAGAAACATCTTTATCAGACTCTGCCTCCAGATCTACTACAACGTCTGTCATCAGCTGCTTTAGCGACGCTTCCTATAGCGGCCCTGAGGTAACTGCAACGGTAGCCGGTAGCTCCGAAGGCCCCTCCGCACCGCCACTTAAGGATGTCATTGTACTCGGAACGACATAAGTTGTGGTGGTTCCTATAATGGAAAGAAGAAGGGAGTCAGGGTATGAACAAAATAAGCGAAATATATAAAGGCATCGCAAAACGAATCATACCGAGACCCATGGAACTGCGAAACCTCTCCTCTTCCTCAAATGTCTTGAAGGACGCCAAGAGAGCTTCTTCAGTGGAGATTCCTGTTAAGAAAGGAGCGTTAATAAAGCATAATAAATTTAAAGGAAAAGAATGTGTACAGAAGAATGTAAATAGAATTTACCAGATGCCGTAACAGAAGCAAGCGCCGCTTGCTGGTGGGATAATCTTTCAGAGGCCTCGATAGCGGCTTGAAGATCAGTAGCGGCATTCTCATCGACAGAGGGTTCGAACATACCATCGTTGGTGCCATTTCGGCTAAGCCTTTGCTATAAAGAGCATGAGGCTCCTGACCGAATACCACGTTAGCTGAGAATAAGGATTTCTTCTTCTTCTGCGAGCGGGCACTAGCACCCGACGACAAAAGTTTTTGCTTAATAGGTTTTTTCGGACGGCGAGTTCCGATCTCCGAGCCAATACCTGAATCAGGGGATGCCACAGCCATCACGGTCATAGGAGAACTTACATCCGGTCATGGCTTAGCCGGAAAGACTCATGGAATTACAACCATGGCGCCCTCTCTTAAAGAAGGATGGACAATTGCACGTCACTTCAGCGGGACCGCGGGATTACTGGCCAAGACAGAATCATTATGGTCAAGAAGCATCCACCTTTCCTCTTTGATAACGGCACCCGTGGCATGCTAATACCACGCAATAAAAGCATTCAAGGCCTTCGGGTATGGCTCGGCTCACTAATCAAGAATTGAGACCTCGTATTTAGCCCCATGAAGTGATGCGCCGTGTTGCGAACGTTCTCTTCTGTAGCAGCCGGGTCAAAGAGGAACGCTTCAAGGGGAACGCCCTAGTTGTAACCTAATTGCTAGGAAAAATGATACGAGTTGTATCGCATAAACAACATCAATGCGTTCTGTCTGAATACGAGAAAACCCGGCCTAATAGAATACAAATGAACGATCTCCCGGGCTCTCAACGCAGAAGCTCCATCCTTAAAGATATCGTGGAGCGGCTGGATTACTTTGGAGGGCTCCTTACTAATGGTCAGGACCCTGTCGACGAAGGTCATGCTATCCCCAACCATGCGCGGGCGAAGAAGCAATATCCGGGCCTCTCGCTGTGTTGGGTCTGGAGAGGAAGCATCGACCAATTGCATGACCTGAGAAAAGTTATATCCTTCATAAAATATGGCCCGTTTATATATACCAAAAGCACCCAGCACGTGCATCTCGATCCATGAGGTAAAGTAGTGCAATAGGAGGTTTTCGAGCTTCAAACCTGGCTGAGTGGTATCGGCCGCTACACTCTGACCATGATATAAGTGAGCCAGTCCTGCAACCCCAATAGCCATGCGTATCCCTGCAGCGATGCAATGAGCCGGATAGAAGACAGACGCTCTCATATAACGAGGGTGCATCAGGAGCGTAAACCAGCTCATCTACAAGCCAACGAATCCCATAAAGAAAGTCTCCTCATCAATGTCTAAAGCGGCAATTTCTGCAAAGGGGATGGTAGGGGTATCCGGAATGAAGAACCGCTTTAAATCCGCCTCGGCGGTCGACACTTTGTCCAAGCCAAAGCCAAATGGGTCATCGAGCTTGGAGAACTTCACATCTTTCTTTGATAAAACCTCCAGCCGAAGGAAGCGGGCAACAAAATCCGTGAAGATAACACCATACCCCCTGGATTCTATGAATAAGCTCTCATATACGTTCAACACTTTGATCAAGCTCGGAAATTTGTGCTGAACAGCATTTTCTAGGGTAAGACTCATAACCACTAATTCAGTGGCAAAGATGTACTCGTCAGGAGGAAGTATCTCTTCATAATGCTCTCCTCTGACGGGTAACCCGGATATTTCCTCAAATTCCTCCAGCGAGATTGACACCTCCCGATCCGGTAAGAGAAATGTGTAGGTCGGGATATTCCATTGCTCTAGGAAGGATTTAACCCACCAGACATAAGGAGTGTGGTAATAAAAGAGAGACGCATAGATCACGTGATATAACCCAGTCTTCAGCAGCAGTGACTTCTTACCCGACAAAATGTAACGGGCCCACTGCAGATAACCAGCCGGATGATAGGGGTCACTCTTATCGTATAGACCTACCCCCAAGGATGCGCTTTCCCTTGGCATATGCAGCGTCCTAGAATGTCTAGGGCCATCGGAGGCTACACTGGTATCGACGTCATGGAAGGTTGGAGACGACCTTCCAAGGTCCAGTTGACCTCTTCCACAGCATAAGCGACCTGCCACTAGTAAAATAGGGGGTTGCCCCTACGGATATTGGAATCCGTAGGGGCAGATTTAACTTGGCCCTACGGATTAATCCGTAGGGCTAAGTGGTTGCCCCTACGGGCACAGACGTCCAAGAATAAAAATATTAATTCTTAATTTGGTGTTTTTCCCTACAGAGCCGCAAACAAAGGACCTACGGGTATATCCGTAGGGGCAAGTAAATATCGATTTAACAAAAACCCAGATCGATCGCCTACGCCCAATTTCTTTCTCTCTCTCGATCGCGCGCGAAAAAAAACCCCAAATCGCCTCGCGGTCATCGCCACCGTCGTTCTCCTCGTCGCCACTGCCGGTTTCGTCGCCACCGCAGTTCTCATCGCCACCGCAGTTCAGGCCGTCGCCACCGCAGTTCAGGCCGTCACCACCGCCCCAGCAGTAGCCGTTCAGGTGAGGAAATCTCGAGCTAAATTAAAGAATTTTTGGATTATTTTGGGCTTAGGGTTCATGGTTGGGTCTGGGGTTGTGCGCACGAGTTGGGGTTGGGCAGGGGTCGTGGTCTCGGTCGGGGTCAGGGTCGGGGTCGAGGTAGGGTTAGGGTTGGGGTTCGGCTGCTGCTGGGGTGGGGCTGGGGTTAGGGTTTGCCTTAGGGTTGATGTTGGGGTTTAGCTAGCTGGGGTGCTGCTGGGGTTAGGGTTTGCCTTAGGGTTGCTGCTAGGGTGCTGCTGGGTGGGGCTGTTGATGATAATACTAGTCAGTTTTGATGGAGATGGCTGCAGAATTTTATGGAATTGGAGGAGAAGAAGCAATTGAAGAGCGAATGGAGTGAAAATGACATTAAAAAGAATTGAATTTGAAAAATTAATCAATGCCCAGTTCAGAATTAATTTGAGCGTTTTGAAATATAAAACCAAACGCAAACGTTCTAAAGGACTCGTGCTCAAAAACTAAGCACGAGTGGGTCTCCCACCGCGGCCTCCTGTGCATAGCCTCGTTTGCATATATGCTCAAAGACCGAACATAGGTTGTTTTTCATATATGGTTGGGATTGGGGCTTGGGCTCGGGCTGCGACTAGGGCTGTGGTTGGGGTTGGGGTACTGGCTGGGGCTCGGGTTGGGGTTAGGGTTAGGGTTAGGGTTGGGGCAGGGGGTGAAATTTTTTCTAGGTTTCTTTTAAAGCTTGTGAAGGAAATTTTGAGCCCCGAAAAAATGAACATTTCTAATGATTTTGATAAGAGACAAGGGAGCAATAAAGTTTTGTTTTCTATTTGTCTAGATTCAAATGTCTACTTATATATATATATATATATATATATATATATATACAATCTCAATATTCGTGGCATGTTGGTTATAAATTTCTCTCTCTGTTGAGATATATAGCCTACTTCAGCACATAGCTAGGTATGCGATAAAATTATTTTTGATAAAACAATGCATGATATAATATGGAAATATATTTGTTTCTTAGCTTCAATCATACAAACGTGTTCCAAATTAACGTAATTCAAATAGCAATTCCTTGGAATTTTTTAGTCCAGAGAATCTTGATCGAGTCTCAGGATCATATTGATTCAACAAAACGCATCCACTTGCAATGGTACTTAATTCACCATTTACTAGTTATGTTACCTGCATTGAATTAGCATGTCATGGTTATCATATTTGACTTGTATTGTTGCACTTTGTGCAGTTAAGGCTGAATCAGAACAGACTTACCATCAGAGAATCTTACAAATCCTTGACCAGCTTGAAGCTGAGGTAATCGAACAAACCACTTTTCTGTTTAGCCTAAAACTAAGGCTGCATTTTGCAGGCATTAGAAATAAATGCAAGTTAAGTTCTGCCGAGTAATTTGCCAACAATGTTTGGACATCTCTATGTTTGATAAACAAATGGCATCAGAGCGGCCAAGAATTGAAGCATGTCCAAGCCCAGTTTTGTAGGTTGTACGTTCATATCAGGCTGAGTCAGATGTGGAGCTTAACTTGTCTCTTGCAGACTATGCCGTAGTTAGAAAGGTACTACTTGTTTTCATTTTGTACTTCTAGCTTACAAATCCTAAGCCCAATGTTTTATTTTCTATATCTTTATTTTATTTTATCTTATTTGCTACGCTTTGTTTTGTTTTATTATATTTTTCCTCTGCTAATTATATTCTTCAAGATCATGTTTGCCTAATCTATCCGAGGCTTAGCATAATCTAGTTGCGATAAACAATTCCATCTTCTGCTACTATGGTGGCACTGAGAAACTTCCATTTAGAAATGACAGCACGTATTTTATGGAAGTACTGTACATAAGTAAAACCACAACGGGCATGACAAATTTGTTGACCAGGTTCCGATTACTGTGTGAAAGTTGTTCGGATGAAATTCTAATTCTGGTGGAATTGAAACCGATAACCAGTTCATATGGTGATTTAGGCTGCTTCAGTGATATTTGTGCCTACATTGATGCCTCAAGCAATGAATCAATGATGTGGATCACAAACTAATTAAATAAATTTTGAATACCAATCTGGACTGGGATTTGTGATTGGGGAGAAGTTTGTGTGCTCATGGGCATGACACAAGTCGGGAAAAGTACAACTTACAATGATCGTGTTCCAAATTAACGTAATTCAAATAGCAATTCCTTGGAATTTTTTAGTCCAGAGAATCTTGATCGAGTCTCAGTTCCATATTATTGCTAGTGGATGCGTTTTGTTCAAAGAGTCTTTTCCTTTTAGTAATTTTCCTCTTTAGAGAGTTTTCGACATTGAAATCTCACTAGTTGATAATGTTAAATGAGTTCTAGTCCTAGTTTGCTACATTTTTTTATATATAGTAGATGGTGATACTTCTTTAAGTAAAAACAACCCTACACTTAACCGAAATCATAAATCGAAACACACATATATAGAATACAACTCATACATGGGTATCCTCAAATCTAACTTTAATTATCGATAATTTATTCTTTTCAACGACAAACGCACACACAAAGCATATACACGTCCTTTTCTCCTTTAGAAACTTCTTAGTATCCAATGGAAAGCATACATCAGATTTGTGCAGGTCAGGTTCTTCTATGACTTTCAAGAGTCTCAACTGATTCTGTAAATTACACTCTTGTTGGGTGATACTTTTATCACTTCTCAATGCAGGTGCGCTCTCTAATATCCATTTTGAATATCTTTACATTCAAAATATCAAGATATTCAAAATGGATATTAGAGAGCGCACCTGCAGTGAGAAGTGATAAAAGTATCACCCAACAAGGGTGTAATTTACAGAATCAGTTGAGACTCTTGAAAGTCATAGAAGAACCTGACCTGCACAAATCTGATGTATGCTTTCCATTGGACACTAAGAAGTCTCTAAAGGGAAAAGCCTATGTGAAAGCCATCATTAGTTCATATCAGAAGATTGATGCTGAAACAGAGAACAAGGAATGTCATTTTCTTCTTCTTCTGCCACATTACTGTCTTCTCCTTCTTATTATGTGCGCGTGCAAATTCAATGACTATATTGAGAATATGGATTAATAGTGGGTAGGAAAAGTATTTCTCAAATTGCTTTTGCGTCTAAAAACCATAAACTACTAAGTAATAGCATACATAATTTTTTTAGTATAAAGGTTGTTATTTTAAGTTTTCCCTTATAGAGATATGATCTAACTGCCTTTATAAATTATAAGTGTGCAGAAAATTATGATAAGAAACCATAAGAAAGGGTCGTAGCCATGCATAACCTTGAATCTACATACCAAATCATGCACAAGTATGCAATTATTGTCACCTTGCCTTGGAATATAAAATATCTTGGAAGACTATAAGCGAGCATTTAAATCTTGATAGCTTTTGACTTCAACATATATTTTTCTCAAGTACCATGAAATATACTTCCTCCGTATAAACCGTTTTCAGAAAGATGGATTAACAATGACAAATTATCCATTGTGGCTCACTAGGTTAGCATTTTCTCTTCTATTGACCATCTTACTAATCTGCTTGGTAAATTTATTCGGAACCGGCTGCGAATCATTAAAAGACATGCATAAGAAAGAAAGCTAAAATACAGATATATAGCATACCGATACATCGAAACTTCAAAGTTGCGATGACAATCCAGAGATATTTATTTCTACACACGTGGTGCGCGTGCGAATGCGTCAGGCATCATGGACAAATATTTGAGAACATGGAAAGTATTATTAGTATAAAGTAATTAAAGCTTTTAAACGCGTTGGGTAGATATTTTCTTAGTTGATGCAATCATATCATGAGGACTAAATTTAAGCTATTATACATATGCATATGTATTTTTCTAACCTAATATATCACACACACACACACAAAGAGAGAGAGAGAACACCAGTTTGGTAGAGAAATCAGATAGCAGGACCCTGAAGAAATGGAGTCCATAGCATTGCTCATCATCATCATCCATGATCCTTTTGAAAAAATATTATCAAAAGGATCATGGATGATGATGATGAGCAATGCTATGGACTCTATTTCTTCAGGGTCCTGCTATCTGATTTCTCTACCAAACTGGTGTTCTCTCTCTCTCTCTCTGTGTGTGTGTGTGATATATTAGGTTAGAAAAATACATATGCATATGTATAATAGCTTAAATTTAGTCCTCATGATATGATTGCATCAACTAAGAAAATATCTACCCAACGCGTTTAAAATCTTTAATTACTTTATACTAATAATACTTTCCATGTTCTCAAATATTTGTCCATGATGCCTGACGCATTCGCACGCGCACCACGTGTGTAGAAATAAATATCTCTGGATTGTCATCGTAACTTTGAAGTTTCGATGTATCGGTATGCTATATATCTGTATTTTAGCTTTCTTTCTTATGCATGTCTTTTAATGATTCGCAGCCGGTTCCGAATAAATTTACCAAGCAGATTAGTAAGATGGTCAATAGAAGAGAAAATGCTAACCTAGTGAGCCACAATGGATAATTTGTCATTGTTAATCCATCTTTCTGAAAACGATTTATACGGAGGAAGTATATTTCATGGTACTTGAGAAAAATATATGTTGAAGTCAAAAGCTATCAAGATTTAAATGCTCGCTTATAGTCTTCCAAGATATTTTATATTCCAAGGAAAGGTGACAATAATTGCATACTTGTGCATGATTTGGTATGTAGATTCAAGGTTATGCATGGCTACGACCCTTTCTTATGGTTTCTTATCATAATTTTCTGCACACTTATAATTTATAAAGGCAGTTAGATCATATCTCTATAAGGGAAAACTTAAAATAACAACCTTTATACTAAAAAAATTATGTATGCTATTACTTAGTAGTTTATGGTTTTTAGACGCAAAAGCAATTTGAGAAATACTTTTCCTACCCACTATTAATCCATATTCTCAATATAGTCATTGAATTTGCACGCACACATAATAAGAAGGAGAAGACAGTAATGTGGCAGAAGAAGAAGAAAATGGCATTCCTTGTTCTCTGTTTCAGCATCAATCTTCTGATATGAACTAATGATGGCTTTCACATAGGCTTTTCCCTTTAGAGACTTCTTAGTGTCCAATGGAAAGCATACATCAGATTTGTGCAGGTCAGGTTCTTCTATGACTTTCAAGAGTCTCAACTGATTCTGTAAATTACACCCTTATTGGGTGATACTTTTATCACTTCTCACTGCAGGTGCGCTCTCTAATATCCATTTTGAATATAATATTATAGATATCCATGCCTGTTTATGTTAAAATTACTTATATTGTCAATGTTTGATTGTTTAGTTGTTGGTGATGCGTCCATATCAGGGACAGAGGCCACTCCCGTTCCTCCAGGTATGTTTATATATCATATAGGGCATGTATATTGATTTAGTATGCTATATCATAAATATACACACATTCCTTTTGCTCTTAGTAATTTTTATTATTGTCTAGCTGTAGGTGGTGACAGTAGTTGATAATAAAATTTGTCATCCTAGAAACTATGATTTTTATATATGCTCGTATGCGGGAATGATTGTAAGTTGTGGACCTTGTCTAGTCGTCCAACTCATTATCATGGGCTGCTTGATGAGATTAGATTTGCGCCTGCAAGAGCTTGTTCACCCCCTGTCTTATGTGTAAGCAGCGCTATATGCGAGTTTACTTTGTTAATATGTATGTACTGAAATTAATTAATATTATTCAAATTTTGATACATGCAGATACCAGAGGAGCACATCTTCTATCTCTGTAGGTAAGGCTTTGAATTTGTTGATTTTGGTATTTCTTGTCAATTTTATAGACCAGTATGTACTAAATATAATGTTCTAACAGTTGCTAGGGGGAAGGCAGCATTCGAGGCTGCTGACCCCAGTCCTGGACGCCGCACACGGACGGCACCACGGAGGTTGGGAGAGAGGCCGAGGACTGGGCTCTAGCAGGGCCCATATGAGGTTGGACTCCACCCCGGTGGTTACTTCCTCCGTCTCCAGTGAGCGACGTATCCAGCAGGAACTGGAGAGCTTGAAGGCCACCGTTCAGGAGTTGAAGGAGATGCTGGTATGTATACTACTTAATAGTAAAATATCATGTCATATTATAGATATCAACATATCCAATATCAGTACGTAGCCTGAGCTTATTTGGTTGTAGACTTAGGTTTTATTAATCATACACGTACATATCTAATTAAAATAAACTACAGTTTTCCAAACTAGATATCCAAATGGGGTTTCGAAATAACTCGATAATGATAAGAATTCGAATAAAACAGAGTTCTTACACGCTTATTGCACACGTTAGGTCCAGACGCGACGGGGTAGGCGCAAGATTCTAGCGTTTATCAAAGGTGGAGCTGGACTGAGCTAGGCTAGCATTTTGATTCTTATTTTTTTAAACATGTATTTATTTATATGATACATATTGTACTACATTTTGAAACATTTTGGGCGATATTGATTTTGGTTTATATTTATATCATATTCAGTTTTTTGGTTTCTTTTGTATATTATATGCGTGAGATGTGAATATGAATACTGCGATATATGTTGTGTGATGATTAATTTTATATTTGATTGATGTATATATTATTGTGCACAGGGCGGGAAAAAATCAAGCAACCCATTTTTTAAAAAAAATAGAAATATTATGTACCTACGGATTAAACCGTAGGTACACATTTTGCCCCTACGGCTAAGCCCGTAGGGGCCAAATAACAGCAGTAACTGATATTTTCCCACTGATCGCAGAACCAGGGGTTGGGAGTGCCCCTACGGACTAAACCGTAGGGCCAAAAGACTAGCCCCTACAGTGTTATCCGTAGGGGCTAAATATCAGAAATCCTGATATACGGTCCCTACGGACAGGTATCTACGCCTTTATCCGTAGGCGTTATATCATGCCCCTACGGTACTATCCGTAGGTACAGTTAATATATTAAAAAAACCATAAATAATATAACTTTTTTTTACCCTACGCATTACTCCGTAGGGGCAACAGGACCTACAGATATATCCGTAGGGGCAAGAATTTGCCCGTAGGGGCAAGTTCAGGGCCTCAACTTGCACCTGCGGCCTTTGCACCTACGGGGTATTTTTTCGCCCCTACGCATATATCCGTAGGGGCAGTGGGTTTCCCCTACGGATAAATCCATAGGGACAACCCTTATTTGTAGTAGTGTGCGGAGGGTCAGCGTAAGGGATTGACAGGATCGGTTCTGACGGCACCGTACATGTGAAAAAGCACGTGTGCGCTGGGAAGAAAAGCAAAACGGAAAGTCTCACGTGAAAAGCACGTGAGCGCTGTGAAGAAAAGAAAAAGAGAAAGTCTTATGTGAAAAATACGTGAGCGCTGGGAAGAAAAGAAAACATAAGTGCGTCATATGATGTCTACATAAGCTCTTGAAGCCAAAGACATATGTGTCACGTGATATCCACGTGAGCGCTGAGAAGAAAATAAAACATAAGTGCATCACATGATGTCCATATGAGCGTTTGAAGCAAAAGACATGCGTGTCATGTGATATCCACGTGAGCGCTTGAAGCTAATATAAAAGTGCGCATCATGAGAAAAGCACGTGAAGGCCTGAAGCTAAAAAGTGAGTGCGCCACGTGATATCCATATGAGTGCGGTATGAACCGGTGCTTAGCACTGTTGAGTAATACAAAGCCCAATGTTTAGTCTAAAATAGACTAAGTCTCTGAAGTTTCAAACTTCTTTGATTGTAAAATTCAATCAAGCTCATATGTTCGTAAATTTTAAGTCGACCTTAATCGAAAATAGATTAACGGTCCTTAAACATACTTTAATTCGATCTTAATCTAAAACAAGATTAATGATACTTAAACCCTTGAACTGATGGCAGAAAATACATAAGTTCATCCAAAATCTTAGATTTACGATTTAGATTAATCCGTGACCTTTAGGTGACGATAAAATTAGTCTCCATATACAATCCAAAGGCTACTCCAATAAACAATATATATAATACGACACGGAGTGATATTTATAGAGAAGGAGAAAGTTTTTATCTTTTGGTGATAACGTAATTAACTGTAGGGGCTTGCGTCCACAGGAAAAAGCGTCCCCACAATAAAAAAAACCCTCACGAATGAGGGGGAATCTGATAAAGTCTGCTACAACGGTCGCATACATCCAAACCTTCGATATACGGTGCCATAAATCAACTTGGTATCTTAAGAGAAGTGAATGGATATGTTCCATATAGCATCTGCCCCAAAATTCAGGCAAGACGTTCAATCCTAGTCCGTCTCTGTTTTCAGCGATAAACAGATTCTAGCATGTCCGGTGAGACATTTTTTTCTCTTTCCACTCCAAACTTCGTGTATCATGCTTTCACGAGGTATATTATGTTCATGGCTTCCTTAGGACTTCGGGATACTAAAGCTGGTGCTCTCCTCCCTATACAGAACTCAATGGCATCCTCCGGCAAATGCAACTGCAACTGTAACTGTAATACCAACATTGCTCCATCTAAGGTGGTCTTCTCTACAGGGGCCATTGCTTTATTACTCTGCATCTCGACTGTCCAAATCATAAAGGATTTCAATGGGATTTAATTCGGAGTAATGCTCTTCGAACCCACCATCGGCGCCTCAACGCCGAGTGGTGAAACTCAGAAGGAGTCAGTCTTCAATAGGCTGACAACCATCTCCGCAGGCCCTTCTGAGAAGCTTGCCAAGTCTGAAGGTTCGGTCTTCAAGAGGCTGAGCACAGGCTTCGTGGGCCCAGCCAAGAAGCATGATTCTAAAGAAATCAGTCTTCAAGAGCCCGAGCTTTTCTGCTCCAGACGCTTCAACCGTACCGACCATTTCTAAGAAGACTGTCAATAAAAGGATGATGCCTACATCCTCTGCTACTCACGAGGTGCCAAAAGGCGGTTCACCTCCAAGGCCTTCTGTTTTCTACAGACTGGCATCTCCTACTCTGCCAAAGCAGTCGGTCTTCAAATGAATGGCACTTGCCGAATGTCAAGACCAACGTAAAGGACAGATACAAGAGGCTCCCAAGGCCGAAGAGGCCCTGCTTCCAAAAATGATCAACGTTGATACTGGCACTGAATAAGGTAGGCTGGGGGCAGTTTGCCATCTGGACTAACCCCACCAGCTATAATGATCTAGGCTACTATTCCAGGTGTTGAACGTTGTCCGGGTACAGGAAAGGTTGGCAGAGAAAACCAAAGGCCAGTGATCGGTGGTTAAGAGACCCCATGTAGTTCCGTCACGAGCTGCCACTTCTCCTCGTCGAGCAATCCCAGTTCACAGGCCAGGAGTAACATGGATGAAGCATACTTTCTCACTTCAGCAGCCACAGCGAAAGGCTCTGACTTGTGACTATTGCCAGAGGCCAAGGCACATGCATAGAGATTGTCCCAGAACCAAGGGATAATGTCTGATTTGCGGATCCGGCGATCACAGGGTTAGCAGGTGTCCCCAGAGATCCGAGCTGCAGGGAGGGTCTGAGCAACAACAGTCGTCGTTCGGCACTTCAGCTCAGAAGGGTCCATCTTTGGTATCCCAGTGACGATTATTAAATCAGAGGCAGACTGGTATGAGTCAGAATCAGAGGTGGGCTTTCACCCTGACTGCTGAGCAGGCAGAAACCACTGGAGAATTGGTTACAGGTACTCTCCTTATTCATTTTTTACCAGCTGGAGTTTTATTTAATTCGAGTGCTTCGCATTATTTTATTTCTGCGCGGTTTGTTGACACACACTCTATATCTCACAAGCCATTGACCAAGGGCTGGGAGATACATACCGGTAACGGTTTGGAAACGTTTGTTTCTTCTTTCTTCAGACGTCTGGTCCCGCTATTAGTTATATGTATGCCCTAGAGGCCATTACTGTACATACGATGTATATTGTAGTGGTTGCTTGGACATATATAGGGAGGACTTTCTTGCTCGACATGATAGTATGCTATCTGGTTGCTCTTTATCTTAACATGTACGCTGATTGTCTCTATATTACATGTTGATAAAGCCCTTAGGATGAGTACTTAACTACCAGGACTATGATGCAGATCATACTAGTGAGGACAGTGTAGTGCTAAGTACATCCTTCAAATGTTCCTAGTCGTGGGTGTATCGAGAAAGGGCATCGATATACCAGAGTAGACTAGCGTATAGCTTCTCGACCCATGTAGATAGGAGATGGATGATGCCATCTCCATTGGTATTTGACATCAGAGACAGTATACGGGTGCTCAGTGGAGACTGGGTATACTGAACGGACTCACCGAGAACTCCTAGATGGTATTATATCTATCGTCAGATAGCAGTTCTCTGGTGACACTGGTACAGGTTAGTCTGTAAACCCGAGATCGTCATAGAGTCTTGTGTGATTCCCACTGTTCTTTGATTTCCACCTTACCACATTCAAGAGAACGTGCAAAATGGTGGCTTTTGGGTACAGTCCCGAATCACATGGAGGCAATGAGCGATAGAAGGGGTTTCGTCTCTCCCGGTATTGGGAGTTGATGTTGCGATGTGCTCGATTGGCTATAACAGAAATTCTCTGGCCAGGGCTGCTTCAGAGATTTACTGGTAAGTGTTACCAGTAGTTTTTCGACCCGTTATGAGCCTCATATCGACACGACTTATCGAGTTACTGGGGTCTGACGTTTACCACCCCCTGACGAGGTATGCGACATATCAGACGAAGAGACCGGACTGTACGGTAGTGTTACTGATTGGATTCGCAGGAGTACGAGCAGGCTTTCTTGTTGATCTTCTGATTGCTCAATACCCGGGTGGCTATTACGATTAGCGGACCGCTTGTGGCTTGTAGGTGTTTGATATGATCATCACCTACTGCCGGCGTATTGACGAATCTTTAGAGTCCTACACAGGGGTTTCCTGGCTCAAGCAAAACGGAGTAGGAGCACATATGTGATATGTGCGGGGCCGAGATTGATACGATATGAGATACCGTATTCTATTCTCGTGAATTGTGACATTGGTCGGGTATATGCGATATAGCCGGGTTATCGGATCAAGTGTTGATTCGATAAGTTGTTACACATGATATTAGTCGGTTATATGTGATATAACCAGATTATTGAATCAAGAGTTGATTTGATAATCTAATGTATAATTATATATATTAGATATATTTTATTACATTAACTAGTATTATCTCACTTATGATTTCTTTTCTCACTTGATGTGCACATTGTATATATGTGATATGTATATTTGTATACATGTATTGTGTCATGCTTGATGATACATACAAGATGGGTGTATGAGATTTATACCATGCTAGGGTTGAGTTAAGGTTTTATTTATTTCTTAATTTATAACAAAAGAGAGAAGACTTGGTCAATGTCGTCAAGTTTGGATGAAGCTTGTAGAACATTGACAAAGTCCACTCTTTTATCATTCCTTATGATATTTGTTAACCCAACCCTTAATCTTACCCATTGGTTTATTCTCTATATGAGTTAGGCTTGAGGGATTAACTCACTCATGGTTACAATAATTCATTTGGATCATTATTTTTCATATGAGTTCATTCTTCTTCTTCTTCCTCAAAAGCTTTCTAGCTTCAATGGAGATGTGAGATAAAATGTGAGAAAATGATATATAAAGTGAGCCTACTTCCTACTTCATCATCCTCTACTACTTGCCATTTAGTATAGGTTGTTTGCTTCACTAATTTCATAATTAGTGAAGAGATAGCTTGGGTTAGTGTCTCCTCGACGTAGATCATCTTCGGCCTCGAAGATATCGAAGAAAGCATGTTCGTTTCTTCATGGGAGCCTCTCTAAAGTCCGGAGTTCACGATCGCAGCGAATGGGACTACTACACGGAGCTATTGAAGTGAAGGACCAGTCTGCAAAGGTTGTATTCCTTGCTCACTAGACTTGCAAAGTGTTTGCATTTTATATTCCGTCGATTTCTGGTTAACGATCTTAGTTAGGGTTAGCTAAAATGGCAAATTTTTGAATTTGGCATGGAAGATGCCTCCTGAAACCTTGCTGCCGTCTTAGGTAACCCTGTAGTAGTATCAGAGCCATGCTAGAAATTTATACGGATTTTGTTAAGATTACGAAACCGAAATACTCTGAAACTTGAAACGCGAAAATGCAGTTTCTGTCGATTTTAAATAATTGTCAAAAAAAAATTTAAACAAGTACAGAGTGCTATATGGGATATAACATGAACACTGACAAAATTTGAGACAGTTTGGAGAATTTTTGGCCGACCACCATACCCTAGATCTCGGCCCAAATCCGAGCAGTATGCTTCAAATTTTGACTGTGTTCAAGTGACTGGGTTTTGATGTTTCAGGTGTTGTTTATTTTTGCTATCTTTGCATGTGATGTAATCTTACACTATAACCAATTCGGAGTGTTTTGTATTCATAGTTTTAATATTGTTTCGGGTTATTCACATATTGTCTAGGCTAAGTTAAAAAGTTCGATCGAATGTCAAAAACCCATTTTTCCAAGTTTAATATATTCGGAAAAATATGCAAGTGATTCTATGGACCCACTAGAAGAACGAAACCTTAAATCGATTATGTGACCATCAGAACCGCCACTAAACCCTAGGGTTTGTGGTAGTTCAGTGTTCACATGTGAGGCATTGGTTTGACTCTTCTACGGCTGGTTCATAGATACTGTGGCATCTTCTGGGTATTATTAAAACTGCGCTCAAGTGTTGAACTGTCAGGAAATTGTAGGACTTTGATGAATCGATCGAAAATTTTAACGTCGTCCGAATATTATGTGATGGGATACAATATTTGGAATCCACAAGTAGTTATGAGATAACTTATTTGAATGTTATAAATCTAGCAATTTAGTCTCATTTGATCGGTTGCCATGGGATTTTGATATGATCAAAAGTCCGTTGCAATCATGTAGCGTACGCGGATACTCGCCGGGTAACATTATTAGATAGCCACGCCCCATAGCCCCGACCAAGTGACTGTAGGAGAACCCTGTCGCCAAAAGCATCCGTTCGGCTGCTCGTGGCAGCGGTGTTCCGCCTTAATGCACTTCGTCGACGGTATCGGAGGGTGCGGCCATCTACTAAAGTTTCCGACGAGCATTCGATCAGGATATCGGGAATCTTGTTGAATTACCCGACCAAATATTGAAAAGTGTTTTCGAAATCGATACTAAAATGCGGGTTTTATAATTGTTAGGCATGCGATATCTAAGGAATTCATTTGGTTAGGTATGAAATCCGAAATATGAGATATTTCGGGTTTATGATGTCTAAGGTGGTTGCGGATTCCAACTGTTATAGTTTTTCACTTTCTTTTATACGACCGTAAGTGTAATATGTGGTGTATCGCCGGTTTCGTTGCTATATGTCAACGACAATTGGGATACGCATATTTATTTATGTTGATGAAATGTGATGTTATGTGTTGCTGTGATATGTTATATTGGATCGTCATGTTTTGAATAGCCGGAGGGTTTTATGTAAAATGAGAGTTTTTCATTTTCATTCATGTAAAATTCATTGTATGTAATATTCTTTTATTGGGGCACTTCCGGGTTGAGGATGATGTCACCATTGTAGATTATTTACTTTTCCGCATTAGGATAGACCCAAGGCAGGGAGCACAAGTAACCGGGTTCTAAGGTCCGGTGGGAGATTATCTCGAGGAGTCGAGACCGGGTCTCCTAACTCTAGAATTGGTAGGGTTGCTTGCCGCTCTAGTAGGGGTCTAAAGATGTGGGTTTGGCTATTCATCACGACCGTGGAATCCGTGTTTTATACAGACTTAATTTTAAACACGGAAATTCTAGTATATCCAATATTTCATATGTTGTTTTCTGCTGCGATATCCGTGATGTGATCATTTGATATATTGATGAGATGAATACAGGATATAGTATATGTGATATATTATATAGACGTTGCTTATGTTTTACACCCGCACTAACACTGCCCCGCTCTGCCGTTAGTTACTTAACCTAACGGTGTACGAGGGGACATCGAGACGAATGCGGATGGCATAAGCGTACGTTGTATTTATCTGTGATGTTTAGATAACTTAAAATGATGAGACTTCATTAATGAGATTAATGAAATAAAAGAAACCTAAAGATGATGTGGAATCGAATTTTCAAAAACAGGTAGCTCTAGTTGTTGCTTTGCATAGCGGCGTTCCTTGTAGAATATCCAGCACCTTATTCGATAAGGAAAGAGCCGAGATCCCTTCACCGGGAGTGACCTCTTTAGTAATAACTGGCAGATACTATAACCCCCGGTTTTGTCTTTTGATTGCTTTTCTAGTTCTTGCTTTGCATAGTGGTATTGTGAATATCCTGCACCTTGTTCGATAAGGAAAGAGCCGACGATTCCTTCACCGGGAGTGACCTCTTTAGCAAAACTAGCAAAGGACTAAAAAACACTCCATTTAAATCATTTGATTCTACAACGATATCAAGTTCATTACGCAAAGGGTTTTCTTAAAAACCTGTCGTAGCCCACCATCATTTCAGATAAGTACTAGTTAGTATTCGTGCTACATTTGTTGACCTTAGCCAAGGCGTAGTGTGCGGTAGCTGATTAGTTCTTATCTGCAAAGCATATGATGCGATTGAGTTAGGCTAGTCGTGCGACTTTGTTGACCTTAGCCAAGGGTCGTGCGGGCAGGTTTAATTCAATCGGGAAATGACGGGTTGAACTTGACTAGTGCTTATGATTTGTTGACCTTAGCCAAGGTCATAAATTGCTAGGGGTAAAATATTATCGGGAATTTCAAGTGTTGAAATTTGCAATGAGATTGCATACCTCCTATGAGATAGTTGGATCCCGATACCCACTGCGAGTAAGAGTTACTCCTGGGAGAGTTTTATACATTACAATTAGCCGATCAAGTAGGTGTCCAGAAAGGTCTCAACGGGGTTACGCCACTGGGAAAACGAGATTTATTTTAATTAGGTCCGTGCGAAAGCATGGGGAACCTCTCTCAAAGTACCGACACTGGCCTGACTGAATGATTGGCGAACTTGTAGGGTGTAATTAATCCCGGGTAGTCTTTCCTTTTAGAGTTTGAAGGAAGATTTGACTAAAACAGTGGGAGCCATCCTGATTAGATAAATTAATAACCAATCTAATCTTGCAAGAGCATACGCTGAGTGTTTCCTTCTCTCTCACCAGGTAGCGACCATGTCACGCCTTAATCAAGATAATAATATGGATGTATTGACCGAACCCGCTTGTTATACTAAGCTGGAGAACGTTGGTCCCGCTCCAACTTATAATTGTTATAAGACCGAGCAGGAAATAGGGGATTACCAGGATTCTCGTGCCGCCCAAATGAAGAAAGTGCATGCTGATGCATCATCTTCGGGTGTGTTCATTACAGAGAACTGTTTCTCAGTATCCTTTACGTCCTGGGTATGTGATACCGGATCAGGATCCCACATATGTAATCAATTACATGGGCTACAGATAGGTAGAGAACTGAGAATGGGTGATAAGTTTCAAGAGTTGGAAACGGTACAAGTGTTGTAGCCAAGTTGTTGGCAGTTATCACCCTGTATTACTAAATACATTGATTCTAAACGAATGTTATTAGATACCGAACCTGATATACAATATCATATCAGTCTCTTTATTTTGTAAAGAAGGATATAATTTTGTATTGTTAGATAATGTTTTGAACATTTTCCTATATCAAGAGTTGATCGGTTTAGGCACGTTATCTAATGGCATATACGTTCTAAATCAAACTACAGTTCACAACGTATAGAACACACACAAGAGAAAGAGTTCAGAAATGAACGAATCCTTCTTAAGGTATTATAGACTAGGTCATATCAATGCAACCCAAATAGCTAAGTTACATTAAGATGCATATTTAAATTAGTTTGAATTTATATCTTGTGAAACTTGCCAATCATGTCTCAAAGATAAGATGGCTATTCCCGCTAAAATTTTCGACCAAGAGCTACTTGTTCCCTTATAAAAAGGGGGGAGTCCTGTGCATCACGTGCTCACACGTGACCTTTTATCGGCAGATTTTATCTACACCTGAATGCTTAATTGATAAATTCGCGTGCCCACACGTGATGGGCCTTTAAACCCACTGAAAGGAATTAAAAGGTATAATAAAACAGCAAGAAAAAACCCCAATGGGGCATCACGTGACCAGGGGTCACGTGCCGACACGTGATGAGTTCCCGAGTTCTTTAAAATAATAAAACTAAATTCTGGTTAAATGCTTAATCAGTGGGTCACGTGCCAACACGTGATAGGGTCTTAAAACTCTCTGAGTTAATGGAAAGAAAACCCCAAATGGGGGCATCACGTGCCCACACATGACCAGGGTTCATGCGCCAACACAAGGTTCCTGAGCCCTCTGAACTAATAGAATTAAATTCTAATTAAAAATTTTATCGGTGGGGTCACATGCTGACACGTGATAGACTCTTAAACCCTCTGAACTAATAGAATTAAATTCTAATTAAAAGGAAATTAAAAGCCCTAAACGGAAAAATATTTCCTAGATCTTTCGAAACAAAAAGATTGCACTTTATAAAAGAAACACCGTTGGATTAAAAATCTAATGGTGATTAAAAAATCACCAATTTATAGAAAGATTCTATACAAGGAAATATTTTCCTAAAATTTGCCGGGAACAACAAACAAAATATCTTTTGGGGATTAAAAAATCCAATGGTGAATAAAGTTCACCGAGTGATCTAAAAGATCATGTTGGTTATAAAATCAATCAAAATCTTTCAATGAAAGATTGACTAAATAAATTGATTATTTTCTTTCTCCGATAAATAGGAGCCAAGAAAAGGAGGAGAAAAAAAGAGGATATACAACAACAGAGAGAGAATACAAAAGAAAAGAGAATTTAATTCTCCAGAGAGAAAAGAAGGTCTCTTCAGAAAACAAAGAAATCTTAGGTAAGAGAGGGAAAGAGATCATCCTATAAGCTCCCACAAAATAAAAAGAGAATTTAATTCTCAAACTAAGAGTTTAACTCTTCTGAATAAAAACTTAGTTCTTCCTTTGGTTGAAGGTCTGCAGAAACAGATCTCCCCATAAGTTGAGAATTTAATTCTCATCGGGGAGATTCTGCCATGCAGATCTAAAACCTAAGAGAAGACCAAAGTTCTGTGAATTATATCCTCCCACAAAGCACATAAGAATTTAATTTCTCCAACAAAACTAGGGTTTAACCCTATAAAAGAATTTAATTCTTTCAAATACATAGGAATTTAATTCCTCCAATAAAACTAGGGTTTAACCCTATAAAAGAATTTAATTCTTAAACAAGAGACTTAGACTTTTCATACACGTAAAAAGATCAAGTACCCAACATGATCACGTGGCAACACGTGACCCTCCCCTCAATGGTCAAAAAAGAATGAATGAGATGAGGTCACTTGCTCCTACGTGACCCTTGGAGAAATCCCTCAAAATAAAGAGAACAAAGCCAAGTCAGAACGGATTTTGGGCACCCTCACGTGTCCCCACGTGACCCCTAGCAAATCCTTTCAATATCAAGTGCATAGGTACTCATCACGTGCCCACACGTGATTGCCATGAAGATTAAGTGTTTAACACTTATTTGAATATCCTGAGAATAAAATAAAGGAAGCCTGGCCCAATCCTCAGGTGCCTCGCATGACCCACGTGAGCGCTTCACTTTTAATGTTTAACACTGTTTTGAATGCATCACGTGGAAACACGTGATCGCCAAATATGTTCTAGTGTTTAACACTATATTCGAACCAGTCTTCCAGAGGCAAGACTTCCCTTTGACTAAACCTCAAATACACCCTTGTCTTCCAAAATTGATCATCTCATATGGCATACGAGTGCTCAACACTCAATAAAAGACAAAAATATTTTCAGAATCCAGACTCATGCTTAGCATTACTAAGTAAAGGAGGCGGAGCCCAGACAAATGTTCAGCAGCCCAAACAAATGTCCAACATTTTAAACCTAATCAGACTTAGCCCAAGTTGGCCATAAGTCCTCAATTCAGATTTAACTGAGCCCATTTGCTCATAATCTAATTAATTGATCTTAGTCCCAAATTGGACTACAGATCTCCCAACCCACATCAGTTCAAGGGTACATCTCTTCACTCCTTTGATATTTATCGTTGTAATCCTTCGACACCCTATGTGATATGGTGTGCTCTATGATGAGTACTACTGAGTTGCCTATTTCTTTTTGGGAGTTATGCACTTGAGAAGCTGCATACCTATTGAATTGAGTTCCAACCAAATCAGTTGCCTACCACTCCATATGTGATATGGTATGGGAAGAGCCCATCTTTTAAGGATGTTAAGATTTGGGGTTGTCCGGCCTATGTCTAAAAGCAAAATCCGGACAAGCTCAAGGAAATGTCAGTTCTTTGGAAGTTTGTTGGATATCTCAAGCATTCGCAAGGGAGTTTCTTCTACCACACTGAGGAGCAAAAGGTGTTTTGTTTCTCAGCATGCCACCTTTTGGAAAGGGAATTTCTTGTGAAGAAATTAGTGGTCATGAGATAGAACTGGAAGGAGTTCCAGCTATACAAACTGCAGCTGATGATTTGGTAGAACCGAAGGATTCAATAGTTCCCAATGAATCTCAGCCTCTCCGCCGATCTAGTAGGGTTCCTCATCCACTTGAGAGATACTTCGGTTTTCTCTCTGACAGTGAGAGCGAGAATTGCATCATGAGATAATGACCCAACTAGTTTCGAGAAAGCCATCAGGAGTGGGGACTCTATGAGAATGGCTGGTGCTAAGCGATCTGAGATGGAATCTATATACACCAATAAAGTATGGACTTTGGTTGCTATATCTGAAGGTTAAATCCCTATTAGGAGCAAGTATATCTTGAGAAGATTACTTGGTGAACATGGAAAAGTTGAGACTTTCAAAACTAAGACTTGTTGCAAAAGGTTCTCATCATCAACCAGATGTGGATAATGATGAAACCTTTTCTAGTCCCTATGCTTAAGTCCATCCAGATCCTACTTGCCATTGCTACATACCATGACTACGATATCTAGCAGTTGGGTGTCATGACTGCTTTTCTAGATGGTGATTTAGAAGAGAGCGTCTATAAGTACACAGCCAGAGGGCTTCGTAGACAGTGGGAGCAGTGGAAACACGTGCAAGTTGCTTTATGAGCTAAAGCAGGCATCGCGGGGTTGGAATATCTGTTTTGATGTGGTAGTCAAAAAGTTTGACTTCATCAAAATGGTAGATGAACCTTGTATATACAAAAAGATAGTAGGGAGTATGGTGGTGATCCTCGTATTGTATGTGGATGACATACTCTTGATAGGAAAGGAGTTTCCTATGCTACACTCAGTCAATCTCCTCTTATCACAAGGATTCTCCATATAGGATCAAGGTGATACCACCTAAATCCTGGGTTTTAGATTTATGAGATAGATCTAAGTGGATGTTAGGATTCTCACTAGGTGTAATGAGATGGTATCAATCGATCCTAGAGAGAATCACTGGATAGCTTCCAGGGTGGTAAGGTCGACTGAATGTCAGTCACAGGTATTGTCTTTACTCTCAGTGGAGGGACGGTATGTTGGAAGAGTTCCAAGCTAGATACCGTGACAAACTAGACGATAAAGGCTGGATACATTGCTACCAAGGATGCTACCAAAGAGGTAGTCTGGATGTACATAAGTTCATGAGATGAACTTCGTTCCTACCATTGTGTGATAATGGAGTTGTGGCTTAGGTCTAGGAACCCCTGTCCCATCATCGATCCAGACATATTCTTAGGCAGTATCACCTGATCATGGAGATGGATGATCTCCAGGGAGATCGAGGATAGGAGAGTAAACACAGAGGACAACACGGCGGATTCACTCACAAAGGCCTTTTCCCAAAAGAGACTTTTATGGGATGGTTGTGTATGAGATACTTCAACCACTGCTGATTGTTGGGTATTGGATACTACGACAGATGGCCCTAGTGCAAGTGGGAGATTGTTAGTTATATGTGTACCCTAGAGACCATTATTGTATATACGATGTATATTATAGTGGGTGCTTGGACATATATAGGGAGGACTTTCTTTCTCTACATGATAGTATGCTATCTGGTTGCCCTTTATCTTAACATGTACGCTGATTGTCTCTATTTTACATGTTGATAAAGCCCTTAGGATGAGTACTTAACTACAAGTACTATGATGCAGATCATACTAGTGGGGACAGTGTAGTCGCTAAGTACATCCTTCAAATGTTCCTAGTCATGGGTGTATCGAGACAGGGCATCGATATACTAGAGTAGACTAGCGTATAGCTTCTCGACCCATGTAGATGGGCGATGGATGATCCCATATCCATTGGTATTTGACATTAAAGACAGTATACGGGTGCTCAGTGGAGACTGGCTACACTGAACGGACACGCCGAGAACTCCTAGATGGTATTATACCTATCGTCAGATAGCAGTTCTCTGGTGACACTGGTACAGGTTAGTCTGTAGATCCGAGATCGTCATAAAGTCTTGTGTGATTCCTACTGTGCTTTGATTTCCACCTTACCACGTTCAATAGAACGTGAAAAACGGTGACTTTTAGGTACAGTCCCGAATCACATGGAGGCAATGAGCGATATGAGGGGTTTCGTCTCTCCCGATATTGGGAGTTGATGTTGCGATGTGCTCGATTGGCTATAACAAGAAGTCCCTGGCCAGGGCTGCTTCAGAGATTTACTGGTAACTGTTACCAGTAGTTTCTTGACCCGTTATGAGCCTCATATCGACACGACTTATCGAGTTACCGGGGTCTGACGTTTACCACCCCTAGACGGGATATACGACATATCAGACGAAGAGACCGGACTGTACGGTAGTGTTACTGATTGGATTCGCAGGAGTACTAGCAGGCTTGCTTGTTGATCTTTTGATCGCTCAATACCCGGGTGACCGTTACGTTTAGCAGACCGCTTGCGGCTTGTGGGTGTTTGATATGATCATCACCTACTGCCGGCGTATTGACAAGTCTTTAGAGTCCTACACAGGGGTTTCCTGGCTCAAGCGAAACGGAGTAGGAGCACATATGTGATATGTGCGTGGCCGAGATTGATACGATATGAGATACCGTATTCTATTCTCGCGAATTGTGACATTGATCGGGTATATGCGATATAGCCGGGTTATCGGATCAAGTATTGATTCGATAAGTTGTTACACATGGTATTAGTCGGTTATATGTGATATAGCCGGATTATTAAATCAAGAGTTGATTTGATAATCTAATGTATAATTATATATGTTAGATATATTATATTACATTAACTAGTATTAGCTCACTTATGATTTCTTTTCTTACTTGATGTGCACATTGTATATATGTGATATGTATATTTGTGTGCATGTATTGTGTCATACTTGATGATACATGCAAGATGGGTGTATGAGATTTATACCATGCTAGGGTTAAATTAGGGTTTTATTTATTTTTTAAGTTATAACAAAAGAAAGAAGACTTGGTCAATGTTGTCAAGCTTGGATGAAGCTTGTAAAATATTGACAAAGTCCACTCTTTTGTCATTCCTTATGATATTTGTTAACCCAACCCTCAATCTTACCCCTTGGTTTATTCTCTACATGAATTAGGCATGAGGGCTTAACTCACCCATGGTTACAATAATTCATTTGGATCATTATTTTTCATATGAGTTCGTTCTTTTTTTTTTCCTCAAAAGCTTTCTAGCTTCAATGGAGATGTGAGAAAATGAAATCTAAAGTGTGCTCACTTCCTACTTCATCATTCTCTACTACTTGTCATTTAGTATAGGGTGTTTGCTTCACTAATTTCATAATTAGGGAAGAGATAGCTTGGGTTAGTGTCTGCTCGACATAGATCATTTTCGGTCTCGAAGACATCGGAACAAGCATGTTCGTTTCTTCATGGGAGCCTCTCTAGAGTCCGGAATTCACGATTGCAGCGAAAGGGACTACTACACGGAGCTATTAAGTGAAGGACCGGTCTACAAAGATTGTATTCCTTGCTCACTAAACTTGAAAAGTGCTTGCATTTTATATTCCGTCGATTTCTAGTTAACGATTCTTAGTTAGGCTTAGCTAAAACGGTAAATTTTTGAATTTGACATGTAAGATACCTCCCGAAATTTTGCTGCCGTCTTAGGTAATCCTGCACCCGCTCTATTATTTGGTCAGACATCTGCCACGTCTTCTTCAGACGTCTATCGTCACCTTAGGCATGTGTCGCTAACAAGTGCGGGGTTCGAAATCAAGAAGGGGGAAGTGGACAGAATTTGACGCTTTGCGGGGCAAATTCGTGTCTTGTAGGTGTGTGGGTGTGATGTGTACGTGGGATTAGGTTTATGGGCCGGTTCCAACAACAACAAAAAAATTGATCTCAACTCCAATTGTTTTTTTTCGCGCTTATGCTAAAAATAAATAGAAAAAGCTTAAGAGCTAATGACAATTAACTAAAAGCATATACCGTAGATAGTATTCATTTCGTGAAAGAAGAAGAAGTTTTTTATTTGATATTGAACATGCATCAGATGCATTATATGTCAAGCAGAAATGTAACTCACGTTCGATAAACAACAAGAAGGAAAGAAGGAAAAAATAAATGAGTACTATTTAACTTGCTGGATGGAAACATCAACGATTTTCCTAGAAAAAGCAATCTTTGGAAGTCACTCTTCCTTGCTTTTAAAAGGTTGCAAATTTTTTATATTTTTCAGTATCATTTAAGCCTATTACGTGTTCCTTCTTTATATCGCCAATTACAGAATATCAATATCCTCCAGATACATCAAATTTTGTGATGAATAAGAAATAAGACCACTTTTAATGTCAGTGGTGTTTCATGGGTGGTCAGGCTGATCAAAATCAATTTTATCAAAACTTTATTAGAAAGTGAGGCGATTTTTTATTTAAAAAAAACAAAAAAAGTATGGTTTATTTCTGTTAAATTTCTTTAATAAAAAAAAAGAAAATAAAAAACTTGATTGTCATGTGCATTAGTACGTGTTGGGTGGAACTAAAGCCGTTCAAGTCTGGATAAACCTCAAGTATATCATACTTTTTTGCACATTATGCCCTCTGTGAAAAGAGCCAATTGAATATTGACAAACTTCTCAATAAGCCTTCGCAAATAGGTTTAATAAAGGGATTTCAATAGTTACATGAACCGATAGGCAACAGCTCAGTTGGCAGGACGCTTTCCCTTTGGCGGAGATTACGGGGTTCAAACCCCAGGAGAGGAAATGGCATAAATTAATGCTTTCAAGGCAAATTTGTCGGTTCCTGGACTTATGGGTGTGTGGTGTGTGTTTCAAAAATCACTGATCCCGGTTTATAAATGGGAGGGCAATTCTGTATTTTACGTGAACAAATTTTTATACGACTTAAAAATTCAAGTAATATTATAGGGTTTCATAAAATTTAGGATCATTTTGGAAACATATTTGATCTTATTCTTTTGAAGTAGGAAATCCTGAAACTGAAACTCCCACCGCTTTTTGAAATTTAGAAGAATGGGTTTCAAGCCTTTCTGAATATGTGTTTTGGATTATTCTATTTTAATTACGAGATGAACTAGGATTTCGATTGGCTATGTGCTTCAGCTCTTCATTCATTCAGCCATGATTTCTTAAATTAAAATTAGAAAGGAATAATTTTTAGGGTAATTTTTATAAAGCCTCATTGAACTTTGAGTACTTTTGAAATAGCACCATTGAATTTACCGTGTGAAAACTCTAGTTTCTTAAACTCTTTTAAGACTTTAATGAATTAAATAACCGCAAAATGATCATGTATGTGGATTGAAAGACCGAAATTAACTGAATTTGGCATTTTGGGAAAAATATTCTTTCAAAATTTTATGAAATTTTTAAAATTCAATGACGCCAACTCAAAAATCTTGAAAGTTTGATGGTGTTTTTTGAAATTTACTTTACTTTTATTTCAAACCTTTTTGTCAACCATGAGAGTTATATTTTATATCGTGTCTCTCTTAAAAAGCAAGAATCTAAATAGACCTATCATATCCATATCCAAAAGGACAAATTTGAATACAGTTAAAATAATTTTGGAAATGAAAATTACTATCCACTTTCATATATGCCCGATACGAATACATATTGTTGGGTTATAGTAACGTCCTAACCATCTACCGAGGCCATTTGCGGAACAAATTTTTTTTCTAAAGTTTAAAACTAACGCTTGAATAATTCGTACACCGGATCTACCATATGTTGGGGTTTGCCAGCGTCCCGGCCATCTACCGTGGCCGATGCGGAACAAAAATTTGCGTTTAAAAACTTGTCGTTAACAAAACTGTTCTAGAATCGAAACCAAATATGAAACTAGCAATCTAAAAAAGTATAATCTACTGTGATAGAAGGTGTTATACCGAATGATCCGTATCCTTCGGTCTTCAACCATCTCCCTTAACTTCTTGAGGTCCTTTGGATCGAGCTTGGCCGCCGGTCTTCCTCCGTCGAAAATGATCCATCCGAGGGATGTAGTTCATGGCTCTAGCTCCACACCAATGATCAAGTGAAGCAAATAGGGACTCTAGATGGCTAGTCTAGAATGCCTAGGATGTAGTGGAGTGTTCTAAGAGTTTATCTATCTCACATTCTCTTTTGATTCACAACTCATGAGATTGTAGAGAGGGAGTTGAAGATGAAGGCGGAGGAACTCAAAAAAGAAAAGAGGAGAGTGAAACTAATGGTGAGAGTGAGAAAGCCATATCAAAAATGAACTATGCAAGAATTTTCATTAAGTCATCAAGTGTGGAAAAATAATATGAAGCATAGTTTTATAAAACATATTTTTCCAATTAAAAATTTCCACCATGCTTGAATAGTTTGCACAAATGAATTGTTAATTCATTTGTGCAACACTATACAAGCATGGTTGTCACCATACTCCCCTCTCTCCTTTTTCCACCTCATTTCCCGTTTAAAGTAAATGGAAAACTCCAAGATGAGGTGTCCACCTTTTAGAATATTTTTCATATAAATACGGATTACACTCTACTGTATATACATATCTGTAATCGTACCGAAATACGAATACCCAAAGAGATAGACTAACACAAGAACATAATACTAGAATATACATATCGAAATACATATATGTAAATTATTAAATCAATACCTGATTTAATAATTCGGCTCAAACCCGAGCCGGCTAGTATTATCAACTGTCCGATCGAAATTCCAGGCACATAGTACAATCAATCGATCGGAAACCTGCACGTATCCAATACGGCTACTACATCATTTCTCCTGAACCAGAGAAACCCTCTGTGTGGGACTCTAAAGACTCGTCAATACGCTGGCAGCGGGTTTAACCAAAAGCACGTCAGTGGCACTAACTGTACGTAATGACTATCCAGGTATTGAGTAAAAGGAAGGCCGACGAGCAAACTCATCTGAACCCCGAAGAAGACTATCTATTCCCTTATAAAAATAGAAAAAAAGGGGAGAAAAAGAAAGAGAAAAAGAGAGAAAAAGGGATCGGAAAACTTCCCACTAGTGGAGCCTCACGTGCAAGCACGTGAGCATTCATATACAAAGTATATAGGCTCCACTTGACAGGCGGGAATTGAGCCTCATGTGCAAGCACGTGAGCGTCTATACACAAAGTGTATAGGCCCCAGATTAAAATAAATAACAGGCCAAAGAAGCTCACGTGTTAAACACGTGATGCCTTCCCTTTGTTAGGCTGTTGCATATAAGCAAACAAGCTTAACTTCGTGGGGGTCACGTGCTTCACGTGAGCATTTCTAAACATTGGCTCACGTGCCAATACGTGATGCCTTTTCTTTGGGGCTGGTGCATATAAGCAAACTAGTTTAATTCTATGGGGGGTCACGTGCTACACGTGAGGGTTCCTAATCACCTTCCAAGATGATAGAATTAAATTCTAAATAAAAGAATCAAAACCCTATTTGAAAAATATTTCCTTAAATCTTTCTAAACAAGAAAGTTTACGCTCTGTAAAACGGAGAACCGTTGGATTAAAAATACAAGGGTAATTAGAACTCACCAAGCTTCAGAATAAGCTCTGTGTGGGAAAATATTTCCCTAATATTGTTAAAAATAAGAAAAATATTTTCTGTAAAACAGAAGTTCTTGGATCAAAGATCCAACGGTGGATAAAATCCCCAAATCAATCAGGATCTCTAAACGAGAGATTTCTTTAACTAAATCAATAGATGTGCCTCTACTATATAAAGAGCTCAAGGCTTCAAGTCTTGCAAAAAGAAAAGGGAGACAGAGAGAGACCCCCCATAAGATTGGAGAAACAAAAAGAAGAAGAATAAGAAGAAGAGCGCTCTTTTAGAAAAAGAAACCCTAGTTAAGAAGAAAGTCATAGAGATCATTTTATCTCTTCTTCGCCATTTCAAGAGTTTAACTCTTCCAAAAAGAACTTAGTTTTTCCTCTGGTTGAGCTCTGCAGAAGCAGATCTCCCCACAAGTTGAGAATTTAATTCTAATCGGGGAGATTCTGTCATGCAGTCTCGAAACATAGGAGAAAAAACTAAGTTTGAAGAATTTAATTCTTACAAAAAGATATAGGAATTTAATTCCTCTGATAAAACATGGGTTTAACCCTATAAAAGAATTTAATTCTTATAGAAATAAAAGACCTAAAATTCTCAAAATTCAGAACAAGATCTCCATGCATATAAAAGAAACGATTAGCGTTCAATGCTATAACAACAGATCACGTGTTCCCACGTGAGTACCTCTAGGTATAAAAGGAATGACTGAGATCGAGTCACGTGACCCCCTAATAGTGCTCAGCACTTATAAAAGGAAAAGGGGAATAAATCAAAGCCAGGTCACATTTTTGGGGCGCCTCACGTGATCCCACTTGACCCCCCTAATAGTGCTCAGCACTTATAAAAGAAAAAGGGGAATAAATCAAAGCCAGGTCACCTCACGTGATACCACGTGACCCCTCTAATAGTGCTTAGCACTTATAAAAGAAAAGGGGAACAAACCCAAAAAAGCCGTGCTCAATTCTCAGGTGCTTCACGTGCCACACGTGAGCGCTCCAAACTTCAGTGTTTAACACTACTTTAGAGCCTCACGTGGGAGCACGTGAGCGCTAAGCCAATGTTAGTGTTTAACACTATGAGAGACCAACCTTAGCCTAAACTAGCCTAGTCTCCGAAGGCCAGGACCCTTTTCAACCGAGCCTTACTATGCTTAGGTCTCCCCAAATCGATCTTAGTTCCAAAGATGACTAATGATATCCTAGCAAATGGTATCTAAAATAGGGTTCATCCCACCATGATCTCTTCTTTCAATCTGGAATTCGGTTCAAGGGTATATCTCTCCATACCTATGATTTGTTTGGATTTTTAGATCAAAAATATATGTTAACCGCAATCAAGAACGGCGTCGCTTAGTAGCTAGCCGGTGAATAAGGTCGGTCCACAGGGATGATGTATATTTCCTAATTGTTCTAACGAGTTAATTCCAAATGGTTTTTGGATCTTTATCACTAAAACTAATTTGATTTAGACTAGGATTTAGAAATCTTGCTAGGGTTAGCTTTAGGTTAAGTTTGGTAAAATAAAATTTCCCACCTCTTTCAATGCCCTAAATTAGATCTTTTTAGGTGTTATGGTAATTATTAATAGAGGGGATTAGGACCATCGGGAAGAAATGATGTTTCTTCCTCTAGGTCCTTGTCCGTCCTTTATTAATCCTTACCCTAACCTCTATGGATACCATGCACATCCGGTCTTTTATACTACGGTATCACCGTTACCTCATGGGTAGGGCGCCGTAGGGAGCGGAATATGTATGTATGCATGGAGTCCTAATTATTAACAAGTGATTGGGCAAGAAAGGTATGAAAGATTCGCATCTCTCAAACCCTTCCCTATTCCTAACCCTAATAAGCGAGAAAACTACTCGCTCATTGAGGGATCTATGAAAAACATGATTTTTATGAGTTTTAGAGTTAAGAGATTAATTATCTACTGCAGATTAATAAAAATTCTAATCAAGATTAAACTAAGGCAAATAAGATTTTTATCTCGGGCAGAAACTAATAACTAGGGCAAATAAAAAGAACTTACAAAATTGATGCTCTCAAAAGAAAGGAATTCTGAATTTTATTAATGAAAAGAGGCATGACCTAATACAAGTATTTGGGTCTCTATTTATAGGACATAGAAAACCCTAAGTTTACAATCACCGTATGTATGCTTTTACAAAATTGCCCCTGGGTAGACTAGTCAACGCGCCGCCAGCAGCTATGGAAAATTTCCGCCACTACGGGTAATGCACGGCTGTGGAACCGCGGCCATAGGCCAGGTTTGGTCGCGGTTCCGCAGCCAAGTAGGAGGCTCTTGGGCAGAATTTCCTTGGTCTTCTTCTGGTTGAGTTTGTCTTCCTATTTGTTTGGTTGGTTCTTCAGAATATCTTCTATTTCTTCCAAATCTCCACAGTGATAATGTAGTGGACTTTTACAATTCGCTTTGTGTCGAAGTCTTGAACCTTGTGATGCCTTGTAATTTATGAACTGATCTTCGTTTATTCTCCAACTATATCCTTGGTCAAGATTCTTCCATTTGTTGGTCGTAGTCTCACTTTTGTATCATCTTTTGTCTTTTTCACTGTTTTTGTTCCGAGAACCTGTAATCTGTAACTATGTAGCAGACATAGGTCAAAAGCACCTGTTTATTTGTAAAATGCATAAGAATGGGGAATATAATAATGCAAAATTATGATATGAACAAATACCCCCAAATTTATCTTTTGCTCGTTCTCGAGCAAACCTAGTTTTATTCTCAACAAAAACCTAACCTCACTTTCGCAGGGAAACGCGATTGCACTGAGCTCGTGCAACAAGTCGTTAAACCTCTAGGTGTCCCTAATAGGAGGAGTGTTGTCTCCTGAGGGTTCTCAGCGGATACTACCCACAAAATCCTATCAATTTGGCTTTTCGACTTTTATTCTCCAATTAGGTTTTCTAACAAGAAATTCTATTATCGTCGACTCGTAAATTATCCATTCGTATTATTCACTCTTCCTTATCATTTAACTTAACATTATATATGTTCTGCAGACCTATTTAGGTTTTAGCATCTCTTAAGTTTTCCTTCTAGGGTTCTATCTCAACTTAGAAATTTTTATCACCTTTATTAAAGATATAAGTCCTATTCTCCATTCCTATCTCTTATCTAAACCCCAATCACATACCCCTACGTGTGTGTGTATATCACCCCTACACCTGGAAATTCAAATCAAGCAATCATACTCTTGTCCGTTGTCCAAAGCACTTCTTAATTGGTGAAAAAAATTTAGATTAATTTTGCTTACACATCCTTCATGCGACCGTTAATACTTCTTGAGATACCAACGACCGATTACAAAATGTGTTTGCACTTTGAAACGTAATTCCTAGTCTTGTAACACCTAAGGCTTTAGCAGTGACTCCCAAACCAGTTGGTCTAAGGCATTAGGTGATGAAGCACCCTCACTAAATATTATTCTATTTTTGCAGCTTTAAATAATTACAAAAACCAGTATTCATTTTTTTTCTTCATTCACACTTTTTTTATTTTTCTTCGTACTAAGAACTTTAGACAAGAGCATTTCAAGGTCTCTCCTACTATTCCAAGTTTCAAGGTTCGTGTTTGTGCAATTTTGTAGGGTATATATTTTTAGAATTTTAGACTTAAGTTAGGAATTATTTTTCAAACTTATACTCTAAAAAAATACCAATACTTTTCCTTTGTTTTAACTTAGCCCAAGAAGTCAACTCGAAATTTGCCTATTTCTAAATAAACTACAAAGACATATAGTTTCTACCGTTAAACTCAAAAAAGGGTTATTTTTAGGGTTTTTAATTTACTAAGTCTAAGATCTAGTTGTTCCTAGCTAGTTAACATATTTGTCAAACTTAAGTCAAATATAGCCAAAATTGAATACTTTAATTTTTATAATTTTTTTCAAATTTTTCAGTATTTATTTGATTTTTCTTTTTCTTTTCTTTTTTTTTTCTTCAAATTTTTCAATTTTTATAATTTTTATATAAGGATGCAATGCAGAATTTAAATATGCAAAAGAAAAAGAAAAATATATACAAAAAATTTAAAAATATGCAATGCAAAAGATAACTATATACACCGCCATCTTCCCCAAAATTAAACAAAGCAGTGCCCTCACTGCCCGGCCCCACGTCGCACTCTCGAGCGTGAACGTGATCGCTCTTCCCTAACCAACAGGGTTTGAATACCCCTCTCAACTTTCGTCAGTCGACAGTCGTGCTCCCGTGCCGTCGCCCTAAATTCCTCCCTCAATATATCAATTCCCCTCACAGCTCTCCTCAGTAATCATGCATGCTCTTGAGGAGTCATTTCGCCCTCGCTCGCTGTCGAGCTAGAGCTAGGGGTGCGAGCGGGTACATTTTCCGCCGGTTCGGTTCTCGACATAAAAAATTATTTATTCTGCAAATTTTTTTTTAAAAAAATTCCCAAAATATTTTTTTTATTTTCAAAATTTTTTATTTTTTATGTTATTTTTTTTATATTTACAAATGATACACACCCCCAAACTTATTTGAAATAAAGTTTTGGAAAAATGATCAAAAATTTAGGGGTAAAATGGAGAAAAATCAATCGGTGTAAATCGGCTCCTGCAAAAACAGGAGCTCCTCCGACGGGTCCGCTGTGAGGAACGGTTTCAATCGATATCCGTTTACTTTAAATAAGATACCGTCCTCAGGATTTTCAAGATCGACCGCACCGTGCGGATAGACGGTGCGTACTAAAAATGGCCCTTTCAATCTAGATCGAAGCTTGCCGGGATGAAAGTGTAACCGAGTGTCATAGAGTAAAACCTGTTGACCAGTTTTAAACGTTTTGCGCATAAGGTGTTTGTCATGGAATACCTTAGTTCGTTTTTTAATGATGACTGCATTATCATAAGGCTCATCCCGCAGCTCTTCAAGTTCGTTTAATTACAGCTTTCGATTGCTGCCCGCATCTTCCATTGATAAATTCAACTCCTTGATCGCCCAAAATGCCTTGTGCTCGATCTCAACTAGGAGGTGGCAAGCCTTCCCATAAATAAGCCGGTATGGAGACATACCAAGATCGGTCTTGTATACAGTACGGAAAGCCCATAGTGTATCGATCAGTTTATGTGACCAATCTTTACGGTTTTTAGAAACCGTTTTCTTCAAGATTTGCTTAATTTGCCGATTCGAAACCTCAGCTTGCCCACGTGTTTGGGGATGGTATGGTGTTGACAGCTTGTGAGTAATGGAATATTTGCGCATTAAGGACTCAAAAGTCCTATTGCAGAAGTGAGATCCATTATCACTTATAATCGCTCGAGGGTGCCCAAATCGAGAAAAGATATGTTCTTTAAGAAATCGAACGACAACCTTGTTGTCATTCGTTCGGCTAGGCGCAGCTTCGACCCATTTCGACACATAGTCAACAGCCAAAAGAATATACAGATTCCGAAAGGAATTGGGAAATGGTCCCATGAAGTCAATTCCCCAAACATCAAAAATATCCACAACCAAAATTGGATGGAACGGCATTTCGTTTCTCCGTGATATCCGGCCCAAGTGTTGGCACCGGGAGCATGTCTTGCAGTATTCATATGCATCCTTAAAGAGTCGTGGCTAATAGAAACCACACTGCAAGATTTTCTCAGCTGTCTTCTTTGGGCCAAAGTGCCCGCCACACGCTTGATCGTAGCAAAAAGATAGCACACTTTTAAACCCATTTTCAGGTACACACCGACGAATGATTTGGTCGGAACATTATTTAAAAAGTTACGGTTCATCCCAGTAAAAATGCTTTACTTGGGACAAGAATCGGAGTTTATCCTGTTTCGACCAATCTTTAGGTATCAAACCGGTGGCCAAGTAGTTTACTATATCAACGAACCATGGTTCGCAAGACACGGTTAAGAGTTGCTCATCGGGAAAAGCATCTTTGATTGGAATTTCAAGTGTAGGCGAAGAAGGAAGTCGTGAAAGGTGATCGGCCACTATGTTTTCACATCCACTTTTGTCCCTTATGACAAGGTCAAACTCTTGTAGCAAGAGGATCCAACATATTAACCGCAATTTGGCATCCTTCTTCGTAAAAAGGTGGCGAAGAGCTGAATGGTCTGTATATACAATAACTGGAGAGCCGATTAAATAAGGCCGGAATTTTTCAAGTGCAAACACAACGGCTAAAAATTCTTTTCTGTTGTTGTGTAGTTCAGTTGGGCCTCATTTAGTGTTCGGCTAGCGTAATAAATCATGTGCGTCATCTTATTAATGTGTTATCCAAGAACAGCACCAATGGCGAAATCTAATGTGTCGCACATAATTTCGAAGGGATGCGTCCAGTCTGGAGATGAAAGAATGGGCGCAGAAATGAAAGAGTGTTTCAATGACTCGAACGCTTCCATGCAAGTTGAGTCAAAATCAAATGTTGTGTCCTTGGCTAATAAGAGAGTTAAGGGTCTAGCAATCTTGCTAAAATCCTTGATGAACCATCTATAAAAACCAGCATGGCCAAGGAAGGCTCGGATGTCTTTGATGCATTTAGGAGGAGGAAGATTAGAAATGACTTCAATTTTGGCTTTATCAACCTCTATGCCGTTTTGCGAGATGACATGTCCTAAAACAATGCCTTCTCGTACCATGAAGTGGCACTTCTCCCAATTTAAAGTGAGGTTCTTATCCCTACAGCGGGTAAGAACTGCGTCAAGGTGTAGCAAACACTCGTCGAAGGAGTCACCAAAAATGGAGAAATCATCCATAAAAATCTCCAAAAACTTTTTAACCGTGTCTGAAAAGATCCCTATCATACACCGCTGAAATGTAGCGGGTGCATTACATAACCCAAAGGGCATGCGACGATAAGCAAAAGTACCGAAAGGACAAGTAAATGTGGTTTTGTCTTGATCCTTTTCGGCGATGGGGACTTGGTTATAGCCGGAATAGCCATCCAAAAAGCAGTAAAACTCGTGCCCAGCCAATCGTTCTAGCATTTGGTCAATGAAAGATAAAGGAAAGTGTTCTTTCCTTGTCGCAGTATTGAGTTTTCTATAGTCGATGCAAACTCACCACCCAGTTTGGGTGCGAGTAGGTATTAACTCATTTGCCTCATTGGTTATGACCGTAATGCCCGATTTCTTTGGCACAACATGAATGGGGCTAACCCACTGGCTATCCGAGATAGAATAAATGATACCACTATCAAAACATTTAACAATCTCCTTCTTGACAGCCTCTTTCATTATGGGGTTGAGGCGTCTTTGAGGATCCCATACTGGCTTGGCATCATCCATCAAGTGTATATGATGTTCAACTATGAGGGGACTAATCCCCTTGATGTCCGCCATAGACCAGCCAAAAGGTTGCCGATTATTTTGTAAGACCATTAAAAGGGCCTTCTCTTGCTCGAGAGCTAGAGAGGCTGATATGATGACGGGAAGGGTCTCATTCTCACCTAGGTAAGCATATTTAAGGTGAGACGGTAAAAGTTTTAGTTCGAGTTTAGGAGGTGAAACAATTGATGGTAACAATGGTGTAATTGTTTCAAACTCGAAGGATTCCATCAACGGTTCAAATCTAGTGTACGCAACCAAGTCGGATGGTTCAACTAACTCATCCGAAAAAGCAAAAGACTCAAACTCGGGTGGTGAGTCTTCAAAATCGTCTAGAAAGGTGAAACACTCATAATCGTTGTCCAGCGTGAAAGCTGTGTCGGATTTTAGGAGGAACGCACTAGAGGCGTCAACACTGCTGTGATCAAACATAAATTTTTCGAACTCACAGTCCTCCTCCACGATCTCATTGATCGAGCAAACATCAAGTACGCTAGAATTAGGCTCGGAAGGCTGATTTCCCAATTTAAAAATATTGAGTTCAATTGTCATATTGCCAAAAGATAGATTCATTGAACCATTACGACAATTGATCACCGAATTAGAAGTCGCAAGGAATGGTCGACCAAGTATCACCGGAATTTGACTCCGGGGGTTAGCTACAGGTTGTGTATCCATAACAATAAAGTCAACGGGGAAAATGAAATCTCCTACTCTAATTAACACATCCTCCAACTCTCCCCTAGGATGGGTGATGGATCGGTTGGCCATTTGGAGAGTACAATGAGTGAGATTAAGCTCTCCAACGCCTAATTGTTCGTACACAGAATAGGGTAGCAAATTGACACTAGCACCAAGATCTAATAGTGCTCTATTGATGTTCTTGTCCCCAATTGTTATCAAAATAGTAGGATAGCCGGGGTCCTTGTGCTTTTGGGGTAAAGATTGGACAAGAGCATCACTAACAGCACTAGCCACGAAAACTTTTTTTGGTACTTGTGACTTCCTCTTCTTGGTGCATAAATCCTTTAAGATTTTTGCGTATGAAGGAACTTGTTGGATTGCATCCAAGAGAAGGATATTTATGCTAACATGTTTGAACAACTCTACAATCTTCTCTATTTGTGGAGTTGGTTTATTGGATCTCAACCTGTTTGGAAAAGGAATATTTTGAAAATTTGTTGAGTCCAATTTTTGTGGATCAGATTATGGAGTTGGAACGGATCCCCGTGTAGATGTGTTCGTGATGTGAGAAGTGGGTCCGTTCGATCTAGAAGAAGTAGAGCCTTGTGAAGGATGGAGAATAGACTCTAACGAAGAAGAAGAAGAAGAAGGTGAAGGTGAAGAAGATGAAGAAGAACCACCGGCAGGGGTGTCATTATTAATACCCACATTATTGTGCAACACTTTTCCGGATCTCAACGTGGTCACAGCATTTACATTATGATTCTGCTGTTCATATGCAACATGTGCGTGACCGGGATTTGGCAGTGGTTGAGATGGAAACTTTCCTTTTTCTCGCTCGCTCAACGCAGTATTGAGTTGTGCAATTTGTGCCTCAATAGATTTGATACTTTGATCGTGTGAGGCACTGTTTTGCGCCAAAAATTGAATAGAAGTCTCCAACCTTGCTGCGAATTGTGTAGATTGCTTTAGGAATGTATCTAGACTTCTTTCTAGCGAGCTAACCTTATCATTATGAGGTTAAACAAAGTTGTTTTGAGGGTAAGAATTGTTGGGCACAAAATTGTTCATTTGGTTAGGGTAAGGTTGCTGTTGGAAAGGTTGCTGGAATTGAGTTTGTGGAGGTGCTTGTTGTTGTGGAGGATGAGGCCTTTGAAAATTGTTGTTTCCTTGGAATTGTTGATTTTGGTTCCAAGCGAAATTTGGTGACTCCTCCAACCTGGATTGTATGTCGAAAAGTATGGATCATTTCTTTGTCGTTGCTGAAAGGCAGCATTGACTTGATCATGTCCTTGAGCAGATGGATTGTAAGGACACTCTTCGGTGAGATGTGCTGGATCCGAACAACAAGCACAAACAGTTCATGGGGGCACAACAGGGGCAGGAGAAGGCGATGAGATTTTGGTCTCAATCGCTTCTAGCTTTTTCGTAAGTGCGGCCATCTCGGCCTTCATAGCAATCGACATATCTAATTGATGTATGCCTGCCCTAGACTGACCAATAGAAGAAGTTGAGGTGGTCTTGGTGCTCTCCCACTGAAGTGCTTGTTCAGCAAGATCCTCGAGAAACTGCCACGCTTCCTCACTAGATTTGGTTAGAAAGTGACCTTGACAAATGGTTTCTAGCAACTGCTTCGTTGCCGGGTTCAATCCCTCGTATAATGTTTGGCAAAGTTGCTAATTTTCGATCCTATGGTGAGGGAATTGAACAAGTAGGTCTTTGAATCTTTCAAAACACTTCCAAAATGGTTCGGAAGGAAGCTGGGAAAATTGTATAATCTCATTGCGACTTCTAGCAGTCTTGTGATGAGGATAAAACTTTTTAAGAAAAGCTTTAACAAACTCTTCCCAATTCTTAATTGAATGCGATGCTGTGCTGTATAACCACTTCTCGGCTAAGTCACATAAGGTAAAAGGAATGACCCTTAGCCTTATAGCATCATCGGATAATTGGGTTGTTTTCATCATTGCGCAAACGTTTTGGAATTTGTTTATGAAGATGTAGGCATCTTCGGATTCCTGTCCGTGAAATTTTGGCAGCATATTGATAAAGTGGGGTTTGATCTCAAAATTGTCTCCATTTGCCGGTGGGAGTGAAAGACAAGTAGGTAGGGCGGTGCGGATTGGGTAGAACAGATCCTGGAGCGCGATTCGTTGGGGCGCTTCAACAGGCGGGTGATTCGGGTTATTCGCACCTAACGGAAGTGGAATCAGTCCCGTGGGTAAGGTGTTGTTAGGATTATATCCCGACATACCTTTGAAAGAAGAATTTGAAGGTGAAGGTGCGGAAGTGGAAAGAATTTCGACTTCGGAGTCGAAACCTTCGTCGGTCGGTACCAACGAAACACGGACTAATCGGGCACTAGTATCCCTAGTCCAACCGGACATACACTATAGAGGCAGTGTAGTCAAAAAGGTGAAAAACAGAATGTGGAGGTAAGAAAATGTTAATGAGAAGAAAGTGGTGTAAGTGGGGTGCAAGGATTTCTTAGCGACAAGTTGCAAGTTTTTTTTGTAAAAATTTTTCCTTTTTCATCCTTTTTTTATGTGGAGTTTTTTGCAAAAAATATTTTCGATAAAAGGCTTTGACACAAATGCAATCAACCACAAATGCACAATCAGGCCTAGATCTAGGGTCACCTAGGTCAGCTAGACCGCTCCTAACTATTCCAAAGGGCTAGAAATAGGACCTCAAACCGCCTCTTCACCGCCAATTGCGGCCAGGTAAGTGCCAGGTAAGTGCCAGGTGAGTGGGAGGCTCTCCACTACAAGTAATGGCCCTAATTAAGTAACCACTCGCCTTAGACACACTTGCCTAAACACCACAAATTCAGGTTAGGATCAACGACCGATGCCTACAACTAGTCCTCTGTCCTATTGAGTGCAAAGTCTTTAGGGCTGAGTCTAGTCTTTTTTAATTAATAATGGTCAATGCAAAATGCCTTATGTGATTTCTGAGGTCCTGAGAAGGGTGATGAAATCTCCACCCAATCTGGATTGGTTTCAAGCCCCTTAAAGTCCGATTAAAAATATGCAAAGCAGTAACAATCATTTGCAATCAATTTTTTTATTTTTAGCGCGGCACAAAGAATCCTGCACAAGATCAATTATTGGAAGGGGGAGAGATTTTTTAGCGCAAAGAATCCTGCAGAAGATTTGACAGAGGAGATATTGGGATTTGCAGAGAAGGAGAAAAGAGAACTTACAGCGCTTTTTCCACTTGCCGACGTCACCAGGCCACCGCGGTTGCGCCGCCAAAAGCCCTTTGCGACCGCGGTTCCGCGCTCTGTTGAGTGGTTCGGATACCGAGGAATTTTCTCCTCCTCTGTTCTTAGTATCCTCTGTTGTTCAGATATGCAGTTTTCTGTTTTGATCTCTGGATTTTTCCAGATCCGAACTCGTTCGTCTTCCTGCAAAAATTCACACGAAAAACCCTTCAAACAATAAAAGATGATAAAATTTTTATATTTTTTTTCCAGTTTTTATGATTTTTATATTTTATATTAACCCGAAATTGCAAAAAGGAAATCTTACTCCATCCCCGGCAACGGCTCCATTTGATTTGTTTGGATTTTTAGATCAAAAATATATGTTAACCGCAATCAAGAACAGCGTCGCTTGGTAGCTAGCCGGTGAATACGGGTCGGTCCACAGGGATGATGTATATTTCCTAATTGTTCTAACGAGTTAATTCTAAATGGTTTTTGGATCTTTATCACTAAAACTAATTTGATTTAGACTAGGATTTAGAAATCTTGCTAGGGTTAGGTTTAGGTTAAGTTTGGTAAAATAAAATTTTCCACCTCTTCCAATGCCCTAAATTAGATCTTTTTAGGTGTTATGGTAATTATTAATAGAGGGGATTAGGACGATCGGGAAGAAACGATGTTTCTTCCTCTAGGTCTTTGTCCGTCCTTTATTAATCCTTACCCTAACCTCCATGGATAACATGCGCATCCGGTCTTTTATACTACGGTATCACCGTTACCTCGTGGATAGGGTGTCGTAGGGAGCGGAATATGTATGTATGCATGGAGTCCTAATTATTAACAAGTGATTGGGAAAGAAAGAGATGAGAGATTCGCATCTCTCAAACCCTTCCCTATTCCTAACCCTAACAAGCGAGGAAACTACTCGCTCATTGAGAGATCTATGAAAAACATGATTTTTATGAGTTTTAGAGTTAAGAGATTAATTATCTACTGCAGATTAATAAAAAATTCTAATCTAGATTAAACTAAGGCAAATAAGAATTTTATCTAGGGCAGAAACTAATAACTAGGGCAAATAAAAAGAACTTACAAAATTGATGCTCTCAAAAGAAAGGAATTCTGAATTTTATTAATGAAAAGAAGCATGACCTAATACAAGTATTTGGGTCTCTATTTATAGGACATAGAAAACCCTAAGTTTACAATCGCCGCATGTATGATTTTACAAAACTGCCCCTAGGTAGATTAGTCAACGCGTCGCCAGCAGCTATGGAAAATTTCCGCCACTACGGGTAATGCACGGCCGCGGAACCGCGGCCATAGGCCAGGTTTGACTGCGGTTCCGCGGCCAAGTAGGAGGCTCTTGGGCTGAATTTCCTTGGTCTTCTTCTGGTTGACTTTGTCTTCCTATTTGTTTGGTTGGTTCTTCAGAATATCTTCTATTTCTCTTCCAGATCTCCACAGTGAGTAATGTAGTGGACTTTTACCATTCGCTTCGTGTCGAAGTCTTGAACCTTGTGCTGCCTTGTACTTTGTGAACTGATCTTCGTTTTTTCTCCAACTGTAACCTTGGTCAAGATTCTTCCATTTGTTGGTCGTAGTCTCACTTTTGTATCATCTTTTGTCTTTTTCACTGTTTTTGTTCCGAGAACCTGTAACCTGTAACTATATAGCAGACATGGGTCAAAAGTACCTGTTTATTTGTAAAATGCATAAGAATGGGGAATATAATAATGCAAAATTATGATATGAACAATCTTTGATACATGTCGTTGTAATTCTTCAACGTATTCAGAGAGGTGGAGGGTCCCGACAACCAACAGCTCCTTAGTGCACTCCCAAACCGACGAGCACATCCTAATACGGACCGCAACGTCCTTGAACTAACTATGGACCGAAACATCCTTAAACTAAACTCTCACCCCAAAAATGGTGATCTACGGACTGTGGCGTCCCTAAACTAAAGCAATAGAGCTCAAATGCTCTTTTGTTGGATCAAAAATGATCCTAAACCCCCGTTAAGTAGATCTTAGTCCAAGATCGGACTAACGTATCTTTAAAAAACATTTAAGTTAATCTTAATCTCAAATAAGATTAACGATCCTTAAATCAAACCAAACCCAAATTTAAGAATATACGGATTTAGACTAATCCATACCCTACGGACGACAACATAAATAGTCTCCATATACAATCCACGGGCAACCAAAAATAAAACAAACACACACGACACGAAGTGAACATCTGGAGCGGGAGAAAGTGGTTATCGCTACGCGGTAACGTAACTAACTGCAGGGGCTTGTGCCTGGAAGGAAGAACGTCCCCACAATCAAAAACCCCTCGCCAACGAGGGGGAATCTGATGAAGTCTGCTACAATGGCCGCATCCGTCCAAACCTTTGATACACGGTGCCATAAATCAACTTGGCATCTTCAGAGAGATGAACAGATAAACCCAAATAGCATCTGCCCCCAAATTCAGGCAAGACGTTTTGTCTTCCCGGCTTTCGGCGGTAAACAGATTCTGGCACGTCCGGTGGGACATTTTCCTCTTTCCACTCCACACTTCGTGTGTCGTGTTTTTCCGCAATCAAATAATCGCGGTATATATATTTGTGGTTGCCTTTGGATGATGGGATACTGAAGCCGGCGTTTTGTTTCTATGAAGAATGGCATTTGCTTCTACCCTAGCAACTCAGGCTCTGTCATATCTGGTGGAGTCAAGTATGGGCCACTTGTAGCCTCAAATCTCTGCAATCTGGCTCTTCAAGAAATCAACTGGCTTCTCTTTGGGTCGATACTCCAACCTTCCACCCTCGGTGCCTCAACGTCGAAGGAGGAAGCCCAGAAGAAGTCTGTTTTCCACAGGCTGGTTCCCCAAGCTGCAGCTTTGCCGACGGAATCAGTCCTCAAACAACTGGCACCTGCCAAGGACCAAGGTCGACGCAGAGGGCAGAATATTCAAGCTCTCAAAGGAAACATGGGGCAGGCTCAGCAAAATCCTGAGGCTAATCAAATCCTGGCCGTAAGAAACGGTTAACGTCGATATCGGCATCATACAAAATGAGCTGGGGGCAGTTCTCTGTATAGTCCTGTTTCAACCCTAGTGGTGAATGTTGTTGTTCCAACCGGGAACAGTTTCAAACTGTTGCTAAGGGTCAGACAAAATTCTCCCACCGCAATATTGAAGAAATCTCCGCAACCCATGGAGATCCCACGAGAGCAGAAACCAGTTCGCTCCCTATAACAACTTTCCCCATATATATATAAGGTGTGGAAGCAGGTAAAGGACTCAATCGTCTTCTGAGGATCTTCCTCTAAACGTCAGCCAAATTCTGACAATCCCCTTTCAAATACAAGGGGATTCATCCCAAGACGGATCCTGATATAGCGGTTCCTCCCAAAACCAAAACGGCTTTTCACAAAAAAGAAAGGCCTAGTAAAGCTCAAGTGCCCGAAGTAAACTCCAAAGGCCAAAACTCCAAACAGCCCAAGCCTGGGGGCATGGTAGTTCACATAGTCTATATGGTGAATCCCAAAGACGAAGTTCAAGCTTCTACTAGTCACCGACCTCAAACTCGATCCCTAACAAAAGTTCAACTGCAACGTGAAAAGCTGCAGGAGATGCTCGCTCAGGCGGCAGCAAACGCTAATCCATCACCTAAGAAAAATCCCGAGGAAGCACCCGAAGAAAGAGTAGAGAAGGAGTCGGATATTGATTTCCTAAAGCACGCTCTGAAAAAAAAAGATGAAGAAGCAACAGAAATGTCCACTAAAATGAACCAGATGGCCTTTCTGATTCAGAATATGGCTTGAATGATGGTTCAATCGAAACCACTGATAGATGAACTGCCGGTAGTCGGTCTTAAAGATAAAGACGACATTTCAAATCCTCTACAAATCTCATCAACGGCTGAGGAGGAAATGATTCCTAAAAGAAAAGATGAACACATATATCGCTCAGCAAGTCAAAATTCACTATGCCAGTGAAGCATCAAATAGGCCAATCAAGACTGGTCGACCGTATCCGGCGTGCTACGATCAAATACAGTACCCGCTAGAATACATACTTCCGACTCCAAATATACAAAGGAACCGGGAATCCTCACCAGCACATCGCGCGATTTAAATCCATGTGCGGTAACACTGGAGAGAATGATATACTACTCTTCTGACAGTTCGTCAGCTGTCTGGCGGGCATTGCCTTCAATACCTTCGATGAAATGGAGATGCTCTTCTGTCAGAGATTCGCTAGTGTGAATAAACGCACTACCGTAACGACGTTGTTCAATGAAAGGGTTAGACCAAATGAGACATGGGTTCAATATATTACCCTATGGCAAAATCTCTGGTCAAAATGCGAGCAACGTATCGACGAAGATGCAGCTGTGGGAATGTTCATAGTCACTCTTGACCCAAATTCAAAAGGTGTTCCCATTTACGGCCCTTTTCAAGCCGACAACCTTCCAAGAGCTCATGGATAAAATGACTCGATTGGATCAGCTGGGTCAAGACCCTTCATCATCCGATGAAGATGAATGAAAAGCAGAGGTAAGATGGTATTTGTCGCCAACCCTCAACAAAAAATAAGCGACTTTGAAGCAACTTATCGCCAAAATAGCGACGGCGTGGGTACTCGCTCCCCTCCCCTCCCCCCCTCCCCCGAGATATACACAGGGGGCATATTTATCACTGGCGGAAGAATCTTTACATGAGATGGTCCTACTTTCTTCTCAAATAATAGATAGAATATCAAGGGACTTACAAGCGGGTTCTGCAATCAAGAGGAATATCCCACTTGAACTAAAAAACCATGGGAGGGATGTGAAACCCATGTCCCACTACCGATCAGACAATGAGGAAAAAACCCCAAGTCAAATTCATTCTTCCAAGGAAGAGGAAGACTTGGCAGAAGGAATGACGTGACATCTCGTTACTTTGTATATGAAGAAGACGCTCCATCAGTATCGGAAAATGACATTGATAAGCAGGGGGCAGGTGCTTTTTAAAATGCCCAGTACTTCCTGCAAAACAACCCGATTGGCACAATGATAGATGAAGAAGTCCAAGAAGGTAAAAATAGTCTAAGGTGTAAAGTGTCCATGCAAACAAAAGACAAGGAGCAGTGTCTCAGCAAACAAGAGTTGGAAGGGATAAGTTATGCAACTTCGCAACCGAATGAGAATGTTGGACCGAAAAGTCCTTAAACTAGAAATTCACCACAAATATGGTGATAATGGACCGAAACGTCCCTAAACTAGTGTGTCTCCTCAAACATGGCACATGGACACAAATGCGGTGATATCCTCTCTTGAGATCTATATTGCAATCGAAGTCCCAACAGCAAAGGTTGCAACTCAAGTCCTACCGGCTACACAGCTACTCCAGCAATGAAGCCACCCCCAAGTTGTTAGTGTTTATGCCCTAGAAGGCCATTACTGTATCATACTAGCTTGTATATTACTTAATGGAAGCTTGGGATATTCACATGTATATAACAGTCTTGCTAAACATGGTAGTATGCTACTTGGTTTTTCTATCTTAATATGTGAGTGTACGTATTGATAGAGCTCTTAGGATCTTGCTTGTCTACCAGCGTTGTGATGGCAGTCACACTAGTGGGGGCTGGGTAGTCTACAAGCACATCCTTATTCTGGTCCCTGGTCGTTGGATTATCGAGACAGAGCATCGATACTCCGGAGTAGACTGGTGTGTACGCTTCTCATCCCAGTTGGGGAGATGGTCTGTCCCACAGCCGTCAGTACGTCGTACTGGAGATAGTATACAGGTGCTCGTTAGGTTACGGGTACACCGGACAGGACTCACAGGGAACTGTTGGTTGGTTTGATACCAGTCGTCAGTGAACAGTTCCCAGGTGACATGAGTACAGCGTAGTCCGCAGACTTGACACTGCTACTTCGCCTCGAGTGTGTCCCACTGTTCTTAGATTGCTACCCTACCACGGCTCAAAGGAGTCGTGCAAACAGGTGGCAGTTGGGTGCAGTCCCGAGCACTTAGAGGCAGTGGCGGTTAGACAGGATTCGTCCCTCCCGGTATTGGGAGTAGATATCGTGCTGTGTCAGAGAGCCATTACGCAAAGTCCCTGGCCAGGGCAAGCGAGATTTGCTGGTAGGTTCCAGTAGTTTCTCAGGGTGTAATGGGCTTCACTCCGACACGACTTATACCGCTATTAGGGGACTGACGCTTGCTGCCCCCCTAGGCCCGATATGCGATAGTCTTGGACGAACGGACCGGACTGTATGGAGATTGTCACATCAGACTCAGTAGGAGTTCGGATGGGTTTACTCATCGGCCTTCTTATCGACAACTACCTGGGGACCGTTATGTACAGCTAGTGCCGCTTGCGGTCTGTGGTTAAACCCACTGCCAGCGTAGTAGTCGAGTCTCTAGAGTCCCACACAGAGAGTTTCCTACTCCAGGCGAAACGATATAGAGGTTGCATGGTTTTGCGACAAAGGGTTCGGACGCATACGAGCGTTTACGCGCGTACGACTTTCGGACAGTTTTTACCAGTCGGCTTTGGTTTAAGCCAGTTACTGGTATCCGGTTATTGGATTTTTACAGTCTAAAGTTTTTCCGTATTTTTTACGGATCGGAGGGGCGTTCTCGTAATTACTCGAGAAGCTTCTAGAAGATGTGACTAAGGAGGTTTCTTTTGGACAAGAGAGTGAGTCATGGTGGTGATTCATTCATTTCATTAATGCACATTTATTGCTTAATGACTCATGCTAATGAATCACCACTAGATATTTCATGAAGCATGCTTATTCATTTCTTTTTATTCATTATTGAAAAATAAGAATGCTTCATAATATTATGATACACTCTCTCTCTTCTCTCATTATCTTATCACACATTCTCTCTCCTCAAGCTCTCATCTTCAAACCCTAATCCTTAATCCTCATGTGTTGAGATCAAAGGATTAGTTAGACTAAACAATCCATAACCTTCACTCTATATCATCCTCTCATCTTTGATTAGCAATCAAAGTTGATTAGTTACCTCAAGTTAGAGGTTTAGCTTGGAGTTTCGCTCTCGGGTGGATCGTCTACTACCTAGAGAAGGTCGAGGAGAACAAAGGAGGACGTAAAGAAGAAGGACCGGTTTCATTAGGTATAATCCCTAATCACTTGTGAAAAGAAACTCATTTGAATACGGTTATTTATAGTTTAGCTTCGATTCAAGCGGTTAGTCGATGTTCGTTGTTTAAACTTGATTGTTTTTGAAAATTCCGCCTCCCCATAAGTACTGGGGTGTACTACATCGACTTACAGTGGTATCAGAGCCTCGCTAAACACTAAATAACTTGATTGCAAATTTGTACGAATTTCGAACGGAAAAACGAAACCGGAAAACCCTAAAAAATGTAAGTTTCTGTCGAATTTAAAACGATGTCAGAAAATTTTTCAGGTGAGTTCAGAGAGCTTGACATGACACCAGTAGAACACCCAAGAAAAACAGTCGACTGAATCGACCAACGCGCCGCGGAACCGCGGCCTCAACCACTGAGTTGCCGCGCTTCCGCCGCCGAGTTGGCGATTCAGCGGCCGAGTTTTCTTCTGTTGCTTCTCTGTGATATTTGGGGTTTTCTGGAATATTTAATTATTGCTCAGGTTACTGTTTAACAGAGCAGATTTTGGAGCAATATTGAAGTTGTTTATTCGATCGAATTGTACAGTATTTGCGTATTGGATTATATCTGTGATTGTTTAATGTGTTCGTAAACCTCCCCCAACTGCTAGTATGTCGGTTGGCAAGGGGTTGCACATTTCTGAAATGGTTATATCTGTTTGTGCATATAAACTGTATTGGACTGTTGTGGTGTATAGCCGGGGTTAGCAATGGGTTATTGTTTAATTCATTTGTTGTAAATGTAATTTGTTGTAATATTATTTTTGCGGGGCACTTCCAGGTTGCGGTTGTAGCCACCGTTGTATTATTTCATTTTACTGTTTTTGCTCCTAGGACTGACCCAAGGTGGGGTACACAGACTGCCGGATGGGTAGTTTGCCGTACCCGTAGGGGTCGAGGGTGGGGTAACGGCTATTCATCACAACTGTGTAATCTGTCTTTTCTTGCAGGCTCAAAAGAAATACAGATTGCTTGCAAATCCAATATTGTTTATCTGTGTTCTGGAATGAATATCATTGCGTCAGACGAATGTAAAATATCTATATTTATGATAGCTATTTAGACGCCACTTATGTTTTACACCCGCGCTAGCCCAGCCCCCGCTCTGTCGTTAGTTAAGTAACCTAACGGGTGATGACGGGACCCCGTGGCGAATGCGGATGGCATAAGAGGACGTTGTATTTTCGTTGTTTTCTGCAATGATAGGTTAATGATGGGACGCATTATCTGTAATGCAAAGTAAAACAAACCAAAGTTTTAATCGTTGGAACAATTTAAAAGAAACCACTCGGTTATTTTTAAAACAGATATTTTTAAATGCGGAGTCTTAACCACTCCTTTTAAAAGCTATCAGGTTCCTTCGGTTATATCAAGTTCACTACGTTCACGGTTTCGCCAAAACCATTCGTAGCCCTCCGTCATTTCATCTGGGTATTCAGTAGTATTCAAGCTATGTATTTTGACCTAACGCCAAGGCATAGTGTTTGGTAGCTGCTGGATATTCATTTGTTGCATAGATAGATGAGTTAGTTTGGGACAGTCGTATTATCATTTTGGCCGAACGTCAAGGATATATACGGATGGGTTCAAATTGACAAGATAATGATGGGTAGAACTTGACATGTGACTTATGACATTTTGACCTAACGCCAAGGTCATAAGAGCATGGGGCAAAAACTTATATCGGGAATTTCTAAAGAAACTGAAATTTGCAAAGAGATGCATACCATTTGGAGTTTGATGAATGTTGGTAGGATTCCTTCAACATTATCATACGATGATATTTGGATCCCGATCCTACTGTGAGTATTTGCTACTTATCAGGATATTCGTCGCTTAACGATCAATGCTATAAACCTAGTAGGTGTCCAGAAAAGTGTCAGAGGGGTTACGCCCCCAGAGAAAAAAGGTTATTTAATTAAGGAACTTCGCGAAAGCGTTGGAAAACCTCCCTCGAAGTATCGACACCGGCCTGGCTGAACGGTTAAGCAAGTATTGTACGGTGAGAATAGTCTTGGCTAATTCTTCTTTTATGGTTTGAAGAAGGATTCGAGAAACAGTGGGAGCCATCCAGTTTAGATAAACTAAAAACCACTCTAAACTTGCAAGAGCATCATGCTAAAGAGTTTTCTTCTCTCTCTCCTAATTGCAGCGACCCTGTAAATGACTGGACTTAAGTTACTTTTAGAGAAAAATATACTGACGGGGCCAAACTATAAAGATTGGCTGCGGAATGTCAAGATGGCTTTGACCTATGACAAACTGGGGTACGTCCTCACCGCTACAGCACCTGCTGTCCTTGGTCCCAAATCCAGCAATGCGGATAAGGAAATCCGCAAAACCTGGGATTTAGATTGCGCGAGAGCCAAGTGCATCGTGCTTGCCTCGATGAACAATGAACATCAGAGGAGGCACGAGGATATGTCCCTAGATGGCATATTTCTCCATACAAAGGAACTTTATGGAGAGCAATCTCGTATAGCAAGATACGAGACCTCTAAGAAACTGTTTCGAGCGAGGTTGGCTGTCGGGTCATCGGTAGGTGAACATGTCCTACAGATGATCGGCTATATTGAAGAGCTCGCGGACCTTGGGACGACTTTGGATAATGAGCTCTATACAGACCTTGTTCTCCAGTCCCTTCCTCCCACCTACGCCCAGTTTATCCTCAACTTCAATCTTCAAGGAAAAGAAGTTGAACTTGCGGAACTCCTGAACATGTTAAGGAGTGCGGAGGGCACCTTGCAGAAGGCAAGGGAAACACCCGCTATGTTTGTTGGCGGTTCATCTTCTTCCGGGTCCAAGGCTAGGGCCAAAGGAAGGAAGAAGAAGGCCGCACCCAGACCTAGAGGAGGTGTTAGTAAGGTGGGAAAGAAGGGAAAGAAAAAGTTTACAGCACCGGTAGTTGGCCTGGATGAGTGCTTCCATTGTCACAGGAAAGGGCACTGGAAGAAGGATTGCAAGGCGTGGAACGCCAAGAACCAGGAACCGAAGCAAGCTGTGGCTTCGACTTCAGGTGTGTTTGTAATTGAGAATTGTCTGTCAATCAACTCTACTTCCTGGGTATTGGATACCGGATCAGGATCTCATATTTGCAATTCATTGCAGGCACTGAGAAACCGTAGAGTGCTGAAGGAAGGTGATATGATCCTCAGGGTTGCTAACGGAGCTAGCGTGGGAGCTGCGTCCGTCGGGGATTATCACCTAGGATTGACGAGTGGACACATTTTGGTTTTACATAACTGTTATTTTGTACCCAGCTTAACGTGTAATATCATATCAGTTTCCTTGTTATCAAATAAAGGTTATGATTTCACGTTTGTAAGAGATGTTGTCAACATCCACCTTAATCATGGTTTGATTGGGTCCGGTACTCTAAATAACGGCATATATGTGTTAAACCAACTCCAAATTTTCAATGTCCAGAACACACTAAAAAGAAAGTCTCCAGATTTAAATAAAGCTTTCTTATGGCATTGTAGACTGGGTCACATCAATGAGAGAAGGCTGACTAAGTTGCATAGAGAAGGATATTTGGACACGTTCGAATATCAAACTTATGACACTTGTCAATCTTGTCTCAAAGGAAAGATGACAAAGACTCCATTCACTGGACAAGGAGTAAGAGCGAGCGAGCTCTTAGGACTCATACACAGTGATGTATGCGGTCCAATGTCTACACATGCGAGAGGTGGTTTTTCCTATTTCATTACTTTCACGGATGATTACTCAAGATACGGATTCATTTATCTGATGAAACATAAATCCGAGGCTTTTGAGAAATTCCAAGAGTATAAGAATGAAGTAGAAAACCAAACCGGCAAAAGTATAAAGACACTTAGATCTGATCGAGGTGGAGAATACTTGAGTGCCGAGTTCCTAGGTTACCTAAAAGAGAAAGGAATTCTCTCTCAGCTTACTCCTCCGTACACTCCACAGCATAATGGTGTATCGGAGAGACGGAATCGAACCCTATTGGATATGGTACGATCCATGATGAGTAATGCTGAGTTACCGCGATCTTTCTGGGGACATGCGCTAGAATCAGCGGCATATCTTTTGAACATGGTACCTACCAAGACTGTGCCTACCACTCCATATCAGATGTGGAGTGGGAAGAAACCCCATCTACAGTATATAAAGATTTGGGGATGTCCAGCTTTTGTTAAAAAGCAGCATGTGGACAAGCTCGAGGCACGATCAGTAAAGTGTTTGTTTGTGGGATATCCAAAGCACTCCAGGGGATATCTATTCTATTACGCAGAGGAACAGAAGGTATTTGTTTCTCGTAATGCCCATTTTCTAGAACATCAGTTTTTAGAAAAGGAATCAAGTGGGAGCGAAATAGAACTGGAAGAAATTCCAGAACCACAAACTGCTACTGAAAGTTTGGTAGAACCAGAGGTTCAAGAAGAACAGAACATTCCCGCACCCCTCCGCAGGAGTAGTAGGCCGTCTCATCCGCCTGAGAGATACTACGGTTTTCTCATAGACGGGGATAGAGAGGATTGCATCATAGATGATGATGAACCTACTGACTTCCAGCAGGCCATCCAGAGCGGCGACTCGGTACGATGGCTAGATGCAATGCGGACCGAGATGGAGTCCATGTACACCAACAAAGTATGGACTTTGGACTTTGCTCCAGATGGGGTAAAACCCATAGGATGCAAATGGATCTTCAAGAAAAAGATTGGTGTAGATGGACAGGTGGAAACCTATAAGGCTAGACTTGTTGCAAAGGGTTTTCGTCAAAGACCTGGTTTGGACTATGACGAAACCTTTTCTCCAGTGGCTATGCTCAAATCCATTCGGGTCCTTCTTGCTATTGCTGCCTTCCATGATTATGAAATCTGGCAGATGGACGTAAAGACGGCTTTTCTGAATGGAAATTTAGAAGAGAGCGTCTATATGGATCAGCCAGAGGGTTTCAATCAGAGTGGGAACAGCGGGAAAGTGTGCAAGCTGCTTAAGTCTATTTATGGACTAAAGCAGGCATCGCGGAGTTGGAACATCTGTTTTGATGAGACAGTCAAAGAATATGACTTTATCAAAAATCCAGATGAACCGTGCATATATAGTAAAGTTGTGGCCAGATGTGTCGTATTCCTCGTCTTGTACGTGGATGACATTCTATTGATAGGAAATGACATTCCTATGCTACAATCTGTCAAAGGATTCTTGTCACACAGGTTCTCCATGAAAGACCTGGGTGATGCCTCTTACATTCTGGGGATCCGGATCTATCGTGATAGATCCAAGAGGATGTTGGGACTTTCGCAGTCCAGGTATATCGACACTGTACTGAAAAGATTCAGTATGGAAGATTCTAAGCGCGGTAATCTACCGGCTTATCACGGAATCACCCTCTCCAAAGAGATGTCTCCCAAGACTGATTTGGAAAGGGAACGCATGTCTATTATACCCTACGCTTCTGCGGTAGGCTCTATAATGTATGCGATGTTGTGTACCAGACCAGATGTAGCTTACGCACTAAGCGTGGTAAGCCGGTATCAGTCAGACCCAGGGGAGAAACACTGGATTGCAGTAAAGAACATTCTCAAGTACCTGAGGAGGACTAAGGAGATGTTCTTGGTTTACGGCGGAAAAGACCTCAGGTTGGAGGCCTTTGCTGATTCCGGCTTCCAGAGTGATAAGGACGATTCCAAGTCCATGTCGGGTTATGTCTTTACCCTCAATGGAGGGGCGGTGTGCTGGAAGAGCTCCAAGCAGGACACCGTTGCTGACTCGACGATGGAAGCGGAGTATATAGCTGCTTGCGATGCCGCAAAAGAAGCAGTCTGGATGAAGAAGTTCCTAACAGAACTTCAGGTGGTTCCTACCATAGTTGATCCAATACCTCTGTATTGCGACAACAACGGAGCTATAGCTTTAGCGAAGGAACCAAGGTCCCATCAGAAGTCCAGACACATCTTAAGGCGGTATCACCTGATCAGGGAGATCATTGATCGTCAGGAGATCGAGGTTCGGAGAGTTGCTTCAGAAGAGAACATTGCTGATCCATTCACGAAGGCCCTTCCTCAGATTCAGTTCGAGAGGCTACTCGAGATCATTGGTCTGCGATATGCCAGTACATGGCCCTAGTGCAAGTGGGAGATTGTTAGTGTTTATGCCCTAGAAGGCCATTACTGTATCATACTAGCTTGTATATTACTTAATGGAAGCTTGGGATATTCACATGTATATAACAGTCTTGCTAAACATGGTAGTATGCTACTTGGTTTTTCTATCTTAATATGTGAGTGTACGTATTGATAGAGCTCTTAGGATCTTGCTTGTCTACCAGCGTTGTGATGGCAGTCACACTAGTGGGGGCTGGGTAGTCTACAAGCACATCCTTATTCTGGTCCCTGGTCGTTGGATTATCGAGACAGAGCATCGATACTCCGGAGTAGACTGGTGTGTACGCTTCTCATCCCAGTTGGGGAGATGGTCTGTCCCACAGCCGTCAGTATGTCGTACTGGAGATAGTATACAGGTGCTCGTTAGGTTACGGGTACACCGGACAGGACTCACAGGGAACTGTTGGTTGGTTTGATACCAGTCGTCAGTGAACAGTTCCCAGGTGACATGAGTACAGCGTAGTCCGCAGACTTGACACTGCTACTTCGCCTCGAGTGTGTCCCACTGTTCTTAGATTGCTACCCTACCACGGCTCAAAGGAGTCGTGCAAACAGGTGGCAGTTGGGTGCAGTCCCGAGCACTTGGAGGCAGTGGCGGTTAGACAGGATTCGTCCCTCCCGGTATTGGGAGTAGATATCGTGCTGTGTCAGAGAGCCATTACGCAAAGTCCCTGGCCAGGGCAAGCGAGATTTGCTGGTAGGTTCCAGTAGTTTCTCAGGGTGTAATGGGCTTCACTCCGACACGACTTATACCGCTATTAGGGGACTGACGCTTGCCGCCCCCCTAGGCCCGATATGCGATAGTCTTGGACGAACGGACCGGACTGTATGGAGATTGTCACATCAGACTCAGTAGGAGTTCGGATGGGTTTACTCATCGGCCTTCTTATCGACAACTACCTAGGGACCGTTACATACAGCTAGTGCCGCTTGCGGTCTGTGGTTAAACCCACTGCCAGCGTAGTAGTCGAGTCTCTAGAGTCCTACACAGAGAGTTTCCTACTCCAGGCGAAACGATATAGAGGTTGCATGGTTTTGCGACAAAGGGTTCGGACGCATACGAGCGTTTACGCGCGTACGACTTTCGGACAGTTTTTACCAGTCGGCTTTGGTTTAAGCCAGTTACTGGTATCCGGTTATTGGATTTTTACAGTCTAAAGTTTTTCCGTATTTTTTACGGATCGGAGGGGCGTTCTCGTAATTACTCGAGAAGCTTCTAGAAGATGTGACTAAGGAGGTTTCTTTTGGACAAGAGAGTGAGTCATGGTGGTGATTCATTCATTTCATTAATGCACATTTATTGCTTAATGACTCATGCTAATGAATCACCACTAGATATTTCATGAAGCATGCTTATTCATTTCTTTTTATTCATTATTGAAAAATAAGAATGCTTCATAATATTATGATACACTCTCTCTCTTCTCTCATTATCTTATCACACATTCTCTCTCCTCAAGCTCTCATCTTCAAACCCTAATCCTTAATCCTCATGTGTTGAGATCAAAGGATTAGTTAGACTAAACAATCCATAACCTTCACTCTATATCATCCTCTCATCTTTGATTAGCAATCAAAGTTGATTAGTTACCTCAAGTTAGAGGTTTAGCTTGGAGTTTCGCTCTCGGGTGGATCGTCTACTACCTAGAGAAGGTCGAGGAGAACAAAGGAGGACGTAAAGAAGAAGGACCGGTTTCATTAGGTATAATCCCTAATCACTTGTGAAAAGAAACTCATTTGAATACGGTTATTTATAGTTTAGCTTCGATTCAAGCGGTTAGTCGATGTTCGTTGTTTAAACTTGATTGTTTTTGAAAATTCCGCCTCCCCATAAGTACTGGGGTGTACTACATCGACTTACACAAGTCCCACCGGCAAACAGATGGGTAATCTGCGGCGAAACTATTTTTGAGAGTTTTATCGTTCGCAAAAAAAATAGGGTATATCCACAAGCGAAATGGGCACGGATGAAAACCCGAAAGGGCGCCGTGAGTAAAAACAGAAGGATTGCCGACGAGTTTGTGAGAACCTGGAAGGGTGCAATCTCGTTAAAAAAAATAATAAAGAAAAAAAATGGTGTGTCCACAAGCAAAATGGGCGCGGATGAAAACCCGAAAGGGCGTCGTGAGTAAAAACAGCAGGACAGCCGGCGCGTTTGTGAAAAACCGAATAGGGCGCAGACTCGTAAAAAAAATTCATGTGCACTTGGAAGGTCCTCTCGACCTTGTGAGGAGAAAATACCTGCGTGAGATCCTTATGACTCACAAAAGGAGCAACACACTTAGGAATCGTCATGATTCCTAAGAAGAAATTACACTTACAGGATCCTCACGACTCGTAAGAAGAAAACCCTTTATGAGACCCTCACGACTCATAAAGTTGAAAAGTCTTAGGCGGCAGATCTAAACCTGTTTCCTAAGCCATCGCTGCCCTACAGGCGGTCCATATTGACCCTTGTATACAATCCACGGGCACGAATAAATATTTCTTTGCCGAGTTCTACAAATGGCAAGAAATGTCCCCATATGGTGAATAACACTTATAGGTCCTCTCGACTTATAAGGAGAAAACATTCTTGAAAGATCCTTATGACTTACAAGAGAAGACATCACTTAGGAATCCCCATGATTCATAAGGAGAAAATTGCCTACGAGATCCTCACGACTCGTAGGGAGAAAACCCTTTATGAGACCCTTATGGCTCATAAAGTCAAAAGTCTTAGTCTACAGGATCCTAACCCTGTCTACTAAGCCACCTTTGTCCAAATCGACAGGGGAAAATGATGATTCGCTCCTAGCACCATCCTAGTTGTAGCGATACTGATGCCTAAACAGATGTCAAACTCCAAGTCAACCTCTCCGGCAAATGCCGTCCCTACAACCATCTAATGAAGAAGGGGACCCCGTTCGTCTGGGATCATAAATACAAAAGTGCACGGGACGAAATCAAGCAATACCTATAGAACCCTCCAGTACAGACCGCTCCGGTCAAGAGAAAGCCTCTCATCCTGTACACAACAGCCCTTGAAGGTTCTTTAGACGCACTATGAGCACAGGAGAATGACCAGGGGAAGGAGAGAGCTCTCTATTATTTGAGTCGAGTTCTCCTGGGGGCAGAAAACAACTACTCCCTCATCGAAAAGCATTGCCTTGCACTGATCTTCGCGATAACGAAGCTTCGACATTATGCCTTGGCATATGAAGTCCATTTCATATCAAAGGTGGATCCTCTCAAGTATTTGATGTCAAGAGCTATATTAACAGGAAGGCTTGCCAAATGGGCCCTCCTCTTGATGGAGTTCTCGAAATAATATCAACCCCTCAAGGCATTGAAAGGCCAGGCCATCGCCGACTTTCTCGTTGAGCATCCGATACTAGCCGATTCTCCCTTAAATTGCGAACTGCCAGACGAACACGCGTTTGACACAATCGACGGGGAGAAAGAAGGGAATAATGCCCGATGGGAACTATACTTTGCCGGAGCATCTTCCATAAAGAAGCGAAAGCACAACACCCCTATAATCAAAGCCGGGGTAGGTCTTATCTTTGTAATGCCGCAAGGAGGGGTAATACATTTTGCCCTTTCCCAAGGACAAACAACGAAGCGGAATATAAAGCTTTGATAGCAGGTCTTGAGATTTCTGTTGACATGGGCATCGAAAACTGTTGGAGATAGTGCCCTCATAGTCAATTATTGGATCGCATGTACGTGATTGCAATGATTGCGGAGGACCTATACCGGTAGGACAGTCTTACTCGAGATGATGGTATGCTATCTGGTTTGCCTTTATCAGTCGTGTACATGTTCAGGTGACTGATTACATGTTACACTTTGATAGAGCCCTTAGGATCTTGCTTTACCACCAACAGTATGATGGCGATCATATACGTGAGAGTTGGGTGGTTTATATGCATATCCTTAATTGTGGTCCCTAGTCGTGGGAGTTTCGAGACAGGGCATCGATACTCCGGAGTAGACTAGTGTGTACAGTCGAGACCCCGACGAGGGGCGGTGGCCGGTCTCACAAACCACTGGTGTCAGTTGGATCACCTAAGATGTATACAGGTGCTCATTGGGTTATGAGTACACCGGACAGGACTCGCCGGGAATCTGCTAGTTAGTACTATATCTATCGTCAGATAGCAGTTCCCTGGTGACATGTGTACAGGTTAGTTCATCGACCTGAGGTCGTCATTTGTCTCGTGTGAGTTCCCACTGTGCTTTGATTTCTATCCTACCACGGCTCAAAGGAGTCGTGCAAACAGGTAGTTTTTGGGTACAGTCCCGAGCCATATGGAGGCACGTGAGCGGATCGGCAGGGGATTCATCTCTCCTGGTATTGGGGGCGAGGTCGTGCTGTGTCTAGGAGAGCCATTACACAAAGCCCACGGCCGTGGCAAGAGATTTACTGGTAGGTACTCCAGTAGTATCTCAGGGTGTTATTGGGCTTCATTCCGACACGACTTATACTGCTATTGGGGTCTGACGTTACTAGCCCCCTAGGCAGATATGCGATACTCATAGACGAACGGACCGGACTGTATATACATTGTCACTGTTAGGCTCAGTAGGGTTTCTGGATGAGTTCGCTCATCAGCCTCCCTTGAGGTCAGTCCATGGGCAGCCGTTACGCATAGCTAGTGCCGCTGACGGTTTGTGGTTAAACCCACTGCCAGGGTACTGACGAGTCATTAGAGTCTCCCACAGACAGTTTCCCAAGTTCGGGCGAAACGTTGTAGAGGCCGTATGGTTTTATGGCAGGGTTCGGAAAATGCACGTGCGTTTACGCACGTGTTATTTTTCGGGCAGATGATACTGATCGGCTTTGGTTTAAGCCGGATCCAAGTATTATATTGAGTAGATATAATATCTTTGTCTCGGTTGCATTTGTATTCGGTCGTAATACAAATGCGGGTATATTTATACAGTTTCGGGGTTATCCTGAAAGTCGTTTCAGGATCACTTTTGGAAGTTGCCAGTTTCCAGTTTTCTATCAGCCGTCTTTTAACATTCGGTTAAAGACGGATTTATCTTTTCTTGGATGAGGGTGAGTCATGCTTCTAGAAGGTTCTAGAAGTTTCTAGGATGGTGACTAGGTTCATGAACCTTTAATTGCATGATGACTAGGTTTAAGTGAGTCATGGTTTACTTTATTGCCTTTTGTTTTGGTTAAGATCTTTTCTTCATGATAAGCTTCATGTTATGGTCACCACTTGCTCCTACCATCACCTCCCTCTTTGCTATAAAGTGGCCGGCCCTCTCTCTCCTCCTCCACTCACTCATGAGAGAAAAATTATGGTTGTTAAAAGAAAAGACTAAAGTTTTGGATGCATGGAAATTTCATAGTTCATATCTCATTTCCATCGGCAACTTCATTAACCAATCGTCCACGGTTTTGGACGAAGTGAGACAAAGTCATCTACTCATTCTCTACATCATTCTTGGTCGTCTCTTTTAGCAAACTTGACGACCGAGTTGCCTCGAGTCAGAGGCGGGAGCCCGTTTAAAGAATTGTCGACGTGGTGCCACCTCGACGAGGAGATCGGAGATCGACGAGATTGGAGCAGCCGCAACGGAGCGTGGGATGATGGTTAAAGAACGAAGGACTCGGATCGTTCGGTATAACCTTTCTACACTCTTTACAGTTTGTTAGTTTAGCAATAATGGCAGATCCGGGTTAAAGTATACAATAGCGCCAGTTAAAAAGTTTTTGTTCCGCATTTGGCGTCTGTAGACGGCCGGGGCGCTACCGTAGACTTACAGTGGTATCAGAGCCTCACCATTTTGCTATACTAATTTATGCTAACGCGTTTAAAATATCGATCGAACCGGAAATCAAAAGTCGCAATTTTTCAATTTGACAGTTTCTGTTAATTTTCAAACTGGTCCAAATGTTATTTTGACCATACCAGAAAATCAAGCAGGGTTTTTTAGGAATACTGGAGAAATTCGACCAAGTGATTCGACTGTTCCGCCGCGGATCCGCGGCCCAAGCATGGGTTTGGCCGCGGATCCGCCGCAGGAAAGTGACATCACTTAGCCAATTTTCTACAGTGCATTCTATGTTGGAAATTGGGGTTTTTGGTATATATCTTTTGGGCCCAGATTTTATTACTGTTCAGTAGATTTGCGTGGGGCCCACTTTGTGATATTTTGTCGATCGAAATTTAAACACGTTAGTTTACAGTGCTTACATTATATCTCCGACCGGGAATGTCATTTGATCGGTAAACCGCGTCTGATTGCTATAGTTCTTTTAGACGGGTTTGCGAACGTGACATTCGCGTTGATGTTCTGTGTTGTGCTGTGATGTTGCGGATTTGTCGTGGTGGATAGCAGTGTGCAATGGTAGTACAGTTTGAGTTTATTTGTACATTTGATATTGCGGGGCGAGCGTCCAACATGTGGACTGCCGTCACTGCCTGTTGTATAATATTCTTTTGGGGCACGACCAGGTTGTGGTCGATGTACCTATTGTACTATTTTTCATTACTGTACTAGGTTTTGCCCCGCGACGGAGTGCACGGATAGCCGGGTTCTGAGGGGCAACGGGTCCGCATCTCATGGCTTTGAGAGGCAGAGGGGTCCCACTCTAGAATTGGCAGACTATTCGCCGCACTCGTAGGGGGTACAGGTTGACCCAAAGAGGGGTGCCCAAGATTACCGGATTCCGTGAAGTGATGGGTGGTCCATTCACTATGCTGTAGGGGGCTGCCTCGCTTCAGGTTTTGGCGGGTAACTTGCCGCACCCGTAGGGGTCTAGGTTTCATTGCACAGGCTATCCACACGACAGGGGAACGTCGGGTTTCAGCAGCGGCTCTGTGAAACCCGGGGATCCCAGATTATCTGTATTGTTCTGTGATGCTTATTACTTTTCTGTAATGTTGCATATTATCACGCCTGGAGCGATTATTGTATATTGGTTTATATACTATTAGATGTTGTATATGTTTTACCCCCGCGCTAGTCCAGTCCCCGCTCTGTCGTTATTTAAGTAACCTAACGGGTGATGACGGGACCCAGTGACAAATGCGGATGGCATATACGTACATTTTATTTTCGTTCTTTTCTGGTGTGATTAAATGATGGGACTGTGTTGATTCTGATCACTGCAAAGTAAAACAAACCTGTTTACAGTTGTTGGAACAAATTTAAAAAGTGTTATTGCAAAGACGTTTTCTTTTGTTATGCTTAGCGGTATTCAGTGGAATATCCTGCACCTCATTCGACGGGGCAAGGGCCGATATCCCTTCACCGGGACTGACCCTTTGGGCAGAAGTTTGCGTCAGGGTAATAACTTCACTATAGTCGATTACAAGTTGCTTTGCATAGCGGTATTCAGTGGAATATCCTGCACCTCATTCCACGAGGAAAGAGCCGAGATCCCTTTACCGGGAATGACCTCTTTAGCAAAAGGTGTTCGCTACTATATTTTAAAAAGCTATCAGGTTCCTTCAGCGATATCAAGTTCACTACGTTAAAGGTTTTTCGCCAAAAACCAGCCGTAGCCCTCCGTCACTTCTTTTGGGTATTCAGTAGTATTCAAGCTATGTATTTTGACCTAACGCCAAGGCATAGTGTTTGGTAGCTGCTGGGTATTCAATTGTTGCATAGATAGATGAGTTGGTTTGGGACAGCCGTTCTGCCATTTTGACCTAACGCCAAGGGCATGTGCGGGTGGGTTCAAATTAACAAGATAGTGATGGGTAGAACTTGGCATGTGACTTATGACATTTTGACCTAACGCCAAGGTTATAAGAGCATGGGGCAAAAATCATATCGGGAGTTTCTAAAGAAACTGAAACTTGCCAAGTATGCGCATACCTTCTGGAGTATGAGTAACGTGGATGCATTCCATCACGTTATCATGTGATGAGAGTTGGATCCCGATTCCCACTGATGAGTTGGTTTACTCTTCGGGTGATCCCGATTGATTCTTCTTTAGGTTTGGAGGAGAATTTGACAGGACAGTGGGAGGTTTCCGGATTAGATAAAGTGATGACCATTCTGATCTAGGTTAGAGTGCACGCAGAGTGTTTCTTTTCTCTCTCTCTTTGGCAGCGACCTTTGACCGACCCTAGACTTTGACTCAGTGACCAAGTTGACCGAACCTTCTTGAAATACTGGCTTTTGGATTGTCTATGTTGCATAAGTCATTGCCACTCCTTCTTTTACCCTTTGAATTTCTCAGAACACCCGTATTACTAAGGATATCCACTTCCATTGGATAGATCCATCGTATGGTTATATACGAACTCAAAGGGACTTCTTCGAGGATGGATCCAGGTTCAGGAGAAATAGAATTGGTTTATTCAGTTGTCTTTTATTATCACCTTCCCTCAGGTTGCGAGAGCTCCTTGGTTTAGGAGAGTACACCTATTACGCTTATTGGATAGTCTTATTCCAAACCATAGGCTGGTGCCGAAAGGTAGGGAATGAAGAAAACCAATTAGCCTAAGTAGGATGTGCAGAAGGTAATATATAAAGACAAAATAAAGGGATTAGAAAGAGGGCAAAGTAAATTGCGACTGATATCATTCACGACCAAAACCGCGTACTTCATCGCCACTCCTATTTCACCTTTAAAGGAATAAGGTATTATTCGGTTGTCTTTTATCATCACCTTCTCTCAAGATACGAGTACTCCTTAATTTAGGAGGGTACACCTATTATGCTTACTGGATAGTCTTCTTCCAAACCATAGGCTGGTGCCGAACGGTAGGGAAGGAAGAAAACCATTTAGCCTAACGATGGTGTATAGAAGGTAACGACTAAAGACAAATAAAGGGATTTGGAGAGATGGCAATAAAATATACGGTTGAAGTCATGAATTGGATTATGGAAGAGGCATTACTATGAATACCAGGATACCCCTACGAAACATTTTCATGTTTCAGTGCATTGTTAAAGGAAAAACTGTTTTCCCGATTAGATACTTACTCCAAGGGTATGTATTTACCAGGTTTCATTCTCATATCTGTATGGTTTTACAGATGATGAGTGGGAGTAAGTTATTGGGAATTAGGTGATTATCCTCATTATATCGGAATTCGTTGTAATTGGTGATATTTGAGGAAATCGCCAGGGTACAGTTTTCAACCTACGACGCACAGGTTTTGAGTTGTTTAACTCAGCGGACTTATACAGAGTATTGTATGTTGTCCAGTGTCCTTCAGGACAAAGGGGTAGGTCCTCGTACTATGTTCTGTTTACTTATAACTTCTCTAGTTTTTAGACGAGTGTTTCGTAGAAATACAAGGTCTAAGTTTAGAGAAGTTGTGGGTATAAGAATAAAGTATAGAACCAGGTATCACAAGTATCGGGATTCTTCAAAGAGATCGAAGATGTAGATTCTTATGATTGGTATTCAGATGATAGTGATGGTTTTGAGAAACGTGTTTCTCTTTCAGGTTACTCATAATTGGATGGATTCCTAAGTTGAGTAATGCTGATTAGCCTCTTTCCATTAAGTTGATATGCACTGGAGACAGCTGCATGATTTGAATATGGTTCCAATTAAATAAGTGCCAAAGTTTCTGTATTGGATATAGAATGGATCGTACCTTAAAAGATGTTAAGGTACGGGGAGTTGTCCAGCTTATGCTTAAAACCAGACTCTGGATAACTCAGGGCACGTTTTTGTAATGGCTGTTTGTGGGTTGACCCTGGCTATGACGAGGGTTGATATTCTACCATTTGGAAGATCAATAGTGATATTGTTCTTAACTCGCCACAGTTTTAGTAAAAATGGATTTTTTCAGAAAACAGTAGTGGGAGTATGGTAGAACTGGAAGTGATTCCAGAACCGCGAACGATTACAGAAAATTTAATAGGACCTAAATATTCAATCAGGTTTGACATTCCATTAGCCACTCCGCAGATATGGTGGGTAACCTCAGACACCCGAGAGGTACTCCGGTAGCCTCAAGGACGGTGACAGGGAGGATCTTGTTTACCCAGACTTGACACTACTGTTGTTCCAAGGCTATGAGACCCGGTAGGAGGGTTGTCGTAGTCAGTGGGAGCAGCAGAAGCATAGTGGGCAAGTAGCTTATGTCTATTTATAGACTTGAGCAGTTATAGCGGAGATAGATCATCTAATTTTGATGTGACAGTCATAGGTTTGACTTCATCAGAATAGGGGATGGATCTATTAAGGAGGTAGTAGGGTGTGATGTCATGGTATCTGGATGACATACACAGAGTAGGAAGTAAAATTCCTATACTACGATCGGTTGAACTGTGGTCGTCACACAGTTGTTTCTCCAGAGAGGATATGGATATAATATTTGACATTCTGGTTTCTAGATCTATGGTTTTAGATCTGGATTTGGGTAGTTTCCCAATGTGGGTACTTTGACAGTATTCTAATGGTTTTTAGAATAGATGACTCTTAGCATGGTGGTGTACCTGCAGGTGATGGAGTCACCCTCTCTAAAGGTGTCTTACAGACTAAAGGGGAGAGGGATGGGCATGATTGGCAGATCACTTGCTTAGGCAATTGAGTCAATCATGAGATGTCAAGTACCACACCAGATGTTGTTTTTGCACTAGATGCAATAAGTTTGTATTAATCCAATCCTGGAGAAACATAAGGAAGAAGTTTTAGAACATAAGTACATGTTCTACGGATTTGATGACAGCAGCCTCCTTTGGGAGACGGTTATCATTCCAAGCTTCAAAGGTGACATGGTTGACAGAGAGATTGTCAGAGTTATAGTTTTTCCCTCTGATGAAGAGGGACAGTATTATGGACAGGTGGTCCAAGAGGATACTGTGGGTGACATGGTGCCGGATACTGATTAGGTTCAGTGATCGATACAGTCTAAGAAGTTTGGATTTGGAGTTCATTTATGAACTAGGTCCCATCAGATATCCAGACATATTCTAAGACATGTATTACTCAATTCGGGAGATAGCTTTCTCCGCGAACTTAAGATTTAGAGAGATATAGAAAGAATCTTCTAGGCGGATCCACTCACTGAGGCTATTTCTCGAACACAATAGTTTTACAAACGGGCTTTGTGAAACTGATTAGTAGAGGAGTTGGATGTTCGGTTTCACACGGGCTGTGAGTAGTCGACATCGCAATAATTAGCCTTGAGTGCAAGTGGGAGATTGTTGGAGATAGTGCCCTCATAGTCAATTATTGGATCGTAGGTACGTGATTGCAATGATTACGGAGGACCTATACCGGTAGGTCAGTCTTACTCGAGATGATAGTATGCTATCTGGTTTGCCTTTATCAGTCGTGTACATGTTCAGGTGACTGATTACATGTTACACTTTGATAGAGCCCTTAGGATCTTGCTTTACCACCAACAGTATGATGGCGATCATATACGTGAGAGTTGGGTGGTTTATATGCATATCCTTAATTGTGGTCCCTAGTCGTGGGAGTTTCGAGACAGGGCATCGATACTCCGGAGTAGACTAGTGTGTACAGTCGAGACCCCGACGAGGGGCGGTGGCCGGTCTCACAAGCCACTGGTGTCAGTTGGATCACCTAAGATGTATACAGGTGCTCATTGGGTTATGAGTACACGGGACAGGACTCACCGCGAATCTGCTAGTTAGTACTATATCTATCGTCAGATAGCAGTTCCCTGGTGACATGTGTACAGGTTAGTTCATCGACCTGAGGTCGTCATTTGTCTCGTGTGAGTTCCCACTGTGCTTTGATTTCTACCCTACCACGGCTCAAAGGAGTCGTGCAAACAGGTAGTTTTTGGGTACAGTCCCGAGCCATATGGAGGCACGTGAGCGGATCGGAAGGGGATTCGTCTCTCCCGGTATTGGGGGCGAGGTCGTGCTGTGTCTAGGAGAGCCATTACACAAAGCCCACGGCCGTGGCAAGAGATTTACTGGTAGGTACTCCAGTAGTATCTCAGGGTGTTATTGGGCTTCACTCCGACACGACTTATACTGCTATTGGGGTCTGACGTTACTAGCCCCCTAGGCAGATATGCGATACTCATAGACGAACAGACCGGACTGTATATACATTGTCACTGTTAGGCTCAGTAGGGTTTCTGGATGAGTTCGCTCATCAGCCTCCCTTGAGGTCAGTCCATGGGCAGCCGTTACGCATAGCTAGTGCCGCTGACGGTTTGTGGTTAAACCCACTGCCAGGGTACTGACGAGTCATTAGAGTCCCCCACAGACAGTTTCCCAAGTTCAGGATAAACGTTGTAGAGGCCGTATGGTTTTATGGCAGGGTTCGGAAAATGCACGTGCGTTTACGCACGTGTTATTTTTCGGGCAGATGATACTGATCGGCTTTGGTTTAAGCCGGATCCAAGTATTATATTGAGTAGATATAATATCTTTGTCTCAGTTGCATTTGTATTCGGTCGTAATACAAATGCGGGTATATTTATACAGTTTCGGGGTTATCCTGAAAGTCGTTTCAGGATCACTTTTGGAAGTTGCCAGTTTCCAGTTTTCTATCAGCCGTCTTTTAACATTCGGTTAAACACGGATTTATCTTTTCTTCGATGAGAGTGAGTCATGCTTCTAGAAGGTTCTAGAAGTTTCTACGATGGTGACTAGGTTCATGAACCTTTAATTGCATGATGACTAGGTTTAAGTGAGTCATGGTTTACTTTATTGCCTTTTGTTTTGGTTAAGATCTTTTCTTCATGAAAAGCTTCATGTTATGGTCACCACTTGCTCCTACCATCACCTCCCTCTTTGCTATAAAGTGGCCGGCCCTCTCTCTCCTCCTCCACTCACTCATGAGAGAAAAATTATGGTTGTTAAAAGAAAAGACTAAAGTTTTGGATGCATGGAAATTTCATAGTTCATATCTCATTTCTATCGGCAACTTCATTAACCGATCGTCCACGGTTTTGGACGAAGTGAGACAAAGTCATCTACTCATTCTCTACATCATTCTTGGTCGTCTCTTTTAGCAAACTTAACGACCGAGTTGCCTCGAGTCAGAGGCGGGAGCCCGTTTAAAGAATCGTCGACGTGGTGCCACCTCGACGAGGAGATCGGAGATCGACGAGATTGGAGCAGCCGCAACGGAGCGTGGGATGATGGTTAAAGAACGAAGGACTCGGATCGTTCGGTATAACCTTTCTACATTCTTTACAGTTTGTTAGTTTAGCAATAATGGCAGATCCGGGTTAAAGTATACGATAGCGCCAGTTAAAAAGTTTTTGTTCCGCATTTGGCGTCTGTAGACGGCCGGGGCGCTACCGTAGACTTACAAAAACCTCCTCATATATGGAGACTCCCAGCTAGTCGTTAGCCAAGTAAATGGCGACTATCAGACGTGCAAGCCAGAGTTAGTAAAATATGGCGAAAGAGTGCGGCAACTGCTGACTCAAATGTAAGTGCACGGCGGCGCCCCGGCCGTCAATCCGACGCCGGAATGCGGAAACGATGAATAACTTAAATTTTGCGGACTTTGCAAACCGGCACCACCGCGCACTAAACTCCGGATCGTAACCATTAACAAGTCTAAGCTAACTAGAATACGGGTTAGAGATGTACCGACTGATCCGAGTCCTCCGGTCTTCATCTCCACTCCGATCTCCTCGCGGGATCTCCGGTCGTCGCCTCTTCGCCGGAAGGGCACCACGTCGCCTGCATCTTTTACGGGCTCCCGCCTCTATACCGAGGCAACTCGGGCATGAAGCCGGCAACTCGACATGCTCAAGATGTGCTGTAGGTTGTAGTGTATAACATGCTAGTCTCATTTGGGGTTTGGAGTTGGCTTGATGGAGGAATCAACAAGATATCAACTTGGGGTTTTATGGTAGCAATGAAAATGAGATGGATGATTAATTTCCCACACCAAAGTGAAACCTCTCATTTTCTCTCCTCATGAAATTGTGGCCGGCCCCTTGCTAGAAAAGAATGGTGGAGGGATCAAATACATATCATGAAGGGAGGTGAGTGTAGGAGATGAAAGAGGTGACCACATCCAAGGGACAAAGAAACAAACACCATGCTTCATGCATTAATCAAACCCATACCCTCATTAATGCAAGTAATGGTGCAAAGAAATGAAAGCTATCATAATCATTCTTTTAGCAATAAAACCCTCCACAATATGTTATTTGCAAACTTGCAAATAACACCCTCCATCGGAAAAGTCCGGCCGGGAAAGAACAAAGGAAAACCGGCCGGAACGGAAAGCAAACTGGCAACTCTAGAAAACTGGTCCTGTAATAAATTACAGGAAAACCCCATACTGTGCATACACACCCGCATCTGTATTCCGTCCGGATACAAATGCAATGAGACAGAATCTACACTGTACTAAACTAGGACCGGCTTAAAACAAAGCCGGCTAGTAATATCCGTTCGATCCTGATCCGTGCAATACCGCACGTATCTGATCGAACCCTGCCATATACTTATACGGCTACTAGTACAAAACTGTCCGATCCTGATTCGTGCAATACCGCACGTATCTGATCGGACCCTGCCATATCTCCATACGGCCTCTATAGCGTTTCGCCCGAAAACTTGAGTAACTGTAAGTGTGGTGGACTCTAAAGACTCGTCAATACTATGGCTGTGGATTTAACCACTAGCACGTCAGAGGTATAAGCCAATACGTGACGGGCCACCAGCTATTGACTAAAAGGGACGTCGATGAGGAAGCTCACCCCGACACCCAACTGAGCCTGTCAGTGACAATATCCGTACAGTCCGGTCCGTTCGTCTATGAGTATCGCATGGCGGGCCTAGGGGGTTGGTAAAAGTCAGACCCCCAAAAGCGGTACAAGTCGTGTCGGAGTGTAGCCCAGAACACCCTGAGATACTACTGGAATACCTACCAGTAAATCTCCTGCCTTGGCCAAGGTCTTTGTGTAATGGCTCTCCTAGACACAGCGCGACCTCACCCCCAATACCGGGAGAGACGAAACCCCCGAAGATCCGCTCACTGCCTCCATGTGGCTCGGGACTGTACCCAACTAAAACCTGTTTGCACGACTCCTTTGAGCCGTGGTAGGGTAGTAATCAAAGTACAGTGGGAACTCACACGAGACAAATGACGATCCCCAGGTCGATGAACTAACCTGTACACAGGTCACCTGGGAACTGCTATCTGACGTCAGGTATAAGACCAACTAGCATGTTCCCGGCGAGTCCTGTCCGGTGTACTCATAACCCAATGAGCACCTGTATACATCTTAGGTGAACCGACTGACACCAGTGGCTTGTGAGACCGGCCACCGCCCCTCGTCGGGGTCTCGACTGTATACACTAGTCTACTCTGGAGAAACGATGCCCTGTCTCGAATCTCCCACGACTAGGGACCTTTTAAGGATGTGCTTGTAGACTACCAGCTCTCACTTATATGATCGCCCTCATACTGCTGGCAGTCAAGCAAGAATCCTAGGGGCTCTATCAACGTGCAATAGCGACATGTCATGTCACCTAAAGCAGTACACGATGATAAAGGTAAACCAGATAGCATACTATCATCTCGAGTAAGACTGTCCTACCGGGATAGGTCCTCCCTCAATCATTGCAATCACGTGCCGGTGATCCAATAATTGACTCTGAGGGCACTATCTCCAACAATCTCCCACTTGCACTCAAGGCTAATTATTGCGATGTCGCATACTCACAGCCCGTGTGATACCGAACACCCAACTCCTCTACTAGTCAGTCTCACAAAAACCGTTTGTGAAACTATTGCGTTCGAGGAATAGCCTCAGTGAGTGGATCCGCCTTGATGTTTCTTTCTATGTCTCTCTATATCTCAAGTTCGCGGAGAAAGCCATCTCCCGAAATGAGCAATACCTGCCTTAGAATGTCTGGATGTCTGATGGGACCGAGCTCATAAATGAACTCCAAATTCAAACTTCTTAGACTGTATCGTCAACTGAACTTAATCAGTATCCTGCGCCATGCCACCCTCAGTATCACCTTGGACCATCTGTCCAAAATACTGCCCCTCGTCAGAGGGAAAAACTATAACACTGACAACCTCCTTGTCGTCCATGTCACCTTGGAAGCCTGGAATGATAACTGTTTCCCGAATGGGGCTTTCGTTATCATATCCCTAGAACAGCCACTTATGTTCTAAAACTGCTTCCGATTGTTCCTCCAGGATTGGATCAATAACAACTTATTGCATCTAGTGCAAGAACAACATCTGGTGTGGTACTTGACATCTCATGATTGACTCAATTGCCTAAGCAAGTGATCTGCCAATCATGCGCATCCCTCTCTACTTTAGTCTATAAGACACCTTTAAAGAGGGTGACTCCATTACCTGCAGGTACACTACCATGCCAGGAGTCGTCCATTCTAAATACTCTTAGAATGCTGTCAAAGTACCCTGATTGGGAAACCACCCAAATCTAGATCTAAAACCATAGATCTAGTAACCAGTATGTCTAATATAATGTCCAAGTCCTATGTGGAGAAACCACTGTGTGACGACCAAAGTATAACCGATCGTAGTAAAGGAATATCACTTCCTACTACCTTCTCAACAGATCCATCCCCTATTCTGATGACGTCAAACCTATGACTGTCACATCAGAAATAGATGATCTATCTCCGCTACATCTGCTTTAGTCTATAAATAGACATAAGCCTGATGTCCACCAATGCTTCCGCTGCTCCCACTGACTACGACAACCCTCTGGCAGAGTCATACAGACGTGCACTTCTAAAGCTAGTTTAGAACGACGCTATACTCATCCTCCTGCCGGGTCTTGCAGCCTGGAACAACAACAATGGCAAGTGTGGGTATACAAGAACTTCCCTGTCACCGTCCTTGAGGCTACCGTAGTACCTCTCGGGTGCCTGAAGTTACCCACCTTATCTGCGGAGTGGCCAATGGAATGTCAAAATAGATTGAATCTTTAGGTTTCTTATCAAATCTTCAGTAATCGTTTGCGGTTCTGGAATCACTTCCAGTTCTACCATACTCCCACTGCTGTTTTTGAAAAAATCCATTTTTAATAAAACTGTGGCGAGTCTTGAACAATATTTCTATTGATCTCCCAGATGGTAGAAAGTCAACCCTCGTCATAGCCTGGGTCAACCCACAAACAGCCATTACAGAAACGTGCCTTGAGTTGTCCAGAGTCTGGTTTTAATCATAAGCCAGACAACTCCCCGTACCTTAACAACGTTAAGATATGAACTGTTCTATATCCAATATAGAACCAGAGGCACTGATTTAATTGAACCAGATTCAAATCATGCAGCTGTCTCCAGTGCATGTCAACTAAATGGAGAGAGGCCGATCAGCGTTACTCAACTTAGGAATGCTTCCAATTATGAGTAACCCGAAAGAGAAGCAAGTTCTCTTAACCATTACTATCAACTGAATACCATGTACAAGTATCTACATCTTCGATCACTTTGAAGAATCCCGATACTTGCAACACCTGGTTCTCTACTTTATTCTTATACCTATAACTTCTCAAAACTTCGACCCTGTGTTTCTACGAAGCACCTGTCTAAGAACTAGAGAAGTCATAAGTAAACAGAATACAGTACGAGGACCAACCCCTCTGTCCTAGTGGACACTGGACAATATACAATACTATGTATAAGTCCCTGAGTCTTGCGACTCAATCACTGTGTGTCGTAGGTTAAAAACTGTACTTTTGGTTAAGAAGAATTACACCGCTGTTCAATGCTCCTTACCTAACCATCCACTGATATAGGTAAATGTCATCGACATAATATCAAAAGGTATATCTCACTCTATGAAAATAGACGTACAGATATATCAATTTGAAATTGGTGCACAACAGCGGATATTCAAAACCAAATATTTGCCGACCGGCAAACAGTCCAGATGATCTCCTCAAACATCACCGATTACAACGAATCCCGATATAATGAGGATGATCACCCAATTCCCAATGACTTACTCCCACTCATCATCTGTAAAACCATACAGATGTGAGAATCAAACCTGGTAAATACATACCCTGGAGTAAGTGTCTAATCGGGAAATCAGTTTTCTTTTAACAGTACACAGCTGAACTGAAACATTAAAATGTTTCGATGGGGTATCCTGGTATTCCTAGTAATGCCTCTACCATTATCCAGATTCACAACTATAACCTTATAATTCTTTGCCACCTCTCCAAATCCCTTTATATGTCTTTAGTCATTACCTTCTGCACACCCCTTTAGGCCAATTGGTTTTCTTCCTTCCCTACCGTTCGGCACCAGCCTATGGTTTGGAAGAAGACTATCCAATAAGCATAAAGGGTGTACTGTCCTAATCCTAGGAGCACTCGCAACGCGAGAGAAGGTGAAGATAAAAGACAACTGAATGTACTTTATTCCTATTTCTCCTGGACCAGAATCCATCCCCGAACTGGAACAAGTTCCTTTCGAGTTCGTATATAACCATACGATGGAGTATCCAATAAACTGTGGATCTTCGTAGTGATACGGAGTGTCCTGGAGAAATACAAAGGTGATTTAAGATTGGCGAAGAAATACTTGGTTTGGTCGTGAATAGCAGTCGCAACTTACTTTGCCCTCTTACTAATCCCTTTCTTTGTCTTAACTCAATACCTTCTGTACACCGTTTAGGCTAATTAGTTTTCTTCATTCCCTACCGGTCGGCACCAGCCTATGGTTTGGAAGAAGACTATCCAATTTGCGTAATAGGTGTACTACTCCTAAACCAAGGAGTACTCGCAACGTGAGAGAGGGTGAAAAGAAAAGACAACTGAATAATCCTATCCGTTTTCTCCAGAACCGGAAACCATCCTCGAATTCCTTCGAGTTCGTATCTAACCATACGATGGTTTTGTCCAATGGAAGTGGACGTTCGTAGTAATACGGGGTGTCCTGGAGAAAAGGGTAAAAGTAGGAGTAGCAATGAGGTCTGCAACTCTGACAATCCAAAAGCCAGTGTTAAGAAGGTTCGGTCAACTTGGTCACTGAGTCATAGTCTAGGGTCGGGTCAAAAGTCGCTGCCAAAGAGAGAGAGAGAAAAGAAACACTCAGCGTGCACTCTATCCTAGATCAGAATGGTCACCAATTTATCTAATCTGGAAACCTCCCACTGTATCTCAAATTCTCCTCCAAACCTGAAAGAAGAATTAGTCGGGGTCACCCGAGGAGTATACTAACTCATCAGTGGGAATCGGGATCCAACTCTCATCGCATGACAACGTGACGGAATCCGCTCACGGTATCACACTCCAGAAGGTATGCGCATATCTGGCAAGTTTCAGTACTTTTGAAACTCCCGATGTGATTTCTGCCCCATGCTCTTATGACCTTGACGAAGGTCAACAAATCATAAGTCACATGTCAAGTTCTACCCGTCATTATCCAGGGTTAATCTGAATCCACCCGTACAAGCCCTTGACGAAGGTCAACAAGGCTATACGACTGTCCCAAACCAACGCATCTATCTATGCAGCAGAAAAGTAACAAGCAGCTACCATACACTATGCCTTGACGAAGGTCAACAAACATAGCATGAATACTACGTGCTACCCGTCTGAAACGACGGAGGGCTACGAATGGTTTCTGGCGAAAACCTTTAACGTAAAGAACTTGATATCGTCGAAGGAACGGATAGCTTTTAAAAATATAGTGACGAAAAACGTTGCTAAAGAGGTCACTCCCGGTGAAGGGATCTCGGCTCTTTCCCCGTAGAATGGGGTGCAGGATATTCCAAATGAATACCGCGGTGCAAAGCAAAAGTAATCGGCTATAGTGAAGTCAATGCCCTGACGCAAACTTCTGTCCAAGGGGTCACTCCCGGTGAAGGGATCTCGGCCCTTGCCTCGTCGACTGAGGAGCAGGATATTCCAATGAATACCACGATGCAAAACAAAAGTAAACGTCCTTGCAATAACAGCTTTTTGAAAAGTGTTCCAACAACATCAGATTAGGTTTGTTTAACTTGCATTGATCCGAATCAATGCAGTCCCATCAATTGATCACACCATAAAGAACGAAAATATACTGACGTACGTATATGCCATCCGCATTCGCCACTGGGTCCCGTCATCACCCGTTAGGTTAGCTTACTAACGGCAGAGCGGGGACTGGACTAGCGCGGATGAAAAACATATACAACATCTACTAATATATATACCAATATATTATATTTCGCTCAAGGCGTGAAAAGAAATGCAACATCACAGAAATGTACAGCATCACAGAACAATACAGATATCTGGGATCCCCGGGTTTCACAGAGCCACTACTGAAACCCGATGTTCCCCTGGTCGTGTGGATAGCCTGTGCAATGAAAACCTAGACCCCTACGGGCGCGGCAAGTCACCCGCCAAAACCTGAAGCGAGGCAGCCCCCTTCAGCTCCGTGAATGGACCACCCACGCACTCCACGGAATCCGGCAACTTGGGCACCCCTCCTGGGTCAACCTGTACCCCCTACGAGTGCGGCGAATAGCCCGCCAATCCTAGAGTGAAGCCCCCTCCGTCCCAATGCCATGAGATGCGGGCTTGTTGCCCTCCAGAACCCGGCTATCCGTGCACCCCTCCGCGGGGTAATCCTAGTACAGAATGTAAAATATACATACACCGGGTACATCGACCGCAACCAGGTCGTGCCCCAAAAGAATAATACAATCAGGCAGTGACGGCAGTCCACATGTCGGACGCTCGCCCCGCAATATCAAATGTACATAATACAACAGAACTGTACTAGCATTGCATCCAGGCTATCCCCCACGACCGATCCGCAACATCACAGCAAAAACAGAACATCAACGTGAAAGTCACGTTCGCAAATCCGTCTAACCGAGCTATAGCAGTTAGACCGGATTTACCGATCGAGTGACATTCACGGTCGTAGATATAATGTAAATACTGTGAAAAATGTGTTTAAAATTTTCCGATTGATTAAACATTAACAAGTGGGCCCCTAAACAAAACTGTAGCAACCACAGAAAACCTGGGCCCAATTTTAATATTCCAGAAACCACATTTTCAACTCAGGAACATACTGGAAAAAGTTTGGGGGATGAACAGTTACAACCGCCGCGGAAGCGCGGCCCAAGCAGGGGTTTGGCCGCGCTTCCGCGGCGAAATAGTGAGATCATGTTGCCGAATTTTTACAGTATGCTTCTATTTCCCTGCACATCACTCTGAGACAACCAGAAAAATTTTTGGACTCAAAAAAAATTCGACAGAAACTGATGTGCATGAAATACGTGTTTTCGGGATTTTGTTCGATCGGAAACGTAAAACACATTACACAAAAGCTAGACGAAGTTAATAACCTGGCTCTGATACCACTGTAAGCGCACGGCGGCGCCCCGGCCGTCAATCCGACGCCGGAATGCGGAAACGATGAATAACTTAAATTTTGCGGACTTTGCAAACCGGCACCACCGCGCACTAAACTCCGGATCGTAACCATTAACAAGTCTAAGCTAACTAGAATACGGGTTAGAGATGTACCGACTGATCCGAGTCCTCCGGTCTTCATCTCCACTCCGATCTCCTCGCGGGATCTCCGGTCGTCGCCTCTTCGCCGGAAGGGCACCACGTCGCCTGCATCTTTTACGGGCTCCCGCCTCTATACCGAGGCAACTCGGGCATGAAGCCGGCAACTCGACATGCTCAAGATGTGCTGTAGGTTGTAGTGTATAACATGCTAGTCTCATTTGGGGTTTGGAGTTGCCTTGATGGAGGAATCAACAAGATATCAACTTGGGGTTTTATGGTAGCAATGAAAATGAGATGGATGATTAATTTCCCACACCAAAGTGAAACCTCTCATTTTCTCTCCTCATGAAATTGTGGCCGGCCCCTTGCTAGAAAAGAATGGTGGAGGGATCAAATACATATCATGAAGGGAGGTGAGTGTAGGAGATGAAAGAGGTGACCACATCCAAGGGACAAAGAAACAAACACCATGCTTCATGCATTAATCAAACCCATACCCTCATTAATGCAAGTAATGGTGCAAAGAAATGAAAGCTATCATAATCATTCTTTTAGCAATAAAACCCTCCACAATGTGTTATTTGCAAACTTGCAAATAACACCCTCCATCGGAAAAGTCCGGCCGGGAAAGAACAAAGGAAAACCGGCCGGAACGGAAAGCAAACTGGCAACTCTAGAAAACTGGTCCTGTAATAAATTACAGGAAAACCCCATACTGTGCATACACACCCGCATCTGTATTCCGTCCGGATACAAATGCAATGAGACAGAATCTACACTGTACTAAACTAGGACCGGCTTAAAACAAAGCCGGCTAGTAATATCCGTTCGATCCTGATCCGTGCAATACCGCACGTATCTGATCGAACCCTGCCATATACTTATACGGCTACTAGTACAAAACTGTCCGATCCTGATTCGTGCAATACCGCACGTATCTGATCGGACCCTGCCATATCTCCATACGGCCTCTATAGCGTTTCGCCCGAAAACTTGAGTAACTGTAAGTGTGGTGGACTCTAAAGACTCGTCAATACTATGGCTGTGGATTTAACCACTAGCACGTCAGAGGTATAAGCCAATACGTGACGGGCCACCAGCTATTGACTAAAAGGGACGTCGATGAGGAAGCTCACCCCGACACCCAACTGAGCCTGTCAGTGACAATATCCGTACAGTCCGGTCCGTTCGTCTATGAGTATCGCATGGCGGGCCTAGGGGGTTGGTAAAAGTCAGACCCCCAAAAGCGGTACAAGTCGTGTCGGAGTGTAGCCCAGAACACCCTGAGATACTACTGGAATACCTACCAGTAAATCTCCTGCCTTGGCCAAGGTCTTTGTGTAATGGCTCTCCTAGACACAGCGCGACCTCACCCCCAATACCGGGAGAGACGAAACCCCCGAAGATCCGCTCACTGCCTCCATGTGGCTCGGGACTGTACCCAACTAAAACCTGTTTGCACGACTCCTTTGAGCCGTGGTAGGGTAGTAATCAAAGTACAGTGGGAACTCACACGAGACAAATGACGATCCCCAGGTCGATGAACTAACCTGTACACAGGTCACCTGGGAACTGCTATCTGACGTCAGGTATAAGACCAACTAGCATGTTCCCGGCGAGTCCTGTCCGGTGTACTCATAACCCAATGAGCACCTGTATACATCTTAGGTGAACCGACTGACACCAGTGGCTTGTGAGACCGGCCACCGCCCCTCGTCGGGGTCTCGACTGTATACACTAGTCTACTCTGGAGAAACGATGCCCTGTCTCGAATCTCCCACGACTAGGGACCTTTTAAGGATGTGCTTGTAGACTACCAGCTCTCACTTATATGATCGCCCTCATACTGCTGGCAGTCAAGCAAGAATCCTAGGGGCTCTATCAACGTGCAATAGCGACATGTCATGTCACCTAAAGCAGTACACGATGATAAAGGTAAACCAGATAGCATACTATCATCTCGAGTAAGACTGTCCTACCGGGATAGGTCCTCCCTCAATCATTGCAATCACGTGCCGGTGATCCAATAATTGACTCTGAGGGCACTATCTCCAACATCAAATCCCCTCCTACATCCTGAAAAGCATACCGCGTGTGGAAAATAGCAAGGCGGATGCGTTAGCCAAACTCGCTAAGGAACTGGCCGATGAGAACCTCGATGAACTAAGGATCATTGTGCAAAACCGCCGGATTCTCGCACCGGCAGAAATATCTCTGAAGACGTCTGAAAGAAAGGAAGCAACCAAACAAGTAGCCTTCCAAATAGAGAACGAAGAAAAGGCTAAGGATTGGAGAGAAGTCTTCATAGACTAATTCAAATCCCATCGAATGCCCGAAAATGCATCTTCAAGACATCAGCTCATGAAACGGGCTCTGTCTTTTGCCTTCGTCAATGATACTCTATATAAGAGACCGTTTGACGGTTTGTGGCTGAGATGTCTGGCATTGGAAGAAGCAAGGAAAGTCATCCAAGAAACTCACAAGGAAAGTCATCCAAGAAACTCATGATGGACTCTGCGGTTCACATCAAGCCGGGCTAATAATGAAGCTGAAGATCAAGAGAATAGGTTACTATTGGCCCACGATGATTCAGGACTGCCTTGAATAGGAGAAGAAGTGTCACTCGTGCCAAATTCACGAGGAATTTATCCACCAGCATCTGAATCCGCTACACCTAACATAGGCTAGCTGGTCGTTCGAAATGTGGGGGACCGATATAATCGGGCCTATCGAACCAGCATCAGCTAAGGGGCATCGGTTCATTTTGGCAACAACCGATTACTTCTCTAAGTGGGCAGAAGCAATGGCGCTAAGGGATGTGAAAACGGAGAACATACTCCATTTCTTCAAGACACATGTCATCTACCGGTTCGGCACTCCGCGACGGATCATCTCGGATAACGGGCCGGCCTACAGAAGCCATAAGATCAGCCGCTTTGCACAGCAACATAATATAGATTAGAGATACTCTTCAATCTATAATCCCCGAGCTAACGATCTAGATGAGGCTTTCAACAAGACCTTGACAAAGATCATCAAGAAGACAGTGTCCATAAATAGGAAGGACTGGCACAAGAAATTGCATGAAGCTCTCTAGGCGTATCGAACCACGTTCATAACAGCCACGAATATAACGCCATTCACATTGGTATTCGGCATGGAAGAGGTACTTCCCTTGGAGATAGAACTACCCTCTTTACGAGTGGCGGTTCATTATGAGCTGACAAACGAAGAAAATACCCATCTTCGAATTGAGGAGCTCAATGCCCTTAATGAAACTCGTCTCATGGTGCAGCAAAACCTGGAAGCTTACAAAGCAAGGATGACGCGCTCATACGAAAGACTGACTAGGCCGAGAACTTCCGCCAAGGCGAACTCGTATTAGTCGTAAAAAGACCTATGATCTCCGACCGTGCAAAGCGGGAGAAATTCGAGCCGAACTATGAGGGCCCATACGTCGTAGATAAGGTTTATCAAGGTGGTGACTACTTACTCATGGATATGAATGGCGAAAGACCCTTCCGGCCAATAAACGGCCGATTCTTTAAGAAATACTACCCCTGACAAGTCACAACTCAGGTTAACGATAGATGACGACGCTCGTGTCCGCTCGCTATCTTCCTGAGTCAAGACTCTGTGAGTAGTATCTGGCAAAACTGTGCCTCGAAACGCTATGGACTGAGACGTACTTAAACTATAATGGACCAAGACGTCCTTAAACTATAATGGGCCGAAATGTCCCTAAACTAACAACGGACCGCAACGTCCTTACACTAACCATGGACCGAGATGTCCCTAAACTAACAATGGACCATAATGTCCTTAAACTAAGTATGTCGCCTCAAACACGGCAACAGTAGAATTCAAGTCCACGAGTCCCAGCGGTGAGGACTGCAGCTCAGATCCCACCGCAAACAGATGGGTCACATGCGGCGAAACTATCGTCGATCGAAAAAAAAACGGTATGTCCGCAAGCGAAATGGGCACGGATGAAAACCCGAAATGGAGCCGTGAGTAAAAACAGCAGGAATGCTGGCGAGTTTGTGAAAACCCGAAAGGGTGCAGACTCAAAAAATCATGCGCACTTACAAGGTCTTCTCGACCTTGTAAGGAGAAAACACCCGCGTGAGATCCTTACGACTCACAAAAGGGAGCAACAACACACTTAGGGATCCCCAAAATTCCTAAGGAGAAATTACACTTACAAGTCCTCATGACTCGTAAGGAGAATTCCCTCTATGAGACCCTCATGACTTGTAGGATTCAAAAGCCTTAAGATACAGGGACCCGAACCTGTTCTTAAGAAATCACACTCCCCAAATTGCCTTACAGGCAGTCCAATATCGATCATTGTATACAATCCACGGGCAAAAATTAACGTTCCCTCACCTAGTTCCACCAATGGCGCGAAATTTCCCCATTTGGTGAACAACACTTGTAAGTCCTTTCAACTTGCAAAGAGAAAATACTCTTGTGAGATCCTTACGATTTACGAGAGAAAATATCACTTAGGAATCCTCACGACTCCTAAGGAGAAAATACACCTACGGGATCCTCACGACTTGTAGGAAGAAACACCTTTATGAGACCCTTACGACTCATGAAGTCAAAAGCCTTAGTCGGCAGGATCCTAACCCTGTTTGCTAAGCCACCTTTGTTCAAATCAGCAAAGGCAAATGATGATTCGCTCCTGGCAGCATTCCAGTGGTAGCGATGCTGATGCCTAAATTGGTATCAAATTCCAAGTCCTTTCACGGCAAATGATGATTCGCTCTTGCCCATATTCCAGTCGCAGCGATGTTGATGCTAAGATTGGTATCAGATCTCAAGTTCCAAACTCGCAATGAAAATTAGCGAGCCATAAATGCATATGAAATAGCCGAAATGATGGGGCAACTCGCAATAAAAATCAGCGAGTAAAATATATGCATATAAAAATAGCTGAAATGTTTGGGCAACAAGCAATAAAAAGCAGTGAGTAAAAAGAAAATAGCCGAAATGATTGGGCACCACGAAAAATAGCCGAAATGATTGGGCAATCGCGACTTTTGCAATATGAAAAGCTAAAATGATAGAGCATCGCAGAAAGAAATAAAAAAATGAAATGAAATTTTTGCCTTGCAGGTGAGATCATATCGACCCCTGTATACAATTCATGGGCACAAACGAAAAGGGAACAATATTGTCCCACCAGGCTTCATCAAAGGGAAGCCAGATCTCAATGGCTACATCTACAGCCCCGAGATCAACGACAACGTTTCTTCTCATTTCAACTGGATGCAGACGCGATATCAACAAAGCGGAGCCATGGCAAAGTCCCCTAGTTCCAAATCTCGACGGTTCACAGACAACCTGGAGACTACATCGGAGCCACGGCAAAGTCCCCTAGTTCCAAATCTCGACGATTCACAGACAACCTAGAGATTACCTCAGAGCCACGGCAAAATCCCCTAGTTCCAAATCTTGACGGTTCACAGACAACCTAGAGACTACCTCGGAGCCACGGCAAAGTCCCCTGGTTCCAAATCTAGACGGTTCACAGACAACCTAGAGACTACCGCGGAGCTATGGCAAAGTCTCTAGTTCCAAGTCTCGACGGCAACATCTACAGCCTACAGATCAACAACCGCGTTCTTTCTCCCTCCAGCAGGATGCAGACACGATATCAAAACAAACGGAGCCATGGCAAAGTCCCTAGTTCCAAGACTCGACAGTTCACAGACAACCTCGACATTCGTCGCAATATTGCAGACATAATGCCAACAAACGAAGCCAAGGAAAATCCCTCGCTTCAGAGTCTTGGCGGCAACTCAAATGAGACCTGAAAATACTATCGGAGATCATCCCACACCAGCGCGGAGTGGTCATGACCCATCGGGGCTCCCAAACTGAGCCTAACCTCAAGTAAAAAGCGGCATGGAATATCCCTAACGCTTGCTCTTCCGACGGTAATATCACCTGGAAGATTACTTGAAGACGTCTTGTCCAGCCCCCGGAGGGATCAAAGACACGACAGTCGCAGGGCTACTCGAACAGCAAGATTGCATATCAGGGAATACATCGGCCAACGCGACGGTACGACGGGTAGAAAACCCTAGTACCACAGACCCTAACGGACTTCTATTAGAAGAAGTTAACTGTGACATTAGGACACCTTGCGAGAACTTCTCGATTCGTCTCGACTCGTGGGAAAAATAATGTTCCCGCAAGAACTTCTCAACTCGTCTCGACTCATGGGGAAAAGCATGCTATCTGTTTCCTAAGCACTGGGGCCCTGCAAGTTGGTCCAAGATGGACTATTGCATACTATCCATGGGCCACACTCTCCAATATGGAATCTCGATAAGGAGGAAAAAACCACTTACAAATCCTCTCGACTCGTAAAGGGTAAAAATTCTCTTGTGAGTTCCATACGACTCTCAAGAGAAAACGCACTTATGATTCCTCATGACTCCTAAGGAGAAAATGCACCTACGGGATCCTCACGACTCGTAGGGAGAAAAGTCTTTATAAGACCCAGACGGCTCATAAAGCTGAAAAGTCTTAGGCGGCAGATCCGAACCTATTTCCTAAGCCATCGCTGCACTACAAGGAGATCAAGATAGACTTCTACAAGACACATTTCCCAGAGTTACATGCCAATATGAAATAAAATATGTATTTTTATTCATGAATTCAAAATGAATACAAGATACATTTTATAAAAGAATCGAAATGAATACAAGATACTCCCATTCAGGAGTAAATGCAACATAAATAGAAAAGGAGAATATACAAAAAAAAATCTTTAAGCCGGCAGACGGTGCAGTAAGTTGGTAAGTTCGTCATGCTTCCGCTGGATCTCGGCTTCAAGATCCATAAGTACGGCAAGACGGGCCCCCGCCTGAGTCTGTTGAGTCTGATATAAAGTGAACCGATTCTCAAGCTCCCTTTCGGCGACTTTATGTGCTTCAACCATCTCGCGAGTAAAGATAACGGCTTTATCGAGATCCACTAGCTTCGTAATAACTTCTTGAAGCACCTGCCAAATCTCGTACGCACGGGTAGTCTTAGTGGTAAGCTGAGCCTGAAGTTCCTCCAGAGCATTCGAAGCCAATTCCCTTTCTGAAAAACTCCAGTTGAGCCTCTTCTCGCATGACTGAAGATTGGCCGCACACCGTTCGATCCACCCTCGAAAGCTCGTCTTTACAGTCAAGATGTCGAAAGGAAGGCTACGCACTCGAGCCCGTGTAGGCAGGCCTCCACTCGACGACAGTACTCGACCCAAATATGCACTAATGCTTCGTTATGATAGGTGGCGAGAACCGACAAGGAAGCGTTGTCTTCGGCAGCGAATCCTTTGGCCGTGACAGAGGTACCGGCATGCAGGTCTTCAACAAGGGTTGCCAGAGAATAAATACTTTGCTTTGCCGTCCGTTCAGACACATGCCGGGCGTAGGGGCCTGGTGGCATGGAAATCTAAGACTCTAGTGGGGTTAGGGTTGGCAGAGCTGTTAAGATTTGCGAACAGTCAGAGAAATTCACAAACACGGAATAGACAAAGCAATGCCAAAGATAAAACCTTACTTACCCACGGTCATGCAGGGGGATTTGAAAGGTCCCCAGGCCCATCGAGGATCTCGACCTCATCATCGGCTTCCAGAACTGTAGAGCGCATATTAGCTTCATTACAAGGAATCATAACAGAACAAAAGCGGGTCAAAGAATACCAACCTTGCCCGGAAGAAAGGACTATGCTTTGAGGGGGTATCGCATGTGGGGCAGCCATATCAGGTAGACGCTGGAAGGTCTTCCTGGGAGATAGATCCATGATGGAGGCCGCCAATTCCCGCATTCTGAAGAAAAGAAGGGTTCAGATAATAGAGGGATCGTTAAAAGAAATGTAGAAGATTACCTTCGATACTTTGCCCTCCTTGAACTGGAGGGATTGCAGCTTCGGCAAGCTCCTCCGCGCCCTCAGATACATCGCCGGGAATACGAGCAGGTGAGGCAGCTTCCAATTGAGGAACAACAGTCACCACCGGGAGCTCCAAGACAAGGCTAACGGCTGCGGCAACCTCTTCTACACCCTTCGGTGTGTCACTAGAGATGTCCATAAGAGCTGCGGCCGGTGAAGTCACCTCTGCTGGAAGAATAGACACTGGAGAAATAGAAGTTGCCACCGGAAGCTCCACAGCGAGGGTAGTGGCTTTAATATTCTCCTCCACACCTACCGGTGCATCACGGGAGATATTCGTAGAATCTGCAATTATGGTCCGATCCGGACTCGAGCTCGCTTCTACTACAGAAGTCCCAGAAATTTTTTTGTAAAAATGAGAGAATATAAAAATAATACAGACTGTTCGCTAAAAGAAGAACATGAGAAAGACGCATACTGATACGCCAGGGAGCCTGAAGTATGGCTTTTTCTAGAAGTTTTTCCTTTCTGACTAGGGACGCTCGCCTAGGTTCAAGTGCAGATGAATGACTGCCTGTCTTTAATGCAAACTCATCCTCGGAAGCAACCGTTATGGGCTGTTTGAGAGCCCATCTTCTTCCATCAGCAACGGACCTATATGTACCCGCCGCAACGAGGCATCAACGTCATAGAATATGACCGGAGGGTTAGGCTTTTTCGGGACGCCCATGTTCTCGGTCTCATCTTGAGAGCGCCTCAAAGCCTCAGCTAATTGCGCGGCTTCCTCGGCGGACGAGCCAGGATAAATAAGACCGGCGTCCGATTCCTCCATACCTATCGGCTTGTCCTAAATGAATGGCTCGGACTCAAGTAAGGTGTCGAGTAAGTCAGCGGCTGATTTCTTCCTTCTCTTAGAACTTGTGGTAGCGCTAGCACAAGAATGCTTCCTTCCTCTCGGTGCTTTGGCGCGACGTTGGCCGACCTCGCTTCTGGCATCCCCTTTTATAGCCATACCACCGCTGATGACACCGTCGGTGATGACGCTGCCACTGATGACACTACAGTGGGCACTGCGTTAGAACCTTTTGCTTGGGCTGTAGTGCACACCGGCATGCCAGAAGTACGGAGGACCAATTCTGTTTCAGCGGTTCTGCAGATAATTACCGGACCGCTATCCCGCAATGGAGGGCGAACCACTGATCGCGGACGCAATGGAACGCTAGTGGCTTGGGTCGGGGCTGAAGCTCGACATTCAAAGAGTACTTGCCTCTCCTCGGCAATGATGGGGCCACTCGATGACGATACCAACCCATGAAAGACCTCACACACCTTGGAATATAGTCGGCCTCAGGGATCATGAAACGGGAGCCGGTGTTCAGCCGCATGAAATGATGGATGACATTACGCGTGACTTCTAGAGACAGAGTGGGCTCGACTAAAAACGCCTCAAAATGGACACCCTGGTTATAGCCCAATTGCTGGGCAAAGCAGTGCGAATTGTATCGCATAAAAAGAACCGCGTTATTCTGACGAAACACTAGGTAGCCCGGCCTAATCTAGTACAGGTGCATGATTTCTTCAGGCTTTAACGATGGCGCTCCCCCTTTAGATAGATCAAAAAGCTGTTGAACGGGCCCCGCAGGAGCAGAGAGGACTCGATCACTAAACACCATCCCGCCCTCGTTGGAGTATGGGTTAAGCAACGCGCGTAGAGCCCCTAGCTGAATCGGATCGGGACCGGAGGCATCCACCAACCTCATAACCCGTGGGAAGGTATAGGAGTCATAGAAATCTGGTCACCGATGTGCTGCAAATGTTCCCAGCATATGCATCTCGATCCATAACGTAAAGTAATGGATGGAGAAGTTCACAACATCCATACCTGGGGTCGAAATATTGGCCGCAACACTTAATCCATGATAGAGGTGAGACAGTCCCGCAATGCCAACGGCCAATCGTGCCCCTTCAGCTATGCGATGAGCAGGGTAGAAGACAGAGGCTCTCATGAAGCGTCGATGCGTCGGTATAGCGAACCAAATGATCCAAAGATAGATGAAGCTGACGAAGAAGGCCTCTTCGTCCATATCAGGGGCCGTGATCGCATCGAAGGACACAGCCGACGAGAATGTAAAAATGCGGCAAGTCTTCCTCCTTAGCCGGCAGTTTGTTCAACCCAAACAAAAAAAGGTCGTCAATGTTCGCAAACTTTAGAGCTTCTTTGGATAAAGCGTCTCCACGGATGAAGCAGAAGATAAAGCTCTCAAAGGTAACTCCCTGCCCCTCTGACTTCGCGAACAGCTTCTTAAAAATACCCAGAGCCTTGCTTAAACTAGGGTACTTATGGCGGACGGCGGTTTCGGTCGCCAGGCCGTCAAGCATAGCTGGCATGGTCGTGAACACGTACTCGTCGGGAGGCAGCAACTCTTCATAATGCTCGCCCCTGATCGGCAGTCCATAGATCTCGCGAAACTCTTCCAGTGAAATAAAAACCTCGCGATCCCCTAGCAAGAAGGTGTTAGTGGAAAGATTCCATTGGTTCAGAAAAGCTTTAACCCACCAGACGTGAGGGGCCTGGTAATGGAAAGGATACGCGTACACCGCTTGGTATAGCCCAGCCTTGTGCAATCGTGCACGATGGGCGGAATGAACATACCGAGCCCAGTGAAGATAGCCTACGGGGTAGCGAGGGGTAAGCCCTACTTTATAGACTTGTCTCCAGGGTTGGGCTTCACCTTGACAGATGCGGCGCCCCAAGATATCTATGGCCGGTAAGGGCCGGTTGGGTATCCCGGATGTTGACGGCTCAAGTCGGCCTATAGGAGAATAATTAGCCGCCTCCACCGTATAAGCGGTCTGCGGGCGCTCTATCAGCAATAAGGGGCGGAAAGGCTCTGTTCGCACCTGGAAAATAAATCTGTGGCGGCCCCGGATGATGTGACCATACCAGACTCCCCATAAGAGCAAACTAGTACAGTCCTTGTCATGGGCCCTGATCATCGCCATAGCCTCCTCATCCGACGGCGATTGCAGAAAAGCGGCGTCTGAGCGAGTAAAGGGAAAGTAGGGAAGAGAAGCTAGTGTTCCTAAAATAAGGGAAAGAAAAAATCGTTAATGAAACCTATATATATATATAACAACAGAGGGAAACGACAGAGAGTTTGTTCCATAGGACCACTGATTACAAAACTAATGGACCTCACGAAATCAATATGGTGGCTCACCAATAATGAAACAGGACAATCATTGTGAAAATCAAAAAAAAATCTCATTAAACAGACATGGGAGTTTAAACAACTCTTGATATCCTCATAAAGAAAACAAGTTCTGTTAAAATACTCAACAAATTTAAATTTGTGCAAACAAGGGAAAAACCCTATGAAATTATTCTCAAGAACACCAGAGAATGAAATTCCCGAAAGGCCCTCCTGATCTTTCAGAGCTAAGCTTCTTGATGAGGAATTAAATTCCTTTTAAGCTGTAGAATTAAATTCCAGAAACTCCCATAGCAAGGAAGCAATGAAAACGGAATTAAATTCTAAGATTCTTAAAGATTGGTGATGGGGTAAAACCCTAAAAGAAAGATTGACAATCCCCACAAATCCAAGACTTCAAAATCCACAAAAAAATGTATTTCGAGGATCTTTAAGAAACCGGTTTAAGAAAGAGCTATGCTCTAATGATAGATTTAAAATCCAGAGCAGAAAGCCCAAAAATGGTCATTCAAGAGCCTTACCCAAATAGAAGTTTTGCAGATTTTAAACTCTTAATGATTTTGAGGCAGAGAACTAAGCTCTGGAAATGAGAATTAAATTCTCGAGAAAATGACCAAGGAAGAAGATGAAGGAACATGGGCTTCCCAAAGACAAAAACCCTTTGCATTTGTAAGATGTGACGAGGACGGTTCATCTCCCCATTCCCCCAGACAGATCCAACGGTTATAAAGGCGACAGCGTTGCACTCACGTGCAAGCAACGTGAGGACAACATTGTGGGGATATTTGTTGCCTTAGAAAAATAGAAAAAAAAGGGGGAGAAAAAGAAAGAGAAAAAGAGAGAAAAGGGGATGGGAAAACTTTCCACTAGTGGAGCCTCACGTGCAAGCACGTGAGCATCCATATACAAAGTATATAGGCTCCACTTGACAGGAGAGAATTGAGCCTCACGTGCAAGCACGTAAGCATCTATACACAAAGTGTATAGGCCCCAGATTAAAACAAATAACAGGCCAAAGTAGCTCACGTGTTAAACACGTGATGCCTTCCTTTTGTTAGGTTGTTGCATATAAGCAAACAGGCTTAACTTCGTGGGGGTCACGTGCTACACGTGAGCATTTCTAAATATCGGCTCACGTGCTAACACGTGATGCCTTTTCTTTACGGTTGTTGCATATAAGCAAACCAGTTTAATTCTATGGGGGGTCACGTACTACACGTGAGGGTTCCAAATTACCTTCCAAGCTGATAGAATTAAATTCTAAATAAAAGAATCAAAACCCTATTTGGAAAATATTTCCTTAAATCTTTCTAAACAAGAAAGATTATGCTCTTTAAAACGGAGCACCGTTGGATTAAAAATCCAATGGTAATTAGAAATCACCAAGCTACAGAATAAGCTCTGTGTGGGAAAATATTTCCCTAATATTGTTAAGAACAAGAAAATATCTTCTATAAAACAGAAGTTCTTGGATCAAAAATCCAACGGTGGATAAAATCCTCAAATCAATCAGGATCTCTCAACGAGAGATTTCTTTAACTAAATCAATAGATGTGCCTCTACTATATAAAAAGCCTAAGGCTTCAAGTCTTGCAAAAAAAAGGGAGGGAGAGAGAGAGAGAGAGACCCCATAAGATTGGAGAAACAAAAAAAAGAAGAAGAGCACTCTTTTAGAATAAGAAACCCTAGGTAAGAAAAAAGACATAGAGATCATTTTATCTCTTCTTCGCCATTTCAAGAGTTTAACTCTTCCAAAAAGAACTTAGTTCTTCCTCTGGTTGAGATCTGCAGAAGCAGATCTCCCCACAAGTTAAGAATTTAATTCTCATCGGGGGGATTCTGTCATGCAGTCTCGAAACTTAGGGGAAAGAACTAAGTTTGAAGAATTTAATTCTTACAAAAAGATATTGGAATTTAATTCCTCTGATAAAACTAGGGTTTAACCCTGTAAAAGAATTTAATTTTTATAGAAACAAAGGACCTGAAATCCTCAAAACTCAAAACAAAATCTCCATGCATATAAAAGAAACGATTAGCGTTCAACGCTATAACAACAGATCACTTGTTCCTACGTGAGTACCTCTGAGGTATAAAAAGAACGACTGAGATCGAGTCACGTGATCCTACGTAACCCCCTAATAGTGCTCGGCACTTATAAAAGGAAAAGAAGAATAAATCAAAGCCAGGTCACATTTTTGGTGCGCCTCACATAATCCCGCGTAACCCCCCTAATAGTGCTCAGCACTTATAAAAGAAAAAGGGGAATAAATCAAAGCCAGGTCACCTCACGTGATCCCATGTGACCCCCCTAATAGTGCTTAGCACTTATAAAAGAAAAAGGGAACAAAGCCAAAGAAGCAGTGCTCAATTCTCAGGTGCCTCATGTGCCACCCGTGAGCGCTCCAAACTTCAGTGTTTAACGCTACTTTAGAGACTCACGTGGGAGCACATGAGCGCCAAGCCAATGTTAGTGTTTAACACTATAAGAGACCAACCATATCCTAAACTAGCCAAGTCTCCTAAGGCCAAGACCCTTTTTCAATCGAGCCTTCTTATGCTCAGGTTTCCCCAAATCGATCTTTGTTCCAAAGATGACTAATGATATCCTAGCATATGATAATAGGGTTCATCCCACCATGACCTTTCCCTTCAATCTGGAATTCGGTTCAAGGGTACATCTCTCCATATCTCTGATACTTGTCGTTGTAATTCTTCAATATCTTCAGAGAAGTGGAGGGTCCCGACAACCACAGCTCCTTAGTGCATTCCCAAACCGACGAGCACATCCCACTACGGACCGCGACGTCCTTAAACTAGCTATGGACCGAAACGTCCTTAAACTAAACCCTCACCCTAAAAATGGTGATCTACGGACCGTGACATCCCTAAACTAAAGCAATAGACCCAAATGCTCTTTTGTTGGATCAAAAATGATCCCAAATCCCCGTTAAGTAGATCTTAGTCCAAGATCGGACTAACGTATCCTTAACAAACATTTAAGTTGATCTTAATCTCAAACGAGATTAACGATTCTTAAATCAAACCAAACCCAAATCTAAGAATATATGGATTTGGACTAATCCACACCCTACGGGCGACAACATAAATTAGTCTCCGTATACAATCCACGGGCAATCAAAAGTAAAACAAACACACACGACACGCAGCGAACATCTGGAGCAGGAGAAAGTGGTTATCGCTGCGCAGTAACGTAATTAACTGCAGGGGCTTGCGCCTGCAAGGAAGAGCGTTCCCACAATCAAAAACCCCTCGCCAACGAGGAGGAATCTGACGTAATCTGCTACAATAGCCGCATCCGTCCAAACCTCCGATACACAGTGCCATAAATCAACTTGGCATCTTCGGAGAGGTGAACGGATAAACCCAAATAGCATCTGCCCCCAAATTCAGGCAAGACGTTTTGTCTTCCCGGCTTTCGACGGTAAACACTATCCAATAAGCGTAATAGGTGTACTCTCCTAATACCGGGAGCTTTCACAACCTGAGAGAAGGTAAAGTGAAAAGACAACTGAATAATCCTATTCAATTTCTCCAGAACCGAAAACCACTCTTGAACTGAAACAAGTTTCTTCGAGATCGTATGTAACTATACGATGGCATACCCAAGAAATATGGATCTTCATAGTGATATGGAATGTTCCGGAGAAATGAAAAGGGGGGTAGGAGTGGCAATGATATACGCAGCTTGGTCATGAATGATAGTAGTCGCAATTTCCATTGTCCTCATTCTAACCCCTTTATATGTCTTCACTGGTTACCTTCTGTATACCACACTTAGGCTAACCGGTTTTCTTCCTTCCCTACCTTTCGGCACATGCCTATGTTTGGAAGAAGACTATCCGATAAGCGCAATAGGTGTACTCTCCTAATACCAAGAGCCCTCGCAACCTGAGAGAAGGTAAAGAAAAAAGGCAACTTAATAATCATATTCAATTTCTCTAGAACCGGAAACCATTCTCGAACTGAAACAAGTTTCTTCGAGTTCGTATGTAACTATACGATGGCATATCCAATAAATATGGATCTTTGTTGTGATATGAAATGTTCCGGATAAATACAAAGGAAAAGTAGGAGAGGCAGGGATATATGCGACTTAATGACATTCCAAAATCCAAAGTGCTTTAAGAAGGTTCAGTTATCTTGGTTCATGTGTAACGTTTTGAAAATCGTTTCGGTGAAATTTCGAAAAAAATCGGTAAAATAAGGGGGTTTTCTGTAAAAAACCAAAATACAAATATCTTATTATAAAAATTAAATATACATATTCTAGCTATGTAATTGCTATTATTTGGTGTTTATTGAGCCGCTGGTGAAATTTTAAATTTTCTGAAAAAAATATTATTTTATTATTATTTTAAGCCATCACTAATACATTTAATTAGAGAAAATTACAAATTGGAATGAGTTGAAACAAATTTTGTGCATCATAAAACATTAAATAAAATTTTATCATGTGGTTTTTGGAACGAAATTATTTGCCAAAACGGTTTAGAAATTATTGAAGAAAAAAGGCTTTTTTTAGCGTAAATGGATGTTTGGGGTATTATATTTATCATTTTTCATCACCCCACACACGTACCCACATCCACACACTCCCATTTACTTCTCCCCTTGAAGAATTCAGCAGCCCCCATTTTTTTCCCCACTTGAATTTCAAAGGAAAGAAATGAAAGAAAAGAAAAGAAAATGGAGAAATGAGGTGGACCTTTGACCTTGAATTGACTTTGACTTCTCCCCCCACTTTCTCTACCTCCCTCTCTCTCCTCCCCCACTCCCATTCTAGCCGACCCCCCCCCTTCCTACAGCAGCAGCCCCCCCCCCCCCATTTCCCTTCTCTTTTCTCTTCAAACTTCATCAAAAATTGCCTCAAATCCATCACAAAAAAATCCCAAAACCCAAATCCGACTCCTACCCATTTTAGCTTAGCCCGTATAGCATGGATCCTTGTGAAAAGAGAGCATTTTTGGAGGGCCATGGATGTTTGTGGATCTTCAAATATTTTTGGGTATAATTCTAAACATTTTTGCTTAATTTGTTACTAATTTCTTAAAGCTAATTTAATTAAGTGTTAATTTGGTTTATGTGAGTTTAATTGCATGATTAAAGATTTCAAGTTAGGGTTTGTTATGGAAATGAGTTGTGTTTGATTGTGCATGGTTTAGTGATGTGGATTAACATATTTAGTTTTGTAGAAAACTAATCTAGTTGTTAATTACAAGTTGTTACTTGAAAAATGTCCAAATTAAGCTTTTGTTGCAAACTAGGTTTTTTGATTTAATTCGAAATATAAGATTAAAAATATGGTTAGGGTTTTTATCGTATTATTAACTTTATTAAGTGTAGTTTAATGCTTTAGAGCATGGAAATCCAACCTAAATTGTAGTTTGTGCATTTTTGGCTATGAAATTGTTAAAAAGGGTATTTTGTAAACTAGAATATTAGGGTTTTTGGAATTTAATGAGATTAAATTCCGGAAATTGTTTTTATGACTTATTTAAGATATTTAATAAGTATATTGGCCGCTACATTCATTTAAACGTCATGTTTTGTACAAAAACGGCGAATTGTGCTTGCTAGATTTTCGGAAAAATAACTTTTTAAGTGAAATTGGGGTTTTTGTGAGTTTTAACCTAGTTTATATTAAAATTAGTGTTCGTGAATGTGCAAATGAGTGTGATTCGATTTTCTCGATGGTTTGACGTTTGTACATCGACATCGAGGGTTGGTTTGACTATTTTTGCATGCGTAGGCGATAGGTTTGGACCTATGCGTGATACGCGTGCCGATTTGATTTTCGTATATCGTTTCGATTTCGAATTTAGTTTTAATGCGATATGGTGCGTTATGATATGTAGGTACCCTCACGAAGACTTCAAGGAGACAAGAAAGCGCGTGTCGACATCGGCACCGGCAAGCGAGGACCAGGTGAGTAGATTTATATCTACGGGGAGAAGTCGGGTGGATGGCGTATAGCACCCCCGCAGTTCGTGGTGATGTATACGAATACGTATGCACACATATATATATTGTTTCAGTATATTGATGATAATATGGATATTTGGTGTTCTTGGATGATTTAGTGTCCCGAAACCCTAGAGTAGTGGCCGCACTACACATGCACACACCAACCCATACTTGCATACTTTCTTCTTTCATTTTTGCTTATACGGGATATATAGTTATGTGTTCACATGGGTATGGGACTATGTGTTCACATACGGATTTGAGGATGATACTTGGGATTGAGATGAGTCGATGAGATTTGTGTTGAGATTGTGATATCGGTGATATGGCAGGATTCGTACTTGAGGTACGTCCTGGTGTTATAGCGGATCTTGGGGCGACGATACGGATGAATAGTGTTATATATAAAGTGGTCGACATGTGATCGTGATATGAGATATCATATACTAGGATATGGATACTAGGCCGTATTGGGCGATGTATACCCCTTGATGATGATTGTGCTGACGATATCGGTTTGTACGAGATTGTCGATCAGTAGTCAGATCATGAGTACATTGAGGATATTAGTATTGTACTAGACATAGGTCAGTACCCTAGACGATGATCTTGAATAAAGAGGATACCTGAGGATTAGTGTGAGGAATATGATATTGACCCGTACCCAGATTTGGGGATGCCGTACGACGGATTTACGTACGAGCTATATTTTGATGATTGATCCGCACTCTTGACTTGGGATGTCTGGTTATGGATATGATATTATTGAGGCGGGATCACCGATTATACCTATACAGGTATGTATATGTATCGACTCAGATGATAGGTGGTTTCCTTACCTGTAGTCCAGCTTGTTAGCTTAGCCCTTTAGTTTAGTTTAGTTGCTAGATTAGATTCGATTCTTACCTATTTCAAAATCTAACGAATCGTAGGTATTTTAAAAAGACAGCCCAAGGGATCCTACGGATATTTCAAAGGACGTATCTTTTCATAAAAACACCGTGGCCCCTATTTTCAAAACCCCATGATTCGTGTTATTTCAAAAGGCACCATTTGTAGGACTTATATTAGATTAGTGCAGATTAGTTATAGTTGCGTCTAGTATTCAGCTCCCGCTCATTTTTACTGTTCGCTTCGCATCTCATGCTTATATTATGTTTCATACTCTATTATTGATATCATACGGTTAGGACACCAGCACCATTACCGATGATGCGTATGTACCACGTACACTTACTTGCCGGCTCACACACATCTTCATCGGTAATTGCCATGTCACGTACACCTTAGAAAATATTGTTGCTTAACTTAGCTTGATAGCCAGTAGTTTGACATAATATCAGTGTACATACCTTATATGCCAGCTTAGATATTGTAGTTATTACTTGTCGCTTCATGCATACTGTTATTCATTCTCATGCTTATATTCATGGTTCTACATGCTATTGATGATTCGGATTTCCATGATATTTTCTGGATTTGGAGGAAAACCGCAAAACATATATAAACTGATTTCTCTCTTTTTAAATAAAAGTGCGGTTTTTCCCATGATGTATGAGTCGTCCACCATGAGTTTGCTGATGGATTTCGAGACCCGATTCGAGGAGACGGATGAACCGTTTCGGGTACATGGTGGACCCGGTAATGTACCCCGGGGCAAGAAGCGCGTGATGATGACGATATGAGCCTGGCAGGGGAGCACTACTTACCGGTGATTTTACCCGACACGTCGGATATCCGGAGGATACCGTCGTGGTCTTGAGATGGATGGTAGGGGCCGGTCTGGACTGACGGCGCCCTAGATATTGTGATTGAGGTACAGAGACTGTGATACCGAGATATCGAGATATTGGGATTACGTTTTGTGCCGATGCTAGGCACTGTTTTATGCTGATTTCATTATGATACCTCATTTTGAAAATATACAAAGGAAATCTCACTAATTTATGAAAACAGTTTCTTCATTTGCATGTATTCTGTCTTCATGCATTCATACCTCATTCATATGATATATTGCTACCTGAGGCACTGACACGGGCATATGAGATTACACTCGGGTTAGATATTTACCCTAGCCTTGTTATAGGCTACGTGTTATTCATATATTTGAGGATATATTATGATCATTGACCTAGGTTGCGTTATTTATGCGATTTCTGTGCGTAGATGTTTTTCTATTCACGAGTTGGCAACTCACCCCCGTTGTGCCCCAGTTTCTTGCAGGTTTGCCGTACAGGTTTCATTACGGCTTTGCGGGCTCAGTTTCGTTCGGGTGACTTGCTAGTAGGTGGGGTTTTCTTGTATCGTACCCATCATATTACCTTGTATACTATTATTCCGTTGTATCTAGTAAATTCAATCAACCAAACATGTATTTATTGAGATAGAGACCAGTGTTGTTTATTCTTTCGACCTTAGAGTCACTCGTTATATTTCTGGTGGTTTTGAGTTTCCATTTGAGTTTTGATCCTCGCCGTTGGCGTTGTATATTATATTGCTTGTATGGTTGTGACCGTCGATTGACGAAGAGCTAGCTCCCGCTTGGGGATGCCTTTTTCTTGATTTCGTATACTATTCATGTTGTATCCCGTTTGGGGCCAGTATTTACAAAGGAGACTCTGCCGAAATTTTCAGTAAATTTTTGATGTTTTAAAAACCGCATAATTCGGCTTATGCTATTGAAATTACTTGCTTTAAGTTGGTTTTTCCTGCACTCTACTACTTTTCTTGGTTTGGATTTCTGGGTTTTCGGTTTACTTAGATTATGTACGTTTCGAGACGTTCGTAGTTTAAGTGCCGGTCATGTTCCGTACTTTCGGGCCGTGACAAAGTTGGTATCAGAGCGTTAGGTTTTAACCTTCGGAGTGTAGGATGACCCTTGGTTGATGGAATAGGTGACTAAAGTAGAGTGACATACCGTTGGTATGTTCCGCGGCATATTTACGACACGCCACTCCACTTATGAAGCCTTAGGATGTACATTTCCTTGTTCAGTATTATATTCCTTCCTGATCTAGCCTCGTCGGTACCAGTTTGGTTTTGCTGCTACGGTTACAGGCAGGGAGAGCTACGGCTAGAGTCGCGGTCAGCACGAGCTCATCACGAACGAGGACTGACCAGGGCGAAATTCCGGCGACACACGATTGCAGAGATGTGTCTTTTTACTGTGTTTCCGCGCCACGAGCATTTGGATAGATCGCTGTACGAGATTTCTCGGACGTGCCGATCAGTACCAGAGGATCGAGCCAATGATAGAGGCCAACCAGATTTTGATGACCGTTGGTGTATTGCTTATTCATGATGTTTGAGGCACTGTTCAGCATGCAGACGAGTGAGCTAGCTATTGCTGCGAACGACGAGATATCGCCCCAGATGTTGGAGCTATTACAGTACGAGTTGTACTAAGAGATGATAGAAGGTCGCTAGTCACCCGATGATGAATGACTAGGACAGGTGGTTCGTTCGCTACCCCGATGCGAGGTCATCAGATAGATTGATTCCAGCTAGAGACGACTTCACGCGGAGACGTTGGGAGTCGACAGAGACGATCGAATGTCAGAAACCTATTATTCCAGGTTTAAAGTAGTCGGAAAGACATGCAGGCAATTCTATGGTCCCTCTAGAAGAATGAAACCCTAACTCGACTTAATGACCGTGTGAAAGCCTTTGAACCTTCGGGTTTGCGGCAGTTCTACGGCGCCATTAGTGAGGCTTGGGTTTGCCCTTCTACGGCTGGACCACCGATGTTGTGGTATGTACTCGATACTATTAAACTGTGCCCAAGATGTTGAGCTCTTGGGGGATTATGAGGTTTTGACGAGTCGATCGGATGGCTCGACTTAATTCGGATGCTAGGTGGTGAGATGCATTCTTAGGAGACTCCAGATATGAGGATAGTCGTTGGAGCTCAATCCATGCAGCCACGACGAGATGAGTCCAAAGCAGACGGCATTAGAGAAAAGTGAAGTAGGAGGTTCGTACCAGATCTAGACGAGATGACATTCCACTCCGCCGACATCAGAGATGCGATGCGCATGCCGAGGCATGGTACTTGGATATACCTTCCAGAAGAGTCGTGATGAGAATGCAGTCGTTCCAGAGCAAGACGCAGATATAGTAAAGGACGATGACTTCCGGACAGTTGGCAGAGACGAAACATGGAAGAGACCGTGAGCAGGATTCCTTCCAGGACACTGCTGCAATGATACTTGCACCCAGGATCAGATGGGTCACGTACATTCAGAGAGCCAGAGGCCGACGCCAGTGATATGCTGTCTTACGAGTGGTCGTGATGATTGACCGGGAGATGACAAGAGACGTGCCAGAACTGGATCATCCCCGTTAGCACACCCGACAGGGCCGATGAGCCGATGGACCGAAAGATTGGTAATTCACAGTGAAGACCTTGACCCAGGAGTGGTCATGGTTACGCACACCAGCAGGATAGAGTTCATGATCATCGACGAGACGTCCCACTAGTGACCGCGACAGTTGGCCGAGATTCTTAGAGGATGCGCTTGAGCGGTACTGTTCCGCCATTATTGATCACGATGTTTTGGGTGATTTATTTGTATGATTTGATTTTGATGATTGAGGATTTACGATCTTTGCACAGTGTTGCACTTGATATCGTTTTCGTGCTTTGGTTTCACATGTTTGTGATTTTACGGTTTTAGACATTTGAGTTGATTTTGTGCGTATGCACGCACACGATTTGGTTCCTGCACTCTGTATAGTTTATATATGCTTGCAGTGCAGTGATACGCCTTTTGTGCACTCAGAGGCACTGGACTTCGATTTCGATTGTGATACTCCATATTTGTTTCGTGCACCTTGTGCACCTGATTTGATTTTGCGCATGTTCGGCGCTTGATATTGGATTTCATGATTTCATACATGATAGATGCACCGGCCTTGGATTTTCGCGCATGTCGAGCTCATATTTTGAGATATGATTTTGGTGCACACCAGATACACTAAATCGAGATTTTTCGTGCATGTCAGATGCACCTGATTTTGCTGTCAGGCACACACGTTGCCTACGACAGATGCTTTGTGCACACCCGATGCACTTAGATCTTGTTTCTGTGCACTTGTATGGCACGTATATGGATTTTGATTTCCATGCGCACCAGACGCACGTAGCATTCATGTGCATATTTTAGGATTGATTTCGTATAGAGCAGCACATTTTTATGATATTGCTATGTGTTTTCGTACTGAGCAGGACTAGTCAGAGGACAGTACCTGAATATATTTTTGGCATGCATTTCCTTCAGATACTTACAGATATAGATTCGATATTTACATGTATAGTTTCGAGTTATGTCATATTGGTTTTGATTTGGATTTGGCATTGATGTCTTCTCCATGACTCCGATGATTGCAGGATGCTTGACGGAGTTTTGATTTGAGTTATATACTCATTTTTCAAGCGCATGCGCTGCGCTACGATTTGTTTTATGTATTTACAATTTCGGAGCCCCGACGACTTGATGGTTTTCTTAGATGTTTTAGTATTTGGGGGAGTTTGAATTTAAATTCGGGGACCGAATTTCTTTAAGGGGGGAAGATTGTAACGTTTTGAAAATCGTTTCGGTGAAATTTCGAAAAAATCGGTAAAATAAGGGGGTTTTCTGTAAAAATCCAAAATACAAATATCTTATTATAAAAATTAAATATACATATTCTAGCTATGTAATTGCTATTATTTGGTGTTTATTGAGCCGCTGGTGAAATTTTAAATTTTCTGGAAAAAAATATTATTTTATTATTATTTTAAGCCGTCACTAATACATTTAATTAGGGAAAATTAAAAATTGGAATGAGTTGAAACAAATTTTGTGCATCATAAAACATTAAATAAAATTTTATCATGTGGTTTTTGGAACAAAATTATTTGCCAAAACGGTTTAGAAATTATTGAAGAAAAAAGGCTTTTTTTAGCGTAAATGGATGTTTGGGGTATTATATTTATCATTTTTCATCACCCCACACCCGTAACCACATCCACACACTCCCATTTACTTCTCCCCTTGAAGAATTCAGTAGCCCCCATTTTTTTTCCCCACTTGAATTTCAAAGGAAAGAAATGAAAGAAAAGAAAAGAAAATGGAGAAATGAGATGAACCTTTGACCTTGAATTGACTTTGACTTCTCTCCTCACTTTCTCTACCTCCCTCTCTCTCCTCCCCCACTCCCATTCCAGCCGCCCCCCCCCCCTTCTACAGCAGCAGCAGCCCCCCCCCCCCCCATTTTCCATCTCTTTTCTCTTCAAACTTCATCAAAAATTGCCTCAAATCCATCAAAAAAAATCCCAAAACCCAAATCCGACTCCTACCCATTTTAGCTTAGCCCGTATAGCATGGATCCTTGTGAAAAGAGAGCATTTTTGGAGGGCCATGGATGCTTGTGGATCTCCAAATGTTTTGGGTATAATTCTAAGCATTTTTTCTTAATTTGTTACTAATTTCTTAAAGCTGATTTAATTAAGTGTTAATTTGGTTTATGTGAGTTTAATTGCATGATTAAAGATTTCAAGTTACGGTTTGTTGTGGAAATGAGTTGTGTTTGATTGTGCATGGTTTAGTGATGTGGATTAACATATTTAGTTTTGTAGAAAACTAATCTAGTTGTTAATTACAAGTTGTTACTTGAAAAATGTCCAAATTAAGCTTGTGTTGCAAACTAGGTTTTTTGATTTAATTCGAAATATGAGATTAAAAATATGGTTAGGGTTTTTATCGTATTATTAACTTTATTAAGTGTAGTTTAATGTTTTAGAGCATGAAAATCCAACCTAAATTGTAGTTTGTGCAATTTTGGCTATGAAATTGTTAAAAAGGGTATTTTGTAAACTAGAATATTAGGGTTTTTGGAATTTAATAAGATTAAATTCCGGAAATTGTTTCTATGACTTATTTAAGATATTTAATAAGTATATTGGCCGCTACATTCATTTAAACGTCATGTTTTGTACAAAAACGGCGAATTGTGCTTGCTAGATTTTCGGAAAAATGACTTTTTAAGTGAAATTGGGGGTTTTTGTGAGTTTTAACCTAGTTTATATTAAAATTAGTGTTCGTGAATGTGCAAATGAGTGTGATTGGATTTTCTCGATGGTTTGACGTTTGTACATCGACATCGAGGGTTGGTTTGACTATTCTTGCATGCGTAGGCGATAGGTTTGGACCTATGCGTGATACGCGTGCCGATTTGATTTTCGTATGCCATTTCTATTTCGAATTTAGTTTTAATGCGATATGGTGCGTTATGATATGTAGGTACCCTCACGAAGACTTCAAGGAGACAAGAAAGTGCGTGTCGACATCGGCACCGGCAAGCGAGGACCAGGTGAGTAGATTTATATCTACGGGGAAAAGTCGGGTGGATGGCGTATAGCACCCCCGCAGTTCGTGGTGATGTATACGAATACGTATGCACACATATATATATTGTTTCAGTATATTGATGATAATATGGATATTTGGTGTTCTTGGATGATTTAGTGCCCCGAAACCCTAGAGTAGTGGTCGCACTACACATGCACACACCAACCCATACTTGCATATTTTCTTCTTTCATTTATGCTTATACGGGATATATAGTTATGTGTTCACATGGGTATGGGACTATGTGTTCACATACGGATTTGAGGATGATACTTGGGATTGAGATGAGTCGATGAGATTTGTGTTGAGATTGTGATATCGGTGATATGGCAGGATTCGTACTTGAGGTATGTTCTGGTGTTATAGCGGATCTTGGGGCGACGATACGGATGAATAGTGTTATATATAAAGTGGTCGACATATGATCGTGATATGAGATATCATATACTAGGATATGGATACTAGGCCGTATTGGGCGATGTATACCCTTTGATGATGATTGTGCTGACGATATCGGTTTGTACGAAATTGTCGATCAGTAGTCAGATCATGAGTACATTGAGGATATTAGTATTGTACTAGACATAGGTCAGTACCCTAGACGATGATCTTGAATAAAGAGGATACCTGAGAATTAGTGTGAGGAATATGATATTGACCCGTACCCAGATTTGGGGATGCCGTACGACGGATTTACGTACGAGCTATATTTTGATGATTGATCCGCACTCTTGACTTGGGATGTCTGGTTATGGATATGATATTATTGAGGCGGGATCACCGACTATACCTATACAGGTATGTATATGTATCGACTCAGATGATAGGCGGTTTCCTTACCTGTAGTCCAGCTTGTTAACTTAGCCCTTTAGTTTAGTTTAGTTGCTAGATTAGATTCGATTCTTACCTATTTCAAAAACTAACGAATCGTAGGTATTTTAAAAAGACAGCCCAAGGGATCCTACGGATATTTCAAAGGACGTATCTTTTCATAAAAACACCGTGGCCCCTATTTTCAAAACCCCATGATTCGTGTTATTTCAAAAGGCACCATTTGTAGGACTTATATTAGATTAGTGCAGATTAGTTATAGTTGCGTATAGTATTCAGCTCCCGCTCATTTTTACTGTTCGCTTCGCATCGCATGCTTATATTATGTTTCATACTCTATTATTGATATCATACTGTTAGGACACCAGCACCATTACCGATGATACGTATGTACCACGTACACTTACTTGCCGGCTCACACACATCTTCATCGGTAATTGCCATGTCACGTACACCTTAGAAAATTTTGTTGCTTAACTTAGCTTGATTGCCAGTAGTTTGACATAATATTAGTGTACATACCTTATATGCCAGCTTAGATATTGTAGTTATTACTTGTTGCTTCATGCATACTGTTATTCATTCTCATGCTTATATTCATGGTTCTACATGCTATTGATGATTCGGATTTCCATGATATTTTCTGGATTTGGAGGAAAACCGCAAAACATATATAAACTGATTTCTCTCTTTTTAAATAAAAGTGTGGTTTTTCCCATGATGTATGAGTCATCCACCATGAGTTTGCTGATGGATTTCGAGACCCGATTCGAGGAGACGGATGAACCGTTTCGGGTACATGGTGGACCCGGTAATGTACCTCGGGGCAAGAAGCGCGTGATGATGACGATGTGAGCCTGGCAGGGGAGCACTACTTACCGGTGATTTTACCCGACGCGTCGGATATCCGGAGGATACCTTCGTGGTCTTGAGATGGATGGTAGGGGCCGGTCTGGACTGACGGCGCCCTAGATATTGTGATTGAGGTACAGAAACTGTGATACCGAGATATCAAGATATTGGGATTATGTTTTGTGCCGATGCTAGGCACTGTTTTATGCTGATTTCATTATGATACCTCATTTTGAAAATATACAAAGGAAATCTCACTAATTTATGAAAACAGTTTCTTCATTTGCATGTATTCTGTCTTCATGCATTCATACCTCATTCATATGATATATTGCTATCTGAGGCACTGACACGGGCATATGAGATTACACTCGGGTTAGATATTTACCCTAGCCTTGTTATAGGCTACGTGTTATTCATATATTTGAGGATATATTATGATCATTGACCTAGGTTGCGTTATTTATGCGATTTCTGCGCGTAGATGTTTTTCTATTCACGAGTTGGCAACTCACCCCCGTTGTGCCCCAGTTTCTTGCAGGTTTGCCGTACAGGTTTCATTACGGCTTTGCGGGCTCAGTTTCATTCGGGTGACTTGCTAGTAGGTGGGTTTTTCTTGTATCGTACCCATCATATTACCTTGTATACTATTATTCCGTTGTATCTAGTAAATTCCATCAACCAAACATGTATTTATTGAGATAGAGACCAGTGTTGTTTATTCTTTCGACCTTAGAGTCGCTCGTTATATTTCTGGTGGTTTTGAGTTTCCTTTTGAGTTTTGATCCTCGCCGTTGGCGTTGTATATTATATTGCTTGTGTGGTTGTGACCGTCGATTGACGAAGAGCTAGCTCCCGCTTGGGGATGCCTTTTTCTTAATTTCGTATACTATTCATGTTGTATCCCGTTTCGGGGCCAGTATTTACAAAGGAGACTCTGCCGAAATTTTCAGTAAATTTTTGATGTTTTAAAAACCGCATAATTCAGCTTATGCTATTGAAATTACTTTCTTTAAGTTGGTTTTTTCTGCACTCTACTACTTTTCTTGGTTTGGATTTTTGGGCTTTCGGTTTACTTAGATTACGTACGTCTCGATACGTTCGTAGTTTAAGTGCCGGTCATGTTCCGTACTTTCGGGCCGTGACATCATGGGTTTCAGTTTAAAGTCAGGTCATGGTCGCTGCCAAAGAGAGAGACAAAAGAAACACTCAGCGTGCACTCTAAACTAGATTAGATTGGTTAATCACTTTATCTAATCTGGATGTCTCCCACTGTTTCCTCGAATTCTCCTTCAAACCCTAAAAAGAGAATTAGTGGGGATCATCTGAAAATCATCCGAGGAGTAACACCTACTCATCAGTGGGAATTGGGATCCAACTATCATTACATGATAACTTGATGGAAGCCACTCAAGTCACCACACTCCAGAAGGTATGTGCATGCCTGGCAAGTTTCCTGTATGTTTGAAACTCACGATGTGGTTTTTGCCCTAGGCGTCTTATAACCTTGACGGATGCCAACAAATCATAAAGCGCAAGTCAAATTCATCTCGTCGTTGTCCTGATTAATTTAGACCCACCCGTACTCGCTCTTGACGGATGCCAACAAGGTTGTATGACTGTCCTAAATTAATGCATCTCCATGCTACAAATGAGCATTATTCAGCTAATGTACATTGTGCCTTGACGGATGCCAACAAACACAGAACGAATACTAATTGCTACTTATCTGAAATGATGGAGGGCTATGGCTGGTTTTTAGCGAAAAACCTTTAACGTAATGAACTTGATATCATTGAAGGAACCGAGTGGTTTTACAAATATATAATGGCATAAACTTTTGCTAAAGAGGTCACTCCCTGTGAAGGGATCTCGGTTGTTTCCTCGTCGAGTGAGGTGCAGGATATTCCTAACTGAATATCATGATACAAAGCAAAAGAATCGACTATAGTAAAGTTATTACGATGACAAAACTTTTGCCCAAGAGGCCACTCCCGATGAAGGGATCTCGGCTCTTGCCTTGTAACACTTTAGGATGTGTTTAGTGGCTAATTATATTTAAATAAAGGGTTTTTAATAAAAGGTTTACCAAATTGAGTTTCAAATATTTTTTCCAAATTTAATAAATATTTTTCTAGAATTTTCCTAGGCTTGCACACACATGTGCATGTAAACTAGGATTTTAAATGAGGTTATACCATGATTAGTAACCATGGTGGGTTTAATAATGGGGATTAAGTCTTTTGGGTTTTAATTAAGTTTTAATTTGAATTTTTATTGGGGTGTTGACTTGGTGAGAATGAGAGAGAGAATGCATCATGGCAAAAGCCATGCTTGCATTTAATGAGGAGAGAGAAAGGAGGGGTTGACATTGAGAGTTATGATTTCCTCTCATTCTTGTGCTCATTCTTTCAACATCACTCTCACACTCACACACCCACACCATCTTAGCAGCAGCTGAAGCAAGCACAGCAGCAGCCAGAAGCAGCAACAGTGAGCAGCAGTAGCAGCAATTAGCAGCAGCAACAGCAGCAGTTAGCAGCAGCAACAGCCACAACTCCAGCTGCAGCTCCTTCCCTCCACTCCTTCTTCTTCCTCCAGCTCCCTAGGGTCGAGTGTGGGGTATACTTCTTGAACTTACCCCCTAGTTTTCTTAATTAGTGTAGCTTAGCTTCGATTAGTGATTAATGGTGCGTTTTAGTGCGATATGTGGTAATTAGGGGGAACCTTGACCAAATGATGTATGAATTAGTTTTAGTAAGTTGATGGAATGTTGTTAGGGCTATGTTAACCTAGCTTAGCCCCCAATTGCACTAAATTACCACCAGATCACTATTTGATGCAAATTCACCGTTTTTGAGCAAAACCTAGCTTTCTGCAAACTGCTATCGACCCAGTGTGTTCAGATTAAAATTAAGTTGACTGCAGTATAGTTGCGAGGTGCTGATCCCATTTGTAGAACACGACCCCCAAATTCCATACTGAGGCCGCCGGAAAATTGATTCTGGCCACAATTTGCGGCCAGATGGGGAGGGGATAGGGTTAGGTTTGGCTCTATTGGTGTCTGCTGCAACCCTTAGACTCATGGCATGTATAATTTTATTTGATTCTTGCTGTAGTAAAATCTGGAGCTAAATACCTGTTTCTTGTATTTTTTTTAAACCTTCGCGACACGCGGGATACGTGTGTGGGTTTGGGGTTTCTGCGTATCGCGACGCGTCGGGGTAGTTTCAGGCGCGTAATCACACGCTTTAGCGTATCGCGCACACGCGCGCTTGGTTTGCGACGTGGGTTTCTAGTTTGGCCTAAATATCACGTTTTTGTGGATTTGAGCTTATATGTGATATATTGTGTGATTCTAGGTTCGCAGGCGAGTGAGACGGACGCTGCGAAGAAGGGGAAGCAAGTCGTCGGCTACACTTAGCGTGAGACTTCGGTGAGTAGATTTAACATCTACGGGGAAATCGCCCGTATGGCGTTATGCGTCAGGACTGATAGGACCTTGTAGCAGCATATTACATTTACATACATTGACTGTTCATGGCTACTATTTAGTGCATACCGCATTCCCTGCTATATGTTTATAAACTAGAATTGATAGAACATCGCACCATTACTAACGGTTCATGTTGCACGAGCACTATCCTGCATGTTACACACACACCGTTAGTAATTGCCATGACACTCACAATGTAGAATTTCCATGATCATTATGCTGTAACTCATCTTTGATGTGACTTGACATGATATTCATACTTGATGCCCATATTACATCGCATTAACTTGTACGTTGGTTTTTGGATCACATGAAATTTCTGGATTTGGGACCCGTGGCTATTTCAAAAGAATATGTAATCATTTAAAAACCCGGTTTCCCTTGATATGTTATTTCGGTGCGTCCACCATGTGTTTTCTCGGTGTGAGAGTGATATATGTGAACCCGGATCGAGGAGTTGGATGAGACCGATTACGGGTACATGGTGGACCCGGTATGGACCCCGGGGCGAGAACGGTTTCGCTGTGTAGTAGACGGTGAGCCTGGCAGAGGGACCACTACCTACCGGTGATTGGTTTGACCTGGCGGTTATCCGGAGGATGCTGACCAGAGTCGATAGATGGATGCGGGATGATCCGTGCTGCCGGGGCTGAGGGCCGATACCGCAGACGGAGCCCGTGGGCTGACCCGGACGGACGGGGCCCGAGGGATGAGGATTTGCGTGTCGATGCTGGACACGAGTACTTATGATATTTGGGTGCCGATGTTGGGCACTCGTGATTCGCAGAAATTTACTGGATTGGAGGGCCGATGAGAGTGTCGGGGCCTGAGCTATTTCGGGATCTGGGTGCATTGATGGACACCTATTATATATTCCACGTTGACATTCCTTGTAGATGTTATGTTTCCCATGCTCAGTATTCATTATTGTATCTCATCCTGTAGTTATATTACCTGATAGAGTACTTGCATGACTATTGCACATACTGCTTATCACGCATTGATATCATCTGCTGGCATATGATAGAGTAGCGCAGTACGTGCATACTCGCGATTACCTTTATATGTTATCTCTATTCACGAGTTGGCAACTCACCCCCGTTGTGCCATAGTATTTGCAGGTTGCCCCTCGGAGTAGTCGCGGCAGGCTGCCTTTTGTATCTTTTGGCTACAGATACCACTACAGTTGGTGCGAGAGCTGTTTCGCTTTTAGGTGGGTTGTGGTATCTGATTACTTTTATTGTACCCCTTTTGTATCTAGTATTCTCCATCTACCATATATGTACTGGACTTAGTGACAGTGTGAGGACGATGATGTATATTTTCTTTGTATTTTGGTGTCGAGCTCGTGGGAGCCGACGGTTTATTTATTACAGTTTGTTATTCTGTGATGTTTACTTATTGCTCATTCTTCGCTATGGCGTCGTATATTACTCTTGTGATGATGTTTTCCGCCGTTGGGCGTGGTTGCTCCCGTTTAGGAATGTTTGTTTCATTATATCTCATTTTCACTCATATCCTGTTTTATACCCGATTTCGGGGTTACTTTTACAAAGGAAATGCTGCCAAAATTATTTAAATAATAACGTAACTTTAAAAGAACTTATTGAACTATTTAAGGTTTTCTAAATGTCTTAATTAAATGTTTTCAACACCCGCTACTTTAAAATGGTTTTGATTTCTGGGTTCGGCTTACTTAGTCGCGTTACGCCTGTAGACGTTGCGTGGTTAAGTGCCGGTCACGAGTCGAAACATTCGGGTCGTGACAAAGTTAGTATCAGAGCGTAGGTTTTACCTTTCGGAGTGTAGGATGACCTTGGTATGATGGAGTAGGTAGCTGAAGCAGAGTGGCGTAGCGTGTGTATGTTCCGCGGCATACTCACGACACGGTACTCCGCCAAAGCGACCTTAGGACTTATTGATTTAAATTCCTTCTTGAGTATATATATATATATATATATATATATATTCTTGTGATTCGATTTCCGTATTCTTATCGAATCCTAATTTCCTTTCAGCCATTATGCCGCCAAAGACTACGAGAGCACAGAGAGCGGCCGCGAGGGCCGAGATTCGAGTTGATTCGTCTGAGACGAGGACTGATCCGGGCAGTACACCGGTTGTTCCCGAGCAGGTTGTTCCTCCCATGACAGATCAGATCGCCACGCTAGGGGCTGGTATGCAGGAGATGCGCCAGACGGTGGGATCCAGCATGCAGGAGATGCGCCAGATGATAGGATCGCTAGTTGAGACGCTTCGAGCGCAGCGACCAGAGGTAGCTCCACCCGTTACAGAGACCGCGATGGTACCTACCGCATAGCCAGTTTCCCCTGCAGCCACGGAGGTGATTACAGTATCGTTATCAGAGTTCATGAGGCTGAAGCCTCCGGTCTTCACAGGCACCGATACAGCCGAGGACCCACAGTCTTTCATTGATAGGATGGCTCGAATATGTCGTTCCCTCAGATGCGCAGATGCGAGATGGGTTGAGTTCGCGAGCTTTCGCCTGGAAGGTCTTGCGCAGAAGTGGTGTGATTTAGTTAAGAGGGGCAGAGCGGCAGGTCTTCCTCCTATGACCTGGACAGAGTTCGTGGCACTGTTCCATGCCCGCTTTCTCCCACTGAGTGTCAGAGATGCTAAAGCACGCAGGTTCGAGTACTTACGCCAGACTCTGGAGATGTCAGTGGTAGAGTATGACGTACTGTTTACAGAGCTAGCAGTTTATGCCCCGTATTTAGTGGCTACCGAGGAGATGCGAGTTAAGAGAGTTGTCCGAGGCTTGCTCACACCACTGTTCCTTACAATCATCGCGCAGCATTACGAGATATACGCAGCAGCTGTAGATGCAGCCTTATTAGTCGAGGAGCGCCTTGCTGAGACTTCGATAGTTCCAGAGCCGAAGAGAGTTCGTGCAGATACGTCAGTGCAGAGACAGCCCTTTCGGCACCGTGACAGGCACCTTGCAGGTGGCAGAGATTCGGGACGAGGCAGGTTGTTTAGCTCCTATCCCCAGGAGGGTCAGCGACCACCATCGGGATGTTACCGTTGCGGGAGTTCTTATCATCATGTGCGAGATTGTCCTGAGATACCCCGAAGTGAGGTGGCAGCACCACATGTCACATTACCACCTTCACCACCCCAGAGGGCGTTGCCTATTGTACCTACGGTTACTCCGCGTTAGACTCGTGCACAGAGAGGTCGTGGTCGCGAAGGATTTGTTCATAGAGGACGAGGTGATCGAGGCAGAGGACAGCCAGCTGCCGGCAGGGGATAGTCAGTCGCAGGTGGGGGACAGACGCGAGTTTTTGCTTTGACGCATCAGGACGCGCAGGCGTCCAATGCGGTGGTCTCAGGTATCCTTCCAGTATGTTCTGTTGATGCACACGTGTTGTTCGATCCCGGATCCACGCACTCGTACGTATCCACACACTTTGTGCCGAGTTTGGGTAGAGAGTCCGGTTTGCTTGATCAGCCGCTTGTTGTGACCACTCCTGTAGGAGAGTCGTTTGTTGCTAGGCACGTGTTCCGATCCTGTACCGTCTGTATTGGCGAGAGAGAGTTGCCTGTCGACTTGATCCTTCTTGATATGTTGGACTTCGACGTTCTTTTGGGCATGGATTGGTTAGCCACGTGCTATGTTTCTGTGGACTGCCGTGAGAAGACAGTTAGATTCTGTTTTCCCGGTGAGTCGGTTTTTGTTTTGTTGGGAGACCGTGGTGCCGCCCCTCACAGTGTGATTTCTTCTTTTCGCGCTGGACAGCTTTTGAGGAAGGGATGTCAGGTATTTCTCGCCTATGTTTGCGATGCTAGCGCTATAGAGGTTCCATTGGATCAGGTTCCGGTTGTTAGCGAGTTTCCTGATGTGTTCCCTGACGAGCTTCCTGGGTTACCGCCCGAGTGCGACACTTCTTTCTGTATTGATTTGGTTCCTGGCACGGGGCCTATTTCTATACCGCCTTATCGGATGGCCCGGCGGAACTTCAAGAATTGAAGGGTCAGTTACAAGATTTGCTGGATAAGGGACTTATTCGACCCAGTATTTCCCCTTGGGGTGCTCCAGTCCTGTTCGTCAAGAAGAAGGACTGCAGTTTGCGTCTGTGTATCGACTACCGTCAGCTGAACACGGTGATAGTGCAGAACAAATATCCTTTGCCACGCATCGACGATTTGTTCGGCCAGCTTCAGGGAGCAGGATACTTTTCGAGGATCGATTTACGATCGGGCTACCATCAGCTGCGGGTTCGACAGGAGGACATTCCTAAGACAGCTTTCTGTACGCGCTACGGCCATTATGAGTTTTTGGTGATGTTGTTCGGACTCACCAATGCGCCAGCAGCATTTATGGACTTGATGAACCGTATTTTCCGGCCATATCTGGATCTGTTCATCATAGTATTCATTGACGATATCTTGGTGTATTCCCGGAGTAGTGAGGAGCACGAGCAGCACCTGCGGATTACACTGCAGATTTTGAGGGAGCACCAGCTTTACGCGAAATTCTCCAAGTGTGCTTTCTGTCTGGACAGCGTAGACTTCTTGGGGCATGTGATTTCACGAGACGGTATATGTATAAACCCGAGGAAGATCAAGGCCGTTCAGCGTTGGCCCAGACCCACATCAGTTACGGAGATTCGCAGCTTTTTGGGGTTGGCCGGTTACTACATGCGATTTGTGCAGGACTTCTCCAGTATTGCTACACCTTTGACCGGGTTGACCCGGAAGGGAGTTCCTTTCGATTGGACGGAGGAGTGCGAGCACAGTTTTCAGCAGCTACGGACTCGGCTGACTACGGCACCGGTGTTATCATTGCCTTTAGGATCATACGGATTTGTGGTCTATTGTGATGCTTCTCGAGTGGGGCTAGGGTACGTATTGATGCAGCATGATAGGGTGATCGCGTATGCTTCGCGACAATTGAAGAAACATGAATAGAACTACCCCACTCACGATTTGGAGATGGCTGCAGTGGTCTTTGCACTTAAGATCTGGCGACATTACCTATACGGCGAGTCGTGCCAGATATTCACTGATCACAAGAGTTTAAAGTATATGTTTCAGCAGCGAGACCTGAACTTTAGACAGCGCCAATGGATGGAGTTAGTGAAAGATTACGACTGCGAGATCTTATATCACCCGGGCAAGGCGAATGTAGTGGCGGATGCTTTGAGCAGGAGGCCCGGGGGTAGTCTATCTTGTTTGAGCGCAGTACAGGGACAGTCGTCGGCAGATTGGCAGATATTATGCGACAGCCGAGTGCAGTTCGAGTTCACACCGATCGGAGCACAGATTGCGCATGTTCGTGCACGCCCACAGTTGCTTGACCGGGTACATGAGGCACAGCACAGTGATGACCGATGTTCATAGATTAGGACGCAGATTGGACAGGGCAGATTTTCAGAGTTCGTGATCGATGATCAAGGGATGCTGAGATTTGGGACTAGACTGTGCATACCAGATGCTGAGGGGCTGCGGCGTGAGATTCTTGAGGAGGCACATCGATCAGTGTATGGCGTCCATCCCGGTTCCACCAAGATGTATCATGATATGAGAGATGTTTACTGGTGGGACAAAATGAAGAGGGACATCGCAGATTTTATGTCGAGATGCCTGACTTGTCAGCAAGTCAAGGCCGAGCACCAGAGGCCCGCGGGAGAGCTACAGCCGTTACCCATTCCGGAGTGGAAATGGGAGCAAATTTCGATGGATTTTGTTGTGGGTCTACCCAGGACTAGGCGAGGGTATGACTCCATTTGGGTGATTGTGGATCGTTTGACGAAAGCGGTTCACTTCCTGCCAGTGAAGACGACTTTCGGATTTGCTCAGTATGCCCAGATTTACATCGACGAGATAGTACGACTGCATGGAGTCCCGACGTGTATCGTGTCCGACAGAGGCACCCAGTTTACCAGCCGACTATGGAAGAGACTTCAGGAGGCTTTGGGTACACGCTTGAGTTTCAGCACAGCATTTCATCCACAGACCGACGGCCAGTCAGAGCGGACGATTCAGACTCTTGAGGACATGCTCCGAGCGTGCGTTTTAGACTTTGGTGGTAGCTGGGATCATCATTTACCCTTGGTGGAGTTCTCCTACAACAATAGTTTCCAGGATGCTATTCACATGGCACCATTCGAGGCTCTGTATGGGAGGAGATGTAGATCGCCCGTCTGCAGGACAGAGCTCGGTGAGAGCAGTATTTTGGGGGCCCAGATCGTACAGGAAACGACCGAGAAGATACAGCTGATTCGAGACAGGATGAGGACAGCTCAGAGCAGGCAGAGATCGTATGCTGATAGGCGCCGCCGCAGATTAGAGTTCGTAGTTGGAGATCACGTTTTTCTGAGGGTCTCTCCGATGAAGGGAGTGATGAGGTTTGGACGGAAGGGGAAGCTTAGCCCCAGATTCATAGGTCCCTTTGAGATCCTCGAGAGTGTGGGCGCAATGGCTTATCGTTTGGCTCTTCCACCCGACTTCCCAGATGTTCACCCCGTATTCCACGTGTCGATGCTTCGCAGATACCTACATGACCCTTCGCACTTGATTCAGCATCAGACCGTTCAGCTCGAGCGCGACCTTTCGTTCAACGAGCAACTAGTCGTGATATTGGACCGGCAGGTGAAGAAACTTAGATCGAGGGTCTTGCCACCAGTGAAGGTGATTTGGCGCAGCCCGAGTGGAGAAGAGATCACTTGGGAAGCCGAGAGCGAGATGCGGAACAAGTTCCCTCATCTCTTTGAAGGTATGTGTAGCTTTATATTTTCAAATTCGGGGACGAATTTCTTTTAAGGGGGGAGATTGTAACACCTTGGATGTGTTTAGTGGCTAATTATATTTAAATAAAGGGTTTTTAATAAAAGGTTTACCAAATTGAGTTTCAAATATTTTTTCCAAATTTAATAAATATTTTTCTAGAATTTTCCTAGGCTTGCACACACATATGCATGTAAACTAGGATTTTAAATGGGGTTATACCATGATTAGTACCATGGTGGGTTTAATAATGGGGATTAAGTCTTTTGGGTTTTAATTTGAATTTTTATTGGGGTGTTGACTTGGTGAGAATGAGAGAGAGAATGCATCATGGCAAAAGCCATGCTTGCATTTAATGATGAGAGAGAAAGGAGGGGTTGACATTGAGAGTTATGATTTCCTCTCATTCTTGTGCTCATTCTTTCAACCTCACTCTCACACTCACACACCCACACCATCTCAGCAGCAGCAGAAGCAAGCTCAGCAGCAGCAGAAGCAAGCACAGCAGCAGCCAGAAGCAGCAACAGTGAGCAGCAGTAGCAGCAATTAGCAGCAGCAACAGCCACAACTCGAGCTGCAGCTCCTTCCCACCACTCCTTCTTCTTCCTCCAGCTCCTTAGGGTCGAGTGTGGGGTATACTTCTTGAACTTACCCCCTAGTTTGCTTAATTAGTGTAGCTTAGCTTCGATTAGTGATTAATGGTGCGTTTTAGTGTGATATGTGGTAATTAGGGGGAATCTTGACCAAATGATGTATGAATTGGTTTTAGTAAGTTGATGGAATGTTGTTAGGGCCATATTAACCTAGCTGTTAGAGATAGTGCCCTCATAGTCAATTATTGGATCACAGGTACGTGATTGCAATGATTGCGGAGGACCTATACCGGTAGGACAGTCTTACTCAAGATGATAGTATGCTATCTGGTTTGCCTTTATCAGTCGTGTACATGATCAGGTGACTGATTACATGTTACACTTTGATAGAGCCCTTAGGATCTTGCTTTACTACCAACAGTATGATGGCGATCATATACGTGAGAGTTGGGTGGTTTATACGCATATCCTTAATTGTGGTCCCTAGTCGTGGGAGTTTCGAGACAGGGCATCGATACTCCGGAGTAGACTAGTGTGTACAGTCGAGACCCCGACGAGGGGCGGTGGCCGGTCTCACAATCCACTGGTGTCAGTTGGATCACCTAAGATGTATACAGGTGCTCATTGGGTTATGAGTACACCGGACAGGACTCGCCGGGAATCTGCTAGTTAGTATTATATCTACCGTCAGATAGCAGTTCCCTGGTGACATGTGTACAGGTTAGTTCATCGACCTGAGGTCATCATTTGTTTCGTGTGAGTTCCCACTGTGCTTTGATTTCTACCCTACCACGGCTCAAAGGAGTCGTGCAAACAGGTAGTTTTTGGGTACAGTCCCGAGCCATATGGAGGCACGTGAGCGGATCGGCAGGGGATTCGTCTCTCCCGGTATTGGGGGCGAGGTCGTGCTGTGTCTAGGAGAGCCATTACACAAAGTCCATGGCCATGGCAGGAGATTTACTGGTAGGTACTCCAGTAGTATCTCAGGGTGTTATTGGGCTTCACTCCGACACGACTTATACTGCTATTGGGGGTCTGACGTTACTAGCCCCCTAGGCAGATATGCGATACTCATAGACGAACGGACCGGAATGTATATACATTGTCACTGTTAGGCTCAGTAGGGTTTTCCGGATGAGTGCGCTCATCGGCATCCCTTGAGGTCAGTCCATGGGCAGCCGTTACGCATTGCTAGTGCCGCTGACGGTTTGTGGTTAAACCCACTGCCAGGGTACTGACGAGTCATTAGAGTCCCCCACAGACAGTTTCCCAAGTTCGGGCGAAACGTTGTAGAGGCCGTATGGTTTTATGGAAGGGTTCGGAAAATGCACGTGCGTTTACGCACGTGTTATTTTTCGGGCAGATAATACTGGTCGGCTTTGGTTTAAGCCGAATCCGAGTATTATATCGAGTAGGTATAATAACTTTGTCTCAGTTGCATTTGTATTCGGTCGGAATACAAATGCGGGTATATTTATACAGTTTCGGGGTTATCCTAAAAGTCGTTTCAGGATCACTTTTGGAAGTTGCCAGTTTCCAGTTTTCTATCAGCCGTCTTTGAACATTCAGTTAAAGACGGATTTATCTTTTCTTGGATGAGAGAGAGTCATGCTTCTAGAAGCTTCTAGAAGGTTCTAGATGATGACTAGGCTTCATGACTCATTAGTGCATTAATGGGTTTTTGATGATGTGTTTAATGACTCATGCTTTGATATTAATGGTTTTGTTTTCCTTAGGATATTTGTTCATAATATCTTTTGCTTAAGGTTACTCTCCCCTCTCCTACGGTCACCTCCCTCCATGATAAAAGTGGCCGGCCCCCCTCTCCTCCTCACTTCACTTGTTGATTTCATTTTAGAGAGAAAAGATTATGATAGTATTTGGGGTGCATGGAATTTTACAGTTCATTTCATTCCATCACCCAATTCCCTCGGCAACTTCATTAACCGATCGTCCACGGATTTGGACGAAGTGAGACAAAGTCATCTACTCATTCTCTACATCATTCTTGGTCGTCTCTTTTAGCAAACTTGACGATCGAGTTGCCTCGAGTCAGAGGCGGGAGCCCGTTTAAAGAATCGTCGACGTGGTGCCACCTCGAAGAAGGAATCGGAGATCGACGAGATCGGAGCAGCCGCAACGGAGCGTGGGATGATGGTTGAAGAACGAAGGATTCGGATCGTTCGGTATAACCTTTCTACACTCTTTACAGTTTGTTAGTTTAGCAACAATGGCAGATCCGGGTTAAAGTATACGATAGCGCCAGTTTAAAAGTTTTTGTTCCGCATTTGGCGTCTGTAGACGGCCGGGGCGCTAGCGTAGACTTACACTAGCTTAGCCCCCAATTGCACTAAAATACCACCAGATCACTATTTGATGCAAATTCACAGTTTTTTAGCAAAACCTAGCTTTCTGCAAACTGCTATCGACCCAGTGTATTCAGATTAAAATTAAGTTGACTGCAGTATAGTTGTGAGGTGCTGATCCCATATGTAGAACACGACCCCCAAATTCCATACTGAGGCCACCGGAAAATTGATTCTGGCCGCAATTTGCGGCCAGATGGGGAGGGAATGGGGTTAGGTTTGGCTCTATTGGTGTCTGCTGCAACCCTTAGATTCATGGCATGTATAATTTTATTTGATTCTTGCTGTAGTAAAATCTGGAGCTAAATACCTGTCTCTCGTATTTTTCTTAAACCTTCGCGACACGCGTGATACGTGTGTGGGTTTGGAGTTTTTGCGTATCGCGACGCGTCGGGGTAGTTTCAGGTGCGTAATCACACGCTTTAGCGTATCTCGCACACGCACGCTTGGTTTGCGACGCGGGTTTCTAGTTTGACCTTAATATCACGTTTTTATGGATTTGAGCTTATATGTGATATATTGTGTGACTCTAGGTTCGCAGGCGAGTGAGACGGACGTTGCGAAGAAGGGGAAGCAAGTCGTCGGCTACACTTAGCGCGAGACTTCGGTGAGTAGATTTAACATCTACGGGGAAATCGCCCGTATGGCGTTATGCGTCAGGGCTGATAGGACCTTGTAGTAGCATATTACATTTACATACATTGACTGTTCATGGCTACTATTTAGTGCATACCGCATTCCCTGCTATATGTTTATAAACTAGAATTGATAGAACACCGCACCATTACTAACGGTTCATGTTGCACGAGCACTATCCTGCATGTTACACACACACCGTTAGTAATTGCCATGACACTCACACTGTAGAATTTCCATGATCATTATGTTGTAACTCATCTTTGATGTGACTTGACATGATATTCATACTTGATGCCCATATTACATCGCATTGACTTGTACGTTGGTTTTTGGATCACATGAAATTTCTGGATTTGGGACCCGTGGCTATTTCAAAAGAATATGTAATCATTTAAAAACCTGGTTTTCCTTGATGTGTTATTTCGGTGCGTCCACCATGTGTTTTCTCGGTGCGAGAGTGATATATGTGAACCCGGATCGAGGAGTTGGATGAGGCCGATTACGGGTACATGGTGGACCCGGTATGGTACCCCGGGACGAGAACGGTTTCGCTGTGTAGTAGATGGTGAGCCTGACAGAGGGACCACTACCTACCGGTGATTGGTTGGACCTGGCGGTTATCCGGAGGATACTGACCAGAGTCGATAGATGGATGCAGGATGATCCGTGCTGCGGGGCTGAGGGCCGATACCCCAGACGGAGTCCGTGGGCTGTCCCAGACGGACGGGGCCCGATGGATGAGGATTTGCGTGTCGATGCTGGACACGAGTACTTATGATATTTGGGTGCCGATGTTGGGCACTCGTGATTCTCAGAGATTTACTGGATTGGAGGGCCGATGAGAGTGCCGGCACCTGAGCAATTTGGGGATCTGGGTGCATTGATGGACACCTATTATATATTCCACGTTGACATTCCGTGTAGATGTTATGTTTCCCATGCTCAGCATTCATTATTGTATCTCATCCTGTAGTTATATTACCTGATAGAGCACTTGCATGACTATTGCACATACTTCTTATCACGCATTGATATCATCTGCTGGCATATGATAGAGTAGCGCAGTACGTGCATGCTCGCGATTACCTTTATATGTTATCTCTATTCACGAGTTGGCAACTCACCCCCATTGTGCCACAGTATTTGCAAGTTGCCCCTCGGAGTAGTCGCGGCAGGCTGCCTTTTGCATCTTTTGGCTACAGATACCACTACAGTTGGTGCGAGAGCTATTTCGCTTTTAGGTGGGTTGTGGTATCTGATTACTTTTATTGTACCCCTTTTGTCTCTAGTATTCTCCATCTACCATATATGTACTGGACTTAGTGACAGTGTGAGGACGATGATGTATATTTTCTTTGTATTTTGGTGTCGAGCTCGTGGGAGCCGACGGTTTATTTATTACAGTTTGTTATTCTGTGATGTTTACTTATTGCTCATTCTTCGCTACGGCGTCGTATATTACTCTTGTGATGATGGTTTCCGCCGTTGGGCGTGATTTCTCCCGTTTGGGAATGTTTGTTTCATTATATCTCATTTTCACTCATATCCTGTTTTATACCCGATTTCGGGGTTACTTTTACAAAGGAAATGCTGCCAAAATTATTTAAATGATAACGTAACTTTAAAAGAACTTATTGAACTATTTAAAGTTTTCTTAATGTCTTAATTAAATGTTTTCAACACCCGCTACTTTAAAATGGTTTTGATTTCTGGGTTCGGCTTACTTAGTCGCGTTACGCCTGTAGACGTTGTGTGGTTGAGTGCCGGTCACGAGTCAAAACATTCGGGTCATGACATGCCTCGTCGAATGAGGTGCTGGATATTCAGAACCGAATACCGATGTGCAAAGCAAAAGGAAATGTCTGTAATGTCAGTTTTTTTTTTAAAAAACTTGGTTCCAATAATATCATATAGGTTTATTTTTCCTTGCATTAATCAAAATTAACGCGGTCCCATCAATTAATCCATATCACACCAGAAAAAAAGGAACGAAAATAAAATGTGCGTATATGCCACCCGCATTCGCCACGGGGCCCCGTCATGCACCGTTAGGTTACTTAACTAACGGCAAAGCGGGGGCTAGACTAGCGCGGATGCAAAACATATACAACATCTACTAGTATATATAAATATATATATATAACATTCATCCCAGGCATGATATAAGAAACATCACAGAAGATCGATAAGCAATACAGAATAACAGATAATCTAGGAGCCCTGGGTTTCCTTTGAGCCGCAAATGAAACCCGACGTTTCCAGGTCGTGTGGATGCCTATGCAATGTAAAACCTGGACCCCTACGAGTGCGGCAAGTTACCCGCCAATCTCAGAAGTGAGGCAACCCCAATCAACAAAGTGAATGGGCCACCCAGCACTTCACGGAATCCGGTAACTTGAGCACCCCTCCGTAGGTAATCCTATACCCCCTATGAATGTGGCGAATAGCCCGCCAATTCTAGAGTGAGGCTCCCTCCGTCTCAACGCCATAAAATGCGGGCATGTTGCCCTCTAGAACCCGGCTATTCGAGCGCTCCACCATGGGGTAATCCTAGTACAGAAAAGAAATATATATATACAATGGCGACATCAACCTCAACCCGATCGTGCCCCAATAAAAGAATATACAATCTGGCAGAGACAACAGTCCACATGTCGGACGCTCATCCCCGCAATAACGAATATACAAATGAATCTAAACTGTACAACTACCATTACACTAGAGGCTATCCCACACGACGATCCGAACATAGCCATCACAGATATCAACATCACAGCAGTATAAGCAAGTATGTGCAACCCCGTCTAAACGACATATAGCAAATAGACGACGTTTGAAAAACACATACACCACATCACAGATATCAACGATACAAAATTTCAAGTTTTGAAACTTTTCAAGTTCCCCCTAAAGCAAAGACAACATTAAGTGAAATATGGGGAAATTAAACAAGACCAAAAACACCAATTTACAGAACCCCAGACACTGCATGAAAACGAGGCCCATAAGTGAATAGTAAAAAGGTGAGGCCGGTTTTTTGTGCAATGTGGCCGGCCAAACTTATATCAAATTGCCTCGTTCTCATTCTGTGTCATACTCATGTCTAAACTAAGTCTCTGCACTTGTTTAAAAAAATTTCAAAGATCAAAAAAATTTCAGAATAGAAATTGGGTTTTGAAATCGGAATTTTTCGGTTTTAAAACTAATGTATCGTCTACTACTAGTTTCTAATGTTTGGGTAGCTCTGATACCATGTTGGAGTTTGCCAGCGCCCCAACCACCTACCGTGGCCGATGCGGAACAAAAATTAGCATTTAAAAACTTGGCGCTAAGAAAACCGTCCTAGAATAGAAATCAAACATGAAACTAGCAATCTAAAAGAGTGTAATCTACTGTGATAGAAGGTATTATACCGAATGATCCGGGTTCTTCGGTCTTCAACCATCTCCCTTAACTCCTTGAGGTCCTTTGGATCGAGCTTGGCCGCCAGTATTCCTCCGTCGAAGATGATCCACCCGAGAGATGTAGCTCATGGCTCTAGCTCCACACTAATGATCAAGTGAAGCAACTAGGGACTTTAGATGGCTAGTCTAGAATGCCTAGGATGTAGTGGAATATTCTAAGAGTTTATCTATCTCACCTCCTCTCTTGATTTTCAACTCATGAGATTGTAGAGAGGGGGTTGAAGATGAAGGTGGGGGAACTCAAGAAAGGAAATAGGAGAGTGAAGCTAATGGTGAGAGTGAGAAAGCCATCTCAAAAATGAACTATGCAAGAATTTTCATTAAGTCATCAAGTGTGGAAAAATAATATGAAGTATAGTTTTATAAAACATATTTTTCCACTTAAAAATTCCCACCATGCTTGAATAGTTTGCATAAATGAATTGTTAATTCATTTGTGCAACACTATACAAGCATGGTTGTCACCATACTCCGCTCTCTCCTTTTTCCACCTCATTTCCCATTTAAAGTAAATGGAAAACTCCAAGATGAGGTGTCCACCTTCTAGAATATTTTTCATATAAATACATATTACACTCTACTGTATATACATACCTGTATTCGTACTGAAATACGAATACCCAAAGAGATAGAATAACATAAAGAACATAATACTAGAATATATATATCGAAATACATATACGTAAATTATTAAATCAATATCTGATTTAATAATCCGGCTCAAACCCGAGCCGGCTAGTATTATCAACTGTCCGATCGAAAGTCCAGCCACATAGTACAATCAATCGATCGGAAACCTGCACGTATCCAATACGGCTACTACATCATTTCTCCTGAACCAGGAAAACTCTCTGTGTGGGACTCTAAAGACTCCTCAATACGCTGGCAGTGGGTTTAACCACAAGCACGTCAGTGGCACTAGCTATACGTAACGGCTACCCAGGTATTGAGCAAAAGGAAGGCCGATGAGCAAACTCATCCAAACCCCTACTAAGCCTGTCAGTGACAATCTCCATACAGTCCGGTCTGTTCATCTAAGAGTATCGCATATCGGGTCTATGGGGTGGATAAAGTCAGACCCCTAATAACACGATATTTCGTGTCGGTATGAAGCCCATCACCTACTGAGAAACTACTGATCCAAATCAGTAATTCTCGTCTACCTTGGTTAAGGATTTTTGGTGATGGTCACCCGTGCACAACACGACATCAACCCCCAATACCAGGAGAGACGAATCCCGGACGATCCGCTCTCTGCCTCCATGTGGCTCGGGACTGTACCCAACTAAAACTTATTTGCACGACTCCTTTAAGCCGTGGTAGGGTAGTAATCAAAGCACAGTGGGAACTCACACGAGACAAATAACGATCTCAGGTCGACTGACTAACATGTATTCATGTCACCCGGAAACTGCTATCTGACAATAGGTATAATACCATCTAGCATGTTCCCGACGAGTCCGTCCAGTGTACTCATAACCGAATGAGCACCTGTATACTATCTTAGGTGACTAACTGACACTAATGGCTTATGAGACCGGCCACCGCCCCTCGTCGGGGTCTCAAAAAGTATACACTAGTCTACTCTAGAGTATCGATGTCCAGTCTTGATACTCCCTCGACTAGGGACATTTAAGGATGTGCTTATAGCCCACCCGGCTCCTACGTATATGATTGCCATCATATTACTGGTAGTCAAGCAAGAATCCTAATCAACATGTAATAGTGATCTGTAATACCACATAATGCATATACATGATGATAAAGGCAAACCAGATAGCATGCTATCATTTTGAGTAAGACTGTTCTACCCGTATAGGTCCTCCCTCAATCATCACAATTTCATGCCTGCAATTACAATAATTAACTTGTGGGCACTATAGCCAACACCATAAACCTAAACTAGCATAACATGAGAGGAGATAACTACTATGATAGAAGTTCTCACCCAAGGATCCGTGTCCTTCGGTCTTCTATCCTCTTCGTTCGCTCCTTCCTATCTCCTTGATCAAGCTTTTTCATCACTCTTTGCTCCTCCGATTTTCCTAGATCGTGTTTGATGTTCGGTCTTCCTCCATCGAAGATGATCCACCCAAGAGATGCAGTCCATGGATCTAGCTCCACACTATAGGTCTAGTAGAGCAACTAGAGACCTTAGATTTCTAGTCTAAGGATTTTAGGATGTAGTGTAAGGTTCAAAGTGTGATTCTATCTCACCTCCTCTCTTAATTTTCAACACATGAAAGTGTAAAGAGAAGGTTGAAGATGGAGGTGGAGGAGCACAAGAGCAAGAGAGGAGAGTGAAGAAAAATGGTGAGACCAAAAAAAATGAAGCATATAAGTGAGAGAAAAACCTCACACTTGGTTTTGTAAAACAATTTTTTGTAGGGTTACTAGGCATACTAACAAAGCTCTACAAGGCATCGACCATGCCAAAATTAAATTTTTATGTGCCGAATAACACTAAGCAAGATCGTATACTAAAGTTTAGGCGAATCAATTAGCAAGTAAACAACTTTACTCTAAAGGGATACGAAATACAACCTTTGTAGATCGGTCCTTCACTTCATTTGCTCCTTATTGAAGTCCCTTCACTGCGATCATGGATCTCCCGGACCCTTGCATGGCTTCACGAGGCGAAAGGTGCGACCTTGCTTGAAGTCTCCGAGGCCGAAGATGATCTGCGTCGAGGGAATTCCGACTCAAGCTACTACTTCACTAATTTGAGAATTAGTGAAGCAAACACCCTATACAAGAGTGCTATTCTTGATGAGGATGGAGAAATAGGAAGTGGGTTCTCTTTGGATTTTTAATTCTCACAAAGTTTCACTCTTTTTTCAAAACCCTAGCAAGCAATTTCTTTTGCTCAATGAAGAAGATGAACAAAAGAAAGTAATGAGGATAATGATCAAGTGAGAAGAGTAACCATGGTGAGTGAGTATCATATACTAACCCTTGTAGAGACTTAACCCTAGGCTAATGGTTATGGTTGGGTTAATAAAAATCCATAGTAAAAACAAAATCAAGTTGGATTAGCCAATGCATCCACAAGCTTCCACAAGCTTCATGTATTTTCAAATCCTCCACTTGATTTTGCAATTACTTTAAATATTAAAAACCCAAAATAAACATTAGCATAGTGTAAGTCTCATACACCCATGGTTTGTGTATCATCAACCATGATACAATATGATAACACATTTTAAACATATATCATATATATGTTAAAGTAGTGTACAAGTGAGAAAAACCCTAAAGTGAACAAGTGTTAGTAAATGTAAACTAGTATATCTAATATACAATTATACACTTAATTATTAAATCAATACTTGACTTAATAATCCGGTCACATCTCATATAACCGGCTAACATCCATTGTATCGACTTATCGAATCAACACTTGATTCGATAACCCGGCCATATCATATATAACCGACCGATACAAAAAGTCACGAGAATATAATACGGTATCACATATACGCATTATTCTCGGTCCCGCACATATCACATATGCGCTCCTATTTCGTTTTTCCTGAGCCAGTAAAACCTCTATGTAGGACTCTAAAGACTCGTCAATACGCCGGCAGTAGGTGATGATCACATCACGCACCCACAAGCCGTCAGCGGTACTACCTGGACGTAACGGCTACCCGGGTATTGAACGATCAGAAGGTCAGCAAGCAAGCCCGCTCCAACTCCTGTGAAAGCCTGCCGGCAATACTTCCCGTACAGTCCGGTCTCCTCGTCTGATATGTCGCATATCAAGTCTAGGGGTGGTAAACGTCAGACCCCAATAACCGATAAGTCGTGTCGATGTGAGGCTCATAACGGGTCGAGAAACTACTGGTAACACTTACCAGTAAATCTCTAATCAGCCCTGGCCAGGGACTTCCCTGTTACGGCCAATCGAGCACAGCGCAACATCAACCCCCAATACCGGGAGAGACAAAACCCTCCTATCGCTCATTGCCTCCATATGACACGGGACTGTACCCAAAAACCACCGTTTTGCACGCCCTCATGGACGTGGTAAGGTGGAAATCAAAGCACAGTAGGAATCACACGAGACTCTATGACGATCTCGGGTCTACAGACTAACCTGCACAAGTGTCACCAGAGAACTGCCATCTGACGTGAGGTATAATACCATCTGGGAGTTCTCGACGAGTCCGTCCAGTGTACCCAGTCTCCATTGAGCACCCGTATACCATCTCTGATGTCAAACACCAATGGATATGGGATCATCCATCGCCCATCTCATGGGTCAGGAAGCGTATACGCTAGTCTACACTGGTATATCGATGCCCCGTCTCGATACACCCACGACTAGGGACCTTGAAGGATGTACTTATGGACTACCATGTCCCTACTAGTATGATCCGTATCATAGTCCAGGTAGTCAAGTACACATCCTAAGGGCTTTACCAACATGTAATGATAAGACAGTATAAAGAGACAAGTATACATGTTAAAGTAAAGTGCAACCAAATAGCATACTATCATGTCGAGCAAGAAATTCCTCTCTATATATGTCCAAGCATCCAATAAAATATACATCATCTGTACAATACTGGCCTCTAGGGCATACATACAACTAACATTTTTACCAATATAAAATACCACCCATGCTTCAATAGTTTGCACAAATGAATTAAGAATTCATTTGTCAATACTATTGAGGCATAGTTCTCACCATACTCTCCTCACCTTACTTTACACCTCATTTCCCATTTAAAAGATAAATGGAAAATACAAAAATGAGGTGTCCACCTTCTAGAATGTTTTCCATAAATATACAGATTACAATCTACTATATATACATACCTGTATTCGTATAAAAACATGAATATCCAAAAAGATAGAATAACACAAAGAACATAATACTAGAATATACATATCGAAATACATATATGTAAATTATTAAATCAATACTTGATTTAATAATCCGGCTCAATCCCGGGCCGGCTAGTATTATCAAATGTTCGATCGAAAGTCCGAGTACATAGTACAATCAATCGATCGGAAACCCTGCACGTATCCAATACGGCTACTACATCATTTCACCTGAACCAGGGAACCCTCTGTATGGGACTCTAAAGACTCGACAATATGTCGGCAGTGAGTTACTGGATAAATCCATAACCACAAGCACATCAGCAGCACTAGCTGTACGTAACGGCTACCCGGGTACCTGTAGAAAAGGAAGGCCGACGAGCAAACTCATCCGGATCCCTACTGAGCCTATCTGTGACAATCTTCGTACAGTCCGGTCTCTTCATCTGAGAGTATCGCATACCGGATCTAAGGGTGGTAAACGTCAAACCCTAATAACCCGATAATTCGTGCTGATGCGGATCAGGACCAATCCGAGAAACTACTGATCAACCTATCAGTTAATCCCAACTGCCTTGGCCAAGGTCTTATGGTCCTAACCAATCGAACATAGTGCGATATCAACTCCCTATACCGGGAGAGACGAATCCCCAACAATCACCCACTGCCTCCATATGGCTCGGGACTGTACCCAACCAAAACATGTTTGCACGACTCAGTAGATCCGTGGTAGGGTAGTGATCAAAGTACGGTGGGAACTCACACGAGACAAATGATGATCTTAGGTCCAAAGAGTAACCTGTACTCATGTCACCTAAGAACTGCTATCTGACGATAGGTATAGTACCATCTAGAAGTTCTCGGCGGATCCGTCCAGTGTACTCACACCCAATGAGCACCTGTATACGATCTTAGGTGCGAAAGACCAATGGATGCGGGACCAACCATCGCCCCTCGTTAGGGCCTAGAAACGTATACACCAGTCTACTCCGGAATATCGATGCCCGGTCTCGATACTCACACGACTAGGGACCTTTTAAGGATGTGCTTATCGACTACCCAGCTCCCACAAGTATGATCGTCATCATAACGTTGGTAGTCAAGCAACGATCCTGTGGGCTTTATCAATATGTATAAATGATACGTAATAACAAGTAAAACATATGCACATGTTAAGATAAAGACAAATCAAATAGCATACTATCATATCGAGCAAGATTGTCCTGTGCATACATATGACCAAGCATCCACATGTATACATATACAATAATGGCCTCTATGGCATACATATCCAACAATCTCCCACTTGCACTAAAGCCATATATTGGTATACCGAGTACTCAATGTATGCACTAGGTCCAGTTGTTGGCGTATCGCATACCCAACATCTCAAAAAGTCGCTCGAACTGAGCTTGAGGGAGGGCCTTCATGAATGGATCCGCCGTATTGTCTTTTATGTCCACTCTCCGTACCTCGATCTTCCGGTGATCAGCGATCTCCTTGATCAGGTGATACGGTCTCAAGATGTGTCTGGATTTCTGATGGGACCGTGGTTCCTTCGCTAGAGATATAGCCCCATTGTTATCGCAATACAAATGTATTGAATCAACAATGGACGGAACCACTTGAAGTTCAGTAATGAACTTCTTCATCCAGATTACTTCTTTTGCGGCATCATTCGCAGCAATGTATTCAGCCTCCATCGTCGAGTCTGCGACGGTGTCCTGTTTGGAGCTCTTCCAACACACCGTCCCTCCATTGAGAGTAAACACAAAAGCCGATACAGACTTACTGTCATCCTTGTCACTCTGGAAGCTTGAATCGGTGAAGGACTCGACCTTAAGGTCTCCATTACCGTATACCAAGAACATTTCCTTAGTCCTTCTCAGGTACTTAAGAATGTTCTTCACAACTGTCCAATGATTCTTACCCGGGTCTGACTGATACCGGCTCACCACACTAAGCGCGTATGCTACATCTGGTCTGGTACACAGCATCGCATACGTTATAGATCCTACCGCTGAAGTATAGGGTATAGTGCTCATACGAACCCTCTCCTCATCAGTCTTGGGAGACATCTCTTTGGAGAGGATGATTCAATGTAATGCGGGTATATTACCGCACTTAGAATCTTCCATACTAAATCTCTTTAGTACGGTCTCTATGTATCTGGACTGTGAAAGTCCTAATAATCTCTTGGATCTATCTCTGTAGATCTTAATCCCTAGAATGTACGAGGCATGACCCAGGTCTTTCATGCAGAACCTTTGTGACAAGAACAACTTGACGATTGTATTATAGGAATATCATTTCCTATCAAAAGGATGCCATCCACGTACAAGACTAAGAATACGACAGTTCGTCCTACAATCTTCTTATATATACAAGGCTCATCCTCGTTCTTAATAAAGTCAAATTCCTTGACTGTTTCATCAAAACAGATGTTCCAGCTCCGCGATGCCTGCTTTAATCCATAAATGGATTTAAAAAACTTGCACACCTTCCCGCTGCTCCCACTGTCTACATAACCCTTCGGCTGATCCATATAAACGCACTCTTCCAAAATTTCGTTTAGAAAACCCGTTTTTACGTCCATCTGCCAGATTTCAAAGTCATGGAAGGTAGCAATGGCAAGTAAGATCCTAATGGATTTGAGCATAGCCACTGGAGAAAATGTTTCGTCATAGTCCACACCTGGTCTTTGACGAAAATCTTTTGCAACAAGTCTAGCCATATAGGTTTCCACCTGCCCATCTACATCAAATTTCTTTTTGTAGATCCATTTGTATCCAACGGGTTTTACCCCAGGTGGAGCAATATCCATGGTCCACACTTTATTGGCGTACATGGACTCCATTTCAGATTGCATAGTATCCAGCCATTTATCAGAGTCCCTAATGATAATGGCATACCTGAAACTAGTAGGATCATCTTCTTCTAAGATACAATCCTCTCGATCCCCGTCTATTAGAAAACCGTAGTATCTCTCAGGCGGATGAGAAATCCTACTGGATCCGCGGAGTGGTTGAGGCTCGTCCGGGGTTATTGAATCTTGAGGTTCCACCAATTCTTCAGTTTGAGTTTGTGGTTCTAGAATTTCTTCCAGTTCTACCGTGCTCCCATTTATTTCTTTTGCAAAAAATTTCCACTCTAAAAAGGTGGCGTGACGAGACATAAACACCTTCTGTTACTCGGTGTGGTAGAACAGATATCCCATCGAATGTTTTGGATATCACACAAACTTGCATAAAACTGAACGTGCCTGAAGTTTTTCTGGATTTCTTATTTTAACATCGGCCGGACAACCCCATATCTTAATACGTTTAAAATATGGTCTTTTCCCACTCCATATTTCATATGGAGTCTCAGGCACAGATTTGGATGGAACATTGTTCAATAGGTATACCGTTGTCTGAAGGGCATGTCCCTAAAATTAAAGAGGCAACTCGGCGTTACTCATCATGGAGCGAACCATGTCCAATAGGTCACGATTCCTCCGCTCCGATACACCGTTGTGCTGTGGTGTATATGGAGGAGTAAGCCGAGAGAGAATACCATTCTCTTTTAGAAAGTCCCGGAATTCTGTATTCAAGTACTCCCCCTCCCCCTCTATCAGATCGGAGGATCTTGATACTTTTTCCAGTTTGGTTCTTTACTTCGTTTTTGTATTCTTTGAATTTCTAAAAAGCTTCAGATTTGTGTTTCATAAGATACATATCCAAACCTAGAGAGATCGTCAGTGAATGTGATGAAGTACGAGAACTCACCCCTTGCATGTATAGACATCGGACCATATACATCACTGTGTATGAGTCCTAAGAGCTCTACTACTCTTTCTCCGTGTCCGGTGAACAAAAAATATGGTCATCTTTCCCTTGAGACAAGACTGACATGTTTCATAAGATGAAAATTCAAAGGTATTCAAGTATCCATCTTTATGCAACTTACTCAATCTTTTCTCTCCGATATGACCAAGTCTACAATGCCACAAGTAGAATTCATTCATTTTTGGACTCTTCCTCTTGCGTGTGTTTTGTATATTGAAAACTGTGTTTTGATTTAGAACATAGATACCATTACACAGTGTACCTTCTGCAACTAATACCTGATTAAGGTAAATATTCATGATATTTCTATCAAGAACAAACTAATATCCATCTTTATCAAGTAAAAAATGATATGATGTTGCAAACCATGGAATAATATTGCCATTTGGCAATGCTAGGTGATATTCACCGGCGGCATAAGTATCAACTTGTGCTCCATTCTCTACTCTGAGGGACATATCATCAGGTACAACCATCCTACTTTTTCTTAGTCACTGCAATAAATTACAGATATGAGATCCTGATCCGGTATCTAGTACCCAGAAAATAGGACTGACCGAAAAACAGTTCTCAATAACAAGAACACCTGAAGAAGAAGCAATAGTATGCTTCTGCTTCGTTAGGGTCATCAAGGAATTCATGCAATCCTCTTTTGCTTGCTCATACTCATGACTGTTGTCATAAGTTAGAGCCGAACCGACGTTCCCCAGCCCCGAATAAGAATTCGGATCAGTCAAGTGATACATTTTATTATCTTGATTAGGACGTGAAATGGTTGTTACCTGGAGAAAGAGAGAGAGAAAATACTCAGCGTGCGCTCTTGCAAGATTAGATTGGTTATTAGTTTATCTAATCAGGATGGTTCCCACTGTTTCCTTGAATTCTCCTTCAAACCTTAAAAGGAGAACTAGATGGGATCATTCACACCTCACAAGTTTGCTAACCATTAAGCCAGGTGAGTGTTGGTACTCCGAGGGAGGTTTTCCGTGCTCTCGCACGGACCTAATTAAAATAAACCTCGTTTCCGCAGAGGAGTAGCCACGTTGACATTTTTTTAAACACCTAATAGGTTAGTTAATTGTGAAGTGAAAAATATCTCCCAAGAGTAATCCTACTCATCAGTGAGATCGAGATCCAACTATTATTGTGTGATAAACTAGATGGAAGCCACTCTAGTCACCACACTCCAGAAGGTATGCAGCACTAACAAGTTTCCTGTATATTTAAAACTCCCGGTGTGGTTTTTACCCCTAGGACCTAAGTGACCTTGACTGAGCCAACATATCAAAGGGTCCTAATTAAGTTCAACACGTCATTATCTTGATTGCATTAGACCCACCCGTACGAGTCCTTGACTGAGCCAAAATGACCGTACGACTATCCTAACCAATCGCATTTAATGCTACAGAAGAGTATTGCATAGCTACCGAACACTACGTCTTGGCTGAGCACGACATACGTAGCACGAATACTAAACAATACTGATCTGAAATGACGGAGGGCTACGGCTAGTATTTAGCGAAAAACCGTTAACATAACGAACTTGATATTGTTGAAGGAACCAAGTAGTTTTGAAAATGAGTGGTTTATGCTCCGCTTCTGAAAACTGTGGTTTTGAAGAAAATCGAGTAATCTAATAAAATTTTGCTCAAGAGGTTACTCCCCGCGAAGGGATCTCAGCTCTTGCCTCGTCGAACGAGGTGCTGGATATTCCTGACCGAATACCACTATGCAAAGTGAAAGAATATAACTATAGTTTTTCGAAATTTGTTCCAACGACATCTTTTAGGTTTCTTATCTTGCATTAATCAAAATTAATGTTGTCCCATCAATTAATTCCTATCACACCAGAAAAGAACGAAAATACAATGTACGTATATGCCATCCGCATTCTCCACGGGACCCCATCATGCACCGTTAGGTTACTTAACTAATGGTAGAGCGGGGGCTGGACTAGCGCGGGTGCAAAACATATACAACATCTACTAGTATATATAAATATATATATATATAACATTCATCCCAGACATGATATAAGCAACATCACAGAACATCAACAAGCAACACATAATGGTGGATAATCTTGGAGTCTCGGGTTTCATTTGAGCCGCAAATGAGACCCGACGTTCCCGGTCATGTGGATAGCATGTGCAATGAAAACCTTGTTAGTTGTATGTATGCCCTAGAGGCCATTATTGTACATGAGATGTATATTATAGCGGATGCTTGGACATATATGGGGAGGACTTTCTTGCTCGACATGATAGTATGCTATCTGGTTGCTCTTTATCTTAACATGTACACTTATTGTCTCTCTGTTACATGTTGATAAAGCCTTTAGGATGTGTACTCGACCTCCGGGATTATGATGAAGATCATACTAGTGGGGCCTGGTAGTCTATGAGTACATCCTTCAATGTTCCTAGTCGTGGGAATATCGAGACGGGGCATCGATATTTCAGTGTAGACAAGCGTATATCTTCTCGACCCGTATGATGGGCGATGGATGTTCCCATATCCATTGGTGTTTGACATCATAGATGGTATACGGGTGCTCAGTGGAGACTGGGTACATTGAACGGACTCGCCGAGAACTCCCAGATGGTATTATACCTCACGTCAGATGGCAGTTCTCTGGTGACACTGATACAGCTTAGTCTGTTGACCCGAGATCGTCATAGAGTCTTGTGTGTCTCCCACTGTGCTTTGATTTCCACCTTACCACGGCTCTACTGAGTCATGCAAACAGGTGGTTTTTGGGTACATTCCCGAGTCACATGGAGGCAATCAGCGATAGGAGGGGATTCGTCTCTCCCGGTATTGGGGGTTGATGTTGCGCTATACTCGATTGGCCATAACATGAAATCCCTGGCCAGGATTGCTAAGATTTACTGGTAAGTGTTATCAGTAGTTTCTCGACCGTTATGGACCTTACATCGGCATGACTTATCAAGCTACTGGGGTCTGACGTTTACCACCCCTACACGAGATATGCGACATATCAGACGAACAGACTGGACTGTGCGGTAAGTGTTACTGATTGGATTCGCAGGAGTGTGAGCAGGCTTGCTTGTTGATCTTCTGATCACTCAATACCCGGGTAGCCGTTACGTTTAGCAGACAGCTTGCGACTTGTAGGTGTTTGATATGATCACCACCTACTGCCGGCGTATTGACGAGTCTTTAGAGTCCTACACAGAGGTTTCCTGGCTCAGGCGAAACAAATAGGAGCACGTATGTGATATGTGCGGGACCGAGAATAATACCAGTATGTGATACTGTATTCTATTCTCCCGATTTATATCATCTGTCGGTTATATGCGATATAGCCGGGTTACCGAATCAAGTGTTGATTCGATATATTGATACACTAGATATTAGTCGGTTATATGCGATATGACCGGATCATTAAATCAAGTGTTGATTTAATAATTTAATGTATAATTATATATTTGATATATTACTTTACATTAACTAGTATTGGTTCACTTAAGATTGTTTTTCTCACTTGATGTGCACATAAGGTATATATGATATATGTTTGTGTACATGATTGTATCATGCTTGATGATACATGCAAACTGTTAGTTATATGTATGCCCTAGAGGCCATTACTGTACATAGGATGTATATTGTAGTGGATACTGGGATATATATATGGAGGACTTTCTTGCTCGACATGATAGTATGCTATCTGGTTACTCTTTACCTTAACGTGTATACTGATTGTCTCTCTGTTACATGTTGGTAAAGCCCTTAGGATGTGTACTTGACTACCTGGACTATGATGCGGATCATACTAGTGGGGACATGGTAGTCTATAAGTACATCCTTCAAGGTCCCTAGTCGTGGGTGTATCGAGACGGGGCATCGATATACCAGAGTAGACTAGCGTATACCTTCTCGACCCATACAGATGGGCGATGGATGATCCAATATCCATTGGTGTTTGACATCAGAGATGATATACGGGTGCTTAGTGGAGACTGGGTACACTGGACGGACTCGCCGAGAACTCCTAGATGGTATTATACCTTACGTCAGATGGCAGTTCTCTGGTGACACTGGTACAGAGTAGTCTGTTGACCCGAGATCGTCATAGAGTCTTGTGTGATTCCTACTGTGCTTTGATTTCCACCTTACCACGTCCAAGAGGGCGTGCAAAACGGTGGATTTTGGGTACAGTCCCGAATCACATGGAGACAATGAGCGATAGGAGGGGATTCGTCTCTCCCGGTATAGGGAGTTGATGTTGCGCTGTGTTCGATTGGCTATAACCGGAAATCCCTGGCCATGGTTGCTGAGATTTACTGGTAAGTGTTACCAGTAGTTTCTCAAAATGTTACAGACCTCATATCGACACGACTTATCGAGCTACTGGGGTCTGACGTTTACCATCCCTAGGCGAGATATGCGACATATCAGACGACGAGACCGGACTATACGGTAAGTGTTACTGGTTGGATTCACAGGAGTGTGAGCGGGCTTGCTCGTTGATCTTCTGATCGCTCAATACCCAGGTGTCCATTACGTTTAGCAGACCGCTTGCGGTTGTGGGTGTTTGATATGATCATCACCTGCTGCCGGCGTATTGACGAGTCTTTAGAGTCCTACACAGAGGTTTCCTGGCTCAAGAGAAACGAAATAGGAGCGCATATGAGATATGTGCGGGACCGAGAATAATGCGTGTATGTGTTACCGTATTCTATTCTCACGATGAATGTATCGATTGGTTGTATGCGATATAACCTAGTTATCGAATCGAGGATTGATTCGATAAGTCGATACATTGGATATTAGTCGGTCATATGCGATATGACCGGATCGTTAAATCAAGTATTGATTTAATGATTTAATGTATAATTATATATTTGATATATTACTTTACATTAACTAGTATTGGTTCACTTAAGATTGATTATCTCACTTGATTGTGCACATTGTATATGATATATGTTTGTGCACTAGTTTGTATCATGTTTGATGATACATGCAAACTTGGGTGTGTGTATGCTTTAAACCTTAATTAGGTTAATGGTTAGGCTTTGGTTTACTTATTTATTCTTTTTATTTATTTTTGGCAAAATATAAGATGGTGGCTTCTTTTGTTTTCTACTTGAAGCTTCATGAAGCTTTGAAAAGCTTTGACCATTTTGTCTTTTGCCTTAACCCTAACCATTTACCTAAACCCTAGTTCATTCTCTACATGAGTTAGCCTCATCCATGGTTGCATTATGATAACCATCACTTCATTTTTCTTTTTGGAATTAATTCATTATTCTTTTTCTTCTTCTTCATCTTCTTCTTCAAGTGAAGAAAAGAAAAGTTTTCTTGAAAAATGTCAAGTGATGAAATCAAGTGAGAAATCCAAATCCAAAGTGAACCCACTTCCTATTTCTTCATCCTCTACCACTTTCCATGTAGTATAGGGTGTTTTCTTCACAAGTTTCATGACTTGGTGAAGATCGAGCTCGAGTTAGAGTTGCCTCGACGTAGATCATCTTCGGCATCGAAGTCAACGACCTAGCCCGATCTTTTCTCCGATGAAACCACCGCGAGAGTCCAGGATTCCGATGGTTGCAGCGGAGGAACGTCATCACGGAGCCAAGGAAGTGGAGGACCGGATCTACAAAGATTGTATTTCTATTCACTTAGCAATAAAGTTGTTTATTTGCATGTTTCGCCTTTGCCTCTAGTTAACGATCTAGCATTAGGGTTTCTCGGCACTCGGAAAATTTGATTTTGCCATGGTTGATAAGTTGTGGAACCTCTTGAGTGTGCCTAGGAACCCTACAGTGGTATCAGAGCCAGACTAGAGCCTTAGGCAACGCGTAGACAAAGTTAGAAACCCGATCGAACCCGAAACCCTAATCCAAATCCACTCTCTGTACATTTTTTTGAAATCGGGGATTTTTGTGAATTAAAAATATGCAGAAAAATCAGCAGGATTTTCTAGGAGTTACTGTGCAAAACGAGCGCTTAAATCAATCAAAGCGCCGCGGAACCCGTGTATTTTTATAAGTGTGAAAAAATCCAATACTTACAAAATTAATGTTTCAACCCAAAATAGATTATCTTTAGGATATGTTTGCAAAGAATCCAGATTCACCTCATTATTTTTAATTAAACATACGCATAATTATTCTTTTAAAAAATATTAGTCAGATTTCCTCTCGCGACTACTATGCTTCGCATCTTCTTTCTCGGTATTTCTCTTCTAATTCTCCATTTTTTTCTTACCAATCTCTTCAAAAATCTGCGTCTCTTTTTTCATATCTTTCATCTCCAATCCAATACCTCTGATTCTCTCATCTCCATTTATAATTTTTGCATCTTACAAAATCCTAATCTCCAAACCAATTTTTCCGATTCTCTCATCTCCATTTATAATTTTTGCATCTTACAAAATCCTTCTCTTCTAATTCTCCATATTTTCTTACTAAACTCTTCTTCAAAAATCCGCATCTCCTTTTTTGTAGCGTTTTGAAAATCGTTTCGGTGAAATTTCGGAAAATCGGTAAAATAAGGGGGTTTTCTGTAAAAAGTCAAAATACAAATATCTTATTATAAAAATTAAATATACATATTCTAGCTATGTAATTGCTATTATTTGGTGTTTATTGAGCCGCTGGTGAAATTTCAAATTTTCTGAAAAAAATATTATTTTATTATTATTTTAAGCCGTCACTAATACATTTAATTAGGGAAAATTACAAATTGGAATGAGTTGAAACAAATTTTGTGCATCATAAAACATTAAATAAAATTTTATCATGTGGTTATTGGAACGAAATCATTTGCCAAAAAGGTTTAGAAATTATTGAAGAAAAAAGGCTTTTTTTAGCGTAAATGGATGTTTGGGGTATTGTATTTATCATTTTTCATCACCCCACACCCGTACCCACACCCACACACCCCCATTCACTTCTCCCCTTGGCTGAATTCAGCAGCCCCCTCTCTTGTCCCCACTTGGTTTGCAAAAGAAAGAAAAGAAAAGAAAAGTGTAGAAAATGGATAAATGAGGTGGACTTTTGACTTTGGTTGACCTTGACTTTCACCCCCACTTTCTCTACCTCCCTCTCTCTCCTCTCCCACTCCCATTCAGCCAACCCCCCTCCCTCCTACAGCAGCAACAGCCCCCCCCCCCCAATTTCCCTTCTCTTTTCTCTTCAAAACTTCATCAAAAATTGCCCAAAATCCATCAAAAAAAATCCCAAAACCCAAATCCGACTCCTACCCATTTTAGCTTAGCCCGTATAGCATGGATCTTTATGAGAAGAGAGCATTTTGGAGGGCCATGGATTCTTGTGGATCTTCAAATATTTTTGGGTATAATTCTAAACCTTTTTGCTTAGTTGTTACTAATTTCTTAAAGCTAATTTAGTTAAGTGTTAATTTGGTTTATGTGAGTTTAATTGCATGATTTAAGATTTCAAGTTAGGGTTTGTTGTGGAAATGAGTTGTGTTTGATTGTGCATGGTTTAGTGATGTGGATTAACATATTTAGTTTTGTAGAAATCTAATCTAGTTGTTAATTACAGGTTGTTACTTGAAAAATGTCCAAATTAAACTTTTTGTTGCAAACTAGGTTTTTGATTTAATTCGAAATATGAGATTAAAAATATGGTTAGGGTTTTTATCGTATTATTAACTTTATTAAGTGTAGTTTAACACTTTAGTTCATGGAAATCCAACCTAAATTGTAGTTTGTGCATTTTTGCTATGAAATTGTAAAAAGGATATTTTGTAAACTGGAATATTAGGGTTTTTGGAATTTAACGAGATTAAATTCCGAAAATTGTTTTTATGACTTATTTAAGATATTTAATAAGTATATTGGCCGCTACATTCATTTAAACGTCATGTTTTGTACAAAAACGGCGAATTGTGCTTGCTAGATTTTCGGAAAAATGACTTTTTAAGTGAAATTGGGGTTTTTGTGAGTTTTAATCTAGTTTATATTAAAATTAGTGTTCGTGAATGTGCAAATGAGTATGATTGGATTTTTCTCGATGGTTTGACGTTTGTACATCGACATCGAGGGTTGGTTTGACTATTCTTGCATGCGTAGGCGATAGGTTTGGACCTATGCGTGGTACGCGTGCCGATTTGATTTTCGTATGCCGTTTCGATTTCGAATTTAGTTTTAATGCGATACGGTGCGTTATGATATGTAGGTACCCCATGTGGACTTCCAGACGACAAGCAAGCGCATGGCGACGTCGGCACCGGCTAGCGAGGACCAGGTGAGTAGATTTATATCTACGGGGAGAAGTCGGGTGGATGGCGTATAGCACCCCCGCAGTCCGAGGTGATGTATACGGATGCGTATACACACCTATAAATATTATATGTTGTTGGGTTTATTATTGATGTTTAAATGGATATTGGTATATCGGATTGATGAAAGGTTACGAAACCTTAGGGTATTGGGTGAACTACACATACGTACACACGCATACATACTTGCATGCATCCTTATGTCATATGTGGTTATAGGATCCTATGTGGATATGTGTTCACATGGATTTTGGGATATTGTGCTCGCATACGGATTTGAGAATGATACATGGGATTGATATGAGTCGAGGAGTTGACCTGAGATTATGATATCGGTGAAACGACATGTTATGACGGTAAAATTCATGATTAAGATACGTCTTGATATTTTAGAGGATTTTGGGAATGATGATGCCATAGCAATAGTGATATATATATGATGAAAATACCGATTTATACTAGACTGTCGATCAGTAGTCAGATCTTGATTTTTTTGTGATGATGTTGGCATTGTGCTAGACGTAGGTCAGTACCCAGATGATGATCTTGATAAAGAGAATACTTGATGAATAATATGACAAATGTGATACTGACTCGTACCCAGATTTGGGGATGCCGTACGACGGATTTACGTACGAGCTATATTTTGATGATTGATCCGCACTCTTGACTTGGGATGTCTGGTTATGGATATGATATTATTGAGGCGGGATCACCGACTGTATATATACAGGTATGTATATGTATCGACTCAGATGATAGGCGGTTTGCTTACCTGTAGTTCAGCTTGTTAGTTCAGCCGTATAGTTTAGTGTAGTTGTTAGATTAGATTAGACTCCTACCTATTTCAAAACTAGCGGATCGTGGGTATTTTAAAAGACAGGTCAAGGGATCTACGGATATTTCAAAAGACGTATCTTTTCACAAAAATACCGTAGCCCCTATTTTCAAAACCCCATGATTCGTGTTATTTCAAAAGGCACCATTTGTAGGACTATATTAGATTAAAGCAGATTAGTTATAGCTACGTCTAGTTTTTAGCTCCCGCTCATTTTGATTGCTCGCTCCGCATCGCATATTTACATTGTTATTTCATATTGCATTGTTGACATTATGCTGTTAGGACACCAGCACCATTACCGATGATGCGTATGTACCACATACACTTACTTGCCGGCTCACACACATCTTCATCGGTAATTGCCATGTCACGTACACCTTAGAAAATATTGTTTCTTAACTTAGCTTGATAGCCAGTAGTTTGACATAATATTAGTGTACATACCTTATATGCCAGCTTAGATATTGTAGTTATTACTTGTCGCTTCATGCATACTGTTATTCATTCTCATGCTTATATTCATGGTTCTACATGCTATTGATGATTCGGATTTCCATGATATTTTCTGGATTTGGAGGAAAACCGCAAAACATATATAAACTGATTTCTCTCTTTTTAAATAAAAGTGCGGTTTTTCCTATGATGTATGAGTCGTCCACCATGAGTTTGCTGATGGATTTCGAGACCCGATTCGAGGAGATGGATGGACCGTTTCGGGTACATGGTGGGCCCGGTATGGTACCCCGGGACAAGAGGAATGTGTTGTTGACGTTGAGCCTGGCTGGGGAGCACTACCTACCGGTGATATTACCCGACGCGTCGGATATCCGGAGGATACCGTCGTGGTCTTGAGATGGATGGTAGGGGCCGGTCTGGACTGACGGCGCCTTAGATATTGAGATTGAGACATTGATATTTCGAGACATTGAGATTTATGTTTTGTGTCGATGCTAGACACTGTTGATACTGATTTCATTTATGATACGTCAATTTAAAAATACGAAGGAAATCTCACTAATTTATGAAAACAGTTTCTTCATTTACATGTATTCTGTTTTCATGCATGCATACCTCATTCATATGATATATTGCTACCTGAGGCACTGACACGGGCACATGAGATTTCACTCGGGTTAGATATTTACCCTAGCCTTGTTATAGGCTGCATGTTATATACATTTTTGAGGCTATATTATGATCATTGACCTAGGATTGCGTTATTTATGCGATTTCTGTGCGTAGATATTTTTCTATTCACGAGTTGGCAACTCACCCCCGTTGTGCCCCAGTTTCTTGCAGGTTTGCCGTACAGGTTTTATTACGGCTTTGCGGGCTCAGTTTCATTCGGGTGACTTGCTAGTAGGTGGGTTTTTCTTGTATCGTACCCATCATATTACCTTGTATAATATTATTCCGTTGTATCTAGTAAATTCCATCAACCAAACATGTATTTATTGAGATAGAGACCAGTGTTGTTTACTCTTTCGACCTTAGAGTCGCTCGTTATATTTCTGGTGGTTTTGAGTTTCCTTTTGAGTTTTGATCCTCGCCGTTGGCGTTGTATATTTTATTGCTTGTGTGGTTGTGACCGTCGATTGACGAAGAGCTAGCTCCCGCTTGGGGATGCCTTTTTCTTGATTTCGTATACTATTCATGTTGTATCCCGTTTGGGGGCCAGTATTTACAAAGGAGACTCTGCCGAAATTTTCAGTAAATTTTTTGATATTTTAAAAACCGCATAATTCGGCTTATGCTATTGAAATTACTTGCTTTAAGTTGGTTTTTCCTGCACTCTACTATTTTTCTTGGTTTGGATTTCTGGGTTTTCGGTTTACTTAGATTACGTACGCCTCGAGACGTTCGTAGTTTAAGTGCCGGTCATGTTCCGTACTTTTGGGTCGTGACATTTTTCATATCTTTCATCTCCATTCCAATACCTCTGATCCCGTCATCTTCATTTATAAATTTTGTATCTTACAAAATCCTAATTTCCGATCCAATTTTTCCGAATGTCTCATCTCCGCTCTCAATCTCCAATCCCCTCTCCCTTTTCCAGCACCTTCACTCTCATGATGTTGATACTAAAGCAATCGATAATAAATAAAGAATAATAAAGAAGCGAAAACTAGGGCAATCAACAATAAAGAGGACAAGCAATAATAAAGAAAATGAGTTTAGAAAGAAATTATGGCAACTAATGATAAAGAGAGAGTAATAAAGAACCCATGGAAAACTTTACGATAAATGTTATAATATATTAGGAAACCAAAATAATTCCCATATTCTAATATCTTAATTTCTAATATCTTAAAAAATAAGGAAAATTGTTTTTAGGCCCAATTTAAAGAGATGATTTATTTTTAAACTCACGTATTTTCAAAATTGTGAAAATCCCCATACATTTTCCACCCTTTCTCCAATTTTTCTTCCCAATCTCCTCATATTTTTCTTCCCAATCTCCTCTCTCAAAATTTGCATTGTTTTCAAGCCCTCATCTCCAATCCAATTTCTCCACCCTTTCTCCAATTCCTGCATCTTCCGTTTCAAATTCCTAATCTTCCGTATCTCCACAATCATAACGGCATAAACTATGACAATCGATAATAAAGAAGGAATAATAAAAAAAAATTGAAAACAAGGGTAAGAAATAATAAAGAGGGCAAACAACAACAAATAAGATGAGTATAGAAAGGAGATAGGTTTAGAAAAGAAATTAAGGCAAACAATGATAAAGAGAGAATGTAAAGAAGTCATGAAAAGCTATAGGTCCATAACCAAAATTTTAATGCTATAATATCGGGGGACCTCATGTTCTAATATCTTAAAAAATATCAAAAGGGCAATATAGGCAATGCATACATTAATATATATAAAAATGAGGGCTTGGTTTGAAGTAAGAGAGAAATGGCTCTGAGAATTTCTCAGGGCCAATTTCGGGTGGTTGCTATTTTGAGCACATAGTATTGGTATTATTCATAATCCAACGATGGATAATATGATCAAATATGGAGGCCCATAGTGTTGTGATCTTGATATGAGACTAGCATTCATAAATAGCACCAAAATAGCAGTAAGTAATATCATCCTGGGTTGGGAGATGGTCCCATCCATGTGGCGGGGACCCACATGTCCCGCACCAACCCATGAAATTAATTTCTCATGGATTATGGACGTGAGACATTCTCATCGCCCTTATTCTCTTAAAATAATGTAAAGATATATGTTTGAGGTTTTTTTCACAAGTTTAGAATTTCAAATTAAGTTATCCAAACTGGGTCAGGAATAATTTTTCCTAAAATAATATTAAAAGGGTGTCATAGGCAATGCATACATAAATAAGTATACAAATTAGAATTTTGGGTTTAAAATAATGTCAAAATATGTTTCTAGGGTTGTCACAATTTTAGAACTTTATGAGTTTAAAAATAAGTCATCTCTCAAAATTGGTTCGGAAACGATTTTCCCTAAAAACATTGACTGATAGTTGACTTTTTGATCGGAAAATTCTCGAGTTTAACCATAGAGAGACTTCCCCTCTTCTTGCAGGGACAAGGCCAGAAATTTTTGCTTGGGGGCCCAAACCATGCATTTAAAATATATTTGTTTACTAGCTATATAACAGTATTCTTGCACTGCAAAAGAATTACATATATTAGTCAAATAAGATACAATTATATATATATATATATACACACACACACAGAGTTCACAATGGTGTAATTGTAGTTCCGTTAAAGAATGATTTGCTTTTCATCATAGTCACAAATTCGTCGTTCGGAAAGGATTTCGAGCAATAAATTAATATATGAGACGCTGGGTTTTGATTTTATGAATTATTTGCTGTATTTTGAATTATTCACTGTTTTTCACATAATTCGGGAATAATTCGCGAATTATTCGGCCAGTTCGGCAATGACGATTAATTCGGAGATTAATTCGTCTGATCAAAAATTCACGAATTATTCGCGAATTCGGCGAATAATTCGCGAATTATGTGCCTATGCTTTTCATAATAAATTGTTTTTAGAATTCAGAAATTTATTTGTTTATTTCCATAAAGATATCATAGTATTCATATAATACTAAATTTTTGCATGACAAGCTACCTTTCTAATTTGGCGAAACCAAAATCGGTACTTAGTGAATGAAATTTTGGTAGCGCTAATCTTTTCATCAATCAATTTAAATATCACCTTAAGAATAAATATGACTATACATCTAATTTAGCATATTTAGGAAGAGCATTGAAAATAATTAGAAGAAGGAATATAGCATATTTAGCAAGAACATTGATATAATTACAAGAAACAGATACATTATTTTGTAGAGTACGAGGTTCGAACCCTAAAAATCGGCCTGTGTGTTGTGTGACCACAAATTAATTAATATTAGAGAGAGTACGAGGTTCGAGCCCTAAAAATCCCATAAGGGGAAGTGACCACAAATTAATATTTTCGGGGCAAATTCGTAGGTCCCCTGGATGCGTGTGTGTTGTGTGCTTATGTTTGGTGTGCATAAATATCTTGTGTGCATAGATTAGGACTTATGGAGCCAGTGCTACAAAAAAACGAAAAAAAGTTATATTGTCAAAAAAAACTAAGCATTTTTTTCCGCTGTTAAAATCCCCCTAGCCTCGAAACGGTAGTCAAAAACCCCTTATAAATTTTTCATGCAGTATCTACATAATAACATGTTTTATCTAACCAATTCATACAAACTATTTAAATATAGCAGGAAACAGTTTAGATATCACAGGCAACTGTTTAGATATCGCCGGCAAAAATGTTTGGATAACGCAGGAAACTAGATATAGCAGGCAACTACTAAATATCACAGACAAGAGCTTTCTTGACAACTAAAAACTTTTTAGGAGGGTCTTGACAAACTTTTTGAGGCCGGGGGGTTGTTGACAACAAAAAAAATGCTGGGGGGTTTTGATAATTTGCCCAAAAAAACATATATAGGAGACTTGAAAGACACTTGGCTTGTCAAGCACCGCTTCCAATGAGCAACACACTGCTACTGCTACCACTACAACAACAACACAGCTCACTCGTTGCATGACTCGTGCCTTCATGCACGTTGCCACCCGCCAACCAAAACCATCTCCTTTTGCCCCTTGCCTTCCCCTTGGTTTGGTTGCATGCAACGAATCAAACAAAACAACACAAAACATCTTAATCTGAGCATCATACTTGTCAATTTTATAATTAATTATCTTAAAGATTGGATAAATTTCACATATTTGATAGGTTTTATTTTTTTTTGGTCAGGGAAGTGCCTCAGCTGTTCGTAGTCAGAAAAACATTGCATTTGTATATAACCACATAAGTTATACCATAAATAAATATAAGCGACAACGGTCTATAAAGACTTGTGCATTCTTTTAAGATATACATTATAGTTGTATACCTGTAATTGAATAAAAAGAAAGACCAAGATAAAAAGGCCACTTTCTAAAATTTAACGATTATAGCCATTTGTTTATACTTTGCATTGAGCTTGTCGAAAAATATTTGTGTCGTTTGGATAGAAATAAAGTCGAAACAAGCAGGTGAGCGGTTCCGATCTTAGGGTTTACTTCCACAGTGCATAACTTTTGATCCGGGTGTCAGAATTACTATTTCTATACTTATAGGGAACAATATTGAAAGCTTGTAGGATATATGGTCTACAATCCTTTGCTTGAGTTCATGCTTTTCCACGAGTTTGAGTTGGTTTGGAGGATGTTTGGAGAAAGAGGACGAGTATTCACATTGTGGAGAACAAAATTAGTAGGTTTAGATGGTAAAACTACTGTGAGTAGGACGTCTTCCCCTGCTTTTCTGTCAATTTTTTTTTTTGTAAGAGCGATTAGTGTGGGTGGCGTGGGGTGGAATGGATGGGGGGGGGGGGGGGGGGGGGGCGCGAATCACCAAATCTTCTCGGAGGGAAGGGAAGTGTGAGCAAACACCTACACCACCCTCCGTCTCCGGTCCTGTCTGTATATCTATCTAAATTACCATCTAATCAACGGCATCATCAAATATCAATCATGGGCATACATGCACGTGCGATGCATGTGGAATAATGGAAACTTGCTTTGCATATATAAAAGAAAATGTATGAATAATTTTTTTTATAGAGCGAGTATACAAAATACATATCTTGATTTTGTTTATCGAAAGATATAATGATGTTAATAAATATTAACTTTTGCATGTAATCTACAGTACGATCTATAGTAATTTATATATAATAAAATTCTTTTTTAAAAAATTGAGCTTATCATGACAATAATTTAGAGGTTATATATGTTTATAAAATTTTCTCTTGCATTAGTTCTATTTTATTAATAATTTTATAATAGTTATATGGACTTTTTTTGGGAATTTTGTAGCATAAAAAATATATTATGAGAGTGGAGGAGAGGTTTTATTTGGGGGTGCAGAGAGAGAAATCTGAAAGGGGCGTGGGGTTAAGTTTTGAATTGTAAGAGAGCCCGTCCGAGTATGAAGTTACACCTCTGCGAATACGGCTTTTCCCTACAGTTGGAACCATAGAAGGAAAATACTGTCGCTACGGTTTTCAGCGTAGAGGCAAAATTATGATCCATAGAGGCAAAATTATGATCCTTCCGTGCCCGATCTCTCCGTCCTTCATCATTTTCAAACAATGCTAGCCACAACGATCCAAAATACATCACAAAACAAATAAAAAATACATTTTTTTTTCCATTCTCAGTGATTGTATATATGTATCAAAGGTTACAGCTTTAAGTAGAAAGATCGTTGTGCGATTCCGAAGACGGCGATGACAGCGAGGTGAGGAACGAGATCAGCGGCGCAAGTCGAGATCTCACGATCGAATCTAAACATTTTGACATTTATGAACCGCCCGCGAGCGATATCAACGGGGATGCCCTAGCTCCAAACCCCAAACAAATAACAATGAATCCCCAAATTTCAAACTCAAATCCAAAATAAAAACTACAAATTTCATCAAAAGAGCAAGAATTACGAAAATGAAGAAGACAACATAACAACAATAACAATGGAGAGCTCGAGCTCGAAAGGGATGAAGACGAGACGTAGGAGTACACCAACTCCTTCAGGTATTTCGATGGCACGCCCCTCAACGGCTAGCTCCTTCCAGGTGGATCTCCATGTCTTCGATTCCGACAATGTCCGCTTCTCCTTCGCCTCCGCTGTTGGCCCTCTCTCCTTCCGCCGCCTCTCCCTCAAAGACTTCCACGAACTCAAAGACAACTTCGCCAAGACGATCATCACCACAACAGCCTCGATACCCCACGGTAGGGATTTCTTTGTCGATACCGTAGGGGCAACTTAAGTTTGCCATAAAAGTTAATTTTTTCTGTAGAAATGCCCTTGCAGTGTACACCGTAGGGACAAACAGTACCCCCCTACGGTGGTAACCGTAGGGAAACCTAATATAGCTCCGACGACTTTTTTGAACCGTAGGGACAAGCCATCTATATACTGGTGTTAGGATAACTGGGGTTTATCTTATGAGGAGGTCGAGGATATGCAAGCTATTGTTTGCAGGTCCTAAACAAATCTGTTTAAAAATAAATTCTAGTTATGTTACGAGAGATATGTTTAATTAGAAAAATGGAGTTTAGAAAATTAATATCAAATTAGAGTTCAGATAACTGCAGTTATCTCAGCTCAAAAGTAAATGACAAACACAACAAATTTAGCGTTTTTGGAGTTAAAATATCTTGGAAACTCCAGTTTAAAAAACTCAACTCTATTTAGCAGGTCCTATATGGGCATTTAAAATTTAAGATGAGAGCGCTTTTGGAGGATTTTTCCTTTTTATAATTTTACTTAACAAAAGTAAATGGCCAATACGCCTATAAAAGAAAAAGAAAAAATTAATTTTTGAAACGCGAAATAGTTTGCATTATAAACACGAAAGATATTGTAATTATCTTATGGATAAACATAGGGAATTTTTTTCTCTTCACATAAAAAGATATTTATGAAAATATCCATTGAGCGAGCTTGTACCAACCCCTCACCTCGAACCTAACGCGAACAGAGGGGAGAGAGAGAGACACACATTTTCAAAGTGCTGAGCTTTGGCCACCTTTGCATGGTTGCATGTGGAGCTGCGCATGCACGTCCCTTCATGACACTTGTGCTCTCCTTATTTGCATTCAACCCCTCGACAAGGATATATGTCACGCTTCGTCCTTCCTCTTTGGTAACCGCATCCGCATGGACCCTCCATTTTTGCATATTCCACCTTGCAACTTGCCTTAATTATCTCAACTTTTGTTCATTTTCATTCTGTATCCCTCAGGCCTTCCCTCCTCCTCTTGCTTAACCATAAGAGATTTTACCGTTGGGCTATATTGAAATTCGTTATTACATGAAGGGAGAGTTAAGACTTAGGCAAGGAAGAACTCGAACAAGGGTTTCTTCACAGAGAGGTGGTCAAGCGAAGGGTCTTTGTTTTGCTTGCAGGAAAACGAAAACCAATATCGCGCTAGCGCTCGCCCGCACGGCAAAAACACTAGCCAAGGCCAGACCCCCGGAGCAGCCCATTTTTTTTCGAAAGGAGAGCTGCGAGTATCTCCCTTTCAGTGACCTGGGAAACTCCTCGTATTGAGGTCTCCCGATTCCCGCCATGAAATCTCTATTTGACCTTGCCCCCTATTTTTTTCCTTGAGTTCCTTAGCAGGGCGAGGGCAGTGTCCCTACCCCACCTTCATTCCTTTTGCATGCATGTTAATGAAACACAAACACTCATTTCTTTGTTTGCAGTTTTAGATTTTCAGCTACTTTTCTAACTGCATGGTTTGTAAATAAGCATTTGGTCAAACATGGTTCTAGAAGATTAGTATTTAATTCCCCCCCCCCCCCCCCCCCCCCTTTTTATGGGTTAAGAATATAATATTAAATCTAAAGCTTTATAAGCCTAGGGATGACAGACAAACAATTGATTTATACCATTTATCTTCCGCCCATAGTACGAGAACACAACAACAGCTACATCAAGCTTTTATCACAAATTTTTAGGGTCTGTTATATAAATCTTTTTCTTAAAAAACTGTCTATTACAAAGATATCTTTACATAATTAAATGTGAAAGATACCACTATTTTCATTAAATATTACTCGTGAAAATTAAATCCAAAGTTGCTTAGTTACAGAGCTCCAGCACCGCTTTGCCCAATGGACGAATTGAAGGATAAAGAACCAACAATTGTCTTGTACCGCCGAACAATTTTTCTAGCCGCTCGTGTAATAACATGGGTGTTTCTGATTAAATCAAGTAGTCACCAATACAAATACTTACTATTCCAAGGACCAAAACGCGAAAATTCACACACAGAAGAAGAAATCAAGTCAATCCCCTCCCTATACCAATCCGAAGCCCTAGATTCATTCATCCTCCCCCAAACCCCACTCTTACATATATGTTACGTGTCAGCCACCTCCTCTCCACGTACCCTTACTTCCCCACACGCGCCACCTTTCCCTCCCCTCACCTCCCCCGTCCCTTCTAATACCCCTCACCCTTTACCCCCAGTACCCACCCACGCGCCAATGTATCACTCTAGCGTAGTTGATGTAGCAAAAACACATGAGATCATGGCCAGGTTCCGCCCCATCGCCCCCAAACCCTCCCTCCCAACCCCCTCCCCCTCCCCCGGGCCCGCCCCCTTCTCCCTCAAGCCCCGGCCCTGCCGCGGGGCCCGCAAACGCCCCCGTAATCAGCTCGTCCGCCACCGGCCCGCCCTCCTCCCTCCCTACTGCTTTCCCCACGTCCCCGCCGTGGGGCCGGTTGAGCAGGACCTGCTCAACAAGCTCCACAAGCCCCGGATCCTGTCCCCTCAACCTGTCCGGCCCGTCGGGTCCACCATCCGCATCCGCGGCATAAAGCCGACGTACCTGGCTGCGGCGGCTGCGGTCTCACGCCTATCACCGGAGGCGGAGTTGGAAACAGAGCTGGAGGCGGAAACCCTGCCGGCCGTCGTGTCGGACACGAGGAACAGGGTCAGGCTGGTGAACTCGGCGTACAAGGAGATGGTGGGCCAGCCCGAGTGCATGTGGCTAGACTCAGTGGTGAGCGGCGGAGGCTCTGGGTTCGGGATGAAGGCCCCGAGGATCAACGGGGAGGTGGTGCTCGACATCCCGGAGGAATGCCCGGCTGGGGTCGGAGGGTTCGAGTGCAGGGTGAGGGTGGAGTGGGGGTGTGAGGGGAGGAGGGGGGCAGTGGAGGGTGCTTGTGAGGTGGTCAGGGTTTGGTGTGAGGGGAAGGACTGCTTGTTCAAGTGGAGGATTAGGACTGATGAGGGTTTTGAGACCACCCGCAAAGCGCGAGAAGAAATTTTTTAATTTTTCATCTTTTGCCTTGTTATATATATATGTACATAAATATAACTGTATAATGTAAGTAGAGAAATATAGAGAGAGACTTTGAGAATGTGAATTATAATAGTAATTATATTCAACTGCTTGATATGTGATTTGGAGATGCATGCAATGGAAAGATACAGATTGTGAAATCACAAAGAAAATTAAGAATTTGAGAGTTATTTTGAGGGGAAGGAGACCTAATTAGCAGCTTCCTCAGCTTTTGGGGAGCCCTTCCACTTGAACTTGTCTGCATAAGCTTTCACCTGCGCATGCATGCCAAAATATAAATAAAACTGAAAAAAAAAATAATCCTTACCATTATAATGCAGCAATTCCAATTTCAAATAAAAAGAAGAAACAAAATGAAAATGATAGAATTCTTTAGTCTTCAGAGTGTCCACGGCATCCTGTCTATACCTTCTTATAATAAAAAATATAAAAAGAAAATCACATGTTCTTTTATTCGCATACCAATTAGGTCTAGCTCATCCGATAACAATTTAGAATTTCTACTTCCATTAGCTGGTTCAATTCTTTGATTAGATTAAAAAAGGACGCATCCAACAAAATATCTTTCTCCTCCACATGCATCACATGTGTTTATCTAAATGAATATAAAGTCCATGTATGCATGAAATAGAGATAGAGCCATCAAACTAAAGATCAAATGGGTAGAACAGTAGCTCAAGAGATGCTCGTTTAAGTCAATTTCCAGTACTCTTGTTTCACATAGCTCATGGAAATTGTCATCAGATATGATCAATATATATTTTTCTAAGACAAGCCATCACTCTGCTTTCTTGTTCTGGCATATGAGAAGCTCCATTCACGCCAAAGCATCATCGTCGAAGCTGCGTCTAGTTATGAGGCTAGCTGCAGTGAAGATTCTAAGGTTCACCATAATGCCAAGTCAAGAATATTATAGACATGTTCAAGGGTTTGTTATAATCCTAAACGGCCAATAGTTGCATGCTATCCCCCAAGTTCTCTAGATACATAAAGCACAAACTAACAAAACCATGCGCGAAACAGAAAATATTTTCCAGAGCATTTTCATTATACATTCTCTTTGTTACTTCACTATTAACATAACGGCATGTCTATTTAGACGATACGAGAATTCATGATGGTAATGCTGGGAACCCATCGTCTAAAACCCTATGTACGGATACACATACATAAAAAGATGAGAAGATTGAAAAGGAGCAGGCGAATCCTGGAACAACGATTGAAATCATGGAACCAAAGACCTAAGCTTCCTCAGTTTTTGGAGGGCCTTTCCACTTGAAATTGTCCCCATAAGATTTCGGCTGCATGAACACAAAGTTCAAACTCAATAAGATGCTTTCTTATGTGATGATAAGCCAAACAACTCCAAGAATTGAACAGTTAACATCAATGTGGCTTCAAGTGCACACATACCTCAAAGATTATTATTACGCTAGAATATCTTAAGTGCTACTTTTGGGGGTCTTTCAGTGAAAAGAATCTCTTGAAAACCATATTTAAGGTATTTTGCTGAAATAAATTTTTTTGAAGGCGTTTTAGTGGGGAAAAAAGCGATAGTTAAGGGTATTTTAGTGCAATTTACCCTGACATATATGGTTATGGTTGCAAATGACAGAATGTACAGGAGAGAAAATACTCATGAATTTTAAAGATTCTACACAAACTAGAGATTACTAAATGGTGATACGAGGACGTTTAAAATGAAATTAATAAAAGAAAAATGGATACCGACACGGGTTATAGAGCTAAATGTGCATACATGATAGGATGTTCAATGTGCATACAGCAAAATGACCAAGTTCATGCTAATTTCCAAAAAAATTGCTTTCAAAGCAGAGCACTAACTGTCGGAAACTTGAAAATAGCAGCAAGGAAGATTGCTCTCTCAATTTCTGATGTTGCCAACTTGTTCATCCTAACATTGATGCATATTGGTTTTAACTAGAGTGGTTTCAAACTCTACTACCGCATAACTGCACCTTGTCATTTGTTTATCTTCAGGTGAGTGTATATTTACCACTTCATATTTCTATCATTTCTTGTGCATATATGTTAAGGTTTAAGTAATTGGGGTGCCAGGTTTTTTGATGAGAGTACATAGGTTTTCAATATCGTGAGGTTCCATCCAAAAGACTTATTCCAATTGGTGGGGTACCCATCATTACACTAATAGAAACTGGTATCAAAGGTCGAAATTTCAAAATTTTCACTTTTGCCCCCACTTTCTTTTAGTTTGGGTTTATGGGAAAAATCAACAAGTTAGCAATTTTGTTATTTTTGTGTAGTGGGATAAAATTGTAAATTTCTCAATTTGGCAGAACTTCTCTTTATTTACAATTGTGCCATCAGCCCAAAACCTCTCTTTATTTACCATTATATCGTCAGCTCAAAACCCTTTTCGGTTTTCACTAAAATACCACGAGCTTTCGACATTAAAGGTAAAATATCATGAACTTTGTTGTTTACAAACAAAAAACATTGACTTCATTTATCACCGCTAGCTTTTCGCTAAAATACCATGGGCTTTCGACTTTTTTCATATAAATACCATAGGTTTTATTTATTGTAAATAAATACTATGGCTTTCACCATTTTCTAGATATATACCATGGACCTTATTTATTATAAATAAATACCATGACTTCCGGCGTTTTCTAGATTAATGCCATGGGTTTTGTTTAACATAAATAAATACCACGATCTTTCATCGTTTTCCATACAAATATCATGGACTTTGTTTAGTGTAAATCAATATTATGTTTTTTTTCCATTTTTGGATAAATACTATTGACTTTGTTTATTACAAATAAATACAATGGGATTTCATTATTTACATATGAATCCTATGGATTTTGTTTATTACAAATAAGGACAATGAACTTTAAATAAATTTCTGATAAATACCATGAAATTTTAATGTTTCCAAATAAATGCCATGGACTTTGTTTATTACATAAATGCCATGAACTTTTATCATTATGATCACTGACATGGCAATTTATGAGTTATTGTTTATTTATTTTCATAGATTATTCTAAAAACCCATTGCATCGTGCGGGCCTCGCCACTAGTCTATATCTTATACCTATGCAACTCAGTACAAGAAGCTATTTTGAATGATTGCACATGCATGCGGTACGAGAAGCTATTTTGAAGGCAACGGGAACGAACCGGGCTTTGATACCACCATATTAAGGTTTAAGTAAGAGTGTCGGATTTTTTATGAGAGTACATAGGATTTCAATATAGTGAGGTTCCACCCAAAAGACTTAAGACAATTGGTGGCGGTACTCATCTATATATTATACCAATGCATCTCTCTTTGTTTTTCTCATGTGGGACTATTATTCCAACAATATAAGAAGAACAAAATGGCGGAGAAATCCAAGGTTATCATCATCACAATCTTTCTACCTTCAAAATTAGATTCAGTAAAAGCTGAGCAGAGGACACGTCCCTTCTTCTGAAAGAAAGGGGGGAACTTAAAACTGGTTACAAGCAAATGTTTGATTTTCGGAAATGTGTGTGGTTTTGGAGGGGGGAGGGGGACTATAGGCTCACAACTACAGTGAGAAGACTCGTACGTGGTGAGGCCTAAGGGGCTGTTTGCAAAGTAGCCAGGAGATTATCGTAAAACCCCCCGAGTCCCACTACCATAAGTCTAGTTGGTATAATTGGGAGCCTACGGTGACACTCTAGGCATCGTTTCCTTGTATATATTGTTCCCATCAATATGGTATCAAGGTGTTTTCCTTTGTGGCGGTATAATTTTTCTCCAAACAAAAGACGTAGATTTAAATCCCACTACCTTCCTATTATACTTTTTCGAATATTATAGATGAATATCTATACAAATTCTCTAAACAAAGATGTATAATGGTTTTTATGCATTATTTAGTTGGAATTGTCAAGAAAACTTTGTTGCGTGTTGTGTGCCCCTCTCTGACAAATAAGTCTGCATCCGCCCCTCTATCTCTCCACAATTGGCAAATTACTAACTTCAGCCAAAGGGTGGTTATTCAGGACAAAGTTACTAAACAAAGACAGAATGCGAATATAATGCAAGTAGGAATGCATGTATATAAGTTTATTGGTAAATCAATTAAAACATGCAATGCTTATAATAAGAGAACTTCAAAACATAGAAAAAAATTCATAATGCAGGCCCAGACAATTAGGATAAAGAAAGTGGAAATGTCGATGGAGTAATTTTAATACCAATAAACATTTAAATTTAGCTCTGAACTGTAACATAAAGGGATATAAAAGACGGAGTGATCTATGTCGACAAACATACCTTCAAAATAGGTGTGTGGCGCTTTCTAACCTGCAAAAATGCATCATAGAACATCAAAACGTGTACCAAATAATGTAATGGGGATATATCAGAAGTACAACCACAATAAAATAACAACACAGAAACTAACTTAAGGGCAAACAAAAATAAGGGAAAGCATCAAAAGAGACAACAAGGTGTGACACCTAATTAAGTAGGTGCCTGAAGATTTAATACTGAGAATTACATGTATAAGAGAAGTGTAAATATTGGTGGTGGGATGTTTGAAGAATGTTATTAATTCAGCATGCAGCTTTTGTCTATAGTTCCTTGCACCAATTCTGTATCACACATATGAACAAATTTATCTTCGACATGAACCTTGTAATTCAAATATCACAGATAAATTGTCCCACTATCAGAAAAAAACATCGTGCATTTTTTCTTTTGAGCATCTCATCGCCAGAATAAGAAGAGGAAGGATTTTCTCTGAAGTCTTTGAAAGGAGCCATTACTCTGAGATGAGAGCTATATCGATTATGGGCATGATCGTGAAATGTCTCCACCGTTATTCTTAAACAATACTGTCAAATTTAAGTATCAAACTCTGTTTTCGTTCCAAGGAACTTACTCCTAGAAAAGTTTTGTTAGAAGTTCGCCTAAATCCAATCAAATCATAAATGCAAACCTAGAAACCTGGTAAATTCATCCAACAGAATCATTTGGGATCTTTACAAAGTAATCAAGTTGTCCAATATACTAGCTTCCTTCACACTACCAATGACATTTTTTTAATTTTTGTTTCAGCAGGTGAACCTCCAAAACTGGCACAAAAAAAAGAAGGTTGCAATATGATGGAAAATACGAGAACATAGAAATTACCATGCTACCGAAATGTGAAATCCAGGGCCAAAGTTATTTTCACAAGAAAGACTAGCACAAGATTGACAGCTTAATCCTCACTGAAGTATCACAAATTAAGCTACAAGGTGTTATTATTTGTTGTTGAGCCAATTATTTCGGTCCATGAATAATGGTTGCCATGTTAGCATATTTAATCTAAATCAGAGAGATTCTGTAAAAATAATCATGCAATTAATGCATCCTCCTACAACTGACACTACCAACACTGCAAATCATAGTTACATTTCAGTTTTTTTTTTTTATAACATATATTATGCATAGAGATTCTACCAAGGATTCAGATAACCTTCTATGCTAAGAACTAAGGTAAGCCCTCAAAACTACTTCAGAAATTATATGATTAATTAATGTAAGATGCACATTATTAGCAATGCCTTCACGGAGTTCGAGGAGTAGATTCACTGTTGTAGTTCATATTTAAGTCCTCGATGTTACATTTTCTTTTCATATCTAAAATAACAAACTTTTGGTTGGCCAAATTAAACTAGTAAGATTCTGGCATACACATCACAAGAGAAGAGTGAACGTTTCCTTATGTTGTATCTGACTACTTAATCTATTTTCCACATTTTATATTTCAAACCTGTCTTGCCACTCTACTATTTGTCAATAATTATCCGGAGTTATTGATATAACAAAAATATGGGAAATGAAAGATGATAATTCACTCATTTCAAGCTTTATTTACCTTTCCTCAGGTTTGGAAAAGCATGGATGTATCTATCTATTTAAAATATAAATTCTGGGTTCCAAAAAAATTCCAGAATATTACAGAACAGCCATTTTCTACCGTTCACCTTAATTACCAAACTATCATTTTCTACCGTTCACCTTCACTATGAATCTACCACTCAAAATATTATTCAAAATCATAAAATTATTTAAAATATAAATCTCGAGTTCAAAAAATGTATATAAACGAGAAAATTGTGGGAAAGGATTTTAGGAAATCTATTTAAAATATAAAAGGTATTTTTTATTTTTTGTTTGTATTATTAATTATAATTAAATATGATTTTAATTGATTTCTTATGGATACAGATATTAATATTATAAAAAGATTTAAACTTCCCATTAAATCTGATTTTGATTGATTTTTAGTCAGGATTTTTTTATTTATTTAAAATATAAATCCCGAGTTCCAAAATTGTATATATACGAGAAAATTGTTAGTAAAGGTTTTAGAAAATCTATTTAAAATATAAAGGGTATTTATCCCTTTTTGTTTATATTACTAATTGCAATTAAATCTGATTTTGATTGATTTGTTATGAATACAAATATTAATATTATAATAAGATTTAAATTTAAAATCATGAAATCTACGAATCTGCCAAAAATATTCCAAAAGTTCTATGATTTTGAATAATGAAATATTAGATATACGAGAGATGAGAGATTGGTATACTCCTATGATTTTGAATAATGAAACATTAAATATACGCGAGATGAGAGCTTGATATATTATTTAGTTAGGATTTTTTATTTAAAATATAAATCTTGAGTTCCAAAAATGTATATATATGAGAAAATTGTGGGGAGAGGGTTTAGAAAATCTATTTAAAATATAAAGGATATTTATCCTTTTTGTTTGTATTATTAATTGCAACTACATCTTATTTTGATTGATTTGTTATGGATACAAATATTAATATTATAATAAAATTTAAATTTTAAAAAATGGTGAGTCTACGAATCTGCCAAAAATGTTCCAAAATTTCTATATTATTTAGCTAGGATTTTTTGTTTGTATAATTAATTACTATGTCATTTGGTCATTTAAATATAAGTTTTTCTGCTGTTTTTTTCAAAAGTCGATAAATTTTATTATAATCTGAATTATCAAATTGTCAATTATTTTCAGCAACATGGTCTTGCTTTCAGGATCGATAACTCTGTTCTTGTTGTGTATGAATATTTCTGCAATTTAAAACAGATATAAATCTCATATTTTTCTCTATATGTTTACATGACTAAATGATCATTAAGATTTTAATTTTTTATAAATCCATTTTTTCTAAATCTATGCAATTGATTATGAGGTTTTCCAAATATTAGAGTATATAGCAACTAGAAATTAGTTTGGTATGTTTTGGATTCTCTATAACATGATTGCAAGTTATGGCATTGCCAAATATTAATATTATAACAAAATTTAAATTTTAAAAAATGATGGGTCTATGAATCTACTAAAAATATTCCAAAATTTCTATATTATTTAGGTAGGATCTTTTTGTTTGTATTATTAATTCCTGTCATCTAGTCATATAAATATAAGTTTTTCTGCTGATTTTTTTCGGAAGTCGATATATTTTACTGTAATCTGAATCATCAAGTTGTCAACTATTTTCAGCAATATGGTATCGCTTTAAGGATCGATGACTCTGTTCTTGTTTTGTATGACGGTTTTTGCAATTTAAAACAGATATTAATATCACCTTTTACTCTATATATGTTTACATGACTAAATGATCATTAAGATATTATTTTTTTTTATAAATCTATGCAATTGATTATGATATTTTCCAAATATTTGAGTATATAACAAGATATTAGTTTGGTCTGATTTGGATTCTCTACAATTGATATATAGAATTGTAGTATAATCATATCTCGGGTTTTTTTCAAATTATTGTACGGCTATAATTACATTACAAATTTGCAGATAATTCTTATTCTTTTGGACAAAATTTATGTTTCGAATTATGGAACCGTTTTTGTGACTATGGAAGTGAGACGAGATTGAACGACTTGAATCAATTGATATGAATTATTGACTATGTGCTGATTAAGAATTTATTTTTCTCTAAATTTAAGCTAAGTTTCTCAGGCATTAGATCCTGATTGGTTTTTTCCCTTATGTTTCATTTCTTTTAACCCATTTTTTAGTGGCAACTATTTTCAGTAAAACATTCCTAACTATTGCACCTGATGGTTTGATTTGTATTGCCTTTTATTTTGCTAATGCAATTGATTATGAGGTCTTCCAAATATTCGAGTATATAGCAACTATAAATTAGCTTAGTCTGTTTTGAATTCTCTAATGTTAAGTGTTTGAAGTTTTAAAGTATTATAAATGTATTTACGGGATTTATAGTCAGAAGGTTCGCCTATATGAAGTTTGTTCTAACATGTGCACATAAGTAAGAAAGATTAGATATACGAGAGATTAAAGATTAGATTTTAGGAAAAAATATATTTTCTCGAAATAGAGAGTTGTGGGTTGATATTACTCAAATCGATTTCAATATTTCGCTTCATCTCGCATCAGTTGGTAACATACAAAGGAAGCCGCGTTTATACAAAAAACTCTATCAGTTTCTTTTCTCCTATACAGTCATTAATCTCTTGATAGTATTAAGAATCAGAGGGAATTTGATGGCTCACCAGCACAAAGATTCGATGATTTCTATGAGTTCTCGACATTTTCTCTGTGTGCATCGCTGTGCTACTTTCTGTATATGAACCGTTCAGTAATGAGTTTTTCATTATATGGATTGAATTTATGCTTCATGTGACTTATTTTTTTGGTGCTTATTCGCTCGAACTCACTAAATCATTTCTTCCGCTCAATTTCAATTGCAGGCAGACTCCACACTGCTAGCATCTTTAGACCTCTTCATACCAGGTGCAATCAAATTATTTTTAATATTAATACCAATCCGAGTTGTATATCATGAATACCGTTTTATTATTAAGATGGCGAATGTCCAACTTCTGAAAAGAATCTTATGGATCGGAACATGCATTCCGCTTTATCTTTCCAATAAACCTTTTTTTGTTGATATGTCAAAAAGAACATTAATTTATTGTAAGACTATTACATATAGACACAAAGATATCGTTCATCATTACAATGTTTACCATTGTGAGTTTTAATTTATCATTACCATTTTTGAATTATGAATAATTAATTTTTATGTAAGATGTAAAAGTTTAAATTCTTATATAATCCAATTCAGTATACTGATTCGATTTTAGCCTTAAAAATAAGCACTCATCAATGTGCAATGACGTTATCTTATATAATTTAATTCAGTATGCTAATTCGATTTTTGTTCTAAAGTTGATATTTGTGTTAGATCTTCATTCAGAGTTTTAGATAGATTTAGAAAAATAATTAATTTGCGATTTGGAATTCATATAAATATTAATTGGTATCTTGGTCTGATCATTCTGCATGTATATATGATGTATCTGAAAAATTGATTCTAATACTTCTATAGTTGATGCTTACTATACTATTTTAAATTTAGGAGTATAACTATTACCATGCTATTTTGAAGCACTAATTATTTGGCCAGTATTCAAAACTTACCCAATGTAGCTTCTAACTACATAATCTATTACGGTGCATATATGTTTTTTAATGCAGCATGTAAATTTGTAAAGACATCTTGGTTTTTCTTGTTATATATGTGACTTATTTATTCATGCTATTGAGTTTTATTTTATAAATTTTATTTGGAAGAAATAGTTATTGAAAGTGTTACTGAAATGTGTACTTAAAGTACTATAAAAAATTCTAAGACTTCTACTATAGATACACTTCAAGTATAATCTGTAAACAACAAATGAAGTATCAACAACCATAATACATGCAATCATCGTAATATAGATATATTACATCCGTCCCAAAACAAATGCCTCAATTGACTTCCATGCACCCGATTTTTTTATGTTGCAGGCTTCCCAATTGGATATGGTAGGAGATCGTTATGACCCGTTAAGTACCATAAATAATAGAAAATCCAATTGGAAGATTAAAATTAGGTTGACGAGATTGTGGTCTGGCATACAATTAAGTTCCGGCGAATTTAAGGGATACAACATGATATTGCTAGATGATGATATAAGTTATTATTAATTTATATACACTTACCTTTATTTGTTTCATAGATATATATATATGATATAATTATCTAATGATTATTCTTATTTCAGAACAATCATATCCAGGCTTATGCTGCTGACTATTGCGAGAAACTTAAGAATTTTCTTTATGGGGGTCAAATTTATGTTATATCAAATTTCAAGGTCACTCTCGCGACAAGTGATTTTAGAGCTGTGAAATCCCGATATGGTATATTTTTCTATAGCTATACCTCATTCAAGGAAGTGCCAAGTGATGATATAATGATCCCTAAACATAAATTTGAGTTTGTGTAAATAAGTGACTTAAGTTCGAAGGTTAAGCAAAAGGATTACATGACAGGTATCTTACTGCACAATCTTCATTTCTATTCCAAACAAATGTTTAATCATATCTAAATATTTGAACAATATAAAATTCTGTGCTGCAGACAGAATTGGCACTATGGAGGATATGCAGAATTTGAAATGGATGAGCACAAAAAATGGTCACACTGCAATGATAACCTTTCGCATAAGTGATAGCAGGTACATATCAATTTAACTCATAAGTGTGGAATTGCATTTTCTTTAATCTAACATTTTGAGTATATCAACTCACTTATATTTCTTAAAAATATTTTACAAAGACAACATTGCGAGCAAGTCACATTTTAGGATGAATTAGCCGAGGCACTGACCAAAGCTTTAGAAGAAGAGCATGAAAAACCGCGCAATATTATTTTAACCAGTACTAAGGTGACAACATGGAGAGGTAAATAGTTAAGAAATAGCGAATATTAATCTATTATAATCCTTATTAAAATTGTTGGTCTAAATCGTTTATATAATACAGACAGAATCCAGATTGACGCATATCCTATTACGAAGTTTTACATTAATCTGGATAATAATGACGTTACTGCAGTAAGAGAGGTAAATTGATGAGTAATATTTAAGTCAACATTCCTGCAATATCAAATATGTTTATAATACAATTATTTAGTCGTTTTGATTTTATTGAATGGTTTGTAGGATTAATCAAGCTAATCTTGATAATTTTGAAAATGGTAATGGTCATAAAACACAAAAAGAGGGTGAAGATAGTGATCCTAATCTTCTTGTTCTCACTCTAAAAGAAATTAAGGAACTCAGGAGTGCCAAGTGTGTAGATAAATAAGTATCATATTTTACACTATATTTACTCCAATCGCATTCACACATACTTATTGTCCTCACATTTATTCACAGAAAAGCATGATGTGTCGTGTTGTGGTTAATCATGTGGAACAAGATGAAAGATGGTAGTACATGGCGTGTGTTTCATGCAAAGAAGAAATCGAAAAAGTTAATGGAAAATACAAATGTCATGCATGTGATACCCCGATGTTATTTCTTGATAAGAGGCATACACTCTTGACTGCTTAATACACGGTTTAACTATTTGAATTGTATATAATGTTATATAGTTCAATATATTTCATATTTGTAACTTAACGCATTTATAAATCAGGTATAGAGTTATAATCATGGCTGAGGTTTCCAGTGATGCTATTAATATTGTTTTAATGGACCGTGAGATTAAGAGAATAGTAGGAAAAACTGAAACGCAAATGCTGGCTCTGTTAAACAAGGTTTGAATATTATTTAACTCCATTTCTAAAATATTTAATATATAAAATAATTATTTATATCGTACGTGTGGTTTATTGAATTTGGTTGGTTTTCGTTTCAGGCAAATACACCTGACCAGTTTCCTAGCGATATAAAGGATATTATAGGAAAACAGTTTTCAATTACTATATTTCTGAATAATGATAACTTAAGCCATGATAGACAACCCTATATTGCTTACGGCATTTTACATGAAATTGAGACGGCGGGATAATAAACTTTATCACAATGTTTAACATAACTTCAATTTCTTGATTCAGAATCCTTGAAGTGATGTTTCAATGACTATGGACATAGCAATTATCAAGACATATTTCAAATATTTATGTTTTAAAGGTTGTGGACCAATAGTTGAACGCACACTTTTGGTGCATTTTGGAACTCTGTATATATATCAATCGACTATTGACGGATTCCAGAAAAAAGTTGGTGGCTTATTTTCTGCCTTTCTATATATATATATATATTACTGGTGTTCGTGTTAATTGTGTAAATTAGCAATCTCTCTTTTCTCAACCAAAATTCATGATTATACATGATTATACTTTTTGATTCAAGGAATTCTCATATTACCTTCTATTTCCTGTATCCAGTTTGTGCTCTCTAAATTATGCCGCCGAAAGCGGCCGCTGGAAGGCATTCGTTTTTCTTACCCGGATGCAACGCACGGGAAACACACTTGTTTAAGTAATTAGTAAAGGATTAGAGGAGTCAACAGCGTAGAGACTACTTTGACAGAAAATTTAAATAGATCCCCAAAGGTTCAAGGGGAATATCTCTAATAGCTAATATATATAGCCAATATCTTTTATCTGGTAAAAAAAGGTTTATGCTTGTGAAAGTTTAACATAAGAAAGGATGAGCAATGTGTACCACATAACGCCATCCGAGCTTCTCGGCAAATGCATTTGCAGCTTCTTCACTGTCAAATTCAAGCGCAGCTTCACCTACATTGGCATATGGATCTCCCGTCGAAGTCCATCCCATCAATGGATTTTCCCATCTACATAAAGACAAATGTACAACATATGTGCATTAGATATATGTGTTACAATTGTCACAGAAAAAGAAATTTGTCGATTTTGCTCTAGATTAGGCATGTCCTGCACACTTTTAGTGCATGCATATCATTTGGATCTTCAATTAATTTACTCCATAGATTCAGAATCTAAAACTTTCCAATTTTATTTATATTACACAAGCAGCAGCTTGTTACCTAAGTATAGTTTAAAAAATTGTGGTAGTATTATTTAACAGATGGTCCATTTGAAGAGGAAAGATTCAATCTATTTAATCCCACAAACCTAAATTTTGTTATCAATTCCTGCTTCGCGCTGATTAAACTTATTAGATTCAACAATCTCTTTAGTAACAAACGTTGTGTATTTGCACCTCGGCCTCTACTTATTGAAGCACAATATTTATGCATTTTAAAAAAAAATAATGGTTGAGTGATCACTACAACTTTGCAGGAAATTATGTGCGAAGGCCCATGGTCAAATAAATTATCATATCTGAGATGAACAAGAGTATAGATGCAGCAATGAAATGTTGCTATCATATTTTTTTTAGTTTGTTGGACATGGGTGAAAACAATAATGAAGTATGATGCAACAAAATGCATAAAGAAAACCGTTCAAAGTACAGAACTTTGGAAAGGCATGATGGAATATGATATATATTGATGGAAACTTTGAAGTGAAAACTAAAAATTGATGTATAATTCCAAGAATTAGGTAGAAAAGAACGACTATCTGAAGGGGGGATGGGGGGATGCATTATTGGCAATACTTTGTGTAGACAAAAAATAGATAATGAAGCCAATCAATATGCTGATGAGGCTAGATGTGTGATATATTTCTCATGAAATCACTCAGGCACGTATTAATTTTGACCTGCCAAGACAAACAGTCTAATAAACCCCATTGTTTAACATTCATGTTGTTCATGGAAGAAAATATTTGTTCATACTCTATTCAAGAAAGTTGATAAACATTGTAGTATCCACATGATTTTGGCTTTCATTTCTCAGTAGCGACTTCGAGGAGCTTGGCAATCTCAAAGGATAAGAGGTTGTCATCATGTTCCCCTAGTGTTTCTGACTTATCACTTATCAATATATGGGTATAAAGAAAAAAAGAAGGAAAAACATATGACGTTATCATTGGCATTAATTTATTCATATATTATCATTTTGTTCCTTATTGTTTTGCTGATGTAGCATTACAGGCATTTTGCTGGTTATGAACACTTTAGGCTCCAAATCTTCACTCCACCATTCTACTTTTAAAGATTATATATTCTCTAGTCTTATGCAATTTAATTAGCAAACAACATGCTACTTTATTTGAATCGACCTAGGATTATATTCAGAACTAAAACAAAAGGACAAAAAGTTAAAGATATTTTATTCAGCATCCCAAGCATACACATCATTCACAATTCAAATTTTGAATACCACAGTGAACTAGGAGCCCAGCTGTGCATACTTATATTTTGTGGATTATTTTATGGGTACGCATAATAAGTTCGTAAATTTCATGTGCTACCATAAATCTTTTATAGCAAACCTCTAAGTTTATTGTATTGCAAACTAACTCCATGAGCTTCAAATAATCTTGCCTGCAAGTAGAGTGAATTTCTATTTCTATCTTATGCATGTTATTTGCAAATTTGAAAATTAAGCTTTTAGCTCAGTTAAAAATTCGGACCGGATTATGAAAAGTGCCCAATTATTTATCAATTTGGTTATGTAATAAAATCATACACAAAAATTTAGTTAATATAGTAACTTTTCTGTTACAAAATTCCAAACCCATTTAACATGAATTATAAGTGTCTAAATAAGAATACCTCATTCTTCGACTCTTTCTATTTTCAGTTATGATTTATTTATTTGCTGTCCTCGAAGCAATTCGAATAGATTTACACTGAATTTTAGTTTAAAGATGGGCACAGACCTTAGTATGGTGCCTGATGTAACAAATTCGGATGTTTTATGTTTTATGTTTTATGTTATTCTTTAAATTAATCATCTTCTTTAAACCAAACCAACCTCAAATGGTCAGCACATCTTTATACACGTACAGCGCACTAGTAGGTATTACAAATCAAGTTCTCATTAGAGAGATAGAGACAGTGAATTGCTATTGATCTTTTCTAAAACTGTATACTAGTTTAAAAGTTGATGATTTGACCAACCTCTCAGTATGGATTCATAATCAGGTTCCAAAGCCATGCTGTAATCGTCTAATAGCCTATCTAATGGTTGAATGTGTTTGTGTTGTCGATTGGGCTCTTGTTATCCTCTTCTCGATTAATACTTGAAGCTGTCAATTTGTGCTCGTACAACCAAAGACCAGCTCTTCGAGCTTCTCCTAGATGATGTCGGAGGATGAATTGTATTTCCTTACACTAAGGTAAAGCATGTTTGGTGACTGGATTCGAAAAATCAATCTCAGAATCTCCATGATATCAATGATAGAAAGAACAAAATGTCCATCAATTCATATTTCCTATCACAACTATCAATTCTACGCTAATTGCCATTTAAAAAAACAAAGGCTTATTTCACCAATTTTGAAAGAATTGAGAGCTTAAACAAAGGGAGGGCGATGGAGGTTGGGGATTAGGGTTTACCCTGCGGTTGAGATACTCCTCAGGGATGCCGGAAATGATGCCGATCTCGCCGGGCTTGATCTCGACGAGGGCATCGGAAGAGAGCGATCTCGTGTGAAGGATTCGAGCTGAGCGCGAGGCGAGCCATGGAAAAGCTTCGGTTTTTAAGAGAAGAGGCCGCCATTGATGATTATGCCTTCGATTGTTTCTCCCTCTCTCTCTCTCTAATGGCGATGAAGAAGTGAGAGAGAAGTGAGAGAGGGAAGAATCTAGAAGCAGTTAGAAACTTTCAATTTTTCCGGTTTGGGTTTGCATTTCAGTTTGGGTTTGGATCGATGTCTCGGAATGTAGCAACTCATGATATGTAGCTCATGTTTTTTTGGTTCTACTAGTAATTGGCTTTCTGAAGTTTCTTATATTTCCCTTAATAGGTTATCGCAGTATCTTAACATAAAAGTTTTAAATCAAGGTTTCGTTTGAAAATAACATCTTTAAAAATATAGAAAATGGAACTAGAACTTTCCATAACTCCGGTGTTTTTTTGTTAAAAAAAAAGGATTTGAGCCCTCGAAACTTTTTTGAAACTGCAATTTAGAAAACTCTATTTCGGTTGTCAAATAGGATCCGGTTACAAACCTTTAAAGATTAGTTTCAAAAAATCATTACCATGGTTTCAAAAACTGAAACCTTATTGTCAAATAAGCTCGGTATGCTGCCTCTGTTAAGTAAAAAAGTACAACTTAATTCCCGATAGAAATTAAAAGGAGAAAAAAAACGAGGAGAGATAGGGCTGGTCTATACATACTTTTCATGTTTGAAGTTCTTTAGAGTCTTATTGATTTACTTAATACCCATATTGTCATTCTTTGTTAACTAGGACTATGTGCAGTAGTTATCAAGTTATACGTATAATACTTAACAGTTCTGTGCAGTAATTTGAAAACATCAGTTTGACTCTTTCACCGGTTGATCTGACATGCACATAAGGGCACATGGTGTTGGATATAAATTCCCTCAAGTCAATTATTGTAATTGAAGAAAGACCTATACGAGAGAACAATCTTACTCGAGATGATAGTATGCTATTTGGTTTGTCTTTATCTTTCATGTGATGCGTTTTATTCACTATCACGTATCGTTTAGACATGAGATAAAACCCTAGAATTTTGCTTGACTATCAGGACAATGATGGAGATCATACTAGTGGGGTCTGGGTAGTCGATAAGCACATCCTTAAATGTCCATAGTCGTAGGGGTATCGAGACTGGGCATCAGTACTCCAGTTTAGACTAACATGTACGTTTTCTGACCTGGTTGGAGAGCGATAACTAATCCTGCAGCTATTGGTGTTTGACATCGAGAATTTTATACAGGCGCTCATTGGATGAGTTACGCTGGACGGACTCACCAAGAACTCCTAGTTGGTGATATGCCAATATCAGGTACCAGTTCTCTTGTGACATGTGTACAAAGTAGTCCCTAGGACCTGAGATCGCCATAGTGTCTCGTGTGTGTTTCCACTATACTTAGACTTCTACCCTAGCACGGCTCAAAGGAGTCGTGTAAACAGGTTTTTGTTGGGTATAGTCCCGAAGCACGTGGAGGCAATAAGCAGTCGAGGGGATTTGTTTCTCCCGATATAGAGAGTTGATGTCGCGTTGTGCAGGATATGACTACAACCATAAGTCGATGGCCATCACAGTGGAGATAAATTGATAAGTGTTATCAGTTGTATTTCCGGTTAGTTATGAGTCCTCTGTCGCACGACTAATCGAGTTATTGAGGTCTGACAGATTCCAAACCCTAGACCCGATATGCAATACTCTTAAATAAAGAGACTGGACCGTACGGTAATGTCACTAATAGATTTTGCAGGGCTCAGATGAGCTTGCTCATTGACCTTCTTTCGATCAATACCTGGGTAGCCGTTACGTGCAGCTAGTACCGCTGACGTACTTGTGGGCTATGGATATGATCCTAATATACTGTCAACTTATTGTCGAGTCTTTGGAGTCTCACACTGAGGTTTCCCAGCATATACGAAAAGATGTAGAGCACGTATAGGGATACGTGCAGGAGTTCGATTAAACACGTGTATTTGATACACACATTTTAATCGAATGTTTATTGATATTAGCCGGTATATATATGATATAGCTGGGTTATTAAATCAAGTGTTGATTTAATAATTAAATATATGTTTATATATTGATATATTTATATATTAATTAATATTATGCCTACTTTATTATTTTCTTCTCTTTAATTATATTTATGTTTGATACATGTATATTGATACATATGAGATGGGTGTATGCGAATTATATGGAAGAATGAGAATGAATCATGAATTTAAGATGGTTGTAGAATTGATGAGGTGTTTTATTTTTTCATGATTCATTTTTGTTTTTAGTTCAATTTTTATTGAACCTTATATATTCTTCATACTATCTCATCTCCTCCATAGTTCTTCTTCTTCCTCTTGATTTTCTTCAAGTGAGAAATGGAAAAAAAGAGAGAAAAATTAAGTGAACTAATTTCTACATCTTTTACTAATTATCTTGGTAGCTGAATTCATCTTAGGAGACATCGTCGTTGAAAGTTGATTGCTGCACGAAAGGAACATTACTTCAGTATAAACGTCGGTATATATGTTAAATGGGTTCGCATGAACGCTTGAGCTGAGATATGGGAAGAGAGAAAAGTCCCACCAGACGTGCCAGAATATGTAAGGTGTTTTTCATCACCCCATTGAGATGGGAATACACATGCGCTTGTCAGGCGTATACAGATTCCCCCTGCCTAAGATAGGTCGGGGTTTATTGATCGTGGGGATCCGAATTTCCGGCAGCCGCGGACTAAACTACCGTTAATTATCCCTCGCTTTTGGAGCGAGAGAACCTCCGATTAACGGGTCAAACTGGTCATATGAACTCAATGTGTTATGTGCGTGCGTTGTGTTTTGAAAGGGTTTTGGTAATATCGGAAGCTTTGCAGAGTTTACAGGGGGGTCAAGGGAGCTAGCAGCCCCCTTGCGGGGTGCGAGGGCAGGGCCCGTTAGAAAAAAATTTCCAACGGGGGACGTATTTTAGGTGTGGAGTGCATGGAAAATAAGGGATGAGGAGCTTCTTAAAGACGCGTGCATGGCACGTGGGCGCTAGACGCCCACGGGTCATGTACTAGGCGCGTGGGTGCTTGGCGTCCGTGGGTCACGTGCGCGGCACGCGACCACTGGGCGCCGGGCGCCCGCGGGTCACGCAACCGCTGAACGCTGGACGCCCGCGGATCCCTTGAGGCGCACGTGGACGCCAAGCACCCACTGGTCACATACCCTGCACGCGGCCGCTGGACGCTCACGAGTCACGTGCACGGCACGCGACCGATGGAAACATCGGCGGAAAAGGGGCTTTGGAGTTGAACTCCTAACAGGGATTATATATAGATTTGGGGTTAAACTTCTAAAAAGGGTTTTGTTTATGGAGTTAAACTCCAACAGATCTTGAATGGAGTTAAACTCCTAGAAATCTTTGAAGATGGTCAGAGGGGACCCCTTTTTTCTCCCCTTTAGCCCTGGATTTTCTTTTGAGCCTTAGATCTTCCCAAAATGGGATTTTTGGAAAGGGTTCCTTCTTCCTCCTCTCCGTTGGCTAGATCTTGAAGAAAAAGATGGGTGAAACTCAAAAATCTCCCCTTTTGGGGATTTGATGAAAGATCCGAGTTCCCCTTTAAATGTTTTATAGTGAAAACAGTTTCTTTTTGGAAAAAGAGGGATTGAACTCTTGATTTAATTCAAAAAATAAAGAAGGTTTAGAACCTTGAGGAAGGAGAAGGAGACACAAACCCTAGAATTTGAGAGAATGAAAAGTCGTCTTTGATTTTTAATCATGTTTGCCTTTATAGGCTACACACTGTATATATAGCCCCTTGAGTTTTGCCAAATGGCACTTGTGCCACCCCATGCCTTATGTGCTTATCTCTTTTAACACATAAGCCATGGGGTTTACAAAATTTTGGATTTTTGCCTATTTTACATACATATATACATATATACATACATATATACATATATACATATATACACACATATATATATATATATATATATATATATATATATATATATATACATACATACACACACACACACACACACACACACACACATAAGAATTACATTAAACAAATTTATGGCTTCATTCCTTTTGTCATGGGGCCGATCCCTTTGACCTGGGCTTGGGCCCACTTGGTCAGGGATTGACTTTGATTTTGACTTGGTCAACCGGGGTGTAATTTTTGACCCCAACAGGGGCATGCTCCAATGGCGTGAGCAGAAAACCCACAAATCAGGCATAAGTTGTTCGTCCTGCGACAGTTCTTTACAAGGTGCCATGTTCTTTTGCAATAGATGCAAAAGTCTGGCTTGCTGTTGGCGAACGAACATACTGGCCTCCGAGATGGTCTGTTAAAAGATGGCCTAGAAGAGGCTTTTCCTGTGATCCGGTGCACAAAGCATTTCACACCGACAGTCTCCGGTATGCCTTTCTTCTTCACAACTGCCTCATAGCGTCGGGCAGCCTTCAAAACAAGTTCATGGATTGGGAAATCCCCTGTAGCGAGTGCAGCTTGGATTTCACGGTCCAGCCCTTGTTGAAATCGTCATACTCGGATCTCAGCAATGGGAATAAGATGTGCAGCGAACCTGTTATGACCTTGTGTTAGCAGTGTTTTAAGTGAGCTAATTGAGTTTGAGACTATATCTTACCTGCTGAGCATAGTAAACTCAGCATCATATTCATCCACCGACTTGATCCATATCGAGCCCTGTTGTAGATGGATGAACTGCTGCTCCATGTCAGAGCGGGCAGTTTCTGGGAAGTACTTGGCATCAAAGAGGTCTCGGAATGTTCTTCATTCTATCGGTTGTGCGAGACGGCTTTTCTCAGCCTTCCACTAAACTCTGGCGTTATCAGTTTAGCAACTCTCACCTAAGCAATATCTGGCACTTGAGCTGCTGTCAGGCCATCCTCGATCGCTTGAGTTCATTCTTCTACCTCAAGTGGGATCTCCTTACCCGAGAAGTTCTTTGGGTGCAGTACCCGAAATTGCTTAACTTCGGATGCTTCGGCTTCGGGGTGGTGCATGAGGATAGCAGTCTACTGCTGCTGACCCTCCAATAGGCTCTTGATAGCTGTAAGTAGTATCATTTGCTCATTGATAGGAGCTGCAATGGTATGTGGTGGTGGTAGAGTAGGCGGTGGAGTATTGCCATTGACGTTTTGTGCCGGTATTGTTCGGAGAGTCCATCACCTTGATATGAAATATAGGTTAGGATAAATTCAAGGAATTTGAAATGAAAGGGATGCAAATGTTTGTTGAATTCATTAATTCTTATAGTATATTGTTTACGACTTTATGTAGAACTGACCTACATGGGCCACCAATAAAACCTGTCACGCCTCGCTTCCCAGTAGACGGAAACGGTAACGTGGAAAGCCCGCGACATATTTATCCAGAGAAGGTCATTCTCTAAATAAATATACTAAGCGTATTGAAAACAATAATACACAATGTAAGAATAAATGGAGACTGTAAATTTTTTTAACAAGTATCTTTATTTACATTCAACTTCCAATATTTACAAATACAAGAGTCTATGCTGAAAAGTAAATACAATAAGGGAAAATGTCTAAACAAGTGGCATACATAAACTGGAGAAAAGGTGAAGCTGAGCTAGCCCTGAGTAGTGATCTGGTTGTAGTCCTCTTCTGTGGCTTCAATCTTCTCCGTCTCGACCGTATCTGACGAACATTCTAAGAGAAGAAAAGTGAGTAGAATGCCCGTCAGCGAACTAGCGCTCGGTAAGTCCCAATGATAGGTAAGAAAAAAGAAAACGACAAGTGTAGAATATATATATATAACGAGTAAGAGTATATGATCATGGGTAAATATATACTATAGGTCTCTAGATGGTCACTGTGTTAACGTTAAGTTCTAAGTGTGAATGTCAACGCAGCCGTAGAAGTATTCACGAGCTTCAGAGTGGGCCCCCAGGAGCAAGGAAACACGGGCCCGTTTCATGTGTTAGTATCGGGGCTGTAGGTTGTGGATGAGTCTGTTAGTTGTATGTATGCCCTAGAGACATTATTGTACAGATTGTATATTATAGTAGATGCTTGGACATATATAGGAAGGACTTTCTTGCTCGACATGATAGTATACTATCTGGTTACTCTTTATCTTAACATGTATACTTGTTGTCACGACCCGAAGGTACGGAACGTGACTGGCACTTAGATTATGAGACGTCTCAAGTCAGCCAAAGCCTAAAAAATCTAAATCAAACAATAAGAGTGAAGGAAACCTTTCATGAAAACGACTTTAAAATCAATTAAGTTGCATTAACCCCTTTTTAAAAGCATCAAAAAAAAAATTCCGAAAATTTCGGCAGAGTCTCCTTTGTAAATACTAGCCCCCCAAAATGGGTACAACAAGATATATAACCTGTAATGATAAAATGGCATCACCAAGCGGGAGCTAGCTCTTCGCCCAAGGCGGATCACAACCACACGCAATATATATGCAATATCAATCTAATAAGCATAAAGAAGTATAAAATAAGAAAAACACAACGTCGGCCCAAGTGAGCTCGACCCCAGAGAAACCACATATACACAAATCTCTCAGTCTCAAAACTAGGTCGCATATACAAATAAGAAGTGGTAGATGGAGAATACTAGATACAAAGAAAGTACAAAAAAGAGATAAAGTGTCCTCGCAACCCACCTACGAGCAATGTCGCGAGTCTGAGCAAAAGAAGCCAATGATAAGATAATCCCGCCGCTACAAGGCTGACGGGTCCGACCTGCAAGACACTGTGGCACAACGGGGGTGAGTTGCCAGCTCGTGAGTAGAATATAACATCTAATAAGGCTATCGTAAGAATGCACGCAAATGCGTCACAACATGTATGTCTAGATGTGATGTAATACCACTAGTATGCATGCACATGTATGCAACATCAATACGAAATCTTTAAGTGTTTAAAATACTATAAGCTCTGCATTCTTAACTTAGAAAAAGAATATATGTGCAATAGCTAAAGTACCATCAATGAAATCATCTGAAAGCCGTGTCAAGCATCGACACCAAATATGGAACTATATCTGTCTCAATGTCTCACTATATCAATGTCTCAATACATCGGGCTCCGTCAGTCTGGATCGGCCCATATCATCAAATCTCACGACAACGGTCGGTATCCTCTGGATATCTGCCGCGTCAGACATCACCGGTAGGTAGTCTTCCCCTGCCAGGTTCATCGTCTACAACTCGATCTTCTTGCACCGGGGTACTATACCGGGCCCACCATGTAGCCGAGACGGTTCATCCACTCCTCGAATCGGGTCTCGAAATCCAACAGAAAACATGAAAACTCATGGTGGACGACACATACATCACGAGAAAACCGCAACTTTATTTTAAAAATAATGATAATGAGTTTTTGTTAAATTCTTGCGGTTTCCCCCCAAAATCCAGAAATCTCATCAATACTGAAATCATCAAGAAAATCATAATATCCAACATGTTGTATATGATAAATGTTTATGATATCAAAGGTATGCAATTGATTTGTGACTAGGAATCTATATAAGCATGGTGATGATGTAAGGTATATACATGCTATGCAATTCGATGTATCATGTATGGTGCAAGTGGTGATACTAAACTAAGCAGGTTCTAAAGTGCTCGTGACATGTCAATTACCAAGGCGTGTGTGTTCACATGAATAGTGCACATGCAACATGAGCCAATGGTAAAGGTGTAAGTGTCCTAAGGGGTGATATCACATATAGGTATATAGATAATCATGCAATGCCGGCAGACGAATAACTAGAAACATATGCAAATGAATGACATGGTTAATTAATTAACTATGCATATAGCTTGCAAGTAATAAAGTGATCATAAGTATGGGGCGCCCCGCGCCATCCAGACGATTTCCCCATAGATGTATACATCTACTCACCCGGACGTCTCGCTAATCTGATCCAACCACCGCTTTACCTTTACGCGCCGCGTCCGATGTTTTCGCAACCGATCCTAAAATTGCACAACACACAACATAAGATTAAATATCATGGAATGGCGCAAGTCACAATATGAAAAGATCAACGCCCACTAGTTAGGCACAACGTGCACTAAACTCGCGGAAAACACACGAAAATCACTAAAAGCTTAACTAAAATCGTCTTTTCGGGGCAACCGTCAAAACTAAAATCCGACTAAACCAAACTCCGCATTCGCACACCCTACAAGTCATAGTAGATGCTAAAAGTATCGTCAAGATATCGCAATTTAATCACCTCCTAATAATTTAGAAAACCTAGTAAGCATTCGCATATAAATTTCCGATGCAAATCTCGCGAATTAACGATATAGCGTTCATAAACTAGCACAAATTTCCAAACTAACCCACTAGATGGCCACAACACTAACTTAATTTATTAACAATGCTTCAAACCCTAATTAAAATTCCAAACCTTTACTAGAATTTCCTAAATAAGAAATTAAAATCAAATTAACACTTTAAAAATCTAAATTAACATAATTAAACTACCAATTTAACAACTAGATTAAAATTATACCTCCCAAGTGTTGATCCTCTTGCACTTAGCCTCCAAAGATCCCTCTTTTCTCCTTGTTTTAAACCAATTAGGGTTTGGAAAGAGGTGGAATAAGATTTAAATTAGAATTTGTGAAGGAATTTGTGAATTTTTGTGGATTTTTGGTGATTTTTTAAAAGGAATTTTGAAGCAAGAAATGAGGGGAAAAAGGGGGGCTGCAGCAAGCTATGCTCGGCCTGGGGAGGAGAGTGGGGGAGATGAGGGAAAAGTGTGGAAAATTCTACACAAAAGCATCTTCTAAGGTCATTTAATGCACATTACATCATTTTTTTACAAAAAAACCCATTTTCATTCATTTTTTTGACCATAAAACCACAATTCTTGGTAAGTCTTGCTAAAATTTTTGTTACCACTATATTTTAGTTTATAATGGTTCCTAAGTGTATAATTTACCCATTTAAATTTGTATTTATCACTAATTTAATGTATACTTAAAAGCTTAAAATAATATTAAAAATAATTAATTATGGAAAAAAATTTAAATGACTAGAAATTTTTAAGTGAAAATTTAGTGACCAAATTCTAGAAATATCTTATCTAAATTTTGTATAATTTGGCCTATATTGAAAAATAATTATTTTGACTTTTTACGGAAAAGACCGATTATTTTACCGATTATCGAAAAACTGCCTAAACGATTTTCGAAGCGTTGCAGTCTTCCCCCCTTAAAGAAATTCGGTCCCCGAATTTAGAATTTAACTACGCGTACTTTCAAAAAGATGGGGATATCTCTTTCTCATCTCGACCTCGGTCTCCCAGGTGACCTCCTCGCCATAGAACCTTGACGGACGGTATAACCTTCGACCTTAATTTCTTCACCTGCCGATCCAAAATGACCACCGGCTGCTCGGTGAATGAAAGATCGCGCTCCAGCTGGATCGTATGGTGCTGAATCGTATGGGAAGGGTCATGAAGGTACTTGCGGAGTATTGAAACATGGAACACAGGGTGAACATCGGGGAAGCTGGGCGGAAGAGCCAACCGATAAGCCATCGAACCAACACGCTCTAGGATCTCGAAGGGACCAACATATCTAGGACTAAACTTTCCTTTCCGCCCAAATCTCATCACGCCCTTCATCGGAGAGACCCTCAGGAAAACATGATCGCCAACAGCGAACTCGAGTCGGCGACGACGCCTGTCAGCATATGATTTCTGCCTACTTTGTACCGCTCTCATCCTGTCCCGAATCAGTTGTATCTTTTTGGTCGTCTCCTGTACGATCTGCGGCCCCAAAATACTGCTCTCCCTGAGCTCTGTCCAACATACAGGCGATCGACATCTCCTCCCATATAAAGCCTCGAAAGGTGCCATCTGAATCGTCTCCTGAAAGCTATTATTGTAGGAGAACTCGATCAAGGGCAGATGACGATCCCAGCTACCACCGAAATCTAAAACACAAGCTCTGAGCATGTCCTCAAGAGTCTGAATAGTATGCTCTGACTGACCGTCAGTCTGCGGATGAAAAGCTGTGCTAAAACTCAGTCGGGTGCTCAAAGCCTCCTGAAGTTTCTGCCACAATCGGCTGGTAAACTGGGTGCCCCGGTCGGACACAATGCAAGTCGGGACGCCATGCAGTCGTACGATCTCATTAATATAAACCTGGGCGTACTGAGCAAATCCAAAAGTGGTCTTCACTGGCAGGAAGTGAGCCGCTTTCGTCAGTCGATTCACAATCACCCAAATAGAGTCATACCCTCGACTGGTCCTGGGTAGATCCATAATGAAGTCCATGGAGACCTGTTCCCACTTCCACTCAGGGATGGGCAAATGCTGTAACTCTCCGGCTGGCCTCTGGTGCTCGGCCTTGACTTGCTGACAAGTCAGGCATCTCGATACAAAGTTTGTAACATCCTTCTTCATCCCGTCCCACCAGTAAACCTCTCTCAAATCACGGTACATCTTGTGGAACCTGGATGCACACTGTACACTGATCTATGTGCCTCCTCAAGAATATCACGCCTCAGTCCCCCAGAATCTGGTACGCACAGTCGAGTCCCAAATCGAAGTATCCCCTGATCATCAATCACGAACTCGGAAACTCTGCCCTGCCGAATCTGCTCGATAACCTCAAAAATACGGGCATCGCCGGACTGTGCTTCGCGGATACGGTCAGGTAACTGTGGGCGTGCTCTGAAATGGGCCAGCTGTCCCCTGTAGGAGTAAACTCAAACTGCACTTGGCTGTCACATAAAACCTGCCAATCCGCCGTCGACTGTATCTGTACTGCGCTCAAACAAGATAAGGTACCTCCGGGCCTCCTACTCAAAGTATCCGCCATAATATTCGCCTTACCCGGATGGTATAGAATCTCGCAGTCATAATCTTTCACCAACTCCATCCAACGGCGTTGTCTCAGATTTAGATCTCGCTGCTGAAAGATATACTTCAAGCTCTTGTGGTCAGTGAATATCTGGCACGACTCGCCGTATAGGTAATGTCTCCAGATCTTAAGTGCAAATACCACTGCAGCCATCTCTAAATCATGAGTGGGGTAGTTCTGTTCGTGTTTCCTCAACTGTCGAGAAGTATCCGCGATAATTCTATCGTGCTGCATCAATACACAGCCCATCCCCACTCGAGAAGCATCACAATATACCACGAAATCGCCCGATCCTGAAGGCAATGATAACACTGGTGCAGTAGTTAGACGAGTCTTCAACTGCTGGAAACTATCCTCACATGCCTGGGTCCAATCGAAAGGAACCCCCTTCCGGGTCAACCCAGTCAACGGTGCAGCAATACGGGAGAAATCCTGGACAAAACGTCGATAATAGCCGGCCAGACCTAGAAAGCTGCGAACCTCTGTAACTGATACCGGTTTGGGCCAACGCTGCACTGCCTCGATCTTCTTCGGGTCCACACAAATACCATCTCTCGTCACCACATGACCCAAGAAGTCAACACTGTCTAGCCAGAATGCGCACTTGGAAAATTTGGCGAACAGCTGATGCTCTCTCAACGTGTGCAATGTGATACGCAAGTGCTGCTCATGCTCCTCCCGGCTCCGAGAATATACCAAGATGTCGTCAATGAAAACAATGATGAACTGATTAAGATACGACATGAATACACGGTTCATCAAGTCCATAAATGCTGCTGGGGCATTGGTGAGCCCGAACGACATCACCAAGAACTCATAATGACCATAACGTGTACGGAAAGCGGTCTTCGGAATATCCTCCTTCCGAACCCGCAACTGATGATAACCTGACCGTAAATCAACCTTCGAGAAATACCCTGCACCCTGGAGCTGATCGAATAAGTCGTTAATGCGGGGTAGGGGATATCTGTTCCGCACAGTAATCTGATTCAGCTGACGATAATCAATGCATAAGCGCATACTGCCGTCCTCTTCTTAACAAACAGGACGGGAGCACCCCAAGGTGACACACTCGGTCGGATAAGCCCTTTATCCAGCAAGTCCTGTAACTGATCTTTCAGCTCTCTAAGCTCCGCCGGGGCCATCCGATAAGGCGGTATAGAGATAGGCCCCGTGCCAGGGATCAAGTCAATGCAGAACTCAATTCGCGCTCTGGTGGCAGACCAGGCAGCTCGTCAGGGAATACATCAGGAAACTCTCTCACAACAGGGACCTGGTCCAACGGAACCTCTGTGGCGCTAGTATCACAAACATAGGCTAAGAATCCCTGACACCCTTTCCGCAAGAGCTGACCAGCGCGAAGAGAAGAAATCAAGCTGGGAAGGGTAGCGCTACGATCTCCCTGAATAACAAGAACCGGCTCACCAGGAAACTTGAATCTGACTGCCTTTTCATGGCAGTCCACAGATGCATAACTGGTGGCTAGCCAGTCCATACCAAGAAGAACGTCGAAGTCTAGCATATCAAGGAGAATCAAATCAACTGAAGAATCTCTTTCCCCGATACGAACGGGATACGATCGGTACAAAAAACGGGCAACAAAAGACTCGCCTACCGGAGTAATAACGACAAGTGGCTGATCTAACGAAGAAGACTCTCGGCCCAATCTCGGTGCAAAGTATGTGGATACATAAGAATGTGTGGAGCCTGGATCAAATAATACCCGTGCATCAAAAGAACATACGGGCAGAGTACCTATCACAACGACATTGGATGCCTGTGCATCCTGAGAAGTCAACGTGAACACTCGGGCCTGTCCACCACTAATAGCTGGCTGTCCTCTGCCTCTGCCTCTGCCTCTGTCGCCTCGTCCCCTCTGAACCGGACCGCCACGCCCACAAGCTCTAGGAGCATCTGCCTGGCATGGAGCCTCATCAGGGGTAGGAAGTAGAGCTCTCTAAGGAGGTGGTGAAGGTGGTAAGGTCACATGTGGGACTATCGCCGTGCCTTGGCGCCCCATGGTACAGTCTCTGATACGGTGGTACTGATTCCCGCACCGAAAACATCCTGGCGATGACTGCTGGGTCTGCGGATATGAACTAAATAACTGACCTCGTCTCAATCCTCTGCCACCACCATCTCCCGGAAAGAATCTATCACGGTGTCTACCCATCTGCCGCTAAGCTGGTGTATCAGTACGAATCTGCTTCGGCCCAGAAACGACCGGAGTCTCAGAAATGCGCTCCTCCAAAAGTAAGGCTGCATCCATCGCGGCTGCGTATGTGTCAAAGTGCTGGGTGCCGATGGCAAGGAATAGCTGTGTGTCAAGCCCTCGCACAAACCTCTTTATTCTCTTCTCTTCAGTGTCTACTAGGTACGGAGCATATCGGGACAACTGAGTAAACTGTATATCATACTCAGACACTGTCATCCTAGGAGTCTTGCGCAAAGACTCAAAACTACGGGCTCGAGCATCTCGGACACTCTCCGGAAGGAAACGGGCAAGAAATGCAGTTGTAAACTCGTCCCAGGTCATAGGAGGTAGACCTGCAGCTCGGCCTCTCTTTACTGAATCGTACCACGTTTGGGTAAGGCCCTCCAGACGAAAACTCGCGAACACCACCCATCTATCATCAGAATACCTCAACGAACGACAAATCCTAGCCATCCTATCAAGAAATGCCTGTGGGTCCTCTGTCGCATCCGTGCCGGTAAAAGCTGGAGGTCTCAGCCTCATAAACTCCTGTAGTGACACGGGGATAGTCGTAGTAGTAGCAGGAGTAACCGTCTGAGCAGCAGGTACAATCATGGTCTGTGCAGTGGAAGGAACGTCCTCGGATCTCTATGCCCGACTGGACTCAACTAAAGATCCCATCATCTGTCACAACTCCTGCATACCGGCCTCTAATCTGGCAGTACGGTCTGGAGATGGCGGATCAATCTGACCCTGAGGGGTAGGTGTATCATCCCGCTCGATCCTCGCCTCAGACGATCCCGCTCGAAGCTCATCCCTAGCGGCAGCCCGCTGAGCTCTCGTAGTCTTTGGCGGCATTGAAGCTGGAATAAGAAACAGGAGTGATAAGGACAATGCAATTGAATCAAGGAATGCATGGAATCAAGGAGGAAATACAAGCAATTATGTCCTAAGGTCACTTATGCGGAGTACCGTATCGTAAGTATGCCGCGGAACATACCCACGCTACGCCACTCTGCTCAAGTCACCTACTCCATCTACTAAGGGTCGTCTTACACTCAGAAAGGTAAAACCTACGCTCTGATACTGTAAATCCTCGTTTCCATCAATAATTTTTTCTATATTTCCCAAGTCCCCCGATTATTTTCCTATTTTTCCTTGTATTATTTTGTGTGAAATCGGTTGCTTAGGTTTTAGTATTTGATTTTTCTAAACCAATTAAAATAAAAGCCTAAGACAAAACTAAATATATATAATTTCCGCAAAGCCCAGCCCAAGGAAAATTTAAAAATCAAATGAATTAAACAAATCCCCCAACACCGGCCCAGCCCATTCCCCTAAAGCCTACCCAAACGCCCACGCCAACCCGACCCGACCCGACTCCACCTTCTTCCCCACTCGTTTTCAGTTTTTCCCGCTCGTTCTTTCGCTCCCCATGTCGCCCCCACGTCGCCGATGCCTCGTCTTCGCTGCCCCACGACCCGACCATGATCGCGTGCGCGCTTCAACCTCTCCTCTTCTCTCTAACCCTCTTCCCCCTCACACTCGCGATCCCTCTCTAACTCCTCTCCTCTTTCCCAACTCCCAGCTTCACTCCCTACAACCCACTGAACCCCGACGACGACAACGACGACGACTACTATCACCTCATCGTCCTCCCTCGTTTCTCTCCTACCAAAACCCGAACCCCTACGCTGCCTCACTCCCCTCGCCTGCACACCCTCTTCGCCAACGAGCCTCCCCTGCACGCCTTCTCGCCACCGGCGAACACCCCTCTGGGCCCCACGACGACGACGAAGATGACCAACTCCCTCGCTCCTCTCTCCAAAACCCGAGTGCCACCACTGTTTCCTCCCTCTCTCCAAACCACCAAGCCTCGAGCCTCGAACCCCCGCTGCACCCATCACCGGAGATACCACCGCCGACCCCAGCACACTCCCAGGAGATCCACAGCACCCCACTCCGCCTCCAGCGATCACGAGCCATCCCCGGGCAACTCCGACGACGAACCCAAACTCGAGCCGAGGCCGTGAACCCAAACCGTGCCGTTCTTTGTGCGTTCGTACCATTGCCGCTGCCGTGCGTCGCCAACGCATCTCCAGGCTAGTACCCTACTTGCTACATGCTAGATTATTCTGTTACGCTTCAAAATCTTATAAATTCCGTGTTTACAATTCGTGAAACTTTATATAACACAAGTGTTTGATGCAAAACCCGAACGAAAACCTTCCATTAAACTGACGGAACTTGACCATATAAGCTGGCCTGTGTGGTGACGAACATCATATTAAAATTTGACTGAAAATTATGATCGTTACTGACTTGAACGATCATCCCTGATTACACTTGTAAAATCTGAAAATTTTCCGCGTATGAAACTTGTAAAAATTATAATTAATTGTGTACATATTGAAATGATGCGTTCAAGGGCTCAAATCGAAGCCGACTCAACTAAATAGAACCCCAGAAAAGTTCTAAATTGTTTCTATACTGAAAATACGACGGAAACTGATTCGGAGAGCGGCTCTGGACTGCAGTCCAGAGCAGCTCTGGCTGTTGATTTCTATCTCGTAATGCTTACCCCTTTACTTCCTGAACTTATACATTGCAGAACCCTATACTTTAGTGAAGATGAAACAGTTAGCAAAATAACAAAAGTGATTTCACCCCTTTTTACCATCGTTTACTATTTAAACCGTAATTTACAAGAACAGGATGTATAGCAGTCCCAAACAGAAATAGAACTGACACCCTATGATTGTACAGTACATAACTTCTGACGTAGAGGCGCGATTGAGAATCCGTCTGGTGCTTGGAAACCATATTGAAAAACCTAAATTTCATTCAACTGTAACATCGCTAAATTCTGATCCCAACAGGGTGAAAATTGTGTTGCGAAACGGACGTTCAGTTCAGAAACTGAATTTCCTGCAGCGAACACTTAAAATGAAACGGCTGTAACTTGAAAACCCGAAATCCAATTGCACTGAAATAAATTTTTCTGAACTTCTGACTGAGTTTACTTGTTACCGTATTTGTATCATTTCACTTAATTTTGAACGCATGATTTACTGCAATTTTTATAAGCTCATAAGGTGCATAATAGTTCATATTACACATGACTTGTTAACTGCATAAACGCACATATATTACCCGATTGCCATACACATAGTGATAGTGCGCGTTATTATTCAGTATACATTGCATTATCGTGCGTGAATGGTATTGGTTTAGGAGTGTCAAGTACGCCAATGGAAAAGTGAATGATTCGTGACAGTGAATAATACAGTGAACAGTGACTAAACCGTGTTATTGGTGCATACTTGTACACGACTAGACCATACTCATAAATAGTGTAAACATGGGGAAAAAGGGGAAATCGGAGTGGAAAGAGCATCGTATTTAGTGAGGACAGTGATTTAGAGGATGATCATTCAAACAACGACTCTTATATATATTAGGTAGGGCCTAGCGGTCCGGCTGACAGGGTTATATCCCGGGCGATGCGGGCCGTAGTCTCGGGTATGTACGAGACCCTCGTTAAACATAATCCTCCTTTCCACAACTCGATTTCAAACATAGCTTAGAGACTGATAGGGACACAGATCATACTTGCATCAGTTAGTGACATATTGATTACCTGCATTTTACTTCCACTGTTATTACCTTATTAGTATGTTTCATGTCACTATTATAATATTGCTATTACGTCGCTCTGACGACCTGAGTATGCATGCCTAGACCTCGAGGAAGGACCAGCGCAGGAGTCGGACTTACCCTTCGAGCTAGCGGAGATTTAGTCAGGAGTACTTCTTTCATCTTTTCTGCTTTCCTAAAAGAAACCTTGTATTCGAACTTGGTTAGTAGTTCTTTTCTAGTTTATTTGTAAATCGTGAACAATGAAAGTCAATGTAATAATTTAGTGATGTATTTTCTTTACTTTTGTGCTTTGTTTACTGATTACCATGTAATGCTAGAAGCCGGAGTGTGACTACGGCGGGATTATTCCTTGACCGTAGGAGCATGGCTGGCCTAGTCATCCCTCGTTTTACGTATTTTAGGAAGCGGGGCATGACAGATACTAACTTTGTCATGACCCGAAAGTACGGAACGTGACTGGCACTTAGATTACGAAACGTCTTAAGGCGTAACGTAACCTAAGTCAGCCAAAACCCAGAAAATCTAAACCATAAACAATAAGAGTGAAGGAAACCTTTCATGAAAACGACTTTAAAATCAATTAAGTTGCATTAACCCCTTTTTAAAAGCATCAAAAAAAATTTCCGAAAATTTCGACAGAGTATCCTTTGTAAATACTAGCCCCCAAAAATGGGTACAATAAGATATATAACCTGTAACGATAAAATGGCATCCCCAAGCGGGAGCTAGCTCTTCGTCCAAGGCGGATCACAACCACACGCAATATATATGCAATATCAAGCTAATAAGCATAAAGAAGTACAAAATAAGAAAAACACAACGTCGGCTCAAGTGAGCTCGACCCCAGAGAAACCACATATACACAAATCTCTCAGTTTCAAAAATAGGTCGCATATACAAATAAGAAGTGGTAGATGGAGAATCCTAGATACAAAGAAAGTACAAAAAAGAGATAAAGTGTCCTCGCAACCCACCTACGAGCAATGTCGCGAGTCTGAGCAAAAGAAGCCAATGATAAGATAAGCTCGCCGCTACAAGGCTGACGGGTCCGGCCTGCAAGACACTGTGGTACAACGGGGGTGAGTTGCCAACTCGTGAGTAGAATATAACATCTAATAAAGCTATCGTAAGAATGCACACAAATGCGTCACAACATGTATGTCTAGATGTGATGTAATACCACTAATATGCATGCACATGTATGCAACATCAATATGAAATCTTTAAGTGTTTAAAATACTATAAGCTCTGCATTCTTAACTTAGAAAAAGAATATCTATGCAATAGCTAAAGTACCATCAATGAAATCATCTGAAATCCGTGTCAAGCATCGACACCAAATATGGAACTATATCTGTCTCAATGTCTCACTATATCAATGTCTCAATACATCGGGTTCCGTCAGTCCGGATCGGCCCATATCATCAAATCTCACGACAACAGTCGGTATCCTCCAGATATCTGCCGCGCCAGACATCACCGGTAGGTAGTCTTCCCCTGCTAGGCTCATCGTTTACAACTCGATCTTCTTGCCCCGGGGTACCATACCGGGCCCACCATATACCCGAGACGGTTCATCCACTCCTCGAATCGGGTCTCGAAATCCAACAGAAAACATGAAAAATCATGGTGGACGACACATATATTACGAGAAAACCGCAACTTTATTTTAAAAATAATGATAATAAGTTTTTGTTAAATTCTTGCGATTTTCCCCCAAAATCTAGAAATCTCATCAATACTGAAATCCTCAAGAAAATCATAATATCCAACATGTTGTATATGATAAATGTTTATGATATCAAAGGTATGCAATTGATTTGTGATTAGGAATCTATATAAGCATGATGATGATGTAAGGTATATACATGCTATGCAATTCGATGTATCATGTATGGTGCAAGTGGTGATACTAAACTAAGCAGGTTCTAAAGTGCTCGTGACATGTCAATTACCAAGGCGTGTGTGTTCACATGAATAGTACGCGTGCAACATGAGCCAATGGTAAAGGTGTAAGTGTCCTAAGGGGTGATATCACATATAGGTATATAGATAATCATGCAATGCAGACAGACGAATAACTAGAAACATATGCAAATGAATGAGATGGTTAACTAACTAACTATGCATATAGCTTGCAAGTAATAAAATGATCCTAACTATGGGGCGCCTCGCGCCATCCAGACGATTTTCCCATAGATGTATACATCTACTCACCCGAACGCCTCGCTAATCTGATCCAACCACCGCTTTGCCTTTGCACGCCGCGTCCGATGTTTCCATAACCGATCCTTAAATTGCACAACACACAACATAAGATTAAAGATCATGGAACGACGCAAGTCACAATATTAAAAGATCAACGCCCACTAGTTAGGCACAACGTGCACTAAACGCGCGGAAAACACACGAAAATCACTAAAAGCTTAACTAAAATCGTCTTTTCGGGGCAACCGTCAAAACTAAAACCCGACTAAACCAAAATCCGCATTCGCACACCCTACAAGTCGTAGTAGATGCTAAAAGTATCGTCAAGATATCGCAATTTAATCACCTCCTAATAATTTAGAAAACCTAGTAAGCATTCGCATATAAATTTCCGATGCAAACCTCGCGAATTAACGATATAGCTTTCACAAACTAGCACAAATTTCCAAACTAACCCACTAGATGGCCACAATACTAACTTAATTTATTAACATTGCTTTAAACCCTAATTAAAATTCCAAACCTTTACTAGAATTTCCTAAACAAGAAATTAAAATCAAATTAACACTTTAAAAATCTAAATTAGCATAATTAAACTACCAATTTAACAACTAGATTAAAATTATACCTCCCAAGTGTTGAACCTCTTGCACTTAGCCTCCAACGATGCCTCTTTTCTTCTTGTTTTAAACCAATTAGGGTTTGGAAAGAGGTGGACTAGGATTTAGGTTAGTATTTGTGAAGGAATTTGTGAATTTTTGTGCATTTTTGGTGATTTTTTTAAAGGAATTTTGAAGCAAGAAATGAGGGGGAAAAGGGGGGCTGCAGCAAGCTATGCTCGGCTTGGGGAGGAGAGTGGGGGAGATGAGGGAAAAGTGTGGAAAATTCTACACAAAAGCATCTTCTAAGGTCATTTAATGCACATTACATCATTTTTTTGACCATAAAACCACAATTCTTGGTAAGTCTTGCTAAAAATTTTGTTACTACTGTATTTTAGTTTATAATGGTTCCTAAGTGTATAATTTACCCATTTAAATTTGTATTTATCACTAATTTAATGTATATTTAAAAGCTTAAAATAATATTAAAAATAATTAATTATGGAAAAAAATTTAAATAACTAAAAATTTTTAAGTGACAATTTAGTGACCAAATTCTAGCAATATCTTATCTAAATTTTGTATAATTAGGCCTATATTGAAAAATAATTATTTTGACTTTTTACGGAAAAGACCGATTATTTTACCGATTATCGAAAAACTGCATAAACGATTTTCGAAGCGTTACACCTGTACTGTCTCTCTGTTACATGTTGATAAAGCCCTTAGGATGTGTACTTGACTACCAGGAATATGATGCAGATCATACTAGTGGGGCCAGGGTAGTCCACAAGTACATCTTTTAATTGTTCCTAGTCGAAGATGTATCGAGACGGGGCATCGATATTCCAGAGTAGACTAGTGTGTACGATTCTTGACACTGTATGGGGTGATGGTTGATCCTACAACCATTGGTGTTTGACATCAGAGAATGTGCACAGGTGCTCATTGGAGAATGAGTACACTGAACATGACTCGCCGAGAACTCCTAGATGTTATTATACATAACGTCGGATAGCGGTTCTCTGGTGACACTGGTACATATTAGTCTGTAGACCCGAGATCGTCATAGAGTCCAGTGTGATTCCCACTGTGCTTTGATTTCCACCTTACCACGTTCAAGAGAGCGTGCAAAACGGTGGTTTTTGGGTACGGTCCCGAGTCACATGGAGGCAATGAGCGATAGGAAGGGATTTCGTCTCTCCCAATATTGGGGGTTGATGTTGCGCTGTGCTCGATTGGCCATAATAGGAAGTCCCTGGCCAGTGCGGAAACTAAAATTTACTGGTAAGTTTTATCAGTAGTTTCTCGACCCGTTATGAGCCTCACATCGGCATGACTTATCAAGTTATTGGGGGTCTGACGTTTACCACCCCCAGACTAGATATGCGACATATCAGACGAAGAGACCAGACTGTACGGTAGTGTTACTTATTGGATTCACGGGAGTATGGAGAAGCTTGCTTGTTGATCTTCTGATCGCTCAATACCCGGGTAGCCGTTACGTCCAGCTAGTACCGCTGACGGCTTGTGGGTGACTGATATGACCATCACCTACTGCCGGCGTATTGACGAGTCTTTAGAGTCCTACACAGAAGTTTCCTAGCTCATGCGAAACGAAGTAGGGCACATTTGTGATATGTGCGGGACCGAGATTAATACGTGTATGTGATACCGTATTCCAATCTCGCGATATAGGTTATATATGATATAACCGGATTGTTGAATCAAGTGTTGATCCAATGATATGTTATATGTATATGTGATATGCATATAAATGATATTAATCGGTTGTATGCGATACGGCCGGGTTATTAAATCAAGTGTTGATTTAATAATTTAATGTGTAATTATATATTTGATATATTAATATACATTAACTAATATTAGCTCACTTAAGAAAATGTTTTATCAAAATACATACAAATATATATGTGATATATATTAATGTATTTATTATGTGTCATGCTGGATGATACATTGGACTTGGGTGTATGAGACTCATACCTAACTTAAGATAATTTTGGTGTTTAAATATCAAGGGAAAAATCAAAATTAGGTGGAAATTAGCATGACTAAGATGCTTGTGGAAGCATGGAGAAACTTTGACTTAAGTCCACTAATTTTGTATCACTCTAGATATTTATTAACCTAACCATTATCTTTAGCATAGTTTAGTCTCTGTAGGGTTACTTAGCACAACATCAAGGTTTCGGGGGGCATCGTCCATGCCATTTTCAAAATTTTGCCATGCTAGTTAACCCTAACCCTAGAATCTTAACTAAAGATTTAGACAATACGATATGTAAACAACTTTACAACTAAGTGTTTGCGGAATACAATCTTTGTAGATCGGTCCTTCACTTCAAATGTTCCGAGTAGTGGTCCCTTCGCTGCGATCAAAGAACTTCCGGACTCTTGAGAAGCTCCACAAGATGAATGAAGCATGCTTGCTAGAAGTCTTCAAAATCCAAGATGATCTACTTCGAGGAAACACGGACTCAAGCTATCTATTCACTAATGAGCAACTAGTGAAGCTAACACCCTAAACTATATGGTTAGTATAGAAGAGGATGATGAAGTAGGAATTTTGCTCACTTTAGAATTCTTTCTCACTATTTTTTCTCACTTGCACAAAAGCTAGAGAGCTCTTGAGCTTGAAGAAGAAGATGAAGAGAGATAATCTTGTGAGAGTGAATAGCAACCATGGGTGAGAAAATATCTCATATAACCCTTGTAGAGAATAAACCATAGTTAAAAGATAATAGTTAGGTTTAAAAATATCTAAGGAAAAACAAAAATGATGCACTAAGTCAATAGTTATCCACAACTTGCAACCATGACAAAATCCATTCATTTTTGAATTTCTTAAATAAATAAAAACCTTTGAATTATCTTTTATATGGTGTAAGTCTCATACACCCATATTGCATATATAATCAAGCATGACACATAATATATATCGCATATATATTAAGTGTCCAATAGTGATTAAAAGAAATACATAAGTGAGCTAATATTAGTTAATGTAAATTAGTATATCAAATATACAATTATACATTAAATTATCAAATTAACGCTTGATTTAATAATCCGGCCATATCACATATAACCGACTAATATAAAAAATGTACCATTTCATCGAATCAACACTTGATCCGATGACCCGGCTATATCACATATGACCGGCCGATATCACATATCGCGAGAATAGAATATGGTATCACATACTCATATTATTCTCGGTCCCGCACATATCACATATGTGCTCCTACTTCGTTTCGCCTGAGCCAGGAAACCTCTGTGTAGGACTCTAAAGACTCGTCAATACACCGGCAGTGGGTGGTGATCATATCAGTCACCCACAAGCCGTCAGCGGTCAGCTAAACGTAACGGCCACCCGGGTATTAAGTGATCAGAAGATCATTAAGCAAGCCTGCACATACTCCTGTAAAGCCTGTCAGTAACACTACCGTACAGTCCGGTCTCTTTGTCTGATATGTCGCATATCCAGTTTAGGGGTGGTAAACGTCAGACCCCAGTAACCGATAAGTCATGCCGATGTGAGGCTCATAACGGGTCGAGAAACTATTGATAACACTTAGCAGTAGATCTCCATATCAGCCTTGGCCAGAGATTTCCAGTTATAGCCAATCGAGCACAGTGCAACATCAACCCCCAATACCGGGAGAGACGAAACCCCTCCTATCGCTCATTGCCTCCATGTGATTCGGGACTGTACCCAAAAGCCACGGTTTTGCACGTTCTCTTGAATGTGGTATGGTGGAAATTAAAGCACAGTGGGAATCACACAAGACTCTATGACGATCTCGGGTCTACAGACTAACCTGTACCAGTGTCATCAGAGAACTGCTATCTGACGATAGGTATAATACCAACTAGGAGTTCTCGGCGAGTCCGTTCAGTGTACCCAGTCTCCACTAAGCACCCGTATACCATCTTTGATGTCAAACACCAATGGATGTGGGATCATCCATCGCCCATCATATGGGTCAAGAAGCGTATACGCTAGTCTACTCTAGAGTATCGATACCCTGTCTCGATACACCCTCGACTAGGAACAATTATAGGATGTACTTGTGGACTACCCTGGCCCTGCTAGTATGATCTCCATCATAGTCATGGTAATCAAGTAAACATCCTAAGGGCTTCGTCAACATGTGAGAGCAAGACAGTATCACAATACAAGTCAACATGTTAATACAAAGAGCAACCAGATAGCACACTATCATGTAGAGCAAGAAAGTCCTCTCTATATATGTCCAAGCATCCACAATAATATACATCACATGTATAATAATGTCCTCTAGGGCATACATAACTAACAGTCTCTACATGAGTTGATATGAGATATTTTCTCACCTACGGTTCACCACTTGATCACTTGAGATCATTTTCTTCATCTCCTTGTAGGGTGTTTTTCGTCACCCCAGTGAGATGGGAATACGCGCGCGCTTGTCAGGCGTACTACAGATTCCCCCTACCTAGGGTAGGCGGGGGTTTAATGATTGTGGGGATCCGAATCTCCGGCAGCCGCGGACTAAACTGCCGTTAATTACCCCTCGCCTTTGGGGCGAGGGAACCTCCGATTAACGGGTTAAATGGTCATGCGAACCCAATGTGCGGTGTGCGTGTGTTCTGTTTTGAAAGGGGGGTTTTGGATATATCGGGAGCCACGCAGAGTTTCTACGGGGGTCTCGCTACCCGGATAGCGGGCTGGGGGTCAAGGGGGCTAGCAGCCCCCTTGCGGGGTTCGGGGCAGCGCCCCGGCCCGAAAATTTTTTTGGAGGGGGAGAATGTTGCGGGCTATGTGCATGTGTAAATTTGTATACATATGTCTATATATATGTATGTACATAAAAAAAAGAGGGGGAAAAGACATCCAAAGGATGCGTGGGGAAGCACCTTGGGCGCTCGAGCGCAAGCGTGCGCGCCACGTGTCGGCACGAGGGCGCCTTGCGCAGCGCGAGCGCGCGCGCCACGTGTCGGCACGTGGGCGCAAATTGCTCGAGCGCTAGCGCGCTGGTGAGGAAAAGAGGGCTTTTAGCCTAAAAAGGGATTTCTCAAAAGAGAAATCAGAGAGGAGTTGGACTCCTGAATGTGTTTCGGGGTTAATGAAAGGGGTTCTTTTTCTTCCTCCTCTGTTAAGCTGGATCTTGAAGGTCAAGAGATGTGAGATCTCAAAATCTCTCCTTTTTGAGATCTGATGGCAGATCCAAGTTCCCCTTTGTGGGTTTTGTGGTGAAAAACTATTTTGATTTTTAAAAAAGGAAGAGTAAAACTCTTGATTTAATTCAAAAGAAAGAAGAAGGTTTTGGAACCTTGAAGAAGGAAGAAAGATCTCAGATCTGAAACTTTTTTGGAGAGAGAAAAAAAGTTGTTGGGATATTTCATTATCCTTGCCTTTATAGGCCATACATTTTACACATAGCCCCTTGGGCTTCACAAAATGGCATTTTGCCTATCACATGGCTCATGTGCCATTTCTTTTTGCACATAAGCCATGGGTTTTACAAAAATTTGGCTTTATGCCTATTTTTCTTACATTTATCCGAAAATAAAATAAAAGAAATACAACAAAATTATTTATTACAAAATTTTTATCTTGGCATGGGGGGAGGCCGGCCGCTTCATGTTCGGGCTCGACCCGGGCATGGGCCCACTGGATCTGGGCTTGGGCCCACTTGTCTTGGGGTTGACTTTGATTTTGACTTGGTCAACCGGGGTGTAAATTTTTACCCCAACAAATTGCCCCCCATTAATAAATGCACACCACATATGTGGGTCGTGTGCATGAAATTGATGGATCTTCTTTTACTTGGAGGCCACCTGATTTGGTTCCTGCTTTTTGGGAAGCTGGCACTGTCCTTTTTACGACATGGACGGTCGTTGCTGCCCTTTTTGTGACTTGGACGGTCGGTACTGCCCTTTTAGCGACGTGGACGGTCGGTTCTGCCCTTTTTGCGACTTGGACGGTCGGTACTGCCCTTTTAGCGACGTGGACGGTCGGTTCTGCCCTTTTTGCGACTTGGACGGTCGATGCTGCCCTTTTAGCGACGTGGACGGTCGGTGCTGCCATTTTAGCGACGTGGACGGTCGGTTCTTCCCTTTTTGCGACTTGGACGGTCGGTGCTGCCCTTTTTGCGACTTGGACGGTCGGTGCTGCCCTTTTTGCGACTTGGACGGTCGATGCTGCCCTTTTAGCGACTTGGACGGTCGGTGCTGCCCTTTTTGCGACTTGGACGGTCGGTGCTGCCCTTTTAGCGACGTGGATGGTCGGTGCTGCCCTTTTAGCGACGTGGACGGTCGGTTCTGCCCTTTTTGCGACTTGGACGGTCGGTGCTTCCCTTTTTGCGACTTGGACGGTCGATGCTGCCCTTTTAGCGACTTGGACGGTCGGTTCGGCCCTTTTTGCCACTTGGACGGTCGGTGCTGCCCTTTTAGCGACTTGGACGGTCGGTGCTTGATTTGACTTGCTCTGCTTCTTGTAGTGTCAGGGGTAGACTTGACTTGCTCCGCTTCTTGCGGTGTCGAGATTGGATTCTGACTTGCTCCGCTTTCTGTGGCGTCGGAGCGGAAGTTGACTTGTTGGTTTTGATTTGGGTTGACATCAGCATCGCCATACTGGAATATGGTACCAGGAGTGAATCATCATCTGTCATAGAGAGGATTTTGGGATTTTGGTTTTTGTTTGGCATCTGTATTGCTGCACTGGAATAATGCCAGGAGCAACTCATCATTTGCCCCGGAAGGATTTGGGAATTGTTTTTTTTTTTTTTTTGGACTTTGAATGTGGTCTCACTGGTAGGACTTAGGAGAGATTGGGATTGTTTTACGCCCGTGGATTGTATACGGTTTTGCAGGATGTATGATCCAGACCGTAGGGCCGGAAAGATTTCAGGGATTTGTTGGCGTCTGCATCGCTGCACTGGAATGTGGTACCAGGAGCGACTCATCATTCGCCGTTGGGGTATGGGATTTGGAATTTGGTTGGCGTCTGCATCGCTACACTGGAATATGATACCAGGAGCGACTCATCATTCGCCGTTTGGGGTATGGGATTTGGAATTTGGTTGGCGTCTGCATCGCTACACTGGAATATGATACCAGGAGCGACTCATCATTCGCCGTTTGGGGACTTGGAATTTGGATCTTGTTTGGCATCAGCATTGCTGCACTGGAATAATGCCAGGAGCAACTCATCATTTGCCTTGGGAGGACTTAGGATTTGGATTTTTGGTCGGCATCAGCACCGCTAACACTGAAGCGAAATGCCAGGAGCGACTCATCATTTGCCGTTGCCCGTTGGGGAACGATGGCTTAGGAGATAGGTTTGGATCCCTATCACCTAAGGCTTTTCAATTTTATGGGCCGTGAGGGTCCCATAAAAGCATTTTCTCCCTGCGAGTCGTAAGGATCCCGCAGCTGTATTTTCTCCTTAGGAATCGTGAGGATTCCTAAGTGTGTTGCTCCTTTGTGAGTCGTAAGGATCTCACGCAGGGGTTTTCTCCTCACAAGGTCGAGAGGACTTTGCGAGTGTATTTCATCTCTTTTCACGAGTTTGCACCCTTTCGGGTTTTCACAGACTCACCGGTAGTCCTGCTGTTTTTACTCACGGAGCCCTTTCGGGTTTTCATCCGTGCCCATTTTGCTTGTGGACATACCGTTTATTTCTTCTTCTTCTTCTTCTCTTTTTTTTTTGCCGCTGGTGGGACTTTAAAGTAGTCTCGCCGGCAGGATTTGGGAGAAATAGGGGTCATTTACGCCCGTGGATTGTATACGGTTTTGCAGGATGTCTGATCCAGACCGTAGGGCTGATGTGCTCAATTCGCCTGCGACTTGGAGCATTCATGTGTAGTATTTCTTGAGATATCGTCCATTGATGGGTGGCATGGGCCTTTCTCCCTCGGCACTTATTAGTTGGTAGGATCCTCCGTCGAACACTTTCTTGATGACGTATGGTCCTTCCTAGTTCGGCTCGAATTTTCCCTTGGCATGTCGATTGGGGATGATCGGTCTTTTGAGGACCAGCACCAATTCACCTTTCTTGAAAACGCGGAGACGGGTTATCTTGTCATAGGCCCGTGACATTTGGGCTCGGTATAGCTCCAGATTTTGCTGCACCGCGAGCCTCTTTTCTTCGAGGGCATCGAGTTCTTCAAGTCGAAGGAGCACGTTTTCCTCTTCTGTCAACTCATGCTGAACGGCCATTCTTAAGCTTGGAACTTCGACTTCGAGGGGGAGGACCACCTCCACTCCGAAGAGCAATGAGTATGGAGTGGACTGAGTTGGAGTACGGTGCGTGGTACGATATGCCCACAATGCCTCGTGAAGCTTGAGATTCCAGTCTCTCTTGTTGGCTGAAGCATTTTTCCTCAGGAGCTTGCATAGAGTCTTATTGAAGGCTTCGGCTAGCCCATTGGCTCTTGGATTATAGATGGAGGAATATCTCCAGTCTATCTTGTGCTGAGTAGCGAACCTTGAGACATTGAAGCTCTTGAAAGAAGGCCCGTTGTCAGAAATGATTCTTCTCGGTGTACCGAAGCGGTATAGAATATTATGCTGGAAGAATGTCAGAATATCCTTTGTCTTGACTTCTTTTAGCGGGACAGCTTCAGCCCACCTAGAGAAGTAGTCTGTCGCGGCCAGTATGAACCGGTGGCCTTTAGATGACGGAGGATCAATTGGGCCAACAATGTCGGTGGCCCAAACTTCGAAGGGCCACGACGCCACTGTAGGATGCAATGGATTGGGATGCTTGTGAATAAAATCACCGTGAATTTGGCAGACATAACATTTCTTTGCATGCTCTCCGCAATCCCGTATCATGGTGGGCCAGTAATACCCAAGCCGTTTGATTTGAAGTCGCATCTTGGGGCCAGATTGGTGAGCACCGCAAACGCCCGAGTGGACATCTTTCATGACCTTTTGGGCTTCGGCCAATGACAGACACCTAAGCCAGAGTTGGTCATATGACCTGCGGTATAACGTGTCATTTACAAACACGTATCGGAGAGCTCTTTTCTTCAGCTGAATCCTGGCAGATTTTTCTTCGGGCAGCTTGTCGTATCGGAGGTACTCTATGAAGGGTTCTCTCCAATCGGGCTCGTCTTGGATGATCGAAGCTTCTTCCGCAGGACTGCTCTTCTGTTCCGCGCTTTCCTCTTCTCGTAGAGAGACTGGGGGTAGAATTTGCCGGCTCCTGACTGTGATCAGAATTTCGTCCATGTCAGGATCAGCCAGCTCCTTGGCCAAGCGAGCGAGTACATCAGCCTTTCCGTTCAATGCTCTAGGGACTCTCGTTAGTTCAATATGAGTGAACCGTTTCATGAGTTCCACCACTCGACCTCTGTACCGAGCTAACTCGGGTTTGTATATCTTATAGTCGCCGCTTACTTGGTTGACGACGAGCTGGGAGTCACCGTAAACTCGTAGCCGACGGATTTCCATTTCTATGGCGAGCTCCAAACCAGCTATCAGAGCTTCATACTCAGCTTCATTGTTTGTCCGAGGCTCGGTGAGAGCAAAAGAACGCCGTAGGGTTCCCATTGATGGTGTGATGAACACCAATCCTATCCCTGCTTTTATCTCCGGGACGCTTGATTTACTGGAGGTCCTTATTGACGAGGCTCCATCGAAGTAGAGCTCCCAACATGGCTCATCTTCCTCGAGGTGCAGCACTTGTTCGTCGGGTAACTCACAATTTAGCGGCGACCCTTCTGGTATGGGATGAGCAGCGAGAAAGTCTGCAAGAGCTTGTCCTTTTACTGCTTTCTGAGGGGTATAAACTATGTCAAACTCAAGTAGCATGACAGCCCATCTTGCCATTCTGCCGGCTAGGCTTGCTTTGGTCATCAAATGTTTAAGCGGGTCGACCTTGGAGATCAGCATAACCCGATGAGCGAGCAGATAGTGCCTCAGCTTCTTCACAGCAAATATTAGAGCCAGGCATTTCTTTTCGATTAGGGAGTAGTTGTGTTCTGCCCCGACTAGAGTTCGACTGAGGTAGTAGAGGGCATTTTCTTTTCCTTCCTCGTTATTCTGGGCAAGGAGCGCACCGAGTGACTCGTCCAGCGCGGCAGTGTAGAGAATCAGCGGTTTGTTTGGAATGGGAGCGGCCAGCACTGGAGGGTGCAACAAGTATTGTTTAATGCTTTCGAACGCTGCTTGACATTCGGCATCCCAGATAAAAGGAGCTCCTTTCTTCATGAGCTTTGAGAAGGGCCTACATCTCCCTGATAAATTTGAAATAAACCTCCGTATATAAGCAAGCTTGCCTTGAAAAGATCTTAGCTGCGTCAGACTCTTCGGAGGGGGCATCTCCATGATGGCCTTTATCTTTGATGGGTCAACTTCGATCCCTCGATGTCGGACTATGAAGCCCAGGAATTTTCCCGATGACACGCCAAAAGCGCACTTCAGAGGATTCATCTTCAGATCGTATTCCCTCAGTCTGGTGAGAACGGTCCTGAGATCTTGGATATGATCGGCCTTGGCTTTAGTCTTGACGACCAGATCATCAACACAGCATTCGACGACTTTATGGATTAGGTCATCAAAGATATTAGTCATCGCCCTTTGATATGTAGCACCTGCGTTCTTCAGTCCGAATGGCATTACCTTGTAGCAATATATTCCGATCGGGGTTCGAAATGCTGTGTGCTTCTCATCCTCAGGCGACATCTTGATCTGATTGTATCCAGACGAGCCGTCCATAAAGGTGAACAGTTCGTAATTTGAGGTGTCATCGACCATCATTTCCATGACCGGTAGCGGAAAGTCGTCTTTAGGACATGCCTTATTGAGGTCCCTGAAATCGACACAAACTCGGATCTGCCCATTTTTCTTCTTCACTGGGACTATGCATGCGATCCAGTCTGCATATTTCTCTTCCCTGATAAAGCCGGCATCGATGAGTTTCTTAGTTTCCTCGATGACCTTTTCTTCTAGTTCCCTTCTCATTCTTCGAGGAGCTTGTTTGACTGGCTTAGCATCAGGAGATATAGCCAACTTATGTACGACCACTTCAGGGGAAAGGCCAGGCATTTCTTTGTATGTCCACGCGAAGCAGTCGACGAACTCATGCAGCAGGGCAATTATCTGCGCTTTCATTTCCTCTGACAAGAGCGAGCTGATGTAGGTCGGCCTTGGATTATCGGACGTTCCTAAGTCAATCTCGGTTAGCTCGTCAAAGGTTGCTTGTCCGCCATCTTCGAGCTCTTGAGGAGCTTCTTCTGGCTCGGCTATCTCGTCGTCATCATTTGATCTTTCGCTGGCCGCACCAACATGGATCATGTAGCACGCTTTGGAATCAGGTTGAATGTAGCCTATGCCCCGTCTATCTGGAATTCGTCTATCGATGAGTGCTCGGACCTGGGGCGGATACCATAGCCCTTCGTAAAACTTTGCTTCGGACTCCGTTTGATATAACCGGCATCCGCACTTCTTAAAGTATTCCCGCATCTCGGGCGCATAGTATCTGGGATTGAGGATGGCTCTTATGCCTCTCTCATAGGGAAGGCACGCGACAGAAAGATCGTCCGGGTGCACAACGGGGTTTGACCTGTAAAACAGGATGCCCTTCTGTCCATTTTTCCTCCCGGGCACGTAGAAAGTTTTCAGCTGGTCCACGGTAGAGACTGACAATGCGTCGAGCTCTTTGCACATCCGTTCCGGCACCCTTGTGATTGCTAGGGACCCTTCCACGACTTTGAAGGTCTCTCATAGTTTCGCTTGCTGCATGGGGGGCCAATCCGCACAGCTGTTGCACGGCAGGTCCTCTTCTTCTGACTCTTCAATGTCACTGCTAAGATGAGGGCGGACTTTGCTGCTAGATGGGCCTTCAGTAACAGATTCGTCCGTATCGCTGCCGAAACGTGGGCGAGTTTTACGGAAGGACGGGCTTCCAGCGTCGGACTCATCAGTGTCGCTGCCGAAATGCGGGCGCACTTGGGTATTTTTGCTTTTGAAAGTGACAGGCGGCGCAGATTTGCTTTTGAGTCTTGGGGCCGTTCTATCCTCAGTCAGTTGTGGCTTAGCATTTTGGTGGTTCGTAAAGTACCGAGAATCTTCATATCGGACTTCATGCACACCGAACGGCTGGATGTCTCCGTCAATGCGTCTTTCTTCACCATTTTTAGTATACTTCATGCATTGATGGAGAGTTGACGGAATGATGCCGTAATCGTGGAGCCACGGCCGCCCCAAGAGAATCTTATAAGACGTGTCGGCGTCGATCACGTATATCTTAGCTTCAGTTTGCAGATCCCCGAATTTGATTGGCAAAGCTATAGACCCCAGAACTTGCTGGCAATTTTGGTTGAAGCCTTGAATGACAATCCTTTCCCTTGACAGGTGTCGGACGTCCATTGACAAACTCTTCAGAGTTCGCAAGTTCATGATGTTCACTGAGGACCCCGGATCAATCAATATGCGATTAATTCGATCTCCGTCGCTGTACCCGGTCACGTAAAGTGGCCGATTATGCTCAGCCGTTCCCAGTAGCAAGTCTTCATCCTTAAATGTGACTGCGGCGGCATGCAGAGCGTGCTGGGCTTCTTTCATATTAATTTCCGCAAAGTGAGCCTGATACCGCTCGGGGTTTTGTAGAGCGTGAATGAGAACATCTCTAAGCTCCTTAGATAGGACCAGGGCATCGTAGATGCTCAAGAGAGATGGAAGCTTCCGGAGATGCGCCAAGACATTATAGTCCACCGAGGAAGGACTTATGTTTTCATCAGCCGGTTCTCTGCCATCTTCTTCATTAGCGACTTGTTTTTCCTTCCCTTTTGGGGCGTTGCCCTGATTTGGCGGTAGAGCCCTGCCGCTTCTGAGCTGGATTTGATTGGTCGTTGTGGCGAGCTCCTCATCTTCTTCGGGAAAACAAAGATCATCCTCGGAGTCGCTGCCAAGATGGATGGCGTAGCAGGTCACTACTGGGATCTCTTCATTGGAGTCTTCTTCTAACTCCTCCAGAATTTCAGCCTCTTGTACAGGGAAGAACTCCTTCAATTGAATCAATGTTCTTTCCTTTTGTTCATACTCTTCGAGAGAATCGATATATTTTTGAATGGTCGATCTCCCTGCAGACTCTTTTTCGCGCTCGCGCCTAGCTGCACTTTTCTTCTTCTTGAGCTTCTTGGATTTTGAGCCTGATGGAGCCGCATTGGCAGCTGGACTGGTAGGCTTCTTTTGTCCTTCCCATTCCATCCTGGGCTCTTTCTGAAGTAGCTTTAGCATCTTCTTCGTCTTATTAGATATGTGCGTACTCCACGGAGGCTGTGATGAGTCCGTTTCATTTCTCAGGGCGGCGGGTTCGGCTGTCTGCTCCCAGAAGGCTTCAGTTTCTGTCTGTATAAAGTTGGCGGTTGCAACTTGATTGTTCACCAACACGCTTTTGGATAGCTCGATCTCTCCAGCCTTGTACTGCTTCTCGACCCAGTCTTTGAAGATATAGCAATCCTCGATCGCATGGCTCACTACTCGGTGGTACGGGCAATACAGAGGATTGTCGGTCATTTTTGCTTCTTGGGGTCTTTTCGACTCTGGCAATTGTAGGCCGTTGTTCAAGGCATCTTTAAATATCTTGCGGACCTTGTCCCTTCTGAAAGAGTAAACCTTGTTCTTCTTTTCCTCTAGGGAAGGCCCATCTCCTCCCAGCAATGGCTTTCGAGACCGGTTGGTTTTGGATTCACCCGCCCTTCGCTTTTCTTCATTGTCGGAGGCATTGAAGACATTGGTACTGCTGGAACTCTCGCTTCTACGGTTGTCGTCCCGCTTGCTTTTCCAGGTTTTGTCTCTCTGAGAGTCCGGCGGGGACTCTTGCTTCGAGCGTTCTAGCATTTGGACTTTCTTGGTTAGCTCCTGAAATGTCTTGAGGCCCGCCGTACACAAGAATGGGACCATCCAATTGCTGAGGTTCCCAATGAGAAGGCTGACGGACTGGTCCTGCTCCAGCGGCGGTTCGCACTTGACCGTGAGATTACGCCATCGGGCGATAAAGTCAGTGTTGCTTTCATTCTTCCCCGGCTTGGTCCTCACAAGGTCGGCAATGGAGATTTTATCACTGACGCTCATGAATCTTTGCCGGAACAGAGACTCCATTTGGGCAAAGGTAATGACAGACCCGTCTGGTATGCTCGCGTACCAGTCGAAAGCGACACCGGTCAGGCTGTTGACAAATTGACGAAGAAGGAGCGCGTCATTGCCCCTGTATTTCCGCACGATGCTTTGAAGTGGGCAACGTGCTGATTTGCATTCCCCGTTCCATCAAATCTTCCGAACTTAGGAATGACGTAGCCGCTTGGGAACTCAATCAGATCGTACTGCGCGGGATATGGCCGCCCACTACTGCCGATTTCTTTCTGAGCTTCAGCTTCGGCCACCAATGTTTTAACCTTGCTGGTGACCAAATCCATTATCCGATCTTGTGTTAGCGGGATAGTGCTGTCTGGGGCCAAGGCGTCCCCAGAAGCGGAATGCGGCCGGCTTTCATGCGGCTCGACCAGTCTTGGTCCCAAAGGAACAGGCATTGGCTGCCTCGGATTGTCATCACCCGGCTGATTAGTAGCGGTTTGTGTCTGATTGGGAGGCGCTCGAGCAATTTGAGCCGTAAGCTGCATCACCACGTTCGTTAAATCATCAATTTTCGAATAGAGCTTGGCCATCTCTTTGTCTTTGCTCCTGAGTTGTTTTCGAAGCTCTTGAAGCAGCTCTTGCTCCGCAGTCCTGGGGCGGAAGGTCGGCTCTTCCTCGCTGTCCGAGCTTGACTCTGCATGGATCGAGGGGTCTTTCTGCCTATCATCCTCATCGAGAGGGTTTTCTTCATCCAGCGGGGGCGGCTGTTCTTGGGTGGCGGCAACCACATTCAGGCTAGATTGGGCTTGGGATGTGGTGGCCCCGTCCTTGCTTTTGCTGCGAAAGTTGTCGCCAGGGCGCCCGCCCGCCATATAGACCGTATGGATGGTATATCCGGCCGTCTTTCTATCATTGGCAGCTGATTTCATGGATCGCTGTCTTGACCCCCTTGCTTTGGTAGCTGGTAGTCGATTGAAGGCGGCTGGCCTAACCAGGTTCTTGAATGGTGCTGGCGCTTCTTTTCTGGATTTGCCCCGCTGCTTTCGTGCGGCACAGAGTGCTTGATAAACTCTTGAAAAGACAGTGTCATACATTTTCTGTTGGGGCCGGGACACGTCTCTTTGTGGCACTGTTCGAACCGCTGTCTTCTTGATTCTGGCGGTCATGGCATTTTTCTGAACCCACTTCAGAGGCTCGAAAGAATTGCTGATTCTTATGTCCGACTCAGCCGTCGTCGTGGGGCAACCCTGCACTTGGAACTTCACACGATTCCATTTGGCCGAAGCCTTGGCCCTCTTGTTGGCTCGATACCTGAGCCGCTTCTGCCTTAACTTCTCTGTTCTAAGCACCTGGCAGACTTCGGCTCTTTGGGAAGATGCCGTAGACCGGGCGATGGAGGATTTCGGAGATACAATCGATTGTACACTTGTTGGAGTCATCGCCTGAGCTCGTCCGTAACATTTGATGTTGCCTTTCGCACCGGAAGCCTTGCCCCCACCTGGAGCGCCAGGGAATCGTTCAGACACCATCTTAAGTTTCGGTTGTGGGGCCTTGGCGATCACGACATTCGGCCTCTTACCCCTTGAGACCGGCTTGGCCACCTGTTCCGCTGGGATCTCTGCCAGATGAGCGCTTCCGGCAGGGTAGATGATGACAGAGCCAAACTGGCGGGGCGGTTCCTCCCATTGTCGACTGAGGCTTGCGGGGAGAACCACACGAGCGTTGATCTTGACCACGTACGGAATCGGGGTCACGTTGGAAGCTGAATTTGTCTGGGGAGACATTGTCGTCGAAGGTTGATTGCTGCATGGAAAAAAAGAACATCATTTCAGTATAGGCAATCGATATGTATATTAATTGAGTTCGCATGAACGTTTAACCCGAAATATGGGAGGAGAGATTGGTCCCACCGGGCGTGCCAGAATCTGTAGGGTGTTTTTCGTCACCCCAGTGAGATGGGAATACGCGCGCGCTTGTCAGGCGTACTACAGATTCCCCCTGCCTAGGGTAGGCGTGGGTTTAATGATTGTGGGGATCCGAATCTCCAGCAGCCGCGGACTAAACTGCCGTTAATTACCCCTCGCCTTTGGGGCGAGGGAACCTCCGATTAACGAGTTAAAATGGTCATGCTAACCCAATGTGCGGTGTGCGTGTGTTCTGTTTTGAAAGGGGGGTTTTGGATATATCGGGAGCCACGCAGAGTTTCTACGGGGGTCCCGCTACCCGGATAGCGGGCTGGGGGTCAAGGGGGCTAGCAGCCCCCTTGCGGGGTTCGGGGCAGCGCCCCGGCCCGAAAATTTTTTTGGAGGGGGAGAATGTTGCGGGCTATGTGCATGTGTAAATTTGTATACATATGTCTATATATATGTATGTACATAAAAAAAGAGGGGGAAAAGACATCCAAAGGATGCGTGGGGAAGCACCTTGGGCGCTCGAGCGCAAGCGCGCGCGCCACGTGTCGGCACGAGGGCGTCTTGCGCAGCGCGAGCGCGCGCGCCACGTGTCGGCACGTGGGCGCCTTGCGCAGCGCGAGCGCGCGCGCCACGTGTCGGCACGAGGGCGCCTTGCGCAGCGCGAGCGCGCGCGCCACGTGTCGGCACGTGGGCGCAAATTGCTCGAGCGCTAGCACGCTGGTGAGGAAAAGATGGCTTTTAGCCTAAAAAGGGATTTCTCAAAAGAGAAATCAGAGAGGAGTTGGACTCCTGAATGTGTTTCGGGGTTAATGAAAGGGGTTCTTCTTCTTCCTCCTCTGTTAAGCTGGATCTTGAAGGTCAAGAGATGTGAGATCTCAAAATCTCTCCTTTTTGAGATCTGATGGCAGATCCAAGTTCCCCTTTGTGGGTTTTGTGGTGAAAAACTATTTTGTTTTTAAAAAAAGGATGAGTAAAACTCTTGATTAATTCAAAAGAAAGAAGAAGGTTTTGGAACCTCGAAGAAGGAAGAAAGATCTCAGATCTGAAACTTTTTTGGAGAGAGAAAAAAAGTTGTTGGGATATTTCATTATCCTTGCCTTTATAGGCCATACATTTTACACATAGCCCCTTGGGCTTCACAAAATGGCATTTTGCCTATCACATGGCTCATGTGCCATTTCTTTTTGCACATAAGCCATGGGTTTTACAAAAATTTGGCTTTATACCTATTTTTCTTACATTTATCCGAAAATAAAATAAAAGAAATACAACAAAATTATTTATTACAAAATTTTTATCTTGGCATGGGGGGAGGCCGGCCGCTTCATGTTCGGGCTCGACCCGGGCATGGGCCCACTGGATCTGGGCTTGGGCCCACTTGTCTTGGGGTTGACTTTGATTTTGACTTGGTCAACCGGGGTGTAAATTTTTACCCCAACACTCCTTCCTTACTCTCTAGTTTTGAGTGAGTGAAGAAAAGAAAGAGAGAGAAATTATTCTAAAGTGAGCAAAATTCCTACTTCATCAATCTATACCAAACTAGCCATTTAGTATAGCTTGTTTGCTTCACTAATTCTCAATTAGTGAAGATGTAGCTTGAGTTAGAGATTCTTCGACGTAGATAATCTTCGACCTCGAAAATTCTTGAGCAAGCTTGTTCCTTTCGCCTAGTGGTGTAGGGTTGCTGGGCACGCGCACAAGGGTCTACGAGGCATCAACCATGCCCGATTAAAATTTTAGCCGTGCCGAACAACCCGAATACGGATCTTTAAACTAGGGTTTAGGCGAAAACTTACATGTTAACAACTTTAACACTAAGTGAGAGGGATTACAACCTTTGTAGATCCGGTCCTTCACTTCATAAGCTCCGTATTGTAGTCCCTTCGCTGCGATCATCGGGTTCCGGACTCTCGAGAGGTTCCACGAAGAGAAAGATGCAGTCTTGCTTCCGATCTTCGATACAAAGATGATCTACCTTGAAGTTTCATTAACACAAGCTAACACTCACTAAAATTGAGTGAACACTCTCATCTAAAGGGCAAGGGAAGATGAGGATGATGAAGTAGGATTTTTTGCTCTCTTTATTTATCTTTTTCTCACATTTATTCATCACTTGGAAAAAAGCTAGTAAGCTTTTTCCATGAAGAAAGAAGAAGGAAGAAGATGAACAATATTAGAATCCTTTTGTGATGAATAATGCAAAGAAGATAATGATGAATTATGCAACCATGGTGGACTAAACCTTTGTAGAGAATTAACCAAGGCTAGGGTTTGGGTTAGGTTAAGAATGAGTCACTTGAAAATATCTTTTCCAAAACAAAAAAGAAAACCTTCTAGAATCTACTGGAAGTCATTAGCCCAAATCAAACCCTAATCTTGATTAATCTTGATTAATCTTTTCTAAACATGTTGCATTATTTATCATATCATGTTACAATATTATATATCACAGATATAATATTTATTGTAACCAAATAAAATAATACATTTAACATATATCGCATATATATCAATGTGTTACCCGAGTGAGAAAAAGAATCTTTTAGCGAGCTAATATTAGTTAATGTAATTTAATATATCATATATATTATTATACATTAAATTATCGAATCAACACTTGATCCGACAATTCGGCTATATCGCATATAACGGACTAATATTTATCCGTACCGATTCATCGAATCAACACTTGATCCGATGACTCGGCTGATGTCAAATATCGCGAGAATAGAATACGGTATCTCATATCGTATTATCCTCAGTCCCGCACATATCACATATGTGCCCATACTCCGTTTTGCCTGAGCCGAGAAACCTCTGTGTAGGACTCTAAAGAATCGTCAATACGCCGGCAGTAGGTGATGATCATATTAAACACCCACAAGCTGCAAGCGGTCAGCTAAACGTAACAGCTATCCAGGTATTGAGCGCTCAGAAGATCAACAAGCAAGTCTGTACATTCTCCTGTGAATCCAAACAGTAACACTCCCGTACAGTCCGGTCTCGTCGTCTGATATGTTGCATATCTCGCCTAGGGGTGGTAAACGTCAGACCCCAGTAGCTCGATAAGTCGTGTCGATATGAGGTCTATAACAGTTCGAGAAACTACCGATAACACTTACCAGTAAAGCTCAGCAACCCTAGCCAGGGATTTCCGGTTATAGCCAATCGAACACAGCACAACATCAACTCCCTATACCTGGAGAGACGAATCCCCTCCTATCGCTCATTGCCTCCATGTGATTCGGGACTGTACCCAAAAGCCACCTTTTTGCACGCCCTCTTGGACGTGGTATGATGGAAATCAAAGCACACTGGGAATCACACAAGACTCTATGACGATCTCGGGTCAACAGACTACTCTGTACCAGTGTCACCGGAGAACTGCCATCTGACGTGAGGTATAATACCATCTGGGAGTTCTCGGCGAGTCCGTCCAGTGTACCCAGTCTTCACTGAGCACCCGTACACCATCCTTGATGTCAAACACCGATGGATATGGGATCATCCATCACCCATCATATGGGTCAAGATGCGTATACGCTAGTCTACTCTGGTGCATCGATGCCCTGTCTCGATACACCCTCGACTAGGAACAGTTATAGGATGTACTCGCCGACTACCGTGGCCCCACTAGTATGATCTCATCATAGTCCTAGTAGTCGAGTACATATCCTAAGGGCTTTATCAACATGTAATATAGAGATAACCAGAGTACATGTTAAGATAAAGAGCAACCAGATAGCGTACTATCATTTCGAGCAAGAAAGTCCTCCCTATATATGTCCAAGCATCCACTACAATATACATCGTATGTACAGTAATGGCCTCTAGGGCATACATATAACTAACAAGTGGAGCCTAAAGAGAGTCCGGGAGACCACTATTTGGAGCAAAAAGACTACTACACGGAGCTTTAGAAGTGAAGGACCGGTCTACAAAGATTGTATTCCTTGTTCACTTAGAGTAAAGTTGTTTACTTGCTTAGTTGAACCATAATTCTCTAGTTAGATCCTTGGTTCGGACTCGCTCGGCACCCTAAATTTTTAAAATAGCATACTTGATGCTTGCCGAAACCGTGTCGGGGTGCTAAGCGAACCCAGCAGTGGTATCAGAGCCTTACAAGAGCATTAGGAGCAGTCTAGACGAAATTAAAGTGTTCGATCAACTTTTCGAAACCGGATTTTCCCACTCTCCGGAAATTTTTTCAAAACTTGGAATTTTTCTAGTTAAAAATATTCAGAAAATTGTGCAGGGTTTTCTATGGACCCACAAGAAAAACGACGGCCCGACTATACGACCGCGGAAGCGCGGCCAAAACAGGCTTTTGGCGGCGGTTCTGTGGCGCCTTTGGTGAGGCAGGGAGTGTGCTTTCTTGTGTAGGTCCGTAGGTTCTTGGGGCCCTGTCTGGGTATTTTTAACAGTGACTCAAGTGTTGAGATCTCTGGGAATTTTGGGTGTTTGATAAATCGATCGAAATGTTTAATATCGTCTAGATATCTGTGATTTGTGATACAATATTTGGAATCCACAATAATCGGTTTTGTGAAAACTAATTAGTACTTTGTAAATCTAGCAATTTAGTCTCTTTTGATCGATTGCCGCGGGGTTTTGATTCGGATCAAAACTCCATCGCAATCTCGTAGTGTACACGAACACTCACCGAGTAACACTAATAGATAGCCATGCCCCATCGCCCCGACTAAGTGACTGTCGAAGAACCTCGTAACCAAAAGCATCCGTTCGGGTGCTCACGGCCGCGGTGTTCCGCCTAAATGCACTTCGTCGACGGCATCGGGGGTATGGCCGTCTACTAATGTTTCCAACGAGCATTCGATCAACGGTCGGGAATCTTGTTGAATTGCCCGACTAGATATTGAAAAGTGTTTTCAATTTGAGACTAAAATACCGGGTTTATGATGTCTAAGGAATTTATATGGTTAGGCATGAAATCCAAAGTATGTGATATTTTGGGTTTATGATGTCTAAGAATGTTGCGGATTCCAATTGTTGTAGTTTTCACTTTCTTTTCTGCGACCGTAAGTGTAATATGTGGTGTATCGCCGGTTTCATTGCTATACGACAACGACAATTGGTATACGCATATTTACTTACGTTGATGACATGTGATGTTATGTGTTGCTGTGATATGTTATATTGGATCGTCGTGTTTGAATAGCCGGAGGTTTTTGCGTGAGAAGAGAGTTTTTTCATTTTCATTAGTGTAAAAACTTGTATGTAATATTCTTTTATTGGGACACTTCCGGGTTGAGAATGATGTCACCATTGATGTATATTATTTACTTTTCCGCATTAGGATAGACCCAAGGCGGGGAGCACAAGTAACCAGGTTCTAGAGTCGAGTGGGAGACCATCTCGAGGGGTCGAGACCTGGCCTTCTAATTCTAGAATAGGTAGGGTTGCTTGCCGCTCTCATAGGGGTCTAGGGATGTGGGTTTGGCTATTCATCGCGACCGTGAAATCCGTGTTTTTTACTGGCTTAATTTAAAACATGGACCTCCTAATATATCCAATATTTCATATGTTGACTTCTGCTGCAATGTTCTGTGATGAGATCATATAACTGCGTGAGACGAATGCTTTATATTATACATATGATATATAATAAACGTTGCTTATGTTTTGCATCCGCGCTAGTCCTGCCCCCGCTCTGCCGTTAGTTATCTAACCTAACGGTGCATGACGAGGCCCCTTGACGAATGCGGATGGTATAAGCGTACGTTATATAAGTATTTTCGTTTCTTTATCTGTGATGCTTAGGAAACATAAATGATGGGACTTCATTAATGAGATTAATGAAAAGGAAGGAAACCTAAAGATATTGTAGAATCCTGTTTTTAAAACTGGTAGCTCTAGTTCTTACTTTTCATAACGGTATTCCTTGATGAATATCCATCACCTCATTCGATGAGGAAAGAGCTGAGATCCCTTCACCGAGAGTGATCTCTTTAGCAAAAACTAGCAGATACTACAACCCACTCGGTTTTGTCTTTTGATTGCTTCTCTAGTTTTTGCTTTGCATAGTGGTATTCCTTGATGAATATCCATCACCTCATTCGATGAGGAAAGAGCCAAGATCCCTTCACTGGGAGTGACCTCTTTAGCGAAACTAGCAAAAGCCTCAAAACACTCCTTTTCAAAATCACTCAATTTTACAACGATATCAAGTTCATTACGCAAAAGGTTTTCTTAAAAACCTATCGTAGCCCTCTTGTAAGTCCATGTCACGCACCCCACGAGCTTGCGGGGAGGCGGAATATATGAAAAACGATTATCAAAGTTTCGTAACACGGACTTAAGCGCATGAATCGTGTCTAAACCGTTACTAGCAAACTACGAAAGGTTTAACTACTTGGATTCGAAGTTATACCTCACGTTACTTGTCCTTCGGGTCTTCATCGCTGTCTTCCACTCCTCGTAGGCTCTTTGGAACGTCGACACCTCAACGGCCTTCTCGAGTCAAAGACGATCCACCCGAGAGCTCCTACTCCAAGCTTGACCTCTAACTTGAGGTAACTAGGTTTCTCAAAGTGCTAATCTAAGCAACCTAGGTGATATAGAGTTGGATTATGGATGCAGTAGTCTAGCTAACCCTTGATCTCAACACATGAGAGGTTAGGGTTAGGGTTTGAAGAGAGAGAGCTTGAGGAGAGAGAAGGTGAGAATAAGTTATGAATGAAAAAGCTTCTCACTTCTAATATATTATGAAGCATAAGAAAATATCAAATGAATAAATCAAATGCATTATCATCACGCTTCATTAAATATATGCAATGAATCATCAAGTGAGTCATTAAGCAATAAATGCTTCATTAACTCACTTGAATGATTCATCTAAATGAGTCACTAGATCATTAATTGCTAATGCCACCTTACCCTCCAAGTCATCATCCTTCTAGAAGCTTCCCGACAAATTACGAGAACGCCCCTCCTATCCGTGAAAACACGGAAAAACTTTAGACTGTATAAATCCAATAATCCGATATTAGAATCTGGCTTAAACCAAAGCCGACTAGTAAAAACTGTCCGAACATCGTACGTGCGTAAAAACACGTATGCGTCTGAACCCTGTCGTAAAACCATACGACCTCTATATCATTTCGCCCGAAGCAGGGAAACTCTCTGTGTGGGACTCTAAAGACTCGACACTACGCTGGCAGTAGGTTTAACCACAGACCACAAGTGGCACTAGCTGTACGTAACAGTCCCCAGGTAGATGTCGATAAGAAGGCCGATAAGGAAACCCATCCGAACTCCTACTGAGCTTGATGTGACAATCTCCGTACAGTCCGGTCTGTTCGTCTAAGACTATCGTATATCGGGCCTAGGGGGCGGCAAGCGTCAGTCCCTTAATAGCGGTATAAGTCGTGTCAGAGCGTAACCCATTACACCTTGAGAAACTACTGGAACTTACCAGTAAATCTCGCTTGCCCTGGCCAGGGACTTTGCGTAATGGCTCTTTGACACAGCGCGATATCATCTCCCAATACCGAGAGAGACGAATCCTGTCTAACTACTACTGCCTCCAAGTGCTCGGGACTGCACCCAACTGCTACCTGTTTGCACGACTCCTTTGAGCCGTGGTAGGGTAGCAATCTAAGAACAGTGGGACACACTCGAGACGAAGTAGCAGTGTCAAGTCTGCGGACTATGCTGTACTCATGTTACCTGGGAACAGTTAACTGACGACGGGTATAATACCATCTAACAGTTCCCCTGCGAGTCCTGTCCGGTGTACCCGTAACCTAACGAGCACCTGTATACTATCTCCAGTACGACGTACTGATGGCTATGGGACAGACCATCTCCCCAACTGGGATGAGAAGCGTACACACTAGTCTACTCTGGAGTATCGATGCCCTGTCTCGATAATCCTACGACTAGGGACCTATATAGGATGTTGCTTATAGACTACATAGCCCCCACTAGTATGACTGCCATCACAACGCTGGTAATCAAGCAAAGATCCTATGGGCTCTACTAATATGTATAAGCGATACGTTACAAGAAACATATGCACATATTAAAGTAGACACAAACCAAGTAGCATACTACCATTTTTAACAAGACTGTCAATACAACTGTGAATATCCCAAGCTTCCATTAAGTAATATACAAACTAGTATGATACAATAATGGCCCCTAGGGCATATACACTAATAATCTCCCACTTGCACTAGGGCCATGTACTGGCATATCGCAGACCTATCATCTCGAATAGCCTCTCGAACTGCGTCTGAGGAATGGCCTTTATGAATGGATCAGCAGTGTTATTCTCTATATTTACTCTCTTTACCTCGATCTCCCGGCGATCTACGATCTCCCTGATCAGGTGATACCGCCTTAAGATGTGTCTGGACTTCTGATGGGATCTGGGTTCCTTCGCTAAAGCTATAGCGTCATTGTTGTCGCAATACAGAGGTATTGGACCAACACTGGTAGGAACCACCTGAAGTTCTATGAGGAACTTCTTCATCCAGACAGCTTCTTTTGCGGCATCGCAAGCAGCTATGTACTCCGCTTCCATCGTTGAGTCAGCAACGGTCTCCTGCTTGGAACTCTTCCAACAGACCGCCCCTCCATTGAGGGTAAAGACATAACCCGACATGGACTTGGAGTCATCCTTGTCACTCTGGAAGCTGGAGTTGGCAAAGGCCTCGATCTGGAGGTCTTTTCCGCCATACACCAAGAACATCTCCTTAGTCCTCCTCTGGTACTTGAGAATGTTCTTTACTGCTATCCAGTGCTTCTTCCCTGGGTTTGCCTGATACCGGCTTACAACGCTCAATGCGTATGCTACATCTGGTCTGGTACATAACATCGCATACATTATAGAGCCTACCGCAGAAGCGTAGGGTATAATCGACATGCGATCCCTTTCCAAATCAGTCTTGGGAGACATCTCTTTGGAGAGGGTGATTCCGTGACAAGCCGGTAGGTTACCGCGCTTAGAATCTTCCATACTGAATCTTTTCAATATGGTGTCTATGTACCTGGACTGCAAAAGTCCCAACATCCTCTTTGATCTATCACGATAGATCTGGATCCCCAGAATGTAGGTGGCATCACCCAGGTCCTTCATGGTGAACTTCTGTGACAAGAATCTTTTGACTGACTGTAACATAGGAATATCATTTCCTATTAGGAGAATGTCATCCACGTACAAGACGAGGAATACTAGAACTCTCCCTACAATCTTACTGTATATGCATGGTTCATCTGGATTCTTGATAAAGTCGAATTCTTTGACAGTATTATCAAAACAGATGTTCCAACTCCGCGATGCCTGCTTTAGTCCATAAATGGACTTAAGCAACTTGCACACTTTACCGCTGCTCCCATTCTGAATGAATCCCTCTGGCTGATCCATATAGACGCACTCTTCCAAATTACCATTGTTTCACCCAATCAGAGCAAAGCTCTGTTGAAATTCAAAATTCAAAAATTTTGAAATAACGCTTCAAGTGTCAGGCGCTAATACGTCAGCACAGCGCCCAAGAAGGCGCGCCCAATCAGAGCAAAGCTCTGTTTAAATGAAGCAACGCTTCAGTTATGCAAGCACTGCGCTGCGCGACACGTGTCAGCGCAGATGCGCTGCGCGACACGTGTCAGCGCAGATGCGCTGCGCTCTGCGCTGCGCGACACGTGTCAGCGCAGATGCGCTGCGCTCTGCGCTGCGCGACACGTGTCACGCGCTGGGGCATCTGCGCCAAACTGAATTAAGATTTTAATAAATCTTTTCTGTTCTTGTTAAAACAAGAAGATTTTCTTCTGCAAAGCAGAAGCCCTTGGATCAAAGATCCAACGGTGGGGAAAATTCCCCAAATCACTCAGAGAATGATCTCTTTAACTAATTTGTGAGCACTATAAAAAGGACCCTAAGCCTCAATTCAAAGGCATCAACATTTCTTGAAAAAATCAAGAGCTTTAAACAGAAGAACTCTGAGAAAATTTCAAGAAAAAGGTAAAGAACCTTCATGAAGTAGAAGAAATTCCTTCTAATAGATCATTGATCTAAAAACAAGATCAATGATCTTTACATAAAAAACAGTGCTTTGCACTTCTTATGAACCTCTGGTTCTTCAAACAAAAGAAAAATTTATTTTTCTTTGATCTAATTTAGATCAAGAAATTAAATAGTGCTTTGCACTTCCGTTCTTGAATCTAAAAGATTCTTAGTGCTTTGCACTTCCAAACTGCGCCGTTGCGCTCTTAAGAGAGCGCCACGTGTTAGCTATAGAACCACTTGCGCTAAGCGCTCTTGAAATAGAGCTTTGCTCTCTGGAATTGGCGCAACTCACCAGAACGTGCCACGTGTCAGCAGCGCAACAGCGCAGCGCACTGCGCTAGTGCGCTTGCGCTCACCAGAACGTGCCACGTGTCAACAGCGCAACAACGCAGCGCACTCGTGCAGCGCTGTTGCGCTTGCGCTCGCCAGAGCATGACACGTGTCTTCACCACAAGCGCTTGCGCTCAATGATAGACGCAAAGCGTCTGACAAATGCAATGCATTTTGTAGGGTTGCTAGGCACGCTCACAAGGGTCTACGAGGCATCAACCATGCCCGATTTAAAAATTAGCCGTGCCGAACAACCCGAATACGGAACTTTAAACTAGAGATTAGGCGAAAACAAGCATGCTAAACACTTTAACACTAAGTGAGAGGGATTACAACCTTTGTAGATCCGGTCCTTCACTTCATATGCTCCGTGTTGTGGTCCCTTCGCTGCGATCATCGGGATCCGGACTCTCGAGAGGTTCCACGAAGAGAAAGACGCAACCTTTGCTTCCGATCTTCGATACTAAGATGATCTACCTTGAAGTTTCTTTAACACAAGCTAACACTCATGAAATGATGTGAACACCCTCATCTAAATGGCAAGGGAAGATGAGGATGATGATGTAGGATTTTTGCTCTCTTTATTTATCTTTTTCTCATATTTATCCATCACAAAAATCAAAGCAAGAAAGCATTTCAAGCAAAAAAGAAGAAGGAAGAAGATGATGAATATGATAAGAATCCTTTTGTGATGAATAGGAAAAGGAGATAATGATCAATTATGCAACCATGGTTCACTTAACCATTGTAGAGAATTAACCAAGGGTTAAGGTTTTGGGTTGAGTTAAGAATGAGTCAGAAGTAAATATCTTTTCCATGACAAAACAAAACCTTCTAGAATCATCTAGAAATCATTAACCCAAATCAAACCCTAATCTTGTTTAATCTCTACAAAACATGTTGCATTATTTATCATATCATGTTACAATATTATATATCACATATATAATATTTATTGTAACCAAATAAAATAATACAATTAACATATATCGCATATATATCAATGTATTACCCGAGTGAGAAAAAGAATCTTTTAGTGAGCAAATATTAGTTAATGCAATTTAATATATCAAATATATTATTGTACATTAAATTATCGAATCAACACTTGATCCGACAATCCGGCTATATCGCATATAACCGACTAATATTTATCCGTACCGATTCATCGAATCAACACTTGATCCGATGACCCGGCTGATATCAAATATCGCGAGAATATAATACGGTATCACATATCGCATTATTCTCGGGCCCGCACATATCACATATGTGCTCCTACTCCGTTTTGCCTGAGTCAAGAAACCTCTGTGTAGGACTCTAAAGAATCGTCAATACGCCGGCAGTAGGTGATGATCATATCAAACACCCACAAGCTGCAAGCGGTCAGCTAAACGTAACAGCTATCCAGGTATTGAGCGCTCAGAAGATCAACAAGCAAGCCTGTAACTTCTCCTGTGAATCCAAACAGTAACACTCCCGTACAGTCCGGTCTCGTCGTCTGATATGTCGCATATCTCGCCTACGGGTGGTAAACGTCAGACCCCAGTAGCTCGATAAGTCATGTCGATATGAGTTCTATAACAGTTCGAGAAACTACTGATAACACTTACCAGTAAATCTCAGCAACCCTGGCCAGGGATTTCCGGTTATAGCCAATCGAACACAGCACAACATCAACTCCCTATACCGGGAGAGACGAATCCCCTCCTATCGCTCATTGCCTCCATGTGATTCGGGACTGTACCCAAAAGCCACCTTTTTGCACGCCCTCTTGGACGTGGTATGATGGAAATCAAAGCACAGTGGGAATCACATAAGACTCTATGACGATCTCGGGTCAACAGACTACTCTGTACCAGTGTCACCGGAGAACTGCCATCTGACGTATGGTATAATACCATCTAGGAGTTCTCGGCGAGTCCGTCCAGTGTACCCAGTCTCCACTGAGCACCCGTACACCATCCTTGATGTCAAACACCGATGGATATGGGATCATCCATCGCCCATCATATGGGTCAAGATGCGTATACGCTAGTCTACTCTGGTGCATCGATTCCCTGTCTCGATACACCCTCGACTAGGAACAATTATAGGATGTACTCGCCGACTACCATGGCCCCACCAGTATGATCTCATCATAGTCCCAGTAGTCGAGTACATATCCTAAGGGCTTTATCAACATGTAATATAGAGACAATCAGAGTACATGTTGAGATAAAGTACAACCAGATAGCATACTATCATGTCGAGCAAGAAAGTCCTCCCTATATATGTCCTAGCATCCACTACAATATACATCGTATGTACAGTAATGGCCTCTAGGGCATACATATAACTAACAATCTCCCACTTGCACTAGGGCCATCTGTTGTGGTATCACATACCCAACAATTAGCTGCGGTTGAAGTATCTCATACTCAACCATCCCTTAAAAGTCTCTACTGGGAAAAAGGCCTTCGTGAGTGGATCCGCGCTGTTGTCCTTTGTGTCTACTCTCCTAACCTCGATCTCCCTGGAGATCAACCATCTCCATGATCAGGTGATACTGCCTAAGAATTATATCTGGATTTATGATGGGACGGAAATTCCTTGGCTAAAGCCACAACTCCATTGTCACACAATGGTAGGAACGAAGTTCATCTCATGAACTTATATATATCCAGACTGCCTCTTTGGTAGCATCCTTGGTAACGATGTATCTTGCCTTTAATCGTCTAGTATGTCACGGTATCTAGCTTGGAACTCTTCCAACATACCGTCCCTCCACTGATGGTATAGACAATGCATGCGACTGACATTCAGTCGTTCTCATCACCCTGGAACCTTTCCAGTGATTTTCCCCAGGATCGATTGATACCCTCTCACTACAACTAGTGAGTATCCTAACATCCAATTAGATCTATCTCATAGATCCAAAACCCAGGATTTAGGAGGTATCACTTTGATCCTATATGGAGAATCTTTGTGATAAGCGGAGATTGACCGAGCGTAGCATAGGAAACTCCTTCCCTATCAAGAATATGTCATCCACATACTCTACGAGGATCATCACCATACTCTCTACTACCCTTTTGTATATACAAGGTTCATCTACCATTTTGATGAAGTCAAACTCTTTGACTACCACATCAAAACAGATGTTCCAACTCCGCGATGCCTGTTTTATCATATAAAACATCTTGCACACGTTTCCGCTGCTCCCACTGTCTACGAAGCCCTCTGGCTGTGTACTTATAGACGCTCTTTTCTAAAACATCATTTAGAAAAGCAGTCATGACACCCAACCACCAGATATCGTAGTCATGGTATGTAGCCGTGGCAAGTAGGATCTGGATGAACTTAAGCATAGATCCTTAGAAAAGGTTTCAACATAATCCATACCTGGTCTATGATGCAAACCTTTAACAAGTCCAGCTTTGAAAGTCTCAACTTTTCCATGTACACCAAGTAATCTTCTCAAGATATACTTGCTCCTGATGGGGATTTAACCCTTCAGATAAAGCAACCAAAGTCCATACTTTGTTGGTGTATAAGGATTCCATCTCAGATCGATAAGCATCCAGCCATTCTTACAGAGTCCCACTCTTGATGGCCAGCTCGAAACTAGTTGGGTCATCATCTCATGATGCAATCCTCGCTCCCACTGTCATAGAGAAACCGAAGTATCTCTCAGGTGGGTGAGGAACCCTTCTAGATCGGCGGAGTGGCTGAGGTTCGTTGGAAACTATTGAATCCCTTGGTTCCACCAAATTATCAGCTGCAGTTTGTATAGCTGGAACCATTCCAGTTCTACATAACAGACCTTGCCTCGAGCTTGTCCGGATTTTGCTTTTAGACATAGGCCGGACAACCCCAAATCTTAACAAACTTAAGATATGGGCTTTTCCCTTTCCATATCACATATGAAGTGGTAGGTAACTGATTTTATTTGAACCTTATTCAATAGGTATGCAACTTCACAAGTGCATAACTCCCTAAAGGAAATAGGAAACTCAGTAGTACTCATCATAGAGCACACCATATCACATAGGGTGCTATGGCTCCATCCCGATACACCGACGTGCTGTGGTGTATACGGAGGAGTAATGCTGAGAGAGAATCTCATTCTCCTTTAGAATAGTCCAAGAATTCCGTGCTTAAGTATTCTCCTCCTTGATCACATCATAGGACATAATACTTATACCCGTATTTTGGTTCTCTACTTCTAACTTATATTCTATGAATATCTCAAAAGGTTCGGACTTGTGTTTCAACAGGAACATATGTCTGAATCTTGAGAGATTATAAGAGAATGTAATGAAGTATAAAGAACCAGTCTTGGCATGTGTAGACAGGGGACCTTTCATACATCAACATGTATGAATCCCAAGAGTTCACTAACTCTTTCTCTGTTTCCAATAAACAGAGCTGTGGTCATCTTATCTTTGTGACATGACAGGAAAGTTTCACAAGATGTAAATTCAAACTAATTTGAATATGCATCTTTATGTAACTTCAGCCAGTCGGGTCGCATTGATATGACCTAGTCTACAATACCTCAAGAAGGATTCATTCATTTCTGAACTCTTCCTCTTGTGTGTGTTCCGTATACTAAGAACTGTAGTTTGATTTAGAACGTCAATGCTTTTAGATAACGTGCCTGAACCGATCAACTCTTGATATAGGAAATGTTCAAAACATTATCCAACAATACAAAATTATATCCTTTCTTTACTAATAAAGAGACTGATATGATTTTGTATATCAGGTTCGGTATCTAATAACATTTGTTCAGAATCAATGTATTCTGGTAATACAGGGTAATAGTGACCAACAGACTTGGCTGCAACACTTGCACCGTTTTCTGTCTCATGAAACTTATCACCCGTTCTCAGTTCTCTACCTTTCTGTAGCCCATGTAACAGATTACATATACGGGATCCTGATCCGGTATCACATACCCAGGACGTAAAGGACACTGAGAAACAGTTCTGTGTAATGAACACACCCGAAGATGATGCATCAACATGCACTTTCTTCGTTTGGGTGGCACGGGAATTCTGGTAATCCGCAATTTCCTGCTCTGTCTTATAACAATTATAAGTTGGAGCGGGACCAACGTTCACCAGCTCAGTATAATAAGCGGGTTCGGTCAATATATCCGTTTTATTATCTTGATTAAGGCGTGATATAGTCACTACTTGGAGAGAGAGAGAAGAAAACACTCAGCGTATGCTCTTGCAAGATTAGATTGGTTATCTAATATATCTAATCAGGATGTCTCCCACTGTTTTAATCAAATCTTCCTTCAAACCCTAAAAGGAAAGACTAGCTGGGATTAATTACACGCTACAAGTTCGCCAATCTTTCAGCCAGGCCAGTGTCGGTACTTTGAGGGAGGTCCCCCGTGCTTTCGCACGAACCTAATTAATGTAAACCTCGTTTTCCCAGAGGCGTAACCCCGTTAACACCTTTCTAGACACCTACTTGATCGGCTAATTGTAATGTGTAAAACTCTCCCAGGAGTAACTCTTACTCGCAGCGGGTATCGGGATCCAACTATCTTATAGAAGGTATGCAATCTCATTGCAAATTTCAACACTTGAAATTCCCAATAATATTTTGCCCCTAGTGACTTATGACCTTAACTATGGTCAACAAATCATAAGCACTAGTCAAGTTCTACCCGTCATTTCTTGATTAATTAGACCCACCCACATGACCCTTAACTAAGGTCAACAAAGTCATATGACTGTCCTAACTAATCGCATCATATGCTATATAGGAAGACATCACTTAGCTACCGTACACTGTGCCTTAACTATGGTCAACAAATACAGCACGAATACTAAGTACTCTACTTTATAAAATGACGGAGGGTTACGACAGGTTTTTAAGAAAACCTATTGCGTAATGAACTTGATATCGTCGTAGAATCGAGTGATTTTAAATGGAGTGTTTTTGAGGCTTTTCTAGTTTTGCTAAAGGGGTCACTCCCGGTGAAGGGATCGTCGGCCCTTTCCTCATCGAATAAGGTGCAGGATATATCATATATACCGCTGTGCAAAGCAGAAACTATAGAAACAATCAAAAGACAAACCGAGTTTGCAGCATCTGCCATTTATTGCTAAAGGAGTCACTCCCGGTGAAGGGATCTCGGTCCTTTCCTTATCGAATAAGGTGCTGGATGTTCTACAAGGAACACCGCTATGCAAAGCAAGAACTGTAGCTACCAGTTTTTATAAACAAGTTTCTACAACATCTTAGGTTTATTTTATTTCATTAATCTCATTAATGAAGTCCCATTTTATTATGCTTCACAAGCATCTCTTTTGAAACGAAATCTGCAATATAACATATATCTCATATATATAAAATATAAACATTCGTCTCAGGCAGTAATATGATCTCATCACAGAACATTGCAGCAGAAGAACATATATGAAATATTGGATATACTAGGACGTCCGTGTTTTCAATACGAGCCTGTATAAAACACGGATTCCACGGTCGCGATGAATAGCCAAACCCACATCCCTAGACCCCTACGAGAGCGGCAAGTAACACTGCCAATTCTAGGGTTAGGAGACCCGGTCTCGACTCCTCGAGATGGTCTCCCACTGGACCCTAGAACCCGGTTACTTGTGCTCCCCGCCTTGGGTCTACCTAATGTGGAAAAGTAAATAATATACAACGGTGACATCTTCCGCTACCTGGAAGTGCCCCAATAAAAGAATATTACATACAAATGAATTTTACATGAATGAAAAAGAAAAACTCTCATCTCACATAAAACCCCCGGCTATTCAAAAGCGACGATCCAATACAACATATCTCAGCAACACATAATATCTCATATCATCAACGTAAGCAAGTATGTGTACCCCGATTGTCGTTGATGTATAGCTACGAAGCCGGCGATACACCACATACTACGCTTACGGTCACAGAAAAGAAAGTGTAAAACTACAACAGTTGGAATCCGCAACCTCCTTAGACATCGCATGCCTAACCAAATGAATTCCTTAGACATCGCATGCTTAACAATTATAAACCCCGCATTTTAGTCTCTTTATCGAAAACTCTTTTCAATATCAAGTCGGGCAATTCAACAAGATTCCCGACGTCCTGATCGAATGCTCATCGCAAACTTTAGTAGACGGCCGCACCCCGATACCGTCGACGAAGTGCACCAAGGCGGAACACCGCTACCGGGAGCACCCGAACGGATGCTTTCGGCGACGGGGTTCTCCTACAGTCACTTGGTCGGGGCTATGGAGTGAGGCTGTCTATTAAGTTTACCCGGTGAGTATCCGCGTACGCTACGTGATTGCGACGGACTTTTGATCACATCAAAATTCCGTGGCAACCGATCATCTGAGACTAAACTGCTATGTTTATAATATTCAAATTAGTTATCTCATAACTAACTGTGGATTCCAAATATTGTATCACATTCCAGATAAATAGAAAAAGTTAAACTTTCCGATCGAATCATCAAACACCCAAGATTTCCCCAATATATCTCAACACTTGAAATCAGTTCAAAAACATCCATCACATGCCACAGTACCAATGGTCCAGCCGTAGAAGGGTCAAACCAACGCCTCACATGTGGCACGCCGTACTGCCCCAAACCCTAAGGTTCAAAAGGCAGTTCAAGACGGTCACATAATCGAGTTAAGGTTTGTTGTCTTCTAGAGGGTCCATCGAGTTACTTGCACGACTTAGAACATTCTTAAACACGAGGAAAAATCCAACTTTTGAAAAATTTTCCGACAGGGGAAAAAGTGAGTTATTGATATGCGTTCGAACTTTTTAACAGTTTCTAAAAGTTATCCGGAAAGCCACATAGACAAAATCTGATACTCCGATCGAAACACCGAATCCCCAAAACAACCCCAGAAAACTCAACTGTAGAATAAACATTAAAAATTCCCAGAGAACTCAGCACTGAATAAAAGAAGTTACTGTGCAAAAATGGGTTGGTGACGTCATCATTGCGCCGCAGAACCGCCGCAGAAGGCATGCATCTGCCGCGGTTCCGCCGCGCTTTGCACTGTTCATTGAATAATTTTTGCATCGTAATTCTTAGAATTCCCTGCTGAATTTTTTAAGCATTTTTAATATTGAAAAATCCACAATTTTCAAAAAAGGACAGAGAGCAATTTGGATTCGGAGTTTCGGGTTCGATCGGACTTCAAACTCCGTCTAGACTTCGCCTAAAACTCTAGCTTGGCTCTGATACCACTGTAGGGTTGCTAGGCACGCGCACAAGGGTCTACGAGGCATCAACCATGCCCGATTTAAAAATTATCCGTGCCGAACAACCCGAATACGGAACTTTAAACTAGAGATTAGGCGAAAACAAGCATGCTAAACACTTTAACACTAAGTGAGAGGGATTACAACCTTTGTAGATCCGGTCCTTCACTTCATATGCTCCGTGTTGTGGTCCCTTCGCTGCGATCATCGAGATCCGGACTCTCAAGAGGTTCCACGAAGAGAAAGACGCAACTTTTGCTTCCGATCTTCGATACTAAGATGATCTACCTTGAAGTTTCTTTAACACAAGCTAACACTCATGAAATGATGTGAACACCCTCATCTAAATGGCAAGGGAAGATGAGGATGATGAAGTAGGATTTTTGCTCTCTTTATTTATCTTTTTCTCATATTTATCCATCACAAAAATCAAAGCAAGAAAGCATTTCAAGCAAAAAAGAAGAAGGAAGAAGATGATGAATATGATAAGAATCCTTTTGTGATGAATAGGAAAAGGAGATAATGATCAATTATGCAACCATGGTTCACTTAACCATTGTAGAGAATTAACCAAGGGTTAAGGTTTTGGGTTGAGTTAAGAATGAGTCATAAGTAAATATCTTTTCCATGACAAAACAAAACCTTCTAGAATCATCTAGAAATCATTAACCCAAATCAAACCCTAATCTTGTTTAATCTCTACAAAACATGTTGCATTATTTATCATATCATGTTACAATATTATATATCACATATATAATATTTATTGTAACCAAATAAAATAATACAATTAACATATATCGCATATATATCAATGTATTACCCGAGTGAGAAAAAGAATCTTTTAGTGAGCAAATATTAGTTAATGCAATTTAATATATCAAATATATTATTGTACATTAAATTATCGAATCAACACTTGATCCGACAATCCGGCTATATCGCATATAACCGACTAATATTTATCCGTACCGATTCATCGAATCAACACTTGATCCGATGACCCGGCTGATATCAAATATCGCGAGAATATAATACGGTATCACATATCGCATTATTCTCGGGCCCGCACATATCACATATATGCTCCTACTCCGTTTTGCCTGAGTCAAGAAACCTCTGTGTAGGACTCTAAAGAATCGTCAATACGCCGGCAGTAGGTGATGATCATATCAAACACCCACAAGCTGCAAGCGGTCAGCTAAACGTAACAGCTACCCAGGTATTGAGCGCTCAGAAGATCAACAAGAAAGCCTGTAACTTCTCCTGTGAATCCAAACAGTAACACTCCCGTACAGTCCGGTCTCGTCGTCTGATATGTCGCATATCTCGCCTAGGGGTGGTAAACGTCAGACCCCAGTAGCTCGATAAGTCGTGTCGATATGAGGTCTATAACAGTTCAAGAAACTACTGATAACACTTACCAGTAAATCTCAGCAACCCTGGCCAGGGATTTCCGGTTATAGCCAATCGAACACAGCACAACATCAACTCCCTATACCGGGAGAGACGAATCCCCTCCTATCGCTCATTGCCTCCATGTGATTCGGGACTGTACCCAAAAGCCACCTTTTTGCACGCCCTCTTGGACGTGGTATGATGGAAATCAAAGCACAGTGGGAATCACACAAGACTCTATGACGATCTCGGGTTAACAGACTACTCTGTACCAGTGTCACCGGAGAACTGCCATCTGACGTATGGTATAATACCATCTAGGAGTTCTCGGCGAGTCCGTCCAGTATACCCAGTCTCCACTGAGCACCCGTACACCATCCTTGAAGTCAAACACCGATGGATATGGGATCATCCATCGCCCATCATATGGGTCAAGATGCGTATACGCTAGTCTACTCTGGTGCATCGATGCCCTGTCTCGATACACCCTCGACTAGGAACAATTATAGGATATACTCGCCGACTACCGTGGCCCCACTAGTATGATCTCATCATAGTCCCAGTAGTCGAGTACATATCCTAAGGGCTTTATCAACATGTAATATAGAGACAATCAGAGTACATGTTAAGATAAAGTACAACCAGATAGCATACTATCATGTCGAGCAAGAAAGTCCTCCCTATATATGTCCTAGCATCCACTACAATATACATCGTATGTACAGTAATGGCCTCTAGGGCATACATATAACTAACACATTTCACTTCCTGAAGGGCCAGGCCCAATTAAAAGGCTTAACAGGCCTAATAAATAAAATGCTGTGCATTGTTTGAAAGGGCAGAGCCCAATTGAAAGGTCCAATGGACCAAAACAAATGATCTGCATCATAATAAAAAGGGCAGAGCCCAGTCAAAATAGGCATAAATGGCCTGAAGTAATGCAATGCATTATTTAAGTGGGGGCAAAGCCTTAGCACAGGTCTAATAGACCAAAAATAAATAAGGGCGTTGAACATTTTCAACTGGACTTAGCCCAATTTTGGCCGTAAGTCCTTAAATTAAATCGGTTGAGCAAAGATTGCTCTCTTAAATCAATCTATATCCGGTTCGAGGGTACATCTCCGAGCTCCTATGACACCTATCGTTGTAATCCTTCAACGATATCAGAGAGGTGACGGGTCCCGACGACCACATACACTAATAATGGACCGAAACGTCCTTAAACTAATATTGGACCGAAACGTCCTTAAACTAATATCGGACCGAGACGTCCCTAAACTAATATCGGACCGAGACGTCCCTAAACTAATATCGGACCACCACGTCCCTAAACTGGAAAACGGACCACTACGTCCCTAAACTGGAACAATAGAACCTCCAAACGCTCTTTTGCCGGATCTAAACGGTCCCGTTTAAGTTGATCTTAGCCCCAAACACGGCTAACGTATCCTTAAACATTCAAATGGATTATAAAACTCCCAATCAACTCTGGTTCGAGGGTACATCTCCGAGCTCCTCTGATACATGTCGTTGTAATCCTTCAACGACGTCAGAGAGGTGACGAGTCCCGATGGCCATACATTAAATTAATCACTACGTTAAGTTGATCTTAGTCTAAAACAGGACTAACGTATCCTTAACGAACGTTTAAGTTGATCTTAGCCGCAACGCGACTAATGCATCCTTAAACTAAAAACACCAAACCCAAATCTAAGTAAATACGGATTTGGACTAATCCACGTCCTACGGGCGACGGCATTACTCAGTCTCCGTATACAATCCACGGGCAACCACAAATAAAACAAACACACAAGACACGAAGTGAAATTCTGGAGAAGGAGAAAGTTTTTACCGCGATGCGGTAGCGTAATTAACTGCAGGGGCTTGCGCCTGCAGGGAAGAGCGTCCCCACAATCAAAAACCCCTCACCTTGAGGGGGAATCTGACGAAGTCTGCTACATCGGCCGCATCCGTCTAAACTTCCGATACACGGTGCCATAAATCAACTTGGCATCTTCGGAGAGGTAGACGGATAAAACCAAATAGCATCTGCCCCGAACCTCAGGCACAGACGCAAAGTCTAGGCCGCCTTTCGGAGGGGAACAGATTCTGGCACGCCCGGTGGGACCTTTTCCTCTTTCCACTCCACACTTCGTGTGTCGTCTTCGCGAACCAATCGCGGTTTGTTAATGGTTGCCTTCGGATTTCAAGTTACTAAGATTTAGTCTTTTGCCTGGCGCAGAACTCAAGATTCAATGGCCTCTAACTGCACCAACTGCTCGAAGTGCCACTGCAACGGACGCTCCACGTCACTAGGAGGTGTAGCATATGGGCCCCAAGTGGCTTCCTTCCTCACTCTGCCAGTAGACCAGGTGACCCAAGCCACCACTGGCCTGTTCTTCGGGACCATGATCCCACCTACAAGCTTCTCTGCGTCAATACCTGCACCGGAAGTGAACAAAAAGTCGGTCTTCGACCGACTCGCTGTTACGACGGCCCCTGTCAACGGGTCGCCAACTACCAAACCGACAACCTCTGTTTTCACCAGGCTGAATCAGAACTCTAAAATGGCTATCCCAAAGAGGGCAACGGCCGCTGTTCCGGAAGTCGCTAAGGCGGCTTCTCCCGCCAAAGAGTCAGTCTTTTCAAGACTGACGATTCCTGCTCCTACCCCTGCTCGAGGATCCGTCTTCGACAGGTTGAATATCATCCCTCAAAGGACAACCTCAGTCCTTGAGAGGTTAACACCAGCGGCACCCTATGCAGACAGGGGGCAAAAAGAAGCTATCTCCATCTCTGAGCCAATCCCAACGACTCGTCGTGCTCGACGTCGCCATTGGCAACGAGTGAGGAAGGCAGGGGGACACTCCCCCTCAGGGATAACTCCACCGGCTCCAGTGGTGGAGGTCGACGCTGCTGTTCCAACTGGGAACATCTTTGAACTGCTGAGGAGGGTGCGTAAGAATTCTCCAACCGCTACATTGAAGAGATCTCCTCCACCTGCGGAGAGAGTTCCAGAAACGAAACGAGAACAGCCCCCTCAATGGTTGTCTTCAAAAATTTATAAAGTTTGGCGACGGGTTCAAGACTCTGTGATTGACCCAGACCACTTTCATCGCCAGAAAAGGGCAAAGGTGGAAAAGGACAAAACCCGCCCCATTAAACAGCAGTGGGCAACAATTGCTAGGATGCCCACTTCAACGGCTCCTTCAATCTCAATAGCCCACAAAAGAAGGAGACCAGAGAAAGCTCCCGTGACAGTGGCAAAGTTTAAAAGCGGTGAATCTAAACGCCCCAAGTCAGGGGGCATAACAGTTCATACGGTTTATATGACTTCTGGAAAGGAGGAAAGCCGCACTTCTACGGGTCACCGACCGCTCACCCGATCAGTGACCAAGGCTCAGGAGCAGCAACAAAAGCTACAGGAGATGATGAATGCCATGGCCGCACTTACAGAGCCAAAAGAAAACCCTGAAGCGTCCTTAGATGAGCGCCAAGGGGAAGAGACTGACACCGAGTTCCTTCGCCGAATATTGGAAAAGAAGGACAAAGAGGCTGCTGAACAAGCAGCCAACATACAGCGTATGGGCCTCCTCTTCCAGGACATGATAGGGATGATGATACAATAAGATCCCCCGACTGAAGAACCCCCGATCGTCCTTGGAGATGATAGGGGAGAGACATCAAATCCTCAGCCCGTTCTATCAACGGCTAAAGAGGATACAATCTCTAAAACTGATCTGGACGAATACATAGCCCAGCAAATAAGGGTTCATCATGCGGCCGAGGCAGCCGGCCATGTCGTAAAAACGGGGCGGCCATATCCGGGCTGGTATGACCAAATCAAGTACCCGCCGGGTTACACAATTCCCAAGTTCCATGTCTACAAGGGGACCGGCAATCCCCATCAGCATGTCGCCCAGTTTAGGGCGCTTTGCGGTAACACCGGCGGTGATGACAAGCTTTTGCTCCGCCAGTTCGTTGGAAGTCTATCAGATACGGCGTTCGAGTGGTACTCTGAACTCCCTAATGATTCTATTAAAACCTTCGCGGAAATGGAGCTGCTGTTTACCCAACGTTTTGCAAGTGCCAGTGAACGTACCCCGATGACGGCACTGATTAACGCTAGGGTAAAACCCGGCGAGACATGGGTTCAGTACGCTATACGGTGGCATAATCTATGGTCGAAGTGTGAGCAGCGCATAGAAGAAGCCCCTGCGGTGGGAATGTTTGTTGGAACCCTTGATCCACAAGCAACCATCTCACAGTTTATGATGTTCTTCAAGCCGACTTCCTTCCAGGCTTTGATTGACAAACTAGCGCAGATGGACCAGATGGGCCATAAACCCCCTCTCCCAAAGCCGGACTCCCGAAATGATAAAGGAAAGGTAAAAGCGATCGTTTTCGCTAATGCTCAACAACAACCGAGCGACTCGAAGCCGGTTGCTTGTCCAAACAATACGCGCCCGTACGTACCCCTTGAGGATAGGATGGGACGTCCTTATTCCTTCCCCCGCGATAAAACGAGGAGGCTATTCGAGCTGGCATTGCGCAACAGACTCATAAATCTGCCAGATCCAAAACGCCTGTTGCAACCAAGTGACGTCAACGAGCCTAATTACCGCCCTTATCATCGAGTACTAGGACATCCGATCGAAGACTGTTACGTTTTCAAAAATTGGCTTGAAAACCAGTACCGACAGGGCAAATTTGCGTTATCTGACAAATGGAAGGTGCATCCCCCGCAGCCCCACACCTCTAAAGGGACGAATACGCCGGGGGCAACATGCTCTGTCATTGAAGAAACTCCGTGGGAGGTTGTACTATCAGCTAAAACGAGGAGAATGCTAAATGATCTTCAGACGTGTCCAGCGATCAAGTGGAAGAACCCATTGGAACCGCAGGTCGTTGAGGGGATGTTGAAGCCACGTCCAACTTCAAAGACCAATGATGGGGGTTCAAGGGGTTCAAGCACTTGCAGCCAGTCGTCAAAATCTTCGAAAAAGAAGAAGAAATCTAAGAAACCCGTGAAGCCTGGCGATAAGCGCACGGACTTATAAAAGCAAATTGACGCGCTAGGTGAATACAACCAAAAGGCGTGGACTCCCATCACGCTCCAAGAGTTCCTCAATCACGTCTTTCAAGAGGAAGATGAGGGAGAAAGTTCATCGGATGAATCCGAGGAAAATGCAGCGAGCTGTCATATGATCTCCCATGCGATCACGAACGATGAAGAGACTTCTGGCACTAAAACGCTGGGGGCAGATACCGGATCAAGAATTCCGGAGCTATCAGTCGAAATGATTGACGCGTTCCTTAACGAAGCTCGACTGAAAAGTAAAGCTGATCGAGAACGCGAAGTGGCTATATTTGAAAGGGCCAAGCGTCGGCGACTTCATGAAAGAGCTGAGACGATCCTGCTGGAGCGAGACACCTCCGCTACCGACAAAAGCCAATTCAAGATGAGGAAAAAGTTTGCTAAGGCCATATCAATGGGCATGAAGCCACCATCCTCTGAAGGAAGCATCACCGGTGAATCGGAAATGCACCCCTCCTATTGCTTGTACCGTCAGAAGGTGTCGCATCCCACTAAAGAGTGTAAAGCTTTCGATAAGTGGTGGCAAGGATATGTTACTCGCCGGCAACAATTTAAGCGGGAAAAACGCAAAGCTCGCCGAGAGCAGGGCAGAACGATCAAAGTGCTTGATAAAACTACCGGTGGCTGTTGCATGATTGACGCCGGAGGATCACAAGTGCCTATATTTGGGAGCGATTCTGATGAGGAGTTAGAGCTTGGCCCCCTCTTTAAAGAATCCACATCGGGGAAAGAAGAAGGACCGAAGGTTTGCGAGAATATACAGCTACGCAATCGGACGCTACCTGAAAAGAATCTCGGACCCTTAAACAAGAAAGACAAAGGGAAAGAGAAGGTCTCTGAAGACATCGCCTTGGATGACCGAGTTGCGGAAGAGTTAACCGCCAAGAACCCGCCAAAGAGGAATAAAGTGGATTACAATGTCTTGGCGCATCTGAGAAAGCTACCCTCACAACTCAGCATTCTCGATGCCCTATTGCTATCAAAAGAGGCAAGGGATTCTTTGATTAAGGCCCTACAAGATCCGGACCAGTTCCAAGCCTTCCTGGCCGAACAAAAGATGAAGGATGAATTGGAAGAGGTGCACACGGCCGACGTTGCTTTTGGCGATGAAGACCTTCTCCTCGGGACGTGCGAACACAATCGTCCCCTTTATGTCTCAGGATACTGCCATGACGTAAAGATAGGTAAAATCTTGGTCGATAACGGATCATCTGTTAATCTACTCAATGTGCGGGTGTTAAAGGAAATTTGCATGAGCGTCCAACACCTCACCCGGGAAAAGATCACCATCTCCGGTTTCGACTCCCAATCATCAAAAACTCTTGGATCTGTGATATTGACGTTACGCTTCGGGCTACTCATCACAGATATTAAATTCCATGTCATAGATGCCAAGACGTGCTACAATGCTCTGCTCAGTCGACCATGGTTGCACGAGTACAATATCATCCCTTCTACACAACATCAGTGTATGAAATATTGTAAGGATGGTCTCGAGTACACTGTGGCAGGAGAATTGAATCCGTTTTCCGTGAATGAAGTTCGCAAGTATGAAGATGCCAAATACTTTTTGCCGAGCTTTGAGGACACGGAAATGTGTCACAAGCCGGAGAACAAGACTAACGCCACCATCCCTATCTTCGGCAGTGACACCGAGGACGAAGAGGATATAATTTATGCGGGTCCATCCCAATCCGCCAAGCCGGGACCATCCGTTCCTTCATTGATCTTTGGTAGTGATTCGGAGGATGAAGTTCATACTGTATTCCCTGCTCGGCTTTCAATACGGGCTTCTGCCGATGAAGAGTGAAGTCTGCAGATAACCATGGTGCCGCTTGAACATTACAAAGAACTGGATGCACTCGACACCAACAGTGTGGAAGAATTGCAGACATTTTATGTCCCTCCCGGACGAAAAGGCGAGAAGGTAATCCTATTCTACCGTTCTGAAGAAAACAAGGTGGAAAAAGAAGTTTGGCATGGCGCGGATCCCACGCTCGACAGGCTTCAGCCTATCCGTCTTCCCAGATATTATACCGAAGGTTTGAAGAAACTGCTGAAACGCCAGGGGATATCCTTCACACAGACCGTTAGAAAGGCCAAATTCTATGACAAGGTTTGGAATGTTCCCGGGACTCAACGCAAACTGCCTAACGGGAGAATGGAAACAAAAGGGCTTGGGTACATCCGGTCAAAGAAACGAGAGCTAGTAAACAGCTGTTACGTCATGTATGACTTCGATGAAGAAGCGGACGCTCAATGGGAGGACGCTAATCCTAAGCCAATAAAAGTTCCCGATGAAAAATTGCCCGGTCCATCATTTGAAGAACAAATGGACAGGTTTATAAGGGAAGCTGGTCAAAAAGTCCGAGATGATCACAACCACGAGACGGCCATCTATGAGAAAGCCAAGACGCAACGCCTTCTCCAACAGGCCGTGAAGGATGAAAATGCCGCTCCTTGTCAACCTGCTACAAAAAAGGTTCGACGCGAAAGCAAAAACAAGTCGAAAAGCAAAAAAGGCGCTCAACAACCACAAAACAGAGCTAAGAAACCACGCATACGAGAGTCGAGCGTTATTGACCTGGCCCTCATGAAGAAAATGGGTCGAGCATATTCATTTCCTCGGAACAAGACGAAGAAGATACTTGATCTTGCTCTAAAACATCGAATGCTTACACTGCCAGAGTCTAAACACCCTGAGCAAGCAGGCGAAGTCTCCAACCCAAATTATTGCTCTTACCATCGAGTAGTAGGACATCCGCTTGAAGATTGCTTCACCTTTAAGAATTGGGTTGAGGATCAGTATCAGCTTGGTAAATTCGCGTTGTCCCACAACTGGAGGGTAGCGCCGCCACAAAAGCACGAACCCGAAAACACAAGAACAGAACCAACTCCGCATTGGGATTGGCAGAAAATTCGCACTTGTCACATGATAACGATATTAAAAGAGGAGTCCGAGAACATGGACAGCCTTCCCTGGTGCTTCGAAAACAGCAATGATGAGGTGATCTCAGAATTTCCTCCAGCCCCGAAAGAACTGGAGGATGGAATACATACCACTGCAGATAACCTCAAGAAAATTGAGTTGGGGACGGTAAACGATCTGGGACCGACATTTGTCAGCGGGCTGCTGTCTGAAGAGAGGGTGGCTGCGTTAAAGGACGTCCTCATACAGCATAAAGATTGCTTCGTATGGAACTATTCTGAGATGCCAGGACTAGATCCGGAAGTTATTGTACATAGACTGGCGATATCCCCGGGTGTCAAGCCAGTTAAACAAGCGCCGAGAAGAATACGGCTCGAGCTCGAAATGAGCATCAACGCCGAAGTCAAAAAGCTGATAGACTCTGGCTTTATCCAGGAAGTTCAATACCCTGAATGGATTGCTAATATCGTCCCAGTGATGAAGAAAAATGGGACAGTGCGTATATGCGTGGATTTTCGGGATCTCAACAAAGCCTGCCCGAAGGATGATTTCCCAGTACCAGTCACCGAACTGATGATAGATAATACGTCCACGCATGAGTTTTTCTCCTTCATGGACGGCTCATCAGGGTATAACCAGATAAAGATGCATCCCGAAGACCAGAAGCATACCGCTTTCAGGACTCCTCTGGGTATATTCTGCTACAAGGTGATGCCCTTCGGTTTAAAGAATGCCGGTGCCACTTATCAAAGGGCCATGACAAAGATCTTCGATGACCTTATACACGAAATCGTTGAATGCTATATCGACGATCTCGTGGTTAAAAGCAAATCATACGAGGAACATCTCGAGCATCTGAAGACTGTATTTCAACGCCTTCGGCAATACAACTTAAAGATGTATCCTCTTAAATGTGCGTTCGGGGTTTCCTCGGGCAAATTCCTGGGATTCATCGTCCGACACCGAGGTATTGAGATAGATCCGTCTAAAATCAAGGCGATCATGGAAATGCCTCCGCCGAGAACTCTTAAACAGCTGCGATCTCTCCAAGGAAAGCTCGCATACATTCGGCGGTTTATCGCTAATCTTTCAGGAAAGTGCCGTCCTTACAGTCACCTGATGAAGAAAGGAACCCCATTCGTTTGGGATCACAAATGCCAAGGCGCACTGGACGAGATCAAGCAGTATCTGCAAAACCCTCCAGTGTTGGCCGCTCCGGTTAAGGGGAAACCTCTCATCCTTTATACAACTGCCCTCGAAGGTTCCTTAGGCGCATTATGGGCACAAGAGAACGATCAAGGGAAAGAAAGAGCACTCTACTACTTAAGTCGAGTTCTACTGGGGGCAGAAAGCAACTACTCTCTCATTGAAAAACACTGCCTGGCGTTGATCTTCGCAATAACAAAGCTTAGACACTACGCGTTAGCACATGAAGTCCGTCTTATTTCGAAAGTGGACCCTCTCAAATATCTAATGTCAAAAGCCATATTGACGGGACGACTCGCTAAATGGGCCCTGCTCTTGATGGAATTTTCGATAACATATCAACCTCTCAAGGCAGTGAAAGGCCAGGCCATCGCCGACTTCCTTGCTGAGCATCCCATACCTGCCGATTCTCCTCTAAATTGCGATTTGCCAGACAGACATGCGTTTGACGCGATCGAAAGTGGTGATACCTGTTGGGAGCTTTATTTCGATGGAGCATCTTCCATGAAAAAGCACAAACAAAGTACGCCAATGATCAAATCGGGAGTATGCCTTATCTTCGTGACCCCGCAAGGAGGGATAATGCACTACGCGTTCTCCCTAACAGAGCCAAGGACGAATAATGAAGCCGAATATGAAGCTCTGATAGCAGGACTCGAGATCGCCATCGACATGGGAATTGAAAGCCTCCTTGTGTACGGAGATTCTCAATTGGTCGTCAGTCAAGTAAATGGCGACTACCAAACATGCAAGCCAGAGCTGGTAAAATACGGTGAAAGGGTGCAACAATTGCTAACCCAAATCCCCTCCTATAATTTGGAGAGCATACCTCGTGCGGAAAATAGCAAAGCGGACGCGTTGGCCAAACTTGCTAAAGAACTGGCTGATGAGAACCTCGATGATGTCAGAATCGTAGTACAAAGTCGTCGAGTGCTCGCCCCAGCAAAGATATCTCTGGAATCATCCGAAGAGAAGGGAGTGATTGAACAAACGACCTTACAAATAAAAGACCATGAGAAGGTTGAGGATTGGAGGGAGGTCTTTATAGACTACTTCAAGTCCCACCAAATGCCCGAAGGAGCGTCCGCAAGACATCAGCTCATGAAACGAGCTCTGTCTTTCGCCTTCGTCAATAATACTCTATACAAGAGGTCATTCGATTCTCTGTGGCTGCGATGCTTAGGACCTGACGAAGCAGAAAGAGTCGTTCAGGAAGTTCATGATGGAATCTGTGGTTCTCACCAGGCGGGCCTAAACATGAAGTTGAAAATTAAACGGATGAGCTACTACTGGCCCACGATGATACAGGATTGCCTGGAATACGCGAAGCAATGTCACTCATGCCAAATTCATGGGGACTTCATCCATCAGCATCCCAATCCACTGCATCCAACAGTGGCTAGCTGGCCATTCGAAATGTGGGGAACTGACATAGTCGGCCCCATCGAACCAGCATCGTCCAAGGGACATCGTTTCATCTTGGCGACGACTGATTACTTCTCCAAATGGGCAGAGGCGGTACCGTTGAGGGAAGTGAAGACGGAGAACATCCCCCATTTCTTCAAAACGCATGTCATATACCGGTTTGGAACCCCGAGAAGGATCATCTCTGATAATGGTCCAGCCTACCGAAGTCATAAAATTAGCCGCTTCGCACAGCAGCACAATATAGACTGGAGATATTCCTCAGTCTATAATCCGTGGGCTAACGGTCTCGCCGAGGCCTTCAACAAGACCTTGACGAAAATTATAAAGAAAACGGTGTCCCGAAACAAGAGGGACTGGCATGAGAGATTGCAAGAGGCTCTTTGGGCGTATCGAACCACGTTCAAGACGGCCACGAACACAACGCCCTACGCGTTAGTATTCGGCACGGAAGCGGTACTACCCCTTGAAATAGAATTACCCTCTTTGCGAGTAGCAATTCACTACGAGCTGACGGATGAAGAAAATGCTCACCTCCGGTTTGAAGAGCTTGACGCTCTTGATGAAACCCAGCTCGTAGCGCAACAAAATCTGGAAGCGTACAAGGCGAAAATGACGCGCTCATATGAAAGATTGACTCGACCGAGAACATTCCGCCAAGGCGAACTCATGCTAGTGGTCAAAAGGCCTATGATCCCCAATCGCGCTAAGCGGGGGAAGTTCGAGCCGAACTATGAGGGCCCGTACATCATAGACAAGGTCTACCAGGGCGGGGCCTATTTACTCATGGACATGCACGGTGAAAGGCCTTTCAGGCCAATAAACGGTCGCTTCCTAAAGAAATACTACGCTTAACGAGCCATAGCCTAGGTTAATGATAGATGACGACGACTATGTCCGCTCGCTATCTTCCTAAGCTCAAGCTTTATCAGCGGTAGCCAGCCTCCATCACGGACCGAAACGTCCTTAAACTAATAGCAGACCGAAACGTCTTTAAACTAAGGATAACAAGATAAAAAAGAGAGAATATATATATATAACGGTATGTCCATAAGCAGAAAGGGCACGGATGAAAACCTGAAAGGGCTCCGTGAGTAAAAACAGCAGGGCTACCAGCGAGTGTTCGTGAAAACCCGAAAGGGCGCGACCTCGTAATAAAAAAATGAAGAAAAGGAAAATAAAAAGAATAAAAAAGAAAAAACGGTATGTCTATAAGCAAAACGGGCACGGATGAAAACCCGAGAGGGCTCCATGAGTAAAAACAGCAGGACTACCGGCGAGTGTTTGTGAAAACCTGAAAGGGCGCAATCTCGTTAAAAGACACTTACAGGGTCCTCTCGACCTTATAAGGAGAAACCACCCACGTGAGATCCTTACGACTCACAAGGGAGCAACACACTTAGGGATCATCATGATTCCTAGGGAGAAAATACACTCGCGAGATCCTCACGACTCGCGAGGAGAAATCTCTTATGGGACCCTCACGGCTCATAAGATTTGAAAGTCTTAAGTTACAGAGGCCTAAACCTGTGCTTAAGAGACTCCTACAACTTCCGATATTGCCCTACGAGTGGCTCAATACTGACCCTTGTATACAATCCACGGGCGCGAATAAACATTTCCCTAACTAAGTCTCATCCGTGACTGGGGATATGTTCGCATGGTAAACAACCTTTGTAAATCCTCTCGATTTATGAGGAGAAAACCCTCCTGTAGGATCCTTACGACTTACAGAGGAAACGAACACTTAGGAATCCTCACGATTCCTAAGGAGAAAATACACCTACGAGATCCTCACGACTTGTAGGGAGAAATAACTTCGTGAAACCCTTACGGCTCATAAAGTCAAAAGCCTTAGCCGACAGGACCTTAACCCTGGTCGCTAAGCCACCTTTGTTCGACATCGACAGAGGCAGATGATGATTCGCTCTTGGCAATATCCCAGTTGTAGTGGTGCTGATGCCAAAATCGGCGTCTGATTCCAGGTTTACGGCGAAAAGTCGATAGGCCGCGTATGCATGCAAAATAGCCGAAATGATCGGGCGGCTTGCAATAAAAAGCAGCAAGTAAAAATGTATGCATGCGAAATAGCCGAAATGATAGGGCAGCTCGCAATAAAAAGCAGCGAGTTAAAATAAAATAAATAGCCGAAATGATTGGGCACCGCGAAAAATAGCCGAAATGATTGGGCAGTCGCGACCTTCGCGATATAAAAGCTGAAATGATAGAGCATCGCGGAAATAAGATAAAATAAAAAAAATGATAAAACTTTGGCCCTACAGTCAAGATCACATCGATCCCTGTATACAATCCAAGGGCGTAAACAAAGAAGGAACCATACTTTCCAAGCGGACTCCGTCAGACGACGAATCCAAACCTCAACGGTTCATTTCAACCGAAGAAGCCAGTGACTTCAGCAAACTCCTCGACTCACGGATACAAACACTCCTTGACGAGAGCCTCCTGATCCGCGTCGACTCGCAGAGCCACCAGTGCCTCCGTGGGAATCCTCGACTCGTTTCAAACCCCAAGGAAACAAATAATCCTTGGCGCTTGGGAAACAAATAATCCCTAGCAAACTCCTCGACTCATGGATACAAACACTCCTTGACGAGAGCCTCCTGATCCGCGTCGACTCGCAGAGCCACCAGTGCTTCCGTGGGAATCCTCGACTCGTTTCAAACCCCAAGGAAACAAATAATCCTTGGAGCTTGGGAAACAAATAATCCCTAGCAAACTCCTCGACTCACGGATACAAACACTCCTTGACGAGAGCCTCCTGATCCGCGTCGACTCGCAGAGCCACCAGTGCCTCCGTGGGAATCCTCGACTCGTTTCAAACCCCAAGGAAACAAATAATCCTTGGCGCTTGGGAAACAAATAATCCCTAGCAAACTCCTCAACTCACGGATACAACACTCCTTGACGAGAGCCTCCTGATCCGCGTCGACTCGCAGAGCCACCAGTGCCTCCGTGGGAATCCTCGACTCGTTTCAAACCCCAAGGAAACAAATAATCCTTAGCGCTTGGGAAACAAATAATCCCTAGCAAACTCCTCGACTCACGGATACAAACACTCCTTGACGAGAGCCTCCTGATTCGCGTCGGCTCGCAGAGAAACCATTGTCTCCGCGGGAAACTCCCGATTCGTCTCAACTTGCAAATGAAGCCCCAGGCAGCAGGGACTAAAAAACTTGCTTCCTGAACAATGGGACCCTGCAAGTCAATCCAAATTGGTCTCTTGCATACTATTCACGGGTCTCACTCTCCAAAGTCGAATTTCGACGAGGAGGGAAACAACCGCTTGTGGGTCCTCTCGACCCGTAAGAGGGAAAAACTCTCTTGTAGGATCCTTACGACTTATAAGAGAAAACCACACTTAGGAATCCTCACGATTCCTAAGGAGAAAACCCACCTACGAGATCCTCTCGATCCGTAGGGAGAAAATTCTCTATGAGACCCTCACGGCTTATGGAGTTGAAAAGTCTTAGGCAGCAGATCTGAACCTGCGGCCTAAGCCATCGTTGATTTTTAGGAAAGTCAAGATGCGTGCCCTACTATCCGTCAACCATGTTCGCTAAGGTGATATGCTGATAATAAAAGAAGGAAAAGACCAGAAAATGACACATTACAAAAAAGGTGTATCTTTTATTCATAAATTTGATTGGATACAGGATACATTATGTCAAAGAATAAAAAAAAAAATATATATATATACATTCTCTTATCTATAAGTACAAACGATACAAAAATGGATAGCTACCGAGGAGGAAGTGTCTTTAGTAAGTTCACAAGCTGCTCTCGCACTTCCTTCAGCGCTTCCTCTCGAGTGACAGCCGCGGCCACCTCCGCCTCCACCTGAGCCCGCTGCTGCAAGAAGGATGAAAGTTGCTCCTCCGCCGCCTTCTGGGCTGCTTCCTGGCTGGGTGTAGCTCGCTCGACAACGTCAAGTTTTTGCCTCAATGATAACCCTTCGGAGAGGCATTGCAGGAGGCCCTCAAAGATAACCTTCAGCCGTGCGGCATTGGCCTCCACCCGAGCATGCAGTTGAGCAGACTTGCTCGAAGTCTCACCACGCTCCTTACGCCTTGAAATGACTTCTTGTTCGAGATGGCGGAAGTAAGGAGCGCTCTGCTCAATCCACGCTGTCCTTTGATTACTGGCAGCCACGGTCTCGGGAGCGGGACGCAGCGACTCCAACTGATATAGGCGACCCTCGATCTCCTTACAATGGTTAACCCAGGATGCAATGATGCCCTCATCATGAAAGTTCATGAGTATTGCTAGCATCGGGTTAACCACCATAGCGAAGTCTGCGGCAGATGTAGGAGTTTCAACGTCGAGTTCCTCGACATAGTCACTCAACATGCGCAGACTATTCGCGGCGCCTTTTGAAGACAGACTCCTCAGATAAGGACCTGCCGGCATTGTGATGCGAGGTTCGAAGGACGCCGAAGCCAGAACGACAGCTGAAAGAAATAGGATGCGATCAGATAACAGTACAGAAAATAAAGAGAGGAAAGTTACCAATATGATGGTCATTGTACCAGTTGAGACAGGTGGCAAGGTCGGAAGGGCTGGTGGCGCAGCTGATCTTTTATCCCCTCCTTCAATCTGTAGCACTGCAGTTGAGATAAGAAAAAGAGGTTAGAGGTAATTCCATCAATAAGAAAAAAGAGAGGAAGGATGTCAACGGAAATCATACTCACCAACGCCACCAGAGGAAGAAGCAAGCTCAGATGGGAAGGAAAAGTGTGGGAGCAACATCTGATATACGTGATCAAAAAGCACTCCTGGAAACACAACAGTGTGACTTTAGTACATGAATTATACGTCTGGAAGACAAGATTAATAAATCGTAAACACGTACCTTCCAACATCTTCGAGGGTATGAGAGAGGGTTGAGAGGTGACCACCGCCAAGGCAGTCGTTGAAGGCGCTCCCTCGAGCAGTGGGGCATCGGCACCGGCTGCACCTGCATTACGAAAAGGTGAACTTGTCAGAAAAGGTTGTAAAGTAAAGAAAAGCAGCCACTTAGGGTTTACCTGAGGAGCTCCCGGCTGAAATGGAGGCGACTCCCTCCTCTACCGACATGAGACCACCGCCCGTGGCCTCGTCAACCCGACTCGATGGGGACCGTCGTCGTGCTAGCAAGACCTGGGGACGGCGGAGGGCCATAGACGGGAAGGGCTATGATTGGAGTATTGCCAGATTCCAGAGAGGGAGCGGTTGGCTCGTCCTCGGGAATCATGGCCACCTCACCCACTACTCTCCCAGGTTCAGTAGCTGCGGTTGTATCGTCCACCGTCGCCAGGGGACCGCCGACCTCGAGCGCCTCAGCCGCCACCACCCTGGACTCAATTATAATGATCATATCATCTGCCACCGCTTCAGGTTCGGCATCAATGACCTTCTCGGCGGTAGGCCCCTCGACCTCCACTTCAGGCTCCATGGCCTCAACGATATTACCCACTGTCGGCTCGAGTTCGGCAGGCATCGCCTCCTCCATTCCCCTAGGATCGACGGCTTCCGCCTCTCCCTCGATCGGACTTGGCCCTGCAAAGATAAGAGATATAAGGACCAATGACGTTAAAATCCTTATAACAAAAACTCTGAGAGAAATATTACCTGAAGCGGATTTACCGTTTGCGCTCCGAACTGCTCGCGCCACCTCTCTGCGGGCAGTGGATAGGGCGACAGGGGCCTCTTCGGAGGGAGTATCAGCTCCAGGGGCGGTGCTGGGGCCCGCTCCCATAGCCAAGGCAGCCCTACGCGCCTTCGCCTCACTCCTCAACCGCTTCCTCTCCTCCCGAGCGGTCATGAGGGACCTCTGTGATGCCTCCTTCAAGGCATCATCATCTTCATTCAGGAATGCCTCCAGAGCCTTTAAGGCATCTCTCATCGGCTCTTCAAGACGAACCTCCTGCGGTGGCCCAGAAGAAGCAGGAACGTCGGCAGCTGGTAGAACATCTGCGTCGCTAGGAGGGAACGACATTGAGGTTCCTGTAATTAAAAGGGAAAGGTTAGATCGACCATAACACAAGGAAAATGAAAAACTTGATGAGTCGAAACTTACTAAGGCCCATAGATGCTCTGAGACGTTCCTCCTCCTGAAAAGTCTTCAGAGAAGTAGCAATGGCTTCTTCATCAGTGATGCCTGTTGAAAGAAAAGAAAGAAAAGCGTTAGTCAAAAAATAATGAAGAGGATATGTTGCAATAAAGAAAAGGCGACTAGTAGTTACCTGATTGCGCAAGCTTAGCCAGCCACGCGTCACGCTTCACCAACCATGCCGAAGCTCTGAGAGCAGCCTCCAAGTCTGTATCGTCCGGCGACGGCATCACCAACCTTGCGTTAGTCCCATATTCGAGCAGACCTTCAGCATGAGGAGCATGGGGTTCCTGGCCGAACACGACATCCGCAGCGAAGAGCGACTTCTTTTTCTTTTGCCCTCCGACCCTAGGCTCACGGGGAATCGACTTCCGCTTGGCAGCCACTTTGGGACGACGGGTCCCGATGTCCGCACCCACGCCAGACTCCGGCGAGGGTACAACCACTGTTTCCACCGGAGCACGGGGTGCGGGAGGTGCTGCATCCGCGATATCAGGGAGCGGCAACTCACGTGGAGGACTTTGCGCACGAGATGGTCTACCCCCGGCATCTTTGAAAGGAGGAACCACCGGGGTCCTCGACACTAAAGGAGCGTTACGATTGGTGCCGGGAGGTACTTCTTTACGGTCGATCAGCACTCGTCTCTCCTCCTTTATAACGGCCCCCGTCGCATGACTGTACCACTCTTTATATACGTTGAGGAGTCGTGGAGCGCAGGCTGGCGCGCTAATAAAGAAACGAGAACCTGTGCTCAAGCGCATGAAGTGATGTAATGCATTCTCCATCCCTTCTTCATTAGCAGCAGGTTCCAGTAAGAAAGCTTCCAAGGGTACCCCTTGATCATAACCCAATTGCTGTGCAAAACGATGCGGGTTATATCTCATAAAGACTGCTGCGCCGCCCTGCCTAAAGACTAGGAAACCCGGTCTGATAGAATACAAGTGGAGGGTCTCCCGGGCCGTCAATACTGAAGCTCCATCCTTAAAGGAGTCCTGTAATGGTTGCGCCGCAGTAGTGGACGCTTTTCCAATGGTTAATACCTTATCAATGAAGGACATCCCAACTCCAACAGTGTGAGGGCGGAGCAGTAAGCCTCTAGCATTCCGTGGTGAAGGGGTCACGATTGATGCGCCAATCAATTGAATAATACGAGGGAAACCACACCTGTCAAAGAACGAAGGCCTTTTATGCATTCCAAATACACCCGCCGTATGTAGCTCGAGCCATGACATAAAGTAGTGCATCGGGAAGACCACGTGCAATTCTCCGGGCTCGTTGGCATCCGCGGCTCGGCTGAGACCATGATACAAGTGCGCTAAGCCGGCAATCCCTACGGCCACCTTTACCCCGATGACCATGCGGTAGGCTGGATAAAAGACAGAGTTGGTGATCATGCATGCGATGAGAGTGCATTGGGATCGCGAACCAACTCAGCCACAGCCCGAGAAATCCTAAGAAAAAGGCCTCCTCGTCCATCCCAGGGGCCGCAATTTCCGCGAAAGATATGGTAGGGAAGTCTGGGAGGAAGAAAGCCTTTTGGTCTATCTCCTTCGTCGGCAGATTATCCAAACCTAGACCGAAGGGATCATCCAGGATAGCAGATTTGGCGGTTCCTAGCGAAATGACGCTCGGACGGAGGAAACGAGCAATGAAGTCCTCAAAATTAACTCCTCGACTCCCGTGTTCGATGAAGAGGGACTCGTAGATGTTCAACACCTTGATCAGGCTCGGAAATTGGTGTTGAACGGAATTTTCCGGCGTAATCCCCCCTACCATCGGCTTAGCACCGAAGACGTACTCATCTGTCGGGAGCAGCTCTTCATAATGTTCCCCCATGACCGGTAGGCCGGATACCTCCGCAAATTCCTCCAAAGAAATAGACACTTCCCGATCCATGGCAAGGAAAGTGTGGGTGGGAATGTTCTATTGCTCCAAGAAAGCCTTGAACCACCAGGTGGGGAGCGAGGGATACTGGAAAAGAGAGACGTAGACCGTGGTGTACAATCCGAGTCTTATCAACTGCGACTTCTTCGTCGACAGGATGTATCGGGCCCACGGCAGATAGCCAATCGGGTGACGGGGAATCAAACCAAGGTTATATGATTGCCCCCAAGGCCGTGCTTCTCCCTGACAAATACGGCGTCCTAGGATATCCAAGACCATGGGACGCTGAACCGGAACCGCATCTATAGCGGGATGAAGAAAGCTGTTCGCGGTCCAGTCTATCATCTCCACGGCATACTGCACTGGAGGTGGGGTAGCGTAGTGAATTGCCGTGATAGGTTCTGACGGCACCGCGCAGGTGAAGCTCCGTCGGCCCATGATGATATAATTGTACCACGACCCCCAAAGATGGAGACTCTTGTATTCAGGATCGTACTCCTTGATCATAGCTAGGACTTCACGATCCAGGGGCGCCTCGGGAAATCCCTCCTCCGTGCGGACAAACGGGAATGAAGTGTCTAGAGACATGATCGCTGCAAAAGAACGATTTGGTTGTTAGTGTTGCAATTCCAACGTTTGGCGTTAAAAAAAAGAGGGGGAAGAAGAAAATGCACTAATTAAATTAAAATTAAAGTTAATTAATTACATCACGCAGCAGTGCAGTGAGTAAGGGACCAAAGGGGGACCCATAAAATCTGGATGACAGTACGTCAGTTAATAGGACAATCTCATCATTGGATGAGATTGTCAGTTGTTCCACAGGATAACATTCCCATTAATAAAGAATCTCTAGAGACAAGGAGAAAATCTCCTCTTTCAGAGCAAAACTCTGTCACAGAATGACACTTGTCAAATTCTGGTCTCAAAAGAATAAAATTCCTTAAAAAGGAGCTTAGCTCTGTAATATTCCATCAAAAAGAAAATTTTGAAAATAAATTTAAAATTAAAATTTCTGGAATCTTGAAAAATCCATGAAAACTTATAAAAAAGTTCTTTGTTTTTCAGATCTAAAAGATCTACATTTGATTCAAGAGCAAGCTCTGTTCATGGGTTAGAACCCATGAACAAGATCTCTGTAGATCTATAAGTTTTTTTAGAGCAAAGCTCTGTTTATGAAACCCCAATGGGGATTTCTTTAGATCAAAAGATCTGTGAGAGCAAAGCTCTAGTGGTTAATTAAAATTAATTTCACTTGAAAATAATTTTACCTAAAATTTTCTAACTTGGAAAATGAGAGCGAAGCTCTAAGGTTCTGGAAACGAGAGCGAAGCTCTGGAGTTCTAGGCAAGAGCAAAGCTCTGGAAATCAAAATCTTGAAATGACAAGATTTTTCTAAGGGCCAGAGGTCCTATTTATAAGGCGCTTGCGCCCCTTGATCCAACGGTCAGGGGGTTGCCACCGCTGCACTCACGTGCGCGCCACGTGAGCGCAACGGTGGGGGGGCATTTGTTTCACCCAATCAGAGCAAAGCTCTGTTGAAATTCAAAATTCAAAAATTTTGAAACAACGCTTCAAGTGTCAGGCGCTAATACGTCAGCACAGCGCCCAAGAAGGCGCGCCCAATCAGAGCAAAGCTCTGTTTAAATGAAGCAACGCTTCAGCTGCGTAAGCACTGTGCTGCGTGGCACGTGTCAGCGCAGTTGCGCTGCGCTCTGCGCTGCGCGACACGTGTCAGCGCAGATGCGCTAGCGCAGTTGCGCTGCGCTCTGCGCTGCGCGACACGTGTCAGCGCAGATGCGCTAGCGCAGTTGCGCTGCGCGATACGTGTCACGCGCTGGGGCATCTGCGCCAAACTGAATTAAGATTTTAAGAAATCTTTTCTGTTCTTGTTAAAACAAGAAGATTTTCTTCTGCAAAGCAGAAGCCCTTGGATCAAAGATCCAACGGTGGGGAAAATTCCCCAAATCACTCAGAGAATGATCTCTTTAACTAATTTGTGAGCACTATAAAAAGGACCCTAAGCCTCAATTCAAAGGCATCAACATTTCTTGAAAAAATCAAGAGCTTTAAACAGAAGAACTCTGAGAAAATTTCAAGAAAAAGGTAAAGAACCTTCATGAAGTAGAAGAAATTCCTTCTAATAGATCATTGATCTAAAAACAAGATCAATGATCTTTACATAAAAAACAGTGCTTTGCACTTCTTATGAACCTCTGGTTCATTAAAAACAATAAAAATAAAAAATAGTGCTTTGCACTTTTATGAACCTCTGGTTCTTCAAACAAAAGAAAAATTTATTTTTCTTTGATCTAATTTAGATCAAGAAATTAAATAGTGCTTTGCACTTCCGTTCTTGAATCTAAAAGATTCTTAGTGCTTTGCACTTCCAAACTGCGCCGTTGCGCTCTTAAGAGAGCGCCACGTGTTAGCTATAGAACCACTTGCGCTAAGCGCTCTTGAAATAGAGCTTTGCTCTCTGGAATTGGCGCAACTCACCAGAACGTGCCACGTGTCAGCAGCGCAACAGCGCAGCGCACTGCGCTAGTGCGCTTGCGCTCACCAGAACGTGCCACGTGTCAACAGCGCAACAACGCAGCGCACTCGCGCAGCGCACTGCGCTGTTGCGCTTGCGCTCGCCAGAGCATGACACGTGTCTTCACCACAAGCGCTTGCGCTCAATGATAGACGCAAAGCGTCTGAAAAATGAAATGCATTTCACTTCCTGAAGGGCCAGGCCCAATTAAAAGGCTTAACAGGCCTAATAAATAAAATGCTGTGCATTGTTTGAAAGGGCAGAGCCCAATTGAAAGGTCCAATGGACCAAAACAAATGATCTGCATCATAATAAAAAGGGCAGAGCCCAGTCAAAATAGGCATAAATGGCCTGAAGTAATGCAATGCATTATTTAAGTGGGGGCAAAGCCCTAGCACAGGTCTAATAGACCAAAAATAAATAAGGGCGTTGAACATTTTCAACTGGACTTAGCCCAATTTTGGCCGTAAGTCCTTAAATTAAATCGGTTGAGCAAAGATTGCTCTCTTAAATCAATCTATATCCGGTTCGAGGGTACATCTCCGAGCTCCTCTGACACCTATCGTTGTAATCCTTCAACGATATCAGAGAGGTGACGGGTCCCGACGACCACATACACTAATAATGGACCGAAACGTCCTTAAACTAATATTGGACCGAAACGTCCTTAAACTAATATCGGACCGAGACGTCCCTAAACTAATATCGGACCACCACGTCCCTAAACTGGCGATGGACCACCACGTCCCTAAACTGGAAAACGGACCACTACGTCCCTAAACTGGAACAATAGAGCCTCCAAACGCTCTTTTGCCGGATCTAAACGGTCCCGTTTAAGTTGATCTTAGCCCCAAACACGGCTAACGTATCCTTAAACATTCAAATGGATTATAAAACTCCCAATCAACTCTGGTTCGATGGTACATCTCCGAGCTCCTCTGATACATGTCGTTGTAATCCTTCAACGACGTCAGAGAGGTGACGAGTCCCGATGGCCATACATTAAATTAATCACTACGTTAAGTTGATCTTAGTCTAAAACAGGACTAACGTATCCTTAACGAACGTTTAAGTTGATCTTAGCCGCAACGCGATTAATGCATCCTTAAACTAAAAACACCAAACCCAAATCTAAGTAAATACGGATTTGGACTAATCCACGTCCTACGGGCGACGGCATTACTCAGTCTCCGTATACAATCCACGGGCAACCACAAATAAAACAAACACACATGACACGAAGTGAAATTCTGGAGAAGGAGAAAGTTGTTACCGCGATGCGGTAGCGTAATTAACTGCAGGGGCTTGCGCCTGCAGGGAAGAGCGTCCCCACAATCAAAAACCCCTCACCCTGAGGGGGAATCTGACGAAGTCTGCTACATCGGCCGCATCCGTCTAAACTTCCGATACACGGTGCCATAAATCAACTTGGCATCTTCGGAGAGGTAGACGGATAAAACCAAATAGCATCTGCCCCGAACCTCAGGAACAGACGCAAAGTGTAGGCCGCCTTTCGGAGGGGAACAACCATTTAGAAAGGCCGTCTTTACGTCCATCTTCCAGATCTCATAATCGTGGAAGGCAGCAATGGCAAGAAGGACCCGAATGGATTTAAGCATAGCCACTGGAGAAAAGGTTTCGTCATAGTCCAAACCAAGTCTTTGACGAAAACCCTTTGCAACAAGTCTAGCCTTATAGGTTTCAACCTGTCCATCTACACCAATCTTCTTTCTGAAGATCCACTTGCATCCTACGGGTTTTACCTCATCTGGAGCAATGTCCAAAGTCCATACTTTGTTAGTGTACATGGACTCCATTTCGGTCCGCATTGCATCCAGCCATTTTACCGAGTCGCCGCTCTGAATGGCTTGCTAGAAGCTAGTAGGGTCATCATTATCAATGATGCAATCTTCTCGATCCCCGTCTATGAGAAAACCGTAGTATCTCTCGGGCGGATGAGACTGCCTACTACTTCTGCGGATAGGCGCTGGTACGTCCCTTTCTTCTGAAACTTCTGGTTCTACCAAACTTTCGGTAATAGCTTGTGGTTCTGGAATTTCTTCCAGTTCTACTGCGCTCCCACTCTTCTGATTTTCTCAAAATTCAGTTTCTAAGAAGTGGGCATGACGAGAAACAAAAACCTTTTGTTCCTCTGCGTAATAGAACAATATCCCATGGAGTTCTTTGGATATCCCACAAACTTACACTGTACTGAGCTTGCCTTGAGCTTGTCCAGATGCTGCTTTTTTACAAAAGCTGGACATCCCCATGTCTTCAGGTACTGAAGACAGGGTTTCTTCCCACTCCACATCTGATATGGTGTGTTAGGCACAGTCTTGGTTGGAACCTTGTTCAAAAGATATGCAGCTGATTCTAGTGCATAACCCCAGAAAGATCGCGGTAACTCAGCCTTACTCATCATAGAACAAACCATATCCAATAGGGTTCGATTCCTCCTTTCCGATACACCGTTGTGTTGTGGTGTGTATGGAGGAGTAAGCTGAGAGAGAATTCCATTCTCTTTTAAGTAACCCAGGAACTCGGCACTTAAGTATTCACCACCTTGATCAGATCTCAGTGTCTTGATACTTTTGCCTGTTTGGTTTTCCACTTCATTTTTGTATTCCTGGAATTTCTCAAAGGCCTCGGATTTATGCTTCATCAAGAAGATATGTCCATACCTAGAGAAATCATCCGTAAAAGTAATGAAGTAGGAATAACCACCTTGCACATGTGTAGACATTGGACCGCACACGTCACTGTGTACGAGTCCTAAGAGCTCGCTCGCTCTTATTCCGTGTCCAGTAAATGGAGTCTTTGTCATCTTTCCCATGAGACAAGATTCACAAGTGGCATAAGATTGATATTCGAACGGATTCAAATATCCTTCTCTATGTAACTTCGTTAATCGTGTTTTATTGATGTGACCTAGTCTACAATGCCATAAGAAAGCCTGATTTATTTCTGGAGACTTTCTTTTAAGTGTGTTCTGGTCATTGAAAACCTGAGCTTGATTCAATACGTATATACCGTCATCTAATGTACCGGACCCAATCAGAACTTGATTTAGGTGGATGTGAACTACATCGCTTACGAATGTAAAATCATATCCCTCTTTCGAAAGTAAGGACACTGATATGATATTACAAGTCAAACTAGGTACATACAAACAGTTATGTAGAATCAATATCTGCCCACTTGTCAAACCTAGGCGAAATTCTCCCACGGATTCAGCGTCCACGCTCATTCCGTTTGCAACTCTGAGAGACAAATCACCTACCCTGATAACTCTACGGTTTCTCAAAGCATGTAATGAATTACAGATATGAGATCCTGCTCCGGTATCTAGTACCCAGGAAGTAGAGTTAATTGACAAACAGTTCTCAATTACAAACACACTTGAGGCCGAAGCCACAACATGCTTCGTATCCTGGCTACTGGCTTCCAAAGCCCTGCAATCCTTCTACCAATGTCTGTTCCCATAACAATAGGAATATCCCTCCTTACCTACACCAAGTCCCGAAACTTTTGCTCTTCCCTTTCCTCTTACTTTATTGACACCGTATATCGGCTTTGTAGAGGTCTTCTTCTTTTCACCCTTTGCTTTCGCTCTGGATATAGAAGAAGAAGGTCCCCCATTAAGCAGAGCTTGTGTCTCCCTGGTTTCTTTCAAGGTGTAAGTAGAGGGTAGGGACTGTGGAAATAAGTCAGCGTATGACCTGTTTCTCAACGTGGTCTCCAGGTCCTTGAGTGTTAGTTATATGTATGCCCTAGAGGCCATTACTGTACATATGATGTATATTGTAGTGGATGCTGGGACATATATAGGGAGGACTTTCTTGCTCGACATGATAGTATGCTATCTGGTTACTCTTTACCTTAACGTGTACATTGATTGTCTCTCTATTACATGTTGGTAAAGCCCTTAGGATGTGTACTTGACTACCTGGACTATGATGCGGATCATACTAGTGGGGACATGGTAGTCCATAAGTACATCCTTCAATGTCCCTAGTCGTGGGTGTATCGAGATGGGGCATCGATATACCAGAGTAGACTAGCGTATACCTTCTCGACCCATACAGATGGGCGATGGATGATCCCATATCCATTGGTGTTTGACATCGGAGATGATATACGGGTGCTCAGTAGAGACTGGGTACACTGGACGGACTCGCCGAGAACTCCCAGATGGTATTATACCTTACGTCAGATGGCAGTTCTCTGGTGACACTGGTACAGAGTAGTCTGTTGACCCGAGATCGTCATAGAGTCTTGTGTGGTTCCCACTGTGCTTTGATTTCCATCTTACCACGTCCATGAGGGCGTGCAAAACGGTGGTTTTTGGGTACAGTCCCGAGTCACATGGAGGCAATGAGCGATAGGAGGGGATTCGTCTCTCCCGGTATAGGGAGTTGATGTTGCGCTGTGTTCGATTGGCTATAACAGGAAATCCCTGGCCAGGGTTGCTGAGATTTACTGGTAAGTGTTACCAGTAGTTTCTCGAGTTGTTATAGACCTCATATCGACACGACTTATCAAGCTATTGGGGTCTGACGTTTACCACCCCTAGGCGAGATATGCGACATATCAGACGATCAGACCGGACTGTACGGTAGTGTTACTGGTTGGATTCACAGGAGTGTGAGCGGGCTAGCTCGTCGATCTTCTGATCGCTCAATACCCGGGTGGCCGTTACGTTTGGCAGACCGCTTGCGGCTTGTGGGTGTTTGATATGATCATCACCTGCTACCGGCGTATTGACGAGTCTTTAGAGTCCTACACAGAGGTTTTCCTGGCTCGAGCAAAACGAAAGAGGAGCACATATGAGATATGTGCGGGACCGAGAATAATACGTGTATGTGATACTGTATTCTATTCTCGTGATATGTAACATTGATCGGTTATATGTTATATAGCCGGGTTATCGGATCAAGTGTTGATTCGATGATTTGTTACTATTCATGTTAGTCGGTTATATGAGATGTGACCGGATCGTTAAATCAAGTGTTGATTTAATGATTTAATGTATAATTATATATTTGATATATTATTTTACATTAACTAATATTGATCGGTTGTATGTGATATAGTCGGGTTATCGGATCAAGTGTTGATTCGACAATCTGTTACTATTCATATTAGTCGGTTATATGAGATATGACCGGATCGTTAAATCAAGTGTTGATTTAATGATTTAATGTATAATTATATATTTGATATATTATTTTACATTAACTAATATTGGTTCACTTAAGATGGTTTTTCTCACTTGTTGTGCACATTGTATATGTGATATATTTTCATGTGCACTTGATTGTATCATGTTTGATGATACATGCAATATTGGGTGTATTTTGATTTGAACCATTTTTAGGTTAATGGTTATGGTTTTATATTATTCATTTATTCATTTGATTTAATTTCTTTAAATCATTTTGTGTAAAATGAAATGGTTGCTAGTTTTGTCTTTTGTGGAAACTTCATGAAGTTTTCAATTAACAACCATTCCATTTTATATTCAAAACCTAACCACTACCTAAACTATAGTTTGCTCTCTACAAGAGTCAAGTCTAACCATGGTTCCATCATGATACATATCATATTATTTCTCCCATTGGAAATTGATTCACACCATTCTCATGAGATTCCTCTTGTCCATTCATGTTCCTTCATGCTTCTTCTTCTTCTTCATCAAGAAGAAGAAAGCTTGAAGGATCCAATGGTGAAATGATCAAATGAGTGAGAAAACAAAATCTAAAGTCAACCCATCTCCTCTTTCTTCATTCTCTACAACATGCCCTTGTTGAAGAGTGTGTTGTCTTCATAAGTTCTTAACTTGGTGAAGGCGGAGCTCGAGTTTGAGAAGCTTCGACGTAGATCTTCTTCGGCATTGTAGTCTTCGACTTAGCCCGATTATTTCTCCGACGAAACCATCACCGGAGTCCGGGATCCGACGACCGAAGCGGAGGGACATCGTCTTGGAGCTATGGAGGTGGAGCAAAGAAACTACAAAGGTTGTATTTTCTTCTCTCATTAGTTATGTTGATAACTAGTTGTTTCTTTTTCGCCTAAACTCTAGCCAACGATCCGTAGAAGGGTTCTTCGGCACATGTAAAATTTTTGTTTGGCATGGTTGATGCCTTGTGACAACCCCTTGATGTGTCCCGGAACCCTACAGTGGTATCAGAGCCCAGGTTAGAGCCTTAGGCGATCCCCGGACGGAATTAGAAACCCGATCGAACCGAAATCCCATTGCAAAATCGCTCTCTGTACATTTTTCAAAACTGTTGATTTTTGGCAATTAAAAATATCCAGAAAAACAAGCAGGCTTTTTTAAGAATTACTGTGAAATTTGGTACCCTAATTCCACCAAAGCGCGGCGGAAGCGCCGCACAAAGGGGGTTTGTGCGGCGGAAGCGCCGCCAATAAGATCGCGACACGTGTCAAATTTCACTGTAACCTGTAAAATGCAGTTCTCATTTTCCTGGAATATTTAAACTGAACTCAAGAGTTGAGTTGTTCTGAGTTGTTTTGGGAATCATTGTTTCGATCGGAAAGTCTAATTTTGTCTATGTGTTTTCCGGATAATTAGAATGTATTGAAGTATTTGGAAGAGTATCATTTACTCACTCTTCATGGGGTTTACGTCTTTCGGATATATGTGCAAGTTTTGTTGTGGGCCCTCTAGAAGACACAAACCTTAACTCGATTATGTGACCGTCTTGAACTGCCCTTTGAACCTTCGGGTTTGGGGCAGTACGGCGTGCCATATGTGAGGCGTTGGCTTGACCCTTCTACGGCTGGACCGCTGCTACTGTGCCATACACCGGAATTTTTGAACTCCGCTCAAGTGTTGAGCTTTAGTGAATTTTGGGTATTTGACCATTCGCTCAAAAACTTTAATACTGTATATTTATCTGGAATGGGATACAATAATTGGAATTCACAAGAAGTTATGAGATAACTGAATGAATGTTATAAACATAGCACTTTAGTCTCACTTGATCGGTTGCCACGGAATTTTGATGTGATCAAAAGTCCGTCGCAATCACGTAGTGTACGCGGATACTCGCCGGGTAAACTTAATAGATAGCCTCACCCCATAGCCCCGACCAAGTGACTGTAGGAGAACCCCGCCGCCGAAAGCATCCGTTCGGGTGCTCCCGGTAGCGGTGTTCCGCCTTGGTGCACTTTGTCGGCGGTATCGGGGGTGCGGCCGCCTATTGAAGTTTGCGACGAGCATTCGATCAGGATGTCGGGAATCTTGTTGAATTGCCCGACTTGATGTTGAAAAGTGTTTTCGATAATGAGACTAAAATGCGGCGTTTATAATTGTTAGGCATGTGATGCTAAGTAATTCATTTGATTAGGCATGTGATGTCTATGCATGTTGCGGATTCCAACTGTTGTAGTTTTACACTTTCTTTTCTGTGACCGTAAGTGTAGTATGGCGATATCGCCGGTTTCGTTGCTATACGTCAACGACAATTGGGGTATGCATACTTACTTACGTTGATGACATGTGATGTTATGTGTTGCTGGATATGTTATATTGGATCGTCGTGTTTGAATAGCCGGGGGTTTTTATGTGAGATGAGTGTTTTTCATTTTCATTCATGTAAAAACTTGTATGTAATATTCTTTTATTTGGGGCACTTCCATGTTGCGGAAGATGTCACCGGTTGTATATTATTTACTTTTCCGCACTAGGATAGACCCAAGGAGGAGGGCACGAGTAACCGGGTTCTGGAGTCCAGTGGGAGACCAACTCGAGGAGTCGAGTCCGGGTCTCCTAACTCTAGAATTGGTAGGGTTGCTTGCCGCTCTCGTAGGGGTCTAGGGGTGTGGGATTGGCTATTCATCACGACCGTGGAATCCGTGTTTTGTACTGGCTCGTATTGAAAACACGGACGTCCTAGTATATCCAATATTTCATTTGATTCTTCTGCTGCGATATCTGTGATGTGATCATGTGATGTTCTGTGATAGATACAGTATATAGTATATGTGATATATTATATAGACGTTACTTATGTTTTACACCCGCGCTAGCCCTGCCCTGCTCTGTCGTTAGTTACCTAACCTAACGGTGCACGAGGGGACATCGAGGCGAATGCGGATGGCATAAGTGTACGTCATATCTATCTGTGATGTTTAGGTATTTAAATGATGGGACTTCATTAATGTGATTAATGAAAGAAAAGAAACCTTAAGATGTTGTGGAATCGAATTTCAAAATTAAAACAGGTAGCTACAGTTCTTGCTTTGCACAGAGGTATATGTGATATATCCTGCACCTTATTCGATAAGGAAAGGACCGAGATCCCTTCACCGGGAGTGACTCCTTTAGCAACAACTGGCAGATGCTACACACTCGGCTTGTTTTTGATTGCTTTTAAGAGTTTTTGCTTTGCACAGTGATGTATGTGATATATCCCGCACCTCATTCGATGAGGAAAGGGCCGACGATCCCTTTACCGGGAGTGACCCCTTTAGCAAAACTGGAAAAGCCTCAAAATCACTCCATTTCTAAAATTCATTTGATTCTACAACGATATCAAGTTCATTACGCAATAGGTTTTCAGAAAAACCTGTCGTAGCCCTCCGTCATTTCAGATAAGTCCTAGTTAGTATTCGTGCTACGTTTGTTGACTATGTTAAGGCGTAGTGTGCGGTAGCTAATTAGTGCTTATCTGCATAAGCATATGATGTGATTGGATTAGGGTAGTCGTGCGACTTTGTTGACTATGTTAAGGGTCGTGCGGGTGGGTTTAATTCAATCGGGAAATGACGGGCTGAACTTGACTAGCACTTATGATTTGTTGACTATGTTAAGGTCATATAGCTGCTAGGGGCAAAAGATTATCGGGAATTTCAAGTGTTGAAATTTGCAATGAGATTGCATACCTTCTATAAGATAGTTGGATCCCGATACCCGCTGCGAGTAAGAGTTACTCCTGGGAGAGTTTTATACATTGCAATTAGCCGATCAAGTAGGTGTCTAGAAAGGTGTTAATGAGGTTACGCCTCTGGGAAAATGAGGTTTACATTAATTAGGTTCGTGCGAAAGCACGGGGGACCTCCCTCAAAGTACCGACACTAGCCTGGCTGAAAGATTGGTGAACTTGTAGTGTGTAATTAATCCCGGCTAGTCTTTCCTTTTAGGGTTTGAAGGAAGATTTGATAAAAAGCAGTGGGAGCCATCCTGATTAGACAAAACACAACCAATCTGATCTTGAAAGAGCGCACGCTGAGTGTTTTCTTCTCTCTCTCTCTGGGTAGCGACCATATCACGCCTTAATCAAGATAATAATACGGATTATTGACTGAACCCGCTTGTTATACTGAGCTGGGGAACGTTGGTCCCGCTCCAACTTATAAATGTTATAAGACAGAGCAGGAAATTAGGGAATACCAGATTTCCCGTGCCGCCCAAACGAAGAGAGTGCATGTTGATGCATCATCATCGGGTGTGTTCATTACAAAGAACTGTTTCTCAGTATCCTCCCGATCCTGGGTATGTGATACCGGATCAGGATCCCAGATATGTAATCTGTTACATAGGGCTATAAAAAGGTAGAAAAACTGAGAACGGGTGATAAGTTTCATGAGGCAGAAAACGGGGCAAGTGTTGCAGCCAAGTCTGTCGGTCACTGTCATCCTGTATTACCTGAATACATTGATTCTGAACGAATGTTATTAGATACCGACCTGATATACAAAATCATATCAGTCTCTTTATTAGTAAAGAAATGATAAAATTTTGTATTGTTGGATAATGTTTTGAACATTTCCTATATCAAAAGTTGATCGGTTCAGGCACGTTATCTAAAAGCATTGATGTTCTAAATCAAACTACAGTTCTTAGTATACGGAACACACACAAGAAGAACAGTTCAGAAATGAACGGATCCTTCTTGAGGTATTGTAGACTAGGTCATATCAATGCGACCCGACTGGCTGGAGTTACATAAAGATGCATATTTAAATTTATTTGAATTTACATCTTGTGAAACTCGCCAGTCATGTCACAGAGATAAGATGACCACAGCTCTGTTTATTGGAAACAGAGAAAGAGTTAATGAACTCTTGGGATGATACATGTTGATGTATGTAGGTCCCCTGTCTACACATACCAGGAATGGTTCTTTATACTTCATTACATTCTCTGATGATCTCTCGAGATTCAGACATATGTTCCTGTTGAAACACAAGTCCGAACCTTTTGAGATATTCACGGAATATAAGAAAGAAGTAGAGAACCAAAATATGGGTATAAGTATTATGTCCTTTGATGAGATCAAGGAGGAGAATACTTGAGCATGGAATTCCTGGATTATTCTAAAGGAGAATGAGATTCTCTCTCAGCATTACTCCTCCGAATACACCATAGCACGATGGTATATCGGGGTGGAGCAGATACACCCTATATGATAAGGTGCGCTCTATGATGAGTACTACTGAGTTACCTATTTCCTTTGGGGGGTTATGCACTTGAGAAGCTGCATACCTATTGAATAGGGTTCGAATCAAATCAGTTGCCTACCATTTCATATGTGATATGGAAAGGGAAGAGCCCATGTCTTAAGCTAGTTAAGATTTGGGGTTGTCCGGCCTATGTCTTAAAGCAAAATCCGGACAAGCTCGAGGCAAGGTCTGTAATGTACAACTGGAAAGGTTCCAGCTATACAAATGACGGCAGATGGTTTGGTACAACCAAAGGATTCAGTAGATACCAACGAACCTCAGCCTCTCCGCCGATCTAGTAGGGATCCTCACCCACCTGAGAGTTACTCCGGTTTCTCTATGACAGTGGGAGCCAGGATTGCATCATGAGATGATGACCCAACTAGTTTCGAGCTGGCCATCAGGAGTGGGACTCTGTAAGAATGGCTGGATGTTTAGCGATCTGAGATGGAATCCTAATACACCGACAAAGTATGGACTTTTGTTGCAATATCTGAAGGGTTAAATCCCCATCAGGAGCAAGTATATCTTGAGAAGATTACTTGGTGTAGATGGAAAAGTTGAGACTTTCAAAGCTAGACTTGTTAAAGGTTTGCATCATTGACCAAGAGTGGATCATGATAAAGCCTTTTCTAAGGAGCTAAGCTTAAGTCCATCCAGATCCTACTTGTCACGGCTACATACCATGACTACGATATCTGGTGGTTGGATGTCATGACTGCTTTTCTAAATGATGTTTTGGAAGAGAGCGTCTATAAGTACACAGCCAGAGGGCTTCGTAGACAGTGGGAGCAGCGGAAACGTGTGCAAGATGCTTTATAGGATAAAGCAGGCATCGCGGAGTTGGAACATCTGTTTTGATGTTGTAGTCAAAGAGTTTGACATCATCAGAATGGTAGATGAACCTTGTATAAACAAAAGGGTAGTAGGGAGTATTGTGACGATCCTCGTAGAGTACGTGGATGAGATACTCTTGATAGGAAAGGAGTTTCCTATGCTACGCTCGGTCAATCTCCGTCTATCACAATGATTCTCCATATAGGATCAAAATGATACCTACTAAATCCTGGATTTTGGATCTATGAGATAGATCTAAATGGATATTAGGATACTCACTAGTCGTAGTGAGATAGTATCAATCGATCCTGGGGAGAATCACTGGAAGTGTTCCAGAGTGATAAAAACGACTGAATGTCAGTCGCAGGCATTGTCTTTACCCTTGGTAAAGGGACGGTATGTTGGAAGAGTTCCAAGCTAGATACCGTGACATACTAGACGATAAAGGCAGGATACAGCGCTACTTAAGATGCTACCAAAGAGGATGTTTGGATGTATAATGGTTCATGAGATGAACTATGTTCCTACCATTGTGAGACAATGGGGTTGTGGCTTATGCCAAGGAACGCTGGTCCCATCAGTGATCCAGACTTATTCTAAGGCAGTATCACCTGATCATGGAGATGGTTGATCTCTAAGATGATCGAGGCAAGGAGAGCAGACTTAGAGGATAACACGGCGGATCCACTCACGAAGGCCTGTTCCCAGAGAGAGACTTTTATGGGATGGTTGAGTATGAGATACTGCAACCACTGCTACAGATGGCCCTAGTGCAAGTGGGAGATTGTTAGTTATATGTATGCCCTAGAGGCCATTACTGTACATATGATGTATATTGTAGTGGATGCTGGGACATATATAGAGAGGACTTTCTTGCTCGACATGATAGTATGCTATCTGGTTACTCTTTACCTTAACGTGTACATTGATTGTCTCTCTATTACATGTTGGTAAAGCCCTTAGGATGTGTACTTGACTACCTGGACTATGATGCGGATCATACTAGTGGGGACATGGTAGTCCATAAGTACATCCTTCAATGTCCCTAGTCGTGGGTGTATCGAGATGGGGCATCGATATACCAGAGTAGACTAGCGTATACCTTCTCGACCCATACAGATGGGCGATGGATGATCCCATATCCATTGGTGTTTGACATCGGAGATGATATACGGGTGCTCAGTAGAGACTGGGTACACTGGACGGACTCGCCGAGAACTCCCAGATGGTATTATACCTTACGTCAGATGGCAGTTCTCTGGTGACACTGGTACAGAGTAGTCTGTTGACCCGAGATCGTCATAGAGTCTTGTGTGGTTCCCACTGTGCTTTGATTTCCATCTTACCACGTCCATGAGGGCGTGAAAAACGGTGGTTTTTGGGTACAGTCCCGAGTCACATGGAGGCAATGAGCGATAGGAGGGGATTCGTCTCTCCCGGTATAGGGAGTTGATGTTGCGCTGTGTTCGATTAGCTATAACAGGAAATCCCTGGCCAGGGTTGCTGAGATTTACTGGTAAGTGTTACCAGTAGTTTCTCGAGTTGTTATAGACCTCATATCGACACGACTTATCAAGCTATTGGGGTCTGACGTTTACCACCCCTAGGCGAGATATGCGACATATCAGACGATCAGACCGGACTGTACGGTAGTGTTACTGGTTGGATTCACAGGAGTGTGAGCGGGCTAGCTCGTCGATCTTCTGATCGCTCAATACCCGGGTGGCCGTTACGTTTGGCAGACCGCTTGCGGCTTGTGGGTGTTTGATATGATCATCACCTGCTACCGGCGTATTGACGAGTCTTTAGAGTCCTACACAGAGGTTTTCCTGGCTCGAGCAAAACGAAAGAGGAGCATATATGAGATATGTGCGGGACCGAGAATAATACGTGTATGTGATACTGTATTCTATTCTCGTGATATGTAACATTGATCGGTTATATGTTATATAGCCGGGTTATCGGATCAAGTGTTGATTCGATGATTTGTTACTATTCATGTTAGTCGGTTATATGAGATGTGACCGGATCGTTAAATCAAGTGTTGATTTAATGATTTAATGTATAATTATATATTTGATATATTATTTTACATTAACTAATATTGATCGGTTTTATGTGATATAGTCGGGTTATCGGATCAAGTGTTGATTCGACAATCTGTTACTATTCATATTAGTCGGTTATATGAGATATGACCGGATCGTTAAATCAAGTGTTGATTTAATGATTTAATGTATAATTATATATTTGATATATTATTTTACATTAACTAATATTGGTTCACTTAAGATGGTTTTTCTCACTTGTTGTGCACATTGTATATGTGATATATTTTCATGTGCACTTGATTGTATCATGTTTGATGATACATGCAATATTGGGTGTATTTTGATTTGAACCATTTTTAGGTTAATGGTTATGGTTTTATATTATTCATTTATTCATTTGATTTAATTTCTTTAAATCATTTTGTGTAAAATGAAATGGTTGCTAGTTTTGTCTTTTGTGGAAACTTCATGAAGTTTTCAATTAACAACCATTCCATTTTATATTCAAAACCTAACCACTACCTAAACTATAGTTTCCTCTCTACAAGAGTCAAGTCTAACCATGGTTCCATCATGATACATATCATATTATTTCTCCCATTGGAAATTGATTCACACCATTCTCATGAGATTCCTCTTGTCCATTCATGTTCCTTCATGCTTCTTCTTCTTCTTCATCAAGAAGAAGAAAGCTTGAAGGCTCCAATGGTGAAATGATCAAATGAGTGAGAAAACAAAATCTAAAGTCAACCCATCTCCTCTTTCTTCATTCTCTACAACATGCCCTTGTTGAAGAGTGTGTTGTCTTCATAAGTTCTTAACTTGGTGAAGGCGGAGCTCGAGTTTGAGAAGCTTCGACGTAGATCTTCTTCGGCATTGTAGTCTTCGACTTAGCCCGATTATTTCTCCGACGAAACCATCACCGGAGTCCGGGATCCGACGACCGAAGCGGAGGGACATCGTCTTGGAGCTATGGAGGTGGAGCAAAGAAACTACAAAGGTTGTATTTTCTTCTCTCATTAGTTATGTTGATAACTAGTTGCTTCTTTTTCGCCTAAACTCTAGCCAACGATCCGTAGAAGGGTTCTTCGGCACATGTAAAATTTTTGTTTGGCATGGTTGATGCCTTGTGACAACCCCTTGATGTGCCCCGGAACCCTACATTGAGCTCATCAATATAGCTAGTCATCGTAAGGACGTCGTCCCCTACGGATGACCCGACAGCCAACCTCGCTTGAATTAATTCGTTCGAGGTCTCATATCTTGCGATATGAGATTGCTCTCCATATAAATCTTTGTTATGGAGAAAGATGGAAACTGAGTCCATCTTCTCGTACTGCTTCTGGTATACACCATCAACTGAAGCCAACACGAGGCACTTGGTTTTCGCTTTATCCTTTTCCTTTGTCTGACGGATATCCATATCCGCGACGGTGGAAACTGGACCTGGAACGGCGGGATCTTGAGTAGTAATAGGGTGGTCCAGGTTGTCATAAGCAATGGACATCTGGACAGACCTTTACCAGTCATATAAGTTAGATTCAGTCAACTTGTTATCTAGATGTAACCTAGTCATGGTCACAAGGTCGCTGCAATGAGAGAGAGAAGAAAACACTTTAGCATGATACTCTTGCAAGTTTAGATTGGTTTTTAGTTTATCTAAACTGGATGGCTCCAACTGTTTCTCGAATCCTTCCTCAAACCATAAAAGAAGAATTAGCCAGGACTATTCTCACTGTACAATACTTGCTTAACCGTTCAGCCAGGCTAGTGTCGGTACTTCGAAGGAGGTTTTCCAACGCTTTCGCAAAGTTCCTTAATTAATTAACCTCTTTTCTCTAAGGGCGTAGCCCCGCTGACACCTTTCTCGACACCTACTTGGTTTATAGCATTGATCGTTAAGTGACGAATCTCCTGCTAAGTAGCATATACTCACAGTAGGATCGGGATCCAAATATCATCGAATGATAATGTTGAAGGAATCCTACCAACATTCATCAAACTCCAAATGGTATGCAACACTAGCAAGTTTCAGTTTCTTTAGAAACTCCCGATGTGGATTTTTGCCCCATGTTCTTATGACCTTGACAAAAGCCAACAAATCATAAGTCACATGTCAAGTTCTGCCCATCATTATCTTGTTAATTTGAACCCACCCGTACACACCCTTGGCGAAAGCCAACAAGGTAATACGACTGTCCCAAACCAACTCATCTATCTATGCAACAAATGAATACCCCAGCAGCTACCAAACACTATGCCTTGACGAAAGCCAACAAACATAGCTTGAATACTACTGACCATCCATAAGAAATGACGGAGGGCTACGACTGGTTTTGGCGAAACCGTGAACGTAGTGAACTTGATATAATCGAAGGAACCTGATAGCTTTTTAAAAGGAGTGGTTAAAGCTCTGCAATTAAAAATTCTGCTCTTTTTAAAATAACCGAGTGGTTTCTTTTAAATTTGTTCCAACGATTCAACTTTGGTTTATTTTCTTTGCATTAAAATAATGCGTCCCGTCATTTAACCTATCATTGCAGAAAACAATGAAAATACAACGTCCTCTTATGCCATCCGCATTCGCCACTGGGTCCCGTCATCACCCGTTAGGTTACTTAACTAACGACAGAGCGGGGGCTGGGCTAGCGCGGGTGTAAAACATAAGTGACGTCTAAATAGCTATCATATATAGATTTTGTACATTCGTCAGACGCAATAATAGGCATTCCAGATCTCAGATGAACATTATTGGATATACAAGCAATCCTCTTTTCCTTTGAGCCTGCAACAAAAGACGGATTACACAGTTGTGATGAATAGCCATTACCCCACCCTAGACCCCTACGGGTACGGCAAACTACCCGCCAAGTACCCGAAGTGAAGCGGTCTCCCTCAACAACGTGAGTAGGCCACTAAACTCTTCAACATACCCGGTAGTTTGTGTACCCCACCTTGGGTCTATCCTAGGAGCAAAAAACAGTAAATGAAATAATACAACGGTAGCTACAACCGCAACCTGGATGTGCCCCGCAAAAGAATATTACATCATATTACATTTTACATCGAATGAATGAATAAAAACCCATATCAAACCCCGGATAATCATCACAACGATCCAATCAAGTTCATATACACAAACAGTAAACATTACAGAAATGTGCAACCCCCTGCCAACCGACATACTAGCAGTTAGGGGAGGTTTACGAACACATTAAACATTACAGATAAAAACCCGATTAGCAAATAACTTAGAATATCGATCGACAACCTTTTTCCGTGTCTACCCCAAATGCAAGCCAGCATAGAAGTAACCTGGGCAGAAACAGAATATACAGGAAAACAAAACACCATAAAATATGAATTTCTGTGAAACTCCGAGTCAACTCGGGGTTGACTCGGCGGCGGATCCGCGACCAAAAGCACCATTTGGCCACGGTTCCGTGGCCGTCTTGCCGAGTTGTGTCCTCGTATTTTCCCAGAATTCTTATAATACCCTGCTGTGAATTTTATGACATATCAAATATTTTTTTCGACACTTTTAAAATTAACATAAACTGATAGGGTTTCAGGGTGTTGTTTTCGCGTTTTTCCGACGATCGAAGTTCTAATTAGTTGCTAACAAGCTAGTAAAGGTTTAGTTGGCTCTGATACCACTGGAAGTCCATGTCACGCACTCCACGGGCTTGTGGGGAGGAGGAATATATGAAAAAAGATTATCAAAGCTTCGTAACACGGACTTGAGCGCATGAATCGTGTCTAAACCGTTACTAGCAAACTACGAAAAGTTTAACTACTCGGATTCGAAGTTATACCTCACGTTACTTGTCCTTCGGGTCTTCATCGCTGTCCTCCACTCCTCGTAGGCTCTTTGGAACGTCGACACCTCAATGGCCTTCTCGAGTCAAAGACGATCCACCCGAGAGCTCCTACTCCAAGCTTGACCTCTAACTTGAGGTAACTAGGTTTCTCAAAGTGCTAATCTAAGCAACCTAGGTGATATAGAGTTGGATTATGGATGTATTAGTCTAGCTAACCCTTGATCTCAACACATGAGAGGTTAGGGTTAGGGTTTGAAGAGAGAGAGCTTGAGGAGAGAGAAGGCAAGAATAAGTTATGAATGAAAAAGCTTCTCACTTCTAATATATTATGAAGCATAAGAAAATATCAAATGAATAAATCAAATGCATTATCATCATGCTTCATTAAATATATGCAATGAATCATCAAGTGAGTCATTAAGCAATAAATGCTTCATTAACTCACTTGAATGATTCATCTAAATGAGTCACTAGATCATTAATTGCTAATGCCACCTTACCCTCCAAGTCATCATCCTTCTAGAAGCTTCCCGACAAATTATGAGAACGCCCCTCCTATCCGTGAAAACACGGAAAAACTTTAGACTGTATAAATCCAATAATCCGATACTAGAATCTGGCTTAAACTAAATCCGACTAGTAAAAACTGTCCAAACATCGTACGTGCGTAAAAACACGTATGCGTCTGAACCCTGTCGTAAAACCATACGACCTCTATATCATTTCGCCCGAAGCAAAGAAACTCTCTGTGTGGGACTCTAAAGACTCGACACTACGCTGGCAGTGGGTTTAACCACAGACCGCTAGTGGCACTAGCTGTACGTAACGGTCCCCAGGTAGATGTCGATAAGAAGGCCGATGAGGAAACCCATCCGAACTCCTACTAAGCCTGATGTGACAATCTCCGTACAGTCCAGTCTGTTCGTCTAAGACTATCGCATATCGGTCCTAGGGGGCGGCAACTGTCAGTCCCCTAATAGCGGTATAAGTCGTGTCGGAGCGTAGCCCATTACACCTTGAGAAACTACTAGAACCTACCAGTAAATCTCGCTTGCCCTGGCCAGGGACTTTGCGTAATGGCTCTCTGACACAGCGCGATATCAACCCCCAATACCGGGAGAGACGAATCCTGTCTAACCACCACTGCCTCCAAGTTCTCGGGACTGCACCCAACTGCTACCTGTTTGCACGACTCCTTTGAGCCGTGGTAGGGTAGCAATCTAAGAACAGTGGGACACACTCGAGGCGAAGTAGCAGTGTCAAGTCTGCGGACTATGCTGTACTCATGTCACCTGGGAACTGTTAACTGACGATGGGTATAATACCAACCAACAGTTCCCCGCGAGTCCTGTCCGGTGTACCCATAACCCAACGAGCACCTATATACTATCTCCAGTACGACGTACTGATGGCTGTGGGACAGACTATCTCCATAACTGGGATGAGAAGCGTATACACTAGTCTACTCCGGAGTATCGATGCCCTGTCTTGATAATCCTATAACTAGGGACCTGTATAGGATGTTGCTTATAGACTACCCAGCCCCCACTAGTGTGACTGCCATCACAACGCTGGTAATCAAGCAAAGATCCTATGGGCTCTACTAATATGTATAAGCGATACGTTACAAGAAACATATGCACATATTAAAGTAGACACAAACCAAGTAGCATACTACCATTTTTAGCAAGGCTGTCAATACAACTGTGAATATCCCAAGCTTCCATTAAGTAATATACAAACTAGTATGATACAATAATGGCCCCTAGGGCATATACACTAACACCTCTATCATTTCAGATAAGGACTATTTAGTATTCGTGCTGCGTTTGTTGATCTTGTCAAGGCGTGGTGTGCGGTAGCTGATTAGTGCTTATCTCCAACGCATATGATGCGATTGGATTAGGGTAGTTGTACGGCGTTGTTGACCTTATCAAGGGTCGTGCGGGTGGGTTTAATTCAATCACGAAATGAACGGGTTGAACTTGACTTGCGATTTATGGTTTGTTGACCATGTTAAGGTCATAAATCGCTTGGGGCAAAATATTATTAGGAATTTCAAGTGTTGAAATTTGCAATGAGATTGCATACCTTCCATGAGATAGTTGGATCCCGATACCCACCGCGAGTTAGAGTTAGTCCTGAAAGAGTTTTGCACATTACAATTAGCCGATCAAGTAGGTGTCTAGAAAGGTGTTAACGGGGTTACGCCCCTGGGAAAACGAGGCTTATTTTAATTAGGTCCGTGTGAAAGCACGAGGAACCTCCCTCAAAGTACCGACACTGGCCTGGCCGAAAGATTGGCGAACTTATAGGGTGTAATTAATCCGGCTAGTCTTACCTTTTAGGGTTTGAAGGAAGATTTGATAAAAATAGTAGGAGCCATTCTGATTAGATAAAATAATAACCAATCTAATCTTGCAAGAGCATACGCAGAGTGTTTTCTTCTCTCTCTCCAGGTAGCGACCATGTCACGCATTAATCAAGATAATAATATGGATGTATTGACGGAACCCGTTTGTTATACTGAGCTGAGGAACATTAGTTCCGCTCTACCTTATAATTGTTATAAGTCCGAGCAGGAAATAGGGGAATATTTGGATTCCCACGCGACCCAAACGAGGAATAAGAATATTGATGCATCTTCTTCGGGTGTGTTCATTACCGAGAATTTTTTCTCAGTACACTCTATGTCCTGGGTATTAGATACCGGATCAGGATCCCATATATGTAATCTGTTACATAAGCTTAAGAGAGGTAGAGAACTGGGAATAGGTGATCATTCTCCAAAAGCAGGGTATGGTGCAAATGTTGCAGCCAAAGCAGTTGGTGAATGTCACCTTGTATTATCAACTGGTATACAATATTATATCAATTTCTTTATTATATCATTGATTCTGAAGGAATGTTATTACATACCGAATCTGATATACAATATTATATCAGTTTCTTTATTAAGTAAAGATGGATATAATTTTGTATTGCAGGATAATTTTATGAACATTTTTCTGAATCAAAAGTTGATTGGATCAGACACGTTATGTAATGGCATATACGTTCTAAATAAAACTACAGTTCTTAAAGTATAGAACACACACAAGAGGAAAAATTCAGAAATGAATGAATCTTTCTTGTGGCATTGTAGACTAGGTCATATCAATGCGACACGGCTAGCTAAGTTGCATAGAGATGGATATTTAAATCAGTTTGAATTTACATCTTATGAAACCTGCCAGTCATGTCTCAAAGGAAAAATGACTAAAACTCCGTTTACTGGACACGGAGAAAGAGCTACTGAACTCTTGGGACTGGTACATAGTGATGTATGTGGTCCTATGTCTACGCATGCAAGGAATGGCTCCTCATACTTCATTACATTCACTAATGATTGTTTCCCCCAATAAGAGAGCAAGGATCTGTTCAAAATTTGAACTGAGGCAGTGCCTCACGTGCAAAGTATGAGAGCGCCGGCGCCAAGAGTTAAAAACTCTGAGGCAGCACCACACGTGCAAAGCACGAGAGCGCCGGCGCCAGAACTAAAAGTTCTCCATCATTGGATCAAAAATCCAACGAAGATGATAAATCATCAAATTACAGAATTAAATTCTGTTGAGGAAATATTCCTCGAATCTTCCTAAAACAAGAAAGGTTAATCTCTGTAAAACAGAGCACCGATGGATTAAAGATCTAATGATGATTAAAAATCACCAAGATACAGAATAAGCTCTGTGTGGGAAAATATTTTCCTAATCTTGTTAAGAACAGGAAAAATATCTTGTGTAAAACAGAAGGCCTGGGATCAAAGATCCAACGGTGGATAAAATCCCAAAATCAATTAGACATCTCTAAATGAGAGATTTCCTTAACTAAGTCAACAAATCAGCCTCAACTATATAAATGACACAAGACTTCAAGTCTTGTAGAGAAGAACCCCGTCATAAACTTCAAACTTCAAGACGAGAACGATTTCTCCTCAAGATAAATAAAAATAAGAGAGATCATAGCATCTCCTCCAAATCTAAGAGTTTAACTCTCACATCAGAAGAACTTACTTCTTTTTCCAGATCTCAGATTTATAAGACAAAGTCTTTCACAAGTGAGAATCTAATTCTCAGAGAATTGAATTAAGCAGAACAGAAAACTCAGTGCTTAGCACTCAAAGTCTGGCGCTCAGCGCCGAGCACTCCACGTGCTCCTCACGCGAGCGCTAGTTAATAAGAAGTGCTTAGCACTCAAATTCTGGCGCTCAGCACCGAGCACTCTACGTGCTCCTCACATGGGCGCTATTTAATAAAAAGCTCATAGCATTCAAAGTCTGGCGCTCAGCGCCGAGCGCTCCACATACCCCTCATGTGGGCGCTATTCAATAAAAAGGTGCTTAACACTCAGTGTTTGGCGCTCAGCGCCGAGCGCCTCACGTGCTCTGCATGTAGGCGCCATAAATTGTTTAACACTATATATAAAAGAATATAAATAAAATAAAAAGAAAAATGGATGTCGGAATCTAAATCAATGCTCAGCAGTGCTAATATAGAAAGGGAATCAAGCCCAAATAAGTAATCAAGTGGGCTGAGCCCAAGGTTGGCCAAACCCCAAATTGACTGAGCCCGTATGTCTTCTTCTAAATTGGCCTTAGTCCCAAACAAGACTACCAAATCCCTGATGAACATCATTAGTTCAAGGGTACATCTCTTCACACCTCTAATACATGTCGTTGTAATTCTTCAACGTTTTCAGAGAGGTGGCGGGTCCCGACAACCAACAACTATGGACCGCAACGTCCTTAAACTAATAATGGACCGCAATGTCCTAAAACTAGCTACGGACCGCAACGTCCTTAAACTAGCTACGGACCGCAACGTCCTTAAACTAAACCCTCACCTAAAAAATGGTGATCTGTGGACCGCAACGTCCCTAAACTAATAACGGGCCGTAACGTCCTTAAACTAAAATAATAGAGCCCAAACGCTCTTTCGTTGGATCTAAATGATCCTAAAACCTTATTAAGTAGATCTTGGTCTAAAATTAGACTAACGTATCCTTAACAAACATTTAAGTTGATCTTAACCTCAAACGAGATTAACGATCCTTAAATCAAACCAAACCCAAATCTAAGAAAATACGGATTTGGACTAATCCACGTCCTACGGGCGACAACATAAATTAGTCTCCGTATACAATCCACGGGCAATGTAAAGCAAAACAAACACACACGACACGAAGTGAACATCTGGAGCAGGAGAAAGTGATTATCGCTACGTGGTAATGTAATTAACTGCAGGGGCTTGCGCCTGCAGGGAAGAGCGTCCTCACAATCAAAAACCCCTCGCAAATGAGGGAGAATCTGACGAAGTTTGCTACAACGGCCGCATCTGTCCAAACCTCCGATACACAGTGCCATAAATCAACTTGGTATCTTTGGAGAGGTGGACGGATAAATCCAAATAGCATCTGCCCCCAAAATTCAGGCCAAACGTCCTAACGTCCCAGTCGCATCTTTCGGCGGTAAACAGATTCTGGCACGCCCGGTGGGACCTTTTCCTCTTTCCACTCCACACTTCGTGTGTCGTGTTCGCGAACGAATCGTGGTTTAATATGGTTGCCCCTGGATTCGAGATACTAAGATTTGGTGTTTTGCTCCTACGCAGAAGAGAAGATGACATCAATGTCTTCTAGCTGCACCAACTGCAACAACAACTCCCGCTCCGCCCCGTCTGGAAGAGTAACTTACGAGCCCCAAACGGCCTCCATCTTCACAATGCCGGTAGAACAGGTGACACAGGCCACCACTGGATTGTTCTTCGAGACCATGCTCCCGCCGACAAGCTTCAACGCTCCAGTGCCGTCACAGGAAGCTCCAAAGAAGTCGGTCTTCGATCGGCTTGCAACTACCGCGGCCCCTTTCAACGGGTCATCCAAGTCTACTGCCTCAGTCTTCGACAGGCTGAGCCTAAGCTCAAATGGGCCCGTGAAGAGGCTCGCAATACCTGAGAAGGTTATCCCAACTCCTGCTGCAGGTGAAGTCGTCTAAACTACTTCCCCTACTCAAAAGTCGGCCTTCGACAGGTTGACCATTCCTTCCCAGCGGATGTCGGTCTTTGACAGGCTGGCGCCAATAACAGCCTCTCCTCAAAGCAGGAGGCATGACGAAACTACTCTGATGATAGAGGTGATCCCGGCTACACGACATGCTCGACACGTCACTGGCACCGAGTGAGGAAAGCTGGGGGCAGTTTCCCTTCTGGACTTACCCCACCAGCTCCAATGGTGGAAGTTGATGCTGCTATTTCAACTGGGAACAACTTTGAGTTGCTCAGGAGGATGCACAAGAATTCTCCAATTGCCGTACTAAAAAGGTCTCCTCCGCCTGCGGAGAACATCACAAAGACGAAGCCGGAACAACCCCCTCAGCGGCTGTCCTCCAAAATCCACAGAGTCTAGTGGAAAGTACAAGACTCTGTAATCGACAAAGACTACTCTCGCCGACTGAAGAAAACAAAGGCTCGACAAGGGGAGTACCATCTTGCCATCATGCCACGGAAAGTATCGTCTGCACGGGTGCTCGCTGCAACAGCTCCCTCAAATTCGGCCTCCCACAAAAAGAGCAGGCCGGAGAATCAACCACCACCGGCGACAAATTCTGAGCGTGATGGATCCAAACGCCCTAAGTCTGGAGGCATGCTAGTGCACACCGTCTACATGGCTTCCGGAAAAGAGGAAAGCCGTGCTTCTGGGGGTCATTGACCACTTACGCGGTCCGTAACAAAGGCTCGGGAGCAATAATAGAAACTCCAGGAGATGCTAACAAAGATGGCCGCACTTACTAGGTAGAAAGAAAGCCCGGGAGCATCATCAGAACAACGCCAAAAGCAGGAAACCGACACAGAATTCCCACGGAGGATTCTTGAAAAGAAAGATAAAGAGGCCGCAGAACAAGTAGCTAATATAAAACAGATGGCGCTGCTGTTCCAAGACATAGTTGGGATGATGATCCAACCGGATCCTCCAGTTGAAGATCCCCCGACAATCATCGAAGATGACAGAGGAGAGACATCAAACCCTCCTACGGCTATATCAACAGTCAGGGAGGAGACGATCTCCAAAGATGGCCTTGATGACTACATAGCTCAACAAATACGAGCTAATCAAGCGAACGAAGCGGCAGACCAAGTCATTAGAACTGGGCGACCATATCCAGGCTAGTACGATCAAATTAAGTACCCGCCGGGATATACGATCCCTAAATTCCACGTGTATAAGAGGACAGGAAATCCCCATCAGCGCGTTGCTCAGTTCATGGCTTTATGTGGCAATACAGGAGGCGACGATAAATTGCTACTTCGCCAGTTCGTCGGTAGCTTAGCGGAGACGGCATTTGAATGGTACTCGAAGCTTCCAAATGACTCCATCAAAAAATTCTCAGAAATGGAGTTGCTATTCACCCAGCATTTCGCAAGCGCCAGTGAACGCACCCCGATCACGGCATTGATCAATGCCAGGGTGAAGCCAGGAGAGCCCTGGGTTCAGCATGCAATTTGGTGGCGGAACTTATGGTCGAGATGCGAACAACGCATAGAAGAAGCTCCTGCCGTGGGCATGTTCATGGGGACCCTTGATCCGCAGGCAACTATACCCAATTTATGATGTTTTTCAAGCAGACCACTTTCTAAGCCTTGATCGACAAGTTGGCCCAAATGGACCAGATGGGCCATAGTCCGTCCTCCTAAAAAAATGGAGCTTCGAAATGAAAAGGGTAAAGGGAAAGCTACCTTCGTCGCCAACGCTCAGCAGCAGCTGAGTGATCCGAAACCAGCTGCTCGCCAAAACGATAAACTGCGATCACTCGGAGAAAAGTTGAGACGTCCTTACTCATTCTCTCACGATAAAATGAGAAGGCTATTCGAACTGGCGGTGCGCAACAGGCTCATCACTCTGCCGGATCCGAGACGCCCACTGCAATTCGGGCGACGTCAACAATCCCAATTACTGCCCCTACCACCGAATAGTGGGCTACCCAATCGAAGATTGCTTCATCTTCAAAAACTGGGTTGAGGACCAGTACCAACAAGGCAGGTTCGCGTTGTCTGAAAACTGGAGGGTAAACCCACCACAACGGCACGCTCTTAAAAGGTGGACACGCCGGGGGCATCGTGCTCATTTATAGAGGAAGCTCCGTGGGAAGTTGTCCTTTCAGCTAAGACCAAAAGAATGCTGAAGGATCTTTAAGCATGCCCGACAATCAGGTGGAAAATCCCTTTAGAGCCCGAGATCATTGAGGGGATGCTGAAACCGCGCCCAACATCGGGAATTGGTAACGATGGGCAAAACACCCAGGCCCAGCTGTCGAAGTCTTCGAAGAAGAAGAAGAAGGCCAAGAATCCCATACAGCTCGACAACAATCGTACAGATCTACAAAAGTACATTGACACACTGGAGGAATATAACCAGAAGGCGTGAACCCCGGTCACACTCCAAGAGTTTCTCAACCATATCAGCGGAGATAATGACAATGACGACGGAGACGACTCGTTAAAAGAACCTGAGGATTATGTGGCAAGTTGTCACGTGATCTCTCATTCATCAGTAAATGATGAAGAAACTCACTCGGCATCAGAAGATAATATAGAGGAGCTGGGGGCAGAATCAGTGCCAAAATCCTTAGAACCGTCAGACGAGATGATTGATATGCTGCTGAACGAAGCCCGCCAGAAAAGCAAAGCTGATCAAGAGCGTGAAATGGCCATATTCGAAAGGGCCAGGTGTCAGCATCAAGTTGAAGAAGTCATGGTAGGGATGAGTCGCAAAGCACTCCAACCAGATCGATGCACGCCCGCGGCAGACAAAAACAGGCTTAAGACAAGGAAACGGTTCGCTAAAGCCCTGTCAATGGGAATGAAGTTGCCATCTTTTAAAGGAAATACTCTTGGCGGTATACACCTTGACGAAGCGGATGTACATCCTAACTATTGCTTATACCATCAGAGGATTGCACACCCTGCCGAAGAATGCATGGCCTTTAAAAAGTGGTGGCAGGGATATGTTGCTCACCGACAACATTTCAAGCGGATGAAACGCAAAACTCGTCGGGAGCAGAGAAGCACGACAGATGAGCACAAAAGAATTGCCAGCAACTGCCACATGGTTGATACCAGGGGATCGCAAGTTCTCATCTTCGAAAGCGATTCTAATGAAGAAGTAGCCCTCAGCCCTCTCTTTAAGGAATCCACCTCAGGAAATGAAGAAGAGATAAAAGACTGTGAAAACATTCAGCTGCATAATCGTACGTTGCCCGAAAAGAATCTCGGACCTACAAACAAGAGATCAAACAAAAAAGATAAGGGAAAGGAAAAAGTCCCTGAGGATATCACCCTCGATGATCGAGTCGTCGAAGAGCTGGCAGCCACGGACCCGCCCATGAAAAACAAAGTGGATTACAATATCCTGGCACACCTGAGAAAGATACCCTTACAGCTAAGCGTTTTCGATGCCCTTCTGTTGTCTAAAAAGGCACGAGATTCTCTGATCAGGGCATTACAAGAGCCCGAGCAGTTTCAAGCTTTCCTTGCCGAAGAAAAGATGAAGGACGAGCTGGAAGAAGTGCATACAGCTGACATCACTTTCGGCGATGAAGATCTCCTCCTTGGAACGTGCGAGCATAACCGTCCCCTGTATGTCACCGGGTACTACCATGACATTAAGATAGGGATGATCTTAGTTGACAACGGATCCTCTGTCAACCTCCTAAATGTGAGGGTGCTAAAAGAAATCTACATAAGCGTTCAGCACCTCGCTCAGGATAAAATCACCATCTCCGAGTTCGACTCCCAGTCATCACGGACGCTCGGGTCTGTAATACTGATGTTACGCTTTGGGATGCTCGTCATTGACATCAAATTTTATGTCATCGAGGCCAATACCTGCTACAACGCTTTGCTCGGCAGGCCTTGGTTACACTAGTACAACATCATCCATTCTACACAACATCAGTGTATGAAGTATTTCAAACATGGTCTCCAGTATACCATGACGGGGGAACTAAACCCATTCTCCGTAAATGAAGTCCGTAAGTACGAAGATGCAAAGTATTTCCTGCCAGACTTTGAAGACACGGAAAGATACCATAAACCGGAGAATAAGCAAAAAGCTATCACCACTATTCCGGTCTTCGGGAGCGATACCGAGGAGGAAGAAGAGATAGTCTATTCAGGGCCGTCCTAATGCAACAGGCCGGGACCATCTACCCCTATTTTGGTCTTTGGCAGTGACTCCGAAGACGAAGTCAACTCAGTGTTCTCGGTCCGTCCATCAATGCATGCCCTCACTGAAGATGATCAGAGTTTGCAAATCGCCATGGTTCCGCGACAGCACTATAGAGAGCTTGATGCGCTTGAGACATATAGTGTACAAGAGCTGCAGACATTCTACGTCCCTTCTAGGCGAAGAGGTGAAAAGGCGATCCTATTCTATCGATCCACGGAGACTAAAGTCGAAAGAGAAGTCTGGCATGGTGCCGATTTTGCGCTCGATAGGCTCCAACCCATCCGTCTGCCCAGATACTACACAGAAGGATTGAGAAGGTTATTAAGATGCCAAGGCGTACCTTTCAAACAGACTCCTCGACAAGCTCAGTTCTACAACAGGATTTGGAACGTCCCCGGAACTTAGCGAAAATTGCTCAACGAGAAAATGGAAACAATTGGTCTTGGATATGTCCAGTCCAAGAAACGAGAGCAATTCTATGGTTTCCATGTCATAAATGACCTCGATGAAGAAGGGGGTGCTCTTTTAAAAGACGCTGACGTTGAACCAGAAGGAGCTCCTGCCATAAAAATGTCGAGTCCGTCGTTTGAAGAACAGATGGACAAGCTAGTAAGGGAAGCGAGTCAAAAGGTTCGGAACGACCACAGCAGCGAAATGGACATTTACGAGAAAGCCAAGACGCAATGCCTCCTTCAGCAGGCTACGAAGGATGACAATGCCCTTCACCATCAGCTCGCCATGCATCCCCAAGACAAGAAAAAGGCCCGACGCGGAGGTAAAAACAAGTTAAAGAACGGAAAAAACGTTTGACAGCGGCAAAATGGATCCAAATTGCCACGCGATTGAGAAAAGGTCAGCCGGAATCCGTCTCTCATGAAAAATTTGGGTCGAGCATATTCTTTCCCTCGAGACAAGACAAGGAGAATCTTCGACCTTGTCATGAAATATCAAATGATGACACTCCCGGAGTCTCGGCACCCCGATCAAGCAAACGAGGTTCATCACCCGGATTATTACTCCTATCACCGAGCGATAGGACATCCTCTTGAAGGCTGCTTCACCTTCAAAAACTGGGTCGAAGACCAATATCAGCAAGGCAGGTTTGCTCTATCCAACAGTTGGAGGGTAGTCCCACCACAAAAGCATGTGCCAAAAGAAACGTATATAGCGAGAGTAGAACCAGATCAACATCGATATTGGAAACGATCTCGTACCTGTCACGTGATAACCCTGTCGGGGGAAGGAGTGCACGAGAATATGGATGACCTCTCCTGGTGCTTCGAAAATGAGGATGAAGATGAGCTGATCTCAGAATTTCCACCAGCGCCAAAAGAATTGGAAGATGGGATACACACCAGGGCGGACAACTTGAGAAAAATCGACTTGGGGACGGCAAACGACCCATGACCAACGTTCGTCAGTGAGCTACTGTCTAAAGAGCAGGTGGCTACGCTAAAAGATGTGCTCATGCAGTATAAAGATTGCTTCGCATGGAACTATTCCGAGATGCCGGGACTAGATCCAGAAATAACTGTGCATAAATTAGTGATATCTTCGGACGTCAAGCCAGTCAAACAAGCACAAGAAGAATGAGGCTCGAACTTGAAATGAGTATCAACACCGAAGTCAAGAAGCTAATCGACTTTAGCTTCATCCAAGAAGTTAAATTCCCTGACTGGATTGCCAACATTGTCCCAGTGATGAAGAAAAATGGGACGGTGCGCAACTGCGTAGATTTTCGAGACCTCAATAAAGCTTACCCGAAGGATGATTTTCCCATACCGGTTACCGAGTTGATGATAGATAACACGTCCACTCACGAAGTCTTCTCCTTCATGGACGGATCATCGGGGTACAATCAAATAAAGATGCATCCTGAAGACCAGAAGTATATCGCTTTCCGGACTCCTCTGGGCATATTCTGCTACAAAGTAATGCCTTTTGGTCTGAAGAACGCCGGTGCTACCTATCAGAGGGCCATGACAAAGATTTTCGATGACCTCATACATGAAATCGTCGAATGCTATATCGATGACCTCATAGTGAAAAGCAAATCGTACGAGGAACACCGGGAGTATTTGAAAATAGTGTTCCAACGTTTTCGTAAGTATAACCTCAAGATGAACCCTCTGAAATGCGCGTTTGGAGTTTCCTCGGGAAAATTCCTAGGATTCATCGTACGACACCGGGGCATCGAAATAGACCCGTCAAAGATCAAGGCAATTATGGAAATGCCTTCGCCAAGAACTCTCAAGCAACTGCGGTCTCTCCAAGGAAAGCTCGCATATATCCGGCGGTTCATAGCTAACTTCTCCGGCAAATGCCGCCCCTACAGTCATCTAATGAAGAAAGGGACCCCGCTCGTTTGGGATCGCAAATGCCAAAGCGCACTGGACAAAATTAAGCAATATCTGTAGAACCCGCCGGTACTGACCACTCCGGTCAAGGGAAAGCGCCTCATCCTGTATACAATAGCCCTTGAAGGTTCTTTAGGCGCGTTATGGGTACAGGAGAACGACCAGGGGAAGGAGAGAGCTCTCTATTATTTAAGTCGAGTTCTCCTAAGGGCAGAAAACAATTACCCCAGCATCGAAAAGTATTGCCTGGCACCGATCTTCGCGGTAACGAAGCTCCGACATTATGCCCTGGCACATGAAGTCCATCTCATATCAAAGGTGGATCCTCTCAAGTATTTGATGTCGAGAGCCATATTAACAGGAAGGCTTGCCAAATGGGCCCTCCTCTTGATGGAGTTCTCTATAGTATATCAACCCCTCAAGGCAATAAAAGGCCAGGCCATCACCGACTTTCTCGCTGAGCATTCGATACCCGCCGACTCTCCCTTAAACTGCGAATTGCTGGACAAACACGCGTTTGACACAATCGACGGGGAGAAAGAAGGGAGTGATACCTGATGGGAGCTTTACTTGGATGGAGCATCCTCCTGGAAGAAACGAAAAAAACACCCTCATGATTAAAGCCGGAGTGGGCCTTATCTTCGTGACTCCACAAGGAGGGATAATGCGCTTTGCCTTTTCCTTAACAGAGTCGACGACAAACAATGAAGCAGAATATGAAGCTTTGATAGTAGGTCTTGAGATCGCTGTCGTCAAGGGAATCGAAAACCTCATCATATACGGAGACTCTCAGCTGGTCGTTAGCCAAGTAAACGATAACTATCAGACGTGCAAGCCAGAGTTGGTGAAATATGGCAGAAGAGTGCAGCAGTTACTAACTCAAATTCCCTCCTACGCCCTAGAAAGCATACCACATATAGAAAATAGCAACACGGCTGCATTAGCCAAGCTCGCTAAAGAACTGGCTGACGAAAACCTCGATGATGTAAGAATCGTTGTGCAGAGCCGTCAAATTCTTGCACCAGCGAAATATCTCCGAAGTCGTCTAAAGAAAAGGAAGCGACCAAGCAAACAGCCCTACGAATAGAGGACCAAGAAAGGGCTAAGGATTGGAGAGAAGTCTTCATAGACTACTTCAAATCCCGTCGAACACCTGAAGATGCATCCTCAAGACATCAGCTCATGAAACGAGCTCTCTCTTTCGCCTTCGTCAATGATACTCTATATAAGAGATCGTTCGACTCTCTGTGGTTGAGATGCCTGGGACCAAAAGAAGCAAAAAGAGTCGTCTAAGAAACTCACGATGGACTCTGCGGTTCTCATCAAGCCGGGCCAAAGATGAAGCTGAAGATCAAAAGGATAGGCTACTATTTACCCACGATGATTCAGGACTGCCTCAAATACGCGAAGCAATGCCACTCATGCCAAATTCATGGGGACTTTATCCACCAGCATCCAAATTCTCTACACCCAACAGTGACTAGCTGGCCATTCGAAATGTGGGGAACCGACATAATTGGGCCTATCGAACTAGTGTCGTCCAAAGGACATCGGTTCATATTGGCGACAACTGATTACTTCTCTAAATGGGCAGAAGCAGTACCGCTAAGAGAAGTGAAGATAGAGAACATCCTCCATTTCTTCAAGACACACGTTATCTATCGGTTCGGCACTCCGCGACGGATTATCTCCGATAACGGGCCGGCCTACAGAAGTCACAGAATCAGCCGCTTCGCACAGCAACATAATATAGGCTGGAGATACTCTTCGGTCTATAATCCCCGAGCTAATGGTCTAGATGAGGCTTTCAACAAGATCTTGACGAAGATCATAAAGAAGACGGTGTCTAGAAACAAAAAGGACTGGCACGAAAAACTACATGAAGCACTCTGGGCTTATCAGATCACGTTCAAAACGTCCACAAATACAACGCCATTCACGTTGGTATTCAGCACAGAAGCGGTACTCCCCCTCGAGATAGAGCTACCCTCGCTATGAGTGGCGGTTCATTACGAGCTAACAGACGAAGAGAATGCTCATCTTCGGCTTGAAGAGCTAGATGCCTTCGATGAAACTTGTCTCATGGAGCAGCAAAACTTGGAATCTTACAAAGAAAAAATGACACGCCATATGAAAGATTAACTAGGACAAGAATATTCTACCAAGGCAAACTTGTGCTAGTTGTCAAAAGACCTATGATCTCCAATCGTGCCAAACGGGGGAAATTCGAGCCAAACAATGAGGGCCCGTACATTATAGACAAAGTCTACTAAGGTGGGGCTTACTTGCTCATGGATATGCATGGCGAAAGACCCTTTCGGCCAATAAACAGCCGATTCTTGAAGAAGTACTACGCTTGACGAGTCACGACTCAGGTCAATGAAAGATGACGACGCCTATGTCCGCTCGCTATCTTCTTGAGTCAAGACTCTAAAAGTAGTATCCAATGATACCCCGTCCCAAACACGGAAAGCAATGGACCGAAATGTCCCTAAACTAACAACGGACCGAAACATCCCTAAACTAACAATGGACAGCAATGTCCTAAAACTAGCTACGGACCGTAACGTCCTTAAACTACTACGAACCGCAACATCCTTAGGCTAACACGGCAAAAAAAAAGGTAAGTACATAAGCGAAATGGGCACAGATGAAAACCCGAAAGGGCTCCGTGAGTAAAAACAGCAGGGCTACCGGCGAGTTTGTGAAAACCCGAAAGGGCGCAGGCTCGTCAAAATTTTCCTGTGCACTTGCAGGGTCCTCTCGACCTTGTAAGGAGAAAATACTCGCGTGAGATCCTTACGACTCACAATGGAGCAAAACACTTACGAGATCCTCACGACTTGTAAGGAGAATTTCCCCTATGCGACCCTCACGGCTCACAGAATTCAAAAGTCTTAAGATACAGGGACATGAACCTGTTCTTAAGCCATCATATCCCCTAAACTGCCCTACAGGTGGTCAATATTGACCCTTGTATACAATCCACGGGCAAAAATAAGCGTTCCCTCACCCAGTTCCTCCAATGGTATGAAATTCCCTTATTTGGTGAACAACACTTGTAGGTCCTCTCGACTTGCAAGGAGAAAATGCTCTTGTGAGATCCTTACGACTCTCAAGAGAAAATGCACTTAGGAGTCCTCATGACCCCTAAGGAGAAATTAAACCTACGAGATCCTCATGACTCGTAGGGAGAAATACCTTTATGAGACCCTTACGGCTCACGAAGTCAAAAGCCTTAGTCGTCAGGTCCCTAACCCTATCTACTAAGCCACCTTTGTTCGATAGCGACGAAGGCAAATGATGATTCGCTCCTGGAAATGTTCCAGTAGTAGCGATACTGATGCTTAAATCGGTAACAAATTCCAAGTCCTTTCACGGCAAGTGATGATTCGCTCCTGGCAGTATTCCAGTCGCAGTGATGCTGATGCTAAGATTGGTATCAGATCTCAAGTCCATACTCGTAACAAAATCAGCGAGCCAAAAATACATATAAAAATAGCCGAAATGATTGGGCAACTCGCAATAAAAAGCAGCGAGTAAAAATAAAAATAGCCGAAATGATTGGGCACCGCGAAAAATATCCGAAATGATTGGGCAATCGCGACTTTCGCGATATAAAAAGCTGAAATGATAGGGCAACGCAGAATGAAATAAAAAAATGAAAGAATGAAACTTTTGCCCTACAGGCGAGTCCATACTGACCCCTGTATACAATCCATGGGTATAAACGAAAAGAGAACCATATTTCCTAACAGACTCTGTCAAAGGGAGAGTCAGATCTCGACGGCAACATTTGCATACCGGAAGATCAATACGGCGTTCCTTCTCGACGCCGCAGAAAGCGGAGCAAGTCAACCCTGACACCGCAGAAAGCGGAAACAAGTCAACCAATGACCTCCCCGTCGGAACAATGCTCCATCTCGGAAACAAATCAGCCAATGACCTCCCCACCGGAACAATGATCCTTCTTGAAAACAAGTTAGCTAATGACCTCCCCACCGGAACAATGCTCCGTCTCGGAAACAAGTCAGCCAATGACCTCCCCGCTGGAACAATGCTCCGTCTTGGAAATAAGTCAGCCAATGACCTCCCCGCCGGAACAATGCTCCGTCTCGGAAACAAGTCAGCCAATGACCTCCCCGCCGGAACAATGCTCCGTCTCGGAAACAAGTCAGCCAATGACACCCCGCCGGAACAATGCTCCGTCTCGGAAACAAGTCAGCCAATGACCTCCCCGCCAGAACAATGCTCCGTCTCGGAAACAAGTCAGCCAATGACACCCCGCCGGAACAATGCTCCATCTCGGAAACAAGTCAACTAATGACCTCCCCATTGGAACAATGCTCCGTCTCGGAAATAAGTCAACCAATGACCTCCCCACCGGAATAATGCTCCGTCTCGGAATCAAGTCAACCAATAATCTCTCGATTCGTCTCGACCCTCAGGGAAATCAGTATCCCCGTGCAAACCTCTCAACCCGTAAAAAGAAAACTCTCTTATGAGATCCTTAAGACTCTCAAGAGAAAACACACTTAGGAGTCCTCACGACCCCTAATGAGAAATTACACCTACGAGATCCTCTCGACTAGTGGGGAGAAACATCTTTATGAGACCCTCACGACTCATAAGGTTGAAAAGTCTTAGGCAGCAGACATGAACCTGTTTCCTAAGCCATTGCTACCCTTCAAGGAGTTCAAGATTGTTTACCGCCGAAAGACGCGACCGGGACGTTGGGACGTCTGGCCTGAATTTTGGGGGCAGATGCTATTTGGTTTTATCCATCCACCTCTCCGAAGATGCCAAGTTGATTTATGACACCGTGTATCGGAGGTTTGGATAGATGCGGCCGTTGTAGCAGACTTCGTCAGATTCCCCCTCGTTTGCGAGGGTTTTTTGATTGTGGGGACACTCTTCCCTGCAAGCGCAACCCCTGCAGTTAATTACGCTACCGCATCGCGGTAACCACTTTCTCCTTCTCCAGATGTTCACTTCGTGTCGTGTGTGTTTGTTTTATTTTTGGTTGCCCGTGGATTGTATATGGAGACTAATTTGTGTTGTCGCCCGTAGGACGGGGATTAGTCCAAATCCGTATTTTCTTAGATTTGAGTTTGGTTTGATTTAAGGATCGTTAACCTTGTTTAAGATTAAGATCGACTTAAATGTTTGTTAAGGATACGTTAGTCTAATTTTAGACTAAGATCTACTTAACAAGGTTTTTGGATCATATAGATCCAACGACAGAGCATTTGGGGCTCTATCATTTTAGTTTAGGGACATTATGTTCCATTGGGTTTAAGGACATCACAGTCCATGTTTAAGGGCATCATAGTCCGTAGAGTTTAGTTTAGGGACGTTGCGGTCTATTGGGTTTAAGGACATCATAGTCCATAAAGTTTAGTTTAGGGACGTTGCGGTCCATAAGTTTAAGGACATCATAGTCCGTGTTTAAGGACATCATAGTCCGTAGCGTTTAGTTTAGGGACGTTGCGGTCCATAAGTTTAAGGACATCATAGTCCGTGGTTTAAGGACATCATAGTCCGTAGAGTTTAGTTTAGGAACGTTGCGGTCCATAAGTTTAAGGACATCATAGTCCGTGGTTTAAGGACATCATAGTTCATGGATTTTGGCTCATCAGTTTGAGGGTGCGCCAAGAGTTATTGGTTATTGGGGCCCTCCATCTCTCCGAAGACGTTGAAGAATTACAACGACATGTATCAGAGGTGTAGAAAGATGTACCCTTGAACCAATTTTGGTTGGAAAATCTGTAGTTGGGTTTGGGGTTAAGACCAATATGAGCACATGGGCTCGGTTGATCTGAATTAGGGACTTTTGGTCAACTTGGACTCAACCAACTTAGTTTTGAATAAAGTGGTGAACACTTGTTTATGCTCGGTCCCTTTTTATGTGCAACAATGCTAAGCATTGACATGGGCTTTGACGCTCACTCTGTTTCTTTGTTTTTTTTATAGAGTGTTAAACACTCTTTGTGGCTTCGGGCTCTATGGGCAGAGCGCTTTATGTTAAACATCGCCTACATGAGAAGCATGTGGGGCGCTCGGCGCTGGACGCCAACCATTGAGTGCAGAGCACTCTTTATTTTAGCAGCATCCACGTGGGGGGCACATGGGGCGCTTGGCGTCAACCAATGGGTGCAGAGCACTCTTTATTTTAGCAGCGCCTATGTGAGGGGCACGTGGGGCGCTTGGCACTGGACGCCAACCAATGAGTGCAGAGCACTCTTTACTTTAGCAGCACCCACGTGAGGGGCACGTGGGGGTGCTTGGCGGTAGGCGCCAACCAATGAGTGCAGAGCACTCTTTACTTTAGCAGTGCCCACGTGAGGGGCACATGAAGCGCTTGGTGCCAACCATTGAGTGCAGAGCACTCTTTATTTTAGCAGCGCCCACGTGAGGGGTACGTGGAGCACTTGGCGCTACTTCCTTCTTTATGCATTTTTCTGATGAGTTCAATTCTTTGTTCTCCCCTAGATCTTCAATCCCCAAGAACAAATTCATCCTTGCGAGAATTAAATTCTCATTTGTGGAAGACTTGTCTCATGGATCTCAGATCAAGGAAAGAACTATGTTCTTTTGCAAGGATTAAACCCTTGGGTATGCAGGTGAGATACTATGATCTCTATTTACCTTGAAGAAAGTTCTTCTTCTTTCTTCTCTTTAAAAGCTCTTTTTGCTTGCTCTTCTTTTTTAACTTGAAACTTATGGGGGGTTCCTCTGTACAAGACTTGAAGTCTTGGGTCCTTTATATAGGGGAAGGCGATTTGTTGATTCAGTTGAGGAAATCTCTCATTGAGAGGTTTCTTAATTGATTTGGGGAATTTACCCACCGTTGGATCTTTGATCCAAGGACTCTGTTTTATAGAATACATTTTTCTTGTTTTTTAACAAGATTGGGAAAATATTTTCCCATATAGAACTTATTCTGTATCCTGGTAATTTTTAATCACTATTGGATCTTTGATCCAACGGTGCTCTGATTTACAGAGCACAATCTTTCTTGTTTAGAAAGATTTGAGGAGTATTTCCTCAATCAGAATTTAATTCTGTATCTTGGTGATTTTTAATCACCATTGGATCTTTGATCCAATGGTGTTCTGATTTTCAAAGTACAATCTTTCTTGTTTAGAAAGATTTGAGGAGTATTTTCTCAATCAGAATTTAATTCTGTGCTCTGATGATTTATCATCCTCGTTGGATCTTAGATCCAAGGGTGGAGAACTTTTAGTTCTGGCGCTGGCGCTCTCGTGCCTTGCACGTGAGGTACTGCCTCAAAGTATTTAACTCTTGGCGCTGACGCTCTCGTGCCTTGCACGTGAGGCGCTGCCTCAGTTCAAATTTTGAACAGAGCCTTGCTCTCTTATTGGGGGGAAACAAATGCCCCCCACCATTGCGCTCACGTGGCTCATACGTGAGTGCAGCGGTGGCACCCTCTCCACCGTTGGATCATCTTGGAAGTTGGATCGTCTTCCAGCGCCTATAAGGAGGGCCTTTGGCCCTTGAGATGTCTTCTGTCTTTCTTTCTTGTTTCTGAGAATTTAATTCTCCCTTCAGAGCTCAGATCACTGCCCAAGGAAATTCCTTTTAGAGTTAGAACTCTGTCCAAATTCGGTAAGGATCGAACTTATTAACAGAGCTTTGCTCTTCTCAGATCATAGATCTTAAAATGGATTTTTATGGTTACTTAACCCATTATTTAGAACATTGTTCATCTTTATGAAGAACCCTTAGAGTTCGTTTTGTAGATCTAAAAGATCATGGAGTTTTTACTCTGTAAAAACCTTTGCTTTTTTAGGGTTCTGATGGATTACTCCATCATTTTCACAGAGCATGGCTCTTAGAAATTTTTGGGGAATTTTTTATTCCCCTCATAATTAAAGTTGACAGATGTCATTTCTATTTGCAGAGCAATGCTCTCAAGGGAGTTTAACTCCTCGGCCCAGTGAGTTTCTCATTAAATGAGAATCTTTTTAGGATTTTCTCCTTACTGATTGACTGTCTTATCAATGATGATCCGTCACTTTGATTTTGTGGGTCCTCCTTGGTCCCTTTTTCCTGCATTGCAGGGTGGTACAAATTTGAAGTACCAGCTGTCAGAATTTGTAATGTAGTATTGACATCTAACCCTCGTTTCTTTTTGCGCAGGTACTACGTCTTTTGACTCTTCTTTCCTATTTGTTCGCCCAGAGAGTGCGTACGCCGACGCGCCTGTGGATCGGGAAGTTTTTGCACTGATTAAAGATCATGACCCGGAGCAGAAGTCTCTTCACTTATGGGGGTTGTGGTACAACCAAATTATTCGGGGTTGGCACAGTTTCTCTTGTGCTGCGCCTTCGGAGCCAATTTCCGCCATTCATTATGCTGACTCGCCCCAGGTGAATTACGCTGTGGAGGAGGTTAACTGGATTACGGATGGACGCCTCCAACCTTCTATTGGCTCGATACCTGTACAGCCGCAGATGGCTTTAGATATTCTGGGATGGCGCATATGTCAAGGCGAGTCGCGTCCTTGGGGACATGCATACATGATCGGCTTGACTCCTCGCCATTCAGCCGGATACTTGCAGTAGGCTCAATACATCTTGTCGGCCAAAAAGTCGCTGCTGCTAAAGTTTGGGTTGTACCCTGCTACCCCGACTCACACTTTTCTTTTATCGGACCAGGAGGTTTCGATTTCCTTGGAGGAATTTGCAGAAATTTCGGGCCTACCCGTCAGAGGGGAACATTACGAGGAAATACTTCCCCCTGACGAATACATCTTCGCCACCAAATCAGTGGTGATGGGTCTTACTCCGGAGAATGCTATTCAACATCGATTCCCGAGTCTAATCAAGGTGTTGAAAATTTATGAGAGTCTGTTTCTCGTGTCCGGAGGGCACGGAGTTAGCTTCGCGGATTTTATCGCCCGCTTTCTTCTCCCGGAAGCCTTATCAAAACAAACCACGAAATTTGCCAAGCTTGACGATCCTTTTGGTTTTGTCTTGGACAGCCAGCCGACAGCAGAAGTAGATCAAAGGAATTTCTTCCTACCAGACACCCCGGTCGTCCCCTTTGCAGAGCTTGCAGCTTCAGACATCGACGAAGAGGCGTTCTTTTTAGGGTTCCTCGGCTTATGGTTAAGCTGGTTTGTGCTCCTAATGCACCCTCGCCATATAAGGCCATCTGTCTTCTATCCAGCTCATCGAATGGTTGTCGAGACAAGAGTGGCCGTCGGGATCGCTGGGCTGGCTCACCTATATCATGGCCTCAGCTTAGCGGCAGACACCACTCAGCCAGGGGTACAGCCCGTAAATCTCCTGCTGCACTATTTCACGTCGTGGATCGAGCTGCATGTGCTTGGCGCTTTTGGAGTCCACAAACGGCCCCGTTTCTACGACAGTTATAATTTCCATCGGGTTATGTTCCTAGTTGACGCTTCTGCTTTAGATCCGTCACAGTGAGAGGCTCGGGGTCTGGTCCTTCGCCCGCGTATGGTCGGGGATAGCACGACCTTCGTTGATAAGGTCTTAACTATCGGCAAGGAACCCACTAAAACGGTGCAGCCGCTGCGCGATACTTTCAAAGACGGGCTCCTACATTGAAGGCTCGGGAGATTCTGCATTTATATTCAATCATGTCGGTATTTTTAGTGTTCAGGCAGAACGACTAGGCGCTGTTTATGAGGTACAACCCGCACCGTTTTTCTCAACAGTCGAGTTACGATCAGAGTGTCCTGCTTGAGGCTTTCTTAGCTGAGCCGGTTGCTACGGAAGAGGGTATCCGCAGCGCACTGCACCATTTCATGTGGCTAAACACCGGGCCTAACTTTTTTATCAGTGAGTCGAGCTACGTTCCGAAAGTCTCGAACGCATACGTGGCATGGTACCGGCATGCGACGGGTGCTGTTATTAGGGAAGAAAGGCGGTTACTGCTCGATCGCAAGGGTGCGGTCCCTGCCGGTAATCCAGCTGTCCCCTTAAAGCGACGGACCACTGTTGGACCTTCCTTAAGAGAAGCTGCTGCGGCTGCGGTCCCGCACGCTTATCTTGAGAAGCCTCTACCCCGTGTTCCTGTAGAAATGACAGCTGCAGCGTCCCCGGAGTCTAGAGTGGGTACGGAAATCGGGACTCGTCGCCCAAAAATGCCCGTCAAACGTAAGCTCGTGTCATTGGCCGCCGGCGTTCGCTCACAGTAAAAGAAGAAGCCACTCTTTTCTGTTGATGTTGTACTCGGCCAGGAGCCCCATGCTCTTTACAGCGAAGGCTTGTGTGAGTACGGCACTAATGATGGCTTGTTCAACATGCCTGCGACTGACACCGATCTACAGGCTGCTCTTCTGGCCTCCGAACGACTGGCTCGCGAAGAAGTGGCGCTAATCACGATCGCGAAGTTAGGTATACTTCAGTTGTATTTTTCCCGTTCATTCCTTCTTTATTATTATGCTTTTACTAATGCCCCTTTTTCTTAACAGGTATTTCTGCCGATAGGCTCTCGCTGCATCCATCAAAACTTTCGAAGAGGAAGAGAGGCTCCGCGCTTCTTTGGGTCTTGGTATAATTCAGCTCATTGTGCCTTCATTCCCCCCCCCCTTTTTTATTCGTGCTCTGACCCTCTCCCTTATTTTATTGCAGGGACTACTTTGACTCAGGTTATTCCGAGTGCAATACCGATCCCAAGCGGTGGTGCAGTGACGCTTTCAGAGACAGCTATTGTGGCCCCAGCTCCCCCAACATTACCGTAGGAGGCATTGCTAAAGCAACCGATGACAGACGCTGTAACGGCTCCGGAGGCAGAGCTCGATTCAGACGACGGCGTCCCCTTGTTGGAGGTCGTGAGGAAGTCAGTTCTTACGGCCCAAACCGAAAGGAAACGTAGGAAGCATGCAGCAAAGGAACGTGATGTCGTCTTGGCTGTAGGTGCAGGCTCAAGTAACATTCCGTCTGTTGATGTTCCTTTGGCTGATGTTCCAGCTGCCCTGTCCACCGTCCATAGACAGGTTGCGCGGGCAGCTCGGGAAGAAACTGGAAAGCTGCTCCAAGGTAACGTAACGCTGAGTCTTTTACTAGAACCTGATCTTTGAATTTTGATATATGTATTTTCTTTAGGGCCAAGTCTTGGCGATGGGATGATGGGTGAAACGATGGCGATCACAGAGCCCGAAGTGGCCACTCTCTCTCGGGAGTCCAGGATTGCCCAAACCGCCGCTCTTTCCCCTTGTGGCTCCCTGGTATCGGCCGGCGTCGCTAGCGTCACGACGGCCCTCGTCGAATCAGGGGATGAAGCCATGGGCGCAGAAACTACTCCTCTGAGGGAGAGCGAAGAAGCCGCTATGTCTGGTGATGCTTCCGTCGCGGTTTTGGTTGATGACTGTTTCCCCCAATCAGAGTAAAGCTCTGTTGAAATTTTAAAATTTGAAATGAAGTAGCACTCACGTGCAAAGCATGAGTGCGCTCGCGCCAAGAGCGCCAGCGCTCTGAAGCAGCGCTCACGTGCAAAGCACGAGTGCGCTAGCGCCAAGAGCGCCAGCGCTCTGAAGCAGCGCTCACGTGCAAAGCACGAGTGCGCTCGCGCCAAGTGCGCCAGCGCTGAGAGTCAAAGACTCTGAGGTAGCGCTTACGTGCAAGGCATAAGAGCGCCAAGCGCTAGAACTAAATATTCTCCACCGTTAGATCAAAGATCCAATGAAGATGATAAATCATCAAATTACCAGAATAAAATTCTGTTAAGGAAATACTTTTCAGAACCTTTTTAGAGAGCTACTTAACAGAAGCGCTCTGCGCTCCAAGACTGGCGCTCAGCGCCAAGTGCGCTACGTGCTCTTCATGTGTGCGCTGCTTAACAGAAGCGCTCTGCGCTCATTAACTGGCGCTCAGCGCCAAACGCGCCACGTGCTCCTCACGTGTGCGCTATTTAACAGAAGCGCTCTGCACTCATTTTCTAGCGCTCAGCACCAAGCGCGCCACGTGCTCCTCACGTGTGCGCTATCTCACAGGAAGCGCCTTAACGCTCTAAATCTGGCGCTCAGCGCCAGGCGCGCCACGTGCTCCTCACGTGTGCGCTGAGGGAACACAACGTGTTCTTTAAATAAAAGCCCCAAAGCTACGATGAGTGCTCAGCACTCACTAAATGACAAAAACTGTTGTCAGAATCCAAACCAATGCTCAGCATTGTTAAATGAAAAAGGACTGAACCTAATTAAATGTCCAACATTTTAACTGAATGAACCGAGTCCAAGTTGGCCACAGATCCCTAATTCAGATTAATTGAGCCCATATGCTCATAAATCTTTGATCTTAGTCCTAAATTGGACTACAGATCTCCCAACCAATATTGGTTCATGGGTATATCTCTTCACTCCTCTGATATTTGTCGTTGTGATCCTTCAACGTCTTCAGAGAGGTGACGGGTCCCGACAACCAGACATTCCATGGACTATGGGGTCCTTAAACTCATGGACTATGATGTCCTTAAACTTTACGGACTGTGAGGTCCTTAAACTCTTAGATTATGATGTCTTTACACTTTACAGACTATGACATCTTTAAACTACGGACTATGACGTCCTTAAACTTCATGGACTATGATATCCTTAAACTTATGGACCACAACGTCTCTAAACTAAAACAATAGAGTCTAAATGCTTTTTTGTTGGATCTAAATGATCCTATTAAGTAGATCTTAGTCTAAAATTAGACTAAAGTATCCTTAACAAACGTTTAATTTGATCTTAGTCTCAAATGAGATTAACGATCCTTAAACTCAACCCAAAACCAAATCTAAGAAAATACGGATTTGGACTAATCCACGCCCTACGGGCGACAATATAAATTAGTCTCCGTATACAATCCACGGGCAACCAAAAATAAAACAAACATACACGACACGAAGTGACCATCTGGAGAAGGAGAAAGTGGTTACCGCAATGCGGTAGCGTAATTAACTGCAGGGGCTTGCGCCTGCATGGAAGAGCGTCCCCACAATCAAAACCCCCTCAAATGAGGGAGAATCCGACGAAGTTTGCTACATCGGCCGCATCCGTCTAAACCTTCGATACATGGTACCATAAATCAACCTGGCATCTTCGGAGAGGTGGACGGATAAAACCAAATAGTATTTGCCCCCAAAATTCAGGCCGGACGTCCCAACGTCCCGGTCGTGTCTTTCGGCGGCGAACAGATTCTAGCACGCCCGGTGGGACCTTTTCTTCTTTCCACTCCACACTTCGTGTGTTGTGTTTCGTGAATGAATCGCGGTTTGCTATGGTTGCCCTTGGATTCGAGGTACTAAGATTTGGTGTCTTGCTCCGTGCAGAGAAAATGGCTTCCAACTGCACAAACTGCAACAACTGCAACAACTCCCACTCTGTCCTCATGGGAGGAGTGACTTACGGGCCTCAGGCGGCCTCCGTTTTCAAGATGCCAGTGGAACAGGTGACGCAAGCCACCACTGGGCTGTTCTTTGGGACCATGCTCCCATCCATGAGCTTCAATGCCCTGATGCCGTTGCAAGAAGCTCTGAAAAAGTCGGTCTTTGATCGGCTTACGACTACCACGACCCCTCTCAACGGGTCGTCCAAATCCAGCACCTCAGTCTTTAACAGACTGGGCCAAAACTCCAATGGGCCTGTGATGAAGTCTGCGATACCTAAGGGGGTTATCCCGAAACGGATAGCCATCCCTGCTCCAGTGAAAAAAGTCGTCAAAGCAGCTTCTCCTGCTAATAGATCAGTCTTTGCAAGACTGGCCGCTCTAACTCCCGTTCCAGGAGAATTCACCAAGGCTGCTACCCCTGTTCGAAAGTCTTCCTTCGACAGGTTGGTCATCCCCTCTCAGCAGACGTCGGTCTTCGACAGGCTAACGATGACAATAGCCCCTCATCAGAGCGGGAGGCATGAAGAACTCACCCCCATAGCTGAGCCAGTACCGTCTGCTCGACGCGCTCAACATCGCCACTGGCACCGAGTGAGGAAAGCTGGGGGCAGTTCCCCTTCCAGACTTACTCCGCCAGCTCCGACGATGGAAGTTGATGCTGCTGTTCCAACTGGGAACAGCTTTGAACCACTTAGGAGGGTGCGCAAAAATTCTCCGATCGCCGTGCTAAAAAGATCTCCTCCACCTGTGGAAAATGCTACAAAGACAAAGCTAGAGCAGCCCCCTCAGCGGCTGTCCTCTAAAATCCATAAGGTCTGGCGACAGGTCCAAGACTCGGTGATCAACAAAGACTACTCCCGCCGACCGAAGAAGATGAAAGTTCGGCAAGAGAAGGACTACCCTGACATACCACAGAAGGTGCCGTCTACTTGGGTGCCCGCTGCAACGGCCCCCTCAACTTCGACCGCCCACAAAAGGAGAAGGCCGGAGAAGATCCCTATGCCTACGATGAATCTCAAGGGCACTGAACCCAGACGCTCCAAGTCTGGGGGTATGGTGGTGCATACTGTTTATATGGCTTCCGGGAAGGAGGAGAGCCGTGCCTCTACGGGTCACCGGCCGCTCACCCGATCAGTAACAAAGGCTCAAGAGCAACAACAGCAAAAGCTCCAAGAGATGCTGACAACTATGGCTGCACTCACCGGGGAAAAAGCAAGCCCAGAGACATCGTCGGAGCATCGTCAAGAACAAGAAACTGATGCTGAGTTCCTCCACAGAATCCTCGAGAAGAAACACAGAGAGGCCGCGGAACAAGCGGCCAACATAAAACGAATGGCGCTTTTATTCCAAGATATGGTCGGGATGATGATACAGCAGGATTCTCCAGCTGAAGACCCTCCGATTATACTTGAAGACGACAGAGGGGAGTCATCGAACCCTCTTCCGGCTCTATCAGCAGCCAAAGAGGAGACGATCTCCAAATCCGCTCTGGATGATTATATTGCTCAACAGATATGAGCCCATCAGGCGAGCGAAGCGGCCGGCCAAATTATTAAGACCGGACGACCCTATCCGTGTTGGTATGACCAAATAAAGTACCCGCCGGGATATACGATCCCTAAATTCCACGTATATAAGGGGACGGGGAATCCTCACCAGCACGTTGCTCAATTCAGAGCCTAGTGCGGTAATACCGGGGGTGACGACAAACTGCTGTTTCGCCAGTTTATTGGCAGCTTGTCGGAGACAGCGTTTGAATGGTACTCTGAGCTCCCGAACGACTCCGTTAAGACATTTGCAGAAATGGAGTTACTGTTTACACAAAGGTTCGCAAGTGCTAGTGAATGCACCCCAATCACGACATTGATCAATGCCAGGGTGAAGCCGGGAGAAACATGGGTTCAATATGAAATCCGGTGGCGGAACCTATGGTCAAAATGCGAACAACGCATAGAAAAGGCTCCTGCAGTAGGAATGTTTGTGGGAACCCTCGATCCACAGGCGACCATATCTCAATAAATGATGTTCTTCAAGCTAACTACCTTCCAGGCCCTGATAGACAAGCTGGCCCAGATGGACCAGATGGGCCATAGGCCATCCTCTCCAAAAGCGAAGCTCCGAAATGAAAAGGGGAAAGGGAAAGCGACCTTTCTCGCCAACACTCAACAACAGCCAAGTAACATAAAACCGGTTGTTCGCCAAAGCAATGTGCGCCCACGCCAATCCCTCGAGGAGAAACTGGGATGTCCTTACTCGTTTTCCCGAGATAAAACAAGGAGACTGTTCGAACTGACAATATGCAATAGGCTCATCACCTTGCCTGTGCCGAGACACTCATCGCAACCCGGTGACGCCAACCATCCTAAATATTGTCTCTACCATCGAGTAATGGGTCATCCAATTGAAGAATGCTACGTCTTCAAAAACTGGGTTGAAGACCAGTACCAACAAGGCAAATTCACGTTGTCTGAAAATTGGAAGGTGAACCCGTCACAACCACATGCTCCGAAAAAGATGGACATGCCAGGGGCATCGTGCTCATTCATAGAGGAAGCTCCATGGGAAGTTTTTTTTCGGAAAAAACTAAAAGAATGCTGAAAGATCTTCAAACATGTCCGACGATCAGGTGGAAAAGCCCATAAGAGCCGGAGATCATCAATGGGATGCTGAAACCACGCCCAACATCGGGAGTTAGTAGCAATGGGCAAAACATCCAGGTCCAGCCGTCAAAGTCTTCGAAGAAAAAGAAGAAGACCAAAAAGCTCGCGCAGTCTAACGACAAGCGCATGGATCCGCAAAAGCATATTGACACGCTGGAGGAATACAACCAGAAGGCGCGAACCCCAGTCACGCTTCAAGAGTTTCTCAATCACATCCTTAAAAGTGAAGATAACGACAATGATGAGGGAGACGACTTGTCAGAGGAACTCGAAGATTATGTGACGAGTTGCTACATGATCTCTCATTTGTCGCTAAGTAACAAAGAAGCTCACTCGGCGTCAGGAGATAACGTAGAGGAGCTGGGGGCAGGAGCAATGCCAAAATCCTTGGATTATGTGATAAGGTCTATTAAGGGGAAACCTACTTGTTCATAGAGCATCCGGCGAAACTTCGCCTCAAAGTTACTATGGACCGAAAAGTCCGTAAACTAGAAATTTGCCTCAAATATGGCAACAATGGAACGAAATGTCCTAAAACTAACTACTGACCGAAACGTCTTTAAACTACTGCAAACCCGCAGCATCCTTGGGCTGATGCGTTAAAAAAACGGTACGTCCATAAGCAAAATGGGCATGGGTGAAAACCCGAAAGGGGTCCGTGAGTAAAAACAGCAGGGCTACCGGCGAGTTTGTGAAAACCCAAAAGAGCGCAAACTTGTTAAAAAAACGGTACGTCCATAAGCAAAATGGGCACGGATGAAAACCCGAAAGGGCTCCGTAAGTAAAAACAGCAGGGCTACCGGCGAGTTTGTGAAAACCCGAGAGGGCGTAGGCTCGTAAAAAAAAATTCATGCACACTTGCGAGGTCCTCTCGACCTTGTAAGGAGAAAACACCTGCGTGAGATCCTTACGACTCACAAAGGGGCAACACACTTCTGGATCCCCACGATTCCTAAGGAGAAATTACACTTACGAGATCCTCACGACTTGTAAGGAGAATCCTCTTATAAGACCGTCACGGCTCATAAGATTCAAAAGCCTTAAGCTACAGGGATCTGAACCTGTTCTTAAACCATCACAATCCCCAGATTGCCCTACAAGCGGTTTAATACTGACTTTTGTATACAATCCACGGGCGCAAATAATCATTTCCATTCCGAGTCCCATCAACGACAAGGAATGCCCTCATTTGATGAACAAACACTTGTAATTCCTCTCAACTTATAAGGAGAAAACACTCTCGTAAGATCCTTATGACTTATAAGAGAACACATACTTAGGAATCCTCACGATTCCTAAGGAGAAAATGCATCTATGAGATCCTCACGACTCGTAGGGAGAAACACCTTTATGAGACCCTTACTGCTCATGAAGTTAAAAGCCTTAGTCGACAGGATTCTAACCCTGTTTGCTAAGCCATCTTTGTTTAAATCAACAAAGGCAAATGATGATTCGCTCCTGGAAATATTCCAGTCGCAGCGATACTGATGCTAATATTGGTATCAGATCTTCAGTTCCGTACTTGAAAAAAAATGCATATAAAATAGCCGAAATGATTGGGCAACTTGCAATAAAAAGCAGCGAGTAAAAAGAAAAAAATAGCCGAAATGATTGGGCACAGCGAAAAATAACCGAAATGATTGGTCAATCGCGACTTTCGCGATACAAAAAGCTGAAATGATGGAGCATCGCTGAAAGAAAACAAAAAAAATGAAAAAATGAAATTTCTGCCCTGCAGGTAAGTCCATACTGACCCCTGTACACAATCTATGGGCATAAATGAAAGGGAACCACATTTGCCCACCAGACCTTGTCAAAGGGAGAGTCAGATCTCGATGGCAACATCTGCATCCCAGAAGAACAACAACGGCGTTCCTCCTCATTCCAGCAGAATTCGGACGAGACGTCAACAAAGCGGAGCCACGGCAAAATCCCTAGTTCCAAGACTCTACGGTCCACAGACAACCTAGAATCAACCAATGACCTCCCTGCCGGATCAACGCTCCGTCTCGGAAACAAGTCAACCAACCCCAGTGAAATCAGTGTCCTTGGCAAAATACCTCGATTCAGGGAAATCAGCATCCTTGATGAGAGCATCTCGATTCGCGTCGACCCGCAAGGAAATCAGTGTCTTTGCAGGAATGCCTCGATTCTCTCAACTCCGAGGAAATCAGTGTCCTTGGCAAATATCTCGATTCAAGAAAATCAGCATCCTTGACGAGAACATCTCGATTCGTGTCGACCCGCAGAGAAATCAGTGTCTTTGCAGGAATACCTCGATTCGTCTCGACCCCCAGGGAAATCAGTGTCCTTGGCAAATATCTCGATTCAGGGAAATCAGCGTTCTTGACGAGAATATCTCGATTCGCGTCGACTCGCAAGAAAATCAGCGTCTTTACAGAAATCTCTCGATTCGTCTCTGAGGAAATCAGTGTCCTTGGCAAAAACATTCAGGGAAATCAGCGTCCTTGACGAGAGCATCTCGATTCGCGTCGACCCGCAAGGAAATCGGTGTCTTTGCAGGAATCTCTCAATTCGTTTCAACTCCGAGGAAATCAGTGTCCTTGGTAAAAACCTTGATTCAGGGAAATCAGCGTCCTTGACGAGAGTATCTCGATTCATGTTGACCCGCAAGGAAATCAGTGTCTTTGCAGGAATCTCTTGATTCGTCTCAACTCCGAGGAAATCAGTGTCCTTGGCAAAAACCTCGATTCAGGGAAATCAACGTCCTTAACGAGAGCATCTCAATTCGCGTCGACCCGCAGAGAAATCAGTGACTCTGCAGGAATATACGACGTCAGCAAAACGGAGCTACGACAAAGTCCCCTAGTTCCAAATCTCGACAGTTCACAGACAACCTAGAGACTACCTCAAAGCCATGGCAGATTCCCTAGTTCCAAGTCTCGACAACAACATCTACAGTCTAGAGATCAACAACAACGTTTTTCCTCCAGCAGGATGCATACGCGACATCAACAAATGGAGCCATAGCAAAGTCCCCCGGTTCCAGGACTCGGCGGTGCACAGACAACCTAAAGTCAATCCTGACCTTGTAGAACACGGCTAAAGTCAATCCTGACCCCGTGGAACATGGCCAAAGTCAATCTTGACCCCGTGGGAAACGACGAAAGTCAACCCTGATACCGTAATGGCGAAAGTCAACCCTGATACCGAAACAGTGAAAGTCGACCCTGACACCGTAACGGCGAAAGTCAACCCTGACACCAAAACGGTGAAAGTCAACCCTGACACCGAAACGACGAAAGTCAACCCTGATACCGAAACGGCGAAAGTCAATCCTGACACCGAAACGGTGAAAGTCAACCCTGACATCAAAACGGCAAAAGTCAATCCTGACACCGTAACGGCGAAAGTCAACCTCGACACCGTAGAACACGGCTAAAGTCAATCCTGACCCCATGGGAAAACGGCCAAAGTCAACCCCTGACCCCGTAAAATACGGCAAAAGTCAATTCTGACACCGTGGAAAACGGTAAAAGTCAACTCTCGACCTCCTCGTCGAAATAATGCTTTGACTCGGGAGTAGGTCAACTCATCAACCACTTACGAGTCCTCTCGACTTGTAAGGAAGAAAATTCTCTTGTGAGATCGTTACGACTCTCAAGAGAAAACACACTTAGGAATTCTCATGATTCCTAAGGAGAAAATACACCTACGAGATCCTCTCGACTCATAGGAAGAAAAATCTTTATGAGACCCTCACGGCTCATAAAATTGAAAAGTCTTAGGCAGCAGACTTGAACCTGTTTGCTAAGCCATCGCTACCCTGCAAAGAGTCCAAGATGGACAGCTACCTACTATCTACAGGCCACACTTGCTAAAATCACATGGCGACAACACAGCAAAGAGAAGAAAGCAGCAATGGGAGATAAAAATATGTGTATCTTTTATTCATGAATTCAATTGAGTACAAGACGAATCATATAAAGAATAAAAAAATGGATACATGTTATTCAAAGATTACAAATGTTTAATTGATACAAGGGCAGCTACTGAGAAGGAGGCGTTTTCAATAAATCAGCCAGTTGCTCGCGCGCTCCTCTCAACTTCTTTTCATGGTCAGCCACTGCGGCCAACTCCGCTTCGACTCGAGCCCGTTGCTGCAAACAAAACAAAAGTTTCTCATCGATTTCCTGTTGAGCAACTTCGCGACTCTGCATAACCCGCTCCATAAGGTTGAGCTTTTGCCTTAGCGCTAGCCCATCCGAAATGCATCGTTGCAAATTGTCGTAGACGGCTCTTAATTGCGCAGCATTTGCTTCGACTTAGGCGCGCAGCCGGGCGGATTCACCTGAAGCCTCCTCGCGTTCCTTTCACCTCAAGGTCGCTTCTTGTTTGAAATAGCGGAAGAAGGGAACACTCTGCTCAACCCATGCAGCCCGTTGAGAATTCAAAGCCAACATTTCTAGAACGGGACGCCTGAGCTCAATCTTATGCAGACAGGCCTCGATCTTCCTGCAGTAGTTAACCCAAGACTTGTCGACGCCCTCGCTATGGATGTTCACGAACATCACCAACATGAGATTAACTTCAGCGGCAAAATCTGCAGCAGATGCAAAGGCCTCGGCGTCAAGGTCCTCGACGAACTCGCTTAACATCCGCAGGCTATTCGCAGCACCCCTAGAAGAAGGGCATTTAGCAAAAGGCCCTGCCGGCATGGGAATCTGAGACTCGAAGGGAGCTGGAGTCGGTGTGATTGCTGCAAAACAAATCATAATTAGATATCGGCTTAAGAGATAAAGAAGGCACATGAGCGATAAAGTCTACCATACCGGCTGAACAGGTGGCAAAGCCGGGAGTACCGGTAGCGCGACTATTCTCTCGTCCCCTCCTTCAATCTGTAGTGCTGCAGTCAAGGTAAATAAGAATTAGCAATGACTTGGTTGCCCATAAAAGGGAAAAAGATATTGGCTAAAGACTATACACACCGACGCCACCAGACGGAGCAATCTCCGACTGGAAGGAGAAATGTGGTTTCAACACCTGATACAGATGGTCAAAAAGGACTCCTGCAAGAGTGTAACAATGCGATGTCAGTACATAGAGTATATTACCCACAATGAAACCGATAAGTTGCAAATATATACCTTCCAGCATTTCAGAAGACATGGGATAAGGAGCAACAGTCGTTATTGCGGCGACCCGAGGTGCTTCAGAGGACACAAGAGAAGGCGAAGGGTCGACAACTGTCAGAGTAGCAACTAGGGACACTTCTTCGGGTGGCATGGCCTCAGTGCTCACCACGCCTGCATTAGAAAAAAATGCCATTAGAAGGGATTGAAAGGGATTACGAAATAGAAAGGAAAAACAATAACCCAAGATATACCTGATGGGTCGTCAATCAAAACTACAACAAGAGCATCACCAGGGGCAACGACTACTTCACTTTCCTCCATTGGGATGGTTTCGCCGCCCATGGCTTCATCCCCTGATTCGACGAGGGCTGTCGTGACGCTCGCAATGCCAACCGACGGTCTGGAACCGCAAGGAGAAAGAGCAGCAATTGGGGCAGTCCCAGACTCCTAAGAAAAAGTAGCCGCTTCGGGCTCTGTGGTTGCCATCATCTTGCCTGCCGCCTCAATGTCAGGACTTGGCCCTGCAAGATATGATATATAAGAAGTTGAAGATCAAATTCCAAGAAAAGACTCAGCGTTATGTTACCTTGGGATGGCTTTTCGGCTTCTTCCCGAGCCGCGCGCACCATTCGTCTATGGACGGTAGACAGGACAGCTGGGGCGTCTTCGGAAGAAATAGTGACGGATGGAATAGCGCTTGAGCCTACACCTATAGCCAAAGCGGCATCACGTTCCTTAGCCGCGCGCTTTCTACGCTTCTTGTCGGCCTTGGCAGTGAGAAGTGAACTCCTCAAGACCTCCGTCAAGGAGACGTAATCGTCCGAACCAAGTTCTACCTCTGGAGCCTCTACGACGTCCGTCATCGGCTGTTTGAGCGAAGCTTCTTTCGGCAATATTAGGGGAGCTGGGATTTCGGCAGCCAGCCTTGGGAGCGTCGCCGCGTCACCATGCGGGATTGGCACTGCACTCGGGATAACCTGAGTCGAAGTAGTCCTTGTGATAAAAAAAAGGGGGTCAGACTATCCATAAAGAAAAAAAGAAATGAAGACACAATGAGCCGAAAGATACCGAGGCCCAAAGAAGCGCGAAGTCTCTCTTCCTCCTCAAAAGTCTGAAGGGAAGCCGCCAGAGCCTCTTCAGCGGAGATGCCTGACAAAGAAGGATGTATTAATAAATGAATAATAAGAGAGAAGGAAAAAACTCAAAATGACATGACTAAAGCATACCCGTTTCCGCAAGTGATAACAACGCCGCCTCTGCGTGAGCCTGTCGCTCGGAAGCCACAACGGCGGCTTGAAGATTGGTATCATCAGCAGACTCGATAAATAGACCCTCATTAGTCCCGTACTCACTCAAACCCTCGCTATAGGGAGCATGGGGCTCCTGGCCGAGTACGACGTCGAGAGAAAATATCGACTTCTTTTTCTTCTTTGAGCGAGTGCCGAGAGCCGATAACACAAGCTTGCGCTTGGCGGGCAATTTAGGGCGACGAGTCCCTATCTCCACACCCACGCCGGACTCGGGAGATGCCACAGCTACCGCTTTTACAGGCACGCGGGGTAGGGGCAGCTCAGGCATAACACGTGGTACCATAGCCACAACAGCTTCCCTCAAGAGAGGACGGGACAATGGTCCGTCGCTTCAAGGGAACGGCTGGATTACCAGCCGGGGCGGTGCCCTTGCGATCAAGCAGCAATCGCTTTTCTTCCCTAATAACGGCGCCCATCGAATGTTGAAACCACGCCATATATAGTTCAGGGCTTTCGAAACATAACTCGGCTCACTAATGAAGAAATTGGACCCTGTGTTTAGGCGCATGAAGTGGTGCAAAGCGCTCCGGATATCCTCTTCAGTAGCAACCAGTTCTGCCAAGAAGGCCTCGAGCAGGACGCCTTAATTATAACTTGATTGCTGGGCAAAGCGGTAGGGGTTATATCTCATGAATAAAGCCGAATCATTCTACCTGAACACCAAGTAGCCCGGCCTGATCGAATATAAATGGAGAATCTCCCGAGCTTTCAAGGTAGAAGCTCCGTCCTTAAAGGTGTCCCGCAGCGGTTGCACCGTCTTGGTGGATTCCTTACCGATAGTCATGACCTTATCAACAAAGGTCATGCCGTCACCGACTGTACGCGGGCGAAGAATCAGACCCCGAGCCTCTCGCTGATTTGGCTCCAAAGCAGAAGCATCGACCAACCGCATGACACGGGGAAAATTGCAAGTTTCATAGAAATGGGGCCGCTTGTGAATTCCAAAAGCGCCAAGCACATGCAGCTCGAGCCATGAAGTAAAATAATGCATCGGGAAGTTCACGGGCTGCACCCCCAGTTGAGTAGTGTCGGCCGCCAAGCTAAGGCCATGATAGAAATATGCCAGCCCGGCAATCCCAACGACAACCTGAGTCCCTTCGACCATTCGGTGAGCCGGGTAGAAAACGAATGGCCTCATGTAACGAGGGTGCATGGGGAGCGCGAGCCAGCTTAGCCATAAACCAAGAAACCCTAAAAAGAACACCTCTTCATCGATGTCCTGAGTGGCGAGTTCTGAAAAGGGGACGACCGCGACATTCGGGAGGAAGAAACTTTTTTGATCTGCTTCCGCTATTGGCCGGCTATCCAAGCTAAAACCGAAAGGATCGTCGAGTTTGGCGAATGTTCTCCGCCGAAAACAGAGACGCGACCGCGTAGGTCTGTCTTGCCTGAATTTCGAGGGCAGATGCTATTTGGTTTTATCCGTCCACCTCTCCGAAGATGCCAAGTTGATTTATGACACCGTGTATCGGAGGTTTAGACGGATACGGCCGATGTAGCAGACTTCGTCAGATTCCCCCTTGTTGAGGGGTTTTTGATTGTGGAAACGCTTTTCCCAGCAGGCGCAAGCCCCTGCAGTTAATTACGCTACCGCATCGCGGTAACCACTTTCTTCTTCTCCATATGGTCACTTCGTGTCGTGTGTGTTTGTTTTATTTTTGGTTGTCCGTGGATTGTATACGAAGACTAATTTATGTTGTCGCCCGTAGGGCGTGGATTAGTCTAAATCCGTATCTTCTTAGATTTGGGTTTGGGGTTGGGTTTAAGGATATGTTAGTCTCATTTGAGACTAAGATCAACCTAAACGTTTGTTAAGGATACTTTAGTCTAATTTTAGACTAAGATCAACTTAATAGGATCATTTAGATCCAACAAAAGAGCATTTAGGCTCTATTGTTTTAGTTTAGAGACTTTGCGGTCCATAATTAGTTTAAGGATGTTACGGTCCAAGGTTAAGGACATCATAGTCCATAGGCTTAAGGACCCAACAGTCCAAGGTTAAGGACATCATAGTCCGTGAGTTTAAGGACCTCACAGTCCATAAAGGTTAAGGACATCATAGTCCATGGGTTTAAGGACCCCACAGTCCGAGGTTAAGGACATCATAGTCCATGAGTTTAAGGACCCCACAGTCCAAGGTTAAGGACATCATAGTCCATGGGTTTAAGGACCCCACAGTCCAGTTTAAAGACGTCATAGTCTATGGAATGTATGGTTGTTGGGATCCGTCACCTTTCTAAAGACGTTGAAGGATTACAACGACAAATATCAGAGGAGTAAAGAGATGTACTCTTGAACCAATTTTGGTCGGGAGATCTGTAATCCAATTGGGACTAAGATATGAGATTTATGAGCATATGGGCTCAGTTAACCTGAATGAGGGATTTATGGCTAACTTGGGCTCGGCCCACTCAGTTAAAATGTTAAACATTTGACAATGCTGGGCATTGATTTGAATTATGACAATATTTTTGTCTTTTATTGAATGTTGAGCATTCATCATAGCTCTAGGGCTTTATTTTAAAGAACAGTTTATGTTCTGTCAGCGCATACGTGAGAAACACGTGGCGCGCTTGGCGCTAGCGCCAGTTAATGAGCGCAGTGCGCTATATTTGGAGCACTGAGGCGATGCAGCTCTTTGCACAAGATGTGGAGCGCTGAGGCGCTTCTGTTAAGCAGTGCACACGTGAGGAGCACGTGGCGCGCTTGGCTCTGAGCACCAGTCATTGAGCACAGTGCGCTATATTTGGAGCGCTAAGGCTCTTTAAAATTAAGAGCGCCAAGGCTCTGCAACGCTTTGCGCTAGATGTGGAGCGCTGAAGCTTTTTTAAATTAGGAGCGCTAAGGCTCTTTTTTTATGCAAATTAGATCAGTTTGCGTCCTGAGAATTAAATTCTCTTTTTATAAGAGACTTTGTCTCAAGGTTCTAAGAACAAAGTTCTTATTTTATAGGAGATGTTTCAATCTCTTATGTTCTTGATGAAAGGCTTTGCCTTTATAGATCTGTGATCCTAAGAGAATTGAATCATTCTCCCCCCTTTTTATAATGAGAAGTTCATGATCTCTGAAAGACAATTTGTCTTATAGATCTATGATCTGAAAAAAGGTTAATTTCTTCCTCTTATTTTTTGTGATGAGATACTTTGATCTCTTTGTGCAAGATCTTGATCTTATAGATCTATGATCTTATAGAAAAGAAGTGAATTCTTCTTTTGATATGAGACGATTTCATCTTTCTGTTCTTTTTACCTTGAAGAGAATTTTCTCCTTCTACCGAGAGCTTGCTCTTCTTTCTGAGATTTCTCAAAGTTTATGGGGGGTTCATCTCTCTATTTTTCTATATCAGAGACTTGAAGTCTTGGGGCCTTTATATAGGGCGAGCTGATTTGTTCAATCGGTTAAGGAGATCTTTTCTCCAATTGATTTGGGGATTTTTCCATCGTTGGATCTTTGATCCAAGGGCTTCTGATTTACAGAAGGCAATCTTCTTGTTTTTAACAAGATTGGGAAATCTTTCCCCACACAGAATTTATTCTGTATTTTAGTGATTTTTAATCACCATTGGATCATTGATCCGACGGTGCTCTGATTTATAGAGCACAATATTTTTGTTTGGAAAGATTTTGAGGAATCTTTCCTTAACAGAATTTTAATCTGATCAATTGATGATTTTTAATCATGTTCGTTGGATCTTTGATCCAACGGTTGGGAACATTTAGTTCCAGCGCTAGCGCTCCCGTACTTTGCACGTGGTGCGCTGCTTAGAGTGCAGCGCACTTAGCGCTAGCACTCACGTGCTTTGCACGTGGTGCGCTGCTTAGAGTGCAGAGCTCTTAGCGCTAGCGCTTACGTGCTTTGCACGTAGTGCGCTGATTAGAATGCAGCGCTCTTAGCGCTAGCGCTCATGTGCTTTTCACGTGAGCGCTGCCTAAGAGTCTTTGACTCTCCAGTGCTGGCGCTGTTATGAAGCGCTGCTTCATTTCAAAATTTGAAATTTTGAACAGAGCTTTGCTCTGATTGGGGGAAACAAATGCCCCCCTACCGTTGCGCTTACATGGCCCACACGTGAGTGCAGCGGTGGAAGCATATCTACCATTGGATCAACTCAGAAGTTGAAACGGCTCTCAGCGCCTATATATAGGACCTTTGGCCCTTTAGATGATTTCTGTTCATCTTCTTTCTTGTTTTCTGAGAATCAATTTCTCCTTTTGAGCATAGCTCTCTGTTTTAAGAACTTCTTTAAGGATAGAACTTTGTCAAAATTTAGGTAAAGATTAAATCTTTTAAAGGATTATTGAAGAATTTAGAGTTTCACCCATTAACAGAGCTTTGCTCTTCATAGATCTTTGATCTAAAGAAAACCCTTTTAGGGTTTCATTAACAGAGCTTTGCTCTCTTGGAATCATAGATTTAAAGAGATCTTTCTTAGGGTTTCTTAACCCATTAATGGAGCTTTGCTCTTCTTTTCAAATCATATAGATTTGTTAATCTTTCGTAAAGAACTCTTAAGAGTTTGTTCATTGATTTTGAAGATCATGGAATTTTAATTCATTAAAACTTTACTTTTAGTTTTCTGATGGGTTATTCCATCACTTTTACAGAGCAAGTCTCTTAGAATTCTCGGGAATTTTTTTTTATTCCCCTCATAATTGATTTTGACAGGTGTCATTCCTGTCTGCAGAGTATTGCTCTCGAGGAGTTTAACTCCTTGGTCCGAGAAGCCTCTCATTAAATGAGAAATCCTTTTAGGATTCCCTCTTTAATTGCACAAAATTAAATTCGTTGAGTATTTTAATCAGTACTTGTTTTTCTTCGTGAGGATATTAAGAGTTGTTTAAATCCCTATTTTTGTTTTAATAACCCTTTTCAGTCTGTCCACTAACTCTCACTGATTTTCTTTTTCAGACGTTATGGCCGCTCATCTGTACGATCTCGATGAGATTATTTCTTATGGAGACATCTGCTCACTAGGCTACTGCCAGAACCAGGAGTTCACAGACGCTCAGTGCGCCAAAATCATGCGTCGCTTTGATGAATACAATGGTCGATTGCTTCCTCGTTGTTCTGCTCTTTTAAGCTCATTGTGAGAGCGATCTGGGAAGCACTTCGTTTATTTTATCAAGGCATGCCACTTAAGGCATTGGACGATGCCGAAGATAAGGTGCACTCGGTGTATCTGATGGGCTTAATTTCAAAGAAAAGGCGAGACAATCATGTTGATATCCTGCATCAAGCTTTCCAGTAGGCGGCGATACTCACTGCCTATCGAAGGGTGGAGAACATCAGTGGAGATCTTGATGCTTGTGATCGTGAAAGGTTGCACACGAAGATGGTCCGAGAGGCCCGAAAAATTTTGGATGGCCTCACTTTTGAATTTCTCAATCCATATCCTGAATTTGATGTCTTACCTTTGTAAAACACTTTAATGGCGTTTTTGTTTACTATTTTCGTCAATGTAGGAATTTTCTGAAGTATGAATAGCAAGATTTTCCATTTCCATGTGTTTATTTTATGCATTAAACCTTTTCGCACATACATGAATGGGTACGCTTTGAATGCTTAACTAAATGCGAATCAAATGCTCTCCTTACTGTCGCTTTCTTCTCTTTACCGTATCATCGCCATGTGATTTTAGCAAGTGTGGCCTATAGATAGTGGAGATCATTTCATCTTAGTCTCCTTGTAGGGTACCGATTGCTTAGGAAACAGGTTCAGGTCTGCTGTCTAAGACTTTTCAATTTTATGAGCCGTGAGGGTCTCATAAAGAATTTTCTCCCTACAGGTCGAGAGGATCCCGTAGGTGTATTTTCTCCTTAGGAATCGTGAGGATTTCTAAGTGTGTTTTCTCTTGAGAGTCGTAAAGTTCTCACAAGAGAATTTTCTCCTTACAAGTCGAGAGGACTCGTAAGTGATTGTTTCCTTTCTTGTCGGAGAGTGTGGCCTGTAGAAAATCTACCTTGACCTTTCTGCGAGGCAATGATGGCTTGGGAGACAGGGTTAGGATCTGTCACCTAAGACTTTTCAACTTTATGAGCCGTGAGGGTCTCATAAAGAATTTTTTTCCTACAGGTCGAGAGGATCCCGTAGGTGTATTTTCTCCTTAGGAATCGTGAGAATTCCTATTTGTGTTTTCTCTTGAGAGTCGTAAGGATCTTACAAGAGAATTTTCTCCTTACAAGTCGAGAGGACTCGTAAGTGATTGATGAGTTGACCTGCTCCCGAGTCAAAGCATTGCTTTCGGCGGCGAGGTCGAGGGTTTGCTCTGGCTGTTTCTCACGGGGTCAGGATTGACCCTAGCCGTGTTCTACGGGGCCAGGAGGGGTTGAATTTATCCGCATTTCACGGAGTCAGGGTTGACTTTATCTGCATTTCACGGAGTCAGGGGGTTGACTTTATCCGCATTTTACGATGTCAGGGGTTGGCTTCAGCCGCATTTCACGGTGTCAGGGGTTGTCTTTGGCCGTGTTCCCAGAATTGGGAACTTTGTCGCGGCTCCGTTTGTTGATGTTGCATATTCCTGCAGAGACACTGATTTCTTTGCGGATCGGCATGAATCGAGATGTTCTTGTCAAGGACGCTGATTTCCCTGAATCGAGGTATTTGCCAAGGACGCTGATTTCCCTGGGGTTGAGACGAATCGAGGTATTCCTGCAAAGACACTGATTTCCTTGCGGGTCGACGCGAATCGAGATGCTCTCGTCAAGGACGCTGATTTCCCTGAATCGAGGTTTTTGCCAAGAAAACTGATTTCCCTGGGGTTGAGATGAATCGAGATATTCCTGTAAAGACACTGATTTCCTTGCAGGTCGACGTGAATCAAGATGCTCTTGTCAAGGACGCCGATTTCCCTGAATCGAGGTTTTTGCCAAAGACACTGATTTCCCTGGGGGTTGAGACGAATCGAGGTATTCCTGCAAAGACACCGATTTCCTTACGGGTCGACGCGAATCGAGATGCTTTCGTCAAGGACGCCGATTTCCCTGAATCGAGGTTTTTGCCAAGGACACTGATTTCCCTGGGGTTGAGATGAATCGAGGTATTCCTGTAAAGAAACTGATTTCCTTGCGGGTCGACGTGAATTAAGATGCTCTCGTCAAGGACGCTGATTTCCCTGAATCGAGGTTTTTGCCAAGGACGCTGATTTCCCTGGCGGTTGAGACGAATCGAGGTATTCCTGCAAAGACACTGATTTCCTTACGGGTCGACGCAAATCGAGATGCTCTCATCAAGGATGCTGATTTCCCTGAATCGAGGTTTTTGCCAAGGACACTGATTTCCCTGGGGTTGAGACGAATCGAGGTATTCCTGCAAAGACACGGATTTCCTTGCGGGTCGACGCGAATCGAGATGCTCTCGTCAAGGATGCTGCTTTCGCTGAATCGAGGTTTTTTTGCAAAAGACACTGATTTTCTCGGAGTTGAGATGAATCGAGGTATTCCTGCAAAGACACTGACTTCTCTGCAGGTCAACGCAAATCGAGATGCTCTCTTCAAGTACGCTGATTTCCCTGAATCGAGGTATTTTGCCAAGGACACTGATTTCCTTGGTTGAGACGAATCGAGGTATTTCTGCAAAGACACTGATTTCTCTGCGGGTCGTCGCGAATCGAGATGCTCTCGTCAAGGACGTTGATTTCCCTGAATCGAGGTATTTTGCCAAGGACACTGATTTCCTTGGAGTTGAGACGAATCGAGGTATTTCTGCAAAGACACTGATTTCTCTGCGGGTCGACGCGAATCGAGATGCTCTCGTCAAGGACGCTGATTTCCCTAAATCGAGGTTTTTGAGTTGACTTGATTCCGAGACGGGGTCATTGGATGACTCCAGGTTGTCTGTGAACCGTAGAGTCTTGGAACTGGGGACTTTGCCGTGGCTCCGATTGATGGTCTAACATCTGTTTCGTGCTGGAATGAGGAGGCACACCTTTGTTGGTGTTCGGGCCATAGATGTGGCCATTTAGATTTGGAACTAGGGACTTTACCATGGCTCCGCTTCATTGCGACTCTGAGGTCAGTTGTTGACGTCACGTCTGCATCTGGTTGGAGTGAGGAGAAACGCCGTTGGTGATCTCTAGGCTGTCTGTGAACCGTCGAGATTTTGAACTAGGGGACTTTGACATGGTTCCGTTGTTTTGACCCTGGGGTCGTTTGTTGACGTCGCATCTGCATCCTGCTGGAGTAAGGAGAAATACCGTTGGTGATCTCTAGGCTGTCTGTGAACCGTCGAGATTTGGAACTAGGGGACTTTGCCATAATTCAGGGGTAGTCTCTAGGCTGTCTGTGAACCGTCGAGATTTGGAACTAGGGGACTTTGCCGTGTCTCCATTTGTTGATGTTGCGTCTGCATCCGATTGGAAGGAGGAAGAATGCTGGTGTTGATTTCTAAGTTGTCGATGTTGACGTCGAGACCCTGAAGGTAGGGATCTTCCTTCGCTTCGTTTGTTGATATTGTGTCTACAATATTGCGACGAATGTCGAGATTGTCTCTAGATTGCCTATGAACCGTCGAGATTTGGCTTCGCTTCGACGAAGCCTGATGGGACGATATGGTTCCCTTCTTGTTTGTGCCTATGGATTGTATACAGGGGTCAATGTGAACTCACCTGCAGGGCAAAAAGTTTCATTCTTTCATTTTTTTAAATTCTTTCCACCATGCTCTATCATTTCAGCTTTTTATATCATGAAAATCGCGATTGCCCAATCATTTCGGCTATTTTTCGCGGTGCCCAATCATTACGGCTATTTTTTCTTTTTACTCGCTGCTTTTTATTGCGAGTTGTCCAACCATTTCAGCTATTTTGTCTTTTTATTCCCTGCTTTTTATTGCGAGTTGCCCAACCATTTCGGCTATTTTGTATGCATATATTTTACTTGCTGATTTTGTTGCAAGTTGCCCCATCATTTCGGCTATTTCATATGCATTTGTGGCTCGATGACTTTTCGCCACGAGTATGGGATTTGATACCGATTTAGGCATCAGCATCGCTACAACTGGGATATTGCCAAGTGTGAATCATCATTTGCCTCTGTCGATGTCGAACAAAGGTGGCTTAGCAAACAGGATTAGGATCCTGTTGACTAAGGCTTTTTGACTTCATGAGCCGTAAGGGTCTCATAAAGGTATTTCTCCCTACGAGTCGTGAGGATTTCGTAGGTGCGTTTTCTCCTTAGGAATCGTGAGGATTCTCAAGTGTATGTTCTCTTATAAGTCATAAGGATCTTACAAGAGTATTTTCTTCTTATAAGTCGAGAGGACTTACAAGGGCTGTCCACAGTGTAAACATATCCCTAGTCGCGGGTGGGACTTTGTTAGAGAAATATTTATTCGCGCCCGTGGATTGTATACAAGGGTCAGCATTGAACCGCTTGTAGGACAATCTGGGGATTGTGATGGCTTAAGAACATGTTCAGATCCATGTAACTTAAGGCTTTTGAATCTTATGAGCCATGAGGGTCTCATAAGAGGGTTCTTCTTACGAGTCATGAGGATCTCGTAAGTGTATTTTCTCCTTAGGGATCGTGAGGATTCCTAAGTGTGTTGCTCCTTTGTGAGTCGTAAGGATCTCACATAGGTATTTTCTCCTTACAGGGTCGAGAGGACCTTGCAAGTGTCTTTTAACGAGATTGCGCCCTTTCGGGTTTTCACAAACTCGCCGGCAGTCCTGCTGTTTTTACTTACGGAGCCCTTTCGGGTTTTCATCCATGCCCATCTTGCTTATAGACGTACCATTTTTTACGAGTCTGCACCCTTTCGGGTTTTCACAAACATCGCCGGTAGTCCTGCTGTTTTTACTCACGGTGCCCTTTCGGGTTTTCATCCGTGCCCATTTTGCTTGTGGACGTACCGTTTTTTTTTACGCGTCAGCCCTAGTATGCTGCGGTCTGTAGTAGTTTAACGACGTTTCGGTCAGTTGCAAGTTTTAGGACATTGCGATCCTTTGTTAGTTTAAGGACATTACGGTCCGTAGCTAGTTTTAGGACATAGTGGTCCATTGTTAGTTTAAGAACGTTTCGGTCCGTACCTAGTTTTAGGACATAGTGGTCCATTGTTAGTTTAAGGACGTTTCGGTCCATAGCTGCCATATTTGAGACGAATTTCTAGTTTACAGACTTTTCGGTCTATGGGGCTTTCTCTATGAATGAGCACGATGCCCCCCGGCATGTCCATCTTTTTCGGAGCATGTGGTTGTGGCAGGTTCACCTTCCAATTTTCAGACAACGCGAATTTGCCTTGCTGGTACTGGTCTTCAACCCAGTTTTTGAAGACGTGGCAATCTTCAATTGGATGACCCATTACTCGGTGTTAAAGACAATAGTTAGGATGGTTAGCGTCACCGGGTTGCGATGAGTGTCTCGGCTCCGGCAAGGTGATGAGCCTATTGCGTATTGCCAGTTCGAACGGTCGCCTTGTCTTATCTTAGGAAAACGAGTAAGGACGTCCCAGTTTCTCTTCGAGGGATTGGCGTTTGTTGTTTTGGCGAACAACCGGTCTCAGGCCACTCGGTTGTTATTGAGCGTTGGCAACGAAGGTAGCTTTCTCTTTGCCCTTTTCATTCCGAGGCTCCGACTTTGAAGAGGAAGGCCTATGGCCCATCTGGTCCATTTGGGCTAACTTGTCAATCAAGGCCTGGAAGGTAGTCGGCTTGAAAAACATCATGAATTGGAATATGGTCGCCTTCGGATCGAGGGTTCCTACAAACATGCCTACTGCAGGAGCCTCTTCGATGCGCTGTTCGCACTTCGACCATAGATTCCGCCTCCGTATCGCGTACTGGACCCAAGTTTCTCCCGGCTTCACCATGGCATTGATCAGTGCCGTGATTGGGGTACGTTCGCTAGCGCTCGCAAAACGTTAAGTGAATAGCAGCTCCATCTCTGCAAATGTTTTGATAGAGTCATTCGGGAGTTCCGAATATCACTCGAATGTTGTCTCCGACAAACTGCCAACAAACTGGCGGAGCAGTAGTTTATCATCAGCTCCAGTATTACCGCACAAGGCTCTAAATTGAGCAACATGTTGGTGTGGGTTTCCCGTCCCCTTATATACATGGAATTTAGGGATCGTATATCCCGGCGGGTACTTTATTTGGTCGTACCACCCCGGATAGGGTCGTACAGTTTTAACAACCTAACCGGCCGCTTCATTCACCTGGTGAGCTCGTATCTGTTGAGCGATGTAATCATCCAGGGCGGCTTTGGAGATGGTCTCCTCTTTAGCTATTGAACAAGCCGGAAGAGGGTTCGATGTCTCCCCTCTGTCATCTTTGAGGACAATCGGAGGGTCTTCAGCTGGAGGGTCCGGCTGGATCATCAGGCCCACCATATCTTGGAATAAAAGGGCCATTTGTTTTATGTTGGCCGCTTGTTCCGCAGCCTCTTTGTCCTTCTTCTCAAGAATTCTCCGAAGGAATTCAGCATCTGTTTCCTGCTCATGACGCTACTCCGAAGATGTCTCCGGCCTGCTTTTGGTCCTGTGAGTGCGGCCATAGCTGTTAGCATCTCTTGGAGCTTTTGTTGTTGTTGCTCCTGAGCCTTAGTCACTGATCGCGTAAGCGGTCGATGATCTGTGGAGATACGGCTGTCCTCTTTTCCGGATGCCATATAGACGGTATGCATCACCATGCCCCTAGACTTAGGGCATTTAGGCTCAGTACCCTTGACATTTGTCGCAGACACGGGAATTTTCTCTGGTCTTCTCCTCTTGTGGGTGGTCGAAGTTGAGGGAGCCATTGCAGCGGGCACCTAAACAGATGACACCTTCTGTGGCTTGACAGGATAGTCCTCTTCTCGCCAAAATTTCATCTTTTTCTGTCGGCGGAGATAGTCTTGATCAATCACCGAGTCTTGGACTTGACGCCAGACCTTGTAAATTTTGGAGGACAGCCGCTGAGGGGGCTGCTCCGGCTTCGCCCTTGTGATCTTTTCAACAGGCGGAGGAGACTTTTTCAGCACGGCAGTTGGCGAATTCCTGCGCACCCTGTTAAGTAGTTCAAAGTTGTTCCCAGTTGGAACAGCAGCATCAACTTCCACGGTTGGAGTTGGCGGAGTCAGTCCAGAGGGTGAATTTCCCCCAGCTTTCCTCACTCGGTGCCAGTGGCGACGTCGAGCATGTCGTGCGGCTGGGATAACCTCCGCTGTTGGATGAGCTTCTTCATGCCCCCTGCTTTAAGGAGAGACTGTTATTGGTGCTAGCCTGTCGAAGACTGACACCCGTTGAGAGGGGGTAGCCAGTCTTGCAAAGGCCGACTTTCAAACAGGGAAAATAGCCTTCATGACTTCACGTGGAGTAGGAGCTGAAACGGCCAGTCTTATGAAGACCGACCCCTTTGCAGGAGAAGCCGCCTTGGTGAGTTCAGGAGTAGGAATGGCTATCCGCTTTGAGATAACCTCTTCAAGAATTGTGGGCTTCTTCATGGTCCCATCTGAACTTCGGCCCAGTTTGTTGAAAATTGAGGCAGTGGACTTGGGCGATCTGTTGAGAGGGGCCACAGTAGTTGCAAACCGATCAAAGACCGACTTTTTCGGAGCTTCTTGCGATGGTACAGGAGCGCTAAAGCTTGTTGGCGGGATCATGGTCCTGAAGAACAGTCCAGTGGTGGCCTGGGTCACTTGTTCCACCGGCATTGTGAAAAGGGAGGCCGCTTGGGGCCCGTAAGTCACTCCTCCGGACAGGACGGAGTGAGAGTTGCAGTTGCAATTAGTGCAGTTTGAAGCCATTGATCTTCTGTTTTCTACACGGAGCAAGACACCAAATCTTAGTATTTCGAATCCAGGGGCAACCATAGTAAACCACGATTCGTTCGCGAACACGACACATGAAGTATGGAGTGGAAAGAGGAAAAGGTCCTACCGAGCGTGCCAGAATCTGTTCTCCGCCGAAAATAGAGACGCGACCGCGTAGGTCCGTCTTGCCTGAATTTTGAGGGCATATTCTATTTGGTTTTATCCGTCCACCTCTCCGAAGATGCTAAGTTAATTTATGACACCGTGTATCGGAGGTTTAGACGGATGCGGCCGATGCAGCAGACTTCGTCAGATTCCCCCTTGTTGAGGGGTTTTTGATTGTGGGGACGCTCTTCCCTGCAAACGTAAGCCCCTGCAGTTAATTACGCTACCACATCATGGTAACCACTTTCTCCTTCTCCAAATGGTCACTTCGTGTCGTGTGTGTTTGTTTTATTTTTGGTTGCCCATGGATTGTATACGGAGACTAATTTATGTTGTCGCCCATAGGGCGTGGATTAGTCCAAATCCGCATCTTCTTATATTTGGGTTTGGGGTTGGGTTTAAGAATACGTTAGTCTCATTTGAGACTAAGATCAACTTAAACGTTTGTTAAGGATACATTAGTCTAATTTTAGACTAAGATCAACTTAACAGGATTATTTAGATCCAACAAAAGAGCATTTGGGCTCTATTGTTTAGTTTACGGACATTGCGGTCCATTAGTTTAGGGACATTACGGTCCAAGGTTAAGGACATCATAGTCCATGGGCTTAAGGACCCCACAGTCCGAGCTTAAGGACATTATAGTTCGTGAGTTTAAGGACCTCCCAGTCCATAGAGGTTAAGGACATCATAGTCCATGGGTTTAAGGACCCCACAGTCCGAGGTTAAGGACATCATAGTCTATGAGTTTAAGGACCCCACAGTCCAAGGTTAAGGACATCATAGTCCATGGGTTTAAGGACCCCACAGTCCAGTTTAAAGACGTCATAGTCTATGGAACGTATGGTTGTTGGGACCCGTCACCTTTCTAAAGACGTTGAAGGATTACAACAATAAATATCAGAGGAGTAAAGGGATGTACTCTTGAACCAATTTTGGTTGGGAGATCTGTAGTCCACCTGGGACTAAGATATGAGATTTATGAGCATATGGGCTCAGTTAATCTGAATGGGGGATTTATGGCCAACTTGGGCTCGGCCCACTCAGTTAAAATGTTAAACATTTGATAATGCTGGGCATTGATTTGAATTATGACAATATTTTTGTCTTTTATTAAATGCTAAGCATTCATCATAGCTCTAGGGCTTTATTTTAAAGAACAGTTTATGATCTATCAGCGCACACGTGAGAAACACGTGGCGTGCTTGGCGCTAGCGCCAGTTAATGAGCGCAGTGCGCTATATTTAGAGCGCTGAGGCGATGCGGCTCTTTACGCTAGATGTGGAGCGCTGAGGCGCTTCTGTTAAGTAGCGCACACGTGAGAAACACGTGGCGCACTTGGCGCTGAGCGCCAGTCAATGAGCGCAGTGCGCTATATTTGGAGCGCTAAGGCTCTTTAAAATCAAGAGCGCCAAGGCTCTGCAGCGCTTTGTGCTAGATGTGGAGCGCTGAAGCTCTTTTAAATTAGGAGCGCTAAGGCTCTTCTTTTATGCAACTTAGATCAGTTTGCGCCCTGAGAATTAAATTCTCGTTTTATAAAAGACTTTGTCTCAAGGTTCTAAGAACAAAGTTCTTATTTTATAGGACATGTTTCAATCTCTTATGTTCTTGATGAAAGGCTTTGCCTTTATGGATCTGTGATCCTAAGAGAATTGAATCATTCTCCCCCTTTTTATAATGAGATGTTCATGATCTCTGAAAGACAATTTGTCTTATAGATCTATGATCTGAAAAAGGTTAATTTCTTCCTCTTATTCTTTGTGATGAGATACTTTGATCTCTTTGTGCAAGATCTTGATCTTATAGATTTATGATTTTAAAGAAAAGAAGTGAATTCTTCTTTTAATATGAGACGATTTCGTCTTTCTGTTCTTTTTACCTTGAAGAGAATTTTCTCCTTCTACCGAGAGCTTGCTCTTCTTTCTGAGATTTCTCAAAGTTTATGGGGGTTCCTCTTTCTGTTTTTCTATATCAGAGACTTGAAGTCTTGGGGCCTTTATATAGGGCGAGCTGATTTGTTCAATCGGTTAAGCAGATCTTTTCTCTAATTGATTTGGGGATTTTCCCATCGTTGGATCTTTGATCCAAGGGCTTCTGATTTACAGAAGGCAATCTTCTTGTTTTTAACAAGATTGGGAAATCTTTCCCCACACAGAATTTATTCTGTATTTTAGTGATTTTTAATCACCATTGGATCATTGATCCAACGGTGCTCTGATTTACAGAGCACAATCTTTTTTTTTGGAAAGATTTTGAGGAATCTTTCCTTAACAGAATTTTTTTCTAATCAATTGATGATTTTTAATCATGTTCGTTGGATCTTTGATCCAACGGTTGGGAACATTTATTTCCAGCGCTAGCGCTCCCGTGCTTTTCACGTGGTGCACTGCTTAGAGTGCAGCGCTCTTAGCGCTAGCGCTTACGTGCTTTGCACATAGTGCGCTGTTTAGAGTGCAGCGCACTTAGCGCTAGCGCTCATGTGCTTTGCACGTGAGCGCTGCCTCAGAGTCTTTGTGTCACGACCCGGAAGAGCACGTGACTGGCACTTGAACCATATAAAGCCTATAGGACTCCATCTGATCCAAGTAAGCCAAAAGCCCAGAAATCTAAAACCATTTTGAAGAATAATAAGGAAAACTGGTTTAAAGAAGTGAAGAAATACAGGTTTGAAATCAAGGTTTTTAAATAACTAAGCCGAATGTGAGTTTTAAAAACGGTACAGTCTTTTCTAGAAATTTCGGCAGAGTTTCCTTTGTAAAACTGGCCCCGAATGGGGTAAAACGATAATCACAAGATATAACATGATAAAGGCATCCCCAAGCGGGAGCTAGCTCTTCGTCAATCGACGGTCACATCCACACAATGATATAATAATATACAACGCCAAGAGGCGAGGATCAAAATCAAAAGAAAGCTCATAGTAGCAAGAAAACCGCAATACCACTAAGCGCGACTCTAAGGTCGAATAATACAACACTGTCTCTGAGTCTGAAAGAATATACAAGTTTTGGTTGATGGACATTTCTAGATACAATAAATAAATAAGTACAAATGGGGATTCTTGATGCAAAAGAATCCACCTACCAAGCAAATCACCCGCAAGAAGGTAGTGTGCCAGAAATGCCGCGATAGAACCTGTACGGCATAACCTGCAAGAACTGTGGCACAACGGGGGTGAGTTGCCAACTCGTGAATAGAAACATCTACAAGGATAAATCGAATGCAAGACATAATCCTAAGTCAACGATCAGTAAAATATCCACAAGAGTACATCTGAGTGTAATAAGGTGGCCAGGTAACATCTAATCATGTATGGTGCCAGGTACTCAGGTAACAACATGTCATCAGTGTAAGGTATGTCTGCGTGAAGTATCAATGAAGAAATATCAATAATATCAATACACATATATTAGCGTCCCATACCACTAATATTGGTGTAAGATAAGTGTAAATCCAGTCTGTATACGAACCAAGTCTGTATATATGTGGAACCCGTCCACCTGTCACCCACTGACAGTAAGCATCATGTATGCAATGTGAGGATATAACCAAAATCATGGAAAACTCATCATGAAACCCGTGCCAAACACCGACACGTAAATCCTCATCCGTATGGGGCTCCGTCTGCGGATATCGGCCCTCGGCCCCGGCAGTATGAGTCAACCCATGTCCATCTCTGGGCTCCGTCTGCGGATATCGGCCCGTCGGCCCCAGCAGTATGCCCATCTCTCGGCTCCAAGCGGTATCCCCCGGATATCCGCCGAGCTCAGGTAAAATCACCGGTAGGTACTCGCCCGCCTCCAGGCTCAATCGGCATAACCCATCGATCATCTCGCCGAGGGGAACCATACCGGGCCCACCACGAACCCGCAAACGGTACATCACCTCCTCGAATCGGGTTTCAAGCACACGTCTCAGCACCGAGAAAACGCGTGGTGGACGCACCGAAATATCATATCACGAGGTACCGGGTTTTCATAAAGTGTCTCTTTTCTTAAATAACCCCACGGTCCTCAAAACCAGAAATCACATGAAAATCCAACATCCAGCAGTAAATCCAATGCGATGTATTATGCAATCAATTCATGATATATGCGACATGTAAAGAGAGTAATCATATCGGAAATCATGCAACATGGAATAGGAATGCGCATATGTTAAAGGAAGCATCATATCACGAATGTAATAGTACTACTGTGTAGTGACATGGCAATTATCGATGATGAAGTGTGTGAGCCGGCAAATAGTGTACGTGAAACATACGCATCATCGATAATGGTGCTGATGTCCTAACAGCATGATAATAACATGGTAATGAACATATGCCAGCAATGCGAATAGTATGAAAATGCGGAAGCTAGTAATCAACAGCACAGTAAAGTATCTACTATGCAAACTACATCTAAGTATCCTGTCAATCAGGAGGGGTAGGTGTGGAAACCACCTAAAACTGAGTCAATGTATATATGTAGATATATAGTCGGTGATCCCGCCTCAATGTCATATCGTAAGATATCCTCTAGCTATGAGTGCGGATCTATCATCAATATCAGCTCGTACGGTAAATCATCGTACGGCATTCCCAAAAGCTGGGTACAGGTCAATATCTCACATATGAATCGTATCAAATCACCGATCCCAGGGCACCAAGCCCACAATATCGACTCATCTCCAGAGTCGTCACATATCATCAATCACAGTGTAAGTACATGTGAAAAGCAAGGGTATATGTATAGGTGTAATTCTATCCTAGGGTTCGCGACTATGAACTACACTAGTCACTTCTAACCCTACATATCCAAATACACCTAATACCACAATACTATAAAATAAACTATCTACGGACTGCGGGGGTGCTATACGCCATCCACCCGACTTTCCCCCGTAGATATAATCTACTCACTTGAATCCTGCGTTTCGGTGTCGATGTCTCCGTCATCATCCGCATCGCCTCGGATCGTCGCGGTGTACCTACACATATCACACGTATCGCATCGCATCAAAACCAATTCAATACTTGAAACGACACACCACACACCAATACGATACGCTAAAACCGATACGACACGCCAAAAGGCTTATAGGTTAGAACCTACGGTTAGCCTTCGTAAAACAACTCGAAATCACTCGATATAGACGTACAAACGTCACACGATCGAGATAACACCCAATACACAAATCTGGAAATCAAAACAAGCAAACCCAAATCCAAATTCAAAGCTGCAACTTGAGAAAATGATCCCAGATTTCATCTCAGGTCAAACTAGATAAATTCAACAAGTCCAGGGTGCTATGCAGGGTACAAGGGAGGTACTGAAGCAAAATGGGGGGATTCCATCACAATTGGGCCGGCCACATCCCCTGTTTGGCCGGCCTCGCCGGGCCTAGTGGGGAATTGGGTGCTCGTATTCCTGGGGTGGCCTCCTGTGGTCCCAATTAGGTCTCTGGTATTGCTACATTTGTCTAGAAATGTCCCGGTATACTCCAGATTTTCCTGCACACACAAACCGACATAAAGTCCCGAAATTCCGTATTCTTGGTTTCCAATGGGATTGGGCTGGGTTTCTAGCTCTAGGGTGCTCATACAATCTCCACTGAACTCAAATTACCCATCACAACTCACAAATCCTTCAAACCCTAACTAGTTTTCACCAAGTCCACAAATTCACCCGATATCGATTCTAGACTTGCATAGGGGTAAGTGAAATGCTAAAACTAAGATGATGGTTCAGAAATTACCTTGATTGGCAACTCAAGAACTTTCTTGAGTTGCCCCAAGTGGTCACAATCCAAGCTTTCTAGGTCCATCTTGAAGATCTCGGGCTCGCGCATCTTTTTTGTGAAACCGACATGGGATTTTGGTGAAGTTTTCTTGATGGATCTAGGGTTTCAAGAAGAGGGTGAGTGAGGGAGAGGGAAAGGGCAGCAGCTCCATGAGGGAGAGGGAGAGAGAAATGAGGGTGAAAATGATGAAGGCATGGTTCAAAAAAAGGTGGGGTTGACTTGGTCTCTTCCTCTCACTCATCATTACCTACTTTTCCCTTTTCTTTTCTTTTTCCCTTTTCTTTTAAACCAAATCCCTTCTCACAAGAATAGTAAACACAAAAGAAATCCATGGCAAGAAAATACACAAGTGTAGGAAAAATGTGATATGTGCAAGTTTTGCACAAAATTACCGAAAAACCCGATTAGCGATTTTAATCGCGATTAGCACCAAATTAGTGTCAAAATGATCACAACAACTTAAAAATGTCATAATTCACTAATTTATCCTATTTTAGAATTTTCCATAATTTTCCGTAATTTTCCTCCATTTATTTGCATTTAAAAATAGATTTAATATTAAAATAATCAATAAAATAATATTAAATTATAAAAATTCCCAAAATTAATATTTTATATTTTTAAAGATGTTACAATCTACCCCCCTTAAAGAAATTCGGTCCCCGAATTTAAATTTAAACCCCCAATACTAAAAACAATTTCAGTAATAATCCAATTTGTCGGGGCTCCGAAAATATCAACAAATAGAACGTCACAGCGCAATGCATGCGCAAGGGTACTGAGCAGATAACTCAAAAACAAAACTCCGTCAAGCATCCCGCAATCATCGGAGTCGATGTAAAAACACAATGTCAAATCCAATACAAAACCGATATGATATGGATCAAACTACACACGTGGACATCCAATCCATACATGTAAGTAGCTAATGCAAAAGCATGCAAAAGTATATCCAGGTACCGTCCACTGACTAGTCCTGCTCAGCATGAAAGCAAAAACCCAACATCATAAAAGGTACTGCTCCAAACGGAATAAATCTCAAAAATATACATAACATCATCCTGTGCGTCCGGTGCGCACGGAATCAAAAATCCATAAATGTGCTAAACAGCTGCACAAAACAACATCTAAGTGCAACGGGTGTGCACGAAGCATCTGTCGTAGGCAACGTATGTGCCGGACAGCCACAAATCCGGTGCATCTGACATGCACGAAGAAATCTCGATTTAGTGCATCGGGTGTGCACCAAAATCGTATCTCAAAACATGCGCCCAACATGCGCAAAAATCCAAATCGGTGCACCTATCATGCACGAATGAAATCTAAACCCTGCGCACTCAACATGCACGGAATCACGAAATCCAACAGCAAACGCCGAACATGCGTAAGTCACATCAAAAGCACGGAGTGCAAAAGCCAACCATCAACTATCAGGGTCAAAATCAACGATATAAAGCGGCTCAAACCAAAATCAAGGGTACCGCAAGGGAAAATCCCACAACCGTGTGCATCAGCGTGCACAAATCCAATCATAACACTAAAATGCGTGAAAACCATGCTGGAAGCATAAATCAAATCACTGAATACTGTAGGCATGAAATCTCAATCAATACCTCAAATGTAATAACTCTGCGCAAAATATATAAATATCCAGTGGGTGTATGAACCCAAAATCATGAAACTCAGTCATCAAAACTAAATCATGCCAACAGAACGCCCAAGTACCGAAATCCAAAATGACGGATACGTGATAATCGAATCACAAAATCACAAATCATAAATACCGTCTTCGGTAGTTCCTCCTTCAAGGTCGAGAAGGAGTCGGTGCAATCCACAGCTAGCAGCGCAGGATATCTACCTGCCTCTTGCTCACGGTCTGGCGTCCTCTGTCTCTGGATTCTTATCTCCTCCGCGGATTACCTATCACGCGGTCAATCGGCTCATCGGCCCTGTCAGGGGTGCTAACGGGGGCGATTCCGTTCTGGCACTTCTCTGGTCACCTCTCGATCGATCCTCACGATCACTCGTAAGGCAGCATATCACTGACGTCGGCCTCTGGCTCTCTGAATGCACGCCACACATCTGATCCTGGGTGCAAACATCATTGCAGTAATGTCCTGGAAGGAATCCTGCTCAAGGTCTCTTCCAATCATGCCTATGCCGTTCTGTACGGAGGCTGGCTCTCCTGCACAACCTCTTCTCGCCCAAAGACACCTGTGTCCTCAGAACAATGTTCCCTCAGAACTGGTCGCATCCCAACATCTCTGTAAGCATATCGGGTCTCTAGTCTCGGCGGAAAGCAATGACAACTCGTCAGTGTCTCACACGAACCTCCTGTTCCAACTGTCCCTATCGTTGCCCACTATGGCGTCACGCCAAGCTACTATGCACCGCACTGTTCTCGGCCGCTGTCAATCTGAAGTCTCTCACACGGACTCGAAATCGCGTACTCTGTAGCTTCATCATTCTGTAGCAGATGTCAGGCCGAACTGGTCCTCGGGAACACGTCCCGATCATCGGAGGAATACTCATCACTCATCCGTCCTTGATCAATTCGCGACGCATCTGGGTAGGTTCCTTTATCCGATCCTGGTCAACTACCTCATCGACAATGCCGAACTCTGGCCTGCTGGGTGTGCGCAAAACGACCACTCCTGGTCTAGGTCTTCTCGTATCGTACTCCAGAAAGGTCCTGCCGAGATTCCTTTCTCAAATCTCAATTCTGCCGAATGCCCGGAAGTCGTCATCCAATGCTGAAGCTAAAGCTTATTCCGGAACGGCTGCATACTCATCACGCTTCTTTCTGGAAGATATATCCATATACCACGCCTCGGGGTGTGTATCACATCTCTAATATCAGCGGAGTGGGACGTCATCTCGTCGAAATCTCGTACGAACTCTTGTCTTCACTCTGCGTCAAATATCGACTGATTCGGACTCGTCTCATCATGGCTACACGAACTGCGCTCCGACGGCTACGCTCGCATCTGGAGTCTCTCAAGCAGTGTCCCATCACGATATCCGAAAGATGTCGAACCATCCGATCGACTCGTCAGATCCTCATAATCCCCCAAGAACTCACATCTCGGGTACAGTTTAATAGTATCGAGTACATGCCACAGCGTCGGTGGTCCAGCCGTAGAAGGGCAAACCCAAGCCTCACTAATGGCGCCGCGGAACCGCCGTAAACCCTAAGGTTCAAAGGCTGTCACACGGTCATTAAGTCGAGTTAGGGTTTCATTCTTCTAGAGGGTCCATAGAATCACCTGCATGTCTTTCCGTATACTTTAAACTTGGAAAATGGCTCCTGACATTCGATCGTCTCTATCGACTCTCAACGAACCTGCGTGAAGTCGTCTCTAGCTGGAAACAACCAATCTGATGATCTCGCATCGGGGTAAGTAAACTCACCGCACGTCCTAGTCATTCATCCTCGGTGACTAGCGACTCGCTATCATCTCTCTAAGAGCATGCTCATGCTGCAGTAGCTCCAATCATCTGGGCGATATCTCACCATTTGCAGCAACAACTGGCTCCTACGCCTGTACGCCGAACAACGCCTCAATCCTCCAGGAAAGGCAACACATAAGCGGTCATCTCTGAGTCGGTCTGCTCTAGATCTGAGTAAGACTCTCCACACTGGAAATCTTCAACTCAACTGGGCCCGCTCTGGCGCAAAATCGGACGAATCACGTTCGTCTCTCAAATCGGGTAGACTAGCTATCATCTGTCGCATATCTGCCTGAAAGCTCCGGCAATCTCAGCTCGAAAGCTTCGGAAGCGACATCCTGTCAATCTCAGCAACAGCTGGTCTATCTGTCTGCACGGTAGGCAACATCACAATCTCTGAGGTATGCTGTACATCAACAGTCCTCTCTCAGCTGGCAGCTCTAACAAGGGCTCGATCATCCGGTGCAAGACCAAGCACTCGCCTCCACCAGAGGTCACAATCACCAATACTAACTCGAGACGTTCCCATGTCACCAGAAAACACAACGGTCGGCCCTTGTACCACACGAGCTCACACCGGCCGTAACCCTAGCAGCAGCCCAAACTGCGCTCAAACACGGTGACAGGAATCTCAATCGAGTATCAAAGAGAGCACATAAAAGGCAAGAAAGGAAACAACAGATCCAAAGGGGATATATGATCATAGGAAGGAACAGCATCAATGAAGGTATGATCATGAAACTAATGGAATCGGGGATCTCAAATGGATGTATAATCCTGGATATGAAAAGAATCACTAATCTCTAAACAAATGTCCATCCTAAGGTTCCTTAAGCGGAGTGGCGTGTCGTAAGTATGCCGCGGAACATACCAACGGTACGTCACTCTACTTTAGTCACCTAATCCATCAACCAAGGGTCATCCTAAAACGACGAAAGTTCGGGTTTACACCCCCTCAACCAAGTCTAAGTTCCGTATGTAAGCAACTCCCTAGGCTCCACATAGTCAAACTTAAATTCGAACCAAGGTCAACCTAGCGCTCTGATACCAACTTTGTCACGACCCGGAAGAGCACGTGACTGGCACTTGAACCATATAAAGCCTATAGGACTCCATCTGATCCAAGTAAGCCAAAAGCCCAGAAATCTAAAACCATTTTGAAGAATAATAAGGAAAACTGGTTTAAAGAAGTGAAGAAATACAGGTTTGAAATCAAGGTTTTTAAATAACTAAGCCGAATGTGAGTTTTAAAAACGGTACAGTCTTTTCTAGAAATTTCGGCAGAGTTTCCTTTGTAAAACTGGCCCCGAATGGGGTAAAACGATAATCACAAGATATAACATGATAAAGGCATCCCCAAGCGGGAGCTAGCTCTTCGTCAATCGACGGTCACATCCACACAATGATATAATAATATACAACGCCAAGAGGCGAGGATCAAAATCAAAAGAAAGCTCATAGTAGCAAGAAAACCGCAATACCACTAAGCGCGACTCTAAGGTCGAATAATACAACACTGTCTCTGAGTCTGAAAGAATATACAAGTTTTGGTTGATGGACATTTCTAGATACAATAAATAAATAAGTACAAATGGGGATTCTTGATGCAAAAGAATCCACCTACCAAGCAAATCACCCGCAAGAAGGTAGTGTGCCAGAAATGCCGCGATAGAACCTGTACGGCATAACCTGCAAGAACTGTGGCACAACGGGGGTGAGTTGCCAACTCGTGAATAGAAACATCTACAAGGATAAATCGAATGCAAGACATAATCCTAAGTCAACGATCAGTAAAATATCCACAAGAGTACATCTGAGTGTAATAAGGTGGCCAGGTAACATCTAATCATGTATGGTGCCAGGTACTCAGGTAACAACATGTCATCAGTGTAAGGTATGTCTGCGTGAAGTATCAATGAAGAAATATCAATAATATCAATACACATATATTAGCGTCCCATACCACTAATATTGGTGTAAGATAAGTGTAAATCCAGTCTGTATACGAACCAAGTCTGTATATATGTGGAACCCGTCCACCTGTCACCCACTGACAGTAAGCATCATGTATGCAATGTGAGGATATAACCAAAATCATGGAAAACTCATCATGAAACCCGTGCCAAACACCGACACGTAAATCCTCATCCGTATGGGGCTCCGTCTGCGGATATCGGCCCTCGGCCCCGGCAGTATGAGTCAACCCATGTCCATCTCTGGGCTCCGTCTGCGGATATCGGCCCGTCGGCCCCAGCAGTATGCCCATCTCTCGGCTCCAAGCGGTATCCCCCGGATATCCGCCGAGCTCAGGTAAAATCACCGGTAGGTACTCGCCCGCCTCCAGGCTCAATCGGCATAACCCATCGATCATCTCGCCGAGGGGAACCATACCGGGCCCACCACGAACCCGCAAACGGTACATCACCTCCTCGAATCGGGTTTCAAGCACACGTCTCAGCACCGAGAAAACGCGTGGTGGACGCACCGAAATATCATATCACGAGGTACCGGGTTTTCATAAAGTGTCTCTTTTCTTAAATAACCCCACGGTCCTCAAAACCAGAAATCACATGAAAATCCAACATCCAGCAGTAAATCCAATGCGATGTATTATGCAATCAATTCATGATATATGCGACATGTAAAGAGAGTAATCATATCGGAAATCATGCAACATGGAATAGGAATGCGCATATGTTAAAGGAAGCATCATATCACGAATGTAATAGTACTACTGTGTAGTGACATGGCAATTATCGATGATGAAGTGTGTGAGCCGGCAAATAGTGTACGTGAAACATACGCATCATCGATAATGGTGCTGGTGTCCTAACAGCATGATAATAACATGGTAATGAACATATGCCAGCAATGCGAATAGTATGAAAATGCGGAAGCTAGTAATCAACAGCACAGTAAAGTATCTACTATGCAAACTACATCTAAGTATCCTGTCAATCAGGAGGGGTAGGTGTGGAAACCACCTAAAACTGAGTCAATGTATATATGTAGATATATAGTCGGTGATCCCGCCTCAATGTCATATCGTAAGATATCCTCTAGCTATGAGTGCGGATCTATCATCAATATCAGCTCGTACGGTAAATCATCGTACGGCATTCCCAAAAGCTGGGTACAGGTCAATATCTCACATATGAATCGTATCAAATCACCGATCCCAGGGCACCAAGCCCACAATATCGACTCATCTCCAGAGTCGTCACATATCATCAATCACAGTGTAAGTACATGTGAAAAGCAAGGGTATATGTATAGGTGTAATTCTATCCTAGGGTTCGCGACTATGAACTACACTAGTCACTTCTAACCCTACATATCCAAATACACCTAATACCACAATACTATAAAATAAACTATCTACGGACTGCGGGGGTGCTATACGCCATCCACCCGACTTTCCCCCGTAGATATAATCTACTCACTTGAATCCTGCGTTTCGGTGTCGATGTCTCCGTCATCATCCGCATCGCCTCGGATCGTCGCGGTGTACCTACACATATCACACGTATCGCATCGCATCAAAACCAATTCAATACTTGAAACGACACACCACACACCAATACGATACGCTAAAACCGATACGACACGCCAAAAGGCTTATAGGTTAGAACCTACGGTTAGCCTTCGTAAAACAACTCGAAATCACTCGATATAGACGTACAAACGTCACACGATCGAGATAACACCCAATACACAAATCTGGAAATCAAAACAAGCAAACCCAAATCCAAATTCAAAGCTGCAACTTGAGAAAATGATCCCAGATTTCATCTCAGGTCAAACTAGATAAATTCAACAAGTCCAGGGTGCTATGCAGGGTACAAGGGAGGTACTGAAGCAAAATGGGGGGATTCCATCACAATTGGGCCGGCCACATCCCCTGTTTGGCCGGCCTCGCCGGGCCTAGTGGGGAATTGGGTGCTCGTATTCCTGGGGTGGCCTCCTGTGGTCCCAATTAGGTCTCTGGTATTGCTACATTTGTCTAGAAATGTCCCGGTATACTCCAGATTTTCCTGCACACACAAACCGACATAAAGTCCCGAAATTCCGTATTCTTGGTTTCCAATGGGATTGGGCTGGGTTTCTAGCTCTAGGGTGCTCATACAATCTCCACTGAACTCAAATTACCCATCACAACTCACAAATCCTTCAAACCCTAACTAGTTTTCACCAAGTCCACAAATTCACCCGATATCGATTCTAGACTTGCATAGGGGTAAGTGAAATGCTAAAACTAAGATGATGGTTCAGAAATTACCTTGATTGGCAACTCAAGAACTTTCTTGAGTTGCCCCAAGTGGTCACAATCCAAGCTTTCTAGGTCCATCTTGAAGATCTCGGGCTCGCGCATCTTTTTTGTGAAACCGACATGGGATTTTGGTGAAGTTTTCTTGATGGATCTAGGGTTTCAAGAAGAGGGTGAGTGAGGGAGAGGGAAAGGGCAGCAGCTCCATGAGGGAGAGGGAGAGAGAAATGAGGGTGAAAATGATGAAGGCATGGTTCAAAAAAAGGTGGGGTTGACTTGGTCTCTTCCTCTCACTCATCATTACCTACTTTTCCCTTTTCTTTTCTTTTTCCCTTTTCTTTTAAACCAAATCCCTTCTCACAAGAATAGTAAACACAAAAGAAATCCATGGCAAGAAAATACACAAGTGTAGGAAAAATGTGATATGTGCAAGTTTTGCACAAAATTACCGAAAAACCCGATTAGCGATTTTAATCGCGATTAGCACCAAATTAGTGTCAAAATGATCACAACAACTTAAAAATGTCATAATTCACTAATTTATCCTATTTTAGAATTTTCCATAATTTTCCGTAATTTTCCTCCATTTATTTGCATTTAAAAATAGATTTAATATTAAAATAATCAATAAAATAATATTAAATTATAAAAATTCCCAAAATTAATATTTTATATTTTTAAAGATGTTACACTTTGACTCTCAGTTTTGGCCTTGCTTCATTTCAAAATTTGAAATTTTGAACAAAGCTTTGCTCTGATTGGGGGAACAGCGAACTTCTTACCTTGTTGTGACAAAGCTTCTGGATGAAGAAAACCGGCGATGAAGTCCGCAAAGCTGGCCCTGTGGCTTCCAGATTCGAGAAATAAGCCCTCGTAAATATTTAGCACCGTGATTAAGCTTGGGAACCGATGCTGAATGGCATTCTCTGGGGTCAGACCCATCATTACCGATCGAGTAGCGAAAATATACTTGTCGGGGGGTAAGATCTCCTCATAGTGCTCCCCCCTGACAGGCAAGCCGGAAATCTCCGCAAACTCTTCTAAAGAGATCGAAACTTCCCAATCTAGTAGAATGAAAGTATGAGTTAGAATGTTCCATTGTTCCAAAAAGGTTTTGACCCACCATGCAGGAGGTGTGGAATACTGGAACAAAGAAGTGTAGATCGCGGGGTACAACCTGAGCCTTAGCAGCTATGACTTCTTTACCGATAAGATGTATTGGGCCCACTGCAGATATCCGGCTGGGTGACGGGGAGTTAAGCCAATATTGTATGGTTGTCCCCAAGGGCGCAACTCGCCCTGAAATATACGCCGTCCCAGGATATCCAAAGCCATCGGCGGCTGCACGGGTATTGCGGCCAAAGAAGGTTGGAGACAACCCTTTGAGGTCCAGTTGACCTCCTCCACGGCATAGTTCACCATAGGTGCGTCAGCATAATGGATCGCCGAAATAAGCTCTGAAGGTGCTGCGCCAGAAAAGCTACGCCGACCCTTGATGATCTGATTGTACCACGTTCCCCATAGATGAAGGTTCTTCCACTCTGGGTCATGATCCTTGATCAGTGCAAAAACTTCCTGGTCTACTGGCGCGTCAGCAAATGCACTCTCCGGACGAACAAAGGGGAATGAAGTGTCGAAAGACATAGTGCCTGCATGAAAAAAAACAAAAAATTAGCCATCGATGCTACAGTTCAAGTTTTGGTACGGGTACTTTAAATTCGTACCGCACTGCAATGCAGTAGAAAGGGACCAAGGGGGACCCACATAATCTAGATGATGGCTCAACATTAATAAAACAGTCTCATCATGTGACGAGACAGTTATTAAATGGGGAAATCCTAAAAGGATTCTCATTTAATGAGTACCCCTCGGGCCAACGAGTAAATCTCTCTTGAGAGCAGCGCTCTACAACAGAGTGACATCTGTGAACTCTGATGATGAAGGGAATAAAAAATCCCTCAAGAAAAATTCTGAAGAGCCATACTCTGTAAAGATGATGGAATAACCCATCAGGAAACCTAAAAGTTAAGCTTTTAATGAATTAAAAATTCCGAGATCTTCAAGATCTATGAACAAGCTCTAAGAGTTCTTCATGAAAGATTAACAAATCTACATGATTTGAAAAAAGCAAAGCTCTGTTAATAGGATAAGAAACCCTAAGAAAGATCACTTTAGATCTATGAAGAGCAAAGCTCTATTGAGAAACCCTAAAAATCTATATGATTTAAAAAGAGCAAGGCTCTGTTAATGGGTGAAATCCTACATTACAAAGTAATCCTGTCAAAGATTTAATCTTTACCTGAAATTTTCGACAGGGTTCTGTCTCTAAGAGAAGTTCTTAAAACAAAGAGTTGTGCTCTAAAGGAGAATTAATTCTCGGAAAAACAAACAAGAAGATGAACAGAGGTCATCTTAAGGGCTAAAGGCCCTATTTATAGGCACTGAGAGTCGTTTCAACTTCTAAGTTGATCTAATGATGCAGATGCTACCACCGCTGCACTCACGTGTCAGCCACGTGAGCGCAACGGTGGGGGGGGCATTTGTTTCCCCCAATCAGAGCAAAGCTCTGTTCAAATTTTAAAATTTGAAATGAAGCAGCGCTCACGTGCAAAGCACGAGTGCACCAGCGCCAAGTGCGCCAGCGCTCTGAAGCACCGCTTACGTGCAAAGCACGAGAGCGCCAATGCCAAGAGTGCCAGCGCTCTGAAGCAGCGCTCACGTGCAAATTAAAAAGAAGCGCCTCAGCGCTCTAAGATTGGTGCTTAGTGCCAAGCGCGCCACGTGCTCCTCATGTATGCGCTACTTAACAGAAGTGCTCTGCGCTCCAAGACTGGCGCTTAGCGCCAAGCGCGCCACGTGCTCCTCACGTGTGCGCTACTTAACAGAAGCGCTCTGCGCTCATTGACTGGCGCTCGTGCCAAACGCGCTACGTGCTCCTCACGTGTGCATTATTTAACAGAAGCGCTCTGCGCTCATTTTCTAGCGCTCAGCGCCAAGCGCGCCATATGCTCCTCACGTGTGCGCTATCTCACAGGAAGTGCCTTAGCGCTCTAAATCTGGCGCTCAGTGCCAAGCGCGCCACGTGCTCCTCACGTGTGCGCTGAGAGAACACAACGTGTTCTTTAAATAAAAGCCTCAGAGCTATAATGGGTTCTCAGCACTCACTAAAAGACAAAAACTATTATCAAAATCCAAACCAATGCTCAACATTGTTAAATAAAAAAGGACTGAGCCTAATTAAATGTCCAATATTTTAACTGAATGAGCCGAGCCCAAGTTGGCCACAGATCCCTAATTCAGATTAATTGAGCCCATATGCTCATAAATCTTTGATATTAATCCTAAAGTGGACTACAGATCTCCCAACCAATATTGGTTCAAGGGTATATCTTTTCACTCCTCTGATATTTGTCGTTGTAATCCTTCAACATCTTCAGAGAGATGACGGGTCCCGACAACCAGACATTCCATGGACTGTGGGGTCCTTAAACTCATGGACTATGATGTCCTTAAACTTTACGGACTGTGAGGTCCTTAAACTCATAGACTATGATGTCTTTAAACTTTACAGACTATGACTTGTTTAAACTACGGACTATGGCGTCCTTAAACTTAATGGACTATGATGTCCTTAAACTTATGGACCGCAACATCCCTAAACTAAAACAATAGAGTCCAAATGCTCTTTTGTTGGATCTAAATGATCCTGTTAAGTAGATCTTAGTCTAAAATTAGACTAAAGTATCCTTAACAAACGTTTAAGTTGATTTTAGTCTCAAATGAGGTTAACGATCCTTAAACCCAACCCAAAACCAAATCTAAGAAAATACGGATTTGGATCAATCTACGCCTTACGGGTGACAACATAAATTAGTCTCCGTATACAATCCACGGGCAACAAAAAATAAAACAAACATACACGACACGAAGTGACCATCTGCAGAAGGAGAAAGTGGTTACCGCGATACGGTAGCGTAATTAACTGCAGGGGCTTGCGCCTGTAGGGAAGAGTGTCCCCACAATCAAAAACCCCTCAAATGAGGGGGAATCTGACGAAGTCTGCTATATCGGCCGTATCCGTCTAAACCTTCGATACATGGTGCCATAAATCAACTTAGCATCTTCGGAGAGGTGGACGGAAAAAACCAAATAGCATCTGCCCCCAAAATTCAAGCCGGACGTCCCAACGTCCCGGTCGCGTCTTTCGGCGGCGAATAATGACCCGTTAGGTAAGTCTTGAGTCACTGTTCTCTTTTTATTTCTCAATCCCGTTGAGCTTCTTCTGACAACATTTTGTTTGTAGATGCAGTGAACGCTGAGATTGTGCCACCTAAAGCACCTCCGGTCGCCGCCATGACGGTTGTTGTTCCCTTGCCTTCTCCTATGTCCTCCGAAATGCTGGAAGGTATAGGTTTGCGATTTATTTAGTTTAACTGTAGACACCATCTTCCTTGTATTGACAATATCTTGTCGCAACTCTGCAGGAGTACTTTTCGACCATCTATACCAGGTGTTGAACCCGCATTTCTCCTTCCAGTCGGAAGTCATTCTGCCTCCTAGTACTGGTCAGTATATCCTTCAGCTATTGTTCCCTCCTTTCTTTTATGAATAACCGTATTGTTGCTAAGTCTTCTTTGCCTTGATCGCAGAGTTACGGATTGGAGGAGGGGATGAGAGAATAGCCGAGCCTCTGGTACTCCTAATTTTGCCACCTGCCACAACCGGTATAGTAGACTCCATCGTTCGTATATTTTCTTTACCTCTCGAGTCGACATTTGACTATAATTTGTTTTGCAGCAATCGCACCAGCTCCAGCTCCCTTTGAGTCTCGTATCCCAATGCTGGCAGGGCCCTTTGCTAAATGCCCATCTTCCAGGGGCACTGCGACTAGCCTGCGAATGTTGAGCGAATTCATCGAGGATCTTGACGCCGAGTCCCTCGCATTCGCTACAGATTTTGCTGCTGAGGTTAATCCTTTACTGGCGACGCTCGTGAACTTCCATGACGAATGTGTCATCGAGTCTTGGGTTAATTACTGCAGAAAAATCGAGGCCTGCCTGCATGAGATTGAGCTCAAGCTTCCCGCTCCTGAAGTATCATCTTTGAACTCCCAGCGGGCTGCGTGGGTCGAGAGTAGTGTTCCTTTCACCCGCCATTTTGAACAAGAGGCGACCCTGAGGCGAAAGGAACATGAGGTAGCTTCAAGCGAATCTACTCGGTTACGCGCTTAGATCGAAGCGAATGCCGGGCAGTTAAAAGCTGTCTTCGATAATCTCCAGCGATGCATTTCGGATGGGTTGACGCTGAGGCAGACGCTTGACTCTACCGAGCGGGTCGTGCAAGACTGCGAAGCTGCCCTGCTAGAAACTGATGAAAAGCTTTCATCCTGTCTAAGGCAGCGAACTCAAGTTGAAGCGGAGTTGGCCGCGATGGCTGACCACGAGAAGGGATTGAGAGGAGTGCGCGAGCAGCTGGCTGATTTGTTGAAGACGCCTCCCCCTCAATAACCATCTTTGTACCCCTTTTTTACTGTAAACTTGCGGTTTATGAATAACATGTATTCATTTTGATTCCTTTGTGAAATGTATTTTGTATTCACTTAAATTCATGAATAAAAGAAGTATTTTATCTCATACTATCATCTTCTTTTCTTTGTAGTGTCATTGGCATGTGAGTTTAGCAAATGTGGCCTACAGATGTAGATAACAGTTCATCTTGAACTCCTTGTAGGGTAGTGATGGCTAAGGAAACAGGTTCAGGTTTGCTGCCTAAGACTTTTCAACTTTATGAGCCGTGAGGGTCTCAGAAAGACTTTTCTCCCTACGAATTGAGAGGATGCCGTAGGTGTATTTTCTCCTTAGGAATCGTGAGAATTCCTAAGTGTGTTTTCTCTTGAGAGTCATAAGGATCTCACAAGAGAATTTTCTCCCTTACAAGTCGAGAGGACTCGTAAGTGGTTGTTTCCCTTCTTGTCGATATTCAACTTAGGAGAGTGTGGCCCATGGATAGTATACAATAGTCCATCTTGGACCTCCTTGCAGGGCAGCGATGGCTTAGGAAGCAGGTTCAGATCTGCCGCCTAAGACTTTTCAATTTTATGAGCCGTGAAGGTCTCATAAAGACTTTTCTCCCTACGAGTCGTGAGGATCCCGTAGGTGTATTTTTTCCTTAGGAATCGTGAAGATTCCTAAGTGCGTTTTCTCTTGAGAGTCGTAAGGATCTCACAAGAGAATTTTCTTTTGTGCGAGTTTAGAGGTTCGTGGGTTGACTTGTTTCCGAGTCGAAGCATTGCTCCGACGGGGAGGTCATTGGCTGACTTGTTTCCGAGACAGAGCTTTGTTCCGGCGGGGAGGTCATCGGTTGACTTGTTTCCAAGACGGAGCGTTGTTCCAGCGAGGAGGTCATTGGCTGACTTGTTTCCGAGACGGAGCGTTTGTTCCGGCGGGGAGGTCATTGGCTGACTTGTTTCCGAGACAGAGCGTTGTTCCGGTGGAGAGGTCATTGGTTGACTTGTTTTCGAGACGGAGCTTTGTTCCGGTTGGGAGGTCATTAGCTGACTTGTTTCCGAGACGGAGCGATGTTCCGGCGGGGAGATTATTGGCAGACTTGTTTTCGAGACGGAGCGTTGTTCCGGCGGGGAGGAGCGATGTTCCGGCGGGGAGGAGCGATGTTCCGGCGGGGAGATCATTGGCTGACTTGTTTCCGAGAAGGAGCGTTGTTCCGGCAGGGAGGTCATTGGCTGACTTGTTTCCGAGACGGAGTGTTGTTCCGGCGGGGAGGTCATTGGCTGACTTGTTTCCGAGACGGAGCGTTGTTCCGGCGGGGAGGTCATTGGCTGACTTGTTTCCGAGACGGAGCGTTGTTCCGGCGGAGAGGTCATTGGCTGACTTGTTTCCAAAACGGAGCGTTTGATCCAGCGGGGAGGTCATTGACTGACTTGTTTCCGAGACGGAGCGTTGTTACGGCGGGGAGGTCATTGGCTGACTTGTTTCTGAGACGGAGCGTTTGTTCCGGCGGGGAGGTCATTGGCTGACTTATTTCCGAGACGGAGCATTGTTCCGATAGGGAGGTCATTGGTTGACTTGTTTCCGAGACGGAGCTTTGTTCCGGCGGGGAGGTCATTGGCTTACTTGTTTCCGAGATGGAGCGTTGTTCCGGTGGGGAGGTCATTGGTTGACTTGTTTCCGAGACGGAGATTTGTTCCGACGGGGAGGCCATTGGCTGACTTGTTTTCGAGACAGAGCGTTGTTCCGGCGGGGAGGTCATTGGCCGACTTGTTTCCGAGACAGAGCTTTGTTCCGGTGGGGAGGTAATTGGCTGACTTGTTTCCGAGACGGAGCGTTGTTCTGGTGGGGAGGTCATTAGCTGACTTGTTTCCGAGACGAAGCGTTGTTCCGGCGGGGAGGTCATTGGCTGACTTGTTTCCGAGACGGAGCATTGTTCCGGCGGGGAGGTCATTGGCTGACTTGTTTCCGAGACGGAGCGTTGTTCCGGTGGTCAAAGGCTGACCTATTTCCGAGACGGAGCGTTTGTTCCGGCAGGGAGGTCATTGGCTGACCTGTTTCTGAGACGAAGCGTTTGTTCCGGTGGGGAGGTCATTGGCTGACTTGTTTCCGAGACGAAGCGTTGTTCCGGCAGGGAGGTCATTGGTTGACTTATTTCCGAAATGGAGCTTTGTTCCGGCGGGGAGGTCATTGGCTGACTTGTTTCCGAGATGGAACGTTGTTCCGGTGGGGAGGTCATTGGTTGACTTTTTTTGAGATGAAGCTTTGTTCCGGCGGGGAGGTCATTGGCTGACTTGTTTCCGAGACGGAGCGTTGTTCCGGCGGAGAGGTCATTATCTGACTTGTTTCCGAGACGGAGCATTGTTTCGGCGGGGAGGTCATTGGCTGACTTGTTTTCGGGTCAGAGCGTTGTTCCGGCGGGTAGATCATTGGTTGACTTGTTTCCACTTTTTGCGGTGTCGAGAAGGAACGCTGTGTTGATCTTCTGCGATGCGGATGTTGCTGTCGAGATCTGACTCTCTCTTTGACAGAGTTTGTTGGTGTTAGTGTATATGCCCTAGGGGCCATTATTGTATCAAACTTGTATGTATATTACTTAATGGAAGCTTGGGATATTCACAGTTGTATATACAGTCTTGCTAAAAATGGTAGTATGCTACTTGGTTTGTATCTACTTTAATATGTACATATGTTTCTTGTAACGTATCACTTATACATATTAGTAGAGCCCATAGGATCTTTGCTTGGTTACCAGTGTTGTGATGGCAGTCACACTAGTGGGGGCTGGTTAGTCTATAAGCAACATCCTATACTTGTCCCTAGTCGTAGGATTATTGAGACAGGGCATCGATATTCTAGAGTAGACTAAGTGTGTACGCTTCTCATCCCAGTTGGGGAGATGGTCTGTCCCACAGCCATCAGTACGTCGTACTGGAGATAGTATACAGGTGCTCGTTAGGTTACGGGTACACCGGACAGGACTCGCAGGGGAACTGATTGGTTGGTATTATACCCGTCGTCAGTTAACAGTTCCCAGGTGACATGAGTACAGCATAGTCCGCAGACTTGACACTGCTACTTCGCCTCGAGTGTATCCCACTGTTCTTAGATTGCTACCCTACCACGGCTCAAAGGAGTCGTGTAAACAGGTAGCAGTTGGGTGCAGTCCCGAGCACTTGGAGGCAGTGGCGGTTAGACAGGATTCGTCTCTCCCGGTATTTGGAGTTGATATCGTGCTGTGTCAGAGAGCCATTACGCAAAGTCCCTGGCCAGGGCAAGCGAGATTTACTGGTAGGTTCCAGTAGTTTTCTCAGGGTGTAATGGGCTACGCTCCGACACGACTTATACCGCTATTAGGGGACTGACGCTTGCCCCCCTAGGCTCAATATGCGATAGTCTTAGACAAACAGACCGGACTGTAAGGAGATTGTCACATCAGGCTCAGTAGGAGTTCAGATGGGTTTCCTCATCGGCTTTCTTATCGACATCTACCTGGGGACCGTTACGTACAGCTAGTGCCGCTTGCGGTCTGTGGTTAAACCCACTGCCAGCGTAGTGTCGAGTCTTTAGAGTCCCACACAGAGAGTTTCCCTGCTCTAGGCGAAATGATATAGAGGTCGTATGGTTTTACGACAAGGGTTCAGACGCATACGTGTTTAAACGCAAATACGGCGTTCGGACAGTTTTTACTAGCCGACTTTGGTTTAAGCCAGATTCTAGTATAAGGTTATTGGATTTATACAGTCTAAAGTTTTTCCGTGTTTTCACGGATTGGAGGGGCGTTCTCGTAATTTTCCGGGAAGCTTCTAGAAGCATGGTGACATGGGGGTTAAGGTGGCATAAGCATTTATTGCTTAATGACTCATTTGTATGATTCATCCATGGAGTTAATGCTTCATTTATGAAGCTAATGACTCATGAGATGAATCACACAAGGTGAATGCATCAACCATGATGATTAATCATATATATTATTTATTTGATAAATTGTTATGGTTGATATATTCTAATGAGTTCATTTTTCAATATCATTCTTATCATCACCTTCTCTCTTCTCAAGCTCTCTCATTCTTGAAACCCTAACCCTAACCTCTCATGTGTTGAGATCAAGGGTTAGCTAGACTAATACATCCATAACCTCACTCTATATCCCCTAGGTAGCTTAGATTAGCACTTTGAGCAAACTAGTTATCTCAAGTTAGAGATCAAGCTTGTAGTAGGAGCTCTCGGGTGGATCATCTTTGATTCGAGGAGGCCGTTGAGGTGCCGATGTTCCAAGGAGCCTACAAGGAGTGGAGGACCGCGATGAAGACCCGAAGGACAAGTAACGTGAGGTATAACTTCGAATCCGAATAGTTAAACCTTTCGTAGTTTGCTAGTAACTGTTTAGAAACGATTCATGCGCTCAAGTCCGTGTTACGAAGATTTGATAATCGTTTTTCATATATTCCGCCTCCCCGCAAGTTCGTGGGGTGCATGACATGGACTTACAGTGGTATCAGAGCCAACTAAACCATTACTAGCTTGTTAGCAACTAATTAGAAGTTCGATCGACGGAAAACATGAAAACGAAACACCCCAAACCCTAACAGTTTCTGTAAATTTTAAACGTGTCTAAATTTTTTTTTGATATGCCTTAAAATTCACAGCTGGGTATTATAAGAGTTCTGGGAAAATACGAGGACACAACTCGGCAAGACGGCCGCGGAACCGCGGCCAAATGGTGCTGTTGGCCGCGGATCCGCCGCCGAGTCAACGCCGAGTTGACTCGGAGTTTCACAGTAATTCATAGTTTCTGGTGTTTTGTTTTCCTGTATATTCTGTTTTCTACCCAAGTTACTTCAGTACAGGTTTGCTTTTGGGGTAGACATGGATAAAGGTTGTCGATCGATCTTCTAAATTAATTGCTAATTGGGTTTTTATCTGTAATGTTTAATGTGTTCGTAAACCTCCCCTAACTGATAGTATGTCGGTTGGCAGGGGGTTGCACATTTCTGTAATGTTTACTGTTTGTGTATATGGACTTGATTGGAGTGTTGAGATGATTAGCCGGAGTTTGAGATGGGTTTAATATTCATTCATTCAATGTAAATGTAATATGATGTAATATTCTTTTGCGGGGCGCATCCAGTTTGCGGTTGTAGCCACCGTTGTATTATTTCTTTTTACTGTTTTTACTCCTAGGATAGACCCAAGGCGGGGTACACAAACTACCGGGTACTGTAAGTCTACGCTAGTGCCCCGGCAGTCTACAGACGCCAAATGCGGAACAAAAACTTTTTAACTGGCGCTATCGTATACTTTAACCCGGATCTGCCATTATTGCTAAACTAACAAACTGTAGAGAGTGTAGAATGGTTATACCGAACGATCCGAGTCCTTCGTTCTTCAACCATCATCCCACGCTCCGTTGCGGCTGCTCCGATCTCGTCGATCCCCGATCTCCTCGTCGAGGTGGCACCACATGTCGGTTCTTTAAACGGGCTCCCGCCTCTGACTCGAGGCAACTCGATCGTCAAGTTTGCTAAAAGAGACGACCAAGATTGATGTAGAGAATGAGTAGATGACTTTGTCTCACTTCGTCCAAATCCGTGGACGATCGGTTAATGAAGTTGCCGAAGGAATCGGGTGATGGAATGAAATGGACTGTGAAATTCCATACACCGATAAAACCTATCATATCTTTTCTACAAATGAAATCAATCTCTCTCTCTCTCAAATAGATGGCCGGCCACTTATTATAGAAGAGGGAGGTGATGGTAGGAGGAGGGAGGTGACCACAACAAGAAGCTTATCATGAACAAATATCTTAACCAATCCAAAACACATTAATGCAAATGGTGATTCAAATAAACACCTCATCTAGCCATTAATGAAACCATTAATGCACTAATGAGTCATATGCCTCATCATCACTTCTAGAAGCTTCTAGAATGATGACTCACTCATATCTGAAGAAAAGATAAATCCGTCTTTAACCGAATGTTAAAAGACGGCTGATAGAAAACTGGAAACTGGCAACTTCCAAAAGTGATCCTGAAACGACTTTCAGGAAAACCCCGAAACTGTATAAATATACCCGCATTTGTATTACGACCGAATACAAATGCAACTGAGACAAAGATATTATACCTACTCAATATAATACTCGGATCCGGCTTAAACCAAAGCCGACTAGTATCATCTGCCCGAAAACTGACACGTGCGTAAACGCACGTGCATTTTCCGAACCCTGCCATAAAACCATACGGCCTCTACAACGTTTCGCCCGAACTTGGGAAACTGTCTGTGGGGGACTCTAATGACTCGTCAGCACCCTGGCAGTGGGTTTAACCACAAACCGTCAGCGGCACTAGCAATGCGTAACGGCTGCCCATGGACTGACCTCAAGGGATGCCGATGAGCGCACTCATCCGGAAAACCCTACTGAGCCTAACAGTGACAATGTATATACAGTCCGGTCCGTTCGTCAATGAGTATCGCATATCTGCCTAGGGGGCTAGTAACGTCAGACCCCCAATAGCAGTATAAGTCGTGTCGGAGTGAAGCCCAATTACACCCTGAGATACTACTGGAGTACCTACCAGTAAATCTCATGCCATGGCCATGGACTTTGTGTAATGGCTCTCCTAGACACAGCACGACCTCGCCCCCAATACCGGGAGAGACGAATCCCCTGCCGATCCGCTCACGTGCCTCCATATGGCTCGGGACTGTACCCAAAAGCTACCTGTTTGCACGACTCCTTTGAGCCGTGGTAGGGTAGAAATCAAAGCACAGTGGGAACTCACACGAGACAAATGACGACCTCAGGTCGATGAACTAACCTATACACATGTCACCAGGGAACTGCTATCTGACGATAGGTATAGTACTAACTAGCAGATTCCCAGCGAGTCATGTCCGGTGTACTCATAACCCAATGAGCACCTGTATACATCTTAGGTGATCTAACTGACACCAGTGGCTTGTGAGACCGGCCACCGCCCCTCGTCGGGGTCTCGACTGTACACACTAGTCTACTCCGGAGTATCGATGCCCTGTCTCGAAACTCCCACGACTAGGGACTACAATTAAGGATATGCATATAAACTACCCAACTCTCACGTATATGATCGCCATCATACTGTTGGTAGTAAAGCAAGATCCTAAGGGCTCTATCAAAGTGTAACATGCAATCAGTCACCTGAACATGTACACGACTGATAAAGGCAAACCAGATAGCATACTATCATCTCGAGTAAGACTGTCCTACCGGGATAGGTCCTCCGCAATCATTGCAATCACGTACCTGCGATCCAATAATTGACTATGAGGGCACTATCTCCAACAATCTCCCACTTGCACTCAAGGCTAATATTGCGATGTCGACTACTCACAGCCCGTGTGAAACCGAACATCCAACTCCACTACTAATCAGTTTCACAAAGCCCGTTTGTAAAACTATTGTGTTCGAGAAATAGCCTCAGTGAGTGGATCCGCCTAGAAGTATCTTTCTATATCTCTCTTAATCTCAAGTTCGCGGAGAAAACCATCTCCCGAATTGAGTAATACCTGTCTTAGAACATGTCTGGATATCTGATGGGACCTTAGTTCATAAATGAACTCCATATCCAAACTTCTTAGACTGAATCGATCACTGAACCTAATCAGTATCGGGCACCTTGCTTCCCACAGTATCCTCTTGGACCACCTGTCCATAATACTGTCCCTCTTCGTCAAAAGGAAAAACTAAAACTCTGACAATCACTCTATCATCCATGTCACCTTTGAAGCCTGGAATGATAACCGTCTCTCGAAAGAGGCTGCCGTTATCAAATCCGTAGAACATGTACCAATGTTCTAAAACTGCTTCCTTATGTTTCTCCAGGATTGGATTAATACAAACTTATTGCATCTAGTGCAAAAACAACATTTGGTGTGGTACTTGACATCTCATGATTGACTCAATTGCCTAAGCAAGTGATCTGCCAATCATGCACATCCCTCTCCCCTTTAGTCTGTAAGACACCTTTAGAGAGGGCGACTCCATCACCTGCAGGTACACCATCATGCTAGGAGTCAACTATTCCAAAAACCATTAGAATATCTGTCAAAGTACCCACTTTGGGAAACTACCCAAATCCAGATCTAAAACCATAGATCTAGAAACCAAAATGTCAAATATTATATCCATATCCTGTCTGGAGAAACAACTGTGTGACGACTACAGTACAACCGATCGTAGTATAGGAATTTTACTTCCTACTCTGTGTATGTCATCCATATACCATGACATCACACCCTACTACCTTCTTAACTGATCCATCCCCTATTCTGATTGAAGTCAAACCCATGACTGTCACATCAAAATCAGATGATCTATCTCCGCTATAACTGCTCTAGTCTATAAATAGACATAAGCTACTTGCCCACCATGCTTCCGTTGCTCCCACTGACTACGACAACCCTCCTACCGGGTCTCATATCCTGGAACAACAGTAGTGTCAAGTCTGGGTAGATAAGAACCTCCCTGTCACCGTCCTTGAGCCTACCGAAGTACCTCTCGGGTGTCTGAGGTTACCTACCGTACCTGCGGAGTGGCTATTGGAATGTCAAACCTGATTGAATGTATAGGTCCTATTAAATTTTCCGTAATCGTTCGCGGTTCTGGAATCACTTCTAGTTCTACCATACTCCCACTACTGTTTTCTGAAAAAGATCCATTTTTACTAAAACTGTGGCGAGTCAAGAACAATATCACTATTGATCTTCCAAATGGTAGAATATCAACCCTCGTCATAGCCAGGGTCAACCCACAAACAGCCACTACAGAAACGTGCCCTGAGTTATCCAGTGTCTGGTTTTAATCATAAGCTGGACAACTCCTCGTACCTTAATATCTTTTAAGGTACAAACTATTCTATATCCAATATAGAAACTTTGGCACTTATTTAATTGGAACCAAGATTCAATCCATGCAGCTGTCTCCAGTGCATATCAACTTAATGGAAAGAGGCTAATCAGCATTACTCAACTTAGGAATCCATCCAATTATGAGTAACCTGAAAGAGAAAGACGTTTCTCAAAACCATCACTATCGTCTGAATACCAATCACAAGAATCTACATCTTCGATCTCTTTGAAGAATCCCGATACTTGTGATACCTGGTTCTCTACTTTATTCTTATACCCACAACTTCTCAAAACTTAGACCTTGTATTTCTACGAAACACTCGTCTAAATACAAGAGAAGTTATAAGTAAACAGAACATAGTACGAGGACCTACCCCTTTGTCCTGATGGACACTTGGACAACATACAATACTCTGTATAAGTCCGCTGAGTTAAACAACTCAAAACCTGTGCGTTGTAGGTGGAAAACTGTACCCTGGCGATTTCCTCAAATATCACCAATTACAACGAATTCCGATATAATGAGGATGATCACCTAATTCCCAATATCTTACTCCCACTCATCATCTGTAAAACCATACAGATATGAGAATGAAACCTGGTAAATACATACCCTTGGAGTAAGTGTCTAATCGGGAAAACAGTTTTTCCTTTAACAATGCACTGAAACATGAAAATGTTTCGTAGGGGTATCCTGGTATTCATAGCAATGCCTCTTCCATAATCCAATTCATGACTTCAACCGTATATTTTATTGCCGTCTCTCCAAATCCCTTTATTTGTCTTTAGTCGTTACCTTCTGTACACCATCGTTAGGCTAAATGGTTTTCTTCCTTCCCTACCGTTCGGCACCAGCCTATGGTTTGGAAGAAGACTATCCAGTAAGCATAATAGGTGTACCCTCCTAAACTAAGGAGTACTCGCATCTCGAGAGAAGGTGACGATAAAAGACAACTGAATAATACCTTATTCTTTTAAAGGTGAAATAGGAGTGGCGATGAAGTACGCGGTTTTGGTCGTGAATGATATCAGTCGCAATTTACTTTGCCCTCTTTCTAATCCCTTTATTTTGTCTTTACATATTACCTTCTGCACACCCTACTTAGGCTAATTGGTTTTCTTTATTCCCTACCTTTCGGCACCAGCCTATGGTTTGAAATAAGACTATCCAATAAGCGTAATAGGTGTACTCTCCTAAACCAAGGAGCTCTCGCAACCTGAGAGAAGGTGATAATAAAAGACAACTGAATAAACCAATTCTATTTCTCCTGAACCTGGATCCATCCTCGAAGAAGTCCCTTCGAGTTCGTATATAACCATACGATGGATCTATCCAATGGAAGTGGATATCCGTAGTAATACGGGTGTTCTGAGAAATACAAAGGGTAGAAGAAGGAGTGGCAATGACTTATGCAACTCAGACAATCCAAAAGCCAGTATTTTAAGAAGGTTCGGTCAACCTGGTCACTGAGTCATAGTCTAGGGTCGGTCAAAGGTTGCTGCCAAAGAGAGAGAGAGAAAAGAAACACTCTGCGTGCACTCTAACCTAGATCAGAATGGTCATCACTTTATCTAATCCGGAAACCACCCACTGTCCTGTCAAATTCTCCTCCAAACCTAAAGAAGAATCAATCGGGATCACCCGAAGAGTAAACCAACTCAGCAGTGGGAATCAGGATCCAACTCTCATCGCATGATAACGTGATGGAATGCATCCACGTTACTCATACTCCAGAAGGTATGCGCATACCCGGCAAGTTTCAGTTTCTTTAGAAACTCCTGATATAGTTTTTGCCCCATGCTCTTATAACCTTGGCGTTAGGTCAAAATGTCATAAGTCACATGCCAAGTTCTACCCATCACTATCTTGTTAATTTGAACCCACCCGCACATGCCCTTGGCGTTAGGTCAAAATGGCAGAATGGCTGTCCCAAACCAACTCATCTATCTATGCAACAATTGAATACCCAGCAGCTACCAAACATTATGCCTTGGCGTTAGGTCAAAATACATAGCTTGAATACTACTGAATACCCAAAAGAAGTGACGGAGGGCTACGGCTGGTTTTTGGCGAAAAAACCTTTAGCGTAGTGAACTTGATATCGCTGAAGGAACCTGATAGCTTTTTAAAATATAGTGGCGAAAACCTTTTGCTAAAGAGGTCACTCCCAGTAAAGGGATCTCGGCTCTTTCCTCGTGGAATGAGGTGCAGGATATTCCACTGAATACCGCTATGCAAAGCAACTTGTAATCGACTATAGTGAAGTTATTACTCTGACGCAAACTTCTGTCCAAGGGGTCAGTCCCGGTGAAGGGATATCGGCCCTTGCCCCGTCGAATGAGGTGCAGGATATTCCACTGAATACCGCTATGCATAACAAAAGAAAACGTCTTTGCAATAACACTTTTTAAATTGTTCCAACAACTGTATACAGGTTTGTTTTTACTTTGCGTTGATCAGAATCAACGCAGTCCCATCATTTAATCACACCAGAAAAGAACGAAAATAAAATGTACGTATATGCCATCCGCATTCGTCACTGGGTTCCGTCATCACTCGTTAGGTTACTTAACTAACGACAGAGCGGGGACTGGACTAGCGCGGGTGTAAAACATATACAACATCTAATAGTATATAAACCAATATACAATAATCGCTCCAGGCGTGATAGTATGCAACATTACAGAAAAGTAATAAGCATCACAGAACAATACAGATAATCTGGGATCCCCGAGTTTCACAGAGCCGCTGCTGAAACTCGACGTTCCCCTGTCGTGTGGATAGCCTGTGCAATGAAACCTAGACCCCTACGGGTGCGGCAAGTTACCCGCCAAAACCTGAAGCGAGGCAGTCCCCCACAGCATAGTGAATGGAACACCCGGCACTTCACGGAATCCGGTAAGCTTGGGCACCCCTCCTTGGGTCAACCTGTACCCCCTATGAGTGCGGCGAATAGTCTGCCAATTCTAGAGTGGGACCCCTCTGCCTCTCAAAGCCATGAGATGCGGACCCGTTGCCCTCCCGAACCCGGCTATCCGTGCACTCCGTCTTGGGGTAAAACCTAGTATAGTTATGAAAAATAGTACAATAGGTACATCGACCGCAACCAGGTCGTGCCCCAAAAGAATATTATACAACAGGCAGTGACGGCAGTCCACAAGTTGGACGCTCGCCCCGCAATATCAAATGTACAAATAAACTCAATCTGTACTACCATTGCACACTGCTATCCACCATGACAAATCCGCAACATCACAGCACAACACAGAACATCAACGCGAATGTCACGTTCGCAAACCCGTCTAAAAGAACTATAGCAATCAAACGCGGTTTACCGATCAAATGACATTCCCGGTCGGAGATATAATGTAAGCACTGTAAACTAACGTGTTTAAATTACGATCGACCAAAGACCAAATATCAAAAAGTGGCCCCCACAGCTTACTGGTGAACAGTAACAAAATCTGGGCGCAAATGATATATACCAAAAACCCCAAAATCCAACAGAGAACCTACTGACAAAATTTGGGAGCACGTGCTCCCCACGTGGCCGCGGAAGCGCGGCCAAACCATGGGTTTGGCCGCCTTTCCGCGGCAGCTTGGAGGAGTCACGACCCCAAATTTTGTTGTGACTCTTAAAAATGCCTGCTCGGATTTTTAAGACATCCAGAAATAATTTTTGAGACCATTTAAAATTAACAGAAACTGTCGGCTTGGATTTTTGCAGTTTTCGATTTCCGGTCGGATCGATGTTTTAAACGCGTTAGCACAAGTTAGCATAGCAAAATGGTTAGGCTCTGATACCACTGTAAGTCTACGCTAGCGCCCCGGCAGTCTACAGACGCCAAATGCGGAACAAAAACTTTTTAACTGGCGCTATCGTATACTTTAACCCGGATCTGCCATTATTGCTAAACTAACAAACTGTAAAGAGTGTAGAATGGTTATACCGAACGATCCGAGTCCTTCGTTCTTCAACCATCATCCCACGCTCCGTTGCGGCTGCTCCGATCTCGTCGATCCCCGATCTCCTCGTCGAGGTGGCACCACATGATCGGTTCTTTAAACGGGCTCCCGCCTCTGACTCGAGGCAACTCGATCATCAAGTTTGCTAAAAGAGACGACCAAGATTGATGTAGAGAATGAGTAGATGACTTTGTCTCACTTCGTCCAAATCCGTGGACGATCGGTTAATGAAGTTGCCGAAGGAATCGGGTGATGGAATGAAATGGACTGTGAAATTCCATACACCGATAAAACCTATTATATCTTTTCTACAAATGAAATCAATCTCTCTCTCTCTCTCAAATAGATGGCCGGCCACTTATTATAGAAGAGGGAGGTGATGGTAGGAGGAGGGAGGTGACCACAACAAGAAGCTTATCATGAACAAATATCTTAACCAATCCAAAACACATTAATGCAAATGGTGATTCAAATAAACACCTCATCTAGCCATTAATGAAACCATTAATGCACTAATGAGTCATATGCCTCATCATCACTTCTAGAAGCTTCTAGAATGATGACTCACTCATATCTGAAGAAAAGATAAATCCGTCTTTAACCGAATGTTAAAAGACGGCTGATAGAAAACTGGAAACTGGCAACTTCCAAAAGTGATCCTGAAACGACTTTCAGGAAAACCCCGAAACTGTATAAATATACCCGCATTTGTATTACGACCGAATACAAATGCAACTGAGACAAAGATATTATACCTACTCAATATAATACTCGGATCCGGCTTAAACCAAGCCGACTAGTATCATCTGCCCGAAGACTGACACGTGCGTAAACGCACGTGCATTTTCCGAACCCTGCCATAAAACCATACGGCCTCTACAACGTTTCGCCCGAACTTGGGAAACTGTCTGTGGGGGACTCTAATGACTCGTCAGCACCCTGGCAGTGGGTTTAACCACAAACCGTCAGCGGCACTAGCAATGCGTAACGGCTGCCCATGGACTGACCTCAAGGGATGCCGATGAGCGCACTCATCCGGAAAACCCTACTGAGCCTAACAGTGACAATGTATATACAGTCCGGTCCGTTCGTCAATGAGTATCGCATATCTACCTAGGGGGCTAGTAACGTCAGACCCCCAATAGCAGTATAAGTCGTGTCGGAGTGAAGCCCAATTACACCCTGAGATACTACTGGAGTACCTACCAGTAAATCTCCTGCCATGGCCATGGACTTTGTGTAATGGCTCTCCTAGACACAGCACGACCTCGCCCCCAATACCGGGAGAGACGAATCCCCTGCCGATCCGCTCACGTGCCTCCATATGGCTCGGGACTGTACCCAAAAGCTACCTGTTTGCACGACTCCTTTGAGCCGTGGTAGGGTAGAAATCAAAGCACAGTGGGAACTCACACGAGACAAATGACGACCTCAGGTCGATGAACTAACCTGTACACATGTCACCAGGGAACTGCTATCTGACGATAGGTATAGTACTAACTAGCAGATTCCCGGCGAGTCCTGTCCGGTGTACTCATAACCCAATGAGCACCTGTATACATCTTAGGTGATCTAACTGACACCAGTGGCTTGTGAGACCGGCCACCGCCCCTCGTCGGGGTCTCGACTGTACACACTAGTCTACTCCGGAGTATCGATGCCCTGTCTCGAAACTCCCACGACTAGGGACTACAATTAAGGATATGCATATAAACTACCCAACTCTCACGTATATGATCGCCATCATACTGTTGGTAGTAAAGCAAGATCCTAAGGGCTCTATCAAAGTGTAACATGCAATCAGTCACCTGAACATGTACACGACTGATAAAGGCAAACCAGATAGCATACTATCATCTCGAGTAAGACTGTCCTACCGGGATAGGTCCTCCGCAATCATTGTAATCACGTACCTGCGATCCAATAATTGACTATGAGGGCACTATCTCCAACAGGTACTTTGAAGTGTTTAGTGGCCTACTCATATTGTTGAGGGAGACCGCTTCACTTCGGATACTTGGCGGGTAGTTTGCTGTACCTGTAGGGGTCTAGGGTGTGGTAATGGTTATTCATCACAACTGTGTAATCCGTCTTTTATTGCAGGCTCAAAGCAAATGCGGATTGCTAGTAAATCCAATAAAGTTCATCAGTGATCTGGAATTCTTATTATTGCGTCTGACGAATGTACAATATCTATATATGATAGCTATTAGACGTCACTTATGTTTTACACCCGCGCTAGCCCAGCCCCCGCTCTGTCGTTAGTTAAGTAACCTAACGGGTGATGACGGGACCCCGTGGCAAATGCGGATGGCATAAGAGGACGTGGTATTTTCGTTGTTTTCTGCAGATAGGATAAAGATGGGACGCATTATTATAATGCAAAGAAAATAAACCATAGTTTAATCGTTGGAACAAATTTAAAAGAAACCACTCGGTTATTTTAAAAGATCAAAATTTTTAAATTACGGAGCTTTAACCACTCCTTTTAAAAAGTATCAGGTTCCTTCGATTATATTAAGTTCACTACGTTCACGGTTTTGCTAAAACCATTCGTAGCCCTCCGTCATTTCTTATGGATGACCAGTAGTATTCAAGCTATGCTTGTTGGCCCTTAGTCAAGGCATAGTATTTGGTAGCTGCTGGGGTATTCATTTGTTGCATAGATAGATGCGTTGGTTTGGGACAGTCGTATTACTTTGTTGGCCCTTAGTCAAGAGTATGTACGGGTGGGTTCAAATTAACCTGGACAATGACGGGTAGAACTTGACATGTGACTTATGATTTGTTGGCCCTTAGTCAAGGTCATAAGAGCATGGGGCAAAAATCCACATCGGGAATTTCTAAAGAAACTGAAATTTGCAGAGAGATGCATACCATTTTGGAGTTTGATGAATATTGGTAGGCTTCCTTCAATATTATCATACGTTGATATTTTGGATCCCGATCCTACTGAGAGTACAAGCTACTTATCAGGAGATTCGTCACTTAACGATCAATGCTATAAACCAAGTAGGTGCCTAGAAAGGTGTCAGCGGGGCTACGCCCCCAGAGAAAAGAGATTATTTAATTAAGGAACTTCACGAAAGCGTTGGAAAACCTCCCTCGAAGTATCGACACTGACCTGGCTGAACGGTTAAGCAAGAATTGTACGGTGAGAATAATCCTGGCTAATTCTTCTTTTATGGTTTGAGGAGGGATTCGAGAAACAGTGGGAGCCATCCTGTTTAGATAAATTAAAAACAACTCTAAACTTGCAAGAGCATCATGCTAAAATGTTTTTTTCTCTCTCTCTTAATTGCAGCGACCTTCTGACCATGACTAGGTTACATCTAGATAATAAATTGACTGAATCTTACTTTTATGACTGGCAAAGGTCTGTCCAGATGTCCATTGCCTATGACAAGCTGGACCACCCTATTACTACTCAAGATCCCGCCGTCCTAGGTCCAGTTTCCACTGTCGCGGATATGGATATCCGTCAGACAAGGGAAAAAGATAAAGCGAAAGCTAAGTGCCTCGTGTTAGCTTCAGTTGATGGTGTATACCAGAAGCAGCACGAGAAGATGGACTTATTTTCCATCTTTCTCCATAACAAAGATTTATATGGAGAGCAATCTCATATCACTAGATATGAAACCTCGAACGAATTAATTCAAGCGAGGTTGGCTGACGGGTCATCTGTAGGGGACAATGTCCTTACAATGACTAGCTGTATTGATGAGCTCCAGGACCTGGAGACCGCGTTGGGAAACGAGTCAAATACTGACTTGATTCTACAATCTCTGCCTCCTACCCTGAAGGAAACCAGGGAAGTAGAAGGAAAGAGAAAGGCAAAAGTTTCGGGACTGGATATAGTAAAAGAGGAACGTTCCTATTGTTATAGGAATGAACATTGGCAGAATGATTGCAGGGCTAGTAAAGCCAGTAGCCAGGATTCGAAGCATGTTGTGGCTTCAGCTTCGGGTGTGTTTATGATAGAGAACTGTATGTCAGTTAACCCTACTTCCTGGGTATTGGATACCGGGTCAGGATCTCATATCTGTAATTCGTTACAGGCTCTGAGAAACCGTAGGGTTATCGGGATAGGTGATATGACCCTCACAGTTGCTAACGGAATGAGCATGGACGCTGAATCCGTAGGGGAATATCATCTTGGACTGACAACTGGGCAGATATTGATTCTGCGTAACTGTTTTTATGTACCAGGTACAACTTGTAATATCATATCTGTATCCTTACTTTCTAAGGAAGGATATGATTTTACTTTTATAAGCGATGTGGTTCACATCCACCTAAATCAAGTTATGATTGGGTCAGGTACATTACAAAACGGAATATACGTATTAAATCAAACTCAGATTTTCAGTATCCAGAACACACTTAAAAGAAAGTCTCCGGAATTAAATCAGGCTTTCTTATGGCATTGTAGACTGGGTCAAATCAATGAGAGAAGGCTAACTAAGTTACATAAAGAAAGATATTTGAATCCGTTCGAATATCAATCTTATGCTACTTTTGAATCTTGTCTCATAGGAAAGATGACAAAAACTCCGTTTACTGGACACGGAGTAAGAGCAACCGAGCTCTTGGGACTCGTACACAGTGACGTGTGTGGTCCAATGTCTACACATGCGCGAGGAGGTTATTCCTACTTCATTACTTTTACGGATGATTTCTCTAGGTATGGATATATCTTCTTAATGAAGCATAAATCCGAGGCCTTTGAGAAATTCCAAGAATACAAGAATGAAGTGGAAAACCAAACCGACAAAAGTATCAAGACACTGAGATCTGATCGAGGTGGTGAATACTTAAGTGCCAAGTTCCTGGGTTACTTAAAAGAGAAAGGAATTCTCTCTCAACTTACTCCTCCATACATACCACAACACAACGGTGTATCAGAAAGGAGTAATCGAACCCTATTGGATATGGTTCGTTCCATGATGAGTAAGGCCGAGTTACCGCGATCATTCTGGGGATATGCACTAGAATCAGCTGCATATCTTTTGAACCGGGTTTCTACCAAAACTGTGCCTACCACACCATATCAAATGTGGAGTGGGAAGAAACCCTGTCTAAAACATTTTAAGACATGTGGATGTCCAGCTTTTGTAAAAAGGCAGCATGCCGACAAGCTCGAGGCACGCTCAGTACAGTGTAAGTTTGTGGTATATCCAAAGAACTCCAAAGGGTATTACTTCTATTACGCAGAGGAACAAAAGGTTTTTGTTTCTCGTCATGCCCACTTCTTAGAAGCTGAATTTTTAGAAAATCAGAAGAGTGGGAGCACAGTAGAACTGGAAGAAATTCCAGAACCACAAGCTATTACTGAAACCTTGGTAGAACAAGAAGGATCAGGAGAACAGGACATCCCGACGCCACTCCGCAGGAGTAGTAGGCAATCTCATCCGCCCGAGAGATATTACGGTTTTCTCATAGACGGGGATAGAGAGGATTGCACTATTGACTATGATGAGCCTACTAGCTTCCAGCAAGCCATTCAGAGCGGTGACTCAGTAAAATGGCTGGATGCAATGCGGACCGAAATGGAGTCCATGTACACTAACAAAGTATGGACTTTGGACATTGCTCCAGATGGGGTAAACCCCGTAGGATGCAAATGGATCTTCAAAAAGAAGATTGGTATAGATAGACAGGTTGAAACCTATAAGGTTAGACTTGTTGCAAAGGGTTTCCGTCAAAGACCTGGTTTGGACTATGACGAAACCTTTTCTCCAGTGGCTATGCTCAAATCCATTCGGGTCCTTCTTGCTATTGCTGCCTTCCACGATTATGAGATCTGGCAGATGGACGTAAAGACGGCCTTTCTAAATGGAAATTTGGAAGAGAGCGTCTATATGGATCAGCCAGAGGGATTCATTCAGAGTGGGAGCAGCGGTAAGTATGCAAGTTGCTTAAGTCCATTTATGGACTAAAGCAGGCATCGCGGAGTTGGAACATCTGTTTTGATGATGCTGTCAAAGAATTCGACTTTATCAAAAATCCAGATGAACCATGCATATACAGTAAGATTGTAGGGAGAGCTGTAGTATTCCTCGTCTTGTACGTGGATGACATTCTTCTAATAGGAAATGATATTCCTATGTTACAGTCAGTCAAAAGATTCTTATCACAGAAATTCTCCATGAAAGACCTGGGTGATGCCACCTACATTCTGAGGATCCGAATCTATCGTGATAGATCAAGAAGGATGTTGGGACTTTCGCAGTCCAGGTACATAAACACCATAGTGAAGAGATTCAAAATGGATGATTCTAAGCGCGGTAACCTACCGGCTTGTTATGAAATCACCCTCTCCAAAGAGATGTCTCCCAAGACTGATTTGGAAAGGGATCGCATGTCGATTATACCCTACGCTTCTGCGGTAGGCTCTATAATGTATGCGATGTTATGTACCAGACCAGATGTAGCATACGCATTGAGCGTTGTAAGCAGGTATCAGGCAAACTCAGGGGAGAATCACTGGATAGCAGTAAAGAACATTCTCAAGTACTTAAGGAGGACTAAAGATATGTTCTTGGTGTATGGCGGAAAAGACCTCCAGATTGAGGCCTTTGCCGACTCCGGCTTCCAGAATGATAAAGATGACTCCAAATCCATGTCGGGTTATGTTTTTACCCTCAATGGAGGAGCGGTCTGTTGGAAGAGTTCCAAACAGGAGACCGTTGCTGACTCAACGATGGAAGCAGAGTACATAGCTGCTTGCGATGCCGCAAAAGAAGCTGTCTGGATGAAGAAGTTCCTCACAGAACTTCAGGTGGTTCCTACCAGTGTTGATCCAATACCTTTGTATTTTGACAACAACGGCGCTATAGCTTTAGCGAAGGAACCCAGGTCCCATCAGAAGTCCAGACACATCTTAAGGCGGTACCACCTGATCAGGGAGATCGTAGATCGCCGGGAGATCGAGGTGAAAAGAGTAGAGACAGAGAATAACATTGCTGATCCATTCACAAAGGCCCTTCCTCAGACGCAGTTCGAGAGGCTATTCGAGATGATAGGTCTACGATATGCCAGCTCATGGCCCTAGTGCAAGTAGGAGATTGTTAGTGTATATGCCCTAGGGGCCATTATTGTATCATACTTGTATGTATATTACTTAATGGAAGCTTGGGATATTCACAGTTGTATATACAGTCTTGCTAAAAATGGTAGTATGCTACTTGGTTTGTATCTACTTTAATGTGTGCATATGTTTCTTGTAACGTATCACTTATACATATTAGTAGAGCCCATAGGATTTTTGCTTGATTACCAGCGTTGTAATGGCAGTCACACTAGTGGGGGCTGGGTAGTCTATAAGCAACATCCTATACTTGTCTCTAGTCGTAGGATTATCGAGACAGGGCATCGATATTCCGGAGTAGACTAAGTGTGTACGCTTCTCATCCCAGTTGGGGAGATGGTCTGTCCTACAGCCATCAGTACGTCGTACTGGAGATAGTATACAGGTGCTCGTTAGGTAACGGGTACACCGGACATGACTCGCAGGGGAACTGATTGGTTGGTATTATACCCGTCATCAGTTAACAATTCCCAGGTGACATGAGTACAACATAGTCCGCAGACTTGACACTGCTACTTCGCCTCGAGTGTATCCCACTGTTCTTAGATTGCTACCCTACCATGGCTCAAAGGAGTCGTGCAAACAGGTAGCAGTTGGGTGCAGTCCCGAGCACTTGGAGGCAGTGGCGGTTAGACAGGATTCGTCTCTCCCGATATTGGGAATTGATATCGCGCTGTGTCAGAGAGCCATTACGCAAAGTCCCTGTCCAGGGAAAGCGAGATTTACTGGTAGGTTCCAATAGTTTTCTCAGGGTGTAATGGGCTACGCTCCGACATGACTTATACCGCTATTAGGGGACTGACGCTTGCCGCCCCCTAGGATCGATATGCGATAGATTTAGACGAACAGACCTGACTGTACGGAGATTGTCACATCAGGCTCAGTAGGAGTTCAGATGGGTTTCCTCATCGGCTTTCTTATCGACATCTACCTGGGGACCGTTACGTACAGCTAGTGCCGCTTGCGGTCTGTGGTTAAACCCACTGCCATCGTAGTGTCGAGTCTTTAGAGTCCCACAAAGAGAGTTTCCCTGCTCCAGGCGAAACGATATAGAGATCGTATGGTTTTACGACAAGGGTTCGGACGCATACGTGTTTAAACACACGTACGGCGTTCGGACAGTTTTTAGTAGCCGGCTTTGGTTTAAGCCAGATTCTAGTATAAGGTTATTAAATTTATACAGTCTAAAGTTTTTCCGTATTTTCACGGATTGGAGGGGCGTTCTCGTAATTTTCCGGGAAGCTTCTAGAAGTATGGTGACTTGGGGGTTAAGGTGGCATAAGCATTTATTTCTTAATGACTCATTTGTATGATTCATCCATGGAGTTAATGCTTCATTTATGAAGCTAATGACTCATGAGATGAATCACACAAGGTGAATGCATCAACCATGATGATTAATCATATATATTATTTATTTGATAAATTGTTATGGTTGATATATTCTAATGAGTTCATTTTTCAATATCATTCTTATCATCACCTTCTCTCTCCTCAAGCTCTCTCATTCTTGAAACCGTAACCCTAACCTCTCATGTGTTGAGATCAAGGGTTAGCTAGACTAATACATCCATAACCTCACTCTATATCCCCTAGGTAGCTTAGATTAGCACTTTGAGCAACCTAGTTATCTCAAGTTAGAGATCAAGCTTGTAATAGGAGCTCTCGGGTGGATCATCTTTGATTCGAGGAGGCCGTTGAGGTGCCGATGTTCCAAGGAGCCTACGAGGAGTGGAGGACCGCGATGAAGACCCGAAGGACAAGTAACGTGAGGTATAACTTCGAATCCGAATAGTTAAACCTTTCGTAGTTTGCTAGTAACGGTTTAGAAATGATTCATGTGCTCAAGTCCGTGTTACGAAGCTTTGATAATCGTTTTTCATATATTCCGCCTCCCCGCAAGTTCATGGGGTGCGTGACATGGACTTACAGTTAGGAAATGTGGTTCTTTTTTCGTTTACGCCCATGGATTGTATACAGGAGTCAGTATGGACTCGCCTGTAGGGCAAAAGTTTCATTTCATTTTTTTTGTTTTCTTTCCGCGATGCTCTATCATTTCAGCTATTTATATCACGAAGGTCACGATTGCCCAAACATTTCGGCTGTTTTTCACGGTGCCCAATCATTTCGACTATTTTTCTTTTTACCCGCTGCTTTTTATTGCGAGTTGCCCAATCATTTCAGCTATTTTTTATTTTTTATTTTTTTTGTATTTTTGACTCGCTGTTTTTGTTGCGAGTATGGACCTGAGATCTGATACCAATCTTAGCATCAGTATCGCTGCGACCGGAATATTGCCAGGAGCGATTCATCACTTGCCATGAAAAGACTTGGAATTTGTTACCGATTTAGGCATCAGCATCGCTACAACTGGGATACTGCCAGGAGCGAATCATCATTTTCCTTTTTCGATTCGAGCAAAGGTAGCTTAGCAAACAGGGTTAGGATCCTGTCGACTAAATCTTTTGACTTCAAAAACAGTAAGGGTCTCATAAAGGTGTTTCTCCCTACGAGTCGTGAGAATCTCGTAGGTGAATTTTCTCCTTAGGAATCATGAGGATTCTTAAGTGTGTGTTCTCTTATAAGTCGTAAGGATCTTACAAGAGAGTTTTCTCCTTATAAGTCGAGAGGACTTACAAGTGTCGTTCACCACATTAGGACATTTCGCGTCGTTGGTGGGACTCGGTGAGGAAAACGTTTATTTGTGCCCGTGGATTGTATACAAGGGTCAATATTGAACCGCTTGTAGAGCGGTTTGGGGGGTATGATCGCTTAAGAACAGGTTCAGGTCCCTGTATCTTAATACTTTTGAATCATGTGAGCCGTGAGGGTCTCGCAGGTGGCATCTCCTCACGAGTCGTGAGGATCTCGTAAGTGTAATTTCTCCTTAGGAATCGTGGGGATCCCTAAGTGTGTTGCCCCCTTGTGAGTCGTAAGGATCTCACGCAGGTATTTTCTCCTCACAAGGTCGAGAGGACCTTGCAGGTGTCTTTATTTTAACGAGATTGCGCCCTTTCGGGTTTTCACAAATTCGCCGGCAGTCCTGTTGTTTTTACTCACGGCGCCCTTTCGGGTTTTCATCCGTGCCCTTTTTGCTTGTGGAGGTACCCCCTTTTTTTGCGCGGTGAAACTCTCGAGAATAGTTTCACCGCATGTGATCCATCCGTTTGCCAGTGGGATTTGAGTTATAGTCCTCACCGCTGGGACTTATGAACTTGCATTCCACTATCGCCATGTTTGAGGCGACGTTGTTAGTTTAGGGACATCTCGGTCTGTTGTTAGTTTAAAGACATCTCGGTCCACAGCTAGTTTAGGGACGTTGTGGTCCGTTGTTAGTTTAAGGACATTACGGTCCATAGCTAGTTTCAGGATGTTGCGGTCCGTTGTTAGTTTAAGGAAATTACGGTCCATAGCTAGTTTCAGGACGTTGCGGTCCGTTGTTAGTTTAAGGACATTACGGTCCATAGCTAGTTTAAGGACGTTGCGGTCCATTGAGATTTTGAGGCGAGATTTCACGGGATACTACTTATAGAGTTTGGGCTCGGGAAGATAGCGAGCGGACATAGGCGTCGTCATCTATCATTGACCTAAGTCGTGACTCGTCAGGTGTAGTACTTCTTCAAGAATCAGCCGTTTATTGGCCGAAAGGGTCTTTCGCCATGCATATCCATGAGCAAGTAATCCCCACCTTGGTAGACTTTTTCTATGGTGTACGGGCCCTCATAGTTTGGCTCGAATTTCCCCCATTTGGCACGATTATGGATCATAGGTCTTTTGACAACTAGCACGAGTTCGCCTTGGCGGAATGTTCTCAGCCTAGTAAATCTTTCGTATGAGCGCGTCATCCTTGCTTTGTAATCTTCTAGATTTTGCTGGGCCACGAGACGAGTTTCATCGAGGGCGTCTAGCTCTTCAAGCCGAAGACAAGCATTCTCTTCATCTGTTAGTTCGTAATGAACCGCCACTCGTAGAGAGGGTAGCTCTATCTCGAGGGGGAGTACTGCTTTCGTGCCAAATACCAATGCATACGGCGTTGTATTCATAGCCGTTTGAACGTAGTTCGATACGCTCAGAGAGCTTCATGCAATCTCTCGTGCCAGTCCTTTTTATTTCTGTACACCGTCTTCTTTATGACCTTCATCAAGGTCTTGTTGAAAGCCTCAGTTAGACCGTTAGCTCGGAGATTATAGACCGAAGAGTATCTCCAGTCTATATTATGTTGCTGTGCGAAGCGGCTGATCTTATGGCTCCTATAGGCCGGCCCGTTATCGGAGATAATCCATCGCGGAGTGTCGAGCCGATAAATGACGTGTGTCTTGAAGAAATGGAGGATGTTCTCCGTCTTCACTTCTTTTAGTGGTATGGCTTCTGCCCACTTAGAGAAGTAATCCGTTGTGACCAATATGAACCGATGTCTTTTGGATGACGCCGGTTCAATAGGCCCAATTATGTCGGTTCCCCACATTTCGAACGGCCAGCTAGCCACTGTTGGGTGTAGTGGGTTTGGATGCTGGTGGATGAAGTCTCCATGAATTTGGCATGAGTAGTACTGCTTCGCGTATTCGAGACAGTCCTGAATCATCGTGGGCCAATAGTAGCCCATTCTTTAGATCTTCAGCTTCATTTTTGGCCCGGCTTGATGAGAACCACAGAGTCCGTCATGGGTTTCTTGAATGACTCTCCTTGCTTCTTCCGGTCCTAAGCATCTCAGCCACAGAGAGTTAAACGATCTCTTATATAGAGTATCATTGACGAAGGCGAAAGACACAGCTCGTTTCATGAGCTGATGTCTTGAGGATGCATCTTCAGGTGTTCGACGGGATTTGAAGTAGACTATAAAGACTTCTCTCCAATCCTTAGCCTTTTCTCGGTCCTCAATTTGTAGGGCCGTTTGCTTGGTCGCTTCCTTTTCTTCAAACGACTCTGGAGATATTTCTGCTGGTGCAAGAATCCGACGGCTTTGTACAACGATCTTTACGTCATCAAGGTTTTCGTCGGCCTGTTCTTTAGCGAGTTTTGATAATACGTCCGCTTTACTATTTTCTGTACGCGGTATGCTTTCCAGGACATAGGAGGGAATTTGAGTTAGTAACTATTGCACTCTTTTGCCATATTTTACCAACTCTGGCTTGCACGTTTGATAGTCACCATTTACTTGGCTAACGACTAGTTGGGAGTCTCCGTATATGAGGAGATTTTCGATTCCCATGTCGACAGCGATCTTAAGACCTGCTATCAAATCCTCATATTCTGCTTTATTGTTTGTCCTCGGCTCTGTTAGGGAAAAGGCAAAGCGCGTTATCTCTCCTTGCGGAGTCACGAAGATAAGGCCTACCCCAAATATGATTATAGGGGTGTTGTGTTGTCGCTTCTTCATGGAAGATGCTTCATCGAAATAGAATTCCCATTGGGTATCACTCCCTCCTTTCTCCCCGTTGATCGTGTTAAACGCGTGTTCGTCTGGCAGTTCGCAATTTAAAGGTGAGTCGTCAGGTATCGGATGTTCAGCGAGGAAGTCGGCGATGGCTTGGCCTTTCACTGCCTTGAGGGGTCGATAGATTATCGAAAACTCCATCAAGAGGAGGGCCCATTTAACAAGTCGTCTTGTTAGTATGGCTCTTGAAATCAAATATTTGAGAGGGTTCACTTTGATATGAAATGGACCTCATGCGCCAAAGAATAATGCCGAAGCTTCGTTATCGCGAAGATTAACGTCAGGAAATGTTTTTCGATAGGGGAGTAGTTGTTTTCTGCCCCCAGGAGAACTCGACTCAAATAGTATAGGGCTCTCTCCTTCCCTTGGTCGTTCTCCTGTGCCCATAGCGCCCCTAATGAACCTTCAAAGGCTGTTGTGTACAGGATGAGGGGTTTCCCTTGACTGGAGCGGTCAGTACCGGTGGATTCTGCAGATATTGTTTGATTTCGTCCAGTGCACTCTAGCATTTACGATCCCAAACGAACGGGGTTCCCTTCTTCATTAGATGACTGTAGGGGCGGCATTTGCCGGAGAGTTTAGTTATGAACCATCGGATATACGCGAGCTTCCCTTGCTGAGACCGCAATTGTTTTAAAGTTCTTGGAGTGGGAATTTCCATAATCGCCTTGATCTTCGATGGATCTATTTCGATGCCCCGATGTCGTATGATGAACCGTAGAAATTTGCCTAAGGAGACTCCAAATGCTCATTTCAAAGGGTTCATCTTCAGGTTATACTTACGAAGACGTTGGAACACTGTTTTCAAATTCTCCCAGTGTTCCTCGTACGATTTGCTTTTCACCACGAGGTCATCGATATAGCATTCGACGATTTCATGTATGAGGTCATCGAAAATCTTCGTCATGGCCCTCTGATAGGTAGCGCCGGCGTTCTTCAGACCGAAAGGCATCACTTTGTAACAGAATATGCCCAGAGGAGTCCGGAAAGCGGTATTCCTCTGGTCTTCGGGATGCATCTTTATTCGATTGTACCCCGATGATCCGTCCATGAAGGAGAAGACTTCGTGAGTGGACGTGTTATCTATCATCAACTCGATAACCGGTATGGGAAAATCATCCTTCGAACAGGCATTTTTGATGTCACGAAAGTCTACGCAGATGCGTACCGTCCCATTTTTCTTTATCACTGGGACAATATTGGCGATCCAGTCGGGGTATTGAACTTCTTGGATGAAGCCAGAGTCGATTAGCTTCTTGACTTCGGCATTAATACTCATTTCCAGTTCGAGCCGCATTCTTCTTGGTGCTTGTTTGACTGGCTTGATGTCCGGAAATATCGCCAATTTATACACAGCGATTTCTAGATCTAGCCCCGGCATCTCAGAATAGTTCCATGTGAAGCAGTCTCTATACTGCATGAACACGTCTTTTAGCGTAGCCACCTGTTCTTTAGATAGCAGCTCACTGACGAACGTAGGCCGCGGGTCGTTTGCCGTCCCCAAGTCGATTTTCCTTAGGTTGTCTACAGTAATATGTATTCTATCTTCCAACTCTTTTGGCGCCGGTGGAAATTCTGAGATCACCTCGTCTTCATCTTCATTTTCAAAGCACCAGGAAAGGTCGTCCATATTCTCGCGCTCTCCTTCTTCCGACGGTGTTATCACATGACAGGTACAAATCGTTTCCAAGACCGATATTGATCTGGTTCTACTCTTGCTATATACGTGGATTTTGGCACATGCTTTTATGGTGAGGCTACCCTCCAACTGTTAGATAGAGCGAATCTGCCGAGTTGATATTGGTCTTCGTCCCAGTTTTTGAAGGAGAAGCAGTCTTCAAGAGGATGTCCTATCGCTCGGTGATAGGAGCAATAATCCGAGTGATGAACCTCGTTTGCTTGATCGGGGTGCTTGGACTCCGGGAGCGTAATCATTGTTGGAGTCAAAATTTGCACCCCGGTTGACCGAGTCAAAGTCAAGGTCAACCCCAAGCCAGCGGGCCCAAGCTCAGGTCAAGCGGGCCCAGGCCCAAGTCGAGCCCGAACACGAAGCGTCCGACCTTCCGCCATACCAAAATAAAAATCATGTAACGAATAATTTTGATGTAATTTTTTGTGCATGAATGTATGCAAAATGGGCATAAAGCCAATTTTTTGTAAGCTCATGGCTTATGTGCAAAAAGAAATGGCACATAAACCATGGGATGGGCAAAATGCCATTTTGTAAAGACCAAGGGGCTATATGTAAACATGTAAGCCTATATAAGGCAACAAGATGATGAATAAAATATAGACTTTTCATTCCTCAAAAAATTAAGGCATGTGCCTCTTTCTCCTTCCTCAAGGTTCTAAAAGCTTCTTCTTTCTTTTGAATTAAATCAAGAGTTTTACTCTTCCTTTTTCAAAACTAAATAGTTTTTCACCGCAAAACCCACAAAGAGGAACTTGGATCTACCATCAGATCTCAAAAAGAAGAGATTTTTAAAATCTCATACTTCTTGATCTTCAAGGTCCGGCCAGCAAAGGAAGAAGAAGGAGACCCATCTCCAGAAACCCCATTTTGGGGAAGAACTAGGGCTCAAGGAGAGAAGCCCTTCATCAGCTTCAAAACATCCTAGGAGTTTAACTCCTCATATATATATATATATATATATATATATATATATATATATAGAGAGAGAGAGAGAGAGAGAGAATAATAGGTGCTCTTTTCTGGGAGTACAACTCCCATTGCAGGGACCAAGTCCCTTTTGCCGCTCGAGTGCCCACGTGCTGACATGTGGGGCGCTAGCGTTCTTGCGCTTGGAGCGCTAGCGACCAAAGCGCTAGTGCCCGAGCGCCCACGTGCTGACATGTGGTGCGCTAGCGCTCTTGCGCTCAGAGCTCTAGCGCCCAAAGCACTAGCGCCCGGGCGCCCACATGCTGACACGTGGTGCGCTAGCGCTCAAAGTGCTAGCGCTCTTGCGCTCAGAGCGCTAGTGCCCGGACGCCCGCGTGCTGACACGTGGTGCGCTAGCGCTCTTGCGCTCAGAGTGCTAGCGCCCAAAGCACTAGCGCTCGAGAGCCCACGTGCTGACAGGTGGTGCGCTAGCGCTCTTGCGCTCAAAGCGCTAGCATCCAAAGCGCTGGCGCTTTTCCCACGTATCCTTTGGATGCCCCTTTCCTTTTATTTTATTTTATATATATATGTATATACACACACACACACATACATACTCCACAACACTATCCCTCTAAAAAAATTTTGGGCCGGGGCGCTGCCCCGTACCCCGCAAAGGGGCTGCTAGCCCCCTTGACCCCTAGCCCGCTATCCGGGTAGCGGGACCCCCGTAAAAACCCTACGTGGCTCCCGATATATCCAAGCCCCCTCCAAAACAAAACACACGTACACTGCACATTGAGTTCACATGACCAGTTTAACCCGTCAATCGGAGGTTCCCTTGCTCCAAAGACAAGGGGTAATTAACGGCAGCTTAGTCCACGGCTGCCGGAGATTCGGATCCCCACAATCAATAAACCCTGGCCTACCCTAGGCAGGGGGAATCTGTAGTACGCCTGACGAGCGAGCGCGTATTCTCATCTCAATGGGGTGACGAAAAACAACCTATAGATTCTGGCACGCCCGGTGGGACCTGTCTCTCCTCCCATATTCGGTTTAAGCATTCATGCGAACTCAATCAATATACATATCTATGTTTATACTAAAATAATGCTCTTTCATGTAGATTTTCAAGCAATCACCTTTCAACGATGTCTCCGAAGATGAACTCGGCTCCCATCTCCTACACGATAAAGATAGACTCCAGGACGGTCCTTCCGGCCAGTCTCGAGCGACAATGGTAGGAGGAGCCGCTACCATTCGGCTCTATCCTGTTCGTGTCAGCTAACGCCATCCCAGCTCCTCAAGCCCCCGTGATAGACAAACCGGTCTCGAAAGGCAAAAGGCTAAATGTGGTGGTCTCAAAGGCGCCCCAACTCAAACGCAATGAATAGCTCTCCTTGGCTCCAGACGGGGGCAAGGCTATCAACACCACCAAAGCAACAGGGCGTCTCGAGCAAGCTCTGGCGATGCTCCTGACAACTGCTCAATTGGGTATCTTCTCTAAGCTCCCCATCACTCAGCCTATGGCAGCTTCCCGAAGAGCAGAAGCCTGCCAAGCGCTCAAGGCAGAGAAGCTGAGGCAGAAGAGGCTCAGATACAGAGCCAACAAAAGAGCTAGGGCTCTGGCCATGTTAAAATTTATGAATTTCCAAAGCCCGGACCGCTCTGTGAATTCAGCCGCCAAAGATAAAGAGATGGCTGGGTACGTGGTTCGCACTGTCTATATGGTCGGACATGAAGAAACAATCCCTCCTATGCTTCACAGCCAGGGTGATGATACGGTGGACGCTACCCAATGTCAACTCGATCTAAATGATGAAGTGCCCGCTCAGGCCAATAAGCCAGAGGAGCCCGTGGTTCCTGCGGAATTGAGCTCAGGAAATAAAGATGACCCAGTTGTCATGGCCGGAACTACAGAACAAGCGTTATTCCGATGGCTTCAGAGGCAGCTTCAGGACAGGGACGAGAAGTTAGCCAAGGTACAGTCCAAGGTCAACGAATTGGCAAACGTCGCGGCAGATCTCACGACCCAACTCGCCCGATTGCAATTACAGTGGAATCAAATTTTGGTTCATGAGCCAGGGATTGATACCCGGAGGCAGCCAACTGATACCCCCTTCAACCTAAGAGCGGAGCGCCTTCGCGGAAAACGGCCGCAATCAGCCTCCAGTCCCCCCGATACATACGCCGGGGGGAATTGCCTCTGAAAGAGAAACTGAAAAAATTCTATTCCTTCAAAAGGGAAAAGGTCCACAAGATATTCAGGGACACCCTAAGAAATGGTCTACAACTGCCAGAATTAAAGAGACCGCAAGAAGCGAATATGACCGACGACCCAGAATATTGCCCCTATCACAGGGTGATAGGTCATGCCATTGAGGACCACTTCGTCTTCAAAGATTGGTTCGAAAGGCAATACAAGACGGGAGAGATAGAACTGTCTAAAGGCGTGTTAGCAAACAGTCAAGCTCCGCTGATTTCATGCAAATGGAGACCGAAGCCTTTCGGGAACCTAATCCTCCCAGACATGTGTCATTATCTGAAAAGGGCGAACAAAAGACCGATTGGCCTCGAGGACTAGCATCAGTAAAGGCACCTACTCCAATGGAGAGAAAGAAGAAGGTATACTCCTTCAAGAGGGATGAAGTCCGCAAAATATTCGTGGACGCCTTGAACAACGGTTTACAACTGCCCGTTCCAAAGAGGCCACATGAAATGAATATGACCGGCAATCCTATATACTGCCCATATCATAGAATGGTGAGTCATACCATCGAAGACTGCAATATTTTCAAAGATTGGGTGGAGAACCGATACAAGCTTGGAAAAACCTCACAGTCCTCGGATGTATCGGCAAGCCACAGAGCTACGGTCATCAACACAGCTCTGCCAAGATCAAAGTTCAAGGGGCTAGGATAAGCAAAGAGGACTACCACGTCGTTAAACTGGGAACACCAGAGGACCATCACGTCATTAAACTGGGAACAATCGACCACCACGTCATTAAACTGGGAATAATCGACCTCTAAGTCGTTAAACTGGGAATGTAAAAATATATATATATATATGTAAATAAACAAAAAAATGTGTAAATAAAAGAGAAATAAAGAAAAACCGAAATGATGGGGCAACTCGCAATAAAAATCAGCAAGTAAAATAAAGATGAAAATAAAGCCGAAATGATGGGGCAACTCGTAATAAAAATCAGCGAGTAAAATAAAGATGAAAATAAAGCCGAAATGATTGGGCAATCGCGAATAAAAGCCGAAATGATAGGGCAATCGTGATCTTCGCGATAAGAAAAAGCTAAAATGATAGAGCAATTGCGGTAAAAAAACAACAAAAACAAAAACAAAACAAAAAAAACAACGGCGAATGATGAGTCGCTCCTGGTACTATATTCCAGTGCAGCGATACAGACGCCAACCAAAACCCAATTTCCCAAAATTCTTCCAGCCCTACGGCCAGTCCCCAAATTGACTACCGTATACAATCCACGGGCTCAAATAATTCTCATCATACCCATGCCCCACCGCAATCACCAGTTACGCGGCTGGTCTCCGCCCTCAGAAGTAGGCTCCATTGGGAAGACCCACTCATGTGTCCTCACGATACATGAGAAGAACAAACCTTTGTGGGATCCTTACGACTCACAAAGGAAAAACACACTTAGGAGTCCTCATGACTCCTAAGGAGAAAATACACCTGCGGGATCCTTACGACTCGCAGGGAGAAAATGCTTTTATGGGACCCTCATGGCCCATAAAATTGAAAAGCCTTAGGTGACAGGGACCTAAACCTGTCTCCTAAGCCATCGCTCCCCAATCCCCAAGTGGCGAATGATGAGTCGCTCCTGGTACCATATTCCAGTGCAGCGATGCAGACGCCAACCAAACTCCAAACTTAAATCCCAAGCGGCGAATGATGAGTCGCTCCTGGTACCATATTCTAGTGCAGCGATGCAGACGCCAACCAAATTCTAAATCCCATGCCCCAATGGCGAATGATGAGTCGCTCCTGGTACCATATTCCATTGCAGCGATGCAGACGCCAACAAAATTCCAAACTTAAATCCCAAGTGGTGAATGATGAGTCGCTCCTGGTACCATATTCCAGTGCAGGGATGCAGACGCCAACCAAATTCCAAACTTAAATCCTAAGTGGCAAATGATGAGTCGCTCTTAGTACCATATTCCAGTGCAGCGATGCAGACGCCAACCAAATTCCAAATCCCATACCCCAACGGCGAATGATGAGTCGCTCCCGGTACCATATTCTAGTGCAGCGATGCAGACGCCAACAAAATCCCAAAAATTTTCCGGCCCTACGGTCTGGATCATAGATCCTGCAAAACCGTATACAATCCACAGGCATAAAACAATCCAAATCTCTCCCAAGTCCTGCCGGTGAGACTACTTTCAAAGTCCCACAAAAAAGGGCATGCCCACAAGAAAAATGGGCACAGATGAAAACCCGAAAGGGCTCCGCGAGTAAAAACAGCAGGACTGCCGGCGAGTTTGTGAAAACCCGAAAGGGCACAAACTCGTGAAAAAAAGAGATGAAATGCACTCGCAAAGTCCTCTCAACTTTGTGAGGAGAAAATTCCCGCGTGAGATCCTTACGACTCACAAAGGAGCCACACACTTAGGAGTCCCCACGACTCATAAGGAGAAAAAACACCTACGAGATCCTTTCGACTCATAGGGAGAAAATGCTTTTATGGGACCCTTACGGCCCATGAAATCGAAAAGCCTTAGGTGATAGGGATCTAAACCTGTCTCTTAGTGCAGCGATGCAGACGCCAACAAAGTCCCAAAATTTTTCCGGCCCTACGGTCTGGATCATACATCCTGCAAAACCGTATACAATCCACAGGTATAAAACAATCCAAATCTCTCCTAAGTCCTGCCGGTGAGACTACTTTCAAAGTCCCATAAAAAAAGGGCATGTCCACAAGCAAAATGGGCACGGATGAAAACCCGAAAGGGCTCCGCGAGTAAAAACAGCAGGACTGCCGGCGAGTTTTTGAAAACCCGAAAGGGCACAAACTCGTGAAAAAAAGAGATGGAATGCACTCGCAAAGTGCTCTCAACTTTGTGAGGAGAAAATTCCCGCGTGAGATCCTTACGACTCACAAAGGAGCCACACACTTAGGAGTCCCCACGACTCATAAGGAGAAAAAACACCTACGAGATCCTTTCGACTCATAGGGAGAAAATGCTTTTATGGGACCCTTACGGCCCATGAAATCGAAAAGCCTTAGGTGATAGGGATCTAAACCTGTCTCCTAAGCCACCAATTCCCAAATTCTTCCGGGGCAAATGATGAGTTGCTCCTGGCATTATTCCAGTGCAGCAATACAGATGCTAAACAAAAAACCAATTCCCAAATCTTCCGGGGCAAATGATGAGTTGCTCCTGGCATTATTCCAGTGCAACAATGCAGATACCAAACAAAAAACCAATTCCCAAATCCTTCCGGGGCAAATGATGAGTTGCTCCTGGCATTATTCCAGTGCAGCAATGCAGATGCCGACAGAAAACTAATTCCCAAATCCTCTCATGACAGATGATGATTCGCTCCCGGTACCATATTCCAGTGTAGCGATGCTGATGTCAACTCAAATCAAACAAATCAAACCAACCAATTCCAACATCGACCATTGCGTCAAACAGCGACACTCCGTGCCGGGGACAAGTCGAACATCTGGGACACTCCGTGCCGGGGACAAGTCGATCCGCGACACTCCGTGCCAGGGATAAGTCGAACATCCGCGACACTCCGTGCCGGGGATAAGTCAATCCGCGACACTCTGTGCTCGGGACAAGTCGACCAGCGACACTCCATGTCGGGGACAAGTCGATAAGCGACACTCCGTGCCGGGGACAAGTCGAACATCCGCGACACTCCGTGCCGGGGACAAGTCGAACAGCGACACTCCGTGCCGGGGACAAGTCGATCAGCGACACTCCGTGCCGGGGAAAAGTCGAACAGCGACACTCCGTGCCGGGGACAAGTCGATCAGCGACACTCCGTGCCAGGGACAAGTCGAACATCAGCGACACTCCGTGACGGGTACAAGTCGATCCGCGACACTCCGTGCCGGGGACAAGTCGAACAGTGACACTCCATGCCGGGGACAAGTCGAACATCAGCGACACTCCGTGCCGGGGACAAGTCGATCCGCGACACTCCGCGCTGGGGACAATTCGAACGGCGACACTCCGTGCCGGGGACAAGTCGATCCGCGACACTCCGTGCCGGGGGCAAGTCGAACAGCGACACTCCGTGCCGGGGAAAAGTCGATCAACGACACTCCGTGCCGGGGACAAGTCGAACAGCGGCACTCCGTGCCGGGGAAAATTCGATCAGGGACACTCCGTGCAGGGGACAAGTCGAACATTAGCGACACTCCGTGCCGAGGACAAGTCGATCCGCGACACTCCGTGCCGGAGACAAGTCGAACAGCGATACTCCGTGCCGGGGACAAGTCGATCAGTGACACTCCGTGCAGGGGACAAGTCGATCCGCGACACTCCACGCCGGGGACAAGTCGAACAGCGACACTCCGTGCCGGGGACAAGTCGATCCGCGATACTCCGTGCCGAGGACAAGTCGAACAGAGACACTCCGTGCCGGGGACAAGTCGAACAGCGACACTCCGTGCCGGGGAAAAGTCGATCAGCGACACTCCGTGCCGGGGACAAGTCGAACATCAGCGATACTCCGTGCCGGGGACAAGTCGATCCGCGACACTCCATGTCGGGGACAAGTCGAACAGCGACATTCCGTGCCGGGGAAAAGTTGATCAGCGACACTCTATACCGGGGACAAGTCGAACATCAGCGACACTCCGTGCCGAGGACAAGTCGAACATCAGCGACACTCCGTGCCGGGGACAAGTCGATCAGCGACACTCCATGCCGGGAACAAGTCGATACGCGACACTCCATGCCGGGGAAACGTCGACCAGCGACACTCCGCATCGGGGAAACATCCAACAACGACACTCCGTTTCAGGGACACGTCAACCAGCCGACACTCCGCCTCGGGGAAACATCAAGCAGACACTCCGTGCCGGGGGCACGTCGACTACAGACCCTCCGCCTCGGGGAAACGTCGACCAGCGACACTCCGTGCCGGGGGAATGTCTACTAAATCACTCTGGGCCAGGGAAACGTCTACCACGGACACTCCGTCTCGGAGACGCGTTAAGCGTCGACCGTCCATATCGTAAAAAGGGCAGTGCATCCTAAAATTGGGAACCAAAGCAAGTCGCTTCCACGCGATAGAAGATCCATCAATTTCATGCGCACGACCCACATATGTGGTGTGCATTTATTGATGGGGGCACTTTGTTGGAGTCAAAATTTGCACCCCGGTTGACCGAGTCAAAGTCAAGGTCAACCCCAAGTCAGGTGGGCCCAAGCCCAGGTCAAGCGGGCCCAGGCCCAAGTCGAGCCCGAACACGAAGCGTCCGGCCTTCCGCCATACCAAAATAAAACTCATGTAACGAATAATTTTGATGTAATTTTTTGTGCATGAATGTATGGAAAATCGGCATAAAGCCAATTTTTTGTAAGCCCATGGCTTATGTGCAAAAAGAAATGGCACATAAACCATGGGATAGGCAGAATGCCATTTTGTAAAGCCCAAGGGGCTATATGTAAACATGTAAGCCTATATAAGGTAACAAGATGATGAATAAAATATAGACTTTTCATTCCCCAAAAAATTAGGGCATGTGCCTCTTTCTGCTTCCTCAAGGTTCTAAAAGCTTCTTCTTTCTTTTGAATTAAATCAAGAGTTTTACTCTTCTTTTTTCAAAACTAAATAGTTTTTCACCGCAAAACCCATAAAGGGGAACTTGGATCTACCATCAGATCTCAAAAGGAAGAGATTTTTAAAATCTCATACTTCTTGATCTTCAAGGTTCGGCCAGCAAAAGAAGAAGAAGGAGACCCATCTCCAGAAACCCCACTTTGGGGAAGAACTAGGGCTCAAGGGAAGAAGCCCTTCATCAGCTTCAAAACATCCTAGGAGTTTAACTCCTCATATATATATATATATATATATATATATATATATATATATATATATATATATATATATATATATACAGAGAATAATAAGTGCTCCTTTCTGAGAGTACAACTCCCATTGCATGGACCAAGTCCCTTTTGCCGCTCGAGCACCCACGTGCTGACACGTGGGGCGCTAGCGCTCTTGCGCTTAGAGCGCTAGCGCCCAAAGCGCTAGCGCCCAAGCGCCCACGTGCTGACACATGGTGCGCTAGCGCCCAAAGCGCTAGCTCCCGGGCGCCCACGTGGTTACACGTGGTGCGCTAACGCTCTTGCGCTCAGAACGCTAGCGCCCGGACGCCCACGTACTGACACGTGGTGCGCTAGCGTTCAAAGCACTAGCGCTCTTGCGCTCAGAGTGCTAGCGTCCAAAGCGCTAGTGCTCGAGAGCCCATGTGCTGACACGTGGTGCGGTAGCGCTCTTGCGCTCAAAGCGCTAGCACCCAAAGCGCTGGCGCTTTTCCCACGTATCCTTTGGATGCCCCTTTCCTTTTTTTTATTTTATACATATATGTATACACACACACACACACATACTCCACAACACTATCCCTCTAAAAATTTTTGGGCCAGGGCGCTGCTCCGCACCCCGCAAGGGGGCTGCTAGCCCCCTTGACCCCTAGCCCGCTATCCGGGTAGCGGGACCCCCGTAAAAAGTCTGCGTGGCTCCCGATATATCCAAGCCCCTTCCAAAACAAAACATACGTACACTGCACATTGAGTTCGCATGACCAGTTTAACCCGTCAATCGGAGGTTCCCTTACTCCAAAGACGAGGGGTAATTAACGGCAGCTTAGTCCGCGGCTGTCGGAGATTCGGATCCCCACAATCAATAAACCCCGGCCTACCCTAGGCAGGGGGAATCTGTAGTACGCCTGACGAGCGCGCGCGTATTCCCATCTCAATGGGGTGACGAAAAACACCCTACAATCATTTGATGTTTCACAACGAGGTCGAATATCTTCCTTGTCTTGTCTTGAGGGAAGGAATATTCCCGATCCATCTTCTTCATCAGTGATGGATTCCGGCTGACCTTTTCTCGGTCGCGTGGCTTCTTGGACCCGCTTCGCCGATGTCGAACGTTTTTTTACGTTCTTTAACTTATTTTTGCCTTCGCGTCGGGCCTTTTTCTTGCCTAAGGAATGCATGGAGGACTGACGGTGAAGGGCATCGTCATCCTCCATGGCCTGTCGAAGGAGGCATTGCGTCATGGCTTTCTCGTAAATGGACATTTCGCGGCTGTGGTCGTTCCGAACCTTTTGACTTGCTTCCCTCACTAGCTTGTCCTTTTGTTCTTCAAATGACGGACTTGGCATTTTTATGACAGGACCCCGTTCTGGTTCTGCGTCAACGTCTTTTAAAAGAGCACCCCCTTCTTCATCAAGGTCATTCATGACATGGCAGCCATGGAATTTCTCCCGTTTCTTGGACTGGACATATCCAAGCCCAATCGTTTCCATTTTTCCGTTGGGCAATTTTCGCTTGAGTCCCGGGGACATTCCAAATCCTGTTGTAGAACTGAGCTTGCCGAGTAGTCTGTTTGAAAGGTACGCTTTGGCATCTTAACAACCTTTTCAATCCCTCCGTGTAGTATCTGGGCAGGCGGATGGGTTGGATCCTATCGAGCGCAAAATCGGCACCATGCCAGATTTCTCTTTCGACTTTAGTCTTTGTGGATCGATAGAATAGGATCGCCTTTTCACCTCTTCATCTGGGAGGGATCTGCATCTCTTGCACACTATATGTCTCAAGCGCATCAAGCTCTCTGTAGTGCTGCCGCGGAACCATGGCGATTCGCAAACTCTGATCATCTCCAGTGAGGGCCTGTATTGATGGACGGACTGATAACACTGCGTTGATTTCGTCTTCAAAGTCGCTGCCAAAGAGCAGAATAGGGGTAGATGGTCCCGGCATGTTACATTAGGGCGGCCCCGAATAGACTATCTCTTCTTCCTCCTCACTATCGCTTCCGAAGACCGGAATAGTGGGGTAGCTTTTTGCTTATTCTCCGGTTTATGGCATCTTTTTGTATCTTCAAAGTCTGATAGGAAGTACTTGGCATCTTCGTATTTGCGGACTTCATTTACGGAGAATGGGTTTAGTTCCCCCGTCACGGTGTACTCGAGGCCATCTTTGAAACACTTCATACACTGATGTTGTATAGAAGGGATGTTGTTGTACTCGTGCAACCAAGGCCTGCCGAGAAAAGCGTTGTAGTAGGTCTTGGAGTCAATGACATGAAATTTGATGTCAGTGACTAGCAGCCCAAAGCGTAACGTCAGTATTACATACCCAAGCGTCCGTGATGACTGGGAGTCGAACTCGGAGATGGTGATTTTATCCTGAGCGAGGTGCTGAACGCTCATGCAGATTTCTTTTTGCACCCTCACATTTAGGAGGTTGACAGAGGACCCGTAGTCAACTAAGATCTTCCCTATCTTGATGTCATGGCAGTACCCGGTGACATACAGGGGACGGTTGTGCTCGCACGTTCCGAGGAGGATATCTTCATCGCTGAAAGTGATGTCAGCTGTGTGCACTTCTTCCAGCTCGTCCTTCATATTTTCTTCGGTAAGGAAAGCTTGAAACTACTCGGGCTCTTGTAATGCCCTGATCAGAGAATCTCATGCCTCTTTAGATAACAGAAGGGCATCCAAAATGCTTAGTTATGAGGGTATCTTCTTTAGGTGTGCTAGGACATTGTAATCCACTTTGTTTTTTCTTGGGCGGGTCCTTAGCTGCCAGCTCTTCGATGACTCGATTATCGAAGGCGATATCCCAAGGGACTTTTTCCTTCCCCTTATCTTTTTTGTTCGACCCCTTGTTTGTGGGTCCGAGATTCTTTTCGGGCAACGTACGACTACGCAGCTGAATATTCTCACAGTTCTTTATTTTTTCTTCTTTTCCTGAGGTGGATTCTTTGAAGAGAGGGCCGAGGGCTATTTCTTCGTCAGAATTGCTTCCGAAGGTGAGAACTTGCGATCCCCTGGTATCAACCATGTGACAGTTGCCGGCAATTCTTTTGTGCTCATTTGTCGTGCTTCTCTGCTCCTGACGAGTTTTGCGCTTCATCCACTTGAAATGTTGTCGGTGAGCAACGTATCCATGCCACCACTTTTTAAAGGCTATGCATTCTTCGGTAGGGTGTGCAATCCTCTGATGGTATAAGTAGTAGTTAGGATGCACATCCGCTTAGTCAAGGCGTATACCGCCACGAGTATTTCCTTTGGAAGATGGCAGCTTCATTCCCATTGACAAGGCTTTAGCGAACCGTTTCCCTGTCTTAAGCCTGTTTTTGTCTGCCACGGGCGTGCTTCGATCTGGTTGGAGTGCTTTGCGACTCATCCCTACCATGACTTCTTCAACTTGATGCCGACGCCTGGCCCTTTCGAATATGGTCGTTTCACAATCTTGATCAGCTTTACTCTTCTGACGGGCTTCGTTCAGTTTGTCAATTATCTCGTCTGACGGTTCCAAGGATTTTAGCACCGATCCTGCCCCCAGCTCCTCTATATTATCTTCTGACGTCGAGTGAGCTTCTTCGTCATTTACTAACGAATGAGAGATCATGTGACAACTTCCTACATAATCCTCGGGTTCTTCTGATGAATCGTTTCTATCATCATTGTCATTATCTCCCCTCTCAAGGATATGGTTGAGAAATTCTTGGAGTATGACCGGGGTTCGCACCTTCTAATTATATTTCTCTGGTGCGTCAATATGCCTTTGCAAATCCGTGCGTTTGTCACTAGACTGCGCGGGCTTTTTGGTCTTCTTTTTCTTCTTCAAAGGCTTCGATGGCTGGGCCTGGGTGTTTTGCCCATCACTGCCAACTTTCGGTGTTGGGCGTGGTTTCAGCATCCCCTCAATGATCTCAGGCTTTAGCGGGCTTTTCCATCTAATCTCCGGACATGCTTGAAGATCTTTCAGCATTCTTTTAGTTTTAGCCGACAGAACAACTTCCCATGGAGCTTCCTCTATAAATGAGCATGGCTCCCCCGGCGTGTCCATCTTTTTAGGAGCATGCGATTGTGGCGGATTTACCCTCCAGTTTTCAGACAGCGCGAATTTGCCTTATTGGTACTGGTCCTCAATCCAGTTTTTGAAGACGAAGCAATCTTCGATTAGGTAGCCCACTATCCGGTGGTAGGGGCAGTAATTGGGATTATTGACGTCGCCCGGTTGCAATGGGCGACTCGGATCTGGTAGAGTGATAAGCATGTTGCGCACCGCCAGTTCAAACAGTCTTCTCATTTTATCCAGAGGGAATGAGTAAGGACGTCTCAGCTTTTCTCCGAGTGATTGTTGTTTATCGTTTTGGCGAGTAGCTGGATTCAAATCACTCGGCTGTTGCTGAGCGTTGGCGACGAAGGTCGCTTTCCCTTTGCCCTTTTCATTTCGAAGCTCCGTTTTCAAGGAGGGTGGTCTATGGCCCATCTGGTCCATTTGGGCCAACTTGTCGATCAAGGCCTGGAAAATGGCCGGCTTGAAGAACATCATGAATTGGGATATAGTTGCCTGGAGATCTAGGGTCCCTACGAACATGCCCACGGCAGGAGCTTCTTCTATGCGTTGTTCGCATCTCGACCATAGGTTCCGCCACCGAATTGCATACTGAACCCAAGTCTCTCCTGGCTTCACCCTGGCATTGATCAATGCCGTGATCGGGGTGCTGATTGTTATGTTTTTGCGTATTTTTAATTACCTCAATCAAGACGGTTTCGCTTGGTAGCTAGCTGGTTGAGTACAGGTCGATCCACAAGGAGATGTAATCTTTTTTTATATGTTTTAACGAGTTAATCCGATTAAGTCGGGTTTTGTTTTAAGATCTACGAATGAGATAAAAGGTGATAAAATACTTGCTAGGGTTAGGATTAGGTTAGTTCGAGTTTAGGAATTTCTCCCTTCTTTCAATGCCTTAGCTATAAATATCGGTGTTAAGGTAATCGACAACAACGGGGATTAGCACGGCTAGGAAGAAACTTACAAGTCTAAGGTAGGCTTTCCATGCTTCCTTTTGGTCCTTGTCCGTCCGTTCTTGGCTCTTAGCCCTAACCTCCAGTTAATTCAACCACAACCGGTCTAACTAGGGAATCACCGCTATCATGTAGGATAGGGTGTCGTAGTGAGAGGATTATGGTTCAATTAAAGGGAGTCCGAATTTAATGTGTCGGGCAAAGAAAGGAGTGAGAGAGATTTCCTTCTCTCAAACCTTCCATCTCCTGCCCCAACAAGTGAGGAATTACTCACTCATTAAAAAAATAAAAATAAAACAAAAAGGGATGGTAGAAAGAATGTAGGTTTAAGAAGAATTTTACAACTAGCTATTTGAGACCTCACCTAGGCAAGGATCTTACCAAGCATCATCGTTGTTAAAAAGAAATATAAAAGAATAAAAGACAAGAAAAACACTAATTTAATTCTACGTCTAGGTTGACAAATGAAAATTGCAAATAAAAAATGCGATAAGAAAATGCGAGACAAATAAAAATAAAGACTTACTTTTATTGGTAACCTCTCAAAAACTCTCTACAATTTTGCATTAAGAAAGATAAAGAACAGAATCAAAATTCTAAATTCTAAAACTAAAAAGAGGCATACTAATTTGGCTTTGAACCCTCCTATTTATAGATAGGAAAACCCTAGATTTACATTCTGATCCATACACGAAATTATAGAACTACCCCGAGAGAGCCGAGTCAATGCACCGACACTGCCACCGACATGTGCATTGCACGGCCGAGGAACCGCGGCAGAAGTACCTATTTGGCCGCGGTTCCGCGGCCATATGGTGGAGTCTTAGGTCCATCTTTTCAGGTCTTCTACCAGTTGCTTTTATTTTCTGTTTTGTACACTTGGTTTCTCAAAAGCTCTTCTTTTCTCTTCCAAATATTCAGCAGTGGACTTTTGCCTTGAACTCTGCTTGAACTGGTATGCAGCATCATGCGGATCAGTATTCATCTGTTATTGGTCATAGTCCCACATTTGTTGCGACTATTCACGAATCTCACTGTAAAGAGCTGAGAACCTGTAACCTGCAACTATTTAGCAAATATGGATCAAAAGCACCTATTTGTATGCAATGTGATTAAGAATGGGCGATATAACAATGCATAAATCTGATATAAACAAATACCTCCAAACTTATCTTTTGCTCATCTCGAGCAAAGCCAATTTTATTCTCAAAAAAAATCCTAATCTCACTTTCACAGGGAACGCGATTGCACTGAGCTAGTGCAACAAGCCGTTAAAGCTTTAGGTGTCCCTAGTATGAGGAGTGTTGTCTCCTAAGGGTTTTCAGCGGATACTACCCACAAAATCCGATCAATTTGGCCGTTGACTTTAATTCTTCAAATCAATGTTCTAGCAAGAAATTCTATTATCTTCAACTTAGAAATCATCAACCCATATTTTTCACACTTCCTTTTCATTTATCTTAAGATCATATATGTTTTGCCAATTTATAAAGCTTTTAGCATCTCCTAAGTTTTCCTCCTAAGGCGCAATCTTAACTCAGGAATTTTTATCATCTCTACTAAAGATATAAGCCCTATCTTTTATTCCTATCTCTCCTCCAAACTCCAATTATATACCCCTACGTGTGTGTAATTATCACCCCTACACTTAGAAATTCAATTCAAGCTATTATACTCTTGTCCATCATCCAAAATACTTTTAGTTGGTGAATTTTAGATGAAATTACTCACACATCCTTCATACGACCGTTAATACTTCTTGAGGTACTAAACGACCGATTACAAAATATGCTTGCGCATTTAGGCGTAATTCCTCGTCTTGTAATACCTAAGGCTTAGCAGTGACTCCCAAACCAGTTGGTTTAAGGCACTAGGTGATAAAACACCCTCGCTATATTTTTTAATTTATGCCACCTTAAGCAATTACAAAACCAATGTTCATTTTTTTTATCTCTTTATTCAACACTTATACTTTTATTTTATTTTCCTTCATACTAAGGATTTTAGACAAGAACATTTCAAGGTATTCTCTACTATCCCAAGTTTCAAGATGTATGTGAGTGCGTAAAGTAGGGTATATATTTTCAGAATTTGGACTTAAGGTTCAGAATTATTTTTCAGACTTATACTTCAAATAGAGCTTTCAATATTCTTCCCTTATTTCGATTTAGCATAAGAACTGAACTCAAAATTTGCCTATTTCTAAATAAACTACAAGGACGTATATTTTCTACAGTTAAACTTTAAGAAAAGTTATTTTTAGGGTTTTTAATTTACTAAGTTTAGGATCTAGTTTTTTCTTACTAGTCAACTGTCATGTTGAACTTATGTCAAATATGGCCAAAATTGAACTTTTCAATTTTTTAAATTTTTCAATTTTTTTATTTATATTTTTTTAAAATTTTTAAAATTTTTAAATTTTTTATAAAGATGCAATGCGGAATTAAATATGAAAAGAAAAAAAACAAATATGTACAAAAAATAAAAAAATAAAAAAAATATGCAGATGCAATGCAAAGATAATTATTTACAATACCCTCACCCCCAAACTTATTAATAGCAGTGTCCTCACTGCTCCCTGCGGTGTCTATTAGACGCAGCTTCACTGGTCCCAGCCTCACCCCTATCAGCCCCCCGTCCCCTCGATCGTGAGCGGGATCGTTCCTCTCTGGCCAGTAGGGTAGACATGCCCTGTTCCAAGCTCGTTATACGCTGATAAAAGTCCGCCAGTATCCCAATCACTCTTTCTACCCCCCTATGGGTTCTTCTAAGCAAACGCGCTTGCGCAGTAGGGGTAAGCTTTTCGTCGCTCGCTGTGGAGCACGAGCTAGGGGTCTTGGCCATCACGTCCTCGGCCGGCTCGGTGCGCGACCATAAATCATGCAATCGTGTGTAGGACGTGGAGACGCTCTCAAGAAGGGGTCGAATTGGAATCCCACTATGCATATAAAATTCAAATTCCTCAACAGGGAGGAAATTGCGACACAGTTGTGTCACCAACATAGGGCAAGGATAATTGGCTGCCCGTTTCCCGGCGTCAATCGAGTGAAGCAAAACAGTGCACATGTCATAACTAGGGTTTCGTGTCATCAATGTGTGCATTATATGGAGGGATGGTGTGAAAAATGTCGTGTTGTGCGAACTACCAAAAATATTATTTTGTGCCCAACGGCACACAGTTAACACGTTCGCGAAAAGCGTGCGAGCCTGAATACCCTTTTGTGGCTCCCTAGAACAATCGTTTCTCATTAAGGGTAGGTAGTCCTCAAATCGGAGGAGTTGGTCATGAATAGGGAGTCGTGGAATTAGGGTGACTTCGTGAATGAAGTCCATATCAATTATAATTTCCATATCTCCCCACATCAATCTAATATACCCGTGTTGAGCAAGACAGCCCTCCTCCATGCATTCATAAAAACGGGTAACAAGATCTGGAAGCGCGAAGGAATTCAGATGGTTAAATAAGAGAAAATTCCATCCGCGCCTTCGGATCTCATCGCCAAAATAGCTACCATAGACATTGTGTGCAAATAACTGGGAAAAATCCCTTTCAAACTGAAGTGTGAGTGCCATGACAGTGAAGTGCAGAAAAATAAAAAATTTACAGAGAGGATCAGAGAGATGCAAACCTCCTCTGAAATTTTCAGAGGGCGACGTGGCTAAAGCGCGGCGGTTGCGCGGCCATAATAAGAGTTCGGCAGCGGATGCGCGGCTCTCTGGAGGCGATCTGCTGCAATTTCTGCTGCGGCGGCTAGGGGTTTTTCTGAGGGATTAAATTAGGGTTCGGGAAATGCAGAGAGGGGTGGGGTTATTTTTATAGGGTTATTGGTTATTTGCAAAAAAGACCCTTTAAAAAGAGGAATTTATTTTGTAAAGAAAAAAATTGTATTATTTATTTATTCATTTAATAGAACTGAATATTTACAAAAATATCCCCGAAAATTTGAAGGAAAAAATTTATTATTTATTATTTTATATATATATAATTACAAGTGTGACATACCCCCAAACTTATTTGAAACAGTGTTTCCACTGTTTATGGCTGAATAACCGAAGTTTTGTGGTAAGCGGAGGAAGATCAGTCGATGTAAACCGGCTCCTGCAACATCAGGAGCTTTTACGAAGGGTCAGTGGTGAGGAACGGTTTTAACCTATGTCCGTTCACTTTAAAAAGTGAACCGTCCTTAGGATTTTCTAAATCGACCGCACCGTGCGGATATACAGTCCGCACAAAATATGGTCCTTTCCAGCGAGATCTGAGTTTCCCGGGATGGAAATATAACCGGGTGTCGTAAAGAAGCACCTGTTGACCAGGTTTGAAAGTTTTGCGCAAAAGATATTTATCGTGAAACACCTTAGTTCGGTTTTTAACGACAACCGCATTTTCGTAAGCTTCATCCCGAAGCTCGTTCAATTCGTTTAACTGCAGCTTCCGATGGCTGTCCGTATTATCAAGAGATAAATTCAACTACTTTATAGCCCAAAATGCACGATGCTCTATTTCCATTAGAAGGTGGCAAGCCTTTCTGTAAACAAACCGATAAGGAGACATGCTAAGATCGGTGTTATAAGCAGTTCGAAATGCCCAAAGGGTATCAGTAAGTTTTAAAGACCAATCCTTACGGTTTTTGGAAACCATTTTCTCCGAGATCTGTTTGATTTGCCGATTTGAAATCTCGGCTTACCCACATGTTTGGGGATGGTAGGGCGTTGACAGCTTATGATTAATGGAATATTTTCGCATCAAGGACTCGAAAGTCCTATTACAGAAATGAGTTCCATTGTCGCTAATGATTGCGCGGGGGTGTCCAAACCGGGAGAAAATGTTTTCCTTAAGGAACCTAATGACAACCTTGTTGTCGTTAGTCCGGCTGGGCACAGCCTCGACCCACTTAGAAACATAATCAACAGCGAGAAGAATATACAAGTTCCCAAAAGAGCTGGGAAACGACCCCATAAAATCAATCCCCCAAACATCAAAAATCTCCACAACTAAGATTGGTTGGAGCGGTCTTGTTTCTCCTGGATATCCGACCCAAGTGTTGGCACCGGGAGCACGTCTTGCAGTAATCATGTGCGTTTTTAAAGAGTTGTGGTCAGTAGAAACCACACTGCAAGATCTTCTCGGCTGTATTTCTGGGGCCAAAATGCCCGCCACATGCTTGATCGTGGCAAAATGACAGCACACTCTTGAATTCTTTGTCAGGCACACATCGACGAATAATCTGGTCGGGACAATATTTGAACAGATAAGGTTCGTCCCAGTAAAAGTGTTTTACCTGGGAAAAGAATCGGAGTCTGTCCTGATTTGACCATTCATTCGGTAGTAATCCTGTGGCCAAATAGTTAACAATATCTGCGAACCAAGGTTCATATGATACTGTCAAGAGCTGTTCATCTGGAAAAACGTCATTTATCGGAATTTGAAGTGTCGGCGAAGAAGGGAGGCGTGAAAGATGGTCGGCGACTATGTTTTCGCATCCTCTTTTGTCTTTGATGACAAGGTCAAACTCTTGATGTAAGAGGATCCAACGTATCAGCCAAGATTTTGCGTCCTTCTTCGCAAAAAGATGGCAAAGAGCAGAATGATCCGTGTATACGATGATTGGAGAGCCGATTAAGTAAGGCCTGAACTTTTCTAAGGCAAACACAACAGCCAAGAATTCCTTCTTGGTTGTTGAGTAATTCAGTTGTGCAACGTTCAAGGTTCGGCTAGCATAATAGATTACATGTGGCATCTTATCGATATGCTGTCCAAGGACAGCACCGATAGAAAAATCAGATGCATCACATATAATCTCAAATGGATATGTACAGTCAGGAGAAGAAAGAACGGGAGCAGAAGTAAGTGAGTTTTTTAATGACTCAAACGTATTCATACAGCTCGAGTCGAAATCGAATGTGGTGTCCTTGGCCAGCAAAAGAGTCAAGGGCCTAGCAATCTTGCTAAAGTCCTTGATGAACCGTCTATAGAAACCGCATGGCCAAGGAAGGCTCGGATATCTCGGACGCTTTTGGGAGGAGGGAGATTGTAAATGACTTCAATCTTTGCTCTATCTACCTCAATGCCATTTTGCGAGATGATATGTCCTAGGACAATACCCTCTCGTACCATGAAGTGGCACTTCTCCCAGTTTAAAGTGAGGTTCTTATCCTTACACCGGGTAAGGACTGCATCGAGAGACAGCAAACACTCATCAAAGAAATCGCCGAAAATGGAGAAATCATCCATGAATATCTCCAAGAATTTTTCCACCATGTCTGAAAAAATTCCCATCATACATCGCTGGAAGGTAGCGGGTGTATTGCATAACCCAAAGAGCATGCAGCGATAAGCAAATGTACCGAAAGGACAAGTGAACGTTGTTTTGTCTTGGTCCTTTTCGGCGATGGGAATCTGGTTATAGCCGGAGTAGCCATCCAGAAAGCAGTAGTACTCATGTCCAGCCAATCGTTCAAGCATTTTGTCAATAAAAGGTAGCGGAAAGTGGTCTTTCCGCGTCGTGGCATTGAGTTTTCTGTAATCTATGCACACTCGCCACCCAGTTTGGGTGCGAGTAGAGATTAACTCATTCGCCTGATTGGTGATGACCGTTATGCCCGACTTTTGGGGACAACATGTATCGGGCTGACCCACTGGCTATCAGAGATAGGGTAAATAATACCACTATCAAGACATTTTACGATCTCTTTTTTTACAGCCTCTTTCATGACTGGATTGAGTCGTCTTTGTGGATCCCCAGCTGGCTTGGCATCATCCATCATATGAATGTGATGTTCAACGATCAAGGGACTAATCCCCTTGATGTCCGCCATAGTCCAGCCAAAAGCTTGCCGATTGCTCTGCAAGACCGTCAGAAGGGCTTTCTCTTGCTCTGAAACTAGAGAAGCCGAGATGATGATAGGTAGGGTCTCGTTCTCACCTAAATAAGCATACTTGAGGTGAGACGGCAACGACTTGAGTTCGAGCGTTGGAGGTGAAACGATTGAAGGAAAAATCGGCGAAAATGTCTCGAACTCAAAGGATTCTAACAAAGGCTCAAAACGAGTGTACGCGACCGAGTCGGATGGTTCAGCTAACTCATCCGAAAATTCAAAGGATTCAAGCTCGGGTGGTGACAAGTCAAGATCGTTCAAGAAAGTGAAACACTCATAATCACTGTCGGGAGCAGTATCAGATTCAAGGAGGAACGCACTAGTGGCGTCAAAATTGCTATGATCGAACAGAAATTTCTCGAACTCACAGTCCTCAGGACGATCTCCTGGATCGAACAAACGTCTAGTATATGAGCATTAGGTTCGGAGGGCTGATTCCCCAACCTAAAAATGTTGAGTTCAATTGTCATGTTTCAAAAAGATAGGTTCATCGAACCATTTCGACAATTGATCACAGCATTCGAGGTCGCAAGGAATGGTCGACCGAGTATCACCGGAATTTGATTCCGGGAGTTAGCTACAGGTTGTGTATCGAGAACAATAAAATCAATGGGGAATATGAAGTCCCCTACCTTTATTAATACATCCTCTAGCTCACCCCTAGGGTGGGTGATAGATCTGTCGACCATTTGGAGAGTACAATGTGTGGGTTTCAACTCTCCTACACCTAATTGTTCATATACCGAATAAGGAAGCAGGTTAACACTGGCACCAAGATCCAATAGTGCGCGGTTGATGTTCTTATCCCCAATAGTTATTAAAATAGTAGGACAGCAGGGTCCTTTCGTTTTTGAGGTAAAACTTGGGTAAGAGCATCACTCACAGCATTAGCTAAGAAAACCTTCTTTGATACCTGAGATTTTCTCTTTTTAGTGCACAAGTCCTTCAAGATTTTTGCGTAGGAAGGGACTTGTTGGATTACATCCAAGAGAGGAATATTAATGTTAACCTGTTTAAATAACTCTACAATCTTCTCCATTTGTGGATTTTGTTTATTGGACCTCAACCAGTTTGGAAATGGAACATTTTGGAAATTGGTTGAGTGCAATGTTTGTGGAGGAGATTGTGGAGCAGGAACGGACCCCAGAACTGGGGTTTTCGTGGAGTGAGAAGTGGGTCCGTTCGGAATAGCAGAAGAAGTAGAGCCTTTTGAAGAATGGAGAACAGGCTCAGAAGACGAAAGAGAAGAAGAAGAAGAAGCGGCGGCCGGGGTGTCATCATCTGTACCAACGTTGTTGTGCAGCACCCTTCTAGATCTCAACATAGTCACGCACTCACATTATGGTTTTGTTGTTCAAGAGCAACATGTGCAATCTGTGGGTGACCAGGATTTGGAAGTGATTGAGATGGAAGCTTTCCCTTCTCTCTCTCGCTTAAAGCTGCATTCAGTTGTGCAATCTGGGCTTCAATGGTTTTGATGTTTTGCCCGTGTGCAGCAGTGTGTTGCACCAAAGACTGAATGAAAGACTGGATGTTGGCGAAGGATTGAGTTGATTGTTTTAAAAACGCCTCCAAACTTTGTTCCAGCGAGGAAACCTTATCGTTATTTGGCGGAACAAAATTATTTTGAGGAAAAGAATTGTTCGGTGCAAAATTGTTCGGTGGATTTTGGTAAGGTTGGGGATGGAAAGGCTGCTGATTTTGATGCTGAGTTTGTGGCTGTGCTTGTTGTTGAGGAGGAGGAGGCCTTTGGAAATTGTTGTTGCCTTGGAATTGTTGCTGATTTTGATTTCAGGCGAAATTGGGGTGGTTCCTCCAACCAGGATTGTAAGTTGAAGAGTATGGATCATTTCTTTGTCTTTGCTGAAATGCAGCATTGACTTGATCCTGTCCTTGAGCAGGTGGGTTATAAGGACACTCTTCGGTTAAATGTGATGGATCCGAACAACAAGCGCAGATGGTACGAGAGGGAAGAGCAGGGTAGGAGAAGGCGATGAAAATTTGCTCTCAATTGCTTCTAGCTTTCGCGTGATCGTAGCCATTTCGGCCTTCATTGCAATCGAGAGATCAAGTTGATGAACGCCTGCTCTAGATGGACCGAAGAAGTAGATGAAGTGTTCGGTCTAGTGCTTTCCCACTGAACCGTTTGCTCCGCGAGATCGTCGAGAAATTGCCAAGCCTCCTCGTCAGATTTGGATAGGAAGTGGCCTTGACAAATGGTCTCCAACAACTGCTTAGTTGCTGAGTTCAGTCCTTCGTATAAGGTATGGCAAAGTTGTCATCTCTCAATACCGTGATGAGGGCACTGGACAAGAAGGTCTTTGTATCGGTCAAAGCACTTCCAAAAAGGCTCGGCAGGAAGCTGGGAAAATTGGTAAATTCATTTCGTATTCTCGCGGTCTTGTGATTTTGGTAGAATTTTTTTAGAAACGCTTTTACAAACTCTTCCCAACTGTTTATGGAATGCGATGCGGTGCCATACAGTCACTTTTCAGCTAGGTCACACAAGGTGAAAGGAATAACTCATAGCCGTATAGCATCATCGGACAGTTAGGTGGTCTTCATCATTGCACAAACATTCTGGAACTTATTAATGAAGATATAGTCATCTTCGGATTCCATCCCGTGAAATTTAGGCAACATGTTGATGAAGTGGGGCTTAATTTCGAAATTATCCCCATTAGCCGGCGGAAGTGAAAGACAGGTAGGAAGTGCGGAGCGGGTAGGATAGAAACGAACCTGGAGCGCGATTCGCTGAGGCGCTTCAACAGAAGGTGGTTGAGGGTTATTCGCACCCAGATGAGGTGGAATCAGTCCCGAGGGAGGTAAAGGGTTGTTAGGATTGAATCCTAATATCTCAGAAGATGAAGATGAAGGTAAAGATGTATTAACAGAATTTCGGTCAACGTCGGAGTTGACCGGCAAAGGTAAAGGTGAAAGAGGTGTGAAGGGAGTTTCGACGTCGGAGTCGATCGCGTAGTCGGTAGCAACTAACGAAACACGGACTAGTCGGGCGCTGTTGTCCCGAGTCCAACCGGACATACACTAAACGAGTTTAGTATAGTCAAGGCGTACAATGTGAGGGTAAGAAAACGTCAATGAAGAAAATGCGGAGGAAAGGTGAGTGGAATGGAATTCTAGTGACAAAAAGGGTAAGTTTTTATAAAAGTTTTTGTTTTGTTTTGTTTTGTTTTTTTTTATATATTTTTTTTAGAAAGAGTTTTTGCAAGAATGTGTACGGACTTACTTCAAACAATCACAGTTTAAAACATGCACAATCAAACCTAGAGCTAGGGTCTTCTAAGTCCACTAGACTGCTCCTAACTGTTCCAAAGTGACAAGTTGTGAGATAACCCTCAAATCGTCTTTTCACTGCTAATTATGGCCAGATAAGCACAAATGAAGAAAGGAGGGTTCCGCTCACGAATCACCGTGAGACGGGCCTTTTAAAATTACATTTCTCACTTGTCTAGCCTAGGCACCACAAACTCAAGTTTAGATAAACGATTGAATGCCCACAACCTTCCTCTGTCGTAATGAGCACGACAGTCCTTAGTTGGCCGAGTCTAGATATTTTTTAATTAACTCAAGGGTGATGTATATGCTTTTAGTGATTTTTGGGGTCTTAAGAAGGGTAATGAAATCCCCACCCAATCTTAATTGGTGTTATAACCCCTTAGATTCCGTATTAATTATGCAAAGCAGCTAAAACACTTACAAAAATATTTTTATTTGGCAGCGCAAATAATCCTGCACAAAAACAATTTATTGGATAGGAGAAAGAGAATATGTGCAAAAAAACCTGCAGGAAAATTTTTTCAGTGGAGTGCAGAGGAGAGGAGAGGAGAAAAAAGATACTCATAGAGAATTTTTAACTGCTGACGTCACCCGTCGACCGCGGTTCCGCGGTCAAACCCTTACTTCTGCTGCGGTTCCGCGGCTGAACAGTTGGTTTGGATCTTCAAGTTTGGTTTTCTGTGCTGAGTTAGTTCTCCTCTTTCTGTTTAGATCCCCTGATTCTGGATTTGTTCACTGAGTTTGCTCCAGATCTGAATCAGGCCTTCTTCCAATTCTGCACACTTGCACAAAGATTTTTCAAAAATAACAAGATAGTTTTTTTTTATGTTTTTTAATTTTTTAATTTTTACATTTTTAATTAACCCAAAATTTCACAAAGAAAGAAACTACCGTCTCCCCGGCAACAGCGCCATTTGATTGTTATGTTTTTGCGTATTTTTAATTACCGCAATCAAGACGGTTTCGCTTGCTAGCTAGCCGGTTGAGTACGTGTCGATCCATAGGAAGATTGAATCTTTTTCTTTATGTTTTAACGAGTTAATCCGATTAAGTCGGGTTTTGTTTTAAGATCTACGAATGAGATAAAAGGTGATAAAATACTTGCTGGGGTTAGGATTAGGTTAGTTCGAGTTTAGGAATTTCTCACTTCTTTCAATGCCTTAGTTATAAATATCGGTGTTAATATAATCGGCAACAACGGGGATTAGCACGGCTAGGAAGAAACTTACAAGTCTAAGCTAGGCTTTCCATGCTTAGTTTCTTCCTTCTGGTCCTTGTCCGTCTGTTCTTGGTTCTTAGCCCTAAGCTCCAGTTAATTAAACCACAACAGGTCTAACTAAGGAATCACCGCTATCATATAGGATAGGGTGCCGTAGTGAGCGGATTATGGTTCTATTAAAGGGAGTCCGAATTTAATGTGTCGGGCAAAGAAAGGAGTGAGAGAGATTTCCTTCTCTCAAACCTTCCTTCTCCTGCCCTAATAAGTGAGGAATTACTCACTCATTAAAAAGATAAAAATAAAACAAAAAGGGATGGTAGAAAGAATTTAGGTTTAAGAAGAATTTTACAACTAGCTATTTGAGACCTCATCTAGGCAAGGATCTTACCAAGCATCATCGTTGTTAAAAAGAAATATAAAAGAATAAAAGACAAGAAAAACACTAATTTAATTCTACGTCTAGGTTGACAAATGAAAATTGCAAATAAAAAATGCGATAAGAAAATGCGAGACAAATAAAAATAAAGACTTACTTTTATTGGTAACCTCTTAAAAACTCTCTACAATTTTGCATTAAGAAAGATAAAGAACGGAATTAAAATTCTAAATTCTAAAACTAAAAAGAGACATACTAATTTGGTTTTGAACCCTCCTATTTATAGATAGGAAAACCCTAGGTTTACATTCTGATCCACACACGAAATTACAGAACTACCCTGAGAGAGCCGAGTCAATGCACCGACACTGCCACCGACACGTGCATTGCACGGCCTCAGAACCGTGGCAGAAATACCTGTTTGGCCGCGGTTCCGTGGCCATATGGTGGAGTCTTAGGTCCATCTTTTCAGGTCTTCTACCAGTTACTTTTATCTTCTGTTTTGTACACTTGGTTTCTCAAAAACTCTTCTTTTCTCTTCCAGATATTCTGCAATGGACTTTTGAATTGAACTCCGCTTGAACTGGTATGCAGCATCATGCGGATCAGTATTCATCTGTTATTGGTTGTAGTCCCACATTTGTTGCGACTTTTCACGAATCTCACTGTAAAGAGCTGAGAACCTGTAACCTACAATTATTTAGCAGACATGGATCAAAAGCACCTATTTATATGCAATGTGATTAAGAATGGGCGATATAACAATGCAAAAAACTGATATGAACAGGTGTGTTCGCTGGCGCTTGCAAAACGCTGGGTGAATAGTAACTCCATTTCTGTGAATATTTTGATAGAGTCATTCGGAAGCTCTGAGTACCATTCAAATGCCGTCTCCGTTAAGCTGCAGACGAATTGGCGAAGCAGCAGTTTGTCGTCACATCCAGTATTGCCGTATAGAGCCCTAAACTGAGCGACATGCTGATGGGGGTTGCCTGTCCTCTTATACATGTGAAATTTAAGGATCGTATATCCCGGCGGGTACTTAATTTGATCGTACCAGCTTGGATAGGGCCGCCCAGTTTTGACGACTTAGCCAGTAGCTTCACTTGCCTAATGAGCTCGTATTTGTTGAGCTATGTGGTCATCAAGCGTGGCTTTCGAGGTCGTCTCCTCCCTGGCTGCTGATAAAGCCGGAAGAGGGTTTGATATCTCCCCTCTGTCGTCTTCAATGATTATTGGGGGATCTTTGGCTGGAGGGTCCGGCTGGATCATCATCCCCACCATATCTTGGAACAGGAGCGCCATTTGTTTTATGTTAGCCGCTTGTTCCGCGGCTTCTTTATCTTTCTTTTCGAGCATCCTTCGGAGGAACTCGGCGTCGGTTTCCTGCTCCTGGCATTGATCCGACGATACTTCCGGGCTTTCCTTCTGCCCAATGAGTGCGGCTATTTTCGTCAGCATCTCCTAGAGTTTCTGTTGTTGCTCCTGAACCTTTATTACGAACCGCGTAAGTGGTCGATGATCTCCAGAAGCACGGCTTTCCTCTTTTCCGGAAGCCATGTATACGGTATGCACTATCATGCCCCCAAACTTAGAGCGTTTGGATTCAGTGCCCTTGAAATTTGTCGTAGACATGGGGATCTTCTTCGGCCTTCTCCTTTTATGGGCGGTTGAAGTTGAGGGGGCTGTTGCAGATGATGCTTTCCGTGGTACGACAGCGGGATGATCCTCCTCTTGCCGGACCTTCATTTTCTTTTGTCGGCGGGAGCAATCTTTGTCGATTACAGAGTCTTGGACTCTTCGCCAGACCCTGTGGATTTTTGAGGACAGCCACTGAGAGGGCTGTTCTGGGTTTGCCTTTGGAACGTTCTCCATAGGTGGAGGAGACTTTTTCAACACGGCTGTTGGAGAGTTCTTGCGCACCTCCTGAGCGGTTCAAAGCTGTTTCCAGTTGGAACAGCAGCATCAAATTTCACCATTGGAGCTGGTGGGGTAAGTCCAGAAGGGGAACTGCCCCCAGCTTTCCTCACTCGGTGCCAGTGGTGACGTCGAGCGTGTCTTGTAGTCGGGATCACCTCTATCGTCGGAGTAGCTTTGTCATGCCCCCTGCTTTGAGGAGAGGCTGTTATTGGCGCCAGCTTGTCAAAGACTGACATCCGCTAGGAAGGAATGATCAACCTATCGAAGGACGACTTTCGAGTAGGGGAAGTTGTTTGGACGACTTCACCTGCAGCAGGAGCTAGGATAACCTTCTCCGGTATTGCGAGCCTCTTCACGGGCCCATTTGAGCTTAGGCTCAGCCTGTCGAATACTGAAGTAGTAGACTTGGCCAATCCGCTGAGAGGGGCCACGGTGGTTGCGAGCGGATCAAAGACGAACTTCTTTGGGGCTTCTTGTGATGGCATTGAAGCATCGAAGCTTATTAGTGGGAGCATAGTCCCGAAGAACAGTCCAATGGTGGCCTGAGTCATCTGTTCCACTGGCATTGCGAAGATGGAGGCCGCTTGGGGCCCATAAGTTACTCCTCCAGCAGGGACGGAGTGGGAGTTGTTATTGCAATTGGTGCAATTGGAAGTTGTCGATGTCATCTTCTCTTCTGCACGGAGCAAGACACCAAATCTCAGTACCTCGAATCCACAGGCAACCATAGCAGACCGCGATTTGTTCACGAAACACGACATACGAAGTGTGGAGTGGAAAGAGGAAAAAGTCCCACCGGGCGTGCCAGAATTTGTTTACCGCCGAAAGACACGACCGGGACATTGGGATGTCTGGCCTGAATTTTGGGGGCAGATGCTATTTGATTTTATCCATCCACATCTCCGAAGATGCCAAGTTGATTTATGGCACCGTGTATCGGAGGTTTGGACAGATGCGGCCGTTGTAACAGACTTCGTCAGATTCCCCCTCATTTTCGAGGGTTTTTTTGATTGTGGGGACGTCTTCCCTGCAAGCGCAAGCCCCTGCAGTTAATTACGCTACCGCATCGCGGTAACCACTTTCTCCTTCTCTAGATGTTCACTTCGTGTCGTATGTGTTTGTTTTATTTTTGGTTGCCCGTGGATTGTATACGGAGACTAATTTGTGTTGTCACCCATAGGGCGGGGATTAATCCAAATCCGTATTTTCTTAGATTTAGGTTTGGTTTGATTTAAGGATCGTTAACCTTGTTTAAGATTAAGATCGACTTAAATGTTTGTTAAGGATACGTTAGTCTAATTTTAGACTAAAATCTACTTAACAAGGTTTTAGGATCATTTAGATCCAACGACAGAGCATTTGGGGCTCTATCATTTTAGTTTAGGAACATTACGGTCCATTGGGTTTAAAGACATCATAGTCCATGTTTAAGGACATCATAGTCCGTAGAATTTAGTTTAGGGACGTTGCGGTCCATTGGGTTTAAGGATATCATAGTCCATAGAGTTTAGTTTAGGGACGTTACGGTCCATAAGTTTAAGGACATCATAGTCCGTGTTTAAGGGCATCATAGTCCATAGAGTTTAGTTTAGGGACGTTGCGGTCCATAAGTTTAAGGACATCATTGTCCGTGGTTTAAGGACATCATAGTCTATGGATTTTGGCTCATCAGTTTGAGGGCGCGCCAAGAGTTATTGGTTATTGGGACCCTCCACCTCTCTGAAGACGTTGAAGAATTACAACGACGTGTATTAGAGGTGTGGAGAGATGTACCCTTGAACCAATTTTGGTTGGAAAACCTTTAGTTGGGTTTGGGGTTAAGACCAATATGAGCACATAGGCTCGGTTGATCTGAATTAGGGACTTCTGGTCAACTTGGACTCAACCCATTTAGTTTTGAATAAAATGTTGAACACTTGTTTGGGCTCGGTCCCTTTTTATGTGCAACAATGCTAAGCATTGACATGGGCTCTGACGCTCACTCTGTTTCTTTGTTTTTTATAGAGTGTTAAACACTCTTTGTGGCTTTGGGCTCTATGGGCAGAGCGCTTTATGTTAAACAGCGCCCACGTGAGAAGCATGTAGGGCGCTCGGTGCTGGGCGCTAAGCATTGAGTGCAGAGCACTCTTTATTTTAGCAGCGCCCACGTGGGGGCACGTAGAGCGCTTGGCGCTGGACGCCAACCAATGAGTGCAGAGAACTCTTTATTTTAGCAGTGCCCATGTGAGGGGCACGTGGGGCGCTTGGCGTTGGGCGCCTGGCGTTGGGTGCCAACTAATAACTGCAGAGCACTCTTTACTTTAGCAGCACCCACGTGAGGGGCACGTAGGGCGCTTGGCGCTGGGCGCCAACCAATGAGTGCAGAGCACTCTTTATTTTAGCAGCGCCCACGTGAGGGGCACGTGGAGCGCTTGGCGCTCGGCACCAACCATTGAGTGCAGAGCACTCTTTATTTTAGCAGCGCCCATGTGAGGGGCATGTGGAGCGCTTGGCGCTACTTCCTTCTTTATGCATTTTTCTGAAGAGTTCAATTCTTTGTTCTCCCCTGGATCTTCAATTCCCAAGAACAAATTAATCCCTATGAGAATTAAATTCTCATTTGTGGGAGACTTATCTCATGGATCTAAGATCCAAGGAAAGAACTATGTTCTTTTGTAAGGATTAAACCCTTGGATATGCAGGTGAGATACTATGATCTCTATTTATCTTGAAGAAAGTTCTTCTTCTTTCTTCTCTCTAAAAGCTCTTTTTGCTTGCTCTTCTTTTTTAACTTGAAACTTGTGGGGGGGTTCTTCTATACAAGACTTGAAGTCTTGGGTCCTTTATATAGGGGAGGCTGATTTGTTGATTCAGTTGAGGAAATCTCTCATTGAGAGGTTTCTTAATTGATTTGGGGAGTTTACCCACCGTTGGATCTTTGATCCAAAGATTTCTGTTTTACAGAATACATTTTTCTTGTTTTTTAACAAGATTAGGAAAATATTTTCCCATACAGAACTTATTCTGTATCTTGGTGATTTTTAATCACTATTGGATCTTTGATCCAATGGTGCTCTGATTTACAGAGCACAATCTTTCTTGTTTAGAAAGATTTAAGGAGTATTTCCTCAATCAGAATTTAATTCTGTATGTTGGTGATTTTTAATCACTATTGGATCTTTGATCCAACGGTGTTCTGATTTTAAGAGCACAATCTTTCTTGTTTAGAAAGATTTGAGGAGTATTTCCTCAATCAGAATTTAATTCTGTGCTCTGATGATTTATCATCCTCGTTGGATCTTTGATCCAAGGATGGAGAACTTTTAGTTCTGGCGCTGGCACTCTCGTGATTTGCACGTGAGGCGCTGCTTCAGAGTATTTAACTCTTGGCGCTGGCGCTCTCGTGCCTTGCATGTGAGGTGTTGCCTCAGAGTTTTTAACTCTTGGCGCTGGCGCTCTCGTGCCTTGCACGTGAGGCGTTGCCTCAGTTCAAATTTTGAATAGAGCCTTGCTCTTTTATTAGGGGGAAACAAAGATGAACCGTTATATACCATCCACGGGCCACATTTGCTAAAGTAACATGCTAATGACACGACAAAGAAAAGAAATCAATAGTATGAGATAAAATATGTCTTTTATTCATGAATTCAAGTGAATACAAAATACATTTCACAAAGGAATCAAAATGAATACATGTTATTCATAAACCGCAAGTTTACAGTAAAAAAAAGGGAGTACAAAGACGGTTATTGAGGAGGAGGCGTCTTCAACAAATCAGCCAGCCGCTCGCGCGCTCCTCTCAATCCTTTCTCGTGATCGGCCGCCACGGCCAACTCCGCTTCAATTTGAGTCCGCTGCTGCAAACAGGACGAAAGCTTTTCGTCAGTTTCTAACATGGCAGCTTCGCAGTCCTGTACAACCGCTCGGTGAAGTCAAGAGTCTGCCTTAGCGCCAAACCATCCAAAATACATCTTTGAAGATTGTCAAAGACGGATTTTAGCTGTGCAGCATTCACTTCAACCTGGGCGTGTAACCGGGCAGATTCACTTGAAGCTACTTCATTTTCCTTTCACCTCAGGGTCGCTTCTTGTTCAAAATAGCGGATGAAAAGAACACTACTCTCGACCCACGCAACCCACTGGGAGTTCGAAGCTAATACTTCAGGAGCGAGACGCTTGAGCTCAATCTCGTACAGGCAAGCCTCAATTTTTCTGCAGTAATCAACCCAAGAGCCGACGAGATCTTCATCATGGAAGTTCACGAGTGTCGCCAGCATTTGATTGACTTCAACAGCAAAATCCGTAGCAGAACTGAGGGCCTCAGCATTGAGATCTTCGATGAACTCGCTTAACATTCGCCGACTATTCGTAGCGCCCCTGGAAGATATGCATTTAGCAAAGGGCCCTGCCGGCATTGGGATGCGAGACTCAAAAGGAGCTGGTGCCAGTACGATTGCTGTAAAACAAATTATGGTCAAATTTCGACTCAGGAGGTAAATAAAATACACGAGCGATGGAGTCTACTATACGGGCTGTGGTAGGTGGCAAAATTGGGAGTACCGGAGGCGCGACTATTCTTTCGTCTCCTCCTCCGATCCGTGACGCTGCGATCAATATAAAGAAGACTTAGTAACAATACAACTATTCATAAAAGAAAGAAGGAGACAATAGCTGAAGGATATACTAACCAGTACCAGGAGGCGGAATGACTTCCGACTGGAAGGAGAAATGCGGGTTCAGCACCTGATATAGATGGTCAAAAAGGACTCCTGCAAAGTTGTGACAATATACTGTCAATACAAGGAGGATGGTACCCACAGTGAAACCGATAAATCGCAAACCTATACCTTCCAGCATTTCGGGGGACATAGGAGAAGGCGAGGGAACAACAGTCGTCATGGCGGCGACCGAAGGTGCTTCAGATGGCACAATCTCAGTGTTCACTGCACCTACAAACAAAATATCGTCAGAGGGAGCTAAACGGGATTGAGAAATAAAAAGAGAACAGTGACCCAAGACCTGCCTGATGGGTCATCAACCAAAACCGTGATGGAAGGATCACCAGACGTAGCGGCTTCTTCGCTCTCCCTAAGAGGAGTAGTTTCTGCGCCCATGGCTTCATCCCCTGATTCGATGAGGGCCGTCGTGACGCTTGCGATGCCCGCCGATACCAGGGAGCCACACGGGGAAAGAGCGACGGTTTGGACAGTCCCAGATTCCAGAGAGAGGGTAGCAACTTCAGGCACGATAACTGCCATGGTTTCACCCGTCATCCCATCGCCAAGACTTGGCCCTGCAGAAAATGCATATGTAAAAATTCGAAGGTCAAGTTCTAGTAAAAGACTCAAAGTTACGTTATCTTAGAGCAGCTTTTCGGTTTCTTCCCGAGCCGCACGCGCAACCTGTCTACGGGCGGTAGACAACGTAGAGGGAACATCCGCTGAAGGAGTATCAGTAAGCGGAATGATGCTTGAGCCTACACCCACGGCCAAACTGTCATCACGTTCCCTCGCCACATGCTTCATACGCTTCCTTTCGGTCTGAGCAGAGAGAAGCGATCTCCTCGAGACCTCTGATAAGGGGACATCGTCGTCCGAACCAAGCTCTGCCACTGGAGCCGTTATGGCATCCTTCATCGGCTGCTTCAGCAAAGCCTCCTGCATGGACGTTGGGAGAGCTGGGGCCACAACAGTTGGCTCCGGAAGTTTTGCTGCATCGCTACTCGGGAGCGGCACTACACTTGGAATAACCTGAGTCAAGGTAGCCCCTGCAACAAGATGAAAGAAAGGGTCAGAGCACGAATAAAGAAAGAAATAAAGGCATAATGAATGGAATTTTACCAAGGCCCAAGAAAGTGCGGAGCCTCTTTTCCTCTTCGAATGTCTTGAGGGAAGCCGCGAGAGCTTCTTCGGCAGAAATACCCGTTGAAGAAGAAAGCGTCAGTACAAGCATAATAAAAGAAGATAGCCACGGAAGAATGTAACTGAAGTATACCTGACTTCGCGATAGTGATCAGTGCCGCTTCATCGCGAGCCAGTCGCTCGGAAGCCACAAGGGCAGCCTGGAGATCAGTATCATCCGCAGGCGTGATGAATAAACCCTCATTGGTCCTATACTCGCACAAACCCTCGCTGTAAGGAGCATGTGACTCCTGGACAAATATGACGTCGGTAGAAAACAATGACTTCTTCTTTTGCGAGCGAGCGCCGGCAGCCGATGACAAGAGCTTGCTCTTAACGGGTATTTTTGGGCGGCGGGCCCTGATTTCTACACCAACACCATACTCCGGAGACGCTGCAGCTACCATTTCTACAGGAACACGGGGTAGAGGCTTCTCCGAAAAGGCGCGCGGGACCGCAACCACTGCAGCTTCTCTTAAGGAAGGACGAACAGTGGTCCGTCGCTTTAAGGGGACAGCTGAATTACCAGTAGGGACCGGACCCTTGCGATCGAGCAGTAACCGCCTTTCTTCCCTAATAACGGCAGTCGTCGCATGCTAGTACCACGCCATGTATGCGTTCGAGGATTTCGGAACGTAGCTCGGCTCACTGATGAGGAAGTTGGACCCGGTATTTAGCCGCATGAAGTGGTGCAACGCGCTGCGGATACCCTCTTCTGTAGCGACCGGCTCAGCTAAAAAAGCCTCAAGCGGGACACCCTGATCGTAACAGACTGTTGAGCAAAACGGTGCAGGTTATACCTCATGAACAATGTCGAGGCGCCCTTCCTGAACACTAGAAAGCCTGGCCTGATTGAATACAAATACAGAATCTCCCGAGCCTTCAATGTAGAAGCCCCGTCTTTGAAGGTATCGCACAGCAGCTGCACCGTTTTACTGGATTCCTTGTCGATAGTTAAGACCTTATCGATGAAAGTCATGCTATCCCTGACCATACGTGGGTGAAGGACCAGACGCCGAGCCTCTCGCTGTGACGGATCTAAAATAGAAGCGTCAACTAGAAACATAACCCGGGGAAGGTATAACTGTCATAGAAACGGGGCCGTTTATGGACTCCAAAAGCGCCAGGCACATGCAGCTCGATCCACGACGTGAAATAGTGCAACGGGAGATGTACGGGCTGTACCCCCGGCTGAGTAGTGTCTGCCGCTAAGCTTAGGCCATGATACAAGTGAGCAAGCCCAGCGATCCCGATGGCCACTCGCGTCCCGGCAACCATTCGGTGAGCCGGATAGAAGATGGATGGCCTCATATAGTGAGGGTGCATTGGGAGCACAAACCAGCTTAACCATAGGATGAGGAACCCCAAAAAGAACGTCTCTTCGTCGACGTCTGAAGCTGCGAGCTCTGCAAAGGGTACGACCGGGGTGTCTGGGATGAAGAAATTCTTTTGATCCGTCTCCGTTGTCGGCTGGTTGTCCAAGCCAAAACCAAAAGGATCATCAAGCTTGGCGAATTTCGCAGCTTGTTTTGACAAGACTTCCGGACGAAGAAAGTGGGCGATGAAATCCGCGAAGCTAACTCCGTGCCCTCCGGACTCGAGAAACAGACTCTCGTAGATGTTCAACACCTTGATTAGGCTCGGGAATCGATGTTGGATAGCATTCTCCGGAGTGAGACCCATCACCACTGATCTGGTGGCAAAGATGTACTCGTCAGGGGGAAGTATTTCCTCGTAATGTTCCCCTCTGACGGGTAGGCCCGAAATTTCTGCAAATTCCTCTAAGGAAATCGAAACTTCCCGGTACGATAAAAGAAAGGTGTGATTCGGGATATTCCACTGTTCCAAGAAAGCCTTGACCCACCATACGCGAGGCGTGGGATACTGGAAAAGAGACGCGTAGATAGCGAGGTACAACCCGAGCTTCAGCAGCAGCGACTTTTTGGCCGACAAGATGTATCGAGCCCACTATAAGTATCCGGCTAAATGGCGAGAAGTCAAACCTATCATGTATACCTGTCCCCAAGGGCGCGAATCGTCTTGACATATGCCCCGCCCCAGAATATCTAATCCATCGGCGGTTGTACAGGTATCGAGCCCATGGAGGGCTGGAGGCGTCCCTCCGTAGTCCAGTTAACCTCCTCCACAGCGTAATTCACCTGGGGCGAGTCGGCATAATAAATGGCGGAAATTGGCTCTGAAGGCGCCGCACAAGATAAACTGCATCGACCCTAAATAATTTGGTTGTACCACAACCCCCATAAGTGAAGAGACTTCTGCTCCGGATCGTGATCTTTAATCAGTGCAAAAACTTCCCGATCCACGGGCGCGTCGGCGTATGCACTCTCTGGGCGAACAAATGGGAAAGAAGAGTCAAAAGATATAGTACCTGCGCAAAAAGAAACGAGGGTTAAATGTCAATACTACATTACAAATTCTGACATTTGGTACTTTAAATTTGTACCACACTGCAATGCAGGAAAAAGGGACTGAGGGGGACCTACAAAATCAAAGTGACGACTCATCATTGATGAGACAGTCAATCATTAAGGAGGAAATCCTAAAAAAGATTCTCATTTAATGAGAAACTCATTGGACCAAGGAGTTAAACTCCTTCGAGAGCAGTGCTCTACAAACAGAAATTACATCTGTCAACCTTAATTATGAGGGGAATGAAAATTCTCTAAAATTTCTAAGAGCCATGCTCTGTGAAAACGATGGAGTAATCCATCAGAACCCTAAAAAGAAAAACTTTTTGCAGAGTAAAACCTCTAAGATCTTTAAGATCTACAAAACGAACTCTAAGAGTTCTTCATAGAGATGAACAGTGTTCTAATTAATGGGTTAAATAACCCTAAAAATCCATTTTTAAGATCTACGATCTAAGAATAGCGAAGCTCTGTTAATGGGTTCGATCCTTACCAAATTTGGACAGAGTTCTAACTCTAAAAGGGATTTCCTTGGGCAGAGATCTAAGTTCTGAAGGGAGAATTAAATTCTCAGAAATAAGAAAGGAAGAAGATGAACAGAAGTCATCTCAAGGGCCAAAGGCCCTACTTATAGGCACTGAAAAACGATCCAATTTCCAAGATAATCCAACGGTGGAAAGGTTGTCACCGCTACACTCATATGTGAGCCATGTGAGCGCAACGGTGGGGGGCATTTGTTTCCCCCCAATAAGAGAGCAAGGCTCTGTTCAAAATTTGAACTGAGGTAGCGCCTCATGTGCAAAGCACGAGAGCGTCAGCGCCAAGAGTTAAAAACTCTGAGGCAGCGCCTCACGTGCAAAGCACGAGAGCGCCGGCGCCAGAACTAAAAGTTCTCCACCATTGGATCAAAGATCCAACGAAGATGATAAATCATCAAATTACTTCTGTTGAGGAAATATTTCTCGAATCTTCCTAAAACAAGAAAGGTTAATCTCTGTAAAATAGAGCACCGTTGGATTAAAGATCCAGTGATGATTAAAAATCACCAAGATATAGAATAAGCTCCGTGTGGGAAAATATTTTCCCAATCTTGTTAAGAACAGGAAAAATATCTTCTGTAAAATAGCAGGCCTAGGATCAAAGATCTAACGGTGGATAAAATCCCCAAATCAATTAGACATCTCTAAATGAGAGATTTCCTTAACTGAATCAACAAATTAGCCTCCACTATATAAAGGACCCAAGACTTCAAGTTTTGTAGAGAAGACCTCCCCCCCCCCCCATAAACTTCAAACTTCAAGACGAGAATGATTTCTCCTCAAGGTAAATAAAAATAAGAAAGATCATAACATTTCCTCCATATCTAAGAGTTTAACTCTCACATCAGAAGAACTTAGTTCTTTTTCCAGATCTCAGATCTATAAGACAAAGTCTTATAGATTCACAAGCGAGAATCTAATTCTCAGATAATTGAATTGAGCAGAACAGAAAACTCAGTGCTTAGCTCTCAAAGTCTGGCGCTCAACGTCGAGCGCTCCTAGTGCTCCTCACATGGGCGCTATTTAATAAGAAGTGCTTAGCACTCAAAGTTTGGCGCTCAGCGCCGAGCGCTCCACGTGCTCTTCACGTGGGCGCTATTTAATAAGAAGAGCATAGCACTCAAAGTCTGACGCTCGGCGCCGAGCGCTCCACGTGCCCCTCACATGGGCGCTATTCAATAAAAAGGTGCTTAGCACTCAGTGTTTAGCGCTCAGCGCCGAGCGCCTCACGTAATCTGCATGTGGGCGTCATAAATTGTTTAACACTACATATAAAAGAATATAAATAAAACAAAAAGAAAAAGGGGTGTCAGAACCCAAATCAATGCTCAGCAGTGCTAATACAGAAAGGGGATCAAGCCCAAATAAGTAATCAAGTGGGCTGAGCCCAAGGTTGACCAAACCCCAAATTGACCGAGCCCGTATGTCTTCTTCTAAATTGGCCTTAGTCCCAAATAAGACTACCAAGTCCCTGATGAACATTCATTGGTTCAAGGGTACATCTCTTCACACCTCTGATACATATCGTTGTAATTCTTCAACGTTTTCAGAGAGGTGGCGGGTCCCGACAACCAACAACTATGGACCGTAATGTCCTTAAACTAATAATGGACCGCAATGTCCTGAAACTAGCTATGGACCACAACGTCCTTAAACTAAACCCTCACCTCAAAAATGGTGATCTGTGGACCGCAACGTCCCTAAACTAATAATGGACCGCAACGTTCTTAAATTAAAATAATAGAGCCCAAACGCTCTTTTGTTGGATCTAAATGATCCTAAAACCTTGTTAAATAGATCTTAGTCTAAAATTATACTAACGTATCCTTAACAAACATTTAAGTTGATCTTAACCTCAAACGAGATTAACGATCCTTAAATCAAACCCCCAAATCTATGAAAATACGGATTTGGACTAATCCACGCCCTACGGGCGACAACATAAATTAGTCTCCGTATACAATCCACGGACAACCTAAAACAAAACAAACACACATGAAGTGAATATCTGGAGCAGGAGAAAGTGGTTATCCCTATGCAGTAAAGTAATTAACTGCAGGGGCTTGCGCCTGCAGGGAAGAGCGTCCCTACAATCAAAAACCCCTAGCTTGCAAATGAGAGGGAATCTGACGAAGTCTTCTACAACGGCCGCATCTGTCCAAACCTCTGATACACGGTGCCATAAATCAACTTAGTATTTTCGGAGAGGTGGACGGATAAATCCAAATAGTATCTGCCCCCAAAATTCAGGCCAGACGTCCTAACGTCCCGGTCGCATCTTTCGGTGGTAAACAATGATATCTCAAAATTCAGACATGTATTCATGTTGAAACACAAGTCTAAAACTTTTGAGAAATTCAATGAATATAAGTGCGAAGTAGAGAACCAAACAGGTAAAAGTATTAAAATCCTTCGATCTAATCGGGGAGAAGAATACTTAACCACGGAGTTCCTAGATTATTTAAAAGAGAATGGGATTCTCTCTCAGCTTACTCCTCCGTATACACCACAGCACAACAGTGTGTTGGAGCGGAGGAATCACACCCTATTAGATATGGTGCGCTCTATGATGAGTAACGCTGAGTTACCTGTTTCATTTTGGGATTATGCGCTTGAGAAGCTGTATACCTATTTAATAGAGTTACATCCAAATCAGTGCCTACCACTCCATATGAGATATGGAATGGGAAGAGACCATCTCTTAAACGAGTTAAGATATGGGGTTGTCCGGTCTATGTTGAAAAGCAAAATCAGGACAAGCTCGAGGAAAGGTCGGTACTGTATAAGTTTGTTGGATATCCCGAACATTCGCGAGGGTATATCTTCTACTACACTGAGGAGCAAAAGATGTTTTGTTTCTTAGCATGCCACCTTTTTAGTAAAGGAGTTTATTATGGAAGAAATTAGTGGTCATGAGGTAAAACTGGAAGAAGTTCCAGCTAGGCAAACTAACGGCTGATGATTTGGTAGAACCGGAGGATTCAATAGTTCCCGACGAATTTCAGCCTCTCCGTAGATCTAGTAGGGTTCCTTATCCGCCTGATAGATACTACGGCTTTCTCAATGACAGTGGGAGCGAGGATTGCATCATGGAAGATGATGACCCAACTAGTTTCGAGCAGGCCATCACAAGTGGGGACTCTGTGAAATGGCTGGATGCTATGCGATCTGAGATGGAATCCATATACACCAACAAAGTATGGATTTTGGTAGTTGCACCTGAAGGGGTAAAACCCATCGGGAGCAAGTGGATCTTGAGAAGATTCTTGGTGTAGATGGAAAAGTTGAGACTTTCAAAGCTAGACTTGTTGCAAAAGGTTGTCGTCAATAACCAGGTGTGGATTTTGATGAAACCTTTTTCTCCAGCGGACATGCTTAAGTCCATCCGGATCCTGCTTGCCATTGCTGCATACCATGACTACGAAATCTGGAAGATCGACATCAAGACTGCTTTTCTAAATGGTGATTTAGAAGAGAGCGTGCACATGACACTGCCGGAGGGCTTCGTAGACAGTGGGAGCAGCGGAAAGGTGTGCAAGTTGCTTAAATCAAAATACGGATTAAAGCAGGTATCGCGGAGTTGGAACATCTGTTTTGATGTGGCAGTCAAAGAGTTTGACTTCATCAAAAAAGTATATGAACCTTGTATATACAAGAAGGTTGTAGAGAGTAAGGTTGTCTTCCTCGTATTGTACGTGGATGACATACTCTTGATAGCAAATGGTGTTCCTATGCTACACTCGGTCATGCTCTTCTTATCACTAAGTTTCTCTATGAAGGATTTGAGTGATGCCTCTTACATCCTGGGGAGAAATACTGGACAGCAGTGAAGAATATTCTTAAGTACTTGAGAAGGACTAAAGAAATGTTCTTGGTGTATGGTAACGGTGAACTCCAAGTGGAGTCCTTTACCGGTTCGAGCTTCCAGAGTGATAAGGTCGACTGTTAGACAGTCTCGGGTTTTGTCTTTGTCTTCAGTTGAGGGACGGTATGTTGGAAAAGTTCCAAGCTAGATACCGTGGCAGACTTGACTATAAAAGGTGAATACATCGCTACCAACGATGCTACCAAGGAGTCTGTCTAGATGAAGTTGTTCATAAGATGAACTTGGTTCCTACCATTATGGTGACAATGGAGCTGTGGTTTTGGTCTAGGAACCCTGGTCCCATCAGTGATCCAGACATATTCTTAGGCAGTATCACCTGATCAGGAAGATGGTTGATCTCCGGGCGATCGAGGTCGGGAGAGTTGAGATAAAGAATAACACGACGGATCCACTCACGAAAGCCTTTCCTTAGAGAGACTTTAAGGGATGTTGGGTATGAGATACTACAACAGCTGGTCTTAGTGCAAGTGGGAGATTGTTAATTTTATGTATGCCCTAGAGGCCATTATTGTATATGATTGTATATTATAGTGGATGCTTGGACATATATAGGAAGGACTTTCTTGCTCGACATGATAGTATGCTATCTGGTTACTCTTTATCTTAACATGTATACGTGTACTGTCTCTCTGTTACATGTTGATAAAGCCCTTAGGATGTGTACTTGACTACCAGGACTATGATGCAGATCATACTAGTGGGGCCGGAGTAGTCCACAAGTACATCATTTAATTGTTCCTAATCGAGGATGTATCGAGACGGGGCATCGATATTCCGAATAGACTAGTGTGTACGACTTTTGACCCTGTATGGGGCGATGGTTGATCCCACAATCATTGGTGTTTGACATCAGAGAATGTGCACAGGTGCTCATTGGAGAACGGGTACACTGAACATGACTCTCCGAGAACTCCTAGATGGTATTATACCTAACGTCAGATAGCGGTTCTCTTGTGACACTGGTATAGGTTAGTCTGTAGACCCGAGATCGTCATAGAGTCTTGTGTGATTCCCACCGTGTTTTGATTTCCACCTTACCACGTTCAAGAGAGTGTGCAAAACAGTGGTTTTTGGGTGCAGTCCCGAGTCACATGTAGACAATGAGCGATAGGAGGGGATTTCGTCTCTCCCGGTATTGGGGGTTGATGTTGCGCTGTGCTCGATTGGCCATAACAGGAAGTCCCTGGTTAGGGCGGAAACTGAGATTTACTGGTAAGTGTTATCAGTAGTTTGTCGACCCGTTATGAGCCTCATATCGGCATGACTTATCAAGTTATTGGGGTCTGACGTTTACCACCCCCAGACTAGATATGCGACATATCAGACGAAGAGACCGGACTGTATAGTAGTGTTACTTATTGGATTCACGGGAGTATGGACAAACTTGCTTGTTGATCTTCTGATCGCTCAATACCCGGGTAGCCGTTACGTCCAGCTAGTACCGCTGACGGCTTGTGGGTGACTGATATGATCATCACCTACTGTCGGTGTATTGACGAGTCTTTAGAGTCCTACACAGAGATTTCCTAGCTCATGCGAAACGAAGTAGGGCACATATGTGATATGTGCGGGACCGAAATTAATACGTGTATGTGATACCGTATTCCAATCTTGCGATATAGGTTATATGTGATATAACCGGATTGTTGAATCAAGCGTTAATTTAATGATATGTTATATATGTGTGTGATATGCATATAAATGATATTAGTCGGTTGTATGCGATACAGCCGGATTATTAAATCAAGTGTTGATTTAATAATTTAATGTGTAATTGTATATTTGATATATTAATATACATTAACTAATATTAGCCCACTTAAGAAAATGTTTTATCAAAATACATACAAATATATAAGTGATATATATTAATGTATTTATTATTTGTCATGCTAGACGATACATTGGACTTGGGTGTATAAGACTCATACCTAACTTAAGATAATTTGGGTGTTTAAATATTAAGGGAAAAATCAAAATTAGGTGGAAATTAGCATGGCTAAGATGCTTGTGGAAGCATGGAGAAGGTTTGACTTAAGTCCTCTAATTTTGTCTTACTCTAGATATTTATTAACTTAACTATTATCTTTAGCCATGGTTTAGTCTCTACATGAGTTGATATGAGATATTTTTTCATCCATGGTTCATCACTTGATCACTTGTGATCATTTTCTTCATCTCCTTCCTTGCTCTCTACCTTTGAGTGAGTGAAGAAAAGAAAGAGAAAAAAAAAATTATTCTAAAGTGAGCAAAATTCTTGTTTCATCAATCTATACCAAACTAGCCATTTAGTATAGCTTGTTTGCTTCACTAATTCTCAATTAGTGAAGAGGTAGCTTGAGTTAGAGATTCTTCGACGTAGATCATTTTCGGCCTCGAAAATCCTTGAGCAAGCTTGTTCCTTTCGCCTAGTGGAGCCTAAAGAGAGTCCGGGAGACCACTACTTGGAACAAAAGGACTACTACACGGAGTTTTAGAAGTGAAGAACCGGTTTACAAAGGTTGTATTCCTTATTCACTTAGAGTAAAGTTGTTTACTTGCTTAGTTGAACCCTAATTCTCTAGTTAAATTCTTAGTTTGGGTTGCTTTGCTCTCTAGATTTTTTTTAAATTGCATACCCGATACCTTATAAAATCTAGTGAGAGTGCTAAGGAACCCAGCAGAATCAACCCGGCTAATATTCGAGTAAAATAAAAAAGAGATTAATACGGAACTCCCGAAGCTCGTTGGATTCACATAAGAGACTATCCCAAGCACCCCGAGTATAATACACACACACACACACACACACACACATATATATATATATATAACTGATTAATATACTTAATTAATTTGATTGATTGATTGACATGTCTTGATTGAAACCCTAAATTGCAAAAGATGTAGATTTTATTCGAGTGAGTCGAGTAATGTGCGAGTCCTGACAATTACAATCTAGGTTCGAATCAAGTTGATTCGAGTAGATTGGATTCGAGTACATATTCGAGTTTAGATTCAAGTTAGGTTAGAGTTCGAGTTTGTATTCGAGTTCGAGTTTAGATTTGAGTTTGGATTTGAGTTTGTGTCTTTTCATGTGAATTGATATAAATTGTTAAACTTTTATGTTCGGGAGAAATCGGCAACTGCTGCACATGGCTGGCAGGATTTGTGTCTTTATCTAAGACAATTACCATTGATAACTCCGTTAAGTTGTCTAACCTGAATAGGCAAGCACTCACTTTCTACGGCTTCTTGGGGCTCAGGAGAATTGATCCCGCTTAAACCTATATTAATCTAAAATCCTTAAATATTGTTTGTATATCTCGAGGGGGTTTTATGAAAAATAATTTAATATGGTTTGAAAATAAAACTCGAGGGTGATTTATAACATTTAGGGTTTTCATAAACATGTATTTTAATTGTTTTGGTGATAAAACCTAGCTTTTTTGAAAGTTTGTGGTATTTTTATGAAAACCACTATTTTTTGGAAACTTGGTGGTATTTTATTAAACATTATAATCTTTTATTTTAAAAAAATATAGTTTCTTAATATACTTTTATTGAAAATACGAATTTCATAATTTTATATAATTTTCCCAAAATTTAGTTTTTATTAGAAAAGTCGCGTTTCTTAAAACCATATTTTTATTTTCTTTTGAGACCGAATACTCCGTGAGGAGTTTTGCATCCGCTCTACTGTCCCAAGGATGTGCGATAATCTGCACCATCCATTAGCGGGTTCCCTGACGAGAGTTGTAGCGGCGTAATTGCTAAGCATTTCGAAATATCGATTTAAAGAAACCCGTTTTTGTAAAAATGTGCTATTTTAATGAAAAAGTTCTTCTTTAAAATTAATTATAGCTTTAGAATACCGTGCTATGGAACCATAGTGTACGTGTGGGGTATGTCGTTACCCCGTGAAGTTTTTCTAAAGGAATTTAACTAATTATCGATGATAGGGTGATACTAAAATTCATGGTATTTTACTGAAAAAGTTCATTATATGTTCGTTTTATATGAAAATTTTGTTAAATTAAAAACTAAAAAATGTGAAATTATAGTAAGATTAAGACAGCATGTTAGTTTGTTTTAATTTGCTTAACACATAGCTTACAAATGTAAAAAGAATATGATATCGGAGATAACTCTTCTTTTGTCAATTTATTTTAAAAAAAGTTTAGAGATGGAAAAGAATGGAGATGAAGGGACTTACAAGCTTAGATCGTTAACAAGAATGAAGGAAAGCCTTTCGGGTGTCGTGGTTTCATCAGAGGTGCTCCGGTCGTCGAGATTGGTTTGCTACTCCATTTGAGGGGCTTAACTCCACTTGGTACTTAGAGAGTTTGAGAGATTTTTTCCTAAAAATTTCAAAATGGTGAAGAGTTAAGACATGGGGTGGTATTTGCAGTGGATAATTAGGGTTTGGAAATTAAAATTTTGGATTAAAATGCATTAAAAAGATATTAAATGATAAATTGAAGAGTCTCTGTTTGATTCCAGGAAAATCAAACAGTGTAGGGGAGTTAAGGGGAGTTTGAAGAGTCAAGTGTGCAAAGCACGGGGAGATTTGGGGCAACTTGGACCGTCGGTGTCGGCCGTATGGTGATTTTGGACGGTCGGACTTGAGGCATTGCCTCGAGATTCGTGCTACGTATGGATTTGGATGTGTACAACTCATTGCACCTGTTTGGTTTTTCTGAAACTTTTCGTTTCTCCGTGTATTGCACGTGCAACTCTTGGGCTTACAGAAATTTAAAAAGGAAAATCTAAAAAAGTAATTGGGTCTGAGGGGATTCAAATACATAAACTATATCATAGCAATATAGAGGCTTTACTAGTGAGTTGCAAGTTGCCTTTTGCTTTTATTTAACGAAAATAATTTTTAACTCTTACACACGCTGTAATGCCCTTTTCTGTACAATAATAAGAAATTTCTATACAGTGATATCAGAGTCGTTACAATTGTCTAAAAATTAAGAGTGATATTTTATCTACCGGCTTGAATTCCTACCATAATCCACAGAGAGACAAAATGGTGGGACCCACAACACCTAGACATTAGTGTCTAATAAGCAAGCCTATAATGTTTGTCTCTTGGGTATATTGTGCTAGGATTTGGTTGGTTATGCATTTTTCAAAAAGTAGTGTTATCTTTTGGGTTGCATGAGAGCATAATGCCAAAATGGGCCGATAAAGTATTTTGTGAAAAAATTTACTTTGAATCTGGAGAATAAGATTTCGAATATTCGAGTGCCCATGATAAGAATATTCCTTTTCCTCCAGAAATTAATCGGTCCACTCAAATAAAACCACAACGTCAACCCAATCGATAGATTCACTCCCCCTTTTCATCTCATTCACGCTCTCCTTACCCTCTCTCTCCCCCCATTCACCCTCACTCTAAAATCATAAAAGGTTCGTGAATCTATCAACCGAAACCAGATCCTTCTCAGACCTCTCAAATCGCACCACCGCGTTCATTCTCCCCCAAATCGAAACGCTAACCCTAACTCTAGAAGAAAACAAGAAATTGAATCCATGGCGTCGGCTCCCTCGTTCAGCGATTTCCCCGACGACGTCCAGCTCAGCGTCCTCTCCCACCTCTCCCCTCTCGAGGCCTCCGCCGTCGCCTGCACCTCCCGCCACTTCGCCTCCCTCTGCTCCCCCAAGTCGCCGGCCTCCTCCGCCCTCTACCTCTCGATGTGCCGCCGCCGCTGGGGATCCAAAACCCTAGTCTCCAGCTGGGCCCCAAACGACAACTTCCACCTCCTCTACAAGACCCTCGACCGCTGGGACCCACTCCTTGGCTTCTGGCGCCAGATCGGCGGCGCCGCCAGGAACCCGCGGTCGCCACCGCTTGTCCTCTTCGAGTGGGGCCCCTCGTTCATCACGGCGTCGAGGGTCTCCCCCTCGGGTGAAGCCGGGAGCTACAACGTCGTAAAGAGGCCGTTTTTATGGCTGGGGATCTCCAAGGATGGCGAGCCGGTGAGCTTCTTATCGGATCCGGAGGCGGATTCGGACCCGGTGCCGGTCAGCGTGAGCTTTATGGGGGAGAATCATATGGTGGTGGAGGAGAGCGGCAGCAGCTTGGATTCGAGGGAGGATGAGGATTTTAAGGTCTCGGGATCGCCACCGGATCAGGTGATGATTGAGGTTTATCGGTATTTCGCGAACAGGATGAGCCCGATTGGGGAGAAGGGGATGAGGAGGCAGAGGAAGAAGAAGATTTGGAGAGGGAAGAGGTGGGAGGCCGAGCATTTTGTCAAGATTGTGAATTGCCACCCGAGCGCGGCACGGCCTTTGCAAGGGCTTTGGAAGGTAATTGGTTATATTTTGTTCTATCGGAATTTGCTATATGTTGGAAAGCTCAAGCTTTTAGCTTGGAAATTGGAGAGAGATGAAGAGAAACTTACATATAGACTAGATGGAAAAGATTTAAAATTTGAACAATGCTAAATCAGCTCACCTGGATGTCCATTCTCAAGCATATTCAGAGGATGACTTGTTGAACACATAACTAACCGCATGCAGGCGGGACTCATGTTACTAGACGCACATGTGGATAACACTTAAAACTTCATTTTACCAAATTTATGGATAAATATTTTTTTGTACTTAAGTTTGGAGTGATAGCTCAATAGGTAAAGGCATAAATGGCATAGGAGGAAATCAAGATAGACGATGTTTGTGGAAGTGAAAGGATACAATGATTACTCATTTAACAAAGTTGTTGGTATGAAATTTTAGGGTCATTACCAACTTAATTATGTGTTTATATGAAATTTTAGGGTCATCAACTGATATTACATGGATCGTTAATGAACATTCATGAAGATCTGTTTGAAAAATTGAAGTTAAAGGTATCATGGATGTTCCGCTATAATTTGAGAGTAGTTTATTAGGTTAGTTTTCTTAGAAGAATCCGTTGATTTACATGATAAGCATTTGGATGGGCTGAGGTAATAATAATACCTAGCATTAAAATTAACTTGTGCTTACAGTAGAATGAGTCCCATGATTCCTCTGTTCTAAATGTGAGAAAGCTTTTTGGTCGATCCCATGTTTCTTGTAATGAGAATACTACAAAAAGTTCTGTAAGTAATTTGAGTAAAATACCCTTAACTTACATTGTTTTTCACCAAACTACCATAAAAAAATTATTACAGTAAACACCCTTGAACTTTGTTTTCAAGGGAGTTTTTTTTTCCACAATTATCCGTAAATGTAGCACTTAAGTTAGCTCGCAGTGATAAAAAAAACTCACGTAATTTTAGTGAAAAAAAAACAATGATGCTTAAGGGTGTTCGAGTGAAACTTTTCCTTTTTATAATGCATTGGGTTCAGATCAATGCATCTTATTGGATGATATTTCAGCTATTGCCTAGCGGAATTTGCATTTTTCTGAAACAACATTCCTATAATAGGGAATCTGCGAAAGCAATAACTTGGATTTCTATCTCGTATCATATGATGACATCGGTGGTATAACTTGCCGACGGGTTGGCGATTCTGGAGAACCTTTCTCTGGCTATTATCCTGTATTCTGGACTTCAAACACTATGTTTCTTAATTCCCCATTTTCTAGAGAAGAACAGGATATTTATATTAGCCATCGACACTTGTCTTCGAATCATTTTGACACTGATCACGGAGTCGTTTCTCGAATCCTCTATATAAACTCGAGTTATGACTTGGTGCTACCAAATTTGACTGGATCTTCTGGTGATCCTCGGAATGTCGAGGGCAGGATATGGGCTTATGAGGATGGGACTTTCGGTTTTGGGTTCCTTAGGAATAATTTTATTGTCGATTTGAAGCCCATCGCGATGGATGGGTGTCTTCTCGACACTGTCTTGGATCGCGGCAGCAGTTCTAGTCCTTAGGCCCCTGTAGGTTTATGATGTACAAAACTTTGCTTGTGTTTATAGCTAATCATTTCTTGCATGGTTCTATGATCTGTAAGTTATAAGATATTTGGTGAATAAATCAATGGCCATTTGATTTTCTTCTATAAGATCCATCCTTCAGTTTTTGTAACTTGTGGGATCAAATTTGATATTTAGTTAAAATTTTCATTATTGCTGTGGCTCATTATTTCCTATGATGAAAGAATGATATGTATCCTGAGGTTTACCATTGTCTTTTAAAGATACATGTCCTCTGCACAGCATAACGTTTTCATAATTTTAAATCCACAAACATATAATTATTGCAGGATAATTATGTACAAAACTTTGGTCGTGTTTATAACAAGTTGGTGTTTTATGGTCCTAGAATTTGTAAGATTTTTGGTGAATATAATTTAGGCCCTGTTCCGGAATGGAGTTAAGTTTCCATAAGCAGTCTCAAGTAACTTTAAAATCCTAACCATGTTTGGCTTTATTTTAAAGTTTAGAAAAACTCTGGTCATCTAAATTTCAAAGTCGAAAACCCTGGTCATCTAAACTCCTGCTAGAGTTTCTTAAACTCCAAAAAAATGAGAAGAGTACACTTATTTTGGAGTCTAGATAATTCCAAATCAAAATATTCAATTTAGATAGCTTTATAATTAAACACCTCATTAAAATTAATATTCTAAGTGCAAATAGGATCCTGCAAACTAGAGTTTGCATAGTTTGCATCAGTATCAGGACTGTCTAAATATGTATATGAGGACGACTATTTGCTGATGCAATATTATCAGGACTTTAGTAACAATTAATTAATGGATGAGTTGGTGACGATTTAGTATTAGTATTAGTTGTCAATCTAAAACGTCACCAAACTCATCCATTAATTGTTATTTGTTACTAAATTCCTGATAATATTGCATCCGCAAATGGTCTTCCTCATAAACATATTTATATCTCCGAGTTACCAAGAAAGTTAAGGGTGGTTATCTATGCACGAACATGCACCTTTAATCTCATCTCATCAATTTTTATTTCATTTTGCTTGTATGAGTCAACTAGCTAGTATGATTTTTAATTCATCTTAATTAATTATTTGGTCGGTATTGCTGTATTATTTTTTAGACTTTCATCTTACTACTTTTCCATGTACATCATCTCATCCTATTAAATATTAAATATATGGCTTTAACACTTATCATAATATTAGTGTTGTCTGTATGGTAAAGATTTTTATGGACATGTTATTGTTACGGATTGAAAATATACCGCTGCATAAAAAGTCCAGGTTTTGGCTCAAAAGGCATTCAACTTGAATCCATGCAGGAATGTGCTAGAATTTAAAATATATTCTATGAACTACCGACTTTTGGTGGAAATTTAAGACAACTCGACTTTATTTAACTAATTTTTTTAATTCTTTCCTGACATACCCAATTTCTCATGAATTTTAAGCTACTGTTATATATTTAATACAAACATAATTAAAAAGAAAAGGAAGGTTGTTTATGTAATCTTTTGTTTATGCATTTTGCCTATTGTATCTTGTCTTGCTTTTTCCGTTAAAAAAATGCAATATTTTATTTTAGTATCTATATTTCATATTTTCCACTGCATCTCTTCTATGTTATTTAAATGCAAAAGGGACAGGAGGGGTGGGATGGAGCATGTGTCAATTTCAATTAAAAGAGAGAATTGTAAAAAAGGAAAGAAAAAAAATCTATGTTTTTAGATAATCCACATCATAAACACTTTAAAATTAAAAGTTGCATTACCCAAATATAATGTAGTTTAATTAGCTATCCAAACTCTTGAAAAATGAAGAATTCAAATGAAAAATATCACAACAATAAGAGTTATAGTCCTCACTGAATATATATATATATATATATATATATATATATATATATATATTCAGGTGCAGTGCACGTGAAAAAAAAAGTATGTTCATATTTAAGCCCTCCCCGCCCCCAAAACTTTTCATATGTTATTCCTATTTTCCATTTGGAAATTATAGAACAAATCATGAAATCAATAATCAACATGTACATATGATGTTTATTTATTTATTTATTTTGTATGCGAATATTCGACCCTTTTTGGGCATCGAGCCATCAATCTCTTATTTGGGACAGAAAAATTACACTAACTGAAACAATCCAGTAAAAGTGGAATTAATTAGCATGGCCCCTGTACATATGTCTACATAAGTGATTATTCAATGAAAAATAAGGTTATGAGATCTGACTTTTCCTAGTCCAAAAAAGCCCCCATTACACATATTTAATGCAGCAGTCTATATAATAGAATTTAGACCAATTCATATTCATTTTATTTTATTTTTTTTTTCCTCGATGAAAAATTTAGACCAATTCAAATAACCGCGGTCTCATTCAAGCTGCACATATTCAAACCTAGAGAAAAATGTATCCAAAATTAAAAGAAGCTTGTGAATTTGACTCTCCGCCCTTCATCACAACTCATCGATAATATTTAGACATAAACCTTCATTTTCACATTCCATCACCAAAAACCAAACAAAAATGTGCAGCTGCGGCACATCGAAGTTTGCTCTCATGGGCCTCGATGACCCTCCGCCGCCGCCGAAAGCACCAAAAAAGAAGCACAACAAGAACCCTTACGCCGCCTGCGGGCTCGACAAGTTCTCTAAAGTCCTCGCCGAGCTCGAATCGAGACGAGAGAAGATCATGTCGATCACAGGGCCTCAGGCCTTGATAAGGTTCGTGTACGACAACACGCATGACTGGGTCCCAATCATAGTAAGGTCAAAGCCGGTCGAGAAGAAGAAACTTGGAGCGACGACACGGCTGGAGATCAAAAAGTCAACGAAGAAAGGAGCCGTCGTCGAGATGAGAAGGATGAAGGGGAGTGATGAGAAGAGATTGCCATGGCTGGGGTTGAGATCAGGTTCATGTTATTATGATTTGCTTTTGGTGATGGTGGTGGTTTTAGGGGGGGTGGTGATTTTTGGGAGGGTGTTTGCCATTTGTTGCACTTGTGTTTGGTGGTATATGATGCCTGTGCTCATGAAGGAGAAGGGTGTGAATAATAAGAGGAAGGAGTATGGGATGAAATTGATTGAAGGGTGAAGATCATAAGCGATCATGCTTCTTCTTTGTTTTGTAAATTTTTCCTGCTTTCTTTCCTTCTTTTTTGCCCTTTCTTTTTGTTGTTGGGGTTGTAATGTATGCTAGGCCAGTACTTCAGTAGTGATTATATCCTTCTTCCCACAAGATAGCTTTTTACTCTGTCGAAATATGTGGTGATAGCTGTTGGTATGCATATTTCTTCTCTGATGGAGGTCCTTTTCGGGTCTCCGTCAGATGTTGTCTTCCGTTGATCTCCCGGTGGATTTTGGGGGTGATCTTCTGTTGCGTGTGGAGCTCAATGGGTTTTGATGAGATTGGTGATTTGAGGAGTTTAGAGCCGAGTATCTGCAAAGAAGTCCCGGGCTGGTTTGGTACCACCGAGGACCCTCCGACGATCAAGTTAGTACTAGATCCGAGCAGAGTAACGGCTAAGTGGAGTAAAAATAGCTTACTTGACCCCTCTGTGATGGAGGTTTATATAGTGGCGGCAGCACGCAGCAGCGGACGCGAAAATCTCGTCGGCGGTTACGCTCCCGATGTCACGCCCGCGTAAAAAGCGGATCGCCCGTTAATGGAGATCGTGATGGCGTGGAACGTGGGATGTTGCTGGCGGAGAATCTGCGCATGGCGAGATTTGCGGAGCGGCGGTTACGCTTGCGAGTGGTGGAGTCGGTCGGTTGGGGGACCGAAGAAGATGGCATCGGCTGGGAGCTCGGGGACGAGCGAGAGGGCCGAGAAGTCTTGGTCTTGTGGCAGCTCGGGACGAGCTGAGAGGCTGAGGAGGCCAATTTCCAGGGGCTCTGAGGAGAGCCAACTTATGCCCACAAATCGGATACAGGGGTGGCCTGGTCGGCCTCTGTGGACCCTTTCTTCCGGGTCTTGGGACATGTCATCCGCCACGTGTCCTGATCTCGTATCGCCAATATGGAGCATCATCATTAGCCCTCCACTCTTGTCCCGACCAGCTAGCGGGTCGGGTCAGGAGTGGATTGCCAGGCCTCCCGAGGTGTGCTCCTTCCTAAAGCTTTGTCAGGGCGAGTCCTCGGGCTGTCAGTTGTCTTTTCTGCTAGCGAATCAGGGCGAGATCTCAGCATTTAAAGAAGGTGCACCGGTTTGTGCACTCTGCCACTGAAGCGACGGTCCACGCGTCAAGCGTCGATTGGCCGACGCGGCGTATGCAGGCCTGCGACGTCTGAGGGGATACGGTCCAGCGCAGGATCGACACGTGGAGCGATCGGAGCCGCTGGTCGCGAGAAGTCGTTTCGGCGGGAGATGACGGGCGTCGTTGGATGAGGCCGCTTGCAGCAATAAACAGGGATGGGGCCCGTCCTTGGGCCCCTACTCCTTCATATTTCCCTCTTCTAAGTCCTGATTGCTCGGCGCTCGTCTTCTCTCGCCCGCTTTCGGCTCCCGAAGATTCTCTTTTCCAAGGTTAGATGTCTTCCTTTGTAGAGTCAGTAGATGTTGTAGAAATAGATTCTAGGGACCCTTCAATGGTGTCCGAGTCCCCCCGGGGAGCAAGGGTCGGATCCTCTTCCCGGGATCGTGCGGCGGGGGCAGCCCCCAGGGAGGAGGAGGCAGATGCGGCCCCCGGCTCCTCGTGTTGGGTGAGGCATGAGGACGAGCTCGCCAATGCTTGGGCTCGCTTCCACATCCCCTCGTGTTACACGCTCCGACTAGCCAAGGAGGGAGAGAAGGCGGATCAAGTACCGGGCAGGGAAATCGCCCTGTATTTGATAGCTTTTTGGGGGCGGAATGCGCCTGCCCTTCTCTCCCGAGGTCGTCGCCGCGCTGAATTTTTTCGGTCTGGCCACGGCCAGTTAGTACCGAACTCGTGGAGGATCCTTCTCGGGTTCTTGATCCGCCTGAAATTACAGGCGGTTCCCTTCAGCCTCTCCCTTCTCGATTCTTCTCTCGTCTTCAAAAGGCACCCTGGTGGTCGAGCGGGCGATCCGAGATGGGTCTATCTCTCTTTCAAAAAGCGGCCGGGGGGCGCTGCCGGGACTGGGGTCGTGGCCTTGCCCTCTTCTATTCATGATTGGAAGAAGAAATTTTTCTTCGTTTCCCCTCCCGAGGGCGAGGACTGGCCCGTGCCTACCAAGTGGTCGAGGGAGAAATGTTTGCTGGGGAACCAGTCCAATGACCCCGCCGCGGTGAGAGTGGCGTCGTGGGAGCCATCCCCCGACCTGACGTGCTGCTGTCTGAGAGAGTCCGCCGCGGTGAGAGTGGCGTCATGGGAGCCCATCCCCCGACCTGACGTGCTGCTGTCTGACAGGGTCCTGAGCTGGGCCGGACTCAGCCCAGTTGAGTTCGTCGGTAAGTTAGGCTAGCTCTTTGGCTTGTGTTTTGCTCGTGTTGCTGACTTGTTGGGTATTTGCTTTGTGCAGGATCCATGGACTTCGACTCGCTTAAAGCCTTCATGCGCCAGCCGAGGAAGGTTACGAAGGCTGGGGGCGCCAGCTCTTCTCGCGCGAAGCCCGCCCCGGCTCCTACTGCTCCGGTGGTGGCCTCCCGTGAGAGTTCGGGGGCGGATCCCGTCCCGGGTCCCAGCAGAGTGTCGGGCCGGAAGCAGGCCCTGGTTCTAGAGGACCCGGACTCGGAGGAGGAGATCAGCTCTCCCTCAGAGCCGCTCAAGAGGAAGCTCCCAGAGACCTTCCCGGGGCCGGTCCTCGCCGATCGTGGTAGAGGAAGGGGGCCTCCGGTTCGTGGTGCCATCGGGGCCATCCGTTGTGGATAGCCTTCTGCATGAGATAGAGGCCTCAGCCGGGGGTAGAGTTCCTGGGGGGACCTTCAGGGCTCAGCTGGCGTCCATCGCCCAGGAGTCCGTGCAGGTAAGTGTTTAGTTCATTGTGAGATTCGGTGCCTCCTTCGTCTTTCTGATCTCTTTCGTATTTCCCAGGTTCTCCAGCACGTTGCCCTCGCCTTGCGTATGGAAGCCGAGGTGGTATCCCCGGTGCTGGAGGCTGCGGGCCGGCTCGCCTCGCTGGAAGAGAGCTCCAGGCGGGAGCTGGAGGCGGTGACAGCGAGGGTTGCCGCCTTGGAAGGCGGGGTGGAGGCCGGGAGACGGGAGGTAATCCGGCACCGCGAGGCTGCCGTGATTGCCGAGGCCAAGCTCGGGGATGCCCAGGTGCTTGCCGGCAACCTGAAGAGGACGGAGAAGACCCTCCGGAAGGAGCTTGGGGTGGCGGTCGAGGCGGCCAAGTCAGCCGAACTGAAGGCAGTGGAGAGCTATAAGAAGTCGAAGGACTTCTATGATGACCTGGCCGTAGCTACGACCCGCATCTGGCACGACGCCCTCGATGCCGTTAAGGCCCGGATGCCAGAGTTTGCCGACGGAGATCTCCGGGCCGAGTTCCCCCTCGCGGACGCCGATGAGCAGGGGTAAGAGGTTCCTGGCGAGGAAACCGCCGAGGACTCCGTGCGTCATGTGGTGGATGTTGATTGGATTGATTTTCCGATTGTGTCGTATGTTTATAGAAACTAGATTTTAGAAATCACAACCAAAAATATTTTTTGACCGCAATCAATAACGGTGTCGGATGTAGCGCGTTAGTAAGTGCGGATCGTCCACAGGGAAAGTGAGTTCCGTTCAATTTTCGAATTAGATGAGTTGAAAATTTAGGGCAAAGAAAAGAAAACAATTCATGATTTGCAATTAAAGATCAAGAAATAAGAAAAATCTAGATCTAGAAAAGACATTAAAAGCAAGAATTGAGATGTGTGATAATTTCCAACCAACAATCAAAATTAGAAGTATGGCTCGTAGGAGTAGATCGGATCTATAGATGTGACGAGATCTAAAGATTACTAATTCTTATCCATTAATGAATTGATACTAGATCGATGCAAATTCATCGAGGTTTAAGGATCTTTGCGAGAAAATTAGGGATTCCGCAACTCATCCTTTATCGTTTCGATGGATCGCATTCAAATTCTAGCTTCTAATTAATTAAATGTTTAATAGTTGTTTCCTAGTTTCGAGTGAACACGATCAAGAAAGCATCATCTCGAAACTAGGTCATTAAACATTTGATTCACTAAAATTTCCAATCATTATAGGATTTAAGAATTGTAGAAATATCTAAATCATCATCATCTAAAGATCGTCACAACTCCTACACGAGCGGAGATTACTCAAACATCATGATCACAAACACAATCACAAATTGAGATCTAATCATTATGCTTGAATTAAAAGATAAGCAAGAGTATAGAAAATTCACCTTTATTAAATAAACAAATTTCGTTACAGCTCTCTTGAATTTACAAAAGGAAGGAACTAGATCGTCGATTTCGGCTTCGCTCGGTTCCTTGAGTCGCGGATCGACGTGGATCTCTTGCTCCGTTGGAATCCGGCGTCGCTTGCTAAAGGTTGAAGGCTCTCTTGCTCAAATTGATCTCGGGATCTTGATCTTGATTTTGAATTGGGGATGGGGATTAAATTTGGCACAAGCTTTTGTCACTAAACTTGTGGGTTGAAGATGGTGGTGAATGAAATCTTGAACATTTTTCCACCCTAGCTCTAGGCTCCTTTTTATAGACCTCTAGATCTAGGATTAAAATTTGAATTCCCTCCATTAGTTAGTTAACCAAAAGATTTAAATCTCCCTCCTAAAAGTTAGTTAAGCCTAAATTTGAATTTCCCTCCTAAAAGTTTGTTGAGCAGAGCCTTCTAGATGTGCCACGTGGAGCTTCTGGGGTCTTCTGGAAGCTTTGGCCGTTATAATTAAGCATGTGATGAAATTTGACACAGTGATCTCTTTAATTGGTCGCGGATCCGCCGCGCCAAGGGGGCTTGGGCCGCGGATCCGCGGCCCTTTGACGGCCTTGATGGTTTCTCTTTACATGGTAATACTTGGGCTGACTGGTGGGCCTCTTTCTGATGTTTGGATTTTTATTTGGCCTTCTGAATCATTACCAGATCATACATCTTTTAGTTGGCGTATATTTTATCAGTCTTTCCCCCAATTTTGGTCCTGCTTCCGGAATTTCCTGCATAGATTCCAAGACAAGAGTTGCGCAATACAAGGATGATGCGATGCCATGAAACACAGTTAATTTCCCTTAAAGTGCCGGTTTAAAAGTCTAACACATGCAATCTGGTATTTCAGAGATGAATTGATAATATGTGCAATTATGAATACCGAACACTTCTATGTGAGTTCAAATGGTAGGGAAATTACCGTGTTAAAAGTTCAGTATTTTCGACTGATCAAATTCCCCCAAACTTATTTTCAATCGTCTCGATCGAACTGTTTTATTAAAAAGAGAAGGAGAAAATAAAGAAAGAGAAAAGCACACTTTCGTAGGCAACACGATTGCACTGAGCACGTGCAACAAGCCTTTAAACCTCTAGGTGTCCCTAGTAGGAGGAGTGTTGTCTCCTGAGGGTTTTCAGCGGATTGCACCCACAAAATCCAATAATAAAAGAAAGATCATGAATATTACATTTAAAGACAAGAATTGTAAAAGAAGAGCCTTGAAAATTAGGGTTTCCAACTAAGCTAGCTTTTCGGTTGTCATGAGCCCTGTCTTAATGGTCATGAAAAGATGTCAGAAATCACGTCCTCCCTCAATAAAACATCGTCTTATTCTTCATTCCTATCTTTATTCCAAACATCGATCATATCACCCTGCGTGTGTGTAAAGAACATCCCTACACCCGGAGAATTCAATTCAAGCTATCATACTCTTGCCCATCAGCCTCAGTACTTTTTAATTAATGAATATCTAGATGTGCTTACACACTTTCATGTGACCGTTAATACTTCTTGAGGTACTAACCGACCGATCACTCATGTGATTGCTTATTTGGTGTATTTTCCTCGTCTTGTACCACCTTAGGCATAGCAGTGACTCCCAGACCAGTTGGCCTTAGGGCACTAGGTGAAGAGGCACCCACGCTATATTTTTTTTTATTGCCCTCGGTGATAACAAAAACCAGTGTCCATTTTTGTCACCACTTTATATTTTATTCATTTTTTTTTTATATTTCCTTCATACTTTTGGCTTTAAGACAAGAGCATTTCAAGGTATCCTCTACTATCCCAGGCTTCAAGACGTGTGTAAGTGCGAATAGCAGGGTAGCAACGTTCAAAATGTTTGGCTTCCAGAATAGAAACTATTTTTCAGACTTATTTTTATCCTCATATTAGTGGCGTCTTTCATCTTACTAACCCTTGGGATAACGGCTCATAACTACTTATTACCAGTTCGTATAAGAAAACTTCTAATTTTCTTGGTTTTCTTAAAATTTTCTAATCTCATCGATGTAATTGTTCACTATCTAATCTTTTATTATCATAAATATTAAATATTTTTATATTTTGAAAATTTTAAGTTTTTATATTTTGAAATTTTTTGAATTTTTATGGATTTTGAAATTTTTTTAATTTTTATAAGTTTTGAAAAATTATTTACAAAAAATGATGAGCCAAAAATATGTACACAGAATTTTTATGGGTTTTGAAAATTTTTAAATTTTTATGGTTTTTAAAGAAATGTTTTGTGCTTATGCAATGTATGATGCAAATGATGCGAAAATAAGCACAAACCTCCCCCAAACTTGTTTACAACAGTGTCCTCACTATTGCCATCTGCTAAATCTCGAAAAACCTGTAAGCTTGGGAGGAATTTATTAGTGGGGGCAAAATATGTAAGTGAAGAACCTCCCCCAAACTTATTTTTGGCTCAAAATTTTGTAAAAATTTTCTTTTCAAGAGCCAGAAAAAAAATGTACCCCCCCCAAACTTGAGTTATGCAATGTTAAGCTTTGAAAATCACAAGTGGGGGTCAAAAATCATTGGTCGATGCCAAGCTTTGCAAAGACCAAAGATCAACACCAACCATTCGAAGATTTTATCAATGCAGTGCTCGGGTTGGTGGAAGAAGAAGTGGGGAAAGGGTAAGGGGTGGAAGAGAGTGTGTGTGCGTCTCATTTTGGAGAGACGAAACAGTGAATGTGATGGATTACTCGCATTCTTTTTACAGTTCAGAAGAGGGGGTGGAGGTTCAATTTTAATGATTGGGACATGATTCATCTCAACACCCGTGTTATTCAGAAATGCGAGCTCATCAGCGAAGATCTCCTCAAAAGTTTCATCAATACCCCGAAGAATAATGTCATCACAAAGTGCGGGGTGATCTTTAGACTCTAAAAGCAGTTCATAATCGGTGTCAATTGTTGACCCGGACATCTCGGTGGAAGAGTCCGTATGTGTATGATACATAGTTGGGTCAAACAACAACGTATGAAAAGAGTCAAGATCGGTATCAGGAGGATCATCAAATTCGCTGCTGTCGACATCCATTAAGTCGACAGAACAGACATAAGCAGTAGGTTCGGAGGGTACACTTCCAATCTTGTAAATGTTCAGCTCTATTGACCTATTCCCGAAAGATAGGGTCATAAAACCATTTCGACAGTTGATTATTGCATTGGAAGTGGCCAAAAAGGGGCGACCTAAAATCACCGGAATTTGATTCCGTGGGTTCGCTACAGGCTGTGTATCAAGTACAATAAAATCCACAAGGAATACAAATTCCCCGATTTTTATTAACACATCCTCTAGTTCACCCCTAGGATTGGTGATTGATCGGTCAGCCATCTGGAGAGTGCAATGGGCTGGTTTCAACTCTCCGATCCCTAGTTGCTCATAAACTGAGAAAGGAAGTAGGTTAACACTGGCGCCAAGGTCTAAAAGAGCATGATTGATGTGTTTATCCCCAATAGAAATCGATATCGTAGGACATCCTGGGTCCTTACGTTTCTTTGGTAGCGGAGGGATAAAAGCAGTGCTAATGCTATTAGACATGAAAACCTTCTTTGGCACTTGAGTCTTCATCTTCCTAGTGCACAAGTCCTTAAGAATTTTCGCATAAGCGGGGACTTGTTGAATCGCATCTAGGAGAGGGATGTTGATGTTAACTTGCTTGAACATGTCCATAATCTTCTCCATATATGGACTCGATGTGTTAGCCCTTAACCGGGTTGGATAAGGTGCTTTAGCAATAAGCGCTGGGTCCATCACAGGAGAAGGAAGTGTGTGTGGCCCCGATCCCAAAATAGAAGTGGGGATCGTCTGTGGAGGAGTAAAAGAGGTGGGCTGAGGTGTCGAGCCTAGAGGGAAATGGAGAATAGGCTCGCAAGAAGGCGGTGGGGTAGAAGAACAAGAAGCAGAAGCAGAAGCGTGTGTGTGAGGAAAGGTCTCAGCCGGGGTATTGATAGGATCATCAATATCATCAACTTCTTCCCCAACATGGTTATCCAGCACTCTCCCAGATCTCAACGTGGTGATTGCATTCACATGATGTGAATAGCCAGGATTGGGTACAGGTTGAGCTGGGAGTTTCCCTTTTTCTCTTGCACTCATTTCGGCCTTAAGTCGTGCAATCTCAGCTTCCATCGTTTTGATACTCTCAGCTTTGGATGCTGAGTTTTTCTTTATCTCACCAACGGAAGACTTAACCTCGGCCGACACTTCCATGAAATTTGACATGAGTGATTTCATGGTTTGAGCGAATTGAGAGAACTCGTCAGAACAGGCCGACTGCATAGGATTAGAAGGTGCAGGAGTGTTGACCTGGTTTTGAAAATTTTGTGACTGGTAGGGGTGCTGGGTGAGGTGAAGTGGTTGCTGTTGTGGTGGAGGGACCCGTTGGAATTGATTAGGGTTAGGAACCGTGTTTTGGGATTGGTTCCAAGCAAAATTTGGGTGATTCCTCCAACCCTGATTATATGTGGAAGAAAGAGGGTCGTTTCCAGGTCTTTGAAATGCGGCATTGGTATGCTCGAGACCTCGAAACTGGGAGTTTAATGGAGATTCTTCCGTCAAGTGAGAAGGGTCAGAACAGCACCCACAAACGGTTTTGGGGAGCGACATTGGGTTTAGGGAGGCTGCTAGGAATTTGTGTTCCATAGCGTCGAGCTTCTTTTGCATTGCTGCCATCTCAGCTCGAACACCTATGGACACGTCTATTTGGTGTATGCCACCCCTACTCGATGGCTGGGTTCCAGTCTCCCTCTGTAATGACTTTTCAGCGAACTCTTCTAAAAATTTCCATGCTTCCCCATCATCCTTGGTCATAAAGGTGCCTTGACACATGTTTTCAAGGTTTTGTTTAGTGGTAGGGTTACTGCCCTCATATATGATTCGGCAAAGTTCCCATCTCGGGATGCCATGATGTGGGCATTGAACCAAAAGATCCTTGAATCGGTCAAAGTATTTTGAAAATGGTTCAGCCGAAAGCTGGGAGAATTGATAGAGTTCGCTACGGACTCGAGCTGTCTTTTGCATAGGGTAGAATTTCTTAAGGAATGCCGCAACGAATTCTTCCCAATTCGTGATGGAATGTGCGGTGGTGTTATACAGCCACTTCTCGGCTATATCGCACAAGGTAAATGGAAGAAGTCGTAGACGCATGGCATCCACAGAAAGTTGTGATGTACACATCATTACGCATACGTTTTCAAATTTGGTAATAAAAACGTACGCGTCTTCAGTCTCGAGACCGTGGAATTTGGGTAGAAGGTTGATGTACTGGGGCTTAATCTCAAAGTTATCCCCGTTGGCTGGTGGAATGGATAAGCAGGTCGAGAGAGGACCTCGCAAAGGGTAACACCTCTCTTGGAGAGAGATGCGGGGTGGAATCTGTGCACCAACGGACGGCGGCAGAGTAGCGGTAAAGAGGTTTGATGGAGACTGATCCATCGGTGTGGGTGTGGTGGGGGGGGGTAAAAGAAAGGTAAATGGAGAAATACCGACTTCGGAGTCGATCGAGGGGACGCGGACAAGACGGGCACTAGAATCCCGTGTCCAGCCTATCTTGCACTAAAAGGGGTTAGTACAAGTGGCAGCGTGATTTATAATTAGGGGAAATGAAGTGAGTGTGGTGTTTGTTTTGAAAAATGATACGGATTTTGAAAATATGATGTGAATCCCAAAATGCAACACACAACCCTAAAATTTATGGTCACCTAGGTCCAATCTCTAGATCGCTCCTAACTGCCAGAAGACAAGACGCAGGATAGAATCCTCCACTGCCTCTTTGTCCCTCCTGTGGCCAGGTAAGTGCCAGGTAAGTGGGAGGTTCTCCACTACGTAAGTAGTAGGCCTAATTAAGTAACCACTAGCCTTCGACACACTTGTCTAGGCACCACAAGAGAAACGCGGATAAGCAATGAATTACCCACGGCCTTCTTCTGTCCTAAGTGAGCGCGACGGTCCTTAGAGTCATCTCTAGATATTTTTTAATTAATGAGGGTAATGCGGATGCAGGTTTGTGATTTTTGGGGCCTAGGAAGGGTAATGAACTCCCCACCTAATCTGGATTTGGCCGTGCCCCTTAATTTCCGTATTAATTATGCAAACAACCACAAAATCAAAAACAAGCACACTTTATTTTGCTTTTTGCGCGCTGCGAATATTTGCAAAGAAACCTGCAACAAATTGTTAGTTGGAGCAGATTTTAGAGAGGAGATAAGAAAGTTAGAGATTACCTGCAAAAGATTTTACAGAGAGCTCCTTAATGGGCCGCGGAACCGCCGCGTGATGGGGGTATTGGCCGCGGAAACGCGGTGGGATGGTGGGGTCTCTGCACAAAAATTCTTCAGCAAGCTCCTGATCTCTTCTTTAATCCTCTGGAATTCACCAAATAATTTTCCAATTTTCCAGCAATCTCCAGATCTCCTTGCAATTAACCACAACAACACGTATTAGTATTTTGTGCAAGTTTTGATCTAAAAAAAATATTGATGGAATAAACTTTTCAACTCAAATTTCAAAAAATGAACAAATAGCACACGATCCCCGGCAACGGCGCCATTTTGATTGGATTGATTTTCCGATTGTGTCGTATGTTTATAGAAACTAGATTTTAGAAATCACAACCAAAAATATTTTTTGACCGCAATCAATAACGGTGTCGGATGTAGCGCGTTAGTAAGTGCGGATCGTCCACAGGGAAAGTGAGTTCCGTTCAATTTTCGAATTAGATGAGTTGAAAATTTAGGGCAAAGAAAAGAAAACAATTCATGATTTGCAATTAAAGATCAAGAAATAAGAAAAATCTAGATCTAGAAAAGACATTAAAAGCAAGAATTGAGATGTGTGATAATTTCCAACCAACAATCAAGATTAGAAGTATGGCTCGTAGGAGTAGATCGGATCTATAGATGTGATGAGATCTAAATATTACTAATTCTTATTCATTAATGAATTGATACTAGATCGATGCAAATTCATCGAGGTTTAAGGATCTTTGCGAGAAAATTAGGGATTCCGCAACTCATCCTTTGTCCTTTCGATGGATCGCATTCAAATTCTAGCTTCTAATTAATCAAATGTTTAATAGTTGTTTCCTAGTTTCGAGTGAACACGATCAAGAAAGCATCATCTCGAAACTAGGTCATTAAACATTTGATTCACTAAAATTTCCAATCATTATAGGATTTAAGAATTGTAGAAATATCTAAATCATCATCATCTAAAGATCGTCACAACTCCTACACGAGCGGAGATTACTCAAACATCATGATCACAAACACAATCACAAATTGAGATCTAATCATTATGCTTGAATTAAAAGATAAGCAAGAGTATAGAAAATTCACCTTTATTTATCAACAAATTTCGTTACAACTCTCTTGAATTTACAAAAGGAAGGAACTAGATCGTCGATTTCGGCTTCGCTCGGTTCCTTGAGTCGCGGATCGGCGTGGATCTCTTACTCCGTTGGAATCCGGCGTCGCTTGCTAAAGGTTGAAGGCTCTCTTGCTCAAATTGATCTCGGGATCTTGATCTTGATTTTGAATTGGGGATGGGGATTAAATTTGGCACAAGCTTTTGTCACTAAACTTGTGGGTTGAAGATGGTGGTGAATGAAATCTTGAACATTTTTCCACCCTAGCTCTAGGCTCCTTTTTATAGACCTCTAGATCTAGGATTAAAATTTGAATTCCCTCCATTAGTTAGTTAACCAAAAGATTTAAATCTCCCTCCTAAAAGTTAGTTAAGCCTAAATTTGAATTTCCCTCCTAAAAGTTTGTTGAGCCGAGCCTTCTAGATGTGCCACGTAGAGCTTCTGGGGTCTTCTGGAAGCTTTGGCCGTTATAATTAAGCATGTGATGAAATTTGACACAGTGATCTCTTTAATTGGCCGCGGATCCGCCGCGCCAAGGGGGCTTGGGCCGCGGATCCGCGGCCCTTTGATGGCCTTGATGGTTTCTCTTTACATGGTAATACTTGGGCTGACTGGTGGGCCTCTTTCTGATGTTTGGATTTTTATTTGGCCTTCTGAATCATTACCAGATCATTCATCTTTTAGTTGGCGTATATTTTATCAGTCTTTCCCCCAATTTTGGTCCTGCTTCCGGAATTTCCTGCATAGATTCCAGAACAAGAGTTGCGCAATACAAGGATGATGCGATGCCATGAAACACAGTTAATTTCCCTTAAAGTGCCGGTTTAAAAGTCTAACACATGCAATCTGGTATTTCAGAGATGAATTGATAATATGTGCAATTATGAATACCGAACACTTCTATGTGAGTTCAAATGGTAGGGAAATTACCGTGTTAAAAGTGCAGTATTTTCGACTGATCAGATGTCGAGGACCTCGAGGTCGTACATGGCCCCGAGGTCTAGAGCCCCCGTCTTCCTCTTTTTATTTCTTTGTTTTTGGAATTTTGTAAGGCTGAAGAGCCCCCAAAAATACCCTTTGTAAAGCCTTTGTCTTTGATAGTAATAAAATTTTTCTTTGGTTTCATCGAATCGCGCTCTACCATCTATTTGTGAAGAATGCTCGTAAGATATCTCTGCTTGCACCGTTGTGTTTTCGTGTCAGGTTGGCCATCTGTCTAGCGATCGTCCGTCGAGTTGATTTCGATCACTTGCCGACGAGCATGCCAAGCGCTGCCGAGGAGGTATCCCCATGGGCCCCGAAGTCGAGGGGAGATCGTTTAAACACCGGTCTCGGATCCTCTGCGGGTGACGGGCATAGCGCTGTTCGTCGTATTTATGCCGAGTGTGAGTAGGAGGCTGCCCGGTGGCCCCATGGGAGGTGCCATCTTTTGACTTCTGGCAATGCGAGCATCGACCACCAGCCGGGGATGACCGAGCAAGGTAGCTGCTCGGTTGTCTCTTGCGAGGGCTTTGATTCTTCAGGACGGGGATCGAGCGAGGTTACGGCCCGGCGCCTCTTGGCGAGGACTTCGGTCCTTAGCGCGGGAGGGGCTGTAGGAAGCCTGCCGAGGACCCTTGGCCGGGCAGGTTTTCTGCCCGGTGCCTCTTGGCGAGGGCTTTTGTCCTGACGGATAACCGAGCAAGGGATCCTCAGGCTCGACTGCCTCTGGGAGGGTTTTCTGATCCCTGGCGTTGCGGTAGGGAAGCTACCCGCCAGGGACGACCGAGCAGGGTAGCTGCGCGGTTGCCTCTTGGCGAGGGCTTTGACCTCTTGCGTCGTGGGTAGGCAACTACCAGCCTGGGATGAGCGAGCAGGGCAGCCGCTCGGGTGCCTCTTGTGAGGGCTTTGATCCCTGGCGTCGTGGGTAGGGAGCTACCAGCCGGAGTTAACCGAGCAGGGCAGCTGCTCGGTTGCCTCTTGCGAGGGCTTTGATCCTTCAGGACGGGGACCAAGCAGGGTTACTGCCCAGTGCCTCTTGGCGAGGACTTTGATCTCTGTCGGTTGTGGTAGGAAGCTACCAGCCGGGGATAGCCGAGCAAGGACTCGACTGCCTCTGGGAGAACTTTGGTCCTTGGCGCGGGAGGGGCTGTAGAAGCCTACCAAGGACCCTTGGCCGGGCAGGGTTACTGCCCGGTGCCTCTTGGCGAGGGCTTTTGTCCTGAAGGATAGCCGAGCAAGAGATCCTCGGGCTCGACTGCCTCTGGGAGGGCTTTCTGATCCCTGGCGTTGCGGTAGGGAAGCTACCCGCCAGGGATAACCGAGCGACGGTTGGGCTCGACTGCCTCTGGGAGGGCTTTCTGATCCCTGGCGTTGCGGCAGGGAAGCTACCCGCCAGGGATAGCCGAGCGATGGTTGGGCTTGACTGCTTCTGATCCCTGGCGTTGCGGTAGGGAAGCTACCGGCCAGGTATGGCCGAGCAGGGTAGCTGCTTTGGTTAATTCTTCGTGAGGTGTAGCCCGACCATCCAGCTGTAGGCGTGGGGAGCAGGAACTGTCGCGGCGACTGTGCGCGTAGCATGCGCATTGAATGTGGGGGGAGGCGAAGCGTTAGGGGCGCGTCATTTCGATTCCACCAGAGAAGGCTTGATGACCGCCGCGTGGCAGCGACTTTTTGGTGAAAGCGGGTGACTGTTGAGCTCCGTTGGGGCGAAGTGGGCTATATAAGGCTGAAGGAGTACTGGTCCTCCCATCCTTCATAAACAGGTCGTCGAAAATGCAAGACTTCTCGTTTACCATCCCCGACATCATCCACTTCGAAGACGTGTACCTTTACGACCAGAACTGCACCGAGGACACGGTGCAGTTGGTCTATGGGGGCATCGAGGACCATTTTGGTCGGCTGCTCCCCCGACGCTCCTCCCTGCTGCAGCTGTTGATGTACTCCATCTGGAGGGCATCACCGGGGCTTTACAACCCCCTATTCGAACAGCTCTATGACGAGGCCGTGGGCAAGCTGCGGTTCCTGAGGCACTTCGGCCTGATCTCCGCGAACTGGCTGGCTCGCTCGGAGGCGCTCGTCCGCGAGTGCTACGAGTTGAGGCTTGGGGTCAACGCGCGCAGGGGAAACCGAGGGGAGAAGTTGGATCTCGCGAGGCCTCGGCTGGTGGAGATCTTTGCCGAGTATCATGAGCAGTGATCTCTGCACCCCCTTCCCCCGTTGTTGTAATTTTCTTTTTCTTTTTGTATGTATGGCTGAGGAGCCCATAATACCTTTTGAATAAACAAGGTTTTTCCTTCTTTTTCGCAATGTTCCATTGATCTTTATTAAATTAACAACAGACCTCAGGAAGAGTTTACATTGCCCTAAAAGAAAAGTACAAGCTAATAGATGATTTTATTGGCTCGGCCCGAGCTCCCTGGAGGACTGTTGGCCTCCATGCTTGGCACAGGGTACAGGGCTCCCTGAGTTCCGTGCTGGCCGTCCGCCGAAACGAGCAGTCAGCGGGAGGGCGATGCTGCTTCTGCTCGCGGTCGGCCTGCCGTTTATCCCTCAAGTATGCGGCGAGGTGTCCCGATCGAATGAGCTCTTCGATATAGTCCCTGAGTTGCTTGCAATCCTCCGTGGCGTGGCCCAGTGTCCAGTGGAAAGCGTAGTAAAGGCCCCGGGTTCGCTTCACGGCCTGACGCAGGATCGGAGGGAACTTGAAGAACCCCTCGTTCTGGGCCTCCTCTAACAATACTGCGAGAAAGACGTTGAGGGGGGTATACTCTTGGAACTTCGGGTGATAGGGCTGCTGACGCTCCGGCCTCTCCTCCAGAGCTCTCTTCTTCTGGTCGGATCGTTCTGCTCGGGGGAGGTTTGCGTTCACCTCGGATTCCAGCTGAACCTCGCGCTCGGTCTACGCCTTGACCTCGGCCATAGTCTTGGGTTGTGCCAACGCGAAGGAGCGTAACCACTCCTTGTGCCTCAGACCAGATCTGAGCGCCGTGATGACGGTCTCGTCCCGGTGCTCGGGGACCTCGAGAAGGGCGTTGTAGAAGCGGGTGATGTAGGCCTTGAACGTCTCCTTGTCCCCATTCTTAACCGTGAAGAGGTAGTCGACCGTGCGCTTCTGCCGACGGTTCCCAACGAGGTGGCCGAGGAACTGAGTAGCCAGCTCGTCGAAGGTCGAGATTGAGCGGGGCTCGAGCCCACGGAACCAGTCCCGACCTGCGCGGATGAGGGTGGCCGGGAAGGCCCTGCACTGGGCAACGTCGGAGTGGTCCTGAAAGCTCATCCCAGCGGTGAAAGCGTCCAAATGGTCCTTCGGGTCGGTTTTCCCGTCGAACAGAGAGACCTTTGGGGGCTTGTTGCGCGAGGAGACGTAGACGGCGAGCAATCCCTCGGTGAACGGCTTTGTGAGTGAATCGGAGGCGTACTTAGTCCCGTCGCTCGAGAGGTGAGCCTCCCGGCGTATGCCCTCGATCTTCTTCTTAAGGGCGTCGAGTTGACTGTGGTATCCCGAGGAATCGACGCCTTGGGATCCCTGGCCTCTGCTGCGGGTGACCTGCGTCTGGGAGCGGCCCTGGTTCCTCTCGATGAGGCGCCTCAGATCCCTGGGCGAGGTGGCTCCCGAGTCGCTGACGTGAACCCCTTCTGTGCAGCCCCGCCGAGGGAGGTGGTGTCGACTATGCCTGTGGACAGGCGAGGTGACTAACATCTCCTTAGGGGGATAAGGGTCGTGAGGAGGCTCGAGGCAAGGCGCTCTGGCGGCGGACCTTGGTGTGGAGCCGTGGGGCGCCCAGTGGGCCTCAGGGAGTACCGGCGCGAGAGATCTGTGTCCAGGAGTAGTAGCCTGCTGGTGGTCAACCGTCCCGACGGGGGCAGAGCCTTCTGGAGGCGGTGGAGCGGCGATCTGGGGCCCAGGCCCGGCCGCTTGGACACGGACGAGCGCCTCCACGAGGGACTGTAGCCTATCTATCCAGCTGGCGAGGGCGTTGATGATGGTCGCTGGAGGAGGCTCATCCACGCCTTCGACGAGTGTGAGGCGACGGCTGGTCCCGGGATCTTCAGGATGGTTGCTCGCCATGCGGACGAAGATCGGAAAGCCAACTTTGTTTTTGTGGAGTTTGGTTTCCCACAGACGGCGCCAACTGATGGAAATCCTTTTCGGGTCCCCGTCAGATGTTGTCTTCCGTTGATCTCCCGATGGATTTTGGGGGTGATCTTCTGTTGCGTGTGTATCTCAATGGATTTTGATGAGATTGGTGATTTGAGGAGTTTAGCGCCGAGTACCTGCAAAGAAGTCCCGGGATGGTTTGGTACCACCGAGGACCCTCCGACGATCAAGTTAGTACTAGATCCGAGCAGAGTAACGGCTAAGTGGAGTAAAAATAGCTTACTTGACCCCTCTGTGATGAGGGTCTATATAGTGGCGGCAGCATGCAGCAGCGGACGCGAGAATCTCGCCGGCAGTTACGCTCCCGATGTCATGCCCGCGTAAAGAGCGGATCGCCCGTTAATGGGGATCGTGATGGCGTGGAACGTGAGATGTTGCTGGCGGAGAATCTGTGCATGGCGAGATTTGCGGAGCGGCGGTTACGGTTGCGAGTGGTGGAGTCGGTCGGTTGGGTGACCGAAGAAGATGGCATCGGCTGGGAGCTTGGGGACGAGCGAGAGGGCCGAGGAGTCTTGGTCCTGTGGCAGCTCGGGACGAGCTGAGAAGCCGAGGAGGCCAATTTCCAGGGGCTCTGAGAAGAGCCAGCTTATGCCCGCAAATCGGATACAGGGATGGCCTGGTCGGCCTCTGTAGGCCCTTTCTTCCGGGTCTTGGGACATGTCATCCGCCACGTGTCCTGATCTCGTATCGCCAATATGGAGCATCATCATTCTCTAACAGCGAATACAATACAGCTATGCAAAATGATAGATTCTTTTAGTCCACCTCTAAAGCTCGTCATTTTATGCAAACGAACAAGGTCCAGCCGAAGGACGGATTTTACCTTGCAGGCCGGCCTAGCCGATCTCCCGTATTCTTATATCTTCGTTTCATTTCTTACAAAAATATTTCCAATTTTCAGTATTTTAGCCCCCCTTCATCAGATCATGAAAAACATGTGAAAACTACGGAATTTCAAGAATCAAATAGAGCACTAGTTAATATAATTTCAAGAGAAGAGACCATATGATATGAAAAACAAATAAAGATAAGACCAACATGAAAAAAATTTCAAAATCGATTCTAACAAATAAATATTTCAAATTGACGAAGGAATGCCTAACATAAGCATGTCTTCCGATCATCAGCAAAAGCATCACACAATTTTAACTTCGGCGATATGAACTTCATTCAATTATGTCAGCCAAGATTCAACCCAATTTCATAACTGAAAAAAAGCATGTAAACATTAGCACCAGCTCTCAATTAACATGCAATTACAAAATATACATGTATCCATGAAAATAACCGATGTTTCCTGAATACTGTCCATTGTATGATCATAAAATTGGAACCAAACTGACCCAATGCGTTCTGAGCTGATGACGTAATCCTAACCACAGTAAATTTCAAGTTCTCCACCCCCCCCCCCCCCCCTCCTCCTCTCTCTATTCCTGCACATTTTCAGAAGGAACTGAATTAGAAAAGATATAATTTTGATGAAAAAATCTGGGGCTGAAAAACCATCTAAAAATCCTCAATAACTAGAGGATGATATTGATTGTGAAACAAATGGGAGAAGCAAAGAAGAAAATTTCAAGACTCGAGCATAATAACAAGACTAGTATCTGTAATCAAGCTTACAAGAAAAGAGAACCAAACACTTAGCTTGTTGGCAAATGCATTGATAGCTGAAGTTTTGATCATGCACAAGTTAATGATACCACAAAGTTAATAGACATTGTTAAGAACATTTTATTAATTGATCCTCAAAGCTTTTACAAATGAAATACATCTATATATACAATGATAACAACAGTACAATGCCGTATACACTGTAGAACTACAGTATTACACTGTTTTTTAATAGCCCCCTCAAACTCACGGAAGATGTAAACCGAGAGTTTGGACAAGAAATAGAGAAGTTGGGTATGCATAGAAAGGGCTGATGCACCATGAGGGCCAATGCATGATGCCATGAGAGCCGATGCACAAGGAGGACGATGTGCCATGAGGGCCGATGCGTGAAGGAGGCCGAAGCGCGATGAGGGCCGTTATGCGAAGAGGGCCAAGATGTGATGAGAGCCCAAGCACAATGAATGACCGAAGTACAATGCACGAGACGGACATGTGATGAGGACCTACGCGATGGATGACTGAAGTATGAAGTAGAATTCATTATCGAAGAGAAGAATACAAAAGAGTTACAACTCGCACCTACCCAAGCCTCACTGCAAGTGAACGCTCGAAAAAAAAAAGAACACTCAAACGAAGAGAAAACAAATGAGAGTAAGAACACTTTCAATATAAACACTTCTCTCTCACAGCTACGTTCTCACATTATGCTCTCTGCCTCTCTCACCCCCGCCATTTTTTTTTGGTCATAGGTCCCAAAAGAAATAATTCATCTCAATGATTAATAGCACCCACGTGAGGATGCTAAGCTTTGTAAGGAAAAAGAACTTAAAAAAAAAATCAAACTTTAGCATGAGAAGAAAGGGATAAGCCTCAAGATGGAGAAGCCGATCTTATCTTGAGGAGACTTGCGCAGGAGAGGCTTGAAGGTGATGGATGCAACTACGATCTCGACGACGAGGCTGGATCTCGATGATGGAGGAGATCGGCGAAGTGGACTGCGGTGGAGTTCCAACGTGGCCCGGTCAACGAAGGGGCAAAACTCGGAGGTAAAATCGATGGCACGGCAAAGCTCGGATCGATGAAGTGTAGGCGGCAGCGGAAGTGGGACTCGATGACGGTAAAGAAGTCGAAGGAGAAGCCCATGAGGTCGTCGGCTGAGAGGTGGTGCTTGACGACAGAAAAGAAATCGTAGAAAGAGCCCACGAAGTCGACGGGAGGATCAACGGTGGCTACGACGAGGTATTCAAAACCCTACGCTCAGTTAACATGTTTATTAATTGATCCTCGGAGCTTTAGAAATGAAATATATCTATATATACAATGATAAAATCAGTACTACACAGTACTACGTCGTATACAGTAGAACTTCAGTACTATGCAGTTCTTTAACAATTTTTAAAGTTCTTTTTCCTTATAAACCTTAGCATTCTCACTTGAGTGCAATTAATCATTGAGGTGAATTATTTCTTTAGAGGCCTGTGACTTAAAAAAATGGTGAGGTGAGAGACAGAGGGCATATTGTGAGAACGTAGCTTTAAGAAAGAAGTGTTTGTATTGAGAGTGTTCTACTCTCATTTGTTTTCTTTTTGTTTGAGTATTCTCCTCTATTGTGAGTGTTCACTTATACTGAGGCTTGGGTGAGGCTTGGGTGGGTGAGAGTGTTATTGTAACTCTTTTGTATTCTCCATTTCGATAATAGAATCCTACTTTGTACTTCGGCCATCCATCGTGTAGGTTCTCATCGCATGTCGGTCTTGCGCATCTGCTCTCGTTGTACTACGGTTATTCATTGCGCTTTGGTGGGTAAGGCCCACACAGCCACCCATATGCAAAATGCGCACAGGCTCCGATGATGTCATCAACCATTATATATTTTTTCTTTTCTAATGGTCCAAACTTTTGGGCTTCTCTTTCTTCCTCTTCTAAAATTATGTTTGGGTTGGGTTCTAAATAAGGGCTTTTGGTTATAAAAAATATAGGTTTTAAATCAATTGTTTTAAATTAAGAACAAATTATTTTCTTCTCTTTGAAATACCTATAAATGAATTTTCTCCTTTCGAAAATTCCTTTCTTTCAACAAAAATCTTTTTAATAAATTTTCCTTTCTAAAATAATATTTTCTTTAAAATAAATTCTCTAGAAAAACAATTGCACTCTTTAAATTACCAATAAAAAATCAAATAATTTCTTTTTAAAACAAACTACTTCTCTTCTCGACCCATTTTCCAAAACAAATAATATCAATTTCTAACAAAAATTTATTTAGTCAAGAACGGATACGGTCGTTATAATCTACCCTCCTTAAAAAGAATTTCTTCCTCGAAATTCCTACAGATAGTATGCCAAAAAAGGATAAGGATAACGTCGCCCAACAGCGATATACTCCAACAGATAAGAAGATGTGGGATACGAATAGATCATGGAGGAGGGCAGATTTGTGAGATGTTTCCAAGTTAAATATTCAAAGGTATGTACAAGGTTTCTACGATAATTTCCTAAGTAGATTAATTCAAGGATGCATGCAAAAGATAATCTAAAGGATGTAAACAAGAGGTAATAGACACGAATCTAAAGAATCTGGAAGGTTACTGTTGATAAGATGTTGAGATACGTTCTTCAGTGAATACTAGAATGATCAAGACGGATTCAAGAAATAGGATTTGAAGGAGAGAAATAAATATCAAGGACGGTTTATATATGTTAGAGTTAAAATTTTAATTCTCAAATACTCGTATAAGTAATTTTACAAAAAAAAGGCATCTCAGAGATCAAATTTTGATCAAAACATGTTCGAGAATAAGACAAAGGCTTGTTCATCACTGATGGACCCCCTGCTTAGGGAAGGCCCCTTTAAACAACTCAAAATTGAGTCGATTTTAGGCATCCCTCATCGCCCTCATCGGGATGCCCCTAAATAAGGTGTCCCGGTGCGCATGTCATCTTAAGACAGCTTCAGAACCCATTCTTTCGATTAGGTTTGACCTATTCTTCTGAAGACAGTGGAGGGTTTCCACCCTCCACTTTCCCGATATTTAGGGAGTAGTTAGGCAGTACTCCCCACTCACAGAGGGGTATAAATACCCCCTGTGAGCAACTGATTGAGAATCAAAACTTTTTGCCTTGAAACCCTAGAATTTTGATTAAAGTTTTGAAAAGAAGCAGCAACAGCGGAAGTAAAGAAAAAGGTGAGATATAGGAATGAGATATCCTTGTTCCTTCATTCTTCTCTCTCGTTCTCAGTCTTTTTCTATCTCCCTCCTCCTATCTATCTCTCTGATTTAGATATAGATGGAACAGAAAACTTATACAAGTTTTCAGTTCTTAAATGAGAACTTGAAGAGCCGTGGCCATGGCTTTTCCTTCAAGAGGATGAAGACTCAGAGCACAATGTGTTCTTGACTATATAGACAGAACCAAGAACACGGACCACCCTATGTTCAGGATATTTGAGAAATAGGCCATCATGTTTCACACACATAAACAAAAAGAGATACACATTTGTCACGCCCCGTTTCCCAAAAGAAATGAAGTAACGTGACATGGTTCGCAAACTAACTGTATTTAAGCGTATGAATATCTATAACATGCAAAATATGTACCAAAACGAAATAATAAAAGCGGAAGGCATTTAATTCCATTAACAAAAACTTTATTATATTCCAAAAGAAATGAGTAAAATAAACTAAATAGTTTAATTATATGAAGGAAAGAAGCAAAGCCCTAAATATGTGGGCAAACGGACAAAAATATAACAAGCTAATCTTCCGTCAAGTCCGCATAATCTTCATTAGTAAGCTCCACACTTTGATCCTCATCATAATACCCGTCCTTATCTAACGGACATTTTCAAGATAGAGAAAAGAGAAAAAGGAAAGTTCGTCAGCGAGTCACTCGGGTAGAATTGCCTCATAAGTAGGGGAACGGAAAAATACTAAGTGTATATAGGTATGATATGGGTATAAAAGTATGATATGGGTATAAAGGTATGCTGTATATGTGTATGAGGGTAGGAGGTATATATAAATAAGGGTATGATGAACGAGGTATCTATTAAGTAAAAGAACACATTAGTTTGTTAGACAAAGGTCCGGATACTCGCGATTATTCCGTTGTAGCCACGGAACAACTGGGGAAGTGAAATGTACAGTTTCACTTCTCGGGATCATGATCGAGTAGTCAGGGAATCCAAGTTCCGCATATCCTTGCTTAATCAAACTACGCATCCCCGTTGTTCAGTGTAAAGGTTTTGATGAATTAAAGTTAGCGCGTATATTATCTAGACATGGAATTTCCACATTGTATGTCATCCACATATTATATTATTCGCCCTTAATGTAGGGTTAGTATTCGCCCGAATATCGGGTTAGTAGTAGAATTCGTCTGAATATCGGGTTAGTAGTCGTCCACATATTGGACTGTTCACCCTGCCTGCATCGATCTTCATTTATAAAGTATTTCATACTTAGGTTCGCACATTCTAATCCTAACCGTATCGTGTGTCATGTATGTCGTAAGTTTGTATTCAAATAGTTGATCTAATTTAATATGGTCTTCCACAACCACTCATTTTATCTTATTACCTTTTAAAGTTTGTAAGGTGTATCATAGTATTTTATAGAAACCTTAGTTAATAAAGATCATGATATTTAATTGTGGTGATTGTTTATAAGAAAACCATGGTATTTTAGAGTAAATATAATTTGAGAAACCCATGGTATTTATTTGAAATTATCTTTTTTTTATAAAGATTTAGATATTCTTTTGGGAAATATCTTTTTATAAAGGTTATGGGTTTTGTTGAAATTAGCATTTTTAGTAAAGGTAAGATATTTAAATGAAATTGTATCCTTTTAGGATGGATTAAGATATTTTATTGTAAATAATAATTTATAAAGTTATAGAGTTTATTTGGAGGTAACATTTTAGAAATACGTCCGTGTTGGTAACCGCTGCACATGAGTGACATGATTTGTGTTCTTTTCAGAGACAATTGCCTATCAGCTACGAGATATTTACGTAAAACATTACCCTATTTAAATTAAGGTATTTTATTAAAGGTGATATTCTAAAAAACAACTCCGCGTTGGCAACCGCTGCACATAAACGGCAGAATTTGTGTCCTTTTCAGGGACGATTGCCTCGTAATCACGGGACGTTTCATGTAAAATATTCCCCTATTATGGTATCTTATTAAACCTTAGTGGTTATATGCTAAAGTTATTAATATAAAAATATCCTCTTTACGTGAAAGGGTATTGATGTAAAAACTATATTATAATTCGCTTATGTAACTTAGAAAATATGGTATTTATGCGAACATAGGTTATTTTTGGAATTTTAGGATATATCCAACGAATATTACGACTTTTCAAAGATTGAGATAATTTATTGAAACTAGGAAATATCTTATAATATCAATAAAAATATTATTTTTAAACCCCTTTAAAATACTTACCTAATTAGTATACGATTTCAAACATACTTTTTATAATATGAGGGTATGTTGTGGAAGCAATAGCTCTTGATATCATAAAGCATGTGTGATATGCAATCTTAGCAAAAATAATAACCAACATGATATTATAAGGTATGTGTGATATGCCAACTTAGCAATTAATAAACATCATGAATTTTATGATTGTAGGTATGTGTGACCATGAGGGATAGTCGTTATCCCGTGATATCAACATCAAGTTTGGATTCTTCCATTAAAATAATACCGTAACATAAAATACATGAAGATTTTAACCTCGTATTAGGATGTGTTGCGAGATTATTATCATGTTTAAGAAATCCTAATTGAAGAAGATGATGGATCAAGTGATGAGAGGCGAATCCTACCTTTGATTTGAGATGTTGATCGATAGATCGAAAGCGTAGGCTTTGTACTAAAAGCTTAATAACTCTACGCTCGGATTTTTTCTCGATGATTGGGTGGAACCACAACATAGGTGTCGTCGATACGAAGGTCTGGATGTTTTTTCAGAATTTTCGGAGTTATGTGGTGTGAGAAAATAGAGTTTGAGGGTCCTATATATAGGGTTTCAACTGATAACAATTAAATCCCAATATCCGATCAAATCTCAAACAAATCCAACAAAAAACGCATTCAAATCATTGCCCCAATTATTGTGAATCATCGGCTGATGATTTGGGCGCCGCCAGCAATTCGTGGCCGTTGGATCTTGATCCAACGGCCGAGATCTCACCCGCCTCGTGGCCCGTGCATGTGGCCGCCGTCGGATCTCCTGGGCTGTTGGATCTCAGATCCAACAGACCAAGTTACCCCGTTTAATATATGTATACCGTTTTTCTGAAACTGAATTTGTCTTGAAAAATTTGTTAAAAATATTATTAATACGGGAAAAATATCAGAAAAATTCTGAAAATATAATTTGTTATTATCTTCAGTTTAAAAATGATATTTGGGCTAAAACTAAATAATATTCTCATATTTAAAATATTTGTTAGTTATTATAATTATTTAAAAATCTAGTTTATCCATGAAAATCATTTTAATTACGAAATAATTATTTTAATTGATAATAAGAATATGTAAACTGTTTTTTTTCTTTAAGGCATTATAAATTATATGAAAATATTCTTAGCTTGAGTAAATTTAATGCCTTTATAAAAATTTCCATACCTATTTGTTAAAAGCTTTGAAAAATAAAAATTCTAAAATAAACTTTTAGAAATATAAACATTTTTCCAAAGGTATTTTACATAAATAAACATTCAAAGAACACGCGATGCTAGGAAGACTTTCAAACGACCTTTTATTAAGATAGAACAGAACATGGTCGTTACATCTTTCTTGAAGAACATAAGTCAAAACCCTATGCTCTTTCATATAAACATATATGAATAGAATATTCTATTCATTCTAAAACATCACATTATGTCTCTGAAAACGTGTGTAAATAGGAAACCCCTATTAATGAGAGATGAAAATCACGTCTCCTGATCATGTGAATAGGAAAACCCTTTTTTCATTTTTAGACATAAACATGCATGTGCATGATCCATGTCCACAACAAACATGTATGAATGGAAGCCTTCATTCATGTCCCGAGATATAAATTATAGCTCCAGGACTTTCATGAATAGGAAAACTCTATTCTCAACCAACTTATGAGTAGGAATATCATATTCACCTATCAGACATGCAAAAACATCTCTTTCAGTAAATGCAGTGTCAAGGAAACTGTATTCATTACTTAAACATGACCCAAAAGTCATGTTTTCACTCTTGAACACAAGTCCATGTGCTCATGTTGCACAAACTATTGAGAATGATACCTCATATTCTCATTATGTGCATAAAACTCAAATAAATGAGTTTCATCAAAAGAAACTCTAAAGAGCTTCCGACTTGGCTTGAAGCAGCCTTCGGAGGCTGCTTCGGGACCCCTTCCCGATCCTTCGGGAGGCCCTAAATAGGCATCTCTGGGTGAAACATCTCTGTTTCAACATATATAGACCCCATCCAAGGGTCCCATCTACACTTCAAATGAAGTGTGCCTTTCTTCAAATGAAACAGTGTGGACCCCACCCAAAGTGTCCCGCTCATGCTTAACTGGTTGGACCCTACTTAGGGTTGTCCCACTTGCATTTCAAATGAAATGCCACTAATACTTCAAATGAAGTATTACTTATACTTCAAATGAAGTGATACTCTTACCTTAAGAAAGAGAGTATAGACCCCACTTAGGGTGTCCCATTTGCACAACGGCAGAAGTGATGTGCCCCCAGATAGGGCAGTGCCCATCAACTTTCACCAAGTTGACACTAAAATACCTTCAAGTATTTCCATTTAGCACTCAAATGAGAGCTCTCTGTATTTTACATTCTTTTCTAAATATCAATGTATTTACATTCAAATTGTATATAAATTTAAACAAAATGAACAAAATATAAATTCTTTTGTTTGACCTATGCTTGGTATTTACTTTACTAATATATACACGAACCCCCACATTATAACGATGCGATTTGAAATGAGCTAGTATGATATCGCGTTCGGATGCGTCCTGTGACAATGAGGTGTAATTAACGGTATGCGTTTGCGCTGCCGGAAGTCTCGAACACACGACCTTCTGGTCAATTCTTAAAACACTAAATAATTTGTTTTGTTTAAACTCGGTTTTATTTCAACGTTCAATCGCTGAAGGTCCCAAAGAGGGTAAACAATATATTCTCGCAATACACGGGATATATGTTACTCTCCTTATTGGTGGTCCCAGGTTTTATTGGTTCTATTGTAACAGACACAATAGAACTACAATACTACACAGTTCTTTAACAACAACTGAGCCTTTTATCCCAAGCATATGGGGTAGGCTACATGAACCTACATGAGAATCACGTCGGGTCCAGCACATGAATCCTCCGTCTTCACTCACTTCTATCGAACAATATACTTTCATTGAGGTATTTGGCAACCATATCTTTTCTTCGATCTCTTTTTCCCCTTTTGACATTGCCTATATCAGTAGTATACATTTGTCGAACTGATACTTCCATAGGTCTGCGTCGCACATGACCAAACCATCTTAACCGGTTTTTCCACATCTTCTCCTCCACAGGTGCTACACCAACTTTTGCACGAATATCCTCATTTCGCACCTTATTTTTTCTAGTATTACCACACATCCAACGAAGCATGCACATCTCCGCTACGTGCATCTTCTGAGTATGATATTTCTTAGGAGCCCAGCATTCTGTACCATATAATAAGACAGGCCGAATAACGCTCCGATAAAACTTCCCTTTCAACATTAACGGAAAGTTACGATTGCACAAAACCCATATTGCACTCCTCCATTTCAACCAACCAGTTTGGATCCTTTGATTAACATCGTTATCGATCTTCTCATCCTTTTGGATGATGAATCCTAGATATCTAAACTGATCGCTCGGTGATATCTCGTCCTTTCAGTGTTATACCAATGTGGTCTCGACTTCTCTGTTTTCTAAATTTGCAATGCATATATGATGTTTTGGACCTGCTCAATTTGAACCCCCGAGATTCTAACGTTTGCGTCTATAACTCCAATTTGGCATTAACCCCTGCTTTCGTCTCATTTACCAGAACAATATCATTAGCGAATAGCATACACCGAGGCACCTCATCTTGGATAGTTCTAGTAAGCTCATCCATCACGATGGGAAATAGGAACGGACTTAATGCCGATCCTTGTAAGTCAACTGGAATCGGAAAATCACTCATTAGACCGCCGCAAGTTCTGACATTTACCACTACTCCATCGTACATATTATTGATTATATCAATGTACTTGATAGGGACCCCCTTCTTCATCATTGTCCCCTATAATACCTCTCTAGGTATCTTGTCGTACGCTTTCTCTAAATCAAAAAATATCATATGCAAATCTCTTCTCTCTCGAAAACGCTCGACAAGTTAATCAAGCAAATGAATAGTCTCAGTCGTCGATCGTCCAGACATGACCCCAAACTGGTTCTCTATTATCTTAACATCATTTCTTAGCCTGTGTTCACTCTCCCAAAAGTTCATGGTGTGATATAAATTTTATTCCACGGTAACCCGGACATGTTATTTCCATTTAAGCATATGCAAGGAATGCGAGTTATTTCTAATATCATTAATTCAAACCAATCGACATGTTCTTTGCATGCATTAATCACTATCTCTTACTAGCTTACATAGTTCAAATGACAAGGCTTACGGGCCAGTGCCACAAACGACTTAGAATTTCCAACAATGATAGCATGCATTATATGTAGTTTGACTAACTCTGCCGATGTGGTGCATAAACATCTTATGCATCAGTAGTTTGTCCTAAATACGGATTCTTTGTACAGGTCCCTCAAATTAGAGACTAAAGCTATTACATATTAGTCCCTTCAATCTCAATATTTGTTCTAGGTTCCTCATGATACGTTAAGCCAATTTCCGTCATTCATATTTTAGATCTTAGGTTAATGGAATACTCACGGTAAATCAAAACTCAGCCAAATCAAACCTAAACCTTTCAATTGCTCTAATAAACCTGAATTTCCCAATTCTTCTTTCTCAAGTTTCCCAAGATTATACTTCTTTCCTTCACCGTAAGGGAAAAATTATAATATCTTGTGTAGGCTTAGTATCTAACTATATGAGCATAGGATCAGGTCAATTTGAGACGGATTAGGCTATTGTTGCCCAACTTGTGTAACTAATTAGATTAGGAGGACTCCAAACCAAATATTGAGATTCAAGTGATGAAGTGACTAATACGGTAATAGCTCTAAGCTGAGGGACTTGTATCGGAAACCCCACAAGATAACAATTTCTAGTGAGGGAAAACCATGACATCATGAAATGAAGAATCACAACTAGTGGCATATCAAACAATGAAGAAATAATCGAAATTCTATGTTGATAAACTGTAAAGATAGTCTATGAACCTACTTTGAATCTTTTTGAACGTGGACTATCGGAGATCGAATGAACAATCTGTGACTGACGTCTTGGAGCTTCATTTCTTGTATATCGTGCTGACATGGGCAAGAAAGACCTTTCTTGCACGTGACTTCTTGCAACACCTCGCTGATTTTCAAAGAAACCGTCTCTATCCCAAGTTACTTCATAGTCCACTTTGAGACGTGATCCTTCCTGCACAGATATAATAATAATTTTTATTTTTTGAGTCAACCGTCGTGAATTTACATATTGGAGAGCAAAGTCAGGAGATATGCTCCATAGGTGGTATCTTTCTTGTTGAACCAGTTATACAAAACATAGATTGGACATAAATTGAAGAGCTGTACATCATTCATTTATATGCTGAATCAGTAGCAAATAAATATTCAAAGGAGCATAACATAGCGATAAAAAAGAGTTCTTTACCAAGATAGAAATTTGCTGGTATAGATCAGGGGTTTTGTACTTTTGTGTTGGGAGATTCCATGCAGAGAAAGAAATACAAAAAACGAAAAATGAATAATATCCTAATCAAAAAGCATACAATGTCCAGCATCTATGAAAGTAAATCTAAAAAATGAAATATAGAAATAGATTGAAATAAATATTTCTCAAAAGGAATAGCAGTCATTTTCTGCTAGTTCCTGTGCCAAATGGAAGGAGAAAAATCCCTCAATGGTGATGCCTACTTACTGGTGAAGGTAAGAGACTTGAATCAAAAGAGTAAATGTACCCATTGATAATCATTGATTATATAATAAGATACAACATGCTTGTAATAGGTTCATACCTTCTGCATCGAACGGCCACACAACCCCTTCATTGCATTATAGAAATCATCGTAATCCTCAAATTGAACCCAGGCCTTGCAGGTAAGTCCAGAAACAATATCCCCTTTACCTTCTACCGAATTTTTACCTGAATCGTCCTCTCCAGAAACATTAAGTTTCCTAATGGATGCAAATAAAATATATCAAAGGACATTGCATAAATCAGATCTAAAATGCAGTCTGATGATGATAAATAAGAGATAATGAACCACCATTGAATGTAAAACTATCCTAGATGATCTGGAATTTTAAATGGGACAATGAATGTTGAAAATTAGGCTTCATTTCACTAAACTACCACCGTTTTTGCTGAACTATTGAAGACTTCAGAAATTACAACTGCCAAAAAACTTTCATACTACCATAACATTGTATTACAAATTGGGTTGACACCATTACATTCGTTTATAAGATTGGGGTATAATTCACTTTAAATAGTGTAATGATAGTGCAAAGCTTTTTGGTAGTTTCTTGCAATTTACAAAGTTTTTGATAGGTTGATGACATTAAGTGAATTATACGTACTTTAGATGTATTAGCAGTTGATTGTGGCCCTCCTGCTACATTTGAAAGTTTCTCTTGATTATAGGAACACATGTCACCCACACTGAATATATAGCCAAGTATATAGCTTAGCACCATGCTTACACAAAGTGACAAACCCAACACACCCTGGACATAGGCACATACAATGTGAAAGTGCAATTATGATTAGATATATTTTCCATAACGACATGGGTTTAATGGGAAGAAGTCATGGAATGCGATCACAAGGAAGACAAGCATCTATCTCTCTCTCACACACACGCACGCGCGCGCGCGCACACACGTATAATAGTAAAAGGGTCTAACAATTTCCAGATCTGGACTTAGGTTAGTTGGTACTAATTTCCTCTCCAATGTGAGAAGTCGCCAGTTCGGATCCCCATAGGAGTTGATTTTTAAAAAAAAATTATACAAGAAATTTCCATTTCAAAGGAAGAGCAGAAGTAGGTACCTAATTTTTCCAAGTACTGAAAAGATAGTATGTGTAACCAACATTGAAGGTTTGGATGATACTCTTGGCTCGGCGAACCACCGTGAAGGAACACCTTTAACGATAATAGTGTCAGGACGCCGAGCCACACCTCTTGAAGAATTCCCTGTAAATTATAATTGCAATAAGAAAAAATTTCACAATATTAACTCCAAAGATTAGTTTGTAAATACTTTACTGTGTATAATTGGGTAGAAGTTTGGATGATTGCTTCTTTTATGGCCTGATTGGAGGTAGTTCACATCATTACTGTAGTAATAGATGCAATATGTCCTTTGTTCTCCTAAATTCCTAGTTATATGTTTTGCGGCGGCCAAAAAAGATATCGCCAGGTTAGTTGAGAACAGCCCTTAACAAGCAAAATGGATGAAAAGGATTCATATAGCAACACTACTAGTTTGGAATGAAGACTTATTGTTGTTAAAGCGTCTCGTTAGATGGAAGGGTAAAATGCGCAAAACCCCACTGTAGCTTACCCCATATAGCACTTATCTCCTTCCACCCCACCCCCAACCCCCACCCCCAAAAAAAGCAGGGAAAAAGGGGGGAAAAGGAAAGTATTTTACTGTGCGGGCATCCCGTCTGCTCATTGACAAAAACATTAAATTCTACTGTAAACTCCCCAGATTTAACTCTAGAACTTGTTTGAGTTGTCAAGAAATTAGAGTAGAATTTGAGTGCTTTTTTGGGTTTTGATTGATGAACAAAGGGAGTGTTTGTGCAAATAAATCACTTGGGGAGAAGGTGGGGAGGGTTATAAGTACATACAGGGTAAATTATAGTTGGTTTGTGCAATTAAGCATAGACGTAATTTTTGTTTAAGGCATGGAAAGGCCAATATGGCAAGAGCAAGCATCAAAGCTTTCATCCTTTTCCAACTACGGCACTAGGTGTTGTGCACATGTTGAGCTTGCGGCATAGTTCCAAGTAAAAAAGGTATTGGCTGTGTAATTGGATCAAAAGCATAATATCAAACACTTGACTTTGGTTTTCCAAGTAGTCAAAACCACATGCAACTCCAACCATACGGAACCAAACTGAAAGTATGTCTTAGCACCTCTACAAGGGTTCAATGAGCATCAAGTATGCAAATTTAAAAATCTAGAGGGCTAAGTATACTAAACAAGAATCGAACTAGAGAATTAGGATTTCAAAGTTAGCAAACAAGTTTCTAAGCCAAGTGAAGAGAGTCTGCAACCTTTGTAGTCTAGTCCTTCACTTCAAATGCTCCGAGTAGTAGTCTTAGAACTCTTCTTTGACTCCACTTGAAAGATGGAACGATCTTGCTCGAAGTCTTCGTCGTCGAAGATGATCCATCTTGAAACTCTCACACTCAAGCTCACACTTCACTAATCAAGGTATTAGTGAAGATAACAACCTATACTAATTTGCTTGAGTAGTGTAGGTTGATGAAGTATGAATTTTGCTCATAAAAAATCTTTCTTTTTATTCTTTTTCTCAACCTAAAAATAAAACTAGAGATGAGATAAAGAAGATGAGCTTGGAAGTGAGAGTGAACCATTGAGATAAGATGAGATCAAGCATAATAATTAAAGTATATGAATGAAACAAAGAAAATAGATGAGTCATGGCTTCTCCATATTTCTCAAAGCAATCCAAGAATAATGACTCATTCTCCTTTTCTTTAATTCATATATCCAAATCATTATCTTCTCATCTTTCCTCTAATGTGATTCTCATACATCCTAGTTCTATATATCATCAACCATGATACAAAAAACATATATATCATATATATAATGAGAAGAAAAGAATTAAGTGAGTTTTATATTAGTTAATATATATATACATATATATATATATATATCTCAAATATATAAATATATATCAAATTATTAAATCAACACTTGATTCAATAATCCGATTATATCATATATAACCCAGCTAATATCAAATATATATATATATCAAATCATTAAATCAACACTTGATTCAATAATCCGATTATGTCATATATAACCGGCTAATATTTAATATTTGTTAATATATATATATCAAATTATTAAATCAACACTTGATTCAATAATCCGGTTATATCATATATAACCCGGCTAATATCAAATATATAAATATATATATAAATCAAATTATCGAATCAACACTTGATTCAATAATCCGGTTATATCATATATAACCCGGCTGATATCAAATAACGCTATATTAGAATACGATATCATATACTCGTATTTAATCAAGCTCCCGCACATATCTCCACGTGTGCCCTACTTCGTTTCGTTTAAGCTAAGAAACCTCTATGTGGAACTCTAAAGACTCGTCAATACGCCAGCAGTAGGTAATGATCACATCAGATACCCACAAGCCGTCAGCGGTACTAGCTGGACTTAACGGCTACTCAGGTATTGAACGAATAGAAGATAAACAAGCAAACTTGTCCAAACTCCCGTAGAGCTTATAAGCAACACTTACCGTACAGTTCGGTCTCTTCGTCTGATATGTCGCATATCGAGTCTGGGGGTGGAATCGTTAGACCCCAATAACTCAATAAGTCATGTCGATATGTGGTCTATAAACTTTCGAGAAACTACTGACAACACTTATCAGTAAATCTCGCCAGCCCTGACCAGAGACGTGTTGTTATAGCCAATCGAGCATAGTGCAACATCAACTCCCAATACCGGGAGAGACGAAACCCCTCCTATCGCTTACTGCCTCCATGTGACTCGGGATTGTACCCAAAAACCACCTGTTTGCACAACTCATTTGAGCCGTGGTAAGGAGGAAATCAAAGCACAATGGGAATCACACAAGACACTATGACGATATAGGGTCTACAGACTAATTTGTACAAGTGTCACCAAAGAACTGCTATATGACGATATATGTGATACCATCTAGGAGTTCTCGGCGAGTCATGTTTGGTGTACTCATTCCCCAATGAGCATCTGCGTACAATCTTTGATGTCAAACGCCAATGGTTATGGGATCAACCATCGTCCCATACAGGGTCAAAAAACGTAAACACTAATCTACTCTGGAATATCGATACCCTGTCTCGATAGTCGCTCGACTAGGAACTATTAAGGATGTACTTGTGGACTACATAACTCCCATTAGTATGATTTGTATCATAGTCCTGGTAGTCAAGCCAACAAGATAAGAGCTTTATCAATATGTATCAATGAGATAGTAAACTAAAACAAGTGTACATGTTAAGATAAATAGCAACCAGATAGCATACTATCATGTTGAGCAAGAAAATCCTCTATATATATGTCCAAGGATCCACTATAATATACAATAATGGCCTCTAGGGCATACATATTCCTAACACAAACAAGCCCTAACCGCATATGATGTATAAGACTATGAAGAATATTTCCCTTCTACAAATCACATAAAGAAAATGTGTTAACTTAATTAGTTTAGTTTCCTTCAAAGGTACCAAATCCTTTGTCCACAATTATTTCCGGATACAATCATTGACGTCCTCGCTTTCAATAGTAACCATGTTGGGAAAAAACTAAATTAAATACAACACGCCTTCATCCCATAATTTTGGGATAGGCTATATGAATCCTTCTCTTCCATTCTACTCTGTTAAGGACCGTCTCCTATGTTATATAATTCATGGTTTTAAATATCGGCCATCTCGGGAGCTATATCGGTATCAGTACGCCAACGATACGATATATTAAATTTTGCTCAAATCTCGTTTTGGACCCATATCGGCCGAGATGGTGTAATATTGGACAATATCCCGGGTTTCTCGTATTGCTAAATATCGGACCGAGATGGTGTAAAAATGATTTGGTTTAATGGTTTAAAATTTAAACCCGACCCGATCCGTTAACATTACCAATTAAAATATCCTCTCCCCAAATTCTAAAACCCTAGATTTTGGGGTCAATAGCATCCTCCTCTCGACGCCATCTCTTCATCTTCCTCTCGACACCGTCGTTTCCCCTCCTTTTGATGCCGTCGTCTCCTACTCTTCTTATCGCATCATCCTTTCAATCGCTGGCCTTGGGCCCCTTCTTCTTCAAGTATGCAAGTTAAGTTTATGTGTTTTTTGTTATTTGTAATTGTTAATTTTTAAATAAAGTATAATGTTTTCAAAATTAAACAATACTTATATATTTGTATTTGAAAATACAATATATCATTATTACATAATTTTGCAAGTTAATATACCCAGTATTGACGTCCAATATGCTTGATGTTTTACGTCCGCTATCGATATCCGATATGACCACCCGATATGAACTCACATCGCCGCGATATTGCCCGATTTCCGCCATCTGATATTGAAAACAACTTTTCGATACGAACCTGATATCCAATATTTAGAACCTTGTTTATATTAACAATTAATATATCATTCTTAATTTCCTCTATCCATATTCGTCTAAATCTACTCCTGCCTTAATTATGCCATTAACTCTAATTTTATCACTTCTACCGACCGAGACATTGATTGATATTTGCTGCACATGACCAAATCATCTCAATAGGCTCTTTCTCATCTTATCCTCTATAAGAGCTACCTATAACCTGTTATGAATACACTCGTTTTTTATCCCATCGTTTAGTGTATTACCACTCATCCATCCTAACACTCTCACTTCATTCTCACCCCTTATTTGGACATGTTTCTTAATAGCCCAACGTTTTGATCCATAAAGAAGTGACGGCCTCATCATTGTTTCATATAATTTTCCTTTCGATTTCAAAAGTAGCACTCTTGAAGCACTTCTCCATTTCAACTTTCCGCTTTTTGATCCTCTAGAAGAAGAAGAAAAACTACAGTAAATCTTAGCTATAATTCAAATTCTTCTAATCTATACCGTTTTTTACCACTTTAAACAAAGAAATTATATAGATTTATCTTTATCAGCAATCATCAAATTCCTGTTATCAAAAACAAAGACAAGGTCAAGAAATGAGTTTCTACGAAGAGAGAAGCACAAGTAAATGCAAAAGTTTTAAGCTTTGGGAAAACAAATTCAATTTTTATTTTTAACTAGGGTTAGGGCATCCTTACGATAGAACGCCTCCCAATCTCGCTTCATCCCCTCAAAATCCTCCTCCTTGGGGACCTCAACCCTCAACTCGAACCCAACCCCTTCGATATTCACCTCGATCCCCTCCAATCTCTTCAAAATCCCAGCTTTCCACTCCACGAACCTCTTCTCAACCCCAGCATCGTCCTCCTCCTCCTTCTTCAGAAACCCTAGATCTCTCACGTAGAGGGTCCCGAACGCGGCGGGGTCGTCTCGCTTGCGCTTGTTGAGGTCGGGGCGCTTCTTGACGGAGAGGTCGTCGTCGTCGGGGACGGAGAGGGCGAGGGAGGAGCGGAGGAAGGTGAGGAGGGAGAGCTTCAGCCGCCACTCGTCGACGGGTCTCACGGCGGGATCGGAGCGGTGGAAGGCGAGGCGGAGCTTCAGGCGAGGGGCCAAAGAAAGGCCATTGCTGAGCTCCAGAGGCTCGATTGGGGAGATCATTTGTTTGCGGGTTTTGAGTGAAGCTTGGGCTTTGCAGCAAAGAGTGGGTTTAACGAGGCCTGTACATGGGACGGTTCGGGTTTAGCATGTCCAATATCCATAACAGTTTATTTTATATGGATCTCAACCCATCCAATTTAGCCGACGGATATAAATATGCCATACCCATATCCATTATTAATTTACCAATTTATGAACTTTAATTTTTATGCAACTCAAAATTTTTGAAATAACTTTCAAATGATAAAATATAATAAAAATCAACTCTAATGATTAATAATCACATTTCTAAAATTAGCAACTAACATGACTTAATAATTATAATCCACCGCATATATAAAAGTAACTTGAAGAGAGATGCACATCAGAGACATGGAGAGAAAATTAGAATTTAAAATTTACTTCAAGTTTATAGATTATGGTCTAGATCAATTATTAATATAAGATATATGGGTCGGGTCTAAACGAGTACGAGCCAAACACACTCATACCTAACCCATTTATTAAATATGGTCTAGTCTGGGTCTGGACGAGCTTATATCAAATCCAGATTTTATCAACGGGTCTGGGTCGGATCCGGGACCCATTGACAGGCTTAGGCTTAATAAGGGCAATTTATCAAATGGCTTTAAAATACCTAAAGTTTGGTTGTCTTATCGCTTATCAGATAAACATCCAAAATTTAAAACCGGGATAGTTAAATTGCACGAAAATACCCTTAACCATCACAGTTTCCCACTATAACACCTCAAAGTTTTTCCTTGTGACAATAGAAGACCTTAAACCATGGTTTCTAAGGTATATATTGTAAATAAAGAAAGGTTTATTTTAGTGAAAACCCAAGATGGTTAAGGGTATTTTATTGTAATTTATCTCATTTAGGTAAATTACATATAATAACCCTGCACTGCGATTTAAAAGTAATAGATGAGGCCGACGGTATGAATGAAAAGTGGCACTTGGATGGTGCCATCTAAACTCTAAACTCCTCGTTCTATAGGTTCAGTGTGATTTGCCTTTATAGTATAGCTGTCCATGTCTTGATCAAGATGAGAGAATGTCTTTCCTTAAAAATTTCTTCATCTGCTGAAATAAATGAAGACTAAGACCACATATTGATCTCGGGGTCATTTTTAAAAGGATTGCATTTAAGCAATTAAACTAATTACTAATAGTTTACAGACATTAGGTTCATAGTGTGAAGGTTAACATGGGGTGTCCAAACAGGGAAAGTGTTCCTGAGCAGAATTACTTGCTTCTACTCTTATACAAATCTTTAAGCATACACTGGTGCATCGCGGGTGCATAAAAAAAAGGCTAAGATAGGTATATATGAGCGGACTTTAAATGAGCAGGTTTTCTTCTCCTTTCTTTTTTGCAACAGCCCGTAGGCTTTAGAGAGGGCCCTTCTGGGCCCATGGAAAATTTGTCCACATAACTGGTTAAAAATCTCCTTTGTCATTGCAAATGGGTGGTTTTTAAACCAAGATCTCCGACCAAATAAAGGAGTGTCATTACCGCTCGAGCAAAGGCTCTTTGGTTGCGCTTGGTATATAGAACGGAAGATTACCGGGAATCCTTGCATTTCCGGGAATAGGACGCCCATGCATCTAATTCCAAGAAATTTTGCATTAACGTGCTTGGTATATTTTAACCAATCCCGGTAATATATGTATGATCGGCCGCCGGCCGCCGGCGAGACCGGAGGAGGACCGGTAGATAGCGGCGAGGCAGACGACGAACGGCTGATCGGCGGCGGGCCAACGAGCGGCCGACGGCGAACGTCCAATTAGCGGCGGGCCGGCTAACGACCAGCAACGAGCGGCAGGGCCGGCAGTGGATGACCCGCAACGAACTATGGCCAGCTGGCGGAGAACGTCCGATCGGCGGCGGGCCGGCCGGTGAACGATCGGCGATAACCGGTGGCGGGCCTGCCGGTAGATGACCGATGATGGGCGACGGGACCGGCGGCCGGCCAGTGGCGAGGGAGGCCGACTGCGGATGGTCGTGGCTGATTTCATGTTAGACAGGAATATTTCATAGTGTTCTAGGATAAAAACATGTTCGGGGGGAATATGATTACCATGAAATGGGGTCATTTGATTATCATGGTAATCCTATATTCCCGGGAATATCTCTTATACATAAACAAACTTAGTAATATTTCATGGTAATCTAAGATTACTATCTAGATTATCTCCTACCAAGCACGCCCTTTGGCAAATGAGCAGGTTGTTGGTGCGGCCCATGCAGTCTTAAAGAGAGTCAGAAGGAGCACCTAACTTGTGGGAGGTATGGTGATTCTAAAGATCCAACAATTTGTTTTCAATGGTTCTGACCAGAGAAGTTAAATTAGCCCTAGCAAGTGAGTGTTGGATATAATGCCATCAAGACAACTATTGTAATTACAGAAGGCAGTTATGGTAATTGAAGGGGGACCTATACAGGTAAAACGGTCTTGCTTGAGATGATAGCATGCTAGCTAGTTTGTCTTTATTATTCATGTGTATACATTTTATTTGCTATTACGTGTCACTTATACATAATGATAAGGCCCGTAGGATCCTTACTTGACTACCATCATTATTGTAGGGTGTTTTTTGTCACCCCATTGAGATGGAAATACGTGCGCGCTTGTCAGGCGTACTACAGATTCCCCCTGCCTAGGGTAGGCCGAGGTTTAATGATTATAGGGATCCGAATCTCCAGCGGCCGCGGACTAAGCTGCCGTTAATTACCCCCCGCCTTTGGGGCGAGAGAACCTCCGATTGACGGGTCAAACTGGTAATGCGAACTCAATGTGCAGTGTACGTGTGTTGTGTTTTGAAAGGGGGGGTTGGATATATCGGGAGCCACGCAGAGTTTTTACGGGGGTCCCGCTACCCGGATAGCGGGCTGGAAGTCAAGAGGGCTAGCAGCCCCCTTGTGGGGTGCGGGGCAGCGTCCCGTTAGAAATTTTTTTCTAACAGGGGCAGTGTCGTGGAGTATGTGTATGTGTAAATATGTATACATATGTGTGTGTGTGTATATATATATATATGTATATATGTATATATATATATATAAAAGAAAGAGGGGGAAAAGGCATCCAAAGGATGCGCGGGGGCAGCACTTTGGGCGCTGTGCGCCTAGGTGCTGTGCGCTCAGGTGCTAGAGTGCCACGTGTCGGCACATGGGCGCTCTGCGCTTGAGCGCAAGCGCGCCACGTGTCGGCACGGGGGCGACTTGCGCTGGAGCGCAAGCGCTCCACGTGTCGGCACCGGGGCGACTTGCGCTCGAGCGCAAGCGCGCCAAATGTCGGCACGCGGGCGCTCTGCGCTTGAGCGCCGGCGAGAAAAGGAGGCTTTTAGCCTAAGAAACAGAAGCTATGCTTCAAAAAGAAAATATTTGTTGTTTTATATATATGGAGTTAAACTTCTAGGATGTTTTGAAGCTGATGAAGGGGGTTCTTCTTCTTCCTCCTGTTGTTTGGCCGGATCTTGAAGATCAAGAAGTAAGAGATTTTAAAAATCACTCCTTTTTAAGATCTGATGGAAGATCTGAGTTCCCCTTTGTGGGTTTTGTGGTGGAAAACTACTTAGTTTTGGAAAAGAAAGAGTAAAACTCTTGATTTAATTCAAAGAAATGAGAAGGTTTAGAACCTTGGAGAAGGAGCAGGGGGCACACAGAACCCTAGTTTTGGGGGAATGAAAAGTATTATGCTTTATTCATCATCATGTTGCCTTATATAGGCTTACATATTTACATATAGCCCCTTGGGCTTTACAAAAATGGCATTTTGCCCATCCCATGGCTCATGTGCCATTTCATTTTTGCACATAAGCCATGGGCTTACAAAATATTGGCTTTATGCCCATTTTGCATACATTCATGTATAAAAAATTACATAAAAATTATTTATTACATGATCTATATTTTAGCATGGAGGAGGCTGGCCGCGGGCTCTACTTGGGCCTGGGCCCGCTTGACCTGGGCTTGGGTCCACCTGGCTTGGGGTTGACCTTGACTTTGACTCGGTCAACGGGGGTGTAAATTTTTACCCCAAAAAAGTGCCCCCATCAATAAATGCACACCGCACATTTGAGTTGTGTGCATGAAATTGATGGATCTTGAAGCGGAACTTCGAGGTGGAACATCATTCCGGAGGCGAAGCATCATCCCGAGGAGCATAATTCCCGGGGATCGGAGCATCATTCTGATTCGCGGAGTATAATTCCAAGGATCGGAGCATCATTCCGATTTGTGGAGCATAATTCCAGGGATCGGAGCATCATTCCGATTCGCGGAGTATAATTCCAGGGATCGGAGCATCATTCCGATTTGTGGAGCATAATTCCAGGGATCGGAGCATCATTCCGATTTGCGGAGCATCATTCCAGGGATCGGAGCATCATTCCGATGAGCGGAGTATGATTCTAAGGGATCGGAGCATCATTCCGATGAGCGGAGCATGATTCCAGGGTTCGGAGCATCATTCCGAAGAGCGGAGCATGATTCCAGGGATCGGAGCATCATTCCGAAGAGCGGAGCATAATTCCAGGATTCGGATCATCATTCCGAAGAGCGGAGCATGATTCCAAGGATCGGAGCATCATTCCGAAGAGCGGAGCATGATTCCAGGGATCGGAGCATCATTCCGAAGGCCGGAGCATCATTCCAAGGATCGGAGCATCATTCCGAAGAGCGGAGCATGATTCCAGGGATCGGAGCATCATTCCGAAGGCCGGAGCATCATTCCAAGGATCGGAGCATCGTTCCGAAGGGCGGAGCATAATTCTAGAGATCGGAACATCTTTCCGAAGAGCGGCAGATATTCTGACCGAAGCATAATTTCGATGCAGAGGTTGATTCCCGGGCGAAGCATAATTCCGACGGGGAAGGCATATACTCCGAGGCGAAGCATGATTTCGACACGGGGTACATTCTGAGACGGAGCATAATTCCGGCGCAGAGCTTGTTGGTTGACTTGATCCCGAGGCGGAGCATGATTCCGACGAGGAGGTCGTTGGTTGATTTAATTCCGAGGCGGAGCATAATTCCGGCAGGGAAGGTAGATATTCCGAGGCGAAGCATGATTTCGACACGGGGTGCATTCTGGGACGGAGCATGATTCTGCCGTAGAGGTTGTTGGTTTGATTTGATTTGGGTTGACATCAGCATCGCTACACTGGAATATGGTACCAGGAGCGAATCATCATTTGCCATTAGTGGATTTGAGGATTTCGGTTTTGGTTTGGCATCTGCATTGCTGCACTGGAATAATGCCAGGAGCAACTCATCATTTGCCCCGGGAAGACTTGGGAACTGGTTTTTTTGTTTGGCATCAGCATCGCTACACTGGAATATGGTACCAGGAGCGACTCATCATTCGCCATTGGGGTATGGGATTTGGAATTTGGTTGGCGTCTGCATCGCTACACTGGAATATGGTACCAGGAGCGACTCATCATTCGCCACTTGGGAATTGGGGAGCGATGGCTTTGGAGACAGGTTTGGATCCCTATCACCTAAGGCTTTTCAATTTTGTGAGCCGTAAGGGTCTCACAAAGCATTTTCTCCCTACAGGTCGTAAGGATCCCGTAAGTGTATTTTCTCCTTGGGAGTCGTGGGGACTCCCAAGTGTGTCGCTCCTTTGTGAGTCGTAAGGATCTCACGCGGGAATTTTCTCCTCACAAAGTCGAGAGGACCTTGTGAGTGCATTTCATCTCTTTCTCACGAGTTTGCGCCCTTTCGGGTTTTCACAAACTCGCCGGCAGTCCTGCTGTTTTTACTCACGGAGCCCTTTCGGGTTTTCATCCGTGCCCATTTTGCTTGTGGACATACCTTTTTTATTTTTATGTTTTTTTATTTTTGGAGAGATTGGGATTGTTTTACGCCTGTGGATTGTATACGGTTTTGCAGGATGTATGATCCATACCGTAGGGCCATAAAAATTTTGGGACTTTGTTGGCGTCTGCATCGCTGCACTGGAATATGGTACCAGGAGCGACTCATCATTCGCCATTGGGGTATGAGATTTGGAATTTGGTTGGCGTCTGCATCGCTGCACTGGAATATGGTACCAGGAGCGACTCATCATTCGCCACTTGGGAATTGGGGAGCGATGGCTTAGGAGAAAGGTTTAGATCCCTATCGCCTAAGGCTTTTCAATTTTATGGGCCGTGAGGGTCCCATAAAAGCAAATTCTCCCTATGGGTCGTAAGAATCCCATAGGTGTATTTTCTCCTTAGGAGTCGTGGGGACTCCTAAGTGTGTTCTTCCTTCGTGAGTCGTAAGGATCCCACAAAGGTTTGTTCTCCTCATATATCGTGAGGACACATGAGTGGGTCTTCTTAATGGAGCATAATTCCAAAGGCGGAGACCAGCCGCGTAACTGGTGATTACGGTGGGGCATGAGGGTGATGAGAATTATTTGAGCCCGTGGATTGTATACGGCAGTCAATTTGGGGACTGGCCGTAGGGCTGAAAGAATTTTGGGAAACTGGATATATTTTTTTGTTTTCATTTTTGTTTTACCGCGATTGCTCTATCATTTCAGCTTTTCTTATCGCGAAGATCGCGATTGCCCTATCATTTCGGCTTTTATTCGCGGTTGCCCCATCATTTCGGATTTTATTCGCGGTTGCCACATCATTTCGGCTTTATTTTCATCTTTATTTTACTCGCTGATTTTTATTGCGAGTTGCCCCATCATTTCGGCTTTTCTTTATTTTCCTTTTATTTACACATTTTTTTTAACATTTTTTTTACATTCCCAGTTTAACGACTTAGAGGTCGAATGTTCCCAGTTTAATGACGTGGTGGTCGACTGTTCCCAGTTTAATGACGTGGTGGTCGATTGTTTTCAGAGAAAGGCAGATGTCTGAGAGAATCGGTTCCACGAAGAACTTCGGTCTCCATTTGTATGAAATTGGCGGTTGCAGCTTGACTGTTTGTTAACACGCCTTTGGACAGTTCTATCTCTCCTGCCTTGTATTGCTTTTCGACCCAATCTTTGAAGACGAAGCAGTCCTCAATGGCATGACCTATCACTCTGTGATAGGGGCAGTATTTGGGGTCGTCGGTCCTATTCGCTTCCTGTGGTCTTTTTGACTCTGGCAGTTGTAGACCATTCTTCAGGGCGTCTTTGAATATTTTACGGATTTTGTCCCTTCTGAAGAAATAGACCTTATCCAGCTTCTCTTTCAGTGGAGATTCTCCTCCCTCTCCGAACATTGGCTTCCGAGGCTGGTTGGCGCTAGGTCCGCTCATCCCTTGCTTATTTCTGTTAGCCGAAGTGTTGAAAGATTCAGAATCATCGGAGTTTCCGCCTTTGCGATTATCGTCCTTCCGGTTTCTCCAGGACCTATTGTTATTTTGAGAATCCGAGGAGGACTCCTGTTTTGAGCGCTCCAGCATCTGGACTTTCCCGGTCAGCTCTTGGAATGTTTTGAGACCCGCGGTGCATAAAAACGGGGCCATCCAATTGTTGAGATTTCCGACGAGGAGACTGACAGATTGGTCCTGCTCTATCGGCGGTTCGCATTTGATGGAGAGATTGCGCCATCGGGTTATAAAATCCGTGCTGCTGTTCATACCATAATATTGCATTATTATATTCCTCATTCTTATTCTTTTTATAAATAAACAGGTGCTTTTGACGCATGTCTGCTACATATTTCAGGTTACAGGTTCTTGGACAGAAAACGGTGAAAACGATGTAAAGACGATGAAAAAGTGGATTTTGACCAACAAATAGAAGACTCTTGATCAAGCCTACATCAAAGATAAAATTCACAAAGTACAAGGCAATGCAAGGTCCAAGATTACAAAGCGAACGGTTAAAAGTCCACCGCAATTATTCACTGGAGATCTGGAAGAAACATAGAAGCTATTTTAATAAAGAACCAAATAATAAGGAAGCCCAAAGATCCAAGGCCCAATACTTTCTTTAAAGAGACAGAGACATAAAATTTTACCAAAGCTTGAAGTCTACTTTGACTAGGTCTTCCCAAGGATATTTTGGTAAATGTAGACATGCAAATCAATTGTAACCTAGGGTTTCCTATTCTCTATAAATAGGAACTCTACTCATTGTAATTTCCTATGCCTCCCTTTAATGAATAAAATTTAGAAATCTTTTGGAGAGCATCGTTGTTTCTTCTCCATTCAGAAATTCAGATCTGACAACCCTGCATGGATGATTGGAGGGATGCATCTGTAAGTAATTCAATTTCTTGCCTTAGTGTAGATTTAAATTCCTTGCCCTAGGTAGATTTAATTTCATGCCCTAGGAACTTGTTTAGGGTTTAGCTTTTGAGGAAGGATTTTGAGAGATGAGATCTCTCATCCCTTTCTTACCCACCAAATATTTACAATAGGACTCCATGCATACATGCACATACCGCTCCCTACGGCACTCTATCCCTCGAGGTAGCGGTGATACCGTAGTATAAAGGCCCGGGTGTGATGTTTTCCATGGATGTTAGGATAAGGATCTCTAAAGGAAGGACAAGAACCTAGAGGAAGGAACACCTTCCCGAACGGATCTAATCCACTTTATTGATAATTACCATAACTCCTCATAGATCTTCATTCGGGTATTGAAAGCGGTGAGATTTAATTACATTTCCAAACCATCCCTAAACCTAGCCCTAGCAAGAGTGGATCTAGATAATTGCCCTAGGTTAATTAGGTTTTTAGATTTAATAATTAATCCGAACACCCTTCGGAATTAACTCGTTAGAGCGAATCGGAAATTCACAACATCCCTGTGGACCGACCCGTACTCACCGGCTAGCTTCATGCGACGCCGTTCTTGATTGCGGTTACAAATATTTTTGATCTATCTTTTAGAAAGCGCAAGCACGCTAAATCAATTCAATCAATGGCGCCGTTGCAGGGGATGGCGTAGAACTTTCCTTTTTGCAATTTCGGGTTAATCATAAAATTTAAAAAATCATAAAAATCTGAAAAATCAAAAAAATATAAAAATATATATAATCTGTTATTTTTGGAAGGGATACTGTGTTGTTTGAATTTTTGCAGGATATACAGAATCGGATCTGGAAAATTCCAGAAGGCGAAACAGAAATCAGAAGATCGAAACAGAAGGGGAATTAAATAACAGAACAGAGCAATTTTTCTGCAGACTTAATTCCACCACCAAGCCGCGATTCCGCGGCCAAAACCCATCTTAGGCCGCGGAACCGCGGCCTTCCTGTCGAATCGCCGCACCAAAATTTTTCTGGGGATCCAAACAGTTCAGGGGACCGCGGAACCGCGGTGTTAGAGCGCATTTGCCGCGGAATCACGGCTATCTCGAGGCTTCATCTTGGAAAAAAAATTTCTGTAAGCCCCACTGTTTCTTCTCTGTACATTTTGAAATATCTTTTCTGAAAATTCCTGCAGGATTTTGTGCACATTAAAAAATATATTCCCTTCCAAATAACGATCTTGTGCAGGATTTTTGGGCCCCGCTCAAAATTGAAATTGATTGCAAGTAATCTTTTTGTTGCATATCTTTTCTCGAATATCTTTTTGCAACAATTTTTTCCAAATAAAGATTCTTGTGATATGCTTCAAATAATAACCAATTGCAAGTAATATTTTGTTGTTGCATATATTTTCTATAAAATATTTTGCTGTTGCATATCTTTTCTGTAAAATCTTTTTGCAACAAAATTTTTCCAAATAAAGAGAAAAAAAAATCAATGAAAAATGAAAATAAAAAGGACAAATATTTTATAGAACTTGCAAAATTTTTTAGCCCTAAATAAATCCTTGCACCACCCAACCTTCCTTCTTGTCACTTTTCTTCTTCTAACATGGGTACCCCACACAATAAATCATTAGCCGAACTTTGGTATCCCGAACCTAATTTTGCGTCATATATCAATGTGTTCGGTCAATTTTAAAGACGATCCTTCCATGCCTAAAAAATCGTTGAAAGATCACATAGAGGAGTCTAGGAGAAACAGTTTGACTTTTCAACCCACTTTGTGTCAACCGAGTCAACCTTCACCACCTCCATATGTTGACACCACTTTTTCAAGTCCTTCTGTCACTCCTAGGCCGATGTCCATTGCTGAGCATATTGCTCAATCTCGCAGTCGATCTTTCACCCCTCTCCACTCATCTAGTTCTAGGGATCCACACGACTATTCACCTTCTTATCCATATGTTGACCCTACCCCTGTCCTACTACCCACTTCCTATCAGTCCTACCCGACTTTTCCACTTTCACTAGACACTGTTTCTTCACAGCCATTAGGGAGTTTCACATATCCAACCAATTTTGAATCTTTTACTGAAACCCCCTTACCACCAAAGTCTAGTTTGGAAGAGGCGTTGGAGGCGTATATCGCAGCAACAAACAAAATGGTTAGGAATGTGGAAGCGTCCGTGGCCACCCTTATGCAACCTGCTGAACCGGTAGCTAGTGTCCCGCTAGCTCCAAATTTTCCAATGTATGAGGAGGCGGTTGAACAGAGTGAGAATGAGAGAGGATTTTCAAATCAAACCTACTCTTACCCAATTGAAGCCCACAACTCCTGTTTTCCATCGATTGCCCTAAATAGTTCACCTGTTGAAAATAAAAATGAGTTGTGCGATTTTGTAGTGTTTGATTTGCCAGATTGTGAGGAACCCCTTTCGAGTGAAACCGCACCTAATACTTTCGATCTTTACACCTCCACTCTAGAACCTAAATCGATAGATATCCATGCTTTTGAGGAGGTGTCTAAAGAAATTGATTTTCACTTGATTGAGGATATAGACGCCGGGAATATTTCGGATGATGAACCTGTCGATTTACTTGAGATTTTATGTTCAAATCATCATCCCGAGTTATTAAATGTTTCTCCCGAATCTCATATGCGTCTAGATTTTGATGATAATGGCATGGATGAGTTAAATATCGAGGATAGTATTGAGGAGAATTATGAGGTTAATATTGAGGAGAGTGGTGAGGATCATATTGAGGTTGAACCATTTTTCTTTGGTGTGTCGGATTTTCCAATTCATCCTCTTGAACCTTTACCTAAATCACCCTCCCTCTTTTCCATCGTTCCGACCACGCCTCATTTCACGCTTGACGACTGTGAGCTTGAAAATTTTTCCTTTGAATCAGACACAGTTCCCACAGCCGATGACACTTACGAGTGTTTCACTTTTTCGGACGATGTTGAAGTCTCACCGCCCGAGTTTGAGTCCTTTGCATTTTCAGATGAGTTAGTTAATCCTTCAGACTTGGTTGCTTACAGTCGTTTCGAACCATTGATGGAATCTTTCCAGTTCGACACAGTTTACTACGGTGAGAATGATACTATCCCTAATTCACTTCCTTTCGTCCTTCCTATTGTCCCGACCGTACAAATGACCGTTACGCTTTCATTTCCGATACCAAGTTCGGCATACCCATGTTTTCTTGCGAATCTTGAGGGATTTGACCCCATTTCCCGACGGGTGGATAGGTTAGCGCAATCGCTTAGAACATATCGGTCATCACATATTGCGCTAATTTATTCACTCAATTTACACCCTCAAGATCGTACTCCACTTCCTTCTTCTTTTCGCCGTTCTTCTCCCCCACCGAGACCATATTCTACCATTCTTCTTTCCACACGGTCTCGCGTGCTTCTCATTTTCTTGCACCAACTATACCATTTCCACGATAAGATTTTTGAATGGTTGGTGCTAACCTTTGGCTTGTGTAAGGCCAAGCTTAAGTTTGGGGGGGGGGACCTTGTTGTATATATGTATATATTTTTTGTTTTCTTTTTCTAAATAAAAAAATAAAAAAAAAATTCAAAACATAAAAAAATAAAAAAATTGTAAATAAATAAACAGGGGAGTGCCGACATTTTGACCCTCTTGGTTCAGTATGACAGTGAGGATACTGTCAAGTTCAAGTTGGGGGTATGTTCGGTACGTCTTCTTCCTTCGCATTCATTTGTACATATTTTTGCATTTGCATACTTATTTGAAAACCTATAAAAATTTGAAAATTTTGAAAAATTATAAAAATTATTGTATTCAATTTTGGTCTAATTGACTTGAGTTTCACAAATAGGTTAATTGGCTAGGAACAACTAGATCTTAGACTTAGTAAATTAAAAACCCTAAAATAACATTCCTTAAAGTTTAATGGTAGAAAGTATATGCCTTGTAGTTTATTTAGAAATAGGCAAATTTTGGGTTCACTTCTTGGGTTAAGTCTAAACAAGAGAAGAGTATTGATGTTCTTATTAGAGTATAAGTTTGAAAAATAGTTCCTAGCTTAAATCTAGATTCTGAAAATGTATACCCTACAATTTGCACAATCATGCATCTTGAAACTTGGAATAGTAGAAGAGACCTTGAAATGCTCTTGTCTAAAGTCCTTAGTACGAAGAAAATAAAAAAAAGTGTGAATAAAGAATAAAAAAAATGGACACTGGTTTTTGTGATTACTTAAGGCTGCAAAAATAGAAAAATATTTAGCGAGGGTGCTTCATCACCTAGTGCCTTAGACCAACTGGTTTGGGAGTCACTGCTAAAGCCTTGGGTGTTGTAAGACTAGGAAGTACGCTTTAAAGTGCAAACGCATCTTGTAATCGGTCGTTGGTACCTCAAGAAGTATTAACGATCGCATGAAGGATGTGTAGGCAAAAATTCAATTAAAAATTCACCAATTAAGAAGTGCTTTGGACAATGGACGAGAGTACGATTGCTTGATTTGAATTTCCAAGTGTAGGGGTGATATTTACACACACGTGGGGATATGTGATTGGAGTTTAGATAAGAGAAATGAATGAAGAATAGAACTTGTATCTTTAATAGAGTTGATAGAAATTCCTAAGTGGAGATGTAACCCTAGAAGGAAAACTTAAGAGATGCCGAAAGCTAAGTAAGTCTATAGGATATATATAATCTTAAGTTAAACAATGAGAAAGTGTGAAGAATATGGGTGGATAGTTTACAAGTCGACGATAATAGAATTCCTTGTTAGAAAACCTAATTGAAGAACAAAAGTCAATGGGCCGAATTGATAGGATTTTGTGGGTAGTATCCGCTGAAAACCCTCAGGAGACAACACTCCTCCTACTAGGGACACCTAAAGGTTTAACGGCTTGTTGCACGAGCTTAGTGCAATCGCGTTTCCCTGCGAAAGTGCGGCTAGGTTAGATTTTATCAAGAATAAAAAATAAGTTTGCTCGAGGACGAGCAAAAGATAAGTTTGGGGGTATTTGTTCATACCATAATATTGCATTATTATATTCCTCATTCTTATTCTTTTTATAAATAAACAGGTGCTTTTGACGCATGTCTGCTACATATTTCAGGTTACAGGTTCTTGGACATAAAACAGTGAAAATGATGTAAAGACGATGAAAAAGTGGACTTTCACCAACAAATAGAAGACTCTTGATCAAGCCTACATCAAAGATAAAATTCACAAAGTACAAGGCAATGCAAGGTCCAAGATTACAAAGCGAATGGTTAAAAGTCCACCGCAATTATTCACTGGAGATCTGGAAGAAACATAGAAGCTATTTTAATAAAGAACCAAATAATAAGGAAGCCCAAAGATCCAAGGCCCAATACTTTCTTTAAAGAGACAGAGACATAAAATTTTACCAAAGCTTGAAGTCTACTTTGACTAGGTCTTCCCAAGGATATTTTGGTAAATGTAGACATGCAAATCAATTGTAACCTAGGGTTTCCTATTCTCTATAAATAGGAACTCTACTCATTGTAATTTCCTATGCCTCCCTTTAATGAATAAAATTTAGAAATCTTTTGGAGAGCATCGTTGTTTCTTCTCCATTCAGAAATTCAGATCTGACAACCCTGCATGGATGATTGGAGGGATGCATCTGTAAGTAATTTAATTTCTTGCCTTAGTGTAGATTTAAATTCCTTGCCCTAGGTAGATTTAATTTCATGCCCTAGGAACTTGTTTAGGGTTTAGCTTTTGAGGAAGGATTTTGAGAGATAAGATCTCTCATCCCTTTCTTACCCACCAAATATTTACAATAGGACTCCATGCATACATGCACATACCGCTCCCTACGGCACTCTATCCCTCGAGATAGCGGTGATACCGTAGTATAAAGGCCCGGGTGTGATGTTTTCCATGGATGTTAGGGTAAGGATCTCTAAAGGAAGGACAAGAACCTAGAGGAAGGAACACCTTCCCGAACGGATCTAATCCACTTTATTGATAATTACCATAACTCCTCATAGATCTTCATTCGGGTATTGAAAGCGGTGAGATTTAATTACATTTCCGAACCATCCCTAAACCTAGCCCTAGCAAGAGTAGATCTAGATAATTGCCCTAGGTTAATTAGGTTTTTAGATTTAATAATTAATCCGAACACCCTTCGGAATTAACTCGTTAGAGCGAATCGGAAATTCACAACATCCCTGTGGACCGACCCGTACTCACCGGCTAGCTTCATGCGACGCCGTTCTTGATTGCGGTTACAAATATTTTTGATCTATCTTTTAGAAAGCGCAAGCACGCTAAATCAATTCAATCAGCTGCTTTCGTCGCTCTCGGGCTTGGTCCTTACGAGCTCGGCAATGGTAATCTTATCGCTGACGCTCATGAACCTCTGCCGAAACAGAGACTCCATTTGGACAAAAGTTGTGACGGAGCCATCCGGTATGCTCAAGTACCAGTCGAAAGCAACACCGGTCAAGCTATTAACGAACTGGCGGAGGAGAAGCGCATCATTGCCCCCAGTATTCCCGCATGAGGCTTTGAAGTGGGCGATATGCTGATTCGCATTTCCCGTCCCATCGAATCTTCCGAATTTGGGGATGACATAACCGCTAGGAAATTCTACCAGATCATACTGAGCAGGATATGGTCTCCTACTGCTGCTGATATCTTTTTGCGCTTCGGCTTCGGCCACCAATGTTTTGACTTTGCTGGCAACCAAATCCATGATTTGATCTTGAGTTAGCGGGCTACTGTCATCGGTAGCCAAGACATTTCCTGAGATAGGATGCGACTGGTTTTCATGTAGTTCGTCCACTTTTGGATTTGAGGGAATAGGCGTCGGCTGCTTTGGGACACCATTTCCCGGTTCACGAGCAGAGCCCTCGGCTTGATTGGGCGGCTGAGAGGCAAGTCGGGCCGTGAGCTGCATCACGACATTCGTCAAGTCGTCGATTTTGGAGTAGAGTTTGTCCATCTCCTTGTCTTTGTTTCTGAGCTGCTTTCGAAGCTCTTGAAGCAGCTCTTGCTCCGCGGTCCTGGGGCGGAAAGTCGGCTCTTCTTCCCTTTCCGAGCCCGACTCCTCATGGACCGAAGGGTCTTTCCGCCTATCATCCTCATCAAGAGGGTTTTCATCACCCAGCAGAGGCGGCTGTTCTTGGGAAGCGGCCACCACATTCAAGCCAGATTGGGTTTGAGATGTGGTAGCCCCGACCTTGCTCTTGTTGCGCGTGCCCACCGTGTAGACAGTGTGGACCACATACCCAGCCATTTCCTCATCTTCGGCGTGGTAACCCTGTTCTTCGAACCTCATGAGGTTCAGCCTGGCAGGAGCCCTGGCCCTTTTGCTGGCTCTATATCTGAGCCTTTTCTCCCCCATCTTCTCGATTTTGAAGGCTTGGCGGGCATCCGCTACCCGGGAAGCCATTATGAGTTGATCAGAGGGGAGTTTAGAGAAGACACCCGATCTAGCAGTGGTCAAGGGCAAAGCTGGAGCTTGCTCGGGACGCGTTGTAGCTTTGTTGGTGTTGATGGCCTTGCCCCCAGCTGGGGCCAAGGAAAGTCGTTCAGATACCGACTTGCGTTTGGGTTGGGGCGCCCTTGAGATCACCACATTTGGTCTCCTGCCTTTCGAGACTGGTTTTTCTGCCACCGGGGCTTGAGGAGCTGGGATGGCGCCAACTGGCATGAACATAATAGAGCCGAATGGTAGCAGCGGCTCCTCCCATTGTCGCCCGAGACTGGCCGGAAGGACCGTCCTAGAGTCTATCCTCATCGTATAGGAGGCGGGAGCTGAGTTCATCATCGAAGACATCGTCAGAAGGTGGTTGCTTGAAAATCTGCATGAAAAAGCATTATTTTTAGTATAAATACAGGTATGTATATTGATTGAGTTCGCATGAACGCTTAACCCGAAATATGGGAGGAGAGATTGGTCCTACCTGGCGTGCCAGAATCTGTAGGGTGTTTTTCGTCACCCCATTGAGATGGGAATACGCGCGCGCTTGTCAGGTGTACTACAGATTCCCCCTGCCTAGGGTAGGCCGGGGTTTAATGATTATAGGGATCCGAATCTCCGGCGGCCGCGGACTAAACTGCCGTTAATTACCCCCCGCCTTTGGGGCGAGGGAACCTCCGATTGACGGGTCAAACTGGTCATGCGAACTCAATGTGCAGTGTACGTGTGTTGTGTTTTGAAAGGGGGGGTTGGATATATCGGGAGCCACGCAGAGTTTTTACGGGGGTCCCGCTACCCGGATAGCAGGCTGGGGGTCAAGGGGGCTAGCAGCCCCCTTGCGGGGTGCGGGGCAGCGCCCCGTTAGAAATTTTTTTCTAACAGGGGCAGTGTCGTGGAGTATGTGTAAATATGTATACATATGTGTATATATATGTATACATATATGTGTGTGTGTGTATATATATATATATATATATATAAAAGAAAGAGAGGGAAAAGGCATCCAAAGGATGCGCGGGGGCAGCACTTTGGGCGCTATGCGCCTAGGTGCTGTGCGCTCAGGCGCTAGAGTGCCACGTGTCGGCACATGGGCGTTCTGCGCTTGAGTGCAAGGGCGCCACGTGTCGGCACCGGGGTGACTTGCGCTTGAGCGCTTGCGCTTGAGCGCAAGCGCGCCACGTGTCGGCACCGGGGCGACTTGCGCTCGAGCGCTTGCGCTTGAGCGCAAGCGCGCCACGTGTCGGCACGCGGGCGACTTGCGCTCGAGCGCTTACGCTGGAGCGCAAGCGCGCCACGTGTCGGTACGCGGGCGCTCTGCGCTTGAGCGCGGGGGAGAAAAGGAGGCTTTTAGCCTAAGAAACAGAAGCTATGCTTCAAAAAGGAAATATTTGTTGTTTTATATATATGGAGTTAAACTCCTAGGATGTTTTGAAGCTGATGAAGGGGGTTCTTCTTCTTCCTCCTGTTGTTTGGTCCGATCTTGAAGATCAAGAAGTAGGAGATTTTAAAAATCACTCCTTTTTAAGATCTGATGGAAGATCTGAGTTCCCCTTTGTGGGTTTTGTGGTGGAAAACTACTTAGTTTTGGAAAAGAAAGAGTAAAACTCTTGATTTAATTCAAAGAAATGAGAAGGTTTAGAACCTTGGAGAAGGAGCAGGGGGCACAAAGAACCCTAGTTTTGGGGGAATGAAATGTATTATGCTTTATTCATCATCATGTTGCCTTATATAGGCTTACATATTTACATATAGCCCCTTGGGCTTTACAAAAATGGCATTTTGCCCATCCCATGGCTCATGTGCCATTTCATTTTTGCACATAAGCCATGGGCTTACAAAATATTGGCTTTATGCCCATTTTTCATACATTCATGTATAAAAAATTACATAAAAATTATTTATTACATGATCTATATTTTAGCATGGAAGAGGCTGGCCGCGGGCTCTACTTGGGCCTGGGCCCGCTTGACCTGGGCTTGGGTCCACCTGGCTTGGGGTTGACCTTGACTTTGACTCGGTCAACGGGGGTGTAAATTTTTACCCCAACAATTATGACGGCGATCATACTTGTGAGATCTGGGTAGTCCATAAGCACATCCTTAAATGTTCCTAGTCATGGGAGTATCGAGAGTGGGCATCGATTTCTTAGAGTAGACTAGTGTATACGTTTTTTGACACCGATGAGGGGTGATGGCCGGTCTCACAGCTATTGGTGTTTGACACCAAAAATTGTATACATGTACTCATTAGAGAATGAGTATACCGAAAGGTGCTCATTAGAGAATGGGTTATGTAACGACTTTGAAATCCCTGTACAAATGTAACTTGTTCAAATATATAGAAAGGGTATTTCAGCCTTACTAGGAGTTATAAGTTAATTTTGTTCAATAAAAATAAGAAACAACTTGTAGCTCACTAATTAAGCATCTCTACTGCTGTGCTATAGTCTGCGTATTCGAATCCCACCAGTCCCAATTATTTTTATATTTTTCTTTTTTAACTTTTCGGAAGCCCAAGAGTTGCACGTGCAATACACGGAAAATCGAAAAGTTTCAGAAAAATCAAATGGGATAAATGAAGAGTTAAGACAGATTAAAACACATAGCACAAACTTCGAGACACATGTCCAAGGATCGACAGCCTGTTTCCCCCATTTGGTCGCCACGGGCAGTTGATATAACCCAAAATCCTTCCGTGCTTTGCCCGTGCACCCATTAAACTCCCCTCTACTCCATTTTCTTGTTTGATTTCTTTGAATTCAACCAGAGACTCTTCAATTTCCCATTTACACTATTTTAAATTCTTTTTAATTCAATTCTTTAATTCACACACCTTCATTTCTACACTATAAATACCACCCCATCCCCCAGCTCTCCCTTATTCTAAAAATTTATCAAAATTCTCAAAAAAATTCTCTAAGTTCAAAAAAGGTTAAGACTAGTCAAGTGGAGTTAGCGATCAAAGTTCGTCCCATCGAAGACCGAAATCATTCCTGAAGCTACCGCGACGCCACGAAGACTCTATCTCTTTCGTACTCTCTTCTCAACGCTACACAAACCGTAAGTCCATATTTCTCTCTTTCGTTTTGACTCCAATCGCTTTCTAAAATCATATCGACAAAAGAGGAGTTAATCTTGATATTATTTATTTTTAAAACTTTTAACATCTTTGATAGGCTAAATAAGTCACCCACTTCTCTAACATCACTTCAAAATATTATTCACATTATTTACATTTTGATATAATTAAAATTTCATGCGAAATAAACACATAGTGAACTTTTTCATATAAATACTATGAACTTTAAAAATAACATTTTTATCGATACCTAAAAATATATACCTCTAGAAAACTCAAGGGGTAATGACCCATCCCATCACAAACACTATGGCTTCATAGCACGGTATGAGAGGTTGAATGTTTATCCAAAATGAATACAAATTACATTAAAATACATTTACTTTTACAAAAAAAATTATCGATATTTTTAAATCCTTTGCAATTGCGCCTCTACAACCCTTTTAGGGGAACCCATTCACGAATAGTGTGTGTTATCGCACGTCCTTGGGATAGTAGAGCGGGATACAGAACCTTTCACGGAGAATTCTGTCTCGAAAGGAAATAAAAATACGGTTTAAAGAAATACGACTTTTGAAAACAAATTAAACTTTGGAAAATTATATAAAATTATGAATCGGTATTTTCAATGAAAATAATTTGTGAAAAATATATTTTTAAATAAAAGATTAAAATTTTAATAAAAATACCATCAAATTTCAAAAAGTAGTAGTTTTCAGAAAAATGCCATAAACTTTTAAAATTTAGGTTTCATCCCTAAAATACCACCCAAACTAAAATACATTTATATAAAACTCTTAATATTATAAATCACCCTCGAGATTTATTTTTAAATAATATTAAAATATTTTTCATAAAACCTTCTCGAGAAATGCAAACAATGTAAACAACAAAAATAAATCTTTAAGAACCCTAGATTAATATAGGTTAAGTGGTATCATTTCTCTTGAGCCCCAGGGAGCTGGAGAAAGTGAGTGCTTGCCTATTCAGTTTAGACAACACTGCAAATTAACGGAGTTATCAATGACAATCGTCTTGGGAAAAGACACAAATCATGCCGTTCGTGCGCAGCGGTTGTCTGATTATTTCTGAACTTAAGAATTTACAAGATTAAAGTTGTTCAAAAGATTTAAATCTAGTAATATGAAATAACTATAGCCTGAATACAAAGTAGAACATGACTCGGAAATCGAACTTGAACTAAGAATTAAACATGAATCTGAACTTGACACTTGAACTTAGCATGAATACATGAACCCAATGTCTACTATTGAATTGAAGTGACTCAAATCATGAATACAACTTGACATGAATACATGAACACTTGACACGAATACTTAATCTTGACATGAACTCAATCTTGCAACTTGATGTATTCATGGATTCGAGCAAAGCTGGTAACTTTAACTGTAATCTAGAATACACGGGGTGTTGGGATAGTTCAAAGCATGAATCCAACGAAATCTCAGGAGTCCTTTTAAATCATGAATTCATATATACTAATACAAGCAATCATTCATGAGGGCCCGTGTTTCCTTTCTCCTGGATTATAGCCTGTTAGGGTACGGCAGCGCCGCGACCGTCAAACGGACGCCAAATGCGGAACAAAAACTTTTTTCAAAACTGGCGCTACCGCAACCAAATACCCGGATCATTTCATTAACCGTATTCTAGCAATCTGTAAAAGGAGTTAGGAAAGATTATACCGATCGATCCGTGTCCTTCAGTCTTTAATCTCCACACCAGACTCCCCGCTACTGCACCGACGAAGTCCGCTCCCCGATCTCGCTCGTCGAAGTGGCACCACATCATCGAATTTTTATACGGGCTCCCGCTTCAAACCAAAGCAACTCGGACATGAAGTTTGCTAGCCGACATGTTCAAGATTGATATAGAGAGAGCGTAGAATACTTTGTCTCAAGGCACCCAAGTGTTCGGGTGGAGATAAATTGAAGTTGCTAAGATGATGAACATGTGAACATAGGATTTTTCATGCAAGAAAAATGAGCTTTCCATGGAAGATTAAGGGCTCGGCCAAAGCAAAAGCTCTCTGGGGATTTCTTGGTGATGAGGTGTGTGATCAAATAAAATTAATTGAACCCCAAAAAATTTCCCACTACCTCAAATGAACAGCCCCCCCATAATAAAAAAATAAACAAGACCATGCCTTGATAAATGATGCCCATGCTGCCCGATGCACTCGAAATGGGCAGCTCCCCCTCCCCCAGTGCAAGAATTTCAGTGCAAGAAAAGGAAAAAATGGTCAAGGTCAATGCTCACAAAAATGCATGCATCTTTAACTAAAAATGCAAGCAAACTGAATTAAACTTTAAACCAAAAGTTTAATCCAAGAAATGAAATAGGCAACTTCAAAAAGTAATCTTGTAACGGATCACAAGAAAACCCCTCGTCTGTATATACATACCCGCATCCATATTCGACTGAATACGGATACAACGAGACTAAAATATTCCAACACAATATAATACTAGGATCCGGCTTAAACCAAAGCCCACCAGTATTATCCGTCCGAAACATGACACGTGAACAAGTGCACGTGTATGTTCGAACCCTGCCTAAAACCATACGGCCTCTACAACGTTTCGCCCAAACTTGGGAAACTGTCTATGGGGGACTCTAAAGACTCGTCAATACGCTTGCAGTGGGTTTTACCATAAGCCGTCAGTGGCACTAGCTGTACGTAACGGCTGCCTAGGTATTGACCGAAAGGGAAGCTGACGAGCGAACTCATCCTGAAACTCTACTGAGCCTGTCAGTGACAATATCCGTACAGTCCGGTCTGTTCGTCTATGAGTATCGCATATAGGGCCTAGATGGCTGGTAAACGTCAGAACCTGTAAGTCGATGTACAACACCCCACGACTTGCGGGGAGGCGGAAATATGAAAAATGATCTTGTTCTTTGCTTAAACATCGACTAACCGCATGAATCGAAGCTAAACGATAACTAACAACTATCATAGGAGTTCTAAACTACTATGTGAAGTGATTATACCTGTAGAACCGTGTCCTTCGTCTTTACGAACTCCACCTCCTCCTCGGCCTTCTCCAAGTAGTAGACGATCCACCCGAGAGCTTTACTCCAAGCTTTGCCTCTAAACTTGAGGCAACTAGGTTTCTTTAAGTGCTAATCAAAGTACCTAGATAATATAGAGTGGGGGTTATGGTTTAAGTAGTCTAACTAATCCTTTTACTCAACACATGAGAGGGGAGGATTAGGGTTTGAAGAGAGGAAGCTTGAGGAGAGAGAAGGTGAGAATGATAATTGAGATGAGAAAATGAGTTATCATAATATATTTGAAGCATTAAGATTTATCAATAAAAGAAAAGAAAATGATGAATAATCATGCTTCATAAATATTTAATGGTGATTCATCTCCATGAGTCATTAAGCATTTATGATGTATTAATGATATGGATGTGTCACGCCCCGCTTCCCAAAATACGGAAACGAGGGATGACTAGGCCAGCCATGCTCCTACGGTCAAGGAATCATCCCGCCGTAGTCACACTTCGGCTTCTAGTATTACATGGTAATCAGTAAATAAAGCACAGTATTAATGGAATCACATCACTAATTTATTACATTAAAATTACATTGTTCCCAAAATTACAGATAATAAGAACAATAACTAACCAAGTTCAATCTCACGATCACTCTATGGAAAGCAGTAAAGATAGGGATTACACCAGACTATATCTCTGTGAACTCGAAGGGTAGATCCGTCTCCTGTGCTGGTCCTCCCGCGGAATCTGAGCATGCATACTCAGGTCGTCAGAGCGACACAATAACAATACTATTATAATAAGATGAAACAGGTAAATGAGGTAATACTGGTGTAGGAACAATACAAGTAATCACTATATCACTATATGATGCAGAATATGTCATGGGTCCCTATCGGTCTCTAGGTCATGTTTGAAATCACATAGTGGAAGGAGGATCATGTTTAACAGGAGTCTCGTACATACCCGAGACAACGGCCCACATGCCCGGGACATAACCCTGTCAGCCGGATCGCTAGATCCTATCCTACACGTATCAGTATCACAGTTCGAATGATCATACTCTAAACACGGTCCCGCTAAATACGATACTCTTTCCACTTTGATTTCCCCTTTTTCACCAGGTTTACACTATTTATGATATTGATCTAGTAGTGTACAAGTATACCAATGGCACGGTTTCATCACTGTTCACTGTATCAATCACGGTCACGAATATTCACTTTCCATTGGTGTACCCGTCACTCCTAAACCAACATCTATCACGCACGATAATGCAATGTCCACACGCACTAACACTGAATATATGGTAAGGATGTGATATATGTATTGTATGCTATCAATAAGCTCTGTAGGTTATGAATCAATATGCATGTCACTAACTAAAATAATTTGCATAAATTAATATGTTAAGAATTTAGCAAAATGATACAAGTAAGATAATTAGAACACTCAGTCAGCCATTCACCAATATTTGTTTCAGTTCAATCGGGATTTCGGTTCTCAAGATACAGCTATTTCATTTTAAGTGCTCGCGGCTGGAAATTCAGTTTCAGAACTGAACGTCCGTTTCGCGACACGAATTGCATCCAGTTGGGCTCAGAATTTAGCGATGTCACAGTTAAATAAAATCTAGGGTTCTCAATAAAGTATTCAACTCAATATACGGATCCTCAATCGCATCTGTACGTTGAAAGTTATACACAGTTTAACCTCAGGGTGTCATTTCAGAATCTGTTCTGGATAGTTATACGTTCTGCCCCTTTAAATACAGTTTAAAATAGCAAACGGCGATGAATCAAAATGGAACCACCAGTTTTGTTTAACTAACATAAATATATTTAATCTAATGCAGGGTTCCGCAACATACGTCCTCAGAAAACACAGTGACGCAGGTCTTAGGACAGAACACCATAATCAGAAATGCTCTGGACTGCAGTCCAGAGTCGCATTCCGATCCAATTATCATCATGGTTACAGAACAGAAATCATTAGAATTTTACATCAGGTTAAAGTTCGTCGAGTCGGCTTCGATTTAAGCCCTCGAACGCATCTTTCCAGCATATATGTAATTTACGGTGATTTTATTCATTTTCAGATACGAGAAAATATTAGTTTTAACGGCATGTTTGGGGGTATCGATATTTGTCACTAACAATCGTATTTTCCAGCGAGATTCATACAAGATATTCATCATTATAAGGGCCAACATAAAGTATCGGTTTCCGTCAAATTAGACAATTATTTCCATTGGGATCTAGCATCGAACACTTAGGTCATGATATATATCGGTAATCGGTAAGTTTAATAACTATGTGATTTAGGTTCGTAATACAACTAAATTAGCATGAAGCAAGTAAATACTTGCCTGGAAATGCCTCGGGGTCGCACGGCAGCAACGATGTCGCGAACGCGCGTTGAACGCCGCAAAACAAGTTCGCGCGAGCTTGGCTCGAGACATGGGTTTGACGTCGGAGTTCCCCGGAGCCGTCAAGTGCTTGCTGGAAGTGTAGAGTGGACTCTGTGGATCTCTTGAGTAGTGCTGAGATTGACGATGGTCGACGGCGGAGCTCCGGCGAAGTGCAATAGTGAAGCGCTTGCAAATGGGTTTGGGTGATTTTTGAAGAGAGGGAAAAAGTTGAGCAATGGGGCTAGGGAATTATGGCGATGGTGACGATGCTGAGGAGGTGGAGGTCGACAACGTGGTTCAGGTGCAGTGGGGGCTCGTCGGCGTCGAGAGGGTAAGGTGGCCGAGCTTGGTTGAAGTGGGTTTGTGTGTAGGGGATGACTGGTGGGGGCTCGGTTGATTAAGGGAGGAGTCGTGGAGGGAGAAGGAGGGTGAATGAGTGGCTGTCGTTGATGTGGGTCGAGCGACGAGGTGGGATGATCGCCGGCGGTGGAGGTGGCAATGGGTTTGAGAGAAATTTTGGGTGCTCGGTGGATTTTGAGAATGGGGAGGGTCAGGGATTTTCCAAAAGAAAGAGAAGAGAGAGGTGAGGTTGTGATAGGGAACGGCGGCAACGGCACCGCGTGGGCATGGGCGTGAGTGACGGCGGAGGAGGCGGGTCGCGCGCGTAAGTTATGGGAGGTTACCGTTGGGGGAAATTTTTGAAGGAAGATGAACAGGAGAGTGGGTCGGGTCTAAGGTGATGAGGAAGCGGGCCGCGGGAAAAGGGCTGGGCCGGCAGCAAAGGAAAAAGAAAATCAATTCCCAGAAAAAAACGAAGTGGGCTGAGAATGAAGTGGGCCGGGGAAATTCTAAAAATCTAATGTGTTTGGACTGAGGGATTTTGATAAAAGGGTTTATTTAAAGAAAAATTCGAGTGGGCTGGGGAGAATAGTAAGGGCCGGCTAGGTTTATAAGGAAATTTATTTAAAAGAAAAGTGTGGGCTTGGTAAAAGGAAACGGGATGAATGTTTAAAATTTGGTTTAAGGTTAAGTGTTTTGCTCATTTTGGTTTATTTCGGCTTTAGTTTTAAATCTTGGGTTTTAGCTTTAGGGTTTGGACTATAATTCTAAAAGAGCTGGAAAAGATAGGGTTTAAATATCAACCTTAACAACCAACTAAAAAATATACGAAGATAAGAATAAGGTAATCACTAGAATTCCGAAAATAGGAAACTTCATTTAGAAAGGAAACGGGGATTTACATCATACCCCCCTTAACAAAAATTTCGTCCTCGAAATTTAACAAAGATACAAGAAACAATGTACTAAACAAAGAGATGTGGATAACGATCACGGATATCTTTCTCCCGCTCCCAGGTGGATTCCCCTGGGGAACGACCGCCCCAAGACACTCGGACTAACGGAATGACCTTATTCTTCAGCACTTTCTCTCTACGGTCGAGGATGGTAGTAGGCTGCTCCTCGTATGACAGATCGGTTCCCAAAACTAGTTCCGAATGGTCCAGGACATGGCTCTCATCCTGGACATTACGCCGCAACTGTGACACGTGGAAGGTATTGTGCACACCAGTTAGCGATGGAGGCAAGGCAAGTCGATAGGCCACCTCTCCTACTCGCTCTAGCATCTCAAAAGGTCCGATAAAACGGGGACTAAGTTTTCCCCGACTTCCGAATCTGATAACTCCACGAGTAGGGAAAATCTTCAAGAACACATGATCTCCGACTTCGAATTCTAGTGCCCTTCTGCTGGTATCTGCCCAACTCTTTTGTCGATCTTGAGCCGTCTTAATACGCTGCTTGATCATTTGGACCTTGTCAACTGTCTGATCAATGAGTTCGGGGCCCAGTAATCTTCGTTCTCCCACATCATCCCAACATACTGGGGATCGACACTTCCGCCCGTATAGTGCTTCAAAAGGAGCCATCTGAATACTAGCTTGATAACTATTGTTGTAAGAGAACTCGACTAGATGCAGATGGTCCTCCCAGGAACCCTGAAAGTCCAACATACAGGTTCTCAATATATCCTCGAGCGTCTGAATTGTACGTTCGGATTGTCCATCCGTCTGTGGATGATAAGCTGTGCTGAATTTAAGGCGGGTTCCCAAACTCTCCTGTAAGCTCTTCCGAAAGTGCGACAAGAATCTCGTGTCCCGGTCTGACACGATGCTGACTGGAACGCCGTGAAGTCGCACAATCTCCTGCATATATCTTTCTGCCAGTGATTCTGTCGACTGTCCCACTCGGAAAGGTAGGAAGTGTGCAGCTTTTGTGAGGCGATCGACGATAACCCAAATAGCGTTATTGCCCCTAGGGCTCCGTGGTAAGGCCGTCACAAAATCCATAGTAATGTGCTCCCACTTCCATTCAGGTATCGGCAAAGGTTGTAATAATCCTGCTGTCCTCTGATGTTCCGCCTTCACCTGCTGACATACCAAGCACCTGGATACGAACCTCGCAATTTCCCGCTTCATTCCGTTCCACCAAAAGTGCTGCTTTAGGTCCTGATACATTTTTGTACCTCCTGGATGCACAGAATAAGCTGAACTGTGTGCTTCAGCCAAAACTTCTTCTCGAACATCTCCTTTAGGTACGCAGAGTCTGCTACCGAATCTCAGAGAGCCATCTTCATGTATAATCAAATCCGTTCTCAGTTCAGCTTCCACTTGCTCTCTGAACTTTTGCAATCGGGGATCATCCGCTTGTGCAATCTTGATGCGATCCACCAGGGAAGATTGCACCTGTAGCTGCCAAAGTTGACTGAGTGCGTTCGGCGTAACGACTTCAAGTTCAAGCCTCTGAAAGTCCTCAATAATGCTCCTCTGATCGGTCAACATCATAACCGCTGGCTTGTGACTAAGCGCATCTGGTACAACATTGACCTTCCCCGGGTGATACTGAAGGTCCAAGTCATAATCTGCCATCAGCTCCAGCCATCGGCGCTGTCTCATGTTCAGTTCCTTCTGAGTGAATACATATTTCAAACTTTTATGATCCGTGTATACTTCCACTTTCTCTCCCAAAAGATAGTGCCTCTAAATCTTCAATGCAAAAACTACAGCAACTAACTCCAAGTCGTGCGTAGGGTAGTTCTTCTCGTGGTTTCTCAGTTGTCGAGAGGCATAAGCAACCGCTCAGCCGTGCTGCATTAGGACACAGCCTAAACCCTTCCCTGAGGCATCACTGTGTATCACTAAACCACTGGAATCATCTGGTACTGTGAGAATAGGCGCCGTGGTTAACTTCTGCTTTAGTGTGTCGAATGCCTGAGTGCACTCCTCTGTCCATGTAAACGGTACATCCTTCCGTGTCAGTCTCGTCAATGGTTCCGCGATTCTTTAGAAATCTTGGACGAATCTCCGATAATAACCTGCCAATCCCAGAAAACTCCTGATCTCGGCCACTGACTTCGGCGTTGGCCAATCTCTGACAGATTCTATCTTCGCCGGGTCCACCGAGATACCTTTTCCCGAAACAATATGTCCCAAAAACTGAAACTTGTCGAGCCAGAATTCACACTTGCTCAGCTTCGCATACAGTTTCTCTTCCCGAAGAATTTGTAGTACCGTGCGCAAATGTTCAGCGTGCTCTTCCCGGGTCTTCGAGTAGACAAGTATGTCGTCGATGAACACAACGACAAACGTGTCCAAGTACTTCGCGAACACTCTGTTCATCAAGTCTATGAATATTGCTGGGGCATTGGTAACACCGAACGGCATCACAAGGAACTCGTAATGTCCGTACCGGGTCCTGAAAGCCGTCTTGCATACATCCTCGGCTGCTACTCTGATTTGATGATATCCAGAACGGAGGTCCAACTTCGAGAAAACCTTGGCTCCACTTAGCTGATCGAATAGGTCGTCAATACGCATGATTGGGTACTTGTTCTTTATTGTGACCTTGTTCAGCTCCCGATAATCTATACACATTCGCAGCGATCCATCCTTCTTCTTTACTAATAGGACTGGTGCACCCCACGGTAAAGCGCTTGGCCGAATAAATCCCTTCTCCAAAAGTTCTTCAACCTGCTTCTTCAACTCCGCCAACTCAACTGGTGCCATTCTATATGGGGCTCGGGATACTGGGGCTGTGCCTGGAGTCAAGTCGATTGAGAATTCCAAAATTCGAGGAGGTGGTAGACCTGGTAGATCTTCGGGAAATACATCCAGAAAGTCCCGAACAATTTCTGGAACTGGGCTCTTATCAATCTCCATAACTGTCAGCTCCTTAGGCTTTGCTCTGTACTTAGCTGGCTCCAAAGATTCGCTTCCGCCCTCGAAAGTAAACTCCGGATGATTAGGGATGCGGAAGATCACCTTCCTTGCTCGACAGTCGATAACTGCATGGAAAGTGCTCATCCAATCCGTCCCGAGTATTGCGTCGTAACTGCCTGTCCCGATCAAAAGGAAATTCGCATAGAATTCCCTGCCACACACTACAACTGGGCATAGTCTACATTCTCGACTAGATATAATAATGCCATTACCCGTATGAATTTCCCATCCCTTGGTTAGTGGTTCATGTGGTATTGAGTGTGTATTAATGAAATGCTCAGACAAGAAACAATGCGATGCTCCCGAATCAAATAGTACTCTAGCTGGCAAGGAATGTACGAGTAGAGTACCTGTAACCACGTCTCCTGACGCCTCTGCCTGCTCGGCGGTCAAGGTGAAAGCCCGTCCTTGACCGCGACCTGTAAATGGTTGTCTCTGCTCCTGCGGCCTCTGCTGTGGCGGTCCAGAACCTCCTTGTATCTGCTCGCTCAGGGCAACTGTTAATCCTATGCTGACTGGAACCGCAAATCAAGCACTGTCCCTTGGCACGGCGATAGTCCTTCTGAGTATGTCCTCGTCTACCGCAATAGCCGCAAGTTACGCCCTGTCTCTGGGGGCGATGCTGTGGTACAAACGGGCGCTTCATTTGTGTCGTTCCTGCTCTGTGAGCCGGTATGGCTCCTCGAGAAGGCGCGTGGGTACATGCTGGAACGACTGGGGGTCTTCTGAACTTGTTAATCAATTGCTCCTGAACTCTCGCCGCGTTGAGTACCTGTGCAAAAGTCTGCAAATCCAACGATGCAATCAACTACTGCAACTCGAAATCTAGCCCCTGAAGAAAGCGTCTGGCCCTGGTGGCCTCTGATTTGACCATGTATGGAGCAAAGCGGCTCAGACGGTTGAACTCTGCCGCATATACGTCCATTGGGCGTCCATCCTGCTTCAAAAGAATAAACTTTTCCTTCATTTCTGCCTTGGCTATGGGAGGAAAATAATGATCTAGGAAGCACTCCATAAACTTGCTCCATTCAATCGGCTCATCAAGTTTGCTTTCTTCCACCGACCACCATGTACGGGCTTCTTCTTCTAATTGAATCTTGATCACGTCCACTCTGTCTTCCTCTGGAACCCTGGCGGCTGTCAATAAATTCTCCATGTTTACCAGCCATTGCTCAGCCTCAAGGAGTTCAGCTAGTCCTGTGAAAGCAGCTGGGTGTAACCGTCGGAAATCTGATACGGTACCAGCCCTAGCCTGATAAGCTGGTGGAGTAGCGCCCTCGGGGGCAGTAATGAGTGCGGAGGGTCCTCCTGCGGCGGTAATCGCCCTGAGTCCCTCAGTAAGCAAATCTGTCTTTCTCTCCTGAGCTTCTGCGAGAGTGGTCAGTGCACTAAGTATTCTTTCCGTGCGGTCCTGAGAGCTGGAGTCCGAGGAGGGGTCGTTCGGGGACGTCATATCACTGGAAGATTCAAAAGGATAAGATCAGATTCAAGGATGGAAATCAAGAGTAGTGAAACAAGAATAACATAATACATCATAGTTAATGTTATCCCTTGATACTAAACACAGGCTCTGATACCAACTAAACCATGTCACGCCCCGCTTCCCAAAATACGGAAACGAGGGATGACTAGGCCAGCCATGCTCCTACGGTCAAGGAATCATCCCGCCGTAGTCACACTTCGGCTTCTAGCATTACATGGTAATTAGTAAATAAAGCACAGTATTAATGGAATCACATCACTAATTTATTACATTAAAATTACATTGTTCACAAAATTACAGATAATAAGAACAATAACTAACCAAGTTCAATCTCACGATCACTCTATGGAAAGCAGTAAAGATAGGGAGTACACCAGACTATATCTCTGTGAACTCGAAGGGTAGATCCGTCTCCTGTGCTGGTCCTCCCGCGGAATCTGAGCATGCATACTCAGGTCGTCAGAGTGACACAATAACAATACTATTATAATAAGATGAAACAGGTAAATGAGGTAATACTGGTGTAGGAACAATACAAGTAATCACTATATCACTATATGATGCAGAATATGTCATTGGTCCCTATCGGTCTCTAGGTCATGTTTGAAATTACATAGTGGAAGGAGGATCATGTTTAACAGGAGTCTCGTACATACCCGAGACAACGACCCACATGCCCGGGACATAACCTTGTCAGCCGGATCGCTAGATCCTATCCTACACGTATCAGTATCACAGTTCGAATGATCATACTCTAAACACGGTCCCGCTAAATACGATACTCTTTCCACTTTGATTTCCCCTTTTTCCCCAGGTTTACACTATTTATGATATTAATCTAGTAGTGTACAAGTATACCAATGGCACGGTTTCATCACCGTTCACTGTATCAATCACGGTCACGAATATTCACTTTCCATTGGTGTACCCGTCACCCCTAAACCAATATCTATCACGCACGATAATGCAATTTTCACACGCACTAACACTGAATATATGGCAAGGATGTGATATATGTATTGTATGCTATCAATAAGCTCTGTAGGTTATGAATCAATATGCATGTCACTAACTAAAATAATTTGCATAAATTAATATGTTAAGAATTTAGCAAAATGATACAAGTAATATAATTAGAACACTCAGTCATCCATTCACCAAAAATTGTTTCAGTTCAATCGGGATTCCGGTTCTCAAGATACAGCTATTTCATTTTAAGTGCTCGCGGCTGGAAATTCAGTTTCAGAACTGAACGTCAGTTTCGCGACACGAATTGCATCTAGTTGGGCTCAGAATTTAGCGATGTCACAGTTAAATGAAATCTAGGGTTCTCGATAAAGTATTCAACGCAATAGACGGATCCTCAATCGTATCTGTACGTTGAAAGTTATACATAGTTTAACCTCAGGGTGTCATTTCAGAATCTGTTCTGGACAGTTATACGTTCTGCCCCTTTAAATACAGTTTAAAATAGCAAACGGCGATGAATCGGAATGGAACCACCAGTTTTGTTTAACTAACAGAAATATATTTAATCTACTGCAGGGTTCCGCAACATACGTCCTCAGAAAACACAGTGACGCAGGTCTTAGGACAGAACACCATAATCAGAAACGCTCTGGACTGCAGTCCAGAGTCGCATTCCGATCCAATTATCATCATGGTTACAGAACAGAAATCATTAGAATTTTACATCGGGTTAAAGTTCGTCGAGTCGGCTTCGATTTAAGCCCTCGAACGCATCTTTCCAGCATATATGCAATTTACGGTGATTTTATTCATTTTCAGATACGAGAAAATATTAGTTTTAACGGCATGTTTGGGGGTATCGATTTTTGTCACTAACAATCGTATTTTCCAGCGAGATTCATACACGATATTCATCATTATAAGGGCCAACAGAAAGTATCGGTTTCCGTCAAATTAGACAATTATTTCCATTGGGATCTAGCATCGAACACTTAGGTCATGATATATATCGGTAATCGGTAAGTTTAATAACTATGTGATTTAGGTTCGTAACACAACTAAATTAGCATGAAGCAAGTAAATACTTGCCTGGAAATGCCTCAGGGTCGCACGGCAGCAACGATGTCGCGAACGCGCGTTGAACGCCGCGAAACAAGTTCGCGCGAGCTTGGCTCGAGACACGGGTTTGACGCCGGAGTTCCCCGGAGCCGTCAAGTGCTTGCTGGAAGTGTAGAGTGAACTTTGTGGATCTCTTGAGTAGTGCTGAGATTGACGATGGTCGACGGTGGCGCTCCGGCGAAATGCAACAGTGAAGCGCTTGCAAATGGGTTTGGGTGATTTTTGAAGAGAGGAAAAAAGTTGAGCAATGGGGCTAGGGAATTATGGTGATGGTGACGATGCTGAGGAGGTGGAGGTCGACGACGTGGTTCAGGTGCAGTGGGGGCTCGTCGGCGTCAAGAGGGTAAGGTGGCCGAGCTTGGTTGAAGTGGGTTTGTGTGCAGGGGATGACTGGTGGGGGCTCGGTTGATGAAGGGCGGAGTCGTGGAGGGAGAAGGAGGGTGAATGAGTGGCTGTCGTCGACGTGGGTCGAGCGACGAGGTGGGATGATCGCCGACGGTGGAGGTGGCAATGGGTTTGAGAGAAATTTTGGGTGCTTGGTGGATTTTGAGAATGGGGAGGGTCAGGGATTTTCCAAAAGAAAGAGAAGAGAGAGGTGAGGTTGTGATAGGGAATGGCGGCAACGGCACCGCGTGGGGTTGGGCGTGAGCGACGGCGGAGGAGACGGGTCGCGCGCGTAAGTTATGGGAGGTTACCGTTGGGGGAAATTTTTGAAGGAAGATGAACATGAGAGTGGGTCGGGTCTAAGGTGATGAGGAAGCGGGCCGCGGGAAAAGGGCTGGGCCGGCAGCAAAGGAAAAAGAAAATCAATTCCCAGAAAAAACGAAGTGGGCTGAGAATGAAGTGGGCCGGGGAAATTCTAAAAATCTAATGTGTTTGGACTGAGGGATTTTGATAAAAGGGTTTATTTAAAGAAAAATTCGAGTGGGCTGGGGAGAATAGTAAGGGCCGGCTAGGTTTATAAGGAAATTTATTTAAAAGAAAAGTGTGGGCTTGGTAAAAGGAAACGGGCTGAATGTTTAAAATTTCGTTTAAGGTTAAGTGTTTTGCTCATTTTGGTTTATTTCGGCTTTAGTTTTAAATCTTGGGTTTTAGCTTTAGGGTTAGACTATAATTCCAAAAGAGCTGGAAAAGATAGGATTTAAATATCAACCTTAACAACTAACTAAAAAATATACGAAGACAACAATAAGGTAATCACTAGAATTCAGAAAATAGGAAACTTCATTTAGAAAGGAATCGGGGATTTACAGGATGAATCACTCATATGACTCACTAATCTCATTCAATGTATATGCCACCTTAACCTCCTTAGTCACCATCTTCTAGAAGCTTCTCGCGCAATTACGAGAACGCCCCTCCTATCCGTGAAAACACGGAAAAATTTTAGACTATATAAATCCAATAACCGGATATTAGAAACTGGCTTAAACCAAAGCCGGCTAGTTAAAACTGTCCGGATGTCGTACGTGCGTAAACACACGTATGCGTCCGAACCCTTGTCGTAAAACCATACGACCTCTATATCGTTTCGCCTGGAGTAGGGAAACTCTCTGTGTGGGACTCTAGAGACTCAACTACTACGCTGGCAGTGGGTTTAACCACAGACCGTAAGCGGCACTAGCTGTACGTAACGGTCCCTAGGTAGATGTCGATAAGAAGGCCGATGAGGAAACCCATCCGAACTCCTACTGAGTCTGATGTGACAATCTCCATACAGTCCGGTCCGTTTGTCTAAGACTATCGCATCTCGGGCCTAGGGGGGCAGCAAGCTTCAGTCCCCTAATAGCGGTATAAGTCGTGTCGGAGTGAAGCCCATTACACCCTGAGAAACTACTGGAACCTACCAGCAAATCTCGCTTGCCTTGGCCAGGGACTTTGCGTAATGGCTCTCTGACATAGCGCGATATCAACCCCCAATACCGGGAGAGACGAATCCTGTCTAACCGCCACTGCCTCCAAGTGCTCGGGACTGCACCCAACTGTTACCTGTTTGCATGACTCCTTTGAGCCATGGTAGGGTAGCAATCTAAGAACAGTGGGACACACTCGAGGCGAAGCAGCAGTGTCAAGTCTGCGGACTATGCTGTACTCATGTCACCTGGGAACTGTTCACTGACGACTGGTATAAAACCAACCAACAGTTCCCTGTGAGTCCTGTCCGGTGTACCCGTAACCTAATGAGCACATGCATACTATCTCCAGTACGACGTACTGACGGCTGTGGGACAGACCATCTCCCCAACTGGGATGAGAAGCGTACACACTAGTCTACTCCGGAGTATCGATGCCCTGTCTCGATAATCCAACGACTAGGGACCTGAATAAGTAGACTGCCCAGCCCCCACTGGTGTGACTGCCATCACAACGCTGGTATTCAAGCAAGATACTAAGAGCTCTATCAATACATATACTCACATAGTAAGATAGAAAAACCAAGTAGCATACTACAATGTTTAGCAAGACTGTTATATACATGTGAATATCCCAAGCTTCCATTAAGTAATATACAAACTAGTATGATACAATAATGGCCCCTAGGGCATATACACTAACAATCTCCCACTTGCACTAGGGCCATGTACTGGCATATCGAAGACCGATGATCTCGAGTAGCCTCTCGAACTGAATCTGAGGTAGGGCCTTTGTGAATGGATCAGCTATGTTCTCTTCAGTAGCAACTCTCCGAACCTCGATCTCCTGACGATCAATGATCTCCCTGATCAGGTGATACCGCCTTAAGATGTGTCTGGACTTCTGATGGGACCTTGGTTCCTTCGCTAAAGCTATAGCTCCGTTGTTGTCGCAATACAGAGGTATTGGATCAACAATGGTAGGAACCACCTGAAGTTCTGTTAGGAACTTCTTCATCCAGACTGCTTCTTTTGCGGCATCGCAAGCAGCAATATACTCCACTTCCATCGTCGAGTCAGCAACGGTGTCCTGCTTGGAACTCTTCCAGCACACCGCCCCTCCATTGAGGGTAAAGACATAACCCGACATGGACTTGGAATCGTCCTTATCACTCTGGAAGCCGGAATCAGCAAAGGCCTCCAACCTGAGGTCTTTTCCGTTTTAAACCAAGAACATCTCTTTAGTCCTCCTCAGGTACTTGAGAATGTTCTTTACTGCTATCTAGTGCTTCTCCCCTGGGTCTGACTGATACCGGCTTACCACGCTCAGTGCGTAAGCTACATCTGGTCTGGTGCAGAATATCGCATACATTATAGAGCCTATCGCAGAAGTGTAAGGTATAATAGACATGCGTTCCCTTTCCAAATCAGTCTTGGGAGACATCTCTTTGGATAGGGTGATTCCGTGACAAGCCGGTAGATTACCGCGCTTAGAATCTTCCATACTGAATCTTTTCAGTACAGTGTCGATATACCTGGACTGTGAAAGTCCTAACATCCTCTTGGATCTATCACGATAGATCCGGATCCCCAGAATGTAAGAGGCATCTCCCAGGTCTTTCATGGAGAACCTGTGTGACAAGAATCCTTTGACAGATTGTAGCATAGGAATGTCATTTCCTATCAATAGAATGCCATCAACGTACAAGACGAGGAATACGACACTTCTGGCTACAACTTTACTATATATGCACGGTTCATCTGGATTTTTGATGAAGTCATATTCTTTAACCGTTTCATCAAAACAGATGTTCCAACTCCGCGATGCCTGCTTCAGTCCATAAATGGACTTAAGCAACTTGCATACTTTCCCGCTGCTCCCACTCTGATTGAAACCCTCTGGCTGATCCATATAGACGCACTCTTCTAAATTACCATTCAGAAAAGCCGTCTTTACGTCCATCTGCCAGATTTCATAATCATGGAAGGCAGCAATAGCAAGAAGGACCCGAATGGATTTGAGCATAGCCACTGGAGAAAAAGTTTCGTCATAGTCCAAACCAGGTCTTTGACGAAAACCCTTTGCAATAAGTCTAGCCTTATAGGTTTCCACCTGTCCATCTACACCAATCTTTTTCTTGAAGATCCATTTGCATCCTATGGGTTTTACCCCATCTGGAGTAAAGTCCAAAGTCCATACTTTGTTGGTGTACATGGACTCCATTTCGGTCCGCATTGCATCTAGCCATCGTACCGAGTCGCCGCTCTGGATGGCCTGCTGGAAGCCAGTAGGTTCATCATCATCTATGATGCAATCCTCTCTATCCCCATCTATAAGAAAACCGTAGTATCTCTCAGGCGGATGAGACGGCCTACTACTCCTGCGGAGGGGTGCGGGAATGTCCTGTTCTTCTTGAACTACTTGTTCTACCAAACTTTCAGTATTAGTTTGTGGTTCTGGAATTTCTTCCAGTTCTATTTCGCTCCCACTTATTTCCTTTTCTAAAAACTGTTGTTCCAGAAAATGGGCATTACGAGAAACACAAACCTTTTGTTCCTCTGCGTAATAGAAATAATATCCCTTGGAGTTTTTTGGATATCCCACAAACTTACATTTTACTGATCGTGCCTCGAGCTTGTCCACATACTGCTTTTTAACAAAAGCTGGACATCCCCAAATCTTCATATGCTGAAGATGGGGTTTCTTCCCACTCCACATCTGATATGGGGTGGTAGGCACAGTCTTGGTAGGAGCCCTGTTCAGAAGATATGCCGCTGAATCTAGCGCATAACCCCAAAAAGATCGTGGTAACTCAGCATTACTCATCATGGATCGTACCATATCTAATAGGGTTCGATTCCATCTCTCCGATACACCGTTATGCTGTGGAGTGTATAGAGGAGTAAGCTGAGAGAGAATTCCTTTCTCTTTTAGGTAACCTAGGAACTCGGCACTCAAGTATTCACCACCTCGATCAGATCTTAGTGTCTTGATATTTTTGCCGGTTTGGTTTTCTACTTCATTCTTATACTCTTGGAATTTCTCAAAAGCCTCGAATTTAGTTTCATCAGATAAATGAATCCGTACCTGGAGTAATCATCCGTGAAAGTAATGAAATAGGAAAAACCACCTCTTGCATGTGTAGACATTGGACCACATACATCGCTGTGTATGAGTCCTAAGAGCTCGCTCGCTCTTACTCCATGTCCAGTAAAAGGAGTCTTTGTCATCTTTCCTTTGAGACAAGATTGACAAGTGTCATAAGTTTGATATTCGAACGAGTCCAAATATCCTTCTCTATGCAACTTAGTCAACCTTCTCCCATTGATGTGACCCAGTCTACAATGCCATAAGAAAGCTTTATTTAAATCTGGAGACTTTCTTTTTAGTGTGTTCTGGACATTGAAAATTTGGAGTTGGTTTAACACATATATACCGTTTTCCAGTGTACCGGACCCAATCAAACTATGATTAAGGTGGATGTTAACAACACCACTTCCAAACGCGAAATCATAACCTTTATTTGATAACAAGGAAACATATATGATATTACACGTTAAGCTGGGTACATAAAAACAGTTATGTAAAACCAAAATGTGTCCACTCGTCAATCCCAGGTGATAATTCCCTACGGACACAGCTCCCACGCTAGCTCCGTTAGCAACTATCAGGGTCATATCACATTCCTTCAGCACTCTACGGTTTCTCAGTGTTTGCAATGAATTGCAAATATGAGATCCTGATCCGGTATCCAATACCCAGGAAGTAGAGTTGATTGACAGACAATTCTCAATTACAAACACACCTGAAGTCGAAGCCACAGCTTCCTTCGGTTCCTGGTTCTTGGCGTTCCACGCCTTGCAATCCTTTTTCCAGTGCCCTTTCCTGTGACAATGGAAGCACTCATCCTGGCCCACTACTGGTACCGCAAACTTTTTCTTTCCCTTCCCTCCCACCTTACTTACACCTCCTCTAGGTCTGGGGGCGGCCTTCTTTTTCCTTCCTTTGGCCCTAGCCTTGGACCCGGAAGAAGAAACACCGCTAACAAACATAGCGGGTGTTTCCCTTGCCTTCTGCAAGGTGCCCTCTGCAGTCCTTAACATGTTTAGGAGTTCCGGAAGTTCAACTTCTTTTCTTTGAATGTTGAAGTTCAGGATAAACTGGGCGTAGGTGGGAGGAAGGGACTGGAGAATAAGGTCTGTATAGAGCTCATTATCCAAAGTCGTCCCAAGGTCTACGAGCTCTTCTATATAGCCGATCATTTTTAGGACATGTTCTCCTACCGATGACCCGACAGCCAACCTCGCTCGAAACAAGTTCTTTGAGGTCTCGTATCTTGCTATACGAGATTGCTCTCCATAAAGTTCCTTTGTATGGAGAAATATGGCATCTAGTTCCATATCCTCGTGCCTCCTCTGATGTTCATTGTTCATCGAGGCAAGCACGATGCACTTGGCTTTCGCGCAATCGAAATCCCATGTTTTGCGGATTTCCTTATCCGCATTACTGGATTTGGGACCAGGGACAGCAGGTGCCTTAGTGGTGAGGACGTACCCCAATTTGTCATAGGTCAAAGCCATTTTGACATTCCGCAGCCAATCTTTATAGTTTGGCCCTGTCAGTATATTTTTCTCTAAAAGTAACTTAAGTGCAGTCATTTTCAGGGTCGCTGCAATTAGGAGAGAGAGAAGAAAACTCTTTAGCATGATGCTCTTGCAAGTTTAGAGTGGTTTTTAATTTATCTAAACTGGATGGCTCCCACTGTTTCTCGAATCCTTCCTCAAACCATAAAAGAAGAATTAGCCAGGACTATTCTCACTGTACAATACTTGCTTAACCGTTCAGCCAGGCTGGTGTCGGTACTTCGAGGGAGGTTTTCCAACGCTTTCGCGAAGTTCCTTAATTAAATAACCTCTTTTCTCTGGGGACGTAACCCCGCTGACACCTTTCTTGACACCTACTTGGTTTGTAGCATTGATCGTTAAGCGACGAATATCCTGATGAGTAGCATATACTCACAGTAGGATCGGGATCCAAATATCATCGTATGATAATGTTGAAGGAATGCTACCAACATTCATCAAACTCCAAATGGTATGCATCTCTTTGCAAATTTCAGTTTCTTTAGAAATTCCCGATATAAGTTTTTGCCCAATGCTCTTATGACCTTGGCTTTGGTCAAAATGTCATAAGTCACATGTCAAGTTCTACCCGTCATTATCTTGTCAATTTGAACCCATCCGTACATACCCTTGACTTTGGTCAAATGATAATACGACTGTCCCAAACTAACTCATCTATCTATGCAACAAATGAACACCCAGCAGCTACCAAACACTATGCCTTGACTTTAGCCAAAATGCATAGCTTGAATACTACTGAATACCCAAATGAAATGACGGAGGGCTACGAATGGTTTTGGCGAAACCGTGAACGTAGTGAACTTGATATGACCGAAGGAACCTGATAGCTTTTAAACGGAGTGGTTAAAGCTCCGCAATTAAAAATATCATCTGTTTTAAAATAACCGATTGGTTTCTTTTAAATTGTTCCAACGATTCAACTTTTTGGTTTATTTTCTTTGCATTATAAATAATGCGTCTCATCATTTAACCTATCATTGCAGAAAACAACGAAAATACAACGTCCTCTTATGCCATCCGCATTCACCACGGGGTCCCGTCATCACCCGTTAGGTTACTTAACTAACGGCAGAGCGGGGGCTGGGCTAGCGCGGGTGTAAAACATAAGTGACGTCTAAATAGCTATCATATATAGATATTGTACATTCGTCTGACGCAATAATAGGCATTCCAGATCTCATATGAACTTTATTGGATTTGCAAGCAATCCGTGTTTGTTTAGAGCCTGCAACAAAAGACGGATTACACAGTTGTGATGAAAAGCCATTACCCCACCCTAGACCCCTACGGGTACGGCAAACTACCCGTCAAATACCCGAAGTGAAGCGGTCTCCCTCAACAAAGTGAGTAGGCCACTAAACACTTCAAAGTACCCGGTAGTTTGTGCACCCCACTGTTCCCCTCCGAACGGCGGCCGGGACGCGTGGTGCGTCTGGCCTGGGGTTCGGGGCAGATGCTAATTGGTGCTATCCGTCCACCTCTCCGAAGATGCCAAGTTGATCTATGGCACCGTGCATCGGAGGTTTAGACGGATGCGGCCGATGTAGCAGACTTCGTCAGATTCCCCCTCGTTTGAGGGGTTTTTGATTGTGGGGACGCTCTTCCCTGCAGGCGCAAGCCCCTGCAGTTAATTACGCTACCGCATCGCGGTAACAACTTTCTCCTTCTCCAGATGGTCACTTCGTGTCGTGTGTGTTTATTTTATGTTTTGTTGCCCGTGGATTGTTTACGGAGACCGAGTTATGTCGTCGTCCGTAGGGCGTGGACTAGTCCAAATCCGTATTATCTTAGATTTGGGTTTGGGGGTTTGGTTTGAGGACACGTTAGCCATACTTGAGGCTAAGATCAACTCAAACGTTTGTTAAGGATACGTTAGTCTAATTTGAGACTAAGATCAACTTAACGGGATCATTTAGATCCGACAAAAGAGCGTTTTAGGCTCCATTGTTCCAGTTTAGGGACATAGTGGTCCATCGTATGTATGGCCGTCGGGACCCGTCACCTCTCTGACGACGTTGAAGGATTACAACGACGGATGTCAGAGGAGTTCAGGGATGTACCCTCGAGCCAAAGTTAATTGGGGGGATTCATAGTCCAGTCTGTTTGAAGGTTTAAGGATACGTTAGCCATCTTTGAGGCTAAGATCAACTTAAACGGGACCGTTTAGATCGACAAAAGAGCATGCGGGGCTCTATTGTTCTAGTTTAAGGACATTGCGGTCCATGGGTAGTTTAAGGACATTGCGGTCCATGGGTAGTTTTAAGACATCTCGGTCGAGGTTAAGGACGTCGTAGTCCATGGATTTAAGGACCCCACAGTCCATTGTTAGTTTTAAGACATCTCGGTCAAGGTTAAGGACCTCATAGTCCATGGGTTTAAGGACCCCACAGTCCATTGTTAGTTTTAAGACATCTCGGTCGAGGTTAAGGACCTCATAGTCCATGGGTTTAAGGACCCCACAGTCCATTGTTAGTTTTAAGACATCTCGGTCGAGGTTAAGGACCTCATAGTCCATGGGTTTAAGGACCCCACAGTCCATTGTTAGTTTTAAGACATCTCGATCAAGGTTAAGGACCTTATAGTCCATGGGTTTAAGGACCCCACAGTCCATATCGATGTGTGGTCCTCGGGACCCGTCACCTCTTTGAAGACATTGAGGGATTACAATGCCAAGTATCAAAGGAGTGAAGAGATGTACCCTGGAACCGGAGTGGATTGAATAATCCTTGGCCCAATTTGGGATCAAGACCAATTAATTGTGTTATGAGCCCATTGGACCAGTTAATTACGAATTGAAGACTCATGGCCTAGCTTGGGCTAAGTCCGATCATGTTTGGAATATTGGCTTCCTGTTGGTCCATTGAAGGAGAGACTTTGTCTCTGACCATTTAGCCAATTGGGCCAAATCCTAGTGTTAAACACTACGGACCAATCGGTGTTGAACACTGGGAATGAGGTTGACAAGTTAGTGTTTAACACTAAAAGATTATTGGTGTTAAACACCAGCAACGAGGCTTTCAAATTATCATAAACACTAAAACATATCAGTGTTAAACACTGGCAATGGAGATCTCAGATTAGTGTTAAATACTAAGGTAATCAGTGTTGAACACTGCGAATAAAGTTCACTAAGGCCCAACAGTGTCTCAATACTGGGTTCGAGAGTTCCAATTTAGTGTTAAACACTAAGGCAAGAGGGGTCACGTGGCAACACGTGAGAGCGCCCTCCTTTCATTTATTCTGCTGAGATTATCGCATCGCGTGCCCTCACGTGAAGGGCATTTAAATGCTTATATGTTAAAGCTTCTGCCGAGGGTCACGTAGGTCACGTGGGGTGCTGCCTCAAAGGGGCTTTCTGTAGATCTCTTGGGGGGGTCACGTGGTGACACGTGACCCTGCCTCTATGTATGTTGTTTAGAGGATCTGTTAATCTTTTCCAGGAATTAAATTCCTCGTAGAGTTAAACCCCGACAGTAATTTCAGAGGAATTAAATTCCTACTTCCTTTTGAAGATTTATATTCTGAATAGAGTTGGACTCTGAATTTTCTGTAGGAATTAAATTCCTCATGCATGTGAAGAACTGAATAGGGTTAAACCCTAATAAAAGCTTTTAAGGAATTAAATTCCCATTCTCTGTTAAATTATGATCAAGGGAATTAAATTCCCGCTGTTTCAACAGAACTAGGTTCTTAATTAGGGTTAAACCCTGTTTCTTTTTGTTCTGAAGGAATTAAATTCCCATAACACAGGGTCAAGCCCTAGTTTTATTTTAAAGGAATTAAATTCCTATAGTTCTGTGAGAATTAAATTCTCGTGCTTCCATTCCCTCTCTATGTTTTGGATCCGCATGGCAGCATCTCAACCCATTGAGAATTAAATTCTCAACTTCAAGGGGAGATGTGCACTTTGCAGATCCTCTATCAAAGAGAGAAGAAATATATTCTTCTGTTTTATATATCAGAGTTAAACTCTGTTGAGAATTAAATTCTCCTTTCTTTCAAGGAGCCTTACCTTTCTTACCTAGGGTTTTCTTTTGCAGAAGATCCAAGTTCCTCAAAGTATCAAGGCTCTCTCCCCCTTTCTTCCCTCTGCGTATATGTCTTTTTGTATCTCTTGGCTCCTATTTATAGGAGAAGCAGCCGAGTCAATTTGTTTTTGACGAATCTTCATTGAGAAATTTGATTTGCATCCATCATTCGTTCTGGACCTTTGGATTATTAGGTGAATTTTATTCACCATTGGATTTCAAATCCAGCGATTCTCCTTTGTGATTTCTGTTAGATTTAGAAGGGAAATCTTTCCAAATTCGAGATTTTCCCATAGATAGATGATATTTAATCACCTCTGAATCTTCAATTCGATTGGTTCCAGATAATCGCTTTCCTTTGGAAAGATTTGAATCTCTTTCAGAATTTAATTCTGTTAACAAAACGGGCTTTGAAAGCCGGTCACGTGTGACCACGTGACCCATGGTCACGTGTGGGCACGTGACCCCCTTGGAACGAGCCTTCCTCTTTCTTTTTGCGCTCTGTCTTCTGGTTGCTGCTTAACCGTCACGTGCCACCACGTGACCCCTGGTCACGTGTGAGCACATGACCCTTGCCAGGATTCTTTTTCTTGGTTTAGCGGGAGAACAAATCTGCTGCTTTTGATTATCACGTGCCAACACGTGACCCTGGTCACGTGGGAGCACGTGACCTCTTCTGAAGCCTTTTCCTTGACTTGATCAGGGAACCAATGTGCCTTTTCCGCTTCTTTTATATGTCACGTGCCAACACGTGACTGCTGGTCACGTGTAAGCACGTGGCCTCCTTCTGAAGCTTTTCCCATAAGCTTTTCTGATTTTAAATCAGGAAACAAATGCCCCCACAGTGTTGTTCTCACGTGTCTGCACGTGAGTGCAACGCTGTCACCTTTGTGACCGTTGGATTCCTTTAGGGATTTGGGGAGATGAAACGTTTCCATTGCCTTCTATAAATACCACTGTCTCTTCAGAAGGGCCTTCACTTTGCTCATCTTCTTCTTTTGAGAACTTTTTCTGAGAATTTAATTCTCTTCTTCTAGAGCTTAGTTCTCTGCCTCAAAACATTTTTAGAGTTTAACTCTGTTTAAAAGGACTCTTCCTCCTCAGGTAATGATGATCGAAGCACCTTCATTTTAACAGCACTCTCTGGATCTTAAATCCGCATTAAGGGTTTCATAAAGAACCCATTTTTCTTCAAGTTTTTTTTTATAAGAATAGGAAACCACCTAACTTTCGAACTGTAGATCTCTTAGGGTTTAGATGATCTTTGGGGAGATGATGATGGCGTTTCAACTCCATGGACTTTAATTCCGTCCAAAAATGTTTCTGGGAATTTAATTCCCTTTTCTTAATAAGGAATTTAATTCCAATGAAGAACTCGATTTCTTCACACAGAGGCTTCCTGGGGTCTCTTGGTCCGAGGTTGTTCTTCTGCAATTAATGAAATAGGGGTTTTGTAATGATGTCTTCTATGGGAATTTAATTCCTTTGACCTTGTTGGATTCATTGTAGAGCCCGAGACAGATCCTGTTGGGGGGAATGTGCATGGTCATCATTCTTTATTAAATGAGGATATTCCCTTTGTTTTATTGTAACTATTTGGTCTCGTTATTAATGAGCCGTCATCCGGATTCTGTGGGGCCCATGTGTTTTGTAGCCAATGGTCCCAGAAAACTCTGCTGTTGCTTTCTTTAACTAGTCTTCATGCTCATGCATGAATATATATATTGCTGGCTTTTCTTTTAAAGGTCTTCCTTTATTGGATTTCAGGTGCGATGGCTTCTGTTCCACGCTTTCCCTTTTCTCGCTCGGAGGCTGCTTTTCCTCAATCACCATCTGATGAGGAAGCGATGGCGATGATTCGGGCCCGTGACCCGAACTGTACCAACCTTCTTCAATGGGGATCTTGGTACAGTCAGATTATTCAGGGTCGCCGGAGTTTTCTTTGCGCAGTGCCGACGGAGCCCACTTTCCCGTTTTTACCGATGGACCCTCCGAGGACGGTTTTTGCTGTGGAAATGCCCAACTGGACTCCAACGGGGATGCTGGAGCCTTCGACGACTGGCATTCTGAACCATCCGATCCCGGCCATAGACATCTTGGGACGGCGTATCTGCCAGGGTGAGGCCCACCCGTGGGGGCAAATTTATAAGATAGGGCTCACTCCCAGGCATCCTACGGGCTACCTTCTCTGGGCTCGCTACATCCTTTCTGCCCATCGGGCGCGGTTGCAGAAAGTCGGGCTTTATCAGGCCATATACGCGTCACTATTCCATTACAAGTCCCCGCATGTCTGGTGGGTTAAGGCGTTTTTGAACCAATGGAATCTTCCCACTAATACTTTCATTCTAGGAGATCGCGAGGTCTCGATTTCTCTGGCCGAATTTTATGATATCTCGGGGTTGCCGATAAGGGGTAATCTGTATGAGGAGTTGTTGCCTTCTGACGAGTACCTTTTTGAACCCGAGCCCGCCCCGGTTGACGACCTGTCTGCTGAGAATGCCGTTCGTCATAAACGCCCCAGTTTAATCAAGGCGCTAGGCATCTTCGACCGATTATTCACCGAATCTGAAGAGCAGGGCGTTACTTTCAAGTGCTTCATTGCTCGTTTCCTTCGTGAGGACGCCTTATCGAAGACAGCCCCGAAGTTTGCCAACATTGAGGACCCCTTTGGGTTCGGTCCGAAGAAGCTGCCGACCACTGAATCAGATCTTCCTCAGTACTACATCCCTATTATATCACCGATATCTTTTGAATCCATTGCTGTCCCCGGCATGGACGAGGAGACGTTCTTTGTGGGGTTTGTTAGTGTTTGACTCAGTTGGTTTGTTATCCCCATGCATCGCCGCTTCATGAGAGCCTCAGTCATCTACCCGGCCCATCGTATTGCTGAGGGGACACGGTTGGCCATTGGCATCCCGGCCTTGGCGCACCTCTATCATGGATTGGGCACCGCAGCTAATACCTCTACACCCGGCGTGGACGTGGTGAACTTTTCGCTTCACTATTTCACGTCCTGGGTCGAAATGCATGTGCTGGGGGCTTTCGCTATGCATCAGAGGCCCGCCTTTTATGACGCCTATCCCTTCCCGCGACTCATGCGACTGGTGGGTGCTTCTGCTGCTGACCCGACTCAATTCGGAGCTATTCGGGTGTTGATTTCTCCCCATGCCACTGCCGGCGGGTTGGCTTTTAGTGATCGGGTCTTGTCTACTCCTTCGGGTCCCGTTCAACAACTCTGGGACCAGTCGAAAGACAACGCACCCTCTTTGAAGCCCCGGGAGGCTGCGCATTTGTATACAATTAGACCGGGCTACTTGGTGTTTCGCCAGGACAGTGCAGCTCTTTTTATGCGGTACAATCCGCATCGATTCGCCCGGCAGCTCGGATACGACCAGGGTGTTCCTTTCGAGGCTTTTATAGTCGCCCCAATCCTTTCGCTTGATGCTGTTTGCGATGCCGCTCATCATTTCATGAGGCTGAACACCGGCTCCCGTTTCATGGTCCCTGAAGCCGAGTACATGCCTCGATGTGTGGGTGCTTTTACGGGCTGGTATCTTCATCGGATCAACCCAATTATTCTTGAAGAAAGAAGGGTGCTTCTTGGTCATGACGCCCCTCCTCAGGTTTTGGGAGCTGAGCTACGACCGAGGGTTCCAGTCCGCTTCCCTTTGAGGGAGATTGGCACCGCGCTCATTCCGGGGGAGTCAGGGGTAGACCTTACTCCAATAGCTGGTATGCCCTTGGGTTCTCGATCGAGGGGTAAACGGGCCCCGGTGGTAGCACCCCTGCCGGTGGCGGCACCGCCCCCTGTAGCGTCGACGATGGCGATGTCGTCCTCGGTTGTGGCGCCGAGCGAGAGTAACAGGGATGAGGGCGCTGAGGGCGATGTGGGCCAGCGCCGCCCTAAGGCTTCGCGAGGGAGGAAGCGGTCATCCTCAGCGACCGGCTCTGGGTCTAAACGGTGGAGGAAAGCGGCCACCACCCTGCTTGATTCTGTAGCGGAGTCTGAGCCTATCCTTGAAGACGAACCATTGGCCTTGCAAGAGTCAGACGCTGGACTTCTCTTCCCGAGTTCGGCTGATGAGGAGGCCGCACAGTTGGCTGAGGCCATACGGCGTTCAAAAGACGTGTCTCATAACGCCAAGGTTCTGAAGAAGTCTTATCCCGCTGTAATTTTTTACGAAGACCCTTCGTGGATTCGGCGGCGATTTATCGGCCCTTTGGAGGAATGGGGGGAAAGGGCTTTGAAGCAGGCCGCTTCAGAAGATGCAGCTGATGCACTTTCTTTATGGACCGGCGGTCATGAGTCTACCCTCGAACCTCGGCGAGCTTACCTCCTTGAGAAGGAGAAGCGGCTTGAAGAAGCCATACTGAGGGCTTCTTTGCGTATAGGTACATTGTGCTTCTTTTGTAATCTTTCCGATTATTTATGCTCGTGCATATGTATCATTATTCTTATTTGAATCGCGCAGAACCTTCGACGCTGGGGGAGCTCCCTACCGGCCCATTAAAGCTAAAGCCCGCCGAAATTCTTAATGAAGCCTTGTTGGATGTGGAGGGGGCTGATGAGGCTGCTCCTCTCATGGTAGAACTTCCAGCGGCGGTTCTTGATCAGGGAGTGCTTGCCCCTTTGGGGGAGGCTCCCTTGAAGGCCGCCGCCCCAATGACCCTTACTGAGGGCGGCCCAAAGGCTGGAAGCGAGGTAGTCGGGACTACTCTCCCTTTGTTGGAGCCTGAGGTTACGGCGGAGACCGTTGAAGCTGCTATCCCCCCGGCTCAGAATGGGAGGAGTGTTGAAGGTATCCCTCTGCGTTTTAATTTAGCAACCCCTTCATAGTCTGAACTCTTTTATCTTTCCCAGAATTGCGCGGTTTGGCGGCCACGATCGCGGATCTGTCACCTCGCCAGTCATTTCAGCGTTTATTGGAGATGACAGCTCCGCAGGCGATCTTCCCTCAGCGTATTGTCCTTTCCTCTGGGCAAGGTCAGTGTCGTTCGCCATTTTTTACCATAGCCTTGTTACTATTTTGCGAAATGACGTTGATGTCTCTTCTAGTTTTGGAAGCCGACGATGAGGTCGAGGTCGTTGAAGGGCCAGGGGAACCTTCAGCTCCTACTTGCATGACTGTCGGTGAGTGACATTTTATTATAGTCCCGTTCGTTCTGCGTTTAAGAGTTTTACTAACATTTGCCAAATTTGAACAGCCCTGCCAGTCTCCATGGCTTTGGAATCGCGCATTGTGATACCGCCCGGCCCCTACGCTTTGCGGGCTTCAGAACGCTTGGCCCAATTGAGCCTTGTCTCCCTATCTTCTTTCGTCTAGGAGCTCCGTGCTGGTAGTGCGACCACGGCCGAAGCGTTTGCCGCTGAAGCTAACGGCTCCCTTCCTTTTCTCGCCACCTATCATAGCGAGGAGGTGGTGCGGGTCTGGGTGGAGTTCTGTAGGAAGGTGGAGGCTTGTTTGTATGCTCTCAAATGTTCTCGCCTTTCCTCGGAAGCCGTGGCTGCAAAAGCGGAGTTGCGAGGTCTGATAGCACGATGTGCGGCCAACATGACGTCGTGCGAGAAGAGGCTTGGCCGCAAGTTCTTGGAGAGGGAGCTAGCCTCCAAGGCGCTGGGCGAGCTTCAAGCCAATCTCACAGCCAAAGCCAACAAAGCGTATGAACTCTGGCGGGTGCTTCAGGAGTCTATCAAGGAGGTGGTGGCTCTCGATAAAGCCGCCACGTTTACTCGCGAGAGGGTTGAGGCTCATAAGGCCACTGAGAAAGAGCTTGAAGCCCGGCTTGCTTCATATCAGGCCCAACAAGCTCAGGCGGAGGCTCGCCTTCTGGAGATCTTGCGTCATGAAGCCGTGGCTCAGCAACAGAACGATGAGCTGGTAAAATTATTGCACCGCCCGCCGGCTTGAGGACTTGTATCTTTTCTCCTTTTTTTTGTACATACTCATGGATAAGAGTATCTTTCTTTTTGTTTCTTTCATGACTTGTATTTTGTATCCATTTTGGCTTATGAATAAAAGATACAATTTTCCTCTCAATGGTGTGTCCCCTTTTATTGAATGTATTATGCGGATATTCTATCTTGATCTCCTTGCAGGACAACGATGGCTAAGGATTCAGGGTTAAGATCTGCTTCCTAAGACTTTTGCATCTTATGAGCCACGGGGGTCTCATAAAGAGTTTTTCTCCCTACAGGTCGAGAGGATCCCATAGGTGTACGTTCTTCCTAAAAATCGTGAGGATTCTTAAGCGGGTTTTCCCTTGAGAGTCGTAGGGATCTCACAGGAGAGTTTTTCTTCCTTATAGGTCATGAGGACTTGTAAGTGCTGGATGTGGTCACCCTTATCCGTGTTTCACGGGGTCAGGGGCTGCTCCAGGTATCGTAGTTTAAAGACGTCGCGGTCAAGGTTAAGGACCTCATAGTCCGTGGATTTAAGGACTCCACAGTCCGCTGTTAGTTTTAAGACATCACGGTCAAGGTTAAGGACCTCATAGTCCGTGGATTTAGGGACTCCACAGTCCGATGTTAGTTTTAAGACATCACGGTCAAGGTTAACGACCTCATAGTCCGTGGATTTAGGGACTCCACAGTCCGATGTTTGGTTGCAGGGACCCGTCACCTCTTTGAAGACGTTGAGGAATTACAACGCCATGTATCAAAGGAATGAAGAGATGTACCCTTAAACCAAGGCAGAATCCATAGGGAATCGGGGTGGTTGATCGTTAGTTTTAAGACATCACGGTCGAGGTTAAGGACGTCATAGTCTGTGGATTTTAAGGACTCCACAGTCCGGTATTTGCTCTGGATGCTTCACACGGGTTCACTGCCGTGCTTGGCGAGGACCAGGCTCCGCTCTGGGCGTTTTCCGCGGGGTCAAAGAGTGACGTTATCCGCGTTCCACGTAACCAGGAATTTTGCACTAGGTGCTTCACACGGGTTCACTGCCGTGCTCGGCGAGGACTAGGCTCCGCTCTGGATGCTTTCACGGGTTCACTGCCGTGCTCTGCGAGGACCAGGATCCGCTCTGGACGTTTTCCACGGGGTCAAAGAGTGACATTATCCGCGTTCCACGTGACCAGGAATTTTGCACTAGATGCTTCACACGGGTTCACTGCCGTGCTCGGCGAGGACTAGGCTCCGCTCTGGACGTTTTCGGTCAAAGAGTGACATTATCCGCGTTCTACGTAACCAGGAATTTTGCACTAGATGCATCACACGGGTTCACTGCCGTGCTCGGCGAGGACTAGGCTCCGCTCTGGATGCTTCACACGGGTTCACTGCCGTGCTCTGCGAGGACCAGGATCCGCTTTGGACGTTTTCCACGGGGTCAAAGAGTGACATTATCCGCGTTCCACATAACCAGGAATTTTGCACTAGATGCTTCACACGGGTTCACTGCCGTGCTCGGCGAGGACTAGGCTCCGCTCTGGATGCTTCGCACGGGTTCACTGCCGTGTTCTGCGAGGACCAGGATCCGCTCTGGACGTTTTCCACGGGGTCAAAGAGTGACATTACCCGCGTTCCACGTAACCAGGAATTTTGCACTAGATGCTTCACACGGGTTCACTGCCGTGCTCGGCGAGGACTAGGCTCCGCTCTGGATGCTTCACACGGGTTCATTGCCGTGCTCTGCGAGGACCAGGATCCGCTCTGGACGTTTTCCACGGGGTCAAAGAGTGAAATTATCCGCGTTCCACGTAACCAGGAATTTTGCACTAGATGCTTCACACGGGTTCACTGCCGTGCTCGGCGAGGACTAGGCTCCGCTCTGGATGCTTCACACGGGTTCATTGCCGTGCTCTGCGAGGACCAGGATCCGCTCTGGACGTTTTCCATAGGGTCAAAGAGTGACATTATCCGCGGTCCACGTAACCAGGAATTTTGGTGATTGTATCTGCATTTCACAGGATGGAGGTCTGACCGTTGGCGATATGTATACCACCGAGCCATGGAACCGGGAGTTGCCGCTATTCCGCTTAGCTTGAAGTTGTGTCCGTCGTTACGAGACGAGTGTTGGGATGATCTCTAGGTCGCTTGTGGCCCGTCGAGATTTAGCTTCTTTCTTCGGTGAAACCTGGGGGGGAGGTATGTTCCCTTTTTGTTTACGCCCTTGGATTGTGTACAGGGTGTGATGGAACATCACCTGTAAGGCATAAATTTTATTTTTATTTTATTTCTTTTTCCGCGATGCTCTATCGTTTCAGCTTTTATATCGCGAAGGTCGCGATTGCCCCATCATTTCGGCTATTTTTCGCGGTGCCCAATCATTTCGGCTATCTATTTATTTTCTGCTCGCTGCTTTTTATTGCGAGTTGCCCCATCATTTCGGCTATTTTTCATGCCTTCATTTTTACTTGCTGCTTTTTATTGCAAGTTGCCCCATCATTTCGGCTATTTTGTAGGCATGTGTGGCTTGCTAGCTTTTTCGCTGCAGGCCTGGATTTTAGGCACCGATTTCGACATCAGCGCCGCTACAACTGGAATGTTGCCGGGAGCGAATCATCGTTTGCCTTTGTCGATGTTGAACAAAGGTGGCTCAGCAAACAGGGTTAAGGGTCCTGTCGACCGAGGCTTTTGACTTCACGAGCCGTAAGGGTCTCACAAAGGTATTTCTCCCTACAAGTCGTGAGGATCTTGCAGGTGTATTTTCTCCTTAGGGATCGTGAGGATTCCTAAGTGTGTGCTCCTCTGTAAGTCGTAAGGATCCTACAAGAGGGCTTTCTCCTTCTGGATCGAGAGGACCTACAAGGGCTGGACTTTGCTGGGGAAATGTTTATTCGCGCCCGTGGATTGTATACAAGGGTCAGTATTGAGTCTCTCGTAGGGCAATATCAAAGGTTGTGGAGGATTTGCTTAAGAACAGGTTTAGGTTTCTGTAACTTAAGACTTTCAAATCTTATGAGCTGTGAGGGTCCCATAAGAGAGTTCTCCTTACGAGTCGTGAGGATTTCGTAAGTGTATTTTCTCCTTAGGAATCGTGAGGATCCCTAAGTGTGTTGCTCCTTTGTGAGTCGTAAGGATCTCACGCAGGTGGTTTCTCCTTACAAGGTCGAGAGGACCCTATAAGTGTCTTTTAACGAGGTTGCGCCCTTTCGGGTTTTCACAAACACTCGCCGGTAGTCCTGCTGTTTTTACTCTCGGAGCCCTTTCGGGTTTTCATCCGTGCCCATTCTTCTTGTGGACATACCGTTTTTTTTATTCTTATATTTTTTATATATTTTTTCTCTCTTTTTTTTATCTCGTCAGCCTAAGGATGCTGCGGTAGTAGTTTAGGGATGTTTCGGTCCGTCGCTAGTTTAAGGACGTTTCGGTCCGTCGTTAGTTTAAGGACGTTTCGGTCCGTCGTTAGTTTAAGGACGTTTCAGTCCGTCGTTAGTTTAAGGACGTTTCGGTCCAGCGTTAGTTTAAGGACGTTTCGGTCCAGCGCTATGGGAAGGCCGGCTGCTGCTTGTAAAGTCTGAGCTTAGGAAGATAGCGAGCGGACATAGTCGTCGTAATCTATCATTGACCCAGGCTGTGGCTCATTAAGCATAGTATTTCTTTAAGAAGCGGCCGTTTATTGGCCTGAAAGGCCTTTCACCGTGCATGTCCATGAGTAGATAGGCTCCATCCTGGTAGACCTTGTCTATGATGTACGGGCCTTCATAGTTTGGTTCAAATTTTCCCCGCTTGGCACGATTGTGGATCATAGGTCTTTTGACCACTAGTACGAGATCGCCTTGGCGGAATGTCCTCGGCCTGATCAATCTTTCGTACGAGCGCGTCATCTTTGCTTTGTAGGCTTCCAGATGTTGTTGCGCTATGAGCCGGGTTTCATCGAGGGCATCAAGCTTCTCAAGCCGAAGGTGAGCATTTTCTTTGTCCGTCAGCTCGTAGTGGACTGCCACTCGCAGGGAGGGTATCTCTATCTCGAGGGGGAGCACTGCTTCTGTCCCAAATACCAACTCGTACGGCGTTGTGTTCGTGGCCATTTTGAACGTAGTTCGATAGGCCCAAAGGGCTTCTTGCAGCCTCTCGTGCCAGTCTCTCTTATTCCTGGAAACGGTCTTTTTTATGATCTTCGTCAAGGTCTTATTGAAGGCCTCGGCCAGACCGTTAGCTCGTGGGTTGTAAACTGAAGAATATCTCCAGTCTATATTGTGCTGCTGTGCGAAGCGGCTAATTCTATGGCTTCGGTAGGCCGGCCCATTATCGGAGATAATCCGCCGTGGGGTTCCAAACCGATAGATGACGTGCGTCTTGAAGAAATGGAGGATATTCTCCGTCTTCACTTCCCTCAGTGGTACTGCTTCTGCCCATTTGGAGAAGTAATCAGTTGTCGCCAGGATAAAACGATGTCCCCGGGATGATGCTGGCTCGATGGGGCCGACTATGTCAGTCCCCCACATTTCGAATGGCCAGCTAGCCACCGTTGGGTGTAGTGGATTCGGATGTTGGTGGATAAAGTCTCCATGAATCTGGCACGAGTGGCATTGCTTCGCATATTCGAGGCAATCCTGGATCATCGTGGGCCAGTAGTAACCCATCCGTTTAATTTTTTACTTCTTCTTCGGGCCTGCTTGATGAGAACCACAGATTCCGTCATGAACCTCTTGAACGACTCTTTCTGCTTCGTCCGGTCCTAAACATCTTAGCCATAGAGAATCAAACGATCTCTTATATAGAGTGTCGTTGACGAAAGCGAAAGACAGAGCTCGTTTCATGAGCTGATGTCTTGAGGACGCTTCTTCGGGCATTCGGTGGGACTTAAAGTAGTCTATGAAGACTTCCCTCCAGTCCTCGGCCTTCTCATGGTCTTTTATTTGTAGGGTCGTCTGCTCAGTCGCTCCCTTTTCTTTATATAATTCCGGACGTATTTCTGTCGGGGCGAGCACTCGACGGCTTTGTACCACGATTCTGACGTCATCGAGGTTCTCGTCAGCCAGTTCTTTAGCAAGTTTGGCCAACGCGTCTGCTTTGCTATTTTCCGCGCGCGGTATGTTCTCCAGAATATAGGAGGGAATTTGGGTCAGTAGTTGTTGCACCTTTTCGCCGTACTTCACCAACTCCGGTTTGCACGTTTGGTAGTCACCATTTACTTGACTAACGACCAGTTGAGAATCCCTGTATATAATGAGGTCTTCAATTCCCATGTCGATGGCGATTTCGAGGCCTGCTATCAGAGCTTCGTATTCAGCTTCATTGTTTGTCCTTGGCTCTGTTAAGGAGAAAGCAAAGCGCATTATCCCTCCTTGTGGAGTTGCAAAGACGAGGCCTACCCCCGATTTGATCATTGGGACACCTTGTTTCCGTTTCTTTACGGAGGACGCTCCATCGAAATAGAGTTCCCATCGGGTGCTTCCGCCGCTAATCGCATCAAATGCATGCTCGTCCGGCAAATCACAGTTCAGAGGAGAATCGGCCGGTATCGGATGCTCAGCGAGGAAATCGGCAATGGCCTGGCCTTTCACTGCCTTGAGAGGTTGATACGTTATCGAGAACTCCATCAAGAGCAGGGCCCACTTAGCGAGTCGTCCCGTCAATATGGCTTTCGACATCAAGTATTTAAGGGGATCCACCTTTGAAATGAGACGGACTTCATGCGCCAACGCATAGTGCCTGAGCTTTGTTATCGCGAAGATTAACGCCAAGCAATGTTTTTCAATGGGAGAGTAGTTGCTTTCTGCCCCCAGTAGAACTCGACTTAAGTAGTAGAGTGCCCTCTCTTTCCCCTGATCGTTCTCTTGTGCCCATAATGCGCCCACGGAACCTTCGAGGGCGGTCGTATAAAGAATGAGGGGTTTTCCCTTGACCGGCGCAGCCAACACCGGAGGGTTCTGCAGGTACTGCTTGATCTCGTCTAGTGCACCTTGACATTTGTGATCCCAGACGAATGGAGTTCCCTTTTTCATCAGGTGGCTGTAAGGACGACATTTGCCTGAAAGATTAGAGATAAACCGCCGGATGTATGCGAGCTTCCCTTGGAGGGACCGCAACTGTTTGAGGGTTCTTGGCGGAGGCATTTCCATGATCGCTTTAATATTTGACGGATCTATTTCAATACCTCGGTGTCGAACGATGAATCCCAGAAATTTGCCCGAGGAGACTCCAAACGCGCATTTGAGGGGATTCATTTTCAAATTATATTGCCGAAGGCGTCGAAATACAGTCTCCAGATGCTTTAAATGATCATCGTATGACATGCTCTTTACTACGAGGTCATCGATATAGGACTCGACGATGTCATGTATGAGGTCATCGAAGATCTTTGTCATGGCCCTTTGATAGGTAGCGCCAGCGTTCTTTAGACCAAAGGGTATAACCCTGTAACAGAATATACCCAAAGGGGTCCGGAAAGCGGTGTGCTTCTGGTCTTCGGGATGCATCTTTATCTGATTGTATCCGGACGAACCGTCCATAAAGGAGAAAACCTCGTGAGTGGACGTGTTATCTATCATTAGCTCGGTTACTGGTACTGGGAAATCATCCTTTGGACAGGCTTTATTGAGATCCCTGAAATCCACGCATATGCGTACCGTCCCATTCTTCTTCATTACCGGGACGATATTGGCGATCCAATCGGGGTATTGGACTTCTTGGATAAATCTCGAATCGATCAGCTTCTTGACTTCGGCGTTGATGCTCATCTCAAGCTCGAGTCGCATCCTTCTTAGCGCCTGCTTGACCGGCTTGATATCTGGGGATATTGCTAATTTATGCACAGCAATCTCCGGATCTAATCATGGCATCTCGGAGTAGTTCCACGCGAAGCAGTCTTTATGCCGTAGAAGCACGTTCTTTAACGCAGCCACCCTTTCTTCAGATAGCAGCTCGCTGACAAATGTCGGTCGCGGGTCGTCTGCCGATCCCAACTCAATCTTCTTAAGGTTATCTGCAGTAGTATGTATACCATCTTCCAGTTCTTTCGGGGCTGGCGGAAATTCTGAGATCACCTCATCATCGCTGTTCTCAAAGCACCGGGGAAGGTCATCCATGTTCTCGGACTCTTCTTTTAATATCGTAATCGTATAACAGGTGCGAATCCGCTCCCAGGACTGAGGTGGATCCGGTTCTGCTCTTGCGACTTTGGGTTCATGCTTTTGTGGCGGCGTTACCCTCCAGCCGTCGGATAAAGCGAATCTGCCCTGTTGGTACTGGTCCTCGAACCAGTTCTTGAAGGTGAAGCAGTCTTCGGTAGGATGTCCTATGGCTCGGTGATAAGAGCAATAGCTCAGATGAGAAGTCTTGTTAGCTTGCTCAGGATGTCTAGACTCTGGAAGCGCGATCATTTGATGTTTTATAGCGAGCTTGAGTAACCTCTCCGTCTTGTCTCGGGGGAAGGAGTACGCTCGACTCGTTTTCTTCATGAGGGACAAATCCGAGCCGTGCAATACCCGATCACGCAACCCTCTAATCCTGCGTCGTTGTTGTCGGCTCCTCTTTCCGCTTCTTGATTTATTTCCGTCTCTGCGTCGGGCCTTTCGTACAACGGGTTGACAAGGATGAGCATCTTTGTCTTTTGCAGCCTGTTGAAATAGACGTTGCGTCCTGGCCTTCTCGTAGATGGCCATTTCGCGGTTGTGGTCTTCCCGAGCTTTCTGACCCACTTTCCTGATAGGCTTGCCCATTCGTTCTTCAAACGATGGACTCGGCGCTTCAATCGCGGGGTCTAGTTTTGATGAGGGGTTGGCATCTCCTGACAGGGAGTCCTCTTCTTCATCAAAGGTATATATGGCGTAGCTACTGTGGGCCCGTTCCTGTTTTCTGGCTCTCGCGTACCCAAGCCCGAGTGTTTCCATTTTCCCGTTGGGCAATTTGCGTTGAGTCCCGGGGACATCCCAAATCCTGTTGTAGAACTGAGCCTGCCGAACAGTCTGTTTTAAGGGTACTCCTTGGCGCTTTAATAGCTTTTTTAATCCATTTGTATAGTATCTAGGCAGACGGATGGGTTGGAGCCTGTCAAGTGTAGCATCCGCGCCATGCCAGATCTCTTTCTCTACTTTCGACTCTGAGGATCGGTAGAATAGGATCACCTTCTCACCCCTTTGCCTGGGAGGGACGTAAAATGTTTGCAGGTCCTGCACATTGTGAGCTTGAAGCGTGTCGAGATCCTTGTAGTGTTCTCGCGGTACCATGGTGATTTGCAAACTATGGTCATCGCCAGGGGGTGCTTGTATTGACAGCCGATTGGAGAATACGGCATTAACTTCATCTTCTGAATCACTTCCGAAGACCAACATGGGGGCGGGCGTCCCCAGGTTGTTGCGTTGAGATGGCCCTGCATAAACTATCTCTTCCTCTTCTTCGGTATCGCTCCCGAAAACAGGGATGGTGGCGGCGGTTTTGTTCTCCGGGTTGCGACACCTTTCTGTATCCTCGAAATCTGGCAAAAAGTACTTCGCATCTTCGTATTTGCGGACTTCGTTCACGGAAAATGGGTTCAATTCACCTGTTACAGTATACTCGAAACCATCCTTAAAGTACTTCATACACTGATGTTGCGTAGAAGGGATGATGTTGTACTCGTGTAGCCAAGGACGACCGAGCAAGGCGTTGTAGCAGGTCTTGGCGTCAATGACATGGAATTTGATGTCTGTGACGAGAAGTCCAAAGCGTAATGTTAGTATCACAGATCCGAGAGTCCGTGACGATTGTGAATCGAAACCGGAGATAGTAATTTTGTCACGAGCGAGGTGTTGCACACTCATGCAGATTTCCTTCAACACCCGAACATTAAGGCGATTGACGGAGGATCCATTATCCACCAAGATCTTGCCTATCTTGATATCATGGCAGTATCCGGAGACATATAGGGGACGGTTGTGGTCGCACGTCCCGAGAAGGAGGTCCTCATCACCGAAAGTGATGTCGGCCGTATGCACTTCCTCCAGTTCATCCTTCATATTTTCAGTGGCGAGGAAGGCTTGGAATTGCTCAGGTTCTTGTAACGCCTTAATTAGTGAGTCTCGCGCTTCTTTTGATAATAGGAGGGCATCGAGAATGCTAAGCTGAGAAGGTAGTTTTCTTAGGTGCGCTAGGATGTTATAGTCCACCTTATCCTTCCTAGGAGGGTCTTTGGCGGCCAGCTCTCTCATGACTTGGTCGTCTAAAGTGATATCTTCAGTGACCTTTTCCTTTCCCTTATCTTTTCTACTCACGGGCCCGAGATTCTTTTCTGGGAGCGTGCGATTGCGCAGCTGGATGTTCTCGCAGGTCTCCGATTTCTCCTCTTTCCCTAAAACGGACTCTTTAAAGAGAGGGCCCAGAGCCATTTCTTCATCAGAGTTGCTCCTAAAGGTGAGAACTTGTGACCCCCCGGCGTGAGCCATACAACAGTTGCCAGTAGTTCTGTTGTGCCCATCGACAGTGCCTCTTTGCTCCCGTCGGATCTTGCGTTTCATGCGCTTAACGTGTTGTTGACGAGCAACATATCCTTGCCACCATATCTTAAAGGCGTCGCACTCCTCCGTGGGGTGTGAGATTTTCCGATGATATGCGCAATAATCAGGGTGTCTCTCCACCCCATCATGTGTGTTTCCTTCCGAGGGTGGTAGCTTCATCCCCATTGACATGGCTTTGGCAAACCTTTTCATCGTTTTGAATATCCTCTTGTCTATTTCGGATGCCTTTTGCTCTGGCAGAGGTAGTTCAACTCTTTCGTTCAGTCGCCTGCATTTGGTTCCTTCTGATGCTGCCATTTCACGCTCCTGATCCGCTTTACTTTTTAAACGAATCTCGTCTAGAAAAGCATTGATCACTTCATTTGTCGGCCACGCACGCTCTGGTTCAGGCTCTGTCTCCAGCTTCTTAGTGCCAGGAGTTTTCTTATCATCGGTAAACGAGTGGGAGATTACGTTACAACTCGCCACATACCCTTCGAATTCATCCGACGAGCTCTCTCCATCATCTCTCTCTTGAAAGATGTGGCTGAGAAACTCTTGCAGTGTGACAGGAGTTCGCGCCTTTTGATTGTATTCTTCCAGCGTGTCGATTTGCTTCTGCAAGTTCGTGTGCTCGTCTCCAAGCTTCGCGGGCTTCTTGGATTTTTTCTTCTTTTTCTTCGAAGATTTTGACGGTTGGGCGTGAGTATTTGGGCCCTTATCACGAGTCTTCGTAGTTGTGCGGGGCTTCAACATCCCTTCGATAATTTGAGGTTCAAGAGGGTCCTTCCATTCGATCGCAGGGCACGCCTGAAGGTCTCTCAGCATTCTTTTGGTTTTAGTTGATAGCCCGACCTCCCATGGAGCTTCTTCAATAAAGGAGCAGGTCGCCCCCGGTGTTTCTGCTTTCTTAGGAGTATGCGGTTGTGGTGGGTTCACCTTCCACTTTTCGGACAGTACAAAATTCCCCTGGAGGTATTGATCTTCAATCCATCCTTTGAAGACGAAGCAATCTTCAATCGGATGGCTTACCGTTTGATGGTAAGGGAAATAGTTAGGGTTATTCACCTCGGTGGGTTGCGGCGGTCGCCTTGGATTTGGCAGGCTTATAAGTCTGTTGCGTATTGCCAGCTCGAATAACCGTTTCGTCTTGTCTCGTGGGAACGAGTAAGGACGTTTCATCTTCTCATTATAATACCGGCGTCTTTCTTCCAGTTGATCTGCCGGTTTCGGGGCGTTAGGTTGCTGCTGGGCATTCGCGACAAAGGTTGCCCTTCCTTTACCCTTGTCATTCCGAGGTTCTGACTTCGGGGCAGGTGGTCTATGACCCATCTGGTCCATCTGAGCCAACTTGTCGATTAAAGCCTGGAATGTGGTTGGCTTAAAGAACATCATAAACTGGGAGATAGTTGCGTGGGGGTCTAGGGTTCCCACGAACATACCCACTGCGGGTGCTTCCTCAATGCGTTGCTCGCATCTCGACCACAAATTCCGCCAGTGTATAGCATACTGGACCCAGGTTTCGCCTGGTTTTACCCTGGCGTTAATCAATGCAGTTATTGGAGTGCGTTCGCTGGCACTTGCGAATCACTGAGTGAATAACAATTCCATTTCAGCGAACGTTTTGATAGAATCGTTCGGGAGTTCCGAATACCATTCGAACGCTATTTCTGATAAGCTGCCCACGATTTGGCGAAGCAACAGTTTATCATCACCGCCAGTGTTACCGCAGAGGGCCCGGAACTGGACGACATGTTGATGGGGATTGCCAGTCCCCTTGTACACGTGGAATTTTGGTATCGTATAGCCTTGCGGGTATTTGATTTGGTCGTACCAGCTTGGATATGGCCGCCCCGTTTTCACGACTTGACCAGCTGCCTCGGTCGCATGATGAACCCGGATTTGCTGGGCTATGTAGTCAACCAAGTCAGCCTTAGAGATTGCCTCCTCCTTGGCCGTTGAGAGGGCTGGTGGTGGATTTGACGTTTCTCCTCGGTCGTCTTCAAGAACGATTGGGGGATCCTCGGCGGGTAAGTCCTGCTGGATCATCATTCCTATCATATCTTGGAAGAGAAGGCACACACGTTGTATGTTGGCCGCTTGTTCAGCAGCCTCTTTGTCCTTTTTCTCCAGTATCCGGCGAAGGAATTCAGCGTCGGTTTCTTCCTCCTGGCGTGCGTCCGAGGACGTTTCTGGGCTTTCTTTTGGCCCGGTAAGTGCGGCCATAGCATTCATCATTTCCTGAAGCTTTTGTTGCTGCTCCTGGGCTTTCGTCACGGATCGGGTAAGCGGTCGGTGGCCTGTAGAAGTGCGGCTTTCCTCCTTTCCAGAGGCCATGTAAACAGTGTGCACCACCATGCCCCCAGACTTAGGGCGTCTGGGCTCGGTGCTTTTAGCCGTCGTTGCACGCTGGGGGGTCTTCTCTGGCCTCCTCCTTTTATGAGCCATGGAGGTTGAGGGGGCCGTTGAGGTGGGCGTCCAGACAGCCTTTCGGGGTTTAGCCTGGTGACCAGCCTCCGGTTGTATTTTCAGCTTCTTGTGCTGGCGGGAGAAGTTTGGATCGATGATCGAGTCTCGGGCCTGCCGCCAAACCTTATAGATTTTGGAAGACAGCCGTTGAGGAGATCGGGGCTGTTCTGGTTTTATTTCCACAACCTTTTTTAATGGGGGAGGAGACCTCTTCAGCACTGCAGTAGGAGAATTCCTTCGCACCTTATTTAGCATTTCGAAGCTGTTCCCAGTTGGAACAACAACATTAACTTCTGCCACCGGGGCTGATGGAGTCAACCCAGAGGGGGAGTCGCCCCCAGCCTTCCTTACTCGGCGCCAATGACGACGTCGAGCGTGTCGAGCGGACGGCGTAGGGTCAGCGGTAAGAATGGTTTCGTCTTGCCCCCTGTATGGGTGGGGGGTCGCTGTTGGTGCTAGCCTGTCAAAGATCGATGTCTTTTGGGCAGCAGGAGCGGGAGCTGAAGCCGTTAATCTTGTAAAGACCGACTTCGTGGCCGGAGAGGCCGCCTTGGCGACTTTGGGGGCAGGAGCGGCCACTTTCTTAGAAGCAGTCTCCTCTGAGATTGTAGGCCCCATGATGAGTTCGCAGGATTTCTGGCCCAATCTAGAGAAGACCGAGGCGTTGACGTTGGGCGACTCGTTGAGAGGAGCCGCGGCAGGGGCAAGACGATCAAAGACCGACTTCTTGAGAGCTTCCGTTGTCAGCACTGGAGTGGTGAAGCTGGTCGGCGGGAGCATGGTCCCAAAGAACAATCCTGTGGTGGCGCGAGTGACCTGTTCCATGGGCATTGTGAATAGCGAAGCAGCTTGGGGTCCATAGGCTACACCTCCTGGCGAGGCAGAGCGTTGGTTGTAATTGCAGTCCGAGCAGTTGGAGAATTTCGCAGAAATAGAAGCCATCGATCCTTTGCTTTCTTCAATAAGCAAGACGCCAATTCTTAGTATCTTGAAACCCAAGAGCAACCATTAGCGAACCGCGATTGGTTCGCGAATTACGACACACGAAGTGTGGAGTGGAAAGAGGAAAAGGTCCCACCGGGCGTGCCAGAATCTGTTCCCCTCCGAACGGCGGCCGGGATGCGTGGTACGTCTGGCCTGGGGTTCGGGACAGATGCTAATTGGTGTTATCCGTCCACCTCTCCGAAGATGCCAAGTTGATCTATGGCACTGTGCATCGGAGGTTTAGACGGATGCGGCCGATGTAGCAGACTTCGTCAGATTCCCCCTCCTTTGAGGGGTTTTTGATTGTGGGGACGCTCTTCCCTGCAGGCGCAAGCCCCTGCAGTTAATTACGCTACCGCATCGCGGTAACAACTTTCTCCTTCTCCAGATGGTCACTTCATGTCGTGTGTGTTTATTTTATGTTTTGTTGCCCGTGGATTGTTTACGGAGACCAAGTTATGTCGTCGCCCGTAGGGCGTGGACTAGTCCAAATCCGTATTATCTTAGATTTGGGTTTGGGGGTTTGGTTTGAGGACACGTTAGCCATACTTGAGGCTAAGATCAACTCAAACGTTTGTTAAGGATACGTTAGTCTAATTTGAGACTAAGATCAACTTAACGGGATTGTTTAGATCCGACAAAGGAGCGTTTTAGGCTCCATTGTTCCAGTTTAGGGACATAGTGGTCCATCGTATGTATGGCCGTCGGGACCCGTCACCTCTCTGACGACGTTGAAGGATTACAACGACGGATATCAGAGGAGTTCAGGGATGTACCCTCGAGCTAAAGTTAATTGGGGGGATTCATAGTCCAGTCTGTTTGAAGGTTTAAGGATACGTTAGCCATCTTTGAGGCTAAGATCAACTTAAACGGGACCGTTTAGATCCGACAAAAGAGTATGCGGGGCTCTATTGTTCTAGTTTAAGGACATTGCGGTCCATGGGTAGTTTAAGGACATTGCGGTCCATGGGTAGTTTTAAGACATCTCGATCGAGGTTAAGGACGTTGTAGTCCATGGATTTAAGGACCTCACAGTCCATTGTTAGTTTTAAGACATCTCGGTCAAGGTTAAGGACCTCATAGTCCATGGGTTTAAGGACCCCACAGTCCATTGTTAGTTTTAAGACATCTCGGTCGAGATTAAGGACCTCATAGTCCATGGGTTTAAGGACTTCACAGTCCATTGTTAGTTTTAAGACATCTCGGTCGAGGTTAAGGACCTCATAGTCCATGGGTTTAAGGACCCCACAGTCCATTGTTAGTTTTAAGACATCTCGGTCAAGGTTAAGGACCTCATAGTCCATGTGTTTAAGGACCCCACAGTCCATATCGATGTGTGGTTCTCGGGACCCGTCACCTCTTTGAAGACATTGAGGGATTACAATGCCAAGTATCAAAGGAGTGAAGAGATGTACCCTGGAACCGGAGTGGATTGAATAATCCTTGGCCCAATTTGGGATCAAGACCAATTAATTGTGTTATGAGCCCATTGGACCAGTTAATTACGAATTGAAGACTCATGGCCTAGCTTGGGCTAAGTCCGATCATGTCTGGAATATTGACTTCCTGTTGGTCCATTGAAGGAGAGACTTTGTCTCTGACCATTTAGCCAATTGGGCCAAATCCTAGTGTTAAACACTACGGACCAATCAGTGTTGAACACTGGGAATGAGGTTGACAAATTAGTGTTTAACACTAAAAGATAATTGGTGTTAAACACCAGCAACGAGGCTTTCAAATTATCATAAACACTAAAACAGATCAGTGTTAAACACTGGCAATGGAGATCTCAGATTAGTGTTAAATACTAAGGTAATCAGTGTTGAACACTGCGAATAAAGTTCACTAAGGCCCAACAGTGTCTCAATACTGGGTTCGAGAGTTCCAATTTAGTGTTAAACACTAAGGCAAGAGGGGTCACGTGGCAACACGTGAGAGCGCCTTCCTTTCATTTATTCTGCTGAGATTATCGCATCACGTGCCCTCACGTGAAGGGCATTTAAATGCTTATATGTTAAAGCTTCTGCCGAGGGTCACGTGGGTCACGTGGGGTGCTGCCTCAAAGGGGCTTTCTGTAGATCTTTTGGGGGGGGTCACGTGGTGACACGTGACCCTGCCTCTATGTATGTTGTTTAGAGGATCTGTTAATCTTTTCCAGGAATTAAATTCCTCGTAAGGTTAAACCCTGACAGTAATTTCAGAGGAATTAAATTCCTACTTCCTTTTGAAGATTTATATTCTGAATAGAGTTGGACTCTGAATTTTCTGTAGGAATTAAATTCCTCATGCATGTGAAGAACTGAATAGGGTTAAACCCTAATAAAAGCTTTTAAGGAATTAAATTCCCATTCTCTGTTAAATTATGATCAAGGGAATTAAATTCCCGCTGTTTCAACAGAACTAGGTTCTTAATTAGGGTTAAACCCTGTTTCTTTTTGTTCTGAAGGAATTAAATTCCCATAACACAGGGTCAAGCCCTAGTTTTATTTTAAAGGAATTAAATTCATATAGTTCTGTGAGAATTAAATTCTCGTGCTTCCATTCCCTCTCTATGTTTTGGATCCGCATGGCAGGATCTCAACCCATTGAGAATTAAAGTCTCAATTTCAAGGGAGATGTGCACTTTGCAGATCCTCTATCAAAGAGAGAAGAAATATATTCTTCTGTTTTATATATCAGAGTTAAATTCTGTTGAGAATTAAATTCTCCTTTCTTTCAAGGAGTCTTCCCTTTCTTACCTAGGGTTTTCTTTTGTAGAAGATCCAAGTTCCTCAAAGTATCAAGGCTCTCTCCCCCTTTCTTCCCTCTGCGTATATGTCTTTTTGTATCTCTTGGCTCCTATTTATAGGAGAAGCAGCCGAGTCAATTTGTTTTTGACGAATCTTCATTGAGAAATTTGATTTGCATCCATCATTCGTTCTGGACCTTTGGATTATTAGGTGAATTTTATTCACCATTGGATTTCAAATCCAGCGATTCTCCTTTGTGATTTCTGTTAGATTTAGAAGGGAAATCTTTCCAAATTCGAGATTTTCCCATAGATAGATGATATTTAATCACCTCTGAATCTTCAATTCGATTGGTTCCAGATAATCGCTTTCCTTTGGAAAGATTTGAATCTCTTTCAGAATTTAATTCTGTTAACAAAACGGGCTTTGAAAGCCGGTCACGTGTGACCACGTGACCCATGGTCACGTGTGGGCACGTGACCCCCTTGGAACGAGCCTTCCTCTTTCTTTTTGCGCTCTGTCTTCTGGTTGCTGCTTAACCGTCACGTGCCACCACGTGACCCCTGGTCACGTGTGAGCACGTGACCTTTGCCAGGATTCTTTTTCTTGGTTTAGCGGGAGAACAAATCTGCTGCTTTTGATTATCACGTGCCAACACGTGACCCTGGTCACGTGGGAGCACGTGACCTCTTCTAAAGCCTTTTCCTTGACTTGATCAGGGAACCAATGTGCCTTTTCCGCTTCTTTTATATGTCACGTGCCAACACGTGACTGCTGGTCACGTGTAAGCACGTGGCCTCCTTCTGAAGCTTTTCCCATAAGCTTTTCTGATTTTAAATCAGGAAACACCCACCTTGGGTCTATCCTAGGAGCAAAAACAGTAAAATAAAATAATACAATGGTGGCTACAACCGTAACCTGGATGTGCCCCGCAAAATAATATTACAACATATTACAGTTACATCGAATGAATTAAAATAATAACCCATCAGTAACCCCGGCTAATCATCACAACAGTCCAATACAGTTCACATCCACAAACAGTAAAAACCATTACAGAAATGTGCAACCCCCTGCTAACCGACATACTAGCAGTTAGGGGAGGTTTACGAACACATTATACAAACACAGATATAATAAAATTATCAAACATCATAAAATTTCGATCGAGCAAAACACTTTAGATTCTACTGCAAAACTTTTCTGTGCACCTGAGATCTTAGCAGAAAATAAAATATCCAGAAATATCACTATTAACACCAGAAGGTCATTGAAGAAATTTGGGCCGACTCGGCCCTAACTCGGCCGCGGATCCGCGGCTGATCGCATGGATCCGCCGTGGTTCCGCGGCAAGTTAGCCGAGTTACGCGACCAAATTTCTTGAGTACCCCTATAATTTCCTGCTTGTTATTCTGCAGGTCCCTGAAAAATTTTTAGGGCCTGTTTAAAATTCGACAGAAACCGTGTTAATGCGACGATGTTTCCAGTTCTTTTTGCGTTCGAAATTCTTGCGACTTTGATAATGAGTTAATTATTGTTTAGCGAGGCTTTGATACCACTGTAAGTCGATGTACAACACCCCACGATTTGCGGGGAGGCGGAAATATGAAAACCGATCTTGTTCTTTGCTTAAACATCGACTAACCGCATGAATCGAAGCTAAACGATAACTAACAACTATCATAGGAGTTCTAAACTACTATGTGAAGTGATTATATGTAACATTTTCAAAAGTATAAAATATTAATTTTAGGAATTTTTATAATTTAATATTATTTTATTGATTATTTTAATATTAAATGCAAATAAATAGGAAAAATGTTAGAAAAATTAGGAAAAATTTTGGAAAATTCTAAAATAGGGTAAATTAGTGAATTATGACATTTTTAAGTTTTTGTGATTAGTTTGACACTAATTTAGTGCTAATCGCGATTAAAATCGCTAATCGGGTTTTTTGGCAATTTTGTGCAAAACTTGCACATACCACTTTTATCTACACTTGTGTATTTTTCTAGCCTTGATTTTCCTTTGGGGTTACTATTGAGGTGAGAAGGTTTGGGTTGTGGTTTAAAAAGAAAAAGGAAAAAGAAAAGAAAAAGAAATTAGAGTGAGGATAGGTGAGAGAGAGGATGGGCATTGTTGACTACAACCCTTAGCCATTTCTCCCATCATTTTCTTCCCTCTTCTTCCTCCTCCTACTGCTGCAACTTCACCTCATTCCCTCCCCTCTTCAAAGCCCAAAAAAACCTCTAAAACTACACCAAAATCCAATGTCCGTTTCTTTAAAAAGATGCACAAGCTCGAGATCTACGCAATGGACCAAGAAAGCTTGGATTGTGGCCACTAGAGGGCAACTCAAGAAAGTTCTTGAGTTGCCAATTGAGGTAATTTCTGGACCATTAGCTAAATTGTAGCATTTCCTTTAACCCCAAGTTAAGATTATATCGATATTGTGTGATATTATGGACTTGATGAAAACCTAGTTAGGGTTTGAGAGAAACTTGAGTTGTAGTGTGAAATTGAGCTCAGTAGAGGACTTGTAAACACCCTAGTGCATGAATTGGAACCCAAAACCTGAAGCTTGAACCAGAAATACGGATTTTAGAAACCGATATCGGGGAAATTGTGTAATCTGTGCAGGTTAACTTGAATCTGCTAACACCCCGAGACTCCTAAAATGATATTGAGTGGACAGTGAGTGGACAGTGAGATGTGCAGGCACCATTGAACCAACACCCCAAACCCTAGCCCCTAATTCCTTTTTCCGGCCGCCAATTTTCCTCTTTTGGCCGCCAATTGCGGCCTGGGTCCCACCATTCTGGCTCGTATTGGTTCTGTAGCTCCTACATTGTTAGTTTAGGCCCCTGATATATATAGATTTGTATAAACTGATCTAGGGTAAAATCTGGAACACATTGCATGAGTTGCTGTTTTGGACCTTAGTTTCCGTATTCCGTATTTTCATTTCTAGCATTGGTGTGTTTCGTTTTGCCTCGACTATTTGGCGTTTATACGACGATATAGGGGATTTATTGATGGTTTTGAAGGCGTGCCATAGGTTCTCACCTATAGGCCCCTTATCGTATCGTTTTGGATTTCATGCGCCGTTTTAGCTTGGATATGGTTTTAATGCGCATACACGATATGTTGATGTGTAGGTACTCATGAGGACTTCGGGACGGCAAGCAAATGCATGGTGACATCCGCAATTGATGATGCAAGGTGAGTAGATTATATCTACAGGGGGAAGTCGGGTGGATGGCGTATAGCACCCCCGCAGTCCGTAGTTAGTATACTATATATAGTGGTTATATGATAGTTATAGTGGGTTGTAGCTTTGTGATAGGTGTATTATGGATAGTGTAGGGTAGAAGTGACTAGTGTAGTTCATAGTCGCGAACCCTAGGATAGAATTACACCTACACACACACCCTTGCATATTCCTTGTACTTGCGCGGTGCTTGATGATATGGGATGACTTTGGAGATAAGTCGATGATGTGGCTTGGTGCCGTGAGATCGGTGGTTTGATACGATTCATATGTGGAATCTGGCTTGTAATATCTTGCGGGCATTGGGATATGTGTTTACCCCCGCATGCATACTTTATTGATGGTATCGTTTCGTACTGACATAGAGTAGTACCCCAGACTATATGATCTGATGATAGCGATGCCTGTTATGTGACGAGATAGTGAGATGTTGACCTGTACCCAGCTTTTGAGGATGCCGTACGATGATTTACCGTACGAGCCGATATTGATGATAGATCCGCACTCATAACTAGAGGATGTTCTACGATATGTTCTTGAGGCGGGATCACCGACTATATACATTGACTCAGATGTAATTGCATAGTAGATACTTCACTGTGGTGTTGACTATTAGATTTCTGCATTTCCATGCTATTCGCATTGCTGGCATATGTTCATTGCTATATTATTATCATGCTGACAGGACACCAGCACCATTATCGATGATGCGTATGTTTCACGTACACTAATTGCCGGCTCACACACTTCATCATCGATAATTGCCATGCCACTACACTGTAGTATTGTTGCATTTATGATATGATTCTGGCTTGGCATATTGTATACTTATACCTGTACACAAACATAGATGATTCATTCTAAAGGAGCGGTTTCTCTCGACATATGCACATTACTATTCCATGTTGCATGATTTCGGATATGATTACCTTTCTTTACATGTCGCATACATCATAGATTGATTGCATAGCATATCACATTGGGATCATTGCATCGTAGCTTATCTATATGTGACATGACTTGATATTCATATTTGATACCTATATCACATTGGGATCATTGCATCGTAGCTTATCTATATGTGACATGACTTGATATTCATACTTGATACCTATATCACATTGGGATCATTGCATCGTAGCTTATCTATATGTGACATGACTTGATATTCATACTTGATACCTATATCACATTGGGATCATTGCATCGTAGCTTATCTATATGTGACATGACTTGATATTCATGCCCGATGCATTGAGAGCGGGATGACCCGGACTGACGGATTCCCGATATATATATACTTTGATATAGGGCTGACCCGGAATGACGGATGCCCGATGCATTGAGAGCGGGATGACCCGGACTGACGGATTCCCGATATATATGTACTTTGATATAGGGCTGACCCGGAACGACGGATGCCCGATGGGTTGATATAGGGCTGACCCGGAATGACGGATGCCCGATGCATTGAGAGCGGGATGACCTGGACTGACGGATTCCCGATATATATGTACTTTGATATAGGGCTGACCCGGAATGACGGATGCCCGATGGGTTGATATAGGGCTGACCCGGAATGACGGATGCCCGGTGCATTGAGAGAGGGATGATCCGGACTGACGGATTCCCGATATATACTTTGAGAGAGGGCTGACCCGGAATGACGGATGCCCGACACAGGAGGATTTACGTGTCGATGCTAGGCACGGGTTTCATGATGTTTTTCCATGATTTTGTTTATATCCTCATATTGCATACATGATGCTTATTGTCATTGGGTGACGGGTGGACGGGTTCCACATATATACAGACATAGATCATATATACAGACATAGATCATATACAGATATAGATCATATACAGACTGGATTTACACTGATCATACTTCATTTGTATATATAACAGGGTATGAGGGCGCTGTTATATATACCCTTACACCAATATTAGTGGTATGGGACGCTAATATATGTGTATTGATATCATTGATACTTCATCATATTTACTTCTTGCAGACATACCTTATACTGATGACATGTTAGTACCTGAGTACCTGGCACTACATACATGATTAGATGTTACCTTGCTACCTTATCACACTCAGATGTACTCTTATGGTTATATTACTGATTGTTGACTTAGGTTTATGTCTTGCATTCGGTTTCTGCTTGTAGATGTTTCTATTCACGAGTTGGCAACTCACCCCCGTTGTGCCACAGTTCTTGCAGGTTCTGCCGTACAGGCTCTTTTGCGGCATTTCTGGCACACTTCCTTCTTGCGGGTGATTTGCTTTGGTAGGTGGATTCTTTCGCATCAAGAACCACCATTGTATTTATTTATTCCATTGTATCTAGAATTTCCATCAACCAAAACTTGTATATTGTTTCAGACCTAGACTTTAGTGATGTATTATTCGACCTTAGAGTCGCGCTTAGTAGTATTGGGGTTTCTTGTTGCTTTGAGCTTTCTTCTGGGTTTGATCCTCGCCACTTGGCGTTGTATATTATTGTTGCATGTGTGGTTGTGACCGTTTATTGACGAAGAGCTAGCTCCCGCTTGGGGATGCCTTTATCATTGCATATATATTGTCATTCTTGTTGTATCCCATTCGGGGCCAGTTTTACAAAAGAAACTCTGCCGAAATTTTTAGAAAAGACTGTACTGTTTTAAATTGCACCTTCGGCTTAGTTATTCAAAAACTTTGATTGTTAAACATGTAGTTCCTTATTTATACTTAAAAAGGGTTTTAGATTTCTGGGTTTTCGGCTTACTTAGTCGCGTTACGCCTGTTGACGTTACGTGGTTAAGTGCCGGTCACGGGCCAAACTTTGGGTCGTGACATTATACCTGTAGAACCGTGTCCTTCGTCTTTACGAACTCCACCTCCTCCTCGGCCTTCTCCAAGTAGTAGACGATCCACCCGAGAGCTTTACTCCAAGCTTTGCCTATAAACTTGAGGCAACTAGGTTTCTTTAAGTGCTAATCAAAGTACCTAGATAATATAGAGTGAGGGTTATGGTTTAAGTAGTCTAACTAATCCTTGTACTCAACACATGAGAGGGGAGGATTAGGGTTTGAAGAGAGGATGCTTGAGGAGAGAGAAGGTGATAATGATAATTGAGATGAGAAAATGAGTTATCATAATATATTTGAAGCATTAAGATTTATCAATAAAAGAAAAGAAAATGATGAATAATCATGCTTCATAAATATCTAATGGTTATTCATCTCCATGAGTCATTAAGCATTTATGATGCATTAATGATATGGATGAATCACTCATATGACTCACTAATCTCATTCAATGTATATGCCACCTTAACCTCCTTAGTCACCATCTTCTAGAAGCTTCTCTCGCAATTACGAGAACGCCCCTCCTATCCGTGAAAACACGGAAAAACTTTAGACTGTATAAATCCAATAACCGGATACTAGAAACTGGCTTAAACCAAAGCCGGCTAGTAAAAACTGTCCGGATGTCGTACGTGCGTAAACACACGTATGCGTACGAACCCTTGTCGTAAAACCATACGACCTCTATATCGTTTCGCCTGGAGTAGGGAAACTCTCTGTGTGGGACTCTAGAGACTCGACTACTACGCTGGCAGTGGGTTTAACCACAGACCGCAAGCGGCACTAGCTGTACGTAACGGTCCCCAGGTAGATGTCGATAAGAAGGCCGATGAGGAAACCCATCAGAACTCCTACTGAGTCTGATGTGACAATCTCCATACAGTCCGGTCCGTTAGTCTAAGACTATCGCATATCGGGCCCAGGGGGCAGCAAGCGTCAGTCTCCTAATAGCGGTATAAGTCGTGTCAGAGCGAAGCCCATTACACCCTGAGAAACTACTGGAACCTACCAGCAAATCTCGCTTGCCCTGGCCAGGGACTTTGCGTAATGGCTCTCTGACACAGCACAATATCAACCCCCAATACCGGAAGAGACGAATCCTGTCTAACCGCCACTGCCTCCAAGTGCTCGGGACTGCACCCAACTGTTACCTGTTTGCACGACTCCTTTGAGCCGTGGTAGGGTAGCAATCTAAGAACAGTGGGACACACTCGAGGCGAAGCAGCAGTGTCAAGTCTGCGGACTATGCTGTACTCATGTCACCTGGGAACTGTTCACTGACGACTGGTATAAAACCAACAAACAGTTCCCTGTGAGTCCTGTCCGGTGTACCCGTAACCTAACGAGCACCTGCATACTATCTCCAGTACGACATACTGACGGCTGTGGGACAGACCATCTCCCCAACTGGGATGAGAAGCGTACACACTTGTCTACTCTGGAGTATCGATGCCCTGTCTCGATAATCCAACGACTAGGGACCTGAATAAGGATGTGCTTGTAGACTACCCAGCCCCCACTAGTGTGACTGCCATCACAACGCTGGTAGTCAAGCAAGATCCTAAGAGCTCTATCAATACGTATACTCACATATTAAGATAGAAAAACCAAGTAGCATACTACCATGTTTAGCAAGACTGTTATATACATGTGAATATCCCAAGCTTCCATTAAGTAATATACAAACTAGTATGATACAATAATGGCCCCTAGGGCATATACACTAACAGACCCCCAATAGCGTTATAAGTCGTGTCAGAGAGTAGCCCAGAACACCCTGAGAAACTACTGGAATACCTACCAGTAAATCTCTCTTACCCTGGCCAGGGATTTCGTGTAATGGCTCTCCTCAACACAGCACGATCTCACCCCTAATATCGGGAGAGACGAATCCCCTGTCGATCCGCTCACTGCCTCCGTGTGGCTCAGGACCGTACTCAACTAAAATATGTTTGCACGACTCCTTTGAGCCGTGGTAGGGCAGTAATCAAAGCACAGTAGGAACTCACACGAGACAAATGACGATCTCAGGTCGACAGACTAACCTGTACACATGTCACCTGGGAACTGCTATCCGACGACATGTATAATACCAACTAGCATGTTCCCGGCGAGTCCTGTCCGGTATACTCATAACTCAATGAGCACCTGTATACATCTTAGGTGAACCAACTGACGCCAATGGCTTGTGAGACCGGCCACCGCCCCTCGTCGGGGTCTCGACTGTATACACTAGTCTACTCTGGAGTATCGATGCCCTGTCTCGAAACTCCCATGACTAGGGACACTTTAAGGATGTGCTTATAGACCCCAGCTCCCACATATATGATCGCCATCATACTACTGGCAGTCAAGCAAGAATCCTATGGGCGCTATCAACATGCAATAGTGAACTAAAGCATGTACACAATGATAAAGACAAACCAGATAGCATACTATCATCTCGAGCAAGACCGTCCTACCGGTATAGGTCCTCCCTCAATCATTGCAATCACGTACCTGCGATCCAATAATTGACTTTGAGGGCACTATATCCAACATAGCCTGTTGAGTTTGGAATATTTAAACACTAAGTTGAAGTCCCGTTACTAACACTTGATTCGGACCCGTGGTTCCTTACCCCTGAATTACAGCCTGTTGGGTTCGAGAACACTCTTGAGATTGGTTGACATTCACCATTGAACTTTCGTTAGATTAGTTTACCCTTGTAGAGACCTTTTAGGACACTTACATGCACTTCATGTTTACTATACCTACACTTCACGGCTATGCTATACCATGCTCATGTTATTTTTCCATGATATATAGAACCGCATGTTACATAAAATTGCCATGCTTATATTAAATGACATATTTACACATCATATCTCCTAGTTCATCGCTTCATGATATCCATTTCTAACTTGTTGTTATACTTTTATACTTCACACCTTTTCTTGGGGACTTACCGAGCGAAAGTTCGCTGATGGGCATCCACACATCTTTTTCTTCTTTTGCATGTTCGTCAGGTGGTCTAGAGACTGAGGAGATTGAAGAGACTGTAGGGGATTACGACTAGATCACTACTCGATCTTAGCTTAACTCGTCTTTTCTTTCAGTTTATGTATGCCACCTATTTAAGCATTTCTATTCTTGAATTTTCTTTTCAGTTGAACTCATATATTGTGAATCTATCAAGTTTGAATGTAAATAAAGTTGTTGAAGTTTAAATCTCATGTTAACTTCTTATCATTTTATATTGTTGTACGGTGTTTTTCGTTACCCATTGAGATGGGAATACGCGTCGCTTGTCAGGTGTATACAGATTTTCCCTTTCTAGGGTAGGCCGAGGTTTATTGATTATGGGGATCCGAATCTCCGGCAGCCGTGGACTAAGCTATCGTTAATTACCCTTCGCCTTTGAAGCGAAGGAACCTCCAATTGACGGGTCAACTAGTCATGCGAACTCAATGTACAGTGTGTGTATGTGTGTCTTGAGGGGTTTTGGGTATATCGGGGGCCTCACAGAGTTTACGGGGGTCCCTCTACCTGGATAGCGGGCTAGGGTCAAGGGGCTAGCAGCCTCTTTACGGGGTGCGGGGCAGCGCCCCGTCAGAAATTTTTCCTAACGGGGGACATGTTTTGAGTGTGGAGTGTATGGGAAATGAGGGGTGAGTAGCGTCCTAAGGACGCGTGGGCGCCAGTGCCTCACGCGCCCGGCACGTGGGCGCTGGACGCCTGCAGAAAGAAGGGGCTTAGCCCCGGAATTAGGAGTTAAACTCCCGAAAGGGTTTTATTTATGGAGTTAAACTCCAAAAGATTTTGAACGGAGTTAAACTCCCGAAAGGATTTTATTTATGGAGTTAAACTCCAAAAGATTTTGACAAAGGGAGTTGAACTCCCAAAAATCTTTGGGGATGATCAAAGAAGACTCCTTTCTTCTTCCTTGAGCCCTGGATCCTCTCCTAAGCCTTGGATCTTCCCCAAAGTGGGATTTTTGGAGATGAGTCTCTTTCTTCCCCCTCTCTGTTGGCTGGATCTTGGAGAAAAGGTGGTGAGACTTAAAAATCTCCCATTTTAGAGATTTGACGGGAGATCCGAGTTCCCCTTCGTGGGTTTTATGGTAAAAACTATTTCTTTTTGGGAAAGGAAAAGTTAAACTCTTGATTTAATTCAAGAAAGAAAAGAAAGTTAAAAACCTTGAGGAAAGAGAAGGAGGCACAGAAACCCTAATTTTTTAGGGAAATCAATTATTGTCTTTCATTTCATCATCATGTTGCCTTATATAGGCTTACAGGTTTACACATAACTTTTTGGGCTTTACAAAATGGTATTTTGCCTATCCCATACCTCATGTGCTTATTTCTTTTGCATATGAGCCATGGGCTTTACAAAAATTTGGCTTTATGCCCATTTTCCTTACATTTAATCATAAAATTACATCAAAATTATTATTACATAATTTTCATTTTGGCATGAGGGAGGCCGGCCGCTGGGATCGACTTGGGCATGGGCCCACTTGACCTGGGCTTGGGCCCACCTGACTCGGGGTTGCTTTGACTTTGACTTGGTCAATCGGGGTATAATTTTTGACCCCAACAATTGCTTATTTTACGCTTGGCGTATTTACTCCAGAAAATTACCTTCTCGGGACAAATACGTCGTGAGCTTGTCACGTGCCTGTTTCCGTCTTCTAAGAAGCAGGGCGTGACAAATTACACTGAACGGACTCGCCGAGAACTCCTTGATGGTATTATACCTATCGTCAGATGGCAGTTCTCTGGTGATATGAGTACAAGGAGTCTGTAGACCTGAGATCCTCATTTGTTTCGTGTGAGTTCCCACTATACTTAAATTGCTACCCTACAACGGCTTTAAAGAGTCGTGCAAAATTGTTTTAGTTGGGTACAGCCCCGAGCCAGGCAGTGAGTGATCGGAAGGGATTCGTTTCTCCCAGTATATGGAGTTGATGTTGCACTGTGCAAGGTTTGCCATCACCGTAAGTCCCTGGGCAGAGTGGATGAGATTTACTGATAGGAGATCAGTGGTTTCTCAGTTGGTCTTAAGCCTGACATCGGCATGACTTATCGGATTATTAGGGGTCTGATGGCTTCCACCTTCTAGACCCAGTATGCGACACTTTTAGACGAAAAGACCGGACTGTACGAAGATTGATTCTTATAGGCTCAACAGGGTACGGACGGATTTGATTGTCGACCTCTCTTTCGACAGATGCTTGGGTAGTCGTTACGTACAGCTAGTGCCACTAACTTGCTTGCGATTATGGATTTTACCCAGTAATTCACTGTCAGCGTATTGTCGAGTCTTTAGAGTCCCACATAGTGGATTTTCCCAGTTCAAGCGAAACGATGTAGAGGCCGTATGTTGATACGTGCAGGAGTCCGATTAAATACGTGTACTGGATACACTGACTTTAATTGGATGTTTGATAATACTAGCCGGCTTATGTTTAAGCCGGGTTATTAAATCATGTATTGATTTAATAATATACATATACATAGAGACACACACACAAATACATATACATATACGTACATAGATACATACATACATACATACATATATATATTTATTTTCTATTTCTCTCTCTTTGATATTTGTATTTTTATACGAATACGCGTATATGTCTACGATACATATACGGGAGTAGTATTTTGTATTTATACAAAATACTTCTAGAGGGAGGACACATCATATATTTTAGGAAAAAAGAGAAAGAAAAAGAAAGTGATCATTCCTATGTCTCTAACACACTACACCTAGCAAGTTTAGCTTGTTAGTTGCTTCACTAGATATCTTGGAGTTGAGCTGGAGCTTGGATCGGGTTCCCTCGTACGGATCATCTTCGGTAAGGAAGATCAGCTCTCAAACTCGTTTTCAATGACCTAAGAGCTTAGAAGAGGTCTTCCACGATTGGATGGACATACTACAAAAGTTGTATGTTCATAACTTAGTAGCTAGCACTCTTGTTTGTGTTGCTAGTTTAGTATTTAGATGATTTCTAGGGTATTTAGCTTCTAGTACTTGCTTGAAAATTTTCGTTTTGCATTCTGTCTTGGCCGTGAGTGCAGCGGCACGAGCACTAGGACCTCTATCATGGTATCAGAACCTCCTAAGCACTAGAACTAGCCGTAGACGATGCAATAGTTTTGAAATCGAAAATTTAACCGTATTTAGTTTCAAATTTTAAGCCTCTGTTGATTTTCAAAAAACGATCCTTGAAATTTTTTTGAAACACACCATTAGGCAGAGTTTTAAACCAAAATGAGTTAGAAGACGAGACTTAACTAGGGATTTCTGGCTGCTTGGTCTGACCTTCTGGCCGCCTGGGTCAGCCAGACCCCTCCAAATTGTCTTGTTCTTCTTGCAGAGGCTTAAACGCGAGGAAACTTAATTTTTGGCACATGTTAATTTTGCCCAGATTTCTTCTTTTGCGCTCTATGTTTTCGGGCAACACAGAAAAGTTTTGGTCGAAACTATAGCTGTCACACCCCGCTTCTCAGTAGACGAAAACGGTGACGTGGTAAGCCCGCGACATATTTATCCAGAGAAGGTCATTCCCTAAATAAATATACTAAGCGTATTGAAAACAATAATATACAATACAAGAATAAATGGAGACTGCAAAATTTTTCAACAAACATTTTTATTTACGTTCAACTTCAAATGTGTACAAGTACATGGGTTTATGCTGGAAAGTAAATACAATAAGGAAAATGCATAAACAAATGGCATACATCAACTGAAGAAAAGTGAAGCCGAGCTAGTTCTGAGTAGCTATCTGGTTGGAATCCTCCCCAGTAGCGTCCACTTCCTCCGTCTCGGCCGTATCTGACGAACATTCCAAGAAAACAAAGGTGGGTAGAATGCCCATCAGCGAACTTGCACTCGGTAAGTCCCAAAAAATAAGTAAGAGTAAAGAAAATGACAAGTGTAGAATATATATGACGAGTAAGAGTATATGATCATGGGTAAATATATTCTATAGGTCTCTATATGGTTACTATGTTAACGTTAAGTTCCAAGTATGAATGTCAACGCACCCGGAGAAGTATTCATGAGCACAAGAGCGGGGCCCCAGGAGCAAGGAAATACGAGCCCATTTCATGTGTTAGTATCGGGGCTCTAGGCTGTGTATAAGTCAACCCGACTGATATTCGAGTAAAATAAAAAAGTGATTAATACGGGACTCCTGAAACTCTGTTAGATTCATACAAGAAACTATCCCAAACACCCCGAGTATAATATATTATAACTGGTTAATATACTTAATTGGTTTGATTGATTGATTAACATGTCTTGATCGAAACCTTAGATTGCAAAAGGTGTAGAATATATTCGAGTGAGTCGAGTAATATGTGAGTCATGACAATTGCAATCTTGGTTCGAGTTAAGTTGGTTCGAATAGTTTGGGTTTGAGTACATATTTGAGTTTAGATTCGAGTTAGGTTAGAGTTCGAGTTTGTGTTCGAGTTCGAGTTGGTGTTTAGATTCGATTTTGGATTCGAGTTCATGTCTTTTTCATAGGAATTGATTTAAACCGTTAAAAATCTTATGTTTGGGAGAAATTGGCAACTGCTGCACATGGGCGACAGGATTTGTGTCTTTTTCCAAGACAATTGTTATTGATAACTCTATTAAATTGTCTAACCTGAATAGGCAAGCACTCACTTTCTCCGGCTTCCTAGGGCTCAAAAGAAATGATACCGCTTAAACCTATATTAATTCTAGAGTCCTTAAAATATTGTTTGTATATCTCGAGGTTTTTTTTAATGAAAATACTTTAATATAGTTTAAAAATACACCTCAAGGGTGATTTGTAATATTTAGGGTTTTCATGAACATGTATTTTAATTGTTGTGGTGTTTTGGTGACCAAACCTACCTTTTTGAAAGTTTATGGTATTTTTAAGAAAACTAGCTCTTTTGGTAACTTGATGGTATTTTAGTAAGAATTATAACTTTTCATTTTAAAGAATATAGTTTCATAATATATTTTTATTGAAAGTACGGATTCATAATTTTTTATATATTTTTTTTCAAAAATTAGTTTTGTTTAGAAAAGTCGCATTTCTTAAAAACCGTATTTTTATTTCCTTTCGAGACCGAATACTCCGTGAGGAGTTTTGCATCTCTCTCTACTATCCCAAGGATATGTGATAATCCGCACCATCCATTAGCGGGTCCTCTAACGAGGGTTGTAGAGATGTAATTGCCAAGAATTTCAAAATACCAATTAAAAGAAACCTGTTTTTTTTAAAAGTGTGGTATTTTAATGTAAAAACCTATTCTTTAAATGAACCATAGATCTAGAATACCGTGCTAAGGAACCATAGTGTGCATGTGGGGTAGGTCGTTACCTCGTAAAGTTTTCCTAAAGGTATTTTTTAACAATTATTGAAAAGGTGTTAGACTAAAGTTCATGGTATTTTAATGAAAAGTTCGTTATATGTTTGTTTCATATGAAATTTTTGTTAAACTAAAAACTAAATGATGTGAATAAGGTTAAGATTAGTGTAGTATGTTAGTTTGATTTAATTTGCTTGTCACATGTATTACAAATATTAAAAAGAATATTATATCGAAAATAACTCCTCATTTGTCGATTTGTTTTAAAAAGGTGTTTTGAGATGGAAAAGGATAGAGATGAAGGGACTTACTTGTTGTGTGTCGTTAGGAAGGGGTTAAAGGAGAGATGGGGATTCCTGTGGCATCGCGGAAGTTCCGGAAACGGCTTCGATTTTCGATGGAAAAAGCTTGGTCGCTAACTCCACTTGGTACTTAGAGAGTTTGAGAAAGTTTTTGCTAGAATTTTCAGAATGGGGAAGAGCTAGGGCATGGGGTGGTATTTATAGTGAAAAATTAGGGTTTGAGAATTAAAAATATGGATTAAAATAATTTAAATGGTGTAAAATGGTGAATTGAAGGGTCTCTGTTTGATTGCAGGAAAATCAAACAGTGCATGGGAGTTAAAGGGAGTCAAAGGGACAAGTGTGCAAAACACGGGGGGATTTGGCTTCATCATGACCGTCGGCGTCGGCCATTTGATGAGTTTGGATGGTCGGATTTGGTTGGGTTGTCTCGAGATTCATGCCATGTGTCAAGTTGGGTGTGTACAACTCACTGAAACTTTTCATTTTTCCGTGTATTGCACGTGCAACTCTTAGGCTTCCGAAAATTAAAAAGAAAAATCAAGTTCCGGCCGGAAAGATCAAACCAATTGGAACCGGAATCGAACACACAGGCTATGTCATAGCAGTGCGGAGGCTTCACCAGTGAGCTACAAGTTGCTTCTTGTTTTTATTTAACAAAAATAACTTTTAACTCTTACACAGGCTGTAATACCTTTTACTGTGAAATACAAGAAATTTCTGTACAGTGATTTCAGAGTCGTTACATTCTATCCTCCTTATAAAAATTTTGTCCTCAAAATTTATATAAAGGACTAATCTTCGAATAGCTGAGGGTATCGTGTACGCATATCTTCTTCTCTTTCCCAAGTTGATTCTCCTGGAAAATCCTTTCTACACATCACTTGGACCAAGTTTACCTCCTTGTTTCGTAATGTTTTCACCTTTCGGTCTAGGATCTCAACTGGTTGTTGCTCGCAGGTTAGGTCGGTTTGTACTGTGAGCTTTGAGTGATCAAGTATGTGGCTGGGATCGCTCACATATCGTCGTAGCTGGGATATGTGGAACACGTTGTGCACTCTTTCCAATGAGGGTGGCAGTGTTAAACGGTGTGCCACTTCTCCAACTCATTCGAGTATGTCTAACGGTCCTATATATCTTGGACTTAACTTATCCTTTTTGCCAAAACGTATCACTCCTATATTTGGAGAGATCTTCAGGAATACATGGTCTCCAGGTTGGAACTCTAGATGTCGACGCTTTTCATCTGCCCAATGCTTCTGTCGGTCTTGGGCTATTCGTATCCTTTCCCTGATCGTGCGAACCACGTCCACAGTTGCCACGATCATCTCTGGTCCAAGAAGTTCACAATCTTCAACGTCGTCCCAACTCAATGGGGAATGGCATTTCCGTCTGTAGAGTGCTGTGAATGGTGCCATCCCAATGCTTTCCTGATAGCTGTTATTGTATGAAAACTCCACAAGGTGTAGGTGATCTTCCCATGAACCTCCGAAATCTAACATACAGGCTTTCAGCATGTCTTCCAGAATCTGAATTGTTTGATCGGACTGTCCGTTTGTTTGTGGATGATACGCCGTGCTGAAATTCAGATTCGTTCCCAGGCTAGCTTGCAGACTCTGCCAGAACTGTGATCGGAATCTTGTATCACGATCGGAGACGCTGCAAACAGGTACTCCATGTAATCTCACAATCTTCTGCATGAGTTTATGGGTATCAAGTATGGTACATCTTGAAGGTTTTAAATCTTACTTTAGATTTTTACTCATCTCCATGTACTTCCTTGCCAACGTCTCAGTTGACTAGCCAACTCTGAATGGAATAAAGTGAGCCGACTTGGTGAGTCGATCCATAATAACCCAAATTGCATTGTTACCCTTCATACAGCGAGGGAGAGCAGTCACGAAGTCTATGGTAATGTGCTATCATTTCCATTCGGCATTGGTAATGGCTGAAGTAGACTAGCAGTTCCGTGATGTTTAGCCTTCACTTGCTGATACACCAAACACTTGGCTACGCTCCTTGATACTTCGCGCTTCATTCTATATCACCAGTAGTGTTGTCGTAGATCCTTGTATATCTTTGTACCACTGGAGTGTATCGAATATGGAGAGCTGTGAGTTTCTTTCATCAACTCTTCTTGAACAGAGCCGACTGGTACACATAAACGGCTTCCATATCGTAAGGATCCATCTTCATGGATGATGAAGTCAGTTCGAAGTCCACTTTCTACCTGTTGTCGGATCTTTTGTAGCTTGGCATCATTTGATTGAGCTGCCTCAATCTGATTTACAAGAGCGGACTGGACTTGTAAGTTCATCAAATATGAAGTATTACCAGGCATAACTACTTCAATCTCCAATCCATGCAATTCTTGTTGTAGTCTCCACTGAGCAGTGATGTTCATTGCTAATGGCTGGTAACTAAATGCATCAGGAACTACGTTCACCTTCCCAGGATGATACTGCAGGTTGATGTCGAAATCCGCCATGAGTTCTAGCTATCTTCTCTGTCGCGTGTTAAGTTCCTTCTAAATAAATACATACTTAAGACTTTTATGATCAGTGTATATATCCACTCGTTCTCCCAAAAGATAGCGGCGTTAAATCTTGAGTGCGAAGATGACGGCTGCCAATTCTAGATCATGTGTTGGATAGTTGCGTTCATGTACCTTTAACTGTCTTGATGCAAAAGCCACAACTTCTCCATGCCGGTGTAGAACATATCTTAATCCTTTACCGGATGCATCACAACGCACAACGAATCCGCCAGATTGATCCGGTATTACAAGGATAGGTGCAGAGGTTAATCTCTACTTGAGTTCTACAAAAGCCTTCTCATATCCTTCTGACCACACGAATGCTTCGTCTTTACGTGTGAGCTTGATCAGGGGTGCTGCGATCTTTAAGAATTCTTCAATGAATCATTGGTAGTATCCTGCTAAGCCCAAGAAACTTCTTATATCTTTCACCGTTTTTGGTGTCGGTCACTCACCGACAGCTGACACCTTAGCTGGATCCACAAAGATTCCTTCGCCTGAAACGATATGTCCGAGAAATCCGACTTGATCTAGCCAAAATTCACAGTTGCTGTACTTGGCATAGAGCTGATGTTGTCGTAATGTCTCTAGGACAATCCGTAAGTGATCGGCATGCTCTTTCCGATTCTTTTAATACACCAGGATGTCGTCGATGAATATAACAATAAACCTGTCTAAGTACTCTCGGAAAACTTGGTTCATCAAGTTCATAAAGATGGCAGGTGCATTGGTCACTCCAAATTGCATTATGAGATATTCATAATGACCATAACGAGTCCTAAACGCCGTCTTCGGAATGTCGGACTCTTTGACCTTTACTTAATAGTAACCTGAACGAAGATCTAGCTTTGAAAAGACACAAGATCCACTTAACTGATCGAAAAGGTCATTGATACGGGGCAGTGGATACTTGTTCTTAATTGTCACATTGTTCAGTGCTCGATAATCCACGCACATCCTGTAGGAACCTTCCTTCTTCTTCATCAGTAGCACCAGAGATCCCCAGCTTTAAGTACTGGGACAAATCCCACCTTTCTTCAGGAGTTCGTCCAACTGAATGCGGATCTCCTTCAATCCCTCCGGACTTAATCGGTACGGAGCTTTTATTACTGGTTGTGCGCCGGGTTTTAAATCGATGCTAAATTCAAGAGCTCGACCGGGAGGCAAACTTGATATATCTTCCGAAAATACATCCTCGAACTCTCGAACTATCTCTGGCTTCGATTCTTCCGCTTGCAACGCTGCAACCTTTGCCTTCTTTGGTTTTGCTTGGTAGATGCTAGGCTCCAAGGTTCGGTCTCCACTCTTGAAATAGAACACTGGATGATCTGGTATTTCGAACACTACCCTCCTTTGGTGATAGTCGATGGTAGCGAAGAAAGTTCCCAGCTAGTCCATTCCCAAGACAACGTCGAAGTTTGGTATGTTCAGCACCTTGAAGTCCACATAAAATTCTCGACTGCAGACGATTACTGACACAGATCGTATCCCAAAGATGCTTTTAGAACGTCGTTCCTTGAACTGACATTCCAGCTGGATACGACCGGTTTAACTGGGATCGCATGAGTTCGGACGAACTGTTGCGACATAAAGCAATGTGATGCCCCAATATCGAAGAGTGCGAGTGCAGGTAGGGAGGCTACTAAGATTGTACCTAAGTCGTATGATATAGGTTTAGGTATAAAAAATATAAGATGGCTATGAATTGAAGGTCTTGAAAGAGAATAGGGAAGAGATTTACCAGTGATAACCCGACCTGTAGCTTCGGCCTCTTCGATCGGTATAGTGAATACTTGGCATCGCGACACTTTTCTCTGCGCCTGGTTAAACACTCGGCGTTGGGGTTGAGTGGTCTAGGTGCGGGGAGCTGGAGCTGGTAGAGCTAACCGGGTAGGAGGAGCTTGGATCGCCGGTTTAGCTGGAGGGTTGTTGGGTCCTCGGTTCTGGAGGCATGCTCCAATGGCGTGAGTAGAAGACCCACAGATCAGGCACAAGTTGTTTGCCCTGTGACAGTTCTTCACAAGATACCCTATTCTCTTGCAGTAGATGCAAAAGTCTGGCCTGCTGTTGGCGAACAAACCTACTGGCCTCCGAGATGGTCCGTTAAAAACTGGCCTGGAAGTGGCCCTTCCTGTGATCTGGTGCACATAGCGTTTTACACCGGCAATCTGCGGCCTGCCCTTCATCTTCACAACTGCCTCATAGCGTCGGGTAGCCTTCAAAGTAAGTTCATGGGTTGGGAAATCCCCTATAGCGAGTGCAGCTTGGATTTCACGGTCCAACCCTTGCTGGAATCGTCGTGCCCGAATCTTAGTAGAGGGAATAAGATGTGCAGTGAACCTATTACGACCTTATGTTAGCAGTGTAGTGAGTGAGATTAGAAAATTGAATTTGAGACAATGTCTTACCTGTTGAGCATGGTAAACTCAGCATCATATTCATCCACCAACTTGATCCACATCGAGCCCTGCTGTAGATGGATGAATTGCTGATCCATGTCAAAGCGGGCAGTCTCTGGGAAGTACTTGGCATCAAAGAGGTCTCAGAATTTTCTTCAGTTACGACCCGAATGTACGGAACATGACTGGCACTTAAATTACGCAACGTCTAGAGGCGTAGCGTAATCTAAGTAAGCCAAAACCCAGAAATCTAAACCGTTAAATAAATAGAGTGAAGGAAAACTTGTTTTAAAGAAAGTGATTTTAATAAAATAAGGTTGCATTAAACATTTTAAAAGCATCAAGCTTTTCCGAAAATTTCGGCAGAGTTTCCTTTGTAAATACTGGCCCCAAACGGGTACAATACAAAAATATGCATAAGTAATGAATAAAGGCATCCCCAAGCGGGAGCTAGCTCTTCGCCAATGGCGGAATCACAACCACATGCAATATATATCATCATAATATGAGATAAGTATCTGAAAACAAGAAATAAGAAAACACCACGTCGGCTCAAGTGAGCATCGACACCAGAAATAGAATACATACAAATCTCACAAGCTCACCATCTAAGTCCAATATACAACTTGTGAAAAACGGTAGATAAGGTAGATGGAGTGTACTAGATATAATAATAATACACAAGGTGGGAACAAAATATCCTCGCAACTTACCTACGAGCAAAACGCGAGTCAATACTAATGAAGCAAAATGAGAAAGTACGCCCGCCGCTACTGTGCTGACGGGTCAGACCTGCAAGATTTTGTGGCACAACGGGGGTGGGTTGCCAACTCGTGAGTAGTAAGTAACGTCTAATAAGACTATCATAAGCATGCACGCAAATGCGTCACAACCTACATATACCAATATAATGCGATGCACTAGTATGAATGCAGCATGAATGGATAATCAACACGAAATCCAGATATAACTGATATGAGAAGATCTGTATCCTTATCTCAGTAAAACTTTGGTATAATAAAGACGGGAGTGTCATCAGTGAAATCGATAGAAAAGTCCGCGTCAAGCATCGACACAATATCCTCAATATCTCGGGCTCCGTCAGTTCGGATCGACCCATATCATCAAAACTCACGACTACGATCGGTATCCTCCGGATATCCGCCGCGCCAGACATCACCGGTAGGTAGTCCGCCCCTGCCAGGTTCATCGTCATTCCCACAAAAACACTCTCGCCCCATGTTCATGTCAGAATTTTGCATTATTATATTCCTCATCCTTAATCATATTATGAATAAATCGGTGCTTTTGATCCATGTCTGCTAAATAGTTGCAGGTTACAGGTTCTCAAAACAATACAGTGAAATTCATGAAAAGACTCTACAAACGTGAGACTACGACCAACAAATAGATGAATCTGTATGATGCCGCCTACCAGTTTAAGGAACAAACGAAAATCAGCGAACAGTTCAATGCACAAAGTACAAGGGTGGTACAAGATTCAAGACTTCAACACGAAGCTAACGGTAAAAGTCCACAAATTCTGCACTGTTGGAAATCTGGAAGAAAATAGAAGATATTATGAGGAACCAAGTGAAGAAAACAGAAGGAAATAGCAACATGAAGCGGCCCTAAGAAAGTGAATTCAAGACCCCTCAATATGGCCGCGGATCCGCGGCCAAACATGGCATTCTGCCGCGGTTCCGCGGCCGTGCAGTGCACGTGTCGGTGGGTGTCGGTGCTTTAACCCGGCTTTCTTAGGGTCGTCTTGTAATTTCAAATGTGGATCAGATGTAAACCGTAGGGTTTCTCCTATCTATAAATAGGAAACCAGAAGCCTAATTAGGCATGCCTCTTTTTAATTTTTCTAGATTAAATTTTATTCCATTGTAATCGTTGAAGAGGTGTCAAATAAAGTAAGTTTTTTTCTATCTTGCAATTTTCCATTTGAATTTAATTTCTGCAATTTTATTATCTGTCTTTTATTATCAGCAAATTAGGTAATTAAATTAAAACTATAAAAAATGAATTTTATCGCAACTTTCCTAATGAGTGTGTAATTCCTCACTTGTTAGGATTATGATTGAGTAGGTTTGAGAGATAGAAATCTCTCACTCCTTTCTTGCCCATATAACATTTTAATTAGGACTCTATTTGAATCAAACACACACCGCTCACTACGGCACCCTATCCTACGAGATAGCGGTGATTTCCTAGTTAGACCGGTTGTGGTTGATTTACATAGAGGTTATGGCTAAGAGTTAAGAAAGGACGGACAAGGACCAAAAAGAAGAAACGAAGTGTCTTCCTAGTCATGCTAATCCCCTTTGTTGACTATTACCCTAACACCTATGTTCTTAACTAGGGCAAAGAAAGCAGTAAGTAGAATTCTTTTTCCAAACTAACCTAATCTTAACCCTAGCAAGACTTTAAATCAAATTAATTTCAATCTTAGATTTTCAAATCAAAACCTACCAAAAATAGGACTTAACTCGTAAGAACTTAAAGAAAAAACACGTTTTCCCTGTGGACCGACCCGTACTCAACCGGCTAGCTACCAAGCGACACCGTTATTGATTGCGGTATATTCTTGATCTTGATTTTAAAAACGCATGTTCCCCAATCAGAGCAAGGCTCTGTTTGAATTTTGAAAATTCAAATTTTTGAAGCAACGCTTCAGATCTCGTGCGCTGCGCGCAACGCGCCACGTGTCAGAAGTTGACACGCCAGCGCAACGCCCAAGGCAGTGCGTCCAATCAGAGCAAGGCTCTTTAAAAAACATAAGCAACACTCAGTTGCGCAAACACAACTGCGCAAGCGCACCCCTGCGTGATACGTGTCTGCGCAGTTGCGCAGACACGACTGCGCAGTGCGCGCGACACGTGTCTGCGCAGTTGCGCAAGCGCTGCTGCGCAAGCGCACCGCTGCGCGACACGTGTCTGCGCAGTTGCACAAGCGCTCCACTGTGTGACACGTGTCTGCGCAGTTGCGCAAGCGCTCCACTGCGCGACACGTGTCACTCACTGGGGGAGTTGCGCAAAACAGAATAAATCTTGTTAAAACAAGAAGATTTTCTTGTATAAGGCAGGGGCCTTTGGATCAAAGATCCAACGGTGGGGAAAATTCCCCAAATCACTCAAAAAAGATTTATGTAACAAATTTAACTAATTTATGAGCACTATAAAAAGGACCCCATACCTCATTTCAAAATCATAAAGATCTGGCTTAAAAAAAAAAGAGAAGAGAAAGAGAACTCTTGAGAATTCTGGAAGAACATAAAAAAAAAGGTAAAACCTTTAAAAGAGAAAATTCTCTTGGGAACAGATCATTGATCTAAGAACAAGATCATGGATCTTCAATAAATAAATAAATAAGTAAATAAAATAAAAAGAAGTAGTGCCTTGCACTTGCTATGAACCTTCTGTTCTTGAATCTAAAAGATTCCTAGTGCTTTGCACAAATGCAATGCATTACTTGAGGGGCCAGGCCCAAATCAAAAAGACCTAGCAGGCCTAAAAAAGGGCAGAGCCCAAAACAAATTGATGCTCTGCATCCTTTCTGGGCAAAGCCCAAATAAGAATAAAAAGAAATGCAATGTTGGACATTTTCAACTGGACTTAGTCCGATCGTGGCCATAAGTCCTCAAATCAAATTGACTGAGCACGGTTGCTCCCTAAATCAACTTATATCCGGCCCGAGGGTACATCTCCGAACTCCTCTGACACACGTCGTTGTAATCATTCAACGTCGTCAGAGAGGTGACGGGTCCTGACGACCATACACATGAATATGGACTGCGGGGTCCTTAAACTCGTGGACCGAAACGTCCTTAAACTAATGTCGGACCGAAACGTCCTTAAACTAACAATAGACCCCCACGTCCCTAAACTGGAACATGGACCGAAACGTCCTTAAACTAATATTGGACCGAAACGTCCCTAAACTAATATTGGACCACCACGTCCCTAAACTGGCGGTGGACCGAAACGTCCATAAACTAATATCGGACCGAGACGTCTTTAAACTAATACCGGACCGAGACGTCCCTAAACTAATATCGGACTGAGACGTCCCTAAACTAATAACGGACCACCACGTCTTTAAACTGGAAAATGGACCGCTACGTCCCTAAACTGGAACAGTAGAGCCTCCAAATGCTCTTTTGCCGGATCTAAACGGTCCCGTTTAAGTCGATCTTAGCCCCAAACATGGCTAACGCATCCTTAGATATTTAAATGAATGATAAAACTCCAAATCAACTTTGGTTTAGGGGTACATCTCTGAACTCCTCTGACGCCTGTCGTTGTAATCCCTCAACGACGTCAGAGAGGTGATGAGTCCCGACGACCATATATTAAATGAATCACCACGTTAAGTTGATCTTAGTCTCAAACATGACTAACATATCCTTAACGAACGTTTAAGTCGATCTTAGCCGCAACGCGACTAATGCATCCTTAAACTAAAAACACCAAACCCAAATCTAAGTAAATACGGATTTGGACTAATCCACGTCCTACGGGCGACGGCATTACTCAGTCTCCGTATACAATTCACGGGCAACCACAAACAAAACAAACACGACACGAAGTGAAATTCTGGAGAAGGAGAAAGTTGTTACCGCGATGCGGTAGCGTAATTAACTGCAGGCGCTTGCGCCTGTAGGGAAGAGCGTCCCCACAATCAAAAACCCCTCACCCTGAGGGGGAATCTGATGAAGTCTGCTACATCGGCCGCATCCGTCTAAACCTCCGATACACGATACCATAAATCAACTTGGCATCTTCGGAGGGGTGGAAGGATAAAACCAAATAGCATCTGCCCCGAATCTCAGGCAAGACGCAAGGTCTGCGCCGCCGTTCGGAGGGGAACAGATTCTGGCACGCCCGGTGGGACCTCTTCCTCTTTCCACTCCACACTTCGTGTGTAGTCTTCGCGAACCACTTGCGGTTTATTAAAAGGTTGCCTTCGGATTTCAAGTTGCTAAGATTTGGTCTTATGTCTGGCGCAGACTCAAGCAACCATGGATTCTAACTGCACCAACTGCGCGAAGTACCACAGCAACGGACGCTCCACCTCACCTAGAGGTGTGGCATATGGGCCCCAAGCGGCCTCTTTCCTCACTCTGCCAGTAGACCAGGTGACCCAAGCCACCACTGGCTTATTCTTCGGGACCACGATCCCACTGACAAGCTTCTCTATGCCGATACCTGCACCGGAGGTGAACAAGAAGTCGGTCTTCGACCGACTCACTACTACCACGACCCCTGTCAACGGGTCGCCCGCTACCAAACCGACAGCCTCTGTTTTCACCAGGCTAGATCAGGACTCTAAACTGGCTGTTCCAAGGAAGGCAATGACTGCTGCTCCAGAAGTCGTTAAGGCGGCTTCCCCTGTCAAAGAGTCAGTTTTTTCAAGACTGACGGTTCCCGTTCCTGCCCCTACGCGAAGATCTGTCTTTGACAGATTGGATATTACCCCGCAAGGAACAACTTCAGTCTTTAAGAGGTTAACACCGGCGGCGCCTCATTCAGACAGGGGGCAAAAAGAAGTTATCTCTATCTCCGAGCCAATCCCGACGGCTCGTCGTGCTCGACGTCGCCATTGGCAACGAGTGAGAAAGGCAGGGGGCAACTCCCCCTCAGGGCTAACTCCACCGGCTCCAGCAGTGGAAGTCAACGCTGTTGTTCCAACTGGGAACAACTTTGAAATGCTGAGGAGGGTACGTAAGAATTCTCCAACCGCTACACTGAAGAGATCTCCTCCACCTGCGGAGAGAGTTCCAGAAACGAAGCAAGAATAGCCCCCTCAACGGCTATCTTCAAAAATTTATAAATTTTGGCGGAGGGTTCAAGACTCCGTGATTGACCCAGGTCACTCCTCTCGTCCCCAGAAAAAGGCGAAGGTGGAAAAAGACAAGGACTGTCCCATTAAACAATAGGGGACAACAGCTGCTAGTGTGCCCCCTTCAACGGTTCCTTCAACCTCAACGACCCACAAAAGAAGGAGGCCAGAGAAAACTCCCGCGTCAGCGGCAAAAGTTAAAAATGGTGAAACTAAATGCCCCAAGTCAGGGGGCATAACAGTTCATACGGTTTACATGGCATCGGGAAAAGAAGACAGCCGTACGTCCACGGGTCATAGACCGCTTACACGGTCAGTGACCAAGGCTCAGGAGCAGCAACAGAAGCTCTAGGAGATGATGAACGCTATGGCCGCACTTACAGGGCCAAATGAAAGACCTGGAACCTCTTCAGAAGAACGTCAAGAACAAGAAACGGACGCCGAATTCCTTCGGCGCGTACTAGAGAAGAAAGATAGAGAAGCTGCGGAGCAGGCAACCAACATAAAGAAAATGGCCCTCCTGTTCCAGGATATGGTGGGTATGATGATTCAACAAGATCCACCTGCTGGAGATCTCCCGATCATTCTTGAAGACGATAGGGGAGAGACATCAAATCCTCTACCGGCTTTATCCCCAGCTAAAGAGGATACCATATCAAAAGTTGATTTGGATGAATACATCGCCCAGCAAATACGGGTGCATCAGGCGACTGAAGCAGCCGGTCAGGTCGTAAAGACGGGGCGGCTATATCCAGGTTGGTACGATCAGATTAAGTACCCGACAGGCTATACAATTCCTAAATTCCATGTCTACAAGGGAACGGGCAATCCTCATCAGCATGTTGCCCAGTTCAGAGCGCTCTGCGGCAACACCGGCGGCGATGACAAGTTGTTGCTTTGCCAATTTGTTGGAAGCTTATCAGATACGTCGTTCGGGTGGTATTCTGAGCTCCCCAATGACTCTATTAAAACCTTCGCGGAGATGGAGCTGCTGTTTACCCAACGTTTTGCAAGTGCCAGTGAACGTACCCCGATGACGGCACTGATTAACGCCAGGGTAAAACCCGGCGAGACATGGGTTCAGTACGCTATACGGTGGCGTAATCTATGGTCGAAGTGCGAACAGCGCATAGAAGAAGCTCCTGCGGTAGGAATGTTTGTTGGAACCCTTGATCCACAAGCAACCATCTCACAGTTTATGATATTCTTCAAGCCGACTACCTTCCAGGCTTTGATCGACAAACTAGCGCAGATGGACCAGATGGGCCATAAACCCTCTCTCCCAAAGCCGGACTCCCGAAATGACAAAGGAAAGGGAAAAGCGATCGTTGTCGCTAATGCTCAACAACAACCGAGAGACTCGAAGCCGGTTGCTCGTCCAAACAATACGCGCCCGTACGTACCCCTTGAGGATAGGATGGGACGTCCTTATTCCTTCCCCTTCGATAAAACGAAGAGGTTATTCGAGCTGGCGTTGCGCAACAGACTCATAAATCTGCCAGATCCAAAACGTCCGTTGCAACCGAATGACGTCAACGAGCCCAACTACTGCCCTTACCATCGAGTGCTAGGCCATCCCATCGAGGATTGCTACGTTTTCAAAAATTGGCTTGAGAACCAGTACCGTCAGGGCAAATTTGCGCTATCTGACAAATGGAAGGTGAATCCCCCGCAGCCCCACACCTCTAAGGGGACGAATACGCCGGGGGCAACATGCTGCGTAATTGAAGAAGCCCCTTGGGAGGTCGTATTATCAGCCAAGACAAAGAGGATGCTAAACGATCTTCAGACATGTCCAGCGGTCAAGTGGAAGAACCCCTTGGAACCGCAAGTCATTGAGGGGATGTTGAAGCCACGTCCGACTCCAAAGACCGATGGTGGTGGTTCAAGCATTCATAGCCAGCCGTTAAAATCTTCGAAAAAGAAGAGGAAGAAATCAAAGAAGCCCGTGAAGCCTGGCGACAAGCGCACGGACTTACAAAAGCAAATTGACGCGCTGAATGAATACAACCAAAAGGCGTGGACTCCCATTACGCTTCAAGAGTTCCTCAGTCACGTCTTTCAAGAAGAAGGTGAGGGAGAAAGTTCATCGGATGAATCCGAGGAATATGTAGCGAGCTGTCATATGATCTCCCATTCGATCACGAACGATGAAGAGACTTCTGGCACTAAAACGCTGGGGGCAAATACCGAATCAAGAGCTCCGGAGTTATCAGTCGAAATGATTGGCGCGTTCCTTAATGAAGCTCGATTGAAAAGTAAAGCTGATCGAGAACGCGAGACGGCTATATTTGAAAGGGCCAAGCGCCAGCGACTTGAGGAAAGAGCTGAAATGATCCCGCTGGAGCAAAATGCCTCCACCGCTGACAAAAGCCAATTCAAGATAAAGAAGAGGTTTGCTAAGACCATATCAATGGGCATGAAGCTACCATCCTCTGAAGGAAAAATTACTGGTGGAATAGAAATGCACCCCTCCTATTGCTTATATTATCAGAAGGTCTCGCATCCTACTCAAGAGTGCAAAGCTTTCGATAGATGGTGGCAAGGATACGTCGCTAATCGACAACGCTTTAAACGGGAAAAGCGTAAAATTCGTCGGGAGCAAAGAAATACGACCGAAGAGCTTGAAAGAACTGTCGGTAATTGTCACATGGTTAACACTGGCGGGTCACAAGTGCCTACATTCGGGAGCGATTCTGATGAGGAGCTAGAACTTGCCCCTCTCTTTAAAGAGTCAACTTCGGGAAAAGAAGAAGAGCCAATGGTCTGCGAAAATATCCGGCTGCGGAATCGGACGTTGCCTGAAAAGAACCTCGGACCCCTGAACAGAAAAGATAAAGGGAAAGAAAAGGTCTCTGAAGATATCGTCTTAGATGACCAAGTTCTGGAAGAGCTAAACGCCAACAACCCGCCGAAGAAGAGTAAGGTGGATTACAACGTCTTAGCACATCTGAGAAAGCTGCCCTCACAGCTCAGTATTCTCGACGCCCTTTTGTTATCAAAGGAGGCGAGAGATTCGTTGATCAAGGCACTACAAGATCCGGAACAATTCCAAGCTTGCCTAGCAGAAGAAAAGATGAAGGAAGAATTGGAAGAAGTACACACGGCCGATGTCACTTTCGGCGACGAGGACCTTCTCCTTGGGACATGTGAACACAACCGCCCCCTCTATGTCTCAGGATACTGCCATGATATTAAGATAGGCAAAATCCTGATCGACAATGGATCCTCCGTCAATCTTCTCAACGTGCGAGTGTTAAAAGAAATCTGCATGAGCGTCCAGCACCTTGCTCGTGACAAGATCACCATCTCCGGGTTCGATTCCCAGTCATCAAGAACTCTTGGGTCTGTGATACTGACGATACGCTTCGGGCTACTCGTCACGGACATTAAGTTCCATGTCATAGACGCCAAGACGTGCTACAACGCTTTGCTCGGCCGACCATGGTTACACGAGTACAACATCATCCCTTCTACACAACATCAGTATATGAAGTATTTTAAGGATGGTTTCGAGTATACCGTGACGGGAGAACTGAACCCGTTCTCTGTGAACGAAGTCCGCAAATACGAAGATGCCAAATACTTCTTGCCAGATTTCGAAGATACGGAGAACTGTCACAAACCAGAGAACAAAGCTAACGCAACCATCTCTGTCTTCGGCAGTGATACCGAGGAAGAAGAGGATATAATTTATTCGGGTCCGCCCCAATACACCAAGCCGGGACCATCCGCCCCTTCACTGATCTTTGGTAGTGATTCGGAGGATGAAGTCCATGCTGTATTCCCTGCTCGGCTTTCAATACAAGCTTCTGCTGATGAAGAGCGAAGTCTACAGATAGCCATGGTGCCGCTTGAACATTATAAAGAACTAGATGCACTCGCCAACGATAGTGTGGAAGAATTGCGGACATTTTATATCCCTCCCGGACGAAAAGGCGAGAGGGCAATCCTATTCTACCGTTCCGAAGAAAACAAGGTGGAAAGGGAACTTTGGCACGGTGCGGATCCAACGCTGGACAGACTTCAGCCCATCCGTCTACCCCGATATTATACGGAAGGCTTGAGGAGGCTGCTGAAACGCCAGGGGATACCCTTCGAACAGACCGTTAGGAAGGCCAAATTCTATGACAGGGTTTGGAACGTCCCCGGAACTCAGCACAAGCTACCTAATGGCAGGATGCAGACGATCGGGCTCGGATACACTCGCTCCAGGAAACGAGAGCTGCTCCGCGACTGTTACGTCGTGCATAATTTTGATGAAGAAGCAGATGCTCAAGAGAAAAACGCTAATCCTGAACCAGTAAAAGTTCCTGATAAAAAATCGCCCAGTCCATCATTTGAAGACCGGATGGGCAAACTTATAAGGGAAGCGGGTCAAAAAGTCCGAGATGATCACAATCGTGAAATGGCGATCTATGAGAAAGCCAAAATGCAGCGCCTCCTTCAACAGGCAGTAAAAGACGAAGATGCTGCCCCATGTCAACCTGATACAAAAGGGGCTCGACGCGGAGGCAGAAACAAGCCGAAAGGTCGAAGAGGCGCTCAACAGCAACAAAGCAGGGCTAAGAAGCCACGCAAACGAGAATCGAGCATTATTGACCTATCCCTCATGAAGAAAATGGGTCGAGCATACTCGTTTCCTCGGGAAAAGACGAAGAAGATACTCGATCTTGCCCTAAAGCATCAAATGCTTACATTGCCGGAATCTAAGCATCCCGAACAAGCGGGCGAAGCCTCGCACCCGGACTATTGCTCTTACCATCAAGTGATAGGTCATTCTCTTGAAGATTGCTTCACCTTCAAGAATTGAGTCGAAGATCAGTACCAGCTTAGTAAATTCGCTCTGTCCGACAACTGGAGGGTAGTGCCACCACTGAAGCACGAGCCCAAGGCCATGAAAGAAGAACCAGTTCCACATTGGGACTGGAAGCGAATTCGTACCTGTCACATGATAACAATACTAAAAGGAGAACCCGAGAACATGGACAGCCTCCCTTGGTGCCTCGAAAACAGCGATGATGAGGTAATCTCAGAATTTCCCCCAGCTCCGAAAGAACTGGAGGATGGAATACATACCACTGCAGATAACCACAAGAAAATCGAGTTGGGGACGGTAAACGATCCGCGACCGACATTCGTCAGCGAGCTGCTGTCTGAAGAGAGGGTGGCTGCGTTAAAGGACGTCCGTGTGCAGCATAAAGATTGCTTCGCATGGAACTATTCCGAGATGCCAGGACTAGATCCGGAAGTTGCTGTACATAGACTAGCGATATCCCCGAATGTCAAGCCAGTTAAACAAGCGCCGAGAAGAATGCGCCTCGAGCTCGAAATGAGCATCAACGCCGAGGTCAAGAAGCTTATCGACTCTGGCTTCATCCAGGAAGTTCAATATCCTGAATGGATCGCTAACATCGTTCCGGTGATGAAGAAAAATGGAACGGTGCGCATATGCGTGGACTTTCGGGATCTCAATAAAGCTTGCCCGAAGGATGATTTCCCAGTGCCAGTCACCGAATTGATGATAGACAATACATCCACTCATGAGGTTTTCTCCTTCATGGACGGCTCATCGGGGTATAACCAGATAAAGATGCATCCTGAAGACCAGAAACACACCGCCTTCAGGACCCCTTTAGGAATATTCTGTTATAAAGTGATGCCCTTCGGTTTAAAGAACGCCGGTGCTACTTATCAGAGGGCCATGACAAAGATTTTTGACGACCTTATACACGAAATCGTCAAATGCTATATCGACGATCTCGTGGTTAAAAGCAAGTCATACGAAGAACATCTCGAGCATTTGAAGACCGTATTTCAACGCCTTCGGCAATAGAATTTGAAGATGAATTCTCTAAAATGTGCGTTCGGGGTTTCCTCGGGAAAATTCCTGGGATTCATCGTCCGACACCGAGGTATTGAGATAGATCCGTCTAAAATCAAGGCGATCATGGAAATGCCTCCGCCAAGAACTCTTAAACAGTTGCGATCTTTCCAAGGAAAGCTTGCATACATTCGGCGGTTTATCGCTAATCTTTCAGGAAAGTGCCGTCCTTACAGTCACCTGATGAAGAAGGAAACCCCATTCGTTTGGGATCACAAATGCCAAGGCGCACTGGACGAGATCAAGCAGTATCTGCAAAACCCTCCAGTGTTGGCTGCTCCAGTTAAGGGAAAGCCTCTCATTCTTTACACGGCCGCCCTGGAAGGTTCTTTAGGCGCATTATGGGCACAAGAGAATGACCAGGGGAAAGAAAGAGCACTCTACTACTTAAGTCAGGTTCTGCTGGGGGCAGAAAGCAATTACTCCCCCATTGAAAAACACTGCCTGGCGTTGATCTTCGCAATAACAAAGCTTAGACATTATGCATTAGCGCATGAAGTCCATCTCATTTCAAAGGTGGACCCTCTCAAATATCTAATGTCAAAGGCCATATTGACGGGACGACTCGCTAAATGGGCTCTGCTCTTAATGGAGTTCTCGATAACATATCGACCCCTCAAGGCAGTGAAGGGTCAGGCCATAGCCGATTTCCTTGCTGAGCACCCGATACCTTCCGATTCTCCTCTGAATTGCGATTTGCCAGACAGGCATGCGTTTGACGCAATCGACGGTGGTGATACCCGTTGGGAGCTTTATTTCGATGGAGCATCTTCCATGAAGAAGCACAAACAAAGTACGTCAATGATCAAATCGGGAGTGGGCCTTATCTTCGTGACCCCTCAAGGGGGAGTAATGCGCTTCGCCTTCTCCTTAACAGAGCCGAGAACGAATAATGAAGCTGAATATGAAGCTTTGATAGCAGGCCTCGAGATCGCCATCGACATGGGAATCGAAAGCCTCCTCATATATGGGGACTCCCAGCTAGTCGTCAGTCAAGTGAACGGCGATTACCAAACATGCAAACCGGAATTGGTAAAATACGGTGAAAAGGTGCAACAGCTGCTAACCCAAATTCCTTCCTATACTTTGGAGAGCATACCACGCGCGGAGAACAGCAAAGCGGACGCACTGGCCAAGCTTGCTAAAGAATTGGCTGACGAGAACCTCGATGACGTTAGAATCGTGGTACAAAGCCGTCGAGTGCTTGCCCCAGCAGAAATACCTTTGGAATCATCCGAAGAAAAGGGAGCGAACGAGCAGACAACCATGCAAGTAAAAGATTGGCAAAATACCAAGGATTGGAGAGAAATCTTCATAGATTACTTCAAGACCCACAGAATGCCTGAAGAAGCGTCCACAAGACATCAGCTCGTGAAACGAGCCCTGTCTTTCGCCTTCGTCAACGATACCCTGTACAAGAGGTCATTTGATTCTTTGTGGCTGAGATGCTTAGGACCTGACGAAGCGAAAAGAGTCGTCCAGGAAGTTCACGACAGACTCTGCGGTTCTCATCAAGCAGGCCCTAAGATGAAGTTGAAGATAAAATGGATGAGCTACTACTGGCCCACGATGATCCAGACTGCATCGAATATGCGAAGCAATGCCACTCATGCCAAATTCATGGGGACTTCATCCACCAGCATCCAAATCCGCTACACCCGACAGTGGCTAGCTGGCCATTCGAAATGTAGGGAACTGATATAGTTGGCCCCATCGAACCGGCATCGTCTAGGGGACATCGTTTCATCCTAGCGACGACTGACTATTTCTCCAAGTGGGAAGAAGTGATACCGTTAAGAGAAGTAAAGACGGAAAATATCCTCCACTTCTTCAAGACGCACGTCATATATCGGTTTGGAACTCCGCGACGGATCATCTCCGATAACGGGCCAGCCTACAGAAGCCACAAGATCAGTCGCTTTGCGCAACAACATAATATAGACTGGAGATATTCCTCAGTTTATAATCCGCGAGCTAACGGTCTAGCTGAGGCCTTCAACACGACCTTGACGAAGATCATGAAGAAAACGGTGTCACGAAATAAGAAAGACTGGCACGAAAGACTGCAAGAGGCTCTTTGGGCGTATCGAACTACATTTAAGACGGCCACAAACACAACGCCGTACGCGTTGGTATTTGGAACGGAAGCAGTACTCCCTCTCGAGATAGAATTACCCTCTCTACGAGTGGCAGTCCACTACGAGCTGACAGACGAAGAAAATGCTCACCTTCGGCTTGAGGAGCTTGACACCCTTGATGAAACCCGACTCATAGCACAGCAAAATCTAGAAGCTTATAAAGCAAAGATGACGCGCTCATACAAAAGACTGACCCGACCGAGGACATTCCGCCAAGGAGAACTCGTGCTAGTGGTCAAAAGGCCTATGATCCCCAATCACGCCAAGCGGGGAAAATTCGAGCCAAACTATGAAGGTCCGTACATCATAGACAAAGTCTACCAAGGTGGAGCCTATTTACTCATGGACATGCACGGTGAAAGGCCTTTCAGACCGATAAACGGTCGCTTCCTAAAGAGATACTACGCTTAATGAGCCACAGCCTAGGTAAATGATAGATGACGACGACTATGTCCGCTCGCTATCTTCCTAAGCTCAAGCTTTATAAAAATAGCCAACTTTCTCAACAACGGACCGAAATGTCCTTAAACTAATAGCAGACCGAAACGTCTTTAAACTACTACCGCAGCATCTTTTAGGCTGACGAGATATAAAAAAAAACATATAAAAATAAAATAAAATAAAAACGGTATGTCCATAAGCAAAAAGGGCACGGATGAAAACCCGAAAGGGCTCCGTGAGTAAAAACAGTAGGGCTACCGGCGAGTGTTCGTGAAAACCCGAAAGGGCGCGACCTCGTAAAAAAAAAGAGAGAGAAAAAGAAAATAAAAAGAATAAAAAAAAACGGTATGTCCATAAGCAAAAGGGCACGGATGAAAACCCGAAAGGGCTCTGTGAGTAAAAACAGCAGGGCTACCGGCGAGTGTTCGTGAAAACCCGAAAGGGCGCAACCTCGTTAAAAGACACTTACAAGGTCCCCTCGACCTTGTAGGGAGAAACCACCCGCGTGAGATCCTTACGACTCACAAGGGAGCAACACACTTAGGGATCCCCACGATTCCTAGGGAGAAAATACACTCGCGAGATCCTCATGACTCGCGAGGAGAAATCTCTTATGGGACCCTCACAGCTCATAGGATTTGAAAGTCTTAAGTTACAGAGACCTGAACCTGTGCTTAAGCAATCCCCACAATTTCTGATATTGCCCTCTAAGTGGTTCAATATTGACCCTTTTATACAATCCACGGGCGCGAATAAACATTTCCCTAGCCAAGTCTCATCCGTGACTGGGGATATGTTCGCACGGTAAACAACCCTTGTAAATCCTCTCGATTTATGAGGAGAAAACCCTCATGTAGGATCCTTACGACTTACAGAGGAAACGAACACTTAGGAATCCTCACGAGTCCTAAGGAGAAAATACACCTACAAGATCCTCACGACTTGTAGGGAGAAATACCTTTGTGAGACCCTTACGGCTCATGAAGTCGAAAGCCTTAGTCGACGGGACCTTAACCCTAGTCACTAAGCCTCCTTTGTTCGACAACGACAGAGGCAAATGATGATTCGCTCCTGGTAATATCCCAGTTGCAGCGGTGCTGATGCCGAAATCGGTGTCCAATTTCAGGTTTACAGCGAAAAGCCAGTAGGCCGCTCATGCATACGAAATAGCCGAAATGATAGGGCAACATGTAATAAAAAGCAGCAAGTAAAATGTATGCATGCAAAATAGCCGAAATGATTGGGCAAATCGTAATAAAAAGCAGCGAGTAAAAATAAAATAAATAGCCGAAATGATTGGGCACCGCGAAAAATAGCCGAAATGATTGGGCAATCGCGACCTTCGCGATATAAAAGCTGAAATGATAGAGCATCGCGGAAATAAAAAAAAAGAAGAAATGATAAAACTTTGGCCCTACAGTTAAGATCACATCGATCCCTGTATACAATCCAAGGGCGTAAACAAAGAGGGAACTATACCTTCCTAACAGGCTCCGCCAGAAGACGAAGCCAAATCTTGACGGTTCAGTCCAACTCCGGAGAAACCAGTGTCTTCAGCAAACTCCTCGACTCATGGATACAAACACTCCTTGACGAGAACCTCCTGATCCGCGTCGACTCACAGAGCCACCAGTGCCTCCGTGGGAAATTCTCGACTCGTTTCAAACCCCAAGGAAACAAATAATCCTTGGCGCTTGGGAAACAAATAATCCCTAGCAAACTCCTCGACTCAAGGATACAAACACTCCTTGACGAGAGCCTCCTGATCCGCGTCGACTCGCGGAGCCACCAGTGCCTCCGTGGGAAATTCTCGACTCGTTTCAAACCCCAAGGAAACAAATAATCCTTGGCGCTTGGGAAACAAATAATCCCTAGCAAACTCCTCGACTCACGGATACAAACACTCCTTGACGAGAGCCTCCTAATCCGCGTCGACTCGCAGAGCCACCAGTGCCTCCGTGGGAAATTCTCGACTCGTTTCAAACCCTAAGGAAACAAATAATCCTTGGAGCTTGGGAAACAAATAATCCCTAGCAAACTCCTCGACTCACGGATACAAACACTCCTTGACGAGAGCCTCCTGATCCGCGTCGACTCGCAGAGCCACCAGTGCCTCCGTGGGAAATTCTCGACTCGTTTCAAACCCCAAGGAAACAAATAATCCTTGGCGCTTGGGAAACAAATAATCCCTAGCAAAATTCCTCGACTCACGGATACAAACACTCCTTGACGAGAGCCTTCTGATCCGCGTCGACCCGCAGAGCCACCAGTGCCCCCGTGGGAATCCTCGACTCGTTTCAAACCCCAAGGAAACAAATAATCCTTGGCGCTTGGGAAGCAAATAATCCCTAGCAAAATTCCTCGACTCACGGATACAAACACTCCTTGACGAGAGCCTTCTGATCCGCGTCGACCCGCAGAGCCACCAGTGCCCCCGTGGGAATCCTCGACTCGTTTCAAACCCCAAGGAAACAAATAATCCTTGGCGCTTGGGAAACAAATAATCCCTAGCAAAATTCCTCGACTCACGGATACAAACACTCCTTGACGAGAGCCTTCTGATCCGCGTCGACCCGCAGAGCCACCAGTGCCCCCGTGGGAATCCTCGACTCGTTTCAAACCCCAAGGAAACAAATAATCCTTGGCGTTTGGGAAACAAATAATCCCTAGCAAACTCCTCGACTCACGGATACAAACACTCCGTAACGAGAGCCTCCCAACCCGCGTCAACTCGCAGAGCCACCACTGTCTCCGTGAGAGAATTCCCGGTTCGTCCCACCTTGCAAGATGAAGTCTCGGGCAGCAAGGATTAAAAAACTTGCTTCCTGAACAATGGGGCCCTGCAAGTCAATCCAAAATGGTCTCTTGCATACTATCCACGGGTCTCACTCTCCAAAGTCGAGTTTCGACAAGGAGGGAAACAACCGCTTACGAATCCTCTCGACTCGTAAGAGGGAAAAATTCTCTTATAGGATCCTTACGACTTATAAGAGAAAACCACACTTAGGAATCCTCACGATTCCTAAGGAGAAAATCCACCTATGGGATCCTCTCGACCCGTAGGGAGAAAAGCCTTTATAGGACCCTCACGGCTCATAGAGTTGAAAAGTCTTAGGCAGTAAACCTGAACCTGCGGCCTAAGCCATCGCTATTTCTTAAGGAAGTCAGAATACTCGTTTTAGATATCCATCAATCATGGTTATTAAGACAGCCTGCTGACAATAAAAAAAGAAGAAGAAGGTGACAGAAAGAATATCCGGTCTACATTTGATCTGGCGTGCGTGACGCATTCATTTATGCATGGGCAGAAGACTCAGGACGAGAAATAAGACAAACTGAAATAGAAAAGGGAAGAGTTTCCATTCATACTGCTAGAAAATTACTTTTTTACAATCATAAGAACAATAAATAAGAAACATTATTCAAATTATTACAACGGTATAACCTCGGACCCGGGGCACGGATTGAGGAAATCGAAAGTAAGGCCATCCAGGGTTCTTCTAGCCTTTCTAATTATTCTTATGCGCAGTCTTTCGCGTTCCTCTGTGTCAATATCATCGGCAAGCCCCCCCGGCCTTCGATAAGCGGCAACTATCGTCATTTGCTGGAAGACTTGGTGTAGGATGTCAATGAGGCTGTTCCGCCGTTTCTTTGAGATCAGCCCTGTCAGGTACACTGAATGCATCTTGTCTTCGGCATCATCCAGCGCATTGAGTGGTAAGGCCTCATGAAGACCCAGAAGCGCTCTCCATAGGGCTCCTAACACGACTTTCAAAAGGGCTGAACGACGAGGCAACAGCTAACCACCGCTTGCGTTCAGACGACCCATGACTTCTCTACAACAGTTGGAATCCGCAATCTCTTTAGACATCGCATGCCTAATCAAATGAATTACTTAGACATCGCATGCCTAACAATTATAAACCCCGCATTTTAGTCTCAAAATCGAAAACTCTTTTCAATATCAAGTCGGGTCATTCAATAAGATTCCCGACATCCTGATCGAATGCTCGTCGCAAACTTTAGTAGACGGCCGCACCCCCGACGCCGTCGACGAAGTGCACCAAGGCGGAACACCGCCACCACGAGCACCCGAACGGATGCTTTCGGCGACGGGGTTCTCCTACAGTCACTTGGTCGGGGCTATGGGGTGTAGCTGTCTATTAAGTTTACCCGGCGAGTATCCGCGTACGCCACGTGATTGCGACGGACTTTTGATCACATCAAAATTCCGTGGCAACCGATCAAGTGAGACTAAACTGCTATGTTTATAACATTCATTCAGTTATCTCATAACTTATTGTGAATTCCAATTATTGTATCGCATTCCAGATAATTAGGAAATGTTAAACTTTCCGATCGAACATTCAAACACCCAAGTTTTCCCGATACAGATCAACACATGAAACAAGTCTAAAAACATTCAGTTCGTGCCTCAGTACCAACGGTCCAGCCGTAGAAGGGTCAAGCCAACGCCTTACATGTGGCACGCCGTACTGCCCCAAACCCGAAGGTTCAAAGGGCAGTTCAAGACGGTCACATAATCGAGTTAAGGTTTGTTGTCTTCTAGAGGGACCATCGCGTTACTTGCACTACTTAGAACGTCGTTAAACTACGGAAAAATCCAACACTTGGAAATTTCCCGACAGGGAAAAAATTGGGTATTTATATCCGGTCGAACTTTTTAACATATTCTAAAGTCATCCGGAAAGCCACATAGACAAAATCTGATACTCCGATCGAAACACCGAATCCCCAAAACAACCCCAGAAAATTCAACTCTTGAATAAATATTAAAAATTCCCAGAAAACTCAGCATCTGAAACAATGAATTACTGTGCAAATTTTAAAGGCTGACGTCATACTTTAGCCGCGGAACCGCCGCATAAACTAGGCTTATGCCACGGTTCCGCCGCGCATTAGAGGCATCATGAGAAAATTTTTGCGCCGTAATTCTTAGAATTCCCTGCTGAATTTTTTTAGCAATTTTTAATTTGGAAAAATCCACGTTTTCAGAAAAAGTCCAGAGAGCGAGGAAAAATCGGGGTTTCGGGTCGATCGGACTTCAAACTCCGTCTAGACTTCGCCTAAGGCTCTAGCTAGTCTCTGATACCAGTGAAAGGTTCCTAGGCACCCTAGTGAGGTCTCACAAGGCATCATCCATGCCAATTTCTAAAAATTACGGTGCCGAGAAACCCTAGAACTGATCGTTGGCTAGAAGTATAGGCGAAGCAAGAAAGTAAACGGAAATATAGCTAAAGGGAAGTGGCTACAACCTTTGTAGATCCGGTCCACCACTTCCTAAGCTCCGTGATGATCTCCCTCCACTGTCCAAATCGAATCCCGAACTCTAGCATCGGCTTCATCGAAGAAATGGACGGGCTTGATCGTCGGTTCGATGCCGAAGATGATCTACGTCGAGGCATCACAAGAACAAGCTCCAACTTCACCAAGCCTTGAAAACTTGTGAAGGAAACACCCTATACAACTTGGCAAGAGGTAGAGGATGAAAAAATAGGAAGTGGGTAGACTTTAGATTTGGATTTCTCACACTTTTTCATCAATCACCATTGATGGTCAAGCTTTTTCTTCATGGAAGAAGAAGATGAAGAAGAAGAAGATTATCATGAGAATGATAAATCAATAATAAAATCAAATTGATCTTATCATAATGCAACCTTGGGTTAGATTTAACTCTTGTAGAGAGCAAACCCTAGTTTAGCTAATGGTTAGGTTTAAACATAAAACAAAATGGTTACAAATTCAAAGCATCATGAAGCTTCCACAAAAGACAAAATTAGCAACCATTTCATTTTAGCCAAAAGAAATAAAGAATATAAATGAAATGAATAAGTGAATACTTTAAAACCATAACCATTAACCTAAACATGGTTCAAATCAAACATACACCCAAGTTTGCATGTATCATCAAACATGATACAAACTAGTGCACAAAACTATATCATATATACAATGTGCACTTCAAGTGAGAAAATCCATCTTAAATGAACCAATACTAGTTAATGTAAAGTAATATATCAAATATATAATTATGCATTAAATCAATGAATCAACACTTGATTTAACGATCCGGTCATATCGTATATAACCGACTAGTATCCCATGTATCGGCTTATCGAATCAATCCTTGATTCGATAACTAGGTTATATCGCATACAACCATTTGATACATCCATCGCCAGAATAGAATACGGTATCACATACACGTATTATTCTCGGTCCCGCACATATCTCATATGCGCTCCTATTTCGTTTCACTTGAGCCAGGAAACCTCTGTGTAGGACTCTAAAGACTCGTCAATACGCCGGCAGCAGATGATGATCATATCAAACACCCACAAGCCGCAAGCGGTCTGCTAAACGTAACGGCCACCCGGGTATTGAGCGATCAGAAGATCGACGAGCAAGCCCGCTCACACTCCTGTGAATCCAACTAGTAACACTTACCGTACAGTCCGGTCTGTTCGTCTGATATGTCGCATATCTCGCCTAGGGGTGGTAAACGTCAGACCCCAATAGCTCGATAAGTCGTGTCGATATGAGGTCTATAACAGTTCGAGAAACTACTGGTAACACTTACCAGTATATCTCAGCAACCCTGGCCAGGGATTTCCGGTTATGGCCAATCGAACACAGCGCAACATCAACTCCCTATACCGGGAGAGACGAATCCCCTCCTATCGCTCATTGCCTCCTTGTGACTCGGGACTATACCCAAAAACCACCGTTTTGCACGCCCTCTTGGACGTGGTAAGATGGAAATCAAAGCACAGTGGGAACCACACAAGACTCTATGACGATCTCGGGTCAACAGACTACTCTGTACCAGTGTCACCAGAGAACTGCCATCTGACGTAAGGTATAATACCATCTGGGAGTTCTCGGCGAGTCCGTCCAGTGTACCCAGTCTCCACTGAGCACCCGTATATCATCTCTGATGTCAAACACCAATGGATATGGGATCATCCATCGCCCATCTGTATGGGTCGAGAATGTACACGCTAGTCTACTCTGGTATATCGATGCCCCGTCTCGATACACCCACGACTAGGGACTTTGAAGGATGTACTTATGGACTACCATGTCCCCATTAGTATGATCCGCATCATAGTCCAGGTAGTCAAGTACACATCCTAAGGGCTTTACCAACATGTAACAGAGAGACAATCAGTATACACGTTAAGGTAAAGAGCAACCAGATAGCATACTATCATGTCGAGCAAGAAAGTCCTCCCTATATATGTCCCAGCATCCACTACAATATACATCCAATGTACAGTAATGGCCTCTAGGGCATACATATAACTAACACATGAATGGATGTGTCTTGAACGCTTGATCAAATGCAAATCGAATGTCCTTTCTGTCACTTCCCTCTTTCTTTTATTATCAGTATACTGCTTTAGTAAACATGGTTGATAGGTGATAAAGCGAGCATCCTGTATTGGTTTCTTCAAAAGGCAGCGATGGCTTAGGCCGCAGTTTCAAATATGCTGCCTAAGACTTTTCAACTCTATGAGCCATGAGGGTCTCACAGAGACTTTTTTCCCCTATAGATCGAGAGGATCTCGTAGGTGGATTTTCTCCTTAGGAATTGTGAGGATTCCTAAGTTCGTTTTCTCTTATAAGTCGTAAGGATCTTATAAGAGAATTTTCCCTCTTACGAGCCGAGAGGACCCGTAAGCAGTTATTTCCCTCCTTGTCGAGATTCGAGTTTGGAGAGTGAGACCCGTGGATATTATGCAAGAGACCATTTTGGGCCAACTTATAGGGTCGCAGTGTTTAGGAAACAAGCTTTGTAATCCTTACTGCCTAAGACTTTATCTTACGAGTCGAGCCGCATCGAGAAGTTCTCGCAAAGACATCAATTTCTTCACAAGTCGAGACGAATCGAGCATTTCTCGCAAGAACATCCTAACGTCACAGTTAACCTCTGCTCTTTACGACAGAAGTCCGTTAGGGTCTGTGGTACTTAGGGTTTTGGCCATCGTACCGTCACATAAGCTGATGTATTCCTCGATAGGCAATCGTGATGTTCGAGTAGCCCTGCGACTGCCGTGTCTCTGATCCCTTCGGGGGCTGGACAAGACGTCTTCAAGCAATCCTCCTTGGTAGTTTGACCGTCGGAAGAGCAAGCGTTAGGAATTTATCATGCCGCTTTTTACTTAAGGTTAGGCTCATTTTGGAGAGCCCTGATGGGTCATAACCACTCTGCGCTGGTGTGGGATGATCTCCGATAGTCTTTCAGGTTTTATGTTAGTTGCCGTCAAGACCCTGAAGCTAGGAATTTGGCCTTTGCTTCGTTTACTGGCATCGCGTCTGCTGTATCGAGACGAATGTCGCGGTGGAGCTGGGATTTTGCTGTGGCTCCGTTAGTTTGATTGTCGCGTCTGATCCCTGCTGGAAGAAGAACGCTGGGGTGACATCTTGTCTGCTGTATTGAGACGAGTGTCGCGGTTGTCTCTAGGTTGCTGGTGAACCGTCGAGGTTTGGAACTAAGGAATTTGCCGCGGCTCCGTTTGTTTGATTGTCGCGTCTGATCCCTATTGGAGGAAGAACACTGGGGTGACATCTCGTCAGCTGTATCGAGACGAATGCCGAAGTGGAGCTGGGATTTTGCCGTTACTCCGCTTGTTTGACCATGGGGTCTTTCGTTGACGTTGCGTCTGTATCCTGATGTACTGTGAAGAAACGCCTTTGTTAACTCTCGTCTGCTGTATCGAGACGGTTGTTGAGATGAAGCTGGGATTTTGCCATCGCTTCGCTTTGTTTCGACCGCGAGGTCTTTTGTTGGCGCTGTATCTACATCCTGCTGGACTGCGAAGGAACGCCGTTGCTGACTCTTTAGGTTGTAGATATTGCCGTTAAGATTTAGAGCTAGGGACTATGCCATGGTTCCGTTTCGTTGCGACTCTGAAGTCGGTTGTTGACGTCATGTCTGCATCTGGTTGGAATGAGGAGAAACACCGTTGGTGATCTCTAAGTTGCCGATATCGACGTCGAGACCCTGAAGCTAGTATTTTTGCTCCGTTTGTTGACATTGTGTCTGTAATATTGCGAAAAATGTCGAAATTGTCTCTATGTTGCCTATGAACCGTCGAGATTTGGCTTCACTTTTTGATGGTGCCTGTTGGGAAGGTATAGCTCCCTCTTTGTTTGTGCCCCTGGATTGTATACAGGGATCGATGTAATCTCACCTGTAGGGCAAAAGTTTCATTCATTTTTTTTTGTATTATTATTTCCGCGATGCTCTATCATTTCAGCTTTTATATCGCGAAGATCGCGATTGCCCAATCATTTCGGCTATTTTTCACGGTGTCCAATCATTTCGGCTGTTTATTTTATTTTTACTCGCTGCTTTTTATTGCGAGTTGCCCAATCATTTTGGCTATTTCGCATACATACATTTTACTTGTTGCTTTTTATTGCAAGTTGCCCCATCATTTCGGCTATTTTTGTATGCATTTTTGGCTTGCTGATTTTTTATCGCGAGTGTGGAGCTTGGAATCTGGTGCAAATCTTAGCATCAGCATCGCTACGACTGGAATATTACCAGGAGCGAATCATCATTTGCCATGAAAGGACTTGGAATTTGATACTGATTTAGGCATCAGCATCGCTACAACTGGGATATTTCCAGGAGCGAATCATCATTTGCCATGAAAGGGCTTGGAATTTGATACCGGTTTAGGCATCAGCATCGCTACAACTGGGATATTGCCAGGAGCGAATCATCATTTGCCATGAAAGGGCTTGGAATTTGATACCGGTTTAGGCATCAGCATCGCTACAACTGGGATATTGCCAGGAGCGAACCATCATTTTCCTCTGTCGATATCGAGTAAAGGTGGCTTAGAAACAGGGTTAGGATCCCATCGACTAAGGCTTTTGACTTCATGAGCCGTAAAGGTCTCATAAAGGTGTTTCTCCCTACGAGTCGTGAGGATCTCGTAGGTGCTTTTTTCTCCTTAGGAATCGTGAGGATTCCTAAGTGTATGTTCCTCTGTAAGTCGTAAGGATCATACAAAAGGGTTTTCTCCTTATAAGTCAAGAGGACTTACAAGGCTTATTCACCGTGCGAACATATCCCTAATCACGGGTGGAAATTGGTTAGGGAAATATTTATTCGCGCTCGTGGATTGTATACAAGGGTCAGTATGAGCCGCTTGTAGGGCAATATCGAAAGTTGTTGGAGTTACTTAAGAACAGTTTCAGGTCTCTGTAACTTAAGACTTTCAAATCTTATGAGCCGTGAGGGTCCTATAAGAAAGTTCTCCTTACGAGTCGTGAGGATCTCGCAAGTGTAATTTCTCCTTAGGAATCGTGAGGATCCCTAAGTGTGTTGCTTCCCTGTGAGTCGTAAGGATCTCACGCGGGTGGTTTCTCCTTACAAGGTCGAGAGAACTTGTTGCAAGTGTCTTTTAACGAGATTGCGCCCTTTCGGGTTTTCACAAACACTCGCTGGTAGCCCTGCTGTTTTTACTCACGGAGCCCTCTCGGGTTTTTCATCCGTGCCCTTTTTGCTTATAGACATACAGTTCTCTTTTTATATATATATATATATATTTTTATTTTTTTTATTTTTTTTATTCTCTTTTTTTTAAAACGAGGTCGTGCCCTTTCGGGTTTTCACAAACATCCCTGCTGTTTTTACTCACGGAACCCTTTCTGGTTTTCATCCGTGCTCATTTTGCTTATGGACATACCGTTTATTTTTATTTTCTCTTTTTTTTTATATTCTCGTCAGCCCAAGGATGCTGCGGTAGTAGTTTAAAGACGTTTCGGTCGTTTGCAAGTTTTAGAACATTGCGGTCCATCATTATTTTAAGGACGGTTCGGTCCGCCGTTAGTTTAAGGACGTTGCGGTCTGTTGTTAGTTTAAGCACATTTCGGTCCATTGTTAGTTTAAGGACATTTCGGTCCGTCATTAGTTTAAGGACGTTTCGGTCCGTTGTTAGTTTAAGGACATTTCGGTCCGTCATTAGTTTAAGGACATTTTGGTCCGTTGTCGCCGTATTCTAGGCGAATCTCTAGTTTACTGACTTTTCGGTCTACGGTGCTTTCTCTATGACTGAACATGATGCCCCCGGCGTATCCATCTTTCTCGGACCGTGCGGTTGTGGCGGGCTCACCTTCCAGTTTTCAGACAGTGCGAACTTGCCCTGTTGGTATTGGTCTTCAATCCATCCCTTAAAGACGTAACAGTTTTCGATCGGATGGCCCAATACTCGGTGGTAAAGGCAATAATTAGAACTGTTGACATCATCCAGTTATAGTTGGTGTTTCGGCTCCGGTAGAGTGATAAGCCTGTTATGCACTGCCACTTCGAACAGCCTCCTTATTCCATCTTAGGGAAATGAGTAAGGACGTCTCAGTCTCTCCTCAAGGGATGGGCGCGGACGCACGTTGCTTTGGCGAACGACCGGCTTTGATTTGCTCGACTGTTGTTGAGTGTCGCCGACGAAGGTCATTTTCCCCTTCCCTTTGTCCTTTTTGCTCGATCCTTTGTTTGCGGGGCCGAGATTTTTTCCAAGTAGCGTGCCATTGCACGGCTGAACGTTCTCGCAATTTCTCAATTCTTTCATTTTTAAAATGGATTCCTTGAGGAGAGGGTGGAGGACAACTTCTTCGTCAGAGTCGCTTCCTAAGGTGATAATTTGCGATCCCTTAGAGTCGACTATATGACAGTCGTCGGCGGCTCTTTTACGCTCATCTATCGCATTTTTCCGATGTCTACGAGCTTCACACTTTGTCCTATTGAAGTGTTGCTTTTGAGCGACATATCCTTGCCACCAACACTTAAAGGAGTCGCAGTCTTCGGTAGGATGTATGATCTTCTGATGATATAAGCAGAAGTTAGGATGCATCTCTAATCCACCGAAAGTATTTTCTTCAGAAGGCGGTAGTTTCATTCCTACCGATAGAGCTTTGGCGAACCTTTTCCTCGTCTTGAATTTGTTTTTACCCGCAGCGGATGACTTTTGATTTGACGGGAGTGCCTCGACTCTTTGGCCTAGTAGTCAGTGTTTGGCTCCTTCCAGTATGGTCATCCCATGCTCTTGATTGGTTTTAACTTTCAGATGAATCTCATTCAGGAAAGCGTCGATCAACTCGTCTGACGACTGTGGAATTTCTGGTTCAGGGTTCGCCCTCGGTTTCACAGCGCAAGGAGCCTCTTCATCATCCGCCAATGAGTGAGAGATCACATGACAAGTCATTATGCAGTCTTCGGATTCACCTGATGAGTGTTCTCCATCGTTTTCGTCCTCGACGAAAGAACAAGTTGCCCCCGGCGTGTCCGTCTTCTTTGGAGAGTGCGGCTGTGGCGGGTTCACCTTCCAGTTTTCAGACAGCGCGAACTTGCCTTGTAGGTACTGATCCTCGATCCATCCCTTAAAGACAAAACAATCCTCGATTGGGTGACTTACCATTTGGTGGTAAGGGCAATAATTAGGATTATTGAGATCGCCTGGCTGCGACAGACGTTTTGGACTCGACATATTGATGAGTTTGTTGGGCACTGCCAGCTCAAACAGTCTTCTTGTTTTATTCTGAGGAAATGAGTAAGGACGTCCCAGTCTCTCCTCGAGGGATGGGCGCGGACGCACGATGTTTTGGCGAACGACTGGCTTTGAGTTGCTCGACTGTTGTTGAGCATTGGCGGCGACGATCGCTTTCCCTTTTCCTTTCTCATTTTGAGAATCTGGTTTTGGAGGAGACGGTCCATGGCCCATCTGGTTCATTTGGGCTAACTTGTCGATCAAGGCCAGGAAGGTGGTCGGCCTAAAGAACATCATGAATTGCGAGATGGTCGCTTGTGGATCAAGGGTACCTACAAACATGCCTATTGCAGGAGCCTCTTCTATGCGTTGTTCGCATTTCGACCATAGGTTCTGCCATCGTATTGCGTATTGGAACCACGTTTCGCTGGGTCTTATCCTGGCATTTATCAGTGCTGTTATCGGGGTGCGTTCACTAGCACTCGCGAATCTTTGTGTAAACAATAGCTCCATCTCCGCAAATACTTTGACAGAGTCGTTAGGTAGCTCCGAATACCATTCAAAGGCTGTTTCTGCTAAGCTGCCGACGAATTGGCGAAGCAGTAGTTTGTCGTCACTTCCAGTGTTGCCGCATAAGGCCCTGAATTGAGCGATATGCTGATGTGGATTCCTTGTCCCTTTATATACGTGGAACTTAGGGATCGTATATCCCGGCGGGTAACTGATTTGGTCATACCAGCTTAGATAGGGCCGTCCAGTTCTAACAATTTGCGCAGCTGCTTCATTCGCCTGATGAGCCCGTATTTGCTGAGCGATATAATCATCGAGCGCGGCCTTGGAAATGGTTTCATCCTTGGCTGTTGAAAGAGCCGTAAGAGGATTAGATGTCTCCCCTCTATCATCTTCGACGATGACTGGATGGTCATCAGCTGGAGGGTCTGGCTGTAACATCATCCCTACCATATCTTGAAAGAGGAGCACCATCTGTTTTATGTTAGCTGCTTGCTCTGCAGCTTCTTTGTCCTTCTTTTCAAGGACTCTATGTAGGAAGTCAGCATCAGTTTCTTGTTCGTGACGCTGTTCTGATGACGACTCCGAGCTTTTTTTTTGGCCCAGTAAGTGCAGCCATTGCAGTCATCATTTCCTGAAGCTTTTGCTGTTGCTCCTGAGCTTTCGTCACGGATCGGGTGAGCGGTCGGTGGCCCGTAGAAACACGGCTTTCCTCCCTTCAGGAAGCCATATAAACAGTGTGCACCACCATGCCCCCAGACTTGGGGCGTTTGTGTTCAGTGCTTTTATGCTTCGCCATGTTTACAGGGGCTTTTTGCGGCCTCCTTTTCCTTTGAGTGATTGGAGTTGAGGGGGCCGTCGCAGTGGGCACCCAAGCAGCTGTTGCTCTTTGTGGCTTGACGGAGCAATCCTTCTCCTGCCGAACCTAATCTTTTTCTGTCGGCGTAGATAGTCTTGATCAATCACCGACTCCTGGACCTGTCGCCAGACCCTGTAAATTTTAGAGGACAGCCGTTGAGGGGGCTGCTCCAGCTTCGTTTTCGGTGCATTCTCTACGGACGGAGAAGATCTTTTCAGTATGGCGGTAGGAGAGTTCCTGCGCATCTTGTTTAGCAATTCAAAGCTATTCCCGGTTGGAACAGCAGCTTTGATTTCCACCATCGGAGCCGGTGGAGTAAATCCAGAGGGGGAGTTGCCCCCAGCCTTCCTCACTCGGCGCCAGTGACGATGTCAAGCGTGTCTTGCAGATGGAGTTATTTCAGCTATAAGGGTGACTTTGTCATGCCCCCTCTGGGCAAGGGAAGAAACTTTAAGGACCTCGCCTGGAGTAGCAACTGGAATGGCCATTCTTGTATGAACTGACTTCTTGGAAGGAGAAGCCTTGATTTCGTCCGCTTGAGCCGGGATGGCTATCCGCTTTGGGATGGCAACTTCGGGTATCGCGGGATTGCAGACGTTTTGGCCCTATCTGTTGAGAACTGAGATAGCGGAGTTGGGCGACCCGTTGAGAGGGGCCGCGGTAGTTGTAAGTCGATCAAAGACCGACTTCTTTGGGGCTTCTTGCAACGTCATTAGGGCATTGAAGCTCATCGGCGGGAGCATGGTCCCGAAGAACAGTCCAGTGGTGGCTTGAGTTACTTGCTCCACTGGTATCTTGAAAAGAGAGGCCGCTTAGGGCCCGTAAGTCACTCTTCCAATAGGGACGAAGTGAGAGTTGCAGTTGCAGTTGCAGGTAGTGCAGTTTGAAGCCATTGATCTTCTATTTTCTGCACGGAGCAAGACACCAAGTCTAAGTACCTTGATTCCACAAGAAACCACAGTAAACCGCGATTTGTTCGCGAACACGACATACGAAGTGTGGAGTGGAAAGAAGAAAAGGTCCCACCGGGCATGCCAGAATCTGTTCCCCTCCGAAAGACGGTCGCGACGTGAAGACGTCTTGCCTGAGATTCGGGGCAGATGCTAATTGGTTTTACCCGTCTACCTCTCCGAAGATGCCAAGTTGATTTATGGCACCGTGTATCGGAGGTTTAGACGGATGCGGCCGATATAGCAGACTTCGTCAGATTCCCCCTCACTTGAGGGGTTTTTGATTGTGGGGACGCTCTTCCCTGCAGGCGCAAGCCCCTGCAGTTAATTAGGCTACCGCATCGCAGTAACAACTTTCTCTTTCTCCAGAATTTCACTTCGTGTCATGGGTGTTTGTTTTGTTTGTGGTTGCCCGTGGATTGTATACGGAGACTAAGTTATGTCGTCGCCCGTAGGACGTGGATTAGTACAAACCGTATTTACTTAGATTTGGGTTTGGTGTTTTAGTTTAAGGATACGTTAGCCATGTTTGAGGCTAAGATCAACTTGAACGTTCATTAAGGATACGTTAGTCCAATTTGAGACTAAGATCAACTTAACGGAAAGAGCATTTAGGGGCTCTATTGTTCCAGTTTAGGGACGTAGTGGTCCATTGCATGTATGGTCGTCGGGACCCGTCACCTCTCTGACGACGTTGAAGGATTACAACGACAGGTGTCAGAGGAGTTCAGAGATGTACCCTTGAACCAAAGTTGAACCAAAGTTGATTGGGGGTCTTATAGTCCAATTTGGGACTAAAGTCTATTTGAATGTTTAAGAATACGTTAGCCATATTTGAGGCTAAGATCAACTTAAACGGGATCGTTTAGATCCGGCAAAAGAGCGTTTGGGGGCTCTATTGTTCCAGTTTAGGGACGTAGTGGTCCATTTCCAGTTTAGGGACATGGTGGTCCATTTCCAGTTTAGGGACATGGTGGTCCATGGAATTTGTGGCCGTTGGGACCCGTCACCTCTCTGACGTCGTTGAAGGATTACAACGATAGGTGTCAGAGGAGTTCAGAGATGTACCCTTGAACTGGATGTAAATTGATTTAAGAGAGCAGCCGTGCTCAGTCAATTTAATTTGAGGACTTACGGCAATGATTGGGCTAAGTCCAGTTGAGAATATTCAACATTTTTCTTGATCTTTGGCCTATTAGGCCTGTGCTAGGGCTTTGCCCATGTTTAATAATGCATAGCATTAATCTTGGTCTCTGTTGGACCTTTATTTGGGCTATGTCCCTTTTAAATGATGCATTACAGAGCATTAGGCTTTTAATCGAATGCACAACATTTGTTTTGGTCTAACAGACCTCTGTTTGGGCTCTGCCCCCTTTCGATAATGCATTGCAGAGCATTAGTCCTGTCAGGCCCTTTTGATTTGGGCTCTGTCCCTTTATTTATAATGCAGAGCATTTGTCTTTGTTTGAGCTCTGCCCTTTTTTTAAAAAATAACGCATAACATTTAATTAGGCCTGTTAGGCCTTTTTTAATTGGGCTTGGCCCTTCTCCAAATAATGCAGTGCATTAATTATCTGACAGTGGCTTGTCAGGCGCTTTGCACCAATTATTGAGCGTAGGCACATGTGGAGGTGACAAGTGTCACGCTCCGGTGAGCGCAAGCGCAACAGCGCAGTGCGCTGTGTCAGTGCGCTGCGCTGTTGCGCTGCTGACACATGGCGCTCTCTGGTGGCTTGCGCCAACCCATGAGCGCAACAGTGCAGTTTTTGCAAGTGCAAGGCACTGTTTTTATAAACTTGATCCAATTTTAGATTCAAGAAAAGAATCTTTGGAATTTCAGAACCAATGGTTCATAAAAAGTGCAAGGCACTGTTATTATTTTTATTTATTGAAGATCATTGATCTTGTTCTTAGATCAATGTTCTTATTCAGAAGAAGTTCTTCTTTTTTTTATAAAGGTTTTTACCCTTTTCTTGAGTTCTTCAAAGTTCCTTAGAGTTCTCTTTTTTTTGAAGTTCTTGATGTTGATGATGATTGATGCTGATGTCCTCTGAATTGGGGTCTAGGGGCCTTTATATAGTGCCCATTAATTAATTGAATTTGTTAAAGAGATCTTTCTCTGAGTGATTTGGGGAATTTTCCCCACCGTTGGATCTTTGATCCAAGGGCTTCTATTTTACAGAAGACAATCTTCTTGTTTTAACAAGAGCAGAAAGATTTTTCTAAAATTTTAATTCTGTTTGGTGCAGATACACCAGCGCTTGACACGTGGCGCACAGCGCAGTGTCGCGCAGCGCAACTGCGCTGCCACGTGGCGCGCAGCGCAGAGCGCAGGTCAGCTGAAACGTTACTTCTTTAATTAAAGTTTGAATTTTAAACAGAGCCTTGCTCTAATTGGGTGCGCTGCCTTGGACGCTGCGCTCCCTGCGCTGGCGTGTCTGATTTTGACACGTGGCGCTCTGCGTGCAGCGCAGGGGATCTGAAGCGTTGCTTCATTTATTTTAACTTCAATTTTCACTTTAATTATCAAAACAGAGCTTTGCTCTGATTGGGGGAAAACAAAAGTATTGCTTCTTTTTCCACCTTGGAATTTGAACAGAGCTTTGCTCTGATTGGGGTAAACAGTTACCTCCATAATCGAGCAAATAAATAATTTGCAAAATATTGTTCGAGAAATTTCCGACAGTGAGGAAAATATTTCGGAAAATTTTCAAGTTTCAAATATCATTAGGAAATTCCTTCTTCATGGAAAGATTAACAAAGTGTTTTGAAACATAAAAAAAATCAAATGACTTTAAATGAATTGATTCAATACATCCAAATTGAAGATCAAGCCCGCAAGAGAGATATACTTGATAATAAAGAAAAGAATGAAAAAATGCATAACATTTAAGTTCAGACATACCATTTTTCATAAACGAAAGCAAAATAAGGGAAAGAAGAAATTTTTTAACCCTAAAAACGATTACAACAAAAAGGGTCCTTGTTTCGTATGTGGAAAACCGTGACATCATGCAAGATTTTGTCTAAACCGGAAAGGACAATCACGAAATGAAACACACATTGTAGAGGATAACATAGTAGCCATGATTACCGAGATTTTTATGGTCAACTTAAATGATGGTTGGTGGATCGACTCCAGTGCCACTTGCCATGTGACTCCATATAGGAGTGTTTTCAAGACCTATGAAGCTACAAATAAAGAAACTTTGATATTCATGGGAAATTCATCTACAAGTAACATTATAGAAAAAGGGACCGTACAACTTCCGCTCTCATCCGGAAAAGTCCTTACTCTCCAAGATGTATATCATATTCCAGATCATAGAAAAAGTATTATTTCTGTTGTAAAATTAGATTACCATGGCTTTCGTATTATTCTAGGACAAAGTTATTATTTTAAAGAAAGGACCCTTTTTTGGAAAAGGTTATGCTAAAAATAATACGTATCTTTTAAGTATGAATATATAATTTGCTTCTGCTTATATTGTTGATGTTAATGATAATTTATGGCATTTTCGATTAGGTCATTTAAATAAGAAAACTATATATAGAATGACCATGCTTGATTTACTTCCTAAAACTGGTTCTTATAATTTATCACATAAATGCGAATGTTGTGTTCAAACCAAACTATACAAAAAGCCTTTTAAATCTGTGCATAGACTATAACTTTGTTAGAATTAATATACACCAATATTTGTAATAATAAAGATAACAAGGGGTGGAAAGTGATACTTCATTGCATTTTATTGATGATTTTTCAAAATTCACTTATGCTCTTAAAACAAAAAATGAAACTTTTGAAAAATTTAAAAATTTTAAATCGGAAGTTGAGGACCAACTTGGAAAGAAAATAAAGAGAGTAAAATCCGATCGTACTGGAGAATATTTATCATCCGAATTTAATTCATTTTGTGAAACTTATGAAATTATTAGAGAAGTAACTACACCTTATTCTTTACAACAAAACGGTGTTGCCGAACGGAAAAATAAGACTTTACTCGAAATGGTTAGTGCTATACTCATTCATTCTCATCTACGCAAAACTTTTTGGGGAGAAGAATTATTTACCGAATGTCATATTTCTAATAGAATTTTGCATAAAAATTATGTTTTGACATCTTATGAGATGTGGAGAAATAGAAAATTTACCCTTAATTATTTTAAAGTTTGGGATTGTATTGCTTATGCCTTAGATCCTTCACATAAGAGGCCCAAATTAAAGAGCAAAACAATTAGGTCTATTTTCTTGGGACATGCAAAGAACGGTAAGTCCTGTAGATTTTTGAATTTAAAGACTAATAGTTTATTTGAGGTCGTGACTGCTGAATTTTTTGAACATCTTACCATTAGAGATGCAGACATTTTGGAGTTAGAAAATGATTTGGATATTGAAGTTGAATAATCATATAATGATTTTGATGATAATGGTAATGATGTTAAAAATGAGAATAATGATCGAAATGAAGATATTATCAATAATACTCGAGATATAGTTAGGGATCAACAAGGTATAGTTAGTAATAAACCAGAAATTAGAAGGAGCAAAAGGCAAAGAATTCAAAAGGATTTTGGACTAGATATTTTTACTTATTTACTAGAGGATAATCCAAAAGATTATAAACAGTTATATCTTTGTCCAATTGTTATTTATGGAAGAAAGCAATGGATGATGAAATTAAATTTATTAAGGATAATAATACGCGGACTTTGTCTTCTCTTCCACCGAATACAAAGACTATTAGTTCTAAATAGATGCTTACAAAGCAATTTAAATCCGATGGTAGTATCAATAAGTATAAAGCAAAATTAGTGGCTAAGGGCTATAATCAAAACAAAGGTATCGATTATTTTGAGATATTTACAAGGATTATTTCTATAAGGACTATATTTGCAATTGCATCAATCTATAATTTGGAAGTACACCAAATGGATGTAAAGACCGTCTTTTTGAACGGAGAATTGAAAGAAGAAATTTATATCGAACAACCAGAAAGTTATATCGAAAAAAATTAAGAGGATAAAGTTTGTAAATTAAATAAATATTTATATGGTCTTAAACAAGCACCACGTCAATCGTATAAGAAATTTAAGGTTGCAATTAAAAGTTTTGGATTTAAGAGCAATAAAGTTGAAAGTTGTGTATTTATTAAAATTGCTGAAAATTATAAGATATTGATTACTTTATACATTGATAATTTATTGATATTTGGAACAAATATTGATTCTATTAATGAAACTAAAGAATTTTTGAAGAGTACTTTTGAGATTAAAGATATGGGTCCGGTAGATGTGATTTTGGGAGTTAAATTAATTAGAAAGGATGGTGTATTTATTTTGACTCAATCATATTATGTTGAAAAGATATTAAGAAAGTTTGGATATTTTGATTCTAGGCCTAATGTCACACCTATTGATCCATATCATCAATTGGTACCTAATAAGGGGGAACCGGTAAGGCAAGATAAGTATGCTAAAATAGTTGGCAGTCTAATACATCTCATGAATTTTACCAGACCGAACATTGCACATGCTGTTGGTATTTTATATAGATTTATAAGGAATCCTAGTAATGATCATTGGAAAGAAATTACTAGAATTATGAGATATTTAAAGCATACAATGAATTATAGTTTACACTACATTATAAATGTACTTCACATGTTTTAGAATGTTACGGCGATACTAATTAGGCAACAAACAAAACTAATTCTAAATCTACTAGCAGATGATTGTTTTCTTTAGATTAGGGTATTATTACTCGGTCATCTAGAAAACAATTGTGTGTCGCTTTATCTTCTATGGAGGCCGAATATATTGCTATGTCCGAAGCGGGAAAAGAGCTCATTTGGCTAAGAAGATTTTTACTTGGTATTCCTTTTATTGATATGCCAAATAAGACAATTACCATGTATTGTGATAATTGATCGACTATACATATTTCTAAAAATAAAAGGCTTACGGGTGCTAGCAAACACATAGCCATGAGATATAATCATGTAAGAAAACTTGCGAAGAAAGGCAAAGCTTTGATCGAGTATTTACCTGCTTCGCAAATGTAAAGGATCCTTTGACAAAACCATTGTCGAAAGAAAGGATTGCTAAGACCTGGGGAGATATGGGACTATTACCAATTTATAAGCAGTCTCGACTGTAGCCTACTCTATAAATGTGAGATCACAAGTTAATAATCCCATACTTAGAGTTGAAAGAAAATTTAGTCTCATATCTATCAAAGAAATATTAACGAACAAGGTTATATTTTGAGTGCACTAAATTTTTGAAATAGTGGGGATTGACTCTATTCATTTAAAGTCTCATATCTGGTCAGTCCACTAATTCCACGACATATAGGCTGGACTTAGTCCTTAACATAACTCGTAGCCTTTATATGGAGCGGTAAAGTGGTTGTGGACGCTCTTGATGAGTCTGCTTTGCGAGTATGGAAGACAGGGCCGCTTCCTGTAGGTTTTCGGTAAGACCCCGAGTGTACTCACTAAGCCAGAATCAGTGCATGGCCTATAACGTGTTGTAATACCTAGTTCTTTTTTAAATGTATTTTTTTAAAACCAAAAAAATTACTAATTTTTATTTAATTAAATATTTTTTTTCCTAGACCCAAACCTAACCCCTTTTTAATATTTCCTATTTCTTTTTCCTACCCTAAAGCCCAGCCCACGAACCCACTTCCCTTTTTCCCTAACCCTACCCTGCCCGACCCGACACCCCCGACCCGCCCCGACTAGCTCATGTCCCCTTCTTCTTTTTCTCCTCTTCTTTTCTCCTTCCCGCTCTTTTTCCTCGCCTCCGCGCAACGAGCCCCACTCCCCTGAGACCTGCTCCCCAAAGGCCATGATGACCACCCCCACTACACCGACATCCCCGCAAGATCTCCTCCCCCGAATCGTCCCCCGCTCCTCCCCGCGACTTCATCCTCATCCCCACGTTTTCCCCCTCCCTCGCACTCCCTGAGATCCCTGCAACCGCCTTCAATCCCCTCACCTTCCTCGCCTCCCTCTCTTCTCATAACCGACCCCTCTCTCTTCACTCCTCTCTCTTCTCTCCTTCGCACCACCACCGCCATCGCCGCCATTTTCTCCATCGTCGCCGACGGACCCCTCCAACACCCACCTCCAACTGCACCACCCTCTCTTCCCAACCTACTCCACCATCCAGATTCCCCCATGAACCCCCTGCACCAACCCAACCGCCAGGCTTTCACCGCCTCCGAGGGCTCGACTCAAGCTCCACCATCGTCTCCCGCCGCCTCGACTATCTACTCATCCTCGTCTTCTTCTCCCCTGACCCCCTCATCTCTTCGCCCAGCCCAGCCAACGAGCGTGGGCACTTTGAACCCCAGCTGCCGCCTCTGCTCCGTGCCTCCCTCTGCTCTGCACCACAGCCTCCGCCGAGCTTCTGAGCCGAGCCAAAAACCACCACCACTCCCCTACCTCACCCTAGCAGCTTATCTCCTCCATCTCCATCGAGATCACCGGCGAGCCACCACCTCGCAACTGCAACTACACCCTCGTCTCCTCCCCGAGCCTTCACCTCATCACCACTACCCACTGCACGCACCTTCTTCCCTTTACCCTCGACTCCCCGACGAGCTCAGTGCCACCACCAGCATCTGCTCCACCTCCAGCCACCTTGATCTCACCTCCACCGCTGCCATAGCCACCCCGTCATAAATCATCGAGGCCACGCCATGATCTCAGGCCAGAGCCGAGATGTGACCCGTGTTGTTGCTGCTACTGTTGCTTGTGTCATTGTCATTGTCATTACGCCATGACCATACCGTTGCTGTGCCCGTTGCCGTTGTCGTACCATTTCCGTCTTCAGGCAAGTTAAACACTTGCTTTACATGCTACACACACACACAATCGAAACTTAATTATATTTCGTGAAGTCTGATAAAAGTAACGAACTGTATTCGTGCGTTGCATGATGAACTGAACAAATAATGATCCGAATATCCCGTGGTTAATGTATATAGTTCGCAGGGATCGAATCCCGTTCATGTATGTGAGATAAACCAAATCCGCTATAGTTTCGAAATGATGTGTTAAGTGCTCGATGCGAACCTTATGCAAAAATAAAATCTAAAATGGCGGAACTCATTATTTTTAAACCCTAATATGATTAACAAATGGTCTGTAGAAATTTGGTGGCAAATCGATGTCGTTTTCACACATAAAGTGACGCCCTAACTTCAATACCGATACTTGCATTTTACCGAATACTTGACACCGTTAAACTCATAAGTAATTCCAGAAAAATCTAATCGCAGCGTGCCTGGGTTCATTGTGAAGGGTACTGCATAATATTTAACACGACAGGTAGGTTTACTGTTATATATATCCTCTGAACATCGAAAACGAAGAACTTACCTGACCGTGGACTACAGTCCAGAGCAGGAACTTACCCTTGACATGCATTTGTACACCTGAAAACTTAATGTTTAATTGTGATAGTGTGCGGAGCCAATTACCTCTATGTAGAAAATCGTTTTTTTCTTTCCAATGGTACTAGTTTCACTAAATTCCAGTATCATTTGGTATTTAAATCATATTTTAAACGGATGACATGTACGACAGATTTCTATCATTTTGGCTTGCACCCTTCATCAGTGATCTGATCATAACTCCTAACCCAAGATGGCTATTGTTGATCCGTCTTCTGCTCTGTAAATTTAACTCATAACCTTACAATTAGTTGAACAATAGCATCGCCTGATTATGCTTTCAAAAGGGAGTAAAACGTGTTACGAAATGGACTCCCAGTTCAGAAATTGGATTTCCAGCAGAGAACACTTAAAATGGAATGACCATAACTAGCAAACCTGAAACCCAACTAACATGAAACTAATTTTTCTGTACAGATAATTAAATATACTACTTACTCCTTTTATATCATTTTTTGTAATTATACACGTGTGATTTTATGTGATTTTTCTAATCCAGCCGACACCGGCAGCTCATATGTATTCGGTAGAGCATTAACTATATCCACATCATGTTGCATGACTGTTATACTCTTGTAAATAGCATTCATTTACATCAATATCCTAGTGACCGAGTTAAATTACCAAGTGATAAATGTTAGTGATTGAACTGTTGCAAGTACATTAGTGTAAAAGCGTGATTGAATAAGTGAAGTGATACATACTTGTACACAATCAGCGAAACTGGTTAATTATTGAATTGTCGATACCTATGGGACATATATAAGTGTAAATATAACTGGTATGGGATGGTTATGGAAGCACTTATATTATGTCATAAGTAATACATTGAGCACTGTCCATTTATCTTGGATACTAGTTGAGACATGCTTGATGGAGACCCTGTCTTCAGTTCTCGCGTAGACTTATCATGGAACGACTAGTATTTGGATTAATGATCGGTATTTGATGTAGACCACGGGGTGTGGGGTAGTTTGAGTGTGAGTTCGATCAACGGAATCTCAGGAGTCCCACTGCCGGCATATGTAGTGATTTCGGGAATAGTATGGATGGTGTTTCTGATTATTAGCGAGCGTGATTCGGGCTCGTGTTCCCTTGCCCTGGGGCCTATCCTTGGGTTGGGGATACTTCTGCGGTGGTTGATGCTAACACTTGCACTGACGATAGGTTTAGTGACTAAGACATTGGGACTTAGAGACTGATACCTTTAGTGACATGGACATTGCATTGATTACTGATCTGATACATCTGCTTTATCGTTACATGTACCGGTTATTTCATTCTCGCGTCATTACTTTGTACTTACTGCTTTATGTTTATCATCGTTGCACATTATATATGTTTATATTGCTATTGTGTCGCTCTGACGACCTGAGTATTCATGCTCAGAGTGAGGAGCGAACTTAGCTCGGATCAAAACCATTCTTACCTCGAGGATTGCGGACATATAGATCATCGACGTCAGCGATATCATTCCCTTTGACTCTATCTGGTTAGTTTTACATCTGTTTTAATAGAATTAGTGAATGTATTTCTTATTACTTATGATATGATTACTGATTACCACGCAATGCTAGAAGCCGAAGTGTGACTACGGCACGATTTCCTTGACCATGGGAGTATGGCTGGCCTTGTCACCTCTCGTATTCCATATTTTGGGATGCGGGGCGTGACATGGTTTTGTTGGTATCAGAGCCATGTTTAGATTGAGATTACAATTTCCGACTAGGGCTTGACAATTTAAGTCACCCATTCGGTCTAGATTGTAAACTTGTTATCCTCGACTAGAATCCCTATAATTTGTCAAGCTATATTTTTGACTCCATCCGCTATTGTTTTGGGTGACTTAGTAGAGTTATGTGATTGTAACTATGAACTGCAGCATAGTTACAAGTCAGCACTCTACTTGAGTGACTTGGAGTTCTACATTTGGTTTACGCTCGATCGATTCTTACCTCACCACATATTCTTGTTTCGTTGTCAATTCTGTATCTTATTCTGATACGTATACCTTGTACCTTATGCCGTCTGAAAATTTGTTGTTTCAGGACCATGACTTCCAACAACTCTCCTTCTTCTTCCACTACCCAGAGTCAGACCGTCGAGATTTTGGGTGTACTGCAAGGTTTGATGGAAGCCCAAGAGCGAACAAACGATCTCTTAGCTGAAGGACTAAGAAAGCAAATGGCTCAGGCACAAGCGGGAGCCCCTAATCGTAGGGGAATCCCTATTAAACAAAGAGGTGGTGTGCAGATGAAGCACCCATTTGTTCCTCAGTAACAGAAGCATTGGAGAACCCAACGTTGTGGTTATTGCAAGAGGCCGGGACACTTTCAGAGGGACTGGCGCCGGGCCAAGGGGCAATGCTTGATTTTTGGATCCGACGAGTATCTTATCAATGGCTACCGTCAAAGGAAAGAGTTACAAGAAGGAGATTCGTCAATACTCTCCACCTCTGCTTGAGTAACTTGGTTGTTTCGTAGTTCGAGTTTCGAGGATGGTACGGACCCAACACAGGATTCAAACTCGCTTTACGAAATCACGGCAATCTAAATAGCAACGCGGAATTGTTACCCTTCCTGGTTTCAATAAAGGCCTTGTTATTTTATTTAGCAATCGTTTATTTTCGTCTAAACCTTGTATTTTGTTGAACCCCTTGATTTAAATGAAAAATGTGGGTTGTGAATTATATATCGTTCCCTTGCCGTTCACTTCCATATACTACTTACTGCATCATCACTTTAGTTTATGATTTTAGATTTTTCCTACCGTCTATTTTCCACGTTCTCCACATCTTTAGTTATCTTATGTGTTCCACTATCTAATCATGACTCTCTCTTTTCAGGCCATTGCCAATCCTGGGGCAGCGTCGCCTCTTGATGGGGATACTCGGTCCTGCGTTTCTTTTAACTGCATACTAGTGAGTTCAGATGACGAGATCGATGGCCCACGGGTTATTTTCGACAACAGCAATCCTGAGGACGAGGTAGTCGCAGACGCAGCTCCAGAAGTCAACATTATCAGTGACTCGGACAATGAAGAAGAGGACCCCGAAGAAGACCCAATAGAGGAAGATCCTGAGGAGGACCCGGTAGAAGAGAATCTAGAAGAAGAAAATCATGAGGAGGGCCAGTGGAAGAAAACCCAGTAGAAAAGAATCCAGAAGAGGAAGATCCTGAGGAGGACCCAGTAGAAGAAAACCCAGTAGAAGAGAATCCAGAAGAGAAAGATCTTGAGAAGGACCCAGTGGAAGAGGATCCAGAAGAGGCGGATCACGTAGAATATGACCCCGATGAGGAAGCTCCCACCGAGGAAGAAGGACCGGGAGAAGAAAATCCCGTGGGGGAAGAGCTCGAAAACGAGGCCCCAGCCAAAAAAGAGTCGGAGGATGAAATCTCGAGTGAGGAGGAACTCGAGACTGAAGAACCTTTGGTAGCAATCCCTGCGAGGCACTATGGGAATGGATATCCCTATCTTAACGCGAGAGCTTATCGTAACCTGTTGTACTTCCACAATCGCGACTGACGCGACTTATTTTCGTTCTTCTGGCCAAATAAAACTATGTATAGCTTAGAGCCATTTTTATCTTTCAAGTGCTTTGTTAAAATTTTCTGAAAAATAAAGTTTCTAATCACACAAATCTTCTTTGAGTATTGTACCTTTAAGGTCCGTGTGATGCATTGATTGTTCCTTCTTATAATAATTCCTTTCCCTTCTTGAGATTCATTATCGTTACTTCATTCTTGAACCCTGTAGTAACCTGACCTCCAGCCCCATCGACACTATAGTTGAGCACCACATTCCCGACTTCTTTTCGTTTAGGCCGTATCTTGCCGCAAATCTATGCTCTGGCTAGTCCCTTATACATTACTAGTATTATTTCCTACTACTGTAATTATATTCACTGACTTTTGTTATTCGAAATTTAATTTTCTTTATTTTTGTATTTATCAAAATTGCATATTATTAAATACTTTTGTTTTACTTATTTTAAATGCATTACTATTCTTCACATTTTCAATAGTGCAAACTTACATCGCATATGCTATTTCATTTTATTTTCTCTTGTATTTTTTCGTATGAGAATTCTTAAGCTATTTTATAACTACCTGATTTATAGTTTTACTAATATAGTTCTGGAGCTTAATATTTATCAGCCAATCTTTCACCATTGTTATCTGTTGTCATTCTATTCTTCTTTGTATTGTATATATAGTTCACTACTATTAATTGTTATGCATCTGTTCTTACTTATGACTATTCTTTTTAGCCGCGCTATTTCTTAGATCTATAAATTATTTATTTTCATCTAGTTACTTTTATGTAAATCACTATATAATAATATTTGGTTTTGTTGCTTTTCGCATTGCATTTTATAGCTTATTGTTTGTTTTAATTTTGAGGACAAAATTTTATATAAGTAAGGTATGATGTAATACCCAGTTCCTTTTTAAATAATTTATGTATTTTTTTAAACCAAAAAAATTACTAATTTTTATTTAATTAAATATTTCTTTTCCTAAATCCAAACCTAACCCTTTTTTTAATTTTTCCTAATTCTTTTTCCTACCGCAAAGCCCAACCCACGAACCCACTTCCCTCTTTCCATAACCCTACCCTACCCGACCCGACACCCCCGACCCGACCCAACTCGCTCACGTCCCCTTCTTCTCCTCATCTTCTTTTCTCCTTCCCACTCTTTTTCCTCGCCTCCGCGCAACGAGACCCACTCCCGCGAGACCCGCTCCTTAACGGCCACGACGACCGCGCCCACTACACTGATGTCCCCGCGAGATCTCCTCCCCCGAATCCTCACCCGCTCCTCCCCGCGACTTCGTCATCGTCCCCACGTTTTCTCCCTTTTTCGCGCTCTCCCGAGATACCCGCAACCGCACTTGATCCCCTCGCCTGCCTCGCCTCCCTCTCTTCTCACAACCGACCCCTCTCTTTTCACTCCTCTCTCTTCTCTCCCTCGCACCACCACCGCCATCGCCGCCGCTGTTGCCATCATCGCCGACGGACCCCTCCAACACCCACATCCAACTGCACCACCCTCTCTTCCTAACCCACTCTACCATCCAGACTCCCCTACGAACCCCCCTGCACTGACCTAACCACCGGGATTTCTCTGCCTCTGAGGGCTTGACTCAAGCTCCACCATCATCTCCCGCTACCTCGACTCTCCACTCCTCCTCGTCTTCTCCTCCCCCGACCCCCTCATCTCCACGTCTAGCCCAGCCAACGAGCCCGAGCACTTCGAACCCTAGTTGCTTCCTCTGCTCCGTGCCTCCCTCTGCTCTGCGCCATAGCCTCTACCGAGCTTCCAAGCCGAGCCTACAACAACCACCACTACCACTCCCCTACCTCACTCCAGCAGCTCATCTCTTCCTTCGCCGTCGAGATCACCGGCGAGCCACCACCTCGCAACTGCGACTGCAACCTCGTCTCCTCCCCGAGCCTTCACCTCATCACCACTACCCACTGCACGCACCTTCTTCCCTTCACCCTCGACTCCCCGACGAGCTCAGCGCCACCACCAGCATCTGCTCCACCTTCGTCCACCTCGATCTCTCCTCCACCGCTGCCACAGCCACCCCGTCATAAATCATTGAGGCCGCGCCATGAACTCGGGCCAAAGCCGAGACGTGGCTCGTGTTGCTGCTGCTGCTGCTTGCGTCGTTGTCATTGCACCGTGACCATACTGTTGCTGCGCCCATCGTCCTTATCATGCCATTGCCGTCTTCAGGCAAGTTAAACGCTTGCTTTACATGCTATCTATACTAACTTATGTGTGTGTGCGCGCGCGCGCGCGCATATGTATATACAATCGAAACTTAATTATATTTTGTGAAGTCTGATAAAAGTGACGAACCGTATTCGTGTGTTGCACGACAAACTAAACAAATAATGAGCCTAATATCCCGTAGTTGATGTATAGTTCTCAAGGATCGAATCCCGTTCATGTATGTGAGATAAACCAAACCCGATATAGTTTCGAAATGATGTGTTAAGTGCTCGATGCGAACCTTATGCGAAAATAAAATCTAAAATAGTAGAACTCATGATATTTAGACCCTAATATGGTTAACAAACACTCTGTAGAAATTTGGTGGCAAATCGATGTCGTTTTCACACTTAAAGTGACGCCCTAACTTCAATACCGATACTTGTGTTTTACCGAATACTTTACACCGTTAAACTCATAAGTAATTCCAGAAAAATCCAATCACGGCGTTCCTAGGTTCTTTGCAAAGGTTACTGCATAATATTTAACATGACGGGTAGGTTTACTATTAGATATATCCTCTGAACATCGAAAACGAAGAACTTACCTGACCGTGGACTGCAGTCTAGAGCAAGAACTTACCCTTGACATGCATTTGTACACCTGAAACCTTAATGTTTAATTATAACAGTGTGTAGAGCCAATTACCTCTGCATAGACAATTGTTTTATCTTTCTAATAGTACCAGTTTCACTAAATTCCAATATAATTTGGTATTTAAATCATATTTTAAACGGATGACATGCACGGCAGATTTCTGTCATTTCAACTTGCACCCTTCATCAGCTCATAATTCCTAAACCAAGATGGTTGTTGTTGATCCGTCTCCTGCACTATAAATTTAACTCATAGCCCTACAATTAGTTGAACAGTAGCATTGCCTAATTATGCACTCAATAGGGATTAAAAAGTGTTATGAAACGGACTCCCAATTCAGAAATTGGATTTCCAGCAGAGAACACTTAAAATGGAATGACCATAACTAGCAAACCTGAAACCCGATTGACATGAAACTAATTTTTATGTGCAGATAATTAAATATATTTCTTACTCCTTTTATATCATTTTGCGTAATTATGCACGTGTGATTTTATGTGATTTTTCTAATCCAGCCGACACCGGTTGCTCATATGTATTCAGTAGTGCATTTACTGTATCCACATTATGTTGCATGACTGTTATACTCTTGTAAATAGCGTTCATTTGCATGAATATCCTAGTGACCGAGTTACATTACCAATTGATAAATGTTAGTGATTGGATTGCGGTAAGTACGTTAGTGTAAAAGCGGGATTGAATAAGTGAAGTGACGCGTACTTGTACACAATCAGCGGAACCAATTAATTATTGCATTGTCGACGCCTATGAGACATATATAAGTGTAACTATAACTGGTATGGGATGGTTATAGAAGCACTTATATTAGTGTCATAGGTAATACATCGAGTACTGTCCATTTATCTTTGGATAGCAGTTGAGACATGCTTGATGGAAACCATGTCTCCAGTTCTCGTGTAGACTTGTCATGGAGCTACTAGTATTTGGATTCATGGTCGGTGTTTGATGTAGACTACAGGGTGTGGAGTAGTTTGAGTGTGAGTTCGATCAATGGAATCTCAGGAGTCTCACTGCCAGCATATGTAGTGATTTCGGGATTCATATGGGTGGTGTTTCTAATTATTAGCGAGCGTGATTCGGGCCTGTGTTCCCTTGCTCCTGGAGCCTACCCTTGGGTTGGGGATACTTCTGCGGTGTTTGACGCTCACACTTGGACTGACGATAGATTTAGTGACTTGGACATTAGGAATTAGAGATTGATAGCTTTAGTGACATGGACATTGCATTGATTACTGATTTGATATATCTGCTTTATCGTTACATATACCGGTTATTTCATGCCCGTGTCGTTACTTTGTACTTACTACTTTATATTTATCATCGTTGCACATTATATATGTTTATATTGCTATTGTGTCGCTCTGATGACCTGAGTATGCATACTCAGAGTGAGGAGTGGACTTGGCTCGGATCAGAACCATTCTTACCTCGAGGATATTACGGACATATAGATCAGCGACGTCAGCGATATCATTCCCTTTGACTTTATCTGGTTAGTTTTACATCTGTTTTAATAGAATTAGTGGCCGTATTTCTCATTACTTATGCTATGATTAATGATTACCACGCAATGTTAAAAGCCAAAGTGTGACTGCGGCAGGATGTTTTCTTGACCGTATGAGTATGGCTGGCCTTGTCACCCATTGTATTCCATATTTTGGGAAGCGGGGGGTGACACGTGCTGCCTTAAAAGCACCAATTATATCCATACACTTGTGTGAGTTTATCTCAATTATTTTCTATGTTCTGAAATCAAGGTTTAAACCTTTCAGTCATTTTAAACAATTGTTATATTCTCAACTGAAGATTCAAGGGTCATCCATCTATCAGTATACAAAGTGTACATACCCAAGATTTATTTTTATTTTTATTATTAAAAAGTTTATTTTTTATTATTTTAAATTAAGTAGGGAATTGTTAGGATAATTCCAAATAAGTAATATTTTATATTATAAGTAAGTTGTTAATCATTATATATATATATATATATATATATATATATATATATAATATCTATTTAATTAAGTTTGAAAAGGTGTTGTTGGTTATATTGGTGGGTCCCAACGTGAGGGAATCTTATATGAAGAGGTGTTTAGGATAAACTGTTACGGCCTTTTATTTTGAGAGTCACGTTGTTTTGCAGGAAACGGTGTTTTGAGAAGTTTCTTCTCTGCATCCTTCTCTATAGATTGGCCCGCACTCCAACAAGGAAAAGATATAGAAACATCTCTTTCTTGCTCTTCTATAGCATCTACTTGCTATTGAAATATTTTCTTCTATTCTATCAAATCTTGGATTTGGGTTTATTGGTTCCCAAATTGTTAAAAAGTGCAATTCTAATCGATTTTGAATGTGTCGGGCAATGTATCCTGGAGATAGAAATTCCGTGAGTCTATTTGCACCTTGTGGGGAATTTACTATATTAAAGAAAGTGCTTTTGCGCGTCTTGTCGGATCATTTTCTTTTTCTTCTACAAATTTACTTTTCCACTCTCATCATATTATATTTAAATAAATCTCCAACAGCACGTATCGTCCTCATCGAAGGCGACGAAGTCAATGAGCCCATGGCCGTGGAGCAGAAAAATTGTGTCCATGTTGGGGGAGAGGTTGACGGCCTTGCCGTTGAAGATGCTTACGTAAAGGCGGTCGAGGGTAGAGGTCTCCTCGGGGAATTTTCAGGTCTTGTAAAATGAGTAGGTGTCTTTTTCGGGGGGGGTAGGACTGTGGGGATGGACGGTTTGGGTGAAATGGATATTGGGAAGGCGGGGGCCGGTGCAGGGATTAATGTCGTGGATGTCAAGGGAGTTGCAGGTGGGGATGATGAGAAAGCTGTTAAGAATAAGATATATATTTATGAGAGATATAATTTGATATGTTTGAGAGATTGGTAAGATTTAAATTATGATTTAGGGCATGTTTGGTTGGGCTGTTGTGAAAAGACCTTTTAGCAAAAATATTGTTGAAGAAAACTCTTTAGGCAAAAGTGCTATTGTAAAATGTGTTTTTTTGATTTGAAAAGCTGTTTGGTTTAAAAAACTGTAAGGAGTTGCAGAAGTGTTGTTGATAGTTTAAATGGCCATAAAGGGTATCGTTTTTCTTAATATTTGAGAGAAATCAGTGAAAGAAAACACCATTTTTTAATTTACAATTTACTTTCAAAAGATTTACAAAGATCAAAAGATCTGCACAAAAATATCTGCAGAAAAATATTTGAGACCCATCCTCTCGATCTATGGATTCTTCGTCGAAGTCAAGAGGGTCCGATCGCCTGATGCATGAAGCTCAAAACTTGGATTTTGTCGATCAACCTCTTAATAATCGGTCGAGCTTGGGGGCCTCGATTGCCTAAGGTTCTTCGTCATCATTATCTGGGGCCTCAATCGTCTAGGGTTTCGAATTTGGGAGATGATGAGGAGAGAAATCAAGTGCCAGGATCGGACTGGGATGATGATGAGGAGGAGAGAAATCAAGTGTAAGGGTCGGGCTGGGATGATGATGAGGAGAAGATGATAAGAATAAAAAAATTAGGAAGAGTTTTTTTTCAAAAACTATATTTTTAGCTTCTGAAAAAAGAAGATTTTCTTCTTCTTCTTTAGCTCCAAAAAACCTTTTGGGAGCTCAGAACGCCCAAGTTCAATCTATCTCTTTTGGCTCCTGAGTGCTGAAAGTCTCGATAAACCAAACAAGCCCTTACTTAGGAGTCAAGTTAGGGTTACTTGGTGGTCAAGTATAATATAATATCATTGTAGTTTTCTTTTTTATCAATAAACAATTGTTTCTTTTCTATTTTCCATAATGCAGTTTTTCTATTATTTTCCGCTTCTCTAATACTTATGTTTCTTAAGATGGTATCAGAGCACTATCTTTCTCTACGTCTCTATAAAACTTCAAAACTTCAAAGCCTCAAAACCCAAATCCTCATCTTTCCGAAACTCTAGCTGAGCAGTCAACCCTCGTCTGCTCTGGGATTTAACCCTCTCTCTCTCACACACAAAAAAAAGAAGGAAAAAAACCCTCCTATTTGTTTACAAGCCAGGGATCCAGAGATCCAGCTTCTTAATCCCTTCTTCAAATTACTATCATCATCGAAGGAAGAAGAAGATCAAATCCTAAGAAACAATATCTTTGGATTTCAATCCTTTGATCAAAACCTCAGAATCGCATCCCATGACCAGTGTTGCTCGACGAATCCAACTTCGCCGAAGATCTTCAATATCGAAACCCGCCACCGTCGGCTCCCGCCATGGCTGGCCTTCATCCTATTCCGCTCGATCCGAAGACCCCATCTTCATCATCGACGGCAGCGGCAATGAAGAAGAAGACGAAGAAGTTGAAAAGGCCTTTATATCGAGGAGTCGATCGAAGTCGAAAACTAAGAGTTCGAAATCTTTGGTTAGGTTCATGCCGGATAAAATCGAGGAATATTGTGGTTCTGAATCCTCGATTTTGTTTGTGGATGATGAGGGAAAAGTGCATAAAGATTGCAACTTTATGAAAAAATCGAATTTCACGAAGAAAGAGGATGCAACGGTGAAGCCTTCAAGGACAAGAACGCAAGTGGGAAAACAAAATCATGTCTGGGATGCTTCTGAAGAGGAGAAGAAAAAGAAGAAGATCAGAGATGTTTCTCATGTGTGCGCCTTTGTGAACAAACAGAAGCCAATCTGGATGAGGAAGCATGAAGAGATCACCAAGGAAGAGTATGCCACCTTCTACAAGAGCCTGACTAATGATCCCATCCATCACAGGATCTTTTCTCGAAACCCGGGATTTTGAGCCACCTTGAGGTAAAACCTTCTTTTTCAATTCTTAGAAAAAATTGGTGACATTGAAAAAACAAGAATTTTTTATTTGGTAAAGTTAAAAGTTTGAAGTTGCTGGAAGTTATGCATGTCCTTTCGTGCTGGTTGTTCTTGTGATAACACGAATTTTCCACGTGGATTTTTGTCACGACCCAAAGTTCGGCCCGTGACCGGCACTTAACCATGTAACGTCTAAAGGCGTAACATGACTAAGTAAGCCGAAAGCCCAGAAATAAAAACCATTTAAAAGTAGAGTGTTAAAATATTTGTAAAAATGGTTGCAAACGTTTAGAAGATCTTTTTAATTAATTTAGTAGAAAAATCCTTTTTAGGTCCAAGGGTTAATTAATAATTTTATTTGCATGCAACATTTCCTATGAAAAGAATTTGTCAGGTGGAATAAATAGAGCATCACAATAATGATGATACGACTAGGTGAAAATGTAATAAAGATAGCAAGAATATAAGACTGCATAAATAAATAAAGTCGGCTCACAGTGAGCTCGACACCAGAGTACAAAATAACATATATCGTCCTCACTACTGTCTCTAAGTCAATACATACAGGTAGTTGGAGAATACTAGATACATCAAGATACAACTGAAAGTAAACAAATACCGTACAAAAACCCACCAACTAGCAATGGTATCTGTAGCAAAAGGTGCGGTAAACAGCCAGCCGCGACTACTCCAAAGGGCTACCTGCAAACACTGTGGCACAACGGGGGTGAGTTGCCAACTCTTAAGTAGTAGATAACATATAAAGGTAATCGCGAGTATGCACGTGTAGCGATACTCTAACTATGCCAGCAGGTAACATTTATATGATGAACAGGATGCTCAATATCATGTGACAGGTATGATTTAATGGCTTTTCTATGTAATGAACAGATGAATGAAAATCAGGCATGGCAATGTAATCTAACAACCCTATATAGGATGAACAGGGTACGCAATAATATGCAAGCTTGTGTACTCTATCAGGTATGCAAGCTATAGGATGAGAAGTCAAGTAATAAATGCTGAGTATGGGAAGAAATAATGTCTACACGGAATGTCAACGTGGAAAAATAACCGGTGTATGTCAATACACCCAATCCCAAAACAACTCAGGCGCCGGCATCCACATCGGCCCTCAAATCCTGTAATCACATAAAATCGTAAGTGCCCAACATCGGCACCCAAATATCAAGAAAACTCGTGTCCAGTATCGACACGCAAAATCTCATATCTCGGGCACCCGTCAATCCGGGTTAGCCCACGGGCTTTGTTTGCGGTATCGGCCCTCGGCCCCGGCAGTACGAGTCGTCCCGTATCCATCTCAACTCTGGTTGGTATCCTCCGGACAACCGCCAGGTCCAACCAATCACCGGTAGGTAGTAGTCCCTATGCCAGGCTCACCGTCTACTGCACAGCGATCCGTTCTCGCCCCGGGGTACCATACCGGGTCCACCATGTACCCGCAAGCGGCCTCGTCCAGCTCCTCGACTCGGGTTTCCATGTATCGCTCTAGCACCGAGAAAACACATGGTGGACGCACTAAAATATCAAATCAAGGAAACCGGGTTTTTAAACAGTGCGTATTTTCTTAAAATAGTACTCCGGTTCCCAAAATCCAGAAATCACATGAATCAGTCTAATGCGTAAATCCATGTCATGTGTCGTATGGAAGAAAAGGGAAAACCGCTCTTTTTCTAAAAATACCCAGTTTGGAAAATACCAAATGCGGTCCCTTAGTTTATAAGTCAAGTCAATGTCATCCATGTATGTTTCATATGAAAATGAGTATAGGTATGGATGTGCAAGAAGCTAAATATGCTGAGTGAGTGTAGCAATATACACGTACACCAATGTGGAAATGATGCATATGTGTCCAAGATATATATACATAAGCATTATGATGAGCTACATGGTGAACATGGTAAAAATATGCATATGTGGATATGGCAAAACATGACAATATCAGTGAAATGGAATCAATATAACCTATAATTTCTACCAATCCTATACTGTGAGTGTCATGGAAATCACTAACGGTGTGAGTGTAGCATATCAATCGTGCCCGTGCAGCATGTACCGTTAGTGACAGTGCAGTGTTCTATACTACCAGTTCTATATATGTAACCAGGTATGCTACTTAGTATGTGTGCATGAACATATAAAGCTAACATCATACTACGCCCTGACGTTTAACGCCATACGGGCGATTTCCCCATAGATGTTAAATCTACTCACCTGGTCGTGTGCTAAGTATAGCCGACCACCTGCTTCCCCTTTCCAGCGGCGTTTGACGTACCAGCCTGCGAACCTGGAATTTACACAAGAATCCAAATAATATCAAAATCTCGCATACACGATAAAACAAAACGAGAACTCGTGTCGCGAATTGACGCGCGTGTGTGCGAAACCCTGAAACGTGCGTATGTGTGCCTAACACTTAACCCGATACGCCGCGATACGCCGAATCATAGAACCACACGCGTATCGCGCGTATCGCGCAGACCAAAAAACACCAGAAAACAATATAGTGCCCCAGATTTTACCCAAATCAACATATTGCAAAACTATGTATACCAGAGACCTACAAAATGTAGCAGACACCTATAGAAAAAAACCCTAGGACCTAACTCCCTAGTCTGGCCGCAATTTGCGGCCAGAATGAATTTTCTGGCGGCCTGGGTTAAGGGTGGTGGGGTCAGGCTCTGGTAGTTGGGTCAGTGTGTCACCAGTAGGCTATGGTCCCCTCAATTTTATTCTGAACCTACAAGGGTAGCAGTAGATCTCAAAAAGCTATGTTTTGCTCAAAAACGCCAAGTTTCGTACTAGTTGAGAACTTAGGGTAATTTGGTGTAGTCTGGGGTTTCCTAGGTTAACTTGGTCCTAACCATTCATAATTTGGCTAGTCTAACTATTATTAACATTACTTAACTCCAAACCGCAAGAATCACCAAAATCGTAAAATTATCGTAGAAAGGATAAGCGTGCGTGAAACTATATGCGCGTGCTTACGACATGTCGCGACGCGTGTGAACCCTCCAGAACCAACTTTGACGCGCTGTGGTGCACGGCGCGCCACAAGAACCACGCGGATCATGCGCGTGTCGCACAAGGTTAAAAACATCGAAAACGCATTTATAGCTCCAGATTTTGCCTCTGGGCCATACTACAAAAGTTACAGATACCAAAAGCCTAAGCTACCCATAATAACCCTACAGCCAAAAACCCAACACCCTAGCCCCTGTTCTGGCCGCAATTTGCAGCCAAAAGGAATAAACCGGCGGCCTCATTTTGGAGGTGGGTCCCCGTGCTCTGTGTGTGTGTCTCTGCTAAGTCACTGTGCTACAGTCTTCGCAATTTTATGATTTAAGGTTCGGGTCAACAGCAGATCCCACAGAGGCTCAAAAGTCCCTAAAATCGCTAATTTACGTCAAGTCGGGCAATTTGGTTATTCTGGTGAAATCCTGGATACATCTTGGTTCCACTAGCCTTAACAACACTTACTAAGGTTATACTAACCATTAAAACCATTACTTAACTAAATTCCACCCCAATTCCTACAACTAGCACTATACTACATAATATAAACACTAGCTACACTAAAGCCATATCATGAGCAGAGAGAAGTGGGGTTTAAGGGAATTATACCTCTACCGATCCTAGTTGAAGGAGAAGAAGGAGATGAAGGAAGTTGTGCTGCTGGATTGCTGCTACTAAAGCCCCAAGTGCTCAACGCCTTGGCTGAATGGTTGATCTGCTCACTGCTGGAACTAGCTACTGCTGTTCCAGTGCTGAAGAAAAGAGTCTGGAACTGAGGTATTAAGGTTGTATTAGAGGCTAAAGGTGTGAGGGTGTGTGTGATTTAAGAAGTGGGCTGTTGCAATGATGATAGGGGCTGTTTATGCAGCAGTTGAGTGCTGTTCTGGGACAAAAATGGTGGCTGAAGCTGATTTATCAGGCTGAAGTGTGCTGAAGCTGATTTCAGAAGCTGATGGGTTTATTTTGGTGGCTGTTCTGATGTGTTTAGGGGCTGAAAATGCTGGAAAATGGGACTGATGTGAGGGTGTGAGTGAGGGTGAAGAGACAAGCTAAAAAGGTTTGAGTTGAGATGAGGTGACACAACCTTAAACCATCATTACATCCATCACATCTTTCTCTCTCTCTCTCTCTCACACACACAACAAGCAAGTCAACTCCAAGTTTAAACACCCTCAATTAAACTAATTAGCTCATGATCAATCCACTCATCTTAAGCAAGGCCCTAATCCCACCATGGTGGCTAAACATGGCTAACCCACTATGCACACCCAAGCTAGGTCACTCTAAGCCAAACCCTAGCTATCGTGCACAAGTGTGTACGGTCGAGATAAATTCCTACAAAAATAACTATAAAGCCAGATAAATAACTAGAAACCCGTTTTGGTAAACTTTTTACCAAAAACCCCATATTAAAACACAATTACTGTTAACCCTAAACTCAGGTGTTACAGTCTCCCCTCCTTAAGCAAATTCGTCCCCGAATTTTAAAATAAACAAGCAACATATAACTACACGTACCTTCAAAGAGATGGGGGAATTTCTTCTGCATCTCCCCCTCGGCCTCCCAAGTGATCTCCTCACCATTCGGACCGCGCCAAAGAACCTTCACCGATGGCAGGACCCTAGATCGAAGTTTCTTCACCTGCCGATCCAATATCTCAACTGGCTGCACGGTGAACGAAAGATCGGGCTCAAGCTGAATTGTCTGATGCTGGATAGTGTGGGAAGGGTCATGAAGATATCTGCGTAGCATCGATACGTGGAAGACTGGATGAACATCCAAAAGACTGGGTGGAAGAGCCAATCGATATGCGACTGCGCCTACTCGCTCGAGAATCTCGAAAGGACCTATGAACCTGGGGCTAAGCTTCCCCTTTCGTCCAAATCTCATCACTCCTTTCATTGGGGAGACCCTCAGAAAAACGTGATCGCCAACCGCGAACTCTAATCTGCGGTGGCGTCTGTCAGCATACGATTTCTGCCTGCTCTGAGCTGTCCTCATCCTGTCTCGAATCAGCTGAATCTTCTCGGTTGTCTCTTGTACGATCTGTGGCCCCAAAATACTGCTCTCGCTTAGCTCTGTCCAACAGACAGGTGATCTACATCTCCTCCCATACAAAGCCTCGAAAGGTGCCATCTGAATAGTGTCCTGGAAGCTATTGTTGTAGGAGAACTCTATCAAGGGTAAATGATGATCCCAGCTACCACCAAAGTCTAAAACGCAAGCTCGGAGCATGTCATCGAGAGTCTGAATGGTCCGCTCTGACTGTCCGTCGGTCTGCGGATGAAATGCCGTGCTGAAATTCAAACTAGTGCCCAAAGCCTCCTGAAGCCTCTGCCATAGTCTATTGGTAAACTGGAAGCCTCGATCGGACACAATACACGTCGGGACCCCATGTAGTCATACAATCTCGTCGATATAAAGCTGGGCATACTGCGCAAATCCGAAAGTCGTTTTCACCGGCAGGAAGTGAGCCGCTTTCGTCAGACGATCCACAATCACCCAAATGGAGTCATACCCCCGCCTAGTCCTGGGTAGACCCACAACGAAATCCATCGAAATCTGTTCCCATTTCCACTCCGGAATGGGTAACGGCTGTAGCTCTCCTGCGGGCCTCTGGTGCTCGGCCTTGACTTGCTGACAAGTCAGGCATCTCGATACGAATTCCGCGATGTCCCTCTTCATTCCGTCCCACCAGTAGGTCTCTCTCATATCGTGGTACATCTTGGTGGAACCGGGGTGGACACTGTATACTGACCGATGTTCCTCCTCAAGAATATCGCGTCGTAATCCCTCGGCATCTGGTACGCACAGTCCAGACCCAAATCGTAATATCCTCTAGTCATCAATCACGAACTCGGAGAATCTGCCCTGTCCAATCTGTGCCATGATCTCTGAGCAACGGTCATCCCTGCGCTGTGCCTCATATATACGGTCAAGCAACTGTGGGCGTGCACGAACGTACGCAAGCTGTCCCCCAATCTGCGTGAACTCGAACTGCACTCGGCTGTCGCATAATATCTGCCAATCTGCTGACGACTGCCTCTGTACTGCACTCAAGCACGCTAGACTACCCTCGGGCCTCCTACTCAAAGCATCTGCCACTACGTTAGCCTTGCCCGGGTCATATAAGATCTCGCAGTCGTAGTCTTTCACCAGTTCCATCCAACGGCGCTGTCGGAGGTTCAGGTCTCGCTGCTGAAATATATACTTGAGGCTCTTGTGATCAGTGAATATCTGGCATGACTCGCCGTAGAGGTAATGTCGCCAGATCTTAAGTGCAAAGACCACTGCAGCCATCTGCAAATCGTGAGTGGGGTAGTTCTGTTCATGTTTCTTCAATTGCCGGGAAGCATAAGCGATCACCCTGCCGTGCTGCATCAGTACACATCCTAGCCCCACTCGTGAAGCGTCACAATAGACTACAAATCCGCCCGATCCTGAGGGCAATGATAACACTGGCGCCGTAGTCAAGCAAGTCCGTAGCTGCTGGAAGCTGCGCTCGCACTCCTCCGTCCAAACGAAAGGGACTCCCTTCCGGGTCAATCCGGTCAAGGGTGCAGCAATACGGGAGAAATCCTGAACAAATCGCCGGTAGTAGCCGGCTAGTCCTAGAAAGCTGCGTATCTCGGTAACAGATGTAGGTCTGGGCCAGCTCCGAACGGCCTCGACCTTCCTCGGGTCTACACATATACCATCCCGTGTAATCACGTGACCCAAGAAGTCCACGCTGTCCAACCAGAACGCGCACTTGGAGAATTTTTCATAAAGCCAGTGCTCCCTCAAGGTCTGCAGTGTGATCCGTAAGTACTGCTCGTGCTCCTCTCTGCTCCGGGAATACATGTAAGTCCATGCTACCTCTCCCGGTACTTTCGGGAATGCGGAATTTGGTAAAAAACGATTTTTATAGAGGTGGTAACATGGACCTATAACCCGGATCTTGGTTAAACATCTAACTAACAACCTAACTACGAGTTTCTAACTACTCGGTTAGGGGGTTATACCTTGCTTGTCTTGAACTCCTTCGTCTTTAAGCTCCGATGGTGGTCCGGATTGGCTTCTTCCCGTCGTCTCCGTACGCCGAAGATAGATCCACCTGAAAGCTCTAACCTTTGGCTCCTTCTTCGAACTTTGAAGAAACTAGTTCACTCGGTTTGCTAAACCTTATGAACTAGAGTGAGTAGAGAAGAGTTTGTATGGGATTTTATCTATGGTTCTTGATTCTCAACTCATGAGACAAGAGAACCATAGAGTCAAGAGAGGGAGCAAGAGGAAGAGGGTGAGAGCAAAAGTATGAGAGCTCAAAAACAAAGAGAGAGAGTGAGCAAGAAAGAATGAGCAACTCTTTTGTCTTTCAACCTCTCATAATCCAAAACCATCATAACTCATTATACCAAATCAAGTGTTATGTGATGGTTGAAGCAACCATAACCATATCATTTCATGCACTCATTTTGCACAAATGAGCAAGCAAGCAAAAGTCTTTGCCATGAAATGATGGCTATGGTTATCATGATAGTCAACTAGTCAAGCCTAGTCAACCGGTCAACAAAGTCAACAAGTCAACAAAGTCAACAAAAGTCAACAACCATGTCACCATAATACTTAATTAATATAATAGTTAATCACATATCATATTCTCATTAGGGTTGAGCAAAAAGTCAAATAGTCAACGGTCAACTGTCAACAACCCTAATGAGAATCCGCTGCCTCTGTCTCCCTGTCAACTGTGCATACACACCCGCATCCGTGTTCCGAGGAACACGAATGCAAACTGGATAAATCCAATCCCAAAAGGTACACTAGGATCTGGCTTAAACCAAAGCCCGCTAGTGTAAACTGTCCGGACACTGTACGTGCACAAGTGCACGGATGTGACCGAACCCTGTCGCAAAACCATACGACCTGTCGCAAAACCATGCGACCTCTACTCTTTTGCCTAAAGGCGAAAAGCTTTCTGTGTGGGACTCTAAAGACTCGACACTACGCTGGCAGTGGGTTTAACCACAGACCGCAAGCGGCACTAGCTGTGCGTAACGGTCCCCAGGTAATGCCGACAAGAAGACCGACGAGGCGAAACCCATCTGAACTCCTACTGAGCCTGAGTGTGACATTCTCCGTACAGTCCGGTCTGTTCGTCTGATACATCGCATGGCGGGCCTAGGGGGCGGTAAACGTCAGTCCCCCAATAGCGGTACAAGTCGTGCCGGAGCGAAGCCCAAAACACCCTGAGATAACACTGGAAGCCTACCAGTATATCTCGTTTGCCCTGGCCAGGGACTACTCGTGTAATGGCTCTCCTAGACATAGCGCGATGTCAACCCCCAATACCGGGAGAGACGAATCCTGTCTAACCGTCACTGCCTCCAAGTGCTTCGGGACTGCACCCAACTACTACCTGTTTGCACGGCTCCTTTGAGCCGTGGTAGGGTAGTAATCAAAGTGCAGTGGGAACACACTCGAGGCGAAGTGACAGTGTCAAGTCAGCGGACTAAGCTGTACTCATGTCACCTGGGAACTGATAACTGACGATAGGCATAATACCAACTAGTCAGTTCCCGACGAGTCCTGTCCGGTGTACCCGTAACCTAACGAGCACCCGCATACTATCTCAAGTACGACGTACTGACAGCTGTGGGACAGACCATCTCCCACACTGGGATGAGAAGCGCATGCGCTAGTCTACTCCAGAGTATCGATGCCCTATCTCGATAGTCCTGCGACCAGGGACCTGCATAAGGATGTGCTTATAGATTACCCAGCCCCACTAGTGTGACGGCCATCACATCGCTGGTAATCAAGCAAAGATCCTAAGGGCTCCACTAATGTGTATAGGCGACATACTAAAATGAACACATGTACACATTGAAGTAGAAACAAACCAAGTAGCATACTACTATTTTGAGCAAGATTGTATATACAAGGTGAATATCCCAAGCTTCCATTAAGTAATATACAAACTAGTATGATACAGTAATGGCCTCTAGGGCATATACACTAACAATCTCCCACTTGCACTAAGGCCATGTACTGGCGTATCGAAGACCTATCATCTCGATCAGCCGCTCGAACTGAGTCTGGGGCAGGGCCTTGGTGAATGGATCTGCAGTGTTATCTTCTGAAGCGACTCTCCGAACCTCGATCTCCTGGCGATCTACGATCTCCCTGATCAGGTGATACCGCCTCAAGATGTGCCTGGATCTCTGATGGGACCTGGGTTCCTTCGCTAAAGCTATAGCCCCGTTGTTGTCGCAATACAGAGGTATTGGATCAACAATGGACGGAACCACCTGAAGTTCTTTCAAGAACTTCCTCATCCAGACGGCTTCTTTTGCGGCATCAGATGCAGCGATGTATTCTGCTTCCATCGTCGAGTCTGCAACGGTTTCTTGTTTGGAACTCTTCCAACACACCGCCCCTCCATTGAGGGTAAAGACAAAACCCGACATGGACTTGGAATCATCCTTGTCACTCTGGAAGCTGGAGTCAGCAAAGGCCTCGATCTGGAGGTCTTTTCCGCCATACACCAAGAACATCTCCTTAGTCCTTCTCAGGTACTTGAGAATGTTCTTTACCGCTATCCAGTGTTTCTCCCCAGGGTTTGACTGATACCGGCTTACCACACTCAGTGCATAAGCTACATCCGGTCCGGTACACAACATCGCATATATTATAGAGCCTACCGCAGAAGCGTAGGGTATAATAGACATGTGATCCCTCTCCAAATCAGTCTTGGGAGACATCTCTTTAGAGAGGGTGATCCCGTGACAAGCCGGTAGGTTACCGCGCTTGGAATCTTCCATACTGAATCTTTTTAGTACGGTGTCGATGTACCTGGACTGTGAAAGTACTAATATCCTCTTGGATCTATCACGATGGATCCGGATCCCCAGGATGTATGAGACATCACCCAGGTCTTTCATGGAGAACCTGTGTGACAAGAACCCTTTGACAGATTGTAGCATAGGAATGTCATTTCCTATTAAGAGAATGTCATCCACGTATTCGAGATGCGCAGCCTACAGATACTCGCATGATGGAGATTATGGATCATGTTAGGCAGGGCAAGGAGATGGAGTTCGTGATCGATGATCATGGAGTATTACGTTTTAGGACTCGTCTCTGTGTGCCAGATTCTGACGGATTGAGGCGTGAGATTTTGGAGGATGCCTACAGATCAGTATACAGTATCCATCCTGGTTCCACCAAAATGTATCGTGACTTGAAGGATAATTATTGGTGGGAAGGAATGAAGAAGGATGTTACGGATTTTGTTTCACGATGCTTGACTTGTCAGCAAGTCAAAGCAGAACATCAGAGGCCAACCGGAGAGCTGCAACCGTTACCCATTCCAGAGTGGAAATGGGAACAGATTTCCATGGATTTTGTAGTGGGTCTACCCAGGACTAGCAGAGGGTATCATTCCATTTGGGTGATAGTAGACAGGCTGACGAAGGCCGCTCATTTTCTTCCAGTAAAGACGACATATGGATTTGCTCAGTATGCACAGATATATATCGATGAGATTGTACGTCTACATGGAGTGCCGACATGCATAGTATCAGATCGAGGTACCCAGTTCACGAGCAGGCTATGGCAGAAACTTCAAGATGCTCTTGGTACACGACTGAGTTTTAGTACAGCTTTCCACCCACAGACAGACGGTCAGTCGGAGCGGACCATTCAGATACTAGAGGATATGCTTCGGGCTTGTAGCCTAGATTTCGGTGGTAGTTGGGATCGTCACCTACCTTTGGTAGAATTCTCATACAACAACAGTTTTCAAGAGACGATCCAGATGGCACCCTTTGAAGCCTTGTATGGAAGGAAATGTAGATCACCTGTTTGCTGGACAGAACTTAGTGAGGTTGTATATTGGGACCGCAGATAGTACAGGAAACTACAGAGAAGATTCACTTGATACGAGATAGAATGAAAGCGGCTCAAAGCAGACAGAAGTCGTATGCAGATCGAAGACGACGCAAACTTGAGTTTGATGTGGGAGATCATGTGTTCCTTCGAGTATCTCCAATGAAAGGTGTGATGCGCTTCGGGAAGAAAGGGAAGCTCAGCCCCAGATATGTTGGACCATACGAGATTTTGGAGAGAGTGGGCACTGTGGCTTATCGGTTAGCACTTCCACCTGGTTTTCCCGACGTACATCCAGTGTTCCACGTGTCGATGCTTCGCAGATATCTTCACGATCCATCTCACGTGATCCATCATCAGACTCTACAGCTTGAGCCAGATCTATCCTTCGCAGTACTGCCAGTAGCTATTCTGGATAGGCAAGCAAAGCAACTACGATCTAGGATACTGCCATCTGTAAAGGTTCTCTGGCAAGGAAAGGATCGCGAGGAGATTACTTGGGAGACGGAGGACGCAATGCGAAAGAAATTTCCACATCTTTTCTTAGGTATGTCTAGTTATTAGTGTAAATTCGGGGACCGAATTTTCTTAAGGGGGGAATATTGTAACATTTAGGAAAAACATAGAAATAAATAAATTTAATTAAAATAAGAATAAGCTGATAAATCACAAAATGGTTAAAATCTAATATGTCAATCTTCATAAGATATATGTAATAGAAATTAAATTAGAATTTTAGAATGTAATTTAAATAAGTTATAAGGGTTTTGATGATAATTTTAGCTTCATTTTAATAAAAGATGTGTTATATAATAAGTTGAGTTGTGAGGGGTTAAAGTGTAAAGTTAAGTTTTTATGCAAATAGGTTATTGTCAAGGGTTTAAGTGGTTAAAGGGGAACCATTTCAGTTCTGAAAATAAACTCAAAATAAAACAAAAAGAAAAGGGAAAATAGAGGATAATCACCAAACCACCTCATGCTTGCACGGTTGCAAATTCCTTACACCTCCTTCTTGCATGAATTGTGCACACATTAGCTTAAGACACCTCCTCCTTCCCTTATCTCTTTATACCTTCACTTCAATAGCTCCATTTCAGTTAATCTTCAGATTTAAAACTTCAAATGAACTGAAAGAAAATCAAAAGAAAAGAAAAGGAGGAAAGAAAATAAGAGGAAGAAGAAGAGGGTTGAGGAGCTTGTTCTTGGTGGTAGTTCTTCTTCAAGCTAGGAGGAGCTTGTAGATCTTTGGAGGGTTATTCCTACAGCAATATAGGAGGGTAAATTCTTAATCTCAGTAGCTAAATTAAACTCTGTAGATTAGTTAAAACAGATTGAACATGTCACATAATATCGTATTTAGTTAAAACTTATAGTCTGTTAGAATCTGCTGTGTTCTGAAACTTAATTAAATAAATTCAACAGTGTAAAAATGATGTAGGTAACAAATAGAACACACCACAAGAAAACGACATTGGGGGGCCGGTTTTGGGCCGGCGACAGAAGAGTTTTGACCGGCGTCGCCGGCCATGTGGGGAGTTTTGGGGGTTTGGTCAATTGAGTAGTCTTCAGTGTACAATTTAGGGTATTTTGGCACTATTGATTTAACTTAGTTTCACTGTAATCTAAATCTGGGAGAATATATCGGAAAAGGAATCGTAAAACGTTAAAAACGACACGACGAAACTAAGTCGCGTTTTAAATTCTGAAACTGTGCAGATTTAAGCTAAAATCCAGCGAGACTAAGTGTGAAATAACTTGATATAACCTAATATTAGATAACTAGCAAAAGGGTATAACGTGTTTTTATTTCCGTTATGTCGGAATAGCTATTTTGCTTATACACGTTAACTTTGCATATTTAGACACGGATACGAGAAATACGGAAGCCGCGAGGAAAGGGAAAGGATTAGCGATTCCGGAGTAGATTCGACTTTTCCAGTGAGTAGACTAAACATCTACCGGGGAATTTAGTAGAGATGGCGTGTTTCGCCCATGGTTTTACTTAATGCGATATTCATATCATCATGTTTAATAATTAGAATATCATTCATTAAATTACTTGTATGTTGCTTAGTTGTTAGAACACTTCACAAGTATCGACGAGTCATGCCACGTGCACATCATATATGCTACACACACCTCGTCGATATTGCCATGTCACATACACTTAAATATCATACTTATTAACATGGATTATATTGTCTTTCATATGTTAAGTATATTGGTAGAATTCCTTATTTACATTTCGTTGCTTTATGTGTACTTCCATGTTGGATATGAGATAGATGCAGAATTGAGGATTTATGATTTGAGTTTTGAATACTATTACATAAATCCAGTTTTCATGATTGATGTGACATGTCCACCCTGAGATGATTTCTGTTTTTGATTTTTATTCCGGACCGAGTGGGGGAGATATACGGTCGCGGATTTACGTTATCCATACTGAGTGGGGGAGATATACAGTTGGATACAGGGTGGACCCGGTCGAGACCGAGGGGCAGGATAGCCGTATTGAGACGGGGGAGCCTAGCGAGGTTACTCGATTCCGGATATTGGTTATAGAAATATGCGGCGTGCATCTAGAGGATGACGACCGATATTATGGGTATAGGATCATTCGGGGAATGATGCCTATAAGAAATGAAAGTTTTGTGTCGTTGATAGACACCGAGAGATGATTTATATTGAGTTGTGATTTTAGAAGTATGATGGGATTTATGGTTGGATTTCACATATGCTCATATATCATATTGATTCATGTTCATTAGCATAATTACCATATTTACTTTATTCGCCGTTATATGTTAGTCGTATTCACTGAGTTGGCAACTCATCCTCGTTGTGCCACAGTTCCTTGCAGGGATAGAGTGGACGGGTAGCTGCGAGGCAGGATCACTTTTGCGGTTTTATTCCATCTTTTGATAGGTAGGTTACATGTGTGCTAACCTTCCATTTTGTACTTTTGTATCTAGAAAGACTCCATCAGACCTGTATTTTGACTTAGAGATGAGAGATGGGTTATAAATATATGTACAGTTGAAATATGTGGATCAGTTTCATAGTTCTTTCTTTATGAGATTCAGTAATGTTTATTATGTGTACATTCATGTTCATTATTGATATTGTTGATTCCAACTAGGAATACAACCACACTTAACCTTTATTACTTGTTTAATGAATTAACTTCATAACTCGAGATTTCTACTTAAAACTAAATTTTCATAAATAATTCCGAAATAAGGTATTTTGATCTTGGTTTTTGGCTTACTTAGACTTGTGCATATCTTTAGATATGATACAAATCTAAGTGCCTGTCACATCCAAACTTGGGTCGTGACAGGAGCAATGTCCAACGTCCATACCTTGTTGGTGTACATAGACTCCATTTCGGTCCGCATTGCACCTAGCCATTTCACTGAGTCAACGCTCTGAACGGCCTGCTGAAAGCTAGTAGACTCATCATAATTTATGATGCAATCCTCTCTATCCCTGTCTATGAGAAAACCGTAGTATCTCTCGGGCGGATGAGACTGCCTACTACTTCTGCGGAGCGGCATAGGAATGTCCTGTTCTTCCGAACCCTCTGGTTCCACTAAACTTTCAGTAATAGTCCGTGGTTCTGGAATTTCTTCCAGTTCTACTGTGTTCCCACTTATCTGGGTTTCCAAAAACTCAGTTTCCAAGAAGTAGGCATGACGAGAAACAAGAACTTTTTGTTCCTCTTCACAGTAGAAGAAATATCCTTTGGAGTTCTTTGGATACCCCACAAACTTACACTGTACTGAGCGTGCCTCGAGCTTGTCCGCATGCTGCTTTTTGACAAAAGCTGGACATCCCCATGTCTTAATGTGCTTAAGATAGGGTCTCTTCCCACACCACATCTCATATGGCGTAGTAGGCACAGTCTTAGTAGGAACTCGGTTCAAAAGATATGCGGCTGATTCTAGCGCATATCCCCAGAATGATCGGGGTAACTCAGCGTTACCCATCATGGACCGCACCATATCCAATAGGGTGCGGTTCCGTCTCTCCGATACACCGTTATGTTGCGGAGTGTATGGAGGAGTAAGCTGAGAGAGAATTCCGTTCTCTTTTAAATAGTCCAGGAACTCGACACTCAAGTATTTTCCACATCGATCCGATCTTAGAATCTTGATACTTTTGCCGGTCTGTTTTTCTACTTCATTCTTATACTCCTGGAATTTTCCAAAGGCTTCAGACTTATGTTTCATTAAGAAGACATAACCGTACCTTGAGAAGTCATCCGTAAAAGTAATGAAGTAAGAATAACCGCTTCGCGCATGTGTAGACATTGGACCGCACACGTCACTGTGTACGAGTCCCAAGAGCTCGCTCGCTCTTACTCCATGTCCAGTAAACGGTGTCTTTGTCATCTTTCCTTTGAGACATGATTGACAAGTGGCATACGATTGATATTCGAACGCATTCAAATATCCTTCTGTATGTAACTTCGTCAACCTTCTCTCATTGATGTGACCCAGTCTACAATGCCACAAGAAAGTCTGATTTATTTCCGGAGACTTTCTTTTGTGTGTATTCTGGACATTGAAAATCTGTGGTTGGTTCAATACGTATATACCATTACTCAATGTATCTGACCCAATCAAAACTTAATTAAGGTGAATGTTTACAACATTACTTACAAACGCAAATTCATAACCTTCTTTAGAAACTAAAGATACAGAAATGATATTACAAGTTGCGTTGGGTACAAAAAAGCAATTACGCAAAACCAAAACATGTCCATTTGACATTCCCAGGTGATAGTCCCCCACGGCTTTAGCATCCATGCTAGCTCCGTTCGCAACTCTGCGGGTCATGTCACCTGCCTTCAAAACCCTACGGTTTCTCAACGCCTGCAAAGAATTACAGATATGAGATCCTAATCCGGTATCCAATATCCAGGAAGTAGAGTTTATTGAAAGACAGTTTTCAATAACATACACACCTGAAGCTGAAGCTGCAACCTGCTTCAATTCCTGTGTCCTGGCTTTCCAAGCCCTGCAATCATTCTTCCAGTGACCTTTCTTATGACAATAGAAGTATTCTTCCTTATCCACAAGCTTCCCCGCTTTCTTTGTTGCTTTTGTTTTTCCCTTCGTATCCACTTTACTAACACCGCCCCTTGGTTTGGCGGGGGCTTTCTTCTTCTTTCCCTTGGCTTTCGCCTTGGACCTAGAAGAAGATGATCCTCCTACAAACAAAGTGGATGTTTCCCTACTTTTCTGTAGGGTGCCCTCTGCGCTCCTCAGCATGTTGAGGAGCTCTGAAAGTTCAACCTCTTTTTCTTGTAAGTTGAAGTTCAGTATAAACTGGGCGTAAGTGGAAGGAAGGGACTGGAGAACTAAGTCCGTATAGAGCTCACTCTCCAATGTGGTTCCCAGGTCCGCGAGCTCCTCAATGTAGCCGATCATCTTAAGCACGTGCTCTGCTACTGATGATCCGACGGCCATCCTTGCCGAAAATAACTTTTTCGACGCTTCGTATCTTGCGATACGTGACTGCTCTCCATACAGTTCTTTTGTATGAAGAAATATGGATTCCAGGTCCATATTCTCGTGCCTCCTCTGATGTTCATTGTCCATCGAGGCAAGTACGAGGCACTTGGCCTTCGCGCTATCAATCTCCCAAGTCTTGCGGATTCCTTATCCGCGACGCTGGAAGTAGGACCAGGGACAGGGGGAGCTTTGGTGGTAAGAAGATACCCCAGCTTGTCGTAAGTGATTGCCATTTTGACATTCCTGAGCCAATCTTTGTAGTTTGGCCCTGTCAGTATGTTTTTATCTAGAAGTAACTTAAGTCCAGTCATGTCGATTGGTCACTGCAATTAGGAGAGAGAAGAAGAAACACTCAGCATGATGCTCTTGCAAGTTTAGAGTGGTTTTTAGTTTGTCTAAACAGGATGGCTCCCACTGTTTCTCGAATCCCTCCTCAAACCATAAAGGAAGAATTAGTCGGGATCAATCCCACCGCACAATACTTGCTTAACCGTTCAGCCAGGCCAGTGTCGGTACTTCGAGGGAGGTTTTCCAACGCTTTCGCGAAGTTCCTTAATTAAAGAACCTCTTTTCCCTAGGGGCGTAGCCCCGCTAACACCTTTCTAGGCACCTACTAGGTTTATAGCATTGATCGATTTAGTGAGAAATTTCCCGAGGAGTAGCATATACTCACAGTAGGATCGGAATCCAGATATCATCGCGTGACGAAACTGAAGGAATCCTACCAGAATCATCACACTCCAAATGGTATGCAAATCTAGCAAGTTTCAGTACTTATGAAACTCCCGATGTGGATTTTTGCCCCATGCTCTTATGACCTTGACTTTGGCCAACAAATCATAAGTCACATGTCAAGTTCTACCCGTCGTTCTCCAGGTTAATTTGAATCCACCCGCACCTACCCTTGACTTTGGCCAACAAGGCAGTGCGACTGTTCCAAACCAACGCATCTATCTATGCTGCACATGAATACCCAATAGCTACCAATCACTATGCCTTGACTTTGGCCAACAAACACAGCTTGAATACTATTGACTATTCATGTGAAATGACGGAGGGCTACGAATGGTTTTGGCAAAACCGTGAACGTAGTGAGCTTGATTTGGTCGATGGAACGAGATAGCTTTTAAAAGGAGTGGCTCAAGCTCCGCATTTAAAAGTTGTTTTTGAAAAGAACCGAGTGGTTTTTCGAAAGTGTTCCAACGACTTTAACTTGGTTTATTATCTTGCATTAGTTCTTTTAATGCGTGATATTCTTGCATTAGTTCTTTTAATGCGTCCCATCATTTAATCCTACCATTGCAGAAAACAACCAAAATATGACGTACGCTTATGCCATTCGCATTCGCCACTGGGCCCCGTCATTACCCGTTAGGTTACTTAACTAACGACAGAGCGGGGGCTGGGCTAGCGCGTCTGTAAAACATAAGCAACGCTTAAATAATATCATATATAGATATACTGCAATGATAAACATTTCAGATCACAGATGAATACATTGGATATACTAGGAATCTGTAATTCGTACGAGCCTGTATCGAAAAGCAGATTACACGGTCGCGGTGAATAACCAATACCCCACCCAAGACCCCTACGGGTGCGGCAAACTACCCGCCAAGTACCCGAAGCGTAGCAACCTCCCTCATCTCCATGAGTAGGCCACTCGACACTTCGGCATACCCGGTAGTTTGTGCACCCCCTCCATGGGTCTATCCAAGGAGCAAAAACAGTAAAAAGAAATTATACAATGACGGCTACAACCCCGACCCGGTTGTGCGGCCATACAAATAATTATTACATCAATTTACAAATTTACATGAATTGAAAGAAAAGAAAACTCTCGTCTCACAACCCCCGGCTATTCACCCGCGACAATCCAACATATTCATATACACATTCCAGCAACATTACAGATCACAGATTTGTATAACCCCCACTAATCGACATATAGCGATTAGCAGACGTTCAATACAAATATCACATTACAGAAAAACCCGTTAGCTTAAGACTTTTAGAAGTTCGATCAAAAATACGGATTTTCGGGACCCCAAAAATAAAATTTTCGTTCTGGAAAATCTGGGCAGAAAATATATATTCCAAAATCCCAAAATACCCCTATGAGCAAACTGCAAAAAAGAAAACCCATGACCGAGTCAACTCGGCCGTGTTTCCGCGGCGGGAGCAAGCTCCCGCCGCGGAACCGCGGCGCTTTGATCGAGTTAGGGTGTAAAATTTTTGCAGTCTCTTCAGAAAACCCTGAGTCGATTTTTGGTGTATTTCAAAAAAGTTTTCCAGCACTTTTAAAATCGACAGTAAGTTCGAATTTCAGGGTTCATTTCGGGACTTTTCTTTGATCGATCTTCTAGCTACTTTGCTAACATGTTAGATAGAGTTTAACCTGGCTCTGATACCAATGTAAGTCCATTCTACCTCTCCCGGTACTTTCGGGAATGCGGAATTTGGTAAAAAACGATTTTTATAGAGGTGGTAACATGGACCTATAACCCGGATCTTGGTTAAATATCTAACTAACAACCTAACTACGAGTTTCTAACTACTCGGTTAGGGGGTTATACCTTGCTTGTCTTGAACTCCTTCGTCTTCAAGCTCCGATGGTGGTCCGGATTGGCTTCTTCCCGTCGTCTCCGTACGCCGAAGATAGATCCACCTGAAAGCTCCAACCTTTGGCTCCTTCTTCGAACTTTGAAGAAACTAGTTCACTCGGTTTGCTAAACCTTGTGAACTAGAGTGAGTAGAGAAGAGTTTGTATGGGATTTTATCTATGGTTCTTGATTCTCAACTCATGAGACAAGAGAACCATAGAGTCAAGAGAGGGAGGAAGAGGGTGAGAGCAAAAGTATGAGAGCTCAAAAACAAAGAGAGAGTGGGAGCAAGAAAGAATGAGCAACTCTTTTGTCTTTCAACCTCTCATAATCCAAAACCATCATAACTCATTATACCAAATCAAGTGATATGTGATGGTTGAAGCAACCATAACCATATCATTTCATGCACTCATTTTGCACAAATGAGCAAGCAAGCAAAAGTCTTTGCCATGAAATGATGGCTATGGTTATCATGATGGTCAACTAGTCAAGCCTAGTCAACCGGTCAACAAAGTCAACAAGTCAACAAAAGTCAACAAGTCAACAAAGTCAACAAAAGTCAACAACCATGTCACCATAATACTTAATTAATATAATAGTTAATCACATATCATATTCTCATTAGGGTTGAGCAAAAAGTCAAATAGTCAACGGTCAACTGTCAACAACCCTAATGAGAATCCGCTGCCTCTGTCTCCCTGTCAACTGTGCATACACACCCGCATCCGTGTTCCGAGGAACACGAATGCAAACTGGATAAATCCAATCCCAAAAGGTACACTAGGATCTGGCTTAAACCAAAGCCCGCTAGTGTAAACTGTCCGGACACTGTACGTGCACAAGTGCACGGATGTGACCGAACCCTGTCGCAATACCATGCGACCTGTCGCAAAACCATGCGACCTCTACTCTTTTGCCTAAAGGCGAAAAGCTTTCTGTGTGGGACTCTAAAGACTCAACACTACGCTGGCAGTGGGTTTAACCACAGACCGCAAGCGGCACTAGCTGTGCGTAACGGTCCCCAGGTAATGCCGACAAGAAGACCGACGAGGCGAAATCCATCTGAACTCCTACTGAGCCTGAGTGTGACATTCTCCGTACAGTCCGGTCTGTTCGTCTGATACATCGCATGGCGGGCCTAGGGGGCGGTAAACGTCAGTCCCCCAATAGCGGTACAAGTCGTGCCGGAGCGAAGCCCAAAACACCCTGAGATAACACTGGAAGCCTACCAGTATATCTCGTTTGCCCTGGCCAGGGACTACTCGTGTAATGGCTCTTCTAGACACAGCGCGATGTCAACCCCCAATACCGGGAGAGACGAATCCTGTCTAACCGTCACTGCCTCCAAGTGCTTCGGGACTGCACCCAACTACTACCTATTTGCACGGCTCCTTTGAGCCGTGGTAGGGTAGTAATCAAAGTGCAGTGGGAACACACTCGAGGCGAAGTGACAGTGTCAAGTCAGCGGACTAAGCTGTACTCATGTCACCTGGGAACTGATAACTGACGATAGGCATAATACCAACTAGTCAGTTCCCGACGAGTCCTGTCCAGTGTACCCGTAACCTAACGAGCACCCGCATACTATCTCAAGTACGACGTACTGACGGCTGTGGGACAGACCGTCTCCCACACTGGGATGAGAAGCGCATGCGCTAGTCTACTCCGGAGTATCGATGCCCTATCTCGATAGTCCTGCGACCAGGGACCTGCATAAGGATGTGCTTATAGATTACCCAGCCCCACTAGTGTGACGGCCATCACATCGCTGGTAATCAAGCAAAGATCCTAAGGGCTCCACTAATGTGTATAGGCGACATACTAAAATGAACACATGTACACATTGAAGTAGAAACAAACCAAGTAGCATACTACTATTTTGAGCAAGATTGTATATACAAGGTGAATATCCCAAGCTTCCATTAAGTAATATACAAACTAGTATGATACAGTAATGGCCTCTAGGGCATATACACTAACAATACATCAATATATCGTCAATGAATACGATGATGAACAAATCGAGATATGGCCTGAATATACGGTTCATCAAGTCCATGAAGGCTGCAGGCGCGTTGGTGAGTCCGAACGACATCACCAAAAACTCATAATGGCCATAACGCGTATGGAAAGCTGTCTTCGGAATGTCCTCCTGTCGAACTCGCAGCTGATGATAGCCCGACCGTAAATCGATCCTCGAAAAATATCCTGCCCACTGAAGTTGTTCGAACAAGTCGTCGATACGTGGCAACGGATATCTGTTCCGCACGGTCACCCGGTTCAGCTGCCGGTAGTCGATACATAAACGCAAGCTGCCGTCCTTCTTCTTGACAAATTGGACCGAAGCACCCCAAGGAGAAACACTGGGTCGAATAAGTCCCTTGTCCAGCAATTCTTGCAATTGACTCTTCAACTCACTAAGCTCCGCCTGGACCATCCGATAAGGCGGTATAGAAATAGGCCCCGTGCCGGGAATCAAATCAATACAGAACACCACATCATGCTCAGGCGGTGGCCCAGGGAGCTCGTCAGGGAATACGTCGGGGAACTCACATGCAATCGGAACCTGGTCCAATGGAATTTCTGTGGATCCTGCATCGCAAATGTAGGCTAGAAATCCCTGACATCCTTTCCTCAAAAGCCGTCCTGCGTGAAAAGAGGAAATCAATCTGTGAGGGGTGGCACCACGGTCCCCCTGCACAACAAAAGCCGACTCGCCGGGAAAACAAAATCTCACTGTCTTCTCACGGCAGTCCACCGACGCATAGCACGTGGCTAACCAATCCATGCCCAAGAGGACGTCAAAGTCCAACATCTCAAGAAGGATCAAATCGATAAGCAAATCTCTCTCGCCAATACGGATAATGCAGGATCGGAACACGTGTCTAGCCACAAACGACTCTCCCACGGGAGTGGTCACAACAAGCGGCTGATCAAGCAACCCAGACTCTTTACCCAAACTCGGTACAAAATGTGTAGAAACGTACGAGTGCGTGGATCCGAGATCGAACAATACGTGTGCATCAACTGAACATACTGATAAGGTACCTGAGACCACCGCATTGGACGCCTGCGCGTCCTGATGCGTCAATGCGAAAACCCGTGCCTGTCCTCCACCTGCAACTGGCGGTCCCCTACTAGCAGCTGGCTGTACTCTGCCGGTGGCTGGCTGTCCTCTGCCACGACCGCCTCGTCCTCTAGGAACAAACCCTCCGCGACCACGGCCTCTCTGTGCCTGAGGCTGGCGCGGAGTAACTGCAGGTACAATGGGCAATGCCCTCTGGGGTGGAGAACGAGGAAGTGTGACATGCGGTGCGGCTGCCTCTCTACGGGGTATCTCAGGACACTCTCGAACACGATGATAGGAACTCCCGTATCGGTAACATCCGGATGATACTGGCTGACCCTCCTGGGGATACGAGCTGAAAAGCTGACCCCGTCTCGAGTCTCTGCCACCTGCAAGGTGTCTGTCGCGGCGTCTGAACGGCCGTCTCCGTGCCGATGAATCGGTACGAACCCTCTTCGGCTCTGGGACTGCCGAAGTCTCTGCAAGGCGTGCCTCGACTAATAGGGCTGCGTCTACGACTGCTGCATATGTCTCGTGATGCTGTGCGCTGATCGCAAGGAACAGTGGTGTAAGCAAGCCTCGGACAAATCTCTTGACTCGCAACTCCTCAGTGGCTACTAGGTATGGAGCATAGACTGATAGCTCGGTGAATAGCACATTGTACTCTGCCACGGTCATCTCTGGCGTCTGGCGCAAGGACTCAAATCTGCGTGCTCGGGCATCCCTAACACTCTGGGGGCGGAAGCTGGCAAGGAACATCGTCACGAACTCAGTCCAGGTCATAGGAGGAAGACCTGCTGCTCTGCCCTTCTCGACTGATTCGCACCATTTCTGCGCGAGTCCTTCCAGGCGAAAGCTCGCGAACTCGACCCATCGCGTATCTGAGCATCTGAGGGAACGACATATCCATGGCATCCTGTCAATGAAAGACTGCGGGGCGTCGGCTGGATCGGTGCCTGTGAAGACCGGAGGCTTCAGCCTCATGAATTCTGCTAACGATACCGTAATCACCTCCGTGGCTGTAGGGGCAACTGCCTGTGCCGTCGGTACCATCGTGGTCCCCGTGACTGGTGGAGCTACCTCTGGTCGCTGCGCTCGAAGCGTCTCAACTAGCGACCCTATCATCTGGCGCATCTCCTGCATGCTGGATCCCATCGTCTGGCGCATCTCCTGCACACCAGCCCCGAGCGTGGTGATCTGATCTGTCATAGGAGGGACAGTCTGCTCGGGTGCAACAGGTGTACTTCCCGGATCAGTCCTCGTCTCGGACGAGTCAACTCGCATCTCGGCCCTCGCGGCCACTCTCTGTGCCCTCGTAGCCTTGGGCGGCATAATGGCTGAGAGGAAAGTAGGAGTTGATAAGGATACGGAATTCGAATCATAAGAATGTACATCAAGAAAGAAGTTCAGTCAATAGGTCCTAAGGTCGCTTAGGCGGAGTGTCGCGTCGTGAGTATGCCGCGGAACATACACACGCCACGGCACCCTGCCGCAGCTACCTACTCCATCATACCAGGGTCATCCTACACTCCGAAGGTAAAACCTGGCTCTGATACCAACTTTGTCACGACCCAAAGTTCGGCCCGTGACCGGCACTTAACCATGTAACGTCTAAAGGCGTAACATGACTAAGTAAGCCGAAAGCCCAGAAATCAAAACCATTTAAAAGTAGAGTGTTAAAATATTTGCAAACATTTAGAAGATCTTTTTAATTAATTTAGTAGAAAAATCCTTTTTAAGTCTAAGGGATAATTAATAATTTTATTTGCGTGCAACATTTCCTATTAAAAGAATTTGTCAGGTGGAATAAATAGAGCATCACAATAATGATGATACGACTAGGTGAAAATGTAATGAAGATAGCAAGAATATAAGACTGCATAAATAAATAAAGTCGGCTCACAGCGAGCTCGACACCAGAGTACAAAATAACATATATCGTCCTCACTACTGTCTCTAAGTCAATACATACAGGTAGATAGAGAATACTAGATACATCAAGATACAACTGAAAGTAAACAGATACCGTACAAAAACCCACCAACTAGCAATGGTATATGTAGCAAAAGGTGCGGTAAACAGCCAGCCGCGACTACTCCAAAGGGCTACCTGCAAACACTGTGGCACAACGGGGGTGAGTTGCCAACTCGTGAGTAGTAGATAACATATAAAGGTAATCGCGAGTATGCACGTGTAGCGATACTCTAACTATGCCAGCAGGTAACATTTATATGATGAACTGGATGCTCAATATCATGTGACAGGTGTGATTTAATGGCTTTTCTATGTAATGAACAGATGAATGAAAATCAGGCATGGCAATGTAATCTAACAACCCTATATAGGATGAACAGGGTACGCAATAATATGCAAGCATGTGTACTCTATCAGGTATGCAAGCTACAGGATGAGAAGTTAAGTAATAAATGCTGAGTATGGGAAGAAATAATGTCTACACGGAATGTCAACGTGGAAAAATAACCGGTGTATGTCAATACACCCAATCCCAAAACAACTCAGGTGCCGGCATCCACATCGGCCCTCAAATCCTGTAATCTCATAAAATCGTGAGTGCCCAACATCGGCACCCAAATATCAAGAAAACTCGTGTCCAGCATCGACACGCAAAACCTCATATCTCAGGCACCCATCAATCCGGGTTAGCCCACGGGCTCTGTCTGCGGTATCGGCCCTCGGCCCCGGCAGTACGAGTCGTCCCGTATCCATCTCTCGACTCTGGTCGGTATCCTCCGGACAACCGCCAGGTCCAATCAATCACCGGTAGGTAGTAGTCCCTCTGCCAGGCTCACTGTCTACTGCACAGCGATCCGTTCTCTCCCCGGGGTACCATACCGGGTCCACCATGTACCCGCAATCGGCCTCGTCCAGCTCCTTGACTCGGGTTTCCATGTATCGCTCTAGCACCGAGAAAACACATGGTGAACGCACTAAAATATCAAATCTAGGAAACCGGGTTTTTAAACAGTGCGTATTTTCTTAAAATAGTACTCCGGTTCCCAAAATCCAGAAATCACATGAATCGGTCTAATGCGTAAATCCATATCATGTGTCGTATGGAAGAAAAGGGAAAACCGCTCTTTTTCTAAAAATACCCAGTTTGGAAAATACCAAATGCGGTCCCTTAGTTTTTAAGTCAAGTCAATGTCATCCATGTATGTTTCATATGAAAATGAGTATAGGTATGGATGTGCAAGAAGCTAAATATGCTGAGTGAGTGTAGCAATATACACCTACACCAATGTGGAAATGATGCATATGTGTCCAAGATATATATACATAAGCATTATGATGAGCTACAAGGTGAACATGGTAAAAATATGCATATGTGGATATGGCAAAACATGACAATATCAGTGAAATGGAATCAATATAATCAATAATTTCTAGCAATCCTATACTGTGAGTGTCATGGAAATCACTAACGGTGTGAGTGTAGCATATCAATCGTGCCCGTGCAGCATGTACCGTTAGTGACAGTGCAGTGGTCTATACTACCAGTTCTATATATGTAACCAGGTATGCTACTTAGTATGTGTGCATGAACATATAAAGCTAACATCCTACTACGTCCTGACGCTTAACGCCATACAGGCGATTTCCCCATAGATGTTAAATCTACTCACCTGGTCGTGTGCTAAGTATAGCCGACCACCTGCTTCCCCTTTCCAGCGGCGTCTGACGTACCAGCCTGCGAACCTGGAATTTACACAAGAATCCAAATAATATCAAAATATCGCATACACGATAAAACAAAACGAGAAATCGTGTCGCGAATTGACGCGCGTGTGTGCGAAACGCTGAAACGTGCGTATGTGTGCCTAGCGCTTAACCCGATACGCCGCGATACGCCGAATAATAGAACCACACGCGTATCGCGCGTATCGCGCAGACCAAAAAACACCAGAAAACAATATAGTGCCCCAGATTTTACCCAGATCAACATATTGCAAAACTATGTATACCAGAGACCTACAAAATGTAGCAGACACTTGTAGAAAAAAAACCTAGGACCTAACTCCCTAGTCTGGCCGCAATTTGCGGCCAGAATGAATTTTCTGGCGACCTGGGTTAAGGGTGGTGGGGTCAGGCTCTGGTAGTTGGGTCAGTGTGTCACCAGTAGGCTATGGTCCTCTCAATTTTATTATGAACCTACAAGGGTAGCGGCAGATCTCAAAAAGCTATGTTTTGCTCAAAAACGCCAAGTTTCGTACTAGTTGAGAACTTAGGGTAATTTGGTGTAGTCTGGGGTTTCCTAGGTTAACTTGGTCCTAACCATTCATAATTTGGCTAGTCTAACTATTATTAACATTACCTAAGTCCAAACCGCAAGAATCACCAAAATCGTAAAATTATCGCAGAAAGGATAAACGTGCGTGAAACTATATGCGCGTGCTTACGACATGTCGCGACGCGTGTGAACCCTCCAGAACCAACTTTGACGCGCTGTGGTGCACGGCGCGCCACAAGAACCACGCGGATCATGTGCGTGTCGCACAAGGTTAAAAACATCGAAAACACGTTTATAGCTCCAGATTTTGTCTCTGGGCCATACTACAAAAGTTACAGATACCAAAAGCCTAAGCTACCCATAATAACCCTACAGCCAAAAACCCAACACCCTAGCCCCTGTTCTGGCCACAATTTGCGACCAAAAGGAATAAACCGGCGGCCTCATTTTGGAGGTTGGTCCCCGTGCTCTGTGTGTGTGTCTCTGCTAAGGTCACTGTGCTACAGTCTTCGCAATTTTATGATTTAAGGTTCGGGTCAACAGCAGATCCCACAGAGGCTCAAAAGTCCCTAAAATCGCTAATTTACGCCAAGTCGGGCAATTTGGTTATTCTGGTGAAAACCTGGATACATCTTGGTTATACTAGCCTTAACAACACTTACTAAGGTTATACTAACCATTAAAACCATTACTTAACTAAATTCCACCCCAATTCTTACAACTAGCACTATACTACATAATACAAACACTAGCTACACTAAAGCCATATCATAAGCAGAGAGAAGTGGGGTTTAAGGGAATTATACCTCTACCGATCCTAGTTGAAGGAGAAGAAGGAGATGAAGGAAGTTGTGCTGCTGGATTGCTGCTACTCAAGCCCCAAGTGCTCAATGCCTTGGCTGAATGGCTGATCTGCTCACTGCTGGAACTAGCTACTGCTGTTGCAATGCTGAAGAAAAGAGTCTGGAACTGAGGTAATAAGGTTGTATTGGAGGCTAAAGGTGTGAGGGTATGTGTGGTTTAAGAAGGGCTATTGCAATGATGATAGGGGCGGTTTATGCAACAGTTGAGTGCTGTTCTGGGACAAAAATGGTGGCTGAAGCTGATTTATCAGGCTGAAGTGTGCTGAAGCTGATTTCAGAAGCTGATGGGTTTATTTTGGTGGCTGTTCTGATGTGTTTAGGGGCTGAAAATGCTGGAAAATGGGGCTGATGTGAGGGTGCGAGTGAGGGTGAAGAGACAAGCTAAAAAGGTTTGAGTTGAGATGAGGTGACACAACCTTAAACCATCATTACATCCATCACATCTTTCTCTCTCTCTCTCTCTCACACACACAACAAGCAAGTCAACTCCAAGTTTAAACACCCTCAATTAAACTAATTAGCTCATGATCAATCCACTCATCTTAAGCAAGGCTCTAATCTCACCATGGTGGCTAAATATGGCTAACCCACCATGCACACCCAAGCTAGGTCACTCTAAGCCTAACCCTAGCTATCGTGCACAAGTGTGTACGGTCGAGATAAATTCCTACAAAAATAACTATAAAGCCAGATAAATAACTAGAAACCCGTTTTGGTAAACTTTTTACCAAAAACTCCACATTAAAACACAATTACTGTTAACCCTAAACTCAGGTGTTACAATTTTCTTTCAAAGATCCATGTGTGGGGGAGATATAGGGTATATGGGTAAGTACCCATTATGAATTTGAGATTTGAAATTGAAGATGAAGTTGAGATTGAAGATATTGAAGTCGAAGATGAAGTTTGTTGATTCGTTGAATTTGTTGGAAGTTGTTGAAGTTGGTAGAACTTATTGATTGAAGTTCCTTAATTAATTGACCTCAAAGTCATTAAACTCGTTGATTGCCCTCAAAGTCGTTAAACTTGCGGTATTGACCTCAAAGTCATTAAACTTGTGGTATTGACCTCTAAGTCATTTAACTAGTTGTTTTGAAGAAGTTATCAACGACAGTTCACGAAAGTGTTGTGCGATATGTCACACTTATGAAAGTGTTTGAAGAATCTATTAATGGCAGTTCACGAGTTTCCAAGATTATCTCAGCTCAAATCAAATTACGAGTTTCCAAGATTATCTCAGCTCAAATCAAATTACGAGTTTCTAAGATGAATTACTGAAGAAAAATTTGAAGGCCAAATCAAATTGCAAGTTTCCAAAATGAATTACCGAAGAAAGGTTTCAAGACAGTATAAAAGTCAAATTTTCAAGACAATACAAAAGACGCAAGAAGATTCACTGAAGTTGCAAGTTTTATTTTTAGAGTGAGAAATTAGCTTTGTAACAAGCTGAGAGCACATCATATGTGCCTTTTAGCTTGAGGCGGGTGTTAGGAAAAAATTTATATTTGTGAGAGATATGATTTAATATGTTTAAAAGGTTGGTAAGATTTAGATTTGATTACATTATGATTTACTTAGGAGTCAAATTAAGGTTACTTAGTGGTCAAGTATTAAACCTTAATAGTTTATTATAAATAGAGAGGTATATTTATTCTCCTCTAATAATATGATATCATTGTAGTTTTCTCTTTTATCAATAAACAATTGTTTCTTTTCTATATTCCATAATGTAGTCTCTCCATTATTTTCCGCTCCTCCTCTAATACTTATGTTTCTTAACAGAAGCCTTCGGAGCAACCGATGCAGATGTGTTCGGAGATGTGCGGGAGAGAGATCACTTCCTTCTGTTTGATGGTGTGATTGAAAGAGATGTTTGCCAAATTCTATACTACAAATGGATTGTGTGTGAAAGACGGCGGATTGTTTAGGGAAGCACACGGGCCCCGGGGTGGTATCGATGGCTAACGTGGGCCCCAGGACGAACGGGTCGTAGTTCTTCATATGCACGGAGACGGAGTGGCTGGACGGGATGAACGTGATGTTCGGGGAGGTCGTGGAGGGGATTGATGGCGTGGATGTCAGGGGAGTTGCAGGTGGGATGGTGACAAGGAAGCCTTCGGTGGATCTCATGCAGACATGTTCGGAGATGTGCGGGAGAGGGATCACTTCCTTTTGTAGGAAAAACGACTGAGTGTTTCCTTGAGGGTTTATAAATAGGACAAGTTTTAGGAATTATCAATTTTTAGAAATATTTAGTAAAATTGTGGTTCCTAAAAAATATTTAGTAGAATTGTATTGGGCTGGAGATTAACCCGGTTTAGATATTCATAACTAAAACCGCCACACTTTCAAAGTGCGGTTTTAAGATAAATAACTTATAAAACTCGTAATTTTTGTTGGTCACCGTGAATCTTTGTTCGTTGTGGAGGGGAACTTAAATCCGAAGTTTCAAAGTGTGGTTATTAACTTACAAGATTTTAGCTTAAGACCGCACTTTAAAAGTGTGGTTTTATTTAACAACAACTAAACCGTGCTAATTACTGGCCCAACGTCATTCTCCTAAATATTTTTGCAGAACACTAGTTTGCTAAATATTTTGAAAAAATTGTTAATTCCCAAAAGTTGTCTTTTATAGTCCTCATTCCACCCACTTGTAAAACTCTAATCCAATTTATGGCAAGGTTTTGGAGGTGATATTTGAAATATCAGGTTTTGGATTTCATAAGAATAAGATAAATTTTAAGGGTGATATGTGAGAAAAGCCCTTGGCCTTGCCCTTATCATCTCGTAGGTTTTGTGCCCGAAACGCGTTTTCGCAAACCTCCACGCTCAGCTGCGACAACAACTTCCTTCGTGACTTTCATCAGAAAAATCTCAACGAAGGAGAAAAAATAAAATAAAATCAATGGCGCTGTGCTCGTGCTTTGGCCCATCGAAGGCGCAGCGAGAAGCGGAGCGCCTCGAATCGCAAGAAGCCCGCTCTCGAGCCGCCGAGGCCGCTCAAAAGAGGTACCAACATTTTTTCCCCAAATTCAGAACCCTAATTTCTCAAACTGTTACCATTTCCCTTGGATTTTGATCGAGGAAACGATTGCAGGCAAGAGCTGTTCGAGAAGTCGGCGGCGGGAAGGGCGGCGAAAGCGCAGATGGCGGCCGCGGCGAAGCAGTCGAATGCTTCTAACAAAGGGGAGCCTGTTCTCAAGGTGATTGATTTGGATTCGATTTTGGGAATTTTTTTTTATTTAATTGTTTGAGCTCAAGATTTGATTTTTGACCTAAAAAGTTCTTTTTTTTGTGGTACAGTGGCAAATGGGGTGATTGTTATGTGATTGAAGCAGTTGATAATAAGCGTGTAAGTTTTTCAATTGTAAAGTTGATGCTATTATGCATATCGATATCTAAAATAAAGTTGGTTTTTTTTCTTTCCAAGGAGCTCTTGGAAATATATTACCTGATTTATTGTTGGTCATTGTAACATCTAATAAACACTAATGTGCTTTGGGTTACAACAACAACAACAACTGAGCCTTTTATCCCAAGCATATGGGGTAGGCTACATGAACCAACATGAGAATCACGCCGGGTCCAGCACATGAATCCTCTGTCTCCACTCACTTCTATCGAACAATATACTTTCATTGAGTCCTTTGGCAACCATATCGTTTCGTATCACCTCCATCCATGTTTTCTTCGGTCTCCCTTTTGCCCTTTTGCCATTAAGCATATCGAGAGTATCTATTCGTCGAACCGGTGCTTCCATAGGTCTGCGTCGCACATGATCAAACCATCTAAGCCGGTTTTCCCGCATCTTCTCCTCCATGGGTGCCACACCAACTTTTGCACGAATATCCTCATTTCGCACCTTGTCTTTTCTAGTGTTACCGCACATCCAACGAAGCATGCGCATCTCCGCTACGTACATCTTCTGTGTATGAAGCTTCTTAGAAGCCCAGCATTCTGTACCATATAATAAGGCAGGCCGAATAGCACTCCGATAAAACTTCCCTTTCAATTTTAACGGAAAGTTACGATCACACAAAATCCCTGTTGCACTCCTCCATTTCAACCAACCAGCTTGGATCCTTTGATTAACATCACTATCGATCTCCCCATTCCTTTGGATGATGGAACCTAGATATCTAAACTGGTCGCTCGGTGATATCTCTTGCCCTTCCAATGTTATACCAATATGGTTTTGACTTCTCTGGCTACTAAATTTGCAGTGCATATATGCTGTCTTGGACCTGCTCAATCTGAATCCCCGAAATTCCAATGTTTGTCTCCATAATTCCAATTTGGCATTGACCCCTGCTTTCGTCTCATTTACTAGAACAATATCATCAGCGAATAGCATACACCAAGGGACCTCATCTTGGATAGTTCTAGTAAGCTCATCCATCATGATGGTAAACAGGAAAGGACTTAATGCAGATCCTTGATGTAAACCAATAGTAATCGGAAAATCACTTGTTGAGCCACCGCAAGTTCTGACATTTGCCACTACTCCGTCGTACATATCCTTGATTATGTCAATATACTTGACGGGGGCCTCCTTTTTCATCATTGTCCCCCATAATACCTCTCTAGGTATCTTGTCGTACGCTTTTTCTAAATCAATAAATATCATATGCAAATCTCTTCTCCTCTCTCGAAAGCGCTCGACAAGTTGACGAAGCAAATGAATCGCCTCTGTCGTCGATCGTCCAGGCATGAACCCAAATTGGTTCTCTGTTATCTTAATATCCTTCCTTAGCCTGTGTTCAATCACTCTCTCCCAAAGTTTCATGGTGTGACACATTAGTTTTATTCCACGGTAGTTTGAGCAACTTTGAATGTCACCCTTATTCTTGTAGATAGGTACAAGGATACTTTTCCTCCATTCATTTGGCATCTTTTTTGTCTGCCAAATCTTATTAAACAGCTCTGTCAGCCATTTAACGCCTATTTCTCCTAAGCATCTCCAAATCTCGATAGGAATCCCGTCAGGACCAACCGCTCTTCTTAAACCCATTCTGTTCAAAGCTTCTTTAACCTCAGTAAGTCTTATTTTACGCATGAAATCACGATTTATATCTTGAGATTGAATGACAAGTCCATCCAAATTCTTAGTAAAGCTCTCATTGAACAATTTGTCAAAATAATCTCTCCATCTTTCCTTGATATCCTCATCTCGAACTAAAACCTTCTGATTTTCATTTTTGACACACTTCACCGCACATAAGTCTCTAGTCTTCCTTTCCCGCATTCGAGCAATCCGGTATATATCATTTGCAGCCTCTTTAGTGTCTAATTTCTCGTACACCTCCTTGTAGACCTTAGATTTAGCTTCCCGAACAGCTTTCTTAACTTCCTTTTTAGCCATTTTGTACTTCTCAAATCTCTCCACATCTCTACTTTTCTTCAAATCTTTATAAGAATCTCTTTTAATTTTAATAGCAGCCTTTACATCTTCATTCCACCATGATATGTCCTTAGATGATGGAGCACCACCTCTCGACTCACCAAGTAGATCTCTAGCTACTTTCTTGATACAACTAGCCATTTTGTTCCATGTTTTGTCTGGATCATCTTCCGACTGCCAATCCGCTTCTTGTACTACACGATCTATAAAAGCCTTTTGATTACCTTCTTTCAATCGCCACCATTTAATTTTAGGTTCTACCTTACGTCTAATCTTCATAGGTTCTCTTCTAAATCGAAAATCTAGAACTAAGAGTCTATGTTGAGTAGTTACACTCTCACCTGGCACTACCTTACAGTCGATACAACAACCTCTATCTATTCTTCTCGTCAGAAAAAAGTCTATTTGACTAGCATTTGACTAGCACTAATGTGCTTTGGGTTAATGTCCACTAATTCTATTAAGCAATCCCCTCTCCCCCCACCCCAAACTTTAATTCCCTTGTTAATTACCCCTGCCCTTAACCATTGACAAATGGCCAAACTACCCCTTTCCGAACTGAATTAGAATTCGATTTTTTCGTTTGTCAACTCTAAACAACCCTTAATTCAAACTGGGGCAACCAAATTCCTCAATCATCGTCAACGATGTGAAAATGGCTTTAATTGCAAAAAAAAGGTCATTTTAATGAAGAAAAAGAAAGAAAGGGGGCCAGCTCAAAGTGGGGAAGGATAATTTTGGAATAAAAAAGGCATATAAGAGGTCATGTCACATGACTTTTTTCTATTGTTTTCCCTTAGAAACGTAATAAACTACAGGGTGGTTACGAAGTAACAGAATGAAGGTTCTCTTTTTTCTTTTTCTTTTTTTTGGGGGTGGGGGGTGGGGGTGGGGGTATTGCATAACGGAATTAGTTTAAATAGGTTCTTGGGAAGCCGAAGCTACATGGTTGTTTATAAATGACCGGTTTCTTCTTTCAAATTCTCATGTATTAAGGAAAACATCTGGAAGAGAAAGATGAAATATATTTTCTATAAGAAATTGTGTCCACCCCAACAAAACACATTCCCTAACCATATTGATTAAATTGAGAACTGCATTTAACCTATCCACGCGCTTTTCGTTTTACTCTCTCTTATCTCAGATATATCAACCGTTACGCCAAATTGCTAAGGTTTAAGCAGCCGCAAGATTGCAAAAAGCGCTAGGCACAGCTGAGCGGTTAGGGTACCGCTTAACGCTTAGCCGCCTTGGCGGTTTTTTTTATATATTTTAGTTAAAATTATATTCAATATATATATGTATTGAAATTTCAGCTGTATATTGACACTTCAACATAGAAAACAACAATGTATTGCAATTTCAACAGTAGAAACAGAAATATATTAATAATTCAACATAATAACTGGTAATATATTGATGCTTTAATATTAAATTTATTAAGTTTAGGGATGAATATCTCAGTGTGTAATGTTTATTAACTGTCACGCCCCACTCCCAATACAGAGAGTATTGTCCGCTCTGGCCGAAGCCGCACGGTTTTGTCCTTCGGAGCGAATCGGACCCGACCAGCGGCCACTTCCCAGGAGGTCACCCATCTTAGAACTTCCCTGGCTCGAGCACGCTTAACTCCGGAGTTCTCAAGCTCCTGTAGTGCCAGTTCACTTAAAAGGCGCCTCTGTATTGAAGAGTGGTATCATTTCATTTATAGTACAGATCTGCCCCCTTTCGGAATGTATTCCGAAGAGTCCCCATTGTTCTACAGTGGGTCCCACAGACTCAAGAGGTGGCCCCCCACGGATTCAAGAGGTGGCCCCCGCCCACTTAACATGACACTTGGCGTGGCACTTTGTTCCGTGTGGCACTTTGCTCCGTGAGCAAGAACCGGGTCCCGACATTCTCCCCACCTTTGAACAATGGTTCGTCCTCGAACCACAGACCTACTATTGAGGGACCAGCTCTGATACCATTCCATTCTGTCACGCCCCACTCCCAATACAGAGAGTATTGTCCGCTCTGGTCGAAGCCGCACGGTTTTGTCCTTCGGAGCGAATCGGACCCGACCAGGGGCCACTTCCCAGGAGGTCACCCATCCTAGAACTTCCCTGGCTCGAGCACGCTTAACTACGGAGTTCTCAAGCTCCTGTAGTGCCAGTTCACTTAAAAGGCGCCTCTGTATTGAAGAGTGGTATCATTTCATTTATAGTACAGATCTGCCCCCTTTTGGAATGTATTCCGAAGAGTCCCCATTGTTCTACAGTGGGTCCCACAGACTCAAGAGGTGGCCTCCACGGATTCAAGAGGTGGCCCCTGCCCACTTAACATGACACTTGGCGTGGCACTTTGTTCCGTGTGGCACTTTGCTCCGTGAGCAAGAACCGGGTCCCGACATTCTCCCCACCTTTGAACAATGGTTCGTCCTCGAACCACAGACCTACTATTGAGGGACCAGCTTTGATACCATTCTATCACGCCCCACTCCCAATACAGAGAGTATTGTCCGCTCTGGCCGAAGCCGCACGGTTTTGTCCTTCGGAGCGAATCGGACCCGACCAGGGGCCACTTCTCAGGAGGTCACCCATCCTAGAACTTCCCTGGCTCGAGCACGCTTAACTACGGAGTTCTCAAGCTCCTGTAGTGCCAGTTCACTTAAAAGGCGCCTCTGTATTGAAGAGTGGTATCATTTCATTTATAGTACAGATCTGCCCCCTTTCGGAATGTATTCCGAAGAGTCCCCATTGTTCTACAGTGGGTCCCACAGACTCAAGAGGTGGCCCCCACGGATTCAAGAGGTGGCCCCCGCCCACTTAACATGACACTTGGCGTGGCACTTTGTTCCGTGTGGCACTTTGCTCCGTGAGCAAGAACCGGGTCCCGACATTAACTATGGGTTTGGATCGAGTATGGTAAAAAGAGAACAAACCCGATCTGCGATGTTTCAAATATGACTAACTTTTATTTCATTAAGCGGGCTAGGTCCGCTTAGGCGTCCGCTTAAACGGGCTGGACTGATTAAGTGCTTATACCGCTTAATTAAGCGCCTAGGGCCGGAGCTGCCTCGTACCGCTTCCGCCTAAGCAACTGACTAGGCCGCTTTTTAAAACACCGAGCAGCCGAATGGTTATATTTTGCTTTAGAAGTATTTGCTTGACTCAAATCTTAGAGAATGATGAATTGGATTGATAAAAAAACTTCAACAACATTAAAGGGTGTTCAGTTCATTAGTTGATTAGATGATGGCTTAGCCTACTTTGGCTTTTGATCATTTTTACTCAGCACCATTAAGATAGTCTAAACAATGATTTTGAAAGTGAGAGAGTAGTGTAGTGCCTGAGAGATTTTTACTTGAGTTTAAAATCTTATAACTCATGATTAGATACATTCCAACTATTGTAAGAAACAACAGAAAAGTAATTGAACATGAAAATGTTATTATCATAACTCTCTCCAATAAATCTCTTTTCGAGTCAAAACTAGCTATAGCTTTTTACATTGACTTGCTTAAGTCAGCTTGTCTAGCTTTTAGATTATACGGTTTATGCCCATGTAATTTTCTAGACTACAAAAGAGCTATAGGGTGTTTGTTGATCGGAGAGACACACTCGTCTGCAGCACACCTCCATGCTTTAAAGCGTCATTTGTAGCTGAAACTGTATAATTTTCAGTTAGCTCAGTTCCAAAAGCAACTGAATGCAAGAGATCAGAATAATGTAGTTTAAGGTACAATACAATAAAACATCGGCACACAACTCGAAGTACTGAAGTTTAAGTTGTATGCATTTGGAATTAAACTCGACTGCAAGCAGCCCTACACACTCTAAAATAAGGGGGAGATGATAAACTTCTTACAGGAATTGCACCATTCTGAGGCATGATAATCATATATGGTTCAATAAACTTCTTGATTGGTTCTACAGGTTGGAAACAGCAAGCCCCCCCCTCCCCCTCCGCCCCCGCCCCACATTCTAATTTTCTAATTTTCTTCATTTTTGTGTACGTGGCATGTGTATTTCCATGCGTGTATGCGGATGTATGTTCGCGTAATGTTTCTAAAAACCAAACATGCATTTTGTGACCGAGATGGAGTTATTTCTGTTTCTCTGCACTTATTGCATGTATATTGCCATTCCCTGCTCTTTAAAATTATCATGCTTGAACTGTGAAATAATTAAATTTGTATTAGGTCAAAGAACTCACCATCGTATCTTTATCTTCACAGGCTTGTGTGATGGTTATAAGGAGAGATGCTTTTATGCCAGTACAAAAAGGGCATCTTCAGGGGGAAATGCTTAAACGATAATCATTATTTACTCTGTTTTTTATGTAAATAATTGTTATTTGGCCTCTGATTTTCTCCTGGTATAGCTATGAGAGTTTAATTTGTTCATGAGCACTCTGTAGATACCGAATAATTGTGAATGAATACATAACCTTTTTTACTCTAATACTTGTTTGATCGTTTTAAAAAGTCACATGAAGAATTAGACTTACGTGGAGTTTTGACTGTTTGGGTTTATGGCAATTTACTGCAATTGTCATGTACAGATCCAGTGTATATTCATTTGTTTCATGAAATTCAACTTGGGGACTAGCTTTGCTTCTTATTTTTGGCCATTATTGAATATTTCTTCAACATGATTTGTGACAATAAAAAGATCTGGAAAAATAAAAAAGATGCTTGATGCGAAAACCCAATGAAACATGCAGTCTAAAAACTACATTCATATAAATAATTACAGAGATATATTTCACTGAATTTGTAAGTATATAATCCCCCATGCTTGTGTCAGCAGAATAAAATAAAACACATGTTAAGATCTCTCTCTCAATTATATTTTCCTCCTTATCTGATGTAATTTGTGTTTCGAAAAGGGAATACGCCATCCTTAATTCTTTATAACTGCTAAAAGATTGTGGTATGTAATTGGAAATCACTAAGCTCATGGTACCACCTTGCAATCTATAATTTATTAGTCCAACGAGCCTATCTACTCATCAACCAAAGCCCTAAAACCCACTCAAATTCTACTCTAAACAACAATTTATATTATAATAATTTAAAAGGAAAAAAAAAAACCTTCTGCTCTTAGATTAGACAATACTTTGAGTTGTTTATAGTTGAATTAAGTGTTTTTTTAGGGTTTTAATCGACAAGCAGGGGGTAGGGGGTATTTATGCTAATAAATTACTTGAGAGGATCAGGTGCTATAAGGGATAAACTGCAGGGGTGTTTTGTGAGATTAACCGTTTATTAAATATATGACATATATTTGGAAAATGCTGTAAGGCTATGGTATTTCAGTGAAATTCAAACATCTAAGTAAAACTTTTAGCATGACAATACAACTTTTAGGAAAAAAGAAAATCCAACAATTTGCCTTTCCAGCTCGAGATGCTGCAACCAGCAACCTTGCATGTTTGCTTTGATGAAGTCAAAAACCACAAAGAGCCGTCTCCTTGTAAACAAACTCAAAATATTCCATTGTTGAGCCAAGGCAGATGCCTTAAGCATAAAGTTGTATGTAAATTCTTCGGGTTTTAACTCTGTATCGTCATCCTCAGTCGATTCAAATAACACTCTGGCTCTTGCAAACATGTCGCTCTGGCTATAAACTTTGAGCATAGCATTAATGGTACCAATATTAGGAGTAGAGTGGTCTTTCATGTACTTGGAAGACTGAGATGCAGTCGTGATTGCGTCCACCATCGAGAGAAGATAAAATCATGCCAGTGAATGTTACCTCCAATGGCTTAGAATGAGGGAAAAAACTACTATGCAAGGGCTTGCATGGTGCAAGCCCTTGCATAGCCCTTGGATGGGCTCCCCCCACTCGCAAGGGGAGCCCATCCAATGGCTCTAGAGGGGCTTGCATCACCATGCAAGCCCTTCTAGAGTAGTTTTTTCCATGAATGAGGAAGCCTTTTTAGCTTCTCAACCTACAGGTGTAATTTTAAATCATGTAAGGCCAAATTTCTGCAGTCAAACTAGATCCTAAGGCCTACTTACGTAGTTGCAAAATAAGTTGAAAAGGAAGAAAAAACCCACAAGAACATGAGGTATCATGTATTGATATACACAAACCCTAAAAATGGGGGGTTTGTGTGGGTATTTATGCTAACATTTCTAGAAGCAAGGCTCTCCCAAAAAAAAAAAAATGACAATTTCAAAACTACCTGTGATGCCAATCCTATCTAAAACTATGGTTAAATTCATGAAGAAGAAAAACTATAGACAAGAGAGGGCTTGCCATGATTTTCAATGACCAGTCAGCGTCCTCAAAATTATTTGGGCTGGTGATAAGTCTGCAATTCCCTTTTTTTTGTTTTGTTTTTTTTCCTTTTTGGGGGGTTTGTGTGTGTGTGTGTGGATGGGGTGGGGTGGGGGGATGATAGGTTCTTCTGGAAGGAATTATCTTCAACTCTAAGGCGCGTATAAAGCTATCAGCGAAACAGAACATTTCCACAAAGAGGCAGTTAGTGGCATTGGCGGAAGAATAAAAGACTTGTGGCATGAACACATCAGATACATACGTCTGATATAATTGAATGCGTATAGAGAACTAGAAGTGCTTAAAAAAGAATGATGACAATCTAACAAAACTGTTATTATTTGCACCAAGGCTATATGCCTATAAGATATTCAATTGATATAGAAAGGTACAATTAGAGGAGATGTAAAAAGCACAAACGTTTTTTTTGTTGTTGAAATAATCAGGTCTCATAAGAATCTGAACAAATGTAATATTATACCAGTTTAACGCACCTTCGCCAAAGCATCTTCCCATCTCCCCTTGTTACAAAGGCAACATGGTAATTCATAATAGACGCTAGCTGTTCCGACCACTCCTCTTCGTTCCATGTCCCTGACTGCTTCAACTGCTTCATCTACTTTACCCTCTTCCCAAAATGTTCTCACGAGAACTGAAAATTTTCGATTGTCTCAAGATATTTGTGAACAGGGTCGTACTTCCCGGATTTCAGCATCACCTTTTAACAAGCATTGCCCGTAAGACTAAAGATGCAAAATATAATCTGAGGATAAATAAAGTACCGTGCACATATATATAGAAATGATTCAGGCTACAGTATCCATCCCAGGATCACTTTTCCTCAGAGAAAAAAGTTGTCCTCGTTTAAATCTGCACATAAATGTGCACTCCAAAACCACGCAAAAATACTTTTAAAATGCGCAAGTCTAATTAGATAAACTTGGGTTGATGCATAACCTGCAGGGTCGAAGCATATAGCTAGGATGTTTGCTGGGTCAAGCACAAAAGTTGGTAATAAATGCTTGACTATAAATCTTCTATAAAAGTAAAAATTAAGTAAAATATGTGAAGATACACTATGGAACGTCTAGAGAAAGCGGGGTTAAGAATTTGCTCCAAAGAATTGAATTTAATTATAGAATTACATTTCATCTATAGGCATAAAAGACAACGGGCAAAAAGAGTAGTCCAATAACCATCAAATAATAAGATCAATCCTATTGTTTTCCAGGTTATGAAGAGCATATCCACATAAGATGAGCTTTGCCCCAAACTGTAAGCTGGACTTTTATGAAGGCAAAATAGGGAGCGTTTAGTTTCTTAATTGTGCTATCTTACTCACAAAGAGCAACAGCGCGGGTGCGCGCACGTGTGTTTGTTTGTTTTCGTGCGTGCATGAGAGAACCATTGATATTGAATTTGAAGCTTATTGGAAATAACGTGTATTTGCTCCCGAAGCATGTCAATATACAAGAGAGAATTTTATAAGCTACAGTTTGTTATTGAACATCCTTACACTGAGAGCAGCATAGGAGCGAATCCAGACGACATCGACTCGTGATAAAAGAATGAAAGACAATAAGTCTTTGAGGAAAATCATCAGTGACTTTAATAGAGAACTATTTGATGGAAAATAATAGACATTGTTAGGCGGGGCTGGCCTATCTGGCAGTCGAGGACTCTAGGCATATTAACGTCAAGAATGATCTTAAAAGAAAGTCCTGATGGGCGTCACCTCCGTTGCTAAGCCATAAGTTGTTTCGGTAGGTTTTAGTCCGCTAAGTCGCATCTGTTGCAGCACCCAAGATACTCCTTTCCACTGATGACTAGGGACACACGCATTCAGAACCTGACAACATGTAGTCGATAACATCCAAAATTTCTTTCCAGGTTACAATTTGATGTATAAAGCAAACAGTCAACTGCCAAAATGATAGTAAAGGGATGCTCACATCATTATATATATGATAATATCAGGTTCTAGCCGTGGATCCCAACTTTTGTTCTTCATGTTCTTGATATTTTTGGGCGGTTTCTGCCTCATGCATTCGATGTTACTAATTAACTCATTCAGAAGGTAAACTGAAGTTTGTTTCTGCAATTAGACCAAAGAAAATAAGAACAAAACCATATGCATCAGCAAGTCATTTCTAAATCCAGAGATGAACAGTGAATTACTCGCATATAATTGAATATCTGGCTAGCTTCGCTGTACCTCCTTTTCCCGAGAACAGATAAGAGCTTTGTGTATACAAACCTAACATAGATCAAGGTTATTCAACATCTGACTAGAATTTCATCTTTCTATAGAAAACTTGACGAGATCAGAAAAACTCAAGCATAAACTTGTTGAAGAACAGAACATTTTGCAAACCACACCTGCTTTTGTGACGTTTCGTAACCCTTTTGGTTATAAACCCATTCCACAACGGACATTGCAAGTTTCCAATTTCCTTGTTTGCCAAGCCTTTCAATTATTCTAAGTAAATGCATCTCCGAAAAGATTATATCCGATTGCTTCATCACCCTTGAAAACTTCCAATCTTGTATGCTTAGGTTTGTATAGGCCTGCAACGCATATCTTCAGAAGCTGCAATATCTTATTTTGTAACATCTAACAATAGGCAGAGAAATAAACGAGGAACTGCATAATCTGACTAATAATTTTCAGGGACTATTTGGATGAGTATAATCGGAGACTCAAACAATTGTTGTTCCAATGTGTATTTGTTACTGCAATGTATAGTTGTTGCTCCAACGTGTAGTTGAAATTACGATTTGTGTTGGAGCTTTGGCAAAAATACAATTTGTGTCAGAAAACATGTGGTTGAAACTACACTCAAGTTGAACGCTTTTTGAGGAGCTCCTTTTCAGGCCTCCGTCAGATGTTGTCTTCCGTTGATCTCGTGGTGGACTTAGTTGATTATCCTCCGTTGCGTGTGGATCTCAATGGGTTTTTGGAGAAAGAGGTGAAGTGAGAGAGTTAGTGCCGAGTACCTGCAAAGAAGTCCCGGGGTGGCTTGGTATCACCAAGGACCCTCCGACGCTCAAGTTAGTGAGGAGATCCGAGCAGAATAACAGCTTAAAAGAGTAAAAGATGGCTTACTTGACCCCTCTGTGATGGGGGTTTATATAGCGGTGGAGCATGCAGCAGCGGGTGCGAGAATCTCGCCGGCGGTTACGCCCCCCGACGTCACGCCCGCGTAGAAAGTGGATCGTCCATTACTGGGGATTGATGGCATGGAACATGGGATGTTGCTGGCATAGAATCAGCGTATGGCGAGATTCGCGGAGCGGCGGTTACGCCTGTGAGCGATGGCCTTGGTCGGAGGGCCGAGGAAGACGGCCACGGACCGAAGATCGGGACGAGCGAGGAGACCGAGGAGTCCAAGCCTCGTGGCAGCTCGGCGCGAGCCGCGGGACCGAGGAGGCCAATCTGCAGGGGGGCTTGAGGAGGGCCAGCTTGTGCTTGCAGGTCGGGTACATGGTGGCTTGGTCGGCCCCTGTAGGCCCCTTCTTCTGAGTTCTAGGACATGTCGCCTGCCACTTGTCATGATCTTGGGGATCGCCAATATCGAGCACTATCATTAGCCTCCTACTCTTGTCCCGACCAGCTAGTGGGTAAGGTCAGGAGTGGACTGCCGGGCCTCCCGAGGTGAGATCCCTTCTAGGGTTTCGTCGGGACGAGTCATCGGGCCGTCGGTTGTCTTTCCCGCCAGCGAATCAAGGCGAGATCTTTGCATTTAAAGAAGGTGCGCCGGTTCGTGCACTCTGCAATTGAAGCGACGGTCCACGTGTCGAACGTCGATTAGCTGATGCGATGTATGCAGGTCTGCGGCGTCTGATAGGACGCGGCCCAGCGCTGGACTGCCACGTGGAACGATCGGAGCCGTTGGGCGTGAGGAACCGTTTCGGCGGGAGACGATGGGCGCCGTTAGATGAGGCCGTATGCAGCAATAAATATGGGTGGGGTCTGCCCTAGGGCCCTTACTCCTTCATATTTTCCTCTCTCAAGCCTCAGCTGCTCGGCGCTCGTCTCCCCTATTTCGTTTTCAGCCTTTGAAGAATTTCTTTTCCCAGGTTAGATGTCTTCCTCTGTAGAATCAGTAGACATTGTAGGAGTAGATGCTAGGGTTCCTTTAGCCGTGTCCGAGTCTCTTCGGGGAGCAGGGGTTGGACCCTCTCCCCGGGGTCGTGAGGCGGGGGCCGCCTCCAGGGAGGAGGCGGCAGATGTGGCCCCCAGCACCCCGTGCTGGATGAGGCATGAGGACGAGCTCGCCAACGCTCGGGCTCGCTTCCACATCCCCCCGCGCTACACGCTTCGTCTGGCCAAGGAGGGAGAGAGGGCAGACCAGGTACGGGGCAGGGAAATTGCCCTGTATTTGGAAGCTTTTTGGGGTGGAATGCGCCTGCCCTTCTCTCCTGAGGTCATCGCCACTCTGAATTTCTTCGGTTTGGCCCCCGGTCAGTTAGTGCCGAACTCGTGGAGGATTCTCCTCGGATTCTTGATCCTCCTGAGGTTGCAGGCGGTTCCCTTCAGCCTTTCCCTTCTCGATTCCTCCCTCGTCTTCAAGAGTCACCCCGGCGGTCGAGCGGGCGACCCAAGATGGGTTTATTTTACTTTTAGGAAGCGGCCGGGGGTCGCTGCCGGGACCGGGGTCGTGGCCTTGCCCTCCTCCATTCATGATTGGAAAAAGAAATTTTTCTTCGTTTCCCCTCCCGAGGGCGAGGACTGGCCTGTGCCCACCAAGTGGTCGAGGGAGAAGTGTCTGCCGGGGAACCAGTCCGATGACCCCGTCGCGGTGAGAGTGGCGTCATGGGAGCCCATCCCTCGACCTGACGTGCTGCTGTCCGAGAGGGTTTTGAGCTGGGCCGGGCTTAGCCCCGTCGAGTTCGTCGGTAAGTTAGGCTTGCTTTTTGGGTTTACGTTTTACTTGTGTTGCCGATTTGTTGGGTGTTTGTTTCATCCAGGGTCCATGGACTTCGTCTCCCTCCGAGATTCTATGCGCCAGCCGAGGTAGCTTATTAGGGCCGGGGGCGCCAGCTCTTCTCGGGCGCAGCCCGCCCCGGCTCCTACCGCCCCGGTGGCGGCTCCCCGAAGACGCTCGGTAGCGGATCCCGCCCCGGGCCCCAGCAGAGCATCGGGTCGAAAGCGGGCCCTGATTCTGGAGGACACGGCCTCAGAAGAGGAGATCGGCTCTCCCTCGGAGCCGCTCAAGAGGGGTTCCCGGAGACCCTCCTGGGGCCGGTCCTCACCGACCGTAGTGGAGGAAGGGGGCTCCGGTTCGCGGTGCCGTCAGGGCTGTCGGTCGCGGACAGCCTCCTGCATGAAATAAAGACCTCGGCGGGAGGTCGAGTTCCTGGGGGGACCTTCAGGGCTCAGCTGGCGTCCATCGCCCAGGAGTCCGTGCAGGTAAGCTTCTTGGCTTATTGCGATATTCAGTGCCCCTTTCATCTTTCTGATCCTTTGTGTCTCCCAGGTTCTCCAGCACGTGGCCATCGCCCTTCGCATGGAAACCGAGGTGGTGGCTCCGGCATTGGAGGCCACGGGTCAGCTTGCCTCGCTGCAAGAGAGCTCCAGGAGAGAGCAGGAGGTGATGTCGGCGAGGATCGCCGCCCTGGAAGGCGAGGTGGATGCCGGGAAAAGGGAGGTCGCCCGGCATCGCGAGGCCGCCGTGATCCCCGAGGGCAAGCTCGAGGACGCTCAGGTGCTCGCCGGCAACCTGAAGAGGACGGTGAAGACCCTCCGAAAGGAGCTGGGGGCGGCGGCCGAGGTGGCTAAGTCGGCTGAATCGAGGGAGGTGGCGAGCTATAAGGGGTCGAAGGGCTTTTATGATGACTTGGTCGTGGCCACGACCCGCATCTGGCACGACGCCCTCGATGCCGTTAAGTCTCGGATGCCGGGGGTTTGACGACGTGGATCTCCGGGCCGAGTTCCCCCTCGTGGGCGCCGACGAGCAAGGGGAAGAAGTTCCTGGCGAGGAGGTGGCCGAGGACCCAGCGCGCCAAGTGGTGGAGGTCGAGGACCTCAAGGTCGTGCCTGGCCCCGAGGTGTAGAGCCCCTGTTCTCCTAGCCCCCGTTCCCCTATCTTTTTTTTTGTTTTGTTTTTCTTTTTTTTGAATTTTGTAAGGCTGGGGAGCCTAGAAAATACCCTTTGTAAAGCTTTTGTCTTTGGCAGTAGTAATAAAGTTTTTCTTCGGCTCCATAGAATTGCGCTCTGCCATCTGTTGAAGAATGTTCGTAAGATATTTTTTGCTTGTACCGTTGTGCTTTTATGTCAGGTTGGCCATCTGTCTAACGATCGTCCGTCGAGTTGACTGCAATCACTTGCTGACGAGCGTTTCCGAGGAGGTATCTCCCTAGGCCTCGGAGTCGAGGGGAGATCGTTTAGACTTGGACAGACTTGACATCCCTCACTGGGGTCTCGGATCCTCCGCGGGCCACAGAGCATCTCTGATTTAGAGCATTGGCCACCATCCAGGGGTGACTGGGCAGGGTAGCTGCCCCGTCACCTCCTGCAAAGGCTTTATGCTTCCTAGCGCGGTGGTAGGGGAGTTACCCCCAAGGGATGGCCGAGCAGGGTAGCTGCTCGGTTGCCTCTTGCAAGGGCTTGGGTCTTTAGCGTTTGAGGGGCTGTAAGAAGCCCACTAAGGATGTCCGGGCAGCGGAGCTGCGTGGCTGCCTCTTGGCGAGGGTTTTGACCTCTGGCGTCGTGGGTAGGCAACTACCAGCCTGGGATGAACGAGCGGGGTAGCCGCTCCGATGCCTCTTGTGAGGGATTTTGATCCCCAGCGCCGAGGGTAGGGAGCTACCAGCTGGAGTTTGATTGAGCAGGGTAGCTGCTCGGTTGCCTCTTGCGAGGGCTTTTTGATCCTTCAGGACGGGGACCGAGCAGGGTTACTGCCCAGTTCCTCTTGGCGAGGACTTTGATCCCTGTCGGTTGTGGTAGGAAGCTACCAGCCGGGGATACCTGAGCAAGGACTCGACTGCCTCTGGGAGGACTTTGGTCCATAGCGTGGGAGGGGCTGTAGAAGCCTACCAAGGACCCTTGGCCGGGCAGGGTTACTGCCCGGTGCCTCTTAGCGATGGCTTTTGTCCTGAAAGATAGCTGAGCGAGGGAACCTTGGGCTCGACTGCCTCTGGGAGGGCTTTTTGATCCCCGGCGTTACGGCTGGAAGCTGCCCGCTGGGGATAGCCGAGCGAGGGATCCTCGGGCCCGACTGCCTCTGAGAGGGCTTTTTGATCCCTGGCGTTGTGGCAGGGAAGCTGCCCGCTGGGAATACCCGAGCGAGGGAACCTCGGGCTCGACTGCTTCCGGGAGGGCTTTTTGATCCCCGGCGTTGCGGCAGGGAAGCTGCCCGCTGGGGACGACCGAGCAGGGTAGCTGCTGGGTTGAATCTTGATGAGGTGTAGCCCGTCCGTCCAGCTGTAGGTGCGGGGAATGTGAACGGCCGGGGCGACGGAGCTCGTAGCCAGTGCATTGAATGCGGGGGGAGGCGAAGCGCTAAAGGCGCGTCGCTTCGACTCCACCGAAGAAGGCTCGATGGCTGCCGCATGGCGGTGACTCCCTGGGTGAAAGTGGGTGACTGTTGGGCTGCACAGTGGGTTATATAAGGCTGAAGGAGTACTGGTCCTTCATTCCTTCATAAACAGGTCGTCGAGAATGCAGGGCTTCCCGTTTACCATCCTTGACATAGTCCTCTTTGAAGATGTGTACCTTTACGACCTGTACTGCACCGAGGACACGGTGCAGCTGGTCTACGGGAGTATTGAGGACCATTTCGGCCGGCTGCTCCCCCGACGCTCCTCCCTGCTGCAGCTGCTGATGTACTCCATCTGGAGGGCGTCGCCGGGGCTTTATAACCCCCTGTTTGAGCTGCTTTATGACGAGGCCGTGGGGAAGCTGCTGTCTTTGAGGTGCTTTGGCCTAATCTCCGCGGACCGGCTGGCCTGCTCAGAGGCGCTCGTCCGTGAATGCTACGAGCTGAGGCTCGGTATCGACGTGCGCGGTGGGAACCGGGGACAGCGGTTGGACCTTGCAAGGCCTCGGTTGGCGGAGATCTTTACTGAGTACCACGAGCAGTGCTCGCTGCACCCCCTCCCCCCTATTGTAATTTTCTTTTATTTTTGCATGTGCGGCTGAGGAGCCCATAATACCTTTTGAATAAACATAATTTTTCTTTCCTTTTCGCAATGCTCCACTGATCTTTATTAAATTGATAATAGATCCTAGGAGGAGTTTACATCGCTTTAAAAGAAAGGTACAGGCTAGTAGATGACTTTATTGGCTTGGGCCGAACTCCCTGAAGGACTGCTGGCTCCCGCGCTTGGCATAGGGTAGGGGGCTCCCTGAGCCCCAGGCCGGCCGTCCGCCGACACGAGTATGATCTGACCGATGGTCAGGTCGGCGAGAGGGTGATGCTGCTCCTGCTCGCGGTCTGCCTGCCGTTTATCCTACAAGTAGGCGGCGAGGTGCCCAGACCGGATGAGCTCTTCAATGTAGTCCCTCAGTTGCTTGCAGTCCTCTGTGGCGTGGCCCAGTATCCAGTGAAAAGCGCAGTAGGGGCCCCGGGTTCGCTTTGCGGCCTGACGCGGGATCGGAGGGAACTTGAAGAACCCCTCGTTCTGGGCCTCCTCCAGCAACACCGCGAGGGAGATGTTGAGCAGGGTATACTCCTGGAACTTTGGGTGGTAGGGTTGCTGACGCTCCGGCCTCTCCTCCCGAGCCCTCTTCTTCTGGTCGGGCTGTTCTGCCCGGGGGAGGTTAGCATTCACCTCCGATTCCAGCTGAACCTCGCGCTCGGTCCACGCCTTGACCTCGGCCATGGTCTTAGGTTGCGCTAGCGCGAAGGAGCGTAACCATTCCTTATGCCTCAGACCAGATCTGAGCGCCGTTATGACGGTTTTGTCCCGGTGCTCGGGCACCTCGAGAAGGGCGTTGTAGAAACGGGTAATATAGGCCTTGAACGTTTTCTTGTCCCCACTCTTAACCGTGAAGAGGTAGTCGACCGTGCGCTTCTGTCGACGGTTCTCCACGAAATGGCCGAGGAACTGAGTAGCTAGCTCATCGAAGGTCGAAATCGAGCGGGGCTTGAGCCCCCGGAACCAGTCCCGACCAGCGCGGATGAGGGTGGTCGGCAAGGCTCTGCACTGGGCGGCGTCGGAGTGATCCTGGAAGCTCATCCCCATAGTGAAAGCGTCCAAGTGGTCCTTCGGGTCGGTTTTCCCGTCGAACAGAGAGACCTTTGGGGGCTTGTTGCACGAGGAGACATGGACGGAGAGCAATTCCTCGGTGAACGGCTTCGTGAGCGAGTCGGAGGTGTACTTAGCTCCGTCACTCGAGAGGTGAGCTTCTCGGCGTATGCCCTCGATTTTCTTCTCGAGAACGTCGAGCCGACCGTGGTACCCCGAGGAATCGGCGCCTTGGGATCCCTGGCCTCCGCTGCGGGTGACCTGCGTCTGGGAGCGGCCCAGGTTCTTCTCGATGAGGTGCCTCAGGTCCCGGGGCGAGGTAGCTCTCGAGTCGCCGGGGCGGACCCCTTCTGTGTAGCCCCACCGATGGCGGCGGGGTCGACCACGCCCGTGGATAGGCGAGGCGACTGACATCTCCTCAGGGGGATATGGGTCGCGAGGAGGCCCGAGGCGAGGCGTTCTGGCGGTGGATCTTGGCGTGGAGCCCTGGGGCGCCCAACGGGCCTCAGGGAGCACCGGCTCGAGAGACCGGTGGCCAGGGGACGCAGCCTGTTGGTGGTCATCCATCCAGACAGGGGCAGAGCCTTCTGGAGGCGGTGGAGCGGCGATCTGGGGCCCGGGCGCGGCCGCTTGGACGCGGACGAGGGCCTCGACGAGGGACTGCAGTCGATCTATCCGGTCTGTGAGGGCGTTGATGACGGTCATGGGAGGAGGTTCATCCCCGCCTTCGGTGAGTGGAAGGCGGCGGCTGGTACCGGGATCACCAGGATGGTCGTTTGCCATGAGGGTAGAGATAGGAAGGACAACTTTGCATTTTGTGGAGTTGTGTTCCCACAGACGGCGCCAACTGATGGAGCTCCTTTTCAGGCCTCCGTCAGATGGTGTCTTCCGTTGATCTCGCGGTGGACTTAGTTGATTATCCTCCGTTGCGTGTGGATCTCAATGGGTTTTTGGAGGAAGAGGTGAAGTGAGGGAGTTGGTACCGAGTACCTGCAAAGAAGTCCCGAGGTAGTTTGGTACCACCAAGGACCCTCCGACGCTCAAGTTAGTGATGAGATCCGAGTAGAGTAACGGCTTAAAAGAGTAAAAGATGGCTTACTTGACCCCTCTGTGATGGGGGTTTATATAGCGGTGGAGCACGCAGCAGCGGGCGCGAGAATCTCGCTGGCGGTTACGCCCCCCCGACGTCACACCCGCGTAGAAAGCGGATCGCCCATTAATGGGGATTGATGGTGTGGAACGTGGGATGTTGCTGGCGTAGAATCAGCGCATGGCGAGATACGCGGAGCGGCGGTTACGCCTGTGAGCGACGGCCTTGGTCGGAGGGCCGAGGAAGACGGCCATGGGCCGGAGATCGGGACGAGCGAGGAGACCGAGGAGTCCAGGCCTCGTGGCAGCTCAGCGCGAGCCGCGGGACCGAGGAGGCCAATCTGCAGGGGCCCTGAGGAGGGCCAGCTTGTGCTTGCAGGTCGGGTACAAGGTGGCTTGGTCGGCCCCTGTGGGCCCCTTCTTCTGAGTTCTAGGACACGTCACCTGCCACGTGTCATGATCTTGGGGATCGCCAATATCGAGCACTATCACTTTTGCAGCTATGACAGTTGGAAAGAAAAAGATAGGGGAAGAAAATCATTAAGGTATTGAAGTGCAAATTCCTTCAGATAACCTCCAATTAGTATAAATGCAATTCCCTAACCGATACCTTATAGCAAAGTTTGGAGCCATGTAGGCGTAGCCCCAGTATGCGAAATTTTTTTTAAAAAAAAAGAGGCGGGTTCCTTCCTGCTATATAGGGGAGGGCGGGAACCCGCCCTCTGTCATGGGCAAAATAACAAGTTTGCCAAAAAAAATTCTTTAAAGAGGCGGGGTAAAAAATTGGAATTTTCAAATTAACCCAGAAACTCGATACGCACAAAAATCTCAGATAAAGATTATTTTACTCCAAAAAAAATTTCTATCAAATTTTACATGTGAAACCTTATATCAAGTCTCATCAACACTTTAAGTACCATGACATTATGTCAATTCTCATCAGTACATTGACATGCAAACATTGGATAAGATTGACAGACTAGATTCCATATTTATTTTAAAAAGTGAGAAATAATGTTATAGATAAGGGTTGTTACTGTTTCTAGAGGAGGAATCCAATACTTGGATCATACTATAAATATCAATGAAGAACACTTCAGTAACAACATACTACAAGTGAAGAAAGTAAAGCAAAAGAGTCTAAGTTTTTTTTTTCTGTCTACTCATGCAAGAATTAGAGAAAATACGAAGAATACATCTACACTTGCAATGAAGTTTCTAAGTGGTGAAAGATATGTGGGTGGAATGACTCAAAATTTCTAAGCGGTTACTAACGTATTTTCTTAATATTTGAAGTCCATTCCATTGCCAATCTAAACCCACTACACTCGTTGAAGAGAGCATTATAGTATGCCGCGGAAGCTAGAAGAAAGAAGCGGGCCCATATAGGAATACGCTCTTACCCTTCTCAAAACTGCATTCAATCCAATATCACGAACTGTGTAGCATTTACATCTTTAATGTTATTGTATAACATTTAATTGATGTATGTGGCGTAGAACTGTAATAGAAAATCGGTATGACGTAGAAGCTATTTCAGTTGAAAACGAGCAAATTCAAGTGTTATTCTTCTCTACCCAATTTATATATTACAATTTTAACGGTATTTTACAGTAAATTAGGCTCCAACGAATAATACAAAAAAAATATACTAAAATTAAAATTATACAAGTCTGCTTACAAATAATTATTGATTTTTCTTCTATTGCTTATTCTTCACGAGCTCGAAGGTCCCGTCCCTGATGACTGTTCCGGACATCTGGTCCTATAATAACATGGTTGTTTGCATAAGCTGCATCTGTTGTGTCTTTACTGAAGATCAACATCTATTATTATTCGATCTCGACACACCTTAGATCTTCCGGATCTTATATTTCTGTCTGGTGATAATACCGTCGGTATTTGTCTGTTACCGGTATAGTAATACCAATAGCGATTGTCTGGTATAGGATGAAATTTTGGATCGTATGTATTTTGATAACTGAAAACCGTAAGTAACGTGATGCAAAATTGTAATGCGAATTATGCATGCTGCTCGCAACAACAATTGCGTGGGCAAACAGTAAATGTTGTTTCTGAAAAACACCGCATATGCATGAAGAGAACCCTTCATCTCTAAAATTAACGGTATGTTAATTCACATTACTCCCCGTAACTTGAAACTCCGCCGCGTCAAACCTTTCAGATCTGTAGTATTATGATTTTCGCTCTATTTTCCGAAATATATTTTCATAATACGTGGTGGGTGGAGTCTCCATCACCAAAGACTTTTCCCTTCTTTGCACAAAGTAAGTTTTCACTTTGAAAAAAGTTCGAACAATCAACCCCTGTATCTGTAAGCCTCCAACACCTTTAAGGATCCCGTTGAAACTTTCAGACATATTAGTGGTCATTAATAGATACCTACATCCATTATCATGTGCTTGTGTTCACATACGTGCTGGATACTCATCTAACCGCGCTTTCGCTGTTTGACTCATCTCTCTAATTTTCGCCATATACATGTCATGAACATTAGAGTCAGGCGCTTCTCTGACATTGTACATAAGCTTATGTAGATTTGAATTTTTTTAATTTCTATCAAAATTCTGTCTGAAGTGCCGCAAGCAAAACCTATGTGGTGTCGTCGGAAATACAACTCTCACAGCAGCTAGTATTCTAAAATATTTATCAGATATGATGTATAAATCTGTTTTATCATTAACAGATGAGATATTTTTGAGTTGACGAAAAAACCATGACCAAAAAAATTTATTTTCACTATCGATAATAGAAAATCCCAACGAAAATATACCATTATTAGAATCAATGTAACTGGAGATTACATGCATGTTGTTCCAAATGATCCAAATCTTGAAAAGTTACGAAATACAACCGGGAACACACTTGTATTAATTTTATTATGTTAAAAGATCACAGGAATTGCATTTCATCATACATTTGCTCACTTATCATGCCACTTATCCATACAAATGTGGCGATGACTCCTTGAAAGATACGGCTCTGTGTAAGTGGAGAGTATAAAATTCAGATTTTGTATATGAAGGCATGGGATGCTCGTAGAAAGACTTTATGCAAGATATTTGGGGATTGGGAAAGCTCGTACAACTCGCTAGTCCTGTTCCCCTCCGAATGACGCGGCGGAGACGCGGTGAACGTCTTGCCTGAGATTCGGGGCAGATGCTATTTGGTTTTATCCGTCCACCTCTCCGAAGATGCCAAGTTGATTTATGGCACCGTGTATCGGAGGTTTAGACGGATGCGGCCGATGTAGCAGACTTCGTCAGATTCCCCCTCACTTGAGGGGTTTTTGATTGTGGGGACGCTCTTCCCTGCAGGCGCAAGCCCCTGCAGTTAATTACGCTACCGCATCGCGGTAACAACTTTCTCCTTCTCCAGAATTTCACTTCGTGTCGTGTGTGTTTGTTTTGTTTGTGGTCGCCCGTGGATTGTATACGGAGACTGAGTAATGCCGTCGCCCGTAGGACGTGGATTAGTCCAAATCCGTATTTACTTAGATTTGGGTTTGGTGTTTTTAGTTTAAGGATACGTTAGCCGTGTTTGGGGCTAAGATCAACTTAAACGTTCGTTAAGGATACGTTAGTCCTGTTTGTGACTAAGATCAACTTAACGTGGTGATCCATTTAATATATGGCCATCGGGACTCGTCACCTCTCTGACGTCGTTGAAGGATTACAACGACAGTGTCAGAGGAGTTCAGAGATGTACCCTTGAACCAAAGTTGATTTGGAGTTTTATAGTCCATTTTAATGTTTAAGGATACGTTAGCCGTGTTTGGGGGCTAAGATCAACTTAAACGGGATCGTTTAGATCCGGCAAAAGAGCATTTGGAGGCTCTATTGTTCCAGTTTAGGGACGTAGTGGTCCATAGGTAGTTTAAGGACGTTGCGGTCCATGCTCCAGTTTAGGGACGTGGTGGTCCAACATTAGTTTAAGGACCTTTCGGTCTAATATTAGTTTAAGGACGTTTCGGTCCACGAGTTTAAGGACCCCGCAGTCCGTGTTGATGTGTGGTTGTCGGTACCCGTCACCTCTCTGACGTCGTTGAATGATTACAACGACAGATGTCAGAGGAGTTCGGAGATGTACCCTCGAACCGGAGGTAAATTGATTTAAGAGAGCAATCTTGCTCAGTCAATTTAATTTGAGGACTTACGGCCAAAATTGGGCTAAGTCCAGTTGAAAATGTTCAACATTTTCTTTTGGCCTATTAGGCCTGTGCTAGGGCTTTGCCCCTTTTTAAATAATGCACTGCATTATTTTTGTTTTGTTTGGGCTCTGGCCATTTATAAGTGATGCAGAGCATCTATTTTGTTTGGGCTCTGCCCTTTTTATTGCACTGCAATTTAATTAGGCCTACCAGGTCTTTTTGATTTGGGCCTGGCCCTTTAAGAAATGCATTGCATTTGTCAGGCACTTTGCGCCAATCAGAGAGCGCAAGCGCTTGTAGTGTTGACACGTGTCACGCAAGCGCAGTGCGCTGCATTAATGCGCTGCGCCTGCGCTGCTGACACGTGGCGCGCTCTGATGGCTTGCGCCAATCCAGGAGCGCAACAGCGCAGTTTGCAAGTGCAAGGCACTATGATTTGAGAATCTTTTAGATTCAAGAACCAATGGTTCATAAAAGAAGTGCAAAGCACTATTCGTTTCCTTGATCTAATTTAGATCAAAGAAAAACAAGTTTTTTCTTATTTCAGGAACCAAAGGTTCATAAAAAAGTGCAAAGCACTGTTCTTTATTTTGTTTTTCTTGTTTTAAAGAACCAGTGGTTCATAAGAAGTGCAAAGCACTGTTTATTATGTGAAGATCATTGATCTTGTTCTTAGATCAATGATCTATTAGAAGAAATTTCTTCTGTTTTGTGAAGGTTTTTTACCTTTTTTTTTAAAAACTTCTTCATAGTTCTCTCTGTTTGAAGCTCCTGATTTTTCAAGAATGTTCATGCCTTTGAATTGAGGTTTAGGGTCCTTTTTATAGTGCCCATAAATTAGTTAAAAAGATCTTTCTTTGAGTGATTTGGGGAATTTTCCCACCGTTGGATCTTTGATCCAAAGGCTTCTGTTTTACAGAAAAAATCTTCTTGTTTTAACAAGAACAGAAAGATTTCTTTGAAATCTTAATTCTGTTTGGCGCAGACGTCCCCAGCGCGTGACACGTGTCAAGCAGCGCACAGCGCAGCGCAACTGCGCTAGCGCATCTGCGCTGACACGCGTCGCGCAGCGCAAAGCGCAGCGCAACTGCGCTAGCGCATCTGCGCTGACACGCGTCGCGCAGCGCAGCGCTTGCGCAACTGAAGCGTTGCTTCCTTTAATTTTTCTTTAAATAGAGCTTTGCTCTGATTGGGTGCGCTGCTTTGGGCGCTGCGCTGATGTGTCTGCGCCTGACACGTGGCGCGTTGCGCGCAGCGCAGAGGATCTGAAGCATTGCTTCAAAATTTGAATTTTGAATTTCCAGCAGAGCTTTGCTCTGATTGGTGGAAACAAATGCCCCCCCACCGTTGCGCTCACGTGCCGCGCACGTGAGTGCAGCGGTGGCAAGCCCCTGACCGTTGGATCAAGGGGTGAGCTGAAGGGGCGCAAGCGCCTTATAAATAGGACCTATGGCCTTTTAGAAAACTTCACCATTTTCTAGATTTTGATTCCAGAGCTTTGCTCTTGCTTAGAACTTCAGAGCTTTGCTCTCGTTTCCAGAACTTTAGAGCTTTGCTCTCATTTCCCAAGTTAGAAAAATTTAGGTAAAATTAATCTTGAGTTAAATTAATTTTAATTAACCAATATAGCTTTGCTCTCACAGATCTTTTGATCTAAAGGGATCCCCATTGGGGTTTCACCAACAGAGCTTTGCTCTCATGAATCCATAGATCTGAAGAGATCTTGTTCATGGGTTTTAACCCATGAGCAGAGCTTTGCTCATGGATCCAAAAATAGATCTTTTTTGATCTAAAAATGAAGAACTTCTAAGAGTCTTCAAAATGTTTTAATTTCTTTAGGAGCTTTAATTAAATTTTATCATTATCACCACAGAGCTCAGCTCTTTTTAAGGAATCTTATTTCCCTGAGACCAGAGTTTGACAAGTGCACTCTGTGACAGAGCTTTGTTCTGAAAGAGGAGATTTTCTCCTTGTTTCTAGGGATTCTTCTTTTTTTATTATTATTAATGGGAATGTTTTCCTGGGGACCAACTGACAATCTCATCCAATGATGAGGTTGTCTTATTAACTGACATATTGTCATCCAGATTTTGTGGGTCCCCCTTCGGTCTTCTACCCGCCGCACTACTGTGTGGTGTAATTAATTAATTTTAATTTAATTAATTTTTAATTTAATTAATTAATTAACGCATTTTCGTTTTTAAACGCCAAGCGTTGGAATTACAACACTAACGGCTAAATTGTTCTTTTGCAGCAACCATGTCTCTCGATACCTCGTTCCCGTTTGTTCGTTCAGAGGAGGGATTTCCCGAGGCGCCCTTGGACCGTGAAGTCCTGTCCATGATTAAGGAGTACGACCCAGAATACAAGAGTCTCCACCTTTGGGGGTCGTGGTATAATCAGATCATCATGGGACGACGGAGCTTCACATGCGCGGTGCCGTCAGAACCCATAACGGCGATTCATTATGCTACCCCACCCTCGGTGCAGTATGCCGTGGAGATGGTGGATTGGACCGTGAACAGCTTTCTTCATCCCGTTATGGATGCGGTTCCGGTCCAACGTCCTATGGTCTTAGATATCCAAGGACGTCGTATCTGTCAGGGCGAGGCGAGACCCTGGGGGCAATCTATAACATTGGTCTGATCCCCCGCCACCCGATTGGCTATCTGCCATGGGCCCGGTACATCCTGTCGACGAAGAAGTCGCAGTTGATAAGGTTAGGACTGTACACCGCGGTCTACGTCTCTCTCTTCCAGTATCCTACGCTCCCCACCTGGTGGTTCAAGGCTTTCTTGGAGCAGTGGAATATCCCTACCCACACTTTCCTTGCCATGGACCGGGAAGTGTCAATCTCTTTGGAGGAGTTCACGGAGGTATCCGGTTTACCAGTCACGGGGGAACATTATGAGGAGTTGCTCCCGACAGATGGGTATGTCTTTGGTGCTAGGCCGGTGATAAGAGTGGTCACACCGGAGAACGCTGTTCAACATCAATTTCCAAGCTTAATTAAAGTGTTGAACATCTATGAGTCTCTTTTTATCGAACATGGGAGTCGGGGAGTTAACTTTGAGGATTTCATCGCTCGGTTCCTTCGCCCAAGCGTCCTCTCATCAGAGGCTGCTAAGTTTGCCACTCTAGATGACCCTTTCGGTTTAGGTGCGGATAACCTACCGGAGAAGGAGATAGATCAAAAGGGTTTTTTCCTTCCGGACTTCCCGACCATGTCTTTTGAAGAGATTGCAGCCCCTGGGATGGACGAGGAGGCTTTTTTTCTTAGTTTCTCGGGTTGTGGCTGAGTTGGTTCGCGATCCCAATGCACTCTCATCGTATGCGGCCCTCTGTCTTTTACCCAGCCTATCGGATGGCCATCGGGGTAAAGGTGGCTGTGGGGATCGCCGGCTTGGCACACTTGTATCATGGCCTTAGCCGAGCAGCGGATGCTAATGAGCCTGGGGTACTGCACGTGGTCTTCCCGATGCATTACTTTGTATCGTGGCTCGAGCTACACACGGCGGGTGTCTTCGGTATGCACAAAAGCCCTTCGTTTTTTGACAAGTGTGGTTTCCCCCGCATCATACAGCTGATTGGCGCATCAATCGTGACCCCGTCACCATGGAATGCCAGGGGTTTACTGCTTCGTCCTCACACCGTTGGAGCCGGGATGTCCTTCATCGACAAGGTATTGACCATTGGAAAAGCGTCCACCGCTGCGGTGCGACCATTACAGGACTCCTTTAAGGATGGAGCTTCAATTCTGACGGCCCGGGAGACCCTCCACTTGTATTCTATTAGACCTGGCTTCCTAGTCTTTAGGCAGGACGGTGCGGCAATTTTCATGAGATATAACCCGCATCGTTTCACCCAACAACTGGGCTACGATCAAGGGGTACCCTTAGAAGCTTTCTTACTGGAACCTGCTGCCAATGAAGAAGGGATGGAGAACGCGTTACATCACTTCATGCGCCTGAACACGGTTTCTCGTTTTTTTATCAGTACGCCGTCCTGCGCTCCATGACTCCTTAATGTATATAAAGACTGGTACAATCATGCAACAGGAGCCGTTATAAAGGAGGAAAGGCGACTGCTGGTTGATCGTAAGGGTACGCCTCCAGGCAGCGACCGCAACGCTCCTTTGGTTCCTAGGACTCCAGTAGTTGCTCCTCTAAAAGAGGTTAGAACCGGGCCATCGCGTGCGCAAAGTCCTCCACACGGGTCGCCGCTCCCTGACATTGCAGATGCACCTCTAGCGCCCCGTCCTCCAGTGGAGATAGTGGTCGTGGCCTCGCCGGAGTCTGGCTTGGGTGCAGACATCGAGACCCGCCGTCCCAAGGTGGCTGCTAAACGGAAGTCGATCCCACATGCACCTAGGGTCGGAGGGCAGAAGAAAAAGAAGTCGCTCTTCGCTGCGGACGTCGTGTTCGGTCAGGAACCCCATGCTCCCTATGCCGAGGGCCTGATCGAATATGGGACTAACGAGGGATTAGTCATGCCGCCTCCGGATGATACAGACTTGGAAGCCGCTCTCGAAACTTCGGCGTGGTTGGCAAAGCGTGACGCATGGATAGCCAAGCTTGCGCAATCAGGTAGCTACTAGTCATATTTTCTTTATTGCAACATATCCTCCTCATTGCCTTTGACTAACGTTTTTCTTTCTTTCTTTTTTTAACAGGCATCACTGACGAAGAAGCCATTGCCGCTTCCCTGAAAACTTTCCAAGAGGATGAACGTCTTAGAGCGTCGATGGTGTTAGTGTTTATGCCCTAGAAGGCCATTACTGTATCATACTAGCTTGTATATTACTTAATGGAAGCTTGGGATATTCACATGTATATAACAGTCTTGCTAAACATGGTAGTATGCTACTTGGTTTTTCTATCTTAATATGTGAGTATACGTATTGATAGAGCTCTTAGGATCTTGCTTGGCTACCAGCGTTGTGATGGCAGTCACACTAGTGGGGGCTGGGTAGTCTACAAGCACATCCTTATTCAGGTCCCTGGTCGTTGGATTATCGAGACAGAGCATCGATACTCCGGAGTAGACTAGTGTGTACGCTTCTCATCCCAGTTGGGGAGATGGTCTGTCCCACAGCCATCAGTACGTCGTACTGGAGATAGTATACAGGTGCTCGTTAGGTTACGGGTACACCGGACAGGACTCACAGGGAACTGTTGGTTGGTTTGATACCAGTCGTCAGTAAACAGTTCCCAGGTGACATGAGTACAGCGTAGTCCGCAGACTTGACACTGCTACTTCGCCTCGAGTGTGTCCCACTGTTCTTAGATTGCTACCCTACCACGGCTCTATGGAGTCGTGCAAACAGGTAGCAGTTGGGTGCAGTCCCGAGCACTTGGAGGCAGTGGCAGTTAGACAGGATTCGTCCCTCCCGGTATTGGGAGTAGATATCGTGCTGTGTCAGAGAGCCATTACGCAAAGTCCCTGGCCAGGGCAAGCGAGATTTGCTGGTAGGTTCCAGCAGTTTCTCAGGGTGTAATGGGCTTCACTCCGACACGACTTATACCGCTATTAGGGGACTGACGCTTGCCGCCCCCCTAGGCCCGATATGCGATAGTCATGGACGAACGGACCGGACTGTATGGAGATTGTCACATCAGACTCAGTAGGAGTTCGGATGGGTTTACTCATCGGCCTTCTTATCGACAACTACCTGGGGACCGTTACGTACAGCTAGTGCCGCTTGCGGTCTGTGGTTAAACCCACTGCCAGCGTAGTAGTCGAGTCTCTAGAGTCCCACACAGAGAGTTTCCTACTCCAGGCGAAACGATATAGAGGTTGCATGGTTTTGCGACAAAGGGTTCGGACGCATACGTGCGTTTACGCGCGTACGACTTTCGGACAGATTTTACCAGTCGGCTTTGGTTTAAGCCAGTTACTGGTATCCGGTTATTGGATTTTTACAGTCTAAAGTTTTTCCGTATTTTTACGGATCGGAGGGGCGTTCTCGTAATTACTCGAGAAGCTTCTAGAAGATGTGACTAAGGAGGTTTGTTTTGGAAAGAGAGTGAGTCATAGTGGTGATTCATTCACTTCATTAATGCACATTTATTGCTTAATGACTCATGTTAATGAATCATCACTAGATATTTCATAAAGGATGCTTATTCATTTCTATTATTCATTTATTGAAAATAAGAATGCTTCATGATATTATGATACACTCTCTCTCTTCTCTCATTATCATATTACACATTCTCTCTCCTCAAGCTCTCATCTTCTAATACTAATCCTTAATCCTCATGTGTTGAGATCAAAGGTTTAGTTAGACTAAACAATCCATAACCTTCACTCTTTATCATTCTATCATCTTTGATTAGCAATCAAAGTTGATTAGTTACCTCAAGTTAGAGGTTTAGCTTGGAGTTTCGCTCTCGGGTGGATCATCTACTACCTAGAGAAGGCCGAGGAGAACCAAGGAGGACGTAAAGAAGAAGGACCGGTTCATTAGGTATAATCCCTAATCTCTTATGTAAAGAAACTCATAAGAATACGGTTTTTAGGGTTTAGCTTCGATTCAAGCGGTTAGTCGATGTTCGTTGTTTAAACTTGATAAGTTTTTGTAAAATCCGCCTCCCCACAAGTACTGGGGTGTACTACATCGACTTACAGTGGTATCAGAGCCTCGCTAAACACTAAATAACTTAATCGCAAATTTGTACGAATTTCGAACGAAAAAAACGATCCCGGAAAACCCTAGTTCTGTTCAGTTTCTGTCGAAGTGAAAATCAAGTCCTAAAATTTTTCTGGAGTGTTCAGAGAGCTAGAAAGGGGTCCAGGAGAACACCCAAGAAATTCGAGCCCATGAATCGGCAACTCGGCCGCGGAAGCGCGGCGGATCGGTGGGATCTGCCGCGCATCCGCGGCGCTTTGACCGAGTCATGGACTCGTCTTTCTTGTGTGGGTCCCCTGTGACATTTGGGGTTTTCTGGAATATTTAATTATTGCTCAGGTTACTGTTTAACAGAGCAGATTTTGGAGCAATTTTGAAGTTGTTTATTCGATCGAAAAATACAGTATTTGCGTATTGGATTATATCTGTGATTGTTTGATGTGTTCGTAAACCTCCCCCAACTGCTAGTATGTCGGTTGGCAGGGGGTTGCACATTTCTGAAATGGTTATATCTGTTTGTGCATATAAACTGTATTGGACTGTTGTGGTGTATAGCCGGGATTAGCAAAGGGTTATTGTTTAATTCGTTTGTTGTAAATGTAATTTGTTGTAATATTATTTTCGCGGGGCACTTCCAGGTTGCGGTTGTAGCCACCGTTGTATTATTTCATTTTACTGTTTTTGCTCCTAGGACTGACCCAAGGTGGGGTACACAGACTGCCGGGTGGGTAGTTTGCCGTACCCGTAGGGGTCGAGGGTGGGGTAAACGGCTATTCATCACAACTGTGTAATCTGTCTTTTCTTGCAGGCTCAAAAGAAATACAGATTGCTTGCAAATCCAATATTGTTTATCTGTGTTCTGGAATGAATATCATTGCGTCAGACGAATGTAAAATATATATATTTATTATAGCTATTTAGACGTCACTTATGTTTTACACCCGCGCTAGCCCAGCCCCCGCTCTGTCGTTAGTTAAGTAACCTAACGGGTGATGACGGGACCCCGTGGCGAATGCGGATGGCATAAGAGGACGTTATATTTTCGTTGTTTTCTGCAATGATAGGTTAATGATGGGACGCATTATCTATAATGCAAAGTAAAACAAACCAAAGTTTAAATCGTTGGAACAATTTAAAAGAAACCACTCGGTTATTTTTAAAACAGATATTTTTAAATGCGGAGATTTAACCACTCCTTTTAAAAGCTATCAGGTTCCTTCGGTTATATCAAGTTCACTACGTTCACGGTTTCGCCAAAACCATTCGTAGCCCTCCGTCATTTCATCTGGGTATTCAGTAGTATTCAAGCTATGTATTTTGAGCTAACGCCAAGGCATAGTGTTTGGTAGCTGCTGGATATTCATTTGTTGCATAGATAGATGAGTTAGTTTGGGACAGTCGTATTATCATTTTGGCCGAACGTCAAGGATATATACGGATGGGTTCAAACTGACAGGATAATGATGGGTAAAACTTGACATGTGACTTATGACATTTTGACCTAACGCCAAGGTCATAAGAGCATGGGGCAAAAACTTATATCGGGAATTTCTAAAGAAACTGAAATTTGCAAAGAGATGCATACCATTTGGAGTTTGATGAATGTTGGTAGGATTCCTTCAACATTATCATACGATGATATTTGGATCCCGATCCTACTGTGAGTATATGCTACTTATCAGGATATTCGTCGCTTAACGATCAATGCTATAAACCTAGTAGGTGTCCAGAAAAGTGTCAGCGGGGTTACGCCCCCAGAGAAAAGAGGTTCTTTAATTAAGGAACTTCGCGAAAGCGTTGGAAAACCTCCCTCGAAGTATCGACACCGGCCTGGCTGAACGGTTAAGCAAGTATTGTACGGTGGGAATAGTCTTGGCTAATTCTTCTTTTATGGTTTGAGGAAGGATTCGAGAAACAGTGGGAGCCATCCAGTTTAGATAAACTAAAAACCACTCTAAACTTGCAAGAGCATCATGCTAAAGAGTTTTCTTCTCTCTCTCCTAATTGCAGCGACCCTGAAAATGACTGGACTTAAGTTACTTTTAGAGAAAAATATACTGACAGGGCCAAACTATAAAGATTGGCTGCGGAATGTCAAGATGGCTTTGACCTATGACAAACTGGGGTACGTCCTCACCGCTACAGCACCTGCTGTCCTTGGTCCCAAATCCAGCAATGCGGATAAGGAAATCCGTAAAACCTGGGATTTAGATTGCGCGAGAGCCAAGTGCATCGTGCTTGCCTCGATGAACAATGAACATCAGAGGAGGCACGAGGATATGTCTCTAGATGGCATATTTCTCCATACAAAGGAACTTTATGGAGAGCAATCTCGTATAGCAAGATACGAGACCTCGAAGAAACTGTTTCGAGCGAGGTTGGCTGTCGGGTCATCCGTAGGTGAACATGTCCTACAGATGATCGGCTATATTGAAGAGCTCGCGGACCTTGGAACGACTTTGGATAATGAGCTCTATACAGACCTTGTTCTCCAGTCCCTTCCTCCCACCTACGCCCAGTTTATCCTCAACTTCAATCTTCAAGGAAAAGAAGTTGAACTTGCGGAACTCCTGAACATGTTAAGGAGTGCAGAGGGCACCTTGCAGAAGGCAAGGGAAACACCCGCTATGTTTGTTGGCGGTTCATCTTCTTCCGGGTCCAAGGCTAGGGCCAAAGGAAGGAAGAAGAAGGCCGCACCCAGACCTAGAGGAGGTGTTAGTAAGGTGGGAAAGAAGGGAAAGAAAAAGTTCACAGCACCGGTAGTTGGCCTGGATGAGTGCTTCCATTGTCACAGGAAAGGGCACTGGAAGAAGGATTGCAAGGCGTGGAACGCCAAGAACCAGGAACCGAAGCAAGCTGTGGCTTCGACTTCAGGTGTGTTTGTAATTGAGAATTGTCTGTCGATCAACTCTACTTCCTGGGTATTGGATACCGGGTCAGGATCTCATATTTGCAATTCATTGCAGGCACTGAGAAACCGTAGAGTGCTGAAGGAAGGTGATATGATCCTCAGGGTTGCTAACGGAGCTAGCGTGGGAGCTGCGTCCGTCGGGGATTATCACCTAGGATTGACGAGTGGACACATTTTGGTTTTACATAACTGTTATTTTGTACCCAGCTTAACGTGTAATATCATATCTGTTTCCTTGTTATCAAATAAAGGTTATGATTTCACGTTTGTAAGAGATGTTGTCAACATCCACCTTGATCATGGTTTGATTGGGTCAGGTACTCTAAATAACGGCATATATGTGTTAAACCAACTCCAAATTTTCAATGTCCAGAACACACTAAAAAGAAAGTCTCCAGATTTAAATAAAGCTTTCTTATGGCATTGTAGACTGGGTCACATCAATGAGAGAAGGTTGACTAAGTTGCATAGAGAAGGATATTTGGACACGTTCGAATATCAAACTTATGACACTTGTCAATCTTGTCTCAAAGGAAAGATGACAAAGACTCCATTTACTGGACAAGGAGTAAGAGCGAGCGAGCTCTTAGGACTCATACACAGTGATGTATGCGGTCCAATGTCTACACATGCGAGAGGTGGTTATTCCTATTTCATTACTTTCACGGATGATTACTCAAGATACGGATTCATTTATCTGATGAAACATAAATCCGAGGCTTTTGAGAAATTCCAAGAGTATAAGAATGAAGTAGAAAACCAAACCGGCAAAAGTATAAAGACACTTAGATCTGATCGAGGTGGTGAATACTTGAGTGCCGAGTTCCTAGGTTACCTAAAAGAGAAAGGAATTCTCTCTCAGCTTACTCCTCCATACACTCCACAGCATAACGGTGTATCGGAGAGACGGAATCGAACCCTATTAGATATGGTACGATCCATGATGAGTAATGCTGAGTTACCGCGATCTTTCTGGGGTTATGCGCTAGAATCAGCGGCATATCTTTTGAACATGGTACCTACCAAGACTGTGCCTACCACTCCATATCAGATGTGGAGTGGGAAGAAACCCCATCTACAGTATGTAAAAATTTGGGGGTGTCCAGCTTTTGTTAAGAAGCAGCATGTGGACAAGCTCGAGGCACGATCAGTAAAATGTTTGTTTGTGGGATATCCAAAGCACTCCAGGGGATATCTATTCTATTACGCAGAGGAACAGAAGGTATTTGTTTCTCGTAATGCCCATTTTCTAGAACATCAGTTTTTAGAAAAGGAATCAAGTGGGAGCGAAATAGAACTGGAAGAAATTCCAGAACCACAAACTGCTACTGAAAGTTTGGTAGAACCAGAGGTTCAAGAAGAACAGAACATTCCCGCACCCCTCCGCAGGAGTAGTAGGCCGTCTCGTCCGCCTGAGAGATACTACGGTTTTCTCATTGATGGGGATAGAGAGGATTGCATCATAGATGATGATGAACCTACTGACTTCAGGCAGGCCATCCAGAGCGGCGACTCGGTACGATGGCTAGATGCAATACGGACCGAAATGGAGTCCATGTACACCAACAAAGTATGGACTTTGGACTTTGCTCCAGATGGGGTAAAACCCATAGGATGCAAATGGATCTTCAAGAAAAAGATTGGTGTAGATGGACAGGTGGAAACCTATAAGGCTAGACTTGTTGCAAAGGGTTTTCGTCAAAGACCTGGTTTGGACTATGACGAAACCTTTTCTCCAGTGGCTATGCTCAAATCCATTCGGGTCCTTCTTGCTATTGCTGCCTTCCATGATTATGAAATCTGGCAGATGGACGTAAAGACGGCTTTTCTGAATGGAAATTTAGAAGAGAGCGTCTATATGGATCAGCCAGAGGGTTTCAATCAGAGTGGGAGCAGCGGGAAAGTATGCAAGCTGCTTAAGTCCATTTATGGACTAAAGCAGGCATCGCGGAGTTGGAACATCTGTTTTGATGAGACAGTCAAAGAATATGACTTTATCAAAAATCCAGATGAACCGTGCATATATAGTAAAGTGGTGGCCAGAAGTGTCGTATTCCTCGTCTTGTACGTGGATGACATTCTATTGATAGGAAATGACATTCCTATGCTACAATCTGTCAAAGGATTCTTGTCACACAGCTTCTCCATGAAAGACCTGGGTGATGCCTCTTACATACTGGGGATCCGGATCTATCGTGATAGATCCAAGAGGATGTTGGGACTTTCGCAGTCCAGGTATATCGACACTATACTGAAAAGATTCAGTATGGAAGATTCAAAGCGCGGTAATCTACCGGCTTGTCACGGAATCACCCTCTCCAAAGAGATGTCTCCCAAGACTGATTTGGAAAGGGAACGCATGTCTATTATACCCTACGCTTCTGCGGTAGGCTCTATAATGTATGCGATGTTGTGTACCAGACCAGATGTAGCTTACGCACTAAGCGTGGTAAGCCGGTATCAGTCAGACCCAGGGGAGAAGCACTGGATAGCAGTAAAGAACATTCTCAAGTACCTGAGGAGGACTAAGGAGATGTTCTTGGTTTACGGCGGAAAAGACCTCAGGTTGGAGGCCTTTGCTGATTCCGGCTTCCAGAGTGATAAGGACGATTCCAAGTCCATGTCGGGTTATGTCTTTACCCTCAATGGAGGGGCGGTGTGCTGGAAGAGCTCCAAGCAGGACACCGTTGCTGACTCGACGATGGAAGCGGAGTATATAGCTGCTTGCGATGCCGCAAAAGAAGCAGTCTGGATGAAGAAGTTCCTAACAGAACTTCAGGTGGTTCCTACCATAGTTGATCCAATACCTCTGTATTGCGACAACAACGGAGCTATAGCTTTAGCGAAGGAACCAAGGTCCCATCAGAAGTCCAGACACATCTTGAGGCGGTATCACCTGATCAGGGAGATTATTGATCGTCAGGAGATCGAGGTTCGGAGAGTTGCTTCAGAAGAGAACATTGCTGATCCATTCACGAAGGCCCTTCCTCAGATTCAGTTCGAGAGGCTACTCGAGATCATTGGTCTGCGATATGCCAGTACATGGCCCTAGTGCAAGTGGGAGATTGTTAGTGTTTATGCCCTAGAAGGCCATTACTGTATCATACTAGCTTGTATATTACTTAATGGAAGCTTGGGATATTCACATGTATATAACAGTCTTGCTAAACATGGTAGTATGCTACTTGGTTTTTCTATCTTAATATGTGAGTATACGTATTGATAGAGCTCTTAGGATCTTGCTTGGCTACCAGCGTTGTGATGGCAGTCACACTAGTGGGGGCTGGGTAGTCTACAAGCACATCCTTATTCAGGTCCCTGGTCGTTGGATTATCGAGACAGAGCATCGATACTCCGGAGTAGACTAGTGTGTACGCTTCTCATCCCAGTTGGGGAGATGGTCTGTCCCACAGCCATCAGTACGTCGTACTGGAGATAGTATACAGGTGCTCGTTAGGTTACGGGTACACCGGACAGGACTCACAGGGAACTGTTGGTTGGTTTGATACCAGTCGTCAGTAAACAGTTCCCAGGTGACATGAGTACAGCGTAGTCCGCAGACTTGACACTGCTACTTCGCCTCGAGTGTGTCCCACTGTTCTTAGATTGCTACCCTACCACGGCTCTATGGAGTCGTGCAAACAGGTAGCAGTTGGGTGCAGTCCCGAGCACTTGGAGGCAGTGGCAGTTAGACAGGATTCGTCCCTCCCGGTATTGGGAGTAGATATCGTGCTGTGTCAGAGAGCCATTACGCAAAGTCCCTGGCCAGGGCAAGCGAGATTTGCTGGTAGGTTCCAGCAGTTTCTCAGGGTGTAATGGGCTTCACTCCGACACGACTTATACCGCTATTAGGGGACTGACGCTTGCCGCCCCCCTAGGCCCGATATGCGATAGTCATGGACGAACGGACCGGACTGTATGGAGATTGTCACATCAGACTCAGTAGGAGTTCGGATGGGTTTACTCATCGGCCTTCTTATCGACAACTACCTGGGGACCGTTACGTACAGCTAGTGCCGCTTGCGGTCTGTGGTTAAACCCACTGCCAGCGTAGTAGTCGAGTCTCTAGAGTCCCACACAGAGAGTTTCCTACTCCAGGCGAAACGATATAGAGGTTGCATGGTTTTGCGACAAAGGGTTCGGACGCATACGTGCGTTTACGCGCGTACGACTTTCGGACAGATTTTACCAGTCGGCTTTGGTTTAAGCCAGTTACTGGTATCCGGTTATTGGATTTTTACAGTCTAAAGTTTTTCCGTATTTTTACGGATCGGAGGGGCGTTCTCGTAATTACTCGAGAAGCTTCTAGAAGATGTGACTAAGGAGGTTTGTTTTGGAAAGAGAGTGAGTCATAGTGGTGATTCATTCACTTCATTAATGCACATTTATTGCTTAATGACTCATGTTAATGAATCATCACTAGATATTTCATAAAGGATGCTTATTCATTTCTATTATTCATTTATTGAAAATAAGAATGCTTCATGATATTATGATACACTCTCTCTCTTCTCTCATTATCATATTACACATTCTCTCTCCTCAAGCTCTCATCTTCTAATACTAATCCTTAATCCTCATGTGTTGAGATCAAAGGTTTAGTTAGACTAAACAATCCATAACCTTCACTCTTTATCATTCTATCATCTTTGATTAGCAATCAAAGTTGATTAGTTACCTCAAGTTAGAGGTTTAGCTTGGAGTTTCGCTCTCGGGTGGATCATCTACTACCTAGAGAAGGCCGAGGAGAACCAAGGAGGACGTAAAGAAGAAGGACCGGTTCATTAGGTATAATCCCTAATCTCTTATGTAAAGAAACTCATAAGAATACGGTTTTTAGGGTTTAGCTTCGATTCAAGCGGTTAGTCGATGTTCGTTGTTTAAACTTGATAAGTTTTTGTAAAATCCGCCTCCCCACAAGTACTGGGGTGTACTACATCGACTTACAGATGGGCCTTAGTAAGTTTTAATTCATCAAGTTTTCATTTCCCTTATGTTATGGTTGATCTAACCTTTCCCTTTTAATCACAAGAACCTCAATGCCGTTCCCGCCAAGTGACGCAGATGTTCTACCAGTTGCCGATGTTCCTGCTTCCTCAGGGTTACTGCAGGAGGTTCGTATTGAAGAGCCGATGAGAGACACCTTAAAGGATCTGGAGGCATCTCTGAACGAGGACGACGATGCCCTGAAGGAAGCGTCACAGAGGTCCATCGCGACAGCCCGGGAGGAACGGAAGCGGTCGAGGCGCGAAGCAAAGGCACGCAGGGCTGCCTTGGCTATGGGAGCGGGCCCCAGCACTGTCCCTCGTGCTGATACTCCTTCCGAAGAGGCCCCTGTCATCCTCCTATCCACTGCTCGTAGACAAGTGGCGCGCGCAGCTCGGAACGCAAATGATAAATCCACCTCAGGTAATATTTCTCCCAAGATTTTGTTGTAAGAGTTATAATGCCATCGGTTCTTATATATTTTATCTTATAGGGCCAAGTCCGACCGAGGGGGAGGCGGAGACCGTTGAACCCAAGGAAACAGAGGAGGCGACACCTGCCGAACTCGAGCCGACGGTAGGCAACGTTGCTGAGGCTTTGGAGTCTGAGGTGGAGGTTGAGAGGGCTGCAGCCGAGAAGGTCACTGATGCCGAACCTGAAGTGGTGGCAGATGAAATGATCATTATAATTGAGCCCAGGGTGGTGGCGGATGAGGCGCTTGAGGCTGGCGACCTCGTGGTGACGGTGGACGAGACAACTGCGGCTACTGAACCCGAGGGAGTAGTGGGTGAGGTGGCCATGATTCCCGAGGATGAGCCAACCGCTCCTTCTCTGGAATCTGGCAATGCTCCAGTCATAGCCCTCCCCGTCTATGGTCCTCCGCCGTCTCCAGGTCTCGCGAGCACAACAACGGTTCCCATTGAGTCGGGTGATGAGGCCACGGGCGGTGGCCTCATGTCAATAGAGAAGGGAATCGCCTCCGTTTCAGCCGGCAGCTCATCAGGTAAATCCGAAGTTGCTGTCTTCTTTATCTTACAATCTTTTCTGACAAGTTCACATTTGTTCGTAACGCAGGTGCAGCCAGTGCTGATGCCCCGTTGCTCAAGGGAGCGCCCTCGACTACTACTTTAGCGGTGGTCACCTCTCAGCCTTCTCTCATACCGTCAATAATGTTGGAAGGTATGGGTTTGCAACTTATTAATCTAACTTTTCAGACGTATAATTTGTGTACTAAAGTCATACTGTTGTGTCTTTCAGGAGTGCTTTTTGACCATCTTTATCAGGTGTTGCTCCCACACTTCTCCTTCCCATCCGAACTCGCTTCTTCCTCTGGTGGCGCTGGTGAGTATGATTTCCATTGATATCTTTTCTTTTTCATTGATGGAATTACTTCTAACCCTTTTTCTCATCCCGACTGCAGCATTACAGATTGAAGGAGGGGATAAAAGATCGGCTGCGCCACCGGTCCTTCCGGCCTTGCCACCTGTCTCAGCTGGTATGGCGACTATCATATTGATGACTTCCCCTTTTTTTATTTCCTGAACTGTTATCCGATCACATCTTGCTTCTTTTTAGCTGTCGTTCCGGTCTTGGCGCCTTTTGAGTCCCATATTACAATGCCAGCCGGCCCTTCTCAGAGACGTCCGTCCTCAAAAGGTGCGACAAATAGTCTGCGCATGTTGAGCGACTACATCGAGGAACTCGACGTCGAGACTCCTACGTCTGCTGCGGACTTTGCTACGACGGTTAACCAGATTTTGGTGATATTTGCCAACTTCCATGACGAGGGCATCGTCGCATCTTGGGTTAACCATTGCAGGGAGATCGAGGCCCGCCTGCATCAGTTAGAGTCGCTGTGTCCCGCTCCCGAGACCTTGGCCGCCAGCATTCAAAGAGCAGCGTGGATTGAGCGGAGCGCTTCTTACATCCGCCATCTCAAACAAGAAGTCATTTCAAGGCGTAAGGAGCGCGGTGAGACTTCGAGCAAGTCTGCCCAACTGCATGCTCGGGTGGAGGCCAATGCTGTACGGCTGAAGGTTGCCTTTGAGGGTCTTTTGCAATGTCTTTCCGAGGGGTTATCCTTGAGGCAACAGCTTGACGTTGTCGAGCGGGACGCACCCAGCCAAGAAGCAGCCCAGAAGGCGGCCGAGGAGCAACTTTCATCCTTTTTACAGCAGCGGGCCCAGGTGGAAGCGGAGGTGGCCGCGACAGCCACTCAGGAGGAGGCGCTGAAGGAAGTACGAGAGCAGCTTGTGGATTTACTAAAGACACTTCCTCCTGTTAGTGTTTATGCCCTAGAAGGCCATTACTGTATCATACTAGCTTGTATATTACTTAATGGAAGCTTGGGATATTCACATGTATATAACAGTCTTGCTAAACATGGTAGTATGCTACTTGGTTTTTCTATCTTAATATGTGAGTGTACGTATTGATAGAGCTCTTAGGATCTTGCTTGGCTACCAGCGTTGTGATGGCAGTCACACTAGTGGGGGCTGGGTAGTCTACAAGCACATCCTTATTCAGGTCCCTGGTCGTTGGATTATCGAGACAGAGCATCGATACTCCGGAGTGGACTAGTGTGTACACTTCTCTTCCCAGTTGGGGAGATGGTCTGTCCCACAGCCATCAGTACGTCGTACTGGAGATAGTATACAGGTGCTCGTTAGGTTACGGGTACACCGGACAGGACTCACAGGGAACTGTTGGTTGGTTTGATACCAGTCGTCAGTGAACAGTTCCCAGGTGACATGAGTACAGCGTAGTCCGCAGACTTGACACTGCTACTTCGCCTCGAGTGTGTCCCACTGTTCTTAGATTGCTACCCTACCACGGCTCTATGGAGTCGTGCAAACAGGTAGCAGTTGGGTGCAGTCCCGAGCACTTGGAGGCAGTGGCGGTTAGACAGGATTCGTCCCTCCCGGTATTGGGAGTAGATATCGTACTGTGTCAGAGAGCCATTACGCAAAGTCCCTGGCCAGGGCAAGCGAGATTTGCTGGTAGGTTCCAGCAGTTTCTCAGGGTGTAATGGGCTTTACTCCGACACGACTTATACCGCTATTAGGGGACTGACGCTTGCCGCCCCCCTAGGCCCGATATGCGATAGTCATGGACGAACGGACCGGACTGTATGGAGATTGTCACATCAGACTCAGTAGGAGTTCGGATGGGTTTACGCATCGGCCTTCTTATCGACAACTACCTGGGGACCGTTACGTACAGCTAGTGCCGCTTGCGGTCTGTGGTTAAACCCACTGCCAGCGTAGTAGTCGAGTCTCTAGAGTCCCACACAGAGAGTTTCCTACTCCAGGCGAAACGATATAGAGGTTGCATGGTTTTGCGACAAAGGGTTCGGACGCATACGTGCGTTTACGCACGTACGACATTCGGACAGATTTTACCAGTCGGCTTTGGTTTAAGCCAGTTACTGGTATCCGGTTATTGGATTTATACAGTCTAAAGTTTTTCCGTATTTTTACGGATCGGAGGGGCGTTCTCGTAATTACTCGAGAAGCTTCTAGAAGATGTGACTAAGGAGGTTTGTTTTGGAAAGAGAGTGAGTCATAGTGGTGATTCATTCACTTCATTAATGCACATTTATTGCTTAATGACTCATGTTAATGAATCATCACAAGATATTTTGTGAAGCATGCTTATTCATTTCCTTTATTGATTTATTGAAAATAAGAATGCTTCATAATAATATGATACACTCTCTCTCTTCTCTCATTATCATATCACACATTCTCTCTCCTCAAGCTCTCATCTTCTAACCCTAATCCTTAATCCTCATGTGTTGAGATCAAAGGATTAGTTAGACTAAACAATCCATAACCTTCACTCTTTATCATTCTATCATCTTTGATTAGCAATCAAAGTTGATTAGTTACCTCAAGTTAGAGGTTTAGCTTGGTGTTTTGCTCTCGGGTGGATCGTCTACTACCTAGAGAAGGTCGAGGAGTACAAAGGAGGACGTAAAGAAGAAGGACCGGTTCATTAGGTATAATCCCTAATCTCTTATGAAAAGAAACTCATAGAATACGGTTTTTTAGAGTTTAGCTTCGATTCAAGCGGTTAGTCGATGTTCGTTGTTTAAACTTGATAGTTTTTGTAAATTCCGCCTCCCCATAAGTACTGGGGTGTACTACATCGACTTACAGTGGTATCAGAGCCTCGCTAAACACTAAATAACTTAATCGCAAATTTGTACGAATTTCGAACGAAAAAACGAACCCGGAAAACCCTAATTCTGTATAGTTTCTGTCGAACTTAAAATCAAGTCCTAAAATTTTTTTAATGTGTTCAGAGAGCTAGAAAGGGGTCCAGGAGAACACCCAAGAAATTCGAGCCCATGAATCGGCAACTCGGCCGCGGAAGCGCGGCGGATCGGTGGGATCCGCCGCGCTTCCGCGGCGCTTTGACCGAGTCATGGACTCGTCTTTCTTGTGTGGGTCCCCTGTGACATTTGGGGTTTTCTGGAATATTTAATTATTGCTCAGGTTACTGTTTAACAGAGCAGATTTTGGAGCAATATTGAAGTTGTTTATTCGATCGAAAAATACAGTATTTGCGTATTGGATTATATCTGTGATTGTTTGATGTGTTCGTAAACCTCCCCCAACTGCTAGTATGTCGGTTGGCAGGGGGTTGCACATTTCTGAAATGGTTATATCTGTTTGTGCATATAAACTGTATTGGACTGTTGTGGTGTATAGCCGGGGTTAGCAAAGGGTTATTGTTTAATTCGTTTGTTGTAAATGTAATTTGTTGTAATATTATTTTCGCGGGGCACTTCCAGGTTGCGGTCGTAGCCACCGTTGTATTATTTCATTTTACTGTTTTTGCTCCTAGGACTGACCCAAGGTGGGGTACACAGACTGCCGGGTGGGTAGTTTGCCGTACCCGTAGGGGTCGAGGGTGGGGTAAACGGCTATTCATCACAACTGTGTAATCTGTCTTTTCTTGCAGGCTCAAAAGAAATACAGATTGCTTGCAAATCCAATATTGTTTATCTGTGTTCTGGAATGAATATCATTGCGTCAGACGAATGTAAAATATCTATATTTATTATAGCTATTTAGACGTCACTTATGTTTTTCACCCGCACTAGCCCAGCCCCCGCTCTGTCGTTAGTTAAGTAACCTAACGGGTGATGACGGGACCCCGTGGCGAATGCGGATGGCATAAGAGGACGTTATATTTTCGTTGTTTTCTGCAATGATAGGTTAATGATGGGACGCATTATCTATAATGCAAAGTAAAACAAACCAAAGTTTAAATCGTTGGAACAATTTAAAAGAAACCACTCGGTTATTTTTAAAACAGATATTTTTAAATGCGGAGATTTAACCACTCCTTTTAAAAGCTATCAGGTTCCTTCGGTTATATCAAGTTCACTACGTTCACGGTTTCGCCAAAACCAGTCGTAGCCCTCCGTCGTTTCATTTGGGTATTCAGTAGTATTCAAGCTATGCATTTTGGCCAAAGTCAAGGCATAGTGTTTGGTAGCTACTTGGTTTTCATTTGTTGCATAAGATAGATGAGTTAGTTTGGGACAGTCGTATTATCATTTGACCAAAGTCAGGGGTAAATACGGATGGGTTCAAATTGACAAGATAATGACGGGTAGAACTTGACATGTGACTTATGACATTTTGACCAAAGCCAAGGTCATAAGAGCATGGGGCAAAAACTTATATCGGGAATTTCTAAAGAAACTGAAATTTGCAAAGAGATGCATACCATTTGGAGTTTGATGAATGTTGGTAGGATTCCTTCAACATTATCATACGATGATATTTGGATCCCGATCCTACTGTGAGTATATGCTACTTATCAGGATATTCGTCGCTTAACGATCAATGCTATAAACCTAGTAGGTGTCCAGAAAAGTGTCAGCGGGGTTACGCCCCCAGAGAAAAGAGGTTATTTAATTAAGGAACTTCGCGAAAGCGTTGGAAAACCTCCCTCGAAGTATCGACACCGGCCTGGCTGAACGGTTAAGCAAGTATTGTACGGTGAGAATAGTCTTGGCTAATTCTTCTTTTATGGTTTGAGGAAGGATTCGAGAAACAGTGGGAGCCATCCAGTTTAGATAAACTAAAAACCACTCTAAACTTGCAAGAGCATCATGCTAAAGAGTTTTCTTCTCTCTCTCCTAATTGCAGCGACCCTGAAAATGACTGGACTTAAGTTACTTTTAGAGAAAAATATACTGACGGGGCCAAACTATAAAGATTGGCTGCGGAATGTCAAGATGGCTTTGACCTATGACAAACTGGGGTACGTCCTCACCGCTACAGCACCTGCTGTCCTTGGTCCCAAATCCAGCAATGCGGATAAGGAAATCCGTAAAACCTGGGATTTAGATTGCGCGAGAGCCAAGTGCATCGTGCTTGCCTCGATGAACAATGAACATCAGAGGAGGCACGAGGATATGTCCCTTGATGGCATATTTCTCCATACAAAGGAACTTTATGGAGAGCAATCTCGTATAGCAAGATACGAGACCTCTAAGAAATTGTTTCGAGCGAGGTTGGCTGTCGGATCATCGGTAGGTGAACATGTCCTACAGATGATCGGCTATATTGAAGAGCTCGCGGACCTTGGGACGACTTTGGATAATGAGCTCTATACAGACCTTGTTCTCCAGTCCCTTCCTCCCACCTACGCCCAGTTTATCCTCAACTTCAATCTTCAAGGAAAAGAAGTTGAACTTGCGGAACTCCTAAACATGTTAAGGAGTGCAGAGGGCACCTTGCAGAAGGCAAGGGAAACACCCGCTATGTTTGTTGGCGGTTCATCTTCTTCCGGGTCCAAGGCTAGGGCCAAAGGAAGGAAGAAGAAGGCCGCACCCAGACCTAGAGGAGGTGTTAGTAAGGTGGGAAAGAAGGGAAAGAAAAAGTTTACAGCACCGGTAGTTGGCCTGGATGAGTGCTTCCATTGTCACAGGAAAGGGCACTGGAAGAAGGATTGCAAGGCGTGGAACGCCAAGAACCAGGAACCGAAGCAAGCTGTGGCTTCGACTTCAGGTGTGTTTGTAATTGAGAATTGTCTGTCAATCAACTCTACTTCCTGGGTATTGGATACCGGGTCAGGATCTCATATTTGCAATTCATTGCAGGCACTGAGAAACCGTAGAGTGCTGAAGGAAGGTGATATGATCCTCAGGGTTGCTAACGGAGCTAGCGTGGGAGCTGCGTCCGTCGGGGATTATCACCTAGGATTGACGAGTGGACACATTTTGGTTTTACATAACTGTTATTTTGTACCCAGCTTAACGTGTAATATCATATCAGTTTCCTTGTTATCAAATAAAGGTTATGATTTCACGTTTGTAAGAGATGTTGTCAACATCCACCTTAATCATGGTTTGATTGGGTCCGGTACTCTAAATAACGGCATATATGTGTTAAACCAACTCCAAATTTTCAATGTCCAGAACACACTAAAAAGAAAGTCTCCAGATTTAAATAAAGCTTTCTTATGGCATTGTAGACTGGGTCACATCAATGAGAGAAGGTTGACTAAGTTGCATAGAGAAGGATATTTGGACACGTTCGAATATCAAACTTATGACACTTGTCAATCTTGTCTCAAAGGAAAGATGACAAAGACTCCATTTACTGGACAAGGAGTGAGAGCGGGCGAGCTCTTAGGACTCATACACAGTGATGTATGCGGTCCAATGTCTACACATGCGAGAGGTGGTTTTTCCTATTTCATTACTTTCACGGATGATTACTCAAGATACGGATTCATTTATCTGATGAAACATAAATCCGAGGCTTTTGAGAAATTCCAAGAGTATAAGAATGAAGTAGAAAACCAAACCGGCAAAAGTATAAAGACACTTAGATCTGATCGAGGTGGAGAATACTTGAGTGCCGAGTTCCTAGGTTACCTAAAAGAGAAAGGAATTCTCTCTCAGCTTACTCCTCCATACACTCCACAGCATAACGGTGTATCGGAGAGACGGAATCGAACCCTATTGGATATGGTACGATCCATGATGAGTAATGCTGAGTTACCGCGATCTTTCTGGGGTTATGCGCTTGAATCAGCGGCATATCTTCTGAACAGAGCTCCTACCAAGACTGTGCCTACCACTCCATATCAGATGTGGACTGGGAAGAAACCCCATCTTCAGCATATGAAGATTTGGGGATGTCCAGCTTTTGTTAAAAAGCAGCATATGGACAAGCTCGAGGCACGATCAGTAAAATGCATGTTTGTGGGATATCCAAAGAACTCCAAGGGATATTATTTCTATTACGCAGAGGAACAAAAGGTTTTTGTTTCTCGTAATGCCCATTTTCTGGAAAATCAGTTTTTAGAAAAGGAAATAAGTGGGAGCGAAATAGAACTGGAAGAAATTCCAGAACCACAAACTGCTACTGAAAGTTTGGTAGAACCAGAGGTTCAAGAAGAACAGAACATTCCCGCACCCCTCCGCAGGAGTAGTAGGCCGTCTCGTCCGCCTGAGAGATACTACGGTTTTCTCTTAGATGGGGATAGAGAGGATTGCATCATAGATAATGATGAACCTACTGACTTCAGGCAGGCCATCCAGAGCGGCGACTCGGTACGATGGCTAGATGCAATGCGGACCGAAATGGAGTCCATGTACACCAACAAAGTATGGACTTTGGACTTTGCTCCAGATGGGGTAAAACCCATAGGATGCAAATGGATCTTCAAGAAAAAGATTGGTGTAGATGGACAGGTGGAAACCTATATGGCTAGACTTGTAGCAAAGGGTTTTCGTCAAAGACCTGGTTTGGACTATGACGAAACTTTTTCTCCAGTGGCTATGCTCAAATCCATTCGGGTCCTTCTTGCTATTGCTGCCTTCCATGATTATGAAATCTGGCAGATGGACGTAAAGACGGCTTTTCTGAATGGAAATTTAGAAGAGAGCGTCTATATGGATCAGCCAGAGGGTTTCAATCAGAGTGGGAGCAGCGGGAAAGTATGCAAGCTGCTTAAGTCCATTTATGGACTAAAGCAGGCATCGCGGAGTTGGAACATCTGTTTTGATGAGACAGTCAAAGAATATGACTTTATCAAAAATCCAGATGAACCGTGCATATATAGTAAAGTTGTGGCCAGAAGTGTCGTATTCCTCGTCTTGTACGTGGATGACATTCTATTGATAGGAAATGACATTCCTATGCTACAATCTGTCAAAGGATTCTTGTCACACAGGTTCTCCATGAAAGACCTGGGTGATGCCTCTTACATTCTTGGGATCCGGATCTATCGTGATAGATCCAAGAGGATGTTGGGACTTTCGCAGTCCAGGTATATCGACACTGTACTGAAAAGATTCAGTATGGAAGATTCAAAGCGCGGTAATCTACCGGCTTGTCACGGAATCACCCTCTCCAAAGAGATGTCTCCCAAGACTGATTTGGAAAGGGAACGCATGTCTATTATACCCTACGCTTCTGCGGTAGGCTCTATAATGTATGCGATGTTGTGTACCAGACCAGATGTAGCTTACGCACTGAGCGTGGTAAGCCGGTATCAGTCAGACCCAGGGGAGAAACACTGGATAGCAGTAAAGAACATTCTCAAGTACCTAAGGAGGACTAAGGAGATGTTCTTGGTTTACGGCGGAAAAGACCTCAGGTTGGAGGCCTTTGCTGATTCCGGCTTCCAGAGTGATAAGGACGATTCCAAGTCCATGTCGGGTTATGTCTTTACCCTCAATGGAGGGGCGGTGTGCTGGAAGAGCTCCAAGCAGGACACCGTTGCTGACTCGACGATGGAAGCGGAGTATATAGCTGCTTGCGATGCCGCAAAAGAAGCAGTCTGGATGAAGAAGTTCCTAACAGAACTTCAGGTGGTTCCTACCATAGTTGATCCAATACCTCTGTATTGCGACAACAACGGAGCTATAGCTTTAGCGAAGGAACCAAGGTCCCATCAGAAGTCCAGACACATCTTGAGGCGGTATCACCTGATCAGGGAGATCATTGATCGTCAGGAGATCGAGGTTCGGAGAGTTGCTTCAGAAGAGAACATTGCTGATCCATTCACGAAGGCCCTTCCTCAGATTCAGTTCGAGAGGCTACTCGAGATCATTGGTCTGCGATATGCCAGTACATGGCCCTAGTGCAAGTGGGAGATTGTTAGTGTTTATGCCCTAGAAGGCCATTACTGTATCATACTAGCTTGTATATTACTTAATGGAAGCTTGGGATATTCACATGTATATAACAGTCTTGCTAAACATGGTAGTATGCTACTTGGTTTTTCTATCTTAATATGTGAGTGTACGTATTGATAGAGCTCTTAGGATCTTGCTTGGCTACCAGCGTTGTGATGGCAGTCACACTAGTGGGGGCTGGGTAGTCTACAAGCACATCCTTATTCAGGTCCCTGGTCGTTGGATTATCGAGACAGAGCATCGATACTCCGGAGTGGACTAGTGTGTACGCTTCTCTTCCCAGTTGGGGAGATGGTCTGTCCCACAGCCATCAGTACGTCGTACTGGAGATAGTATACAGGTGCTCGTTAGGTTACGGGTACACCGGACAGGACTCACAGGGAACTGTTGGTTGGTTTGATACCAGTCGTCAGTGAACAGTTCCCAGGTGACATGAGTACAGCGTAGTCCGCAGACTTGACACTGCTACTTCGCCTCGAGTGTGTCCCACTGTTCTTAGATTGCTACCCTACCACGGCTCTATGGAGTCGTGCAAACAGGTAGCAGTTGGGTGCAGTCCCGAGCACTTGGAGGCAGTGGCGGTTAGACAGGATTCGTCCCTCCCGGTATTGGGAGTAGATATCGTACTGTGTCAGAGAGCCATTACGCAAAGTCCCTGGCCAGGGCAAGCGAGATTTGCTGGTAGGTTCCAGCAGTTTCTCAGGGTGTAATGGGCTTTACTCCGACACGACTTATACCGCTATTAGGGGACTGACGCTTGCCGCCCCCCTAGGCCCGATATGCGATAGTCATGGACGAACGGACCGGACTGTATGGAGATTGTCACATCAGACTCAGTAGGAGTTCGGATGGGTTTACTCATCGGCCTTCTTATCGACAACTACCTGGGGACCGTTACGTACAGCTAGTGCCGCTTGCGGTCTGTGGTTAAACCCACTGCCAGCGTAGTAGTCGAGTCTCTAGAGTCCCACACAGAGAGTTTCCTACTCCAGGCGAAACGATATAGAGGTTGCATGGTTTTGCGACAAAGGGTTCGGACGCATACGTGCGTTTACGCACGTACGACATTCGGACAGATTTTACCAGTCGGCTTTGGTTTAAGCCAGTTACTGGTATCCGGTTATTGGATTTATACAGTCTAAAGTTTTTCCGTATTTTTACGGATCGGAGGGGCGTTCTCGTAATTACTCGAGAAGCTTCTAGAAGATGTGACTAAGGAGGTTTGTTTTGGAAAGAGAGTGAGTCATAGTGGTGATTCATTCACTTCATTAATGCACATTTATTGCTTAATGACTCATGTTAATGAATCATCACAAGATATTTTGTGAAGCATGCTTATTCATTTCCTTTATTGATTTATTGAAAATAAGAATGCTTCATAATAATATGATACACTCTCTCTCTTCTCTCATTATCATATCACACATTCTCTCTCCTCAAGCTCTCATCTTCTAACCCTAATCCTTAATCCTCATGTGTTGAGATCAAAGGATTAGTTAGACTAAACAATCCATAACCTTCACTCTTTATCATTCTATCATCTTTGATTAGCAATCAAAGTTGATTAGTTACCTCAAGTTAGAGGTTTAGCTTGGTGTTTTGCTCTCGGGTGGATCGTCTACTACCTAGAGAAGGTCGAGGAGTACAAAGGAGGACGTAAAGAAGAAGGACCGGTTCATTAGGTATAATCCCTAATCTCTTATGAAAAGAAACTCATAGAATACGGTTTTTTAGAGTTTAGCTTCGATTCAAGCGGTTAGTCGATGTTCGTTGTTTAAACTTGATAGTTTTTGTAAATTCCGCCTCCCCATAAGTACTGGGGTGTACTACATCGACTTACACCTCCTCAGTAGCTATCCCTCTTTGTATCGTTTGTACTTGTAGATAAAATAATGTGTATATATATTTTTTTATTCTTTGACATAATGTATCCTGTACCCAATCAAGTTTATGAATAAAAGATACACAATTTTTCTGTAATGTCTTGTGTCATTTTCTTTGTCTTTTCTTTCTTTTATTATCAGCATGCCACCTTAGTAACCATCGTTGACGGATAATAGAGCACGCATCTTGACTTTCTTAAGAAATAGCGATGGCTTAGGCCGCAGGTTCAGATCTGCTGCCTAAGACTTTTCAACTCTACAAGCCGTGAGGGTCTCATAGGGATTTTTCTCCCTACGGATCGAGAGGATCTCGTAGGTGGGATTTTCTCCTTAAGAATCGTGAGGATTCCTAAGTGTGGTTTTCTCTTATAAGTCGTAAGGATCCTATAAGAGAATTTTTCCCTCTTACGAGTCGAGAGGGCCCGTAGGCGGTTGTTTCCCTCCTTGTCGAGATTCGACTTTGGAGAGTGAGACCCGTGAATAGTATGCAAGAGATCTTTTTGGATCGACTTGCAGGGTCCCATTGTTCAGGAAGCAAGTTTTTTAGTCCCTGCTGCCTGAGGCTTCATCTTGCAAGTTGAGACGAATCGGGAATTTTCCCGCGGAGACACTGGTTTCTCTGCGAGCCGACGCGAATCAGGAGGCTCTCGTCAAGGATTGTTTGTTTCCTTGAGTTGAGGTATCTGCTAAGGATTATTTGTTTCCCTAGTGCCAAGGATTATTTGTTTCCTTGGGGTTGAAACGAGTCGAGGATTTCCCACGGAGGCACTGGTTGCTCTGCGAGTCGACGCGGATCAGGAGGCTCTCGTCAAGGAGTGTTTGTATCCGTGAGTCGAGGAATTTGCTAGGGATTATTTGTTTCCCTAGCGCCAAGGATTATTTGTTTCCTTGGGGTTGAAACGAGTCGAGAATTTCCCACGGAGGCACTGGTTGATCTACGAGTCGACGCGGATGAGGAGGCTCTCATCAAGGAGTGTTTGAATCCGTGAGTCGAGGAATTTGCTAGGGATTATTTGTTTCCCTAGCGCCAAGGATTATTTGTTTCCTTGGGGTTGAAACGAGTCGAGAATTTCCCACGGAGGCACTGGTTGCTCTGCGAGTCGACGCGGATCAGGAGGCTCTCGTCAAGGAGTGTTTGTATCCGTGAGTCGAGGAATTTGCTAGGGATTATTTGTTTCCCTAGCGCCAAGGATTGTTTGTTTCCTTGGGGTTGAAACGAGTCGAGAATTTCCCACGGAGGCACTGGTTGCTCTGCGAGTCGACGCGGATCAGGAGGCTCTCGTCAAGGAGTGTTTGTATCCGTGAGTTGAGGTGTTTGCTAGGGATTATTTGTTTCCCTAGCGCCAAGGATTATTTGTTTCCTTGGGGTTGAAACGAGTCGAGAATTTCCCATGGAGGCACTGGTTGCTCTGCGAGTCGACGCGGATGAGGAGGCTCTGGTCAAGGAGTGTTTGTATCCGTGAGTTGAGGAATTTTTCCAAAGACACTGGTTTCTTCGGAGTTGGGATAAACCATCGAGATTTGGCTTCGTTTTCTGGTGGGGCCTGTTGGAAAAATATGGTTCCCTTCTTTGTTTACGCCCTTGGATTATGTACAGGGATCGATGTGATCTCAACTGTAGGGCCAAAGTTTTATCATTTTTTTTGTTTTATTTCCGCGATGCTCTATCATTTCAGCTTTTATATCGCGAAGGTCGCGATTGCCCAATCATTTCGGCTATTTTTCGCGGTGCCCAATCATTTCGGCTGTTTATTTTGTTTTCACTCGTTGCTTTTTATTGCGAGTTGCCCAATCATTTCGGCTATTTTGCGTGCATACATTTTTACTTGCTGCTTTTTATTGCAAGCTGCCCCATCATTTCGGCTATTTCGTATGCATGTGCGGCTTACTAGCTTTCCGCCGTTAACCTGGAATTAGACACCGGTTTCGGCATCAGCACCGCTACAACTGGGATATTACCAGGAGCGAATCATCATTTGCCTCCGTCGATGTCGAACAAAGGTGGCTTAGCGAACAGGGTTAAGGCGCTGTTGACTAAGACTTTTAACTTCATGAGCCGTAAGGGTCTCACAAAGGTATTTCTACCTACAAGTCGTGAGGATCTTGTAGGTGTATTTTCTCCCTAGGAATCGTGAGGATTCCTAAATGTTTGTTCCTCTATAAGTCGTAAGGATCCTACAGGAGGCTTTTCTCCTTGTAAGTCGAGAGGACCTATAAGGGTTGTGCGAACATATTCCCAGTCACGGGTGGGACTTGGTTAGGGAAATGTTTATTCGCGCCCGTGGATTGTATACAAGGGCCAGTATTGAGACACTTGTAGGGCAGTATTGGAAGTTGTGTGGGTTGCTCAAGCACAGGTTTAGGTCTCTTTAACTTAAGACTTTAAAATCTTATGAGCCGTGAGGGTCCCATAAGAGAGTTCTCCTTACGAGTCGTGAGGATCTCGCAAGTGTATTTTCTCCTTAGGAATCGTGGGGATCCCTAAGTGTGCTGCTCCCTTGTGAGTCGTAAGGATCTCACGCGGGTGGTTTCTCCTTACAAGGTCGAGGGGACCCTGTAATTGTCCTTTAACGAGGTTGCACCCTTTCAGGTTTTCACAAACACTCGCCGGTAGTCCTGCTGTTTTTACTCACGGAGCCCTTTCGGGTTTTCATCCGTGCCCATTTTGCTTATGGACATACCGTTTTCATATTTTTTTTTTATTTTCTTCTTCTCTTTTTTTTTACGAGGTCGCGCCCTTTCGGGTTTTCACGAACACTCGCCGGTAGCCCTGCTTGTTTTTACTCACGGAACCCTTTCGGGTTTTCATCCGTGCCCTTTTTGCTTATGGACATACCGTTTTTATTTATTTATTTTTTTTATTTTTATTCATTTTTTTTTATTTTGTCCGCCTACGGATGCTGCGGTATTAGTTTTAAGGACGTTTCGGTCCGTTGTTAGTTTAAGGACATTTCGGTCCGTCATTAGTTTAAGGACGTTTCGGTCCGTCATTAGTTTAAGGACGTTTCGGTCCGTCCAGGAGAAGGCTGGATACTTCTTTAAAAGGTCGAGCTTAGGAAGATAGCAAGCGTACATAGTCGTCGTCATCTATCATTGACCTAGGCTGTGGCTCATTAAGCGTAGTATCTCTTTAGGAAGCGACCGTTTATTGGCCTGAAAGGCCTTTCACCGTGCATGTCCATGAGTAGATAGGCCCCACCTTGGTAGACCTTATCTATGATGTACGGGCCTTCATAGTTTGGCTCGAATTTTCCCCGCTTGGCGCGATTGGGGATCATAGGCCTTTTGACCACTAACACGAGTTTGCCTTGGCGGAATGTCCTCGGTCGGGTCAATCTTTCATATGAGCGCATCATCTTTGCTTTATAAGCTTCCATATTTTGTTGCGCTATGAGCCGGGTTTCATCAAGTGCGTTAAGCTCCTCAAGCCGAAGGTGAGCATTTTCTTCGTCCGTCAGCTCGTAGTGGACTGCCACTCGTAGAGAGGGTAATTCTATCTTGAGGGGGAGTACTGCTTCTGTACCGAATACCAACGCATATGGAGTTGCGTTCGTGGCCGTTTTAAACGTAGTTCGATATGCCCAGAGAGCTTCTTGCAGTCTTTCATGCCAGTCTTTCTTATTTCGTGACACCGTTTTCTTCATGATCTTCGTCAAGGTCTTGTTGAAGGCCTCAGCTAGACCGTTAGCTCGCGGATTATAAACTGAGGAATATCTCCAGTCTATATTATGCTGTTGCGCGAAGCGACTGATTTTGTGGCTTCTGTAGGCTGGCCCGTTATCGGAGATGATTCGTCTTGGCGTTCCAAACCGATATATGACATGCGTCTTAAAGAAATGAAGGATATTCTCCATCTTCACTTCCCTCAACGGTACTGCTTCTGCCCATTTGGAAAAATAGTCAGTCGTTGCCAGGATGAAACGATGTCCTCTGGACGATGCTGGTTCGATGGGGCCGACTATATCAGTTCCCCACATCTCGAACGGCCAGCTAGCCACCGTCGGATGTAGTGGATTTGGATGCTGGTGGATGAAGTCCCCATGGATTTGGCATGAGTGGCATTGCTTTGCATATTCGAGGCTGTCCTGAATCATCGTGGGCCAGTAGTAGCCCATCCGTTTTATCTTCAACTTCATCTTTGGGCCCGCTTGGTGAGAACCGCAGAGTCCGTCGTGAACTTCCTAGAGAATCTTTTCGCTTCATCAGGTCCCAGGCATCTCAACCACAGAGAATCAAACGATCTCTTGTACAGAGTATCGTTGACGAAGGCGAAAGATAGAGCCCGCTTCATGAGCTGATGTCTTGTGGACGCTTCTTCAGGCATTCGGTGGGATTTAAAGTAGTCTATGAAGACTTCTCTCCAATCCTCGGCATTTTTCCAATCTTTTACTTGCAGGGTCGTCTGCTCGCTCGCTCCCTTTTCTTCGGATGATTCCGGAGATATTTCTGCTGGGGCAACCACTCGACGACTTTGTACCACGATTCTAATTTCATCGAGGTTCTCGTCAGCCAGTTCTTTAGCAAGTTTGGCCAACGCGTCTGCTTTGCTGTTTTCCGCGCGCGGTATGTTCTCCAAAGTATAAAAGGGAATTTGGGTCAACAATTGTTGCACCTTTTTGCCGTACTTTACCAATTCTGGCTTGCACGTTTGGTAGTCGCCGTTTACTTGACTAACGACCAGTTGAGAATCTCCGTATATGAGGAGGTTTTCAATTCCCATGTCAATGGCGATCTCGAGGCCTGCTATCAGAGCTTCGTATTCGGCTTCGTTGTTTGTCCTCGGCTCCCTCAGGGAGAACGCGTAGCGCATTATCCCTCCTTGTGGAGTTACAAAGATGAGTCCTACCCCCGATTTGATTATAGGGGTACTTTGTTTGCGCTTCTTCACGGAAGATGCTCCGTCGAAATAAAGCTCCCATCGGGTATTATCACCGTCGATCGCATCAAACGCATGTTCGCCTGGAAGATCGCAGTTTAAAGGAGAGTCGGTCGGTATCGGATGCTCAGCGAGGAAGTCGGCGATGGCCTGGCCTTTCACTGCCTTGAGAGGTTGATATGTTATCGAGAACTCCATCAAGAGCAGGGCCCATTTAGCGAGTCGTCCCGTCAATATGGCCTTTGACATCAAGTATTTAAGGGGTCCACCTTTGAAATGAGACGGACCTCGTGCGCCAACGCATAGTGCCTGAGCTTTGTTATCGCGAAGATCAACGCCAGGCAGTGTTTTTCAATGGGAGAGTAGTTTCTTTCTGCCCCCAGCAGAACTCGACTTAAGTAGTAGAGTGCTCTTTCTTTCCCTTGATCGTTCTCTTGTGCCCATAATGCGCCTAAGGAACCTTCGAGGGCGGTTGTATAAAGAATGAGGGGTTTTCCCTTGACCGGAGCAGCCAACACCAGCGGGTTCTGCAGATATTGCTTGATCTCGTCTAGTGCGCTTTGGCATTTTTGGTCCCAGACGAACGGGGTTCCCTTCTTCATCAGGTGGCTGTAAGGACATCACTTTCCTGAAAGGTTGGCTATAAATTGCCGTATATACACGAGCTTCCCTTGGAGAGACCGCAGCTGTTTGAGATTCCTTGGCGGAGGCATTTCCATGATCGCCTTGATCTTAGACGGATCTATTTCAATACCTCGGTGTCGAACAATGAATCCCAGGAATTTGCCTGAGGAAACTCCGAATGCACACTTGAGCGGGTTCATCTTCAAGTTGTATTGCTGAAGGCGTTAAAATACGGTCTTCAGATGCTCGAGATGGTCCTCATATGATTTGCTTTTAACCACGAGATCGTCGATATAGCATTCGACGATTTCGTGTATAAGGTCATCGAAGATCTTCGTCATGGCCCTTTGGTAGGTGGCACCAGCATTCTTTAAACCGAAGGGCATCACCTTGTAGCAGAATATACCCAGAGGAGTCCTGAAGGAGGTATGCTTCTGGTCTTCTGGATGCATCTTTATCTGGTTATACCCTGATGAGCCATCCATGAAGGAGAAAACCTCATGAGTGGACGTATTGTCTATCATCAGTTCGGTGACTGGCACTGGGAAATCGTCTTTCGGGCAGGCTTTATTGAGATCCCGGAAGTCTACGCATATGCGCACTGTCCCATTTTTCTTCATCACCGGGACGATGTTGGCGATCCATTCAGGGTATTGAACTTCCTGGATGAAGCCAGAGTCGATCAACTTTTTGACTTCAGCATTGATACTCATTTCAAGCTCGATCCGCATTCTTCTCGGCGCCTGTTTGACTGGCTTGACGTCCAGAGATATCGCCAATCTGTGCACAGCAATTTCTGGATCTAATCCCGGCATTTCGGAGTAGTTCCATGCGAAACAATCTTTATGCTGTAGGAGCACGTCCTTTAACGCAGATACCCTTTCTTCAGATAGTAGCTCGCTGATGAATGTCGGTCGTGGATCGTTTGCCGTCCCCAACTCAATTTTCTTGAGGTTATCTGCAGTGGTATGGATTCCATCTTCCAGCTCTTTTGGCGCTGGTGGAAATTCTGAGATTATCTCGTCGTTGCTGTTTTCGAAGCACCAGGGAAGGTCATCCATGTTCTCGGGCTCTTCCCTTGATATCATTATCACGTGACAAGTACGAATTCGCTTCCAATCCCAATGCGGAACTGGTTCTTCTTTCGTGGCCTTGGGCTCGTACTTTTGTGGCGGTGCTACCCTCCAGTTGTCGGACAGAGCGAACTTGCCAAGCTGATACTGATCTTCGACCCAATTCTTGAAGGCGAAGCAGTCCTCGAGAGGGTGCCCTACCACTCGGTGATAAGAGCAATAGTCTGGGTGTGAGACTTCGCCTGCTTGTTCGGGGTGTTTGGACTCCGGCAGTGTAAGCATCTGATGTTTTAGAACGAGGTCAAGTATCTTCTTCGTCTTGTCCCGAGGAAACGAGTATGCTCGACCCATTTTCTTCATAAGGGATAGATCAATAACGCTCGACTCTCGTTAGCGTGGCCTCTTAGCCCCGCTTCGTTGCTGTTGAGCGCCTTTTTCGCGTTTCGACTTGTTTCTGCCTCTGCGTCGGGCCTTCTTTATAACAGGTTGACAAGGAGCGGCATTTTCATCTTTCACGGCCAGTTGGAGGAAGCGTTGCGTTTTGGCTTTCTCATAGATGACCATTTCGCGGTTATGGTCGTCTCGGACTTTTTGACCCGCTTCCCTTATAAGCTTGTCCATTTGCTCTTTGAACGATGGACTGGGCACTTTTGCATCTGGAACTTTTACTGGCTCAGGATTAGCGTCCTCCCATTGAGCATCCGCCTTTTCATCGAAGTCATACACGACGTAGCAGCCGTGTAGTAACTCTCATTTCTTCGACCGGATGTATCCAAGCCCTTTTGTCTCCATTCTTCCATTAGGCAGTTTGCGTTGAGTCCCGGGAATGTTCCAGACTTTGTTATAGAACTTGGCTTTTCGAACTGTCTGATTGAAGGATATCCCTTGGTGTTTCAGCAATCTTTTCAAGCTTTCTGTATAATATCTGGGGAGACGAATAGGCTGAAGCCTGTCGAGCGTAGGATCCGCGCCATGCCAGATTTCTTTCTCCACTTTGGTTTCTTCAGAGCGGTAGAATAGAATTGCTTTTTCGCTTTCTCGCCTGGGAGGGATATAGAATGTTCGCAGCTCTTCTACACTGTAGATATCAAGCGCATCCAGTTCTTTACGGTGTTTAAGCGGCACCATGGCGACTTGTAGACTTTGCTCTTCGTCAGCGGACGTTTGTATTGAAGGTCGAGCAGAGAATACAGCATGGATCTCATCTTTCGAGTCGCTACCAAAGATCAACGTAGGAGCGGACTGCCCTGGCTTGTTGTGTTGGGGCGGACCCGAATACACTATCTCCTCTTCCTCCTCGGTATCACTCCCGAAGACAGGGATGGTGGCGTTAGCTTTGTTCTCCGGCTTGTGACACCTTTCCGTGTCTTCGAAATCCGGTAAGAAGTACTTGGCATCTTCATATTTGCGGACTTCGTTCACGGAAAACGGATTCAGTTCTCCCGCCACGGTATACTCGAGACCATCCTTAGCATATTTCATACACTGATGTTGTGTAGAAGGGATGACGTTGTACTCGTGTAACCATGGTCGGCCGAGCAAAGCGTTGTAGCATGTCTTGGCGTCTATGACGTGGAACTTAATATCCGTGACGAGTAACCCAAAGCGTAGCGTCAGTACCACAGACCCAAGAGTTCTTGATGATTGGGAGTCAAACCCGGAGATGGTGATCTTGTCCCGAGCAAGGTGCTGGACGCTCATGCAGATTTCTTTTAAGACCCGCACATTAAGGAGGTTAACTGAGGATCCATTGTCGATCAGGATTTTGCCTATCTTTATATCGTGGTAGTATCCTGAGACATAGAGGGGGCGATTGTGTTCGCACGTCCCAAGGAGAAGGTCTTCATCACCTAAAGCGACATCGGCCGTGTGCACTTCATCCAATTCATCCTTCATCCTTTCCTCAGCCAGGAACGCTTGGAATTGTTCCGGATCTTGTAGTGCCTTGATCAACGAATCTCTCGCCTCCTTTGATAACAAAAGGGCGTCAAGAATGCTGAGCTGTGAGGGCAGCTTCCTCAGATGTGCTAAGACGTTGTAATCCACCTTATTCTTCTTCGGCGGGTCCTTGGCGCTTAGCTCCTCCACCACTTGGTCATCTAAGACGATATCTTCAGAGACCTTTTCTTTCCCTTTATCTTTTCTGTTTGAGGGTCCGAGGTTCTTTTCGGGCAGCGTGCAATTACGTAGCCTGATATTTTCGCAGACCTTCGGCTCTTCTTCTTTTCCCGAAGTGGACTCTTTAAAGAGAGGGGCAAGTTCTAGCTCCTCATCAGAATCGCTCCCGAATGTAGGCACTTGTGACCCGCCGGTATTAACCATGCGACAATCGCCGGTGGTTCTTTTAAACTCTTCGGTCGTATTTTTCCGCTCCCGACGAGTTTTGCGCTTCTCCCGTTTAAAGTGTTGTCGATGAGCAACGTATCCTTGCCACCATCTATCGAAAGCTTTACACTCTTGAGTGGGGTGCGAAACTTTCTGATGATATAAGCAATAGGAGGGGTGCATTTCCACTTCGCCGGTGATGTTTCCTTCGGAGGATGGTATCTTTATGCCCATTGATATGGCCTTAGCAAATCTTTTCCTCATCTTAAATTGGCCTTTGTCGGTAGTGTAGGTATTTTGCTCCAGCGGGATCGTCTCAGCTCTTTCATCAAGTCGCTGGCGGTTGGCCCTTTCAAATATTACCGCCTCGCGTTCTCGATCAGCTTTACTTTTCAACCGAGCTTCATTAAGGAACGCGTCAATCATTTCATCTGATAGCTCCGGAAATTTTGGTTCAAGATCTGCCCCCAGCGCTTCGGTACAAGGAGTTTCCTCATCATCCATGAACGAATGGGAAATCACATGACAGCTCGCCACGCATTCTTCAGATTCATCAGATGAACTTTCTCCCTCATCTTCCTCTTGAAAGACGTGATTGAGGAACTCTTGGAATGTAATGGGAGTCCATGCTTTCTGGTTGTATTCCTCCAGCACGTCAATTTGTTTTTGCAAGTCCGTGCGCTTGTCGCCAGGCTTCACGGGCTTCTTAGATTTCTTCTTCTTCTTTTTCGAAGATTTTGACGGCTGGTTGCGAGTGCTTGAGTCACCACCAGCGGTCTTTGGAGTTGAACGTGGCTTCAACATCCCTTCAATGACCTGCGGTTCCAACGGGTTCTTCCATTTGATCGCTGGACATGTCTGAAGATCGTTTAGCATCCTCTTTGTCTTGGCTGATAATACAACCTCCCAAGGAGCTTCTTCAACGACGGAGCATGTTGCCCCCGGCGTATTCGTCCCCTTAGAGGTGTGGGGCTGCGGGGGATTCACCTTCCATTTGTCAGATAACGCGAACTTGCCCTGTCGTTACTGGTTTCAAGCCAATTTTTGAAAACGTAGTAGTCTTCGATCGGATGGCCTGGTACTCGATGATAAGGACAGTAGTTGGGCTCGTTGACGTCATTTGGTTGCAACGGACGTTTTAGATCCGGCAGATTTATGAGTCTGTTGCGCAATGCCAGCTCGAATAACCTTCTCGTTTTATCGCGGGAAAACGAGTAAGGACGCCCTAGTCTCTCCTCAAGGTCTACGTACGGGCGCATATTCTTTTGACGCACAACCGGCTTCGAGTCGCTCGGTTGTTGTTGAGCATTAGCGACAATGATCGCTTTTCCCTTCCCTTTGTCATTTCGGGAGTCCGGCTTTGGAAGAGGGGGTTTATGGCCCATCTGGTCCATTTGCGCTAGCTTGTCAATCAAGGCCTGGAAGGTAGTTGGCTTGAAAAACATCATAAATTGTGAGATGGTTGCTTGCGGATCAAGGGTTCCCACAAACATACCCACAGCGGGAGCTTCTTCAATGCGCTGCTCGCACTTCGACCATAAGTTCCGCCACCGTATAGCATATTGAACCCACGTCTCGCCTGGCTATATCCTGGCGTTAATCAGTGCCGTCATCGGGGTGCGTTCACTGGCGCTTGCAAAACGCTGAGTAAACAACAGCTCCATCTCCGCGAAGATTTTGATAGAGTCGTTCGGGGGCTCACAGTACCACTCGAACGCCGTATCTGATAAACTTCCAATAAAATGGCGAAGCAACAGCTTGTCATCACCGCCGGTGTTGCCGCAGAGTTCCCTGAACTGGGACGTGCTGGTGAGGATTTCCTGTTCCCTTGTAGACATGGAACTTGGGAATTGTGTAACCCAGCGGGTACTTGATTTGATCGTACCAACTTGGATATGGCCGCCCTGTTTTTACGACTTGGCCGGCTGCTTCGGTCGCATGATGAACCCGTATTTGTTGGGCTATGTACTCATCCAAATCAGCTTTGGAGATTGTATTCTCCTTAGGTGTTGACAGGGCTGGCGGAGGATTCGACGTTTCTCCCCTATCGTCACCAAGGACGATCGGGGGATCTTCAGCCGGAGGATCTTGTTGTATCATCATCCCTATCATGTCTTGGAAGAGGAGGCCCATACGTTGTATGTTGGCTGCTTGTTCAGCAGCCTCTATGTCCTTCTTTTCCAATATTCGACGAAGGAATTCGGCGTCGGTTTCTTCCTCTTGGCGTTCATCCGAGGACGTTTCAGGGTTTTCTTTTGGCCCCGTAAGTGCGGCCATAGCGTTCATCATCTCTTGGAGCTTTTGTTGTTGCTCCTGCGCCTTGGTCACTGATCGGGTAAGCGGTCGATGACCCGTAGATATGCGGTTGTCTTCTTTATCAGATGCCACGTAGACGGTATGAACTATAATTGTAAGTGCACGGCGGCGCCCCGGCCATCAATCCGACGCCGGAATGCGGAAGCGGTGAAAAACTTTAATTTTGCGGACTTAGCAAACCGGCACCACCGCGCACTAAACATCCGGATCGTAACCATTAACAAGTCTAAGCTACTAACTACAAGATAGGGAAGAGAAGTATACCGACAGATCCGAGTCCTCCGGTCTTCTCATCGTCGTCCCGATCTCCTGCGGAATGTCCCGTCTCCTCCTCGTCGCCGGAAGTGCACCACATCGCCTACTTCTTTTACGGGCTCCCACCTCAATGCCGAGGCAACTCGGGCACGAAGCCGGCTACTCGACGTGCCCAAGATTTGCTGTAGAATATGTATAGAACCATGTCTCACTTTGGGGTTGTGGAATTGCCATTGGTGGAGGGATTGAAGTGAACCTTTTTGGAGAGGGAGTGTTAGGGATTTTTCTCAACTCAAGATATCAAAAATCACCCTCAAAAGAAAATGAATCCCTTTCCATTCCATAGGAATGGCCGCCCCCCCACCCATGTGTGATTGGAGAGAGAAAGAGTAAGGTCAAGGGGGTGGGTGGAAGCAATGATGAAAAGAGATGATGAGAGAACAAAACCCAACACTCCAAAAGCCAATCATAACCTACAATGGTCAAGCCATCATCATAAAGCTAGAAGTCAAAGGATGGGCTCCATCATGAAACCATCATGATATGAATATATGCAAAGAACCCCCTCCATAAACACTTATTTGCAACAATGCAAATAAGCCCTCCTCCACCAATCTTCGGCCAATGAACGGAACAAATGGAAATCGGCCGAAACGGAAAGCAAACTGGCAACTCCAGAAAATTGGTCCCGTAATAAATTACAGGAAAACCCCGATACTGTGCATACACACCCGCATTTGTATTTCGACCGAAATACAAATGCAATGAGACAAAATCTCCACTGTACTATACTAGAATCCGGCTTATACCAAAACCGGCTAGTAATATCTGTTCGATCCTGATCCGTGCAATACCGCACGTATCTGATCGAACCCTGCCATATAACCATACGGCCTATAGTACAAACTGTCCGATCCTGATCCGTGCAATACTGCACGTATCTGATCGGACCTTGCCATATCTCCATACGGCCTCTACAACCTTTCGCCCGAAAGCTGAGTAACTGAATGTGGGGGACTCTAAAGACTCGTCAACACCTTGGTTGTGGATTTAACCACTAGCACGTCAGAGGTATAAGCCAATACGTAACGGGCTACCAGGTATTGACTAAAAGGGACGTCTGTGGGCGAACCTAGCCTGACAACCCTACTGAGCCTGTCAGTGACAATATCCGTATAGTCCGGTCCGTTCGTCTATGAGCATCGCATGGCGGGCCTAGGGGGTTGGTAAAAGTCAGACCCCCAAAAGCGGTACAAGTCGTGTCGGAGTGTAGCACAGAACACCCTGAGATACTACTGGAATACCTACCAGTAAATCTCCTTGCCTTGGCCAAGGACTTCGTGTAATGGCTCTCCTAGACACAGCACGACCTCACCCCCAATACCGGGAGAGACGAACCCCTGAAGATACGCTCACTGCCTCCATGTGGCTCGGGACTGTACCCAACTAAAACCTGTTTGCACGACTCCTTTGAGCCGTGGTAGGGTAGTAATCAAAGTACAGTGGGAACTCACACGAGACAAATGACGATCCCCAGGTCGATGAACTAACCTGCACACATGTCACCAGGGAACTGCCATCTGACGTCTGGTATATGACCAACTAGCATGTTCCCGGCGAGTCCTGTCCGGTGTACTCATAACCCAATGAGCACCTGTATACATCTTAGGTGATCCAACTGACACCAGTGGCTTGTGAGACCGGCCACCGACCCTCGTCGGGGTCTCGACTGTATACACTAGTCTACTATGGAGTATCGATGCCCTGTCTCGAAACTCACACGACTAGGGACCATTTCAGGATATGCTTATAGACCCCATCTCCCACTTATATGATCGCCCTCATACTGCTGGTGGTCAAGCAAGAATCCTAGGGGCTCTATCAACGTGTAATAGCGACTTGTCAGGTCACCTAAAGCAGTACACGATGATAAAGGTAAACCAGATAGCATACTATCATCTCGAGTAAGACTGTCCTACCGGGATAGGTCCTCCATCAATCATTGCAATCACGTACCCGTGATCCAATAATTGACTCTGAGGGCATTATCTCCAACAATCTGCCACTTGCACTCAAGGCTAATTATTGCGATGTCGCATACTCACAGCCCGTGTGATACCGAACACCCAACTCCTCTACTAGTCAGTCTCACAAAGCTCGTTTGCGAAACTATTGCGTTCGAGGAATAGCCTCAGTGAGTGGATCCGCCTTGATGTCTCTTTTTATGTCTCTCTATATCTCAAGTTCGCGGAGAAACCCATCTCCCGAAATGAGCAATACCTGTCTTAGAATGTGTCTGGATGTCTGATGGGACATAGCTCATAAATGAACTCCAAATCCAAACTTCTTAGACTGTATCGTCAACTGAACTTAATCAGTATCCTGCGCCATGCCTCCCTCAGTATTGCCTTGGACCACCTGTCCAAAATACTGCCCCTCGTCAGAGGGAAAACTATAACTCTGACAACCTCCTTGTCGTCCATGTCACCTTGGAAGCCTGGAATGATAACTGTCTCCCACATGAGGCTGTCGTTATCATATCCCTAGAACATCCACTTATGTTCTAAAACTGCTTCCGACTGTTTCTCTTGGATTGTATCAATGTCAACTTATTGCATCTAGTGCAAGAACAACATCTGGTGTGGTACTTGACATCTCATGATTGACTCAATTGCCTGAGCAAGTGATCTGCCAATCATGCACGTCCCTCTCCCCTTTAGTCTGTAAGACACCTTTAGAGAGGGTGACTCCATTACCTGCAGGTATACTACCGTGCCAGGAGTCGTACATTCTAAATACTCTTAGAATGCTGTCTAAGTACCCAGATTGGGAGACTACCCAAATCTAGATCTAAAACCATAGATCTACTAACCAGTATGTCTGATACAAAATCCATTTCCCATATTGAGAAAACACTGTGTGACGACCAAAGTATGACCGATTGTAGTATAGGAGTTTCTTTTCCTATTCTGTGTATGTCATCAAAATACCATGACATCACACCCTACTACCTTCTCAACAGATCCATCCCCTATTCTGATGAAGTCAAACCCATGACTGTCACGTCAGAAATAGATGATCTATCTCCGCTACATCTGCTTTAGTCTATAAATAGACATAAGCTACTTGTCCACCAATGCTTCCGCTGCTCCCACTGACTACGACAACCCTCTGGCAGAGTCATATACACGTACACTTCTAAAACTAGTTTAGAATGACGCTATACTCATCCTCCCACCGGGTCTCGCAGCCTGGAACAACAGCAATGGTAAATGTGGGTAAACAAGAACTTCCCTGTCACCGTCCTTGAGGCTACCGTAGTACCTCTCGGGTGCCTGAAGTTACCCACCGTATCTGCGGAGTGGCCAATGGAATGTCAATCCAGATTGAATCTTTAGGTTCCTTATCAAATCTTCAGTAATCGTTTGTGGTTCTGGAATCACTTCCAGTTCTACCATACTCCCACTACTGTTTTCTGAAAAAATCCATTTTTAATTAAAACTGTGGCGAGTCTAGAACAATATTGCTATTGTTCATCCAGATGGTAGAAAGTCAACCCTCGTCATAGCCTGGGTCAACCCACAAACAGCCATTACAGAAACGTGCCTTGAGTCATTCAGAGTCTGGTTTTAATCATAAGCCGGACAACTCCCCGTACCTTAACATCGTTAAGATATGAACTGTTCTATATCCAATATAGAAACAGAGGCACTGATTTAATTGAACCAGATTCAAAGCATGCAGCTGTCTCCAGCGCATGTCAACTAAAAGGAAAGAGGCTGATCAGCGTTACTCAACTTAGGAATGCTTCCAATTATGAGTAACCTGAAAGAGAAGCAAGTTCTCTTAGTCATTACTATCAACTGAACACCATACACAAGTATCTACATCTTCGATCTCTTTGAAGAATCCCGATACTTGCTACACCTGGTTCTCTACTCTATTCAAATACCTATAACTTCTCAAAATTCAGACCCTGTGTTTCCGCGAAACACTTGTCCAAAAAACTAGAGAAGTCATAAGTAAACCGAATATAGTACGATGACCAACCCCTTTGTCCTGATGGACCCTGGACAACATACAATACTCTGTATAAGTCCCTTGAGTTTGATAACTCATTCACTGTGTGTCGTAGGTTGAAAACTGTACTTATGGTTAAGAAGAATTACACCGATGTTTAATGCTCCTTACCTAACCATCCACTGATATAGGTAAATGTCGTAGACATAATTTCAGAAAGGTATATCTCACTCTATGAAAATAGACGTACAGATATATCGATTTGAAATTGGTGCATAACAACGGATATTCAAAACCAAATATTTGCCAACCGGCAAACAGCCCAGGTGATTTCCTCAAATATCACCGATTACAACGAATCCCGATATAATGAGGATGATCACCCAATTCCCAATAACTTACTCCCACTCATCATCTGTAAAACCATACAGATGTGAGAATCGTACTTGGTAAATACATACCCTGGAGTAAGTATCTAGTCGGGAAATCAGCTTTCCTTTAACAGTACACAGTGAGACTGAAACATTGAAATGTTTCGATGGGGTATCCTGGTATTCCTAGCAACGCCTCTTCCAGATTCACGACTGTAACCGTATAATTTTTTGCCACCTCTCCAAATCCCTTCATATGTCTTTAGTCATTACCTTCTGCACACCCCTTTAGGCCAAATGGTTTTCTTCCTTCCCTACCGTTCGGCACCAGCCTATGGTTTGGAAGAAGACTATCCAATAAGCATAATGGGTGTACTGTCCCAATCCTAGGAACACTCGCAATGCGAGAGAAGGTGAAGATAAAAGACACCTGAATAAATCTTATTCCTAATTCTCCTGAACCAGAATCCATCCCCGAACTGGAACAAGTTCCTTTCGAGTTCGTATATAACCATACGATGGAGTATCCAATAAACTGTGGATCTTCGTAGTGATACGGAGTGTTCTGGAGAAATACAAAGGTGATTTAGGATTGGCGAAGGAATACTTGGTTTGGTCGTGAATATCTGTTGCAATTTACTTTGCCCTCTTACTAATCCCTTGCTTTGTCTTAACTTAATACCTTCTGCACACCATCGTTATGCTAATTGGTTTTCTTCATTCCCTACCGGTCGGCACCAGCCTAAGGTTTGGAAGAAGACAATCCAATTTGCGTAATAGGTGTACTACCCCTAAACCAAGGAGTACTCGTAACCTGAGAGAGGGTAAAAGGAAAAGACAACTGAATAATCCTATCCGTTTTCTCCAGAACCGGAAACCATCCTCGAATAAATCCCTTCGAGTTCGTATCTAACCATACGATGGTTTTGTCCAATGGAAGTGGACGTTTGTAGTAATACGGGGTGTCCTGGAGAAAAGGGTAAAAGTAGGAGTGGCAATGAGGTTTGCAACTCTGACAATCCAAAAACCAATGTTAAGAAGGTTCGGTCAACTTGGTCACTGAGTCAAAGTCTTAGGGTCGGGTCAATGGTCGCTGCCAAAGAGAGAGAGAAAAGAAACACTCAGCGTGCACTCTAACCTAGATCAGAATGGTTACTAATTTATCTAATCTGGAATCCTCCCACTGTACCTCAAATTCTCCTCCAAACCTGAAAGAAGAATTAGTCGGGGTTACCCGAGGAGTAAACTAACTCATCAGTGGGAATCGGGATCCAACTATCATCGCATGATAACGTGACGGAATCCGCTCACGGTGTCACACTCCAGAAGGTATGCGCATATCTGGCAAGTTTCAGTTCTTTTGAAACTCCCGATGTGATTTCTGCCCCATGCTCTTATGACCTTGACGAAGGCCAACAAATCATAAGTCACATGTCAAGTTCTACCCGTCATTCTCCAGGTTAATTTGAATCCACCCGCACATGCCCTTGACGAAGGCCAACAAGGCTATACGACTGTCCCAAACCAACGCATCTATCTATGCTGCAGAAAGGCAACAAGCAGCTACCATACACTATGTCTTGACGAAGGCCAACAAACATAGCATGAATACTACGTGCTACCCGTCTGAAACGACGGAGGGCTACGAATGGCTTCTGGCGAAAACCTTTAACGTAAAGAACTTGATATCGTCGAAGGAACGGATAGCTTTTTTTAAAAATATAGTGACGAAAACCGTTGCTAAAGAGGTCACTCCCGGTGAAGGGATCTCGGCTCTTTCCTCGTAGAATGGGGTGCAGGATATTCCAAATGAATACCGCGATGCAAAGCAAAAGTAATCGGCTATAGTGAAGTTAATGCCCCGACGCAAACTTTTGTCCAAGGGGTCACTCCCGGTGAAGGGATCTCGGCCCTTGCCTCGTCGACTGAGGAGCAGGATATTCCAACTGAATATCATGATGCAAAACAAAAGTGAACGTCCTTGCAATAACAGCTTTTTGAAAAGTGTTCCAACAACATCAGATTAGGTTTGTTTTAACTTGCATTGATCCGAAACAATGCAGTCCCATCAATTGATCACACCAAAAAGAACGAAAATATACTGATGTACGTATATGCCATCCGCATTCGCCACTGGATCCCGTCATTACCCGTTAGGTTAGCTAACTAACGACAGAGCGGGGACTGGACTAGCGCGGATGCAAAACATATACAACATCTACTAATATATATACCAATATATTATATTTCGCTCAAGGCGTGAAAGAAATGCAACATCACAGAAAATGTACAGCATCACAGAAACAATACAGATATCTGGGATCCCCGGGTTTCACAGAGCCACTACTGAAACCCGACGTTCCCCTGGTCGTGTGGATAGCCTGCGCAATGAAAACCTAGACCCCTACGGGCGCGGCAAGTCACCCGCCAAAACCTGAAGCGAGGCAGCCCCCTTCAGTACCGTGAATGGACCACCCGGCACTTCACGGAATCCGGCAACTTGGGCACCCCTCCTGGGTCAACCTGTACCCCCTACGAGTGCGGCGAATAGCCCGCCAATTCCAGAGTGAAGCCTCCTCCGTCTCAATGCCATGAGATGCGGGCTTGTTGCCTCCTAGAACCCGGCTATCCGTGCACCCCTCCTGGGGTAATCCTAGTACAGAAAGTAAAATATACATACACCGGGTACAACGACCGCAACCTGGCCGTGCCCCAAAATAATAATACAAACAGGCAGTGACGGCAGTCCACATGTCGGACGCTCGCCCCGCAATATCAAATGCACATAATACAACCACAACTGTACTAGCATTGCATCCAGGCTATCCCCCACGACCGATCCGCAACATCACAGCAAAAACAAAACATCAACGTGAAAGTCACGTTCGCAAATCCGTCTAACCGGGCTATAGCAGTTAGACCGGATTTACCGATCGAGTGACATTCACGGTCGCAGATATAATGTAAATACTGTGAAAAATGTGTTTAAAATTTTCCGATTGATCAAATAATTAACAAGTGGGCCCCAAGCAATACTGTAGTACTCACAGAAATAATTGGCCCAATTTTAATATTCCAAAACACCCAAAATAATAACAAAAGCCCACTGGAAAAATATGATACAGTGACGTCACCAATGCGCGGCGGAACCGCGGCCCAATGGGGGGTTTGGCCGCGGATCCGCGCTACATTGGTCGACTGACTGTGTCGAATTTTCCCAGTGGTCTTAGAATTTCCTGCACATCAATTTTATACAACCTGAAAAATTTTTTGACACCAAAAATTTCCAACAGAAAACTGATGTGATCAAAATACGGGTTTTGGAACTTTTTGATCGATCGGAAATGCAAACACATTAAACAAAGCTAGACTAAGTTAATGGCGAGGCTCTGATACCACTGTAAGTGCACGGCGGCGCCCCGGCCGTCAATCCGACGCCGGAATGCGGAAGCGGTGAAAAACTTTAATTTTGCGGACTTAGCAAACCGGCACCACCGCGCACTAAACATCCGGATCGTAACCATTAACAAGTCTAAGCTACTAACTACAAGATAGGGAAGAGAAGTATACCGACAGATCCGAGTCCTCCGGTCTTCTCGTCGTCGTCCCGATCTCCTGCGGAATGTCCCGTCTCCTCCTCGTCGCCGGAAGTGCACCACATCGCCTACTTCTTTTACGGGCTCCCACCTCAATGCCGAGGCAACTCGGGCACGAAGCCGGCTACTCGACGTGCCCAAGATTTGCTGTAGAATATGTATAGAACCATGTCTCACTTTGGGGTTGTGGAATTGCCATTGGTGGAGGGATTGACGTGAACCTTTTTGGAGAGGGAGTGTTAGGGATTTTTCTCAACTCAAGATATCAAAAATCACCCTCAAAAGAAAATGAATCCCTTTCCATTCCATAGGAATGGCCGGCCCCCCCCACCCATGTGTGATTGGAGAGAGAAAGAGTAAGGTCAAGGGGGTGGGTGGAAGCAATGATGAAAAGAGATGATGAGAGAACAAAACCCAACACTCCAAAAGCCAATCATAACCTACAATGGTCAAGCCATCATCATAAAGCTAGAAGTCAAAGGATGGGCTCCATCATGAAACCATCATGATATGAATATATGCAAAGAACCCCCCTCCATAAACACTTATTTGCAACAATGCAAATAAGCCCTCCTCCACCAATCTTCGGCCAATGAACGGAACAAATGGAAATCGGCCGAAACGGAAAGCAAACTGGCAACTCCAGAAAATTGGTCCCGTAATAAATTACAGGAAAACCCCGATACTGTGCATACACACCCGCATTTGTATTTCGACCGAAATACAAATGCAATGAGACAAAATCTCCACTGTACTATACTAGAATCCGGCTTATACCAAAACCGGCTAGTAATATCTGTTCGATCCTGATCCGTGCAATACCGCACGTATCTGATCGAACCCTGCCATATAACCATACGGCCTATAGTACAAACTGTCCGATCCTGATCCGTGCAATACCGCACGTATCTGATCGGACCTTGCCATATCTCCATACGGCCTCTACAACCTTTCGCCCGAAAGCTGAGTAACTGAATGTGGGGGACTCTAAAGACTCGTCAACACCTTGGTTGTGGATTTAACCACTAGCACGTCAGAGGTATAAGCCAATACGTAACGGGCTACCAGGTATTGACTAAAAGGGACATCTGTGGGCGAACCCAGCCTGACAACCCTACTGAGCCTGTCAGTGACAATATCCGTACAGTCCGGTCCGTTCGTCTATGAGCATCGCATGGCGGGCCTAGGGGGTTGGTAAAAGTCAGACCCCCAAAAGCGGTACAAGTCGTGTCGGAGTGTAGCCCAGAACACCCTGAGATACTACTGGAATACCTACCAGTAAATCTCCTTGCCTTGGCCAAGGACTTCGTGTAATGGCTCTCCTAGACACAGCACGACCTCACCCCCAATACCGGGAGAGACGAACCCCTGAAGATACGCTCACTGCCTCCATGTGGCTCGGGACTGTACCCAACTAAAACCTGTTTGCACGACTCCTTTGAGCCGTGGTAGGGTAGTAATCAAAGTACAGTGGGAATTCACACGAGACAAATGACGATCCCCAGGTCGATGAACTAACCTGCACACATGTCACCAGGGAACTGCCATCTGACGTCTGGTATATGACCAACTAGCATGTTCCCGGCGAGTCCTGTCCAGTGTACTCATAACCTAATGAGCACCTGTATACATCTTAGGTGATCCAACTGACACCAGTGGCTTGTGAGACCGGCCACCGCCCCTCGTCGGGGTCTCGACTGTATACACTAGTCTACTATGGAGTATCGATGCCCTGTCTCGAAACTCACACGACTAGGGACCATTTCAGGATATGCTTATAGACCCCAGCTCCCACTTATATGATCGCCCTCATACTGCTGGTGGTCAAGCAAGAATCCTAGGGGCTCTATCAACGTGTAATAGCGACTTGTCAGGTCACCTAAAGCAGTACACGATGATAAAGGTAAACCAGATAGCATACTATCATCTCGAGTAAGACTGTCCTACCGGGATAGGTCCTCCATCAATCATTGCAATCACGTACCCGTGATCCAATAATTGACTCTGAGGGCATTATCTCCAACAATAATGCCCCCAGACTTAGGGCGTTTGGGTTCACCACCTTTGATATTCATCGTTGGTGTAGGGACTTTTTCTGGCCTTCTTCTCTTATTGGCCGTAGAAGTTGAGGGGGCTGTTGCTTTGGGCACCCAAGTGACTGTCATCCTTTCCTGTTTGATCGGACGGTCTTTTTCTTTTTCCACTTTCGCCTTTTTCTGTTGACGAGAGCGATCTGGGTCGATTACGGAGTCTTGAACTCTCCGCCAAACCTTATAAATTTTTGAGGACAGCCATTGAGGGGGCTGTTCCTGCTTCGTTTCCGGAACTTTCTCCGCAGGTGGAGGAGATCTTTTCAGTGTAGCGGTTGGAGAGTTCTTACGTACCATCCTCAGCAGTTCAAAGTTGTTCCCAGTTGGAACAGCAGCGTTGACTTCCACCACTGGAGCCTGTGGAGTTAACCCCGAGGAGGAGTTGCCCCCTGCCTTCCTCACTCGTCGCCAGTGGCGACGTCGAGCATGACGAGACGTTGGGACTGGCCCAGAGATTGAGACAGCTTCTTTTTGCCCCCTGTCTGAATGAGGCACCGCCGGTGTTAATCTCTTAAAGACTGAGGTTGTCTTTTTAGGCGTGATATCCAACCTGTCGAAGACGGATCCTCGAGCAGGGGCAGGAGCAGGAATCGTCAGTCTTGAAAAGACTGACTCTTTGACAGGGGAAGCCGCCTTGACGACTTCTGGAGCAGCAGTTATTGCTTTCCTTGGGATAGCCAGTTTAGAGTTCTGATTTAGCCTGGTGAAAACAGAGGCTGTCGGTTTGGTAGTGGGCGACCCGTTGACAGGGGCCGTCGTAGCAGTGAGCCGGTCGAAGACCGACTTTTTGTTCACTTCCGGTGCAGGTATTGGCGTATGGAAGCTTGTAGGTGGGATCATGGTCCCGAAGAACAGGCTAGTGGTGGCTTGGGTCACCTGGTCTACCGGCAGAGCAAGGAAGGAAGCCGCATGGGGCCCATATGCTACACCTCCCGGTGAGGTGGAGCGTCCGTTGCAGTGGCATTTCGAGCAGTTGGTGCAGTTAGAGGCTATTGATGCTTGAGTTCTGCGCCACGCAAAAGACCAAATCTTAGTAACTTGAAATCCAAAGGCAACCATTTAACAAACCGCGATTGGTTCGCGAGGACGACACACGAAGTATGTAGTGGAAAGAGGAAAATGTCCCACCGGGCATGCCAGAATCTGTTCCCCTCCGAATGACGCGGCAGAGACGCGGTGAACGTCTTGCCTGAGATTCGGGGCAGATGCTATTTGGTTTTATCCGTCCACCTCTTCGAAGATGCCAAGTTGATTTATGGCACCGTGTATCGGAGGTTTAGACGGATGCGGCCGATGTAGTAGACTTCGTCAGATTCCACCTCACTTGAGGGGTTTTTGATTGTGGGGACGCTCTTCCCTGCAGGCGCAAACCCCTGCAGTTAATTACGCTACCGCATCGCGGTAACAACTTTCTCCTTCTCCAGAATTTCACTTCGTGTCGTGTGTGTTTGTTTTGTTTGTGGTTGCCCGTGGATTGTATACGGAGACTGAGTAATGCCGTCGCCTGTAGGACGTGGATTAGTCCAAATCCGTATTTACTTAGATTTGGGTTTGGTGTTTTTAGTTTAAGGATACGTTAGCCGTATTTGGGGCTAAGATCAACTTAAACGTTCGTTAAGGATACGTTAGTCCTGTTTGAGACTAAGATCAACTTAACGTGGTGATCCATTTAATATATGGCCAACGGGACTCGTCACCTCTCTAACGTCGTTGAAGGATTACAACGACAGGTGTCAGAGGAGTTCAGAGATGTACCCTTGAACCAAAGTTGATTTGGAGTTTTATAGTCCATTTGAATGTTTAAGGATACGTTAGCCGTGTTTGGGGGCTAAGATCAACTTAAACGGGATCGTTTAGATCCGGCAAAAGAGCATTTGGAGGCTCTATTGTTCCAGTTTAGGGACGTAGTGGTCCATAGGTAGTTTAAGGACGTTGCGGTCCATGCTCCAGTTTAGGGACGTGGTGGTCCAACATTAGTTTAAGGATATTTCGATCCAATATTAGTTTAAGGACGTTTCGGTCCAATATTAGTTTAAGGACGTTTCGGTCCACGAGTTTAAGGACCCCGCAGTCCGTGTTGATGTGTGGTTGTCGGGACCCGTCACCTCTCTGACGTCGTTGAAGGATTACAATGACAGATATCAGAGGAGTTCGGAGATGTACCCTCGAACCGGAGGTAAATTGATTTAAGAGAGCAATCTTGCTCAGTCAATTTAATTTGAGGACTTACAGCCAAAATTGGGCTAAGTCCAGTTGAAAATGTTCAACATTTTCTTTTGGCCTATTAGGCCTGTGCTAGGGCTTTGCCCCTTTTTAAATAATGCACTGCATTATTTTTGTTTTGTTTGGGCTCTGGCCATTTATAAGTGATGCAGAGCATCTATTTTGTTTGGGCTCTGCCCTTTTTATTGCACTGCAATTTAATTAGGCCTACCAGGTCTTTTTGATTTGGGCCTGGCCCTTTAAGAAATGCATTGCATTTGTCAGGCACTTTGCGCCAATCAGAGAGCGCAAGCGCTTGTAGTGTTGACACGTGTCACGCAAGCGCAATGCGCTGCACTAATGCGCTGCGCCTGCGCTGCTGACACGTGGCGCGCTCTGGTGGCTTGCGCCAATCCAGGAGCGCAACAGCGCAGTTTGCAAGTGCAAGGCACTATGATTTGAGAATCTTTTAGATTCAAGAACCAATGGTTCATAAAAGAAGTGCAAAGCACTATTCGTTTCCTTGATCTAATTTAGATTAAAGAAAAACAAGTTTTTTCTTATTTCAGGAACCAAAGGTTCATAAAAAAGTGCAAAGCACTGTTCTTTATTTTGTTTTTCTTGTTTTAAAGAACCAGCGGTTCATAAGAAGTGCAAAGCACTGTTTATTATGTGAAGATCATTGATCTTGTTCTTAGATCAATGATCTATTAGAAGAAATTTCTTCTGTTTTGTGAAGGTTTTTTACCTTTTTTTTTAAACTTCTTCAGAGTTCTCTCTGTTTGAAGCTCCTGATTTTTCAAGAATGTTCATGCCTTTGAATTGAGGTCTAGGGTCCTTTTTATAGTGCCCATAAATTAGTTAAAGAGATCTTTCTTTGAGTGATTTGGGGAATTTTCCCACCGTTGGATCTTTGATCCAAAGTCTTCTGTTTTACAGAAAAAATCTTCTTGTTTTAACAAGAACAGAAAGATTTCTTTGAAATCTTAATTCTGTTTGGCGCAGACGCCCCCAGCGCGTGACACGTGTCAAGCAGCGCACAGCGCAGCGCAACTGCGCGAGCGCATCTGTGCTGACACGCGCAGCCCACAGCGCAGCGCAATTGCGCTAGCGCATCAGCGCTGACACGCGTCGCGCAGCGCAGCGCTTGCGCAACTGCGCTAGCGCATCTGCGCTGACACGCGTCGCGCAGCGCAGCGCTTGCGCAACTGAAGCGTTGCTTCCTTTAATTTTTCTTTAAATAGAGCTTTGCTCTGATTGGGTGCGCTGCTTTGGGCACTGCGCTGATGTGTCTGCGCCTGACACGTGGCACGTTGCGCACAGCGCAGAGAATCTGAAGCGTTGCTTCAAAATTTGAATTTTGAATTTCCAGCAGAGCTTTGCTCTGATTGGGGGAAACAAGTCCCTTTTATGAAAGCCGTGAAAGCATCAAATCTGGGGTTCGTACACCAATTAAAAAGCACAGAAACAGATGTCAATGACTGTCAGGTTTCAAAGAATTTTCTGTTGTTTTGCTCTTTGCGCGGTTGGTTTCACACTGTCGGCCGGTATTGCGTATGGATGGAACGTATCTTTTATGGTAAGTACAAAGGTTGCATGTTAATTATTACATGTGTTGATACTAATAACGGTATATTTCCTTTGGGATTTTCTATTATCGAGAGTGAATATATCTTGGTCATGATTTTTTTGTCAACTCAAAAATATCTCATATGTTAATGATAAACAGATTTATGCATCATATCTGATAAATATCTTGAAATACTAGCTGCTGTGAGAGCTGTATTTCCGATGACACTATATAGGTTTTGTTCGCAGCACTTCAGACAGAATTTTGATAGGAAATTTAAAAATTCAGATCTACAAAAATTTATGTACAAAACCGGTGAAGCGTCTGATCCTAATGTTCATGACATATACATGACAAAAATTGGAGATATGAGTCAAGCAGCGAAAGTGTAGTTAGATGAGTATCCAGCAGCATGCATGTGGACACAAGCACATGTTATTGGTTATAGATATCTACTAATGACCACTAATATGTCTGAAAGTTTCATTGACGTCCTTAAGAGCGTTAGAGGTTTACCAATACAGGGGTTGATTGTTCGAACCTTTTTCAGAGTGAATACTTACTTTGAGTAAAGAAGGGAAAAGTCTTTGGCGATGAAACTTCACTCACCGTATATTATGAAGATATATTTCGGAAAAGAGAGCGAAAATCACAATACTACAGATATGAAAGGTTTGACGCAGCGGAGTTTCAAGTTACGGGGGTAATGTGAATCAATATACCGTTAATTTTATAGATGAAGGGCTCTCTTCATGCACATACGGTGTTTTTCAGCAACATTTACCGTGTACCCACGCAATTGCCGTTACGAGCAGCATGCATAATTCACATTACAATTTTGCACCACGTTACTATACGATTTTCAATTATCAAGATGCATACGATCCAAAATTGCATCCTATCCAGACAATCGCTATTAGCATTACTATACTAGGAACAGATAAACACCAACGGTATTACCACCGGACAAAAACATAGGACCTGGAAGAGCTAAGATGTGTCGAGATCGAATGACAATGGATGCTAATCCTCGGCAAAAGCACAGCAGATGTAGCTTACGTAAACAACCAGATCATTATAGTACCCGATGGCCGGGACAGTCATCAGGGGCGGGACCTTCGAGGTCATGAAGAAGAAGCAACGAAAGGAAAATTAATGATTATTTGTAAGGAGACTTGTAAAATTTTAATTTCAGTATGATCTTTTTGTATTACTCGTTGGAGGCTAATTTACTGTAAACTACCGTTAAAATTGCAATATGTAAATTGAGTAGCGAAGAATAACACTTGAATTTGCTCGTTTTCAACTGAAATAGCTTCTGCACTATATTGATTTTCTATTACAGTGCTGTTCCCTTCTAAAAAAAGAAGAAGAAAGAAAAGGGGGAAAATTCCTCACTATTCAAGTCTCACGTGTTAAATACGTGAGCGCCTATATGCAAAGCATATAAGCGCTGCAGTTAAAATAAAGGAGCTGAAAGAGCCACACGTGTTAAACACGTGAGCGCCTATATGCAAAGCATATAGGCGCTGCAATTAAATTGGCAGGCCAAATGTTAAACACGTGAGAGTTTATATGCAAAGCATATAAACAAGACTGAAACCCACGCTAGGGGTCACGTGTTAAACTCGTGAGTTCTCTTGCTGCTTTCTAATGCAAGATAGAATTAAATTCTATATAGAAAATATTTTCCCTAATCTTTCTAATACGAAAAAATTCTTCTCTAACAGAGAATTTTGGATTTAATATCCAATTGTGATAAAATATCACCAATAAAAGAATTAAATTCTATGTGGGAAATATTTCCTTAATCTTTCTCAAACTAGAAAAATCCTCTCTGTTAAACAGAGGACCCTTAGATCAAAGATCCAACGGTGATTATAAAATCACCCACCGACCATCTGATAGAATAAAATTCTATCTTAGGAAAAATATTTCCTAGTCTTGTTAAACAAACAAGAAAACTTCTCTGTTAAACAGAGAGCTTTTTGATTAAAAATCCAGTGGTGAATAAAATTTACCAATTGATCTAAAAGATCATTTTGGATTGATTATAAAATCAATCATGATCTCTCAATCAGAGATTTTCTTAACAAGTTGATCTTTTCCCTTCTCCTATAAATAGGAGCAAGGAGAAAAAAGAAGGGACGAGGAAGGAAGAACAAAAAAAGAGACACAGAGAGAACTCCCCTGAAGCTCCTGCAAAAGAAATATAGTGAGCTCTTGAAAAAAAAGAGAATTTAATTATCAAAGAAGGAGAAGACTTGCTCCCTTGAAACACTAGGTAAAAAGAAAACACAGGGACTATACTATGTCTCCCTTGCCTCTCTAAAGGTTTAACCCTTCATATAAGAACTCAGTTCTTTCCCCTGGTTGAAATTTGCAGAAGCAAATCTCTCCACAAGTTGAGAATTTAATTCTCATCGGGAAGATTTTGCTCTGCAGATTCAAAACCTAGAGGAAAAGAACTAAGTTATATATATAAATTAAAAAGAAGAAGAACAGGGAACATATAGGAATTTACTCCAAAAATTAGAGTTTAACCCTATATATAAAGAACCTGGTTCTTCAATAAAAAAACAGTGATGATGATCCAAGATCTTCAAAACCAGAATCGTTAGTGCTTAGCACTATTTTTGAAGCCTCACATTTTCCCCACGTGAGTGCTTCAAACGAACAAAGATAACAACTAAAGCCGCCTCAAGTGTTTCCCACACGAGTGTTAAAGCACCCCAGTATCCAAAAAGAGAGACAACCACGTGCTTTGCACGAGAACTCTAGCCAAGTGCTTAGAACTTATGTAAAAAAAAGGGAGATAAAACCCAATGGGCAGTGCCTATATTTGGGATGCCTCACGTGTTTCGCACGTGAGCGTAGCAAGAACTTAGTGCCTAGCACTAATCCAGTGCCCACGTGAAACGCATGTGAGCACTGTATGTCCCAGTGCTTAGCACTGTTGGGCAATTATGGAAAACCCAACCTTAGCCCAAATTAGCTAAGTTTCCTGAGGTTGAATCTCTTTGATTTTAAATCAACCGAGCCCATATTGCTCATGGTTTCCCAAACTGAGTTCAGTCTCAAAAATGACTAGTGATCTCTCTCTGATGATATCCAAAATGATTTTCATCCTATGTCTCCTAAGGTAATATTAGTCTCAAAAATGACTAATGATTTTAGGTCCACAGCAGCCCCTTTCTCCCTCAAATACGAGATTTGGTTTAAGGGTACATTTCTCCACACTTCTGATATATGTCGTTATAATTCCTCAACGTCTTTAGTGAGGTGGCGGGTCCTGACAACCAACAACTCTTTGGTGCACTTTCAAATTAATGTGCACACCTCAAATCGGATTGTACCCCAAATTGGGTGCATTCCATATCACCATTGTTCGCTTCGTCACGTAACAATGCACGTGTGCGCAAGATGGATAAAGGACCGAAATGTCCCTAAACTAATATTCACCTCCAAAATGGCGATAAAAGACTGAAATGTCCTTAAACCAATATTCGCCTCCAAAATGGCGATAAAGGACCGAAATGTCCATAAACTAATATTCGCCTCCAAAATGGCGATAAAGGACCTAAACTAATATTCGCCTTCAAAATGGCGATAAGGGGTCGAAATGTCTCTAAACTAATATTCGCCTCCAAAATGACGATAATGGACCGAAACGTTCTAAAATTAAAACAATAGAGCCCAAATGCTCTTTTGTTGGATCCTAAATGATCCTGAAACCTTGTTAAGTGGATCTTAGCCTCAAATTGGGCCAATGTATCCTTAACAAAAACAAATCGAGCCTCCAAATGCTCACATACATTTAAGTCGATCTTAATCTCAAAATAGATTAACGGTCCTTAAATAAAAACCAAAATCTAAAAGATACGGATTTGGACTAATCCACGCCTTACGGGCGACAATATAAATTAGTCTCCGTATATAATCCACGGGCAATCCAAACAAACAAAAAAACACACGACACGAAGTGAACTTCCGGAGCAGGAGAAAGTGGTTATCGCGATGCGGTAGCGTAATTAACTGCAGGAGCTTGCGCCTGCAGGGAAGAGCGTCCCCACAATCAAAAAACCCCTCATAAATGAGGAGAATATGAAGAAGTCTGCTACAACGGCCGCAACCATCCAAATCTCCGATATACGGTGCCATAAATCAACTTGGTATCTTCGGAGAGGTGGACGAAAAAAACCAAATAGCATCTGCCCCTAAATTCAGGCAAGACGATCCATCCCGGTCCGTCCCCATTTTCGGCTGTAAACAGATTCTGGCACACCCGGTGGAAACTTTTTCTCTTTCAACTCCACACTTCGTGTGTCGTATTTCGCGAACAAAATCACGGTTTGCTATGGTTGCCCTTTGATTTGAGGTACTAAGATTTAGTGTCTTGCTTCTGTGCAGAAAGGAACATCAATGGCTTCCAACTTCTCTTACAACAGCAACTCTCACTCCGCCCTCAAATGGAGGAGTGACTTATGGGCCCAACGCGGCCTCCAGCTTTTCAATACCGGTGGGGCAGGTTACACAAGCCACTACTGGATTGTTCTTCGGGACCATGCTCCCGCCAATGGGTTTTAGCACCCAGTGCCGCAAGAGGAAGTTTCCAAGAAGTCGGTCTTCGATCGACTTGCAACCACCATGGCCCCTCTCAACGGGTCATCCAAATCTGATGTCTCAGTCTTCAACGGGCTAAGCCGAAGCTCAAACGGACCCGCAAAGAGGCTCGTCATACCTAAAGGGGCTGCCCCAAAATGGATTGCCCTCCCAACTCCTCCTGCAGGTGAAGTCATAAAAAATGCTTCCCCTACCAGAAGATCGGTCTTCGAAAGATTGGACGTACCTCTATAAATTTTTCCAAGAATGTCAGTCTTCAACAGGTTGACGCCAATAGCAGCCCCTCACCAAAGCCGGGGGCATGAAGAAACCGCTTCCGAAACTGAGGCGGTCCCATCTGCAAGACACGCTCGACGCCGCCACTAGCGCCGGATGAGAAAAGATGGGGGCAACTCCCCCTCTGGACTTACTCCGCCACCTCCAATGGTGGAAATTGATGCTGATGTTCCAACCGGGAACTGCTTTGACCTGCTTAAGAGGGTGCGAAAGAACTCTCCAACGGTGATACTAAAGAGATCGCCCCACCCACAGAAGCTACAGTGCAGGCGAAAATGGAGCAGCCCCGTCAACGACTCTCCTTCCAAATTCACAGGATCTGACGGAAAGTCCAGGACTCCGTGATTGACGAGAACTACTCTCATCGACCGAAGAAATTGAAGGCTCGGGAAGAGAAAGACCATCCCTCCGTCATACAGCGAGGAACTTCTTCTACACAGGCGTCTGTTAAAACGGCTCCTTCAACTTTGACCTCCCACAAAAGGACGAGGCCGGAGAAAATCCTACCGCCTGCGGCAAATTCCAATGGCGCTAAACCCAAACGCTCCAAGTCTGGGGGCATGATCATGCATATGGTCTACATGGCTTCCGGGAAAGAGGAAAGCTGTGCTTCCGTAGGTCATCGACCGCAAACTCGGTCATTGACAAAAGCTCAGGAGCAACAACAAAAGCTCCAGGAAATGCTGATCAAAATGTCAGCACTCACCGAGCAGAAAGAAAACCCGGAATCAACAAGCAAACAACGCCAGGAGCAGGAGACCGATACAGAGTTCCTGCGAAGGGTGCTGGAAAGAAAAGACAAGGAGGCCGCAGAACAAGCTGCTAACATAAAGCAGATGGTACTTTTGTTCCAGGACATGGTCGGAATGATGATCCATCTAGAACCTCCAGCCGAAGATCCGCCGATAATCTTCGAAGATGACAAAGGGCAAACATCAAACCCTCTTTCGGTCTTATCAATGGCTAAGGAGGAAATAATCTCTAAGGTTGATCTTGATGACTATATTGCTCAACAAATACGAGCGCATCAAGCTAGTGAAGCGGCTGGCCAAATCGTCAAAACCAGGCGACCGTATCCAGGTTGGTATGATCAAATCAAGTACCCGCCGGGATTTACGATCCGTAAGTTCCATGTATACAAGGGATGGGCAATCCCCATCAACACGTTGCGCAGTTTAGAGTTTTGTGTGGCAACACTGGAGGCGACGACAAACTGCTGCTTCGCCAGTTTATTGGCAGCCTGTTAGAAATGGCATTTGAATAGTACTCGGAGCTCCCAAATGACTCCATGAGAACATTCACAGAAATAGAACTACTGTTCACACAGTGGTTCACCAGCGCGAGCGAGCGCACCCCGACCATGGGGTTAATCAATGTCAGGGTAAAGTCAAGAGAAACCTGGGTCCAATACGCGATCCGGTGGCGGAACCTATGGTCGAAGTGCGAACAATGCATCGAAGAATCCCCTGCCGTGGGCATGTTCATGATGTTTTTCAAGCCGGCCACCTTCCTGATCGACAAACTGGCCCAAATGGACCAGATGCGCCACAAGCCTTCCTCCTAAAAAATGGACCCTCGAAATTCCAAGGGTAAAAGGAAAGCGGCTTTCGTTGCCAACACTCAACAACAACTGAGTGACCTGAAATCGGTTTCTCGCCAAAACAACATGCGCTCGCGCCTATCCATTAAAGAAAGGCTAGGACGCGCTTACTCATTTCCTCCTGATAAGATGAGGAGACTGTTCGAGCTGGCAGTGCGCAACAAACTTATCACATTGCCTGACCCACGACGTCAACCGCAACCCGGCGATGTCAACAACCCCAACTACTGCTCCTATCACAGAATGGTGAGCCATCCAATTGAGGATTGCTATGTCTTCAAGAACTAGGTCGAGGGCCAGTATCAACAGGGAAAATTCGCGCTGTCTAAGAACTGGAGGGTGAAACCACCACAGAAGCACACTCCCAAAAAGGTGGAAACGCCGGGGGCATAATGCTCACTCGCGGAAGAAGCTCCATGGGAAGTCGTTCTTTCAGCTAAAACCAAGAGAATGCTGAAGGATCTACAGACATGCCTGGCAGTCAGGTAGAGAAGCCCACTTGAACCAGAAATCATTGAAGGGATGCTGAAACCGCGTCCTGTACCGAAAACTGTCGACAAAGGGCAAAATCCCCAAGTCGAACCTTCAAAGTCTTCGAAGAAAAAGAAGAAGACCAAGAAGCCTGTGCAACTTGCCAAGTATGATGACAAACACACAGACCTACAAAGATACATCGACGCGCTGGAGGAGTACAACCAGAAGGCACGGATACCAGTCACCCTCAAAGAGTTCCTCAAGCATATTCTTGAGAATGAAGATTGTGACAACGATGAGGAAAACAACTCATCAGAAGAAACGGAAGACTATGTAGCAAGTTGCCACATGGTCTCCCATTCATCGTTCAATGGCGAAGAAGCTCCCTCAGCGTCAGAAAGCAACGCAGAGGAACTAGGGGTAGGATCGGCACTAAAATCCCCGGAACTGTCAGAAGAATTGATCGATAGGCTGTTAAACGAAGCCTTTCGGAAGAGCAAATCTGACCGAGAACGTGAAACAACCATATACGAAAAGGCTAAGCGTCAACGTCAGGAAGAAGAAGCTGCGGCAAATATGAGTCATAAAGTACTCCAACCAAACCGAAGCACACCTGCCACAAATAAGAGCAGGATCAAAGAAGAGAAGCGATTTGCCAAAGCCCTGTCAATGGGAATGAAGCTGGCACCTCTCGTGGGAAACACTCCCGGGGTCATATGCCTCGATGGAGAGAATTCACATCCAAGCTGCTGCCTATACCATTAGAGGGTTGCTCATCCCACTGAAGAATGCAGTGCCTTCAAGAAGTGGTGGAAATGATATGTTGCCCATCAAAAAAAATTCAAGAGGATGAAGCGCGAAGCTCGTCGACAGCAAAAAAGTGCGACAGATGCGCGTGGAAAAACGACTGGCAACTGTCATATGGTTGATACCAGTCCGGAAAAGGAAAAACTTCAAGTTCTTACCTTCGAGAGTGATTCTAAGAAAGAAATAACTCTCGGCCCTCTCTTCAAGGACTCCACCTCTGAAAAAGAAGAGGAGGAGAAGAACTGCGAGAACATTCAGCTGCATAACCATACGCTGCCTGAGAAGAATCTCGGACTTACAAACAAAGGTTCGGGAAAAAATGACTAGGGAAAGAAAAAATCCCTGAGGAAATCACCCTCGATGATGGAGTCGTCAAAGAGCTTGCAGCCAAGGACCCACCAAGGAAAAACAAGGTGGATTACAATATCCAAGCACATCTGAGGAAGATACCCTCACAACTGAGTATACTGGATGCTTTCCTCCTGTCCAAAGAGACACGAGATTCTCTGATCAAGGCATTGCAAGAGCCTGATCAATTCCAAGCTTTCCTAGCCGAAGAAAAGATGAAGGACGAGCTGGCAGAGGTTCACACGGCTGACATTACATTTAGGGATGAAGACCTACTCCTCGGTACGTGCGAACATAATCTCCCGTTATACGTCACCGGGTACTACCACGACATCAAGATAGAGAAGATCCTGGTCGAAAACGGATCCTCGGTCAACCTCCTCAACGTGAAGGTGCTGAAGGAGATTTGCATGAACGTTCAACACCTGGCCCGAGACAAAATTACAATCTCCGGGTTCGATTCACAGTCGTCACGGATGCTCGGGTCTGTAATACCAACGTTACGCTTTGGATTGTTCATCACTGACATCAAGTTTCATGTCATTGATGCCAAGACTTGCTATAATGCTCTGCTCGGCAGGCCTTGGTTACATGAGTACAACGTCATCCCTTTTACACAACATCAGTGTATGAAGTATTTCAAAGACGACTTGGAATACATCGTTACTACGGAACTAAACCCCTTCTTGGTGAATGAAGTCCGGAAATATGAAGACGTAAAGTACTTCCAACCAGACTTCAAGAATACAGAAATATGTCATAGGCCGGAGGATAAACATAAATCCGTCGCTACCACCCGATCTTTGGGAGCGATACCGAGGAAGATGAAGAAACAGTCTATTCGGGGCAACTTCAAGATAATGGGCACATACTGTTTACTCCTATTCCGGTCTTTGGCAGTGACTCTGATGACGAGGCTAACGTTGTGTTCTCCATCCACCCGTCGGTGCAAACCCTTGCCGAAGTAGATCAGAGTCTACAAGTCACAATGTCTCCGCCGCGACATTATAAGGAACTTGTTGCGCTCGATACATACAGCATACAAGAACTATAGACTTTCTACGTACCTCCCAGGCGAAGAGGTGAAAAGACGATCATGTTCTACCAATCTACGGAGAACAGAGTAGAAAAAGAAGTCTGGCATGGTGCCGATTTTGCATTTGATAGGCTTCAACCAATCTGTCTGCCAAGATACTGCGTAGAGAGGTTGAAAAGGCTGTTAAGATGCCAAGGTGTACCCCTCGAACAGACTGTTCGACAACCCCAATTCTACGAAAAAAATTGGGATATCCCTGGGACCCAGCGAAAGATGCCCAACGGGAAGATGGAAACAACCGGGCTCGGATACGTTCGGTCGAAGAAATGGGAGCGATTCCACAGCTGCCACATCATAAACAGCTATGCTGAAGAAGAGAATGCTCTTCTAAATAGCTGTGGCGTTGAAACAGAGCAAAATACCGCTATAAGAATGTCAGATTCATCGTTCGAAGAACAAGTTGACAAGCTAATACAAGAAGCTTGTCAAAAGATTCGGGACGACCCCAGCAGCGAAATGGCCATCTATGAAAAGGCCAGGACGCAACCTCTCAATCAACAATCTGTGAAGAAAAAAGACGGCAATGCCCTTCATCCCCGGCCCACTGTACGTTCTCGCGACAGAGGAAAAGCCCGAAATAGAGGCAAGAACAAGGTGAAGAACACGAATAACGTTCGGAAACAGCGAAGCAGATCCAAGAAGCCGTATAGTCAAGGAAAAGTCAATTAGAACCCGTCTTTTATGAGGAAGATGGATCGGGAATATTCTTTCTCTCAAGACAAGACAAGGAAAATATTCAACCTTGTCATGAAGCATTAAATGGTGACGTTCCCGGAGCCTTGGCACCCCGAACAAATAAACGAGGTCCATCACCCGGATTATTGCTCCTACCACCAAGCAATAGGACATCCCCTTGAAGACCGCTTCACTTTCAAAGACGGGGTAGAAGATCAATATCAACAAGGCAGGTTCGCTTTATCCGACAGCTGCAGGGTAACCCCAACGCAAAAGCATGAGCCAAAGAGGACCTATACCGAGGATAGGACCAGTTCAACATCAAGAATAGAAGAGACTCATACCTGCCATGTGATAACACTCTCGACGGAGGAAGGGCACAAGAATATGGATGATCTCTACAGGTGCTTCGCAAATGAAGACGAGAAAGAAACTATCTCAGACTTTCCACCAGCCCCATAAGAGTTGGAGGATGGGATACATACCACAGTGAACAACCTAAGAAAAATTGACTTAGGGACGGAAAACGATCCGAGGCCAACGTTCGTCAGTGAGCTGCTATCTAAAAAGAAGGTAGCCACTTTAAAAGACGTGCTCATGCAATATAAAGACTGCATGGAACTATTCCGAGATGCCAGGTCTAGATCCAGAAGTAGCGGTACATAGATTGACCATATCGCCGGACATCAAGCCAGTCAAACAAACGCCAAGAAGAATGCTGCTCGAACTCGAGATGAGTATCAACGCCGAATTCAAGAAACTAATTGACTCCGGCTTCATCCAAGAAGTTTAATATCCCGACTGGATCGCCAACATCGTTCCAATGATGAAGAAAAATGGGATGGTGCGCATTTGCATGGACTTTCGGGACCTCAACAAAGCCTGCCCGAAGGATGATTTCCCAGTACCTGTCACTGAGCTGATGACCGATAACACGTCTACCTAAGAAGTCTTTTCCTTCATGGATGGATCTTCAGGATACAATCAAATAAAAATGCATCCTGTAGACCAAAAGCATACCGCCTTTCGGACTCCGCTGGGTATATTTTACTATAAAGTAATGCCCTTTGGTCTGAAGAACACTGGTGCTACCTACCAGAGGGCCATGACGAAGTTCTTCGATGCCTCATTCATGAGATTGTTGAATGCTACATCGACGACCTTGTGGTGAAGAGCAAATCTCATGAAGAACATCTAAACATAGCGTTCCAACGTCTTCGGAAATATAATCTGACGATGAATCCTCTTAAATGCGCGTTTGGAGTCTCCTTAGGAAAATTCCTAGGATTCATCATACGACATCGGGGTATCGAAATTGACCCTTTGAAGATCAAGGTGATTCTGGGAATGCCCATGCCAAGGAGCCTCAAACAGTTGCGATCTCTTTAATAAAAGCTCGCATGTATCCGGCAGTTCATAACTAACCTCTCCGAAAAATACCGTCCCTACAGTTATCTAATGAAGAAGGGGACCCCATTCGTCTAGGATCAAAAATGCTAAAACGCATTGGATGAAATCTAGCAGTACTTACAAAGTCTACCGATACTGACCACTCCAGTTAAGGGAAAACCCCTTATCGTATATACAACAGCCTTGAAGGTTCTCTAGGTGCACTATGGGCATAAGAGAACAATTAGGGAAAGGAGAGAGCTATGTACTATTTGAGTCGAGTTCTCCTGGGGGAAGAAAAAAACTACTCCCCCATCGAAAAATATTGTCTGGAACTGATTTTTGCAATAACAAAGCTCAGACACTACGCCTTGGAACATGAGATCCATCTCATATCAAAGGTGGATCCTTTCAAATATTTGATGTAAAAGGTCATATTAACATAAAGGCTTGCCAAATGGGCCCTCTTCCTGATGGAGTTCTCGATAACGTATCGTCCTCTCAAAGCGGTGAAAGGCCAGGCTATCGCTGACTTTCTTGCCGAGCATCCGATACCAGCCGACTCCCCCTTAAATTGTGAGTTGCCGGATGAACATGCACTCGACACAATCGATGGAGGGAAAGAAGGAAATGACTCCAATAAGAACTCTACTTCGACGGAGCATCTTCCTTGAAGAGTCGAAAGCACAACACCCCCGTCATCAAAGCCGGAGTGGGCCTTATCTTCGTAACTCAGCAAAGAGGGATACTGCGTTACGCTCTCTTCTTAACAGAGCCGAGGACTAATAACGAAGCTGAATATGAAGCTTTGATAGCAGGTCTCGAGATCGCTTTCGATTTGGGAATCAAAAACATCTTCATATATAGAGACTCCCAACTGGTCATTAGCCATGTAAAGGGCGACTATCAGACGTGCAAGGCGGAGTTGATAAAGTGTTGCGAAAGGGTGCAGCAACTGCTGACACAAATCCCCTCCTACATCCTGGAGAGTATACAACGTATAGAAAATAGCAAGGCGGATGCATTGGCCAAGCTGGCCAAGGAATCGGCAGACAAAGTCCTCGATGACGTAAAGATCATTGTGCAAAGCCGCAGGGTTCTCGCTCCAACAGAAATATCTTTGGAGGATTCAATAGAGCCATCTAAAAGAAAATAAATGACCAAACAAGTAGCCCTCCAAATAGAGGACGAAGAAAAGATCAAGGATTGGAGGGAAGTCTTCGTAGACTACTTCAAATCCTAATAAACGCCCAAAAATGCGTCATCTAGACATCAGCTCATGAAACGAGCTCTGTCTTTTACCTTCGTCAATGATACTCCATACAAGAGATCGTTTGACTGTCTATGGCTAAGATGCCTGGACCAGAGGAAGCAAAATGATTCGTCCAAGAAATTCATGATGGACTCTGTGGTTCTCACCAAGCAAGACTAATGATGAAGCTGAAGATCAAAAGAATGAGTTACTATTTTCCCACAATGATTCAGAACTGCCTCGAATACGAGAAGCGGTATCACTCTTTCCAAATTCACGGGGACTTCATTCACCAGCATCCAAATCCGCTACACCTAACAGTAACTGTTTACAGCCGGAAGACGGACCGGGACGTCGGGACATCAGGCCTGAATTCTGAGGGCAGATGCTATTTAGTTTTATTCGTCCATCTCTCCGAATATGTCAAGTTGATTTATGGCACCGTATATCGGAGGTTTCGACGGATGCGGCCGTTGTAGCAGACTTCGTCAGATTCCCCCTCATTTTAATGAAGGCTTTTTTTTATTGTGGGGACGCTCTTCCCTGCAGGTGCAAGCTCCTGCAGTTAATTACGTTACCGCATCACGATAACCACTTTCTCCTGCTCTGGAAATTCATTTTGTATCGTTTGTGTTTTTGTTTGTTTGAGTTGCCCGTAGATTGTATACGGAGACTAATTTATGTTGTCGCCCGTAGGGCGTGGATTAGTCCAAATCCGTATATTTTAGATTTGGTTTTTTTTTATTTAAGGACCATTAATCTATTTTGAGATTAAGATCGACTTAAATGTATGCGAGCATTTGGGGCTCGATTTGTTTTTGTTAAGGATACATTAGCCCAATTTGAGGCTAAGATCCACTTAACGAGGTTCCAGGATCATTTAGGATCCAACAAAAGAGCATTTGGGCTCTATTGTTTTAGTTTAAGGATGTTTCGGTCCATTATCGCCATTTTAGAGGCGAATATTAGTTTAGGGACATTTCGGTCCCTTATCGCCATTTTGGAGGCGAATATTAGTTTAGGGACATTTCGTTCCTTTATCCATCTTGCGAACACGTGTATTTGTTACGCGACGAAGCGAACAATGGTGATATGGAATGCACCCAATTTGGGGTACGATCCAATTTGAGGTATGCACGTCAATTTGGAAGTGCACCATTGAGTTATTGGTTGTCGGGACCCTCCACCTCTCTGAAGACGTTGGAGAATTACAACGACATACATCAGAGGTGTGGAGAGATGTACCCTTAAACCAAATCCCGTATTTGAGGGAGAAAGGGGCTGCTGCGGACCTAAGAATCATTAGACACTTTTTAGACTAATATTACCTTAGGAGATATATGATGAATATCATTTTGGATATCATCAATAAGAGACCACTAGTCATTTTTGAGACCGAGGTCAGTTTGGGAAACCATGAGCAATATGGGCTCGGTTGATTTAAAATCAAAAGAGATTCAGCCTCAGGAAACTCAGCCAATTTGGGCTAAGGTTGGGTTTTCCATAATTACCCAACAGTGCTAAGCACTAGGACATACAGTGCTCACGTGCGTTTCACGTGGGCACTGGATTAGTGCTAGGCACTAAGTTCTTATGGCGCTCACGTGAGAAACATGTGAGGCATCCCAAATATGGGCACTGTCCATTGGGTTTTATCTCCCCCTTTTTTACATAAGTGCTAAGCGCTTGGCTAGAGTTCTCATACAAAGCATGTGACTGTCTCTTTTTTTAATACTAGGGTGCTTTAACACTCGCGTAGGAAACACGTGAGACGGTTTTGGTTGTTCTATTTATTCGTTTGAAGCACTCATGTGGGAAACACGTGAGGCTTCAAAATAGTGATAAGCACTAACGGTTCTGGTTTTGAAGATCTTGGATCATCACCACCGTTTTTTTATTGAAGAACTAAGTTCTTTATATATAGAGTTAAACCCTAGTTTTTTTATTGCCAGACCCGAGACGTCCACCGCAATCCGGCGATGTCAACAACCCCATCTACTGCTCCTATCATAGAATGGTGAGTCACCCAATTGAGGATTTCTACGTCTTCAAGAACTGGGTCGAGAACCAGTATCAACAGGGGAAGTTCGCGCTGTCTGAGAACTGGAGGGTGAACTCACCATAGAAGCACACTCCTAAAAAGGTGGATACGCTGGGGGCATCATGCTCGCTCGTGGAAGAAGCTCCATGAGAAGTCGTTCTTTCAGCTAAAACCAAGAGAATGCTGAAGAATCTACAGGCATTCCCGGCAGTCAGGTGGAGAAGCCCACTTGAACTGGAAATCATTGAAGGGATGCTGAAACCGCGTCTTGTACCGAAAACTGTCGACAAAGGGCAAAATCCCCAAGTCGAGCCTTCAAAGTCTTCGAAGAAAAATAAGAAGACCAAGAAGCCTGTGCAACTTGCCGAGTATTATGACAAACACACAAACCTACAAAGATACATTGACGCGCTGGAGGAGTACAACTAGAAGGCATGGATACCAGTCACCCTCGAAGGGTTCCTCAAGTATATTATTGAGAACGAAGATCGTGACAACGATGAGGAAAACAACTCATCAGAAGAAACCAAAGACTATGTACCAAGTTGCCACATGGTCTCCCATTCGTCGTCAAATGGCGAAGAAACTCCCTCGGCATCAGAAAACAACTCAGAGGAATTGGGGGCAGGACCGGCGCTAAAATCCCTGGAACTGTCAGAAGATCCAATCGATAGGCTGTTAAACGAAGCCTTTCGAAAGAGTAAAGCTGACCCAGAACGCGAAACAACCATATACGTAAGGGCTAAGCGTCAACATCAGGATGAAGAAGCTGCGGCGAGGATGAGTCACAAAGTACTCCAACCAAACCGAAGCATACCTGCCATAAATAAGAGTAGGATCAAAGCAGAGAAGCAGTTCGCCAAAGCCCTGTCAATGGGAATGAAGCTGCCACCTCTCGTAGGAAACGCTCCACGGGTCATATGCCTCGACGGAGAGGATTCGCATCCACACTACTGCCTATATCATCGGAAGGTTGCTCATCCCACCGAAGAATGCAGTGCCTTCAAGAAGTGGTGGCAATGATACATTGCCTATCAAAAGCACTTCAAGAGGATGAAGCGCGAAGCTCATCGACTGCAAAAAAGTTCAACAAGTGCGCGTGAGAAAATGACGGGCGACTGTCATAAAGTTGATACCAGTCCGGGAAGGGAAAAACTCCAAGTTCTTACCTTCAGGAGTGATTCTGAGGAAGAAATAACCCTTAGCCCTCTATTCAAGGACTCTACCTCCAAAAAAGAAGAAGAGGAGAAGAACTGTGAGAACATTCAGCTGTGTAACCGCACGCTTCCAGAGAAGAACCTCAGACCTACAAACAAAAGTTCGGGCAAAAAGGACAAGGGGAAAGAAAAAATCCCTGAGGAAATCACCCTCGATGATGGAGCATTAAAGAACTCGTTTCCAGGGACCCGCCTAGGAAAAACAAGGTGGATTACAACGTCCTAGTACATCTGAGTAAGATACCCTCACAACTGAGCATACTGGATGCTCTCCTTCTGTTCAAAGAGGCATGAGATTCTCTGATCAAAGTATTGCAAGAGCCTGATCAATTCCAAGCTTTCCTAGATGAAGAAAAGATGAAGGAAGAGCTGGCAGAGGTTCATACAGCTGACATTACATTCAGTGATGAAGACCTCTTCCTCGGTACGTGCGGACATAATCGTCCATTATACGTCACCAGGTACTGCTACGACATCAAGATAGGGAAGATCCTGATAAACAACGGATCCTCAGTCAACCTCCTCAATGTGAAAGTGCTGAAGGAGATTTGCATGAACGTTCATCACCTGGCTCAAGATAAAATTACCATTTCCAGATTCGATTCACAGTCGTCATGGATTCTTGGGTCCGTAATACCGACGTTACGCTTCGGATTGCTCGTCACTGACATCAAATTTCATGTCATTGACGCCAAGACTTGCTATAATGCTCTGCTCGGCAGTCCTTGGTTACATGAATACAACGTTGTCCCTTCTACACAATATCAATGTATGAAGTATTTCAAAGACGGCTTGGAATACACCTTTACTGGGGAACTAAACCCGTTCTCGGTGAACGAAGTCCGGAAATAGGAAGACGCAAAGTACTTCCAACCAGAGTTTGAGGATATGGAAAGGTGTCATAGGCCGGAGGATAAACAGAAATGGGTCGCCACCATCCCGATCTTTGGGAGCGATACCTAGAAAGATGAAGAAATAGTCTACTCGGGGCAACTTCAAGACAACTGGAACAATCTATCTACTCCTATTCCGGTCTTTGGCAGTGACTCTGAGGACGAGGCTAACGCTGTGTTCTCCATTCGCCCATCAGTGCATACCTTTGCCGAAGCAGATCAGAGTCTATAAGTCACAATGCCTCCGCCGCGGCATTACAAGGAACTTGATGCACTCGATACATACAGCGTACAAGAACTACATACTTTTTATGTACCTTCCAGGTGAAGAGGTGAAAAGGCGATCTTCTTCTACCAATCTACGGAGACCAGAGTAGAGAAAGAAGTTTGGCATAGTGCCGATTTTGCATTAGGTAGGCTTCAACCAATCCATCTGCTAAGATACTACGCGGAGGGATTGAAAAGGCTGTTAAAATGTTAAGGTGTACCCCTCGAATAGACTGTTCGACAAGCCCGGTTCTACAAAAAGATTTAGGATATCCCTGGGACCCAGCGAAAGATGCCCAACGGGAAGATGGAGACAACCGGGCTCGAATACGTTCGGTCCAAGAAATGGGAGCGATTCTACAACTGCAACGTTATAAAACAGCTCCGCTGAAGAAGGGAACACCCTTCCAAATAGTTGTGACGTTGAAGCAGAGCAAAATCCCTCTCTAAGAATGTCATATTCATCATTTGAAGAACAAGTTGACAAGATAATCAAGAAGCTTGTCAAAAGATTCGGGACGACCACAGCTGCGAAATGGCCATCTATGAAAAGGACAGGACGCAATGTCTCAATCAACAATCAACGGAGAAAGAAGACTATAATGTCCGCCATCCCCAGCCCGCTGTACGATCTCGCGACAAACGAAAATCCCGAAGTAGTGGCAAAAACAAGGCGAAGAACATGAATAATGTTCGAAAACAGCGAAGCGAAGCTAAGAAGCCGTATAGTCGAGGAAAAGTCAGCTGGAACCTGTCTTTTATGAAGAAGATGGGTCAGGAATACTCTTTCCCTCAAGAAAAGACAAGGAAAATATTCAACCTTGTCATGAAACATCAAATGGTAACGCTCCTGGAGCCTCGGCATCCCGAACAAATAAACGAGATCTATCATCCGGACTATTGCTCCTACCACCGAGCAATAGGTCATCCCATTGAAGACTGCTTCACTTTCAAAGACTGGGTCGAAGATCAGTATCAACAAGGCAGGTTCGCTTTATCCGATAGCTGGAGGGTAACCCCACCGCAAAAGCATGAGCCAAAGAGAACCTATACCACGAGGATATGACCAGTCTAACATCAAGAATGGAAGCGAACTCGTACCTGCCATGTGATAACACTCTCGAAGGAGAAAGGGCACAATAATATGGATGACCTCTACAGGTGCTTTTCAAATGAAGTCGAGGAAGATGTGATCTCAGAGTTTCTACCAGCCCCAAAAGAGATGGAAGATAAGATACACACTACGACGGACAACCTAAGGAAAATTGACTTAGGGACGGAAAATGATCTGAGGCCAACTTTCATCAGTGAGTTGCTATATAAAAAGCAGGTGGCCACTTTAAAAGAGGTACACATGCAATATAAATATTGCTTCGCATGGAACTATTCCGAGATACCGGGTTTAGATCTAAAAGCAGCAGTACATAAATTGGCCATATCAACGGACATCAAGCCAGTCAAGCAAGTGCTAAGAAGAATGCGGCTTGTGTAGGGTTAGCTTAGCACCTTGTGAAGATTTTGGCAAGCATCAATCATGCTACATTAAAAAATTTGGGGTGCTAAACAAACCCTAACCAAGATCTTAACTAGAGACATAGGGTTAACATAGCATGTAAACATCTTTACATCTAAGAGAGAGGGATTACAACCTTTGTAGTCCATTCCTTCGTTTCATAAGCTCCGAGTAGTAGTCCCTTCGCCGCGATCCATGAACTTCCGGATTCTAGAGAGGCTCCACAAGCCGAATGATCCATGCTTGCTTGAAGTCTTCCTTTTCGAAGATGATCTACCTTGAAAAATCTCAAACCCAAGCTCATGCTTCACTAATCAAGTATTATCAAAGCAAAAAACCTAATCTATGTGGCTAGAATAGATGTGGATGATGAAGTAGGAATTTAGCTCTCTTTTATTTTCAATTTCTCACCATTTATCATCACAAATAAAAAGCTAGTCAAGGTTTTCTTTCAAAAGAATGAAGAAGAAGAAGAAGATCCTTTTGTGATGAATAATGAATTATTGTATTAGGTTAGAATTGCAACCATGGGTTAAAGAAAACATCCTTAACTCTCGTAGAGAATAAACCATGGGTTGAGGTTTGGGTTGGGTTAACAAATATCTTCACAAAATATTAAAGGATGAAGACTAAAGTCAAAGCTTCAAGAAGCTTCCACAAAGTTCATCCATAACATTAACCCTAATCCAAAACCCTAACATGTTTTATTCTCAAAACCATAGTTGCAATTTTAACCCTAACATGTTACAATATTATACATCACATATATAATATATTTTGTAACAAAATAAAACAATACAATTAACATATATCACATATATATATCAATGTATTATCCAAGTGAGAAAAAGAATCTTTAAGTGAGCTTATATTAGTTAATGTAATATAATATATCAAATATATAATTATATATTAAATTATCGAATCAACACTTGATCCGATAATCCGGTTATTTCACAAATAACCGACTAATATAATCTGTATCAGTTCATCGAATCAACACTTGATCCGATGACCCGGCTATATCACATATACCCAGCCGATATCACATATCGCGAGAATCTAATACGGTATCACATACAAGTATTGTTCTTGGTCCGCACATATCACATATGTGCCCCTACTCCGTTTTTCCTGAGCCAGGAAACCTCTGTGTAGGACTCTAAAGAATCGTCAATACGCCGGCAGTAGGTGATGATCATATCAAACACCCACAAGCTGCAAGCGGTCAGCTAAACGTAACAGCCGCCCAGGTATTGAGCAATTAGAAGATCAACAAGCAAGCCTATACATTCTCCTGTGAATCCAACCGGTAACACTCCCGTACAGTCCGATCTCTTCGTCTGATATGTCGCATATCTCATCTAGGGGTGGTAAACATCAGACCCCAATAGCTTGATAAGTCGTGTAGATATGAGATCTATAATAGTTCGAGAAACTACTGATAACACTTACCAGTAAATCTCAACAACCCTGGCCAGGGATTTCCAGTTATAGCCAATCGAACACAGCGCAACATCAACTCCCTATACCGGGAGAGACGAAACCCCTCATATCGCTCATTGCCTCCATGTGATTCAGGACTGTACATAAAAGCCACCATTTTGCACGCCCTTTTGGACATGGTATGATGGAAATCAAAGCACAGTGGGAATCACACAAGACTCTATGACGATCTTGGGTCTACAGACTAACTTGTACCAGTGTCACCAGAGAACTGCCATCTGACATGAGGTATAATACCATCTGGGAGTTCTCGGCGAGTCCGTCCAGTGTACCCAGTCTCCACTGAGCACCCATATACCTTCTCTGATGTCAAACACCAATGGATATGGGATCATCCATTGCCCATCATATGGGTCAAGAAGCGCATACGCTAGTCTACTCTGGAGTATCGATGCCCTGTCTCGGTACTCCCACGACTAGGAACATTTGAAGGATGTACTTGGCGACTACACTGTCCCCACTAGTATGATATGCATCATAGTCCTGGTAGTCAAGTACTCATCCTAAGGGCTTTATCAACATGTGACATAGAGACAATCAGAGTACATGTTAAGATAAAGAGTAATCAGATAGCATACTATCATGTCGAGCAAGAAAGTCCTCCCTATATATGTCCAAGCATCCATTACAATATACAACGTATGTACAGTAATGGCCTCTAGGGCATACATATAACTAACAATCTCCCACTTGCACTAGGGCCATCTGTTGTAGTATCTCATACCCAACAATAAGCTGTGGTTGAAGTATCTCATACTCAACCATCCCATAAAAGTCTCTACTGGGAAATAGGCCTTTGTAAGTGGATCCGCGCTGTTGTCCTCTGTGTCTACTCTCCTAACCTCAATCTCCCTGGAGATCAACCATCTCCATGATCAGGCGATACTGCCTTAGAATATGTCTGGATCTCTGATGGGACGGGGGTTCCTAGGCATATGACACAACTCCATTGTCACACAATGGCAGGAATGAAGTTCATCTCATGAACTAAAATATATCCAGAATGCCTCTTTGGTAGCATCCTTGGTAACGATGTATCTTGCCTTTAATCGTTTAGTAAGTCATGGTATCTAGCTTGGAACTCTTCCAACATACCGTCCCTCCACTGAGGGTAAAGACAATGCCTGTGACTGACATTCAGTCGTCCTTATCACCCTGGAACCTTTCCAGTGATTCTCCCCAGGATCGATTGATACCATCTCACTACACTTAGTGAGAATCTTAACATCCAATTAGATCTATCTCATAAATCCAAAATTCAGGATTTAGGAGATATCATCTTGACCCTATATGAAGAATCCATGTGATAAGAGGAGATTGACCGAGCGTAGCATAGGAAACTCCTTCCCTATCATGAGTATGTCATCCACGTCCAATACGAGGATCATTACCATACTCCCTACTACCTTTTTGAATATACAAGGTTCATCTACCATTTTGATGAAGTCAAACTCTTTGACTACTACATCAAAACAGACGTTCCAACTCCGCGATGCCTGATTTATCCCATAAAACAACTTGCACACATTTTCGCTGCTCCCACTGTCTACGAAGCCCTCGGCCGTGTACTTATAGACGCACTCTTCTAAATCATCATTTAGAAAAGCAGTCATGACACCCAACCGCCAGATATCATAGTCATGGTATGTTGCAGTGGCAAGTAGGATCTGGATGGACTTAAGCATAGCTTTGAAAGTCTCAACTTTTCCATGTACAACAAGTAATCTTCTCAAGATATACTTGCTCCTGATGGGGATTTAACCGTTCAGATAAAGCAACCAAAGTCCATACTTTGTTGGTGTATAAGGATTCCATCTCAGATCGCTAAGCATCCAGCCATTCTCACAGAGTCCCCACTCCTGATGGCTTGCTCGAAACTAGTTGGTCATCATCTCATGATGCAATCCTCTCTCCCACTGTCATAGAGAAACCGAAGTATCTCTCAGGTGGATGAGGAACCCTACCAGATCGGCGGAGAGGCTGAGGTTCTTTGGAAACTATTGAATCCTCCGGATTTACCAAATCATCAGCTGCAGTTTGTATAGCTGGAACTCCTTCCAGTTCTACCTTATGACCACTAATTTCTTCACAAGAAATTCCCTTTTTCTCAAAAAGTGGTATGCCGAGAAATAAAACATCTTTTGTTCCTCGGTGTGGTAGAAGATATTCCCTTACGAATGCTTGGGATATCCAACAAACTTCCACAGAACTGACCTTGCCTCGAGCTTGTCCGGATTTTGCTTTTGACATAGGCCGGACAACCCAAATTTTAACTTCCTTAAGAGATGGGCTCTTCCCATACCATATCACATATGGAGTGGTAGGCATCTGATTTGGTTGGAACCCTATTCAATATGTATGCAACTTCTCAAGTGCATAACCCCAAAAGAAAATAAGCAACTCAGTAGTACTCATCATAGAGCACACCATATCACATAGGGTGTAATTGCTCCGCCCCGATACACCGACGTGCTGTGGTGTATACGGAGGAGTAATGCTGAGAGAGAATCTCATTCTCCTTTAGAATAGTCCAGGAATTCCGTGCTCAAGTATTCTCCTCCTTGATCACATCAAAGGACATAATACTTATACCTGTTTTTGGTTTTCTACTTCTAACTTATATTCTGTGATTATCTCAAAAGTTTTGGACTTGTGTTTCAACAGGAACATATGTCTGAATCTTGAGAGATCATCAGTGAATGTAATGAAATACAAAGAACCGGTCCTGGCATATGTAGACAGGGGACTTTCATACATCAGCATGTATCAATCCCAAGAGTTCATTAACTCTTTCTCTATTTCTAATAAACGGAGTTGTGGTCATCTTATCTTTGTGGCATGACTGGCAAGTTTTAAAAGATGTAAATCCAAACTAATTTAAATATGCATCTTTATGTAACTTCAGTTAGTCGGGTCGCATTGATATGACCTAGTCTACAATGCTTGAAGAAGGATTCGTTCATTTCTGAACTCTTCCTCTTGTGTGTGTTCTGTACATAAGAACTGTAGTTTGATTTAGAACGTCTATACTTTTAGATAACGTGCTTGAACCAATCAACTCTTGATATAGGAAATGTTCAAAACATTATCTAACAATACAAAATTATATCCTTCTTTACTAATAAAGAGACTGATATGATGTTGTATATCAGGTTCGGTATCTAATAACATTCATTCAGAATCAATGTATTCTGGTAATACAGGGTGATAATTTCCAACAGACTTGGCTGCAACACTTGCATCATTTCCAACTCTTGAAACTTATCACCCGTTCTCAGTTCTCTACCTTTCTGTAGCCCATGTAACAGATTACATTTGCGGGATCCTGATCCGGTATCTCATACCCAGGACGTAAAGGATACTGAGAAACAGTTCTCAGTAATGAACAACCCGAAGATGATGCATCAGCATGCACTTTCTTCGTTTGGGCGGCACGGGAATTCTGGTAATCCCCTATTTCCCGCTCTGTCTTATAACAATTATAAGTTGGAGCGGGACCAACGTTCCCCAGCGCAGTATAACAAGCGGGTTCGGTCAATACATCAGTATTATTATCTTGATTAAGGCATGACATGGTCACTATCTGGAGAGAGAGAGAGAAGAAAACACTCAGTGTATGCTCTTGTAAGATTAGATTGGTTATTAATATATCTAATCAGGATGTCTCCCACTGTTTTAGTCAAATCTTCCTTCAAACCCTAAAAGGAAAGACTAGCCGGGATTAATTACACCCTACAAGTTCGCCAATCTTTCAGCCAGGCCAGTGCCAGTACTTTGAGGGAGGTTCTCCGTGCTTTCGCACGGACCTAATTAAAATAAACCTCGTTTTCCCAGAGGCAAAACCCCGTTGACACCTTTCTTGACACCTACTTGATCGGCTAATTGTAACGTGTTAAACTTTCCCAGGAGTAACTCTTACTCACAGCGGGTATCAGGATCCAACTATCTCATAGAAGGTATGCAATCTCATTGCAAATTTCAACTCTTGAAATTCCCAATAATATTTGGCCCTTAACCTCCTATGACCTTGACAAAGGCCAACAAACCATAGGATGCTAGTTAAGTTCAACCCGTCATTTCCTGATTGAATTAAACCCACCCGCACGATCCTTGACAAAGGCCAACAAGGTCGCACGACTATCCTAACTCAATCACATCATATGCTTATACAGATAAGAAGTAATCAGCTACCGTACAATACGCCTTGACAAAGGCCAACAAACGCAGCACGAATACTAAATACTACTTATCTGAAATGACGGAGGGCTATGACTGGTTTTTAAGAAAACCCTTTGCGTAATGAACTTGATATCGTTGTAGAATCGAGTGATTTTAAATGGAATGTTTTTGAGGCCTTTTCTATTTTTGCTAAAGAGGTCACTCCCGGTGAAGGGATCTCGGCTCTTTCCTCATCGAATAAGGTGCATGATATTTCATAAATATCACTATGCAAAGCAAAAACTATAGAAACAATCAAAAGACAAACCGAGTTCGTAGCATCTGCTAGTTTCGCTAAAGAGGTCACTCCCGGTGAAGGGATCTCGGCTCTTTCCTTATCGAATAAGGTGCTGGATATTCTACAAAGAATACCGCTATGCAAAGAAAAAACTAGAGCTACCTGTTTTTGAGACAAGTTTCTACAACATCTTTAGGTTTCTTTTAGTTTCATTAATCTCATTAATGAAGTCCTATTTTATTATGCTTCACAAGCATCACATTTGAAACAAAATCAGCAATATAACATATATCTCATATATATAATATAAACATTCGTCTCAGGCAGTAATATGATCTCATCACAAAACATTACAGCAGAAGATAACATATGAAATATTGGATATACTAGGATTTCCGTGTTTTATACGAGCCTGTATAAAACGCGGATTCCACGGTCGTGATGAATATCCAATCCCACACCCCTAGACCCCTACGAGAGCGGCAAGCAACCCTACCAATTCTAGAGTTAGGACACCCAGTCTCGACTCCTCGAGATAGTCTCCCACTGGACCCTAAAACCCAGTTACTTGTGCTTCCCGCCTTGGGTCTATCCTAATGCGGAAAAGTAAATAATATACAATGGTGACATCATCCTCAACCCGGAAGTGCCCCAATAAAAGAATATTACATATAATGAATTTTACATGAATGAAAATGAAAAACTCTCATCTCACATAAACCCCCGGCTCTTCAAAACGAGACGATCCAATATAACATATCACAGCAACACATAACATCACATGTCATCAACGTAAGTAAATATGCGTATCCCAGTTGTCGTTGATGTATAGCAACGAAACCGGCCATACACCACATATTACACTTACGGTCGCAGAAAAGAAAGTGTAAAACTACAACAGTTGGAATCCGCAACCTCCTTAGACATCTCATGCCTAACCAAATGAATTCCTTAGACATCGCATGCCTAACAATTATAAACCCCACATTTTAGTCTCAATATCGAAAACTCTTTTCAATATCAAGTCAGGAAATTCAACAAGATTCCCGACATCCTGATCGAATGCTCTTCGGAAACTTTAGTAGACGGCCACACCCCCGGATGCCGTCGATGGAGTGCACTAAGGCGGAACACCACTGCCGCGAGCACCCGAACGGATGCTTTTGGCGACGGGGTTCTCCTTTAGTCACTTGGTCGGGGATATGGGGCATGGCTATCTATTAAGTTTACTCGGCGAGTATCTGCGTACGCTACGTGATTGCGACGGACTTTTGATCACATCAAAATCCCATGGCAACCGATCAAATGAGACTAAAAACTGCTAGATTTATAACATATAAATTAGTTATCTCATAACTACTGGTGGATTCCAAATATTGTATCACATTCCAGATAAATAGACAATGTTAAACTTTCCGATCGAATAAAAAAACACCCAAGATTTTCCAAATTGCTCAACACTTGAGCGGCGTTCAAAAAGTCCCAGAACATGTCACAGCCGCTATGAACCAGCCGTAGAAGGGTCAAACCAACGCTTCACATGTGGCAACGCTAAACTACCACAAACCATATGGTTCAGTGGCGGTTTTGACGGTCACATAATCGAGTTAAGGTTACGTTCTTATAGAGGGTCCACAGATTCGCTTGCATGATTTTCTGAAAGTTTTAAACTCAGGAAAAATCAAACACTTGAAAGTTTTCCGACAGGGGAAAAAGTGAGTTATTGATATCCGTTCGAACATTTTAACACGTTCTAAATTACCCAGAAAACTAAACGATGTTAAACTTTCCGATCGAATAATCGAATTATAAAGATCTCCAGAAAACTTAACACTTGAGTAATATTAAAAATTCCCAGAAGCATAACATAATACCTACGGAACACCTGTTGAAGAACGATCCCTGAATTCTCAGGTTCGACCGCGGAACCGCCGCCAATAGCAAGGTTTGGACGCGGTTCCATAGTGGCCTGATGGAATTAGGGAATCGTACTTCACAGATATCCATACAATCACCTGCTTAATTTTCTGAGTATTTTTAATACGGAAAAAACCAAATTTTAAAAAATTTCCAGAGAGGGGGTCCAAAATCATATTTCGGGGTTTGATCGGACTTTTAACTTCGTCTACACATCGCCAAATGCTCTAGCTTGTCTCTGATACCACTTTAGGGTTAGCTCAGTACCTTGTGAAGGTTTTGGCAAGCATCAATCATGCTACATTAAAATTTTTGTGGTGCTAAACAAACCCTAACCAAGATCTTAACTAGAGACATAGGGTTAACATAGCATGTAAACATCTTTACATCTAAGAGAGGGGGATTACAACCTTTGTAGTCCATTCCTTCACTTCATAAGCTCCGAGTAGTAGTCCCTTCACCGCGATCCATGAACTTCCGGACTCTAGAGAGGATCCACAAGCCGAATGATCCATGCTTGCTTGAAGTCTTCCTTTTCGAAGATGATCTACCTTGAAGAATCTCAAACCCAAGCTCATGCTTCACTAATCAAGTATTAGCAAAGCAAACATCCTAATCAATGTGGCTAGAATAGATGAGGATGATGAAGTAGGAATTTTGCTCTCTTTTATTTTCAATTTCTCACCATTTATCATCACAAATAAAAAGATCCTTTTTTGATGAATAATGAATTATTGTATTAGGTTAGAATTGCAACCATGGGTTAAAGAAAACATCCTTAACCCTTGTAGAGAATAAACCATGGGTTGAGCTTTGGGTTGGGTTAACAAATATTTTCACAAAATATCAAAGGATGAAGACTAAAGTCAAAGCTTCAAGAAGCTTCCACAAAGTTCATCCATAACATTAACCCTAATCCAAAACCCTAACATGTTTTATTATCAAAACCTTAGTTGCAATTTTAACCCTAACATGTTACAATATTATATATCACATATATAATATATTTTGTAACAAAATAAAATAATACAATTAACATATATCACATATATATCAATGTATTATCCAAGTGAGAAAAAGAATCTTTAAGTGAGCTTATATTAGTTAATGTAATATAATATATCAAATATATAATTATACATTAAATTATCGAATCAACACTTGAACTAATAATCCGGCTATTTCACAAATAACCGACTAATATAATCTGTATCAGTTCATCGAATCAACACTTGATCCGATGACCCGGCTATATCACATATACCCGGCCGATATCACATATCGCGAGAATCTAATACAGTATCACATACACGTATTGTTCTCGGTCCCGCACATATCACATATGTGACCCTACTCCGTTTTGCCTGAGCCAGGAACCTCTGTGTAGGACTCTAAACAATCGTCAATACGCCGGCAGCAGGTGATGATCATATCAAACACCCACAAGTTGCAAGCGGTCAGCTAAACGTAACAGCCACCCAGGTATTGAGCAATCAGAAGATCAACAAGCAAGCCTGTACATTCTCCTGTGAATCCAACCAGTAACACTCCCATACAGTCCGGTCTCTTCGTCTGATATGTCGCATATCTCGCCTACGGGTGGTAAACGTCAGACCCCAGTAGCTTGATAAGTCGTGTCGATATGAGGTCTATAACAGTTCGAGAAACTACTGATAACACTTACCAGTAAATCTCAGCAACCCTGGCCAGGGATTTCCAGTTATAGCCAATCGAACACAGCGCAACATCAACTTCCTATACCGGGAGAGACGAAACCCCTCCTATCGCTCATTGCCTCCATGTGATTCGGGACTGTACACAAAAGCCACCGTTTTGCACGCCCTTTTGGACGTGGTATAATGGAAATCAAAGCACAGTGGGAATCACACAAGACTCTATGACGATCTCGGGTCTACAGACTAACCTGTACCAGTGTCACCAGAGAACTGCCATCTGACGTGAGGTATAATACCATCTGGGAGTTCTCGGCGAGTCCGTCCAGTGTACCCAGTCTCCACTGAGCACCCGTATACCTTCTCTGATGTCAAACCCCAATGGATATGGGATCATCCATCGCCCATCATATGGGTCAAGAAGCGCATACGCTAGTCTAATCTGGAGTATCGATGCCCTGTCTCGGTACTCCCATGCTAGGAACATTTGAAGGATGTACTTGGCGACTACACTGTCCCCACTAGTATGATCTGCATCATAGTCCTGGTAGTCAAGTACTCATCCTAAGGGCTTTATCAATATGTGACATAGAGAAAATCAGAGTACATGTTAAGATAAAGAGTAATCAGATAGCATACTATCATGTCGAGCAAGAAAGTCCTCCCTATATATGTCTAAGCATCCATACAATATACAACGTATGTACAGTAATGGCCTCTAGGGCATACATATAACTAACAGCTTGAACTCGAGATGAGTATTAATGCTGAAGTCAAGAAACTAATTGACTCCGGCTTCATCCAAGAAGTTCAATATCCCGACTGGATCGCCAACATCGTTCTAGTGATGAAGAAAAATGGGACGGTGCGCATCTGCGTGGACTTTTGGGACCTCAACAAAGCCTTCCCGACGGATGACTTCCCAGTACCTTTCACCGAGCTGATGATCGATAACACGTCTACCCATGGGGTCTTTTCCTTCATGGATGGATCTTCAGGATACAATCAAATAAAAATGCATCCTGAAGAACAAAAACATACCGCCTTTCGAACTCCGCTGGGCATATTCTGCTATAAAGTGATTCCCTTCGGTCTGAAGAACGCTGGCGCTATCTACCAGGGCCATGAAGAAGATCTTCGATGACCTCATTCATAAGATTGTTGAATGCTACATTGATGACCTTGTGGTGAAGAGCAAATCTCATGAGGAACATTCGGAACATCTAAACATAGTGTTCCAACGTCTTCGGAAATATAATCTGAAGATGAATCCTCTCAAATACGCGCTTGGAGTCTTCTCAGGAAAATTCCTAGGATTCATCATACGGCACCGTGGTATCGAAATTAACCCTTCGAAGATCAAGGCGATTCTGGGAATGCCCAAGCCAAGGACCCTCAAACAGTTGTGATCTCTTCAAGGAAAGCTTGCGTATATCCGGCGGTTCATAACCAACCTCTCCAGAAAATGCCGTCCCTACAGTCATCTAATGAAGAAGGGGACCCCGTTCGTCTGGGATAAAAAATGCCAAAACGCACTAGACGAAATCAAGCAGTACTTACAAAGTCCACCGGTACTAATCGCTCCAGTTAAGGGAAAACCCCTTCTCGTATACACAACGGCCCTTGAGGGTGTAAGGTTACTAAGCACACTAACAAGGCTCTACAAGGCATCGACCATGCCAAAATTAAATTTTTATGTGCCGAACAACCCTAAGCTAGATCGTATACTAGAGATTAGGTGAAGAAAATAGCAAGTAAACAACTTTACGACTAAGGGTATGCGAAATACAACCTTTGTAGATCGGTCCTTCACTTCTAAGGCTCCTTGTCGTAGTCCCTTCGCTGCGATCATGGTTCTCCCGGGCTCTTGCATGGCTTCACGAGGCGAAATATGCGACCTTGCTTGAAGTCTCCGAGGCCGAAGATGATCTACGTCGAGGGAATACTGACTCAAGCTCCTACTTCACTAACTAGAGAATTAGTGAAGTAAACACCCTAAACTAAAGTGCTAGTCTAGTAGAGGATGAAGAAATATGAAGTGGGTTCTCTTTGGATTTTTATTTCTCACTTTCTTTCTCACTTTAGATCAAACCCTAGCAAGCTTTTTCTTTCTTAACAATGAAGAAGAAGAAGAAAAGAAAGAGATGAGGATAATGATCAAGTGAGAAGGCTAACCATGGTGAGTGAGTATCATATACTAACTCTTGTAGAGACATTACCATGGCTAAGTTTAAATGGTTAGGTTAATAAAAATCTAAGGTAAAACAAATTTAGTGGACTTTGTCAAAGTATCCACAAGCTTCCACAAGCTTCATGCTTATGACAAAATGTCCACTAATTTGTAATTACCTTAAATAATTATTAACCACCATTTAAATATAGAATGGTGTAAGTCTTACACACCCATGTCTAGTGTATCAAAAACCATGATACAAAAATATAACACATTTTAATATATATCATATATAGTAAAGATGTGTACATGTGAGAAAAAACCCTAAGTGAACATGTGTTAGTTAATGTAAACTAGTATATCAAATATACAATTATACAATAAATTATTAAATCAACACTTGACTTAATAATCCGGTCATATCACATATAACCGACTAACATCCAATGTATCGACTTATCGAATCAACACTTGATTCGATAACCCGGCTATATCATATATAACCGATTGATACATAAAGTCGTGAGAATAGAATACGGTATCACATACACGCATTATTCTAGGTCCTGCACATATCACATATGCGCTCCTATTTCGTTTTTCCTGAGCCAGTAAAACCTCTATGTTGGACTCTAAAGACTCGTCAATATGTCGGCAGTAGGTGATGATCACATCAAGCACCCACAAGCCGTCAGCGGTACTAGCTGGACGTAAAGGCTACCCGGGTATTAAGCGATCAGAAGATCAACAAGCAAGCCCGCTCCAACTCCTGTAAAATCCTGCCGGTAACACTTCCCGTACAGTCCGGTATCCTCGTCTGATATATCGCATATCAAGTCTAGGGTTGGTAAACGTCAGACCCCAATAACAGATAATTCATGCCGATGTGAGGCTCATAACGGGTCGAGAAACTACTGGTAACACTTACTAGTAAATCTCTATATCAGCCCTGGCCAGGGACTTCCCTGTTACGGCCAATCGAGCACTGCGCAACATCAACCCCCAATACCGGGAAAGACGAAACCCCTCCCATCGCTCATTGCCTCCATGTGACTCGGGACTGTACCCAAAAACCACCGTTTTTCATGCCCTCATGGACGTGGTAAGGTGGAAATCAAAGCACAGTGGGAATCACACAAGACTCTATGACGATCTCGGTCTACAGACTAACCTGCACAAGTGTCACCAGAGACTGCCATCTGACGTGAGGTATAATACCATCTGGGAGTTCTCGGGGAGTCCGTCCAGTGTACCCAGTCTCCACTGAGCACCCGTATACCATCTATGATGTCAAACACCAATGGATATGGGATCATCCATCGCCCATCTCATGGGCCGAGAAGCGTATACGCTAGTCTACACTGGTATATCGATGCCCCGTCTCGATACACCCACGACTAGGGACCTTGAAGGATGTACTTATGGACTACCATGTCCCCACTAGTATGATGCGCATCATAGTCCAGGTAGTCAAGTACACATCCTAAGGGCTTTACCAACATGTAACTATAAGACAGTATAAAGAGACAAGTATACATGTTAAAGTAAAGAGCAACCAGATAGCATACTATCATGTCGAGCAAGAAAGTCCTCTCTATATATGTCCAAGCATCCAATATAATATACATCATCTGTACAATACTGGCCTCTAGGGCATACATACAACTAACAATCTCCCACTTGCACTAGGGCCAGTTGCTGTAGTATCGCATACCAAGCATCCCGAAGAGTCTCTCAAACTGTATCTGGGGAATGGCCTTCGTGAGCGGATCCGCAGTGTTGTTCTTCGTGTCAACCCTCCTGACCTCGATCTCCCGGCGATCAACTATCTCCCAGATCAGGTGATACCGCCTCAGAATATGCCTGGATCGCTGATGGGACATGGGTTCCTTGGCCACTGCTCCATTGTTATCACAATACAAAGGTATTGGATGCTCAATGGATGGAACCACTCCAAGTTCAGTAATGAACTTCTTGATCCAGACAGCCTCTTTGGCGGCATCGTTGGCAACGATGTATTCAGCCTCCATCGTCGAGCCTGCCACGGTTTCCTGCTTGGAACTCTTCCAGCTAACCGCCCCTCCGTAAAGGGTAAAGACAAATCCCGACTGCGACTTAGAGTCGTCCTTATCACTCTGGAAGATCGAATCGGTAAAGGACTCCACTTGGAGTTCTCCGTTACCATACACCAAGAGCATCTCTTTAGTCCTTCGCAAGTACTTGAGAATGCTCTTCACAGCTGTCCAGTGACTCTCTCCAGGATCAGCTTGATACCTGCTCACTACACTTAGTGAGTATGCTATATCGGGTCTGGTACATAGCATCACGTACATGATAGAGCCTACTGCCGAAGCATAGGGTATCCCTTGCATGCGAGCTCTCTCCAAATCAGTCTTGGGAGACATCTCTTTGGAGAGAGTGAACCCTGAAATCGTGGGTAAAAACCCACGTTTGGACTCTTCCATACTAAACCTCTTTAGTATGGTGTCAATGTACCTGGATTGGGACAATCCCAATATCCGTTTAGATCTATCTCTATAGATCATAATTCCCAATATGCAGGAGGCATCACCAAGATCTTTCATTGATAATCTTTGTGATAAGAAGAGCTTGACCGATTGCAGCATAGGAATGTCATTTCCTATCAAGAGTATGTCGTCCACGTACAATACGAGGAAGACAACCTTACTCTCTGCCACCTTCTTGTAGATACAAGGTTCATCTACGTTTTTGACGAAATCAAACTCTTTGATAACGACGTCAAAGCAGATGTTCCAACTCCGCGATGCTTGCTTTAATCCATAAATGGATTTAAGCAGCTTGCCCACCTTCCCGCTGCTCCCACTATCTACGAAGCCCTCTGGCTGAGTCATGTACACACACTCTTCTAAATCACCGTTTAGAAAGGCGGTCTTAACATCCATTTGCCAGATTTCGTAGTCATGATATGCAGCGATGGCAAGCATGATCCGGATGGATTTAAGCATAGCCACTGGAGAAAAGGTTTCGTCATAGTCCACACCTGGTCTTTGACGAAAACCCTTTGCAACAAGTCTAGCTTTAAAAGTCTCCACTTTCCCATCTACACCAAGTTTTTTCTTGAAGATCCACTTGCTCCCAATAGGTTTTACCCCTTCAGGAGCATCTTCCAAAGTCCATACTTTGTTGGTGTACATGGATTCCATCTCGGACCGCATTGCATCCATCCATTTCACTGAGTCCCCACTCGTGATGGCCTTCTCGAAGCTAGTTGGGTCATCATCAACCATGATGCAATCCTCGCTCCCACCATCTACGAGAAAACCGTAGTATCTCTCAGGTGGGTGAGGAACCCTAATAGATCGGCGGAGAGGCTGAGGTTTATTGGGAACTACCGAATCCTCCGGTTCCACTAAATCTTCAGTTTGAGTTTGTGTAGCCGGAATTTCTTCCAGTTCTACCTTATCGCCACTAATTTCTTTTGTAAGAAATTCCTTTTCTAAAAAGGTGGCATGTCGAGAAACAAACACTTTTTATTCCTCAGTATGGTAGAAAAGATATCCATGTGAATATTTGGGATATCCCACAAACTTGCATAGAACTGATCGTGCCTCGAGTTTGTCCGGATTTTGCGTTTTGACATAGGCCGGACAACCCCATATCTTAACTCGTTTAAGACATGGTCTCTTCCCACTCCATATCTCATATAGTGTGGTAGGTACAGATTTAGATGGAACTTGATTCAATAGGTATGCTACTGTCTCCAGCGCATACCCCCAGAAGGAAATAGGTAACTCAGCTGTGCTCATCATAGAGCGCACTATATCTAATAGGGTGTCGTTTCTCCGTTCCGATACACCGTTGTGTTGTGGTGTATATGGAGGAGTCAACTGAGAGAGAATCCCATTCTCTTTTAGGAAGTCCAGGAATTCATTGCTCAAGTATTCACCTCCTCGATCAGATCGAAGGATTTTAATACTTTTCCCGGTTTGTTCTCGACTTCTTGTTTATATTCTCTAAATTTCTCAAAAGCTTCTGATTTGTGTTTCATCAGGAACACATATCTGAATCTAGAGAGATCGTCAGTGAATGTAACGAAGTACGCAGAACCATTCCTGGCATGTGTAGACATGGGGCCGCATACATCACTATGTACCAGTCCCAAGAGTTCTGTAACTCTCTCTCCGTGTCCCGTAAACGGAGTTTTGGTCATCTTGCCTTTGAGACATGACTGGCAAGTGTCATAAGATGAAAATTCAAACGGATTCAAATATCCATCCTTATGCAACTTAGCTAGTCGTGTCGCATTGATGTGACCCAGTCTACAATGCCACAAAAAAGATTCGTTCATTTCTGAACTCTTCCTCTTGTGTGTGTTTGTTATGCTCAGAACTGTTGATTGATTTAGAACATAAATGCCATTGCACAACGTGCCTGATCCAACCAACTTTTGGTTTAGGAAAATGTTCATAACATTATCCTGTAATACAAAATTATATCCCTCTTTACTCAACAAAGAAACCGATATAATGTTGCATATCAGGTTCGGCATGAAATAGCATTCGTTTAGAATCAATGTATTACCAGTTGGCAATACAAGGTGATATTCCCCGACAGTTTTAGCTGCAACAATTGCACCATTTCCAACCCTTATGTCTTTATCACCTTCTTCAAGTTCTCTACCTTTCCTAAGCCCATGTAACTGATTACATACATGGGATCCTGACCCGGTATCTAATACCCAGGACGTAGAGGAAATGGAGAAACAGTTCTCTGTAACGAACACACCCGAAGAAAATGCATCAACATGTACTTTCTTCATACGGGTGGCATGGGAATCCTGGTATTCCCCTATATCCTGTTCAGTCCTATAACTCTTATAAGAAAGAACGGAACCAATGTTCCCCAGCACAGTATAACATGCGGGTTCGGTCAATACATCCATATTATTATCTTGATTAAGGCATGATATGGTCACTACCTGGAGAGAGAGAGAAGAAAACAATTTAGCATATGCTCTTGCAAGATTAGATTGGTTATTATTTTATCTAATCAGGATGGCTCCCACTGTTTTTATCAAATCTTCTTTCAAACCCTAAAAGGAAAGACTAGCCGGGATTAATTACACCCTACAACTTCGCCAATCTTTCAGCCAGGCCAGTGTCGGTACTTTGAGGGAGGTTCCCCGTGCTTTTGCACGGACCTAATTAAAGTAAACCTCATTTTTCCAGAGGCGTAACCCCGTTGACACCTTTCTAGACACCTACTTGATCGGCTAATTGTCCTGTGTAAAACTCTCCCAGGAGTAACAATTACTCGCAGTGGGTATCGGGATCCAACTATCTCATAGAAGGTATGCAATCTCATTGCAAATCTCAACACTTGAAATTCCCGATAATATTTTGCCCCAAACCCCTATGACCTTGACAAAGGCCAACATATCATAGGATGTTAGTCAAGTTCAACCCGTCATTTCTTGATTGAATCAAACCCACCCGTACGACCCTTGACAAAGGCCAACAAGGTCGTACGACTACCCTAAAACAATCTGCATCATATGCATAAGCAGATAAGCACCATTCAGCTACCGCACACCACGCCTTGACAAAGGCCAACAAACGCAGCACGAATACTAAACAGTTCTTATCTGAAATGACGGAGGGCTATGACAGGTTTTTCTGAAAACCTATTGCGTAATGAACTTGATATCGTCGTAGAATCATGTGAATTTTGAAATGGAGTGATTTTGAGGCTTTTATTAGTTTTGCTAAAGAGGTCACTCCCGGTGAAGGGATCTCGGCTCTTTCCTTATAGAATAAGGTGCAGGATATATCATATACATCACTATGCAAAGAAAAACTCCAAAAGCAGTCAAAAGTCAAACCGAGTGTTGTAGCATCTGCCAGTTTTGCTAAAGAGGTCACTCCCGGTGAAGGGATCTTGGCTCTTTCCTCATCGAATAAGGTGCGGAATATATCATATATATCGCTATGCAAAGCAAAACTGTAGCTACCCTTTTTTATTAAAATTTGATTCTACAACATCTTTTAGATTTCTTTTCTTTCATTAATCACATTAATGAAGCCCCATCATTTAAGTCACCTAAACATCATAAATAAATACGACGTACACTTATGCCATCCGCATTCGCCTCGATGTCCCCTCGTGCACCGTTAGGTTAGGTAACTAACGGCAGAGCGGGGCAGGGCTAGCACGGGTGTAAAACATAAGCAACGCCTATATAATATATCATATATACTATATACAGTATTTATCACATCACAGATATCGCAGCAGAAGAAACATATAAAACATTGGATATACTAGGACGTCCGTGTTTTATTTTGAGCCTCTATAAAACACGGATTCCACGGTCGCGATGAATAGCCAAACCCACACCCCTAGACCCCTACGAGAGCAGCAAGCAACCCTACCAATTCTAGAGTTAGGAGACCCGGACTCGACTCCTCGAGTTGGTCTCCCACTGGACTCCAGAACCCGGTTACTTGTGCTCTCCTCCTTGGGTCTATCCTAGTGCGGAAAAGTAAATAATATACAAATGGTGACATCAACCTCATCTCGGAAGTGCCCCAATAAAAGAATATTACATATATTTTATTTTACATGAATGAAAATGAAAACACTCAGCTCACATAAAACCCCCGGCTATTCAGAACGCGACGATCCAATATAACATATCCAGCAACACATAACATCACATGTCATCAACGTAAGTAAATATGCGCATCCCAATTGTCCTTGACATATAGCAACGAAACCGGCGATATCACATATTACACTTACGGTCACAGAAAAGTAAGTATAAAACTACAACATTTGGAATCCACAATCTCTTTAGACATCGTAAATCCGAAATATCACATATTTCGCATTTCATGCCTAACCTGTGTGAATTCCACATATTGTATCACATTCCAGATAAATAGACAGTATTAAACTTTCCGATCGAATAATCAAATACCCAAGATTTCCATAATAGCTCAACACTTGAGCGGAGTTCAAAAATTTCAGAAAACGTCACAGTAGCAACGGTCCAGCCGTAGAAGGGTCAAGCCAACGCCTCACATGTGGCACGCCGTACTGCCCCAAACCCTAAGGTTCAAAGGGCAGTTCAAGACAGTCACATAATCGAGTTAAGGTTTGTTATCTTCTAGAGGGTCCATCGCATCACATGCACGTATTTTCGAAAGATTTAAACCCGAGAAAAATTCAACACTTGAATGTTTTTCGTGCCGGGAAAAATTGAGTTAATGATATCCGTTCGAACATTTTAGTACTTTCTAAATTATCCGGAATAACAATACGAAATTAAATCTTCCGATCGAATTAACGAATACAAAAGGATCCCCTGAAAACTCAACACTTGAGTCAGTTTAAAAATACCCATAAAATAGCACTAACAGAATCTAACATTACTGTGCAAACAGAGAAGCCCAAGGTCACTGTACGGTCGCGGTTCCGCGTTACAAGCAGGGTATTGCCGCGGAACCGCGGCGGTCCGTACGAGTTAGGTCAACAAATTTGCACCATAATTCTTAGAAAACCCTGCTGAATTTTTTAGGTATTTTTTAATACTGAAAAATCACAGATTTTGAAAAAGTCCAGAAAGGGGGTCGTTTTGACGTTTTCGGGTTCGATCGGGGTTTTAACTTCGTTAACACATCGCCTAATGCTCTAGTTAGGCTCAGATACCACTGTAGGGTTACTAGGCACATTAAAAAGGCTCTACAAGGCATCGACCATGCCAAAATTAATTTTTTATGTGCCGAACAACCCTAATCTAGATCGTATACTAGAGATTAGGCGAAGAAAATAGCAAGTAAACAACTTTACGACTAAGGGTATGCGAAATAAAACCTTTGTAGATCGTTCCTTCACTTCTAAGGCTCCTTGTCGTAGTCCCTTCACTGCGATCATGGTTCTCCCGGGCTCTTGCATGGCTTAACGAGGCGAAAGATGCGACCTTGCTTGAAGTCTCCGAGGCCGAAGATGATCTACGTCGAGGGAATACCGACTCAAGCTCCTACTTCACTAACTAGAGAATTAGTGAAATAAACACCCTAAACTAAAGTGCTAGTCTAGTAGAGGATGAAGAAATAGAAAGTGGGTTCTCTTTGGATTTTTATTTCTCACTTTCTTTCTCACTTTAGATCAAACCCTAGCAAGCTTTTTCTTTCTTAACAATGAAGAAGAAGAAGAAAAGAAAGAGATGAGGATAATGATCAAGTGAGAAGGCTAACCATGGTGAGTGAGTATCATATACTAACTCTTGTAGAGACATTACCATGGCTAAGTTTAAATGGTTAGGTTAATAAAAATCTAAGCTAAAATAAATTTAGTGGACTTTGTCAAAGTATCCACAAGCTTCCACAAGCTTCATGCTTAAGAAAAAATGTCCACTAATTTGTAATTACCTTAAATAATTATTAACCACCATTTAAATATAGAATGGTGTAAGTCTTACACACCCATGTCTAGTGTATCAACAACCATGATACAAAAATATAACACATTTTAATATATATCATATATATAGTAAAGATGTGTACATGTGAGAAAAAACCCTAAGTGAACATGTGTTAGTTAATGTAAACTAGTATATCAAATATAAAATTATACAATAAATTATTAAATCAACACTTGACTTAATAATCTGGTCATATCACATATAATCGACTAACATCCAATGTATCGACTTATTGAATCAACACTTGATTCGATAACCCGGCTATATCATATATAACCGATTGATACATAAAGTCGCGAGAATAGAATACGGTATCACATACACGCATTATTCTCGGTCCGGCACATATCACATATGCGCTCCTATTTCGTTTTGCCTGAGCCAGTAAAACCTCTATGTAGGACTCTAAAGACTCGTCAATACGCCGGCAGTAGGTGATGATCACATCAAGCACCCACAAGCCGTCAGCGGTACTAGCTGGACGTAACGGCTACCCGGGTATTGAGAGATCAGAAGATCAGCAAGCAAGCCCGCTCCAACTCCTGTAAAAGCCTGCCGGTAACACTTCTCGTACAGTCCGGTCTCCTCGTCTGATATGTCGCATATCAAGTCTAGGGGTGGTAAACGTCAGACCCCAATAACCGATAAGTCATGCCGATGTGAGGCTCATAACGGGTCGAGAAACTACTGGTAACACTTACCAGTAAATCTCTATATCAGCCCTGGCCAGGGACTTCCCTGTTACGGCCAATCGAGCACTGCGCAACATCAACTCCCAATACCGGGAGAAACGAAACCCCTCATATCGCTCATTGCCTCCATGTGACTCGGGACTGTACCCAAAAACCACCGTTTTGCACGCCCTCATGGACGTGGTAAGGTGGAAATCAAAGCACAGTGGGAATCACACAAGACTCTATGACGATCTCGGGTCTACAGACTAACCTGCACAAGTGTCACCAGAGAACTGCCATCTGACGTGAGGTATAATACCATCTGGGAGTTCTCGGCAAGTCCGTCCAGTGTACCCAGTCTCCACTGAGCACCCGTATACCATCTCTGATGTCAAACACCAATGGATATGGGATCATCCATCGCCCATCTCATGGGCCGAGAAGCGTATACGCTAGTCTACACTGGTATATCGATGCCCCGTCTCGATACACCCACGACTAGGGACCTTGAAGGATGTACTTATGGACTACCATGTCCCCACTAGTATGATGCGCATCATAGTCCAGGTAGTCAAGTACACATCCTAAGGGCTTTACCAACATGTAACTATAAGACAGTATAAAGAGACAAGTATACATGTTAAAGTAAAGAGCAACCAGATAGCATACTATCATGTCGAGCAAGAAAGTCCTCTCTATATATGTCCAAGCATCCAATATAATATACATCATCTGTACAATACTGGTCTCTAGGGCATACATACAACTAACAGAGGGTTCTCTAGGCGCGCTATGGGCACAAGAGAACGATCAGGAAAAGGAGAGAGCTCTGTACTATCTGATTCGAGTTCTCCTAGGGGCAGAAAACAACTACTCCACCATCGAAAAGCATTGTCTGGCACCGATTTTCGCGATAACAAAGCTCAGACACTACGTCTTGGCACATGAGGTCCATCTCATATCAAAGGTGGATCCTCTCAAATATTTGATGTCAAAGGCCATATTAACAGGAAGGCTTGCCAAATGGGCCCTCCTCTTGATGGAGTTTTTGATAACGTATCGTCCTCTCAAAGCAGTGAAAGGCCAGGCTATAGCTGACTTTCTTTCCGAGCATCCGATACCAGCCGACTCCCCCTTAAATTGTGAGTTGCCGGATGAACATGCATTCGACACAATTGACAGAGGGAAAGAAGAAAATGTCTCCAGATGGGAACTCTACTTCGACGGAGCATCTTCCTTGAAGAGGCGAAAGCACAACACCCCCATAATCAAAGCCGGAGTAGGCCTTATCTTCGTGACTCCGCAAGGAGGGATACTGTGTTATTCCCTCTCCTTAACAGAGCCAAAGACCAATAATGAAGCTGAATATGAAGCTTTAACAGCAGGTCTTGAGATCGTTGTCGATATGGGAATCAAAGACCTCCTCATATATGGAGACTCCCAACTGATCGTTAGCCAAATAAATGGTGACAATCAGACGTGCAAGCCAGAGCTGATAAAGTATGGCGAAAGATTGCAGCGACTGCTGACACAAATCCTCTCCTATATCCTGAAGAGCATACAGCGTGCAGAAAATAGCAAGGCGGATGCATTGGCCAAGCTGGCTAAGGAATTAGCTGATGAAGACCTCGATGACGTAAGGATCTGTTGGATATATGTATGCCCTAGAGGCCATCATATGATAGTGTATGCACCGGTATGTATGTATATATATATATACCCCTATATATATATATATATATATATATATATATATATATATATATATATGGGACATTCTTGCTCGACATGATAGTATGCTATCTGGCTGCACCTTTGACATGTTCATTTGATCGTGCTTTCATTCATTTGGTACATGTTGATATAGCCCTTAGGATGATGCAGGACTACTGAGATTATGATGCGGATCATACTAGTGGGACATGTGTAGTCTATGAGCATATCCTTGAAATGTTCCTAGTCGTGAGTGTATCGAGACGGGGCATCGATATCACCAGAGTAGACTAGCGTATACGTTACTTGTCCCATATGATGGGCGATGGATGATCCCATATCCATTGGTGTGGTGACACCAAAGATCGTATACGGGTGCTCAGTGAAGACTGGGTACACTGAACGGACTCACCGAGAACTCCTATGTGGTATTATATCTATCGTCGGATAGCAGTTCTCAGGTGACACTGGTACATGTTAGTCTGTAGACCCGAGATCGTCATAGAGTCTTGTGTGTCTCCCACTGTACTTTGATCTCCACCCTACCATGACTCTACTGAGTCGTGCAAACAGGTGGATATTGGGTACAGTCCCGAGGCACATGGAGGCAATGAGCGATAGGAGGGGTTTCGTCTATCCCGGCATTGGGGGTTGATGTTGCACCATGTACGGTTGGCTATAACAAGAAGTCCCTGGCCAGGGCTGATGAGATTTACTGATAAGTGTTATCAGTAGTTTCTCGATCTTTTATGAGCCATATACTGACATGACTTATCTGAGTTATTGGGGTCGACGATACCACCCCTAGACCTGATATGCAGCATATTTGACGAAAAGACTGGACTGTACGGTAAGTGTTGCCAGTTGGCTCGACAGAAGTTTAAGCAGGTTTGCTTGTGTTTCTTCTGATCGCTCAATACCTAGGAGCCGTTATGTACTGCTGGTGCCACTAATGGTTTGTGGGCATGTGATGTGATCACTGCCTACTGCTATCGTATTGACGAGTCTTAGAGTCCCACAAAGGAGTCTCCTGGCTCAGGCGAAATGATTTGGGGTGCATATGTGATATGCGCAGGAGCTCGATTAAATGTGTGTATTGGATACCGTATTTTATTCGGGCATTTTCTATTGGACGGGTCGTATGTGATATGACCGGGTTATTAAATCAAGTGTTGATTTAATATTAAGTCCATTAGCCCATTTATTAAAACCTATTTCTTATGATGCATGCATGAGTGTATGTATATGTTGATATAGATGCACACATGCAAGCATACATGTATCATGGTTGATGATACATTGGTGGTGGCAATGAAAGACTCACATGGTAACAATTTTTAGATATTTTGTTTATTTGAGAAAATCAAAATGGGATTAAAATCATGGTTGACTATTCAACTCTCTTGAGTTGACAAAGTCAATGGTTTCTTTTGCCCATGGTTTTGGCCTATGGTTTTTCTTAAACTCAAGTTACAAAATATCTAGATATTTTGTAACCATGGTTTGGCATGACAACACCCTCTTACTCTCGTGAGTTTAGGGATGATTATCATATTATTCTTATTAGTTTGTTATATGCCATCTCCTTCTTCCTCTCTCTTCTCAAAGCTCACTAGGGTTTCAAAAGAAAGAGAAAGGATTAAAAAGAAAAGGTTTTTAATTGGGATCCAAACCCAAATCACCATTCCACTTTAGTTTAGCCCACTAGATTGGAGTGTTTGCTTCTTCTTCTTCCTTGATCAAGAGAAGCTTGGAGCTTGGTGCAAAGAGACTTCATGGTGGATCATCGTGGACTCGGAAGGACATAAGCCAACCGGTTCAAACCTCAATCGATCCAAGGAGTCTAGGAGGAGGTCTACAAAAATTGTATTCTCTCCCACTTAGTGTTAGACACATGTAGTATATGATACTAGCATGTTGTTACTCTATCTTTCTAGTTCGATTCATGGTTGGAATTGTTTAGAACCCTCTAAAATTTTTGTTATAGCATATTTGATGCAACCCTAAACCTAGTGTGGTGCTATAGAATCCCTACAGTGGTATCAGAGCCAAGCAAGAAACATAGACAATGTTAAATAGAATACGGAAACGAAACAACTCCGAATTAAAAAACTGTAACCCTAAAAATAAGCTTCTCTGTCGAATTTTTAAAGTGCACAGAAAATTTTTCAAACAACTGCAGAAACTTACTGACACAATACTATGAGCACAAAACAAATTTGAGCCAAACTCCTCAGATTTTGGCTGATCCCCTCCCCTAAAAATCCGATGTGGCTGGCCCCCATTCCCCTGTTTTGCCCAAAAAAATTTATGTGCTCTGGTGTGTAGGTTTTGGGGTTTCAGGTATTGTTTGTGTTGGCTATAGTGCCCTCAAGTCAATTATTGGATCACAGGCACGTGATTGCAATGATTGAAGGAGGACCTATATCGGTAGAACAGTCTTACTCGAAATAATAGTATGCTATCTGGTTTGTCTTTATCATCATGTACATGCTTCAGGTGACATTACAGATCACTATTACATATTGATAGAGCCCATATAATTCTTGCTTGACTACCAGCAGTATGATGGCAATTATATACATGAGAGTTGGGTAGTCTATAAGCACATCCTTAAAGTGTCCATAGTCGTGGGAGTTTTGAGACTGGGCATCGATACTCTGATAGTAGACTAGTGAATATGGATTGAGACCCCGACGAGGGGCGGTGGCTGGTCTCACAAGCCATTGGTGTCAGTTGGCTCACCTAAGACGTATACAGGTGCTCATTGGGTTATGAGTACACCGGACGGACTCGCAGGGGCACTGCTGATTGGTACTATACCTATCGTCAGGAGCAGTTCCCAGGTAACATGAGTACAGCTTAGTCCGTTGACTTGACACTGCTATTTTGCCTCAAGTGTGTTCCCACTGTTCTTTGATTGCTACCCTACCATGGCTCAAATGAGTCGTGCAAACAGGTAGTAGTTGGGTGCAGTCCCGAAGCACTTGGAGGCAGTGGCGGTTAGATAGGATTCGTCTCTCCCGGTTTTGGGGGTTGATATCGCGCTGTGTCTGGAGAGCCATTACACAAAGTCTTTGGCCAAGGCAAGTGAGATTTACTGGTAGGTATTCCAGTAGTTTCTCAAGGTGTTCTGGGCTACACTCCGACACGACTTATACCGCTATTGGGGTCTGGCGTTTACCATCCCCCCAGGCCCGATATGAGATACTCATAGACGAACAGACCGGACTGTACGGAGATTGTCATAGATAGGCTCAGTAGGGTTTCAGGATGAGTTCGCTCGTCAGCTTTCCTTTCGCTCAATACATGGGCAGCCGTTATGTACAGCTAGTACCACCGACGTGCTTGTGGTTAAACCCACTGCCAGTGTATTGATGAGTCTTTAGAGTACCCCACAGATAGTTTCCCAAGTTTTGGGCGAAACGTTGTAGAGGCAGTATGGTTTTATGGCAGGGTTCGATCATATACGTGCACTTGTGCACGGATCATGATCGGACGGATCATACTAGTGGGCTTTGGTTTAAGCCGGATCCTAGTATTAGATTTGTCGATTACTTTTGTCTCATCGCATTCGCATTCAGTCGGAATGCGGATGCAGGTATGTATATACAAGTGATGGGTATTCTTGTGATCCGTCACGAGTTTACTTTAGATGATGCCGTTCTTTTTATTGTCTTAAACATTTGGGTTAATGTTTATTTTGGTGGATATTGTGAGTGGATTTCATCATGAGGAGCATTTTTTGTGACATGTGCATAAGTGATGACTCATGGTCTTTTTATTTGTGCAAATGTCACATTATTGATTGATTAGTGTGTTGAATTGATGGGAAGAGAGAGAGAGGGCAGCCATTAGGCTTGAGGTTGCTCTTGAGATTTATATTATGCTAGCACTCTCATTTTTATCATGCAACACAATAACAAAAGAAAAGGCTCTTCATCTTCTTCCTCTTTCTTCTTGAGCTCACAATCTCCATTAATGGCTTCATCTTCAATCTCCATTACAGGTCACTATTACATGTTGATAGAGCCCATAGGATTCTTGGTTGACTACCAGCAGTATGATGGCGATCATATACGTGGGAGTTGGGTACTCTATAAGCACATCCTTAAAGTGTCCCTAGTCGTGGGAGTTTCGAGACTGAGCATCGATACTCCGATAGTAGACTAGTGTATACGGATCGAAACCCCAACGAGGGGCGGTGGCTGGTCTCACAAGCCATTGGTGTAAGTTCATTCACCTAAGATAGTATACAGGTGCTCATTGGATTATGAGTACACCGGACGGACTCGCAGGGCCACTGCTGATTGGTATTATACCTATCGTCAGGAGCAGTTCCCAGGTGACATGAGTACAGCTTAGTCCATTGACTTGACACTGCTGTTTTGCCTCAGGTGTGTTCCCGCTGTTCTTTGATTGCTATCCTACCACGGCTCAAATGGGTCGTGCAAACAGGTAGTAGTTGGGTGCAGTCCCGAAGCACTTGGATGCAGTGGCGGTTGATAGGATTTGTCTCTCCCGGTATTGGGGGTTGATATCGCGCTGTGTCTGGAGAGCTATTACACAAAGTCCTTGGCCAAGGCAAGTGAGATTTACTGGTTGGTATTCCAGTAGTTTCTCAAGGTGTTCTAGGCTACACTCTGACACGACTTATACCTCTATTGGGGGTTTGACGTTTACCATCCTCCCAGGCCAGATATGCGATACTCATAGACGAACAGACCGGACTGTACGGAGATTGTCATAGATAGGCTCAGTAGGGTTTCAGGATGAGTTCGCTCGTCAGCTTCCCTTTCGCTCAATACATGGGCAGCCGTTATGTACAGCTATTACCACTGACGTGCTTGTGGTTAAACCCACTGCCAGCGTATTGACGAGTCTTTAGAGTCCCTCACAGATAGTTTCCTAGGTTTCGGACGAAACGTTGTAGAGGCAGTATGGTTTTATGGCAGGGTTCAATCATATACGTGCACTTGTGCACGGATCATGATCGGACGGATCATACTAGTGGGCTTTGGTTTAAGCCGGATCCTAGTATTAGATTTGTTGGATTACTTTTGTCTCATCGCATTCGCATTCAGTCGGAATGCGGATGCAGGTATGTATATACAGGTGAGGGGTATTCTTGTGATCCGTCACGAGTTTAGTTTAGATGATGCCGTTCTTTTTATTGTCATAAACATTTGGGTTAATGTTTATTTTGGTGGATATTGTGAGTGGATTTCATCATGAGGAGCATTTATTGTGACATGTGCATAAGTGATGACTCATGGTCTTTTTATTTGTGCAAATGTCATATTATTGATTGATTAGTGTGTTGAATTGATGGGAAGAGAGAGAGAGGGCAGCCATTAGGCTTGAGGTTGCTCTTGAGATTTATATTATGCTAGCACTCTCATTTTTATCATGCAACACAATAACAAAAGAAAAGGCACTTCATCTTCTTCCTCTTTCTTCTTGAGCTCACAATCTCCATTAATGGCTTCATCTTCAACCTCTATCCATACACTCTCATGTGTTGAGAATCAATGGATGCTTGAGACAAAGTTATCACACACATTCTCTACATCACTTTGGACATGTCGGCTAGCAAACTTCATGTCCGAGTTGCTTCGGTTTGAAGCGGGAGCCCGTAAAAAGACTTCTTGATGTGGTGCCCTTTTCGACGAGGAGATCGGAGATCGAGCGAGATCGGAGATGCCGCGAGGAGCAAGAGATGGTGGCTAAAGACCGAAGGACACGGATCGATCGGTATAACCTTTCTATCATCTTTCTAGTTAGCTAGTTTGTGTTAATGGTTTGATCCGGGTGAATGCTTGCGGTAGCGCCAAGTTTTAAAAGTTTTTGTTCCGCGTTTGGCCTCGGATTGACGGCCGGGGCGCTGCCGTAATCCAACAGTTTGTTTAGGCCAAATTTTCATGTGATGCAAATTGTGCTTAGGGCCTTATTCGGAGTATTTCGTAGTCGCATTTTTTAACATTGTAATGGTAACTTGGACGATGTTTGACAGTTCAAGCGAACAACAATAACCCCCCATTGCCCTCATTGAAAATTTCCAAGTGTTGGAATTTTCTTAAGTTAATTATATTCGATAGTCGTGCAAGTAACACTATAGACTCTCTAGAAGAACAAAAACTTTAACTCGATTCTATGCCCTTGGAACTGCGACTGAACCGTAGGGTTTTCCGTAGTTCTGCGGTGTCATTGGTGGGGCATTGGTTTGGGCCTTCTACGGATGGATCATAGCTACTGTGACACGTTTTTGGGTACTTTAACTTTGCTCAAGTGTTGAGCTCATCGGGGTAATTTGTGGGTACTTGTTGATTCGATTGAAACATTTAACATTGTCTAGATATCTGTGATGTGATACAATAATTGGAATATACCCTAATTAGTTTTGTGAAAATTAATTAGTTGCGTGCAAGTCTAATATTTCGGTCTCGGTAGAATCGGGAATCTTGTTGAATTACCCGGCTTCTTTTGAAAATGTGTTTTCATAGTTGAAACCTAAATATAAGATTTGCATTGTTAGGCATGAAATCCTGAATATGTGATATTCCGGGTTTATGATGTCTAAAGGCTGTGTCGATTCCAATTGTTGTAGTTTTTCATTTTCTTTTCTACGACCGTAAGTGTAGTATGTGGTGTATCGCCGGTTTCATTACTATAAATCAACGACAATTGGGGTACGCATACTTACTTATGTTGATGATATGAGATATTATGTGTTGCTGAGATAAGATGTGCAAGATCGTCACGAATGAATAGCCGACGGTTTTATGTGAGATGCGAGTTTTTCTTTTCATTCATGTAAAATTAAATGTATGTAATATTCTTTTATTGGGGCACTTCCTGGTTGAGTATGATGTCACCATTGTTGTATATTATTTACTTTTCCGCATTAGTATAGACCCAAGGAGGGGAGCACAAGTGACCGAGTTCTAGGGTTCAGTAGGAGGCCATCTCGAGGAGTCGAGTCCGGGTCTCCTAAACTCTAGAATTGGTAGGGTCACTTGCCTCTCTCGTAGGAGTTTAGGGGTGTGGGCTTGGCTATTCATCGTGACCGTGGAATCCGTATTTTCTATTGTTGGCTAAATACAAAATACGGACCTCCTAATATATCCTATATTTTCATATATGTGCTTCTGCTGTGGATATTCTATAATGTGATTACTTTATATGCTGATACGAATGATATATTATATATGTTATATATAATAAACGTTGCTTATGTTTTGCATCCACGCTAGTCCCGCCCCGCTATGCCGTTAGTTAAGTAACCTAACGGTCCATAACGGGACATTGTGGCGAATGCGGATGGCATAAGCGTATGTTCTATTTTCGTTTCTTTTCTATAATGGCTAAGGACTTAAATGATGGGACTAAATTAATATGGTTAATGTAAACAAAAGAAACCTAAAAAGATGTTGTAGAATCAGATTTGAAACCTACTCGGGTTTTTATGAAAAAGCAAGATTTCAAAAGGCGGAGCTTAAGCCACTCCTTTTAAAAACCATTAGATTCTACAACGATATCAAGTTCGAAGCGTTAAAGGTTTTCTTAAAAAATATACGCAGCCCTCCTTCATTTTAAAAAGTAGAATACTTAGTATTCGTGCTACGTATGTGGATTATAGTCAAGGCCTAGTGTACGGTAGCTAAGTGATGTCTTCCTACACACCATATGATGGAATTAATTATGACATTCATGTGATTATATTGATTATAGTCAAGGGTCATATGGGTGGGTCTAATTAATCATGAAATGACGGGTAAAACTTGACTAGTACTTATGATATGTTGATTATAGTCAAGGTCATAAGTGCTAGGGGTAAAAACATATCGGGAGTTTCAAGTGTTGAAACTTGCAATAAGATTGCATACCTTCTATGTGATAGTAGGATCCCGATCCCACTGTGAACAATAGTTGCTCCCGGGAGAATTTTTGCACTTTACAATTAGCTAACTCATTAGGTGTCTAGAAAGGTGTCAACGGGGCTACGCCTCTGGGAAAATGAGATTTATTTTAATTAGGTCCGTGCGAAAGCACGAGGAACTGTTGGAGATAGTGCCCTCAGAGTCAATTATTGGATCGCAGACACGTGATTGCAATGATTGAGGGAGGACCTGTCCCAGTAGGACAGTCATACTCAGGATGATAGTATGCTATCCGATTTATCTTTATCATCGTGTACTGCTTTAGGTGACCTTACGAGTCGCTATTGCACGTTGATAGAGCCCCTAGGATTCTTGCTTGACTACCAGCAGTATGAGGGCGATCATATACGTGGGAGCTGGGGTCTATAAGCACATCCTTAAAAGGTCCCTAGTCGTGTGAGTTTCGAGACAGGGCATCGATTCTCAAGAGTAGACTAGTGTATACAGTCGAGACCCCGACGAGGGGCGGTGGCCGGTCTCATAAGCCACTGGTGTCAGTTGGTTCACCTAAGATGTATACAGGTGCTCATTAGGTTATGAGTACACCGGACAGGACTCCCCGGGAACCTGCTAGTTGGGATTATACCTGATGTTAGATAGCAGTTCCCTGGTGACATGTGTACAGGTTAGTTCATCGACCTGAGATCGTCATTTGTCTCGTGTGAGTTCCCACTGTGCTTTGATTACTACCCTACCACGCTCAAAGGAGACGTGCAAACAGGTTTTAGTTGGGTACAGTCCCGAGTCACATGGAGGCAGTGAGCGGATCTGCAGGGGTTCGTCTCTCCCGGTATTGGGGGTGAGGTCGCGCTGTGTCTAGAAGAGCCAGTACATGAAAAGTCCTTGGCCAAGGCAGGAGATTTGCTGGTAGGTATTCCAGTAGTATCTCAGGGTGTTCTGGGCTACACTCCGACACGACTTGTACCGCTTTGGGGGGTTTGACTTTTACCAACCCCCTAGGCCCGCCATGCGATACTCATAGACGAACGGACCGGACTGTACGGATATTGTCACTGACAGGCTCAGTAGGGTGTCAGGATGAGTTCGCTCATCGACGTCCCTTTTGGTCAATAGCTGGTGGCCCATCACGTATGGCTAATACCTCTGACGTGCTAGTGGTTAAATCCACAGCCATAGTATTGACGAGTCTTTAGAGTCCACCACACACACAGTTACTCAGGTTTCGGGCGAAACACTGTAGAGGCCATATGGAGATATGGCAGGGTTCGATCAGATACGTGAGGTATTGCACGGATCGTGATCGGACGGTTTTTACTAGCCGGTTTTGGCCTAAGCCGGATCCTAGTATTAGATAGTGTAGATTTTGTCTCTTTGCATTTGTGTTCAGTGGGAATACAAATGCGGGCATGTATATGCAGTCGCGGGGTTTTCCTGTAATTTATTACGGGATTAGTTTTCTGAAGTTGCCAGTTTGTATTCTGTTCCGGCCAGTTTTCCTTTGTTCCTTCCCGGCCGGACTTTTCTGATGGAGGGGCTAATTTGCAAGTTCGCAAATTAGCAATTGTGGAGGGGTTATTTGAGATTTGAAAGATTATGATAGCATCTTTTGATTCCATTCTTTTCTTTCATCATTTCTTGCATTAAATGAGATAGGAAAGAATGAGAGTTGATGTGAGACTTGCTTTTGAGTGTGGTCACCATTTTCCTTTCCTACACTCACCTCCCTTCTTGTTTTTGATTTTTATCCTCCACCATTTTGATCATGAGAGGGCCGGCCACTTTGGGAGAGGAGGGGGGGTTCATTTTTTATGAGGGAAATTTGGTCATCTCATTTTTGCATGCTACACAAATTCATCAACCTCACTCCAAAGTCCATTGCTCATTCCTCCATCACCAAGGCAACTTCACAACCCCAATTGAGACAATGGTTTCTACACTAGTCTACAGCATTCCTTGGACGCGTCGGCTAGCCAACTTCACGCCCGAGTTGCCTCGGTCCAGAGGTGGGAGCCCGTAAAAGAACCCGGCGATGTGGTGCCCGTTTCGACGAGGAGGCGACGACCGGAGATTCCGCGAGGAGATCGGAGTGGAGGCGAAGACCGAAGGACGCGGATCGCTTGGTATACTTCTCTACCCATCTTTTAGTTTGCTAGTAGCTAGGTTAATGGCCCGATTCGGGTTGATAGTGCGCGGTGGTGCCGGTTTGCAAGTTTCGCAAAGTTTTTCGTTTCCGCGTTTCCGGCGTCGGATCGATGGCCGGGGCGCCGCCGTGCACTTACATTGGTATCAGAGCCACGCCATTAACCTAGTCTAGCTTTCTAACATGTTTAGAACTCGATCGAACAAAAAGTCCCAAAAACCGTATTTTCAAGAGCACAGGTTTCTGTCGAATTTTTTTTAGCTCCAAAAATTTTTCAGGTTGTTGCAGAGACACGTGCTGGGTATTATAAGCATTCTGTGAAAATTTGGTGGCGTGATGTCACTATTCCACCGCGGAACCACGGCCAAACCCACGCATTGGCCGCGGTTCCGCTGCCACTTTGACTTGTCAACGCACCAAATTTTAACAGTAGGCTTTTGGGTTAGAAATAAGGATTTTGGGATAATCTTTTTGGGCCCAGATTTTCTATGAGTGCTACGGTACTGCTTGGGGCCCACTTGGGAAAATTGTTCGATTGGATATTTTAAACATGCTAGTTCATAGTATTTACATTATATCTGCGACCGTGAATGTCACTCGATCGGTAAATCCAGTCTATCTGCTATAGCCCTTTTAGACGGATTTGAGAACGTGACATTCACGTTGATGTTCTGTGTTGTGCTGTGATGTTGCGGATCGGTCGTAGGGGATAGCCTGGATGCAATGTTAGTACAGTTTTGTTTTATATGTACATTTGATATTGCGGGGCGAGCATCCGACATGTGGACTGCCGTCACTGCCTGTTTGTATTATTCTTTTGGGGCACGACCGGGTCGAGGTCGATGTACCCGTTGAATATATATTTTACTTTCTGTACTAGGATTACCCACGGAGGGGTGCACGGATAGCCGGGTTCTAGAGGGCAACAAGCCCGCATCTCATGGCATTGAGACGGAGGGGGCTTCACTCTAGAATTGGCGGGCTTTTCGCCGCACTCGTAGGGGGTACAGGTTGACCCAGGAGGGGTGCCCAAGTTACCGGATTCCGTGAAGTGCTGGGTGGTCCATTCACGTTGCTGAAGGGGGGTGCCTCGCTTCAGGTTTTGGCGGGTAACATGCCGCGCCCGTAGGGGTCTAGGATTTTCATTGCACAGGCTATCCACACGACCAGAGGAACGTCGGGTTTCAGTAGCGGCTCTATGAAACCCGGGGATCCCAGATATCTGTATTGTTCTGTGATGCTGTATATTTCTGTGATGTTGCTTTTTATCACTCCTTGAGCAAAATATTATATATTATATATATACTAGTAGATGTTGTATATGTTTTGCATCCGCGCTAGTCCAGTCCCCGCTCTGTCGTTAGTTAAGTAACCTAATGGGTGATGACGGGACCCAGTGGCGAATGCGGATGGCATGTACGTACATCATTATTTTCGTTCTTTTGTGGTGTGATCAATTGATGGGACTGCATTGATTCGGATCAATGCAAGATAAACAAACCTATTCTGATGTTGTTAGAACACTTTTTTCAAAAAGCTGTTATTGCAAGGGCGTTCTCTTTTGTTTTGCACAGTGGTATTCAGTTGGAATATCCTGCTCCTCAGTCGACGAGGCAAGGGCCGAGATCCCTTCACCGGGAGTGACCCCTTGGACAAAAGTTTGCGCCAGGGCAATAACTTCACTATAGCCGATTACTTTTGCTTTGCATCGTGGTATTCAGTTGGAATATCCTGCACCTCATTCCACGGGGAAAGAGCCGAGATCCCTTCACTGGGAGTGACCTCTTTAGCAAAGGTTTTCGTCACTATATTTTTGAAAAGCTATCCGGTTCCTTCAACGATATCAAGTTCATTACGTTAAAGGTTTTCACCAGAAACCATTCGTAGCCCTCCGTCATTTCAGAACGGTAGCACTTAGTATTCATGCTATGTATGTTGGCCTTCGTCAAGGCATAGTGTATGGTAGCTATTTGTTACTTTTCTGCAGCATAGATAGATGCGTTGGTTTGGGACAGTCTTACTACTATTTTAGCCTTCGTCAAGGGTATGTACGGTTGGGTTCAAATTAACCTGGATAATGACGGGTAGAACTTGACATGTGACTTATGATATGTTAGCCTTCGTCAAGGTCATAAGAGCATGGGCCAAAAATCCACATCGGGAGTTTCAAAAGAACTGAAACTTGCCAGATATGCGCATACCTTCTGGAGTGTGATAACGTGAGCGGATTCCGTCACGTTATCATGCGATGATAGTTGGATCCCGATTCCCACTGATGAGTTGGTTTACTCCTCGGGTGATCCCGGCTAATTCTTCTTTCAGGTTTGGGAAAGAATTTGACGTTACAGTGGGAGGTTTCCAGATTAGATAAAGTGATAACCATTCTGATCTAGGTTAGAGTGCACGCTGAGTGTTTCTTTTCTCTCTCTCTTTGGCAGCGACCATTGACCCGACCCTAGACTATGACTCAGTGACCAAGTTGACCGAACCTTCTTAACACTGGCTTTTGGATTGTCAGAGTTGCAAACCTCATTGCCACTCCTACTTTTACCCTTTTCTCCAGGACACCCCGTATTACTACGAACGTCCACTTCCATTGGACAAAACCATCGTATGGTTATATACAAACTCGAAGGAATTTATTCGAGGATGGTTTCCGGTTCTGGAGAAAACGAATAGGATTATTCAGTTGTCTTTTCATTTTACCTTCTCACAGGTTGCGAGTACTCCTTGGCTTAGGAGACAGGTGCCGACCGGTAGGGAATGAAGAAAACCAATTAGCCTAAACGGTGTACAGAAAGTATTAAGTTAAGACAAAGAAAGGGATTAGTAAGAGGGCAAAGTAAATTGCGACTGCTATTCACGACCAAACCAAGTATTTCTTCGCCAATCATAAATCACCTTTGTATTTCTCCAGGACACTCCGTATCACTACGAAGATCCCAAGTTTATTGGATAATCCATCGTATGGTTATATACGAACTCGAAAGGAACTTGTTCCAGTTCGGGGATGGATCCTGGTTCAGGAGAAATAGGAATAAGGTTCATTCGATTGTCTTTTATCTTCACCTTCTCTCGCATTGCGAGTGCTCCTAGGATTAGGACAGTACACCCATTATTCTTATTGGATAGTCTTCTTCCAAACCATAGACTGGTGTCGAACGGTAGGGAAGGAAGAAAACCATTTGGCCTAAAGGGGTGTACAGAATGTAATGACTAAAGACATATAAAGGGATTTGGAGAGATGGCAAAGAATTATACGGTTACAGTTGTGAATCTGGATAATGGAAGTGGCATTACTAGGAATACCAGGATACCCCATCGAAACATTTTAATGTTTCAGTTTCACTGTGTACTGTTAAAAGAAAACTGATTTCCCAATTAGACACTTGCTCCAGAGTATGTATTTACCAGGTTTGATCCTCACATCTATATGGTTTTGCAGATGATGAGTGGGAGTAAGTTATTGGGAATTAGGTGATCATCCTCATTATATCGGGATTCGTTGTAATTGGTGATAATTGAGGAAGTCACCTGGGTTGTTTGCCGGTCGGCAAATATTTGGTTTTGAATATCCGTTGTTATTCACCAATTTCAAATTGATATATCTGTACGTCTATTTTTATAGAGTGAGATATACCTTTTTGAAATTATGTCTATGACATTTACCTATATCAGTGGATGGTTAGGTAAGGAGCATTGAACAACGGTGTAATTCTTCTTAACCATAAGTACAGTTTTCAACCTACGACACACAGTGAATGAGTCACTAGACTCAGGGGACTTATACAGAGTATTGTATGTTGTCCAGTGTCCATCAGGAAAGAGGGGTTGGTCCTCATACTATATTCAGTTTACTTATGACTTCTCTAGTTTTAGACAGGTGTTTCGTAGAAACACAGGGTCTAAGTTTTGAGGAGTTGTAGGTATAAGAATAAAGTAGAGAACCATATGTTGCAAGTATCAGGATTCTTCAAGGTGATTGAAGATGTAGATACTTGTGTATGGTATTCAGTTGATAGTAATGTTTAAGAGATCTTGCTTCTCTTTCAGGTTACTCATAATTGGAAGCATTCCTAAGTTGAGTAATGCTGATCGGCCTCCTTCCATTTAGTTGATATGCACTGGAGACAGCTGCATGATTTGAATCTGGTTCAATTAAATCAGTGCCTCTGTTTCTATATTGGATATAGAACAGTTCATATCTTGACATTGTTAAGATACGGGGAGTTTTCCAGCTTATGCTTAAAACCAGACTCCGGATAACTCAAGGCACGTTTCTGTAATGGCTGTTTGTGGGTTGACCCGGGCTATGACGAGGGTTGACTTTCTACCATCTGGAAGATCAATAGTGATATTGTTCTTGACTCACCGCAGTTTTAATAAAAATGGATTTTTTTCAGAAAACAGTAGTGGGAGTATGGTAGAACTGGAAGTGATTCCAGAACCGCAAACGATTACTGAAGATTTGATAAGAACCTAAAGATTCAATCTGGTTTGACATTCCATTGGCCACTCCGCAGATATGGTGGGTAACCTCAAGCACTTGAGAGGTACTTCGGTATGCTCAAGGACTGTGGCAGGGAGGTTCTTGTTTACCCAGACTTGTCATTATTGTTGTTCCAGACTGCGAGACCCGGCAGGAGGATGAGTATAGCGTCGTTCTAAACTGGCTTTAGAAGTGTACGTCTATATGACTCTGCCAGAGGGTTGTCGTGGTCAGTGGGAGCAGCAGAAGCATGATGGACAAGTGGCTTATGTCTATTTATAGACTAAAGCAGATAGCGCGGAGATAGATCATCTATTTCTGATGTTACAGTCATAGGTTTGACTTCATCAGAATAGAGGATGGATCTGTTAAGAAGGTAGTAGGGTGTGATGTCCTGGTATTTGATGACATACACAGATTAGGAAGTGATATTCCTATACTACGATCGGTTATACTTTGGTTGTTACACAGTAGTTTCTCCACATAGGAATTGGATCTTATATCAGACATTCTGGTTACTAGATCTATGGTTTTAGATCTAGATTTGGGTGGTTTCCTAATCTGGGTACTTTGACAACTTTCTAAGAGTATTTAGAATGGACGACTCATGGCATGGTGGTGTACCTGCAGGTGATGGAGTCACCCTCTCTAAAGGTGTCTTACAGACTAAAGGGGAGAGGGATGTGCATGATTGGCAGATCACTTGCTTAGGCAATTGAGTCAATCATGAGATATCAAGTACCACACCAGATGTTGTTTTTGCAGTAGGTGCAATGAGTTGATATTAATCCAATCCTGGAGAAACATTCGGAAGCGGTTTTAGAACATAAGTGAATGTTCTAGGGATATGATAACGGCAGCCTCCTTTAGGAGACGGTTACATTCCAGGCTTCCATGGTGACCTGGATGGCAGAGTGGTTGTCAGAGTTATAGTTTTCCTTCTGACGAGGGGCAGTATTTTGGACAGATGGTCCGGGTGGATACTAAGGGAAGGCATGGCGCAGGATACTGATTAAGTTCAGTTGACGATACAATCTAAGAAGTTTGGATTTGGAGTTCACTTATGAGCTAGGTCCTATCAGACATCCAGACACATTCTAAGACAGGTATTGCTCATTTCGGGAGATGGCTTTCTCCGCGAACTTGAGATAGAGAGAGACATAGAAAGAAACACCAGAGCGGATCCACTCACTGAGGCTATTCCTCGAACGCAATAGTTTCGCAAACAGGCTTTGTGATACTGATTAGTAGAGGAGTTGGGTGTTCGGTATCACACGGGCTGTGAGTATGCGACATCGCAATAATTAGCCTTGAGTGCAAGTGGGAGATTGTTGGAGATAGTGCCCTCAGAGTCAATTATTGGATCACAGGCACGTGATTGCAATGATTGAGGGAGGACCTGTCCCAGTAGGACAGTCTTACTCAGGATGATAGTATGCTATCCGGTTTATCTTTATCATCGTGTACTGCTTTAGGTGACCTTACGAGTCGCTATTGCACGTTGATAGAGCCCCTAGGATTCTTGCTTGACTACCAGCAGTATGAGGGCGATCATATACGTGGGAGCTGGGGTCTATAAGCACATCCTTAAAAGGTCCCTAGTCGTGGGAGTTTCGAGACAGGGCATCGATTCTCCAGAGTAGACTAGTGTATATACAGTCGAGACCCCGACGAGGGGCGGTGGCCGGTCTCACAAGCCACTGGTGTCAGTTGGTTCACCTAAGATGTATACAGGTGCTCATTGGGTTATGAGTACACCGGACAGGACTCCCTGGGAACCTACTAGTTGGGATTATACCTGATGTCAGATAGCAGTTCCCTGGTGACATGTGTACAGGTTAGTTCATCGACCTGAGATCGTCATTTGTCTCGTGTGAGTTCCCACTGTGCTTTGATTACTACCCTACCACGCTCAAAGGAGACGTGCAAACAGGTTTTAGTTGGGTACTGTCCCGAGCCACATGGAGGCAGTGAGCGGATCTGCAGGGGTTCGTCTCTCCCGGTATTGGGGGTGAGGTCGCGCTGTGTCTAGGAGAGCCAGTACATGAAAAGTCCTTGGCCAAGGCAGGAGATTTGCTGGTAGTTATTCCAGTAGTATCTCAGGGTGTTCTGGGCTACACTCCGACACGACTTGTACCGCTTTGGGGGGTCTGACTTTTACCAACCCCCTAGGCCCGCCATGCGATACTCATAGACGAACGGACTGGACTGTACGGATATTGTCACTGACAGGCTCAGTAGGGTGTCAGGATGAGTTCGCTCATCGACGTCCCTTTTGGTCAATAGCTGGTGGCCCGTCACGTATGGCTAATACCTCTGACGTGCTAATGGTTAAATCCACAGCCATAGTATTGACGAGTCTTTAGAGTCCACCACACACACAGTTACTCAGGTTTCGGGCGAAACATTGTAAAGGCCGTATGGAGATATGGCAGGGTTCGATTAGATACGTGCGGTATTGCACGGATCGTGATCGGACGGTTTTTACTAGCCGGCTTTGGCCTAAGCCGGATCCTAGTATTAGATAGTGTAGATTTTGTCTCTTTGCATTTGTGTTCAGTGGGAATACAAATGCGGGCATGTATATGCAGTCGCGGGGTTTTCCTATAATTTATTACGGGATTAGTTTTCTGAAGTTGACAGTTTGTATTCCGTTCCGGCCAGTTTTCCTTTGTTCCTTCCCGGCCGGACTTTTCTGATGGAGGGGCTAATTTGCAAGTTCACAAATTAGCAATTGTGGAGGGGTTATTTGAGATTTGAAAGATTATGATAGCATCTTTTGATTCCATTCTTTTCTTTCATCATTTCTTGCATTAAATGAGATAGGAAAGAATGAAAGTTGATGTGAGGCTTGCTTTTGGGTGTGGTCACCATTTTCCTTTCCTACACTCACCTCCCTTCTTGTTTTTGATTTTTATCCTCCACCATTTTGATCATGAGAGGGCCGGCCACTTTGGGAGAGGAGGGGGGTTCGTTTTTGATGAGGGAAATTTGGTCATCTCATTTTTGCATGCTACACAAATTCATCAACCTCACTCCAAAGTCCATTGCTCATTCCTCCATCACCAAGGCAACTTCACAACCCCAATTGAGACAATGGTTTCTACACTAGTCTACAGCATTCCTTGGACGCGTCGGCTAGCCAACTTCGCGCCCGAGTTGCCTCGGTCCAGAGGTGGGAGCCCGTAAAAGAACTCGGCGATGTGGTGCCCGTTTCGACGAGGAGGCGACGACCGGAGATTCCGCGAGGAGATCGGAGTGGAGGTGAAGACCGAAGGACACGGATCGCTTGGTATACTTCTCTACCCATCTTTTAGTTTGCTAGTAGCTAGGTTAATGGCCCGATCCGGGTTGATAGTGCGCGGTGGTGCCGGTTTGCAAGTTTCGCAAAGTTTTCGTTTCCGCATTTCCTGCGTCGGATCGACGGCCGGGTCGCCGCCGTGAACTTACTGGAACCTCCCTCAGAAGTACCAGCACTGGCCTAGCTGAATGGTTAGTGAAGTTGTAGAATGTAATTAATCCTGGCTAATTTTTTCCTTTTAAGGTTTGAAGGAGAATTTGATAAAAGCAGTGGGAGACATCAATTAGATAAGATAATAAACCAATCTAATCTTTGCAAGAGCTTTCGCTGAGTGTATTCTTTTCTCTCTCCTAATGGCAGATAACCATGACTGGACTTAAGCTACTATTAGAGAAAAATAAGTTTACCGGACCGAACTATAAAGACTGGTTGAGGAACATTAACATTGCTCTCACATATGATAAAGTATCATATGTCCTCACTGCCACAGCCCCGCCCAAACTAGGCTCTGAATCTTCTGTTGCGGATAGGGAAATCCGCAAAACTTGGGATATTGACCGTGCCACCGCCAAATGCCTCGTGCTTGCATCGATGGACAATACACATCAAAAGCAGCACGAGGAGATGGATGTTCAATCCATCTTTCTCCATACAAAGGAGTTGTATGGTGAGCAATCTCGTATCCTTCGATACGAAGCATCTCGAAAGCTGTTTCAGATGCGGATGGCTCCTGGCACACCAGTGGGCGATCACGTTTTGAAGATGATAGCTTTTATTGAAGAGCTTAAGGGCATCGGATGGACAATGGAGAACGAGCAGTATATTGATATTGTTCTACAGTCTCTTCCCTCTGCCTTTGCTCCTTTCATAGTGAACTTCAACATGCACAACATGGAGAAGTCACTACCCGAACTTCTCAATATGTTGAGAAATGCGGAGAGCACGCTTAAGGCGAATTCTCCCTCCCTGCTTGTTGGACAATCTTCTTCTTCCGTCCCAAAAGCCAAGGCCAAGGGAAAGAACAAAAAGAAATCCACCAAGCCGAGAGGTGGAATAAAAAAAGGAAAGACAAATCCAAAGCCGCGGAGTCGGGAAAAGGAGAATGTTTCTACTGCAAGAAGATGGGACACTGGAAGTGGAATTGTACTGAGTACCTTGGTCTCAAGAAACGGAAGCATGTTGATGCTTCAGCTTCAGGTGTGTTCGTAACTGAAAACTGTTTTTCTATAAACTCTACTTCCTGGGTATTGGCTACCGGTTCGGGTTCTCATATCTGCAATTCTGTGTAGGGGCTGAGAAATAGCAGAGTTTTGAAGACAGGTGATCATACTCTTTGGGTTTGAAATGGTTCCAATATACATGCAGTTTCAGTGGGATAGTATCATCTGGGGTTGCCATCGGGTTGTATATTGGTTTTGAACCCATGTTATTTTGTACCAAGCATGCTTTGTAATATAATATCCGTTTCTTTGTTGGACAATGAAGGATGTCATTTTATATTGCAGCACAATGTTATGAACATTAAACTTAATCAAGAGTTGATTGGTTGTGGTACACTTAATAACGGAATATATGTCCTTAATCAACACACAGTTTTCAACATACAGTACACAAACAAAAGAAAATTTTCAGATATAAATGAAGCTTTTTCTTTGGCATTGTAGACTTGGTCATATTAATGAAACAAGACTAAACAAGCTTCATAAAGATGGATATTTAAATTCTTTTGAGCATAAATCTTATGCGACTTACCAGTCTTGTATCAAAGGGAAAATGACCAAAACTCCGTTTACTGGACACGGAGAAAGAGCTACTGAGCTCTTGGGCCTCATACACAGTGATGTATGTGGGCCAATTTCTACACACGCGAGAGGTGGTTTTTCTTACTTGATAACTTTTACTGATGATTTCTCAAGATTTGGTCATGTGTTTTTGATAAAGCATAAGTCTAAAGCTTTCGAGAAATTCAAGGAGTACAAACTTGAAGTAGAAAAACAAACCGGATTGAGCATCAAGATATTTCGATCGGATCGAGGTGGAGAGTATCTTAGTACAGAGTTTTCGAACTTCCTGAAAGAGAATGGGATTCTCTCTTAGCTCACTCCCTCTTACACACCACAGCACAACGGTGTGTCAGAGCAGCGGAATCGAACCCTATTAGATATGGTACGATCCATGCTGAGTGATGCTGAGTTGCCCCTCTCCTTTTAGGGGCATGCATTGGATACTGCAGCTTTTCTGTTGAACAGGGCTCCGACCAAGACCGTGTCTACCACTCCATATGAGATATGGTATGGGAAGAGACCATCTCATAAGCGAGTTAAGATTTGGGGTTGTCCGGCTTTTGTCAAAAAGCAGAATCTGTACAAACTCGAGACACGATCGTTCAAATGTTTATTTGTGGGATATCCAAAAGATTCATATGGATATCTGTTCTACCACAAAGAGGAACAAAGGGTGTTTGTTTCTAGGAATGCCACATTTTTTAGAAAATGAGATTTTTCCAAATGATACCGATGGCAATGTGGTAGATCTAGAAGAGCTTCTAGAGACACAAGTTACAAATGACGACTTGGTTGAACCTAATGTTGCAACAGAACCTAATGAACCTCAACCGCTCCGTAGATCTGGTAGGACTTCTTGCCCACCGGAGAGATACTACGGTTTTCTCGTTGATGGTGATGGAGAAGACTACATCATGGATGATGATGACCCTACCAGTTTTCAGCAAGCCATCATGAGTGGTGACTCTGTGAAGTGGATGGATGCCATGTGATCCGAAATGTGGTCTATGTACATCAACAAAGTGTGGACTTTGGATGTTGTACCCTCTGGGGTAAAACCCGCAGGGTGCAAATGGATCTTTAAGAGAAAGATCGGTGTAGATGGGCAGGTGGAGACCTATAAGGCAAGGCTTGTGGCGAAAGGATTTCGACAAAGACCTGGACTGGACTATGACGAAACCTTTTCTCCTGTAGCCATGCTTAAATCCATTCGGATCCTACTTGCTATTGCTGCTCACTACGACAATGAAATCTGGCAGATGGACGTTAAAACTGCTTTTCTAAATGGTGATTTAGAAGAGTGCGTTTATATAGATCAGCCAGAGGGCTTCATTGATAGTGGGAGCAGCGGGAAATCATGTAGATTACTTAAATCCATTTATGGATTAAAGCAGGCAACACGGAGTTGGAACATCTGTTTTGATGATGTTATCAAAGAGTTTGATTTCATCAAAAATCTAGATGAACCTTGTATTTATAAGAAGATTGTAGAAAGTACTGTCACATTCCTCGTATTGTACGTGGATGACATTCTTCTGATAGGAAACGACGTTCCTATGCTACAATCGGTCAAATTATTCTTATCATAAAGGTTCTCCATGAAGGACCTGGGTGATGCCTTGTACATATTGGGCATAAAGATCTATAGGGATAGATCTAAATGGTTATTGGGATTGTCCCAAACCAGGTACATTAACACCATCCTAAAGAAATTTAGTATGGAAGACTCCAAGAGGGGTTCCTTACCCGCTAGTCATGGAGTCACTCTCTCTAAGGACTTTTGTCCAAAGACTGATGAAGAGAGAGCTCGCATGAGCATTATACCTTACGCTTCTGCTGTAGGATCTATAACGTATGCGATGTTATGTACACGCCCTGATGTAGCTTATGCACTGGGTGTAGTAAGCAGGTATCAATCCAACCCAGAGGATAATCATTGGACAGCCGTGAAGAACATTCTTAAGTAATTGCGAAGGACTAAAGAAATGTTCTTGGTGTATGGTAACGGAGATCTCCAAATGGAGGCCTTTACCGATTCGAGCTTCTAGAGTGATAAGGATGACAACAAATCTATCTCTGGGTTTGTCTCTACCCTCAATGAAGGGACGGTGTGTTGGAAGAGTTCTAAACAGGATACCGTTGCAGACTCCACGATGGAAGCTGAGAATATTGCTGCAAATGATGCTGCCAAGGAAGCCGTCTGGATGAGGAAGTTCGTCTCGGAGCTAGGAGTAGTTCCAACCATTATTGATCCAATACCTTTGTATTGTGATAATAATGGGGCTATGGCGTTAGCCAAAGAGCCCAGGTCCCTGTTAGTTATATGTATGCCCTAGAGGCCATTACTGTACATTGGATGTATATTGTAGTGGATGCTGGGACATATATAGGTAGGACTTTCTTGCTCGACATGATAGTACGCTATCTGGTTGCTCTTTATCTTAACGTGTATACTTTCTGTCTCTCTGTTACATGTTGATAAAGCCCTTAGGATGTGTACTCGACTTCCAGGACTATGATGCAGATCATACTAGTGGGGCCTGGGTAGCCAATGAGTACATCCTTCATTGTTCCTAGTCGTGGGAATGTCGAGACGGGGCATCGATATTCCAGAGTAGACTAGCGCATATCTTCTCGACCCATGCGATGGGCGATGGATGATCCCATATCCATTGGTGTTTGACATCGAAGATGGTATGCGGGTGCTCAGTGGAGACTGGGTATACTGAACGGACTCGCCAAGAACTCCCAGATGGTATTATACCTCACGTCAGATGGCAGTTCTCTGGTGACACTGGTACAGCTTAGTCTGTTGACCCGAGATCGTCATAGAGTCTTGTGTGTCTCCTACTGTGCTTTGATTTCCACCCTACCACGGCTCTACTGAGTTGTGCAAACAGGTGGTTTTTAGGTACAGTCCCGATTCACATGGAGGCAATGAGCGATAGGAGGGGATTCGTCTCTCCCGGTATTGGGGGTTGATGTTGTGCTATGCTCGACTGGCCATAACAGGAAATCCCTGGCCAGGGTTGCAGTGATATACTGGTAAGAGTTATCAGTAGTTTCACGAATGTTATGGACCTCAAGTCGGCATGACTTATCGAGCTATTGGGGTCTGACGTTTACCACCCCTAGGCGAGATATGCGACATATCAGACGAACAGACCGGACTATACGGTAAGTGTTACTGGTTGGATTCACTGGAGTGTGAGCGGGCTTGCTCGTCGATCTTCAGATCGCTCAATACCCGGGTGGCCATTACGTTTAGCAGACCGCTTGCGGCTTGTGGGTGCTTGATATGATCATCACCTGCTGCCGGCGTATTGACGAGTCTTTAGAGTCCTACACAGAGGTTTCCTGGGTCAAGCGAAACGAAATAGGAGCGCATATGAGATATGTGCGGGACCGAGAATAATACGTGTATGTGATACCGTATTCCATTCTCGCGATGAATGTATTGATTGGTTATATGCGATATAACCCAGTTATCGAATCAAGGAATGATTCGATAAGCCGATACATTGCATACTAGTCGGTTGTGTGCGACATGACCGGATCATTGAATCAAGTGTTGATTTAATGATTTAATGCATAATTATATATTTGATATATTACTTTGCATTAACTAGTATCGGTTTACTTTAAATGGATTTTCTCACTCGGGTGTGCGCATTGCATATGCGATATGATTTTGTGCACTTGCTTGTATCATGTTTGATGATACATGCAATACTTGGTTAAATGTATGTTTAAACCTTAGTTAGTTAATGGTTAAGGGTTTTAAATGATTTATTTATTGTTTTATTTGGTTTTGGCAAAAGGAAAATGGTGGCTTTATTTATTTCTTTTGTTGAAGTTTCTTGAACTTTTGAAAAGTCCACCATTTTTGTTTTATGCCAAACCCTAACCACTCACTAACTTTGGTTAACTCTCTACACTTAACTATGGTAAGTGTTATGATAAGATTGATTTTTCTTTTCTATTAATTTGAACTTATCATAATATTTATCATATCATTTTCTTCTTCTTCTTCCTTTCTTCAAGTGAAGAAAACCAAACTTCATCAATGGTGGATTGATGAAGAGTGTGAGAAATCCAAAACCAAAGTCTACCCACTTCCTATTTCTTCATCCTCTACCTCTTGCCAAGTAGTAGAGTGTGTTTCCTTCACAAGTTTTTAGGGCTTGGTGAAGGTGGAGCTTGATTTAGCGATGCCTCGACGTTGATCATCTTCGGCATGGACATCGACGACCTAGCTCGCTTTTTCTCCGACGAAGCCGACTCTAGAGCCCGGATTCCTTTTGGACAGCGGAGATGACTTCATTGCGGAGCTATGGAGGTGGAGTATCGGATCTACAAAGGTTGTATTTCCGATATCTCATAGTTTAGTTGTAAACTAGTTAGCTTTTTCGCCTAAAATCTAGCCGACGATCCGTAGTCGGGTCTCTCGGCACCCATATTTTTATATTGGCATGTTCGATGCCTTGTGAGACCTCACTTGAGTGCCTAGGAACCCTACAGTGGTATCAGAGCCAAGCTAGAGCCTTAGGCGAAGTCTAGACGGAATTTGAACTCCGATCGAATCAAAACCAAAACCCTAAAAATGCTCTCTGTCCAGATTTTAAAAATGGGGATTTTTCGCAATTAAAAATATTCAGAAAATCAAGCAGGGTTTATTAGGAATTACTGTAAATTTCGTGGGGCCAATTCAACTTTTCCACCGCGGTTCCGCGGCATGAGCAAGGCTCATGCGGCGGTTCCGTGGTCGTACGGCCGACTTATTTTATGATATTTGCACAGTAATTCTTTATTTCCAGTGCTTCTTTTTCTGGGAATTTTTAATTGTTTTTCAAGAATTGAATTTTTCTGGAGTTGTTTTGGGGATTCGGTGTTTCGATCGGGGTATCAAATTTTTTCTATTTGGCTTTCCGGATAAATTTTAGAATATGTTAAAAAGTTCGACCGGATATAAATACCCAATTTTTCCCCTGTCGGGAAATTTCCAAGTGTTGGATTTTTCCGTAATTTAACGACGTTCTAAGTAGTGCAAGTAACACAATGGACCCTCTAGAAGACAACAAACCTTAACTCGATTATGTGACCGTCTTGAACTGCCCTTTGAACCTTCGGGTTTGGGGCAGTATGGCGTGCCACATGTGAGGCGTTGGCTTGACCCTTCTACGGCTGGACCGTTGGTACTGAGGCACGAACGGAATGTTGTTAGACTTGTTTCATGTGTTGATCTGTATCGGGAAAACTTGGGTGTTCGATTGTTCAATCGGAAAGTTTAACATTTTCTGTTTATCCGGAATGAGATACAACAATTGGAATTCACAAAAGTTATGAGATAACTGAATGAATGTTATAAATCTAGCGGTTTAGTCTCACTTGATCGGTTGCCACGGAATTTTGATGTGATCAAAAGTCCGTCGCAATCACGTAGCGTACGCGGATACTCGCCGGGTAAACTTAATAGACAGCTACACCCCATAGCCCCGACCAAGTGACTGTAGGAGAACCCCGTCGCCGAAAGCATCCGTTCGGGTGCTCGCGGTAGCGGTGTTCCGCCTTGGTGCACTTCGTCGACGGCGTCGGGGGTGCGGCCGCCTACTGAAGTTTGCGACGAGTATTCGATCAGGATGTCGGGAATCTTGTTGAATTGCCCGACTTAATATTGAAAAGAGTTTTCGATTATGAGACTAAAATGCGGGGTTTATAATTGTTAGGCATGCGATGTCTAAGTAATTCATTTGATTAGGCATGCGATGTCTATGCAGATTGCGGATTCCAACTGTTGTAGTTTTACACTTTCTTTTCTGTGACCGTAAGTGTAATATGTGATATCGCCGGTTTCGTTGCTATATGTCAACGACAATTGGGATGCGCATATTTACTTACGTTGATGACATGTGATGTTATGTGTTGCTGGATATGTTATATTGGATCGTCGTGTTTGAATAGCCGGGGGTTTTTATGTGAGATGAGTGTTTTTCATTTTCATTCATGTAAAAACTTGTATGTAATTTTCTTTTTATTGGGGCGCTTCCAGGTTGCGGAAGTAGTCACCTTTTGTATATTATTTACTTTTCCGCACTAGGATAGACCCAAGGAGGGGAGCACAAGTAACCGGGTTCTGGAGTCCAGTGGGAGACCAACTCGAGGAGTCGAGTCCGGGTCTCCTAACTCCAGAATTGGTAGGGTTGCTTGCCGCTCTCGTAGGGGTCTAGGGGTGTGGGTTTGGCTATTCATCACGACCGTGGAATCCGTGTTTTATACTGGCTCGTATTAAAAACACGGACGTCCTAGTATATCCAATATTTCATATGATTCTTCTGCTGCGATATCTGTGATGTGATCATGCGATGTTCTGTGACAGGTATTATATATAGTATATATGATATATTATATAGACGTTGCTTATGTTTTACACCCGCGCTAGCCCTGCCTCGCTCTGCCGTTAGTTACCTAACCTAACGGTGCAGACGGGACATCGAGGCGAATGCGGATGGCATAAGCGTACGTTATATTTATCTGTGATGTTTAGGTGGAATTAAATGATGGGATATTCATTAATGAGATTAATGAAAGAAAATAAACCTAATTGATGTTGTGGAATCGAATTTCAAAATAAAACAGGTAGCTACAGTTCTTGCTTTGCATCGCGGTGTTCCTTGTAGAACATCCTGCACCTTATTCGATAGGGAAAGGACCGAGATCCCTTCACCGGGAGTGACTCCTTTAGCAATAACTGGCAGATGCTACATCACTCGGTTTGTTTTTGATAGCTTCTATAGTTTCTGCTTTGCACAGTGATATATATAATATATCCCGCACCTTATTCGACGAGGAAAGGGCCGACGATCCCTTCACCGGGAGTGACCCCTTTATCAAAACTAGAAAAGCCTCAAAAACATTCCATTTAAAAACCATTTGATTCCGCAACGAGATCAAGTTCAAAGCGTTAAAGGTTTTCACAAAAACCAGCCGCAACCCTCCGTCATTTTAGGAAGTAGAGTACTTAGTATTCGTGCTGTGTTTGTTGACCATAGTCAAGGCACAGTGTACGGTAGCTAAGTGATGTCTTCCTACACCGCATATGATGCGATTAGTTAGGACAGTCGCGTGACTTTGTTGACCTTAGTTAAGGGTCATGTGGGTGGGTCTAATTAATCACGAAATGACGGGTAGAACTTGACTAGTACTTATGATTTGTTGACCATAGTTAAGGTCATAGATGCTAGGGGTAAAAACCTTTATCGGGAGTTTCAAGTGTTGAAATTTGCAATGAGATTGCATACCTTCTATATGATAGTTGGATCCCGATACCCACTGCGAGTAATTGTTACTCCTGGGAGAGTTTTGCACTTTGCAATTAGCCGATCAAGTAGGTGTCTAGAAAGGTGTCAACGGGGTTACGCCTCTGGGAAAACGAGGTTTACAGTAATTAGGTCCGTGCGAAAGCACGGGGAACCTCCCTCAAAGTACCGACACTGGCCTGGCTGAAAGATTGGCGAACTTGTAGTGTGTAATTAATCCCGGCTAGTCTTTCCTTTTAGGGTTTGAAAGAAGATTTGATAAAAAGCAGTGGGAGCCATCCTGATTAGATAAAATAATAACCAATCTATTCTTGCAAGAGCGCACGCAGAGTGTTTTCTTCTCTCTCTCTCCAGGTAGCAACCATATCACGCCTTAATCAAGATAATAATACGGATGTATTGACCGAACCCGCTTGTTATACTGAGCTGGGGAACGTTGGTCCCGCTCCAACTTATAATTGTTATAAGACAGAGCAGGAAATTAGGGAATACCAGATTTCCCGTGCCGTCCAAACGAAGAGAGTGCATGCTGATGCATCATCTTCGGGTGTGTTCATTATACAGAACTGTTTCTCAGTATCCTCCGCATCCTTGGTATGTGATACCGGATCAGGATCCCAGATATGTAAGATATTACATAGGGCTACAAAAGGGTAGAAAAACTGAGAACGGGTGATAAGTTTTATGAGACAGAAAACGGGGCAAGTGTTGCAGCCAAGTCTGTCGGTCACTGTCACCCTGTATTGTAATACATTGATTCTGGACGAATGTTATTAGATACCGAACCTGATATACAAAATCATATCAGTCTCTTTATCAGTAAAGAAATGATAAAATTTTGTATTGTTGGATAATGTTTTGAACATTTTCTATATCAAAAGTTGATCGGTTCAGGCACGTTATCTAAAAGCATTGAAGTTCTAAATCAAACTATAGTTCCTAGTATACAGAACACACACAAGAAGAAGAGTTCAGAAATGAACGAATCCTTCTTGAGGCATTGTAGACTAGGTCACATCAATGCGACCCGACTGGCTGAAGTTACATTTTAGATGCATATTTAAATCAGTTTGAATTTACATCTTGTGAAACTTGCCAGTCATGTCACAAAGATTAGATGACCATAGCTCTGTTTATTAGAAACAGAGAAAGAGTTAGCAAACTCTTGGGACTGATACATGATGATGTCAAGTCTCCTGTCTACACATGCTAGGACTGGTTCTTTATACTTCATTTTATTCTCTGATAATCTCTCAAGATTCAGTCATATGTTCCTGTTGAAACATAAGTCCGAACCTTTTGAGATATTCACAGAATATAAGTTAGAAGTAGAGAACCAAAATACGGGTATAAGTATTATGTCCTATGATAAGATCAAGGAGGAGAATACTTGTGCATGGAATTCCTGGATTATTCTAAAGGAGAATGAGATTCTCTCTCAGCATTACTCCTCCGAATACACCATAACACGATGGTATATCGGGGCGGAGCAGATACACCCTATTTGATATGGTGTGCTCTATGATGAGTACTACTGAGTTACCTTTTTCCTTTTGGGAGTTATGCACTTATAAAGTTGCATACCTATTGAATGCGGTTTGAATCAAATCAATGCCTACCACTCCATATGAGATATGGTATGGGAAGAACCCAACTCTTAAGAGAGTTAAGATTTGGGGTTGTCCGGCCTATGTCAAAAGCAAAATCCGGACAAGATCGAGGCAGGATCAGTTCTGTAGAACTGGAAAGGTTCAAGCTATACAAAACTGCAGTTGATGATTTGAAAGAACCAAAGGATTCTATAGTTTCCGACGAACCTCAACCTCTCCGCCGATCTAGTAGGGTTCCTCATCCGCCTGAGAGACACCTCGGTTTCTCTATGACAGTGGGAGCGAGGATTGCATCATGAGATGATGACCCAACTATTTTCGAGCTGGCCATCAGGAGTGAGACTCTGTAAGAATGGTTGGATGCTTGATGATCTGAGATGGAATCCTTATACACCAACAAAGTATGGACTTTGGTTGCTATATCTGAAGGGTTAAATCCCCATCAGGAGCAAGTATATCTTGAGAAGATTACTTGGTGTAAATGGAAAAGTTGAGACTTTCAAAGCTAGACTTGTTAAAGGTTTTCATCATTGACCAGGCGTGGATAATGATGAAACCTTTTCCAGTACCTATGCTTAAGTCCATCCAGATCCTACTTGCCACGGCTACATACCATGACTACGATATCTGGTGGTTGGGTGTCATGACAGCTTTTCTAAAATGATGTTTTGGAAGAGGGCTTCTATAAGTACACAGCCAGAGGGCTTCGTAAACAGTGGGAGCAGCGGAACGTGAACAAGATGCTTTATAGGATAAAGCAGGCATCGCGGAGTTGGAACATCTGTTTTGATGGATTAGTCAAGGAAGTTGACATCATCAAAATGGTAGATGAACCTTGTATATACAAAAAGGTAGTAGGGAGTATGGTGGTGATCCTCGTAGAGTACGTGGATGACATACTCTTGATAAGAAAGGAGTTTCTTATGCTACGCTCGATCAATCTCCGTTTATCACAAAGATTCTCCATGTAGGATCAAATTGATGCCTCCTAAATCCTGAGTTTTGGATCTATGAGATAGATTTAATTGGATGTTAGGATTCTCACTAGTTGTAGTGAGATGGTATCAGTTGATCCTGGGGAGAATCACTGGAAGTGTTCCAAGGTGATAAAGACGACTGAATGTCAGTCACAGGCACTGTCTTTACCCTCAGTAAAGGGACGGTATGTTGGAAGAGTTCCAAGCTAGATACCGTGGCAGACTAGACGATAAAGGCTGGTGACATCGCTATTGAAGATACTACCAAAGAGGAAGTTTGGGTGTATATTGGTTCATAAGATGAACTAGGTTCCTGCCATTGTATGACAATGGAAGTATGGCTTTGGCCCTGGAACCCTGGTCCCATCAGTGACCCAGACATATTCTGAGGAAGCATCACCTGATCATGGAGATAGTTGATCTCCGGGGTGATCGAGGTTAGGAGAGTAGACTCAGAGGACAACACGGCGGATCCACTCACGAAGGCCTTTTCCCAGAGAGAGACTCATATGGGATGGTTGAGTATTAGATACTGCAACCACTGCTATAGATGGCCCTAGTGCAAGTGGGAGATTGTTAGTTATATGTATGCCCTAGAGGCCATTACTGTACATTGGATGTATATTGTAGTGGATGCTGGGACATATATAGGTAGGACTTTCTTGCTCGACATGATAGTACGCTATCTGGTTGCTCTTTATCTTAACGTGTATACTTTCTGTCTCTCTGTTACATGTTGATAAAGCCCTTAGGATGTGTACTCGACTTCCAGGACTATGATGCAGATCATACTAGTGGGGCCTGGGTAGCCAATGAGTACATCCTTCATTGTTCCTAGTCATGGGAATGTCGAGACGGGGCATCAATATTCCAGAGTAGACTAGTGCATATCTTCTCGACCCATGCGATGGGCGATGGATGATCCCATATCCATTGGTGTTTGACATCGAAGATGGTATGCGGGTGCTCAGTGGAGACTGGGTACACTGAACGGACTCGCCGAGAACTCCCAGATGGTATTATACCTCACGTCAGATGGCAGTTCTCTGGTGACACTGGTACAGCTTAGTCTGTTGACCCGAGATCGTCATAGAGTCTTGTGTGTCTCCCACTGTGCTTTGATTTCCACCCTACCACGGCTCTACTGAGTTGTGCAAACAGGTGGTTTTTGGGTACAGTCCCGATTCACATGGAGGCAATGAGCGATAGGAGGGGATTCGTCTCTCCCGGTATTGGGGGTTGATGTTGTGCTATGCTCGACTGGCCATAACAGGAAATCCCTGGCCAGGGTTGCAGTGATATACTGGTAAGAGTTATCAGTAGTTTCACGAATGTTATGGACCTCAAGTCAGCATGACTTATCGAGCTATTAGGGTCTGACGTTTACCACCCCTAGGCGAGATATGCGACATATCAGACGAACAGACCGGACTATACGGTAAGTGTTACTGGTTGGATTCACTGGAGTGTGAGCGGGCTTGCTCGTCGATCTTCAGATCGCTCAATACCCGGGTGGCCGTTACGTTTAGCAGACCGCTTGCGGCTTGTGGGTGCTTGATATGATCATCACCTGCTGCCGGCGTATTGACGAGTCTTTAGAGTCCTACACAGAGGTTTCCTGGATCAAGCGAAACGAAATAGGAGCGCATATGAGATATGTGCGGGACCGAGAATAATACGTGTATGTGATACCGTATTCCATTCTCGCGATGAATGTATTGATTGGTTATATGCGATATAACCCAGTTATCGAATCAAGGAATGATTCGATAAGCCGATACATTGCATACTAGTCGGTTGTGTGCGACATGACCGGATCATTGAATCAAGTGTTGATTTAATGATTTAATGCATAATTATATATTTGATATATTACTTTGCATTAACTAGTATCGGTTCACTTTAAATGGATTTTCTCACTCGGGTGTGCGCATTGCATATGCGATATGATTTTGTGCACTTGCTTGTATCATGTTTGATGATACATGCAATACTTGGTTAAATGTATGTTTAAACCTTAGTTAGTTAATGGTTAAGGGTTTTAAATGATTTATTTATTGTTTTATTTGTTTTTGGCAAAAGGAAAATGGTGGCTTTATTTATTTCTTTTGTTGATGTTTCTTGAACTTTTGAAAAGTCCACCATTTTTGTTTTATGCCAAACCCTAACCACTCACTAACTTTGGTTAACTTTCTACACTTAACTATGGTAAGTGTTATGATAAGATTGATTTTTCTTTTCTATTAATTTGAACTTATCATAATATTTATCATATCATTTTCTTCTTCTTCTTCCTTTCTTCAAGTGAAGAAAACCAAACTTCATCAATGGTGGATTGATGAAGAGTGTGAGAAATCCAAAACCAAAGTCTACCCACTTCCTATTTCTTCATCCTCTACCTCTTGCCAAGTAGTAGAGTGTGTTTCCTTCATAAGTTTTTAGGGCTTGGTGAAGGTGGAGCTTGATTTAGCGATGCCTCGACGTAGATCATCTTCGGCATGGACATCGACGACCTAGCTCGCTTTTTCTCCGACGAAGCCGACTCTAGAGCCCGGATTCCTTTTGGACAGCGGAGACGACTTCGTTGCGGAGCTATGGAAGTGGAGCACCGGATCTACAAAGGTTGTATTTCCGATATCTCATAGTTTAGTTGTAAACTAGTTAGCTTTTTCGCCTAAAATCTAGCCGACGATCCGTAGTCAGGTCTCTCGGCACCCATATTTTTATATTGGCATGTTCGATGCCTTGTGAGACCTCACTTGAGTGCCTAGGAACCCTACAGTCCTATCAGCGATCCAGACACATCCCCAGGCGATATCATCTGATCCGGGAGATAGTTGATCGTCGCGAGATCGAGATTCGGAGATTAGATACAAAAGATAACACCGCGGATCCACTCACCAAGGTCCTCCCTTTTTCACAGCATGAGCGACTTTTTAAGAGGCTGAGTATGAGATACGCCAATAATTGGCCTTAGTGCAAGTGGGAGATTGTTGGATATATGTATGCCCTAGAGGCCATTATAAGATAGTGTATGTACCGGTATGTGTGTGTGTGTGTATCCAGGGGACATTCTTGCTCGACACGATAGTATGCTATCTGGTTGCACCTTTTATCTTGACATGTTCATTTGATCATGATTTCATTCATTTGGTTCATGTTGATATAGCCCTTAGGATGATGCAGGACTAATGAGATTATGATGTGGATCATACTAGTGGGACATGTGTAGTCTATGAGCATATCCTTGAAATGTTCCTAGTCGTGGGTGTATCGAGACGGGGCATCGATATCACTAGAGTAGACCAGCGTATAATTTACTTATCCCATATGATGGGCGATGGATGATCCCATATCCATTGGTGTGGTTGTAAGTCTACGGTAGCGCCCCGGCCGTCTGTCCGATGCCAAAATGCGGAAACGAAAACTTTTTCAAAACTTGAAACCGGCGCTATCGCAGACTTTAATCCCGGATCGAACCATTAACTTATAACTAGCTAACTAGAGAAGGGTTAGAAAAGCTATACCGATCGATCCGTATCCTTCGGTCTTTGGCCACCAACCTAAGCTCTTCGCGGCATCTCCGATCTCCGGTCTCCTCGTCGGAAAGGGAACCACATCTTCGAATCCTTTTACGGGCTCCCGCTTCGTCCGAAGCAACTCGGACATGAAGTTTGCTAGCCGACATGTCTAAGGTGATGTAAAGAATGTGTGTGATCACTTTGTCTCGAGCATCCATTGATTCTCAACGCATGAGAGTGTATGGATAGAGGATTTAGTGGATGTCATTAGTGAGGAGATAGTGAGCTCAAGAAAGAAGAGGAGGAAGAAGAAGTTTCCTTTTCTTTTTCTTTTGTGTTGAGATAAAATGAGAGAGTGAGATAGAATACAAGAGCTAACCACAACCATATGGCTGCCCTCTCTCTCTACCTCTCATTTCAACTCACAAATCAATCAATAATGTGACACATGCACAAAGAAAGAGACCATGAGTCATCACTTGTGCATGTGTCACAATTAATGCCCCTAATCATGACTTTGAGCTCATTATTTCCATTTATAAACATTAACCCAAATGTTTACAATAATAAAAAGATACGGCAACATCTAAAGTAAACTCATGACGGATCACAAGGATACCCCTCACCTGTATATACATACCTGCATCCGCATTCCGACCGAATACGAATGCGATGAGACTAAAGTAATCCAACAAATCTAATACTAGGATCCGTCTTAAACCAAAGCCCACTAGTATGATCCGCCCAATCATGATCCGTGCACTACTGTACGTATATGATCGAACCCTGCCATATATCATACGGCCTCTACAACGTTTCGCCCGAAACTTGAGAAACCGTCTGTGGGAGACTCTAAAGACTCGTCAATACACTGGCTGTAGATTTAACCACCAGCACGTCAATGGTACTAGCCGTACATAACGGGCTACCAGGTATTGACCAAAAGGGAGGTCGATGAGCGAACTCATCCTGACACCCTACTAAGCCTGTCAGTGACAATATACGTACAGTCCGGTCCGTTAGTCTATGAGCATCGCATGTCGGGCCTAGGGGGTTGGTAAAAGTCAGACCCCCAAAAGCGGTACAAGTCGTGTCGGAGTGTGGCCCAGAACACCCTGAGATACAACTGGAATACCTACCAGTAAATCTCCTGCCTTGGCCAGGGACTTCGTGTAATGGCTCTCCTAGACACAGCGCGATCTCACCCCCAATACCGGGAGAGACGAAACCCCTGCCGATCCGCTCACTGCCTCCATGTGGCTCGGGACTGTACCCAACTAAAACCTGTTTGCACGACTCCTTTGAGCCATGGTAGGGTAGTAATCAAAGCACAGTAGGAACTCACACGAGACAAATGACGGTCTCAGGTCGATGAACTAACCTGTACACATGTCACTAGGAACTGCTATCTGACGTCAGGTATAATACCAACTAGAATGTTCCCGGCGAGTCCTGTCCAGTGTACTCATAACCCAATGAGCACCTGTATACATCTTAGGTGATCCAACCGACATCAATGGCTTGTGAGACCGACCACCGCCCCTCGTCGGGGTTTCGACTGTATACACTAGTCTACTAATGGAGTATCGATGACCAGTCTCGAAACTCCCATGACTAGGGACCATTTTAAGGATGTGCTTATAGACTACCCAACTCTCACGGCTGTTTAATGCTAAGGGCTCTATCAATGTGTAATAGTGACCTGTAAGGTCACCTAAAGCTGTACACGAAGATAAAGATAAACCAGATAGCATACTATCATCTTAAGTAAGACTTTCCTACTGGTATAGGTCCTCCCTCAATCATTGCAATCACGTGCCTGTGATCCAATAATTGACTCTGAGGGCACTATATCCAACACTCTCCCACTTGCACTCAAGGCTAATTATTGCGATGTCGCATACTCACAGACCGTGTGATACCGAACACCCAACTCCTCTACTAATCAGTTTCACAAAGCCCGTTTGCGAAACTATTACATTCGAGGAATAGCCTCAGTGAGTGGATCCGCCCTAATGTTTCTTTCTATGTCTCTCTTTATCTCAAGTTCGCGGAGAAAGCCATCTTCCGAAATGAGCAATACCTGTCTTAGAATATTTCTGGATATCTGATGGGACCTAGTTCATAAATGAACTCCAAATCCAAACTTCTTAGACTGTATCGTCAACTGAACTTAATCAGTATCCTGCGTCATGCCTCCCTCAGTATCCGCTTGGACCACTTGTCCAAAATACTGCCCCTCTTCAGAGGAAAAACTATAACTCTGACAGTCACTCTGTCATCCAAGTCACCTTGGAAGCCTGGAATGATAACCGTCTCCTAAAAGAGGTTGTTTGTTATCATATCCCTAGAACATCCACTTATGTTCTAAAACTTCTTCCGAACGTTTCTCCAGGATATGATTAATATCAACTTATTGCATCTAGTGCAAAAAACAACGTCTGGTGTGGTACTTGACATCTCATGATTGACTCAATTGCCTAAGCAGGTGATTTTCCAATCATGCGCATCTCTCTCCCCATTAGTCTGTAAGACACCTTTAGAGAGGGTGACTTCATCACCTGCAGGTACACTACCATGCCAGGAGTCGTCCATTCTAAAATACTTTTAGAATGCTGTCTAAGTACCCGGATTGGGAAACAACCCAAATCTAGATCTAAAACCATAGATCTGGTAACCAGAATATCTGATATTATATCCAAGTCCTATGTGGAAAAACCACTGTGTGACAACCAAGGTATAACCGATCGAAGTATAGGAATATCACTTCCTACTCTATGTATGTCATCCATATACCAGGACATTACACCCTACTACCTTCTTAACAGATCCATCCCCTATTCTGATGAAGTCAAACCTATGACTGTTATATCAGAAATAGATGTTCTATCTCCGCTATATCTGCTCTAGTCCATAAATAGACATAAGCTACTTGTCCACTATACTTCCGCTGCTCCCACTGATTACGACAACCCTCTGGCAGAGTCATATAAACGTACACTTCTAAAGCTAGTTTAGAACGACGCTATACTCATCCTCCTACTGGGTCTCACAGTCTGGAACAACAACAATGGCAAGTCTGGGTAAACAAGAACCTCCTTGTCACCGTCCATGAGGCTACTAGAGTACCTCTCGGGTGCCTGAGGTTACCCACCATATCTGCGGAGTGGCTAATGGAATGTCAAACAAGATTGAATCTTTAGGTCCTATTAAATTTTCAGTAATCGTTTGCGGTTCTAGAATCACTTCCAGTTCTACCATACTCCCACTGCTGTTTTCTGAAAAAATCCATTTTTATTAAAACTGTGGCGAGTCAAGAACAATATCACTATTGATCTTCCAGATGGTAGAAAGTCAACCCTCGTCATAGCCTGGGTCAACCCACAAACTGCCATTACAGAAACGTGCCTTGAGTTATCCAGAGTCTGGTTTTAAGCATAAGCCGGACAACTCCCCGTACCTTAACATTGTTAAGATATGAACTATTCTATATCCAATATAGAAACAGAGGCACTGATTTAATTGGAACCAGATTTAAATCATGCAGCTGTCTCCAGTGCATGTCAACTAAATGGAGAGAGGCCGATCAACATTACTCAACTTAGGAATACATCCAGATACGAGTAACCTGAAAGAGAAGCAAGTTCTCATAATCATTACTATCAACTGAATATCATACACAAGTATCTACATTTTCGATCACCTTGAAGAATCCTGATACTTTCAACACCTGGTTCTCCACTTTATTCTTATACCTATTACTTCTCAAAACTTAGACCTTGCATTTCTACGAAACACATGTCTAAGAACTAGAGAAGTCACAAGTAAACAGAATATAGTACGAGTACCAACCCCTCTGTCCTCATGGACACTGGACAACATACAATACTCTGTATAAGTCCCCTGAGTCTAATAACTCATTCCCTGTGTGTCATAGGTTGAAAATTGTACTTATGGTTAAGCAGAATTACACCGCTGTTTAATGCTCCTTACCTAGTCATCCACTGATATAGGTAAATGTCATAGACATAATTTCAAAATATTATATCTCACTTTATAAAAATAAATGTACAGATATATCAATTTTAAATTGGTGCATAATAACGGATATTCAAAACAAAATATTTGCCGTCCGGCAAACAACCCAGGCAATTTCCTCAAATATCACCAATTACAACGAATCCCGATATAATGAGGATGATCACCCAATTCCCAATAACTTACTCCCACTCATCATCTGTAAAACCATACAGATGTGAGAATCAAACCTGGTAAATACATACCCTGGAGCAAGGGCCAATTGGGAAATCAGTTTTCTTTTAACAATACACAGTGAAACTGAAACATGTAAATGTTTCAAAGGGGTATCCGGGTATTCTTAGTAATGCCTCTTCCATTATCAGATTCATAACTGTAACCGTATATTTCTTTGCCATCTCTCCAAATCCCTTTATATATCTTTAGTCATTACCTTCTGTACACCCCTTTAGGCTAAATGGTTTTCTTCCCTCCCTACCGTTCGGCACCAGCCTATGGTTTGGAAGAAGACTATCCAATAAGCATAATGGGTGTACTCTCCTAATCCTAGGAGTACTCGTAACCTGAGAGAAGGTGAAGGAAAAAGACAACTGAATAAAACCTTATTCCTATTTCTCCTGAACCAGAATCCATCCCCGAACTGGAACAAGTTCCTTCGAGTTCGTATATAACCATACGATGGAGTATCCAAAAAACTGTGGATCTTCGTAGTGATACAGAGTGTTCTGGAGAAATACAAAGGTGATGTACGATTGGCGAAGAAATACTTGGTTTGGTCGTGAATAGCAGTCGCAATTTACTTTGCCCTCTTTCTAATCCCTTTATTTGTCTTAACTTATTACCTTCTGTTTGGTTTTCTTCATTCCCCACCGTTCGGTACCTGCCTATGGTTTGGATGAAGACTATCCAATAAGCATAATGGGTGTACTTTCCTTTTACAAGGAGCACTCGCAACCTGAGAGAAAGTAAAAGGAAAAGACAACTGAATAGTCCTATTCATTTCCCCAGAACCGGAAACCATCCTCGAATCTGAAACAAATTCTTTCGAGTTCGTATATAACCATACGATGGTTTTATCCAATGGAAGTGGATGTTCGTAGTAATACGGGGTGTTATGGAGAAAAGGATAAAAGTAAGAGTGGCAATGAGGTATGCAACTCTGACAATCCAAAAGCCAGTGTTTTAAGAAAGTTCGGTTAACTTGGTCACTGAGTTATAGTCTAGGGTCGGGTCATGGTCGCTGCCAAAGAGAGAGAGAAAAGAAACACTCTGCATGCACTCTAACCTAGATCAGAATGGTTATCAATTTATCCAATCAGGAAACCTTCCACTGTAACCTCAAATTCTCCTCCAAACCTGAAAGAAGAATTAGTCGGGATCACCTGAGGAGTAAACCAACTCATCAGTGGGAATCAGGATCCAACTATCATCGCATGATAACGTGATGGAATCCACTCATGTTATCACACTCCAGAAGGTATGCGCATATCTGGCAAGTTTCAGTTTCTTTAGAAACTCCCGATATGATTTTTACCCTATGCTCTTATGACCTTGACGAAGGCCAACATATCATAAGTCACATGTCATGTTCTACCCGTCATTATCCAGGTTAATTTGAACCCACCCGTACATACCCTTAACGAAGGCCAAAATAGTAGTATGACTGTTCCAAACCAACACATCTATCTATGCAGCAGAAAAGTAACAAATAGCTACCATACACTATGCCTTGACGAAGGCCAACATACATAGCATGAATACTAAGTGCTACCCATCTGAAATGACGAAGGGCTACGAATGGTTTTTGGCGAAAAACCTTTAACGTAATGAACTTGATATCGTTGAAGGAACCGGATAGTTTTTTATAAAAATATAGTGGCGAAAACCTTTGCTAAAGAGGTCACTTCCGGTGAAGGGATCTCGTCTCTTTCCCCGTAGAATGAGGTGCAGGATATTCTAACTGAATACCACGATGAAAAGCAAAAAGCAATCGACTATAGTGATGTTATTACCCTGACGCAAGCTTCTGCCCAAGGGGTCACTCCCGATGAAGGGATCTCGGCCCTTGCCTCGTCGACTGAGGTGCTGGGTATTCATAACCGAATACCACTGTGCAAAGCAAACGACAACGTCCTTGCAATAACAGCTTTTTTTTGAAAAATGTTCCAACAACATCAAACAGGTTTGTTTAGCTTGCATTGATCCGAATCAATGCAGTCCCATCAATTAATGACACCACAAAAGAACGAAAATATGATGTACGTATATGCCATCCGCATTCGCCACTGGGTCCCGTCATCACCCGTTAGGTTACTTAACTAACGACAGAGCGGGGACTGGACTAGCGCGGGTGTAAAACATATACAACATCTACTAGTATATATATCAATATATAATAATCGCTCGAGGCGTGATAAAATGCAATATCACAGAAATGTAATAAGCATCACAGAACAATACAGATAATTTGGGATCCCCGGGTTTCCTTTGAGCCGCAAGTGAAACCCGATGTTCCCCTGGTCATGTGGATAGCCTGTGCAATGAAATCCTAGACCCCTACGGGTGCAACAAGTTACCTGCCAAAACCTGAAGCGAGGCAGCCCCCTTCAACAAAGTGAATGGACCACCCAGCACTTCACGGAATCCGGTAACTTGAGCACCCCTCCTTGGGTCAACCTATACCCCCTACGAGTGCGGTGAATAGCCCGCCAATTCTAGAGTGAAGCCCCCTCCGTCTCAAAGCCATGAGATGCGGGCCCGTTGCCCTCTAGAACCCGGCTATCCGTGCACCCCACCGCGGGGTAATCCTAGTACAAAAAATAAAATATATACAACGGGTACATCGACCTTAACCCGGTCGTCCCCAAAAAGAATAATATACAAACAGGCAGTGACAGCAGTCCACATGTCGGACGCTCGCCCCGTAATATCAAATGTACAAATACAACCAATCTGTACTACCATTGCATCAAGGCTATCCACCACGACAAATCCGCAATATCACAACACAATACAGAACATCAACGTTAATGTCACGTTCGCAAATCCTTCTAAAAGAGCTATAGCAATTAGACAAGATTTACCGATCAAATGACATTCACGGTCGCAGATATAATGTAAGTACTGTAAACTAACGTATTTAAAATATTCGATCGACAAAATTTCCCAAAGTGGGCCCCAAGCACAATTCCCGGTACTCAAAATAATCTGGGCCAAAAATAAAAATACCAGAAACCCCATTTCCAACTCAGAGACCACTGTAGAAAAACTGGTGCCCTAATGCTCCAGTAGAGCGGCGGAACTGCGGCCAAAACAAGGGTAATGCTGCGGTTCCGCGGCGCTATGGTGGAGTTGCACTTTCAAATTTCTACAGTGGTCTTAGAAAAGCCTGCCTGATTTTCTGACGTACTCAAAAAAAATTTTAGACCACAAAAAAAATTCGACAGAAACTTCATGAAATGGAATCGCTGTTTCGGAAATTTCATTCGATCGATATTTTAAACACGTTAGAGCAAGCTAGTAAAGGTTAATGGCGCGGCTCTGATACATGTAAGTCTACGGTAGCGCCCTGGCCGTCTATCCGAGGCCAAAATGCGGAAACGAAAACTTTTCAAAACTTGAAACCGGCGCTATCGCGGACTTTAATCCCGGATCGAACCATTAACCTATAACTAGCTAACTAGAGAAGGATTAGAAAAGCTATACCGATCGATCCATGTCCTTCGGTCTTTGGCCACCAACCCAAGCTCTTCGCGGCATCTCCGATCTCCGTCTCCTCGTCGGAAAGGGCACCACATCTTCGAATCCTTTTACGGGCTCCCGCTTCGTCCGAAGCAACTCGGATACGAAGTTTGCTAGCCGACGTGTCCAAGGTGATGTAGAGAATGTGTGTGATCACTTTGTCTCGAGCATCCATTGATTCTCAACGCATGAGAGTGTATGGATGGAGGATTTAGTGGATGCCATTAATGAGAAGATAGTGAGCTCAAGAAAGAAAAGGAAGAAGAAGAAGTTTCCTTTTCTTTTTCTTTTGTGTTGAGATAAAATGAGAGAGTGAGATAGAATACAAGAGCTAACCACAACCATATGGCTTCCCTCTATCTCTCTCTACCTCTCATTTCAACTCACAAATCAATCAATAATGTGACACATGCACAAAGAAAGAGACCATGAGTCATCACTTGTGCATGTGTCACAATTAATGCCCCTAATCATGACTTTGAGCTCATTATTTCCATTTGTAAACATTAACCCAAATGTTTACAACAATAAAAAAATACGGCAACATCTAAAGTAAACTCGTGACGGATCACAAGGATACCCCTCACCTGTATATACATATCTGCATCCGCATTCCGACCGAATGCGAATGCGATGAGACTAAAGTAATCCAACAAATCTAATACTAGGATCCAGCTTAAACCAAAGCCCACTAGTATTATCCGCCCGATCATGATCCATGCACTACTGCACGTATATGATCGAACCCTGCTATATATCATACGGCCTCTACAACGTTTCGCCCGAAACTTGAGAAACTGTCTGTAGGGGACTCTAAAGACTCGTCAATACACTGGCTATGGATTTAACCACCAGCACGTCAGTGGTACTAGCCGTACGTAACGGGCTACCAGGTATTGACCAAAAGGGAGGTCGATGAGCGAACTCATCCTGACACCCTACTGAGCCTGTCAGTGACAATATCCGTACAGTCCGGTCCGTTCGTCTATGAGCATCGCATGTCGGGCCTAGGGGGTTGGTAAAAGTCAGACCCCCAAAAGCGGTACAAGTCGTGTCGAAGTGTGGCCCAGAACACCCTGAGATACTACTGGAATACCTACCAGTAAATCTCCTACCTTGTCCAAGGACTTCGTGTAATGGCTCTCCTAGACACAGCGCGATCTCACCCCCAATACCGGGAGAGACGAAACCCCTGCCGTGAAAGGTTCCTAGGCACCCTAAAGAGGTCTCATGAGGCATCGGACATGCCATTTCAAAATTTTTGGTGCCGAGAAACCCTAGACTACGGATCGTTGCTAGAATTTTAGGCGAAAAGAAAAGCTAGTTAACACTTAACTATAAGTATACGGAAATTACAACCTTTGAAGATCCGGATATCCACCTCCACGGCTCCACAACGAAGTCTCCTCGCTGTCCATCTTGAACCTTGGACTTTCGTGAAGGCTTCATCGGAGAAACGTGCAGAATAGGTCGTCGGCTTCGTGTCAAAGACGATCTACGTCGAGGTTGCACAAGCTCAAGCTCCGACTTCACAAAGTAGTGAAACTTGTGAAGAAAACACCCAAAACCACTTGGCAAGAGGTAGAGGATGAAGAAATAGGAGGTGGGTTCTCTTTAGATTTGGATTTCTCTCACTAAAACTCAAGTTGCCATTGGAGTAGCAAGCTTGAAGAAGAAGAAGAAGATGAAGAAGATGATCTAGTATTATGATAAGTCTTTTAAAATAAAAAGAAAAAGCAATACTTATCATAATTCTTACTAGGGTTAAGTGTAGAGAATATACCATGGTTAATGGATGGGTTAGGGTTAAGCATGATGATAAGAAAGGATAAGAAGTCAAAGCTTCATGAAGCTTCAACTAAAAGACAAAGAAAGCCACCATCCTTTTTAAATCATTTCCAAATAAATAAATGAAAAAATAAATAAATAAATAAATATGCAAAACCCTAATTATCATAATAACCATGGTTTAATTCTATTCACTTAACCATATGATCAAGTATCATCAAACATGATACAAAAAGTGCACAAAAGTATATCACATATACAATGTGCAATCCAAGTGAGAAAAATCCGTTTAAAGTGAACCAATATTAGTTAATGCAAAGTAATATGTCAAATATATATAATTATACATTAAATCATTAAATCAACATTTGATTCAATGATCCGGTCATGTCGCACATAACCGACTAGTATGCAATGTATCGATTTATCGAATCAATGATTCGATAACTAGGTCATATCGAATATAACCAATCGAAACATTTATCGCGAGAATGAAATGCGGTATCACATACACGCATTATTCTCGGTCCTGCACATATCTCATATGCGCTCCTATTTCGTTTCGCTTGAACCAGGAAACCTCTGTGTAGGACTCTAAAGACTCGTCAATACGCCGGTAGCAGATGATGATCATATCAAGCATCCACAAGCCGCAAGCGGTCTGCTAAACGTAACGGCCACCCGGGTATTGAGCGATCAGAAGATCGACGAGCTAGCCCGCTCAGACTCCTGCGAATCCGACCAGTAACACTTACCGTACAGTCCGGTCTCTTCGTCTAATATGTCGCATATCAAGTCTAGGGGTGGTAAACGTCAGACCCCAATAACCCGATAAGTCGTGCCGATGTGAGGCTCGTAACGGGTCGAGAAACTACTGGTAACACTTACCAGCAAATCTCTGATCAGCCCTGGCCAGGGACTTCCCTGTTACGGCCAATCGAGCACAGCGCAACATCAACTCCCAATACCGGGAGAGACGAAACCCCTCCTATCGCTCATTGCCTCCATGTGACTCGGGACTGTACCCAAAGACCACCGTTTTGCACGCCCTCATGGACGTGGTAAGGTGGAGATCAAAGCACAGTGGGAATCACACAAGACTCTATGACGATCTCGGGTCTACAGACTAACCTGTACAAGTGTCACCTGAGAACTGCCATCTGACGTGAGGTATAATACCATCTGGGAGTTCTCGGCGAGTCCGTCCAGTGTACCCAGTCTCCACTGAGCACCCGTATACCATCTCTGATGTCAAACACCAATGGATATGGGATCATCCATCGCCCATCACATGGGTCGAGAAGCGTATACGCTAGTCTACTCTGGTATATCGATGCCCCGTCTCGATACACCCACGACTAGGGACTTTGAAGGATGTACTTATGGACTACCATGTCCCCACTAGTATGATCTGCATCATAGTCCAGGTAGTCAAGTACACATCCTAAGGGCTTTACCAACATGTAACTACAAGACAGTATAAAGAGACTAGTGTACATGTTAAGATAAAGAGTAACCAGATAGCATACTATCATATCGAGCAAGAAAGTCATCTCTATATATGTCCAAGCATCCAATATAATATACAACATCTGTACAATACTGGCCTCTAGGGCATACATACAACTAACAATCTCCCACTTGCACTAGGGCCAGCTGCTGTAATATCGCATACCGAGCATCCCGAAGAGTCTCTCAAACTGTGTCTGGGGAATGGCCTTCGTGAGTGGATCCGCCGTGTTGTTCTTCGTGTCAACTCTCCTGACCTCGATCTCCCGGCGATCAACTATCTCCCGGATCAGGTGATACCGCCTCAGAATATGCCTGGATCGCTGATGGGACCTGGGTTCCTTGGCCAAAGCCACCGCTCCATTGTTATCGCAATACAAAGGTATTGGATGTTCAATGGATGGAACCACACCAAGTTCAGAAATGAACTTCTTGATCCAGACAGCTTCTTTAGCAGCATCGTTGGCAGCGATGTATTCAGCCTCCATCGTCGAGTCTGCCACGGTTTCCTGCTTGGAACTCTTCCAGCTAACCGCCCCTCCGTAAAGGGTAAAGACAAAGCCCGACTGCGACTTAGAGTCGTCCTTATCACTCTGGAAGCTCGAATCGGTAAAGGACTCCACTTGGAGCTCTCCGTTACCATACACCAAGAACATATCTCTAGTCCTTCGTAAGTACTTGAGAATGCTCTTCACAGCTGTCCAGTGACTCTCTCCAGGATCAGCTTAATACCTGCTCACTACACTTAGTGAGTATGCTACATCGGGTCTGGTACATAGCATCGCATACATGATAGAGCCTACTGCCGAAGCATAGGGTATCCCTTGCATGCGAGCTCTCTCCAAATCAGTCTTAGGAGACATCTCTTTGGAGAGAGTGACTCCAGAGATCGTGGGCAAGTTCCCACGCTTGGACTCTTCCATACTAAACTTCTTTAGTATGGTGTCAATGTACCTGGATTGGGACAATCCCAAAATCCGTTTGGATCTATCTCTATAGATCCTTATTCCCAATATGCAGGAGGCATCACCAAGATCTTTCATTGAGAATCTTTGTGATAAGAAGAGCTTGACCGATTGCAGCATAGGAATATCATTTCCTATCAAGAGTATGTCGTCCACGTACAATACGAGGAAGACAACCTTACTCTCTGCCACCTTCTTGTAGATACAAGGTTCATCTGGATTTTTGACGAAATCAAACTCTTTGATAACGACGTCAAAGCAGATGTTCCAACTCCGCGATGCTTGCTTTAATCCATAAATGGATTTAAGCAGCTTGCACACCTTCCCGTTGCTCCCACTATCTACGAAGCCCTCTGGCTGAGTCATGTACACGCACTCTTCTAAATCACCGTTTAGAAAGGCGGTCTTAACATCCATTTGCCAGATTTCGTAATCATGATATGCAGCGATGGCAAGCATGATCCGGATGGATTTAAGCATAGCCACTGGAGAAAAGGTCTCGTCATAGTCCACACCTGGTCTTTGACGAAAACCCTTTGCAACAAGTCTAGCTTTAAAAGTCTCCACTTTCCCATCTACACCAAGTTTCTTCTTGAAGATCCACTTGCTCCCAATGGGTTTTATCCCTTCAGGAGCAACTTCCAAAGTCCATACTTTGTTGGTGTACATGGAATCCATCTCAGACCGCATAGCATCCAGCCATTTCACTGAGTCCCCACTCGTGATGGCCTGCTCGAAGCTAGTTGGGTCATCATCCTCCATGATGCAATCCTCGCTCCCACCGTCCATGAGAAAACCGTAGTATCTCTCAGGTTGGCGAGGAACCCTACTAGATCGGCGGAGTGGCTGGGGTTCATCGGGAACTACGGAATCCTCTGGTTCAACCAAATCTTCTGTTGTAGTCTGTGTCGCTGGAACCTCTTCCAGTTCTACCTCAATGCCACTTATCTGTTTCATAAGAAAACTTTTTTCTAAGAAAGTGGCATGTCGAGAAACAAACACCTTTTGTTCCTCGGGGTGGTAGAAGATATACCCTTGTGAATTTTTGGGATATCCTACAAACTTACATAAGACAGATCTTGCCTCGAGTTTGTCCGGATTTTGTCTTTTGACATAGGCTGGACAACCCCATATCTTAATATAATTAAGATGTGGTCTCTTCCCTTTCCATATCTCATATGGAGTGGTAGGCACTGATTTGGTAGGAACTCTATTCAATAGGTCCATGGCTGTCTCAAACGCATGTCCCCAGAAGGAAATAGGTAACTCAGCTGTACTCATCATTGAGCGCACCATATCTATTAGGGTGCGGTTTCTCCGTTCGGATACACCGTTGTGCTGTGGTGTATATGGAGGAGTCAGCTGAGAGAGAATCCCATTCTCTTTTAGGAAGTCCAGGAATTCATTGCTTAAGTATTCTCCTCCTCGATCAGATCGTAGGATTTTAATACTTTTTCCGGTTTGGTTCTCAACTTCTTGTTTATATTCCCTAAATTTCTCAAAAGCTTCTGATTTGTGTTTCATCAGGAACACATACCCGAACCTAGAGAGATCGTCAGTGAATGTAATGAAGTACGAAGAACCATCCCTGGCATGTGTAGACATAGGACCGCATACATCACTATGTATAAGTCCCAAGAGTTCAGTAACTCTTTCTCCGTGTCCCGTAAACGGAGTCTTGGTCATCTTGCCTTTGAGACATGACTGGCAAATGTCATAAGATGAAAATTCAAACGGATTTAAATATCCATCTTTATGCAACTTAGCTAGTCGTGTCGCATTGATGTGACCCAGTCTACAATGCCACAAGAAGGATTCGTTGAGTTCAGAACTCTTCCTCTTGTGTGTGTTTGTTATGCTCAGAACTGTTGATTGATTTAGAACATAAATGCCATTGCATAACGTGCCTGATCCAACCAACTTTTGGTTACGGAAAATGTTCATAACATTGTCCTGTAATACAAAATTATATCCCTCTTTACTTAATAAAGAAACCGATATAATGTTGCATATCAGGTTCGGCATGTAATAGCATTCGTTCAGAACCGATGTATTACCAGTTGGTAATACAAGGTGATATTCCCCGACAGTCTTAGCTGCAACAATTGCACCATTTCCAACTCTAATGTCTTTATCACCTTCTCCAAGTTCTCTACCTTTCCTAAGCCCATGTAACTGATTACATATATGGGATCCTGACCCGGTATCCAATACCCAGGACGTAGAGCAAATGGAGAAACAGTTCTCAGTAACGAACACACCCGAAGAAAATGCATCAACATGTACTTTCTTCATTCGGGTGGCATGGGAATCCTGGCATTCCCCTATTTCCTGTTCATTCCTATAACTCTTATAAGAAAGAACGGAACCAACGTTCCCCAGCACAGTAAAACATGCGGGTTCGGTCAATACATCCATATTATTATCTTGATTAAGGCATGAACTGGTCGCTACCTGGAGAGAGAGAGAAGAAAACACTTTAGCGTATGCTCGTGCAAGATCAGATTGGTTATTATCTTATCTAATCAGGATGGCTCCCACTGCTTTTTATCAAATCTTCCTCCAAACCCTAAAAGGAAAAACTAGCCGGGATTAATTACACACTACAAGTTCGCCAATCTTTCAGCCAGGCCAGTGTCGGTACTTTGAGGGAGGTCCCCCGTGCTTTCGCACGAACCTAATTAATGTAAACCTCGTTTTCCCAGAGGCGTAACCTCGTTAACACCTTTCTAGACACCTACTTGATCAGCTAATTGCAATGTGTAAAACTCTCCCAGGAGTAACTCTTACTCGCAGCGGGTATCGGGATCCAACTATCTCATAGAAGGTATGCAATCTCATTGCAAATTTTAACACTTGAAATTCCCGATAATATTTTGCCCCTAGCGTGCTATGACCTTGACGCATGCCAAACAACCCATAGTCCGCTAGTCAAGTTCAACCCGTCATTTCCTGATTGAATTAAACCCACCCGCACGACCCTTGACGCATGCCAAACAATGCCGTGCGAATACCCTAATCCAATCTGCATCATATGCATAAGCAGATAAATACTAGTTAGCTACCGTACACTCCGCCTTGACCATGCCAAACAACCGCAGCACGAATACTAAATAGTACTTATCTGAAATGACGGAGGGCTATGCCAGGTTTTTCTGAAAACCATGAGCGTAATGAACTTGATATCGTTGTAGAATCAAATGAAGTTTTGAAATGGAGTGATTTTGAGGCTTTTCTAGTTTTGCTAAAGGAGTCACTCCCGGTGAAGGGATCTCGGTCCTTTCCTCGTCGAATGAGGTGCGGGATATATCATATATATCGCTGTGCAAAGCAAAAACCCAAAAGCAGTCAAAAGCAAACCGAGTGTGTAGCATCTTCCAGTTTATTGCTAAAGGAGTCACTCTCGGTGAAGGGATCTCGGTCCTTTCCTCATCGAATAAGGTGCAGGGTATATCATATATACCGCTATGCAAAACAAGAACTGTAGCTACCTGTTTTATTTAAAATCTGATTCTACAACATCTTAGGTTTCTTATCTTTCATTAATCACATTAATGAGGTCCCATCATTTAAATACCTAAACATCACAGATAGATATGACGTACACTTATGCCATCCGCTTTCGCCTCGATGTCCCCTCGTGCACCGTTAGGTTAGGTAACTAACGACAGAGCAGGGCAGGGCTAGCGCGGGTGTAAAACATAAATAACGTCTATATAATATATCATATATATCATATACTAAATCCATCACAGAATCGCATCACAGATATCGCAGCAGAATAAACATATGAAATATTGGATATACCAGGACGTCCGTGTTTTCAATACGAGCCAGTATAAAATACGGATTCCACGGTCGTGATGAATAGCCAATCCCACACCCCTAGACCCCTACGAGAGCGGCAAGCAACCCTGCCAATTCTAGGGTTAGGAGACCCGGACTCGACTCCTCGAGTTGGTCTCCCACTGGACCCCAGAACCCGGTTACTTGTGCTCCCCTCCTTGGGTCTATCCTAATGCGGAAAAGTAAATAATATACAAAAGGTGACATCTTCCGCTACCTGGAAGTGCCCCAAATAAAAGAATATTACATACAAGTTTTTACATGAATGAAAATAAAAAACACTCATCTCACATAAAAACCCCCGGCTATTCGAATACGACGATCCAATATAACATATCCAGCAACACATAACATCACATGTCATCAACGTAAGTAAGTATGCATACCCCAATTGTCTTTGACGTATAGCAACGAAACCGGCGATATGTACATACTACACTTACGGTCACAGAAAAGAAAGTGTAAAACTACAACAGTTGGAATCCGCAACTCCTTTAGACATCGCATGCCTAACAGATATAAATCCCGCATTTTAGTCTCATTATCGAAAACTCTTTTCAATATCATATGGGACTAAACTGCTAAATTTATAACATTCATCCAGTTATCTCATAACTGTTTGTGAATTCCAATTATTGTATCACATTCCAGATAAACAGATAATGTTAAACTTTCCGATCGAACAGTCGAATACCCAAGTTTTCCCGATACAGTCCAACACATGAAATAAGTCTAGCAACATTCAGTTCGTGCCTCAGTACCAACGGTCCAGCCGTAGAAAGGTCAAGCCAACGCCTCACATGTGGCACGCCGTACTGCCCCAAACCCGAAGGTTCAAAGGGCAGTTCAAGACGGTCACATAATCGAGTTAAGGTTTGTTGTCTTCTAGAGGGTCCATCGCGTTACTTGCACTACTTAGAACGTCGTTAAACTACGGAAAAATCCAACACTTGGAAATTTCCCGACAGGGGAAAAATTGGGTATTTATATCCGGTCGAACTTTTTAACATATTCTGGAAATTATCCGGAAATACACAAAGACGAAATTTGATAACCCGAACGAATAATTGAATCCCCAAAGCAACCCCAAAATACTCTTCTGTAGAGTCACAATAAAAATACCCAGAAAACATAATCTCTGAATTCATGAATTACTGTGGAAAAATAACCAGACAATGGGACAGTACGGCCGCGGAACCGCCACGCATGCATAGCTCGTGCCGCGGTTCCGCGGTGGAAAAGTTGAATCAGGCCCTCGAATTTCACAGTATTTCATATAAGACCCTGCATGATTTTCTGGACATTTTTAATTGACAAAAATCCAAAATTTCAGAAATTTTCCAGAGAGCACCTTGGAATTATAGTTTCGGGTTCGTTCGGACTTCAAACTCCATCGGGACTTCGCCTAAGGCTCTAGCTAGGCTCTGATACCAGTGAAAGGTTCCTAGGCACCCTAAAGAGGTCTCATGAGGCATCGGACATGCCATTTCAAAATTTTTGGTGCCGAGAAACCCTAGACTACGGATCGTTGCTAGAATTTTAGGCGAAAAGAAAAGCTAGTTAACACTTAACTATAAGTATACGGAAATTACAACCTTTGAAGATCCGGATATCCACCTCCACGGCTCCGCAACGAAGTCTCCTCGCTGTCCATCTTGAACCTTGGACTTTCGTGAAGGCTTCATCGGAGAAACGTGCGGAATAGGTCGTCGGCTTCGTGTCAAAGACGATCTACGTCGAGGTTGCACAAGCTCAAGCTCCGACTTCACAAAGTAGTGAAACTTGTGAAGAAAACACCCAAAACCACTTGGCAAGAGGTAGAGGATGAAGAAATAGGAGGTGGGTTCTCTTTAGATTTGGATTTCTCTCACTAAAACTCAAGTTGCCATTGGAGTAGCAAGCTTGAAGAAGAAGAAGAAGATGAAGAAGATGATCTAGTATTATGATAAGTCTTTTAAAATAAAAAGAAAAAGCAATACTTATCATAATTCTTACTAGGATTAAGTGTAGAGAATATACCATGGTTAATGGATGGGTTAGGGTTAAGCATGATGATAAGAAAGGATAAGAAGTCAAAGCTTCATGAAGCTTCAACTAAAATACAAAGAAAGCCACCATCCTTTTTAAATCATTTCCAAATAAATAAATGAAAAAATAAATAAATAAATAAATATGCAAAACCCTAATTATCATAATAACCATGGTTTAATTCTATTCACTTAACCATATGATCAAGTATCATCAAACATGATACAAAAAGTGCACAAAAGTATATCACATATACAATGTGCAATCCAAGTGAGAAAAATCCGTTTAAAGTGAACCAATACTAGTTAATGCAAAGTAATATATCAAATATATATAATTATACATTAAATCATTAAATCAACATTTGATTCAATGATCCGGTCATGTCGCACATAACCGACTAGTATGCAATGTATCGATTTATCGAATCAATGATTCGATAACTAGGTCATATCGAATATAACCAATCGAAACATTTATCGCGAGAATGAAATGCGGTATCACATACACGCATTATTCTCGGTCCTGCGCATATCTCATATGCGCTCCTATTTCGTTTCGCTTGAACCAGGAAACCTCTGTGTAGGACTCTAAAGACTCGTCAATACGCCGGTAGCAGATGATGACCATATCAAGCATCCACAAGCCGCAAGCGGTCTGCTAAACGTAACGGCCACCCGGGTATTGAGCGATCAGAAGATCGACGAGCTAGCCCGCTCAGACTCCTGCGAATCCGACCAGTAACACTTACCGTACAGTCCGGTCTCTTCGTCTGATATGTCGCATATCAAGTCTAGGGGTGGTAAACGTCAGACCCCAATAACCCGATAAGTCGTGCCGATGTGAGGCTCGTAACGGGTCGAGAAACTACTGGTAACACTTACCAGCAAATCTCTGATCAGCCCTGGCCAGGGACTTCCCTGTTACGGCCAATCGAGCACAGCGCAACATCAACTCCCAATACCGGGAGAGACGAAACCCCTCCTATCGCTCATTGCCTCCATGTGACTCGGGACTGTACCCAAAGACCACCGTTTTGCACGCCCTCATGGACGTGGTAAGGTGGAGATCAAAGCACAGTGGGAATCACACAAGACTCTATGACGATCTCGGGTCTACAGACTAACCTGTACAAGTGTCACCTGAGAACTGCCATCTGACGTGAGGTATAATACCATCTGGGAGTTCTCGGCGAGTCCGTCCAGTGTACCCAGTCTCCACTGAGCACCCGTATACCATCTCTGATGTCAAACACCAATGGATATGGGATCATCCATCGCCCATCACATGGGTCGAGAAGCGTATACGCTAGTCTACTCTGGTATATCGATGCCCCGTCTCGATACACCCACGACTAAGGACTTTGAAGGATGTACTTATGGACTACCATGTCCCCACTAGTATGATCTGCATCATAGTCCAGGTAGTCAAGTACACATCCTAAGGGCTTTACCAACATGTAACTACAAGACAGTATAAAGAGACTAGTGTACATGTTAAGATAAAGAGTAACCAGATAGCATACTATCATATCGAGCAAGAAAGTCATCTCTATATATGTCCAAGCATCCAATATAATATACAACATCTGTACAATACTGGCCTCTAGGGCATACATACAACTAACATGCCGATCCGCTCACTGCCTCCATGTGGCTCGGGACTGTACCCAACTAAAACCTATTTGCACGACTCCTTTGAACGTGGTAGGGTAGTATTCAAAGCACAGTAGGAACTCACACGAGACAAATGACGATCTCAGGTCGATGAACTAACCTGTACACATGTCACCAGGGAACTGCTATCTGACGTCAGGTATAATACCAACTAGCATGTTCCCGGGGAGTCCTGTCCGGTGTACTCATAACCCAATGAGCACATGTATACATCTTAGGTGATCCAACTGACATCAATGGCTTGTGAGACCGTCCACCGCCCCTCGTCGGAGTATCGACTGTATACACTAGTCTACTAATGGAGTATCGATGCCCAGTCTCGAAACTCCCACGACTAGGGACCACTTTAAGGATGTGCTTATAGACTACCCAATTCTCACGTATATGATCGCCATCATACTGCTGGTAGTCAAGCAAGAATCCTAAGGGCTCTATCAATGTGTAATAGTGACCTGTAAGGTCACCTAAAGCTGTACGCGATGATAAAGATAAACCAGATAGCATACTATCATCTTGAGTAAGATTGTCCTACCGGTATAGGTCCTCCCTCAATCATTGCAATCACGTGCCTGTGATCCAATAATTGACTCTGAGGGCACTATATCCAACAGTGGTGACACCAAAGATCGTATACGGGTGCTCAGTGGAGACTGGGTATACTGAACGGACTCGCCGAGAACTCCTATGTGGTATTATATCTATCGTCGGATAGCAGTTCTCAGGTGACACTGGTACAGGTTAGTCTGTAGACCTGAGATCGTCATAGAGTCTTGTGTGTCTCCCACTGTACTTTGATCTCCACCCTTCCACGGCTCTACTGAGTCGTGCAATGGTGGATTTTGGGTACAGTCCCGAGGCACATGGAGGTAATGAGTGATAGGAGGGGTTTCGTCTCTCCCGGTATTGGGGGTTGAAGTTGCACCATGTATGATTGGCTATAACAGGAAGTCCCTGGCCAGGGCTGCTGAGATTTACTGATAAGTGTTATCAGTAGTTTCTCGAACTATTATGAGCCATATACCGACATGACTTATCTGAGTTATTGGGGTCGACGATACCACCCCTAGACCTGATATGCAGCATATTTAACGAAGAGACCGGACTGTACGGTAAGTGTTTCCAGTTGGCTCGACAGGAGTTTAAGCAGGTTTGCTTGTGTTTCTTCTGATCGCTCAATACCTAGGAGCCGTTACGTACTGCTGGTGCCACTGACGGTTTATGGGCATGTGATGTGATCACTGCCTACTGCGAGCATATTGACGAGTCTTAGAATCCCACAAAGGAGTCTCCTAGCTCAGGCGAAATGATTTGGGGTGCATATGTGATATGCGCAGGAGCTCGATTAAATGCGTGTATTGGATACCGTATTTTATTCGGGCGTTTTCTATTGGACGGGTCGTATGTGATATGACCGGGTTATTAAATCAAGTGTTGATTTAATATTAAGTCCATTAGCTCATTTATTAAAACCTATTTCTTATGATGCATGCATGAGTGTATGTATATGTTGATATGGATGCACACATGCAAGCATACATGTATCATGGTTGATGATACATTGGTGGTGGCAATGCAAGACTCACATGGTAACAATTTTTAGATATTTTGTTTATTTAAGAAAAGCAAAATGGGATTAAAATCATGGTTGACTATTCAACTCTCTTGAGTTGACAAAGTCAATGGTTTCTTTTGCCCATGGTTTTGCTTAAACTCAAGTTACAAAATATCTAGATATTTTGTAACCATGGTTTGGCATGACAACACCCTCTTACTCTCTTGAGTTTAGGGATGGTTATCATATTATTCTCATGAGTTTGTTATGTGCCATTTCCTTCTTCCTCTCTCTCCTCAAAGCTCACTAAGGTTTCAAAAGAAAGAGAAAGGATTAAAAAGAAAAGGTTTTTAATTGAGATCCAAACCCAAATCACCATTCCACTTTAGTTTAGCCCACTAGATTGGAGTGTTTGCTTCTTCTTCTTCCTTGATCAAGAGAAGCTTAGAGCTTGGTGCAAAGAGACTTCGTGGTGGATCATCGTGGACTCGGAAGGACACAAGCCAACCGGTTCAAACCTCAATCGATCCAAGGAGTCTAGGAGGAGGTCTACAAAGGTTGTATTCTCTCCCACTTAGTGTTAGACACCTGTAGTATATGATACTATCATGTTGTTACTCTATCTTTCTAGTTTGATTCATGGTTGGAATTGTTTAGCACCCTCTAAAATTTTTGTTATAGCATGTTTGATGCAACCCTAAACCTTGTATGGTGCTATAGAATCCTTACAGGATCATCGTGCAAAGCCGTAAGGTTCTTGCGCCAGCAGAAATATCTTTAGAGGATTCAACAGAGCCATCTGAAGGAGAAGAAACGACCAAACAAGCAGCCCTCCAAATAGAGGATGAGGAAAAGGTCAAGGATCGGAGGGAAGTCTACGTAGATTACTTTAAATCCTAACAAACGTCCAAAAATGCGTCGTTTAGACATCAGCTCATGAAACGAGCTCTATCTTTTCCCTTTGTCAATGATACTCTATACAAGAGATCGTTCGACTGCCTGTGGTTAAGATGCCCGGGACCAGAAGAAGCGAACAGAGTCGTCCAAGAAACCCATGACGGACTCTGCGGTTCTCATCAAGCAGGGCCAAAGATGAAGCTGAAAATCAAAAGAATGGGTTACTATTGGCCCACGATGATTCAGGACTGCCTCGAATACGCGAAGCAGTGTCACTCGTGCCAAATTCATGGGGACTTCATTCACCAGCATCCAAATACGCTACACCCAATAGTAGCTAGCTGGCCGTTCGAAATGTGGGGAACCGATATAATTGGACCAATTGAACCGGTATCATCCAAAGGACATCGGTTCATACTGGCACTACTTTTCTAAGTGGGAAGAAGCAATATCACTAAGAGAGGTGAAGACGGAGAATATCCTACATTTCTTCAGGACACATGTCATCTACCGGTTCGGCACTCCGCGACGGATAATCTCGGATAATGGGCCAGCCTACAGAAGCCATAAAATCAGCCGCTTCGCAGAACAGCATAAAATAGACTAGAGATACTCTTCCGTCTATAATTCTCGTGCTAACGGTCTAGCTGAAGCTTTCAACAAGACCTTGACAAAGATTATTAAGAAAACGACGTCCAGAAACAAAAAAAGACTAGCACTAAAGGCTTCACGAAGCTCTCTGGGCGTACCGAACGACGTTCGAAATGGCCACGATACGACACCATACGCGTTAGTGTTCGGCACGGAAGCAGTGGTTCCCCTAGAAATAGAACTCCCTTCTCTTCGAATTGCGGTTCGATACGAGCTGACGGATGAAGAAAACACTCATCTCCGGCTTGAAGAGCTCAACGCCCTCGATGAAACTCGCCTTATAGTGCAGCAAAACCTAGAAGCTTATAAGGCAAGGATGACACGGTCATATGAAAAACTGACCAGGCCGAGAACATCCCGCCAAGGTGAACTCGTGCTCAAAAGACCTATGATCCCCAACCGTGCAAAACGGAGGAAATTCGAGCCGAACTATGAAGGCCTGTACATCATAGACAAAGTGTATCAAGGTGGAGCCTACCTGCTCATGGATATGCATGGCGAAAGACCCTTCCGGCCAATAAATGGTCGATTCCTCAAAAAATACTACGCCTAACGGGTTACGACCTAGGTCAATGATAGACGACGACGTTTGTGTCCGCTCGCTATCTTCCTGAGTCAGAACCCTAAAAGTAGTATCCAAAAGATCATTCGCCTACAAAATAGCGATAATGGACCGAGACGTCCCTAAACTAATGCTCATCCCCGAAATGGGAATGAAGGACCGAGATGTATTTAAACCAAATCCTCGCCTCAAACACGGCGACAACGGACCGAGAAGTCCTTAAACTAAAACTTTGCCACAAACAGCAACAACGGACCGAGATGTCCCTAAACTAACAATGGACCAAAAAGTATTTAAACTAATTACTCGCCTAAAATATGGCGATACTGGACCGAAAAGTCCCTAAACTAGAGATTCCGCCTCAAATATAGCGACAACGGACCGAGATATCTTTTAAACTAAAACTTCGCCTCAAACATGGCACATCGTCCCAAATACGACGATATCCACCCGTGAGATCTAGATTGCAACCGGAGCCTCAACGACGAAGGTTGCAACTCAAGTCCTATCGGCTACGCAGCTACTCCAGTGGTGAAGTCACCCCAAGCCCCACCGGCAAGCAGATGGGTCAAAAAAGGGTACGTCCACAAGCAAAATGGGCACGGATGAAAACTCGAAAGGGCACCATGAGTAAAAACAGCAGGACTACCAACGAGCTTGTGAATGGACTACCGACGAGCTTGTGAAAACCCGAAAGGGCGCGATCTCTTTAAAAAAAAGTACGTCTACAAGCAAAATGAGCACGGATGAAAACCCGAAAGAGTGCCGTGAGTAAAAACAGTAGGACTACCGGCGAGCTTGTGAAAACCCGAAATGGCGCAATCTTGTTAAAATAAACACACTTACGAGATCCTCATGACTCGTAAGGAGAATTTCCCCCATGAGACCCTCACGGCTCACGGGATTCAAAAGCCTTGAGCTACAGGGACCTGAACCTATTCTTAATCTATTACATTCCCTAAATTGCCCTACAGGTGGTCAAATACTGACCCTTGTATACAATCCACGGGTAAAAATAAATATAGCCCTCACCTAGTTCCACCAATGGCGCGAAATGTCCCCATATGGTGAACGACACTTGTAAGTCCCCTCGAATTATAAGGAGAAAACACTCTTGTGAGATCCTTACGACTTGCAAGGGAAAATACCATTTAGGAGTCCTCACGACTTCTAAGGAAAACTTACACCTAAGAGATCCTCTCGACTCGTAGGGAGAAACAACTTTATGAGACCGTTATGGCTCATAAAGTCAAAAAGCATTAGTCGACAGGATCCTAACCCTGTTTGCTAAGCCACCTTTGTTCGGATCGATAAAGGCAAATGATGATTCGCTCCTGGCAATATTCCAGTCGCAGCGATGATGATGCCAAAATCGGTATCAGGACCCAATTTCCTGACTCCCAACAAAATCAGTCAGCAAGCAAAAGAATATGCATATGAAATAGCCGAAATGGGGCAACTCGCAATAAAAATCAGCGAGCAGAAAATATATGCATACGAAACAGCCAAAATGATTGGGCAACTCGCAAAAAAAACAGCGAGTAAAAACAAAAAATACATAGCCGAAATGTTTAGGCAACTCGCAATAAAAAACAGCGAGTAAAAACAAAAAATACATAACCGAAATGTTTGGGCAACTCGCAATTAAAAAGCAGCGAGTAAAAAAAACAAAAAACACATAGCCGAAATGATTGGGCACCGCGAAAAATAGCCGAAATGATTGGGCAATCACAACTTTCGCGATATGAAAAGCTGAAAAGATAGAGCATCGCGAAAATAAAAAAAATGATGAAATGAAATGATGAAATTTCCTTTGCCCTGCAGGTGAGTTCACACCGACCCCTGTATACAATCCATGGGCACAAATGTAAAGGGAACCATATTTTCCCACCAGGCTCCGTTAAAGGGAGGGTGAGATTTCGACGGCAACATCTACAGCCTAGAGATCACTTCGGCGTTCCTTCTCATTCCATCAAGGTACAGACGCAACGTCAACAAAAGCTCCAACGAGCCAAATCAAAATGGAGCAATGGAAAACTCCTAGCTCCAAGTCTTGACGGTTCATATACAACCTAAAGACTACTCCGGCGTTCTTTCTCGTTCCATCAGGGTGCAGACACGACGTCAACAAAAGATCCAACGAGCCAAATCAAAATGGATCAATGGAAAACTCTTAGCTCCGAGTCTTGACGGTTCATATACAACCTAAAGATTACTCCGGCGTTCCTTCTCATTCCATCAGGATGAAAACGCGACGTCAACAAAAGCTCCAACGAGCCAAATAAAAATGGAGCCATGGCAAATTCCTAGCTCCAAGTCTTGACGGTTTATATACAACCTAAAGACTACCCCGGTGTTCCTTCTCATTCCATCAGGGTGCAGACGCGACGTCAACAAAGGCTCTAAGGAGACAAATCAAAATGGAGCCATGGCAAATTCCTAGCTCCAAGTCCTGACGATTCATACACAACATAAAGACTACCCCGACGTTCCTTCTCATGCCAGCAGGATGCATATGTGATGTCAACAAAAGCTCCAACGAGCCAAATCAAAATGGAGCCATGGCAAATTCCTAGCTCCAAGTCTTGACGGTTCATATACAACCTACAGACTACCCCGACGTTCCTTCTCAATCCATCAGGGTGCAAACACGACGTCAACAAAAGCTCCAACAAGCCAAATTAAATTGGAGAAAAGGTATATTCCTAGCTCCGGACTTCAACTGCAATACATACAGTATAGAGGTCCTACAGATGTCTACCCTATTTCAGCAAAGAAAAGGCACGGCATCGTCAAACAAAAATGAAGCAACGGCATATTCCAATCTTCGGTTCTCGACGGCAACTCATATAAAGCCTAAAGAACTATCGGAGATCACCCCACACCAGCGCGGAGTGGTTATGACTCATTGGGGCTACAAATTGAGCCTAACCTCAAGTAAAAAGCAACATGGCAAATTCCTAACGCTTTCTCTTCTGACGGTAATATATCCTAAGGAGATTACTTGAAGACGTCTTGTCCAGCCCCCGAAGGGATCAGAGACACGACAGTTGCGGGGTTACTTGAACAACAACTTAAAGACTGTATATCGAGGAATACATCAACCAACACGACGGTACCATGGAAAAACCCTAGTAACACAAAACCTAACGGACTTCTGTCGCAAAGAACATGGGTTATCTATATATAATGTTAGGATAAGTTTGCCTATAAACCCAAAGGAGGTAAACTAAATAAACTCTAAAATGAGTACATAAACTAGAAACTCCGAAACGAGTGAATAAACTACAAACTCCGAAATGAGTACATAAACTAGAAACTCTGAAACGAGTGAATAAACTAAAAACTCCGAAATGAGCACCATAAACTAGAAACTCCGAAACGAGTGAATAAACTACAAACTCCAAGATGAGTGCATAAATTACTTTACATCAAGTCAAGGCAGAGAGGCGCAAGTATGAAATGAAATATGTCTTTTATTCATAAATCAAAATGAATACAAGATACAAAAGAACAAAAGGAGAAAATACACAATGACCAAAATTTCTAAGCTGGTGGGTGGTTCAATAAGCCAGCAAGTTCATCATTTTTCCGCTGGACTTCCGCTTCAAGATCTATCAATGCCGCAAGCTGAGTCCCTGCCTGTGCCTGTTGGTTCTGGTATAAAGAAAATCGGCCTTCAAGCTCTTTCTCGGCAGTCTTATGGGTTTCAACCATCTCATGTGTAAAAATAACGGTTTTATCAAGAGCCACTATATCCGTAATGGACTCCTGAAGAACTCGCCAAATTTCATAAGCACGAGTAGTCTTGGCGGTGAGTTGGGCTTGAAGTTCCCATAAAGCTTTCGAAGCCAGCTCCATTGCCGGAAACTTTCGATTGAGCATTTTCTCACATGACTGGAGATTGGCTGAACATCGGCCGATCCATCCACGCAGGCTGGCCTTTACAACCAGGATGTCGGAAGGAAGGCGTACGCATTCAACCCCATATAAGGACACCTCAACTTGACGACGGTACTCGACCCAAGTACGCTTGCCTCGTCATGATAGGTGGAATGAACAGGAAAAAAAAAACATTGGCTTCAACAGCGAATTCTTCGGCCGTGATGGAAGTACCAGCACGAAGATCTTCAATAAGAGTTGCCAGTGAATGAATGCTTTGTTTCACCATTCTCTCAGACACGCGTCGGGCATAAGGGCCTGATGGCATGGAAATCCGGGATTCTAATGGGATCAGGAATGGCAAAGCTGTAGGCATACATGTATGATTAGTTGCCTTTTCGAACATAGAACAAGTAAAAGAGCGCCAATGCTAAAGCGTCACTTACTCACGGAAGGCAGATTCGAGAGATCCCCAGGTCCATCAAAAACTTCAACTTCGTCGTCAGCTTCTAAGACTGTGGTTTAAATAAAGTGCACATCATCATCATTATGAAAATATAAAATGAAAAGGCAAAAGAATACCAACCCTGTCAAGAAGAAAGGACTATGCTCTGTGGAGGTATCGCTTGCGGGGCCGCCATATCAAGTAAACGCTGGAAGGTTTTTTCGGAGAAAGATCCACAATAGAGTATTAGTATATATGCCCTAGATGCCATTATTGTATCATAATAGTTTGTATATTATTTAATGGAAGCTTAGGATATTCACAGTTGTATTGACAGTCTTGCTCAAAATAGTAGTATGCTACTTGGTTTGTTCCTACTACAATATTGCATGTGTTTCTTTTAGCATATCGCTTATACATATTAGTAGAGCCCTTAGGATCTATGCTTGATTACCAGCGTTGTGATGGCAGTCACACTAGTGGGGGCTGGGTAATCTACAAGCACATCCTTATACAGATCCCTAGTCGCAGGATTATCAATAAAGGGCATCGATACTCCAGAATAGACTAGTGTATACGCTTCTCTTCCCAGGAGGGAAGATGGTCTGTCCCACAGCCATCAGTACGTCATACTGGAGATAGTATGCAGGTGCTCATTAGGTTATGAGTTACACTGGACAGACTCATTGGGAACTGCTGGTTGGTAATATATTTATCGTCAGATAGAAGTTCCCAGGTGACATGAGTACAGCTTAGTCCGTTGACTTGACACTGCTGCTTCGCCTCAAGTGTGTTCCCACTGTTCTTAGATTACTACCCTACCATGGCTCTGTTAGTTATATGTATGCCCTAGAGGCCATTACTGTACATAGGATGTATATTGTAGTGGATGCTTGGACATATATAGGGAGGACTTTCTTGCTCGACATGATAGTATGCTATCTGGTTACTCTTTACCTTAACGTGCATACTGGATGTCTCTCTGTTACATGTTGGTAAAGCCCTTAGGATGAGTACTTGACTACCTAGACTATGATGCGGATCATACTAGTGGGGACATGGTAGTCCATAAGTACATCCTTCAAGGTCCCTAGTCGTGGGTGTATCGAGACGGGGCATCGATATACCAGAGTAGACTAGCGTATACCTTCTCGACTCATACAGATGGGCGATGGATGATCCCATATCCATTGGTGTTTGACATCAGAGATGATATAAGGGTGCTCAGTGGAGACTGGGTACACTGGACGGACTCGCCGAGAACTCCCAGATGGTATTATACCTCACGTCAGATGGCAGTTCTCTGGTGACACTGGTACAGGTTAGTCTGTAGACCCGAGATCGTCATAGAGTCTTGTGTGATTCCCACTGTGCTTTGATTTCCACCTTACCACGTCCAAGAGGGCGTGCAAAACGGTGGCTTTTGGGTACAGTCCCGAATCACATGGAGGCAATGAGCGATAGGAGGGGATTCGTCTCTCCCGGTATAGGGAGTTGATGTTGCGCAGTGTTCGAATGGCTATAACTGGAAATCCCTGGCCAGGGTTGCTGAGATTTACTGGTAAGTGTTACCAGTAGTTTCTCGAACTGTTATAGACCTCATATCGACACGACTTATCGAGTTATTGGGGTCTGACGTTTACCACCCCTAGGCGAGATATGCGACATATCAGACGATCAGACCGGACTGTACGGTAAGTGTTACTGGTTGGATTCACAGGAGTATGAGCGGGCTTGCTCGTCGATCTTCTGATCGCTCATTACCCGGGTGGCCGTTACGTTTAGCAGACCGCTTGCGGCTTGTGGGTGTTTGATATGATCATCACCTGCTACCGGCGTATTGACGAGTCTTTAGAGTCCTACACAGAGGTTTCCTGGCTCAAGCAAAACGAAATAGGAGCGCATATGAGATATGTGTGGGACCGAGAATAATGCGTGTATGTGATACCGTATTCTATTCTCGTGATGAATGTATCGAATGGTTGTATGCGATATAACCTAGTTATCGATTCAAGGATTGATTCGATAAGCCGATACATTGGATATTAGTCGGTTATATGAGATATGACCGGATCGTTAAATCAAGTGTTGATTTAATGATTTAATGCATAATTATATATTTGATATATTACTTTGCATTAACTAGTATTGGTTCACTTTAAATGGATTTTCTCACTTGAAGTGCACATTGTATATGTGATATACTTTTGTACACTTGTTTGTATCATGTTTGATGATACATGCATGTTTGTGTGTATGTTTAGTTTAAACCTTGGTTAAGTAAATGGTTAGGGTTTTGTTTAATTTATTTATTCATTTATTTCATTTTGGCAAGAAATAAAACGGTTGCTACTTTTGTTTTACATTGAAACTTCATGAAGCTTTGAAGCTTTGACCATTTTGTCTCTTAGCCTTAACCTAACCATTAAACCTAACCTTAGTTTACTCTCTACACATAACCATGGTTGCAATATGATACTTATCATATTATTTTCTATTTTTTGAAAATACTAATGGACTTATCATATTCTTTCTCTTCTTCTTCTTCTTCTTCTTCTTCTTAAAGAAGAAAAGCTTGCAACCATCAATGGTGACTTGATGAAATGAGTGAGAAATCCAATTCTAAAGTGAACCCACTTCCTATTTCTTCATCCTCTACCTCTTTCCAAGTAGTATAGGGTGTTTTCTTCACAAGTTTCATGACTTGGTGAAGTTGGAGCTTGATCTTGTGATGCCTCGACGTAGATCATCTTCGGCATCGTAGTCGATGACCTAGCCCGCCCTTTCTCCGATGAAGCCGACGCTAGAGCCCGGGATCCGATGATCGCAGCGAGGAGACATCATCACGGAGCTATGGAGGTGGAGCACCGGATCTACAAAGGTTGTATTTCCGTTCACTTCTTAGTTAAGTAGTTAACTAGTTGCTAGTTTCGCCTAAAATTCTAGTCAACGATCGCATTAGGGTTTCTCGGCACTTGTAAAATTCGAAATTGGCATGGTTGATGCCTTGTGAGACCTTATTAGTGTGCCTAGGAACCCTACAGTGGTATCAGAGCCTAGCTAGAGCCTTAGGCGATGGGTAGACGAAGTTTGAAGTCCGTACGAACCCGAAACCCTAATACAATAGCCTTCTCTGTACTTTTTTTAAAACTGTGCATTTTTCCACATTAAAAATATGCAGAAAAATCAGCAGGCTTTTTAATGGATTACTGTGAAGCACGTGAGTATGATTCCTCCAAGGTGCCGCGGAAACGCGGCACGAGCATGGCTCGTGCGGCGGTTCCACGGCCATTTTGTCTCTTCTTCACTTAAATTGTGCACAGTAATTCCTATGTTTCAGTTCTGGTTTTCCTGGGAATTTTTAATCTGAACTCAAGAGTTGAGTTTTCTGGGATGTACTGGGAGTTCGTAGATTCGATCGGATTATCAGACTTTGTCTATCTGTCTTTCCGGGTAATTTTAGAATATGTTAAAAAAGTTCGACCGGATATAAATACCCATTTTTTCCCCTGTCGGGAAATTTCCAAGTGTTGGATCTTTCCGTGGTTTAATAACGTTCCAAGTAGTGCAAGTAACACGATGGTCCCTCTAGAAGACAACAAACCTTAACTCGATTATGTGACTGTCTTGAACTGCCCTTTGAACCTTAGGGTTTGGGGCAGTACGGCGTGCCACATGTGAAGCGTTGGCTTGACCCTTCTACGGCTGGACCGTTGGTACTAAGGCATGAACTGAATGTTTTTAGACTTATTTCATGTGTTGAGCTGTATCGGGAAAACTTGGGTGTTCGAATGTTCGATCGGAAAGTTTAACATTTTCTGTTTATCCGGAATGTGATACAATAATTGGAATTCACAAGAAGTTATGAGATAACTGAATGAATGTTATAAACATAACAATTTAGTCTCACTTGATCGGTTGCCACGGAATTTTGATGCGATCAAAAGTCTGTCGCAATCACGTAGCGTACGCGGATACTCGCCGGATAAACTTAATAGACAGCCTCACCCCATAGCCCCGACCAAGTGACTGTAGGAGAACCCCGTCGCCGAAAGCATCCGTCCGGGTGCTCGCGGCAGCGGTGTTCCGCCTTGGTGCACTTTGTCGACGGTATTAGGGGTGCGGCCGTCCACTAAAGTTTGCGACGAGCATTCGATCTGGATGCCGGGAATCTTGTTGAATTGCCCGACTTTGTATTGAAAAGTGTTTTCGATTTTGAGACTAAAATGCGGGGTTTATAATTGTTAGGCATGCGATGTCTAAGGAATTCATTTGATTAGGCTTGCGATGTCTATGGAGGTTGCGGATTCCAACTGTTGTAGTTTTACACTTTCTTTTCTGTGACCGTAAGTGTAATATGTGATATCGCCGGTTTCATTGCTATATGTCAACGACAATTGGGATGTGTATATTTACTTACGTTGATGACATGTGATGTTATGTGTTGCTGGATATGTTATATTGGATAGTCGTGTTTGAATAGCCGGGGGTTTTATGTGAGATGAGTGTTTTTCATGTTCATTCATGTAAAAAAAACTTGTATGTAATATTCTTTTATTGGGGCACTTCTAGGTTGCGGAAGTTGTCACCGTTTGTATATTATTTACTTTTTCGCACTAGGATAGACCCAAGGAGGAGGGCACAAGTAACCGGGTTCTGGAGTCCAGTGGGAGACCAACTCGAGGAGTCGAGTCCGAGTCTCCTAACTCTAGAATTGGTAGGGTTGCTTGCCGCTCTCGTAGGGGTCTAGGGGTGTGGGTTTGGCTATTCATCGCGACCGTGGAATCCGTGTTTTATACTGGCTCGTATTGAAAACACGGACGTCCTAGTATATCCAATATTTCATATGTTTCTTCTGCTGCGTTATCTGTGATGTGATCATGTAATTTGTTCTGTGATAGATACAGTATATAGTATATATGATATATTATATAGGCGTTACTTATGTTTTACACCCGCGCTAGCCCTGCCCCGCTCTGCCATTAGTTACCTAACCTAACGGTGCACGAGGGGACATCGAGGCGAATGCGGATGGCATAAGTGTACGTCATATTTATCTGTGATGTTTAGGTACATAAATGATGGGACTTCATTAATATGATTAATGAAAGTAAAAGAAACCTAAAGATGTTGTAGAATCGAATTTCAAAATAAAACAGGTAGCTACAGTTCTTGCTTTGCACAGTGATGTATATGATATATCCCGCACCTTATTCGATAAGGAAAGGACCGAGATCCCTTCACCGGGAGTGACTCCTTTAACAATAACTGGCAGATGCTACACACTCGGTTTGTCTTTTGATTGCTTGTAAGAGTTTTTGCTTTGCACAGTGATATATATGATATATCCCGCACCTCATTCGACAAGGAAAGGACCGACGATCCCTTCACCGGGAGTGACTCCTTTAGCAAAACTAGAAAAGCCTCAAAAACACTCCATTTCAAAATTCATTTGATCCTACAACGATATCAAGTTCATTACGCAATAGGTTTTCAGAAAAACCTGTCGTAGCCCTCCGTCATTTCAGATAAGTCCTGCTTAGTATTCGTGCTGCGTTTGTTGACCTTGTCAAGGCGCAGTGTGCGGTAGCTAACCAGTATTTATCTGCTTATGCATATGATGCAGATTGGGTTAGGGTAGTCGTGCGGCCTTGTTGACCTTGTCAAGGGTCGTGCGGGTGGGTTTGATTCAATCAAGAAATGACGGGTTGAACATGACTTGCGGTCTATGGTTTGTTAACCTTGTCAAGGTCATAGATCGTTCGGGGCAAAATTATCGGGAATTTCAAGTTTTGAAATTTGCAATGAGATTGCATACCTTCTATGAGATAGTTGGATCCCGATACCCGCTGCGAGTAAGAGTTACTCCTGGGAGAGTTTTACACATTACAATTAGCCAATCAAGTAGGTGTCTAGAAAGGTGTCAACGGGGTTACGCCTCTGGGAAAATGAGGTTTACATTAATTAAGTTCGTGCGAAAGCATGGGGGACCTCCCTCAAAGTACCGACACTGGCCTGGCTGAAAGATTGGCGAACTTGTAGCGTGTAATTAATCCCGGCTAGTCTTTCCTTTTAGGGTTTGAAGGAAGATTTGATAAAAACAGTGGGAGCCATCCTGATTAGATAAAATATATAACCAATCTGATCTTGCAAGAGCGCACGCAGAGTGTTTTCTTCTCTCTCTCTCCTGGTAGCGACCATATCACGCCTTAATCAAGATAATAAAACGGATATATTGACTGAACCCGCTTGTTATACTGAGCTGGGGAACGTTGGTCCCGCTCCAACTTATAAATGTTATAAGACAGAGCAGGAAATTGGGGAATACCAGATTTCCCGTGCCACCCAAACGAAGAAAGTACATGATGATGCATCTTCTTCGGGTGTGTTCATTACAAAGAACTGTTTCTCAGTATCCTCTGCGTCCTGGGTATTTGATACCGGATCAGGATCCCAGATATGTAATCTGTTACATAGGGCTACAGAAAGGTAGAAAACTGAGAACGGGTGATAAGTTTCATGAGGCAGAAAACGGTGCAAGTGTTGCAGCCAGGTCTGTTGGTCACTATCACCCTGTATTACCTGAATACATTGATTCTGAACAAATGTTATTAGATACCGAACCTGATATACAAAATCATATCTGTCTCTTTATTAGTGAAGAAACGATATAATTTTGTATTGTTGGATAATGTTTTGAACATTTCCTAAATCAAAAGTTGATCGGTTCAGGCACGTTATCTAAAAGCATTGACGTTCTAAATCAAACTACAGTTCTTAGAATATGGAACACACACAAGAGGAAGAGTTCAGAAATGAACGGATCCTTCTTGAGGTATTGTAGACTAGGTCATATCAATGCGACCTGACTAGCTGGAGTTACATAAAAATTCATATTTAAATTAGTTTGAATTTACATCTTGTGAAACTCGCCAGTCATGTCACAAAGATAAGATGACCATAGCTCTGTTTATTGGAAACAGAGAAAGAGTTAGTGAAATTTTGGGATGATACATGTTGATGTATGTAGGTCCCCTGTCTACACATGCCAAGACCGGTTCTTTGTACTTCATTACATTCTCTGATAATCTCTCAAGATTCAGACATATGTTCCTGTTGAAACACAAGTCCGAACCTTTTGAGATATTCACAGAATATGATTTAGAAGTAGAGAACCAAAATACGGGTATAAGTATTATGTCTTATGATGAGATCAGGGAGGAGAATACTTGTGCATGGAATTCCTGGACTATTCTAAAGGAGAATGAGATTCTCTCTCAGCATTACTCCTCCGTATACACCATAGCACGATAGTATATCGGGGCGGAGCAATCACACCCTATATGATATGGTGTGCTCTATGATGAGTACTACTAAGTTACCTTTTTTTTCCTATTGGGAGTTATGCACTTATGAAGTTGCATACCTATTGAATAGGGTTCGAATCAAATCTGTGCCTACCATTCCATATAAGATATGGTATGGGAAGAACCCATCTCTTAAGATAGTTAAGATTTGGGGTTGTCCGGCTTATGTCTAAAAGCAAAATCCGGACAAGATCGAGGCAAGGTCTGTTATGTAGAACTGGAAATGTTCCAGCTATACAAACTGCAGCTGATGATTTGGTAGAACCGAAGGATTCAATAGTAACCAACGAACCTCAGCCTCTCCGCCGATCTAGTAGGGTTCCTCACCCACCTGAGAGATACCTTGGTTTCTCTATGACAGTGGGAGCGAGGATTGCATCGTAAGATGATGACCCAACTAGTTTCGAGCTGGCCATCAGGAGTGGGACTCTGTAAGAATGGCTGGATGCTTAGCGATCTGAGATGGAATCCTTATACACCAACAAAGTATGAACTTTGGTTGCTATATATGAAGGGTTAAATCCCCATCAGGAGCAAGTATATCTTGAGAAGATTACTTGGTGTACATGGAAAAGTTGAGACTTTCAAAGCTAGACTTGTTAAAGGTTTTCGTCATCGACCAGGCGTGGATAATGATGAAACCTTTTCCTATGGCTATGCTTAAGTCCATCCGGATCCTACTTGCCACGGCTACATACCATGACTACGATCTCTGGCGGTTGGGTGCCATGACTGCTTTTCTAAATCATGATTTAGAAGATAGAGTCTATAAGTACACAGTCAGAGGGCTTCGTAAATAGTGGGAGCAGCGGAAACGTGTACAAGATGCTTTATAGGATAAAGCAGGCATCGCGGAGTTGGAACGTCTGTTTTGATGTGTTAGTCAAAGAGTTTGACATCATCAAAATGGTAGATGAACCTTGTATAAACAAAAGGGTAGTATGGAGTATGGTGGTGATCCTCGTAGAGTACGTGGATGACATACTCTTGATAGGAAAGGAGTTTCCTATGCTACGCTCGGTCAATCTCCGCTTATCGCAATGATTCTCCATATAGGATCAATGTGATACCTACTAAATCTGGGGTTTTGGATCTATGAGATAGATCTAATTGGATATTAGGATACTCACTAGTTGTAGTGAGATGGTATCAATCGATCCTAGGGAGAATCACTGGAAAGGTTCCAGGGTGATAAGGACGACTGAATGTCAGTCGCAGGCATTGTCTTTACCCTCAGTAAAGGGACGGTATGTTGGAAGAGTTCCAAGCTAGATACCGTGGCATACTAGACGATGAAGGCTGGATACATCGCTACTTAAGATGCTACCAAAGAGGCAGTTTGGGTGTATATTAGTTCATGAGATGAATTTCGTTCCTCCCATTGTGTGACAATGGAGTTGTGGCTTATGCCAAGGAACGTCCGTCCCATCAGTGACCCAGACATATTCTGAGGAAGCATCACCTGATCATGGAGATAGTTGATCTCCAGGGTGATCGAGGTTAGGAGAGTAGACTCAGAGGACAACACGGCGGATCCACTCACGAAGGCCTTTTCCTAGAGAGAGACTTTTATGGGATGGTTGAGTATGAGATACTACAACCACTGCTACAGATGGCCCTAGTGCAAGTGGGAGATTGTTAGTTATATGTATGCCCTAGAGGCCATTACTGTACATAGGATGTATATTGTAGTGGATGCTTGGACATATATAGGGAGGACTTTCTTGCTCGACATGATAGTATGCTATCTGGTTACTCTTTACCTTAACGTGCATACTGAATGTCTCTCTGTTACATGTTGGTAAAGCCCTTAGGATGAGTACTTGACTACCTGGACTATGATGCGGATCATACTAGTGGGGACATGGTAGTCCATAAGTACATCCTTCAAGGTCCCTAGTCGTGGGTGTATCGAGACGGGGCATCGATATACCAGAGTAGACTAGCGTATACCTTCTCGACTCATACAGATGGGCGATGGATGATCTCATATCCATTGGTGTTTGACATCAGAGATGATATACGAGTGCTCAGTGGAGACTGGGTACACTGGACGGACTCGCCGAGAACTCCCAGATGGTATTATACCTCACGTCAGATGGCAGTTCTCTGGTGACACCGGTACAGGTTAGTCTGTAGACCCGAGATCGTCATAGATTCTTGTGTGATTCCCACTGTGCTTTGATTTCCACCTTACCACGTCCAAGAGGGCATGCAAAACGGTAGCTTTTGGATACAGTCCCGAATCACATGGAGGCAATGAGCGATAGGAGGGGATTCGTCTCTCCCGGTATAGGGAATTGATATTGCGCTGTGTTCGATTGGCTATAACCGGAAATCCCTGGCCAGGGTTGCTAAGATTTACTGGTAAGTGTTAACAGTAGTTTCTCGAACTGTTATAGACCTCATATCGACACGACTTATCGAGTTATTGGGGTCTGACGTTTACCACCCCTAGGCGAGATATGCGACATATCAGACGATCAGACCGGACTGTACGGTAAGTGTTACTGGTTGGATTCACAGGAGTATGAGCGGGCTTGCTCATCGATCTTCTGATCACTCAATACCCGGGTGGCCGTTACGTTTAGCAGACCGCTTGCGGCTTGTGGGTGTTTGATATGATCATCACCTGCTGCCGGCGTATTGACGAGTCTTTAGAGTCCTACACAGAGGTTTCCTGGCTCAAGCAAAACGAAATAGGAGCGCGTATGAGATATGTGCGGGACCGAGAATAATGCGTATATGTGATACCGTATTCTATTCTCGCGATGAATGTATCGAATGGTTGTATGCGATATAACCTAGTTATCGATTCAAGGATTGATTCGATAAGCCGATACATTGGATATTAGTCGGTTATATGAGATATGACCGGATCGTTAAATCAAGTGTTGATTTAATGATTTAATGCATAATTATATATTTGATATATTACTTTGCATTAACTAGTATTGGTTCACTTTAAATGGATTTTCTCACTTGAAGTGCACATTGTATATGTGATATACTTTTGTACACTTGTTTGTATCATGTTTGATGATACATGCATGTTTGTGTGTATGTTTAGTTTAAACCTTGGTTAAGTAAATGGTTAGGGTTTTGTTTAATTTATTTATTCATTTATTTCTTTTTGGCAAGAAATAAAATGGTTGCTACTTTTGTTTTACATTGAAACTTCATGAAGCTTTGAAGCTTTGACCATTTTGTCTCTTAGCCTTAACCTAACCATTAAACCTAACCTTAGTTTACTCTCTACACATAACCATGGTTGCAATATGATACTTATCATATTATTTTCTATTTTTTGAAAATACTAATGGACTTCTCATATTCTTTCTCTTCTTCTTCTTCTTCTTAAAGAAGAAAAGCTTGCAACCATCAATGGTGACTTGATGAAATGAGTGAGAAATCCAATTCTAAAGTGAACCCACTTCCTATTTCTTCATCCTCTACCTCTTGCCAAGTAGTATAGGGTGTTTTCTTCACAAGTTTCATGACTTGGTGAAGTTGGAGCTTGATCTTGTGATGTCTCGACGTAGATCATCTTCGGCATCGTAGTCGATGACCTAGCCCGCCCTTTCTCCAATGAAACCGACGCTAGAGCCCGGGATACGATGATCGCAGCGAGGAGACATCATCACGGAGCTATGGAGGTGGAGCACCGGATCTACAAAGGTTGTATTTCCGTTCACTTCTTAGTTAAGTAGTTAACTAGTTGCTAGTTTCGCCTAAAATTCTAGTCAACGGTCGCATTAGGGTTTCTCGGCACTTGTAAAATTCGAAATTGGTATGGTTGATGCCTTGTGAGACCTCATTAGTGTTCCTAGGAACCCTACAGGCTCTACCGATTCATGCAAACAGGTAGTACTTGGGTGCAGTCCCGAAACACTTGGAGGCAGTGGCGGTTAGATAGGATTTGTCTCTCCCGGTATTAGGGGTTGATATCGTGCTGTGTTTGGAGAGCCATTATGCAAAGTCCCTGGCTAGGGCAAGTGAGATTTACTGGTAGGTACTCCAATAGTTTCTCAGGGCGTAATGGGCTACACTCCGACATGACTTATACCGCTGTTAGGGGTCTGACATTTACCGCCCCCTAGGCCCGATATGCAATACTCTTAGACGAACAGACCGGACTGTACGGAGATTGTCACATACATACTGAGTAGGAGTTCGAATGAGTTATGCTCATCGGCTTTCTTATCGACAATACCTGGGGACCGTTACGTACAGCTAGTACCGCTTGCGGCCTGTGGTTAAACCCACTGCCAGCGTGGGGTCGAGTCTTTAGAGTCCCACACAGAGCGTTTCCCTGCATCGGGCAAAACTTGTAGACATCGTATGGTTTTACGAAAGGGTTCGATCATATGCGTACACTTGTGCGCGCATGATGATTCGGACGGACAATACTAGTGGGCTTTGGTTTAAACCGGATCCTAGTATTGAACTGATGGATTGTCTTCGTCTTCAGTATTCGTATTTTTCGGAATACGAATACAGGTATGTATATACAGACGAGGGGTGTTTTTGTAATTGTACAAAAATGATTTTGTAGATGGCATGACCTAATTGTATTAATCATTTTTTAAATAATTAATACATTTAAGTAATTGGAAATGATGTGTATTATGCATGAATAAGGACTTGGGTTTTGAGGACACATGGTGATCATTTGACCCATGAGTCATTGTTTTGTTAATTGAACCTCATATCTATTATTGAAATAGATTATCTATGAGATAATGGGTGAGAGATCGGTTTAGACAAGAGAGAGAAAACTATTTCCTTCTTCATCTTTTAGTTTACAAAATTTCCTTTGCCATCTCCAATTCCCTCAAGCTCAAGAACACTCATGAGTTGAGTAACCTTGAGCAATAGTAGACTCCTCAATCCATCTACATCATCTAAGCATTCTAGGTCATCTAGTTTAGCACACTAGTTGATCTAGTTTCTTTGGTATATAAGAGAAAGCTTGGTACACAAACGTTCGGGTGGATCATCTTGGATTAGAGGAAGCTGACAAGGAGGCTACATCCGTATCACTCCGAAGAGTTCGTGCAGGTGAGGAGGACGGCGGGAGAAGTAGAAGAAGGACTAGATTTCTTGAGGTATAAATTCTGTACTTATCTTTATACTTCATTTGGTAGTTGCTAGATATCGTTTAGGTTATGATCATGACTAATAGTCGATGTTATGATGCTGAAAATTATCGTTTTTCACCTTCCGCCTCCCCGCTTATCTCACAGGGTGTATAGCATCGACTTACAATGGTATCAGAGCCAATTAAACCTTATCTAGCATATTAGCAAGTAGTAGAATTTCGATCGTTGGAAAAACCGGAAATCTAAATACCGAAAACCCTTGTTTCTGTCGATTTTCAAAAATGTCTGTAAAATTATTTCAGTACCATGAAAAATGCATGCAGGGTTTTCTAAGATGACACAAGAAATTCGAGCTACTGAATCGCCAAGACAACCGCGGATACGCGGCAGAATCGTCATTCTGCGGCGGAACCGCGGCCGAGTCAAGGCCGATTCAACTCGTATTTCTTTTGTTATATCTTAATTTTGGTTTTTTGGTTTCTGGAATATTTGGTTTCTACCCAGTAAGTTTCTGAGTGCTGGTTTGCATTTGGGGTAGATACGGAAAATATGTTTCGATCGAATTTCTATTGTACTTGGCTAATTGGTTCTTCTGTATTGTTATATGTGTTTTAAATGTCGGCTAATTGCTATACGTCGATTAGTCGGGGTTGCACATATCTGTTGGTTTGTGTATATAAACATTTTTGATCGTCGATGATGAATAGCCGGGAATGTGAGATGAGTGTTTTTTATCTTTCATTCATGTAAATTGTAAAATTGATGTAATATTATTTTGCGGGGCACATCCGGGTTGAGGTTGTAACCACCGTTGTATTATTTTCTTTTTATTGTTTTCTGCTCCTAGGATAGACCCAAGGTGGGGTACACAAACTACCGGGTTCTTTGAAGTGCCGAGTGGCCTACTCACTTTGTTGAGAGAGGTTGCTTCACTTTTGGAATTTGGCGGGTAGTTTGCCGTACCCGTAGGGGTCTAGGGTGGGGTTTGGCTATTCATCGCGACTGTAGGATCTGTTAGTTATATGTATGCTCTAGAGGCCATTACTGTACATTGGATGTATATTGTAGTGGATGCTGGGACATATATAGGGAGGACTTTCTTGCTCGACATGATAGTATGCTATCTGGTTGATCTTTACCTTAACGTGTACGAAGGCTGTCTCTCTATTACATGTTGGTAAAGCCCTTAGGATGTGTGCTTGACTACCTGGACTATGATGCGGATCATACTAGTGGGGACATGGTAGTCCATAAGTACATCCTTCAAAGTCCCTAGTCGTGGGTATATCGAGACGGGGCATCGATATACCAGAGTAGACTAGCGTATACCTTCTCGACCCATACAGAGGGGCGATGGATGATCCCATATCCATTGGTGTTTGACATCGGAGATGATATACGGATGCTCAGTGGAGACTGGGTACACTGGACGGACTCGCCGAGAACTCCCAGATGGTATTATACCTTACGTCAGATGGCAGTTCTCTGGTGACACTGGTACAGAGTAGTCTGTTGACCCGAGATCGTCATAAAGTCTTGTATGGTTCCCACTGTGCTTTGATTTCCAACTTACCACATCCAAGAGGGCGTGCAAAACGGTGGTTTTTGGGTACAGTCTCGAGTCACATGGAGGCAATGAGCGATAGGAGGGGATTCGTCTCTCCCGGTATAGGGAGTTGATGTTGCGCTGTGTTCGATTGGCTATAACCGGAAATCCCTGGCCAGGGTTGCTGAGATTTACTGGTAAGTGTTACCAGTAGTTTCTCGAACTGTTATAGACCTCATATCGACAAGACTTATCGAGCTATTGGGGTCTGACGTTTACCACCCCTAGGCAAGATATGCGACATATTAGACGACGAGACCGGACTGTACGGTAGTGTTACTGGTTGGATTCACTGGAGTGTGAGCGGGCTTGCTCGTCGATCTTCAGATCGCTCAATACCCGGGTGGCCGTTACGTTTAGCAGACCGCTTGCGGCTTGTGGGTGTTTGATATGATCATCACCTGCTGCCGGCGTATTGACGAGTCTTTAGAGTCCTACACAGAGGTTTCATGGCTCAAGCAAAACGAAATAGGAGCGCATATGAGATATGTGCGGGGCCGAGAATGATACCAGTATGTGATACTGTATTCGATTCTCGCGATTTGTGACATTGATCGGTTATATGCGATATAGCCGGGTTATCGGATCAAGTGTTGATTCGATAAGTTGTTACTGTTGATATTAGTCGGTTATATGCGATATGACCGGATCATTAAATCAAGTGTTGATTTAATGCATAATTATATATTTGATATATTACTTTGCATTAACTAGTATCGGTTCATTTAAGATGGATTTTCTCACTCGGATGTGCGCATTGTATATGTGATATACATTTGTACATTTGATTGTATCATGTTTGATGATACATGATAGTTTGGTGTATGGATTAAACCATGGTTGGTCAATGGTTAGGGTTTCTTTTGCTTCATTTATTCATTGATTTATCCATTTTGTTTATTTTAGCAAAAGAATATAATGAAGAGATACTGGTGGCTTTCTTTGTTTGTTTATGAAGCTTCTTGAAGCTTTGACCTACTGACCATTTTGTCTTCATGTTTAACCCTAACCCTTGCAATTAACCATGGTCTATTCTCTATACCTAATCATGGTTGCCATATGATAAGTATTGATATTATTATTCATTTTGAAAAATACTTATCATATTATTCATCTTCTTCTTCTTCACTTGAAGAAAGCATGCCTCCATCAATGGCAACTTGATGAAATGAGTGAGAAATCCAATTCTAAAGTGAACCCACCTCCTATTTCTTCATCCTCTACCTCTTGCCAAGTAGTAGAGTGTGTTTCCTTCACAAGTTTTCTTGACTTGGTGAAGTTGGAGCTTGATCTAGCGATGCCTCGACGTAGATCATCTTAGGCACGTCGTCAATGACCTAGCCCGTCCATTCTCCGATGAAGCCGACGCTAGAACCCGAGGTTCGACTTGGACTGCGAGGAGACTTCATTGCGGAGCTATGGAGGTGGAGAAACGGATCTACAAAGGTTGTATTTCCGCTCCCTTTAGTAAAGTAGTTTACTAGTTGCTTCTTTCGCCTAGACATCTAGCTAACGATCCGTAGTCTAGGGTTTCTCGGCACCGTAATTTTTGAAATTGGCATGGTTGATGCCTTGTGAGACCTCTAGTGTGTGCCTAGGACCCCTACAGTGGTATCAGAGCCTAGCTAGAACCTTAGGCGAAGTCTAGACGACGTTTGAAATCCGAACGAACATCGAAACCCATTCCCAAAATGCTCTCTGGAAATTTTCTAAAATTTTGGATTTTTGTCAATTAAAAATATGCAGAAAAATAAGCAGGGTGTTATTTGAATTACTGTGAAATACGAGGGCCTAAATCAACTTTTCCACCGCGGAACCGCGGCACATGCTATGCATGGTGCGGCGGTTCCGCGGCCGTACTGTTCCCTTGTATGATGATTTCTGCACAGTAACTCATATAATTTAATGCTATATTTTCTGGGGTATTTTTATTGTGACTCTACAGAAGAGTATTCTGGGGTTGTATTGGGAATCAAATATTCGATCGGATTATCAAATTTTGTCAGTGTGGCTTTCCGGATAAATTTTAGAATATGTTAAAAATTTTGACCGGATATAAATACCCAATTTTTCCCCTGTCGGGAAATTTCCAAGTGTTGGATTTTTCCGTAGTTTAACGACGTTCTAAGTAGTGCAAGTAACGTGATGGACCCTCTAGAAGACAACAAACCTTAACTCGATTATGTGACCGTCTAGAACTGCCCTTTGAACCTTCGGGTTTGGGGCAGTACGGCGTGCCACATGTGAGGCGTTGGCTTGACCCTTCTACGGCTGGACCGTTGGTACTGAGGCACGAACTGAATGTTGTTAGACTTATTTCATGTGTTGAGCTGTTTCGGGAAAACTTGGGTGTTCGAATGTTCAATCGGAAAGTTTAACATTTTCTGTTTATTCGGAATGTGATACAATAATTGGAATTCACAAGTAGTTATGAGATAACTGATTGAATGTTATAAACATAGCATTTTAGTCTCACTTGATCGGTTGCCACGGAACTTTGATGTGATCAAAAGTCCGTCGCAATCACGTAGCGTACGCGGATACTCGCCGGATAAACTTAATAGACAGCCTCACTCCATAGCCCCGACCAAGTGACTGTAGGAGAACCCCGTCGCCGAAAGCATCCGTTCGGGTGCTCGCGGCAGCGGTGTTCCGCCTTGGTGCACTTTGTCGACGGCGTCGGGGGTGCGGCCGCCTACTGAAGTTTGCGACGAGCATTCGATCAGGATGTCGGGAATCTTGTTGAATTACCCGACTTGATATTGAAAAGTGTTTTCGATTTTGAGACTAAAATGCGGGGTTTATAATTGTTAGGCATGCGATGTCTAAGTAATTCATTTGGTCAGGCATGCGATGTCTGAGGTTGTTGCGGATTCCAACTGTTGTAGTTTTACACTTTCTTTTCTGTGACCGTAAGTGTAATATGTGATATCGCCGGTTTCGTTGCTATATGTCAACGACAATTGGGATACGCGTATTTACTTACGTTGATGACATGTGATGTTATGTGTTGCTGGATATGTTATATTGGATCGTCCTGTTTGAATAGCCGGGGGTTTTATGTGAGATGAGTGTTTTTCATTTTCATTCATGTAAAAACTTGTATGTGATATTCTTTTTCTTTGGGCACTTCCAGGTAGCGGAAGATGTCACCGTTTGTATATTATTTACTTTTCCGCACTAAGATAGACCCAAGGAGGGGAGCACAAGTAACCGGGTTCTAGAGTCCAGTGGGAGACCAACTCGAGGAGTCGAGGCCGGGTCTCCTAACTCTAGAATTGGTAGGGTTGCTTACCGCTCTCGTAGGGGTCTAGGGGTGTGGGTTTGGCTATTCATCGTGACCGTGGAATCCGTGTTTTATACTGGCTCGTATTGAAAACACGGACGTCCTAGTATATCCAATATTTCATATGATTCTTCTGCTGCGATATCTGTGATGAGATCATGTGATGTTCTGTGATAGATACAGTATATAGTATATATGATATATTATATAGACGTTACTTATGTTTTACACCCGCGCTAGCCCTGCCCCGCTCTGCCGTTAGTTACCTAACCTAACGGTGCACGAGGGGACATCGAGGCGAATGCGGATGGCATAAGTGTACGTCGTATTTATCTGTGATGTTTAGGTACTTAAATGATGGGACTTCATTAATGTGATTAATGAAATAAAAGAAACCTAAGATGTTGTGGAATCGAATTTCAAAATAAAACAGGTAGCTACAAGTTCTTGCTTTGCACAGCGGTATATATGATATATCATGCACCTTATTCGATGAGGAAAGGACCGAGATCCCTTTACCGGGAGTGACTCCTTTAGCAATAACTGGCAGATGCTACACACTCGGTTTGTCTTTTGATTGCTTTTAAGAGTTCTGCTTTGCACAGTGATATATATGATATATCCCGCACTTCATTCGACGAGGAAAGGACCGGCGATCCCTTCACCGGGAGTGACTCCTTTAGCAAAACTAGAAAAGCCTCAAAAACACTCCATTTCAAAATTCATTCGATCCTACAACGATATCAAGTTCATTACGCAATAGGTTTTCAGAAAAACCTGTCGTAGCCCTCCGTCATTTCAGATAAGTAGTAGTTAGTATTCGTACTGCGTTTGTTGGCCTTTGTCAAGGCGTAGTGTGCGGTAGCTGACTGGTGCTTATCTGCTTATGCATATGATGCAGATTGAGTTAGGGTAGTCGTGCGACCTTGTTGGCCTTTGTCAAGGGCCGTGCGGGTGGGTTTAATTCAATCAGGAAATGACGGGTTGAACTTGACTAGCATCCTATGGTTTGTTGGCCTTTGTCAAGGTCATAGGAGGTTAGGGGCAAAATATTATCGGGAATTTCAAGTGTTGAAATTTGCAATGAGATTGCATACCTTCTATGAGATAGTTGGATCCCGATACCCGCTGTGAGTAAGAGTTACTCCTGGGAAAGTTTTATACATTACAATTAGCCGATCAAGTAGGTGTCTAGAAAGGTGTCAACGGGGTTACGCCTCTGGGAAAACGAGGTTTACATTAATTAGGTTCGTGCGAAAGCACGGGGGACCTCCCTCAAAGTACCGACACTAGCCTGGCTGAAAGATTGGCGAACTTGTAGTGTGTAATTAATCCCGGCTAGTCTTTCCTTTTAGGGTTTGAAGGAAGATTTGATAAAAAGCAGTGGGAGCCATCCTGATTAGATAAAATAATAACCAATCTATTCTTGCAAGAGCGCACGCTGAGTGTTTTCTTCTCTCTCTCTCCTGGTAGCGACCATTTCACGCCTTAATCAAGATAATAATACGGATTATTGACCGAACCCGCTTGTTATACTGAGCTGGGGAACGTTGGTCCCGCTCCAACTTATAATTGTTATAAGACAGAGCAGGAAATTGGGGAATACCAGATTTCCCATGCCGCCCAAACGAAGAGAGTGCATGATGATGCATCATCTTCGGGTATGTTCGTTACATAGAACTGTTTCTCAGTGTCCTTTACGTCCTGGGTATATGATACCAGATCTGGATCCCAGATATGTAATCTGTTACATAGGGCTACAGATAGGTAAAGAACTGAGAACGGGTGATAAGTTTCATGAGGCAGAAAACGGGGCAAGTGTTGCAGCCAAGTCTGTCGGTCACTGTCACCCTGTATTACCAGAATACATTGATTCTGAACGAATGTTATTAGATACCGAACCTGATATACAAAATCATTTCAGTCTCTTTATTAGTAAAGAAATGATAAAATTTTGTATTGTTGGATAATGTTTTGAACATTTCCTATATCAAAAGTTGATCGATTCAGGCACGTTATCTAAAAGCATTAATGTTCTAAATCAAATTACAGTTCTTAGTAAACAGAACACACACAAGAGGAAGAGTTCAGAAATGAACGGATCCTTCTTGAGGTATTGTAGACTAGGTCATATCAATACGACCCAACTAGCTGAAGTTACATAAAGATGCATATTTAAATCAGTTTGAATTTGCATCTTGTGCAAAACTTGCCAGTCGTGTCACAAAGATAAAATGACACCAGCTCTGTTTATTGGAAACAGAGAAAGAGTTAGTGAACTCTTGGGATAATACATGTTGATGTATGTAGGTCCCCTGTCTACACATACCTGGTAAGGTTCTTTATACTTCATTACATTCTCTGATGATCTCTCAAGATTCAGATATATGTTCCTGTTGAAACACAAGTCAGAACCTTTTGAGATATTCACAGAATATAAGCGAGAAGTAGAGAACCAAAATACGGGTATAAGTATTATGTCCTATGATGAGATCAGGGAGGAGAATACTTATGCATGGAATTCCTGGACTATTCTAAAGGAGAATGAGATTCTCTCTCAGCATTACTCCTCTGCATATACCATAGCACGATGGTATATCGGGGCGGAGCAGATACACCCTATTTGATATGGTGTGCTCTATGATGAGTACTACTGAGTTACCTGTTTCCTTTTGGGGGTTATGCACTTGAGAAGTTGCATACCTATTGAATAGGGTTCCAATCAAATCAGTTGCTTACCACTCCATATGAGATATGGAAAGGGAAGAGCCCATGTCTTAAGCTAGTTAAGATTTGGGGTTGTCCGGCCAATGTCTAAAAGCAAAATCCGGACAAGCTCGAGGCAACATCTGTTATGTACAACTGGAAATGTTCCAGCTATACAAACTGCAGCTGATGATTTGACAGAACCAAAGGATTCAATAGATTCCAACAAACCTCAGCCTCTCCGCCGATCTAGTAGGGTTCCTCACCCACCTGAGAGATACTTCGTTTTCTCTATGACAGTGGGAGCGAGGATTGCATCATGAGATGATGACCCAACTAGCTTCGAGCTAGCCATCAGGAGTAAGACTCTGTAAGAATGGCTGGATGCTTATCGATCTGAGATGGAATCCTTATACACCAACAAAGTATGGACTTTAGTTGCTATATCTGAAGGGTTAAATCCCCATCAGGAGCAAGTATATCTTGAGAAGATTACTTGGTGTACATGGAAAGGTTGAGACTTTCAAAGCTAGACTTGTTAAAAGTTTGCATCATTGACCAGGTGCGGATAATGATGAATCCTTTTCAAGTAGCTATGCTTAAGTCCATCCAGATCCTACTTGCCACGGCTACATACCATGACTACGATATCTGGTGGTTGGGTGTCATGACTGCTTTTCTAAATGATGTTTTAGAAGAGTGCGTCTATAAGTACACAGCCAGAGGGCTTCGTAGACAGTGGGAGCAGCGGAAACGTGTGCAAGATGCTTTATAGGATTAAAGCAGGCATCGCGGAGTTGGAACATCTGTTTTGATGGATTAGTCAAAGAGTTTGACATCATCAAAATGGTAGATGAACCTTGTATAAACGAAAAGGTAGTAGGGAGTATGGTGGTGATCCTCGTAGAGTACGTAAATGACATACTCTTGATAAGAAAGGAGTTTCTTATGCTACGCTCGATCAATCTCCGCTTATCACAATGATTCTCCATATAGGATCAATGTGATACCTCCTATATCCTGATTTTGGATCTATGAGATAGATCTAATTGGATGTTAGGATACTCACTAGTAGTAGTGAGATGGTATCAATCGATCCTGGGGAGAATCACTGGAAGTGTTCCAGAGTGATAAAGACGACTGAATGTCAGTCGCAGGCATTGTCTTTACCCTCAGTAAAGGGACGGTATGTTGGAAGAGTTCCAAGCTAGATACCGTGGCATACTAGACGATAAAGGCTGGATACATCGCTACTTATGATGCTACCAAAGAGGATGTTTGGGTGTATATTAGTTCATGAGATGAACTACGTTCCTCCCATTGTGAGACAGTGGAGTTGTGGCTTATGCCAAGGAACACACGTCCCATCAGTGATCCAGACATATTCTAAGGTAGTATCACCTGATCATGGAGATGGTTGATCTCCAGGGGATCAAGGTCAGGAGAGTAGACTCAGAGGACAACACGGCGGATTCACTCACGAAGGCCTATTCCCAGAGAGAGACTTTTATGGGATGGTTGAGTATGAGATACTACAACCACTGCTACAGATGGCCCTAGTGCAAGTGGGAGATTGTTAGTTATATGTATGCCCTAGAGGCCATTACTGTACATTGGATGTATATTGTAGTGGATGCTGGGACATATATAGGGAGGACTTTCTTGCTCGACATGATAGTATGCTATCTGGTTGATCTTTACCTTAACGTGTACGAAGGCTGTCTCTCTATTACATGTTGGTAAAGCCCTTAGGATGTGTGCTTGACTACCTGGACTATGATGCGGATCATACTAGTGGGGACATGGTAGTCCATAAGTACATCCTTCAAAGTCCCTAGTCGTGGGTATATCGAGACGGGGCATCGATATACCAGAGTAGACTAACGTATACCTTCTCGACCCATACAGATGGGCGATGGATGATCCCATATCCATTGGTGTTTGACATCGGAGATGATATACGGGTGCTCAGTGGAGACTGGGTACACTGGACGGACTCGCCGAGAACTCCCAGATGGTATTATACCTTACGTCAGATGGCAGTTCTCTGGTGACACTGGTACAGAGTAGTCTGTTGACCCGAGATCGTCATAGAGTCTTGTGTGGTTCCCACTGTGCTTTGATTTCCACCTTACCACGTCCAAGAGGGCGTGCAAAACGGTGGTTTTTGGGTACAGTCCCGAGTCACATGGAGGCAATGAGCGATAGGAGGGGATTCGTCTCTCCCGGTATAGGGAGTTGATGTTGCGCTGTGTTCGATTGGCTATAACCGGAAATCCCTGGCCAGGGTTGCTGAGATTTACTGGTAAGTGTTACCAGTAGTTTCTCGAACTGTTATAGACCTCATATCGACACGACTTATCGAGCTATTGGGGTCTGACGTTTACCACCCCTAGGCAAGATATGCGACATATCAGACGACGAGACCGGACTGTACGGTAGTGTTACTGGTTGGATTCACTGGAGTGTGAGCTGGCTTGCTCGTCGATCTTCAGATCGCTCAATACCCGGGCGGCCGTTACGTTTAGCAGACCGCTTGCGGCTTGTGGGTGTTTGATATGATCATCACCTGCTGCCGGCGTATTGACGAGTCTTTAGAGTCCTACACAGAGGTTTCCTGGCTCAAGCAAAACGAAATAGGAGCGTATATGAGATATGTGCGGGACCGAGAATGATACCAGTATGTGATACTGTATTCGATTCTCGCGATTTGTGACATTGATCGGTTATATGCGATATAGCCGGGTTATCGGATCAAGTGTTGATTCGATAAGTTGTTACTGTTGATATTAGTCGGTTATATGCGATATGACCGGATCATTAAATCAAGTGTTGATTTAATGCATAATTATATATTTGATATATTACTTTGCATTAACTAGTATCGGTTCACTTAAGATGGATTTTCTCACTCGGATGTGCGCATTGTATATGTGATATACATTTGTACATTTGATTGTATCATGTTTGATGATACATGATAGTTTGGTGTATGGATTAAACCATGGTTGGTCAATGGTTAGGGTTTCTTTTGCTTCATTTATTCATTGATTTATCCATTTTGTTTATTTTAGCAAAAGAATATAATGAAGAGATAATGGTGGCTTTCTTTGTTTGTTTATGAAGCTTCTTGAAGCTTTGACCTAGTGACCATTTTGTCTTCATGTTTAACCCTAACCCTTGCAATTAACCATGGTCTATTCTCTACACCTAATCATGGTTGCCATATGATAAGTATTGATATTATTATTCATTTTGAAAAATACTTATCATATTATTCATCTTCTTCTTCTTCTTCACTTGAAGAAAGCATGCCTCCATCAATGGCAACTTGATGAAATGAGTGAGAAATCCAATTCTAAAGTGAACCCACCTCCTATTTCTTCATCCTCTACCTCTTGCCAAGTAGTAGAGTGTGTTTCCTTCACAAGTTTTCTTGACTTGGTGAAGTTGGAGCTTGATCTAGCGATGCCTCGACGTAGATCATCTTAGGCACGTCGTTGATGACCTAGCCCGTCCATTCTCCGATGAAGCCGACGCTAGAGCCCGGGGTTCGACTTGGACAGCGAGGAGACTTCATTGCGGAGCTATGGAGGTGGAGAAACGGATCTACAAAGGTTGTATTTCCGTTCCCTTTAGTAAAGTAGTTTACTAGTTGCTTCTTTCGCCTAGACATCTAGCTAACGATCCGTAGTCTAGGGTTTCTCGGCACCGTAATTTTTGAAATTGGCATGGTTGATACCTTGTGAGACCTCTAGTGTGTGCCTAGGACCCCTACAGGATCCGTCTTTCGTTGCATGCTTTGACGAAACGCGGTATTCCTAGTATATCTGAAATGTTTATCTTTGACTAGAATGATTATTATTGCATGAGATGATTGTAAAATATCTATATATTGTATATAGTAGGCGTCACTTATGTTTTACATCCGTGCTAGTCCACCCCCCGCTCTGTCGTTAGTTAAGTAACCTAACGGGTGATGACGGGCCCCGTGGCGAATGCGGATGGCATAAGAGGACGTGATATTTTTTTCAATTCTCTCTGTAATGATAGGAGTAAATGATGGGACTGCATTAGATTAATGCAAAGCAAATAAACCAAAGCTAAATCGTTGGAAAAAATTTGAAAACTACTCGGTTTTTTCAAAACAGCAAACCTTTTAAATGCGGAGCTTAAACCACTCCTTTTAAAAGCTATCAAGTTCCTTCGATTATATCAAGTTCACTATGTTCACGGTTTTACCAAAACCATTCGTAGCCCTCCGTCATTTCATATGAATAGTCAATAGTATTCAAGCTATGTTTGTTGGCCTTAGTCAAGGAATAGTGATTGGTAGCTGCTGGATATTCATATGAAGCATAGATAGATGCGTTGGTTTGAGACAGTCGTACTGCTTTGTTGGCCATAGTCAAGGGTATGTACGGGTGAGTTCAAATTAACCTGGAGAATGACGGGCAAAACTTGACATGTGACTTATGATTTGTTGGCCATAGTCAAGGTCATAAGAGCATGGGGCAAAAATCCACATCGGGAGTTTCTAAAGAAACTGAAACTTGCTAGTGTTGCATACCATTTGGAGTGTGATAATTTTGGTAGGATTCCTTCAGCTTTATCATACAATGATATTTGGATCCCGATCCTACTGTGAGTATATGCTACTCATCAGGAGATTTTTCCACTAAACGATCAATGCTATAAACCAAGTAGGTGTCTAGAACGGTGTTAGCGGGCTATGACTCCAGGGAAAAGAGGTTATATAATTAAGGAACTTCGCGAAAGCGTTGGAAAACCTCCCTCGAAGTACCAACACTAGCCTGGCTGAACTGTTAAGCAAGAATTGTACGGTGAGATTAATCCTGACTAATTCCTCTTTTGTGGTTTGAGGAGTGATTCGAGAAACAGTGGGAGCCATCCTGTTTATATAAACTAAAAACCATTCTAAACTTACAAGATCGAGCATCATGCTAAAGTTTTTCTTCTCTCCCTCCTAATTGCAGCGACCAAACAAGACGGGCCTTAAGTTGCTATTAGATAAAAATATATTGATAGAGCCAAACTATAAAGATTGGTTCAGGAATGTCAAGATGGCAATCATTTATGACAAATTGGGCTATCTTCTCACCACTAAAGCCCCTGCCGTCCCAGGTCCAGAATCCAGTGTCGCGGATAAGGAAATCCGTAAGACCTGGGAGATTGACTGCGCGAAGGCCAAGTGCTTCATGCTGGCCTCGATGGACAATGAACATCAGAGGCGGCACGAGAATTTGGATCTTGAATCCATATTCCTCCATACCAAGGAATTATATGGAGAGCAATCTCGTATCGCAAGATACGAGACCTCGAAGAAACTTTTTCAAGCGAGGTTGGCCATCGGATCATCTGTAGGGGAACACGTCCTCAAGATAATTAGTTACATTGAGGAGCTCGCGGACCTCGGGACCATGTTAGAGAATGAGTTGTATATAGAATTGATTCTCCAGTCCCTTCCTTCCACCTACGACCAGTTTATCTTGAATTTTAATATTCAAGGTAAAGAAGTCGAACTTCCCGAACTTCTCAACATGTTGAGGAGTGCTGAGGGCACCTTGCAAAAAGTCAGGGAAACACCCGCTCTATTTGTTGGTAGAACTTCCTCTTCTAGATCCAAGGCGAAACCCAAAGGAAAGAAGAAGAAAGCCCACACCAAAATGAGAAGCGGTGTTAGTAAGGTGGAAGCAAAGGGAAAAGCAAAGGTTGGGGGGAAAACGGTAGGGAAAGAAGAATGCTTTTATTGTCACAAGAAGGGCCACTGGAAGAGCGATTGCAGGGCCTGAAAAGCTCAGAACCAGGGAGCGAAGCAGGTTGTGGCTTCGGCTTCAGGTGTGTATGTAATTGAAAATTGTCTGTCAATCAACTCTACTTCCTGGGTATTGGATACCGGATCAGGATCTCATATCTGTAATTCTTTGCAGGCACTGAGAAACCGTAGGGTTTTGAAGGCTGGTGATATGACCCTCAGAGTTGCAAACGGAGCAAGTATGGATGCTGTGTCCGTGGGGGAATATCATTTAGGATTGACTAATGGACATGTTTTGGTTTTGCGCAACTGTTATTATGTATCTAGTTTGACTTGTAATATCATATCTGTATCTTTAATGCCTAAAGAAGGTTATGATTTTACATTTGTAAGTGATGTCGTAAACATCCATCTTAATCATGGTTTGATTGGGTCGGGTACATTAAGCAATGGTATATACATATTAAACCAACCATAGATTTTCAATGTCCAGAATACCACAAAAGAAAGTCTCCAGAATTAAATCATGCTTTCTTATGGCATTGTAGAATAGGCCACATCAATGAAACAAGGTTGACCAAGTTACATAAAGAAGGATATTTGGATCCGTTCGAATATCAATCTTATGCAACTTGTCAATCATGTCTCAAAGGAAAGATGACAAAAACTCCGTTCACTGGATACGGAGTAAGAGCGAGTGAGCTCTTGGGACTAATACACAGCGACGTGTGTGGTCCAATGTCTACACATGCAAGAAGTGGTTATTCCTATTTCATTACTTTTACGGATGATTTCTCTAGGTATGGACATGTCTTCTTGATGAAACATAAATCCGAGGCCTTTGAGAAATTCCGAGAATATAAGAATGAAGTGGAAAACCAAATCGGCAAAAGGATCAAGACACTAAGATCTGATCGAGGTGGTGAATACTTGAGTGCCGAGTTCCTGGATTACCTAAAATAGAAAGGAATTCTCTCTCAGCTTACTCCTCCTTACACACCACAACACAATGGTGTATCGGAAAGGAGGAATAGAACCCTATTAGATATGGTTCGTTCCATGATGAGTAATGCTGAGTTACCGTGATCTTTCTGGGGTAATGCACTAGAATCAGCTGCATATCTTTTGAACCAAGTTCCTACTAAGTCAGTACCTACCACACCATATCAGATGTGGAGTGGGAAGAAACCCTATCTTAAACACTTTAAGACATGGGGATGTCCAGCTTTTGTTAAAAAGCAGCATGCGGAAAAACTCGAGGCACGCTCAGTACAGTGCAAGTTTGTGGGATACCCAAAGAATTCTAAGGGGTATCTTTTCTATTACGCAGAGGAACAAAAGGTGTTTGTTTCTCGTCATGCCTGCTTTTTGGAAACTGAATTTTTAGAAAATTAGATAAGTGGGAGCGCAATAGAACTGGAAGAAATTCTAGAACCACAATCTATTACTGAAAGCATAGTGGAACGAGAAAATTCAAAAGAACAGGACATTCCCGCACCACTCTGCAGGAGTAGTAGGCTATCTCATCCACCTGAGAGATACTACGGTTTTCTCATAGACGGGGATAGAGAAGATTGCATCATTAACAATGATGAGCCAACTAGTTTCCAGCAAGCCATTCAGAGCGACAACTCAGTAAAATGGCTGGATGCAATGCGGACCGAAATGGAGTCTATGTACACTAACAAAGTATGGACTTTGGACTTTGCTCCGGAAGGGGTAAAACCCGTTGGCTGTAAATGGATCTTCAAAAAGAAGATTGGTGTAGATGGACAGGTTGAAACCTATAAGGCTAGACTTGTTGCAAAAGGTTTTCGTTAAAGACCTGGTTTGGACTATGATGAAACCTTTTCTCCAGTGGCTATGCTAAAATCCATTCGGATTATTCTTGCCATTGATGCCTTCTACGATTATGAAATATGGCAGATGGACGTAAAGACGGCTTTCCTAAATGGACATTAGAAGAGTGTGTCTATATGGATCAGCCAGAAGGTTTTAATCAAAGTGGGAGCAGCGAGAAAGTGTGCAAGCTGCTTAAATCCATTTATGGAATAAAGCAGGCATCGCGGAGTTAGAACATCTGTTTTGATGAGACAGTCAAAGATTTTGACTTTATCAAAAATCCAGATGAACCATGCTTATATAGTAAGATTGTAGGAAGAACTGTAGTGTTTCTCGTATTGTACGTGGATGACATTTTCTTGATAGGAAATGATGTTCCTACCCTACAATCTGTCAAAATATTCTTATCACAAAGGTTCTCCATGAAAGACCTGGGTGATGCATTTTACATTCTAGGGATCCGGATCTATCGTGATAGGTCAAAGAGGATGTTGGGACTTTCACAGTCCAGGTATATCGACACCATACTGAAAAGATTCAGTATGGAAGATTCCAAACGCAGTAACCTACCGGTTTGTCACGGAGTCACCCTATCCAAAGAGATGTCTCCCAAGAATGATTTGGAAAGGGATCACATGTCTATTATACCCTACGCTTCTGCAGTAGGCTCTATAATGTATGCGATGTTGTGTACCAGACCAGATGTAGCTTACGCATTAAGCGTGGTGAGCCGGTATCAGACCCAGGAGAGAACCACTAGGTAGCGGTAAAGAACATTCTCAAGTACCTGAGAAGGACTAAGGAGATGTTCTTGGTGTATGGCGGAAAGGACCTCCAGATCGAGGCTTTTGCTGACTCCAGCTTCCAGAGTGATAAGGATGACTCCAAGTCCATGTTAGGTTATGTCTTTACCCTCAATGGAGGGACGGTATGTTGGAAAAGTTCCAATCAGGATACCGTTGCTGACTCAACGATGGAAGCGGTGTATATTGCTGCTTCTGACGCCGCAAAAGAAGCAGTCTGGATGAGGAAATTCTTAACAGATCTTCAGGTGGTTCCATCCATTGTTGATCCAATACCTCTGTATTGTGATAACAACGGGGCTATAGCTTTAGCAAAGGAACCGAGGTCTCATCAGAAGTCCAGACACATCTTGAGGCGGTATCGCCTGATCAGGGAGATCGTGGATTGCCGGGAGATTGAGGTTCGGAGAGTTGCTACAGAGGACAACACTGAAGATCCATTCACAAAGGACATATCTCAGACGCAATTCGAGAGGCTATTCGAGATGATAGGTCTGCGATATACCAGCACATGGCCCTAGTGCAAGTGGAAGATTGTTAATGTATATGCCCTAGTGGCCATTATTGTATCATAATAGTTTGTATATTACTTAATGGAAGCTTGGGATATTCACAGTTGTATTGACAGTCTTGCTCAAAATAGTAGTATACTACTTGGTTTGTTTCTACTTAAATATGTGCATGTGTTTCTTTTAGCATATCGCTTATACATATTAGTAGAGCCCTTAGGATCTATGCTTGATTACCAGCGTTGTGATGGCAGTCACACTAGTGGGGGCTGGGTATCTACAAGCACATCCTTATACAGGTCCCTAGTTGCAGGATTATCGATAAAGGGCATCGATACTCTAGAGTAGACTAGTGTATACGCTTCTCTTCCCAGGAGGGGAGATGGTCTATCCCACAGCCATCAGTACGTCGTACTGGAGATACTATGCAGGTGCTCATTAGGTTATGAGTTACACTGGACGGACTCATTTGGAACTGCTGGTTGGTAATATACCTATCGTCAGATAGCAGTTCCCAGGTGACATGAGTACAGCTTAGTCCGTTGACTTGACACTGCTGCTTCGCCTCAAGTGTGTTTCCACTGTTCTTAGATTACTACCCTACCACGGCTCTACTGAGTCATGCAAACAGGTAGTAATTGGGTGTAGTCCCGAAGCACTTGGAGACAGTGGCGGTTAGATAGGATTCGTCTCTCCCTATATTGGGGGTTGATATCGCGTTGTGTTTGGAGAGCCATTACGCAAAGTCCCTGGCCAGGGCAAGTGAGATTTACTGGTAGGTACTCCAGTAGTTTCTCAGGACGTAATGGGCTACACTCCGACATGACTTATACCGTTGTTAGGGGTCTGACGTTTACCGCCCCCTAGGCCTGATATACGATACTCTTAGACGAACAGACCGGACTATACGGAGATTATCACATACAGGCTGAGTAGGAGTTCGGATGAGTTATGCTCATCGGCTTTCTTATCGATAATACCTGGGGACCGTTACGTACAGCTAGTATCGCTTGCGGCCTGTGGTTAAACCCACTGCCAGCATGGAGTCGAGTCTTTAGAGTTCCACACAGAGCGTTTCCCTGCATCGGGCAAAACATGTAGACATCATATGGTTTTACGAAAGGGTTCGATCACGTGCGTACGCTTGTGCGCGCACGATGATTTGGACGAACAATACTAGTGGGCTTTGATTTGAGCCGGATCCTAGTATTGAACTGATGGATTGTCTTCGTCTTCAGTATTCGTATTTTTCGGAATACGAATACAGGTATGTATATACAGACGAGGGGTGTTTTTGTAATTGTACAAAAATGATTTTTTAGATGGCATGACCTAATTGTATTAATCATTTTTTAAATAATTAATACATTTAAGTAATTGGAAATGATGTGTATTATGCATGAATAAGGACTTGGGTTTTGAGGACACATGGTGATCATTTGACCCATGAGTCATTGTTTTGTTAATTGAACCTCATATCTATTATTGAAATAGATTATCTATGAGATAATGGGTGAGAGTTCAGTTTAGACAAGAGAGAAAAAACCATTTCCTTCTTCATCTTTTAGTTTACAAAATTTCCTTTGCCATCTCGAATTCCCTCAAGCTCAAGAACACTCATGAGTTGAGTAACCTTGAGCAATAGTAGACTCCTCAATCCATCTACATCATCTACACACTCTAGGTCATCTATTTTGGCACACTAGTTGATCTAGTTTCTTTGGTATAGAAGAGAAAGCTTGGTGCACAAACGTTCGGGTGGATCATCTTGGATTAGAAGAAGCTGACGAGGAGGCTACATCCGTATCACTCCAAAGAGTTCGTGCAGGTGAGGAGGACAGCGGGAGAAGGAGAAGAAGGACCAGATTTCTTGAAGTATAATTTCTGTACTTATCTTTATACTTCATTTGGTAGTTGCTAGATATAGTTTAGATTACGATCATGGCTAATAGTTGATGTTATGATGCTAAAAATTATCGTTTTTCACCTTCCGCCTCCTGGCTTATCTCACGGGGTGTATAGCATCGACTTACATAGAGGACGCCAACTCCCACAATTCTGAGAGAAAGAAAAGTTCAGACATATGGAAAAGAAAAAATGTAGATGTATATAAGATTACCTTCGATACTTCGTCCGCGTTGAACTGGAGGGATGGCAGCTCCGGTAATCTCCTCTACACCCTCCGGTGTGTCGCTGGAGATATCCATTGGATCTATCACCGATGTGACAATCTATACTAGAGGAACAGAAGCCATCACCGAGGGCTGTAAGGCGTGAATGGCAGCTTGGGTAATCTCCTCTACACCCTCCTGTGCATCACTGGAGATATCCATTGAATCTATCACCGATGTGGCAATCTCTGCTAGAGAAACGGAAGCCATCACCGGGGGCTCCAAGGCGCGGATAAAAGCCTCGGTAATCTCCTTTACACCCTCCGGTGCGTCACCGGAGATATTCATGGCCGGTGGAGGAACAGAAGTCATCACTGGGGGATCCAAGGTGCGGATGACAGCCTTGGTAATCTCCTCTGCACCCTCCGGTGCGTCACTGGAGATATTTATGGGATCTATAGCCAAGTTGGCAGTCTCCGCTGGAGAAATAGAAGCCATCACCGGAGGCTTCAAAGCGCTATCCGGACTCGAAACTACGCCCACTGCAGAAGGCCCTATTTATAATACATTAAGGGATGGTTCAATTCCCTAGGCAATCCAACGGATGTAAGGGTGGACAGCGTTGCACTCATGTGCAAGCCACGTGAGAGCAACACTGGGGGGCATTTGTCCCCTTCTAAAAAAAAGTAGAAGACAAAATAGGAGGAAAATTCCCCACTATTCAAGTCTCACGTGTTAAACACGTGAGCGCCTATATGCAAAGCATATAGGCACTGCAGTTAAAACAAATGGGCTAAAAGAGCCACACACGTTAAACACGTGAGCGCCTATATGCAAAGCATATAGGCGCTGCAATTAAATTAGCAGGCCAAACATGCCTCATGTGTTAAACACGTGAAAGTTTATATGCAAACATATAAACAAGGGTGAACCCACGCCAGAGGTCACAAACACGTGAGTTTCTTGCTGCAATTCTAATGCAAGATAGAATTAAATTCTATATGGGAAATATTTTACCTGTTCTTTCTAATACGGAAAGATTCTTCTCTAACAGAAAATTTTGGATTTAAAATCCAATTACGATAAAATATCACCAATAAAAACACATGATAGAATTAAATTCTATGTGAGAAATATTTCCTTAATTTTTCTCAAACTAGAAAGATCCTCTCTGTTAAACAGAGGACCCTTGGATAAAAAATCCAACGGTGATTATAAAATCACCCACCAACCATCTGATAGAATAAAATTCTATCATAGGAAAAATATTTCCTAATCTTGTTAAACATACAAGAAAACTTCTCTGTTAAACAGAGAGCTTTTGGATTAAAAATCCAATGGTGAATAAAATTCACTAATTCATCTAAAAGATCATTTTGGATTGATTATGCCCTAGAAGTACATGGCCCTAGTGCAAGTGGGAGATTGTTAGTGTTTATGCCCTAGAAGGCCATTACTGTATCATACTAGCTTGTATATTACTTAATGGAAGCTTGGGATATTCATATGTATATAACAGTCTTGCTAAACATGTTAGTATGCTACTTGGTTTTTCTATCTTAATATGTGAGTGTACGTATTGATAGAGCTCTTAGGATCTTGCTTGACTACCGGTGTTGTGATGGCAGTCACACTAGTGGGGGCTGGGAGTCTACAAGCACATCCTTATTCAGGTCCCCAGTCGTTGGATTATCGAGACAGAGCATCGATACTCCGGAGTAGACTGGTGTGTACGCTTCTCATCCCAGTTGGGGAGATGGTCTGTCCCACAGCCGTCAGTACGTCGTACTGGAGATAGTATACAGGTGCTCGTTAGGTTACGGGTACACCGGACAGGACTCACAGGGAACTGTTGGTTGGTTTTATACCAGTCGTCAGTGAGCAGTTCCCAGGTGACATGAGTACAGCATAGTCCGCAGACTTGACACTGCTACTTCGCCTCGAGTGTGTCCCACTGTTCTTAGATTGCTACCCTACCACGACTCAAATGAGTCGTGCAAACAGGTAGCAGTTGGGTGCAGTCCCGAGCACTTGGAGGCAGTGGCGGTTAGACAGGATTCGTCCCTCCCGGTATTGGGAGTAGATATCGTGCTGTGTCAGAGAGCCATTACGCAAAGTCCCTGGCCAGGGCAAGCGAGATTTGCTGGTAGGTTCCAGTAGTTTATCAGGGTGTAATGGGCTTCCCTCCGACATGACTTATACAGCTATTAGGGGACTGACGCTTGCCGCCCCCTAGGCCGGATATGCGATAGTCCTGGACGAACGGACCGGACTGTATGGAGATTGTCACATCAGACTCAGTAGGAGTTCGGATGGGTTTCCTCATCGGCCTTCTTATCGACAACTACCTGGGAACCGTTACGTACAGCTAGTGCCGCTTGCGGTCTGTGGTTAAACCCACTGCCAGCGTAGTAGTCGAGTCTCTAGAGTCCCACACAGAGAGTTTCCTATTCCAGGCGAAACGATATAGAGGTCGTATGGTTTTACGACAAGGGTTCGGACGCATACGTGCGTTTACGCGCGTACGACTTTCGGACAGTTTTTACCAGTCGGCTTTGGTTTAAGCCAGTTACTGGTATCCGGTTATTGGATTTTTACAGTCTAAAGTTTTTCCGTATTTTTGCGGATTGGAGGGGCGTTCTCGTAATTGTGCGAGAAGCTTCTAGAAGATGGTGACTAAGGAGATTTAAGTGGCATATACTTTGGATAAGATTTGTGAGTCATGAGAGTGATTCATCATTGTCATTATTGCACCATAAATGATTAATGACTCATGCTAATGAATCACCACTTAACATTTATGAAGCATGCTTATTCATCACATTTATTCATTTATTCTTTAATGAGAATGCTTCATAATATGTTATGATACTCACAATCTTATCTCATAATTTACTCTCACATTCTCTCTCCTCAAGCTCTCATCTTCAAACCCTAATCCTTACACCTCATGTGTTGAGATCAAAGGATTAGAAAGACTAATCAATCCATAACCATCACTCTATTTCATTCTATCTTCTTTGATTAGCAATCCAAGAAGATTAGTTACCTCAAGTTAGAGGTTTAGTTTGGAGTTTTGCTCTCGGGTGGATCGTCTACTACCTAGAGAAGGCCGAGGAGAACAAGGAGATCGTAAAGACGAAGGACTGGTTTCATTAGGTATAATCCCTAAACACAATAGTTAAGAAACACTTTGTGTTTGGTTATTTATAGTTTAGCTTCGATTCAAGCGGTTAGTCGATGTTCGTTCACTAAACAAGTTCGTTTTTGAAAATTCCGCCTCCCCACAAGTATTGGGGTGTAGTACATCGACTTACAGTGGTATCAGAGCCTCGCTAAACAATAAATAACTTTATTGCAAATTTGTACGAATTTCGAACGGAAAAACGAAGCCGGAAAACCCTAAAAATATCAGTTTTCTGTCGATTTTAAAATGATGTCCTAAAATTTTTCAGGCATGTGCAGAAAGCTAGAAAAGCATACAGGAGAACACCCAAGAAAATTGGACCCATGAATCGGCTAAAGAGCTGCGGAAGCGCGGCGGATCCCAAGCGATCCGCCGCGGTTCCGCGGCCGAGTTGCCGAGTCATGAACTCAAATTTCTTGTGTAGGTCCCCTGTGATATTTAGTGTTTTCTGGAATATTTTAATTTTGCTCAGGTTTCAGTTTAACAGAGCAGTTTTTGTTGGAAATAGTGCCCTCAGAGTCAATTATTGGATCACAGGCACGTGATTGCAATGATTGAGGGAGGACCTATCCCGGTAGGACAGTCTTACTCAAGATGATAGTATGCTATCTGGTTTACCTTTATCATCGTGTACTGCTTTAGGTGACCTGACATGTCGCTATTGCACGTTGATAGAGCCCCTAGGATTCTTGCTTGACTGCCAGCAGTATGAGGGCGATCATATAGGTGAGAGCTGGAGTCTATAAGCACATCCTTAAAAGGTCCCTAGTCGTGGGAGTTTCGAGACAGGGCATCGATACTCCAGAGTAGACTAGTGTATACAGTCGAGACCCCGACGAGGGGCGGTGGCCGGTCTCACAAGCCACTGGTGTCTGTTGGTTCACCTAAGATGTATACAGGTGCTCATTGGGTTATGAGTACACCGGACAGGACTCGCCGGGAACATGCTAGTTGGTCATATACCAGACGTCAGATGGCAGTTCCCTGGTGACATGTGTGCAGGTTAGTTCATCGACCTGGGGATCGTCATTTGTCTCGTGTGAGTTCCCACTGTACTTTGATTACTATCCTACCACGGCTCAAAGGAGTCGTGCAAACAGGTTTTAGTTGGGTACAGTCCCGAGCCACATGGAGGCAGTGAGCGGATCTTCGGGGGTTTCGTCTCTCCCGGTATTGGGGGTGAGGTCGCGCTGTGTCTAGGAGAGCCATTACACGAAGACCTTGGCCAAGGCAGGAGATTTACTGGTAGGTATTCCAGTAGTATCTCAGGGTGTTCTGGGCTACACTCCGACACGACTTGTACCGCTTTTGGGGGTCTGACTTTTACCAACCCCCTAGGCCCGCCATGCGATACTCATAGACGAACGGACCGGACTGTACGGATATTGTCACTGACAGGCTCAGTAGGGTGTCGGGGTGAGCTTCCTCATCGACGTCCCTTTTGGTCAATAGCTGGTGGCCCGTCACGTATTGGCTTATACCTCTGACGTGCTAGTGGTTAAATCCACAGCCATAGTATTGACGAGTCTTTAGAGTCCACCACACTTTCAGTTACTCAAGCTTTCGGGCGAAACGCTGTAGAGGCCGTATGGAGATATGGCAGGGTCCGATCAGATACGTGCAGTATTGCACGGATCAGGATCGGACAGTTTGTACTAGTGGCCGTATGGTTATATGGCAGCGTTCGATCAGATATGTGCGGTATTGCACGGATCAGGATCGGACAGATATTACTAGCCGGCTTTGGTTTAAGCCGGTCCTAGTTTAGTACAGTGTAGATATTGTCTCATTGCATTTGTATCCGGACGGAATACAAATGCGGGTGTGTATGCACAGTGTGGGGTTTTCCTGTAATTTATTACGGGACCAGTTTTCTAGGGTTGCCATTTTGCTTTCCGTTCCGGCCGGTTTTCCTTTGTTCTTTCCCGGCCGGACTTTTCCGATGGAGGGGGTTATTTGCAGTTTTGCAAATAACAATTTGTGGGGACTTATTTGCATAAGGGTTGATATGATAAGCATCTTTGCTTTTCATGTATTTATGAGATAAGAAAGGATTAGGATGGATTTGAAGTTGATTTTGTGTTTTGTGATGATTATGTTTAATGTTGTGGTCACCACTTACTTCCTCCTACCATCACCTCCCTTCATATTCATATTCCTCCACTATCATTCATTCCTCTCACTTGATGTAAGAAGATTATCATGGTTGAAGAAAAGAAAGAGAGAAGAAGAAAAGAAAAGAGAGAAAGAAAATGAGAGGTTCATCTTGAGAGTTCATTCTTGATCTCATTTTCTTGCAAGAAAAATGCAAGCACCATTTTTCTATTCTTTGATTCCTCCATCATCCTCAAATGGCAACCAAACCCCAAAAGAGAGACTTTGATTCTACACTATATTCCTACAGCAAATCTTGAGCATGTCGAGTTGCCGGCTTCATGCTCGAGTTGCCTCAGTATCGAGGTGGGAGCCCGTAAAAGTACCCGGCTTCGTGGTGCCCTTTCCGACGAGGAGGAGACGGACGGAGATCCCGCGAGGAGATCGGAGTGGAGATGAAGACCGGAGGACTTGGATCGTCGGTATATCTCTAACCTATCTTGTTAGTTAGCTAGACTAGTTTAATGGTAACGATCCGGGGTTTAGTGCGCGGTGGTGCCGTTTTGCTAAGTCCGCAAAAATTTTAGTTTACCACCGTTTCCGCGTTTGGCCGTCGGATTGACGGCCGGGGCGCCGCCGTGCACTTACAGTGGTATCAGAGCCTCGCCATTAACATAGTCTAATTTGGTGTAATGTGTTTTACGTTTCCGATCGAACAAATTTCCAAAAACCGTATTTTTCTAGCACATCAGTTTCTGTCGAAATTTCTTGGAGTCCAAAAATTTTTCTGGTTGTCTCAGAGTGATGTGCAGGGAAATAGAAGCATACTGTAAAAATTTGGCACCATGATCTCACTATTCCGCCGCGCAAGCGCCGCGAAACCCCACCTCGTGCCGCCCTTCCGCCGCGGATTTTACTGTTCACCCCCCCAAATTTTTCCAGTATGTTCCTGAGTTGAAAATGTGGTTTCTGGAATATTAAAATTGGGCCAATTATTTCTGTGAGTGCTACAGTTTTTGTTTGGGGGCCCACTTGTTAATTGTTTGATCAATCGGAAAATTTTAAACACATTTTTCACAGTATTTACATTATATCTGCGACCGTGAATGTCACTCGATCGGTAAATCCGGTCTAACTGCTATAGCCCGGTTAGACGGATTTGCGAACGTGACTTTCACGTTGATGTTCTATGTTTATGCTGTGATGTTGCGGATCGGTCGTGGGGATAGCCTGGATGCAATGCTAGTACTGTATTGTTGTATTATGTACATTTGATATTGCGGGGCGAGCGTCCGACATGTGGACTGCCGTCACTGCCTGATTGTATTATTCTTTTGGGGCACGACCTGGTTGCGGTCGATGTACCCGTTGTATGTATATTTTACTTTCTGTACTAGGATTACCCCGCGGTGGGGTGCACGGATAGCCGGGTCCTGGAGGGCAACAAGCCCGCATCTCATGGCATTGGGACGGAGGGGGCTTCGCTCTGGGATTGGCAGGCTATTCGCCGCACTCGTAGGGGGTACAGGTTGACCCAGGAGGGGTGCCCAAGTTGCCGGATTCCGTGGAGTGCTGGGTGGTCCATTCACGGAGCTGAAGGGGGCTGCCTCGCTTCAGGTTTTGGCGGGTGACTTGCCGCGCCCGTAGGGGTCTAGGATTTCATTGCACAGGCTATCCACACGACCAGGGGAACGTCGGGTTTCAGTAGTGGCTCTGTGAAACCCGGGGATCCCAGATATCTGTATTGTTCTGTGATGTTGTACATTTCTGTGATGTTGCATTTCTTTTCACGCCTTGAGCGAAATATAATATATTGGTATATATATTAGTAGATGTTGTATATGTTTTACATCCGCGCTAGTCCAGTCCCCGCTCTGTCGTTAGTTAGCTAACCTAACGGGTAATGACGGGACCCAGTGGCGAATGCGGATGGCATATACGTACATCAGTATATTTTCGTTCTTTTTGGTGTGATCAATTGATGGGACTGCATTGATTCGGATCAATGCAAGTTAAAAACAAACCTAATCTGATGTTGTTGGAACACTTTTCAAAAGCTGTTATTGCAAGGACGTTCACTTTTGTTTTGCATCGTGGTATTCATTTGGAATATCCTGCTCCTCAGTCGACGAGGCAAGGGCCGAGATCCCTTCACCGGGAGTGACCCCTTGGACAGAAGTTTGCGTCATGGCATTAACTTCACTATAGCCGATTACTTTTGCTTTGCATCGCGGTATTCATTTGGAATATCCTGCACCCCATTCTACGGGGAAAGAGCCGAGATCCCTTCACCGGGAGTGACCTCTTTAGCAACGGTTTTTCGTCACTATATTTTTAAAAGCTATCCGTTCCTTCGACGATATCAAGTTCTTTACGTTAAAGGTTTTCGCCAGAAACCATTCGTAGCCCTCCGTCGTTTCATATGGGTGGTCAATGGTATTCAAGCTGTGTATGTTGGCCAAAGTCAAGGCACAGTGATTGGTAGCTATTGGGGTATTCATATGCAGCATAGATAGATGCGTTGGTTTGGGACAGTCGTACTGCCATTTTGGCCAAAGTCAAGGGTATGTACGGGTGGATTCAAATTAACCTGGAGAATGACGGGTAGAACTTGACATGTGACTTATGATATGTTGGCCAAAGTCAAGGTCATAAGAGCATGGGGCAAAAATCACATCGGGAGTTTCAAAAGTACTGAAACTTGCCAGATATGCGCATACCTTCTGGAGTGTGATGACGTGAGCGGATTCCGTCACGTTATCATGCGATGAGAGTTGGATCCCGATTCCCACTGATGAGTTAGTTTACTCCTCGGGTGACCCCGACTAATTCTTCTTTCAGGTTTGGAGGAGAATTTGAGGTACAGTGGGAGGTTTCCAGATTAGATAAATTGGTAACCATTCTGATCTAGGATAGAGTGCACGCTGAGTGTTTTCTTTTCTCTCTCTCTGGCAGCGACCATTGACCCGACCCTAAGACTTTGACTCAGTGACCAAGTTGACCGAACCTACTTAACACTGGCTTTTGGATTGTCAGAGTTGCAGACCTCATTGCCACTCCTACTTTTACTCTTTTCTCCAGGACACCCCGTATTACTACGAACGTCCACTTCCATTGGACAAAACCATCGTATGGTTAGATACGAACTCGAAGGAATTCGAGGATGGTTTCCGGTTCTGGAGAAAACGGATAGGATTATTCAGTTGTCTTTTCTTTTCACCCTCTCTCAGGTTGCGAGTACTCCTTGGTTTAGGAGTAGTACACCTATTACGCAAATTGGATAGTCTTCTTCCAAACCATAGGCTGGTGCCGACCGGTAGGGAAGGAAGAAAGCCAATTAGCCTAAACGGTGTACAGAAGGTATTAAGTTAAGACAAAGTAAGGGATTAGTAAGAGGGCAAAGTAAATTGCAACAGATATTCACGACCAAACCAAGTATTTCTTCGCCAATCCTAAATCACCTTTGTATTTCTCCAGGACACTCCGTATCACTACGAAGATCCCATTTTATTGGATAATCCATCGTATGGTTATATACGAACTCGAAAGGAACTCGTTCCAGTTCGGGGATGGATCCTGGTTCAGGAGAAATAGGAATAAAGTACATTCAGGTGTCTTTTATCTTCACCTTCTCCCGCGATGCGAGTGCTCCTAGGATTAGGACAGTACACCCTTTATGCTTTTTGGATAGTCTTCTTCCAAACCATAGGCTGGTGCCGAACGGTAGGGAAGGAAGAAAACCATTTGGCCTAAAGGGGTGTACAGAAGGTAAAGACTAAAGACAAATGAAGGGATTTAGAGAGGTGGCAAAGAATTACACGGTTACAGTTGTGAATCTGGATAATGGAAGAGGCATTACTAGGAATACCGGGATACCCCATCGAAACATTTCAATGTTTCAGTCTCACTGTGTAATGTTAAAAGAAAACTGATTTCCCGATTAGATACTTACTCCAGGGTATGTATTTACCAGGTTTGATTCTCACATCTGTATGGTTTTACAGATGATGAGTGGGAGTAAGTTATTGGGAATTGGGTGATCATCCTCATTATATCGGGATTCGTTGGAATCAGTGATATTTGAGGAAATCACCTGGGCTGTTTGCCGGTCGGCAAATATTTGGTTCTGAATATCCGTTGATGTGCACCAATTTCAAACTGATATATCTGTACGTCTATTTTCATAGAGTGAGATATACCTTTTGATATTATGTCGATGACATTTACCTATATCAGTGGATGGTTAGGTAAGGAGCATTAAACAGCGGTGTAATTCTTCTTAACCATAAGTACAGTTTTCAACCTACAACACACAGTGAAAGAGTTGTTAGACTCAGCGGACTTATACAGAGTATTGTACGTTGTCCAGTGTCCATTAGGACAGAGGGGTTGGTCCTCATACTATATTCTGTTTTACTTTTGATTTCTCTAAGTTCTTAGACATGTGTTTCGTAGAAACACAGGGTCTAAGTTTTGAGGAGTTATAGGTATCTGAATAAGAGTAGAGAACCAGGTGTAGCAAGTATCGGGATTCTTCAAAGTGATCGAAGATGTAGATACTTGTGTATGGTATTCAGTTGATAGTAATTATAAAGAGAAATTGCTTCTCTTTCAGGTTACTCATAATTGGAAGCATTCCTAAGTTGAGTAACGCTGATCGGCCTCCTTCCATTTAGTTGACATGCACTGGAGATAGCTGCATGATTTGAATCTGGTTCAATTAAATCAGTGCCTCTGGTTCTATATTGGATGTAGAACAGTTCATATCTTAACGTTGTTAAGGTACGGGGAGTTGTCCGGCTTATGATTAAAACCAGACTCTGGATAACTCAAGGCACGTTTCTGTAATGGCTGTTTGTGGGTTGACCCAGGCTATGACGAGGGTTGATTTTCTACCATCTAGACTCGCCACAGTTTTATTAAAAATGGATTTTTTCAAAAACAGCAGTGGGAGTATGGTAGAACTGGAAGTGATTCCAGAACCGCAAACGATTACTGAAGATTTGATAAGGAACCTGAAGATTCAATCTGATTTGACATTCCATTGGCCACTCCGCAGATAAGGTGGGTAACTTCAGGCACCCGAGAGGTACTTCGGTAGCCTCAAGGACGGTGACAGGGAAGTTCTTGTTTACCCACACTTGCCATTGTTGTTGTTCCAGGCTGCGAGACCCGGCAGGAGGATGAGTATAGCGTCGTTCTGAACTAGCTTCAGAAGTGTACGTGTATATGACTCTGCCAAAGGGTTGTCGTAGTCAGTGGGAGCAGCGGAAGCATTGGTGGACATCAGGCTTATGTCTATTTATAGACTAAAGCAGATGTAGCGGAGATAGATCATCTATTTCTGATGCGACAGTCATAGATTTGACGTCATCAGAATAGGGGATGGATCTGTTGAGAAGGTAGTAGGAAGTGATATTCCTATACTACGATCGGTTATACTTTGGTCGTCACACAGTGGTTTCTCCACATGGGACTTGGACATTATATCAGACATACTGGTTACTAGATCTATGGTTTTAGATCTAGATTTGGGTGGTTTCCCAATCTGGGTACTTTGACAGCATTCTATGAGCATTTAGAATGGACGACTCCTGGCATGGTAGTGTACCTGCAAGTAATGGAGTCGCCCTCTCTAAAGGTGTCTTTTAGAGAGGGATGTGCATGATTGGCAGATCACTTGCTTAGGCAATTGAGTCAATCATGAGATGTCAAGTACCACACCAGATGTTGTTCTTGCACTAGATGCAATAAGTTGACATTAATCCAATCCTGGAGAAACGGTAGGAAGCAGTTTTAGAACATAAGTGGATGTTCTAGGGATATGACAACGACAGCCTCATTAGGGAGACAGTTATCATTCCAGGCTTCCAAGGTGACATGGACGACAGGGTGATCGTCAGAGTTATAGTTTTTCCCTCTGACGAGGGGCAGTATTTTGGACGGGTGGTCCAAGGCAATACTGAGGGTGGCATGGCGCAGGATACTGATTAAGTTCAGTTGACGATACAGTCTAAGAAGTTTGGATTTGGAGTTCATTTATGAGCTAAGTCCCATCAGACATCCAGACATTCTAAGACAGGTATTGCTCATTTCGGGAGATGGCTTTCTCCGCGAACTTGAGATATAGAGAGACATAGAAAGAAACATCAAGGCGGATCCACTCACTGAGGCTATTCCTCGAACGCAATAGTTTCACAAACGAGTTTTGTGAGACTGACAAGTAGAGGAGTTGGATGTTCGGTATCACACGGGCTGTGAGTATGCGACATCGCAATAATTAGCCTTGAGTGCAAGTGGGAGATTGTTGGAGATAGTGCCCTCAGAGTCAATTATTGGATCACAGGCACGTGATTGCAATGATTGAGGGAGGACCTATCCCGGTAGGACAGTCTTACTCAAGATGATAGTATGCTATCTGGTTTACCTTTATCATCGTGTACTGCTTTAGGTGACCTGACATGTCGCTATTGCACGTTGATAGAGCCCCTAGGATTCTTGCTTGACTGCCAGCAGTATGAGGGCGATCATATAGGTGAGAGCTGGAGTCTATAAGCACATCCTTAAAAGGTCCCTAGTCGTGGGAGTTTCGAGACAGGGCATCGATACTCCAGAGTAGACTAGTGTATACAGTCGAGACCCCGACGAGGGGCGGTGGCCGGTCTCACAAGCCACTGGTGTCTGTTGGTTCACCTAAGATGTATACAGGTGCTCATTGGGTTATGAGTACACCGGACAGGACTCGCCGGGAACATGCTAGTTGGTCATATACCAGACGTCAGATGGCAGTTCCCTGGTGACATGTGTGCAGGTTAGTTCATCGACCTGGGGATCGTCATTTGTCTCGTGTGAGTTCCCACTGTACTTTGATTACTACCCTACCACGGCTCAAAGGAGTCGTGCAAACAGGTTTTAGTTGGGTACAGTCCCGAGCCACATGGAGGCAGTGAGCGGATCTTCGGGGGTTTCGTCTCTCCCGGTATTGGGGGTGAGGTCGCGCTGTGTCTAGGAGAGCCATTACACGAAGACCTTGGCCAAGGCAGGAGATTTACTGGTAGGTATTCCAGTAGTATCTCAGGGTGTTCTGGGCTACACTCCGACACGACTTGTACCGCTTTTGGGGGTCTGACTTTTACCAACCCCCTAGGCCCGCCATGCGATACTCATAGACGAACGGACCGGACTGTACGGATATTGTCACTGACAGGCTCAGTAGGGTGTCGGGGTGAGCTTCCTCATCGACGTCCCTTTTGGTCAATAGCTGGTGGCCCGTCACGTATTGGCTTATACCTCTGACGTGCTAGTGGTTAAATCCACAGCCATAGTATTGACGAGTCTTTAGAGTCCACCACACTTTCAGTTACTCAAGCTTTCGGGCGAAACGCTGTAGAGGCCGTATGGAGATATGGCAGGGTCCGATCAGATACGTGCAGTATTGCACGGATCAGGATCGGACAGTTTGTACTAGTGGCCGTATGGTTATATGGCAGCGTTCGATCAGATATGTGCGGTATTGCACGGATCAGGATCGGACAGATATTACTAGCCGGCTTTGGTTTAAGCCGGTCCTAGTTTAGTACAGTGTAGATATTGTCTCATTGCATTTGTATCCGGACGGAATACAAATGCGGGTGTGTATGCACAGTGTGGGGTTTTCCTGTAATTTATTACGGGACCAGTTTTCTAGGGTTGCCATTTTGCTTTCCGTTCCGGCCGGTTTTCCTTTGTTCTTTCCCGGCCGGACTTTTCCGATGGAGGGGGTTATTTGCAGTTTTGCAAATAACAATTTGTGGGGACTTATTTGCATAAGGGTTGATATGATAAGCATCTTTGCTTTTCATGTATTTATGAGATAAGAAAGGATTAGGATGGATTTGAAGTTGATTTTGTGTTTTGTGATGATTATGTTTAATGTTGTGGTCACCACTTACTTCCTCCTACCATCACCTCCCTTCATATTCATATTCCTCCACTATCATTCATTCCTCTCACTTGATGTAAGAAGATTATCATGGTTGAAGAAAAGAAAGAGAGAAGAAGAAAAGAAAAGAGAGAAAGAAAATGAGAGGTTCATCTTGAGAGTTCATTCTTGATCTCATTTTCTTGCAAGAAAAATGCAAGCACCATTTTTCTATTCTTTGATTCCTCCATCATCCTCAAATGGCAACCAAACCCCAAAAGAGAGACTTTGATTCTACACTATATTCCTACAGCAAATCTTGAGCATGTCGAGTTGCCGGCTTCATGCTCGAGTTGCCTCAGTATCGAGGTGGGAGCCCGTAAAAGTACCCGGCTTCGTGGTGCCCTTTCCGACGAGGAGGAGACGGACGGAGATCCCGCGAGGAGATCGGAGTGGAGATGAAGACCGGAGGACTTGGATCGTCGGTATATCTCTAACCTATCTTGTTAGTTAGCTAGACTAGTTTAATGGTAACGATCCGGGGTTTAGTGCGCGGTGGTGCCGTTTTGCTAAGTCCGCAAAAATTTTAGTTTACCACCGTTTCCGCGTTTGGCCGTCGGATTGAAGGCCGGGGCGCCGCCGTGCACTTACAGTTTTTGGAGCAATATTAAAGATGTTTAATCGATCGAAATTGTACAGTATTTGCATATTGGATTATATCTGTGATTGTTTAATGTGTTCGTAAACCTCCCCTAACTTCTAGTATGTCGGTTGGCAGGGGGTTGCACATTTCTGAAATGGTTATATCTGTTTGTGCATATAAACTGTATTGGACTGTTGTGGTGTATAGCCGGGGTTTAGCAATGGGTTATTATTTAATTCATTTGTTGTAAATGTAATTTGTTGTAATATTATTTTGCGGGGCACATCCAGGTTGCGGTTGTAGCCACCGTTGTATTATTTCATTTTACTGTTTTTGCTCCTAGGACAGATCCAAGGTGGGTACACAAACTGCCGGGCGGGTAGTTTGCCGTACCCGTAGAGATCTTGGGTGGGGTAATGGCTATTCATCACAACTGTGTAATCTGTCTTTTCTTGCAGGCTCGAAAGAAATACAGATTGCTTGCAAATCCAATAAAGTTTATCTGTGTTCTGGAATGTATATCATTGCGTCAGACGAATGTAAAATATCTATATATATTGTAGCTATTTAGACGCCACTTATGTTTTACACCCGCGCTAGCCCAACCCCCGCTCTGTCGTTAGTTAAGTAACCTAACGGTTGATGACGGGACCCCGTGGCGAATGCGGATGGCATAAGAGGACGTTGTATTTTCGTTGTTTTCTGCAATGATAGGTTAATGATGAGACGCATTATCTATATTGCAAAGAAAATAAACCAAGTTTAAATCGTTGGAACAATTTAAAAGAAACCACTCGGTTAATTTTAAAAACAAATATTTTTTAAATGTGGAGCTTTAACCACTCCTTTTAAAAGCTATCAGGTTCCTTCGGTTATATCAAGTTCACTACGTTCACGGTTTCGCCAAAACCAGTCGTAGCCCTCCGTCATTTCTTATGAATGGTCAGTAGTATTCAAGCTATGTTTGTTTGGCCCTTAGTCAAGACATGGTGATTGGTAGCTGCTGGGGTATTCATTTGTTGCATAGATAGATGAGTTGGTTTGGGACAGTCGTATTACTTTGTTTGGCCCTTAGTCAAGAGTATACGGATGGGTTCAAATCAACAGGATAATGATGGGCAGAACTTGACATGTGACTTATGATTTGTTGGCCCTTAGTCAAGATCATAAGAACATGGGGCAAAAATCTATATCGGGAATTTCTAAAGAAACTGAAATTTGCAAAGAGATGCATACCATTTTGAGTTTGATGAATGTTGGTAGCATTCCTACAGCATTATCAGACGATGATATTTGGATCCCGATCCTACTGTGAGTATATGCTACTTATCAGGATATTCGTCACTTAACGATCAATGCTATAAACCTAGTAGGTGTCCAGAAAAGTGTCAGCGGGGTTACGCCCCCAGAGAAAAGAGGTTATTTAATTAAGGAACTTCGCGAAAGCGTTGGAAAACCTCCCTCGAAGTATCGACACCAGCCTGGCTGAACGGTTAAACAAGTATTGTACAGTGAGAATAGTCCTGGCTAATTCTTCTTTTATGGTTTGAGGAAGGATTCGAGAAACAGTGGGAGCCATCCAGTTTAGATAAACTAAAAACCACTCTAAACTTGCAAGAGCATCATGCTAAAGAGTTTTCTTCTCTCTCTCCTAATTGCAGCGACCCTGAAAATGACTGGACTTAAGTTACTTTTAGAGAAAAATATACTGACAGGGCCAAACTATAAAGATTGGCTGCGGAATGTCAAAATGGCTTTGACCTATGACAAACTGGGGTACGTCCTCACCGCTACGGCACCTGCTGTCCCTGGTCCCAAATCCAGCAATGCGGATAAGGAAATCCGCAAAACCTGGGATTTAGATTGCGCGAAAGCCAAGTACATCGTGCTTGCCTCGATGAACAATGAACATCAGAGGAGGCACGAGGATATGGACCTTGATGGCATATTTCTCCATACAAAGGAACTTTATGGAGAGCAATCTCGTATAGCAAGATACGAGACCTCAAAGAACTTGTTTCGAGCGAGGTTGGTTGTCGGGTCATCAGTAGGAGAACATGTCCTAAAGATGATCGGCTACATAGAAGAGCTCGCAGACCTTGGGACGACTTTGGATAATGAGCTCTATACAGACCTTATTCTCCAGTCCCTTCCTCACACCTACGCCCAGTTTATCCTGAACTTCAACCTTCAAAGAAAAGAAGTTGAACTTCCGAAACTCCTGAACATGTTAAGGAGTGCAGAGGGCACCTTGAAGAATTCAAGGGAAACACCCGCTATGTTTGTTGGCGGTACATCTTCTTCCGGGTCCAAGGCTAGGGCCAAAGGAAGGAAGAAGAAGGCCGCACCCAGACCTAGAGGAGGTGTTAGTAAGGTGGGAGGGAAGGGAAAGAAAAAGATTGCAGTACCGATAATTGGCCAGGATGAGTGCTTCCATTGTCACAGGAAAGGGCACTGGAAGAAGGATTGCAAGGCGTGGAACGCCAAGAACCAGGAACCGAAGCAAGCTCTGGCTTCGACTTCAGGTGTGTTTGTAATTGAGAATTGTCTGTCGATCAACTCTACTTCCTGGGTATTGGATACCGGATCAGGATCTCATATTTGCAATTCATTGCAGGCACTGAGAAACCGTAGAGTGCTGAAGGAAGGTGATATGACCCTAAAGGTTGCTAACGGAGCTAGCGTGGGAGCTGCGTCCGTCGGGGATTATCACCTAGGATTGACGAGTGGACACATTTTGGTTTTACATAACTGTTATTTTGTGCCAAGCTTAACGTGTAATATCATATCAGTTTCCTTGTTATCAAATAAAGGTTATGATTTCACGTTTGTAAGATATGTTGTCAACATCCACCTTAATCATGGTTTGATTGGGTCAGGTACACTAAATAACGGCATATATGTTTTAAACCAACTCCAAATTTTCAATGTCCAGACACACTAAAAAGAAAGTCTTCAGATTTAAATAAAGCTTTCTTATGGCATTGTAGACTGGGTCACATCAATGAGAGAAGGTTGACTAAGTTGCATAGAGAAGGATATTTGGACTCGTTCGAATATCAATCTTATGACACTTGTCAATCTTGTCTCAAAGGAAAGATGACAAAGACTCCATTTACTGGACAAGGAGTAAGAGCGAGCGAGCTCTTAGGACTCATACACAGCGATGTATGTGGTCCAATGTCTACACATGCGAGAGGTGGTTATTCCTACTTCATTACTTTTACAGATGATTTCTCTAGGTTTGGACATGTCTTCTTGATGAAGCATAAATCCGAGGCATTTGAGAAATTCCTGGAATACAAGAGTGAAGAGGAAAACCAAACAGGCAAAAGTATTAAGGCACTGAGATCTGATCGAGGTGGAGAATACTTAAGTGCCGAGTTCCTAGGTTACCTAAAAGAGAAAGGAATTCTCTCTCAGCTTACTCCTCCATACACTCCACAGCACAACGGTGTATCGGAGAGACGGAATCGAACCCTATTGGATATGGTACGATCCATGATGAGTAATGCTGAGTTACCGCGATCTTTCTGGGGTTATGCGCTAGAATCAGCGGCATATCTTTTGAACCAGGTTCCAACCAAGACTGTGCCTACCACACCATATCAGATGTGGAGTGGGAAGAAACCCTGTCTAAAACATTTTGGGACATGGGGGTGTCCAGCTTTTGTAAAAAAGCAGCATTCGGACAAGCTCGAGGCACGCTCAGTACAGTGTAAGCTTGTGGGATATCCAAAGAACTCCAAGGGATATTATTTCTATTATGCAGAGGAACAAAAGGTTTTTGTTTCTCGTCATGCCCACTTCTTAGAAACTGAATTTTTAGAAAATCAGAAGAGTGGGAGCGCAGTAGAACTGGAAGAAATTCCAGAACCACGAGCTGCTACTGAAAATTTGGTAGAACCAGAGGTTCAAGAAGAACAGAACATTCCCGCACCCCTCCGCAGGAGTAGTAGGCCGTCTCATCCGCCTGAGAGATACTACGGTTTTCTCATAGACGGGGATAGAGAGGATTGCATCATAGAAGATGATGAACCTACTAGCTTCCAGCAGGCCATCCAGAGCGGCGACTCGGTACGATGGCTAGATGCAATGCGAAGCGAAATGGAGTCCATATACACCAACAAAGTATGGACTTTGGACTTTGCTCCAGGTGGGGTAAAACCCATAGGATGCAAATGGATCTTCAAGAAAAAGATTGGTGTAGATGGGCAAGTGGAAACCTATAAAGCTAGACTTGTTGCAAAGGGTTTTCGTCAAAGACCTGGTTTGGACTATGACGAAACTTTTTCTCCAGTGGCTATGCTCAAATCCATTCGTATCGTTCTTGCAATTGCTGCCTTCCATGATTATGAAATCTGGCAGATGGACGTAAAGACGGCTTTTCTGAATGGAAATTTAGAAGAGTGCGTCTATATGGATCAGCCAGAGGGTTTCAATCAGAGTGGGAGCAGCGGGAAAGTATGCAAGCTGCTTAAGTCCATTTATGGACTAAAGCAGGTATCGCGGAGTTGGAACATCTGTTTTGATGAGACAGTCAAAGAATATGACTTTATCAAAAATCCAGATGAACCGTGCATATATAGTAAAGTTGTAGCCAGAAGTGTTGTATTCCTCGTCTTGTACGTGGATGACATTCTATTGATGGGAAATGACATTCCTATGCTACAATCTGTCAAAGGATTCTTGTCACACAGGTTCTCCATGAAAGACCTGGGTGATGCCTCTTACATTCTGGGGATCCGGATCTATCGTGATAGATCCAAGAGGATGTTGGGACTTTCGCAGTCCAGGTATATCGACACTTTACTGAAAAGATTCAGTATGGAAGATTCTAAGCGCGGTAATCTACCGGCTTGTCACGGAATCACCCTCTCCAAAGAGATGTCTCCCAAGACTGATTTGGAAAGGGAACGCATGTCTATTATACCCTACGCTTCTGCGGTAGGCTCTATAATGTATGCGATGTTGTGTACCAGACCAGATGTAGCTTACGCACTGAGCGTGGTGAGCCAGTATCAGTCAGACCCAGGAGAGAAACACTGGATAGCAGTAAAGAACATTCTCAAGTACCTGAGGAGGACTAGGGAGATGTTCTTGGTTTACGGCGGAAAAGACCTCAGGTTGGAGGCCTTTGCTGATTCCGGCTTCCAGAGTGATAAGGACGATTCCAAGTCCATGTCGGGTTATGTCTTTACCCTTAATGGAGGGGCGGTGTGCTGGAAGAGCTCCAAGCAGGACACCGTTGCTGACTCGATGATGGAAGCGGAGTATATAGCTGCTTGCGATGCCGCAAAAGAAGCAGTCTGGATGAAGAAGTTCCTAACAGAACTTCAAGTGGTTCCCACCATAGTTGATCCAATACCTCTGTATTGCGACAACAACGGAGCTATAGCTTTAGCGAAGGAACCAAGGTCCCATCAGAAGTCCAGACACATCTTGAGGCGATATCACCTGATCAGGGAGATCATTGATCGTCAGGAGATCGAGGTTCGGAGAGTTGCTTCAGAAGAGAACATTGCTGATCCATTCACGAAGGCCCTACCTCACAGTTCGAGAGGCTACTCGAGATCATTGGTCTTCGATATGCCAGTACATGGCCCTAGTGCAAGTGGGAGATTGTTAGTGTTTATGCCCTAGAAGGCCATTACTGTATCATACTAGCTTGTATATTACTTAATGGAAGCTTGGGATATTCACATGTATATAACAGTCTTGCTAAACATGGTAGTATGCTACTTGGTTTTTCTATCTTAATATGTGAGTGTACGTATTGATAGAGCTCTTAGGTTCTTGCTTGACTACCAGCGTTGTGATGGCAGTCACACTAGTGGGGGCTGGGTAGTCTACAAGCACATCCTTATTCAGGTCCCCAGTCGTTGGATTATCGAGACAGAGCATCGATACTCCGGAGTAGACTGGTGTGTACGCTTCTCATCCCAGTTGGGGAGATGGTCTGTCCCACAGCCGTCAGTACGTCGTACTGGAGATAGTATACAGGTGCTCGTTAGGTTACGGGTACACCGGACAGGACTCACAGGGAACTGTTGGTTGGTTTTATACCAGTCGTCAGTGAGCAGTTCCCAGGTGACATGAGTACAGCATAGTCCGCAGACTTGACACTGCTACTTCGCCTCGAGTGTGTCCCACTGTTCTTAGATTGCTACCCTACCACGACTCAAATGAGTCGTGCAAACAGGTAGCAGTTGGGTGCAGTCCCGAGCACTTGGAGGTAGTGGCGGTTAGACAGGATTCGTCCCTCCCGGTATTGGGAGTAGATATCGTGCTGTGTCAGAGAGCCATTACGCAAAGTCCCTGGCCAGGGCAAGCGAGATTTGCTGGTAGGTTCCAGTAGTTTCTCAGGGTGTAATGGGCTTCCCTCCGACACGACTTATACAGCTATTAGGGGACTGACGCTTGCCGCCCCCTAGGCCGGATATGCGATAGTCCTGGACGAACGGACCGGACTGTATGGAGATTGTCACATCAGACTCAGTAGGAGTTCGGATGGGTTTCCTCATCGGCCTTCTTATCGACAACTACCTGGGGACCGTTACGTACAGCTAGTGCCGCTTGCGGTCTGTGGTTAAACCCACTGCCAGCGTAGTAGTCGAGTCTCTAGAGTCCCACACAGAGAGTTTCCTATTCCAGGCGAAACGATATAGAGGTCGTATGGTTTTACGACAAGGGTTCGGACGCATACGTGCGTTTACGCGCGTACGACTTTCGGACAGTTTTTACCAGTCGGCTTTGGTTTAAGCCAGTTACTGGTATCCGGTTATTGGATTTTTACAGTCTAAAGTTTTTCCGTATTTTTGCGGATTGGAGGGGCGTTCTCATAATTGTGCGAGAAGCTTCTAGAAGATGGTGACTAAGGAGGTTTAGGTGGCATATACTTTGGATAAGATTTGTGAGTCATGAGAGTGATTCATCATTGTCATTATTGCACCATAAATGATTAATGACTCATGCTAATGAATCACCACTTAACATTTATGAAGCATGCTTATTCATCACATTTATTCATTTATTCTTTAATGAGAATGCTTCATAATATGTTATGATACTCACAATCTTATCTCATAATTTACTCTCACATTCTCTCTCCTCAAGCTCTCATCTTCAAACCCTAATCCTTACACCTCATGTGTTGAGATCAAAGGATTAGAAAGACTAATCAATCCATAACCATCACTCTATTTCATTCTATCTTCTTTGATTAGCAATCCAAGAAGATTAGTTACCTCAAGTTAGAGGTTTAGTTTGGAGTTTTGCTCTCGGGTGGATCGTCTACTACCTAGAGAAGGCCGAGGAGAACAAGGAGATCGTAAAGACGAAGGACTGGTTTCATTAGGTATAATCCCTAAACACAATAGTTAAGAAACACTTTGTGTTTGGTTATTTATAGTTTAGCTTCGATTCAAGCGGTTAGTCGATGTTCGTTCACTAAACAAGTTCGTTTTTGAAAATTCCGCCTCCCCACAAGTATTGGGGTGTAGTACATCGACTTATAGTTTTTCCAAGATGGGTCCTTAGCTGCAAGCTCTTTGACGACTCCATCATCGAGGGTGATTTCCTCAGGGATTTTTTCTTTCCCTTTGTCCTTTTTGCCCGAACCTTTGTTTGTAAGTCCGAGGTTCTTCTCAGGCAGCGTATGGTTACGCAGTTGAATGTTCTCGCAGTTCTTCTCCTCCTCTTCTTTTTCGGAGGTGGAGTCCTTGAAGGGAGGGTCGAGGGTTATTTCTTCCTCAGAATCGCTCCCGAAGGTAAGAACTTGAAGTTTTTCCTTTTCCGGACTGGTATCAACTATATGACAGTTGCCAGTCATTTTTCTACGCGCATATGTTGCACTTTTTTGCTATCGACGAGCTTCGCGTTTCATCCTCTTGAAGTGTTTTTGATAGGCAACGTATCCTTGCCACCACTTCTTGAAGGCAATGCATTCTTCGGTGGGATGAGCAACCCTCCGATGGTATAAGCAGTAGTTTGGATGTGAATTCTCTCCATCGAGGCATATGACCCCCGGAGTGTTTCCCATAAAAGGTGGCAGCTTCATTCCCATTGACAGGGCTCTGGCGAATCTCTTCTCTGCTTTGATCCTGCTCTTATTTGTGGCAGGTGTGCTTCGGTTTGGTTGGAGTAATTTACGACTCATCCTTGCCGCAACTTCTTCTTCCTGACGTTGACGCTTAGCCTTTTCGTATATGGCTGTTTCGCGTTCTCGGTCAACTTTGCTCTTTCGAAAGGCTTCGTTTAACAGCCTATCGATCGAGTCTTCTGACAGTTCCGGGGATTTTAGCGCCAATCCTGCCTCCAGTTCCTCTGCGTTTTTTTCTGACGCTGAGGGAGCTTCTTCGACATTTAACGACGAATGGGAGACCATGTGGCAACTTGCTACATAGTCTTTGGTTTCTTCTGATGAGTTGTTTTCCTCATCGTTGTCACGATCTTTGTTCTCAAGAATATGCTTGAGGAACTCTTCGAGGGTTACTGGTGTTCGTGCCTTCTGGTTGTACTCCTCTAGCGCGTCGATGTATCCTTGTAGGTTTTTGCGTTTGCCATCATACTCGGCAAGTTGCACAGGCTTCTTGGTCTTCTTCTTTTTCTTCGAAGACTTTGAAGTCTCGACTTGGGGATTTTGCCCTTTATCGACAGTTTTCGGTACATGATGCGGTTTCAGCACCCCTTAAATGATTTCTGGTTCAAATAGGCTTCTCCACTTGATTGCCGGGTATGCTTGTAGATCCTTCAGCATGTTAGTTATATGTATGCCCTAGAGGCCATTGATGTACATACGATATATATTGTAATGGATGCTTGGACATATATAGGGAGGACTTTCTTGCTCGACATGATAGTATGCTATCTGGTTGTACTTTATCTTAATATGTACTCAGATTGTCTCTATGTTACATGTTGATAAAGCCCTTAGGATATGTACTCGACTACTGGGACTATGATGAGATCATACTAGTGGGGCCACGGTAGTCGATGAGTACATCCTATAACTGTTCCTAGTCGAGGGTGTATCGAGACAGGGCATCGATACACCAGAGTAGACTAGCGTATACGCATCTTGACCCATATGATGGGCGATGGATGATCCCATATCCATCGGTGTTTGACATCAAGGATGGTGTATGGGTGCTCAGTGGAGACTGGGTACACTGGACGGACTCGCCGAGAACTCCCAGATGGTATTATACCTCACGTCAGATGGCAGTTCTCCGGTGACACTGGTACAGAGTAGTCTGTTGACCCGAGATCGTCATAAAGTCTTGTGTGATTCCCACTGTGCTTTGATTTCCATCATACCACGTCCAAGAGGGCGTGCAAAAAGGTGGCTTTTGGGTACAGTCCCGAATCACATGGAGGCAATGAGCGATAGGAGGGGATTCGTCTCTCCCGGTATAGGGAGTTGATGTTGTGCTGTGTTCGATTGGCTATAACCGGAAATCCTTGGCCAGGGTTGCTGAGATTTACTGGTAAGTGTTATCAGTAGTTTCTTGAACTGTTATAGACCTCATATCGACACGACTTATCGAGCTACTGGGGTCTGACGTTTACCACCCCTAGGCGAGATATGCGACATATCAGACGACGAGACCGGAATGTACGGGAGTGTTACTGTTTGGATTCACAGGAGAATGTACAGGCTTGCTTGTTGATCTTCTGAGCGCTCAATACCTGGGTAGCTATTACGTTTAGCTGACCGCTTGCAGCTTGTGGGTGTTTGATATGATCATCACCTACTGCCGGCGTATTGACGATTCTTTAGAGTCCTACATAGAGGTTTCTTGACTCAGGCAAAACGGAGTAGGGGCACATATGTGATATGTGCGGGACCGAGGATAATACGATATGAGATACCGTATTCTATTCTCGCGATATTTGATATCAGCCGGGTCATCGGATCAAGTGTTGATTCGATGAATCGGTACGGATAAATATTAGTCGGTTATATGCGATATAGTCGGATTGTCGGATCAAGTGTTGATTCGATAATTTAATGTATAATAATATATATGATATATTAAATGACATTAACTAATATTAGCTCACTAAAAGATTCTTTTTCTCACTCGGATAATACATTGATATATATGCGATATATGTTGATTGTATTATTTTATTTTGTTACAATAAATATTATATATGTGATATATAATATTGTAACATGATATGATTACTAATGCAACATGTTTAGTAGAGATTAAACATGGTTAGGGTTTGATTAGGGTTAAACCTTTCTAGATGTTTCTAGAAGGTTTTCTTTTTTGTTTTGGAAAAGATATTTTTGCATGATATTTCTTAACCCAACCACACCATTTAACCCTAGTTCAATCTCTACAATGGTTACTTGACCATGGTTGCATAATTCATCATTATCTCCTTTGCATTATTCATCACAAAAGGAATTCTATCATAATTCATCATCTTCTTCCTTCTTCTTGTTGGAGATAGTGCCCTCAGAGTCAATTATTGGATCACAGGCACGTGATTGCAATGATTGAGGGAGGACCTATCCCGGTAGGACAGTCTTACTCGAGATGATAGTATGCTATCTGGTTTACCTTTATCATCGTGTACTGCTTTAGGTGACCTGACATGTCACTATTGCACGTTGATAGAGCCCCTAGGATTCTTGCTTGACTGCCAGCAGTATGAGGGCGATCATATAAGTGAGAGCTGGAGTCTATAAGCGCATCCTTAAAAGGTCCCTAGTCGTAGGAGTTTCGAGACAGGGCATCGATTCTCCAGAGTAGACTAGTGTATACAGTCGAGACCCCGACGAGGGGCGGTGGCCGGTCTCACAAGCCACTGGCGTCAGTTGGTTCACCTAAGATGTATACAGGTGCTCATTGGGTTATGAGTACACCGGACAGGACTCGCCGGGAACATGCTAGTTGGTCTTATACCTGACGTCAGATAGCAGTTCCCAGGTGACATGTGTACAGGTTAGTTCATCGACCTGGGGATCGTCATTTGTCTCGTGTGAGTTCCCACTGTACTTTGATTACTACCCTACCACGGCTCAAAGGAGTCGTGCAAACAGGTTTTAGTTGGGTACAGTCCCGAGCCACATGGAGGCAGTGAGCGGATCTTCGGGGGTTCGTCTCTCCCGGTATTGGGGGTGAGGTCGCGCTGTGTCTAGGAGAGCCATTACACGAAGACCTTGGCCAAGGCAGGAGATTTACTGGTAGGTATTCCAGTAGTATCTCAGGGTGTTCTGGGCTACACTCCGACACGACTTGTACCGCTTTTGGGGGTCTGACTTTTACCAACCCCCTAGGCCCGACATGCGATGCTCATAGACGAACGGACCGGACTGTACGGATATTGTCACTGACAGGCTCAGTTGGGTGTCGGGGTGAGCTTCCTCATCGACGTCCCTTTTAGTCAATAGCTGGTGGCCCGTCACGTATTGGCTTATACCTCTGACGTGCTAGTGGTTAAATCCACAGCCATAGTATTGACGAGTCTTTAGAGTCCACCACACTTTCAGTTACTCAGGCTTTCGGGCGAAACGCTGTAGAGGCCGTATGGAGATATGGCAGGGTCCGATCAGATATGTGCGGTATTGCACGGATCAGGATCGGACAGTTTGTACTAGTGGCCGTATGGATATATGGCAAGGTTCGATCAGATACGTGCGGTATTGCACGGATCAGGATCGGACAGATTTTACTAGCCGGTTTTGGTTTAAGCCGGTCCTAGTTTAGTACAGTGTAGATTTTGTCTTTTTGCATTTGTATCCGGACGGAATACAGATGCGGGTGTGTATGCACAGTATCGGGGTTTTCCTGTAATTCATTACGGGACCAGTTTTCTGGAGTTGCCAGTTTGCATTCCGTTCCGGCCGGTTTTCCTTTGTTCTTTCCCGGCCGGACTTTTCCGATGGAGGGGTTATTTGCAATTGTGCAAATAGCATGTTGTGGAGGGGGTTTCTTACTATTGTGTTGATTATGATATCTTTCATCCATGTTGTGCATTAATGAGATTTGATGTGATTAAAGTGTAAGCATGGTTGATGTTTTCTTGTCTTGGATGTGGTCACCAGTTCTATCTCCTACACTCACCTCCCTTCATGCTTCATATACATTCTTTCCTCCACCATTGATTAAAGAAGGAATGATAAGTTTTTCATGAGAGAATTAGAAAAGAGAGATGAAGAAGGAGAGAGTTCTTCATTCTTGAGAGTTTCATCTTCTTGATCTCATTCATGCTAGAAAAATGCAAGCACCATTTTTCTTATCTCATTTCCTCCATCTATGGCAACCAACCCCAAAGTGAGACATACACTTCTACACTACATTCTACAGCATATCTTGAGCATGTCGAGTTGCCGGCTTCATGCCCGAGTTGCCTCGGTATAGAGGCGGGAGCCCGTAAAAGATGCAGGCGACGTGGTGCCCTTCCGGCGAGGAGGCGACGACCGGAGATCCCACGAGGAGATCGGAGTGGAGATGAAGACCGGAGGACTCGGATCAGTCGGTACATCTCTAACCCATCCTCTAGTTAGCTTAGACTTGTTAATGGTTACGATCCGGATGTTTAGTGCGCGGGGGTGCCGGTTTGCTAAGTCCGCAAAATTAAAGTTTATCACCGTTTCCGCGTTTGGCCGTCGGATTGACGGCCGGGGCGCCGCCGTGCACTTACAGTGGTATCAGAGCCTCGCCATTAACTTCGTCTAGCTTCGTTTGATGTGTTTTTCAGTTCCGATCGACCAAAATTCCAAAACCGTATTTTTTCCTTCACATCAGTTTCTGTTGAAATTTTTTGAAGTCTAAAAATTTTTCAGGTTGTAAAATATTGATGTACTGGAAAATCTAAGAGCTCTGTAAAAATTCGATGAAGTAACTCCACAGTCGGAGCGCGGAACCGCCGCGAAAACCCCCTTCCCGCGGCCCTTCCGCCGCACACTGTGGAGATCACTTCACCAATTTTTTACAGAGGCTTTCTGGTCTTAAAATATGGGTTTTGGAATATTAAAATTGGGCCCAGGATTTCTGTGAGTGCTACAGTTTTGATTGGGGGCCCACTTGTTAATTTTTGGTCAATCGGAAAATTTTTAAACACATTTTTCACAGTATTTACATTATATCTGCGACCGTGAATGTCACTCGATCGGTAAATCCGGTCTGACTGCTATAGCCCGGTTAGACGGACTTGCGAACGTGACTTTCACGTTGATGTTCTATGTATTTGCTGTGTTGTTGCGGATCGGTCGTGGAGGATAGCCTGGATGCAATGCTAGTACAGTTGTGGTTGTATTATGTACATTTGTTATTGCGGGGCGAGCGTCCGACATGTGGACTGCCGTCACTGCCTGATTGTATTATTCTTTTGGGGCACGACCTGGTTGCGGTCGATGTACCCGTTGCATGTATATTTTACTTTCTGTACTAGGATTACCCCGCGGAGGGGTGCACGGATAGCCGGGTTCTGGAAGGCAACAAGCCCGCATCTCATGGCATTGGGACGGAGGGGGCTTCACTCTGGGATTGGCGGGCTATTCGCTGCACTCGTAGGGGGTACAGGTTGACCCAGGAGGGGTGCCCAAGTTGCCGGATTCCGTGGAGTGCTGGGTGGTCCATTCACGGAGCTGAAGGGGGCTGCCTCGCTTCAGGTTTTGGCGGGTGACTTGCCGCGCCCGTAGGGGTCTAGGATTTCATTGCACAGGCTATCCACACGACCAGGGGAACGTCGGGTTTCAGTAGTGGCTCTGTGAAACCCGGGGATCCCAGATATCTGTATTGTTCTGTGATGCTGTACATTTCTGTGATGTTGCATTTCTTTTCACGCCTTGAGCGAAATATAATATATTGGTATATATATTAGTAGATGTTGTATATGTTTTACATCCGCGCTAGTCCAGTCCCCGCTCTGCCGTTAGTTAGCTAACCTAACGGGTGATGACGGGACCCAGTGGCGAATGCGGATGGCATATACGTACGTCAGTATATTTTCGTTCTTTGTGGTGTGATCAATGATGGGACTGCATTGATTCGGATCAATGCAAGTTAAACAAATCTATTCTGATGTTGTTGGAACACTTTTCTAAAAGCTGTTATTGCAAGGACGTTCTCTTTTGTTTTGCATCGTGGTATTCATTTGGAATATCCTGCTCCTCAGTCGACGAGGCAAGGGCCGAGATCCCTTCACCGGGAGTGACCCCTTGGACAGAAGTTTGCGTCAGGGCATTAACTTCACTATAGCCGATTACTTTTGCTATGCACCGTGGTATTCAGTTGGAATATCCTGCACCCCATTCTACGGGGAAAGAGCCGAGATCCCTTCACCGGGAGTGACCTCTTTAGTAAAGGTTTTCGTCACTATATTTTCTAAAAAGCTATCCGTTCCTTCAACGATATCAAGTTCATTACGTTAAAGGTTTTCGCCAGAAACCATTCGTAGCCCTCCGTCATTTCAGACGGGTAGCACGTAGTATTCATGCTATGTTTGTTGACCTTCGTCAAGGCATAGTGCATGGTAGCTGCTTGTTGCTTTTCTGCTACATAGATAGATGTGTTGGTTTGGGACAGTCGTATAGCCTTGTTGACCTTCGTCAAGGGCTTGTACGGGTGGGTTCAAATTAACCTGGACAATGACGGGTGGAACTTGACATGTGACTTATGATTTGTTGACCTTCGTCAAGGTCATAAGAGCATGGGGCAGAAATCACATCGGGAGTTTCAAAAGTACTGAAACTTGCCAGATATGCGCATACCTTCTGGAGTGTGATACCGTGAGCGGATTCCGTCACGTTATCATGCGATGAGAGTTGGATCCCGATTCCCACTGATGAGTTGGTTTACTCCTCGGGTGACCCCGACTAATTCTTCTTTCAGGTTTGGAGGAGAATTTGAGGTACAGTGGGAGGTTTCCAGATCAGATAAATTGGTAACCATTCTGATCTAGGATAGAGTGCACGCTGAGTGTTTCTTTTCTCTCTCTCTCTGGCAGCGACCATTGACCCGACCCTAGACTATGACTCAGTGACCAAGTTGACCGAACCTTCTTAACACTGGCTTTTGGATTGTCAGAGTTGCGAACCTCATTGCCACTCCTACATTTACCCTTTTCTCCAGGACACCCCGTATTACTACGAACGTCCACTTCCATTGGACAAAACCATCGTATGGTTATATACGAACTCGAAGGACTTCGAGGATGGTTTCTGGTTCTGGAGAAAAACGGATAGGACTATTCAGTTGTCTTTTCTTTTCACCTTCTCTCAGGTTGCGAGTACTCCTTGGTTTAGGAGTAGTACACCTATTATGCAAATTGGATAGTCTTCTTCCAAACCATAGGCTGGTGCCGACCGGTAGGGAATGAAGAAAACCAGTTAGCCTAAACGGTGTACAGAAGGTATTAAGATTAAGACAAAGCAAGGGATTAGTAAGAGGGCAAAGTAAATTGCGACTGATATTCACGACCAAACCAAGTATTTCTTCGCCAATCCTAAATCACCTTTGTATTTCTCCAGGACACTCCGTATCACTACGAAGATCCACAGTTTATTGGATACTCCATCGTATAGTTATATACGAACTCGAAAGGAACTTGTTCCAGTTCGGGGATGGATTCTGGTCCAGGAGAAATAGGAATAAGGTTTATTCGGTTGTCTTTTATCTTCACCTTCTCTCGCATTGCGAGTGCTCCTAGGACTAGGACAGTACACCCTTTATGCTTATTGGATAGTCTTCTTCCAAACCATAGGCTGGTGCCGAACGGTAGGGAAGGAAGAAAACCAATTGGCCTAAAGGGGTGTGCAGAAGGTAATGACTAAAGACATATGAAGGGATTTGGAGAGGTGGCAAAGAATTATACGGTTATAGTTATGAATCTGGATGATGGAAGAGGCACTACTAGGAGTACCGGGATACCCATCGAAACATTTCAATGTTTCAGTTTCACTGTGTACTGTTAAAAGAAAACTGATTTCCTGATTAGACACTTGCTCCAGGGTATGTATTTACCAGGTTTGATTCTCACATCTGTATGGTTTTACAGATGGTGAGTGGGAGTAAGTTATTGGGAATTGGGTGATCATCCTCATTATATCGGGATTCGTTGTAATCGGTGATATTTGAGGAGATCATCTGGGCTGTTTGCCGGTCGGCAAATATTTGGTTTTGAATATCCGCTGTTGTGCACCAATTTCAAATTGATATATCTGTACGTCTATTTTCATAGAGTGAGATATACCTTTTGATATTATGTCGATGACATTTACCTATATCAGTGGATGGTTAGATAAGGAGCATTAAACAGCGGTGTAATTCTTCTTAACCATAAGTACAGTTTTCAACCTACGACACACAGTGAAAGAGTTGTTAGACTCAGCGGACTTATACAGAGTATTGTATGTTGTCCAGTGTCCATTAGGACAGAGGGGTTGGTCCTCTTACTATATTCTGTTTACTTCTAACTTCTCTAGTTCTTAGACATGTGTTTCGTAGAAACACAGGGTCTAAGTTTTGAGGAGTTATAGGTATTTGAATAGAGTAGAGAACAAGGTGTAGCAAGTATCGGGATTCTTCAAAGTGATCGAAGATGTAGATACTTGTGTATGGTATTCAGTTGATAGTAATGATAAAGAGAAATTGCTTCTCTTTCAGGTTACTCATAATTGGAAGCATTCCTAAGTTGAGTAACGCTGATCGGCCTCTCTCCATTTTAGTTGACATGCACTGGAGACAGCTGCATGATTTGAATCTGGTTCAATTAAATCAGTGCCTCTGGTTCTGTATTGGATATAGAACAGTTCATATCTTAACGATGTTAAGGTACGGGGAGTTGTCCGGCTTATGATTAAAACCAGACTCTGGATAACTCAAGGCACGTTTCTGTAATGGCTGTTTGTGGGTTGACCCAGGCTATGACGAGGGTTGACTTTCTACCATCTGGCAGATCAATAGAAATATTGTTCTAGACTCGCCACAGTTTTATTAAAAATGGATTTTTTTCAAAAACAGTAGTGGGAGTATGGTAGAACTGGAAGTGATTCCAGAACCGCAAACGATTACTGAAGATTTGATAAGGAACCTAAAGATTCAATCTGATTTGACATTCCATTGGCCACTCCGCAGATAAGGTGGGTAACTTCAGGCACCCGAGAGGTACTCCGGTAGCCTCAAGGACGGTGACAGGGAAGTTCTTGTTTACCCACACTTGCCATTGTTGTTGTTCCAGGCTGTGAGACCCGGCAGGAGGATGAGTATAGCGTCGTTCTAAACTTGCTTTAGAAGTGCACGTCTATATGACTCTGCCAGAGGGTTGTCGTAGTCAGTGGGAGCAGCGGAAGCATTGGTGGACATCAGGCTTATGTCTATTTATAGACTAAAGCAGATGTAGCGGAGATAGATCATCTATTTCTGATGTGACAGTCATAGGTTTGACGTCATCAGAATAGGGGATGGATCTGTTGAGAAGGTAGTAGGAGGTGATATTCCTATACTACGATCGGTTATACTTTGGTCGTCACACAATGGTTTCTCCACATGGGACTTGGACATAATATCAGACATACTGGTTACTAGATCTATGGTTTTAGATCTAGATTTGGGTGGTTTCCCAATCAGGGTACTTTGACAGCATTCTAAGAGTATTTAGAATGGACGACTCCTGGCACGGTAGTGTACCTGCAGGTAATGGAGTCACCCTCTCTAAAGGTGTCTTACAGACTAAAGTAGAGAGGGATGTACATGATTGGCAGATCACTTGCTTAGGCAATTGAGTCAATCACATGAGATGTCAAGTACCACACCAGATGTTGTTCTTGCACTAGATGCAATAAGTTGATATTGATCCAATCCTGGAGGAATAGTCGGGAGGCAGTTATCATTCCAGGCTTCCAAGGTGACATGGACGACAAGGAGGTTGTCAGAGTTGTAGTTATCCTTCTGACGAGGGGCAGTATTTTGGACAGGTGGTCCAAGGCAATACTGAGGGTGGCATGGCGCAGGATACTGATTAAATTCAGTTGACGATACAGTCTAAGAAGTTTGGATTTGGAGTTCATTTATGAGCTCGGTCCCATCAGACATCCAGACATTCTAAGACAGGTATTGCTCATTTCGGGAGATGGCTTTCTCCGCGAACTTGAGATATAGAGAGACATAGAAAGAAACATCTAGGCGGATCCACTCACTGAGGCTATTCCTCGAACGCAATAGTTTCACAAACGGTTTTTGTGAGACTGACTAGTAGAGGAGTTGGGTGTTCGGTATCACACGGGCTGTGAGTATGCGACATCGCAATAATTAGCCTTGAGTGCAAGTGGGAGATTGTTGGAGATAGTGCCCTCAGAGTCAATTATTGGATCACAGGCACGTGATTGCAATGATTGAGGGAGGACCTATCCCGGTAGGACAGTCTTACTCGAGATGATAGTATGCTATCTGGTTTACCTTTATCATCGTGTACTGCTTTAGGTGACCTGACATGTCACTATTGCACGTTGATAGAGCCCCTAGGATTCTTGCTTGACTGCCAGCAGTATGAGGGCGATCATATAAGTGAGAGCTGGAGTCTATAAGCGCATCCTTAAAAGGTCCCTAGTCGTAGGAGTTTTGAGACAGGGCATCGATTCTCCAGAGTAGACTAGTGTATACAGTCGAGACCCCGACGAGGGGCGGTGGCCGGTCTCACAAGCCACTGGCGTCAGTTGGTTCACCTAAGATGTATACAGGTGCTCATTGGGTTATGAGTACACCGGACAGGACTCGCCAGGAACATGCTAGTTGGTCTTATACCTGACGTCAGATAGCAGTTCCTAGGTGACATGTGTACAGGTTAGTTCATCGACCTGGGGATCGTCATTTGTCTTGTGTAAGTTCCCACTGTACTTTGATTACTACCCTACCACGGCTCAAAGGAGTCGTGCAAACAGGTTTTAGTTGGGTACAGTCCCGAGCCACATGGAGGCAGTGAGCGGATCTTCAGGGGTTCGTCTCTCCCGGTATTGGGGGTGAGGTCGCGCTGTGTCTAGGAGAGCCATTACACGAAGACCTTGGCCAAGGCAGGAGATTTACTGGTAGGTATTCCAGTAGTATCTCAGGGTGTTCTGGGCTACACTCCGACACGACTTGTACCGCTTTTGGGGGTCTGACTTTTACCAACCCCCTAGGCCCGACATGCGATGCTCATAGACGAACGGACCGGACTGTACGGATATTGTCACTGACAGGCTCAGTTGGGTGTCGGGGTGAGCTTCCTCATCGACGTCCCTTTTAGTCAATAGCTGGTGGCCCGTCACGTATTGGCTTATACCTCTGACGTGCTAGTGGTTAAATCCACAGCCATAGTATTGACGAGTCTTTAGAGTCCACCACACTTTCAGTTACTCAGGCTTTCAGGCGAAACGCTGTAGAGGCCGTATGGAGATATGGCAGGGTCCGATCAGATATGTGCGGTATTGCACGGATCAGGATCGGACAGTTTGTACTAGTGGCCGTATGGATATATGGCAAGGTTCGATCAGATACGTGCGGTATTGCACGGATCAGGATCGGACAGATTTTACTAGCCGGTTTTGGTTTAAGCCGGTCCTAGTTTAGTACAGTGTAGATTTTGTCTTTTTGCATTTGTATCCGGACGGAATACAGATGCGGGTGTGTATGCACAGTATCGGGGTTTTCCTGTAATTCATTACGGGACCAGTTTTCTGGAGTTGCCAGTTTGCATTCCGTTCCGGCCGGTTTTCCTTTGTTCTTTCCCGGCCGGACTTTTCCGATGGAGTGGTTATTTGCAATTGTGCAAATAGCATGTTGTGGAGGGGGTTTCTTACTATTGTGTTGATTATGATATCTTTCATCCATGTTGTGCATTAATGAGATTTGATGTGATTAAAGTGTAAGCATGGTTGATGTTTTCTTGTCTTGGATGTGGTCACCATTTCTATCTCCTACACTCACCTCCCTTCATGCTTCATATACATTCTTTCCTCCACCATTGATTAAAGAAGGAATGATAAGTTTTTCATGAGAGAATTAGAAAAGAGAGATGAAGAAGGAGAGAGTTCTTCATTCTTGAGAGTTTCATCTTCTTGATCTCATTCATGCTAGAAAAATGCAAGCACCATTTTTCTTATCTCATTTCCTCCATCTATGGCAACCAACCCCAAAGTGAGACATACACTTCTACACTACATTCTACAGCATATCTTGAGCATGTCGAGTTGCCGGCTTCATGCCCGAGTTGCCTCGGTATAGAGGCGGGAGCCCGTAAAAGATGCAGGCGACGTGGTGCCCTTCCGGCGAGGAGGCGACGACCGGAGATCCCGCGAGGAGATCGGAGTGGAGATGAAGACCGGAGGACTCGGATCAGTCGGTACATCTCTAACCCATCCTCTAGTTAGCTTAGACTTGTTAATGGTTACGATCCGGATGTTTAGTGCGCGGGGGTGCCGGTTTGCTAAGTCCGCAAAATTAAAGTTTATCACCGTTTCCGTGTTTGGCCGTCGGATTGACGGCCGGGGCGCCGCCGTGCACTTACACTTCTTTCTTCATGGAAAAAGCTTACTAGCTTTTTCCAAGTGATGAATAAATGTGAGAAAAAGATAAATAAAAAGAGCAAAAATCCTACTTCATCATCCTCATCTTCCCTTGCCCTTTAGATGAGAGTGTTCACTCAATTTTAGTGAGTGTTAGCTTGTGTTAATGAAACTTCAAGGTAGATCATCTTTGTATCGAAGATCGGAAGCAAGACTGCATCTTTCTCTTCGTGGAACCTCTCGAGAGTCCGGAACCCGATGATCGCAGCGAAGGGACCTCAACACGGAGCTTAAGAAGTGAAGGACCGGATCTACAAAGGTTGTAATCGCTCTCACTTAGTGTTAAAGTGTTTAGCATGTTAGTTTTCGCCTAATCTCTAGTTTAAAGATCCGGCTTCGGGTTGTTCGGCACGGCTAATTTTTAAATCGGGCATGGTTGATGCCTCGTAGAACCTTGTGTGCGTGCCTAGCAACCCTACAGTGGTATCAGAGCCAAGCTAGAGCTTTAGGCGAAGTCTAGACGAAGTTTAAAGTCCGATCGAACCCGGAAAACCCGATATACCCTAGTTTCTGGAAATTTTTCAAAACTGTGATTTTTTCCATATTAAAAATGCTCAAAAAATGCAGCAGGGTATTTTAGGAATTACTGTGCAAAACGACACTTTGAATCGTTCAAAGCGCCGCGGAACCGCGGCCAAACTAGGGTATTGGCGGCGGTTCCGCGGCAGAACTTGGGGATTAAGAGTTAGTTTTTGCACAGTTATAACCGTTGGTACTTGCTGATTCTTCTGGGAATTTTTATTTTTCACTCAAGTGTTGAGTTTTCTGGGTTGTATTGGGGACTGGTAGATTCGATCGGATATTTTAACTTTGTTTAGTTTGTCCGGATAATTTTTAGAAACTGTTAAAAAGTTCGAACGGATATCAATAACTCACTTTTTCCCCTGTCGAAAAATTTTTCAAAAGTTGGATTTTTTCTCGTGTTTAAGAACGTTCTAAGTCGTGCAAGTAACGCGGTGGACCCTCTAGAAGACAACAAACCTTAACTCGATTATGTGACCGTCTTGAACTGCTTTTTGAACCTTAGGGTTTGGGGCAGTACGGTGTGCCACATGTGAGGCGTTGGCTTGGCCCTTCTACGGCTGGACCATTGGGACTGAAGCATGTGATGGATGTTTTTAAACCAATTTCAAGTGTTGAGATATATTGGGGAAAACTTGGGTGTTTGATTATTCGATCGGAATGTTTAACACTGTCTATTTATCTGGAATGTGATACAATATTTGGAATCCACAGGTAGTTATGAGATAACTAATTTGAATGTTATAAACATAGCAGTTTAGTCTCAGATGATCGGTTGCCATGGAATTTTGATGTGATCAAAAGTCCGTCGCAATCACGTAGCGTACGCGGATACTCGCCGGGTAAACTTAATAGACAGCGACGCCCCATAGCCCCGACCAAGTGACTGTAGGAGAACCCCGTCGCCAAAAGCATCCGTTCGGGTGCTCGCGGCAGCGGTGTTCCGCCTTAGTGCACTTCGTCGACGGCATCCGGGGATGCGGCCGTCTACTAAAGTTTGCGACGAGCATTCGATCAGGATGTCGTGAATCTTGTTGAATTGCCCGACTTGATATTGAAAAGTGTTTTCGATAAAGAGACTAAAATGCAGGGTTTATAATTGTTAGGCATGCGATGTCTAAGGAATTCATTTGGTTAGGCATGCGATGTCTAAGGAGGTTGCGGATTCCAACTGTTGTAGTTTTACACTTTCTTTTCTGTGACCGTAAGCGTAGTATGTGTTGTATCGCCGGCTTCGTTGCTATACATCAACGACAATCGGGATACGCATACTTGCTTACGTTGATGATATGAGATATTATGTGTTGCTGTGATATGTTATATTGGATCGTCGCGTTTTGAATAGCCGGAGGTTTTATGTGAGATGAGAGTTTTTCTTTTTCATTAATGTAAAATTCACTTGTATGTAATATTCTTGTATTGGGGCACTTCCAGGTTGCGGAAGATGTCACCGTTGTATATTATTTACTTTTCCGCATTAGGTAGACCCAAGGCGGGGAGCACAAGTAACCGGGTTCTAGGGTCCAGTGGGAGACCATCTCGAGGAGACGAGACCGGGTCTCCTAACCCTAGAATTGGCAGTGTTACTTGCCGCTCTCGTAGGGGTCTAGGGATGTGGGTTTGGCTATTCATCGCGACCGTGGAATCCGTGTTTTATACAGGCTCGTATTGAAAACATGGACGTCCTAGTATATCCAATATTTCATATATGTTCTTCTGCTGCATTGTTCTGTGATGAGATCATATTACTGCTTGTGACGAATGTTTATATTATATATATGAGATATATGTTATATTGCAGATTTCGTTTCAAAAGAGATGCGTGTGAAGCATAATAAAATGGGACTTCATTAATGAGATTAATGAAACTAAAAGAAACCTAAGATGTTATAGAAACTTGTTTAAAAACTGGTAGCTCTAGTTCTTGCTTTGCATAGCGGTGTTCCTTGTAGAACATCCAGCACCTTATTCGATAAGGAAAGAGCCGGGATCCCTTCACCGGGAGTGACCTCTTTAGTGAAACTAGCATATGCTACAAACTCGGTTTGTCTTTTGATTGCTTCTATAGTTCTTGCTTTGCATAGTGGTATTTATGAAATATCCTGCACCTTATTCGATGAGGAAAGGGCCGACGATCCCTTCACCGGGAGTGACCCCTTTAGAAAAACTAGAAAAGCCTCAAAAACACTCCATTTAAAATCACTCGATTCTACAACGATATCAAGTTCATTACGCAAAGGGTTTTCTTAAAAACCTGTCGTAGCCCTCCGTCATTTCAGATAAGTGCTACTTAGTATTCGTGCTACGTTTGTTGACCTCCGTCAAGGCGTAGTGTGCGGTAGCTGACTAGTATTTATCTGCTTATGCATATGATGCAGATTGTTTTAGGGTAGTCGTGCGGCCTTGTTGACCTCCGTCAAGGGTCGTGCAGGTGGGTTTAATTCAATCAGGAAATGACGGGTTGAACTTGACTAGTAGCCTATGGTTTGTTGACCTCTGTCAAGGTCATAGGACGCTAGGGGTAAAATATTATTGGGAATTTCAAGTGTTGAAATTTGCAATGAGATTGTATACCTTCTATGAGATAGTCGGATCCCGATACCCGCTGCGAGTAAGAGTTACTCCTGGGAGAGTTTTATACATTACAATTAGTCGATCAAGAGGTGTCTAGAAAGGTGTCAACGGGGTTACGCCTCTGGGAAAACAAGGTTTACTTTAATTAGGTTCATGCGAAAGCACGGGGGACCTCCCTCAAAGTACCGACACTGGCCTGGCTGAAAGATTGGCGAACTTGTAGCGTGTAATTAATCCCGGCTAGTCTTTCCTTTTAGGGTTTGAAGGAAGATTTGATTAAAACGGTGGGAGACATCCTGATTAGATATATTATATAACCAATCTAATCTTGCAAGAGCATACGCTGAGTGTTTTCTTCTCTCTCTCTCCAGGTAGCGACCATATCACGCCTTAATCAAGATAATAATACGGATATATTGACTGAACCCGCTTGTTATACTGAGCTGGGGAACGTTGGTCCCGCTCCAACTTATAATTGTTATAAGACAGAGCAGGAAATTGGGGATTACCAGAATTCCCGTGCCGCCCAAACGAAGAAAGTGCATGCTGATGCATCTTCTTCGGGTGTGTTCATTACAGAGAACTGTTTCTCAGTATCCTTTACGTCCTGGGTATGTGATACCGGATCAGGATCCCGCATATATAATCTGTTACATGGGCTACAGATAGGTAGAGAACTGAGAACGGGTGATAAGTTTCATGAGACAGAAAACGGTGCAAGTGTTGCAGCCAAGTCTGTTGGTCACTATCACCATGTATTACCAGAATACATTGATTCTGAACCAATGTTATTAGATACCGAACCTGATATACAACATCATATCAGTCTCTTTATTAGTAAAGAAAGGATATAATTTTGTATTGTTGGATAATGTTTTGAACATTTCCTATATCAAAAGTTGATCGGTTCAGGCACGTTATCTAAAAGCATTGATGTTCTAAATCAAACTACAGTTCTTTAGTATACGGAACACACACAAGAGGAAGAGTTCAGAAATAAACGAATCCTTCTAGAGGCATTGTAGACTAGGTCATATCAATGCGACCCAACTAGCTAAGTTACATTTAGATGCATATTTAAATCTGATTAAATTTACATCTTGTGAAACTTGCTGGTCATGTCACAAAGATAAGATGACTATAGCTCTGTTTATTGGAAACAGAGAAAGAGTTAGTGAACTCTTGGGATTGATACATGTTGATGTAAGTAAGGTCTCCTGTCTACACATGCCAAGACCAGTTCTTTGTACTTCATTACATTCTCTGATGATCTCTCAAGATTCAGACATATGTTCCTGTTGAAACACAAGTCCGAAGCTTTTGAGATATTCACAGAATATAAGTTAGAAGTAGAGAACCAAAAATACGGGTAAAAGTATTATGTCCTTTGATGTGATCAAGGAGGAGAATACTTGAGCACGGAATTCCTGGACTATTCTAAAGGAGAATGAGATTCTCTCTCAGCATTACTCCTCTGTATACACCACAGCACGTTGGTGTATCGGGGCAGAGCAATAGCATCCTATGAGATATGGTGTGCTCTATGATGAGTACTACTGAGTTTCCTATTTCCTTTAGGGAGTTATGCACTTGTGAAGTTGCATACCTATTGAATAGGGTTCAAATCAAATCAGTTGCCTACCACTTCATATGTGATATGGAAAGGGAAGAGCCCATATCTTAAGTTTGTTAAGATTTAGGGTTGTCCGGACTATGTCTAAAAGAAAAATCCGGACAAGCTCGAGGCAAGGTCTGTTATGTAGAACTGGAAAGGTTCCAGCTATACAAACTGCAGCTGATGATTTGGTAGAACCAAAGGATTCAATAGTTTCCAACGAACCTCAGCCTCTCCGCCGATCTAGTAAGGTTCCTCACCCACCTGAGAGATACTTCGGTTTCTCTATGACAGTGGGATTGAGGATTGCATCATGAGATGATGACCCAACTAGTTTCGAGCTGGCCATCAGGAGTGAGACTCTGTAAGAATGGCTGGATGCTTATCGCTCTGAGATGGAATCCTTATACACCAACAAAGTATGGACTTTGGTTGCTTTATCTGAAGGGTTAAATCCCCATCAGGAGCGAGTATATCTTGAGAAGATTACTTTGTGTGCATGGAAAAGTTGAGACTTTCAAAGCTATGCTTAAGTCCATCCAGATCCTACTTGCAACGGCTACATACCATGACTACGACATCTGGTGGTTGGGTGTCATGACTACTTTTCTAAATGATGTTTTAGAAAAGAGCGTCTATAAGTACACAGCCAGGGGGCTTCGTAGACAGTGGGAGCAGCGGAAACGTGTGCAAGATGTTTTATATGATAAAACAGGCATCGCGGAGTTGGAACATCTGTTTTGATGTGGTAGTCAAAGAGTTTGACTTCATCAAAATGGTAGATGAACCTTGTATACACAAAAAGGTAGTAGGGAGTATGGTGGTGATCCTCGTAAAGTACGTGGATGACATACTCTTGATAGGGAAGGAGTTTCTTATGCTACGCTTGGTCAATCTCCGCTTATCACAATGATTCTCCATATAGGATCAAAGTGATACCTCCTAAATCCTGTGTTTTGGTTCTATGAGATAGTTCTAATTGGATGTTAGGATACTTACTAGTTGTAGTGAGATGGTATCAATCAATCCTGGGGTGAATCACTGGAAAGGTTCCAGGGTGATAAAGACGACTGAATGTCAGTCGCAAGCATTGTCTTTACCCTCAATGGAGGGACGGTATGTTGGAAGAGTTCCAAGCTAGATACCGTGACTTACTAGACGATTAAAGGCAAGATACATCGTTACCAAGGATGCTACCAAAGAGGCAGTCTGGATATATAAGTTCATAAGATGAACTTCGTTCCTACCATTGTGTGACAATGGAGTTGTGGCTTTAGCCAAGGAACTACCGTCCCATCAGAAATCCAGATATAATTCTTAGGCAGTATCACCTGATCATGGAGATGGTTGATCTCCAGAGAGATCGAGGTTAGGAGAGTAGACACAGAGGACAACAGCGCGGATCCACTCACAAAGGCCTTATTCCCAGTAGAGACTTTTATGGGATGGTTGAGTATGAGATACATCAACCACAGCTAATTGTTGGGTATGTGATACCACAACAGATGGCTCTAGTGCAAGTGGGAGATTGTTAGTTATATGTATGCCCTAGAGGCCATTGCTGTACATACGATGTATATTGTAATGGATGCTTGGACATATATAGGGAGGACTTTCTTGCTCGACATGATAGTATGATATCTGGTTGTACTTTATCTTAATATGTACTCAGATTGTCTCTATGTTACATGTTGATAAAGCCCTTAGGATATGTACTCGACTACTGGTACTATGATGAGATCATACTAGTGGGGCCACGGTAGTCGATGAGTACATCTTATAACTGTTCCTAGTCGAGGGTGTATCGAGACAGGGCATCGATACACCAGAGTAGACTAGCGTATACGCATCTTGACCCATATGATGGGCGATGGACGATCCCATATACATCGGTGTTTGACATCAAGGATGGTGTACGGGTGCTCAGTGGAGACTGGGTACACTGGACGGACTCGCCGAGAACTCCCAGATGGTATTATACCTCACGTCAGATGGCAGTTCTCCGGTGACACTGGTACAGAGTAGTCTGTTGACCCGAGATCGTCATAGAGTCTTGTGTGATTCCCACTGTGCTTTGATTTCCATCATACCACGTCCAAGAGAGCATGCAAAAAGGTGGCTTTTGGGTACAGTCCCGAATCACATGGAGGCAATGAGCGATAGGAGGGGATTCGTCTCTCCCGGTATAGGGAGTTGATTTGTGCTGTGTTCGATTGGCTATAACCGGAAATCCCTGGCCAGGGTTGCTGAGATTTACTGGTAAGTGTTATCAGTAGTTTCTCGAACTGTTATAGACCTCATATCGACACGACTTATCGAGCTACTGGGGTCTGACGTTTACCACCCCTAGGCAAGATATGCGACATATCAGACGACGAGACCGGACTGTACGGGAGTGTTACTGTTTGGATTCACAGGAGAATGTACAGGCTTGATTGTTGATCTTCTGAGCGCTCAATACCTGGGTAGCTGTTACGTTTAGCTGACCTCTTGCAGCTTGTGGGTGTTTGATATGATCATCACCTACTGCCGGCATATTGACGATTCTTTAAAGTCCTACACAGAGATTTCTTGACTCAGGCAAAACGGAGTAGGGGCACATATGTGATATGTGCGGGACCGAGGATAATACGATATGAGATACCGTATTCTATTCTCGCGATATTTGATATCAGCCGGGTCATCGGATCAAGTGTTGATTCGATGAATCGGTACGGATAAATATTAGTCGGTTATATGCGATATAGCCGGATTGTCGGATCAAGTGTTGATTCGATAATTTAATGTATAATAATATATATGATATATTAAATGACATTAACTAATATTAGCTCACTAAAAGATTCTTTTTTTCACTCGGATAATACATTGATATATATGCGATATATGTTAATTGTATTATTTTATTTTGTTACAATAAATATTATATATGTGATATATAATATTGTAACATGATTGATTACTAATGCAACATGTTTAATAGAGATTAAACATGGTTAGGGTTTGATTAGGGTTAAACCTTTCTAGATGTTTCTAGAAGGTTTTCTTTTTTGTTTTGGAAAAGATATTTTTGCATGATATTTCTTAATCCAACCACACCATTTAACCCTAGTTCAATCTCTACAATGGTTACTTGACCATGGTTGCATAATTCATCATTATCTCCTTTGCATTATTCATCACAAAAGGAATTCTATCATAATTCATCATCTTCTTCCTTCTTCTTTCTTCATGGAAAAAGCTTACTAGCTTTTTCCAAGTGATGAATAAATGTGAGAAAAAGATAAATAAAGAGAGCAAAAATCCTACTTCATCATCCTCATCTTCCCTTGCCCTTTAGATGAGAGTGTTCACTCAATTTTAGTGAGTGTTAGCTTGTGTTAATGAAACTTCAAGGTAGATCATCTTTGTATCGAAGATCGGAAGCAAGACTGCATCTTTCTCTTCGTGGAACCTCTCGAGAGTCCGGAACCCGATGATCGCAGCGAAGGGACCTCAACACGGAGCTTAAGAAGTGAAGGACCGGATCTACAAAGGTTGTAATCCCTCTCACTTAGTGTTAAAGTGTTTAGCATGTTAGTTTTCGCCTAATCTCTAGTTTAAAGATCCGGCTTCGGGTTGTTCGGCATGGCTAATTTTTAAATCGGGCATGGTTGATTTCTCGTAGAACCTTGTGTGCGTGCCTAGCAACCCTACACAGCGTTCTCTTGGTTTTAGCTGAAAAAACGACTTCCCATGGAGCTTCTTCCACGAGCGAGCATGATGCCCCCGGCGTGTCCACCTTTTTGGGAGTGTGCTTCTGTGGTGGGTTCACCCTCCAGTTCTCAGATAGCACGAATTTCCCCTGTTGATACTGGTCCTTGACCCAGTTCTTGAAGACGTAGCAATCCTTAATTGGGTGGCTCACCATTTTGTGATAGGAGCAGTATTTAGGGTTGTTGACATCGCCGGGTTGCGGTGGACATCGTGGGTCTGGCAATGTGATGAGTTTGTTGCGCACTGCCAGCTCGAACAGTCTCCTCGTCTTGTCACGGGGAAACGAGTAAGCACGTCCTAGCCTTTTTTCCAGGGATAGACGCGGTCGCACGTTGTTTTGGCGAGCAACTGGTTTCGGGTCACTCGGTTGTTGTTGAGTGTTGTCAACGATTGCCGCTTTCCCTTTACCCTTGGCATTTCGAGGGTCCATTTTTGAAGAGGAAGGCCCGTGGCCCATCTGGTCCATTTGGGCTAGTTTGTCGATCAGAGCCTGGAAGGTGGTCAACTTGAAGAACGTCATGAACTGGGGCACAGTCGTTTGAGGATCAAGAGTCCCGATGAACAAGCCCACGGCAGGGGATTCTTCGATGCGTTGTTCGCACTTCAACCATAGGTTCTACCACCGGATCGTGTATTGGACCCAAGTTTCTCCTGACTTTACCCTAGCGTTGATTAATGCCGTGATCGGGGTGCGCTCGCTTGCGCTGGCGAACCGCTGTGTGAATAGTAGTTCTATTTCTGTGAATGTTTTCATGGAGTCATTTGGGAGCTCCGAGTACCATTCAAATGTCGTTTCTGACAGACTGCCAACAAACTGGCGCAGCAGCAGTTTGTCGTCGCCTCCAGTGTTGCCGCACAAAGCTCTGAACTATGCAACGTGCTGATGAGGATTTCCCGTCCCTTTGTATACATGGAACTTGGGGATCGTATATCCTGACGGGTACTTGATTTGATCATACCAACCTGGATACGGTCGCCCAGTTCGGAAGATTTGGCTAGCCGCTTCACTAGCTTGAAGTGATCGTATTTGCTGAGCAATATAATCATCAAGAGCAGCCTTGGAGATCATTTCCTCTTTGGACACTGATGAGGCCGGAAGAGGGTTTGATGTTTCCCCTCTGTCATCCTCGATGATTATCGGCGGATCTTCGACATGAGGTTTTGGCTGGATCATCATTCTAACCATGTCCTGGAACAAAAGCGCCATCTGCATTATGTTAGTAGCTTGTTTTGCAGCCTCCTTGTCCTTTCTTTCAAGCACCCTTCATAGGAAATCTGTATCGGTCTCCTGCTCTTGGCGTTGTTTTCTTGTTGATTCTGGGTTTCCTTTTTTCCCGGTGAGTGCTGACATTTTGATCAGCATTTCCTGGAGCTTTTTTTGTTGCTCCTGAGCTTTTGTCAACGACCGAGTTTGCGGTCGTTGACCTACGGAAGCAAGACTTTCCACTTTTCCGGAAGTCATGTAGACCGTATGCACGATCATGCCTCCAGACTTGGGGCGTTTGGGTCCAGATCTTTTGGAATTTGCCGCAAGCAGTGTGATTTTCTCCGTCCTCGTTCTTTTATAAGAGGTCAAAGTTGAAGGAGCCGTTGTAACAGGCGCCTATGTGGAAGACGTCCTTCGCTGTATGACGGAGGGATGGAATTTCCCTTATCGAACCTTCATTTTCTTCAGTCGACGAGAGTAATTCTAATCGATTACAGAGTCTTGGACTTTCCGCCAGACCCAGTGAATTTAGTAGGAGAGCCATTGACGGGGTTACTCCGTTTTTGCCTGCACTGTAGCTTCTGTAGGCAGGGGATACCTCTTTAGTATCGCCGTTGGAGAGTTCTTTTGTACCCTCCTAAGCAGATCAAAGCTGTTCCCGGTTGGAACAACGACATCAACTTCTACCATTGGAGCCGGCGGAGTAAGTCCAGAGGGGGAGTTGCCCCCAGCTCTTCTCACTCGGCACCAGTATCGACGTCGAGCGTGTCTGGAAGATAGGGTCGCCTCAGTTTTAGAAGCGGCTTCTTCATGCCCCCAGCTTTGGTAAGGGACTGGTGTTGGTGTCAACCTGTTGAAGACTGACGTTCTTGGCAGAGTTTGGGGAGGTACGACCAATCTTTTGAAGACCGATCTTGTAACAACTCCAATTTCAATGTACAGAATTTTTTTAAAGTTAATGTACAATTGGGGTATTTTCAATCCTGTGTATACTATAAGTATTTGTTTTATTTTAGAATAGCAAGAAAGTACTTGAAGCACATTGGTAAAGCTTTACACTACTGTGACATAGCCCCAGTGATCGAATCCCCCCCAGCCATATTATCTTTTTATTTTATTTTCTTTTAATATTTTAGAAGCCCAAGGGTCTACACGCGCACTACACGTAAAAAAGAAGAGACACATGATAATCAAACACGTACACTGAAGTATTCCAATCGACCCTGACACGTGGCATAAACCCTAACCCCCTCCACCGGTAATGGGCCGGCGAAATACCAAAAATACCCGGTACCGCCTCTCGGACCGTCGGTGTTGCCCCCCAAACTTTAACCCTTGCAACCCCTCGCCTACCCCACTCCCCTAGGCTATTTGTCTACTCAGCACATTTCCAGAGAACATTAAAACACTCTTTAAATCCATTTTTAATGCAAATTTTAATTCACCCATTCAATACACTAAACACTAGTTTTTCCTATAAATACCACACCCCAATTCACACATTCTCACTCAGAAATCCCTGCCAAAACTCTCAAGAATTCCCAAGTCTCTTTAGTGTACAAGTGAAGTTAGCGAAGGGAGAAGTTCCGACGACGATCCGAGGAGTTTCTTGCGACGAAACGATGCCCCGAGACTTTCTGTATCTTCATATCTCTCTCCTCTAGTACAAAAGCCAGTAAGTCCCTTCTTCCCCCTTCTTTTTCTATTCTAAAACTTTTCTATTTTCAAAACTCGTCAGAAACGGAGTTAATCCGACTTCCGATTCCTTTTTCTTCAAAAATAAAACTTTTTCTTCAAAAATAAAACTTTTTCTTGATAACATGCCTCAAAAATGTTAATATATTGTTTAGTAATCATTAACAAAGATAATAAAACAAATTTTACATAAAAATAATAATCATAGCAAGTTCTATTTTATTTTTATATTAAAATACCCTCATGTTTAGATTTGACATTGCTTATTGTATTTGACCCTTTTACCTTAGAAAACTCATTAGGTAATGACCTACCTCATCACAACACACATTTCTTGACTGTAACATTTCAAAAAAATAAAATATTGTTTTTAGGAATTTTTATAATTTAATATTATTTAATGAATATTTTAATATTTCGGTATAATTAAATACAGATAAATGGGAAAAATTTTGGAAAAATTTTGGAAAATTCTAAAATAGGGTATTTTATGGAATTATGCCATTTTTAAGTTATTATGATTAATTATATGCTAATTTAGTGCTAATCGCGATTAAAATCGCTAATTGGATTTTTGGCATTTTTGTGCAAAACATGCACATATCATTTTTTCTTTTTTGCTCTACACTTATGCATTTCTACCATATCACTTTGGGTTTACTATTTGAGTGAGAAGGAATTTGGGTTAATGAAATTGGAAAAGAAAAGAAAGGGAAAAAGGATGTAATATGGAGGTATGGGTGAGAAAGAGTAGGTGAGGGTGTTGACTTAGCCATTTCCCTTCATTCCTTCACTCATCTCTCTCCCTCTTCAGCCCCTTGCTACTGCTGCTGCTTCCTTCACCTCCCTCCCCCTCTTCAACTCCTCAAATCACCTCAAAAACAACTCCAAAACCCTATCTCCTTTTCACTAAAAAGGTGCACAAGCCCCCTAGCTACCCAACGGACCAAGAAAGTTTGTGTTTTGGCGCTGTTAAGGATTCATGAGGGTCTATTGAGGTATTTCCTTCACACTTAGTGTAGTATTTCTTGTGCTTTAGCCTCTTTCCAAGTTTAATATCGTTTTGGCGAAGTTTAGCGACATTTAGAGTTTTCTAGTGAGGGTTAGGGTTAATTTGAGTTGTGTTGGTGAATTTGGGCTCTAGAGATGACCTTAAACCCCCATAGATGCTAGGAAACCCAGAACTTGCACTAGATTAAAACTGAAACCCAAAATACGGAATTTCAGAACTTGTGATGTCGGTTTGTGAACTTTGAGTGTGCAGGCAGATCTGGAATGATTCGGGGAATTTACTAGAAAAGTAAACAACACCATAGGACTAGAATTGACCCTAGGGACCCCCTGTAGAAAGACGGACCCCATAGGATCATGCAGGGCCGGCCTGGCCGGATTTTCCTTTAGGGGGGCTCGGCCACTTGGTGAAGGTAGGTGCCCAGGTTTCTTCTGTAGGTCACATATACCTTATATATCACCCTAGTATTGTTTGCTTACATTGTTTTCACCCTATACTAAATCTGGAGTCTTTTTCTTAAGTTGCTATTTTGATTCATGTTTTCGTATTTCGTATTTTAAATTCTGGAATTGTGTATCTGTGTTTTACCTCGAATACTTGGCGTTTATACGGCGATGTCGAGGATTGTTCGATGGTTTTAAAGGCCCATAGGTTCTAACCTATAAGCCTTTAAGCGTGTCGTTAAGTTTTCGTGTGTCGCTTTAGTTTGGACTTGGTTTTAATGCGATACGATACGTGTGATATGTAGGTACACCACGACGATTCGAGACGATGAAGACGATGATGGCGACATCGACACCGACACGCAGGATTCAAGGTGAGTAGATTATATCTACAGGGGAAGTCGGGTGGATGGCGTATAGTACCCCCGCAGTCCGAAGTTGGTATACTAAATAAGTATATATTATATATATGATAGTTTATAGTGTGTCGTGGATATTGTGTTAGGTGTACTATGGTTAGATTAGGGCGTAGAAGTAAACTAGTATAGTTCCTAGTCGCGAACCCTAGAATAGGTTTACACCCACAGGCACACACATACTTATTGCTATACTTATGCTTGATTGATGATGGTATTGGATGATATTTGGAGATGAGTCGATGATTAGGGCATGGTACCATGAGATCGATGATATGATGTGATTCGTATTTGGGATACGACATGTGATTCTTAGCGGGTCTTTGGACGTGTGTTTTACACACGGATTCATACTTATATAGATGGTATCGATTTGTACTAGATTTAGATCAGTACCCCAGATTATATGATATGATGATAAGGATACCAGATATTTGATGAGATAATGTGATATTGACCCGTACCCAGCTATTGGGATGCCGTACGACGATTTACCGTACGAGCTTTATATTGATGATAGATCCGCACTCATGACTTGAGGACGTCAGATGATATACTGTATCGTACGCGATACTATTGAGGCGGGATCACCGACTATTATATTTATATTTATATATATCGACTTAGATTTAGGTGGTCTCCATACCCCTCCCGATTGACTTGATAGTTAGATCTGTAGTTAGTATAGTAGATGTTAGACTAGACCCGAGTCATACCTATTTCAAAACTAACGAATCGGGAGTATTTTAAAGACGGGAAAAAATGGATTCTACGGATACTTTAAAAAGGTCACACTTTTTCTTAAAAACACCGTAGCCCTTATTTTACTAAAAACCCCGATTCGTCTTATTTCAAATGGCAAAACTGCATAACATATACATATGGATGTAGATTCTTTACTGTTGCGTTGATTATTCAATTCCGCATATTCTTACAGTTTACATTGCATCGCATTGCATGTGTTTATTGCTATATTAAAACCATGCTGTTAGGACACCAGCACCATTATCGATGATGCATATGTTTCACGTACACTTGCTTGCCGGCTCACGCACTTCATCATCGATAATTGCCATGTCACTACACTATAGTACTGTTACATTCAGGATATGACCTTGCATGGCATACTTGTGTACCTATACACTGTATATTCATACCAGTGCACACTTATATTGATATTTTCATACCTGCGCACATGCACACTGTATAATCATACCAGTGCACACTTATATTATTATTTTCATACCTGCGCACATGCACACTGTATATTCATACCAGTGCACACTTATATTGATATTTTCATACCTGCGCACATGCACACTGTATATTCATACCAGTGCACACTTATATTGATATTTTCATACCTGCGCACATGCACACTTATATTGATATTTTCATACCTGCGCACATGCACACTGTATATTCATACCAGTGCACACTTATATTGATATTTTCATACCTACGCACATGCACACTGTATATTCATACCAGTGCACACTTATATTGATATTTTCATACCTGCGCACATGCACACTGTATATTCATACCGGTGCATACTTATATTGATATTTTCATACCTGCGCACATGCACACTGTATATTCATACTAGTGCACACTTATATTGATATTTTCATACTTGCGCACATGCACACTATACATTCGTACCAGTGCATACATATAGTGATACCTTCATACTTGCATGGATTTACGCATTGAGATATGTTGTTTCCATGATATTTCTGGATTTGGGAACCGTGGACATTTCAAAAGAGAATATGTAATTATTTACAAAACCCGGTTTCCCTTGATATGATATTTCAGTTCGTCCACCATGCGTTTTCTCGGTTCTGAGACGTGTGATATGTGAACCCGAATATGTATCCCATCTTTCAGTTCTTTTGGCGCAGGTGGAAACTCTGAGATCACCTCATCATCATCGTTTTCGAAGCACCAGGGGAGGTCATCCATATTCTCGGGTTCTTCTTCTGACAGTGTTATCACGTGACAGGTACGAGATCGCTTCCAAGACCGATATTGATCTGGTTCTACTCTCTCTATACACGTCGCTTTCGGTTCATGCTTCTGTGGCGGGGTTATCCTCCAACTGCTGGATAAAGCGAACCTGCCTTGCTGATACTGGTCTTCTACCCAGTCTTTGAATGTGAAGCAGTCTTCGAGAGGATGTCCTATCGCTTGGTGATAGGAGCAATAGTCCGGGTGAGAGGCCCCGCCTGCTTGCTCGGGGTGCGTAGACTTCGGGAGGGTAATCATCTGATGTTTTATGACAAGACTGAATATCTTCCTTGTCTTGTCTTGGGGAAAAGAATATGCTCGACCCATCTTCTTTATAAGAGACGGATCCCGGCTGCTCATTTCTGCTTCGCGTGGCTTTTTGGACCCGCTAAGCTACTGTCGAACATATTTTCCGTTCTTCAGTTTATTTTTGCCTCCGCGTCGAGTCTTCTTTATGACGTGCTGGCGACGAAGGGCATCGTCGTTCTTTGTAGATTGCTGAAGGAGGCGCTGCGTCTTGGCTTTCTCGTAAATAGCCATCTCGCGATTATGGTCGTCCTGGACCTTTTGACCCGCTTCCCTTATTAGCTTGTCCATCTGTTCTTCGAACGACGGACTTGGCACTTTCATGGCGAGACCTTGTTCTGGTTCAAGGTTAGCATTTTCCCACAGAGCATCTCCTTCTTCATCGAAGTCATGTATGACGTAGCAGCCATGGAATCGCTTCCGTTTCTTGGATCGGATATATCCAAGCCCGATCGCTTTCATTCTCCCGTTGGGCAATTTTCGCTGAGTTCTGAGGACGTTCCAGATCCTGTTGTAGAACTGAGCTTGTCGAGCAGTCTGTTTGAAAGGTACGCCTTGGCACCTCAACAGCCTTTTTAATCCTTCTGTGTAGTATCTGGGCAGACGGATGGGCTGGAGTCTGTCAAGCGTAGAATCGGCACCATGCCAGATTTCTTTCTCCACTTTGGTTTCCGTGGATTGATAAAAGAGGATCGCATTTTCATCTCTTCTCCTGGAAGGGACGTAGAATGTCTGCAGTTCTTGTACACTGCATGTATCAAGTGCGTCGAGCTCTTTGTAAAGCTCTTGCGGAACCATGGCGATCTGCAAACTCTGATCATCTCCAGCGAAGGCTTGCATTGATGGCCGAACAGAAAATATTGCATTGACCTCGTCTTCTGAGTCACTGCCGAAGACCAGAATAGGGATGGACAGTCCCAGCTTGTTGCATTGAGGCGTCCCTGAAGAAACTATTTCTTCCTCCTCCTCGGTATCACTCCCGAAGACCGGAATAGTGGTGATAGCTTTGTTCTTCGGTTTGTGACACCTTTCCGTGTCTTCGAAATCTGGTAAGAAGTATTTTGCATCTTCGTACTTTCGGACTTCATTCACGGAGAATGGATTTAACTCCCCTGTCACGGTATACTCGAGACCATCCTTGAAACACTTCATACACTGATATTGTGTAGAAGGGATGATGTTATACTCGTATAACCAAGGCCTGCCAAGCAAAGCATTGTAGCATGTCTTGGCGTCAATGACGTGAAATTTAATGTCCGTGACGAGCAGCCCAAAGCGTAACGTCAGTATCACAGACCCGAGCGTCCTTGATGACTGGGAGTTAAACCCGGAGATAGTGATCTATCCCTAGCGAGGTGTTTAACGCTCATGCAGATTTCCTTCAACACTCTTACATTGAGGAGGTTAATGGAGGACCCATTGTCAACCAGGATTTTGCCTATCTTGATATCATGACAGTATCCAGAGACACAAAGAGGACGGTTATGCTCGCACGTCCCGAGGAGATCTTCATCGCCGAAGGTGATATCGGCCGTGTGCACTTCTTCCAGCTCGTCCTTCATCTTTTCTTCGGTGAGGAAAGCTTGGAACTGCTCGGGTTCTTGTGGTGCCTTGATTAAAGAATCTCTCGCCTCCTTAGATAACAAAAGGGCGTCGAGAATGCTTAGTTGTGAGGGTATCTTCCTCAAGTGTGCCAGAACGTTGTAATCCACCTTGTTTTTCTTAGGCGGGTCCTTGGCTGCAAGCTCTTCGACGACTCGATCATCGAGGGCAATATCCTCAGGGACTTTTTCCTTCCCTTTATCCTTTTTGTTTGATCCTTGTTTTGCGGGTCCGAGATTCTTTTCAGATAACGTGCGATTGCGCAGCTGAATGTTCTCGCAGCACTTCGTTTCTTCCTCTTTTCCTAAGGTGGACTCTTTGAAGAGAGGACCGAGAGCCATTTCTTCTTCCGAATCGCTCCCGAAGGTGAGAACTTGCGATCCCCTGCTATCAACCATGTGACAGTTACCGGCAGCTCTTCCACGTTCGTTCGTCACATTTTTCCGCTGTCGACGAGCATCACGCTTCATTCTTTTAAAGTGTTGCCTGTGAGCGACGTACCCTTGCCACCAATTTTTAAAGGCATTGCATTATTGAGTAGGGTGTGCAATATTCTGATGATATAAGCAGAAGTTAAGATGTACATCCGCTTCATCAAGATGTATACCGCCAGGAGAATTTTCTCTGAAAGAGGGCAGCTTCATTCCTATCGATATGGCTTTGGCGAACCTTTTCCTTGTCTTGAACCTGCTTTTATTTGCGGCGGATGTACTTTGATCTGGTGGGAATGTTTCAACCCTTTCATCCAGTCGCCGGCGTTTCGCCTTTTCAAATATGGCCACTTCGCGCTCTCGATCAGCTTTGCTTTTCCGAAGGGCTTCGTTCAGGAATACGTCAATCATTTCATCTGACGGTCCTAGGAGTTCTGGTTCGGGATCCGCCCCCAGTTTCTCTCTATCAGGAGCTTCTTCACTGTAACATTTCAAAAAAATAGAATATTATTTTTGGGAATTTTCATAATTTAACATTAATTTTTAATGAATATTTTAATAGTCGGTATAATTAAATACCGATGAATGGTGAAAAATTCTGGAGAAAATTAAAGAAATTCTAAAATAGCTTGTTTTGTGGAAATATGCCATTTTACAGTTTTTATGATGGATTACATGTTATTTTGGTGTTAATCGCGATTAAAAATCGCTAAGTGGATTTTTTTTGGCTTTTTGTACAAAAATGTGCACATGACATTTTCTACACTTGTTACACTTGTTTCATGTTTTGGACTCATGGTGGCCTAGGGTTGGACCATACTTAGGTGACCATGGTGGCTTAAACCTTTTGGTTATGTTAATTAGCTTAATTTAGGGTTAGCTTGTTAAGGGTGATTAGGATGGGAATTGACCTTGTGTAGGGGAGAGAGAGAGAGAGAGAGGTGGCTAGAGTGTGCATGATCCCTCTCAACCTTCATTATCCCTTGTGCTCTTGCATACTACCTCTCACTCTCACACATTACACCAACCCCTAAGACCTTTCAGCCCCCAATAACTGACTTCAGCCACAAAACAGCCTCTAAATCAGCAGCTGAAACAAAGCTTCAGCCAACCCTACACCAGCCCCTAACACTTCAGCCAACACCTACACACCCTACATCAGCTAAGGCAGCATCAGCAACTGCTAAACCACCCAATACAACAGCAGTATCACCATTTGAAACAAGCCCATAGCATCAGCTCCTTAACCCAACAGCAGTAGCTACATCAGCAGCAACACCATCATTTGTATCAGCCCAATTTCTGCTAGAATTCAGCCATAATATCAGCACTAGCTGCTGCTACAGCCACCCTAACTCCATACAAACAACTACTTCAGCTGCAACAGCCACACAAACACCACATCAGCCCCAATCCATCAGCTGCAGCCACCCTAGCACCTTAGCCCACACTTACCCTCTCACATCAGCACACTTCAGCCCCTCCATCAACACTTTTCAGCCACATCTGCTGCAATAGCAGCTGATGTAACAGCTTCAGCCCCCCTTTTCATCACTTCAGCCCCCTTTATCACCACATTAGCCCCCATATCAACTCATCCTTATGCTGGAACCATACATCAGCAGCAGCCCTTCAACACAACACCAATAAAACAGTCTCAGCACTTTTTCAGCCACCAATATTCCAGCAGAACTGCATCAGCAGCAGCCCCCTTCAACAACATCAACACAACCTCAAATATTTCCACTTCACCACAAACCAACACCCCCACAACAACAACAACATATACCACAACTGAGCCACCAACACTTCAGCTGCTGCCACACACACAGAAATGTGAAACAAAAGAGAAATGGCAAGCAGCAGCAGCAACCTGACCAGCAACTGCAACAAAGGAAACCCAGCCACTAGGAGCAGATCAGCTGGAGAAAACAACACCCCACCAGCAACCACACACTCCTCTCCTTCTTGATCTTCTATTCTCCTTCGTTCTAGGATTCCTTGAGGTATAATCTCACAACCCAACTCGGTTCTTGCTCAGTTTTGGTTATATAGCTGAAGTTTACTGTTATATTGAGATATAGTGCTAGTTTTAGGAATTTTGAGTGAGATTTGGCCAAGAGACGGTTTTGAATGCTAATATAGTCTTATTGGGTGTGTGTGAGGCCAGTTTAACCAAAAAACCCCAGATTTCTAGTTAGAGTACCAGATTTGTTATACTTGGCGTATTTAGCGTTTTTGTCGATTTATAGACCTTTCTGAGATCTGCTTTCACCCCGGGAACCCTGAAATGAAATTGACTTGGCAGTGAGGTATGCAGGTAGATAGGAACCATTGCCCAAAACCCTAGCCCAAACCACCAAACCCCGGCCGCAGATTTAATCCCCCTGGCCGCAATTTGCGGCCAGACCAGGGTGGAACCTCCTCGTTTTGCGTGAACAGCTCTATTTCATGTAAACTTGACCCCCTGTATGTCTAGTTTTGACTGTTTCCAGTTAGGGTAAAATCTGGGTTCATTTTCATGAGTTGGCGTATGATTTACGACTTGATTTCGTATGGATTTTGGGTATTTGGTGATTCGTTTCCGTTGGGTGGCGTTTGAACGCCAACGACCAGTGAGCATTGACTGTGTTTGCACGCAAGGCGATAGGTTTTTACTTATTGGCGTAATGTGCACCATTTTGGTTTCCGACATGGTTTTCATGTGTTTTAGCATGTGATATTCTTGTAGGTACTCACGTGACGTCGAAGCATTGGAGATGCAGATGGAGACATCGGCACCGGCACACATGAACAAGGTGAGTAGATTTATATCTACGGGGAGAAGTCGGGTGGATGGCGTATAGCACCCCCGCAGTCCGAGGTGATGTATACGGATGCGTATACACACCTACAATTTATTATATGTTGTTTAGGAAATTATGGATGTTTAGGGTGGATAATTGGTGGACTTGGATGATTTAGGTTACGAACCCTAGGGTAGTGGGTGCACTACACATACATATTCACACATATATACTTGCATACATCCTTATTACATATGTGGTTATGGGATTCTTATAGATATGTGTTCACATAGGTATGGGACTACGTGTTCACATACAGACTTGAGGATGAGACATGGGATTGAGATGAGTCGATGATTTTTTGATCCAAGATTATGATATCGGTGATTTGGTAAAATTCGTATTTGGGATACGTCTTGATACTTTAGCGGATTTTGGGATGATGATGCCATAGGAATAGTGATACATATATTTTAGATGATCGACATGTGATTATGATACGAGATAGGATGTGATATGATATGATATGACAGGATATTTGTGATAGGCCGCCTTGGGCGATGTATACTCCTTGAGATGATTTGGGCTGATGATATCGTTTTTGCTAGAGGCTGTAAATCAGAAGCTGGATTATGATTATATTGACGATATATGATGATGATATTGATTTATAGGAGACTGTTGATCAGTGATCAGATCTTGATTATAGTGATGATGTTATCATGGTACTAGATGTACGGTTCCTAGACACTCTAGTGAGGTCTCACAAGGCATCAACCATGCCCGTTTCAAAAATTCGGTGCCGAGAAACCCTAATGTACGGATCGTCGGCTAGATTTCTAGGAGAAACTATAAACTAGTTAACACTTAACTAAAGGAATACGGAAATACAACCTTTGTAGATCCGGTTCTCCACCTCCATAGCTCTGAGATGAGGTCCTCTCCGCTGTCCAAATTGAATCCGGGCTCTAGCGTCGGCTTCATCGGAGACTGGACGGGCTAGGTCGTCGACGACGTGCCGAAGATGATCTACGTCGAAGCATCACTAGATCGAGCTCCACCTTCACCAAGTCTTGAAAACTTGTGAAGGAAACACACTCTACTACTTAGCAAGAGGTAGAGGGTGAAGAAATAGGAAGTGGGTAAACTTTAGTTTTGGATTTCTCACACTCTTCATCAATCCACCATTGATGAAGTTTTGTTTTCTTCACTTGAAGAAAAATGAAGAAGAAGGAAATTGTTATGATAAGAATAATTAAAAAAGAAAAGAATAATCCATTCTTATCATAACATAACCCAAGTTAAGTGTAGAGAATTGACCAAGGTTAAAGAATGGTTAGGGTTAAGGAGATGAGACAAAAATGGTGACTTAATGAAAGCTTCATGAAGCTTCTTGTTGAAAACAAAACTAGCCACCATTTTTCACTTCTTTTCCTTTTCTCATTTATCTTTTAAATGCAAATGAAAAGATAAATGAATGAATAAAAGAAAACCCTAATCATTTACTTAACCTAGGTTTAATTCATTACACTTAACACAAAAGATATGTATCATCAAACATGATACAATCAAGTGCACAAAAATCATATCGCATATGCAATGCGCACACTCGAGTGAGAAAATCCATTTAAAGTGAACCAATACTAGTTAATGCAAAGTAATATATCAAATATATAATTATACATTAAATCATTAAATCAACACTTGATTTAACGATCCGGTCATATCGCATATAACCGACCAGTATCCTATGTATCGGCTTATCGAATCAACCTTTGATTCGATAACTAGGGTATATCGCATATAACCTAATCGATACATTCATCGCGAGAATGGAATACGGTATCACAAACACGCATTATTCTCGGTCCCGCACATATCTCATATGCGCTCCTATTTCGTTTCGCTTGAGCCAGGAAACCTCTGTGTAGGACTCTAAAGACTCGTCAATACGCCGGCAGCAGGCGATGATCATATCAAACACCCACAAGCCGCAAGCGGTCTGCTAAACGTAACGGCCACCCGGGTATTGAGCGATCTGAAGATCGACGAGCAAGCCCGCTCACACTCCAGTGAATCCGACCAGTAACACTACCGTACAGTCCGGTCTGATCGTCTGATATATCGCATATCTCGCCTAGGGGTGGTAAATGTCAGACCCCAATAGCTTGATAAGTCATGTCGATATGAGGTCTATAACAATTCGAGAAACTGCTGGTAACACTTACCAGTAAATCTCAGCAACCCTGGCCAGGGATTTCCTGTTATAGCCAATCGAACACAGCGCAACATCAACTCCCTATACCGGGAGAGACGAATCCCCTCCTATCGCTCATTGCCTCCATGTGACTCGGGACTGTACCCAAAAACCACCGTTTTGCACGCCCTCTTGGACGTGGTAAGATGGAAATCAAAGCACAGTGGGAACCACACAAGACTCTATGACGATCTCGGGTCAACAGACTACTCTGTACCAGTGTCACCAGAGAACTGCCATCTGACGTGAGGTATAATACCATCTGGGAGTTCTCGGCGAGTCCGTCCAGTGTACCCAGTCTCCACTGAGCACCCGTATATCATCTCTGATGTCAAACACCGATGGATATGGGATCATCCATCGCCCATCTGTATGGGTCGAGAAGGTATACGCTAGTCTACTCTGGTATATCGATGCCCCGTCTCGATACACCCACGACTAGGGACTTTGAAGGATGTACTTATGGACTACCATGTCCCCACTAGTATGATCCGCATCACAGTCCAGGTAGTCAAGTACACATCCTAAGGGCTTTACCAACATGTAACAGAGAGACAATCAGTGTACACGTTAAGGTAAAGATCAACCAGATAGCATACTATCATGTCAAGCAAGAAAGTCCTCCCTATATATGTCTCAGCATCCACTACAATATACATCCTATGTACAGTAATGGCCTCTAGGGCATACATATAACTAACAATCTCCCACTTGCACTAGGGCCATCTGTAGCAGTGGTTGCAGTATCTCATACTCAACCATCCCATAAAAGTCTCTCTCTGGGAATAGGCCTTCGTGAGTGGATCCGCTGCGTTATCCTCTAAGTCTGCTCTCCTTGCCTCGATCACCCTGGAGATCAACCATCTCCATGATCAGGTGATACTGCCTTAGAATAAGTCTGGATCACTGATGGGACCGGCGTTCCTTGGCATAAGCCACAACTCCATTGTCTCACAATGGTAGGAACGTAGTTCATCTCATGAACTAATATACACCCAAACATCCTCTTTGGTAGCATCTTAAATAGCGATGTATCCTGCCTTTATCGTCTAGTATGTCACGGTATCTAGCTTGGAACTCTTCCAACATACCGTCCCTTTACTGAGGGTAAAGACAATGCCTGCGACTGACATTCAGTCGTCTTTATCACTCTGGAACACTTCCAGTGATTTTCCCCAGGATCGCTTGATTCCATCTCACTACTACTAGTGAGTATCCTAACATCCAATTAGATCTATCTCATAGATCCAAAAACCAGGATATAGAAGGTATCACATTGATCCTATATGGAGAATCATTGTGATAAGCGGAAATTGACCGAGCGTAGCATAGGAAACTCCTTTCTTATCAAGAGTATGTTATCCACGTACTCTACGAGGATCACCACCATACTCCCTACTACCTTTTTGTTTATACAAGGTTCATCTACCATTTTGATGATGTCAAACTCTTTGACTACTACATCAAAACAGATGTTCCAACTCCGCGATGCCTGCTTTATCATATAAAACATCTTGCACACGTTTCCGCTGCTCCCACTGTCTACGAGGCCCTCTGGCTGTGTACTTTTAGACGCACTCTTCTAAAACATCATTTAGAAAAGCAGTCATGGCACCCAACAGCCAGATATCGTAGTTATGGTATGTAGCCATGGCAAGTAGGATCTGGATGGACTTAAGCATAGCTACTTGAAAAGGTTTCATCATTATCCACGCCTGGTCAATGACGAAAACCTTTAACAAGTCTAGCTTTGAAAGTCTCAACTTTTCCATCTACACCAAGTAATCTTCTCAAGATATACTTGCTCCTGATGGGGATTTAACCCTTCAGATATAGCAACTAAAGTCCATACTTTGTTGGTGTATAAGGATTCCATCTCAGATCACTAAGCATCCAGCCATTCTTACAGAGTCTTACTCCTGATGGCCAGCTCGAAGCTAGTTGGGTCATCATCTCATGATGCAATCCTCGCTCCCACTGTCGTAGAGAAACAGAAGTATCTCTCAGGTGGGTGAGGAACCCTACTAGATCGGCGGAGAGGCTGAGGTTCGTTGGAATCTACTGAATCCTTTGGTTCTATCAAATCATCAGCTGCAATTTGTATGGCTGGAACATTTCCAGTTGTACATAACAGACGTTGCCTCGAGCGTGTCCGGATTTTGCTTTTAGACATAGGCCGGACAACCCCAAATCTTAACTAATTTAAGACATGGGCTCTTCCCATTCCATATCACATATGAAGCGGTAGGCAACTGATTTGATTGGAACCCTATTCAATAGGTATGCAACTTCTCAAGTGCATAACACCCAATAGGAAAAAGGTAACTCAGTAGTACTCATCATAGAGCACACCATATCAAATAGGGTGTATCTGCTCCGCCCCGATATACCATCGTGCTATGGTGTATGCGGAGGAGTAATGCTGAGAAAGAATCTCATTCTCCTTTAGAATAGTCCAGGATTTCCGTGCTCAAGTATTCTCCTCCTTGATCACATCAAAGGACATAATACTTATATCCGTATTTTGGTTCTCTACTTCTCGCTTATATTCTGTGAATATCTCAAAAGGTTCGGACTCATGTTTCAACAGGAACATATGACTGAATCTTGAGAGATTATCAGAGAATATAATGAAGTATAAAGAACCAGTCTTGGTATGTGTAGACAGGGGACCTTACATACATCAACATGTATCATCCCAAGAGTTCACTAACTCTTTCTCTGTTTGCAATAAACAGAGCTATGGTCATCTTATCTTTGTGACATGACTGGCGAGTTTCACAAGATGTAAATTTAAACTGATTTAAATATGCATCTATATGTAACTCTAGCTAGTCGGGTCACATTGATCTGACCTAGTCTACAATACCTCAAGAAGAATTCGTTCATTTTTTAACTCTTCCTCTTGTGTGTGTTACGTATACTAAGAACTGTAGTTTGATTTAGAACATTAATGCTTTTAGATAACGTGCCTGAACCGATCAACTTTTGATATAGGAAATGTTCAAAACATTATCCAACAATACAAAATTTTATCATTTCTTTATTAAAAGAGACTGATATGATTTTGTATATCAGGTTCGGTATCTAATAGCATTTGTTCAGAATCAATGTATTGGTAATACAGGGTGACAGTGACCGACAGACTTGGCTGCAACTCTTGCCCCGTTTTCTGTCTCATAAAACTTATCACCCGTTCTCAGTTTTTCTACCCTTTTGTAGCCTTATGTAACAGATTACATATCTAGGATCCTTATCCGGTATCATATACCCAGGATGCGAAGGATACTGAGAAACAGTTCTGTATAATGAACACACCCGAAGATGATGCATCAGCATGCACTCTCTTCGTTTGGGCGGCACGGGAATTCTGGTATTCCCCAAATTCCTGCTCTGTCTTATAACAATTATAAGTTGGAGCGGGACCAACGTTCCCCAGCTCAGTATAACAAGCGGGTTTGATCAATAATCCGTATTATTATCTTGATTAAGGCGTGACATGGTCGCTACCAGGAGAGAGAGAGAAGAAAACACTCAGCGTGCGCTCTTGCAAGAATAGATTGGTTATAATTTTATCTAATCAGGATGGCTCCCACTGCTTTTTATCAAATCTTCCTTCAAACCCTAAAAGGAAAGACTAGCCGGGATTAATTACACACTACAAGTTCGCCAATCTTTCAGCCAGGCCAGTGTCGGTACTTTGAGGGAGGTCCCCCGTGCTTTCGCACGAACCTAATTAATGAAAACCTCGTTTTCCCAGAGGCGTAACCCCGTTGACACCTTTCTAGACACCTACTTGATCGGCTAATTGTAATGTATAAAACTCTCCCAGGAGTAACAATTACTCGCAGCGGGTATCGGGATCCAACTATCTCATAGAAGGTATGCAATCTCATTGCAAATTTCAACACTTGAAATTCCCGATAATATTTTGCCCCTAGCGTGCTATGACCTTGACGGAGGCCAAACAACCCATAGTCCGCTGGTCAAGTTCAACCCGTCATTTCCTGATTGAATTAAACCCACCCGCACGACCCTTGACGGAGGCCAAACAATGCCGTACGAATACCCTAATCCAATCGCATCATATGCAAGCAGATAAGCACTAGTTAGCTACCGTACACTACGCCTTGACGGAGGCCAAACAACCGCAGCACGAATACTAACTAGTACGTATCTGAAATGACGGAGGGCTACGACAGGTTTTTCTGAAAACCTATTGCGTAATGAACTTGATATCGTTGTAGAATCAAATGATTTTAAAATGGAGTGTTTTTTAGGCTTTTCTAGTTTTGCTAAAGGAGTCACTCCCGGTGAAGGGATCGTCGGTCCTTTCCTCGTCGAATGAGGTGCGGGATATATCATATATATCACTGTGCAAAGCAAAAACAGTTAAAAGCAATCAAAAGACAAACTGAGGGTGTAGCATCTGCCAGTTATTGCTAAAGGAGTCACTCCCGGTGAAGGGATCTCGGTCCTTTCCTTATCGAATAAGGTGCAGGATATATCGTATATACCGCTGTGCAAAGCAAGAACTGTAGCTACCTGTTTTGTTTTGAAATTCGATTCTACAACATCTTAGGTTTCTTTTATTTCATTAATCATATTAATGAAGTCCCATCATTTAAGTACCTAAACATCACAGATAAATACGACGTACACTTATGCCATCCGCATTCGCCTCGATGTCCCCTCATGCACCGTTAGGTTAGGTAACTAACGACAGAGCGGGGCAGGGCTAGCGCGGGTGTAAAACATAAGTAACGGCTATATAATATATCATATATACTATATACTGTATCTATCACAGAACATCACATGATCACATCACAGATATCGCAGCAGAAGAAACATATGAAATATTGGATATACTAGGACGTCCGTGTTTTCAATACGAGCCAGTATAAAACACGGATTCCACGGTCGTGATGAATAACCAAACCCACACCCCTAGACCCCTACGAGAGCGGCAAGCAACCCTACCAATTCTAGAGTTAGGAGACCCGGCCTCGACTCCTCGAGTTGGTCTCCCACTGGACTCCAGAACCCGGTTACTTGTGCCCTCCTCCTTGGGTCTATCCTAGTGCGGAAAAGTAAATAATATACAAAAGGTGACTACTTCCGCAACCTGGAAGCGCCCCAATAAAAGAATATTACATACAAGTTTTTACATGAATGAAAATGAAAAACACTCATCTCACATAAAAACCCCCGGCTATTCAAACACGACGATCCAATATAACATATCCAGCAACACATAACATCACATGTCATCAACGTAAGTAAATATGCGCATCCCAATTACCGTTGACATATAGCAACGAAACCGGCGATATCACATATTACACTTACGGTCACAGAAAAGAAAGTGTAAAACTACAACAGTTGGAATCCGCAACCACCTCAGACATCGCATGCCTGACCAAATGAATTACTTAGACATCGCATGCCTAACAATTATAAACCCCGTATTTTAGTCTCAAAATCGAAAACACTTTTCAATATCAAGTCGGGCAATTCAACAAGATTCCCAACATCTCTGTTTGAATGCTCGTCGCAAACTTCAGTAGACGGCCGCACCCCCAATACCGTCGACGAAGTGCACCAAGGCGGAACACCGCTGCCGCGAGCACCCGAACGGATGCTTTCGGCGACGGGGTTCTCCTACAGTCACTTGGTCGGGGCTATGGAGCGAGGCTGTCTATTAAGTTTACCCGGCGAGTATCCGCGTACGCTACGTGATTGCGACGGACTTTTGATCACATCAAAATTCCGTGGCAACCGATCAAGTGAGACTAAACTGCTATGTTTATAACATTCATTTAATTATCTCATAACTTATTGTGAATTCCAATTATTGTATCCCATTCCGGATAAATAGAAAATGTCAAACTTTCCGATCGAACAATCGAACACCCAAGTTTTCCCGATACAGCTCAACACATGAAATAAGTCTAACAATATTCAGTTCGTGCCTCAGTACCAACGGTCCAGCCGTAGAAGGGTCAAGCCAACGCCTCACATGTGGCACGCCGTACTGCCCCAAACCCGAAGGTTCAAAGGGCAGTTCAAGACGGTCACATAATCGAGTTAAGGTTTGTTGTCTTCTAGAGGGTCCATCGCATTACTTGCACTACTTGGAACGTCGTTAAACTACGGAAATATCCAACACTTGGAAATTTCCCGACAGGGGAAAAAGTGGGTATTTATATCCGGTCGAACTTTTTAACATATTCAAAAGTTTATCCGGAAAGCCACATAGACAAAATTTGATACCCCGATCGAAACACCGAATCCCCAAAACAACTCCAAAAAACTCATCTGTATAATAAATATTAAAATATCCCAGGAAAATAAGCACATAAATCTGAGAATTACTGTGAAAACAAAATGCACAAAACGACAAAACCGCCGCTGAACCGCCGCGCCATGCATAGCACGTGACGCGGTTCCGCGGCGGAAAAGTTGACTTAGGCCCACGAAATTTACAGTAATTCTTAGAAAACCCTGCTTGATTTTCTGCATATTTTTAATTTGGAAAAATCCCAGTTTTTGAAAAAAGGACAGAGAGCCATTTTGATATTGGGTTTCGGGTTCGTTCGGGTTTCAAATTCCGTCTAGACTTCGCCTAAGGCACTAGCTAGGCTCTGATACCACTGTAGGGTTCCTAGGCACTCTAGTGAGGTCTCACAAGGCATCAACCATGCCCGTTTCAAAAATTCGGTGCCGAGAAACCCTAATGTACGGATCGTCGGCTAGATTTCTAGGCGAAACTATAAACTAGTTAACACTTAACTAAAGGAATACGGAAATACAACCTTTGTAGATCCGGTTCTCCACCTCCATAGCTCCGAGATGAGGTCCTCTCCGCTGTCCAAATCGAATCCGGGCTCTAGCGTCGGCTTCATCGGAGACTGGACGGGCTAGGTCGTCGACGACGTGCCGAAGATGATCTACGTCGAAGCATCACTAGATCGAGCTCCACCTTCACCAAGTCTTGAAAACTTGTGAAGGAAACACACTCTACTACTTGGTAAGAGGTAGAGGATGAAGAAATAGGAAGTGGGTAAACTTTAGTTTTGGATTTCTCACACTCTTCATCAATCCACCATTGATGAAGTTTTGTTTTCTTCACTTGAAGAAAAATGAAGAAGAAGGAAATTGTTATGATAAGAATAATTAAAAAAGAAAAGAATAATCCATTCTTATCATAACATAACCCAAGTTAAGTGTAGAGAATTGACCAAGGTTAAAGAATGGTTAGGGTTAAGGAGATGAGACAAAAATGGTGACTTAATGAAAGCTTCATGAAGCTTCTTGTTGAAAACAAAACTAGCCACCATTTTTCACTTCTTTTCCTTTTCTCATTTATCTTTTAAATGCAAATGAAAAGATAAATGAATGAATAAAAGAAAACCCTAATCATTTACTTAACCTAGGTTTAATTCATTACACTTAACACAAAAGATATGTATCATCAAACATGATACAATCAAGTGCACAAAAATCATATCGCATATGCAATGCGCACACCCGAGTGAGAAAATCCATTTAAAGTGAACCAATACTAGTTAATGCAAAGTAATATATCAAATATATAATTATACATTAAATCATTAAATCAACACTTGATTTAACGATCCGGTCATATCGCATATAACCGACCAGTATCCTATGTATCGGCTTATCGAATCAACCTTTGATTCGATAACTAGGGTATATCGCATATAACCTAATCGATACATTCATCGCGAGAATGGAATACGGTATCACATACACGCATTATTCTCGGTCCCGCACATATCTCATATGCGCTCCTATTTCGTTTCGCTTGAGCCAGGAAACCTCTGTGTAGGACTCTAAAGACTCGTTAATACGCCGGCAGCAGGCGATGATCATATCAAACACCCACAAGCCGCAAGCGGTCTGCTAAACGTAACGGCCACCCGGGTATTGAGCGATGTGAAGATCGACGAGCAAGCCCGCTCACACTCCAGTGAATCCGACCAGTAACACTACCGTACAGTCCGGTCTGATCGTCTGATGTCGCATATCTCGCCTAGGGGTGGTAAACGCCAGACCCCAATAGCTTGATAAGTCGTGTCGATATGAGGTCTATAACAATTCGAAAAACTACTGGTAACACTTACCAGTAAATCTCAGCAACCCTGGCCAGGGATTTCCTGTTATAGCCAATCGAACACAGCGCAACATCAACTCCCTATACCGGGAGAGACGAATCCCCTCCTATCGCTCATTGCCTCCATGTGACTCGGGACTGTACCCAAAAACCACCGTTTTGCACGCCCTCTTGGACGTGGTAAGATGGAAATCAAAGCACAGTGGGAACCACACAAGACTCTATGACGATCTCGGGTCAACAGACTACTCTGTACCAGTGTCACCAGAGAACTGCCATCTGACGTGAGGTATAATACCATCTGGGAGTTCTCGGCGAGTCCGCCCAGTGTGCCCAGTCTCCACTGAGCACCCGTATATCATCTTTGATGTCAAACACCGATGGATATGGGATCATCCATCGCCCATCTGTATGGGTCGAGAAGGTATACGCTAGTCTACTCTGGTATATCGATGCCCCGTCTCGATACACCCACGACTAGGGACTTTGAAGGATGTACTTATAGACTACCATGTCCCCACTAGTATGATCCGCATCACAGTCCAGGTAGTCAAGTACACATCCTAAGGGCTTTACCAACATGTAATAGAGAGACAATCAGTGTACACGTTAAGGTAAAGATCAACCAGATAGCATACTATCATGTCGAGCAAGAAAGTCCTCCCTATATATGTCCCAGCATTCACTACAATATACATCCTATGTACAGTAATGGCCTCTAGGGCATACATATAACTAACACTAGACATAGGTCAGTACCCAGATTATGATATTTGATACGAGAATACTTGATGAATAATATGACAAATATGATATTGACCCGTACCCCGATTTAGGGATGCCGTACGATGGATTACGTACGAGCTATAAATTGATGTTTGATCCGCACTCTTGATTTGGGAATAACTGATTACAGAGATATGTTATCGGATGTGATATTATTGAGGCGGATCACCGACTATATATACTTATACATATATCGACGCAGAGGTTAGGCGGTTCACCTTACTTGCAGTTAACCTTTTAGCTCAGCCTTGTAGTGGTGTAGCTATGGCTTTTATGACATTAGATGCAGTTCGGCCATCATTGTGTTAGTATTCAGCTCCCGCATATTATCATTGTTGCTCTGCATCGCATACTGTTGTGATTCATATTTCATTATTGATATCCCGCTGTTAGGACACCAGCACCATTACCGATGATGCGTATGTACCACGTACACTTATTTGCCGGCGCACACACATCTTCATCGGTAATTGCCATGTCACGAACACATAGAAAATACTATTACTTGATTTAGCTTGTTAGCTTGTAGTGACATGATATTAGTATGCTTGCCTTATATGCCAGCTTGACATTGTAGTTATTACCTGTCACTTCATGCATACTGTTGTTCATTATATGCCGCATTCATGGATTCTCATGCTTATATTCATGGTTTTACATGCTATTGATGATTCGGATTTCCATGATGTTTTCTGGATTTGGGGGAAAACCGCAAAACTTACATAAACTGCTTTCTCATCTTTTTAAATATAAAAAGTGCGGTTTTCCCATGATGTATGAGTCGTCCACCATGAGTTTGCTGATGGATTTCGAGACCCGATTCGAGGAGTGGAGGAACCGTTTTGGGTACATGGTCGGCCCGGTGCGGTACCCCGGGGCAAGAAGATCGCAGGAGATGGCATTGAGCCTGGCAGGGGAGCACGACCGACCGGTGATATTACCCGACACGTCGGATATCCGGAGGATACCGTCGTAGTCATGAGATGGATGGTAAGGGCCGATCTAGACTGACGGCGCCCTGGATATTATGATTGAGACATTGAGATTTGAGATATTGAGGTACAGAGATTGTGATACAGAGATATCGGGATATTGAGATTTATGTTTTGTGCCGATGCTAGGCACTGTTTTATGCTGATTTCATTATGATACCTCATTTTAAAATTCAGAAATCTCACAAATTTATGAAAGAAGTTTTCTTCAGTACATGCATTTTGTTTCATGCATTCATACATTATTCATATGATTCATTGCTACCTGAGGCACTGACATGGACACATGGGTTTACACATGGGTTAGATATTTATACTAGCCATGGTTAGAGATTGATGGTTATTTGAGGATTGTATATATATATTGATCGTATGACCTAGGATTGCGTCATACATGCGATTTTCTGTTCGTAGATCTTTTTCTACTCACGAGTTGGCAACTCACCCTCGTTGTGCCCCAGTTTCTTGCAGGTGTTGCCGTACAGATTCCATTACGGCTTTGCGGGCACGGTTTCTTTTCGGGTGACTTGCTATCTGTTAGTAGGTGAGTTATTGTATCGTACCCATCATTATTCATTGTATATTTTATTTCAGTTGTATCTAGAAGTTCCATCAACCAAACATGTACTTATTTGAGATAGAGACCAGTGATGTTTATTCTTTCGACCTTAGCGTCGCGTGTTATATTTCCATGGGTTCTTGCTGGTTGAGTTTCTTTCTACTGTGATCCTCACCTTTAGGCGTTGTATATTATGTTGCATATAAGTTGTTTTGATATGGTTCTTCCTACTCTCTACTACTTTTCTTGGTTTGGATTTCTGGGTTCGGCTTACTTAGAGTACGTACGCCTCGAGACGTTCGTAGTCTAAGTGCCGGTCATGTTCCGTACTTTCGGGTCGTGACAAAGTTGGTATCAGAGCGTTAGGTTTTACCTTCGGAGTATAGGATGACCCTTGGTTGATGGAATAGGTGACTAAAGTAGAGTGACGTACCGTGGTATGTCCGCAGCATATTTACGATACGCCACTCCACTTAAGAAGCCTTAGGATGTACATTTCCTTGTCCGGTATCATATTCCTTCCTGATCTAGCTTCATCGGTACCAGTTATGGTTTTGCTACCACGATTACGGGCAGGGAGAGCTACAGCTAGAATTGCGGTCAGCACGAGCTCGTTACGAACGAGGACTGACCAGGGCATGATACCGGCGACACACGATTGCAGAGATGTGTCTTGATTGTGTTTCCGCACCACGAGCGTTGGATGGATCGCTGTATGAGATTACTCGGACGTGCAGATCAGCACCAGAGGACTGAGACACTGACAGAGGCCAGCCAGATTTTGATGATCGTTGACGTATTGCTCACTCATGATGATTGAGGCATTGTTCAGCGTGCAGACGAGTGAGCCAGTTATCGCTGAGAACGACGGGATATCGCCCTAGATGTTGGAGCTATTGCAGTACGAGATTTTACTAAGAGATTATAAAAGGTCACTAGTCACCGAGGATGAATGACTAGGACATGTGGATCGTTCGCTACCCCGATGCGAGGTCATCAGATAGATTGATTCCAGCTGAGACCACTTCATGCGGAGACGTTGAGAGTCGACAGAGACGATCGAATGTCAGAAACCTATTATTCCAAGTTTAAAGTATTCGGAAAGACATGCAGGCAATTCTATGGTCCCTCTAGAAGAATGAAACCCTAACTCGACTTAATGACCGTGTGAAAGCCTTTGAACCTTAGGGTTTACGGCAGTTCTGCGGCGCCATTAGTGAGGCTTGGGTTTGCCCTTCTACGGCTGGACCACCGATGCTGTGGTATGTACTCGATACTATTATACTGTACCCAAGATATTGAGCTCTTGGGGGATTATGAGGTTTTGACGACTCGATCGGATGGCTCGACTTAATTCGGATGCTAGGTGGTGAGATGCGCATCTTGGGAGACTCCAGATACGAGGATAGCCGTTGGAGCTCAGTCCATGCAGTCACGACGAGACGAGTCCGAAGCAGTCGACATTAGAGAAAAGTGGAGTAAGAGGTTCGTGCCAGATCTAGAGGAGATGGCGTTCCACTCCGCCGACATCAGAAATACGATGCGCATACCGAGGCATTATAACTGGATATACCTTCTAGAAGGAGTCGCGATGAGTATGCAGCCGTTCCGGAACAAGAAGCAGATGTAGTAAAGGACGATGACTTCCGGACAGTTGGCAGGGACGAGACTTGGAAGAGACCTTGAGCAGGATTCCTTCCAGGACACTGCTGCAATGATACTTGCACCCAGGATCAGACATGTCATGTTCATTCAGAGAGCCGGAGGCCGACGCTAGTGACATGTTGCCTTACGAGTGGTCGCGATGATTGACCGAGAGATGACCAGAGAAATGCCAGAACGGAATCGTCCCCGTTAGCACGTCTGACAGGGCCGATGAGCCAATGGATCGTGAGATTGATAACCTACAGGGAAGACGAGGACCTTTCATGAATAAATTACGAGAAGACTTGGACCCAGGAGTGGTCATGTTACGCACACCAGCAGGCCAGAGTTCAGGATCGTCGACGAGTTATGCTACGAGTAATCACGACAATTGGCCAGAGATTCGTGGAGGATGCGCTTGAGCGGAACTATTCCGCCATACTTGATTTCAGTATTTTAGGCGATTTATTCGCATGATTTGGTTTTGATGATTGGGTTTCATGATATGTGTTTTCGTGCACCATGGTTGCACCTATTGAGTATTTACGATTTTCGCCCAGTTATCGCACTTGACATCGTTTTCGTGCCTTGGTTTCACATGTTTGTGATTTTATGGGGTTTAGACATTGAGTTGATTTTGTGCGTATGCACGCACACGATTTGGTTCCTGCACTATGTATAGTTTATATATGCATGCAGTGCAGTGACATGTATTTTGTGCACTTGGATGCACTGGACTTCGATTTCAATGGTGATGTTCGATATTTGTTTTGTGCACTTTATGCACCTGATTGGATTTAGCGCATGTTCGGAGCTTGATGTTGGATTTCATGATTTCGCGCATGATGGATGCACCGGATTTGGATTTTTTAGCGCGTGTTGGGCGCAGGTTATGAGATGCGATTTGGTGCACACCAGATGCACTAAATCGAGATTTTTCGTGCATGTCAGATGCACCTGATTTTGCGGTCAGGCACACGTGTTGCCTATGACCAATACTGTGTGCACGCCCGTTGCACCTTGATGTCGTTTTGTGCACCTGCTTGGCACATGCATGGATTTCCGTGCGCACCGGACGCACAGGGTTTTCTTATGCATTTTTAGGACTGATTTCTTATGGAGCAGTACATTTTTGTGTTGATGTGATTGTTTTCATACTGAGCAGGACTGGTCAGATGACAGTGCCTGGGTATATTTTGCATGCACTGATAGATTTCAAAGGGATTTCCAAAAGCGAGCTATGGTCTCATTATTTACATACGTGTCCGATATGACACGAAACGTTTAAAACAGGGAACCCTTCTAAATTATTTTGAAAACGGTGGATCGTGCATATTAAACAAAATATATATACATATATGGCTATTTTCTTATAGAGACGTCCGCCACGGTGCAGTGTTAGGCGCATAGTACATCGACTTTAAAGAATTTGGGCATGCATTTCCTTCATATATTTTTAGCCTATTGATTTTTGCCTTGGATTTGGCATTCGTGTTTTCACCTTGACTCTGATGATTGCGAGACGCTTGACGGAGTTTTGTTTTCGAGTTATCTGCTTGTTACTTATGCGCATGTATTGCGCTATGATGCCTTTTGATGATTTCGGAGCCCCGTTGACTTGGACATTTTATTGAAATGTTTTTAGAATTTGGGGGTTTAAATTTAAATTCGGGGACCGAATTTCATTAAGGGGGAAGACTGTAACATTTCAAAAAAATAGAATATTATTTTTGGGAATTTTCGTAATTTAACATTAATTTTTAATGAATATTTTAATAGTCGGTATAATTAAATACCGATGAATGGTGAAAAATTCTGGAGAAAATTAAAGAAATTCTAAAATAGCTTGTTTTGTGGAAATATGCCATTTTACAGTTTTTATGATGGATTACACGTTATTTTGGTGTTAATCGCGATTAAAAATCGCTAAGTGGTTTTTTTTTGGCTTTTTGTGCAAAAATGTGCACATGACATTTTCTACACTTGTTACACTTGTTTCATGTTTTGGACTCATGGTGGCCTAGGGTTGGACCATGCTTAGGTGACCATGGTGGCTTAAACCTTTTGGTTATGTTAATTAGCTTAATTTAGGGTTAGCTTGTTAAGGGTGATTAGGATGGGAATTGACCTTGTGTAGGGGAGAGAGAGAGAGAGAGGTGGCTAGAGTGTGCATGATCCCTCTCAACCTTCATTATCCCTTGTGCTCTTGCATACTACCTCTCACTCTCACACATTACACCAACCCCTAAGACCTTTCAGCCCCCAATAACTGACTTCAGCCACAAAACAGCCTCTAAATCAGCAGCTGAAACAAAGTTTCAGCCAACCCTACACCAGCCCCTAACACTTCAGCCAACACCTACACACCCTACATCAGCTAAGGCAGCATCAGCAACTGCTAAACCACCCAATACAACAGCAGTATCACCATTTGAAACAAGCCCATAGCATCAGCTCCTTAACCCAACAGCATCAGCTACATCAGCAGCAACACCATCATTTGTATCAGCCCAATTTCTGCTAGAATTCAGCCACAATATCAGCACTAGCTGCTGCTACAGCCACCCTAACTCCATAAAAACAACTACTTCAGCTGCAACAGCCACACAAACACCACATCAGCCCCAATCCATCAGCTGCAGCCACCCTAGCACCTTAGCCCACACTTACCCTCTCACATCAGCACACTTCAGCCCCTCCATCAACACTTTTCAGCCACATCTGCTGCAATAGCAGCTGATGTAACAGCTTCAGCCCCCCTTTTCATCACTTCAGCCCCCTTTATCACCACATTAGCCCCCATATCAACTTATCCTTATGCTGGAACCATACATCAGCAGCAGCCCTTCAACACAACACCAATAAAACAGTCTCAGCACTTTTTCAGCCACCAATATTCCAGCAGAACTGCATCAGCAGCAGCCCCCTTCAACAACATCAACACAACCTCAAATATTTCCACTTCACCACAAACCAACACCCCCACAACAACAACAACATATACCACAACTGAGCCACCAACACTTCAGCTGCTGCCACACACACAGAAATGTGAAACAAAAGAGAAATGGCAAGCAGCAGCAGCAACCTGACCAGCAACTGCAACAAAGGAAACCCAGCCACTAGGAGCAGATCAGCTGGAGAAAACAACACCCCACCAGCAACCACACACTCCTCTCCTTCTTGATCTTCTCTTCTCCTTCGTTCTAGGATTCCTTGAGGTATAATCTCACAACCCAACTCGGTTCTTGCTCAGTTTTGGTTATATAGCTGAAGTTTACTGTTATATTGAGATATAGTGCTAGTTTTAGGAATTTTGAGTGAGATTTGGCCAAGAGACGGTTTTGAATGCTAATATAGTCTTATTGGGTGTGTGTGAGGCCAGTTTAACCAAGAAACCCCAGATTTCTAGTTAGAATACCATATTTGTTATACTTGGCGTATTTAGCGTTTTTGTCGATTTATAGACCTTTCTGAGATCTGCTTTCACCCCGGGAACCCTGAAATGAAATTGACTTGGCAGTGAGGTATGCAGGTAGATAGGAACCATTGCCCAAAACCCTAGCCCAAACCACCATACCCCGGCCGCAGATTTAATCCCCCTGGCCGCAATTTGCGGCCAGACCAGGGTGGAACCTCCTCATTTTGCGTGAACAGCTCTATTTCATGTAAACTTGACCCTCTGTATGTCTAGTTTTGACTGTTTCCAGTTAGGGTAAAATCTGGGTTCATTTTCATGAGTTGGCGTATGATTTACGACTTGATTTCGTATGGATTTTGGGTATTTGGTGATTCGTTTCCGTCGGGTGGCGTTTGAACGCCAACGACCAGTGAGCATTGACTGTGTTTGCACGCAAGGTGATAGGTTTTTACTTATTGGCGTAACGTGCACCATTTTGGTTTCCGACATGGTTTTCATGTGTTTTAGCATGTGATATTCTTGTAGGTACTCACGTGACGTCGAAGCGTTGGAGATGCAGATGGCGACATCGGCACCGGCACACATGAACAAGGTGAGTAGATTTATATCTACGGGGAGAAGTCGGGCTGATGGCGTATAGCACCCCCGCAGTCCGAGGTGATGTATACGGATGCGTATACACACCTACAATTTATTATATGTTGTTTGGGAAATTATGGATGTTTAGGGTGGATAATTGGTGGACCTGGATGATTTAGGTTACGAACCCTAGGGTAGTGGGTGCACTACTCATACATATTCACACATATATACTTGCATACATCCTTATTACATATGTGGTTATGGGATTCTTATAGATATGTGTTCACATAGGTATGGGACTACGTGTTCACATACAGACTTGAGGATGAGACATGGGATTGAGATGAGTCGATGATTTTTTGATCCAAGATTATGATATCGGTGATTTGGTAAAATTCGTATTTGGGATACGTCTTGATACTTTAGCGGATTTTGGGATGATGATGCCATAGGAATAGTGATACATATATTTTAGATGATCGACATGTGATTATGATACGAGATAGGATGTGATATGATATGATATGACAGGATATTTGTGATAGGCCGCCTTGGGCGATGTATACTCCTTGAGATGATTTGGGCTGATGATATCGTTTTTGCTAGAGGCTGTAAATCAGAAGCTGGATTATGATTATATTGACGATATATGATGATGATATTGATTTATAGGAGACTGTTGATCAGTGATCAGATCTTGATTATAGTGATGATGTTATCATGGTACTAGACATAGGTCAGTACCCAGATTATGATATTTGATACAAGAATACTTGATGAATAATATGTCAAATGTGATATTGACCCATACCCAGATTTAGGGATGCCGTACGATGGATTACGTACGAGCTATAAATTGATGTTTGATCCGCACTCTTGATTTAGGAATAACTGATTACAGAGATATGTTATCGGATGTGATATTATTGAGGCGGATCACCGACTATATATACTTATACATATATCGACGCAAAGGTTAGGCGGTTCACCTTACTTGCAGTTAACCTTTTAGCTCAGCCTTGTAGTGGTGTAGCTATGGCTTTTATGACATTAGATGCAGTTCGGCCATCATTGTGTTAGTATTCAGCTCCCGCATATTATCATTGTTGCTCTGCATCGCATACTGTTGTGATTCATATTTCATTATTGATATCCCGCTGTTAGGACACCAGCACCATTACCAATGATGCGTATGTACCACGTACACTTATTTGCCGGCGCACACACATCTTCATCGGTAATTGCCATGTCACGAACACATAGAAAATACTATTACTTGATTTAGCTTGTTAGCTTGTAGTGACATGATATTAGTATGCTTGCCTTATATGCCAGCTTGACATTGTAGTTATTACCTGTCACTTCATGCATATTGTTGTTCATTATATGCCGCATTCATGGATTCTCATGCTTATATTCATGGTTTTACATGCTATTGATGATTCGGATTTCCATGATGTTTTCTGGATTTGGGGGAAAACCGCAAAACTTACATAAACTGCTTTCTCATCTTTTTAAATATAAAAAGTGCGGTTTTCCCATGATGTATGAGTCGTCCACCATGAGTTTGCTGATGGATTTCGAGACCCGATTCGAGGAGTGGAGGAACCGTTTTGGGTACATGGTCGGCCCGGTGCGGTACCCCGGGGCAAGAAGATCGCAGGAGATGGCATTGAGCCTGGCAGGGGAGCACGACCGACCGGTGATATTACCCGACACGTCGGATATCCGGAGGATACCGTCGTAGTCATGAGATGGATGGTAAGGGCCGATCTAGACTGACGGCGCCCTGGATATTATGATTGAGACATTGAGATTTGAGATATTGAGGTACAGAGATTGTGATACAGAGATATCGGGATATTGAGATTTATGTTTTGTGCCGATGCTAGGCACTGTTTTATGCTGATTTCATTATGATACCTCATTTTAAAATTCAGAAATCTCACAAATTTATGAAAGCAGTTTTCTTCAGTACATGCATTTTGTTTCATGCATTCATACATTATTCATATGATTCATTGCTACCTGAGGCACTGACATGGACACATGGGTTTACACTTGGGTTAGATATTTATACTAGCCATGGTTAGAGATTGATGGTTATTTGAGGATTGTATATATATATTGATCGTATGACCTAGGATTGCGTCATACATGCGATTTTCTGTTCGTAGATCTTTTTCTACTCACGAGTTGGCAACTCACCCCCGTTGTGCCCCAGTTTCTTGCAGGTGTTGCCGTACAGATTCCATTACGGCTTTGCGGGCACGGTTTCTTTTCGGGTGACTTGCTATCTGTTAGTAGGTGGGTTATTGTATCGTACCCATCATTATTCATTGTATATTTTATTTCAGTTGTATCTAGAAGTTCCATCAACCAAACATGTACTTATTTGAGATAGAGACCAGTGATGTTTATTCTTTCGACCTTAGCGTCGCGTGTTATATTTCCATGGGTTCTTGCTGGTTGAGTTTCTTTCTACTGTGATCCTCGCCTTTAGGCGTTGTATATTATGTTGCATACAAGTTGTTTTGATATGGTTCTTCCTACTCTCTACTACTTTTCTTGGTTTGGATTTCTGGGTTCGGCTTACTTAGAGTACGTACGCCTCGAGACGTTCGTAGTCTAAGTGCCGGTCATGTTCCGTACTTTCGGGTCGTGACATTCACCATCTACCGAATGAGAGATCATGTGGCAGCTTGCCACATAGTCCTCAGGTTCATCTGACGAGCCTTCTTCCTCATCTTTCTCGCTATCTCCATCTTCAAGGATGTGGTTGAGAAACTCTTGAAGTGTGACCGGAGTTCACGCCTTTTGGTTATATTCTTCCAACGCACCAATATATTTTTGCAAGTCCGTGCGCTTGTCATCAGGCTTCATGGGCTTTTTGGTCTTTTTCTTCTTCTTTGAAGACTTTGACGGCTGGGTGTGGGCGCTTTGACTATCCCCACCAATTTTGGAGTTGGGCGCGGCTTCAGCATTCCCTTGATGACTTCGGGTTCCAGCAGACTTTTCCATTTGATCGCCGGGCATGTTTGGAGATCCTTCAGCATTCTTTTCGTTTTGGTTGAAAGAACGACCTCCCATGGAGCTTCTTCTATAAAAGAGCATGATGCCCCCGGTGTGTCCACCTTTTTGAGAGCGTGCGGCTGGGGCGGATTTACTTTCCAATTCTCGGACAGTGCGAATTTACTCTATTGGTATTGGTTCTCAATCCACCATTTGAAGACGAAGCAATTTTCGATTGGATGGCCTATCGCTTGGTGATAGGGGCAATAATTGGGATTATTAGCCTCGCCAGGTTGCAATGGGCATTTTGGATCCTGCAAGTTGATGAGCATGTTACACACCGCCAGCTCGAACAATCTCCTTGTTTTGTCCTGGGGAAACGAATAAGGGCGCTTCATTTTCTCATTAAAGAATCGTCGTTTCTCATCTTGGCGATCAGTTAGTTTCGGATCACTGGGCTGCTGTTGAGCATTGGCGACGAAGGTCGCTTTCCCTTTCCCTTTTTCATTCCGAAATTCCAGCTTCGAAGGAGATGGTCTATGACCCATCTGATCCATTTGGGCTAGCTTGTCAATCAAGGCCTGGAAAGTAGTTGGCTTGAAGAATATCATAAATTGGGAAATGGTCGTCTGAGGGTCGAGAGTACCCACGAACATGCCTACCGCAGGAGCCTTTTTGATGCGTTCGTACTTCGACCATAGATTCCGCCACCGTATCGCGTACTGGACCCAAGTTTCTCCCGGCTTCACCCTGGCATTGATCAGCGCCGTGATTGGGATACGTTCGTTAGCGCTCGCAAAACGTTGGGTGAATAGCAGCTCCATCTTTGCAAATGTTTTGATAGAGTCATTCGGGAGTTCAGAGTACCACTCGAACGCTGTCTCCGACAAACTGCCAACAAATTGGCGAAGCAGTAGCTTATCGTCACCTCCGATGTTGCCGCACAGAGCCTTAAATTGAGCAACGTGCTGGTGTGGATTTCCCGTCCCCTTATATACGTGGAATTTGGGGATCGTGTATCCCGGCGGGTACTTTATTTGGTCGTACCAACCCGGATAGGGTCGTCCAGTTTTAACAATTTGCCCAGCCGTTTCATTCGCCTAATGAATTCGTATCTGCTGAGCGATGTAATCATCCAGGGCGGCTTTTGAGTTGGTCTCCTCTTTAGCTGCTGAACAAGCCGGAAGAGGGTTTGACGTCTCCGCTCGGTCGTCTTCGAGGATAATCGGAGGATCTTCAGCTGGAGGATCCGGCTGTAACATCATCCCGACCATGTCTTGGAATAAGAACGCCATTAGTTTTATGTTGGCAGCTTGTTCCGCTGCCTTTTTGTCCTTCTTTTCAAGGATTCTGCGGAGGAACTCAGCATCAGTTTCCTGATCTTGACGTTGCTCTGATGACGTTTCCGTGCTTTCTTTCGGCCCTGTGAGTACAGCCATTTGCGTCACATTTCCTGGAGCTTCTGTTGTTGCTCCTGGGCCTTTGTTACAGATCTAGTGAGTGGTCGATGGCCCGTGGAGATACGGATATCCTCTTTCTCGTATGCCATATAGACAGTATGTACCACCATGCCCCCAGGCTTGGGGCATTTAGATTCAGTTTTCTTGCGATTCACCGCAGACACCGGGATTTTCTCCAGCTTTCTCCTCTTGTGAGCGGTCAAAGTTGAGAGGGCCGTTGCAGTGGGTACCCAAGTAGATGTCGCCTTCTGTGGCTTGACAGGGTGGTCCTCTTCTTGCAGAGCCTTCATTTTTTTCTGTCGGCGGGGATAGTCTTGATCTACCACGGAGTCCTGGACCTGTCGCCAAACTTTATAAATTTTAGAGGACAGCCGCTGAGAGGGCTGCTCCAGCTTCGCCTTTGTAGCGTTCTCCATTGGTGGAGGAGATCTTTTCAGCACAGCGGTTGGGGAATTCCTGCGCATCCTGTTAAGTAGTTCAAAGCCATTCCCGGTTGAAACAGCAGCATCAAGTTCCACCATTGGAGCTGGCGGAGTCAGTCCAGAAGGGGAATTTCCCCCAGCTTTCCTTACTCGGCGCCAGTGGCGACGTCGAGCATGTCGTGCGGTTGGGATCACCTCCGCTGTTGGATCAGCTTTTCCATGCCCCCTGTTTTGATGAGAGTCTGTTGTTGGCGCCAGCCTGTTAAAAACAGATGCTCGCTGAGAGGGAATGGTCAACCCGTCAAAAGCCGACCTTCGAGTAGGGGGAGCAGCTTGGATGACGTCCACTATAGCAGGAGTTGGAGTGTCCTTCTCTGGTATTGCGAGCCTCTTTGCGAGCCCACTTGAGCTTTGACCCAGCCTATCGAAGACTAAGGCATTGGAATTGGACGACCCGCTGAGAGGGGCCGTGGCGGTTGCAACCCGATCAAAGACCAACTTCTTCGCAGCTTCCTGTGATGGCAGTGGTGTGTTGAAGCTCATGGGTGGGAGCATGGTCCTAAAGAATAGCCCTGTGGTGGCTTACGTCACCTGTTCCACCGGCATTGTGAAAAGGGAGGCCGCTTGGTGCCCGTAGGTTACTCCTCCAGATGAGGCGGAACGGGAGTTGCAGTTGCAGTTGGATCAGTTAAAGGCCATTGATGTTCTTTTTTCTGCACGGGAGCAAAACCAAATCTTAGTACCTCTAACCCAAGGGCAACCATATTAAACCGCGATTCGTTCGCGAACACAACTCATGAAGTGTGGAGTGGAAAGAGGAAAAGGTCCCACCGGGCGTGCCAGAATCTGTTCCCCGCCGAAAGGACGCGACCGGGACGTTGGGACGTCCGGGCCTGAATTTCGGAGGCAGATGCTATTTGGTGCTATCCGTCCATCTCTCCGAAGATACCAAGTTGACTTATGACACCATGTATCGAAGGTTTAAACGGATGCGGCCGATGTAGCAGACTTCGTCAGATTCCCCCTCGTTGAGGGTTTTTTTTATTGTGGGGACGCTCTTCCCTGCAGGCGCAAGCCCCTGCAGTTAATTACGCTACCGCATCGCGATAACCACTTTCTCCTTCTCCAGATGGTCACTTCGTGTCGTGTGTGTTTGTTTTGTTTTTGGTTGCCCATGGATTGTATACGGATGCTAATTTATGTTGTCGCCCGTAGGGCGTGGATTAGTCCAAATCCGTATCTTCTTAGATTTGGGTTTGGGGTTAGGTTTAAAGATACGTTAGTCTCATTTGAAACTAAGATCAACTTAAACGTTTGTTAAGGATACATTAGTCTAATTTTAGACTAAGATCGACTTAACGGGATCATTTAGATCCAACAAAAGAGCATTTGGGCTCTATTGTTTTGTATAGAGACATTGCGGTCCGTAATTAGTTTAAGGACATTACGGTCCAAGGTTAAGGACATCATAGTCCATGGGTTTAAGGACCCCACAGTCCAAGGTTAAGGACATCATAGTCCATGGGTTTAAGGACCCCACAGTCCAAGGTTAAGGAGTCCATGGGTTTAAGGACCCCACAGTCCGTAGTTTAAAGACATCATAGTCTATAAAGTTTTAAGGACATCATAGTCCATTAGTTTAAGTACCCCACAGTACATGGAATGTTTGGTTATCGGGACCCGTCACCTCTCTGAAGACGTTGAAGGATTACAACGACAAATATCAAAGAAGTGAAAAGATGTACCCTTGAACCAATGTTGGTTGGGAGATCTGTAGTCCAATTATAGGGATGCTAGGAACACGCACAAGGGTCTACGAGGCATCAACCATGCCCGATTAAAAATTTAGCCGTGCCGAACAACCCTTAACAAGATCTTTAAACTAGAGATTAGGCGAAAACAAGCATGTTAAACACTTTAACACTAAGTGAGAGGGATTACAACCTTTGTAGTCCGGTCCTTCACTTCATAAGCTCCGTGTTGTGGTCCCTTCGCTGCGATCATCAAGTTCCGGACTCTCGAGAGGCTCCACGAAGAGAAAGATGCAAGCTTGCTTCCGATCTTCGATAACAAAGATGATCTACCTTGAAGTTTCATTAACACAAGCTCTCACTCACTAAATGAAGTGAACACCCTAATCTAAATGGCTAGGATAGATTAGGATGATGAAGTAGGATTTTTTTCTTTCATTTGTTTTCTTTAACTCACTCATTTTCATCACTAATAAAAAAGCTAGAAAGCTTTTTCATGAAAAGAAAAAGGAAGAAGAAGAAGCCATTTTCTTTTGTGATGAATAATGAATCCATAATGAGGTTAGAAATGCAACCATGGTTCAAGTAACCTTTGTAGATATTTAACTAAGGTTAAAGGTTTGGTTGGGTTAAACAAATATCTTGCAAAATATCAAAACAAATATCTTTGCACAAAACAAAACAAAAAACCTTCTAGAAGGTTCTAGAAAAGGTTAACCCAAATCAAACCCTAACCATGTTTAATCTTTACTAAACATATTGCATTAATAACCCTAACATGTTACAATATTATATATCACATATACAATATTTATTGTAACAAAATAAAATAATACAATTAACATATATCGCATATATATCAATGTATTACCCGAGTGAGAAAAAGAATCTTTTAGTGAGCTTATATCAGTTAATGTAATTTAATATATCAAATATATAATTATACATTAAATTATCGAATCAACACTTGATCCGACAATCCGGCTATTTCACAAATAACCGACTAATATAATCTGAATAAGTTCATCGAATCAACACTTGATCCGACGACCCGGCTATATCACATATACCCGGCCGATATCTCATATCGCGAGAATCTAATAAGGTATCACACACACGTATTGTTCTCGATCCCGCACATATCATATATGTGCTCCTACTCCGTTTTGCCTGAGCCAAGAAACCTCTGTGTAGGACTCTAAAGAATCGTCAATACGCCGGCAGTAGGTGATGATCATATCAAACATCCACAAGCTGCAAGCGGTCAGCTAAACGTAACAGCCACCCAGGTATTGAGCGCCCAGAAGATCAACAAGCAAGCCTGTACATTCTCCTGTGAATCCAGTCAGTAACACTTCCGTACAGTCCGGTCTCGTCGTCTGATATGTCGCATATCTCGCCTAGGGGTGGTAAACGTCAGACCCCAGTAGCATGATAAGTCGTGTCGATATGAGGTCTATAACAGTTCAAGAAACTACTGATAACACTTACCAGTAAATCTCAGCAACCCTGGCCAGGGATTTCCAGTTATAGCCAATCAAACACAGCGCAACATCAACTCCCTATACCGGGAGAGACGAATCCCCTCCTATCGCTCATTGCCTCCATGTGATTCGGGACTGTACCCAAAAGCCACCTTTTTGCACGCCCTCTTGGTAGTGGTATGATGAAAATCAAAGCACGGTGGGAGTCACACAAGACTCTATGACGATCTTGGGTCAACAGACTACTCTGTACCAGTGTCACCGGAGAACTGCCATCTGACGTGAGGTATAATACCATCTAGGAGTTCTCGGCGAGTCCGTCCAGTGTACCCAGTCTCCACTGAGCACCCGTACACCATCCTTGATGTCAAACACCGATGAATATGGGATCATCCATCGCCCATCATATGGGTCAAGATGCGTATACGCTAGTCTACTCTGGTGTATCGATGCCCTGTCTCGATACACCCTCGACTAGGAACAGTTATAGGATGTACTCGTCGACTACCGTGGCCCCACTAGTATGATCTCATCATAGTCCCAGTAGTTGAGTACTTATCCTAAGGGCTTTATCAACATGTAACATAGAGACAATCAGAGTACATGTTAAGATAAAGTATAACCAGATAGCATACTATCATGTCGAGCAAGAAAGTCCTCCCTATATATGTCCAAGCATCCATTACAATATACATCGTATGTACAGTAATGGCCTCTAGGGCATACATATAACTAACAATCTCCTACTTGCACTAGGGCCATCTGTTGTGGTATCACATACCCAACAATTAGCTGCGGTTGAAGTATCTCATACTCAACCATCCCATAAAAGTCTCTACTGGGAAAAAGGCCTTTGTGAGTGGATCCGCGCTGTTGTCCTTTGTGTCTACTCTCCTAATCTCGATCTCCCTGGAGATCAATCATCTCCATGATCAGGTGATACTGCCTAGAATTATATCTGGATTTCTGATGGGACAGGGGTTCCTTGGCATAAGCCACAACTCCATTGTCACACAATGGTAGAACGAAGTTCATCTCATGAACTTATATATCCAGACTGCCTCTTTGGTAGCATACTTGGTAACGATGTATCTTGCCTTTAATCGTCTAGTATGTCACGGTATCTAGCTTGGAACTCTTCCAACATACCGTCCCACCACTGAGGGTAAATACAATGCTTGCGACTGACATTCAGTCGTCCTTATCACCGTGGAACCTTTCCAGTGATTCTCCCCAGGATCAATTGATACCATCTCACTACAACTAGTGAGTATCCTAACATCCAATTTGATCTATCTAATAGATCCAAAGCCCAGGATTTAGGAGGTATCACTTTGATCCTATCTGGAGAATCCTTGTGATAAGCAGAGATTGACCGAGCGTAGAATAGGAAACTCCTTCCCTATCAAGAGTATGTCATCCACGTACTCTACGAGGATCACCACCATACTCCCTACTACCTTTTTGTATATACAAGGTTCATCTACCGTTTTGATGAAGTCAAACTCTTTGCCTACCACATCAAAACAGACGTTCCAACTCCGCGATGCCTGCTTTATCACATAAAACATCTTGCACACGTTTCCGCTGCTCCCACTGTCTACGAAGCCCTCTGGCTGTGTACTTATAGACGCTCTCTTCCAAATCATCATTTAGAAAAGCAGTCATGACACCCAACCCCCAGATATCGTAGTCATGGTATGTAGCCGTGGCAAGTAGGATCTGGATGGACTTAAGCATAGCTTTGAAAGTCTCAACTTTTCCATGTACACCAAGTAATCTTCTCAAGATATACTTGCTCCTGATGGGGATTTAACCTTTCAGATAAAGCAACCAAAGTCCATACTTTGTTGGTGTATAAGGATTCCATCTCAGATCGATAAGCATCCAACCATTCTTACAAAGTCCCACTCCTGATGGCCAGCTCGAAACTAGTTGGGTCATCATCTCATGATGCAATCCTCGCTCCCACTGTCATAGAGAAACCGAAGTATCTCTCAGGTGGGTGAGGAACCCTATTAGATCGGCGGAGAGGTTGAGGTTCGTTGGTTACTATTGAATCCTTTGGTTCTACTAAATCATCTGTTGTAGTTTTTATAGCTGGAACTCCTTCCAGTTCTACCTCATGACCAATAATTTCTTCACAAGAAATTCCCTTTCACAAAGGTGGCATGCTGAGAAACAAAAAATCTTTTGTTCCTCTGTTTGGTAGAAGATATTCCCTTGCGAATGCTTGGGATATCCAACAAACTTCCACAGAGCTGACTTTGATTTGAACCCTATTCAATAGGTATGCAGCTTCTCAAGTGCATAACTCCCAAAAGGAAATAGGAAACTCAGTAGTACTCATCATAGAGCGCACCATATCAAATAGGGTGTGATTGCTCCGCCCCGATACACCGACGTGCTGTGGTGTATACGGAGGAGTAATGCTGAGAGAGAATCTCATTCTGCTTTAGAATAGTCCAGGAATTCCGTGCTCAAGTATTCTCCTCCTTGATCTCATCAAAGGACACAATACTTATACCCTTTTTTTGGTTCTCCACTTCTAACTTATATTCATTGAATTTCTCAAAAGTTCCAGACTTGTGTTTCAACAGGAACATATGTCCGAATCTTGAGAGATCATCAGTGAATGTAATGAAGTACAAAGAACCGGTCCTGGCATGTGTAGACAGGGGACCTTCATACATCAGCATGTATCAATCCCAAGAGTTCACTAACTCTTTCTCTGTTTCCAATAAACGGAGCTGTGGTCATCTTATCTCTGTGACATGACTGGCAGGTTTCACAAGATGTAAATTCAAACTAATTTAAATATGCATCTATATGTAACTTCAGCTAGTCGGGCCGCATTGATATGACCTAGTCTACAATGCCTCAAGAAGGATTCGTTCTTTTCTGAACTCTTCCTCTTGTATGTGTTCTGTACATTAAAACTGTAGTTTGATTTAGAACGTCTATGCTTTTAGATAACGTGCCTGAACCGATCAACTCTTGATATAGGAAATGTTCAAAACATTATCCAACAATACAAAATTATATCCTTTCTTTACTAATAAAGAGACTGATATGATGTTGTATTTCAGGTTCGGTATCTAAAATCATTCGTTCAGAATCAATGTATTCTGGTAATACAGGGTGATAACTACCAACAGACTTGGCTGCAACACTTGCACCGTTTCTATCCCATGAAATTTATCACCCGTTCTCAGTTCTCTACCTATCTGTAGCCCATGTAACAAATTACATATGTGGGATCCTGATCCGGTATCAAATACCCAGGACGTAAAGGATATTGAGAAACAGTTCAGTGTAATGAACACACCCGAAGAAGATGCATCAACATGTACTTTCTTCGTTTGGGCGGTACGGGAATTCTGGTAATCCCTTATTTCCTGCTCTGTCTTATAACAATTATAAGTTGGAGCGGGACCAACGTTCCCTAACGCAGTATAACAAGCGGGTTCGGTAAATATATCCGTATTATTATCTTGATTAAGGCGTGACATAGTCATAACCAGGAGAGAGAGAAGAAAACACTCAGCGTGCGCTTTTACAAGATTAGATTGGTTATCAATTTATCTAATTAGGATGGCTCCCACTGTTTTAGTCAAATCTTCCTTCAAACCCTAAAAGGAAAGACTAGCCAGGATTAATTACACTCTACAAGTTCGCCAATCTTTTAGCCAGGCCAGTGCCGGTACTTTGAGGGAGGTTCCCCGCGCTTTCGCACGGACCTAATTAAAATAAACCTCATCTTCCCAGGGGCGTAACCCCGTTTACACCTTTCTAGACACCTACTTGATCGGCTAATTGTAATGTGTAAAACTCTTCCAGAAGTAACTCTTACTCGCAACGGGTATCGGGATCCAACTATCTCATAGAAGGTATGCAATCTCATTGCAAATTTCAACACTTGAAATTCCCAATAATATTTTGCCCCAAGCGATCTATGATCTTGACTAAGTCAACAAACCATAGACCGCAAGTAAAGTTCAACCCGTCATTTCCCGATTGAATTAAACCCACCCGCACGACCCTTGACTGAGTCAACAAGGCCGCACGACTACCCTAATCCAATCGCATCATATGCTTTGCAGATAAGCACTAATCAGCTACCGCACGCTACGTCTTGACTAAGTCAACAAACGCAACACGAATACTAAAAACTACTTATCTGAAATGACGGAGGGCTACGACATGTTTTTAAGAAAACCCTTTGCGTAATGAACTTTATATCGTTGTAGAATCGAGTGATTTTGAATGGAATGTTTTTGAGGCCTTTTCTAGTTTTGCTAAAGAGGTCACTCCCGGTGAAGGGATCGTCGGCTCTTTCCTGATCGAACAAGGTGCAGGATATTTCACAAATATCACTATGCAAAGCAAGAAATATAGAAGCAATCAAAAGTCAAACCGAATTTGTAGCATCTGCTAGTTCACTAAAGAGGTCACTCCCGGTAAAGGGATCTCGGCTCTTTCCTTATCGAATAAGGTGCAGGATGTTCTTCAAGGAACACCTCTATGCAAAGCAAGAACTAGAGCTACCAGTTTTTAAACAAGTTTCTACAATATCTTTAGGTTTCTTTTAGTTTCATTAATCTCATTAATGAAGTCCCATTTTATTATGCTTCACAAGCATCACATTTGAAACGAAATCTGCAATATAACATATATCTCATATATATAATATAAACATTCGTCTCAGGAAGTAATATGATCTCATCACAGAACATTGCAGCAGAAGAACATATATGAAATATTGGATATACTAGGACGTCCGTGTTTTTAATACGAGCCTGTATAAAATACGGATTCCACGGTCGCGATGAATAGCCAAACCCGCATCCCTAGACCCTTACGAGAGCGGCAAGCAACACTGCCAATTCAAGGGTTGGTGACCCGGTCTCGACTCCTCGAGATGGTCTCCCACTGGACCCTAGAACCCGGTTACTTGTGCTCCCCGCCTTGGGTCTACCTAATGTGGAAAAGTAAATAATATACAATGGTGACATCATCCTCAGCCCGGAAGTGCCCCAATAAAAGAATATTACATACAATGAATTTTACATGAATGAAAAAGAAAAAATTCTCATTTCACATAAAACCCCCGGCTATTCAGAACACGACGATCCAATATAACATATCACAGCAACACATAATATCTCATATCATCAACGTAAGCAAGTATGCGTATCCCGATTGTCGTTGATGTATAGCAACGAAGCCGGCGATACACCACATACTACGCTTACGGTCACAGAAAAGAAAGTGTAAAACTACAACAGTTGGAATCCGCAACCACCTTAGACATCGCATGCCTAACCAAATGAATTCCTTAGACATCGCATGCCTAACAATTATAAACCCCGCATTTTAGTCTCAATTATCGAAAACTCTTTTCAATATCAAGTCGGGCAATTCAACAAGATTCCCGACATCCTGATCGAATGCTCGTCGCAAACTTTAGTAGAAGGGCGCACCCCCAAATGCCGTCGACGAAGTGCACTAAGGCGGAACACCGCTGCCGCGAGCACCCAGAACGGATGCTTTTAGCGACGGGGTTCTCCTACAGTCACTTGGTCGGGGCTATGGGGCGTGGCTGTCTATTAAGTTTACCCAGCGAGTATCCGCGTACGCTACGGGATTGCGACGGACTTTTGATCACATCAAAATTCCGTGGCCACCGATCAATTGAGACTGAACTGCTAGATTTATAACATTCAAATTAGTTATCTCATAACTACTTGTGAATTCCAAATATTGTATCAAATTCCAGATAAATAGACAAAATTAAACTTTCCGATCGAATAATCAAATACCCAAGATTTCCCAAATAGCTCAACACTTGAGCGGAGTTCAAAAAATATCCATCACATGCCATAGTACCAATGGTCCAGCCGTAGAAGGGTCAAGCCAACGCCTCACATGTGGCAACGCCGTACTGCCCCAAACCCTAAGGTTTAGAGGCAGTTCAAGACGGTCACATAATCGAGTTAAGGTTTGTTGTCTTCTGGAGGGTCCACCGCGTTACTTGCACGACTTTCCGAAAGTTTCAAACTCGAGAAAAAATCCAACTTTTGAAAATTTTCCGACAGGGGAAAAAGTGAGTTATTGATATCCGTTCGAACTTTTTAACAGTTTCTAAAATTATCCGGAAAAAAAAAATTAAACGAATTTAAACTTTCCGATCGAATCAACGAGTCCCCAATACAACCCAGAAAACTCAACACTCGAGTATAATTAAAAATACCCAGAAAAATGAGGAAACACCTACGGGCATTACTGTGTAAACACGTGTCATGATTCAACTATTTGGTCGCGGAACCGCCGCGCAAGCCATGGTACGGTCGCGGTTCCGCGGCGCTTTAATGGTATTAAAGGCACGTGTTTCACAGTAATTCTTGTATTTCCCTGCTGATGTTTTTAAGTTTTTTTAATGCAAAAAAAACCACATTTTTACAAAATTTCCAGAGAAGGGTATAAATCGGGTTTTCCGGGTTCGATAGGACTTTAGACTTCGCCTAGACTTCGCCTAAAGCTTGTTTACCCCAATCAGAGCAAAGCTCTGTTCAAATTCCGAGGCGGGAGATGAAGCAACGCTTCATCTTCCCCCAATCAGAGCAAAGCTCTGCTTGGAAAATTTAAACTTTAATAAATGAAGCAACGCTTCAGATTCTCTGCGCTGCGCGTAAAGCGCCACGTGTCAGAAGTTGATGCGTCAGCACAGCGCCCAAGGCACTGCGTTCAATCAGAGCAAAGCTCTTTTAAAACAAGAAGTAAAGGAAGCAACGCTTCAGTTGCGCAAGCGCTGCGCTGCGCGACACGTGTCTGCACAGTTGCGCAAGCACAGCTGCGCAAGCGCTGCGCTGCGCGACACGTGTCTGCGCAGTTGGGCAAGCACAGCTGCGCTGCGCGACACGTGTCTGCGCAGTTGCGCAAGCACAGCTGCGCAAGCGATGCGCTGCCCGACACATGTCTGCGCAGCTGCGCAAGCGCAGCGCTTGCGACACGTGTCATACGCTGGGGCGTTTGCGCAAAACAGAATTGAAATTTTAAAGAAATCTTTTCTGTTCTTATTAAAACAAGAAGATTTTCTTCTGTAAAACAGGAGCCCTTGGATCAAAGATCCAACGGTGGGGAAAATTCCCCAAAATCACTCAGAGAAAGATCTATTTAACAAATTTAACTAATTTATGGGCACTATAAAAAGGACCCTAGACCTCAATTCAAAAGGAGAACATTTTGTGAAAAATTGAACAGAGAAGACTCTGAAGAATTGGAGAGAAATCCTCAAGAACAAAGAAAAAGGTAAAAACCTTTAGAAAAAGAGAAAATTCTCTTATGAACAGATCATTGATCTGAGAACAAGATCTAGGATCTCTAATGAAAAGAAAAGAAAAAATAAATAATAAACAGTGCCTTGCACTTCTTTTTATGAACCATTGGTTCTGAATCTAAAAGATTCTCAAGATAACAGTGCCTTGCACCTTATATGAACCACTGGTTCTTTAGAAAACAAGAAAAAACTTGTTTTCTCTGATCTGAAATTGATCCAAAAGAATAAGAACAGTGCCCAGCACTTGCCAAAACTGCGCTATTGCGCAAGCCGCCAGGAAGCGCCACGTGTCAGCAGTGCAACAGCGCGGCGCACTAACGCAGCGCACTGCGCTGTTGCGCTTGCGCTCACCAGAACGTGACACGTGTCACCTCCACGAGCGCTTGCGCTCATTAATTGCGCAAAGTACCTGACAAGCCATGTGGGACACTGTCAGGGTATCTAATGCAATGCATTATTAAAGGGCAGAGCCCAATCAAAGATCCAAGGGACCAAATAAAAGTGCTGCACATTATTTTAAAAAGGCAGAGCCCAATTAAAAAGTCTAAACAGACCAAAAATAATGCTATGCATTATTTAAAGGGGCAGAGCCCAATTGAGAGGTCCAATGGACGAAAACAAATGCTCTGCATTATAATAAAAAGGGCAGAGCCCAGTCAAAATAGGCATAAATAGCCTGAAGTAATGCTATGCATCATTCTAAAAAGGGGAAAGCCCAAACAGTGGCCTAACAGGCCAAATGCAAACAAAATGTGAACATTTTCAACTGGACTTAGCCCAATTCTGGCCGTAAGTCCTTAAATAAAATTGACTGAGCACAACTCTCTCTTAAATCAATTTATATCCGGTTCGAGGGTACATCTCCGAGCTCCTCTAACACTTATCATTGTAATCCTTCAACAACGTCAGAGAGGTGACGGGTCCCGACGACCACACATCAATATGGACTGCGGGGTCCTTAAACTCGTGGACCGAAACGTCCTTAAACTAATATTGGACCGAAACGTCCTTAAACTAATGATGGACCGAAACGTCCTTAAACTAATATCGGACCGAACGTCCTTAAACTAATATCGGACCGAAACGTCCCTAAACTAATGTTGGACCGAAACGTCCTTAAACTAATGTCGGACCACCACGTCCCTAAACTGGAATATAGACCATCACGTCTTCAAACTGGAATATAGACCACCACGTCCCTAAACTGGAATACGGACCATCACGTCCCTAAACTGGAATACGGACCATCATGTCCCTAAACTGGAACATGGACCACTACGTCCCTAAACTGGAACAATAGAGCCTCCAAATGCTCTTTTGCCGGATCTAAACGATCCCGTTTAAGTTGATCTTAGCCCCCAAACACGGCTAACGTATCCTTAAACATTCAAACGGACTATAAAACTCCAAATCAACCTTGGTTCAAGGGTACATCTCTGAACTCCTCTGACATCTGCCGTTGTAATCTTTCAACGACGTTAAAGAGGTGACGAGTCCCGATGGCCAGATATTAAATGGATCATCACGTTAAGTTGATCTTAGTCTCAAACAGGACTATCGTATCCTTAACGAACGTTTAAGTTGATCTTAGCCGCAACGCGACTAATGCATCCTTAAACTAAAAACACCAAACCCAAATCTAAGTAATTACGGATTTGGACTAATCCACGTCCTACGGGCGACGGCATTACTCAGTCTCCGTATACAATCCACGGGCAACCACAAACAAAACAAACACACACGAAAAGAAGTGAAATTCTGGAGAAGGAGAAAGTTGTTACCGCGATGCGGTAGCGTAATTAACTGCAGGGGCTTGCACCTGCAGGGAAGAGCGTCCCCACAATCAAAAACCCCTCAAGCGAGGGGGAATCTGACGAAGTCTGCTACATCGGCCGCATCCGTCTAAACCTCCGATACACGGTACCATAAATCAACTTGGCATCTTCGGAGAGGTGGACAGATAAAACTAAATAGCATCTACCCCGAATCCCAGCGTCAGGACATCGCGGTCATGTGTGTCGTCCTTCGGAGGGGAACAGATTCTGGCACGCCCGGTGGGACCTTTTCCTCTTTCCACTCCACACTTCGTGTGTCGTCTTCGCGAACCGATCGCGGTTTGTTAAATGGTTGCCTTCAGATTTCAAGTTACTAAGATTTGGTCTTTTGCCTGGCGCAGAACTCAAGATTCAATGGCCTTTAACTGCACCAACTGCTCGAAATGCCACTGCAACGGACGCTCCACCTCACCGGGAGGTGTAGCATATGGGCCCCAAACGGCTTCCTTCCTCGCTCTGCCGGTAGACCAGGTGACCCAAGCCACCACTGGCCTGTTCTTCGGGACCATGATCCCACCTGCAAGCTTTCCTACGCCAGTACCTGCACCGGAAGTGAACAAAAAGTCGGTCTTCGACCGGCTCACTGCTACGACGGCCCCTGTCAACGGGTCGCCAACTACCAAACCAACAGCCTCTGTTTTCGCCAGGCTGGATCAAAACTCTAAATTGGCTGTCCCAAGGAAGGCAATAACTGCTGCTCCAGAAGTCGTCAAGGCGGCTTCCCCTGTCAAAGAGTCAGTCTTTTCAAGACGGGCGATTCCTGCTCCTGCCCCTGCTCGAGGATCCGTCTTCGATAGGTTGAATATCACCCCTCAAAAGACAACCTCAGTCTTTAAGAGGTTAACACCGGCGGCACCTCATTCAGACAGGGGGCATAAAGAAGATGTCTCAATCTCCGAACCAGTCCCAACGGCTCGTCATGCTCGACGTCGCCATTGGCAACGAGTGAGGAAGGCAGGGGGCAACTCCCCCTCAGGGCTAACTCCACCGGCTCCAGTGGTGGAAGTCAACGCTGCTGTTCCAACTGGGAACCGCTTTGAACTGCTGAGGAGGGTACGGAAGAACTCTCCAACCGCTACACTGAAAAGATCTCCTCCGCCTGCGGAGAGAGTTCCGGAAACAAAACAAGAACAGCCCCCTCAACGGCTGTCCTCAAGAATTTATAAAGTTTAGCGGAGGGTTCAAGACTCTGTGATCAACCCAGATCACTCTCGTCAACAAAAGAAGACGAAGGTGCAAAAAGGAAAAGACCGTTCTATTGAACAGTAAGGGACAACAATCGCTAGGATGCCCACTGCAACGGCCCCTTCAACTTCAACGGCCCACAAAAGAAGAAGGCCGGAGAAAACCCCCGCGTCGGCGACAGATATCAGAGGTAGTGAACCCAAACGCCCTAAGTCAGGGGGCATTGTGGTTCATACCGTCTATGTGGCATCTGGTAAAGAAGACAGCCGCATATCTACGGGTCATCGACCGCTTACCCGATCAGTGACCAAGGCGCAGGAGCAACAGCAAAAGCTCCAAGAAATGATGAACGCTATGGCCGCACTTACAGGACCAAAAGAAAACCCCGAAACGTTCTCGGATGAACGCCAAGAGGAAGAAACCGACGCCGAATTCCTTCGTCGGATATTGGAGAAGAAGGACAAAGAGGCTGCTGAACAAGCAGCCAACATACAACGTATGGGCCTCCTCTTCCAAGACATGATAGGGATGATGATACAACAAGATCCTCCGACCGAAGAGCCCCCGATCGTCCTTGGGGACGATAGGGGAGAGACATCAAATCCTCCACCAGCTCTGCCGATGGCTAAGGAGGATACAATCTCTAAAGCTGATTTGGATGAGTACATCACCCAGCAAATACGGGTTCATCATGCGACCGAAGCGGCCGGTCAGGTCGTAAAAACGGGGCGGCCATATCCAAGTTGGTACGATCAAATCAAGTACCCACCCGGTTACACAATTCCCAAGTTTTATGTCTACAAGGGGACGGGCAATCCTCACCAGCATGTTGCCCAGTTCAGGGCACTCTACGGAAACACCGGCGGTGATGACAAGCTGTTACTTCGCCAGTTTGTTAGAAGCTTATCAGATACGGCGTTCGAATGGTGCTCTGAGCTCCTGAACGACTCTATTAAAACCTTCGCGAAGATGGAGCTGTTGTTTACTCAGCGTTTTGCAAGCGCCAGTGAACGTACCCCGATGACGGCACTGATTAACGCCAGGATAAAACCCGGCGAGACGTGGGTTCAGTACGCTATACGATGGCGGAACTTATGGTCAAAGTGTGAGCAGCGCATTGAAGAAGCTCCCGCGGTGGGTATGTTTGTGGGAACCCTTGATCCGCAAGCAACCATCTCACAATTTATGATGTTTTTCAAGCCAAATACCTTCCAGGCCTTGATTGACAAACTAGCGCAAATGGATCAAATGGGCCATAAACCCCCACTTCCAAGGCCGGACTCCCGAAATGACAAAAGAAAGGGAAAAGCGATCGTCGTCGCTAATGCTCAACAACAACCGAGCGACTCGAAGCTGGTTTCTCGTCAAAATAATATGCGCCCGTACGTACCCCTTGAGGATAGGATGGGACGTCCTTATTCCTTTCCCCGCGATAAAACGAGGAGGTTATTCGAGCTGGCGTTGCGCAACAGACTCATAAATCTGCCGGATCCAAAACGTCCGTTGCAACCAAGTGACGTCAATGAGCCCAACTACTGTCCTTATCATCGAGTACTAGGCCATCCGATCGAAAATTGCTACGTTTTCAAGAATTGGCTTGAAAACCAGTACCGACAGGGCAAGTTCGCGTTATCTGACAAATGGAAGGTGAATCCTCCGCAGCCCCACACCTCTAAGGGGACGAATACGCCGGGGGCAACATGCTCCGTCATTGAAGAAGCTCCTTGGGAGGTTGTATTATCAGCCAAGACAAAGAGGATGCTAAACGATCTTCAAACATGTCCAGCGATCAAGTGGAAGAACCCGTTGGAACCGCAGGTCATTGAAGGGATGTTGAAGCCACGTCCAACTCCAAAGACCGATGGTGGTGGTTCAAGCACTTGCAGCCAGCCGTCAAAATCTTCTAAAAAGAAGAAGAAGAAATCTAAGAAGCCCGTGAAGACTGGCGACAAGCGCACGGACTTACAAAAGCAAATTGACGTGCTGGATGAATACAACCAAAAGGCACGGACCCCCATTACGCTCCAAGAGTTCCTCAATCACGTCTTTCAAGAAGAAGATGAGGGAGAAAGTTCATCGGATGAATCCGAGGAATATGTGGCGAGCTGTCATATGATTTCACATTCGATCACGGACGATGAGGAGACTCCTTGTACTGAAACGCTGGGGGCAGATCCTGAACCAAAAATTTTGGGGCCATCAGATCAAGTAATTGACGCGTTCCTTAATGAAGCTCGATTGAAAAGTAAAGCTGATCGAGAGCGCGAGGTGGCTATATTTGAAAGGGCCAAGCGCCGGCGACTTGATAAAGGAGCTGAGACGATCCCGTTGGAGCTAAACACCTCCACCGTTGACAAAAGCCAATTCAAGATAAGGAAAAGGTTTGCTAAGGCCATATCAATGGGCATGAAGCTACCATCCTCTGAAGGAAATATCACCGGTGAATTGGAAATACACCCCTCCTATTGCTTATATCGTCAGAAGGTTTCGCACCGCACTCAAGTGTGCAAAGCTTTCGATAGATGGTGGCAAGGATACGTTGCTCATCGACAACACTTTAAACGGGAAAAGCGTAAAACTCGTCGGGAGCGAAGAAATACGACCGAAGGGCATGAAAGAACTACCGGCGATTGTCGCATGGTTAACACCAGCGGGTCACAAGTGCCTACATTCGGGAGCGATTCTGATGAGGAGCTGGAACTTGCCCCTCTCTTTAAAGAGTCCACTTCGGGAAAAGAAGAAGAGCCGAAGGTCTGCGAAAATATTCGGCTGCGGAATCGGACGCTGCCTGAAAAGAACCTCGGACCCTCAAGCAGAAAAGATAAAGGGAAAGAAAAGGTCTCTGAAGATATCGTCTTAGATGACCAAGTTCTGGAAGAGCTAAACGCCAACAACCCGCCGAAGAAGAATAAGGTGGATTACAACGTCTTAGCGCATCTGAGGAAGCTACCCTCACAGCTCAGCATTCTTGACGTCCTTTTGCTATCAAAGGAGGCGAGAGATTCGTTGATCAAGGCACTACAAGATCCAGAACAATTCCAAGCATGCCTGGCCGAGGAAAAGATGAAGGATGAGTTGGAGGAAGTGCACACGGCCGATGTCACTTTTGGCGATGAGGACCTTCTCCTTGGGACGTGCGAACACAACCGCCCCCTTTATGTCTCAGGATACTGCCACGATATTAAGATAGGCAAAATCCTGATCGACAATGGATCCTCCGTTAATCTCCTCAACGTGCGGGTGTTAAAAGAAATCTGCATGAGCGTCCAGCACCTTGCTCGTGACAAGATCACCATCTCCGGGTTCGACTCACAGTCATCAAGAACTCTTGGGTCTGTGATACTGACGCTACGCTTCGGGCTACTCGTCACAGACGTTAAGTTCCACGTCATAGACGCCAAGACATGCTACAACGCTTTGCTCGGCCGACCATGGTTACACGAGTACAACATCATCCCTTCTACACAATATCAGTGTATGAAGTATTTTAAGGATGGTTTCAAGTATACCGTGACGGGAGAGCTGAACCCGTTCTCTGTGAACGAGGTCCGCAAATACGAAGATGCCAAATACTTCTTGCCGGATTTCGAAGACACGGAGAAGTGTCACAAGCCGGAGAACAAAGCTAACGCCACCATCCCTGTCTTCGGCAGTGATACCGAGGAGGAAGAGGAGATAGTGTATTCGGGTCTGCCCCAACACAACAAGCCAGGACCGTCCACTCCTACGTTGATCTTTGGTAGCGACTCGGAAGATGAGATTCGTGTTGTATTCTCAACTCGACCTTCCATACGAACGTCCGCTGACGAAGAACAAAGTCTACAAGTCGCCATGGTGCCGCTTAAACACCATAAAGAACTGGATGCACTTAATATTTACAATGTAGAAGAGCTGCAAACGTTCTATATCCCTCCCAGGCGAGAAAGCGAGAAAGCAATTCTGTTCTACCGCTCTGAAGAAACCAAGGTGGAAAAAGAAATCTGGTATGGCGCGGATCCTACGCTCGACAGGCTTCAGCCTATCCGTCTTCCCAGATATTATACAGAGCGTTTGAAAAAGCTGCTGAAACGCCAGGGGATATCCTTCAAGCAGACCGTTCGAAAAGCCAAGTTCTATGACAAAGTCTGGAACGTTCCCGGGACTCAACGCAAACTTCCTAATGGGAGAATGGAAACAATTGGGCTTGGATACGTCCGGTCAAAGAAACGGGAGCTACTAAACAGCTGCTATGTCGTGTATGACTTCGATGAAGAAGCGGATGCTCAATGGGAGGACGCTAATCCTAAGCCAGTGAAAGTTCCAGATGCAAAGGAGCCCAGTCCGTCGTTCGAGGAACAAATGGACAAGCTTATAAGGGAAGCGGGTCAAAAAGTCCAAGACGATCATAACCGCGAAATGGTCATCTATGAGAAAGCCAAGACGCAACGCCTTCTCCAACAGGCCGTGAAAGATGAAAAGTCCGCTCCATGTCAACCTGTTATAAAGAAGGCTCGACGCAAAAGCAGAAATAAGTCGAAAGGCCGAAAAGGCGCTCAACAGCAACAAAGCGGGGCTAAGAAGCCACGCAAAAGGGAGTCGAACGTTATTGACCTATCCCTTATGAAGAAAATGGGTCGAGCATACTCGTTTCCGCGAGACAAGACGAAAAAGATATTTGATCTTGCTCGAAAACATCAGATGCTTACACTGCCGGAGTCTAAACACCCCGAACATGCGGGCGAATTCTCACACCCGGACTATTACTCTTACCATCGAGTAATAGGGCACCCTCTCGAGGACTGCTTCACCTTCAAGAATTGGGTCGAAGATCAATATCAGCTTGGCAAGTTCGCTCTGTCCGACAACTGGAGGGTAGCACCGCCACAAAAGCACGAGCCCAAGGCCACGAAAGAAGAACCAGTTCCGCATTAGGATTGGAAGCGAATCCGTACTTGTCACGTGATAATGATATCAAAAGAAGAGCCCGAGAACATGGATGACCTTCCCTGGTGCTTCGAAAACAGCAACGATGAGGTGATCTCAGAATTCCCACCAGCGCCAAAAGAGCTGGAAGATGGAATCCATACCACTGCAGATAATCTTAAGAAAATTGAGTTGGGGGCGGCAAATGGCCCGTGACCGACATTCATCAGCGAGCTGCTATCTGAAGAAAGGGTGGCTGCGTTAAAGGATGTGCTTCTACAGCATAAAGATTGCTTCGCATGGAACTATTCCGAAATGCCGGGACTAGATCCAGAAATTGCTGTGCACAGATTGGCGATATCTCCGGACGTCAAGCCAATCAAACATGCGCCGAGAAGAATGCGGCTCGAGCTTGAAATGAGTATCAATGCTGAAGTCAAAAAGCTGATCGACTCTGGCTTCATCCAGGAGGTTCAATATCCGGAGTGGATCGCCAACATCGTCCCGGTGATGAAGAAAAATGGGACTGTGCGCATATGCGTAGAATTCCGGGATCTTAATAAAGCTTGCCCGAAGGATGATTTCCCAGTGCCAGTCACCGAACTGATGATAGACAACACGTCCACTCATGAGGTTTTCTCTTTCATGGACGGCTCGTCAAGATATAATCAGATAAAAATGCATCCAAAAGACCAGAAGCACACAGCCTTCAGGACCCCTTTAGGAATATTTTGTTACAAGGTGATGCCCTTCGGTTTAAAGAACGCCGGTGCCACCTACCAAAGGGCCATGACGAAGATCTTCGATGACCTTATACACGAAATCGTCGAATGCTATATCGACGATCTCGTGGTTAAAAGCAAATCATACAAAAAACATCTCGAGCATTTGAAGACTGTATTTCAACGCCTTCGGCAATACAACTTGAAGATGAACCCGCTCAAGTGTGCATTTGGAGTTTCCTCAGGCAAATTCCTGGGATTCATTGTTCGACACCGAGGTATTGAAATAGATCCGTCAAAGATCAAAGCGATCATGGAAATGCCTCCGCCGAGAACTCTCAAATAGTTGCGATCTCTCCAAGGGAAGCTCGCATACATACGGCGATTTATAGCCAATCTTTCAGGCAAGTGCCGTCCCTACAGCCACCTGATGAAGAAGGGGACCCCGTTCGTCTGGGACCAAAAATGCCAAAGCGCGCTAGACGAGATCAAACAATACCTGCAGAACCCACCGGTGTTGGCTGCTCCGGTCAAGGGAAAGCCCATCATTCTTTATACAACCGCCCTCGAAGGTTCCTTAGGCGCATTATGGGCACAAGAGAATGATCAAGGGAAAGAAAGAGCACTCTACTACTTAAGTCGAGTTCTGCTGGGGGCAGAAAGCAACTACTCCCCCATTGAGAAACACTGCCTGGCGTTGATCTTTGCGATAACAAAGCTCAGGCACTATGCGTTGGCGCATGAAGTCCGTCTTATTTCAAAGGTGGACCCCCTTAAATACTTGATGTCAAAGGCCATACTGACGGTACGACTCGCTAAATGGGCCCTACTCTCGATGGAGTTCTCGATAATATATCAACCTCTCCAGTGAAAGGCCAGGCCATCGTCGACTTCCTCGTTGAGCATCCGATACCCGCCGATTCTCTTCTGAATTGCGATCTTCCAGACGAACATGCGTTTGATGGGATCGACGGTGATAATACCCGATGGGAGCTTTATTTCGACGGAGCATCTTCCGTGAAGAAGCGCAAACAAAGTACCCCTATAATCAAATCGGGGGTAGGCCTCATCTTCGTGACTCCACAAGGAGGGATAATGCGCTACGCGTTCTCCCTGATAGAGCCGAGGACAAACAATGAAGCCGAATACGAAGCTCTGATAGCATGCCTCGAGATCGCCATCGACATGGGAATTGAAAATCTCCTCATATACGGGGATTCTCAACTGGTCGTTAGTCAAGTAAACGGCGACTACCAAACGTGCAAGCCGGAGTTGGTAAAGTACGGCGAAAAGGTGCAACAACTGTTGACCCAAATTCCTTCCTGCACTTTGGAAAACATACCGCGCGCGGAAAACAGCAAAGCAGACGCATTGGCCAAACTTGCTAAAGAACTGGCTGACGAGAATCTCGATGACGTTAGAATCATGGTACAAAACCGTCAAGTGCTTGCCCCAGCAGAAATATCTCCGGAATCATCCGAAGAGAATGGAGCGACTGAACAGACGACCCTACAAATAAAAGAACGAAGAAAGGCTGAGGATTGGAGGGAAGTCTTTATAGACCACTTTAAGTCCCACCGAATGCCCGGAGATGCGTCCACAAGACATCAGCTCATGAAACGAGCTCTGTCTTTCGCCTTCGTCAACGATACTCTGTACAAGAGGTCATTCGATTCTCTGTGGCTGAGATGCCTAGGACCTGACGAAGCAGAAAGAGTCGTTCAGGAAGTTCACGACGGACTCTGCGGTTCTCACAAAGCAGGCCCAAAGATGAAATTGAAGATCAAACGGATGGGCTACTACTGGCCCACAATGATCCAGGACTGCCTCGAATATGCGAAGCAATGCCACTCATGCCAAATTCATGGGGACTTCATCCACCAGCATCCAAATCCACTACATCCAACGGTGGCTAGCTGGCCATTCGAAATGTGAGGGACTGATATAGTCGGCCCCATCGAACCAGCATCGTCTAGAGGACATCGTTTCATCCTAGCAACGACTGACTACTTCTCTAAATGGGCAGAAGCAGTACCGTTAAGAGAAGTGAAGACAGAAAATATCCTCCACTTCTTCAAGACGCACGTCATATATCAGTTTGGAACCCCGCGACGGATCATCTCTGATAACGGGCCAGCTTACAGAAGCCACAAGATCAGTCGCTTTGCGCAACAACATAATATAGACTGGAGATATTCCTCGGTTTATAATCCGCGAGCTAATGGTCTAGCTGAAGCCTTCAACAAGACCCTGACGAAAATCATGAAAAAGACGGTGTCCCGAAATAAGAGAGACTGGCACGAGAGGCTGCAAGAAGCTCTCTGGGCATATCGAACTACGTTCAAGACGGCCACAAGCACAACGCCGTACGCGTTGGTATTTAGGACGGAAGCAGTACTCCCCCTCGAGATAGAGTTACCCTCTCTACGAGTGGCAGTCCACTACGAGCTGACGGACGAAGAAAATGCTCACCTTCGGCTTGAGGAGCTTGACGCCCTTGATGAAACCCGGCTCATAGCGCAACAAAATCTGGAGGCCTATAAAGCAAAGATGACGCGCTCATATGAAAGACTGACCCGACCGAGGAAATTTCACCAAGGCGAACTCGTGCTAGTGGTCAAAAGGCCTATGATCCCCAATCGCGCCAAGCGAGGAAAATTCGAGCTAAACTATAAAGGCCCGTACATCATAGATAAGGTCTACCAGGGTGGGGCCTATCTACTTATGGACATGCACGGTGAAAGGTCTTTCAGGCCAATAAACGGTCGCTTCCTAAAGAGATACTACGCTTAATGAGCCATGGCCTAGGTCAATGATAGATGACGACGACTATGTCCGCTCGCTATCTTCCTAATCTCAAGCTTTATAAGCAGTAGCCGGCCTTCTCCATGACGGACCGAAATGTCCTTAAACTAATAGCAGACCGAAACGTCTTTAAACTACTACCACAGCATCTTTAGGCTGACGAGATATAAAAAAAATATATAAAAATAAAATTAAAAAAAACGGTATGTCCATAAGCAAAAAGGGCACGGATGAAAACCCGAAAGGGCTCCGTGAGTAAAAACAGCAGGGCTACCGACGAGTGTTCGTGAAAACCCGAAAGGGCGCGACCTCGTAAAAAAAGAGAGAGAAAAAGAAAATAAAAAGAATAAAAAAACGGTATGTCCATAAGCAAAATGGGCGCGGATGAAAACCCGAAAGGGCTCCGTGAGTAAAAATAGCAGGACTACCGGCGAGTGTTTGTGAAAACCCGAAAGGGCACAATCTCGTTAAAGGACGCTTACAAGATCCTCTCGACCTTGTAAGGAGAAACCACCTGCGTAAGATCCTTACGACTCACAAGGGAGCAACACACTTAGGGATCCTCACGATTCCTAGGGAGAAAATACACTTGCGAGATCCTCACGACTCGTAAGGAGAACTCTCTTATGGGACCCTCACGGCTCATAAGATTTGAAAGTCTTAAGTTACAGAGACCTAAATCTGTGCTTAAGCAACCCCCACAACCTCTAATATTGTCCTACAAGTGGTCCAGTACTGGCTCTTGTATACAATCCACGGACGCGAATAAACATTTCCCTAATCAAGTCTCATCCGTGACTGGGAATATGTTCGCATGGTGAACAACCCTTGTAAATCCTCTCGATTTATGAAGAGAAAACCCTCCTGTAGCATCCTTACGACTTACAGAGGAAACAAACACTTAGGAATTCTCACGATTCCTAAGGAGAAAATACACCTACAAGATCCTCACGACTTGTAGGGAGAAATAATTTCGTGAGACCCTTACGGCTCATGAAGTCAAAAGCCTTAGTCGACAGGACCCTAACCCTGGTCGCTAAGCCACCTTTGTTCGACATTGACAGAGGCAGAAGTATCTTAGTGTATTACGGCTTGGCTATTCATCGCGACTGTGGAATCCGTAAGTATGCATACAGAGGTATCTTGGTTCTGCGGTAGCCCGGAGACGAGCTGTGAGGCCGAGGAGGCCAATTGTGCTGGGGTCGGAGGCGAGCCAGGTTTGTTTGTAGGACGGGCATGGGAGTGGTCTGGTTGGCCACTGTAGGCTCTCTGTTGCATACTCTGGGACACGTCATCTTCCACGTGTCATGATCTAAGGAATTACCGTTATTGAGCATCATCAGTAATAAAAAATCTTTAATGTAGTTAACAGCTCGGTCATGGTCAAGGGAATTTGAGTGTAAAGTAGCCATTTTGTTTGAGTATCAACAATTTTGTTTGCGATTGTTTTTTTAGGTTCATGGTGACTATAGCAAGGAGGATATTGGTGCCAAGATTGATAGGCCTACACAGGATACGCCGATGGAAGCTGAGACGGCAGTTGTTGGTGCTTAGGTTTTTAGTCCCTACGTTTTTTGCAGTGAAATTATGTAGACTATATATTCCTTGCCGATAATGTGGTTTTGAACTTGAATTTTGTTGGTTTTGTCGCTTAATTTTTCTTTTGGATTTTTCCATGATACGGTTACGATTATTTTAAAAATGTGTTTTAGGAAATGGATCGATCGATCTCATTGTTGCCTTATAATTCTTTATGATTTCTATAGTCGTATTTTAGTTACCCTACTCAATTTTCTCTGATCCACATGTATCCATTGTTCTTTTGTTTGGGAGTAATTTGTAGCCTTAAAGTTGATCGTTCAAGTCTGTGGCATTTATTCTTAATTTTAAGCAATTTGTTCATATCCTTGAAGCATTCTGCAAAATGCTTCCGAAATGATTCGGTTTGGAAAAACAAACTAAAATATCTTTTGTTGAATTGTGACGAGTACGAGTTGTGTATGTGAAGATCTAGCGAGCTACGATGAGCTTGAAGACAAATGTTTGTATAAAATTTTATCGAAAGAACTTTAGTTTTTTTTTAGTTATTTAGTTGGCTTCAGAGATAATTTAGTAGTTCATTGCATCCTTTCCAACGGATATGAGGGGTCTTAACTATTCCTGCCTTTATCTTCAGAAAAGATGAAAAACAATAATATTAATTTGGCTAATTACATATGGAAATGGGAGAAAAGACCCTTCAATGCGTTTCCTAAGATACAAACATTTTGATCAAAACAAGTTTTAACTACATGGAGGTAACCGGTTTATCTTCTTTACTTTCCCATGTTTCAAGGGTAACCTTACATAATGAGAAATTTTATGGCGGTTGTGACATAAGCAGTCATCAAATGACTAATTACGTCGCAACCAATCAAATATTACTACATGGACTTAAATGACCACACTGGTTAAGAGGGAGAAAATAAAGAGAGATTTGTTAAAATAAGAATCTTGATTAATATTTTACTCCAACTTTTTCAAAATAAATTTGCACAATAATTCCATTAAATTTATATGTACCTTAAACATATCCATGATTTTTACAAGCTATCCTGCAGTCATGTCAATATAGTTTTCCAGATCTATTTCTAGGCTTAAATGCTCTTTTTCAGTAATCTTCTAAAAATTGGATCATTTTTCTTTCATTTACTTCAATTTGTTTTTGTTTTCAAATTCGCCGGAATATGCAAGAGATCATGGTTAATCAAGGAATTAACATCCTGTGGCCTAAAGGACTTGGTTTCAAAGTTTATATCGGGAAAGAAATATAGAATGCTATATTAAGCATTTATCCGCTACAGAATGTTTTTATCCGAAAGGTTAAAATTTTAAAAACCCATAAATTTAACTTGGGGAAATTGATGGACGCATGTACACCAAAAGAAATTCAACTTGTTTTTCTGATCTAATTTTGCCTTTCTATATATTTCTGCCTCAGGACGAGTTGCACTAAACTTATTTTTCCAACTTAAAATCTTTAATTTTTAAGAAAGCTTCCTGTGTGACGCATTTAAGAGTGTAAGAATTTGGAGAATACATGTGAATTCTGGAAAATACATATAAAAAAAAAACTGTGTTGAATTTATAAGTCAAAGTTAATTTTAATTTCCACTACCACCCAATCCTAAATTTGCTTATTATGATTAATCATAATTAAATAAAATCCTGCTATAGCCAAACAAAAAAGTATCACACCATGTATTTACGAACAAAAAAGTATAACCAAACAATTGCTTTGTAGAAATCTTCACCTAATTTAAAATTTGAAAAGCAGTGATAACGGAATTATTTGACATCGCCGCACGATACTAAGAGTTAAATGCAAAATAAACGTTAAGCAACTTATAAAATACATATGAACCGGATCATTAACAAGAATGCTCATGCTAATAGCATGTCTGCAATATTTTCACACCAACTGAATGCTATGCAATGAAAATATCGTTTTGCATATGTGCTGTCGTACTCAATACAGGAAACGAATTTAAAATCGAGTACCAATTTGATTCTCCATATGTCTCGAAGAAAGATCCTCGTAATTTTGATTTAAAAAAAAACAAACATTTAAACCTTTTTTAGTTCCACCTGTTTTAGCTCAAGTTCATTAAAAGGCCTTCTCAAATCTTGTTATAATTACTAACAACATATGGCGGACAAAAGAAAAAAATAAACTATCTTAACTATTTCAACCAGAACTCTTGGGTTTTCCAATTTAAGTGCGGGCGTACCATAATTAACAGCTGACATAAAAAATTCTATCCAAAAATCACTTCATTTGTGTTTTACGCTCTACTCTAAAACAAGGGCCGATAAATTTCAAAACTATAGTGGAATATGATTTTTGTTTAAACTTTGATAAATCGTTCTTTATAATTTGGATATAATTTATAGCTTAACATGCATCATCAAAGGAGATTAGTTAATTGATCAAGAAAACATCAATGTATTTCGAAATTAGAGAGTGTGAATGAATACCAAACTGATGGAGCCAATCAAGAGCGCAGCCCCATCATGGGGCATGCGAGGTTAAAACAAGAGGGTGCGAACTGAGAAATTATTCGATATGTCGGGTGTAACACATCCGGGTAGGAGTGAGAGAAGGGGGAAGTTTCGGGCAGTTCGTGGAGCCCACACTTCTGTTTTTTTCTCTCTCGTATGAGAGATGGGAGAGAGGTGGAGAGTTTTTAGGCTACCTTTTTCCTCTCAATATTAACTTTTTTTAGTCATTTCTTTTCTCTTTTGCAATCGCCCACCTTTAAGGATCGAACTTGCGATCTCTCGTATGTGAAGAGTAGATTGGTACCAACTAAGCTAAACACAATAAATCCTCTCTAAATTCTAAATCCCAATATTTGACCAACCCTAGATCCCTAGTCACCTCTCTCTCTCTCTCTCTCTCTCTCTCTCTCGGCTTGTGTGTTTCTCTCTGTTGTTTTAGAGTTTCACCTGTTTTGATTACATGCAACTTTATTTATGGACATCGAAGCTTAGCATTTGTCTTGCATTGCTCACACAAGTTAAAAATGTTACACTCGGATTGGGCCGAGTTGCCCCGTAAAATTATTAATTCGGCCGAGCTGGGCATACTCGATTAATAGTCCGGTCAAGTCCCGGCCCTGAAAAAGAACCTAATTATTAACCTTGTCATGTAGCTCTGAACCCAAATTTGAACTTGTCAACTTGGCCGGTCTGGGCAGCCCAATCTGTTTGACACCATTGGTGCCATGTGACGTTTCGGCCGGAAAAATTGCAAATTAACCATGGCGGACCCAAAGGCCATTTGGGCCGGAGAACATGACCCAAACAATCACTTATTTTACAAAGTTTTCCCCAAAGGCCCTAACAACCAGCACCGTTGGATCCAGGGAGCATCATAGACGCTAGCTTTATATAAAGAGGATTATATCCGTTGCTCTGGTGCGTCCCCAACCCTAAATCCGAGAACGAGAAAAGAGCAGCAAGAAGCCTGATCATGGCTGTTGGGTTAGTTTTCATTCATCTCTCTCTCAACTTTTAATCTTTTTTCTCTAATTTTTCCTCAGATTTGTTTTTGGTATTTTATTTTGCAGTAAGAACAAGAGAACCTCCAAGGGTAAGAAGGGAGGGAAGAAGAAAACGTAAGCCTTTTTACTTCTGGTTTTTAGAGCATTTTCATTCATTTTAGGGTTTTAATTTTCTTTTGGTTAGAGTTTTGATTTTGAATGGTTTTTGTTGTTATAGCGTGGATCCTTTCTCGAAAAAGGACTGGTATGATATCAAGGCTCCTTCCTCATTCAGCGTGAGGAACGTTGGGAAAACCCTAGTCTCTAGGACCCAGGGAACCAAGGTTAGAATCGATTTCATGTTTTTATTTTGATTTAATGGTTGCTTTCTGCTGCGATCTCTGTAAAGTTTGGATCTTTTTTTCTTAGCCTCGGACGTGTTTATTAGAACTGGATGCTAAAAATCCATCTTTTAAAAATGTGAAATTTGCTCCAAATTTGATGCATCTCTGAATTGAGTGAAGTCTCGTAGAATTAGTATTAACCCATCTATTTTTCTGGTTGCTGCATGGAATTTAATGCCTTGTTTGTTTTGTAGGAAAACGGTTCAAAACTATGTATTAATTGGCATCTTACATATTGTGTGAATATGTATCGCCATATTTTGTTCTTATATATAGTTGTTGTTGAACAAGATTGTTAAACTAGTTGGAACTGTCTACATTATGTCATCTTTTTTATCCCTAGCACTTGTTGTTGCATGCTTTGCATATAGGAATAAGAAGCTCTGTTGTTGTTGTTGTTGTTTAAGATAGACATATCATTGACCGGGATTGTATCGAAGCTTAAGTTGAAAGTCTTTACCTGTTACATATTTATAAGTCTAACTTATATTATTTTTGTTTTATACATGTATGTTGTTGTTTCAGTTTGTCATTTGCTTATTATTGGCCATTGAAACTACCTTATTCTTTTTTCACCTTTTCGTTTGCTACATGTAGAAAAGTGGATTTCATGTCTTTTGACCTCCGACATTAACACTAATGTATCAACATGAAAACTCGGATATCTAATCTGCCTAATGCAATCAATTCCTATAAATTCAATATACATAATTATGCATTTTGTAAATTTATTAATCTAAAGAATAAGTTCAAATCTGGCAAATCTTCTTCCAAAGATGCAAAGAGCAGCTAAAATTGGAAGGCATTTGTTGGACACGCTATAAAGTTAGAATAGCGACCATCACAAACTGAGACTGAATGCCGAATTGCATATTTGATATAAAATAACTATTCTATGACCATTTTAGAGCCAGGTTTTAAGCAATGTTTCCTGCTTTTTAGCCTTCTCGTCTGCTTTCAATTACTTCATTTTTATATTGGAAACTTGCCTTAAAATTTTAGAATGATGCCCCATGGCCTTTGTTAAAGTGCTGTGGAATTTGGAGGGCGGTGGTACGTTTTTTCTAATTGAAGGAACTAGAGTTAACATCATTTTTTTATGGGGACCGTTATTTGAATTTTCTAAGGATTATATGTAAACCTTAAGTCGAATGTTTTATATTTTACGAAACAATTTAGAATCATTAATTAATTTCCCTTGAAAGATAAGTCTGTATATTTCTTGTATTCTTCTTAAGACGGTACTTTCTAAGCTGTTTTCTTTCCTTGTGTCCATTGTCTTGGCGTCTATTCATCCTACTCCTTGTATGCAACACAATGCTTTCTACCTTTATCCCTTGCTTTGCGTTGATGAGAAGATTTTTTGTGAGTTTATGTGCAGCATATTGCAAATCCTGTCCATTTTCTACTAAAATTTAATTGTTTAAATGACAAATGAATTAGGCAAGAACTGTCTCTACAACTTACATCTTGCTCGAGTGTCTGGCGAAAAAACTGGAGATTTAAAAAGTAGCTTGGATTCTTATGGCTTCGGGAAGTTCTTTTTTTTATTACTTTTTTCATTTGAATTTTTCTTTTCATTGTGTTGAGGTTTTCTTGTTGAAAAGTTGATGGAAGGTGCTCGCTTGTCACTCTTAGTAACCACACATTGTTCTTATATCCTTGATTCTGTACTTCTTTCCTATGCCCCGATACATCTTGCTTTACTTTTGGATTCTTCTTTTGCCATTTTGTCATATAGAGTAATCTAACATGCTCTGCATAAATTATTCTATAATCCTTCTTTTTGAATGACAAACTTTTTTCCAATGATAAAGCTTTTCAATTAAAATCATATAAATATTTATGTTCCTCGTGTATTCATTTCTGCTTCAACTCATTTTTCATTTTGTGCTATTTTTTTGGGTATTTATTTGTCTCTTCTTGTGAAAAAAATACATGAGATTGTTCTTTTTGCCACGAGCATGTGAAATTTTGTTATCATCATTGTACCCATTATCTCTCTTCCTTGTTCCTTTTCCCGACGTAGCCTTAATATTTATTTTGTCTTTGTCATAGATTGCATCCGAAGGCCTCAAGCATAGGGGTGTTCGAGACCTCTCTTGCTGATCTCCAGAATGATGAGGATCAGGCCTACAGAAAGATTCGCCTCCGTGTTGAGGACGTGCAGGGGAAGAATGTCCTCACTAACTTCTGGGTATGGATAGCATATTTTTACTACATATCTGATTGTTTTTTCAACCATTCTCCTTGAATTTACCACAGATCTTCTTCTATTTTAGGGTATGGATTTCACGACGGACAAGCTTAGGTCTTTAGTGAGGAAATGGCAGACTCTCATCGAGGCTCATGTTGATGTGAAGACCACAGACGGCTTCACCCTCAGGATGTTTTGTATCGCGTTCACTAAGAGATGCCATAACCAAGTCAAGTATGCACAATCGAGCTAGATCTGGCAGGTAAAAGGCCTTGCTCGTTGCTTTAATGTTTGGTACCCCCCTCTCTTTATTATGACGGGTCTATAAATGTCGCATCTTTTTAATGCGATAATTTCCGGTTAGTTGTATAAGCAATTTTCTTTGTAGTTTGTTTAAGTTTTTCTCTTAGCTCCTATAATTTAAGGTTTAGACTACATTACTTGTTACAAACAATTGCTTGTTTGAAATTTATTAAATTAAATTTAGATGCTAATAATGAACTCAAATAAAAAGGATTTGGGTCCAACTTTGTCAAAATAAATTTCCTCACTAATTCCATTAAATATATATGTAGATGAAACATATCCATGATTTTTGCAAACCGTCCTGCAGTTGCGTCCATATAGTTTTCCAGATCTATTTCTAGGCTTTAATACTTCAAGTCGGTGATCTTCTAAAAAATGGATCATTTTTCTTTTATCGAATTTAATTTTTTTTTGTTTTCAGATTCGCCGTAAGATGCGTGAGATCATGGTTAGTCGAGGAACATCCAATGACCTGAAGGACTTAGTTGCAAAGTTCATCCCGGAATCTTTCGGGAAAGAAATACAGAAAACAACATCAAGCATCTACCCTCTCCAGAACGTTTTTATCCGTAAGGTCAAAATTTTGAAGGCCCCTAAATTTGACTTGGGGAAATTGGTGGAGGTGTGTACACCAAAAGAAAGTCAACTTGTTTTTCCGACCTAATTTTGCCTTTCTATATAGTTCTGTTTTAGGACGAGTTACACTAAACTACTTTTTCCAACTTAAAATCTTTAATTTATAGCAAAGCTTCATGTGTGCTGCATTTACGCGTTCTTTAGCGGAACAATTCACTTGAAACCAAAGTGTAAGGGAGATTACTGAAATGAAAAAAACTTTAAGCTAAGTCAACAAGTTAAGGGCGTTTACTGTAATAAGAAATCTTTAACGTAGTAGTTAACAGCTCGGTCATGGTCAAGGGAATTTGAGTGTAACGTAGCCATTTTGTTTGAGTATCAACAATTTTGTTTGCGATTGTTCTTTTAGGTTCATGGTGACTATAGCAAGGAGGATATTGGTGCCAAGATCGATAGGCCTGCAGAGGATACGCCGATGGAAGCTGAGACGGAAGTTGTTGGTGCTTAGGTTTTTAGTCCCTACGGTTTTTGCAGTGAAATTATGTAGACTATATATTCCTTGCCAATAATGTGGTTTTGAACTTGAATTTTGTTAGTTTTGTCGCTTAATTTTTCTTTTGGATTTTTCCATGATATTGTTACAATTATTTTAAGCATGTTTGAACTTTGAGAATTTCTCTCTTAAAATGGAATTATCGTGAATGTGTTTTAAGAAATGGATCGATGGATCTCATTGTTGCCTTATAATTTTTTATGATTTCTATAGGCGTATTCTAGTAACCCTACTCAATATTCTTTGATCCACATGTACCCATTGTTCTTTTGTTTGGGAGTAATTTGCAGCGTTAAAGTTGATGGTTCGAGTCTCTGGCTTTTATTCTTCATTTTAAGCAATTTGTTCATATCCTTGAGGCATTCTGCAAAATGCATCCGAAATGATTCGGTTTGGAAAAACAAACTAAAATATCTTTTGTTGAATTATGACGAGTACGAGTTGTGACGAGTACGAGTTAGTGTATGTGAAGATCTAGCAGGCTACGATGAGCTTGAAGACAAATGTTTGTATAAAATGTTATCCAAAGAACTTTAGTTTTTTTTAGTTATTTAGTTGGCTTCAGAGATAATTTAGTAGTTCATCGCATCCTTTCTAAGGGATATGAGCGGGGCTTAATTATTCCTACCTTTATCTTTAGAAAAGGTGAAAAACAATAATATTAATTTGGCTAATTACATATGGAAATGGGAGAAAAGACCCTTCAATGCGTTTCTTAGGGTACAAACATTTTGATCATAACAAGTTTTAACTACATGGAGGTAACCGTTTATCTTCTTTACTTTGCCATGTTTCAAAGCTAGCCTTACATAATGAGAAATTTTATGGCGGTTGTGACATAAGCAGTCAATCAAATGACTAATTACGTTGCAACCAATCAAATATTGCTACATGGACTTAAATGGCCACACTGGTCAAGAGGGAGAAAATAGAGAGATTTTTAAGATAAGAATCTAGATTAATATTTTACTCCAACTTTTTCAAAATAAATTTTCTCACTTATACCATTAAATTTATATGTAAATTAAACATATCCATGATTTTTACAAACTATCATGCAGTTATTTCAATATAGTTTTCCAGATCTATTTCTAGGCTTCAATGCTCTTTGTCAGTAATCTTCTAAAAAATGGATAATTTTTCTTTCATTAACTTTAATTTGTTTTTGTTTTTAAATTCGCCGGAAGATGCAAGAGATCATGGTTAATCAAGCAACATCCTGTGTCCTGAAGGACTTGGTTGCAAAGTTCATCCCTGAATCTATGGGGAAAGAAATATAGAATGCTACATAAAGCATTTATCCGCTCCAGAATGTTTTTATCTGAAAGGTTAAAATTTTAAAAGCCCATAAATTTAACTTGGGGAAATTGATGGAGATATATACACCAAAAGAAAATCAACTTGTTTTTCTGATCTAATTTTGCCTTTCTATATATTTCCGTTTTAGGACGAGTTAAACTAAAATTATTTTTTAAACTTAAAATCTTTAATTTGTAATAAAACTTCCTGTGTGCCGCATTTAAGAGTGTAAGAATTTAGAGAATACATATGAATTCTGGAAAATACATAGAAAAAAAACTGTGTTGGATTTATGAGGCAAAGTTAATTTTAATTTCCTCTACCACCCAATCCAAAATTTGCTTATTATGATTAATCATAATTAAATAAAATCGTGCTATAACCAAACAAAAAAAGTATCACACCATGTATTTACGAACAAAACAATTGCTTTGTAGAAATCTTCACCTAATTTAAAATTTGAAAAGCAGTGATAACGGTATTATTTGACATCGCCGCACGATACTAAGAGTTAAATGCAAAATAAACGTTAAGCAACTTATAAAATACATATGAACCGGATCATTAACAAGAATACTCATGCTAATAGCATGACAGCAATATTTTCACACCAATTGAATGCTATGGAATGAAAAACTCGTTTTGCATATGCGTTGTCTTACTCAATACATGAAACGAATTTAAAATCGAGTACCAATTTGATTCTCCATATGTCTCCAGTGAAGAAAGATCCTCATAATTTTGATTTTTAAAAAACAAACATTTAAACCTTTTTTTAATTCCACCTGTTTTAGCTCAAGTTCATTAAAAGGCCTTCTCAAATCTTGTTATAATTACTAACAACATATGCCGGGCGAAAGAAAAAATATACTATCTTAAATATTTCAACTAAAACTCTTGGGGTTTCCAATTTATGTGCGGGCGTACCATAATTAACAGCCGACATAAAAATTTCTATCCAAAAATCACTTCATTTGTGTTTTACGCTTTAAAATAAGGGCCGATAAATTTCAAAACTATCAAAAAGATAAAAAGATTTCATTTTGCGACCAGAAATTTTATCCACTGATTTAGAAAATGAAACATAGTTTGTTTTAGTTAATTCCCTACAAAAATTAACTAAAAAATTTAGCCAGACAAAAACCACGTATCAAACTTTTAAAAAATAAGTGGCAATGATTTATTTGAATAACATTATTAACCACTATTTATAAATATTAGCTACCAGAATGGATGTCTAATCCAAAATAACTAATTGTTCTTTAGTATCTGAGATTTGAAAAGAGTGGAATATGATTTTTGCTTAAACTTTGATAAACGGGGACACGCGAGGTTAAAACAAGAGGGTGAGAACTGAGAAATTATTCGATATACCGGGTGTAATATATCCGGGCAGGGATGAGAGAGGGGGGAAGTTTCGGGCAGCCTTGGGCAGCTCGTGGAGCCCACACTTCTATTTTTTCTCTCTCTCGTGCGAGAGATGGGTGAGAGAGGGGGGGGGGAGTTTTCAGGCTGCCTTTTTCCTCTCAATATTACCTTTTTTTAGTCATTTCTTTTCTCTTTTGCAATCGTCCACCTTTAAGGATCGAACCTGCGATCTCTCGTATTTGGAGAGTAGATTGGTACCAACTAAGCTAAACACAATAAATCCTCTTTAAATTTTAAATCCTAATATTTGGCCAACCCTAGATCCCTAGTCACTTCTCTCTCTCTCTCTCAGCGCGTGTTTCTCTCTGTTATTTTAGAGTTTCATCTCTTTTTGGCTACATGGAACTTTATTTATGGACATCGAAGCTTAGCATTTGTTTTGCATTGCTCACACAAGTTTAAAATGTTACAGACTAACTCGGATTGGGCCGAGTTGACCCCGCACAATTATTAATTCGGCCGAGTTGTGCATACTTGATTAATAGTCGGATCAAGTCCCGGTCCTAAAAAAGAACCTAATTATTAACCCTGTCATGTGGCTACGAACCCAAACTTGAACTTGTCAACTTGACCTGGGATTTCGGCCGGAAAAATTGCAAATTACCATGGCTGGACCCAAAATGCATTTGGGCCATACCGTTTTGAACATAACCCAAACAATCATTTATTTTACAAAGTTTTCCCCAAAGGCCCTAACAACGACCACCGTTGGATCCAGGGACCATCACAAACCCTAGCTTTATATATCGAGTATCATATCCTTGCTGTCCTGCCCCTCTCCCAAACTCTGGAGAGAGAAAGGAGCAGCAAGAATCCGGCCATGATTAGACTTCTTGCTGCTCTTTTCTCTCTCTCGGGTTTGGGGGTGGAGGCAGGACAACAAGGGTGTGATCCTCTTTATATAAAGCATACGAAGTGGATCTCCAAGCGTAAGAAGGGAGGGAAGAGGAAAACGTAAGCTTTTTTAATTCTGGTTTTTAGAGCATTTTCATTCATTTTAGGGTTTTAATTTTCTTTTGGTTAAAGTTTTGATTTTGAATTGTTTTTGTTGTTATAGCGTGGATCCTTTCTCGAAAAAGGACTGGTATGATATCAAGGCTCCTTCCTCATTCAGCGTGAGGAACGTTGGGAAAACCCTAGTCTCTAGAACCCAGGGAACCAAGGTTAGAATCGATTTCATGTTTTTATTTTGATTTAATGGTTGCTTTCTGCTGCGATCTCTGTAAAGTTTGGATATTTTTTTCTTAGCCTCGGACGTGTTTATTTGAACTGGATGCTAAAAATCCATTTTTTAAAAATGTGAATTTTGCTCCAAATTTGATGCATCTCTGAATTGAGTGAAGTCTCGTAGAATTAGTATTAACCCATCTATTTTTCTGGTTGCTGCATGGAATTTAATGCCTTGTTTGTTTTGTAGGAAAACGGTTCAAAACTATGTATTAATTGGCATCTTACATATTGTGTGAATATGCATCGCCATATTTTGTTCTTATATATAGCTGTTGTTGAACAAGATTGTTAAACTAATTGGAACTGTCTACATTATGTCATCTTTTTTATCCCTAACACTTGTTGTTGCATCCTTTGCATATAGGAATAAGAAGCTCTGTTGTTGTTGTTGTTGTTTAAGATAGACATACCATTGACCGGAATTGTATCGAAGCTTAAGTTGAAAGTCTTTACCTGTTACATATTTATAAGTCTAACTTATATTATTTTTGTTTTATACATGTATGTTGTTGTTTCCAGTTTGTCATTTGCTTATTATTGGCCATTGAAACTACCTTATTCTTTTTTCACCTTTTCGTTTGCTACACGTAGAAAAGTGGATTTCATGTCTTTTGACCTCTGACATTAATACTAATGTGTCAACATGAAAACTCGGATATCTAATCTGCCAAATGCAATTCCTATAAATTCAATATATATATAATTATGCATTTTGGAAATTTATTAATCTAAAGAATAAGTTCAAATCTGGCAAATCTTCTTCCAAAGTTGCAAAAGAGCAGCTAAAATTGGAAGGAATTTGTTGGACACGCTATAAAGTTAGAATAGCGACCATCACAAACTGAGTCTGAATGCTGAATTGCATATTTAATATAAAATAACTATTCCATGACCATTTTAGAGCCAGGTTTTAAGCAATGTTTCCTGCTTTTAGCCTTCTCGTCTGCTTTCAATTACTTCATTGTTATATTGGAAACTTGCCTTAAAATTTTAGAATGATGACCGAGGGCCTTTGTTAAAGTGCTGTGGAATTTTTATATTGCAAATCCTGTCCATTTGCTGCTAAAATTTAATTGTTTAAATGGCAAATGAATTAGGCAACTGTCTCTACAACTTACATCCTGCTTGAGTGTTTGGCGAAAAATCTGGAGATTTAAAAAGTAGCTTGGATTCTTATTACTTTGGGAAGTGCTTTTTTTTATTCTACTTTTTTACTTTTTTCATTTGAATTTTTCTTTTCATTGTGTTGTGGTTTTCTTGTTGAAAAGTTGATGGAAGGTGCTCGCTTGTCACTCTTAGTGACCACACATTGTTCTTATATCCTTGATCTGTCTTTTGTACTTCTTTCCTATGCCCCGATACATCTTGCTTTACTTTTGGATTCTTCTTTTGCCATTTTGTCATATAGAGTAATCTAACATGCTCTGCATAAATTATTTATAATGCTTCTTTTTGAATGACAAACTTTTTTCCAATGATAAAGCTTTTCACATAAAATCATATAAATATTTATGTTCCTCGTGTATTCATTTCTGCTTCAACCCGTTTTTCATTTTGTGCTACAAGACGAGGCAGTGGCGATGGCTGGGGCGCTCGTAGGTGAAGAAAGAGGTGGAGTGTGGCTGGTGATGGGTTCGCTGTCGATGGATGAGTGAGGGAGAGGGAGAACGAGAGAGAAAACGAGAGTGAAGTAGGGGAGAGGCTCGGTCGAGACGTGGGGAAGCGGGGACGTGGGGGAGTTCGTGAGCGGGCGCAGGTCTCGTGGAGGTGGGCGTGAGGAGTGGGGAGTCATGGGGGAGAGCCGTTGGGGGAGCGGGTCTCGGATGAGCGCGGGTCATGGGGAAGATGGGCGCGAGGAGCGGGCGTGGGCGCGAGAAGAGGGGGCGTTGGAGAAAAGAGCGGGAAAAAGAGGAACGAGGAAGTAGTGGGAAGCGGGTCGGGCATGGGTCGGGTACGGGTAGGCTAGGATTTATATAGTTTAGGCTTAGGAATTTTAAATAAAGAAAATTATATAAAAATAGAAAAATTCAAGGAAAAATCTTGAAAAATATACGAAAAATTATATTCGGAACTGGGGATTTACATCATACCCTCCTTACAAAAATTTTGTGCTCGAAATTAAAAACGAAAACAACGGAACAACAACAATACACAAACAGATGCGGAAAACGTGCATGGATGTCCTCCTCGCGTTCCCAGGTAGACTCCTCTGGAGAACGACCAACCCAAGAAACTCGAACTAGGGTAATAACTTTGTTCTCCAGCACTTTTTCCCGACGATCGAGAATGGTGGTAGGTTGCTCATCGTAGGACAGATCAGTGCCCAATGTCAACTCCGAATGGTCCAGAATATGACTGTCATCCCGAACATAGCGCTTCAATTGAGATACGTGAAAAGTATTATGCACACCAGTTAGCGATGGAGGTAAGGCAAGTCGATAGGCCACCTCTCCTACTCGCTCTAGCACCGCAAAAGATCCGATGAATCGGGGACCGAGTTTCCCGCGACCTCCAAACCCGATAACACCGCGGGTAGGAGAAATCTTCAGAAACACATGATCCCCGACCTCGAATTCTAGCGTTCTTAATGTGCTGTCTGATCATTCAGACCTTGTCTACCGTCTGAACAGTAAGTTCGGGGCCCAGTAATCTCCGCTCTCTTGTGATTCGTGTACACTTCCACTTTTTCGCCTAACAAGTAATGTCTCAAGATCCGAAGAGTCTGAAATACGTGTACAAACAGGGGATAAACATTTTCGTCCGTAAAGTGCTTCGAATGGAGCCATTTGGATGCTAGTTTGGAAACTGTTGTTATTAGAAAACTCCACCAGATGAAGGTGATCCTCCCAAGAACCCTGGAAGTCTAGCATGCAAGCCTTCAAAATGTCCTCGAGCGTCTGAATATTATGCTCGGACTGGCCGTCCGTCTGTGGATGGTAAGCCGTGCTGAACTTGAGACGTGTACCCAGACTCTCCTGTAAGCTCTTCCAAAAGTGTGAAACAAATCTGGTGTCTCGATCTGACACTATACTGACCGGAACTCTGTGAAGTCGCACTACCTCTTGCATGTATTTCTCTGCAAACGATTCTGTCGACTGTCCCACACGGAATGGTATAAAGTGTGCAGCTTTCGTAAGACGACGTTGTTGCCCTTTGGGATCCGTGGTAAGGCAGTCACAAAGTCCATAGTGATGTGCTCCCACTTCCACTCGGGTATCGGAAGCGGATGCAACAGTCCAGCTGTTCTATGGTGTTCTGCCTTTACTTGCTGGCATACTAAACACTTGGATACAAACCGTGCAATCTCTCGCTTCATTCCGTTCCACCAATAGTGTTGCTTCAGATCTCGATACATTTTCGTGCCTCCCGGATACACAGAATAAGCCGAACTATGCGCTTCAGCTAGTACCTCTTCTCGAACATCCCCTTGGGGACGCAGAGTCTGCTACCGAATCTCAGAGAACCGTCTCGATGTATGAGTAAGTCCGTCATCAGCCCGGCTTCCACCTGCTCTCTGAACTTCCGCAATCGAGGATCATCAGCTTGCACAGCCTTAATGCAATCTACAAGAGAAGACTGCACCTGTAACTGCCAGAACTGCCTGATTGCATTCGGTGTAACAACCTCTAGTTCGAGCTTCTTGAAATCCTCAATGATGCTCTTCTGACTGGTCAACATCATGACCGCTGGCTTGCGACTGAGAGTGTCGGGTACGACATTTACCTTTCCCGGATGATACTGTAATTCCAAGTCATAGTCCGCCATCAATTCTAGCCATCGGCGTTGCCTCATATTCAGTTCTCTCTAAGTGAACACGTATTTTAGACTCTTGTGATCCGTGTACACTTCCACCTTTTCTCTTAACAAGTAATGTCTCCAGATCTTCAATGCGAAAACCACCGCGGCTAACTCCAAGTCGTGTGTTGGGTAGTTCCTCTCGTGATTCTTCAGCTGTCGTGAGGCGTAAGCAACTATCCGACCGTGCTGCATCAGGACGCAGCCTAAGCCTTTCTCTGAAGCATCGTTGTGTGTCACCTAACCACTTGAATTATCTGGCACTGTAAGAATAGGTGTTGTGGTCAATTTCTGTTTCAGTATTTCAAAAGCCCGAGCACATTCCTCCGTCCATACGTACGGTAATTCCTTCAGTGTCAGCTTTGTCAAAGGTTCAGCGACTCGTGCAAAGTCTTGAACGAACCGCCGATAATATCCTGCCAATTCTAGGAAGCTTCTGATCTCGGCCACCGACTTCGGTGTCGGCCAATCCCTAATAGATTCTATCTTCGCCGGGTCCACTGAGATGCCTTCACCCGAAACAACGTGTCCCAGGAACTGCATTTTGTCGAGCCAGAACTCGCACTTGCTTAATTTTGCGTATAGCTTCTCTTCCTAAAGAATTTGTAATACCGTTCGCAAGTGTTCGGTATGCTCCTCTCGGGTATTAGAGTAGACTAGTATGTCGTCGATGAATACAACGACAAACGTATCCAAGTATTTCGCAAATACTCTATTCATCAGATCCATAAATATAGCTGGAGCATTGGTAACACCGAACGGCATCACAAGAAACTCATAATGCCCGTATCGGGTTCTGAAAGTCGTCTTGCATACATCCTCTGCCCTGACCATGATTTGGTGATACCCTGACCAAAGGTCTAATTTGGAGAATACTCGAGCACCACCAAGCTGGTCAAACTAGTCGTCGATACGAGAAATGGGATACTTGTTCTTTATCGTAACTCTGTTCAGCTCCCGGTAGTCTATGTACATCCGTAGCGATCTGTCCTTTTTCTTCACCAACAAGACTACCCCACGGCGAAGCGCTTGGGCGGTTAAATTCTTTCTTCAGGAGTTCTTCAATTTGTTTCTTCAATTCTGCCAACTCAACTGGCGCCATCCTGTAAGGATCTTTGGAAACTGGCGCCGTTCCTGGAATCAAGTTAATAGAGAATCAAGAAAATCCCGAACGATCTCTGGATTTACATAGGAGGTGGTAGACCTGGTAAATCTTCAGGGAACACATCAAGAAAATCCCGAACGATCTCTGGGGCTGGACTCTCATCAATCTCCATTGCCGTCAACGCTTTTGGCTCGGCTCTAAACTTGGTTGGCTCCAAAGACTCGTTTCCTCCTTCAAAAATAAACTCCGGCTGATTGGGAATGCGGAAGGTCACATTCTTAGCTTGGCAATCAATAATCGCATTGAATGTACTCATCCAATCCATCCCAAGAATTGCGTCATGGCTGCCCGTCCCGATTAAAAGGAAATTCGTATAGAATTCCCTACCACACACTACAACTGGACATGATCTACATTCTCGACTAGATACTATAACACCATTACCCGTATGTATTTCCCAACCCTTGGTCAATGGTTCATGTGGTATGGATTGTGCATCAACGAAATGTGCAGATAGGAAACAGTGTGATGCTCCAGAATCAAACAGTACTCTAGCTGGTATAGAATGAACGAGTAGAATACATGTACCAACTTCACCTGAGGCCTCTGCCTGCTCGACGATCAAGGTGAAAGCCCGTCCCTGATTCTGACCTGTACCAGTCTGCCTTTGGTCGAAAGATCGCTGCTGGGACACCCGAGCTGAAGTGTCATACGGCGGTTGTTGCTCGAACCCTCCCTGTAGCTCAGATCTCTGGGGACATCTGCTGACCCTCTGCTCGCTGGACCCGCAAATCAGACAGTGCCCCGTAGCTCTGCGGCAATCTCTCTGCATGTGTCATGGCCTCTGGCAATAATCGCAAAATAGGGCCCTCCGCTGCGGCTGCTGAGGTGAGAAGGGGCGCTTCATCTGTGTGACACCCAGCCTGTGAACTGGGATCGCCCCACGGGGAGAGATGGTATGTCGTGCTGGAACCACATGGGGTCTCCTGTCCATCGATCGTTGGCTCTTGGCCTTCTCCGCCAATCTTTCCTGTACTCGGGCAGCGTTCAAAACTTGGGCAAAGGTGGGTAGATCGAGAGACGCGATAAGTTGTTGCAGTTCAATATCGAGCCCTTACTGGAACCGTCTTGCCCTGGTGGCTTCGGTTGCTACCATGTACGGTGCGAAGCGACTCAGCCGATTGAACTCTGTGGTGTGAGCGCCCATTCTGCTTCAACATAATGAACTTTACCTTCATCTCGGCCTTGGCAGTAGCCGGAAAGTAGTGATCCAGGAAGCATGCGGAGAACGTATCCCATCCAATAGGTTTCCCTAGCCGGCTCTCCTCTACAGACCACCACATGCGGGCCTCGTTTTCTAGATGAATCTTCACCACATTCACTCTGTCGTCGTCGGGAATTCGAGCGGCTGTCAGGAGGTTCTCTACGTTGATAAGCCATTGCTCAGCCTCAAGTGGACTTGCTGATCCCGTGAACACTGCTGGATGAAACCTCCTGAAGTCTGAAACGGTACCAACCCTAGCCTGTGGAGTCGGTACGAGCGCGCCCTCGGAGTCGGCGAGAACAGCCGTAGATCTCTCCAGGGCGGTAATTGCGGTCTCTTGTACCGCTTTCAATCCCTCGGCCAGGAGATCGGTCTTTCTTTATTGAGCTTGGGTCAGGGTCGTCAGTGTGCTAAGGATCTTCTCGGTACTATTGTGGGCCCCAGCACCGGAAGAGTTGCCTAAGGAGTCCATATTCCTGAAAAGATCAAAAGAAATCAGATTCAAGCAAGGCTACACAATGATTCAACGATGATTAGAAAGTGAGGAAGAAATGTAACAAGGCATACGCTAAGGATGTAACTCAATCCAGAGGTCCCTCGACGGAACTGCAATTTCATCCAAAAACCCGGCGCTCTGATACCAACAAAACCATGTCACGCCTCGCTTCCCAAAATACGGAATACGAGGGGTGACTAGGCCATCCATGCTCCTACGGTCAGGAAATAATTCCGCCGTAGTCACACTTCGGCTTCTAGCATTACATGGTAGTCAGTAAACAGTACTTGAGTAAAGAAAAATCACAGTTCACAACTTTATTACATCGCAAATAACAAAGTTCGAGATACATTTATTTTGCAGAATAAAATAACTAATCAACAAAATAAAGTGCTGAAAGCAAAAGAGATGACACTAATGAAGCAGTCTAGATTTCCGCGATCTCGAAAGGCAGGTCCTGCTCCTGAGCTGGGTCCACTTCGTCCTCTGAGCATGCACATTCAGGACGATACATATAACAATGAATATTTATGATGGGTATGCAATATTATTAAACGTGAGAAGTGCAACAAAATGCAGAGCATGGGTATACTAAACATCAACTGAATATGAAAGGTGCAATATAGGTATCATGTCAATAAACTAGGTAATGTGTATGTCACTACTTATCGGTCACTAAGTCAATAAAATCAAATGGTGGAAAGGATGTTCGTGTTTAACAAGGGTCCCGTGCATGCCCGAGACTACGGTCCGCTATTTATAAATATTAGCTACAAGATTGGATGTCTAATCCAAAATAAATAATTGTTCTTCGGTTTTTGAGATTTGAAAAGAGTGGAATATGATTTTTGTTTAACCTTTGATAAAAGTTCTTTATAATTTGGATATAATTTATAGCTTAACATGCATCATCAAAAGAGATTAGTTAATTGATCAAGAAAACATCATTGTATTTCGTAAATTAGAGAGTGTGAATGATTATCAAACTAATGGAGCCAATCAAGAGCGCAGCCCCATCATGGGGAACGTGAGGTTAAAACAAGAGGGTGAGAACTGAGAAATAATTCGATATGCCGAGTGTAATACATCCGGCAGGGATGTGAGAGGGGGGAAGTTTCGGGCAGCCTTGGGCAGCTCGTGGAGCCCACACTTCAATTTTCTTCTCTCTCGTGTGAGAGAGGGGTGAGAGAGGGGGAGAGTTTTCAAGCTACCTTTTCCCTCTCAATATTGCCTTTTTTTTAGTCATTTCTTTTCTCTTTTGCAATCGCCCACCTTTAACGATCGAACTTGCGATCTCTCGTATTTGGAGAGTAGATTGGTACCAACTAAGCTAAACACAATAAATCCTCTTTAAATTCTAAATACCAATATTTGGCCAACCCTAGATCCCTAGTCACTTCTCTCTCTCTCAGCTTGTGTGTTTCTCTCCGGTATTTTAGAGTTTCACCTGTTTTTGACTACATGCAACTTTATTTATGGACATAGAAGCTCGGGACAGCTATTCGAAATCTTAGAGAAAGACTTGATTTGTCATCTCATGTCTGCTTTTCGTGAAAAAAGACCAATTGAAGGGGAGGGTTTCTTCAAACAAGGAGTTGAGGCAACTATTCAATCAAATGATATTGAGCATGTTTCTCATCTCTTCTCGAGAAACAAGTGGGGTATTTCTTTGCAAAATTGTGCTCAATTTCATATGTGGCAATTCCGCGCTCATGGTATCATTATGAATATACAAAGCATTTGTCTTGCATTGCTCACACAAGTTAAAAATGTTGCAGACTGACTCGGATTGGGCCGAGTTGACCCCGCACAATTATTAATTCGGCCGAGTTCGGCATACTCGATTAATAGCCGGGTCAAGTCCCGGTCCTGAAAAAGAACCTAATTATTAATCTAGTCATGTGGCTCCGAACCCAAATTTGAACTTGTCAACTTGACCGGTCTGGGATTATAACCCAGTCCAATCTGTTTGACACCATTAGTGCCATGTGACGTTTTGGCCGGAAAAATTGCAAATTAACCATGGCTGGACCCAAAAGTCATTTGGGCCGGACCATTTTGAACATGACCCAAACAATCACTTATTTTACAAAGTTTTCCCAAAGGCCCTAACAACTACCACCGTTGGATCCAGGGACCATCATAGACGCTGGCTTTATATAAAGAGGATCACATCCGTTGCTGTCGTGCGTCCCCAAACCCTAAACCCTAGAACGAGAAAAGAGCAGCAAGAAGTCTAATCATGGCTGTTGGGTTAGTTTTCATTCATCTCTCTCTCAATTTTTTATCTTTTTTCTCTAATTTTTTCTCAGATTTGTTTTTGGTATTTTATTTTGCAGGAAGAACAAGAGAATCTCCAAGGGTAAGAAGGGAGGGAAGAAGAAAACGTAAGCCTTTTTACTTTTGGTTTTTAGAGCATTTTCATTCATTTTAGGGTTTTAATTTTCTTTTGGTTAGAGTTTTGATTTTGAATGGTTTTTGTTGTTAATAGCGTGGATCCTTTCTCGAAAAAGGACTGGTATGATATCAAGGCTCCTTCCTCATTCAGCATGAGGAACGTTGGGAAAACCCTAGTCTCTACGACCCAGGGAACCAAAGTTAGAATCGATTTCATGTTTTTATTTTTATTTAATGGTCGGTTTCTGCTGCGATCTCTGTAAAGTTTGGATCTTTTTTTTTAGCCTCGGACGTGTTTATTAGAACTGGATGCTAAAAATCCATTTTTTAAAAATGTGAATTTTGCTCCAAATTTGATGTATCTCTGAATTGAGTGAAGTCTCGAAGAATTAGTATTATTAACCCATCTATTGTTCTGGTTGCTGCATGGAATTTAATGCCTTGTTTGTTTTGTAGGATAACAGTTCAAAACTATGTATTAATTGGCATCTTACATATTGTGTGAATATGTATCGCCATATTTTGTTCTTATATATAGTTCTTGTTGAACAAGATTGTTAAACTAATTGGAACTGTCTACATCATGTCATCTTTTTTATCCCTAGCACTTGTTGTTGCATCCTTTGCATATAGGAATAAGAAGCTCTGTTGTTGTTGTTGTTGTTGTTGTTGTTGTTTAAGATAGACATATCATTCCGGGATTGTATCGAAGCTTAAGTTGAAAGTCTTTACCTGTTACATATTTATAAGTCTAACTTATATTATTTTTGTTTTATACATGTATGTTGTTGTTTCAGTTTGTCATTTGCTTATTATTAGCCATTGAAACTACCTTATTCTTTTTTCACCTTTTCGTTTGCTACATGTAGAAAACTGGATTTCATGTCTTTTGACCTCCGACATTAACACTAATGTATCAACATGAAAACTCGGATATCTAATCTGCCTAATGCAATCAATTCCTATAAATTCAATATACATAATTATGCATTTTGTAAATTTATTAATCTAAAGAATAAGTTCAAATCTGGCAAATCTTCTTCCAAAGATGCAAAGAGCAGCTAAAATTGGAAGGCATTTGTTGGATACGCTATAAAGTTAGAATAGCGACCATCACAAACTGAGACTGAATGCTGAATTGCATATTTGATATAAACCATTTTCGAGCCAGGTTTTAAGCAATGTTTCCTGCTTTTAGCCTTCTCGTCTGCTTTCAATTACTTCATTTTTATATTGGAAACTTGCCTTAAAATTTTAGAATGATGCCCCATGGCCTTTGTTAAAGTGCTGTGGAATTTGGAGGGCGGTGGTACGTTTTTACTAATTGAAGGAACTAGAGTTAACATCATTTTTTTATGGGGACCGTTATTTGAATTTTCTAAGGATTATATGTAAACCTTAAGTCGAATGTTTTATATTTTACGAAACAATTTAGAATCATTAATTAAGTCCCCTTGAAAGATATAGTCTGTATATTTCTTGTATTCTTCCCAAGACGGTACTTTCTAAGCTGTTTTCTTTCCTTGTGACCATTATCTTGGCATCTATTCAACCTACTCCTTGTATGCAACATGATGCTTTCTACATTTATCCCTTGCTATGCATTGACGAGAAGATTTTTTGTGAGTTTATGTGCAGCATATTGCAAATCCTGTCCATTTTCTACTAAAATTAATTGTTTAAATGACAAATGAATTAGGCAAGAACTGTCTCTACAACTTACATCCTGCTTGAGTCTGGCGAAAAAATTGGAGATTTAAAAAGTAGCTTGGATTCTTATGGCTTCAGGATTTTTTTGTTTTTTTTATTTACTTTTTTACCTTTTTCATTTGAACTTTTCTTTTCATTGTGTTGAGGTTTTCTTGTTGAAAAGTTGTTGGAAGGTGCTCGCTCGTCACTCTTAGTGAGCACACACTGTTCTTATATCCTTGATCTGTCTTCTGTACTTCTTTTCTATGCCCGATACATCTTGCTTTACTTTTGGATTCTTCTTTTGCCATTTTGTCATATAGAGTAATCTAACATGCTGTCCATAAATTATTCTATAATGCTTCTTTTTGAATGAAACTTTTTTCCAATGATAAAGCTTTTCAATTAAAATCATATAAATATTTATGTTCCTCGTGTATTCATTTCTGCTTCAACCCATTTTTCATTTTCTGTAGGATCAGGCCTACAGAAAGATCCAGCAGGAGAAGCTTAGGTCCTCACTAAATTCTGGGTATGGATAGCATATTTTTACTACATATCTATTTGTTTTTTCAACCATTCTCCTTGAATTTACCACAAATCTTCTTCTATTTTAGGGTATGGATTTCACGACGGACAAGCTTAGGTCTTTAGTGAGGAAATGGCAGACTCTCATCGAGGCTCATGTTGAAGTGAAGACCATAGACAGCTTCACCCTCAGGATGTTTTGTATCGCGTTCACTAAGAGATGCCCTAACCAAGTCAAGCGCACTTGCTATGCACAATCGAGCCAGATCCGGCAGGTAAAAGGCCTTGCTCGTTGCTTTAATGTTTGGTATCCCCCTCTCTTTATTATGACGGGTCTGCCGCATCTTTTTAATGCGATAATTTCCGGTTAGTTGTATAAGCAATTTTCTTTGTAGTTTGTTTTAGTTTTTCTCTTAGCTCCTATAATTTAAGGTTTAGACTACATTACTTGTTACAAACAATTGCTTGTTTGAAATTTATTGAATTAAATTTAGATGCTAATAATGAACTCAAATAAAAAGGATTTGGCTCTAACGTTGTCAAAATAAATTTGCTCACTAATTCCATTAAATTTATATGTACATGAAACATATCCATGATTTTTTCAAACTATCATGCAGTTGCGTCCATATAGTTTTCCAGATCTATTTCTAGGTTTTAATGCTTGTTGTCAGTAATCTTCTAAAAAATGGATCATTTTTCTTTTATCGACTTTAATTTTTTCTGTTTTCAGATTCGCCGGAAGATGCGTGAGATCATGGTTAGTCGAGGAACATCCAATGACCTGGAGGACTTGGTTGCAAGGTTCATCCCGGATTTTTTCGGGAAAGAAATAGAGAAAACGACATCAAGCATCTACCCTCTCCAGAATGTTTTTATCCGTAAGGTCAAAATTTTGAAGGCCCCTAAATTTGACTTGGGGAAATTGATGGAGGTATGTACACCAAAAGAAAGTCAACTTGTTTTTCTGACCTAATTTTGCCTTTCTATATAGTTCCCGTTTTAGAACGAGTTACACTGAACTTCTTTTTCCAACTTAAAATCTTTAATTTATAATAAAGCTTGCTGTGTGCCGTATTTACGTGTACTTTAGCGGAACAATTCACTTGAAACCAAAGTGTAAGGGAGATTACTGTAATAAAAAAAACTTTAAGCTAGTTAACAAGTTAAGGGCGTTTACTGTAATAAAAAAATCTTTAATGCAGTTAACAGCTCGGTCATGGTCAAGGGAATTTGAGTGTAACGTAGCCATTTTGTTTGAGTATCAACAATTTTGTTTGCGATTGTTTTTTTAGGTTCATGGTGACTATAGCAAGAAGGATATTGGTGCCAAGATTGATAGGCCTGCAGAGGATACGCCGATGGAAGCTGAGATGGAAGCTGAGACGGAAGTTGTTGGTGCTTAGGTTTTTAGTCCCTACGGTTTTTGCAGTGAAATTATGTAGACTGTATATTCCTTGCCGATAATGTGGTTTTGAACTTGAATTTTGTTAGTTTTGTCGCTTAATTTTTCTTTTGGATTTGTCCATGATATTTTTACAATTATTTTAAGCATGTTTGAACTTTGAGAATTTCTCTCTTAAAATGGAATTATCGTGAATGTGTTTTAAGAAATGGATCGATCTCATTGTTGCCTTATAATTTTTTATGATTTCTATAGGCATATTTTAGTTACCCTACTCAATTTTCTCTGATCCACATGTACCCATTGTTCTTTTGTTTGGGAGTAATTTGTAGCCTTAAAGTTGATCGTTCAAGTCTGTGGCATTTATTCTTAATTTAAAGCAATTTGTTATCCTTGAAGCATTCTGCAAAATGCTTCCGAAATGATTCGGTTTGGAAAAACAAACTAAAATATCTTTTGTTGAATTGTGACGAGTACGAGTTGTGTATGTGAAGATCTAGCAGGCTACGATGAGCTTGAAGACAAATGTTTGTATAAAATTTTATCGAAAGAACTTTAGTTGTTTTTTAGTTATTTAGTTGGCTTCAGAGATAATTTAGTAGTTCATTGCATCCTTTCCAAGGGATATGAGGGGTCTTAACTATTCCTGCCTTTATCTTCAGAAAAGATGAAAAACAATAATATTAATTTGGCTAATTACATATGGAAATGGGAGAAAGGACTCTTCAATGCGTTTCCTAAGATGCAAACATTTTGATCAAAACAAGTTTTAACTACATGGAGGTAACCGGTTTATCTTCTTTACTTTTCCATGTTTCAAGGATAACCTTACATAATGAGTACATAATGAGAAATTTTATGGCGGTTGTGACATAAGCAGTCATCAAATGACTAATTACGTCGCAACCAATCAAAAATTACTACATGGACTTAAATGACCACACTGGTTAAGAGGGAGAAAATAAAGAGAGATTTGTTAAAATAAGAATCTTGATTAATATTTTACTCCAACTTTTTCAAAATAAATTTACATAATAATTCCATTAAATTTATATGTACCTTAAACATATCTATGATTTTTACAAGCTATCCTGCAGTCATATCAATATAGTTTTCCAGATCTATTTCTAGGCTTAAATGCTCTTTTTCAGTAATCTTCTAAAAATTGGATCATTTTTCTTTCATTTACTTCAATTTGTTTTTGTTTTCAAATTCGCCGGAATATGTAAGAGATCATGGTTAATCAAGGAATTAACATCCTGTGGCCTAAAGGACTTGGTTTCAAAGTTTATATCGGGAAAGAAATATAGAATGCTATATTAAGCATTTATCCGCTACAGAATGTTTTTATCCGAAAGGTTAAAATTTTAAAAACCCATAAATTTAACTTTGGGAAATTGATGGACGCATGTACACCAAAAGAAATTCAACTTGTTTTTCTAATCTAATTTTGCCTTTCTATATATTTCTGCCTCAGGACGAGTTGCACTAAACTTATTTTTCCAACTTAAAATCTTTAATTTTTAAGAAAGCTTCCTGTGTGACGCATTTAAGAGTGTAAGAATTTGGAGAATACATGTGAATTCTGGAAAATACATATAAAAAAAAAACTGTGTTGAATTTATAAGTCAAAGTTAATTTTAATTTCCACTACCACCCAATCCTAAATTTGCTTATTATGATTAATCATAATTAAATAAAATCCTGCTGTAGCCAAACAAAAAAGTATCACACCATGTATTTACGAACAAAAAAGTATAACCAAACAATTGCTTTGTAGAAATCTTCACCTAATTTAAAATTTGAAAAGCAGTGATAACGGAATTATTTGACATCGCCGCACGATACTAAGAGTTAAATGCAAAATAAACGTTAAGCAACTTATAAAATACATATGAACCGGATCATTAACAAGAATGCTCATGCTAATAGCATGTCTGCAATATTTTCACACCAACTGAATGCTATGCAATGAAAATATTGTTTTGCATATGTGCTGTCGTACTTAATACAGGAAACGAATTTAAAATCGAGTACCAATTTGATTCTCCATATGTCTCGAAGAAAGATCCTCGTAATTTTGATTTTAAAAAAAACAAACATTTAAACCTTTTTTAGTTCCACCTGTTTTAGGTCAAGTTCATTAAAAGGCCTTCTCAAATCTTGTTATAATTACTAACAACATATGGCGGACAAAAGAAAAAATAAACTATCTTAACTATTTCAACCAAAACTCTTGGGTTTTCCAATTTAAGTGCGGGCGTACCATAATTAACAGCTGACATAAAAAATTCTATCCAAAAATCACTTCATTTGTGTTTTACGCTCTACTCTAAAACAAGGGCCGATAAATTTCAAAACTATAGTGGAATATGATTTTTGTTTAAACTTTGATAAAACGTTCTTTATAATTTGGATATAATTTATAGCTTAACATGCATCATCAAAGGAGATTAGTTAATTGATCGAGAAAACATCAATGTATTTCGAAATTTGAGAGGGTGAATGAATATCAAACTGATGGAGCCAATCAAGAGCGCAGCCCCATCATGGGGCATGCGAGGTTAAAACAAGAGGGTGCGAACTGAGAAATTATTCGATGTGTCGGATGTAACACATCCGGATAGGAGTGAGAGAAGGGGGAAGTTTCGGGCAGTTCGTGGAGCCCACACTTCTGTTTTTTTCTCTCTCGTATGAGAGATGGGCGAGAGGTGGAGAGTTTTTAGGCTACCTTTTTCCTCTCAGTATTAACTTTTTTTAGTCATTTCTTTTCTCTTTTGCAATCGCCCACCTTTAAGGATCGAACTTGCGATCTCTCGTATGTGAAGAGTAGATTGGTACCAACTAAGCTAAACACAATAAATCCTCTCTAAATTCTAAATCCCAATATTTGACCAACCCTAGATCCCTAGTCACCTCTCTCTCTCTCTCTCTCTCGGCTTGTGTGTTTCTCTCTGTTGTTTTAGAGTTTCACCTGTTTTGATTACATGCAACTTTATTTATGGACATCGAAGCTTAGCATTTGTCTTGCATTGCTCACACAAGTTAAAAATGTTACACTCGGATTGGGCCGAGTTGCCCCGTAAAATTATTAATTCGGCCGAGCTGGGCATACTCGATTAATAGTCCGGTCAAGTCCCGGTCCTGAAAAAGAACCTAATTATTAACCTTGTCATGTAGCTCTGAACCCAAAGCCGGTCTGGGCAGCCCAATCTGTTTGACACCATTGGTGCCATGTGACGTTTCGGCCGGAAAAATTGCAAATTAACCATGGCGGACCCAAAGGCCATTTGGGCCGGAGAACATGACCCAAACAATCACTTATTTTACAAAGTTTTCCCCAAAGGCCCTAACAACCAGCACCGTTGGATCCAGGGAGCATCATAGACGCTAGCTTTATATAAAGAGGATTATATCCGTTGCTCTGGTGCGTCCCCAACCCTAAATCCGAGAACGAGAAAAGAGCAGCAAGAAGCCTGATCATGGCTGTTGGGTTAGTTTTCATTCATCTCTCTCTCAACTTTTAATCTTTTTTCTCTAATTTTTCCTCAGATTTGTTTTTGGTATTTTATTTTGCAGTAAGAACAAGAGAACCTCCAAGGGTAAGAAGGGAGGGAAGAAGAAAACGTAAGCCTTTTTACTTCTGGTTTTTAGAGCATTTTCATTCATTTTAGGGTTTTAATTTTCTTTTGGTTAGAGTTTTGATTTTGAATGGTTTTTGTTGTTATAGCGTGGATCCTTTCTCGAAAAAGGACTGGTATGATATCAAGGCTCCTTCCTCATTCAGCGTGAGGAACGTTGGGAAAACCCTAGTCTCTAGGACCCAGGGAACCAAGGTTAGAATCGATTTCATGTTTTTATTTTGATTTAATGGTTGCTTTCTGCTGCGATCTCTGTAAAGTTTGGATCTTTTTTTCTTAGCCTCGGACGTGTTTATTAGAACTGGATGCTAAAAATCCATCTTTTAAAAATGTGAAATTTGCTCCAAATTTGATGCATCTCTGAATTGAGTGAAGTCTCGTAGAATTAGTATTAACCCATCTATTTTTCTGGTTGCTGCATGGAATTTAATGCCTTGTTTGTTTTGTAGGAAAACGGTTCAAAACTATGTATTAATTGGCATCTTACATATTGTGTGAATATGTATCGCCATATTTTGTTCTTATATATAGTTGTTGTTGAACAAGATTGTTAAACTAGTTGGAACTGTCTACATTATGTCATCTTTTTTATCCCTAGCACTTGTTGTTGCATGCTTTGCATATAGGAATAAGAAGCTCTGTTGTTGTTGTTGTTGTTTAAGATAGACATATCATTGACCGGGATTGTATCGAAGCTTAAGTTGAAAGTCTTTACCTGTTACATATTTATAAGTCTAACTTATATTATTTTTGTTTTATACATGTATGTTGTTGTTTCAGTTTGTCATTTGCTTATTATTGGCCATTGAAACTACCTTATTCTTTTTTCACCTTTTCGTTTGCTACATGTAGAAAAGTGGATTTCATGTCTTTTGACCTCCGACATTAACACTAATGTATCAACATGAAAACTCGGATATCTAATCTGCCTAATGCAATCAATTCCTATAAATTCAATATACATAATTATGCATTTTGTAAATTTATTAATCTAAAGAATAAGTTCAAATCTGGCAAATCTTCTTCCAAAGATGCAAAGAGCAGCTAAAATTGGAAGGCATTTGTTGGACACGCTATAAAGTTAGAATAGCGACCATCACAAACTGAGACTGAATGCCGAATTGCATATTTGATATAAAATAACTATTCTATGACCATTTTAGAGCCAGGTTTTAAGCAATGTTTCCTGCTTTTTAGCCTTCTCGTCTGCTTTCAATTACTTCATTTTTATATTGGAAACTTGCCTTAAAATTTTAGAATGATGCCCCATGGCCTTTGTTAAAGTGCTGTGGAATTTGGAGGGCGGTGGTACGTTTTTTCTAATTGAAGGAACTAGAGTTAACATCATTTTTTATGGGGACTGTTATTTGAATTTTCTAAGGATTGTATGTAAACCTTAAGTTGAATGTTTTATATTTTACAAAACAATTTAGAATCATTAATTAATTTCCCTTGAAAGATATAGTCTGTATATTTCTTGTATTCTTCCCAAGACGGTACTTTCTAAGCTGTTTTCTTTCATTGTGTCCATCGTCTCGGCGTCTATTCATCCTACTCCTTGTACGCAACACAACGCTTTCTACCTTTATCCCTTGTTATGCATTGATGAGAAGATTTTTTGTGAGTTTATGTGCAGTATATTGCAAATTCTATCCATTTTCTACTAAAATTTAATTGTTTAAATGACAAATGAATTAGGCAAGAGCTGTCTCTACAACTTACATCCTGCTTGTGTGTCTGGCGAATAAACTGGATATTTAAAAGGTAGCTTGGATTCTTATGGCTTCGGGAAGTATGTTTTTTTTTTTACCTTTTTACTTTTTCCATTTGAATTTTTCTTTCCATTGTGTTGACGTTTTCTTGTTGAAAAGTTGATGGAAGGTGCTCGCTTGTCACTCTTAGTGACCACACATTGTTCTTATATCCTTGATCTGTCTTCTGTACTTCTTTCCTATGCCCCGATACATCTTGCTTTACTTTTGGATTCTTCTTTTGCCCCGATATTTCTTGTATTCTTCCCAAGACGGTACTTTCTAAGCTGTTTTCTTTCCTTGTGTCCATTGTCTTGGCGTCTATTCATCCTACTCCTTGTATGCAACACAATGCTTTCTACCTTTATCCCTTGCTTTGCATTGATGAGAAGATTTTTTGTGAGTTTATGTGCAGCATATTGCAAATCCTGTCCATTTTCTACTAAAATTTAATTGTTTAAATGACAAATGAATTAGGCAAGAACTGTCTCTACAACTTACATCCTGCTCGAGTGTCTGGCGAAAAAACTGGAGATTTAAAAAGTGGCTTGGATTCTTATGGTTTCGGGATTTTTTTGTTTTTTTTTAATTTACTTTTTTACTTTTTTCATTTGAACTTTTCTTTTCATTGTGTTGAGGTTTTCTTGTTGAAAAGTTGATGGAAGGTGCTCGCTTGTCACTCTTAGTGACCACACATTGTTCTTATATCCTTGATCTGTCTTCTGTGCTTCTTTCCTATGCCCCGATACATCTTGCTTTACTTTTGGATTCTTCTTTTGCCATTTTGTCATATAGAGTAATTTAACATGCTCAACATAAATTATTCTATAATGCTTCTTTTTGAATGACAAACTTTTTTCCAATGAGAAAGCTTTTCAATTAAAATCATATAAATATTTATGTTCCTCGTGTATTCATTTCTGATTCAACTCATTTTTCATTTTGTGCTATTTTTTTTGGGTATTTATTTGTCTCTTCTTCTGAAAAAAATACATGAGATTGTTCTTTTTGCCACGAGCATGTGAAATTTTGTTATCATCATTGTACCCATTATCTCTCTTCCTTGTTCCTTTTCCCCACGTAGCCTTAATATTTATTTTGTCTTTGTCATAGATTGCATCCGAACGCCTGAAGCATAGGGTGTTCGAGACCTCTCTTGCTGATCTCCAGAATGATGAGGATCAGGCCTACAGAAAGATCCGCCTCCGTGTTGAGGACGTGTAGGGGAAGAATGTCCTCACTAACTTCTGGGTATGGATAGCATATTTTTACTACATATCTGTTTGTTTTTTCAACCATTCTCCTTGAATTTACCACAGATCTTCTTCTATTTTAGGGTATGGATTTCACGACGGACAAGCTTAGGTCTTTAGTGAGGAAATGGCAGACTCTCATCGAGGCTCATGTTGATGTGAAGACCACAGACGGCTTCACCCTCAGGATGTTTTGTATCGCGTTCACTAAGAGACGCCCTAACCAAGTCAAGCGCACTTGCTATGCACAATCGAGCCAGATCCGGCAGGTAAAAGGCCTTGCTCGTTGCTTTAATGTTTGGTATCCCCCTCTCTTTATTATGACGGGTCTATAAATGTCGCATCTTTTTAATGCGATAATTTCCGGTTAGTTGTATAAGCAATTTTCCTTGTAGTTTGTTTTAGTTTTTCTCTTAGCTCTTATAATTTAAGGTTTAGACTACATTACTTGTTACAAACAATTGCTTGTTTGAAATTTTATTAAATTAAATTTAGATGCTAATAATGAACTCAAATAAAAAGGATTTGGCTCCAACTTTGTCAAAATAAATTTCCTCACTAATTCCATTAAATATATATGTACATGAAACATATCCATGATTTTTGCAAACCGTCCTGCAGTTGCGTCCATATAGTTTTCCAGATCTATTTCTAGGCTTTAATGCTTCTTGTCGGTAATCTTCTAAAAAATGGATCATTTTTCTTTTATTGAATTTAATTTGTTTTTGTTTTCAGATTCGCCGCAAGATGCGTGAGATCATGGTTAGTCGAGGAACATCCAATGACCTGAAGGACTTAGTTGCAAAGTTCATCCCGGAATCTTTCGGGAAAGAAATACAGAAAACAACATCAAGCATCTACCCTCTCCAGAATGTTTTTATCCGTAAGGTCAAAATTTTGAAGGCCCCTAAATTTGACTCGAGTAAATTGGTGGAGGTGTGTGCACCAAAAGAAAGTCAACTTGTTTTTCCGACTTAATTTTGCCTTTCTATATAGTTCTGTTTTAGGACGAGTTACACTAAACTACTTTTTCCAACTTAAAATCTTTAATTTATAGTAAAGCTTCATGCGTGCCGCATTTAAGTGTTCTTTAGCGGAACAATTCACTTGAAACCAAAGTGAAAGGGAGATTACTGAAATGAAAAAAACTTTAAGCTAAGTTAACAAGTTAAGGGGGTTTACTGTAATAAAAAATCTTTAACGTAGTAGTTAACAGCTCGGTCATGGTCAAGGGAATTTGAGAGTAACGTAGCCATTTTGTTTGAGCATCAACAATTTTGTTTGCGATTGTTCTTTTAGGTTCATGGTGACTATAGCAAGGAGGATATTGGTGCCAAGATTGAGAGGCATGCAGAGGATACGCCGATGGAAGCTGAGACAGAAGTTGTTGGTGCTTAGGTTTTTAGTCCCTACGGTTTTTGCAGTGAAATTATGTAGACTTGAATTTTGTTAGTTTTGTTGCTTAGTTTTTCTTTTGGATTTTTCCATGATATTGTTACAATTATTTTAAGCATGTTTGAACTTTGAGAATCTCTCTTAAAATGGAATTATCGTGAACGTGTTTTAAGAAATGGATCGATCGATCTCATTGTTGCCTTGTAATTTTTCATGATTTCTATAGGCGTATTTTAGTTACCCCACTCAATTTTCTCTGATCCACATTTACCCATTGATCCACATTTACCCATTGTTCTTTTGTTTGGGAGTAATTTGCAGCGTTTAAGTTGATCGTTCAAGTCTGCGGCTTTTATTCTTCAGTTTAAGCAATTTGTTCATATCCTTGAGGCATTCTGCAAAATGCTTCCGAAATGATTTGGTCTGGAAAAACAAACTAAAATATCTTTTCTTGAATTGTGTCGAGTGCGGGTTGTGTATGTGAAGATCTAGCAGGCTCCAATGAGCTTGAAGACAAATGTTTGTATAAAATGTTATCCAAAGAACTTTAGTTTTTTTTTTAGTTATTTAGTTGGCTTCAGAGATAATTTAGCAGTTCATTGCATTCTTTCTAACGGATATGAGGGGGGGCCTAACTATTCCTATCTTTATCTTCAGGAAGATGAAAAACAATAATATTAATTCGGCTAATTACATATGGAAATTGGAGAAAAGACCCTATAATGCGTTTTTCGGACGTTGTGACATAAGCAGTCATCAAATATTGCTACATGGACTCAAATGGCCACACTGGTCAAAAGGGAGAAAATAGAGAGAGAATTGTTAAGATGAGAATCTAGATTAATTTAAAAGCTAATGATTTTTCTCTCTCCTTCCATAAATTAATTCTCTTAGATTAGAATAGATCAGCCTTGATAATTTCTCTTTTATCTTTTTCTACCGATTAAGAAAACCAAAATAAATTTTAAAAACAACTTAGAAACTAATAGTCTATTAAAAAAATTCTTCATCCCTTACAGCTATAACAAATTTGAGGGGGGGAAATAACCTGTGAATTTGGTATGCATAAAAGAGACAACTTTGAACCCCTTAAAGTTATATCGAACATGACTGCGAAAAAAAGAAAAGAAAAAATAGTTTATAATTTTATAATTCATAAAAGAAATGTCTTGATCCCTTGAAAATATAAACTTAATTTTCTTTAATTCTTCATTTATTACTTTAATCTAATGTTTCTTTTCTTGTTTCTTTCTTATTTAATTTTTACCTCCTTTTTGTGTGCTTAGATGGAGAGAATAATTAAATTGTTTACTTAATTTTATCAGGTACTTTCTCAAAATCGTATGTTATAATGATTAAAAAAATCATCCTTGCTTTTCAATATATTGAATTTTTATTGGACTTTATTTTCTTAATCTTTGTCAATTTGCTTTTGTTTTGGTAACTTTCTTAAAAGTCATTCATAATCTGCAAGAATTGAGAACATTATTAAATTGAGAACATCATTAAATTGATAGTTTGTATAAATTGAATTTCAAAAGACAAATTGTTATGCGCATGCGTTAGATATATCAAAGCTCAATATTCATAGCAGAATACAATTATGTGTTTGAGGAATAAGAAATTGTAACTTATTTTTTTTTCTCGTCAAAAATCTTATTTTTTTTTCTCGTCAAAAATCTTCATTCCTCACCATGTTGAGAACACCATCTATAAAAATATTTTGGATCTATTATTCACCTCATATGTTTTGGTTTATCATGATTTTGAATTTGTTAACTTGGTATATTTCATGAATTTGAACATTTATTTGAATCTATGTTTCTAAAGAAGGAATTATATAATGGTTGTGATAAACTAGTCATCAACTAACGAAATAAGAAAACATAGGAAAAGAAGCTTTAGAATAAATTTATAGAATGAAAATTTTAAAAAAAATTAAGGTCAATTTGTTTTATGTTTTCAACGGATCAATTTTTTATTTTATGCATTCTTAATTTTCTAAATTATTTTTTCTTTTTTTCAACCTCATTTGATATAGCTTTCAGGAGATCAAATTTATTTTATGAAATTTTAATTTTCTAAGTTATTTTTTGTTTAATTTGGTTTTCTTCGTAGAGAAATTTTTTTTGTAGAAAGATGATCTATTGAAAGAGAGAATTAATTATTCGTCGAGAGAGAAAAATTATTTTGACCAAAGTGAAGATTGAAAAATCATTAACTTCTAAATTAATCTAGATTTTCTTCTTAACAAATCTTTCTCTCCCTGTTTTCTCCCTCTTGGCTTATGTGGTTGTTTGAGTCACTGTTGCAGTATTTGATTGGTTGCGACGTAAATTATGTCACAACCATAATAAAATTTATCATAAAGAAGTGACTGGAAATTCTTACACCATGCAATTAAGTGTCGAGGCTTTTTCTTTCTGGTGTTCATTATCTCCCAAACATACAACTGAACTTTTATGAAAGTTGATCTTTAAATCTGACCATAACTCAAATGGGTATAAAATCCATTCAAGAATTCATTGCAGCAGCCTCCGGATAACAAGGTGTTGTTTGCATATTGCAAATTAATTACCTCTGTCCTCAAGTCACCCGGACACAGACCTTTGAGCAGTCCCTTAGACCTCCACCTTTGGATCATATAAGCCAAACCATTTTGCTACCGAGGTGAGGATAAGTGGGGACAATGGATCATCCTGCCGGAGTCGCCGTTTGCAAAGAAACTCTTTTGAGTCCACCCATTAATGCATACACTGGATAATGCGGATCTCACCCACATAGCAATCTTGTTCTTCCACTCATGTCAAAGCCTTTTAAATTCAAGGGAAAATTGTTCCTGGACCCACTTGGGAGAGATGACTTATTTTGAAACCCACGTATGTTCAAAATTATGAAAAAACTCAATACCAATATTTAAAATAGCTCGCTATTTTACGCTATGTAGCGTGTCTTACTCTATTTGCTACGTAGTTTTAGAGAGAAGCTCAAATACAAGATGGTTTACGTTTTTTTTCTTCAAATAGCTTACGCCTTTTAACAAATAGTATACGCCACACTATGCGTATGCTATTTTCATATAATATTTTCTATTGAAGTTCTTAAAATTTTAGTATCTAATCCTGATGATACTCATAAGTGGGAATTCCTCAGATCACGACACGCGGCGAATGACGTGTTGTCCACGCCAGCCCGCTAGTCTCCTGGGGGCTGCCGGGGTAAAATCAGTGTGGAGCTTTAGTGACTTTTCTCTGACGGTCTCCGAGCTTACATCCTCTCTTCTTACCCACGAGCAATCCAGTAGCCGAACTTGCACCCTTACTCTTTTGCTCGTCTCCGAGCTATTGCAGATTCGAGCTTCCTCGGCTTCCCGGCTCTTCTCCGAGCCACCTGCGAGCTAAGCCTTCCCGGCTCTCTCGATCAACCTAGAGCGCAGAGCCCTAGCGCTTCCGCAACGGCTCCGCGTATCTCGCCAAAACGAGGTATTCGCCGCCCCACATTCCGCGTCCCACGTTGGCGCATCCCCCCATTAATGAGCGTATCCCGCCATTAATGGAGAGATCCCGTTGTTCACGCAGGTGTAACATTAGGGGCGTAACTGACGGCGAAGATCTCGCACCTGCTCGTTCCATATGACCACTATAAATACCCCTCTCTCAGATGACTCAGGTAACTCATTTTGATTCCAATACGCCACTACTATACAAATATTCCTCGGCTCTAAGTTGATCGTCGGAGGGTCCTACGGTGGTTACCCATTCCGGGACTTGCTTGCAGGTAGCTCGGCTTCCACATCAAACACAACCCATTGAGATCCATATGCTCAACAACAGCCATATCAAACACAATCCAAGACGCTCGCTACCAGATCGACGGGGGACAGCATCTGAGGGAGATCTCAACCTCCATCAGTTGGCGCCGTCTGTGGGAAACGAAAAAGTTTCTCCCACCCATCAAAGTTAATCTTCCGCCCTCGACCCGAAGGCGAGCGAAAACCGCGACGATACCAATACGAGCCGCCACACCCCCCACAATGGAGGCGTTAGCGGTTCCTCCCCTCCTCCAAACACCATCAACACCTTATCGGCTTGAATTGACACTCACGTCGATGGTCGACGTCCTCATTAGTGTTCATACGGCGGGCCTTACCCACCAGATCGCGGTTCCCCCTCCCCGAGACAACGTCGTATGCAGAAGGGTGGATGACCTCGCTTCCCTCAGCGTCACCAAGCGCCGGCGTGCCAACTCCCGCAACCACGGCCCACGCGCGGCGAATGATTCCATGACCCGCTGGGTGCCGAAAAGCTCCACACCCTGGTCTCGAGGAAGGCTGGGCCATCGCCCCAAAGTCCGACGCATGCCCAGACCCTCTGAGGAGGTGTCGGTCAGCTCGCCTGCTTCCAGGCATGACCGACTCCCCCACTCGCGTCAAGACCGTGGAGGTGCACATCGGGACTATTTGAGAAGAACCTCACCCGAAGATCTGAGAAATCTGATAGAGCGGAATCGAAGCCGCACCGTCGCGCAGACCAGGAGCGGGGACAGTCGCCACTTCGACTGTGCTGAATCCTTAGGTTACCACCACCGACTCGAAGCCCTCGAAAAGAAGATCGAAGGCATAAGGCAAGACGGCCATCCGTCCGGCGAAGGGGCTAGGTATTCCGTAGATTCGCTCACAAAGCCATTCACGGAGGAACTACCAGCCGAGCGCGTCTCATCCAAGAACAAGCTGCCCAAGGTGGTGCTCTTTTACGGGAAGTCCGACCCGAAAGATCACTTAGACGCATTCACAGCGGGCATAAGCTTCCAAGACAACTCAGGCGCAGCTCAATGCCGCGCTTTTCCTACCACCCTAATCCGGGCTGGTCGGGACTGGTTCCGGGGGCTGGCGCCACACTCAATCTCGACCTTTGATGAGTTGGCTACCCAGTTCCTCGGTCACTTCGTCGAGAACAGACGACAAAAGAGAACGGTCGATTATCTGTTCACCATAAAGAGCGCGGACAAGGAATCCTTTAAGGGGTATGTCACTCGCTTCTACAACGCTCTCCTGGAAGTCCCCGAGCACCGCGATGAAACGGTCATCACCGTACTAAGGTCAGGTCTTAGGCACAAAGAGTGGCTCCGCTCTTTTGCATTAGCGCAACCTAAGACCATGGCCGAAGTGAAAGCTTGGACCGAGCGGGAGATCCAGCTCGAGTCGGAGGTGAACTCAAATCTACCCAGAGGTGACCAAGCCGACCAAAAGAAAAGGGGCAAAGAAGAGAAAAAGAGAACCGACTGACAAAAACCTTACTCCCCGAAGTTCCAGGAGTATACTCCTCTTAACATCTCCCAGACCGAGCTGTTGAAGGAAGTGAAGGACGAGAGGTTCTTTAAGCTCCCACCAGCCACTCAAAGGGCGGGCAAACGTCTTCGTGGCCCATACCGCGCCTTCCATAGGTCGCAGGGTCACCCGATCGAGAACTGCAAACAACTCCGTGACTACATTGAGAAGTTGATCCGCTCTGGCCACTTGGCAAAGTACCTAAGGACATGCGGTAGGCGGAACGGAAACAAAGGGACCCCGCCGCCCCCGGGTAATTAATGATTGGCTAAATCATGGTCGTTACCTCAGATCCTGCTCGGGGAAACTGGTGGAAACCACCACCTCCTCCTTGTCGAAGGTATAAGCGATCTACCCCAGAAGAGGTGTAGGAAGGATGAGCCCATCACCTTCACTAACGAAGACATCCACGGTATATCGTTGCCTCACAGCGACCCTCTCGTGATAACGGCCCGGGTCCACCGTTACGAAATACAGAAGATATTGGTTGACTCAGGTAGCTCGGCGGATATCCTGTTCTACGATTGTTTCCAGCGTATGGGGATAGGACCATCCGTTCTACAGCCGACCTCCCATGTCCTCTCTGGGTTCACCAATCACTCCATCCCGGCCGAAGGAAAAGTCACCCTCTTCCTCAATTATGGGGAAGCAGGTCATACGCAAACCAGGCCGATGAACTTCCTTGTCGCTAAGGTCCTTTCGTCTTACAACATCCTTCTAGGACGCCCTACATTGAATGCCCTCCGGGCTCAAATCTCTACCTATCACCTTGCGATCAAATTTCCATTGGATCAAGGGGGATAGGCCGGGCCTACAGGAACCAACAGATCGCCAAGATTTGCCTTGCTTCGACGTCCCCCGCCGGAGAAAAGGGCGACGATTTGGAAGACACGCAGTATTTCCAGGGGTCTTTGGATACACGTGACGACCAAAGGGAAATCCGAGGTGCACCGGTGGAAGTGTTGACGGAAGTCCCCCTCGTTGAAGGGGTTGATGGACAGGCCGTTCAGATCGGCTCTCTTTTGATAGGAGACCATCATGAATACTTGATCCATTTCCTCTGAGGAAACTCATACGTATTCGCCTGGACACCGGCAGACATGCCCGGGATCGACCCCAAAGTTATCTCACACAAGCTCAGAGTTGACCCGAACGCTAGACCCGTCCGACAAAAGAAGAGAAGTTTTGCGCCAATCAAGCAAAAGGAAATTGAGGACGTTGATTACTCGTAGCCAACTTCATTAGAAATCTTGATTACTCAGATTGGCTGGCGAACGTGGTCATGGTCGAAAAGGTGAATGGGAAATGGCGCATGTGCGTCGATTTCACGGATCTGAACAAGGCCTGATCTAAAGACAACTATCCCCTCCCTCTGATAGACCAGCTAATGGACAGCTCGGTCGGCCACGAATTACTTAGTTTCATGGACGCTTTCTCTGGTTACAATCAGATCCGGATGAACCCGACAGATGAAGAACTTACCGCGTTCACCACGGATCGGGGGATATATTGTTACAAAGTGATGCCCTTCGGTCTTAAAAATGCTGGGGCCATGTATCAGCGCCTCATCAACAAACTGTTCAAACCGTAGATCGGGAGGAACATGGAGGTCTATGTCGATGACATGCTCATAAAATCAACCTCATCGGACGGGCACACCAAAGATCTCGACGAGACATTCAACGTCCTACGCAAGTACAAAATGAAGCTGAACCCAGCTAAGTGCGCGTTCGGAGTCACCAGCAGGAAATTCCTCGGGTTCATGGTTACCCATCGAGGAATCGAAGCGAACCTAGAAAAGATCGGTGCCATTCTCAACATGGCCACACCGAGGAGCGACGTTGAGATCATGCGACTCATAGGGAGAGTGGCCACTCTGAGTCGCTTTATGTCAAGATCCGGAGAGAAGTGCCTCCCATTCTTTAAGGCCTTGAGAAAAATTCCTAAGTTCGAATCGTTGGAGGAGTGTCAAAATGCTTGCGAACAACTCAAGGCGCACCTAGCAACTCCCACACTACTTACTCGACCAGTCGAGGGCGACGAGCTATTATTTTACCTTGAAGTATCCAACCAAGTTGCAGGCTCGGTGCTCGTCAGGGAATTCGAGGGTGCAAAGAAGCCGGTTTACTACGTGAGACACGTTTTCAAGGATGCGAAAACAAGATACCCGGCCATAGAAAAGGTAGTCTTGGCACTTGTTGTCGCCTCAAGGAAACTACGACACTATTTCCAGGTGCACACCATTCTCGTCCTCACTGAGCGACCTATAGGGACTATTCTCGCTTCCCATGAATCATCAGGTCGTTTGGAGAAATGGAGGTGGGAATTGTTACCTTATAAAAAAAATAATAAATAATAAAAAAAAAGCGATGAAAAAATTCCCCAAATGGAGCATCACGTGCCTGCACGTGATGCGCCTTGGTAAATGCGCCTTGGTAAATGGAGCATCACGTGCCTGCACGTGATGCGCCTTGGTGCAAAGCATTACGCTTAACAAATAGGTCTGAAATTGAGCCTCACGTGCAGGCATGTAGGCATCTATATACAAAGTATATAGGCACCTTCCTAAAACAAATAACAGGCCAGAAAAGCTCACGTGCCAACACGTGATGCTTTTCTCTGGGACTGCTACATATAAGCAAACCAGTCTAATGCTATAGGTCACGTACTACACGTGAGGGTTCCTAATACCTTCTGAGCCGATAAAATTAAATTCTAAATAAGAGAGATCAAAACCCTATTTGGAAAATATTTTACCCAATCTTTCTAAACAAGAAAGGCTGTACTCTGTAAAAAAGAGCACCGTTAGATTAAAGATTCAATGGCGATTAAAAATCACGAAGATACAAAATAAGCTTTGTATGGGAAAATATTTTCCCAATCTTTCTAAACAAGAAAGATTGTGCTCTGTAAAAAAGAGCACCATTGGATTAAAGATCCAATAGTGATTAAAAATCACCAAGATACAGAATAAGCTCTGCATGGGAAAATATTTTCCCAATCTTTCTAAACAAGAAAGATTGTGCTCTGTAAAAGAGAGCACCGTTGGATTAAAGATCCAATGGTGATTAAAAATCATCAAGATACATAATAAGCTCTGTATGGAAAAATATTTTCTCAATCTTGTTAAAAAAAAGAAAAATGTCTTCTGTAAAACAGAAGTCCCTGGATCAAAAATCCAACGGTGGATAAAATCCCTAAATCAATGAAAAATTTCTCAATGAGAGATTTCCTTAACAAAATCAACAAACTTTCCCCTACTATATAAAGGACTCGAGACTGAAGAGAGAAGAAGGAGGAGAACCCCCCATAAGATTTGAGAAAACAAAAAAGAAAAGGAGTTCTCATTGAAGAAAAAGAAACCCTAGGTAAAACAAAGAGAGGCCTAGAGAGCATATTTATCTCCTCTTACAAGAGTTTAACTCTTCAAAAAAAGAACTTAGTTCTTTCTCTGGTTGAGGTCTGCAGAAGCAGATCTTCCTACAAGTTGAGAATTTAATTCTCATCGGGGAGATTCTGTTATGCAGTCCCAAAACTTAGAGGAAAGAACTAGGTATGAAGAATTTAATTCTTCCAAAGACATAGCAATTTAATTCCTCTGATAGAACTAGGGTTTAACCCTACGTAATAATTTAATTCTTATAAAACAAAGGACTTGAAATTCTCAAGACATAGATCAAGAGCTCCATGCATATTAGCGTTTAACGCTATAACGACAGATCACGTGTTCCCACGTGAGCACCTCTGAGGAACAAAAAGGAACAACTGAGATCGAGTCACGTGACCCCACGTGACCTCCAATAGTGCTTAGCACTTAGAAAAGAATAGGAAGATAAATCCAAAAGAGGTAGTGCCCAACTTGGGGGCGCCTCACATGTACACACGTGATGGTTATAATATTTAAGTGTTTAACACTTATATGTATAGAACAAGGGAATAAGCCCAAAGAAACAATGCCCAATATTCAGGTGCCTCACGTGCCACACGTGATGGCTCCAAATTTCAGTGTTTAACACTGCTTAAGAGTCTCACATGGGAGCACGTGAGCGCCAAACATTTAGCAGTGTTTAACACTGTGAGAGGCCAACCCCAAATTAGCCAAGTCTCCTGAGGCCAAAAACCTTTTGACCATCAATCAACAGAGTCCTCCTATACTCAGGTCTCCCCAAATCGATCTTAGTTCTAAAGATGACCAATGATCTCTTGACACATGGCATCTTAAACGATGTTCGTTACACCATGATCTCTCCCTTCGATCTGGATTTCGGTTCAAGGGCACATCTCTCCACACCTCTGATATATGTCGTTGTAATTCTTCAATGATGTCAGAGAGGTGGAGGGTCCCGATAACCAACAGCTCTTTGATGCACTCCCAAACCCATGAGCATACCTCAATGGACCGTAATGTCTTTAAACTACCCCATGGACCATAATGTCCTTAAACTAGCTGTGGACCGTAACGTCCTTAAACTAAAACGATAGAGCCCAAATGCTCTTTTGTTGGATCAAAAATGATCCCGAACACCCGTTAAGTAGATCTTAGTCCAACATCGGATTAACATATCCTTAAAAAATATTTAAGTCAATCTTAATCTCAAACAAGGTTAACATTCTTAAATCAGACCAAACCCAAATCTAAGAAAATACGGATCTGGACTAATCCACGCCCTACGGGCGACAACAAAAATTAGTCTCCATATACAATCCACGGGCAACCAAAAATAAAACAAACACACACGACATGAAGTGACCTTCTGGAGCAGGAGAAAGTGGTTACCGCGATGCGGTAACGTAATTAACTGTAGGGGCTTGCGCCTGCAGGGAAGAGCATCCCCACAATAAAAAAAACCCCTCACAACGAGGGGGAATCTAATGAAGTCTGCTACAACGGCCGCATCTGTCTAAATCTTCGATACACTTATGGTAAACAGATTCTGGCACGCCCGGTAGGACCTTTTCCTCTTTCCACTTCACACTTCCTGTGTCGTGTTTGCGGACGGATCGCAGTTTAATATGGTTGCCCCTGGATTCGAGGTACTAAGATTTGGTGTCTTGCTCTATGCAGAAGAGAAGATGACATCGATGGCTTCCAACTGCACCAATTGCAACAATAGCTACCACTCCGTCCTTGTTGGAGGAGTGACTTATGGGCCCCAAGCGGCCTCCATCTTTGCGATGCCAGTGGAGCAGGTGACTCAGGCCACCACTGGATTGTTCTTCGGGACCATGCTCCTGCCAATGAGCTTCAATGCTTCAGTGACATCACATGAGACTCCAAAGAAGTCGGTCTTCGATCGGCTTGCAACTACCACGACCGCTCTCAACGGGTCGTCCAATTCCAACACTTCAGTCTTTAACAGACTGGGCCAAGACTCCAGTGGGCCCGTAAAGAGGCTTGCAATACCTGAAGGATTTATCCCGAAGCGGATAGCCATTCCGGCTTCGATAGACGAAGTCGTCAAAAGGGCTTTTCCTGCTAAGGGATCGGTCTTCGCAAGACTGGCTATTCCAACTCCTGCTACGGATGAGATCGTTACAAGTGCTTCCCCTATTTGAAAGTCAGTCTTCGACAGGTTAGACGTTCCCTCTCAACGGACGTCAGTCTTCGATAGGTTAGCACCAACAACAGCCTCTCATCAAAGCAAGGGGCATGACGAGGTCGCTTCTACAACTGAGGTGATCCCATCCGCAAGACACGCTAGACGTCGCCACTGGCGCCGAGTGAGGAAAGCTGGGGGCAACTCTCCTTCTGGACTTACCCCACCAGCTCCAACGGTGGAAACTGACGCTGCCGTTCCAACTGGGAACAGCTTCGAGCTACTCAGGAGGGTGCTCAAGAACTCTCCAACCGCCATACTGAAGAAGTCTCCTCCGCCTGTCGAAAACACAACACATGTGAAGCCGGAACAACCTCTTCAGCGGTTGTCCTCTAAGATCCACAGAGTTTGGCGGAAAGTCCAAGACTTTGTAATTGACAAAGATTACTCTCGCCGGCTGATTGATGTGAAAATTTCGTGTTTGTAGTTAACCGCAATCAATAACGGTGTCGCGCGTAGCTAGACCGAGATGAGTACGGGTCGTCCTCTGGGAAACGTGGAACCTCTTATTTTTACTTTAGATGTGTTGAGAAAGAGAGGAGAAATAAAGAAATAAGAATGGTTGTAGGATGGTTTCTAGATCTACGTTTAATAAGAATGTAAATATAGATCTAGAATAGTTTAAAGATGTGATTAATTATAATAAGAAGGGCTTGTAGGGTTCGTTAGGATTTAGTAGTTATGGAAGATTAATTAAAAGTTACCCTTTTTATCCATTAATAGATTTAGAACTAGAACGACAGTGATGCGTGTAGATTAGGGTTTCTGGAGGGAAAAGGAATCCCACTCGTAACCCTTATCTCGACACGGAACTCCGTTCATATCTAGCCTTTACCAAAACAATCATTAATCTAATCTCTAATCGCGGTCGGAACTAGCAAGGAATTGCTAGCGCGCCCGATTAGGATGTTAATGATTATTTTGATAAAGTTCCTAAACTTTATAGGACTTAAAAAGGGTTTAATTATTTTCATCGCCCATTAACCTACCCTAATCCTACGAACCCTAACAAGCGGAGAATTACTCGCGCATGTTGGGATAAGAAGATGAAAAGAAAGAGAGGAAGAACATAATGTAAAAAAAAACAATTAAATAAAAAAAACTACCTTTATTAATCAACTCCTTCAAGCTACACTTTTAATCCATAGAAAATGATTACAAAACTTGATTTGCTTCTCGATCTTTCCTAAGGAGGTAGTCGAACAGTCGATGATCAGCCTGGATGCGTGAGCGTCGGGAGCTTCGTGATCTCTTCGGCTTGATAGCTTTTCCAAGATGCCCTCGGTGCCTTTATATAGTGAAAACCCAGAATCTTTTTGTTCAGAAGTTGGTAAAATTCAGCATTTGAAAATCTCCCAAAATCTTGCATCATGAACTCTTTAAACTGCGGCGGATCCGCGGCCCCAGGGTGGGTTTGGCCGCGGATCCGCGCTCATTGGTGTGGATCTCTCTGCCGTTTCTCTTGGGCTCTCTGATGGTAACATTTGGCATTCCTAAACATCTTCAGAATCTGAAAATATTTCCTCGGTTGCTTCCAGACTTAGTCTCCAAGTTTGCTCTTTAATTTGGAAAGTATTCTTCAACAAATTGATTTGTTTGTTAAATTCTTCATAACAACTTGGAAATAATCTGCACAACAACTCATATAAGATTTTAGTAGACTTTGTTCTACTAGGATTAGACCAATAATATTATTTGCATACATTTTCCTACCAAATGATAATTAAATATATTAACATATGGAAAATAATGTTTTTACACATAAACCCTCATATGTATAATATATTATAATAAAGTCCTTTTTTAATATAAAAATGGTAGGAAAAATGTATTACAAATGTGCAGTTTTATCGACTGAACAAATACCCCCAAACTTATCTTTGATCGTCCCGAGCAAATTAGTTTATTTAAGAGGAGAAAAAGAAAGGAGAAAACTAGGCACACTTTCGTAGGCAGACACGATTGCACTGAGCATGTGCAACAAGCCGTTAAACCTCTAGGTGTCCCTAGTAGGAGGAGTGTTGTCTCCTGAGGGTTTTCAGCGGATTACACCCACAAAATCCTATAACAAAAGAGAGATGGTGAAATTTACATATAAAGATAAGAACCATAAAAGAAATACTTTGAAAAGAAGAGTTTCCAACTATACTAGCTTTTCAGTTGTCATGAGCCCTATCTTAATAGTCATGAAAAAATGTTAGAAATCACATCATCCCTCAATAAAACATCGTCTTTATTCTTCATTCCTACCTTTTATCCAAACATTGATCATATAACCCCACGTGTGTGTAAAGAACATCCCTACACTCAGAGAATTCAATTCAAGCTATCATACTCTTGTCCATCTACCTTAGTACCTTTTACTTTGATGAATACTTAGAATTGCTTACACATTTTCATGCGACCGTTAATACTTCTTGAGGTACTAACCGACCGATTACTCATGTGCTTGCAGATTTGGTGATAATATTTTCCTTGTCTTGCACCACCTAAGGCTAAGCAGTGACTCCCAGACCAGTTGGCCTTAGGGCACTAGGTGAAGAGGCACCCTCGCTATATTTTTTTATTGCTACCTTGGCGATACAAAACTAGTGTTCATTTTTTTTTTCTTTTCACCATTTTATATTTTCTTCATCATTTCCTTCATACTATGGCTTTTAGACAAGAGCATTTCAAGGTATCTTCTACTATCCCGAGTTTCAAGACGTGTGTAGGTGCATATTGTAGGGTATCAACATTCAAATGTTTGGCTTCCAGAATAGAAACTATTTTTCAGACTTATTTTTATCCTCAGATTAGTGACTTCCTTCATCTTACTAACCCTTGGGACAACAGCTCATAACTACTTATTACTAGTTCGTATAAGAAAACTTCTAATTTTCTAGGTTTTCTTAAACTATTCCTATCTTTTGGATGTAATGTTTCACTTTCTATTCTTTTGTTATAAATTTTTTTTTTTTTTTTATTATTATTTTTTATTTTAAATGCCCGGTGTCAAAGATAATTCAGTGAATACAAACCTCCCCCCCAAACCTGTTTTCAGCAGTGTCCTCACTGATGTAGCCTTTTGAGAACATGGACCTGTATACTAAGGGAGAGATACAAGGGGTAAAATAATAGTTAAATGATAAATTCCCCCAAACTTATTCTTTGACACGCACAGATATTCAATCAAATCATTTTTCACTCACCTCCAAAAATGTGAAAAAGTTATCAAAATATGGAGGTGAGGCGGAGGAAATTTAGTTTTGATAAAGCGGCTCCTGTAAAAACAGGAGCTCCTCCGCGGGGTCAGCAGAAAAATACGGTTTTAATCTATGCCCATTTACTTTAAAAATCGAACCGTTTTTCAAATTTTCGACTTCAACCGCCCCGTGCGGGTGTACATACCGCACCACAAAAGGTCCTTTCCAACGAGATTTAAGCTTACCCGGATGAAGATGGAGACGTGAATCATAAAGAAGGACTTGTTGCCCCGATGTGAAGGTTTTTCTAGAAAGATTTTTATCGTGAAACACTTTAGTCCTATTCTTTACTATCACTGCATTATCGTAAGCTTCATCGCGGAGTTCGCTTAGCTCATTCAATTGCAGCTTCCGATAGCTGCCTGCATGATCAAGATCAAAATTAAGCTCTTTAATAGCCCACATTGCCTTATGTTCAATCTCGACAGGGAGGTGGCATGCCTTCCCAAACACAAGGCGGTATGGAGACATACCAAGATCGGTCTTATAAGCGGTGCGGAATGCCCAAAGAGCATCCGTCAATTTGGTTGACCAATCTTTACGGTTCTTAGAAACCGTCTTCTCCAAAATCTGTTTGATCTGCCTATTTGAGATCTCAGCCTGCCCGCTTGTTTGGGGATGATAGGGTGTAGAAAGTTTGTGAGTGATTGAATATTTCCGCATCAAGGCCTCGAAAGACCTATTGCAGAAATGCGTCCCGTTGTCGCTAATGATAGCGCGAGGGTGTCCGAATCGTGAAAAGATATTTTCTTTAAGGAACTTAATGACAACTTTGTTGTCATTAGTGCGACACGGTACAGCTTCCACCCACTTCGAGACATAATCAACCGCTAACAAGATATATAAATTCCCAAATGAGTTGGGAAAAGGGCCCATGAAATCAATACCCCAAACATCAAATATTTCCACAACCAGTATAGGTTGGAGCGGCATCTTATTCCTTCGTGAAATCCGACCCAAATGCTGACATCGCGGACAAGTTTTGCAATGTTCAAATGCATCTTTAAATAATGTTGGCCAATAAAAGCCATATTGCAAAACTTTCTCCGCCGTTTTTCGAGGTCCAAAGTGACCGCCGCATGCCTGATCATGACAAAATGATAACACGCTCTTGAATTCATCGTTAGGGACACACCTACGAATGATTTGATCGGAACAATACTTGAATAGATATGGTTCATCCCAGTAAAAATATTTTACTTGGGATAAAAACCGAAGTTTGTCTTGTTTCGACCAATCGCTAGGTATAAGTCCCGTTGCAAGATAGTTCACGATATCCACGAACCACGGTTCGTAGGATACATTCAAGAGCTGTTCGTCGGGAAATGAGTCATTTATCGGCACGGTCACAGTTGGCGAAGAAGTGATGCGTGAAAGATGGTCGGCTACTACGTTTTCACATCCACTCTTGTCTTTGATAACAAGATCAAATTCTTGTAACAATAGGATCCAACGTATTAGCCTGGCCTTTGCATCCTTCTTCGTTAAAAGATGTCGTAGGGCGGAGTGATCAGTGTAAACCACAATAGGCGAGCCAATCAAGTAGGGCCTGAATTTCTCTAATGCAAATACAACTGCCAAGAGTTCTTTCTCGGTAGTTGTGTAATTTATTTGTGCATCATTTAAGGTCCTACTTGCATAGTAAATTACATGTGGCATCTTATCAATATGCTGTCCCAAGACAGCACCAATAGCAAAATCTGATGCGTCACACATAAGCTCGAACGGGTGGTTCCAATCGGGAGATGATAGAACGGGGGCTGTAGTGAGTGATTCTTTAAGTGATTCAAAAGCAGCCTCACAATCCGAATTGAAGTGAAAAGTAGTGTCCTTGGCCAATAGAAGGGTTAAGGGTCTAGCAATTTTGCTAAAGTCCTTAATAAATCTCCTATAAAATCCTGCATGACCAAGGAAGGATCGTATATCTTTGACGCAATTGGGACGAGGGAGGTTTTGAATGACATCTATTTTAGCTCTGTCGACCTCAATGCCTTTATGTGAAATTATATGTCCAAGTACAATACCTTCTTGAACCATAAAATGGCATTTTTCCCAATTCAAAGTCAAGTTCTTATCCTTACAGCGGGTAAGAACAGCGTCAAGATTACGAAGGCAGTCCTCAAAGGAGTCCCCAAAAATGGAGAAATCGTCCATAAAAATTTCTAGAAAATTTTCCACCATATCTGAAAATATCCCCATCATGCACCGCTGAAATGTAGCGGGAGCGTTGCATAACCCAAAGGGCATGCGTCTATAAGCAAAAGTTCCGAAAGGACAAGTAAAAGTGGTTTTATCTTGATCCTTTTCGGCGATGGGGACCTGGTTGTAACCAGAGTATCCGTCCAAGAAACAGTAGTATTCGTGTCCCGCTAATCGTTCCAACATCTGGTCAATAAAAGGTAGAGGGAAGTGATCTTTCCTCGTCGCGGCATTGAGTTTCCTGTAATCAATACATACGCGCCACCCAGTTTGGGTGCGCGTTTGGATTAACTCATTAGCCTCGTTAGTGATGACCGTGATGCCAGACTTTTTAGGGACCACATGAATTGGACTTACCCATTGACTATCAGATATGGGGTAAATTATTCCACTATCAAGACACTTGACGATTTCTTTCTTTACCGCCTCCTTCATAACGGGATTTAACCGTCTTTGTGGGTCTCGGGTTGGTTTGGCTTCATCCATCAGATGTATGTGATGTTCAACAATTAAGGGACTAATCCCTTTGATGTCGGCCATTGTCCAACCAAATGCTTCCCGATTCGATCTCAACACCGCCAAAAGTGCATTCTCTTGCTCTAAGGCTAGAGAAGCGGAAATAATCACTGGCAAAGTCTCATTCTCTCCTAAATATGCATATTTAAGATGAGAAGGTAGCGGTTTGAGATCAAGAATTGGCGGAGAGACAATAGAAGGAGGAGTAACGGAATGATATTCGGACTCCTTAAGAGGTTCAAAACTTGCATAAGATATTGACTCGGAAAGTGCTGCTGACTTTTGCAACGAGTCAACGGGTTCAATCTCAAGGTCGGACTCATTGAACATATCCTCACTGTGAAGTGGTGCAAGATCAAACGATGTCTCATTAGTGTTGTCGAGAACATCAAAGCAAAGTTCCTCATCCATGCAGCTTTCGGGAGCTATCTCGTGGATGGAACAAACATCCAGCAAATGAGCAGAAGGTTCTGATGGCTGACTTCCTAGCTTGTAAATATTAAGCTCAATTGTCATTTTCCCGAAGGATAAGTTCATAGAACCGTTACGACAATTAATCACAGCGTTAGAAGTTGCTAGGAAGGGTCGACCAAGTATCACCGGGATTTGATTGCGTGGGTTTGCCACAGGTTGTGTATCTAAAACAATAAAGTCCACGGGAAATATGAATTCCCCGACTTTAATTAACACATCCTCTAGTTCGCCCCGAGGTTTGGTGATAGATCGATCAGCCATTTGGAGAGTACAATGGGCTGGTTTTAACTCTCCAATTCCTAACTGCTCGTATACTGAATAAGGAAGCAAGTTGACGCTAGCGCCTAGATCGAGTAAACCACGATTTATATTTTTACCCCCAATAGAAATAGAGATTGTAGGACAGCCGGGGTCCTTACGTTTCTTTGGTATTTGTTGGGTAAAAGCTGTGCTAACATTACTCGTCATGAAAACCTTTTTAGGCACTTGAGTTTTTCTCTTCCTAGTGCACAAGTCTTTAAGGATTCTTGCATAAGATGGGACTTGTTGAATAGCATCTAGGAGAGGAATATTCACGCTAACTTGCTTAAACATTTCCACAATCTTCTCCATTTGCGGGTTAGGTCGGTTGGCCCTTAATCGGTTTGGAAATGGAGCACGATCAATAAGTTTTGGGTCCAACGTTTGTGGAGAAGACTGTGGCGACGGATTCGATCCCAAAATTGGAGTGGGAATCGACTTAGATAGATTTGGTGAAATGTTTGAGCCTTGGGGAAAACGGAGAATAGGCTCGGATGAAGGTGGGAGACTAGATGAGTTAGGGGAAGAAGAAGAAGAAGGGGTATCAAATGTGTCACTATCATCAACTTGCTCACCCACTTGGTTGTTCAGCACTCTCCCCGATCTCAACGTAGTGACGGCATTCACATTATGACTTTGTGAATGGCCAGGATTAGGTAGGGGTTGAGATGGGAGTTTCCCTTTTTCTCTTGCACTCATTGCGGCGTTTAACTGTGCGATTTGGTTTTCTATTGATTTAATACTCTCACCATGGGAGGAGGAGTTTTTCGTTAGGGCATCAATAGAAGACCTCATATCAGCCGAATTTTGCATGGATTGTTTCATGAACATATCCAAAGTTTGTGCAAGTGAGTTGTCAATACCGGCCACTTGTGGTGTAGAAATATTGGCCGGATTTTGGAAATTCTGTGACTGAAAGGGGGGCTGATTCTGTGGTTGTGGTTGCTGTGGAGGAGGTCTTTGATAGTTGCTTTGTTGGTTTTGATTCCAAGCAAAGTTAGGATGATTCCTCCATCCTTGATTGTACGTAGAAGAATAAGGGTCGTTTCTAGGTCGCTGCTGAAAAGCAGCATTAGCTTGAAACGAAGCATTCATAGGACATTCTTCCGTTAAGTGTGAAGGATCCGAACAGCAACCACAAACGGTCTTAGGAAGCGTAACCTGATTTAGGGAGAATGATGAAAATTTGTTCTCCATAGCATCGAGTTTCTTCTGCATCGCTGCCATTTCGGCTTTTACTGCGATGGAAACATCGAGTTGGTGAATACCTCCCTTAGTTGAAGGTGGTCTTACGCTTTCCCACTGCAACGTGTGTTCAGCGAGATCTTCCAGATATTTCCATGCTTCACCGTCATCTTTAGACATGAAATTGCATTGACACATTGTTTCAAGCATCTGCTTTGTCGCTGGATTAATGCCCTCATAAATAATCCGACATAAATCCCATCTTTGTATCCCGTGATGGGGGCATTGGACAAGCAGATCTTTGAAACGTTCAAAGCACTTCCAAAATGGTTCATTGGGAAGCTGGGTGAACTGGTTAATCTCGCTCCTAACATGTGCAGTCTTATGATTTGGGTAAAACTTCTTAAGAAATGCTACGACGAATTCATCCCAATTAGCGATAGAGTGTGCGGCAGTATTATAAAGCCATTTTTCTGCCAAGTCGCACAGTGTGAATAGGAGAAGACGTAAGCGCATAGCATCTAAAGTCAATTGTGAAGTACCCATCATTGCGCATACGTTTTCGAATTTGGTGATGAAAACGTACGCGTCTTCCGACTCAAGCCCATGAAATTTGGGCAGCAGATTGATGTAGTGGGGTTTAATTTCGAAATTATCCCCGTTAGGTGGTGGAAGAGATAGACAAGTAGGAAGGGGACCACGAATAGGATAGCATCTCTCTTGGAGAGAGATGCGCGGTGGATTCTGCGCACCTGCGGGTGGCAGCAGCGTGGTGTTATACTCTGATGGAGTGCCGTCCATCTCGGTCGATGTGGTGTGTGGTGGGGGAAAAGAAGATGAAGAAGTACCGACTTCGGCGTCGATAACAGGAACGCGGACAAGACGGGCACTAGGATCCCGTGTCCAGCCGAGCATGCACTAAGCGGGTTTAGTGCAAGTGGCAGCGTGTGTGTGATTTAAAATTGGCTTGTTTTGAAAAAGTGGGACTCAAGACAAATCTCCCTAAAATGCACAAGCAACCCTAGAACTAAGGTTACCTAGGTCAGTCTCTAGACAGCTCCTAACTAAGGCTAGAAATAGACCTCAAACCGCCTCTTCACGGACAAGTACGGCCAGGTAAGTGGGAAGGAACCACCACTACAGTGGGCCTAATTAAAAACCACTAGCCTAGACACCGCAATGTCAGTTAGGATAAACGGCCGATGCCTATACTAGTCTTTTTCCTATTGAGCTCGACAGTCCTTAGAGTCTGGTCTAGATATTTTTTTAAATTAATGAAGGGTTGTGCTATATGCTCGGTTTGTGATTTGTGGGGCTTAGGAAGGGTGATGAAATCCCCACCTAATCTTGATTTGGTCTTTGCCCCTTAAAATCCGTATTAAATATGCAAAACAAACCAAACACAACTTTTTGCAAACAGATTTTTGAGCGGCGCAATTTTGCAAAGAATCCTGCAGAAAATAGATTTTATTGGATTTGAGGAGAGAGAGAAGGAGTTAAGAAAGCTACCAGAGAAGACAGAAGCCCTAATTCCTCCACCCTGCCGCGCTTCCGCCGCCAAAGAGGCCCTTATGCCGCGCTTCCGCCGCGAGGTGGTTGGATCACTTGATGAAAATTTTTCTGTGTCCCTCTGTGCTCCTCTGGATCTCTAAAAAGGTCTCTGTTTCCTGTTTCCCTCAATTCTGTGACTCCAGATCTCCTTGCAAAAATCCACGCACAAATCGTTAAATATGCAATTTGCAGTTTTGTGTTAATAATGATATAACTCGTCAAAGAATTCAACACAAATAGTAAAAATAAAAAATTACGCACGTATCCCCGGCAACGGCGCCATTTGATTGATGTGAAAATTTCGTGTTTGTAGTTAACCGCAATCAATAACGGTGTCGCGCGTAGCTAGACCGAGATGAGTACGGGTCGTCCTCTGGGAAACGTGGAACCTCTTATTTTTACTTTAGATGTGTTGAGAAAGAGAGGAGAAATAAAGAAATAAGAATGGTTGTAGGATGGTTTCTAGATCTACGTTTAATAAGAATGTAAATATAGATCTAGAATAGTTTAAAGATGTGATTAATTATAATAAGAAGGGCTTGTAGGGTTCGTTAGGATTTAGTAGTTATGGAAGATTAATTAAAAGTTACCCTTTTTATCCATTAATAGATTTAGAACTAGAACGACAGTGATGCGTGTAGATTAGGGTTTCTGGAGGGAAAAGGAATCCCACTCGTAACCCTTATCTCGACACGGAACTCCGTTCATATCTAGCCTTTACCAAAACAATCATTAATCTAATCTCTAATCGCGGTCGGAACTAGCAAGGAATTGCTAGCGCGCCCGATTAGGATGTTAATGATTATTTTGATAAAGTTCCTAAACTTTATAGGACTTAAAAAGGGTTTAATTATTTTCATCGCCCATTAACCTACCCTAATCCTACGAACCCTAACAAGCGGAGAATTACTCGCGCATGTTGGGATAAGAAGATGAAAAGAAAGAGAGGAAGAACATAATGTAAAAAAAAACAATTAAATAAAAAAAACTACCTTTATTAATCAACTCCTTCAAGCTACACTTTTAATCCATAGAAAATGATTACAAAACTTGATTTGCTTCTCGATCTTTCCTAAGGAGGTAGTCGAACAGTCGATGATCAGCCTGGATGCGTGAGCGTCGGGAGCTTCGTGATCTCTTCGGCTTGATAGCTTTTCCAAGATGCCCTCGGTGCCTTTATATAGTGAAAACCCAGAATCTTTTTGTTCAGAAGTTGGTAAAATTCAGCATTTGAAAATCTCCCAAAATCTTGCATCATGAACTCTTTAAACTGCGGCGGATCCGCGGCCCCAGGGTGGGTTTGGCCGCGGATCCGCGCTCATTGGTGTGGATCTCTCTGCCGTTTCTCTTGGGCTCTCTGATGGTAACATTTGGCATTCCTAAACATCTTCAGAATCTGAAAATATTTCCTCGGTTGCTTCCAGACTTAGTCTCCAAGTTTGCTCTTTAATTTGGAAAGTATTCTTCAACAAATTGATTTGTTTGTTAAATTCTTCATAACAACTTGGAAATAATCTGCACAACAACTCATATAAGATTTTAGTAGACTTTGTTCTACTAGGATTAGACCAATAATATTATTTGCATACATTTTCCTACCAAATGATAATTAAATATATTAACATATGGAAAATAATGTTTTTACACATAAACCCTCATATGTATAATATATTATAATAAAGTCCTTTTTTAATATAAAAATGGTAGGAAAAATGTATTACAAATGTGCAGTTTTATCGACTGAACACCGGCTGAAGAAGATGAAGGCTCGGCAAGAGGAGGACCATCCAACCGCCATACCACAAAATGTATCATCTGCATGGGTGCCTTCCGCAACGGCCCCCTCAACCACGACCTCCCACAAAAAGAGAAGGCCTGAGAATCTCCCACCATTGACGGCAAATATCAAAGGCAGTGGACCCAAACGCCCCAAGTCTGGGGGCATGGTTGTGCATACTATCTATATGGCATCCGGAAAAGAGGATAGTCGTGCTTCCGTGAGTCATCGACCACTCACACGGTCTGTGATAAAAGCTCAGGAGCAACAACAAAAGCTCTAGGAGATGTTGACAAGGATGGCCGCACATACTGGACAGAAAGAAAGCCCGGAAGTATCGCCGGAACAACGCCAGGAGCAGGAGACCGACACAAAATTCCTATGGAGGGTTCTTTAAAAGAAAGACAAAGAGCCCGCGGAACAAGCGACTAATATAAAACAAATGGCGCTTTTGTTCCAACACATGGTGGGGATGATGATCCAACCAGATCCTCCGGCCGAAGACCCTCCAATAATCATTGAAGACGATAAAGAGGAGACATCAAACCCTCCTCCGGCTTTATCAGCAGCCAGGGAGGAGACGATCTCCAAAGCTATCCTTGATGACTACATAGCTTAGCAAATACAAGCTCATCAAGCGAACGAAGCGGCATGACAAGTCGTCAGAACTGGATGACCTTATCCAGGATGGTACGACCAAATTAAATACCCGCCAGGATATACGATCCCCAAATTCCATGTGTATAAGGGGACGGGCAATCCGCACCAACACATTGCTCAATTCAGAGCTCTATGCGGCAATACTGGAGGCGATGACAAACTATTGCTTCGCCAATTTGTCGGCAGCTTGGCGGAGATGGCATTTGAATGGTACTCCGAGCTCCCAAATAACTCTGTCAAGACATTTACGGAGATGGAACTACTGTTCACACAGCGGTTCGCAAGCGCACCCTAATCACGGCATTAATCAATGCCAGAGTGAAGCCGGGAGAAACCTGGGTTCAGTACGCAATTCGGTAGCGGAACCGATGGTCGAAGTGTGAACAACGCATAGAAGAAGCTCCTGCTGTGGGCATGTTCGTGGGGACCCTTGATCCTTAGGCAACTATATCCCAGTTTATGATGTTCTTCAAGCCGATCACCTTTCAGGCCTTGATCGACAAACTGGCCCAAATGGACCAGATGGGCCATAGGCCGTCCTCTTCAAAGATAGATCTTCAGAATGAAAAAGGGCAAAGGGAAAGCGACCTTCGTCGCCAACGCTCAATAACAATCGAGTGACCCGAAACCGGTTATTCGCTAAAACAGCAGATCGCGAGCCCTCGAATAGAAGTTGATGCGTTCTTTCTCGTTTCCCCGGGATAAAACGAAGAGACTATTTGAACTGGTGGTGCGCAACAGGCTCATCACTCTGCCGGATCTGAGACGCCCACTGCAATTGGGCAACATCAACAATCCCAATTACTGCCCCTACCACCGAATAGTGGGCCACCCAATCAAAGATTGCTACGTCTTTAAAAACTGGGCCGAAGACCAGTACCAGCAGGGCAAGTTCGCACTGTCTGAAAACTGGAAGGAGAACCCGCCGCAGCAGCACGCTCCTAAAAAGGTGGACACGCCGGGGGCATCATGCTCATTAATAGAAGAAGCCCCGTGGGAAGTGGTCCTTTCAGCTAAAACTAAAAGAATGCTGAAGGATCTTCAAGCATGTCCGGCGATTAGGTGGAAAAGCCCGTTGGAGCTTGAAATTATTAACGGAATGCTGAAACAAGCCTAACGCCAAAAGTTAGTAACGATGGACAAAACCTCCAGGCTAAGCCTCCGAAGTCTTCAAAGAAAAAGAAGAAGGCCAAGAAGCCCGTCCAGCTCGACGGCAATCATACGGTTCTGCAGAAATACATCGACGCACTGGAGGAATACAACCAAAAAGTGCGGACCCCAGTCACATTGGAAGAATTCCTCAAGCATATTCTTGAGAACGGAGACAGTGACAGTGATGAAGGAGACGACTCGTCAGAAGAACCCGAGGAGTATGTGGCGATCTGCCATATGATTTCTCACTCGTCAATAAATGGCAAAGAAGCTCCTGACGTAGAGAAACTAGGGGCAGATCCAGAACCAAAACCCATGGAACCGTCAGATGACCTCATCGATAAGCTGCTGAACGAAGCTCTTCAAAATAGCAAAGCTGATCGAGAACGTGAAGCGGCCATTTACGAAAAGGCCAAGCGCCGATGCCAGGCTAAAAAAGCTCCGGTGATGAGAAACCATAAAGTACCTCAACCGGATCAAAGTGCCCTTGCCACCGGCAGGAGCATAATCAAGATAAGGAAGCAGTTCGCCAAAGCTCTGTCAATGGGAATGAAGCTGCTACCTTCCAAAGAAGATACTTCTGGGAATACGTGCCCCGACGAACTGTATGTCCATCCAAAATACTGCTTGTATCATCGGAGGGTCACACACCCTACCGAAGAGTGCAATACTGTCACGACGCAAAGTTTGGATATGACCGACACTTGGATGGTATAATATCTAAAGATATCGACACAATCCGAGTAAGCCAAAAACTAAGATCAAAACCCTTTTTGCGGAATTTTTTTAAGGAAAATTTAGTTTTTATGTAAAAATCTCAGTTTTAAGTATTTATGATTTTAACAGTAACTTCCTATTGAATTAATAATAAAAGCAATTGTAAAGTGTTTAATTTGGTTGCATCCCTAGTCGGGATTAACAATGCCAACAACGGAAAATCAATACACAACTATATACGACATCAAGAAGAATCTCAGACATAAGTAAAAGAAATATCATGTGACACAACTAACGATCTCATCTGTCGAAGTAATATACATACAACCACATATCGTTCTAAGTCATTATATCTGATGGAGATATTCTAGATTCAACATACAATACCAAAAGAGGAGCTAACTACATAGTTAACCCACCTAACAAAAAGATGCGATAAAGCTGATAAATGGATCTGCACTACGACTAACCGTCCACACGACCCCTGCAAGGAACTGTGGCACAACAGGGGTGAGTTGCCAACTCGTGAATAAAACTAATATATAACGACTGATAATGTAAATATGACGAGTTATAACTAACTGCAATAAGAATAAGTATGATGCATGATAGCATGTAAAAGCATGAATTTGTACTACTAATCATATAAATAAAGATTGAAATCTCATCACTTATTTCCAAATCAAGTTCATCTTTCCGTGTCCAACATCGACACAAATCTTCTGTTTCCCTCAGGCATCGTTCCTCGAACGATCCTGCAATCAATATCACCGGTCGTATCATCTAGATATCCGCCGTGTTTCACAATTGTCTCCGGTATCGAGTATCCTCGTTAGGCTCCCCGCCTCAAATGCGGCTTTCCTTCCCCTCGGTCTCGACCGGGTCCACCATGAATCCGACTGCATAGCTCCCCCACTCAGTCCGGATAACGTAAAAAAATCCGCGACCGTATAGCTCCCCCACTCGGCCCGGAATAAAATCAAATCATAAAAACAATATCTCATGGTGGACAATCTCGCATCAATATGAAAATCACTGGATTTACACAATAGTATAGGAAAACTCAAAACCATAAATCATTAACAATATAAATGCTTCTTATATCAACTTCTAACACTTGAATATGAAACATGATGTCATTTATGCAAAGTACTACTATTAATGATGTTTAAGGTATGATAAGAATCATTATTAACAGAATAAATACTAAGTGTGAAAGTGACATGTTAATATCGACAAGATGTAGTGTAACATGTAGATATGTGCAGGTGCGGCATAACTCGTCGATAACGGTGCAGTGTTCTAACAATTTTTAACATGGCGATGTATATATATATATCTATATGAATGCATATGATCAATTTAACATACAAAAGCCTATCTTTTATTTTAACTTAACTATGGGTGTATCACGCCATCCATACAAAATCACCCGGTAGATGTTTAGTCTACTCACCAGAATACGTCGAATCAACTCAGATCACCAATCATTTTCCTTTTCTTGCAACCTCCGAAGTTGCCGTATTCGAATCTAATATTAAAATTAAGTTGTATAAAAAACGGCTAACTCCGGTACGGCAAAACATGAAAACACAAGTGTTAAGTATTAACTATACCACGTACGACTATTCTAAACTATCTAACACTTACACCAACTGAGATTTAACCCCTCGCTGTTCGTAACAGAAAACAGAATCGAATTACGAAATGTCCGTGTCGTGTTTTAAATGTTTTAACCCCATTTCAGATATTAGTTCTCAGATTTCATTTACTGTTAAATTAACTTAAATAAACAATACCAAAATATCCCAACACCTATACAGAGACCTACCCTAAAACCCAAAACACCTAACTCCATTAAAAATCCGGCGACGCCCGATCTGCTCCATTCCTCGCCGGCCAAAATCCGAGCAGGGAGGTTCGTACTCGTAAGGTTTATTCTAGGTCTAGTTTATAAGCTTTAGGCACTGTTTTGTTAAGTTGATTTTCATCTAAACTATAACAGATTAACACAGAGTTATATTTTACATAAAATACGATATTATCGATATTTGATTTCTAAAATTTTACAATTACTGAACTAAAATCTACTGAGTTAAGAATTATACCTACTGAGGATGGTTGAAAGTCTTCTTCCAAGATACCCAAGTCCTTAGCTCCTAGCTTGATGGTGAAAATCCTTAGCCAAGTTCTTCTCTTCACTTTTCTTTTCTTTTATTTTTCTTTGTTGTTCTAAGTTTTCTTTCTTTCCTTTGAATTTTTCTGATTTTTCATTTGGTTTACTGATCTGAACACAAGATATAGGGTAAAGGGAATGAGTGAGGTGTAAGAGGAGGTGTCACCAAACAAGGGTGTGTCATTCTCCTGCAAGGAGGTGGTGTAGCAAGGAGAAAAGGTGGGATTTTCATGCAAGAATGAGGTGGAAATGCAAGATAAATCCTAAGTTGTGGTGACTTGAGGAATTTCTGAGCTAAAACATTACCCAACCCTTTTTACATGTACACCCTCAACATTTCCATGTTTGCACAATTTCCTAGACTTTTACATAAAAACCCTCCACTACATGTGTTATTATATAACACCAATTTTATTAAAATGAAGCTAAATTTCACACTAAAAACCTTGTAATTTACTAATGTTACAAACTAAAATTTCAATTATATTAGTTTCACATACTACTTATGAAGATGTCCTATTTGGTTTTAATAACTTTTTAAATTAACAATTTATTATTTAATTAATTAAATTTATTTATTTTCCCAAATTTTCAAAATGTTACAATCGCCTTCAAGAAGTGGTGGCAGGGATACGTTGCCCACCGACAACACTTCAAGCGGGTAAAGTGCAAAGCCCGTCGGAAGCAGAGAAGCACGGCATACGAGCATGAAGGAACAGCCGGTAACTGTCATATGGTTGATGCCACCCCGACAAGAGCTAAACCTCAAGTTCTTACCTTCGGGAGCGATTCTGACAAAGAAATAGCCCTCGGCCTTCTCTTCAAGGAATCTACCTCTGAAAAAGAAGAGGAAATGAAGAACTGTGAGAATATTCAGCTACGTAACCGTACGTTTCCTGAAAAGAATCTCGAACCTTCAGACAAAGGTTCGGGCAAAAGGGACAAAGGGAAGGAAAGAGTCCCTGAGGAGATTGCCCTCGATGATAGAGTCATTGAAGAACTCACAGCTAAGGACCCGCCCAAGAAGAACAAGGTGGATTACAATGTCCTGGCACATCTGAGGAAGATACCTTCACAATTGAGTATTTTGGATGCCCTTCTCCTGTCTAAAGAAGTACGAGGTTCCCTGATCAAGGCGTTACAAGAGCCCGACCAGTTTCAAGCCTTCCTGGCGGAAGAAAAGATGAAGGACGAGCTGAAAGAAGTCCACACGGCCGATATCACCTTCAGCGATGAAGACCTCCTTCTAGAAACGTGCGAGCACAACCGTCCGCTGTATGTAACCGGGTATTATCACGATATCAAGATAGGGAAGATCCTGGTTGACAACGGGTCCTCAATCAACCTTCTCAATGTAAGGGTGTTGAAGAAGATTTGCATGAGCATGCAGCACCTGGCTCGGGATAAAAGTACCATCTCCGGTTTTGACTCCCAATCATCACAAATGCTCGGCTCTGTAATACTGACATTACGCTTCGGGCTGCTCTTCACTGACATCAAGTTCCATGTTATTGACGCTAAGACTTGCTACAACGCTTTGCTCGGCAGGCCTTGGTTACATGAGTACAACGTCATCCCTTCTACACAACATCAGTGTATGAAGCACTTCAAGGATGGCCTCAAGTACACAGTTACAGGGGAGCTGAACTCATTTTTCGTAAATGAAGTTCGCAAATACAAAGACGCCAAATACTTCTTACTAAACTTCGAAGACGTGGAAAGATGTCGCAAACCGGAGAATAAACAAAAAGCCATCACCACTATCCCGATATTCGGGAGCGATACCGAAGAAGATGAAGAGACGGTCTACTCGGGACAATCCCAAGGCAATATGCCAGGACCATCTACTCCTATGCTGGTCTTTGGCAGTGACTCTGAGGACGAGGCCAACGCAGTATTCTCCATCCGCCCGTCAATATAGACCTTTGTTGGAGCTGACTAGAGTTTACAGATTACCCTGTGTTAGTTATATGTATGCCCTAGAGGCCATTACTGTACATACGTTGTATATTGTAGTGGATGCTTGGACATATATAGGGAGGACTTTCTTGCTCGACATGATAGTATGCTATCCGGTTACACTTTATCTTAACATGTACTCTGATTGTCTCTATGTCACATGTTGATAAAGCCCTTAGGATGAGTACTTGACTACCAGGACTATGATGCAGATCATACTAGTGGGGATATTGTAGTCGCTAAGTACATCCTTCAAATGTTCCTAGTCGTGGGAGTACCGAGACAGGGCATCGATACTCCAGAGTAGACTAGTGTATGCGCTTCTTGACCTATATGATGGGCGATGGATGATCCCATATCCATTGGTGTTTGACATCAGAGAAGGTATACGGGTGCTCAGTGGAGACTGGGTACACTGGACGGACTCGCCGAGAACTCCCAGATGGTATTATACCTCACGTCAGATGGCAGTTCTCTGGTGACACTGGTACATGTTAGTGCTTTGATTTCCATCATACCGCGTCCAAGAGGGCATGCAAAACGGTGGCTTTTAGGTACAGTCCCGAATCATATGGAGGCAATGAGCGATAGGAGGGGTTTCGTCTCTCCCGGTATAGGGAGTTGATGTTGCGCTATGTTCGATTGGCTATAACTGGATATCCCTGGCCAAGGTTGCTGAGATTTACTGGTAAGTGTTATCAATAGTTTCTTGAACTGTTATGGACCTCGTATCGACACAACTTATCAAGCTACTGGGGTCTGACGTTTACCACCCCTAGGCGAGATATGCGACATATCAGACGAAGAGATCGGACTGTACGGGAGTGTTACTGGTTGGATTCACAGGAGAATGTACAGGCTTGCTTGTTGATCTTCTGATTGGTCAATACCTGGGTGACTGTTACATTTAGCTGACCGCTTGCAGCTTGTGGGTGTTTGATATGATCATTACCTACTGCCGGCGTATTGACGATTCTTTAGAGTCCTACACAGAGGTTTCCTGGCTCAGGCAAAACGGAGTAGGAGCACATATATGATATGTGCGGGACCGAGAATAATACGTGTATGCGATACCGTATTAGATTCTCGCGATATGAGATATCGGCCGGGTATATGTGATATAGCCGGGCCATCGGATCAAGTGTTGATTCGATGAACTGCTATAGATTATATTAGTCGGTTATTTATGAAATAGCCGGATTATTGGATCAAGTGTTGATTCGATAATTTAATGTATAATTATATATTTGATATATTAAATTACAATAACTAGTATAAGCTCACTAAAAGATTCTTTTTCTCACTCGGGTAATACATTGATATATATGCGATATATGTTAATTGTATTATTTTATTTTGTTACAAAATATATTATATATGTGATATATAATATTGTAACAAGTTAAGATTACAAATGCAACATATTTTGTGGAGTTTAAACATGGTTAGGGTTTGGATTAGGGTTAAACCTTCTTGAAGCTTCTAGAATCTTTGCTTTTGTTTTTAACTAAAGATATTTTCTAAAGATATTTTGGTTGATATTTGTTAACCCAACCCAACCCTTCACCATGGTTAAGTCTCTATATGGGTTAAGTTATCATACTTAACCCATGGTTGCATTTCTAACCTCACAAGTTTCATTATTCATCACAAATGGTTTTGATTCTTCTTCTTCTTCCTCTTTGATGAAAAGGTTTCTAGCTTTTTCAAAAGCGATGAAAATGAGTGAGATAAAGAAAACAAATGAGAGCTAAATTCCTACTTCATCATCCTCATCTATTCTAGCCACTTAGATTAGGATGTTTGCTTTGCTAATACTTGATTAGTGAAGCAAAACCTTGGGCTTGAGTTTCTTCAAGGTAGATCATCTTTGTTATCGAAGATCGGAAGCAAGCTTGCATCTTTCTCTTCATGGAGTCTCTCTAGAGTCCGGGTACTCGATGATTGCAGCGAAGGGATCTCAACACGGAGCTTTAGAAGTGAAGGAACGAACTACAAAGGTTGTAATCCCTAACTCTTAGAAGTAAAGTTGTTTACTTGCTATTGTTTTCACCTAATCTCTAGTCTAAGATCTTGGTTAGGCTTGTTCGGCATGTATAAATTTCAAATCGGGCATGGTTGATGCCTTATAGACCCTTGTGACAGTGCCTAGTTACCCTACAGTGGTATCAGAGCCAAGCTAGAGCTTTAGGCGAAGTCTAGACAAAGTTTAAAGTCTGATCGAACCCCGAAACGTCGCGATTTACCCCTTCTCTGGAAATTTTTTAAAATGTTGATTTTTTCATATTAAAAATGCTCAGAAAATAAAGCAGGGAATTATAAGGACTGCTGTGAAAAATGAGCCATTAATTCTTTTAAAGCGCCATGGAACCGCGACAAGACTATACCTTGCGTGGCGGTTCCGCGGCCGAACAGTTGAATTAGGGTTAGTGCTTTTTACAGTAACATCCGTATGTACTTCCTGATGCTTCTGGGAATTTTTGATATTACTCAAGTGTTGAGTTTTCTGGAGATCTTTTATATTCGTTGATTCGATCGGAAAGTTTAACTTCGTTTAAGTTTTTCCGGGTAATTTAGAAAGTGTTAAAAAGTTCGAACGGATATCAATAACTCACTTTTTCCCCTGTCGGAAAATTTCCAAGTATTGGATTTTTTCCTTAATTAAAGAACATTCATAGTCGTGCAAGTAACGCGGTGGACCCTCTAGAAGAACACAAACCTTAACTCGATTATGTGACCGTCTGAACCGCTTCTAAACCTTAGGGTTTGGGGCAGTACGGCGTTGCCACATGTGAGGCGTTGGTTTGACCCTTCTACGGCTGGACCATCGGTACTGTGGCATGTGATGGATACTTTTTGAACTCCGCTCAAGTGTTGAGCTATTTGGAAAATCTTGGGTGTTTGTTTATTCGATCGGAAAGTTTAACATTGTCTATTTATCTGGAATGTGATACAATATTTGGAATCCACAAGTAGTTATGAGATAACTAATTTGAATGTTATAAATCTAGCAGTTTAGTCTCAGATGATCGGTTGCCACGGGATTTTGATGCGATCAAAAGTCCGTTGCAATCACTTAGCGTATGCGGATACTCGCCGGGTAAACTTAATAGACAGCCACGCCCCATAGCCCCAACCAAGTGACTGTAGGAGAACCCCGTCGCTAAAAGCATCCGTTTGGGTGCTCGCGGCAGCGGTGTTCCGCCTTAGTGCACTTCGTCGACGGCATCCGGGGGTGCGGCCGTCTACTGAAGTTTGCGACGAGTATTCGATCAGGATGTCGGGAATCTTATTGGATTGCCCGACTAGATATTGAAAAGTGTTTTCGAGATCGAGACTAAAATACGGGGTTTATAATTGTTAGGCATGCGATATCTAAGGAATTCATTAGGTTAGGCATGAGATGTCTAAGGAGGTTGCGGATTCCAATTGTTGTAGTTTTACACTTTCTTTTCTGTGACCGTAAGTGTAATATGTGGTGTATCGCCGGTTTCGTTGCTATACATCAACGACAATCGGGATACGCATACTTGCTTACGTTGATGATATGAGATATTATGTGTTGCTGTGATTTGTTATATTGGATTGTCGCGTTTTGAATAGCCGGGGGTTTTTATGTTAGATGAGGGTTTTTATTTTCATTCATGTAAAATTCATTTGTATGTAATATTCTTTTATTGGGGCACTTCCAGGCTGAGGATGATGTCACCATTGTATATTATTTACTTTTCCGCATTAGGTAGACCCAAGGCGGGGAGCACAAGTAACCGGGTTCTAGGGTTCAGTGGGAGACCATCTCGAGGAGTCGAGACCGGGTCTCCTAACCCTAGAATTGACAGTGTTGCTTGCTGCTCTCGTAGGGGTCTAGGGATGTGGGTTTGGCTATTCATCGCGACCGTGGAATCCGCATTTTATACAGGCTCGCATAAAACACGGAAATCCTAGTATATCCAATATTTCATATGTTATCTTCTGCTGCAATGTTCTGTGATGAGATCATATTACTGCCTGAGACGAATGTTTATATTATATATATGAGATATATGTTATATTGCAGATTTCGTTTCAAATGTGATGCTTGTGAAGCATAATAAAATAGGACTTCATTAATGAGATTAATGAAACTAAAAGAAAGCTAAAGATGTTGTAGAAACTTGTCTCAAAAACTGGTAGCTCTAGTTCTTGTTTTGCATAGCGGTGTTCCTTGTAGAACATCCAGCACCTTATTCGATAAGGAAAGAGCTGAGATCCCTTCACCGGGAGTGACCTCTTTAGCGAAACTAGCAGATGCTACAAAATCGGTTTGTCTTTTGATTGTTTTTATTGTTTTTACTTTGCATAGTGATATTTGTGAAATATCCTGCACCTTATTCGATAAGGAAAGAGCCGAGATCCCTTCACCGGGAGTGACCTCTTTAGCAAAACTAGAAAAGACATCAAAAACATTCCATTCAAAATCACTCGATTCTACAACGATATCAAGTTCATTACGCAAAGGGTTTTCTTAAAAACCTGTCGTAGCCCTTCGTCATTTCAGATAAGTACTACTTAGTATTCCTACTACGTTTGTTGACCTTAGCCAAGGCGTAGTGTGCGGTAGCTAATTAGTGCTTATCTGTATAAGCATATGATGCGATTGAGTTAGGGTAGTCGTGCGACTTTGTTGACCATAGCCAAGGGTCGTGCAGGTGGGTTTAATTCAATCGGGAAATGACGGGTTGAACTTGGCTAGCGCTTATGATTTGTTGACCTTAGCCAAGGTCATAAGTTGCTAGGGGTAAAATATTATTGGGAATTTCAAGTGTTGAAATTTGCAATGAGATTGCATACCTTCTATGAGATAGTTGGATCCCGATACCCGCAGCGAGTAAGAGTTACTCCTGGGAGAGTTTTACACATTACAATTAGCCGATCAAGTAGGTGTCTAGAAAGGTGTTAACGGGGTTACGCCCCTGGGAAAACGAGGTTTATTTTAATTAGGTCCGTGCGAAAGTACGGGGAACCTCCCTCAAAGTACCGGCACTGGCCTGGCTGAAAGATTGGCGAACTTGTAGAGTATAATTAATCCCGGCTAGTCTTTCCTTTTAGGGTTTGAAGGAAGATTTGACTAAAATAGTGGGAGACATCCTGATTAGATATATTAATAACCAATCTAATCTTGCAAGAGCATACGCTGAGTGTTTTCTTCTATCTCTCTCAAGGTAGTGACCATGTCACGCCTTAATCAAGATAATAATACGGATGTATTGACCGAACCCGCTTGTTATACTGCGCTAGGGAACGTTGGTCCCGCTCCAACTTATAATTGTTATAAGACAGAGCAGGAAATAGGGGATTACCAGAATTCCCGTGCCACCCAAAAGAAGAAAGTGCATGCTAATGCATCTTCTTCGGGTGTGTTTCATTACAAAGAACTGTTTATCAGTATCCTCTACGTCCTGGGTATTTGATACCGGATCATGATCCCGCAAATGTAATTTGTTACATGGGCTACAGACAGGTAGAGGACTGAGAACGGGTGATAAGTTTCAAGAGTTGGAAATGATGCAAGTGTTGCAGCCAAGTTTGTTGGCAGTTATCACCCTGTATTATCAGAATACAATGATTCTAAACGAATGTTATTAGATACCGAATATACAACATCATATCAGTCTCTTTATTAGTAAAGAAGGATACAATTTTGTATTGTTGGATAATTTTTTGAACATTTCCTATATCAAGAGTTGATCGGTTCAGGCACGTTATCTAAAAGCATAGACGTTCTAAATCAAACTATAGTTCTTAATATACAGAACACACACAAGAGGAAGAGTTCAGAAATGAACGAATCCTTCTTGAGGCATTGTAGACTAGGTCATATCAATGCGACCCGACTAGCTGAAGTTACATTAAGACGCATATTTAAATTAGTTTGAATTTATATCTTGTGAAACTTGCCGGTCATGTTACAAAGATAAGATGACCATAGCTCTGTTTATTGGAAACAGAGAAAGAGTTAGTGAACTCTTGGGATTGATACATGATGATGTATGTAAGGTCCCTTGTCTATACATGCCAGGACCGGTTCTTTGTACTTCATTATATTCACTGATTATCTCTCAAGATTCAGACATATGTTCCTGTTGAAATACAAGTCCGAAACTTTTGAGATAATCACAGAATATAAGTTAGAAGTAGAGAACCAAAAACGGGTATAAGTATTATGTCCTTTGATGAGATCAAGGAGGAGAATACTTGAGCACGGAATTTCTGGACTATTCTAAAGGAGAATGATATTCTCTCTCAGCATTACTCCTCCGAATACGCCACAGCACGTCAGTGTATCGAGGCGGAGCAATCGCACCCTATATGATATGGTGTGCTTTATGATGAGTACTACTGAGTTGCCTATTTTCTTTTGGGGTTATGCACTTGAGAAGTTGCATACCTATTGAATAAGGTTCCAACCAAATCAGATGCCTACTACTCCATATGTGATATGGTATGGGAAGAGCCCATCTCTTGAGGAAGTTAAGATTTGGGGTTGTCCGGCCTATGTCAAAAGCAAAATCCGGACAAGCTCGAGGCAAGATCAGTTCTGTGGAAGTTTGTTGGATATCCTAAGCATTCGCAAGGGAAAATCTTCTACCACACCGAGGAACAAAAGATGTTTTATTTCTCGGCATACCACTTTTTGAGAAAAAAGGGAATTTCTTGTGAAGAAATTAGTGATCAAAATGGTAGAACTGGAAGGAGTTCCAGCTATACAAATTGCAGCTGATGATTTGGTAAACCCGGAGGATTCAATAGTTTCCAACGGCCTCAGCCTCTCCGCCGATCTAGTAGGGTTCCTCACCCACCTAAGAGATACTTCGGTTTCTCTATGACAGTGGGAGCGAGGATTGCATCAAGAGATGATGACCCAACTATTTTCGAGCAGGCCATCAGGAGTGGGGACTCTGTGAGAATGGCTGGATGCTTAGCGATCTGAGATGGAATCCTTATACACCAACAAAGTATGGACTTTGGTTGCTTTATCTGAAGGGTTAAATCCCCATCAGGAGCAAGTATATCTTGAGAAGATTACTTGGTGTACATGGAAAAGTTAAGACTTTCAAAGCTATGCTTAAGTCCATCCAGATCCTACTTGCCACGGCTACATACCATGACTACGATATCTGGCGGTTGGGTGTCATGACTGCTTTTCTAAATGATGATTTGGAAGAGAGCGTCTATAAGTACACAGCCAGAGGGCTTCGTAGACAGTGGGAGTAGCGGAAACGTGTGCAAGTTGTTTTATGTAATAAATCAGGCATCGCGGAGTTGGAACATCTATTTTGATGTGGTAGTCAAAGAGTTTGACTTCATCAAAATGGTAGATGAACCTTGTATATACAAAAAGGTAGTAGAGAGTATGGTGGTGATCCTCGTAGAGTACGTGGATGACATACTCTTGATAGGGAAGGAGTTTCCTATGCTACTCTCGGTCAATCTCCTCTTATCACAAAGATTCTCCATATAGGATCAAGGTGATACCTCCTAAATCCTGAGTTATGGATCTATGAGATAGATCTAATTGGATGTTAGGATTCTCACTAGTTGTAGTAAGATAGTATCAATCGATCCTGGGGAAAATCACTGGAAAGGTTTCAGGGTGATAAGGACGACTGAATGTCACTCGCAGGCATTGTCTTTACCCTCAGTGGAGGGACGATATGTTGGAAGAGTTCCAAGCTAGATACCGTGACTTACTAGACGATTAAAGGCAAGATACATCGTTACCAAGGATGCTACCAAAGAGGCAGTCTGGATATAATTTAGTTCATGAGATGAACTTTGTTCCTGCCATTGTGTGACAATGGAGTTGTGGCTTATGCCAAGGAACCCCCGTCCCATCTGTGATCCAGATACATTCTTAGGCAGTATCACCTGATCATGGAGATGGTTGATCTCCAGGTAGATCGAGGTTACGAGAGTAGACACAGGGGACAACATCTCGGATCCACTCACAAAGGCCTAATTCCCAGAAGAGACTTTTATGGGATGGTTGAGTATGAAATACGTCAACCACAGCTTATTGTTGGGTATGAGATACTACAATAGATGGCCCTAGTGCAAGTGGGAGATTGTTAGTTATATGTATGCCCTAGAGGCCATTACTGTACATACGTTGTATATTGTAGTGGATGCTTGGATACATATAGGGAGGACTTTCTTGCTCGACATGATAGTATGCTATCCGGTTACACTTTATCTTAACATGTACTCTGATTGTCTCTATGTCACATGTTGATAAAGCCCTTAGGATGAGTACTTGACTACTAGGACTATGATGCAGATTATACTAGTAGGGACAGTGTAGTCGCAAAGTACATCCTTCAAATGTTCCTAGTCGTGGGAGTACCGAGACAGAGCATCGAAACTCCAGAGTAGACTAGCGTATGCGCTTCTTGATCCATATGATGGGCGATGGATGATCCCATATCCATTGGTGTTTGACATCAGAGAAGGTATACGGGTGCTCAGTAGAGACTGGGTACACTGGACGGACTCGCCGAGAACTCCCAGATGGTATTATACCTCACGTCAGATGGCAGTTCTCTGGTGACACTGGTACAGGTTAGTCTGTAGACCCGAGATCGTCATAGAGTCTTGTGTGATTCCCACTGTGCTTTGATTTCCATCATACCACGTCCAAGAGGGCGTGCAAAATGGTGGCTTTTGGGCACAGTCCTGAATCACATGGAGGCAATGAGCGATATGAAGGGTTTCGTCTCTCCCGGTATAGGGAGTTGATGTTGCGCTGTGTTCGATTGGCTATAACTAGAAATCCCTGGCCAGGGTTGCTGAGATTTACTGGTAAATGTTATCAGTAGTTTCTTGAACTGTTATGGACCTTATATCGACACGACTTATCAAGCTACTGGGGTCTGATGTTTACCACCCCAGGCAAGATATGCGACATATCAGACGAAGAGACCGGACTGTACGGGAGTGTTACTGGTTGGATTCACAGGAGAATGTACAGGCTTGCTTGTTGATCTTCTGATCTCTCAATACCTGGGTGGCTGTTACGTTTAGCTGACCGCTTGCAGTTTGTGGGTGTTTGATATGATCATCACCTACTGCCGGCGTATTGACGATTCTTTAGACTCCTACACAGAGGTTTCCTGGCTCAGGCAAAACGGAGTAGGAGCACATATGTGATATGTGCGGGACCGAGAATAATACGTGTATGCGATACCATATTAGATTCTCGCGATATGAGATTTCGGCCGGGTATATGTGATATAGCCAGGTCATCGGATCAAGTGTTGATTCGATGAACTGATACAGATTATATTAGTTGGTTATTTGTGAAATAGCCGGATTATCGGATCAAGTGTTGATTCGATTATTTAATGTATAATTATATATTTGATATATTTAATTACATTAACTAGTATAAGCTCACTAAAAGATTCTTTTTCTCACTCGGGTAATACATTGATATATATGTGATATATGTTAATTGTATTATTTTATTTTGTTACAAAATATATTATATATATGATGTATAATATTGTAACAAGTTAAGGTTACAAATGCAACATATTTTGTGGAGTTTAAACATGGTTAGGGTTTGGATTAGGATTAAACCTTCTTGAAGCTTCTAGAAGTTTTGCTTTTGTTTTTAACTAAAGATATTTTCTAAAGATATTTTGGTTGATATTTGTTAACCCAACCCAACCCTTCACCATGGTTAAGTCTCTACATGGGTTAAGTTATCATACATAACCCATGATTGCATTTCTAACCTCACAAGTTTCATTATTCATCACAAATGGTTTTGATTCTTCTTCTTCTTCCTCTTTGATGAAAAGCTTTCTAGCTTTTTCAAAAGTGATGAAAATGAGTGAGATAAAGAAAACAAATGAGAGCTAAATTCCTACTTCATCCTCCTCATCTATTCTAGCCACTTAGATTAGGGTGTTTGCTTTGCTAATACTTGATTAGTGAAGCAAAAGCTTGGGCTTGAGTTTCTTCAAAGTAGATCATCTTTGTTATCGAAGATCGGAAGCAAGCTTGCATCTTTCTCTTCTTGGAGCTTCTCTAGAGTCCGGGTACTCGATGATTGCAGCGAAGGGACCTCAACATGGAGCTTTAGAAGTGAAGGAACAGACTACAAAGGTTGCAATCCCTAACTCTTAGAAGTAAAGTTGTTTACTTGCTATTGTTTTCACCTAATATCTAGTCTAAGATCTTGGTTAGGGTTGTTCGGCACGTCTAAATTTCAAATCGGGCACGGTTGATGCCTTATAGACCCTTGTGACAGTGCCTAGTAACCCTACACCCTGGTCCCGCAGCGGCATTACAAAAAACTTGATGCACTTGGTACGCACAGCGTGCAAGAGCTGCAGACCTTCTACGATCCTCCTATGCAAAGACGCGAGAATGCGATCCTTTTATACCAATCCACAGAGACTAAAGTGGAGAAAGAAGTATGGCACGGTGCCGAACTTGCGCTTGACAGGCTTCAACCAATCCGTCTGCCCAGGTATTACGCAGAGGGATTGAAAAGGCTATTGAGACCCCAAGATGTACCCTTCAAACAGACTGCTCGATAAGCCCAATTCTATAACAAGATTTGGAATGTTCCCGGGACTCAGCGAAAGATGCCCAATGGAAGAATGGAGACGACTGACCTTGGATACGTTCGGTTCAAGAAATGGGAGTGATTCCATGGTTGCCATGTCATAAATAACTCCGGTGGAGAAGAGAATACATTTCCAGATAGCGTTGATGTTGAACCAGAGCAAGATCCCACTGTACGAATATCAAGTCCGTCATTCGAAGAGCAGATTGAAAAGCTAATAAGAGAAGCAGGTCAAAGGGTTCGGGATGACCACAGCCGCGAAATGGCCATTTACGAAAAAGCCCGAACGCAACGTATTATTCAGCAGGCTACAGAGGATGACGATCCCTTTCACCCCTAACCCGCTGTGCGCTCTCATGGCAAAAAGAAAGCCCAACGCAGAAGCAATGATAAGATCAAGAACGAGGACGGCGTTCAAAGATAGCGAAGCGGATCCAACAAGCCACGCGAGCGAGGGAAAGTCAGCTGGAACCCGTCTTTTATGATCCCTCAAGACAAGATAAGGAAAATATTCAACCTTGTCATGAAGCATCAAATAATGACACTCCCGGAGTCTCGATATCCCGAACAGATAAACGAGGTCCATCATCCGGATTATTGCTCCTACCACCTAGTAGCGGGACATCCTCTTGAAGACTGCTTCACCTTCAAAAATTGGGTTGAAGATTAGTATCAGCAAGGCATGTTTGCTCTATCCGATATTTGTAGGGTAGCCCCGCCACGAAAGCATGAGCCAAGAACAACCTACACTGCGGGAGAAAGTCTAGATCAGCATCGAGCTTGGAAACGAGCTCGTACCTGCCATATGATAACATTCTCATAGGAGGGAGAGCATGAGAATATGGACGACCTCTCCCAATGCTTCGCAAATGAAGATGAGAATGGGCTAATTTCAGAATTTCCATCGGCGCCAAAAGAACTGGAAGATGGAATACACACCACAGCAGACAACCTGAGAAAAATCGACTTGGGGATGGCAAACGAGCCAAGGCCAACGTTCATCAGTGAGCTGCTTTCTGAGAAACAGGTAGCCATGTTAAAGGACGTGCTTATGCAGTATAAAGACTGTTTCGCATGGAACTATACCGAGATGCCGGGATTAGATCCAGAGATAGCTGTGCATAAACTGGCGATATCGCCGGACGTCAAGCCAGTCAAACAGGCGCCAAAAAGAATGCGGCTCGAGCTTGAGATGAGTATCAATGCCAAAGTCAAGAAGCTAATCGACTCCGGCTTCATCCAAGAAGTTCAATATCCTGACTAGATCGCCAATATCATTCCGACAATGAAGAAAAATAGGACAGTACGCATCTGTGTAGATTTTTGGGATTTCAACAAAGCTTGTCCGAAAGATGACTTCCCAGTTCCTGTCACCGAGTTGATGATCGATAACACATCCACTCATGAAGTCTTCTCCTTCATGGATGGATCCTAAGGGTACAACCAAATCAAGATGCATCCTGAAGACCAAAAGCACACTACTTTTCGGACTCCGCTGGGCATATTCTGCTACAAAGTGATGTCATTCGGTCTGAAGAACGCTGGCGTCACCTACCATAGGGCTATGACAAAGATCTTCGATGACCTCGTACATGAGATTGTTGAATGTTATATCGACGACCTCGTGGTGAAAAGAAAATCATACGAGGAACACTGGGAGCATTTGAAAATAGTGTTCCAGCATCTTCGGAAATATAATCTGAAGATGAACCCTCTGAAATGCGCATTTGGAGTTTCCTCAGGCAAATTCCTAGGATTCATCATACAACACCGGGGCATCGAAATAGACCCGTCGAAGATCAAGGCGATTATGGAAATACCTTCGCCAAGAACTCTCAAGCAATTGCGGTCTCTCCAAGGAAAGCTTGCGTATATCCGGCGGTTCATAGCTAACCTCTCCGGCAAATGCCGCCCCTACAGTCATCTAATGAAGAAAGGGATCCCGTTCGTTTGGGATCGTAAATGCCAAAGCGCACTTGACGAAATCAAGCAATATCTGCAGAACCCGCCGGGACTGACCGCACCGGTCAAGGGAAAGCCCCTCATCCTGTACATAACAGCCTTTGAAGGTTCTTTAGGCGCATTATGGGAACATGAGAACGATCAGGGGAAGGAGAGAGCTCTCTATTATTTGAGTCGAGTTCTTCTGGGGGCAGAAAATAACTACTCCCCATCGAAAAGCATTGCCTGGCATTGGTCTTTGCAGTAACAAAGCTCCGACATTACACCTTGGAAAATGAAGTACATCTTATATCAAAGATGGATCCTCTCAAGTATTTGATGTCAAGAGCCATGCTAACAGGAAGGCTTGCCAAATGGGCCCTCCTCTTGATGGAGTTCTCGATAGTATATCGACCCCTTAAAGCAATAAAAGGCCAGGCCATCGCCGATTTTCTCGCTGAGCATCTGATATCTGCCGACTCTCCCTTGAACTGCGAGTTGCCGGACGAACACGCGTTTGATGCAATTGACAGGGAGAAAGAAGGGAATGATACCCGATGGGAACTCTACTTCGATGGAGCTTCCTCTTTGAAGAAGCGAAAGCAAAACAGCCCCATGATTAAAACCGGGGTGGGCCTTATCTTTGTGACTCCATAAGGAGGGATTATGCGTTTTGCCCTTTCCTTAACGGAGCCAAGAGCAAACAATGAAGCTGAATATGAAGTCTTGGTAGCAGGTCTTGAGATTGCTGTCGACATGGGCGTTGAAAACCTCCTCATATATGGAGACTCCCAGCTGGTCGTTAGCCAAGTAAATGGCGACTAGCAGACGTGCAAGCCAGAACTGATCAAGTATGGTGAAAAAGTGCAGCAATTGCTGACGCAAATCCCCTCTTACACCCTGGAAAGCATACCACGTGCAGAAAATAGCAAGGCAGATGCGTTAGCCAAGCTCTCTAAAGAACTTGCCGACGAAAACCTCAATGACGTAAAGATCATTATGCAAAGTTGCCGGATTCTCGCACCAGCAGAAATATCTCCGAAGACGTCTAAAGAAGAGGAAGCAACCGAACAAGAGGCCTTCTAATTGGAGGATGAAGAAAAGGAGAAAGATTGGAGAGAAGTCTTCATAGACTACTTCAAATCCCATCGAACGCTCGAAGATGCGTCGTCAAGACATCAACTCATGAAGCGAGCCCTATCTTTCGCTTTCGTCAATGGTACTCTTTACAAGAGATCATTCGACCGTCTATGGTTGAGATGCCTGGGACCAGAAGAAGCAAAGAGGGTCATTCAAGAAACTCATGACGGACTCTGCGGTTCCCATCAAGCTGGGCCAATGATGAAGCTGTAGATCAAATGATGGGTTACTATTGGCCCACGATGATTCAGGACTGCCTTGAATATGCGAAGCAGTGTCACTCATGCCAAATTCAAGGGGACTTCATCCACCAGCATCCGAATCCGCTACACCCAACATTGGCTAGCTGGCCATTCGAAATGTGGGGAACCGATATAATCGGGCCCATCGAGCCAGCATCATCCAAGGGACATCTGTTCATACTAGCAACAACTGATTACTTCATTAAATGGGCAGAAGCAATACCATTAAGAGAGGCGAAGAAGGAGAACATCCTCCATTTCTTCAAGACACATGTCATCTACCGGTTCGGCACTCCGCGACGGATCATATTGGATAATGGGCCGGCCTACAGAAGCCATAAGATCAGCCGCTTCGCACAGCAGCATAAAATAGATTAGAGATATTCTTCAGTTTATAATCCTCGAGCTAACGCTCTAGCTGAGGCTTTCAATAAGATCTTGACAAAGATCATAAAGAAAACGGTGTTCAGAAATAAAAAGGACTGGCACGAGAGATTGCATGAAGCTCTCTGGGCCTATCGAACTACGTTCAAGACGGCCATGAACACAACGCCATTTGCGTTAGTATTCAGCACGAAAGCGGTACTTCCTTTGGAGATATAGCTACCCTCTCTACGAGTGGTGGTTTGATACGAACCGACGGATGAAGAAAATGCCCATCTTTGGCTTGAGAAGCTCGATGCCCTTGATGAAACCTGTCCCATGGCGCAGCAAAACCTAGAGGCTTACAAAGCGAGGATGACGCGCTCATACGAAAGATTGACTAGGCCAAGAACATTCCGCCATGGCGAACTTGTGCTAGTTGTAAAAAGACCTATGATCCTCAACCGTGTCAAACGGGGGAAATTCGATCCGAACTATGATGGCCCGTACATCATAGACAAGGTCTACCAAGGTGGGGCCTATTTGCTCATGGATATGCATGGCAAAAGACCCTTCCGGCCAATAAGCGGCTGGTTCCTTAAGAAATACTACGCTTGACAAGTTACGGCACAGGTTAGTGATGGATGACGACACTCGTGTCCGCTCGTTATCTCCCTGAGTCCAAACTTTATAAGTAGTATCCAGCGAAACCCTGCCTCTAAATACAATGGACCGAGATGTCCTTAAACTAGCCATGGACCGAGATGTACTTAAACTAACAATGGATTGAGGTATCCTTAAAACTAACATTGGACCGAGATGTTTTTAAACTAACAACGGACCGAGATGTCCCTAAACTAACAACATCACATCAAACACGGCGATAGTGGAGTGCAAGTCCATAAGTCCCAGCGGTGAGGACTGCAACTCAAATCCCACTGGCAAACAAATGGGTCACACGCGGCGAAACTATTCTCGAGATTTTCATCATGCAAAAAAAAGGTACGTCCACAAGCAAAATGGGCATGGATGAAAACTCGAAAGGGCTCCGTGAGTAAAAACAGCAGGACTGCAGACGAGTTCGTGAAAACCCGAAAGGGCACAAACTCGTAAAAAAAATTCATGCACACTCGCGAGGTCCTCTCGACCCTGTGAGGAGAAAACACCTGCATGAGATCATTATGACTTACAAGGGAGCAACACACATAGGGATCCCCACGATTCCTAAGGAGAAATTACACTTACGAGATCCTCACGAATCGTAAGGAGAATTCCTCCTATGAGACCTTCATGGCTCGTAGGATTCAAAATCCTTAAGCTACAGGGATTTGAACCTGTTCTTAAACCATCACACTCCCTAAGTTTCCCTTCAAGCAGTTCAATATTGACCCTTGTATACAATCCACGGGCACAAAATAAACGTTTCCCCCACCGAGTTCCATCAATGGCGCGAAATTTCCCCATTTAGCGAACAACACTTGTAAGTCCTCTCGACTTATAAGGAGAAAAAACTCTTGTAAGATCCTTACGAATTATTAGAGAACACACTTAAGAATCCTCACGGTTCCTAAGGAGAAAACGCACCTACGAGATCCTCACGACTCGTAGAGAGAAACACCTTTATGAGACCCTTACGGCTTATGAAGTCAAAAGCCTTAGTCGATAGGATCCTAACCCTGTTTGCTAAGCCACCTTTGTTCGAATCGACAAAGGCAAACGATGATTCGCTCCTGGCAATATCCCAATTGTAGCGATGCTGATGCCTAAATCGATATCAAATTCCAAGTCCTTTTACGGCAAATGAGGATTCGCTCCTGGCAATATTCCATCCGCAGCGATGCTGATGCTAAGATTGGCATCAGACCTCAAGTTCCATACTCACAGCAAAAAATCAGCGAGCCAAAAATGCATATGAAATAGCTGAAATGTTTGGGCAACTCGCAACAAAAATCAGCGAGTAAAATATATGTATATAAAAATAGCCGAAATGATTGGGCAACTCGCAATAAAAAGCAGCAAGTAAAGAAAAAGAAAAACAGCCGAAATGATTAGGCATCGCGAAAAAATAGCCGAAATGATTGGGCAATCACGACTTTCGTGATATAAAAAGCTGAAATGATAGAGCATCGCAAAAAGAAATAAAAAATGAAGTGAAATTTCTGCCCTGCAGGTGAGATCACATTGACCCCTGTATACAATCCATGGACACAAACGAAAAGGGAACCATATCGTCCCACCAGGCTTCGTCAAAGGGAAGCCAGATCTCGATGGCTACATCTATAGCCTAGAAATCAACCAAGGCGTTCCTTCTCGGTCCAACCAGAAGCATATATGACGTCAGCAAAACAGAGCCATGGCAAAGTCCTCTAGTTCCAAATCTCGACGGTTCATAGACAGCCTAGAGACTACCTCGGAGCCACGACAAAGTCCCCTAGTTTCAAACCTCGACGGTTCATAGACAGCCTAGAGACTACCCCGGAACCATGGCAAAGTCTCTAGTTCCAAGTCTCGACGGCTGCATCTGTTCAGTTGATAAAACTGCACATTTAATATGACATTTTTCCTGCTATTATTATATAATAAAAGGTGTTTATTATAATATATGATACATATGCGGGTTTATCTGTAAAAGTACTATTTTCATATGTTTATATATTATAAATAACATTTTGTAGGAAAAAGTAAGCATATAATATCCATGTAACATTTGGCCCATTTAAATATGCTTACCTTATTAATACCTTTGACCAATTCTTAATGGTTAAGTTAATATCTCAATAAAACAAACTCTACTAATATTGTTTGTTGAGTTATTGTGCAGAATTTTCAGGGCTGAAATCAAGGAAATCAAAGTTGGCAGATCAAATCTACCAAAGATATTCAAGAAACTAATTCTGGTAGAAATGTAGAAAATATCAAAGTCTACATACTCAAAAGATTACCAAGTGTTACAGAAATGAAGCTACAAAAATTAGAGGCCATGATCTCACCAAAAGGGGGTGGATCTGCGGCCGAACCTATCCAATGGCCGTGGTTCCGCCGCGGATTTAAAGAGTTGAGATATGGGATTGTGGTGGTTAGGATCCTAACAACTAGTTTCCATATTAGGAAACTAGGGTTATGGCTCTGTGACTATAAATAAGGACCGAGAGCCTCTTGGAAAAATTATCAAGCCGACGCGATCACGAAGCCCCAGACGCTCACGCATCCAGGCTGATCATCAACTGTTCATCTACCTCCTTAGGAAAGATCGAGAAGCAACTAGTTTGTAATCATTTTCTATGGAATAAAGTGTAGATTGTTCAAGTTGATTAATAAAGGTAGTTATTTTATTTAATTCTTTTGCATTTTACATTATATTTTCCCTCTCTGTCTTTTCATCTTCTTTTCCCAACATGCGCGAGTAATTCTCCGCTTGTTAGGGTTCGTAGGATTAGGGTAGGCTAATGGACGATGAAAATAATTAAATCCTTTTTAAGTCCTATAAAGTTTAGGAACTTTATCAAAAGAATCATTAACATCCTAATCGGGCACGCTAGCAATTCTTTGCTAGTTCCGACCGCGATTAGCGATTAGATTAATGATTGTTTTGATAAAGGCTAGATATGAACGGAGTTCCGTATCGAGATAAGGGTTAAGAGTGGGATTCCTTTTCCCTCCAGAAACCCTAATCTACACGCATCACCGTCGTTCTAGTTCTAAATCTATTAATGGATAAAAAGGGTAACTTTTAATTAATCGTCCATAACTACTAAATCCTAACGAACCCTACAAGCCTTCTTATTATATTATCTACATCTTTAAAATAATCTAGATCTATATTTTACATTCTTGTTTAACGTAGATCTAGAAACCATTCTATAAAATTCTTTATCTCTCATCTCTTTCTCAACACATCTAAAGTAAAAGTAAAAGGTTCCACGTTTCCCAGAGGACGACCCGTACTCATCTCGGTCTAGCTATACGCGACACCGTTATTGATTGCGGTTAACTACTAACACACTCTTTTTCGAATCAATCAAATGGCGCCGTTGCCAGGGATACGTGCGTAATTTTTTATTTCTTACTATTTGTGTTGAATTCTTAGACGATTCATATCATTTTTAAAACAAAACTGTAAATTGCATATTTAACGATTTGTGTGTGAATTTTGCGAGGCAATCTGGAGTCACGGACTTGAGGAAACAAGAGATCTAGGGTTCCAAACTCCTTTGGTATCTTTCTCAACTCTTTCTCTCTCCTCTCAAATCCAATAAAATCTAGTTTCTGCAGGATTCTTTTCAAAATAGCGCCGCTCAAAAATCTTTTTGCAAAAGTTTTGTGATTGGTTTTGTTTTGCATATTTTAATACGGACTTTAAGGGGCAAAGACCAAATCAAGATTAGGTGGGGATTTCATCACCCTTCCTAAGCTCCACAAATCACAAACCGAGCATCTGCATCAACCGTACATTAATTTAAAAAATATCTAGACCAGACTCTAAGGACTGTCGCGCTCATTAAGGACAGAGGAAGGTCGTGGGTAATCTATCGTTTATCCGCATTACTTTTGTAGTGCCTAGGCAAGTGTGTCAAAGGCTAGTGGTTTTTAATTAGGCCCACTACTGTGGTTCTTTCCCACTTACCTGGCACTTACCTGGCTACAAGGGTAGTACGGAGGCGGTAGAGGATTGATCCTGCGGCTTGTCCTTTGGAAGTCTAGGAGCGGTCTAGAGACTGGACCTAGGTGACCTTAGTTCTAGGGTTGCTTGTGCATCTTAGGGTGATTTGTCTTGAGTCCCACTTTTTCAAAACAAGCCAATTTTAAATCACACACACGCTGCCACTTGCACTAAACCCGCTTAGTGCATGCTTGGATGGACACGGGATCCTAGTGCCCGTCTTGTCCGCGTTCCTGCTATCGACGCCGAAGTCGGTACTTCTTCATCTTCTTTTCCCCCACTACACACGATCGAGATGGACGACACTCCATCAAATTATAACACCACGCTGCCACCGCCCGAAGGTGCGCAGAATCCACCGCGCATTTCTCTCCAAGAGAGATGCTATCCTATCCGTGGTCCTCTTCCCACTTGTCTATCTCTTCCACCACCTAACGGGGATAATTTCGAAATTAAACCCCACTACATCAATCTGCTGCCCAAATTTCACGGGCTTGAGTCGGAAGACGCGTACGTTTTCATCACCAAATTCGAAAACGTATGCGCAATGATGGGTACTTCACAATTGACTTTAGATGCTATGCGCTTACGTCTTCTCCCATTCACACTGTGCGACTTGGCAGAAAAATGGCTTTACAATACTGCCGCACACTCTATCACTAATTGGGATGAATTCATCATAGCATTTCTTAAGAAGTTTTACCCAAACCATAAGACTGCCCATATTAGGAGTGAGATCAACCAGTTCACCCAGCTTCCCAATGAACCATTTTGGAAGTGCTTTGAACGTTTCAAATATCTGCTTGTCCAATGCCCCCATCACGGAATACAAAGATGGGATTTATGTCGGATTATATATGAGGGCATTAATCCAGCGACAAAGCAGATGCTTGAAACAATGTGTCAATGCAATTTCATGTCTAAAGATGACGGTGAAGCGTGGAAATATCTGGAAGACCTTGCTGAACACACGTTGCAGTGGGAAAGCGTAAGACCACCTTCAACTAAGGGAGGTATTCACCAGCTCGATATTTCTATCGCAGTGAAAGCCGAAATGGCAGCGATTCAGAAGAAACTCGATGCTATTGAAAACAAGTTCTCAACATTCTCCCTAAATCAGGTCACGCTTCCTAAGACCGTCTGTGGTTGCTGTTCGGATCCTTCACACTTAACGGAAGAATGTCTTATGAATGCATCGTTTCAAGCTAATGCTGCTTTTCAGCAGCGACCTAGAAACGACCCTTATTCTTCCACGTACAATCAAGGATGGAGGAATCATCCTAACTTTGCTTGGAATCAAAACCAACAAAGCAATTATCAAAGACCTCCTCCACAGCAACCACAACCACAGAATCAGCCTCCCTTTCAGTCACAGAATTTCCAAAATCCGGCCAACATTTCTACACCACAAGTGGCCGATACTGACAACTCACTTGCACAAACTTTGGATATGTTCATGAAACAATCCATGCAAATTTCGGCTGAGATGAGGTCTTCTATTGATACCATAACGAAAAACTCTGCCTCCCATGGTGAGAGTATTAAATCAATAGAAAACCAAATCGCACAGTTAAACGCCACGATGAGTGCGAGAGAGAAAGGGAAACTCCCATCTCAACCCATACCTAATCCTGGCCACTCACAAAGTTATAATGTGAGTGCTGTTACCACGTTGAGATCGGGAAAAGTGCTGAATAACCGAGTGGGTGAGCAATGTGATGATAGTGACACCAATGATACCCCAGCTTCTTCTTCTTCTTCCCCTAATTCGTCCAGTCTCCCACCTTCACTCGAGCCTATTCTCCGTTTTCCCCAAGGCTCGAACCCTTCGTCCATTTCGCTAAATCTATCTAAGTCGATTCCCACTCCAGTTTTGGGATCGAATCCGTCCCCACAATCCTCTCCAATGTTGGACCAAACCCTTATTGATAAAGTACCTTATCCAAACAGGTTAAGGGGCAACAGACCAAGTCCACAAATGGAGAAGATTGTGGAAATTTTTAAGCAAGTTAACATAAACATTCCTCTCCTAGATGCTATTCAACAAGTTCCGTCATATGCGAAAATCCTAAAGGACTTATGCACTAGGAAGAGAAAAGTTCAAGTTGTAAGTCTACGCTAGCACCCCGGCCGTCTACAGACGCCAAATGCGGAACAAAAACTTTTAACTGGCGCTATCGTATACTTTAACCCGGATCTGCCATTATTGCTAAACTAACAAACTGTAAAGAGTGTAGAATGGTTATACCGAACGATCCGAGTCCTTCGTTCTTTAACCATCATCCCATGCTCCGTTGCGGCTGCTCTGATCTCGTCGATCTCCGATATCCTCGTCGAGGTGGCACCACATCACCGATTCTTTAAACGGGCTCCCGCCTCTGACTTGAGGCAACTCGATCGCCAAGTTTGCTAAAAGAGACGACCAAGAATGATGTAGAGAATGAGTAGATGACTTTGTCTCACTTCGTCCAAATCCGTGGACGATCGGTTAATGAAGTTGCCGAGGGAATTGGGTGATGGAATGAAATGAACTGTAAAATTCCATGCACCCCAAATACTATCATATCTTTTCAACAAATGAATCAAGTAACCAAAAGAGAGAGGGGAGGGGCCTTTCTTATAAAGAGAAGGAGGAGGGTGAGTGTAGGAGGGAAGTGGTGACCATAAGAGAATAAATATCAAAGCTTCTTACTCAAAATATCCTTAGCTAAACAAAACATCATTAATGCAAATGGTGATTCATTAACCTAGTCACCATTGCATTAATGGCTCCATTAAAGCACTAATGACTCACTAGCCTTATCACCACTTCTAGAAGCTTCTAGAATGATGACTCACCTCAACTGAAGAAAAGATAAATCCGTCTTTAACCGAATGTTAAAAGACGGCTGATAGAAAACTGGAAACTGGCAACTTTCAAAAGTGATCCCGAAACGACTTTCAGGATAACCCCGAAACTGTATAAATATACCCGCATTTGTATTACGACCGAATACAAATGCAACTGAGACAAAGATATTATACCTACTCAATATAATACTCGGATCCGGCTTAAACCAAAGCCGACCAGTATTATCTGCCCGAAAAATAACACGTGCGTAAACGCACGTGCATTTTCCGAACCCTGCCATAAAACCATACGGCCTCTACAACGTTTCGCCCGAACTAGGGAAACTGTCTGTGGGGGACTCTAATGACTCGTCAGTACCCTGGCAGTGGGTTTAACCACAAACCGTCAGCGGCACTAGCAATGCGTAACGGCTGCCCACGGACTGACCTCAAGGGAGGCCGATGAGCACACTCAAGGGAGGCCGATGAGCGAACTCATCCAGAAACCCTACTGAGCCTAACAGTGACAATGTATATACAGTCCGGTCCGTTCGTCTATGAGTATCGCATATCTGCCTAGGGGGCTAGTAACGTCAGACCCCCAATAGCAGTATAAGTCGTGTCGGAGTGAAGCCCAATAATACCCTGAGATACTACTGGAGTACCTACCAGTAAATCTCCTGCCACGGCCGTGGGCTTTGTGTAATGGCTCTCCTAGACACAGCACGATCTCGCCCCCAATACCGGGAGAGACGAATTCCCTGCCGATCCGCTCACGTGCCTCCATATGGCTCGGGACTGTACCCAAAAGCTACCTGTTTGCACGACTCCTTTGAGCCGTGGTAGGGTAGAAATCAAAGCACAGTGGGAACTCACACAAGACAAATGACGACCTCAGGTCGATGAACTAACCTGTACACATGTCACCAGGGAACTGCTATCTGACGATAGATATAATACTAACTAGCAGATTCTCGGCGAGTCCTGTCCGGTGTACTCATAACCCAATGAGCACCTGTATACATCTTAGGTGATCCAACTGACACCAGTGGCTTGTGAGACCGGCCACCGCCCCTCGTCGGGGTCTCGACTGTACACACTAGTCTACTCCGGAGTATCGATGCCCTGTCTCGAAACTCCCACGACTAGGGACCACAATTAAGGATATGCATATAAACTACCCCACTCTCACGTATATGATCGCCATCATACTGTTGGTAGTAAAGCAAGATCCTAAGGGCTCTATCAAAGTGTAACATGCAATCAGTCACCTGAACATGTACACGACTGATAAAGGCAAACCAGATAGCATACTATCATCTCGAGTAAGACTGTTCTACCGGTATAGGTCCTCCGTAATCATTGCAATCACGTACCTGCGATCCAATAATTGACTATGAGGGCACTATCTCCAACATAAGTACCTAAATTTTTTTTCCTTGCGAGTAATGTAAGCACAGCTTTTACACAACAACTACCCAAGAAACGAAAGGACCCCGGAAGTCCTACAATTTCAATTTCTATTGGGGGTAAAAATATCAATCATGCTCTACTCGATCTAGGTGCTAGTGTTAACTTGCTTTCGTATTCTGTTTATGAGCAATTAGGGATCGGAGAGTTAAAACCTGCGCATTGCACTCTTCAGATGGCCGATCGATCTATCACCCAACCTAGGGGTGAGCTAGAGGATGTGTTAATCAAAGTCGGGGAATTCATATTCCCTGTGGACTTTATCGTTATAGATACACAACCTGTAGCAAACCCACACAATCAAATCCCGGTGATACTCGGTCGACCCTTTTTGGCCACTTCCAACGCAGTAATCAATTGTAGAAACGAATCTGTGATCCTATCCTTTGGAAAGAAGTCAATTGAGCTTAACATTTACAAGTTGGGAAGTGAACCCTCCGAACCCTATGCTCATGTGTGTTCTGTCGAATTAATGGATGTCGACAGCAGCGAATTTGATCAACCTCATGATACTGACTCTTTTCATATGTTGTTGTTTGACCCAACCATATATTCTTCCGGGTCAACATCTAACACTGATGAGGAACTTTTTATAGAGTCTGACGATCACCCCATTTTTTCTGATGACATTATTCTTCTGGATATCGACGAAAGCTTTGAGGAAATTTTCGCTGATGAACTCGCATTTTTACAAGACACAGGTGTTGAGATGAATCAACTCCAAGATCAAGAAATTGGACCTCCACCCCTTCTTTTGGACAATCAAGACAATGCGAGTAATCCATCATTACTATCACTGTGTCGTCTCTCCATATTGAGACGCAATCCTTTTCCATTACATCTCTTATCACCTCCCCACTTCTTCTTGTCGAAAGGTGACATGTTCTTCCACCAACCTTGGTGCTTCATCGATAAATTTTTTGAATGGTTGGTGTTGACCTTCGGTCTTTGCAAAGTTTGGCATTGACCAATAACCTTGACCCCCTCGTGTGATTTTAAAAGATTAAAATTGTTTAACTCAAGTTTGGGGGGGTATATTTTGGCTCTTGAACGAAAATGATTTTTACAACATTGTGAGCCAAAAATAAGTTTGGGGAAGGATTTTCACTTTCATATATTCTTGCTCCCATTAATAATTTCCTCCCAAGTCTACAGGTTTTGAGCTTAACGGATGACATCAGTGGGGACACTGCTGTAAACAGGTTTGGGGGAGGTTTGTGCTTATTTACACATCAATTTGCATCATACTTTGCATAAGCATAACATTTTCAAAAAAAAAAATTTTAAAAATTTTCTTTTATAACAAAAGAGTAGAAAGTGAAAAATTACATCCAAAAGATAGGAATAGTTTAAGAAAACCAAGAAAATTAGAAGTTTTCTTAAACGAACTAGTAATAAGTAGTTATGAGCTGTTGTCTCAAGGGTTAGTAAGATGAAGGAAGTCACTAATCTGAGAATAAAAATAAGTCTGAAAAATAATTTCTATTCTGGAAGCCAAACATTTGAATGTTGATACCCTACTATATGCACTTACACACGTCTTGAAACTTGGGATAGTAGAGGATACCTTGAAATGCTCTTGTCTAAAAGCCAAAGTATGAAGGAAATGAAAAAATGAAGAAAATATAAAAATGGTGAAAAGAAAAATGAACACTGGTTTTGTTATCGCCAAGGCAGCAAAAAAAAATATAGCGAGGGTGCCTCTTCACCTAGTGCCCTAAGGCCAACTGGTCTGGGAGTCACTGCTAAGCCTTAGGTGGTGCAAGACGAGGAAAATATTATCACCGAATCAGCAAGCACATGAGTAATCGGTCGGTTAGTACCTCAAGAAGTATTAACGGTCGCATGAAAATGTGTGAGCAAATCTACGTATTCATCAAGTTAAAAAGTACTGAGGTAGATGGACAAGAGTATGATAGCTTGAATTGAATTCTCCGAGTGTAGGGATGTCATTTCACACACATAGGGGTATATGATCAATGTTTGGACGAAAGGTAGGAATGAAGAATAAAGACGATGTTTTATTGAGGGATAATGTGATTTCTAACATCTTTTCATGACTATTAAGATAGGGCTCATGACAACTGAAAAGCTAGTGTAGTTGGAAACTCTTATTTTCAAGGTCTTTCTTTTATGGTTCTTATCTTTATATGTAAATTTCACCATCTCTCTTTTGTTATTGGATTTTGTGGGTGTAATCCGCTGAAAACCCTCAGGAGACAACACTCCTCCTACTAGGGACACCTAGAGGTTTAACGGCTTGTTGCACGTGCTCAGTGCAATCGTGTTTGCCTACGAAAGTGTGCTTAGTTTTCTCCTTTCTTTAAATAAACTAGTTTGCTCGGGACGATCAAAGATAAGTTTGGGGGTATTTGTTTAGTTGATAAAACTGCATATTTAATATGACATTTTTCCTGCTATTATTATATAATAAAAGGTGTTTATTATAACATATGATACATATGCGGGTTTATCTGTAAAAATACTATTTTCATATGTTTATATATTATAAATAACATTTTGTAGCATATAATATCCATGTAACATTTGACCCATTTAAATATGCTTACCTTATTAATACCTTTGACCAATTCTTAATGGTTAAGTTAATATCTCAATAAAACAAACTCTACTAATATTGTTTGTTGAGTTATTGTGCAGAATTTTTAGGGCTGAAATCAAGGAAATCAAAGTTGGCAAATCAAATCTACCAAAGATATTCAAGAAACTAATTCTGGTAGAAATGTAGAAAAGATTTTCAAAGTCCACATACTCAAAAGATTACCAAGTGTTACAGATATGAAGCTACAAAAATTAGAGGCCATGATCTCACCAAAAGAGGGCGGATCCGCGGCCGAACCTATCCAATGGCCGTGGTTCCGCCGCGGATTTAAAGAGTTGAGATATGGGATTATGGTGTTTAGGATCCTAACAACTAGTTTCCATATTAGGAAACTAGGGTTATGGCTCTGTGACTATAAATAAGGACCGAGAGCCTCTTGGAAAAATTATCAAGCTGACGCGATCACGAAGCCCCAGACGCTTACGCATCCAGGCTGATCATCAACTGTTCGTCTACCTCCTTAGGAAAGATCGAGAAGCAAGTAGTTTGTAATCATTTTCTACGGAATAAAGTGTAGATTGTTCAAGTTGATTAATAAAGGTAGTTATTTTATTTAATTCTTTTGCATTTTACATTATTTTTTCCCTCTCTGTCTTTTCATCTTCTTCTCCCAACATGCGCGAGTAATTCTTCGCTTGTTAGGGTTCATAGGATTAGGGTAGGCTAATGGACGATAAAAATAATTAAACCCTTTTTAAGTCCTATAAAGTTTAGGAACTTTATCAAAAGAATCATTAACATCCTAATCGGGCACGCTAGCAATTCTTTGCTAGTTCCGACCGCGATTAGAGATTAGATTAATGATTGTTTTGATAAAGGCTAGATATGAACGGAGTTCCGTGTCGAGATAAGGGTTAAGAGTGTGATTCCTTTTCCCTCCAGAAACCCTAATCTACACGCATCACCGTCGTTCTAGTTCTAAATCTATTAATGGATAAAAAGGGTAACTTTTAATTAATCTGTTAGTTATGTATATGCCCTAGAGGCCATTGTTGTACATATGATGTATATTATAATGGATGCTTGGTTATATATAGAGAAGACTTTCTTGCTCGTCATGATAGTATGCTATTTGGTTTCACTTTATCTTAACATGTTGACTTGTATTGGTTTACTGTTTTACTCTCACATGTTGATAAAGCCCTTAGGATCTGTACTCGACTATTGGGACTATGATGAGATCATACTAGTGGGGCCGCGGTAGTCGATGAGTACATCCTATAACTGTTCCTAGTCGAGGGTATATCGAGACAGGGCATCGATACACCAGAGTAGATTAGCGTATACGCATCTTGACCCATATGATGGGCGATGGATGATCCCATATCCATCGGTGTTTGACATCAGAGATGGTGTACGGGTGCTCAGTGGAGACTGGGTACACTGGACGGACTCGCCGAGAACTCCCAGATGGTGATATACCACACGTCAGATGGCAGTTCTCCGGTGACACTGGTACAGGGTAGTCTGTAGACCCGAGATCGTCATAGAGTCTTGTGTGATTCCCACTGTGCTTTAATTTCCACCTTACCACGTCCAAGAGGGCGTGCAAAACGGTGGCTTTTGGGTACAGTCCCGAATCACATGGAGGCAATGAGCGATAGGAGGGGATTCGTCTCTCCCGGTATAGGGAGTTGATGTTGTGCTGTGTTCGATTGGCTATAACTGGAAGTCCCTGGCCAGGGCTGATATAGAGATTTACTGGTAAGTGTTACTAGTAGTTTCTCGACCCGTTATGAGCCACACATCGACACGACTTATCGGTTACTGGGGTCTGACGTATACCACCCCTAGACTTGATATGCGACATATCAGACGAACAGACCGGACTGTACGGGAGTGTTACTGATCGGATTCACAGGAGAACGCACAGGCTAGCTTGTTGATCTTCTGATCGCTCAATACCTGGGTGGCTGTTACGTTTAGCTGACCGCTTGCAGCTTGTGGGTGTTTGATATGATCATCACCTGCTACCGGCGTATTGACGATTCTTTAGAGTCCTACACAGAGGTTTCTTGGCTCAGGCGAAACGGAGTAGAGGCACATATGTGATATGTGCAGGACCGAGAATAATGCGATATGGGATACCGTATTATATTCTCGCGATATTTAGATATGAACCGGGACATCGGATCAAGTGTTGATTCGATGAATCGGTACATGATATATTAGTCGGTTATATTCGATATAGCCGGATCGTCGGATCAAGTGTTGATTCGATGATTTAATATATAATAATATATATGATATATTATTATATTAACTAATATTGGCTTGCTTTATTATTTCATTTTCTCACTGGATGATACATTGATATATATGCGATATATGTTAAATTGTATTATTTTCTTTTGTTGCAAATATATAATATATATGTGATATATATTATTGTGACATGATATGATTAATTGTTAAACATGTTTAAGGATGATTAATTAAGGTTAGGGTTTGATTAGGGTTAGATGCTTCAAGTTCCTTCTAGAAGCATTTTTTCTTTTGTCATTTGTAAAGATATTTTGGATGACACATTTTTAACTTAACCAAACCCTAACTCTAGTTGTTTCTCTACTTATTCTTAGCCATTCATCCTTGACCATGGTTACAATTCAATCATATAGATTTATTTCTATTCATCACAAAAGAAAAGGATTATCATTATTCTTTTTCTATTCTCATCTTCTTGCTTCTTAAAAAGCTTGCTAGATTTTCTTAAGTGATAAAATAATATGAGAAAATGATATAAAAAGAAAGCAAAATTACTACTCTCTCATCCTCATCTCATCTAGCCCATGGGATTAGAGTGTTCTTCTCTTTTGAGTGAAAAAGCTTGAGCCATAGCAACTTCAAGGTAGATCATCGGAGATTTGGAATACGACAAGCTAGAATGGATCGTTCGAGTCGTGGAGCCTCTCATGAGTCCGGGAGATCGTGGATCGCGGCAAAGGGACTTCTACTCAGAGCTTGTGAAGTGAAGGAGCGGACTACAAAGGTTGTAATCCCTCACACTTAGATAAAAGTTATCATCTTGCATATTAAACCCTAATAATCTAGCAAAGATCCCGGCTTTGGGTTGTTCGGCACGTCTAAAATTTAATCCGGGCATGTTTGATGCCTTATGAACCTTCACAAGAGTGCCTAGGAACCCTACAGTGGTATCAGAGCCTAGCTAGAGCATTAGGCTATGTGTTTACGAAGTTAAAACTCCGATCGAACTCGAAACGACGAAACTTGACCCCTCTCTGGAAATTTTTTAAATTTTGGGATTTTTCTGAATTAAAAATATGTAAAAAAATCAGCAGGGAATTCTAAGAATTACCATGAAACACGTGCCCATAATTCCACCAATTGAGCGCGGAACCGCGACAGGAACATGGTTCTCGCGGCGGTTCCGCGGCTGAATTGTTGGATTAGGACACGTGGATTCATGCTATAGACCGTAGGTACTTGCTGACTATTCTGGGTATTTTTAATCTGTTTCAGGTGTTTAAAATTCTGGGGTTTGTTTTGTAATAGTAGACTCGATCGGAAATTTTAAATTCGTATTTCTTTCCGGATATTTAGAAACTATTAAACTATTTGAACGGATATCATTAACTTACTGTTTCCCGGTACGGCAAATTTTCAAGTGTTCAAATTTATTCGGGTTTAAAACTTTCGGAAAAATTGTACAAGTTAAGCGGTGGACCCTCTAGAAGACAACAAACCTTAACTCGATTATGTGACCGTCTTGAACTGCCTTTTGAACCTTCGGGTTTGGGGCAGTACGGCGTGCCACATGTGAGGCGTTGGCTTGACCCTTCTACGGCTGGATCACCGGTACTGTAACATATTCTGGGATTATTTGAACTCCGCTCAAGTGTTGAGCAGTTTGGGAAATTTTGGGTGTTTGATTATCTGTTCAGAAAGTTTAATAATGTCTATTTATCTGGAATGTGATACAATATGTGGAATTCATAGAGTTAGGCATGAAATGCGGAATATGTGATATTTCGGATTTACGATGTCTAAAGTGATTGTGGATTCCAAATATTGTAGTTTTACACTTTCTTTTCTGTGACCGTAAGTGTAATATGTGATATCGCCGGTTTCGTTGCTATATGTCAACGACAATTGGGATGCGCATATTTACTTACGTTGATGATATGAGATATTATGTGTTGCTGTGATATGTTATATTGGATCGTCGCGATCAGAATAGCCGGGGGTTTTATGTGAGATGAGAGTTTTTATTTTCATTCATGTAAAATTCATTTGTAATGTAATATTCTTTTATTTGGGGCACTTCCAGGTTGCGGTTGCTGTCACCAGTGTATATTATTTACTTTTCCGCATTAGGTAGACCCAAGGTGGGGAGCACAGGTAACCGGGTTCTAGGGTCCAGTGGGAGGCCATCTCGAGGAGTCGAGACCGGGTCTCCTAACCCTAGAATTGGCAGTGTTACTTGCCGCTCTCGTAGGGGTCTTGGGATGTGGGTTTGGCTATTCGTCGCGACCGTGGAATCCGTGTTTTATACAGGCTCGTATTGAAAACACGGACGTCCTAGTATATCCAATATTTCATATATGTTATTCTGCTGCAATGTTCTGTGATGAGATCATATTACTGCCTGAGACGAATGCTTATACTATATATATATGCTGATATATAAATATTACTGCTTTCGTTTCTTCTGTGATGCTTAGGAAGCATAAGCTGATGGGATTTTTATTAATGAGATTAATAAAAGAAAAGAAACCTAAAGATGTTGTAGAATCAAAAACTTTATAAAAAGGGTAGCTACAGTTTTGCTTTGCACAGTGATATATATGATATATCCTGCACCTTATTCGATGAGGAAAGGACCGAGATCCCTTCACCGGGAGTGACTCCTTTAGCGAAACTGGCAGATGCTACAAAACGCGGTTTGTCTTTTGATTGCTTTTAGTGTTTTTCTTTGCACAGCGGTATATATGATATATCCTGCATATTATTCGATGAGGAAAGGGCCGACGATCCCTTCACCGGGAGCGACCCCTTTAGCGAAACTAAGAAAAGCCTCAAAACACTCCTTTTCAAAAACCACTCGATTCTACGACGATATAAAGTTCATTACGCTCAGGGTTTTCTGAAAAACCTGCGTAGCCCTCCGTCATTTCAGATAGATATTATTTAGTATTCGTGCTATGTTTGTTGACTTAGTCAAGGCATAGTGTACGGTAGCTAAGTAGTACTTATCTGCTAAAACATGAGATGTGATTGGATTAGGGTATTCGCACGGCCTTGTTGACTCAGTCAAGGGTCGTACGGGTGGGTTTAATTCAATCAAGAAATGTACGGGTTGAACTTGACTTGCGATTTATGGTTTGTTGACTTAGTCAAGGTCATAGATCGCTAGGGGCAAAATATTATCGGGAATTTCAAGCGTTGAAATTTGCAATGAGATTGCATACCTCCTATGAGATAGTTGGATCCCGATACCCACTGCGAGTAAGTGTTACTCCTGGGAGAGTTTTACACAGGATAATTAGTCATTCAAGTAGGTGTCTAGAAAAGTGTTAACGAGGTTACGCCTCTGGGAAAACGAGGTTTACTTTAATTAGGTCCGTGCGAAAGCACGGGGAACCTCCCTCAAAGTACCGACACTGATCTGGCTGAAAGATTGACGAAGTTGTAAGGTGTAATTAATCCCGGCTAATCTTACCTTTTAGGGTTTTAAGGTAGATTTGATAAAAACAGTGGGAGACATCCTGATTAGATAAGATAATAACCAATCTAATCTTGCAAGAGCATACGCTAAAGTGTTTTCTTCTCTCTCTCTCCAGGTAGCGACCATGTCATGCCATAATCAAGATAATAATATGGATGTATTGACTGAACCTGATTATTGTACTGAGCAAGGGAACGTTAGACCCATTCTTTCTTATAAGAGTTATAAGACTGAACAGGAAACAGGAGAATATCTGGATTCTCACGCCGCCCAAAAGAACATGCATGTTGATGCATCTTCTTCAGGTGTGTTTGTTATTGAGAACTGTTTCTCAGTTCACCCTACGTCCTGGGTATTAGATACCGGATCAGGATCCCACATATGCAAACAGTTGCATGGGCTACGTAAAGGTAGAGAACTGGGGAAAGATGATCATTCCGTTCTAGTAGGGAACGGTGCAAATGTTGCAGCCAAAGCAGTTGGCGAATATCACCTTGTATTGCCGAGTCGTAATACACTGATTCTAAATGAGTGCTATTATATACCGAACATGATGTGCAACATTATATCAGTTTCTTTATTAAGTAAAGAAGGATATAATTTTGTAGTAAAGGATAATGTTATGAACATATTCCTAGATCAAAAGTTGATTGCATCAGGCTCGTTACATAATGGCATATTCATTCTAAATCAGAATACAGTCCTGAATATTCAAAACACACACACGAGGAAAAGTTCAGATATGAACGAATCCTACTTGTGGCATTATAGACTTGGTCATATCAATGCGACACGACTGGCTAAGTTACATAGAGATGGTTATTTGAATTCGTTCGAATTATCATCTTATGATACTTGCCATTCATGTCTCAAAGGAAAAATGACCAAAGCTCCGTTTAGTGGACACGGAGAAAGAGTTACCGAACTCTTAGGACTGGTACATAGTGATGTATGCGGTCCCATGTCTACGCATGCCAGGAACGGTTCTTCCTACTTCATTACATTCACTGACGATCTCTCAAGATTCGGATATGTGTTCCTGATGAAACACAAGTCTGAAGCTTTTGAGAAATTCAGAGAATATAAGCACGAAGTAGAGAACCAAACGGGCAAAAGTATTAAGATTCTTCGATCTGATCGAGGAGGTGAATACTTAAGCGGTGAGTTCCTAGATTATCTAAAAGAGAATGAGATTCTCTCTCAGCTTACTCCTCCTTATACACCACAGCACAACGGTGTATCGGAACGAAGGAATCGGACCCTATTAGATATGGTGCGATCTATGATGAGCGATGCTGAGTTACCTATTTCCTTCTGGGGGTATGCGCTTGAGACAGCCATATACATATTGAATCTAGTTCCGTCTAAATCTGTACCTACCACACCATATGAGATATGGAGTGGGAAGAGACCATATTTTAAACGAGTTAAGATATGGGGTTGTCCGGCCTATGTCAAAAGACAAAATCCGGAAAAACTCGAGGCACGATCAGTCCTTTGCAAATTTGTGGGATATCCAAAGAATTCTCAAGGATATTTTTTCTACCACGCTGAGGAACAAAAAGTATTTGTTTCTCAACATGCCACCTTTTTGGAAAGGGAATTTCTAGCAGAAGAAATTAGTGGCAAAGAGGTAGAGCTGGAAGAGGTTCCAGAAACACAAATTACAACAGATGATTTAGTGGAATCAGAGGATTCAGTAGTACCCGACGAACCCCAGCCTCTCCGCCGATCTAGTAGGATTTCTCGTCCACCTGAGAGATACTACGGTTTTCTCATTGATGGTGGAAGCGAGGATTGCATCATGGATGATGATGAACCGACTAGTTTCGAGCAGGCCATCACGAGTGGTGACTCTGTGAAATGGCTGGATGCAATGCGATCTGAGATGGAATCCATGTACACCAACAAAGTATGGACTTTGGAAAATGCTCCTGAAGGGGTAAAACCCATTGGGAGCAAGTGGATCTTTAAAAAGAAATTTGGTGTAGATGGAAAAGTTGAGACTTTCAAAGCTAGACTTGTAGCAAAGGGTTTTCGTCAACGACCAGGTGTGGATTATGACGAAACCTTTTCTCCAGTGGCTATGCTTAAGTCCATCCGGATCTTACTTGCCATTGCTGCATACCATGACTACGAAATCTGGCAAATGGATGTTAAGACCGCCTTTCTAAACGGTGATTTAGAAGAGTACGTGTACATGACTCAGCCAGAGGGCTTCGTAGATAGTGGGAGCAGCGGAAAGGTGTGCAAGCTGCTTAAATCCATTTATGGGTTGAAGCAAGCATTGCGGAGTTGGAACATCTGTTTTGATGTTGTAGTCAAAGAGTTTGACTTCATCAAAAATATAGATGAACCTTGTATCTATAAGAAGGTAGCAGAGGGTAAGGTTGTCTTTCTCGTATTGTACGTGGATGACATACTTTTGATAGGAAATGATATTCCTATGCTGCAATCAGTCAAGCTCTTCTTATCACAGAGATTCTCAATGAAAGATCTAGGTGATGACTCCTGCATATTGGGAATCATGATCTATAGAGATAGATCTAAACGGATACTGGGATTGTCCCAATCCAGGTACATTGACACCATACTAAAGAGGTTTAGTATGGAAGAATCCAAGCGTGGGAACCAACCCACGATCTCTGGACTCACTCTCTCCAAAGAGATGTCTCCCAAGACTGATTTGGAGAGAGCTCGCATGCAAGGGATATCCTATGCTTTGGCAGTAGGCTCTATCATGTATGCGATGCTATGTACCAGACCCGATGTAGCATACTCACTAAGTGTAGTGAGTCGGTATCAAGCAGATCCAGGAGAGAGTCACTGGACAGCTGTTAAGAACATTCTCAAGTACTTGCGAAGGACTAAGGAGATGTTCTTGGTGTATGGTAACGGAGAACTCCAGGTGGAGTCCTTTACCGATTCCAGCTTCCAAAGTGATAAGGACGACTCTAAGTCGCATTCGGGTTTTGTCTTTACCCTCAATGGAGGGGCGGTATGTTGGAAGAGTTCCAAACAGGATACCGTTGCAGACTCAACGATGGAGGCTGAATACATCGCTGCCAACGATGCTGCCAAAGAGGCTGTCTGGATCAAGAAGTTCATTAGTGAACTTGGTATGGTTCCATCCATTGAGAATCCAATACCTCTGTATTGCGATAACAATGGAGCTGTGGCATTAGCCAAGGAACCCAGGTCCCATCAGAAGTCCAGACATATTCTGAGGCGGTATCACCTGATCAGGGAGATAGTTGATCGCCGGGAGATCGAGGTCAGGAGAGTAGATACGAAGGACAACACTGCGGATCCATTCACGAAGGCTATTCCCCAGATACAGTTTGAGAGATTATTCGGGATGCTAGGTATGAGATACTACAGCAGCTGGCTTTAGTGCAAGTGGGAGATTGTTAGTTATGTATATGCCCTAAAGGCCATTGTTGTACATATGATGTATATTATAATGGATGCTTGGTTATATATAGAGAAGACTTTCTTGCTCGTCATGATAGTATGCTATTTGGTTTCACTTTATCTTAACATGTTGACTTGTATTGGTTTACTGTTTTACTCTCACATGTTGATAAAGCCCTTAGGATCTGTACTCGACTACTGGGACTATGATGAGATCATACTAGTGGGGCCGCGGTAGTCGATGAGTACATCCTATAACTGTTCCTAGTCGAGGGTATATCGAGACAGGGCATCGATACACCAGAGTAGACTAGTGTATATGCATCTTGACCCATATGATGGGCGATGGATGATCCCATATCCATCGGTGTTTGACATCAGAGATGGTGTACGGGTGCTCAGTGGAGACTGGGTACACTGGACGGACTCGCCGAGAACTCCCAGATGGTGATATACCATACGTCAGATGGCAGTTCTCCGGTGACACTGGTACAGGGTAGTCTGTAGACCCGAGATCGTCATAGAGTCTTGTGTGATTCCCACTGTGCTTTGATTTCCACCTTACCACGTCCAAGAGGGCGTGCAAAACGGTGGCTTTTGGGTACAGTCCCGAATCACATGGAGGCAATGAGCGATAGGAGGGGATTCGTCTCTCCCGGTATAGGGAGTTGATGTTGTGCTGTGTTCGATTGGCTATAACTGGAAGTCCCTGGCCAGGGCTGATATAGAGATTTACTGGTAAGTGTTACTAGTAGTTTCTCGACCCGTTATGAGCCACACATCGACACGACTTATCGGTTACTGGGGTCTGACGTATACCACCCCTAGACTTGATATGCGACATATCAGACGAACAGACCGGACTGTACGGGAGTGTTACTGATCGGATTCACAGGAGAACGCACAGGCTAGCTTGTTGATCTTCTGATCGCTCAATACCTGGGTGGCTGTTACGTTTAGCTGACCGCTTGCAGCTTGTGGGTGTTTGATATGATCATCACCTGCTACCGGCGTATTGACGATTCTTTAGAGTCCTACATAGAGGTTTCTTGGCTCAGGCGAAACGGAGTAGAGGCACATATGTGATATGTGCAGGACCGAGAATAATGCGATATGGGATACCGTATTATATTCTCGCGATATTTAGATATGAACCGGGACATCGGATCAAGTGTTGATTCGATGAATCGGTACATGATATATTAGTCGGTTATATTCGATATAGCCGGATCGTCGGATCAAGTGTTGATTCGATGATTTAATATATAATAATATATATGATATATTATTATATTAACTAATATTGGCTTGCTTTATTATTTCATTTTCTCACTGGATGATACATTGATATATATGCGATATATGTTAAATTGTATTATTTTCTTTTGTTGCAAATATATAATATATATGTGATATATATTATTGTGACATGATATGATTAATTTTTAAACATGTTTAAGGATGATTAATTGAGGTTAGGGTTTGATTAGGGTTAGATGCTTCAAGTTCCTTCTAGAAGCATTTTTTCTTTTGTCATTTGTAAAGATATTTTGGATGACACATTTTTAACTTAACCAAACCCTAACTCTAGTTGTTTCTCTACTTATTCTTAGCCATTCATCCTTGACCATGGTTACAATTCAATCATATAGATTTATTTCTATTCATCACAAAAGAAAAGGATTATCATTATTCTTTTTCTATTCTCATCTTCTTGCTTCTTAAAAAGCTTGCTAGATTTTCTTAAGTGATAAAATAATATGAGAAAATGATATAAAAAGAAAGCAAAATTACTACTCTCTCATCCTCATCCTCATCTAGCCCATGGGATTAGAGTGTTCTTCTCTTTTGAGTGAGAAAGCTTGAGCCGTAGCAACTTCAAGGTAGATCATCGGAGATTTGGAATACGACAAGCTAGAATGGATCGTTCGAGTCGTGGAGCCTCTCATGAGTCCGGGAGATCGTGGATCGCGGCAAAGGGACTTCTACTCGGAGCTTGTGAAGTGAAGGAGCGGACTACAAAGGTTGTAATCCCTCACACTTAGATAAAAGTTATCATCTTGCATATTAAACCCTAATAATCTAGCAAAGATCCCGGCTTTGGCTTGTTCGGCACGTCTAAAATTTAATCCGGGCATGTTTGATGCCTTATGAACCTTCATAAGAGTGCCTAGGAACCCTACATAATCGTCCATAACTACTAAATCCTAACGAACCCTACAAGCCTTCTTATTATATTATCTACATCTTTAAAATAATCTAGATCTATATTTTACATTCTTGTTTAACGTAGATCTAGAAACCATTCTTTAAAATTCTTTATCCCTCCTCTCTTTCTCAACACATCTAAAGTAAAAGTAAAAGGTTCCACGTTTCCCAGAGGACGACCCGTACTCATCTCGGTCTAGCTATACGCGACACCGTTATTGATTGCGGTTAACTACAAACACTTTTTCGTACAAATCAGCATCCACAGCCTAGAGATCAACCAACAGCGTTCTTCCTCCCTCCAGCAGGATACAGATGCGACTTCAACAAACGGAGCCATGGCCAAGTTCCCTAGTTCTAAATACCGACGGTTCACAGACAACCTAGAGACAACCTCAACATGCGTCGCAATATTACAGACACAATGTCAACCAACGAAGCTAAGGAGAACCCCTCGCTTCAGGGTCTTTACGGCAACTCAAACGAGACCCGAAAAGACTGTCGGAGATCATCCTGCTCTAGCGCGGAGTGGTCATGACTCATCAGGGCTCCCAAAACGAGCCTAATCTCAAGTAAAAAGTGACATGGAATATCCCTAACGCTTGCTCTTTCGACGGTAAAATTACCTGGAAGATTACTTGAAGACGTCTTGTCCAGCCTCCGAAGGGATCAGTGACATGACAGTCGCGGGGCTACCCGAATAGCAAGATTGCACATCGGGGAATATATCGGCCAACGCGAAGGTGCGACGGGTAAAAAAACTCTAGTGCCACAGACCCTAATGGACTTCTATTAGCAGGAGTTAACTGTGATGTTAGGAAACCCTTGCGAGAACTTATCGATTCGTCTCGACTCGTGAGGAAATTAGTGTCCTTGCGAGAACTTCTCAATTCGTCTCGACTAGTAGGGGAAAGCCTTAGGCAACAGAGATAAGGACCTGTTTCCTAAGCACTGGGGCCCTGCAAGTCGGTCCAAGATGGACTATTGCATACTATTCACGGGCCACACTCTCCAAAGTTGAATATCGACGAGGAGGGAAATAACCACTTACGAGTCCTCTCGACTTGTAAGGGGGAAAAATTCTCTTGTGAGATCCTTACGACTCTCAAGAGAAAACACACACTTTGGAGTTCTCACGACTCCTAGGGAGAAAATACACTTATGTGATCCTCTCGACTCGTAGGGAGAAAAGTCTTTATGAGACTCTCACGGCTCATAAAATTGAAAAGTCTTAGGCGGCAGATTTAAACCTGTTTCCTAAGCCATCACTGCCCTGCAAGGAGATCAAGATAGACTATCTACAAGACGCATTTTCTAAAAGGGACACGCAAGTATGAAATAAAATATGTCTTTTATTCGTGAATCAAAATGAATACAAGATACTCTCATTCAGAAGTAAAAACAAAAAAAAGGGAATATACAAAAAATCTTTAAGCCGGCGGATGGTACAATAACTGAAGGGTTAGGTTAGCACCTTAGTAAGGTTTTGGAAAGCATCAAACATGCTATATTAAAATTTTTGGGGTGCTAAACAAACCAACCAAGTAATCGAACTAGAGAATTAGGGTTTACTTTGCATGTAAACAACTTTACATCTAAGAGAGAGGGATTACAACCTTTGTAGTCCATTTTTTCGCTTCATAAGCTCCGAGTAGTAGTCCCTTCACCGCGATCCATGAACTCCCGGACTCTAGAGAGGTTCTACAAGTCGAATGATCCATGCTTTCTTGAAGACTTCGAAATCCAAGATGATCTACTTCGAGGAAACACGAACTCAAGCTATGACTTCACTAATTATGAATTAGTGAAGCTAACACACTAATCTATATGGATAGTATAGAAGAGGATGATGAAGTAGGAATTTTGCTCACTTTATTATTTAATTTCTCACTATTTTCTTCTTGATCTCAAAAGCTAGAAAGCAAAATGAGAATGAGGAAGAAAAAGAAGAATGAATGAGAGTGAGGTTAGAAAATGCAACCATGGGTCAAGTATATCATCCATAACCATTATAGAGAGTTAACCATGGCTATTTGTCATGGTTGGGTTAGAAATATCTAGGGCAAAACAAAAAGGGTGGACTTGGTCAATGGTAATCTATAAGCTTCTTGAAGCTTCATCCATGACTTATTTCCACAATTTGAATTACTTAGATATTTAAACCTAAACATTACATATAGCATGGTATAATTCTCATACATACATGTTGCATGTATAACCTAGCATGCTACAATATTATATATCACATATATAATATTTATGTAACAAAAGAAAACAATACAATAAACATATATCACATATATGTTAAATGTATCATAAGTGAGAATAATAAATACTTAAGTGAGCATATAATATATATATATATATATATATATATATATCATTTTATCGAATCAACATTTGATCCAATAACCCGGATATATCACATATAACCAGCCGATATCATATATCGCGAGAATAGAATACGGTATCACATATCGTATTAATCTCGGTCCCCGCACATATCATATATGTGCTCATACTCCGTTTAACCTGAGCCAGGAAACCTCTGTGTAGGACTCTAATGACTCGTCAATATGCCGGCAGTAGGTGATGATCATATCAAACACCTACAAGCTGCAAGCGGTCAGCTAAAAGTAACAGCCACCGGGTATTGAGCGACCAGAAGATCAACAAGCAAGCCTATACATACTCCTGCGAATCCAGTCAGTAATACTACCATACAGTCCGGTCTCTTCGTCTGATATGTTGCATATCTAGTTTAGGGGTGGTAAACGTCAGACCCCAGTAACCGATAAGTCGTGTCGATGTGAGGCTCATAACGGGTCGAGAAACTACTGATAACTCTTACCAGTAAATCTCCATATCATCCCTGGCCAGGGACTTCCAGTTATAGCCAATCGAACACAGCGCAACATCAACTCCCAATACCGGGAGAGACGAAACCCCTCCTATCTCTCATTGCCTCCATGTGATTCGGGACTGTACCCAAAAGCCACCGTTTTGCATGCACTCTTGGACGTGGTAAGGTGGAAATCAAAGCACAGTGGGAATCACACAAGACTCTATGACGATCTCGGGTCTACAGACTAACCTGTACCAGTATCACCGGAGAACTGCAACCTGACGATAGGTATAATACCATCTAGGAGTTCTCGGCGAGTCCGTTCAGTGTACCCAGTCTCCACTGAGCACCCGTATACCATCTTTGATGTCACACACCAATGGATGTGGGATCATCCATTGCCCATCATATGGGTCAAGATGCGTATACGCTAGTCTACTCTGGAGTATCGATGCCCTATCTCGATACACCCTCGACTAGGAACAGTTATAGGATGTACTCGTGGACTACCATGGCCCCACTAGTATGATCTCATCATAGTCTTAGTAGTCGAATACAGATCCTAAGGGCTTTATCAACATGTGAGAGTAAGACAGTAAACTAATACAAGTCAACATGTTTAGACAAAGTGAAACCAGATAGCATACTATCATATCGAGCAAGAAAGTGCTCTCTCTATATATCCAAGCATCCATTATAATATACATCATATGTACAACAATGGCCTCTAGGGCATATGCATAACTAACAATAAGTTCGTTAATTCATCATTCTTCCGCTGAGCCTCGGCTTCAAGCTTTGTTATTTCCACAAGACGGGTCTCCGCCTGAGACTGTTGAGCCTGATACGAAGTGAACCTACTCTCAAGCTCCTTTTTAGTAATTTTATGAGCTTCAACCATCTCGCGGGTAAAGATAACGGCTTTATCAAGAGCTACCACCTCTGTAATAGCTTCTTGAAGCACCTGCTAAATTTCGTACGCACGGGTGGTCTTAGTAGTGAGTTGAGCTTAGAGTTCCCCTAAAGCATTTGAAGTTAGCTCCCTCTCCGAAAATTTCCGGTTGAGCCTTTTCTCGTAAGACTGTAGATTAGCGGTGCACTGCTCAATCCACCCCCACAGGCTCATCTTTGCAGTCAGGGGCTCGGAAGGAAGGCTTATACACTCAAGATTATGTAAGCAAGCCTCCACCCGGCGACAATACTCAACCCAAACATGCACCAATGTTTCATCATGATAAGTGGCAAGGAAAGGCAAAGAAGTATTGGCTTCGGTAGCAAATTCTTTGGCCGTAACAGAACTACCAGCACGAAGATCTTCAATGAGGGCCGACAAGGAGTGAATGCTTTGTCTCGCCATCCTTTCAGACGCACGTCGGGCATATGGGCCTGGTGGCATAAAGATTCGGGACTCTAACGGAGCCAGAGCTGGCAAAGCTGTCAGAGTTTATGAATAGTCAGCGAGATTGGCAAACATGGAATAAACAAAACAATACCAAGGATAAAGCTTTACTTACCCACAGTTATGCAAGGGGGGTTTGAAAGATCCCCAGGCCCATCAAGGATCTCCACTTCGTCATCAGCTTCCAGAACTGCAAAAGGCATATTAGCATCGTTGTAAAAAGAGTGATAATAAAGCAAAAGAAGTCAAAAAACACTGACCTTGCCCGGAAGAAAGGACGATGCTTTGCGGGGATATCATCTGTAGGGCAGCTATATCAAGTAGGCGCTGGAAGGACTTTCTGAGAGATAAGTCCACTATAGAGCCGCCAATTCCCGCAGTTCTGAAGGAAAGAAGAGTTCAGATATAGTACGCATGGAGATGGGTTCGTCTTGAACAATAGACTCAGAATCCAGCAGGAGGTCAAGCAAGCCAGCAACTGTTTTCTTCCTCCTTTTCGAGCTGGAGCTAATACTGGAAGAGGATCGCTTCCTTTCCCTCGGCGCTTTGGTGCGACGTTGGTCAACCTCGCTTCCGGTATCCTCTTTTGGCGATACCACCGCTGATGACACCGCCACTGATGGCTATGCCGTTGGCGCTTCATCGGAGGCCTTTGCTTGAGCTCTAGTGCGCACTGGCATCCCAGCAGTGCGAGGGGTCAATTATGTTTCTGCGTCTTTCGGGATAAGAACCACGCCGTCATCCCTCAATGGAGGGCGAACCATTTTCCGCGGCCGCAACGGAATACCAGTGGCTTAGGCCAGAGCTGACAATCGACACTCAAAGAGTACCCGCCTCTCCTCGACGATGACGGGACCGACTAGATGGCGATACCAACCCGTGAAGGACCCCACACACCTTGGAATATAGTTAGCCTCGGGGATCACGAAACGGGAGCCGGTGTTCAGCCGCATAAAGTGATGGGTGTCGTCACGCGTGACTTCCAGAGACGCAGTAAGTTCAACCAAGAACGCCTCGAAAGGGACACCCTGGTTATAGCCCAATTGCTGGGCGAAGTGATGCAGATTGTACCGCATAAAAAAGGCCGCGTTATTCTGCCGGAACACCAGGTAGCCCAGCCTAATCAAGTACAGGTGCATGATCGCCTTAGGTTTTAAAGACGGTGCTCTACCTTTAGACAAGTCAAACAGCTGCTGGATAGGCCCCGCGGGAGCAGAGAGGAATCGGTCGATAAAAACCATCCCGCCCTCGTTGGAGTATGGATTAAGTAGCACACGGAGGGCTCTTAGCTGGGTAGGGTCGAAAGCAGAAGCATCCACCAACCTCATGACCCGTGGGAAGGTATAGGAGTTATAGAAATCCGGCCTCCGATGCACTGTGAACGCTCCCAATACATGCATCTCGATCCACGACGTGAAGTAGTAGAGGGAGGAATTCACGACGTTTGTACTTGGGGTTGAAGTGTTGGCCACAACACTTAATCCATGATAAAGATGCGACAGTCCCGCGATGCTAATGGCCAACCGTGCCCTTTCGGCTATGCGATGAGCGGGGTAGAAGACAGAGGCTCTCATGAAGCGTCGATGCGCCGGCATGGCGAACCAACTGAGCCAAAGACTGATGAAGCCGACGAAGAAGGTCTCTTCGTTCATGCCAGGGGACGCAATTGAATCGAAAGGCACGGCCGACGAGGCCGGAATGTAAAACTGCGGCAAATCCTCTTCTTTGGCCGACAGCTTATTCAGCCCAAACACAAAAGGGCCGTTAATGTTCGCAAATTTTGGAACTTCTTTTGATAAGACATTTTCACGGAGAAAACATGCGATGAAGCTCTTAAAGGTGACGCCCTGTTCTTCTGACTCCGCGAACAGCTTCTTGAAAATACCCAGAGTCTTGATTAGACTGGGGTACTTATGACGGACGACGTTTTCCATCGTCAAGCCGTCAAGCATAGAAGGCACGACCGTGAATACATACTCATCGGGAGGCAGCAACTCTTTATAGTGCTCTGTTCATATCAGAATTTTGCATTATTATATTCCCCATTCTTAATCATATTACAAATAAATAGGTGCTTTTGATCCATGTCTGCTAAATAGTTGCAAGATACAGGTTCTCAGAACAATACAGTGAAATTCATGAAAATACGTTACAAAAGCGAGACTACGACCAACAATAGATGAATCCATATGATGCCGCCTACCAGTTCAAGGAACAAAAGAAGATCAGTAAACGGTTCCATGCACAAGACAGTTCAAGGGCAGCACTAGATTAAAGACTTCAACGCGAAGCTCACGACAAAAAGTCCACAACATTATGCACTATAGAAATCTGGAAGAAAATAGAAGATATTCTTTGGAACCAAGTGAAGAAGACAGAAGTAAAAAGCAACATGAAGCAACCCTAGAAATTTGAGCCCACGAGCCCACCAAATGGCCGCGGATCCACGGCCAAACAGGCTATTCTGCCGCGGTTTCGTGGTCGTGCAGTGCACGTGTCGGTGCAAAGTGTCGGTGGTGTCGGTGTTTTGACCCGGCTTTCTTAGGATAGTCTTGTAATTTCAGATACGGATCAGATGTAAAACCTAGGGTTTTTCCTATCTATAAATAAGAGGGCTCAAAGCCAAATAAGGTGTGCCTCTTTTGGGTGCCTCTTTCGAGATGCCTCTTTTTATTTTCTAGATTAAATTTTAATTTCCTTGTAATCGTCAAGAGGTCATCAATAAAGGTATCTTTTTATCTCGCATTCTTTTTATCCGAATTTTATTTTTCTGCAATTTTTTATCTGTCTTTATTTATCTGCAAGTTAATTAGGTTATTAAAAGAAAATTATAAAAATGAATTTCATCGTAACATCCCTAATGAGTGAGTAATTCCTCACTTGTTGGGGTTAGGATAGGGAAGGTTTGAGAGAAGGAAATCTCTCTCCCTCCTTTCTTTGCCCAAATAGTTTTATTTAAAGGAATCTCTTTAAATCAACCACACACCGCTCACTACGGTACCCTATCCTACAAGATAGTGGTCATTCCCTAGTTAGACTGATTGTGGTTGAATTAACTGGAGGTTAAGGCTAAGAGCCAAGAACGGACGGACAAGGACCAAAGGGAAGAAACTTAGTTTCTTCCCAGTCGTGCTAATCCCCGTTATTGCCGATTACCCTAACACCTATATTCACAACTAGGGCATTGATAGAAGCGAGAAGAATCCCTATCTCGAACTAACCTAATCCTAACCCTAGCAAGCTTTTTATCAATTTTTATCTCATTCTTAGATCGTAAAACAAAACCCGACTTGATCGGATTAACTCGTTAGAACATAAAGAAAAGAAATCTATCTCCCTGTGGACCGACCCGTACTCAACCGGCTAGCTACCAAGCGACACCGTTATTGATTGCGGAATATTCTTAACTTTGATTTTAAAACGCACGTACGCAAAATCCCATACAATCAAATGGCGCCGTTGCGGGGGAGACGGTAGTCTCTTTCTTTGTGTAATTTCAGGTTAAAAAAATTTAAAAATTAAAAATTATAAAAATTGAAAAATTTTAAAACAAAAAAAATTTAGAAAAAATAAAAAAAAATTCATCTTGTTCTTTTTGAGAGGCATTGTGTGAATTGCGCAGGAAAAGAAAATTGACTGATTCAGATCTGGAAAAAGCCAGTGAACAAATCAACAAACAGAAGATCTGAACAGACAGAGAAGAATCATAACAACAAACAGAAAATTTTTGGAGATCCAAACTAACAGAACTATCGCGGAACAGCGGCGGATATATGCAGTTGACCGCGGAACCGCGGTCAACCTGTGACGTCAGCATCCCAAAATTCTCTGTAAGTATTTTTGTCCTCTTCTACCCTCTGAACTCCACTGAAAAATTTTCCTGCAGGCTTCTTTGTGCAAAATTCTTCTCCCTCTCCAATAAATTGTTTTTGTACAGGATTCTTTGCGCTGCCGGTTGAAAAAAATTTTGCAAGTGTTTTTGGTGTGTTAATTGCTTTGCATAATTAATACGGACTTTTAAGGGGCTATAACACCAATCCAGATTGGGTGGGAATTTCATTACCCTTCCTAAGACCCCAAAAATTACTAAAAAGTATATGCATCACCCTTGAGTTAATTAAAAAAATATTTAGACCCAGCCAACTAAGGACTGTCGTGCTCAATAGGACAGAGGAAGGTTGTGGGCATTCAACCGTTTATCTAAACCTGACATTGTGGTGCCTAGACTAGACAGGTGAGAAAGATAATTTTAGAAGGCCCGTCTTACGGTGATTCATGAGCGGATCCCACCTTTCTTCTTTTGTGCTTACCTGGCCACAATTGGCGGTGAAGAGGTGAATTGAGGGATATCTCACAACTTGTCGCTTTGGAACAGTTAGGAGCAGTCTAGTTGACTTAGGAGACCCTAACTCTAGGCTTGATTGTGCATGCTTAAATTGTAATTGTGCCGTAGTTCCGTACAAATTTTTGCAAAACTCTTTCTAAAAAAAAACTTTCAATAATTTCAAAACTCCAAAAACAAACAATTTTTTTAAATAAAAAAATTTTAAAAAATAAAAATATAAAAAAATCATCACATTCTTTTTCTTCTCCTTTCTCACATCATGGGTACCCCACCTCGCAAAACTCTTGCCGAACTTTGGTACCCTCAACCAGACATTACTTTTTACGTACATTGTTTTGGTAGAATTTCGGACGACCCTCCATGCCCAAAATTTCTTTGAAAGATCGAATAGACGCGTCTAGCAGAAACTGTTGGACTCCGCAATCCATTTTGTATCAACCGTTTCAACCTTCACCACCTTCTTACGTTGATACCCCTTTTGAGAGTCCGGTGGTAACTCCGAAACCCATGTCTATTGCTGAACATATTGAACAATCTCGTAGCCGATCTTTCACTCCTTTCAACACTTTCAGTTCTTGGGATCAACAATTCCATTTACCTTTTTATCCAAATGTTGATCCTAATACCGTCTAACCATTCAATTCCTATCCATCTTACCCAATTGTTGCACATTCCCTAGACATTGCTTCTACACAACCATTTGGGAGTTTCCAATATCCAAATAACTTTGAATCTTTTACTGAAATCCCTTCACAACCTATGTCTAGTCTGGAACAGTCATTGAAAGATTTTATGGTAGCATCAAGACAACAGATTAAGAATGAACGCATCCATGGCCGCCCTTATACAACCTAGTGATCCGGTAGCTAGTTTCCAACTAGCTCTAAATTTTCCAATGTATGATGAGGCGGTTGGACATAGTGAGAATTTGAGTGGTGAGAGTGAGCTGTACACACTTCCAAATCAAACCTATCCATCCCTAATTGAATCCCATAAATCCGATTTTGAATGTCTATCAAGTGTTCCAAATGATTCACCAGTTGAAGATAAAACATCTAATGAGTTGTGCGACTTTGTAGTGTTTGATTTACCTGATTGTGAAAGGTCCCTTTCGAGTGAATCCACACCTAATCCTTTTGAACTCTACACCTCCACTCTAGAACCTGAATTAATTGATATCCATGCTTTTGATGAGGTGACTGAGAAATTTAATTTTCACTTGAACGAGGATATTGACGCTGGGAATATTTTGGATGATGAACCCACAAATTTGGATGAGTTTTTCTTTCCAATTCATCATCCCGAGACATTAAATGTTTCTCCTGAACTTCATATGCATCTTGAATTTGATGAGAATTGCATGGATAAGCTAAATTTTGAAGAGAGTACTGAGGATAGTATTAAGGATGAACCAGCTTTGTTTGATGAGTCGGATTTTCCAATTCATCCTCCTGAAACTCTAACTGTTACACTTCCTAATCAATCCCCTTCATCTTTTCTGTCGTTCCGACCGCGCAAGAAACCATATCCCTTTCATTTTCAATGTCTGCTTCACCAAGTTCGACGTGCCTATATTTTCTCACGAATCTTGAGGGATTTGACCTCATTTCTCAGTGGGTTGATAGATTAGCACAATCGTTTTTTACACATCGGTCATTACAAATTGTTCTAGTTTATACACTCCATCTCTACCCTCAAATTCGTATTCAACTTCTTTCTCCCACTTTCTCAGGTTCTTCTATTCTTCCTATAATTTCAGTGAGTGTTGATGAATCACAATCCGATAATTCAAGTTTGACCATTCCAGAAAGCCAACTTGATTTGGATGCTTTTGAAAATGAGGTAGATGAGTTTTTCGAGTTTCCTACCTCCATAATTTTTGATAAATCAAGTATGATAAATTCTGGCACAAAACTTACTAATAGTAAAATGTTTAATTACATCAATGAGAGTTTTGAAGAGCTTTTTGCTGACGAACTTGCATTCCTAAACGACACGGATTTTGTGATTAATCAACCCCCACCGGAAGAAGTTGAACCACCACCATTTCTTTTTCCCTTCCGCCATTCTTCTCCTCCACCGAGACTGTATACTGCTTCTATCTCCATACGGTCTCGTGTGTTTCTCATTTCTTTTCTTTACACTCCATTCTTTCACCAACCACACCATTATAACGATAAATTTTTTGAATGGTTGGTGCTAAGCTTTGGCCTGTGTAGGGCTTTGTATATCTTGATACTGTGTTTTTCTCCTCCCTAACTCTGAACTTTAATGCTTCAACAGTGGAAACACTGTTTCACTTAAGTTTGGGGGGGACCTTTTGTGTATATATATTTTGTTTTCTTTTTCTGTTAATAATAATAAAAAAAATAAACAAACATGGGAGTGCCGACAATTTTGACCCTCTTGGTGTAACCTGACAGTGAGGACACTATCAAGTTTAAGTTTGGGGGTGTGCTCGGTAAACTTTCTTCCTTCGCATTCATATGTATAATTTTGCATTTGCATACTTATTTTAAAACCCATAAAAATTGAAAAATTTTAAAAATTATAAAAATTGAAAAGTTCAACTTTGGCCATATTTGACTTAAGATCAACATGACGGTTGAATAGTAAGGAAAAACTAAATCCTAAACTTAGTAAATTAAAAACCCTAAAAATAACCTTTCTTAAAGTTTAACTGTAGAAAATACATGTCCTTGTAGTTTATTTAGAAATAGGCAAATTTTGAGTTCCGTTCTTGGGCTAAGTCAAAATAAGGGAAGAGTATTGAATTTTTATTTGAAGTGTAAGTCTGAAAAATAATTCTGAACCTTAAGTCTAAATTCTGAAAATATATACCCTATAATTAGCACATACACGCACCTTGAAACTTGGAATAGTAGAGGATACCTTGAAATACTCTTGTTTAAAACCCTTAGTATGAAGGAAAATAAAATAAAAGTACAAGTGTGAATAAAGAGACATAAAAAAATGAACACTGGTTTTGTAACTACTTAAGACAGCATAAATAAAAAATATAGCGAGGGTACTTTATCACCCAGTGCCTTAGACCAACTGGTTTGGGAGTCACTGCTAAGCCTTAGGTATTACAAGACGAGGAATTACGCCTAAATGCGCGAACACATTTTATAATCGGTCGTTAGTATCGCAAGAAGTATTAACGGTCGCATGAAGGATGTGTGAGCAATTTCATCTAAAATTCACCAACTAAAACTACTTTGGACGATGGATAAGGGTATGATAGCTTGAATTGAATTTCCAAGTGTAGGGGTGATACATACACACACGTAGGGGTATATGATTGGGGTTTGGATGAGAGATAGGAATGAAAAATAGGACTTATATCTTCAGTGGAGATGATAAAAATTACTAAGTTGAGATGGAACCTTAGAAGGAAAACTTAGGAGATACTGAAAGCTTTATAAATTTACAGAACATATACAATCTTAAGTTAAATGATAAGCGAGTGTGAAAAATACGGGTTGATAATTTCTAAGTTGAAGATAATAGAATTTCTTGCTAGAACACCCAATTGAAGAATTTAAGTCAACATGCCAAATTGATCGGATTTTGTGGGTAGTATCCGCTGAAAACCCTCAGGAGACAACACTCCTCCTACTAGGGACACCTAGAGGTTTAACAGCTTGTTGCACGAGCTCAGTGCAATCGCGATTCCCTGCGAAAGTGACGTTAAGTTTTTTCGAGAATAAAATTAGTTTTGCTCGGGACGAGCAAAAGATAAGTTTGGGGGTATTTGTTCATATCAGAATTTTGCATTATTATATTCCCCATTCTTAATCATATTACAAATAAATAGGTGCTTTTGATCCATGTCTGCTAAATAGTTGCAGGTTACAGGTTCTCAGAACAATGCAGTGAAATTCAAGAAAATACGTTACAAAAGTGAGACTACGACCAACAATAGATGAATCCATATGATGCCACCTACCAGTTCAAGGAACAAAAGAAGATTAGTAAACAGTTCCATGCACAAGACAGTTGAAGGGCAGCACTGGATTAAAGATTTCAACGCGAAGCTCATGGCAAAAAGTCCACAATATTCTGCACTGTAGAAATCTGGAAGAAAATAGAAGATATTCTGTGGAACCAAGTGAAGAAGACAGAAATAAAAAGCAACATGAAGCAACCCTAGAAATTTGAGCCCATAAGCCCACCAAATGGCCGCGGATCCGCGGCCAAACAGGCTATTCTGCCGCGGTTCCGCGGCCGTGCAGTGCACGTGTCGGTTCAAAGTGCCGGTGGTGTCGGTGCTTTGACCCGGCTTTCTTATGGTAGTCTTGTAATTTCAGATGTAGATCAGATGTAAAACCCAGGGTTTTTCCTATCTATAAATAGGAGGGCTCAAAGACAAATAAGGCGTGCCTCTTTTGGGTGCCTCTTTTGAGATGCCTCTTTTTATTTTCTAGATTAAATTTTAATTTCCTTGTAATCGTCAAGTGGTCATCAATAAAGGTATTTTTTTTATCTCGCATTCTTTTTATCCGATTTTTATTTTTCTGCAATTTTTTATCTGTCTTTATTTATCTGCAAGTTAATTATGTTATTAAAAGAAAATTATAAAAATGAATTTCATCGTAACATCCCTAATGATTGAGTAATTCCTCACTTGTTAGGGTTAGAATATGGAAGGTTTGAGAGAAGGAAATCTCTCCCCCTCCTTTCTTTGCCCAAATAATTTTATTTAAAGGACTCTCTTTAAATCAGCCACACACCGCTCACTACGGCACCTTATCCTACAAGATAGTGGTGATTCCCTAGTTAGACCGGTTGTGGTTGAATTAACTGGAGGTTAAGGCTAAGAGCCAAGAACGGACGGACAAGGACCAAAGGGAAGAAACTTAGTTTCTTCCCAGTCGTGCTAATCCCCATTGTTGCCGATTACCCTAACACCTATATTCACAACTAGGGTATTGATAGAAGCGAGAAGAATCTCTATCTCGAACTAACTTAATCTTAACCCTGGCAAGCTTTTTATCAACTTTTATCTCATTCTTAGATCGTAAAACAAAACCCGACTTGATCGGATTAACTCGTTAGAACATAAAGAAAAGGAATCCATCTCCCTGTGGACCGACCCGTACTCAACCGACTAACTACCAAGCAACACCGTTATTGATTGCGGTATATTCTTAACTTTGATTTTAAAACGCACGTACGCAAAATCCCATACAATCAAATGACGCCGTTGCCGGCGAGACGGTAGTCTCTTTCTTTGTGTAATTTCGGGTTAAAAAAAATTTTAAAAATTAAAATTATAAAAATTGAAAAATTCTAAAACCAAAAAAAATAAATTCATCTTGTTCTTTTTGAGAGGTATTGTGTGAATTGCGCAGGAAAAGAAGATGGACTGATTCTGATATGGAAAAAGCTAGTGAACAAATCAACAAACAGAAGATCTGAACAGACAGAGGAGAATCATAACAACAAACATAAAATTTTTAGAGATCCAAACTAACAGAACCTCCGCGGAACAGCGGCGGATATATGCAGTTGACCGCGGAACCACGGTCAACCAGTGATGTCAGCATCCTAAAATTCTCTGTAAGTATTTTTGTCCTCTCTTCTACCCTCTGAACTCCACTTAAAAATTTTCCTGCAGGCTTCTTTGCGCAAAATTCTTCTCCCTCTTCAATAAATTGTTTTTGTGCAGGATTCTTTGCGCTGCCGGTTGAAAAAAAAATTGCAAGTGTTTTTGGTGTGTTAACTGCTTTGCATAATTAATACGGACTTTTAAGGGGCAATAACACCAATCCCGATTGGGTGGGGATTTCATTACCCTTCCTAAGACCCCAAAAATCACTAAAAAGCATATGCATCACCCTTGAGTTAATTAAAAAAATATTTAGACTCAGCCAACTAAGGACTGTCGTGCTCAATAGGACAGAGGAAGGTTGTGGGCATTCAACCATTTATCTAAACCTGACTTTGTGGTGCCCAGGCTAGACAAGTGAGAACGATAATTTTAAAAGGCCCGTCTCACGGTGATTCGTGAGCGGATCCTTCCTTTCTTCATTTGTGTTTACCTGGCCACAATTGGCGGTGAAGAGGCGAATTGAGGGATATCTCACAACTTGTCGCTTTGGAACAGTTAGGAGCAGTCTAGTTGACTTAGGAGACCCTAGCTCTAGACTTGATTGTGCATGCTTAAATTGTGATTGTGCCGTAGTTCCATACAAATTTTTGCAAAACTCTTTCTAAAAAAACACCTTCAAAAATTTCAAAACTCCAAAAACAAACAATTTTTTAAAATAAAAAAAAATCAAAAAAATAAAAAAATAAAAAAAAATCATCACATTCTTTTTCTTCTCTTTTCTCACATCATGGGTACTCCACCTCGCAAAACTCTTGCCGAACTTTGGTACCCTCAACCAGACATTACTTCCTACGCATATTGTTTTGGTAGAATTTTGGACGACCCCTCCATGCCCAAAATTTCTTTGAAAGATCGAATAGACGCGTCTAGGAGAAACAGTTGGACTCCGCAATCCACTTTGTATCAACCGTTTCAACTTTCACCACCTTCTTACGTTGATACCCCTTTTGAGAGTCCGGTGGTAACTCCGAAACCCATGTCTATTGCTGAACATATTGAACAATCTCGTAGCGATCTTTCACTCCTTTCAACACTTCCAGTTCTTAGGATCAACAATTCTATTCACCTTTTAATCCAAATGTTTATCCTAATACTGTCCAACCATTCAATTCATATCCATCTAACCCAATTGTTGCACCTTCCCTTGACATCGTGTAACGCCTTGAAAAGTCGTTTTGGTGTTTTCCCGAAAATCGTTAAATATTTGGTAATTTTCCGTAAATCGTCATTATTGTTATTTTGCATTATAGGCCTATTTATACCTAATTTGGATAGGTAATTGCTAGTTTTTAGTAGCTAATGAGTTACTTATAAATTTCTGGTCGTTTAAAATTTTTTCCCTAATTTACTATTTTTAATATTATTTTAAGCTGTTAAAAATACATTAAATTAGCGTTAAATACAAATTTGAATGGGCTAATTACTTGCTTTAGAACCAGGACAACTAAAATCTAGTGAGCAATATAAATTTTAGTATGTTATTTCCAAGTTCTAATTAGTTATGATCAAGAGAAATTAAAATTTTAAATAATTGAACTAAAACTTGCAAATATGATATTGTGGGGGGTCTTTTTGCATGGAATTTTTTTTGAAATCTCTCACACTCATTCCTCACTCCCTTGGCTGGCCCACACCTGCAGAAATTTCCCCCCTCTCTAAATTTTTCTTCAACTCATTTGTTTGGTACTTTGTGAGATGGAATAATATATATTAATTAGTTATGGGTATTATTGTGTTATGGGAGGGGTTGGCTTTGAAAAAAAAATCCACACAACTACACCACTCCTCCCCATTTCCTCTTGCTGGCCGAGAGCAGCTCACCCCCCTCCATTATTTTTTCCTTCTCTTTTCCCTCATTTTCATCAAGAAAATTCCATCAAAATTCATTAAAATCAACAAATTCCTTCATAAATTCAAAGCAAACTCTTAATCTATCTCTTCTCACACCCAAATTGGTTTAAATCTTGGAAAAAGGAGGTGTCTTGAGTGGCTAGAGCAACCTAGGGTTTGGGCTCGTGAGGTATAATTTCTAATATATGGTTAATTGGTAGTTGTATTATGCTAAATTAGAACTTGAAGTGTTAATTTTGTTGTTAATTTTTTTATCTAGGTTTTTTTAAAGTGAATGGTTTGAGTTTAAACTAGGATTTTAGAAACCATTACTAAGTTAATTAAGTCTATTTTGCTATCTAATTGTTTTTGATAACCTAATCTAAGAGGTTAATTTTCTTATGTGGGCTTTTATTTGTGTTAATTTAAGTTTTCAAGTGTGGAATATGATTTGGAATTGCTAGGTTATAAATTCAAGAAAGGGTTGTTTATGGAAAATAGGATTTGAAGCATTGCTAATGTGTTGGAAATTAGTGTAGTGGCTATCAATGGTTTAACTTGGGTGATTTTGCTTGATAGTTGTCTTTTTGTCGCAAAGCGACGATGTTTGCACCAAATTTGCAAGTTTTGTGCTTACTAGGTTTTCTATAAAATATTGTGGTGATTTATTTGTGATATCTTGATGATATTATTGGCATCTCCTACGACATTTAGGATGTGTGATTGCGGATTTTGGTTTAATCGGGTTTTAGTTTTGGCGGTTGGTCTGAAACGATAATTTTAGTTAAGGCTTTAGTGGTTTTTGTGTGTGTTCCGCGCACCTAGTGCACGTTGTGCCTAGCTTGTGAACGTTGATCTTTTTGTTTGGTGATTTGCGTCGTTTCATGATATGTAACCTTATGTTTTTTATGGTGCAAATTTCAGGATCGGTCGCGGAGATTTCGGATGCGGCACGAAAAGGGAAAGCGGTGATTGGACATAGCTAGCTGGGGATTTCCGGTGAGTAGATGTTTACATCTATGGAGAAATCGTCTGGATGGCGCGAAGCGCCCTATAGTTAGGATCACTTTATTACCTGCTACCATATTGCATAGTTAGCTAGTTAACCATCTCATTCATGTGCGATATCACCTTTTAGGACACATACACCATTACCATTGGCTCATGTCGCACGTGCACTATTTTCATATGTACACACACACGCCTTGGTAATTGCTATGCCACACACATTAGATAACTTGTTTAAAAAAAAGGAATTTAGAATAATTTCACTATATAGGATGTATAAACCAGCACCAATATACTAAATTCCTCAAAATGAATATGTGAAATTCCTAGTCATATGCATGTACCTCATTACATCATTCGGTCATACATAGTCTTTATGTCATATATTGCAGTCGCACTGTTGATACCATAGGCATTCATCATTATTGACATGTATACTCATGGTACTTTCTTCTGGAGGATTTCAGTATTTGAGATTTATGAGATTTTGGGGAAAAGCCGCAAGGATTTAATAAACCTGATATTATTTTAAACATTGAAAGTTGTGGTTTTTCTCGTGACCTGATATATGTGTCGTCCACCATGAGTTTTCTGTTGGTTTTCGAGACCCGTTTCGAGGAGTTGGATGAACCGTCTCGGGTACATGGTGGGCCCGGTAAGATACCCCGGGGCAAGAAGTTCGAGTAGTAGACGATGAGCCTGGCAGGGGCAGACTACCTACCGGTGATTGTTGGCGCGGCGGATATCCAGAGATACCGACCGTGGCTGTGAGATATTGAGATATTGATATTTTGAGATGGACCAGCCGGACGGCTGGGGCCGGGATATTGGATTCAGATACTTTGGGATACTGAGATATTCATTTGAGGTGCCGATGCTGGGTACGGATTTCTGTTGATTTCATATGATATTTCCTCAGATATTTCACAGAAATTTTCCTAAGATGAAAATAATAATTTCCTCATATCAGCATATTCAGATCACGTGTTACATTGCATTCATGTTGCATACATGCTAGTATTTCATACCATATCAATATTGTAGAATTGTGACACTTTGCGTACATGCTTACGATAGTCTTTATAGATGATACATATTACTCACGAGTTGGCAACTCACCCCCGTTGTGCTATAGCCTTTTTGCAGGTCCGATCCGTCAGTACTGTACCGGCGGACGCACTTCCTCTTTTGCGTGGATTTGAGGATTTTTGCTCATAGGTTGGTTATGTGTTTATTTTGTTTCCACCTTGTATATTCTTTGTATCTAGTGTACTCCATCTACTGTATCATCTACCAGTACTGATGTATATTGACATAGAGGCGAGACAGTGAGATTTGTGGGCATGTATATTGTTTTTTTGGGTTGTGCTCACTTGAGCCGACATGTTGCTTTTTACTTATGCTTTTTCATGCTTATTTTGCACATTGCTAATTTATATTGCGTGGGATTTGTGTTCGCCTTGGGGCGAAGAGCTAGCTCCCGCTTGGGGATGCCTTATTTCTTGTATTTATATATATTCCTGTTTGTACCCGTTTGGAGGCCAGTATTTACAAAGGAGACTCTGCCGAAATTTTCGGAAAATTGGATGTTGCTTTTAAAAGGCTTGATATGACTTATTTGATTTAAATCGCTTTCAATAAATTGGTTTTCCTTCACTCTACTGCTTATTTGGTTTTGATTTCTGGGCTTTGACTTACTTAGATTACGTATGCCTTGAGACGTTCGTAATTTAAGTGCCAGTCACGTTCCGTACCCTTTCGGGTTATGACACATTGCTTCTACACAACCATTTGAGAGTTTCCAGTATCCAAACAACTTTGAATCTTTTACTGAAATCCCTTCACAACCCATGTCTAGTCTGGAACAGTCATTGGAAGATTTTATGGTAGCGTCAAGACAACAGATTAAGGATTTAAATGCGTCCATGGCCGCCCTTATACAACTTAGTGACCCGGTAGCTAGTTTCCAACTAGCTCCAAATTTTCCAATGTATGATGAGGCGGTTGGACAGATTGAGAATTTGAGCGGTGAGAGTGAGCTGTACACACTTCCAAATCAAACCTACCCATCCCCAATTGAATCCCATAAATCCAATTTTGAATGTCTATCAAGTGTTCCAAATGATTCACCAGATGAAGATAAAGCATCTAATGAGTTGTGCGACTTTGTAGTGTTTGATTTACCTGATTGTGAAGGGTCCCTTTCGAGTGAACCCACACCCAATCCTTTTGAACTCTACACCTCCACTCTAGAACTTGAATTAATTAATATCCATGCTTTTGATGAGGTGTCTGAGAAATTTAATTTTCACTTGATCGAGGATATTGACGCTGGGAATATTTTGGATGATAAACCCATAAATTTGGATGAGTTTTTCTTTCCAATTCATCATCCCGAGACATAAATGTTTCTCTCGAACTTCATATGCTTCTTGAATTTGATGAGAATTGCATGGATAAGCTAAATTTTGAGGAGAGTATTGAGGATAGTATTGATGATGAACCAGTTTTGTTTGATGAGTCAGATTTTCCAATTCATCCTCCTGAACCTTTAACTGTTATACTTCCTAAATGAATCCCCTTCATCTTTTCTGTCGTTCCGACCGCTTAAGAAACAACATCCCTTTCATTTTCAATGTCTGCTTCACCAAGTTCGACGTACCCTTGTTTTCTCACGAATCTTGAGGGATTTGACCTCATTTCTCAGTGGGTTGATAGATTAGCACAATCGCTTTTTACACATCCGCCATTACAAATTATGCTAATTTATACACTCCATCTCCACCAATGTTCAAAATAGCGATAGCGTGTTGCGTAGCGTTGTATTACTAAATAGCGAAAACGCAAAAAGCGTTGCGCATAGCGTAAGCTACATAAATTATTAATTATTACTATAATCATCTCATTTACAATAAATTATATTATTATAAAGATATAAAATTGGCTTAGGAACATAGAAAAATAAGTAATATAACAATATTTTTTACAGTAGTAGTTTCTCTGCTCCTCGAAATTCTAAAAAAAAATATTTTCAAAATTTTCAATACTTGAGTTCATATATATGATTCATATTAGATTAAACCTATCAAAAATCAATTAAATAATCTCTGTTTGAGAATCATGTCTACTAAATATGATTTCAAATTAAGAGGTTAGAAATTTAATGAAACTGTGTTCATATAGTTTAGGATTAGATACTGAAATCTTAAGAAGTTCAATAGAAAATTTTATATGAAAATAGCGTACGCATAGCGTAACGTATACTATTTTTTAAAAAACGTAAGCTATTTGAAGAAAAAACGTAAGCTACTTTGTATTTGAGTTTTTTTCCAAAGTTACGTAGCGAATATACTAAGGTATGCTACGTAGCGCAAAATAGCGAGCTACGTAGCGAGTTATTTTAAACATATTCTCCACCCTCAAGTTCGTATTCAACTTCTTTCTCCCACTTTCTTAGGTTCTTCTATTCTTCCTATAATTTCAGTGAGTGTTGATGAATCACAATCCGATAATTCAAGTTTGACCATTCCAGAAAGCCAACTTGATTTGGATACTTTTGAAAATGAGGTAGATGAGTTTTTTGAGTCTCCTACCTCCATAATTTTTGACAAATCAAGTATGGTAAATTCTGGCACAAAACTTACTAACAGTAAAATGTTCAATTACATTGATGAGAGTTTTGAAGAACTTTTTGCTGACGAACTTGCATTCCTAAACGACACGGATTTTGTGATTAATCAACCCCCACCTGAAGAAGTTGAACCACCACCATTTCTTTTTCTCTTCCGCCATTCTTCTCCTCCACCGAGACTGTATACTGCTTCTATCTCCATACGGTCTCGTGTGTTTCTCATTTCTTTTCTCTACAGTCCATTCTTTCACCAACCACACCATTAGAACGATAAATTTTTTGAATGGTTGGTCCTAACCTTTGGCCTGTGTAAGGCCTTGTATAGCTTGATACTGTGTTTTTCTCCTCCCTAACTCTGAACTTTAATGCTTCAACAGTGGAAACACTGTTTCACTTAAGTTTGGGGGGACCTTTTGTGTATATATATTTTGTTTTCTTTTTCTGTTAATAATTATAAAAAAAATAAACAAACATGGGAGTGCCGACAATTTTGACCCTCTTGGTGTAGCCTGACAGTGAGGACACTGTCAAGTTTAAGTTTGGGGGTGTGCTCGGTAAGCTTTCTTCCTTCGCATTCATATGTATAATTTTGCATTTGCATACTTATTTTAAAACCCATAAAAATTGAAATTTTTTAAAAATTATATAATTCAACTTTGGCCATATTTAACTTAAGTTCAACATGACGGTTGAATAGTAGGGAAAAACTAGATCCTAAACTTAGTAAATTAAAACCCTAAAAATAACCATTCTTAAAGTTTAACTGTAGAAAATATATGTCCTTGTAATTTATTTAGAAATAGGCAAATTTTGAGTTCAGTTCTTGGGCTAAGTCAAAATAAGGGAAGAGTATTGAATTTTTATTTGAAGTGTAAGTCTGAAAAATAATTCTGAACCTTAAGTCTAAATTCTGAAAATATATACCCTACAATTAGCACATACACGCACCTTGAAACTTGGAATAGTAAAGGATACCTTGAAATGGTCTTGTCTAAAATCCTTAGTATGAAGGAAAAGAAAATAAAAGTACAAGTGTGAATAAAGAGACACAAAAATGAACATTGGTTTTGTAACTACTTAAGGCAGCATAAATAAAAAATATAGCGAGGGTGCTTTATCACCTAGTGCCTTAGACCAACTGGTTTGGGAGTCACTGCTAAGCCTTAGGTATTACAAGATGAGGAATTACGCCTTAATGCGCGAACACATTTTGTAATCGGTCGTTAGTACCTCAAGAAGTATTAACGGTCGCATGAAGGATGTGTGAGCAATTTCATCTAAAATTCACTAACTAAAAGTACTTTGGACGATGGACAAGGGTATGATAGCTTGAATTGAATTTCCAAGTGTAGGGGTGATACATATACACACGTAGGGGTATATGATTGGGGTTTGGATGAGAGATAGGAATGAAAAATAGGACTTATATCTTCAGTGGAGATGATAAAAATTACTAAGTTGAGATGGAACCTTAGAAGGAAAACTTAGGAGATGCTGAAAGCTTTATAAATTTACAGAACATATACAATCTTAAGTTAAATGATATGTGAGTGTGAAAAATACAGGTTGATAATTTCTAAGTTGAAAATTATAGAATTTCTTGCTAGAACACCCAATTGAAGAATGAAAGCCAACATGCCAAATTGATCGGATTTTGTGGGTAGTATCCGTTGAAAACCCTCAGGAGACAACACTCCTCCTACTAGGGACACCTAGAGGTTTAACGTCTTATTGCACGAGCTCAGTGCAATCGCGATTCCCTGCGAAAGTGACGTTAGGTTTTTTTGAGAATAAAATTAGTTTTGCTCGGGACGAGCAAAACATAAGTTTGGGGGTATTTGTTCATATCAGAATTTTGCATTATTATATTCCCCATTCTTAATTGTATTACAAATAAATAGATGATTTTGATCCATGTCTGCTAAATAGTTGCAGGTTACAGGTTCTCAGAACAATACAGTGAAATTCAAGAAAATACGTTACAAAAGTGAGACTACAACCAGCAATAGATGAATCCATATGATGCCACCTACCAGTTCTAGGAACAAAAGAAGATCAGTAAACAGTTCCATGCACAAGACAGTTCAAGGGCAGCACTGGATTAAAGACTTCAACGTGAAGCTCACGACAAAACGTCCACAACATTCTGCACTGTAGAAATCTGGAAGAAAATAGAAGATATACTGTGGAACCAAGTGAAGAAGACAGAAATAAAAGCAACATGAAGCAACCCTAGAAATTTGATCCCATGAGCCCACCAAATGGCCGCGGATCCATGGCCAAACAGGCTATTCTGCCGCGGTTCCACGGCCGTGCAGTGCACGTGTCGGTGCAAAGTGTCGGTGGTGTCGGTGCTTTGACTCGGCTTTCTTAGGGTAGTCTTGTAATTTCAGATGTGGATCAGATGTAAAACTTAGGGTTTTTCCTATCTATAAATAGGACGGCTCAAAACCAAATAAGGTGTGCCTCTTTTGAGATGCCTCCTTTTATTTTCTAGATTAAATTTTAATTTCCTTGTAATCGTCAAGAGGTCATCAATAAAGGTATTTTTTATCTCGCATTCTTTTTATCCGAATTTTATTTTTCTGTAATTTTTTATCTGTCTTTATTTATCTGCAAGTTAATTAGGTTATTAAAAGAAAATTATAAAAATGAATTTCATCGTAACATCCCTAATGAGTGAGTAATTCCTCACTTGTTAGGGTTAGGATAGGGAATGTTTGAGAGAAGGAAATCTCTCTCCCTCCTTTCTTTGCCCAAATAATTTTATTTAAAGGACTCTCTTTAAATCAACCACACACCGCTCACTACGGCACCCTATCCTACAAGATAGTGGTGATTCCCTAGTTAGACCGGTTGTGGTTGAATTAACTGGAGGTTAAGGCTAAGAGCCAAGAATGGACGGACAAGGACCAAAGGAAAGAAACTTAGTTTCTTCCCAGTCGTGCTAATCCCCGTTGTTGCCGATTACCTTAACACCTATATTCACAACTAGGGCATTGATAGAAGAGAGAAGAATCCCTATCTCGAACTAACCTAATCCTAACCCTAGCAAGCTTTTTATCAACTTTTATCTCATTCTTAGATCGTAAAACAAAACCCGACTTGATCGGATTAACTCGTTAGAACATAAAGAAAAGGAACCCATCTCCCAGTGGACTGACCCGTACTCAACCGGCTAGCTACCAAGCGACACCGTTATTGATTGCGGTATATTCTTAACTTTTATTTTAAAACGCACGTACGCAAAATCCCATACAATCATGCTCTCCCCTGATCGGCAATCCAGAGATCTCGCGGAACTCTTCCAGTGAAATCGAGACCTCACGATCCCCTAGAAAGAAGATGTTGGTGGAAAGATTCCATTGGTTCAGGAAAGCTTTAACCCACCAGATGTGAGGAGCCGGGTAATTAAAGAGAGACGCGTACACCGCTTGATATAACTCAACCTTTTGCAACCGTGCATAGTGGGCGGAGAGGATATATCAAGCCCAAGGAAGATAGCCGATTGGATGATGAGGGGTAAGCCCTACCTTATAGACTTGTCCCCTGGGTCAGGCTTTACCTTAACAGATGCGGCGCCCTAAGATATCTATAGCCGGCAAAGGCTGGTTGGGTATCCCGGTTGTTGATGGCTCAAGCCGGCCTGTAGGAGTCCAATTAGCCAGCTCCACCGCATAAGCGGTCGGCGGATGCTACATCAACGATATTAGGCGGAAAGGCTCTGTTGGCATCTCACAAGTAAAGCTGCGGTGGCCACGGAAAATATGCCCATACCAAATTCCCTATAGGAGCAAACTACTACAGTCACTTTCATGGGCCCGGATCATCGCCATGGCCTCCTCATCCGACGGCGATTGCAGAAAAGCGGCGTCTGAGCGAGTAAAAGGAAAGTAAGGAAGAGAAGCCATTATTCCTGAAAAAGGGGGAAGAAAGGCCGTTAATGAAACCTATATATATATGTTATATATATATATAATAATAGAGGGAAACGACAGAAAGTTTGTTCCATGGGACCACTGATTGCAAAACTAATGGACCCCACAAAATCAATATGGTGGCTCACCAATAATAAGACATGACAATTATTAGGAGAATCTAAAAAGATTCTCATTAAGCGGACACGGGAGTTTAAACAACTCTTGACATTCTTATAGAGAAAGCAAGTTCTGTTAAAATACCCAACAAATTTGAATTTGTGCAAGTAAAAAAAAAACCCTATGAAAATATTCTCAAGACCACCAGGGAATGAAATTCCTAAAAGGCCTTTTTGATCTTCAGAGCAAAGCTCTTTGGTGAGGAATTAAATTCCTTTTATGCAATGGAATTAAATTCCAGAAACACCCATGAAGAGGAAATAAAAAATGAAAATGCCATGAATCCTTAAAGGTTAGAGGAGGAATGCCTAAAGCATTGAGGGTTACTACTCAAAGATCACGTCTTTGGATCTCTGAGAGATGGGTTTCAGAAGAGAGCAAAGCACTCATGGTGGATTTAAAATCCAGAAGTTTTCTTTATTTTCTGATGTTCAAGATCTTTACCTAAAAAACGTTTCTATTTCTGACAGAGGTTAACTCTGGAAATTGCAATGGACAGAGAACTAAGCTGTGAAGAGGAGAATTAAATTCACGAAGAAGACAAGGAAGGAAGAAGATGAAAGATGAGTGGCTTCCCAAAGGACAAACCCTTGCATTTATAAGACGTGATAAGGACGGTTCACCTCCCCGTTCCCCTAGGCAATCCAACGGCTGTAAAGGTGACAGCGTTGCACTTACGTGCAAGCCACGCGAGAACTGCAGGGTTCCGTAGGGCGGCAGCAAGGTTTCGGGAGGCATTGTCCATGCCGTTTTCAAATTTTTGCCGTACTAAAGAACCCTAACCCTAGAATCTTAACTAGAGATTTAGACGAACTAGCAATGCAAACAACTTTACATTTAAGTGAATGAGGAATACAACCTTTGTAGACCGGTCCTTCACTTCTAAAGCTCCGTGTAGTAGCCTCTTCGCTCCAAGTAGTGAACACCCGAACTCTAGTAAGGGTTCACATGAAAAAATGAACAAGCTTGCTCGAAGTCTTCGAGGCTGAAGATGATCTACGTCGAGGAGACTCAAGCTCATGCTATCTCTTCACTAATGGTAGATTAGTGAAACACCCTAAACTAAATGGCTAATATAGTAGAGGATGATGAAATAGGAAATGGGCTCACTTTAGATTTATTTTTCTCACAATATTTCTTCACTTCCTCAAAACCTAGAGAGCTTGAGGGAGATTAAGAAGAAGATGAAGATGAGATGGGAATAAAAACTCATGGGGTGAGAATAGCAACCATGAGTGAGTTAGTGTCATACACTAACTCATGTAGAGAATAAACTATGGCTAAACAATAATGGTTAGGTTAATAAATATCTACAAGTAAAACAAAATTAGTGGACTTGGTCAATGGTTCCACAAGCTTCTACAAGCTTCAACCATGTGACTTAATTCCATCTAATTTTGATTAACTTTAAATAAATAAAACCCTCCATTATATCAAGCATGGTGTAAGTCTCATACACCCATGTAGCATGTGGCATCAAGTATGACACAAAATAATGTACATTAATATATATCACATATATACTAAGTGTACACAAGTGAGAAAAAGAAATGCTTAAGTGAGCTAATATTAGTTAATGTAAATTAATATATCACATATATAATTATACATTAAATTATTAAATCAAAACTTGATTTAATAATCCGACTATATCACATACAACTGACTAATATCAAATGTAACAACTTATCGAATCAACACTTGATCCGATAACCCGGCTATATCACATATAACCGACCGATATCACATATTGCGAGAATAGAATGCGGTATCACATACGCGCATTAATCTCGGTCCCGCACATATCACATATGTGCTCCTACTTCGTTTCGCATGAACCAGGAAATCTCTGTGTAGGACTCTAAAGACTCGTCAATACGCTAGCAGTAGGTGATGATCATATCAAACACCCATAAGCCGCAAATGGTCTGCTAAACGTAACGGCCACCCAGGTATTGAGCGATCAGAAGATCAACAAGCAAGCCTGCTCATACTCCTGCGAATCCAATTAGTAACACTACTATACAGTCCAGTCTCTTCGTCAGATATGTCGCATATCGCAGCGTGGGGGTGGCGTCAGACCCCAATAGCCTGATAAGTCATGCCGATGCAAGGTCCATAACGGTTCGAGAAACTACTGATAAAACTTACCAGTAAATCTCAGCAACCCTGACCAGGGATTTCCTTTTATGGCTAATCGAGCATAGCGCAACATCAATCCCCAATACCGGGAGAGACGAATCTCCTTCTATCGCGCATTGCCTCCATGTGACTCGGGACTGTACCAAAAAACCACCGTTTTGCACGATCTCTTGAACGTGGTAAGGTGGAAATCAAAGCACAACGGGAATTACACAAGACTCTATGACGATCTCGGGTCGACAGACTAGCCTGTACCAGTGTCACCAAAGAACTGCTATCTGACGATAGGTATAATACCATCTAGAAGTTCTCGACGAGTCCGTCCAGTGTACCCAGTCTCCACTGAGCACCGGTATACCTTCTTTGGTGTCAAACACCAATGGATGGGGATCATCCTGTAACATTTCAAAAAAATAAATTATTATTTTTGGGAATTTTTATAATTTAATATTAATTTTTAATGAATATTTTAATATTTCGGTATAATTAAATACCGATAAATGGGGAAAATTTTGGAAAAATTATGGAAAATTCTAAAATAGGGTATTTTATGGAATTTTTCCATTTTTAAGTTTTTATGATTAGTTATATGCTAATTTAGTGCTAATCGCGATTAAAAATCGCTAATCGGTTTTTTAGCATTTTTGTGCAAAAATGTGTACATATCATTTTCCACACTTGTCACACTTGTTACATATTTTGGATGCATGGTTGCTTAGGGTTCACCATGGTGGGAGAAAAGAAATAGGAAAAGAAAAGAAAAAGTAAGTATGATGATGAAGAGAGAGAATGTATAGGTCAACCATTTTGTTTGAACCCATCCCCATCGTTTCCCTTCTCATTTTCTCTCTCCCCTTCAAGAGAGCTGCTGCTACTCCTGCTCTTCTCTTCTTCCTCCTCTTCAAATCCCCCACAACACCATGAAAACAAATCCAAAACCCCAATCCCACTTCACTAAATTTGTTCACAAGCCCGAGAGGAACGCGATGGACTAAGAAAGAGTGGATCTTGAGGACTTTGAGCAACTCAAGAAAATTCTTGAGTTGCCAAAGGAGGTAAATTCTGCACCATTAGTTTAGTATTTTTATTTCTTGTGTATCTATACTAGTATCATGTCGATATGGTGTCGTTTGATGGACTTTTGAAATTTTAAGTTAGGGTTAGGAGTTGATTTGAGTTGTAAAGTGAAATTGAGGCTTGTAGTGACCCTAGAACCCCTGTTGTGATGTTGTATTGGACAATACATGGAACATGAACCCAGGATACAGAGTTATGAGATGATATCAGGGAAAAACTGTGAATCTGTGATCGTATTTTAAAATTTGCTATCACCCCGAGACCCCTAAAATAAAATTGAGTTGACAGTGAGATGTGCAGGCAAATAGAAACCACCACACAAAGCCCTAGCCCCTAATTCCTATTTCTGGCCGCAGATTTAATCCCTTGCGGCCAGAGCAGGTAGGATTGGCCTCGTTTTTGGTTCAGGACCCTATTTCCAGTAGATTTGACCCTTGGTATATACAACTTTGGATGATTCCATTTAGGGTAAAATCTGGGTTAGTTTTCTTATGTTGGCTCATGATTTATGACTTGTTTTAGCATGGAGTTTGGTATTTAGTGATTCGTTTCTCTCGGGTGGCATTTGAACGTCAACGGCAAAGGGTTATTGGTTATGTTCGCATGCGAGGCTATAGGGTTTTACCTATGGGCGTAACGTATGCCGTTTGGTTTGCCGATGTGATTTTCATGTGCTTTAGCGTTTGTGATATCCTTGTAGGTACCCCACGTGGCGATGAGGCATTGGAGATAAAGATGGCGACATCGACATCGGCACACGAGAAGCAAGGTGAGTAGATTTATATCTACGGGGAAAAGTCGGGTGGATGGCGTATAGCACCCCCGCACTTCATGGTGATATGTATACGAATACGTATACACACATATATATTGATTATATTGTTTGAGATTATTGATGATAAAGATGGATTCTAGGTGTGATTGGATTGGTTAGTGATGCGAAACCCTAGAGTAGTGGTTGCACCATACATACACACACCCCCATACTTGCATACATTCTTCTTTCATACGTGCGTATATGGGAATATATTTATATGTTCACATGGGTATGGGACTATGTGTGTCACGTCCCGAAAGTACGGAATATGACCGGTACTTAAACTACGAACGTCTCAAGGCGTACGTATTCTAAGTAAGCCGAAAACCCAGAAATCCAAACCAAGAAAAGTAGTAGAGTGTAGGAAAGCCAATTTAAATCAAGAAGTTTTAATAGCATAAGCCGAATTATGCGTTTTATAAAAACATCAAATATTTCCTGAAAATTTTGGCAGAGTCTCCTTTGTAAATACAGGCCCCCAAACGGGATACATCATGAATAGTATACGAAATCAAAAAAAGGCATCCCCAAGCGGGAGCTAGCTCTTCGTCAAACGACGGCCACAACCACACAAACAATATAATATACAACGCCGAAAGGCGAGGATCGCAACAAAAAAGGAAACTCAAAACAACATGAAATCCGTATAAATACAAGCGCGACTCTAAGGTCGATAGAATAAACAACACTGGTCTCTATCTCTGAAATAAATACATGTTTGGTTGATGGAACTTCTAGATACAACTGAATAATAATATACAAAGTATAGTGATGGGTACGATACAAATAAATCCACCTACTAGCAAGTCACCCGAACGAAACTGTACCCGCAAAGCCGTAAAGAAACCTGTACGGCGAAACCTGCAAGAAACTGGGGCACAATAGGGGTGAGTTGCCAACTCGTGAATAGAAAAACATCTACGAAAGGAAATCGCATGTATGACGCAATCCTAGGTCATACGATCACAATATATCCTCAATTATATATATAACATGCAACCTATAACAAGGCTAGGGTAAATATCTAACCCGAGTGTAATCTCATGTGCCCGTGTTAGTGCCTCAGGTAGCAATATATCATATGAATGAGGTATGAATGCATGAAAACAGAATACATGTAAATAAAGAACTGTTTTCATAATTTACTGAGATTTCCTTTGTATTTTTAAAATGAGGTATCATAATGAAATCAGCATAAAACAGTGCCTAGCATCGGCACAAAACATAATCCCAATATCTCGATATCTCTGTATCACAGTCTCTGTACCTCAATATCTCGAAATCTCAATGTCTCAATCACAATATCTAGGACGCCGTCAGTCCAGACCGGCCCCTACCATCCATCTCAAGACCACGATGGTATCCTCCAGATATCCGACGCGTCGGGTAAAATCACCGGTAGGTAGTGCTCCCCTACCAGGCTCACATCGTCATCATCACGCGCTTCTTGCCCCGGGGTACCTTACCGGGTCCACCATGTACCCGAAACGGTTCATCTGCCTCCTCGAATCGGGTCTCGAAATCCATCAGCAAAACTCATGGTGGACGACTCGAACATCAAGGAAAAACCGCATTTATTTAAAAAGAGAGAAAGCAGTATATATATGTTTTGCGTTTTTCCTCCAAATCCAGAAAACATCATGGAAATCCGAATCATCAATAGTATGTAAACCATGAATATAGGCATAACAATGAATAGCAGTATGCATGAAGTGATAAGTAATAACTACAATGTTAAGCTGGCATATAAGGCAGGTACACTAATATCATGTCAAATTACTAACTAACAAGCTAAGTCAAGCAATAATATTTTCTAAGGTGTACGTGACATGACAATTACCGATGAAGATGTGTGTGAGCCGGCAAGTAAGTGTACGTGGTACATACGCATCATCGGTAATGGTGCTGGTGTCCTAACAATATGATATCAACATTGCAATAAGAAATTATAACATAAGTATGCGATGCGAAGCGAACCACAATAATAAGCGGGAGCTGAATACTAGACGCAACTGTAACTAACCTGCATTAATCTAATATAAGTCCTACAAATGGTGCCTTTTGAAATAACACGAATCATGGGGTTTTGAAAATAGGGCTACGGTGTTTTTATGAAAAGATACGTCTTTTGAAATATCCGTAGGATCCCTTGGGCTGTCTTTTAAAATACCCACGATTCGTTAGTTTTTGAAATAGGTAAGAATCGAATCTAATCTAACAACTAAACTAAACTAAAGGGCTAAGCTAACAAGCTGGACTACTGGTAACGAAACCGCCTAACATCTGAGTCGATCCATATACATACATGTATATATATTAGTCGGTGATCCCGCCTCAATAATATCATAACCGATACCATATCTACAATCAGACATCCCAAGTCAAAAGTGCGGATCAATCATCAAGATATAGCTCGTACGTCAATCCGTCGTACGGCATCCCCAAATCTGGGTACGGGTCAATATCACATTCATCATACTATTCATCTGGTATCCTCTTTATCAAATATCATGATCGGGGTACTGACCTATGTCTAGTACAATGCTAACATCATCAACATAATCAAGATCTGACTACTGATCGACAGTCTAGTATAAATCGATACTATCCTCATATATCATCACAAGAGTATACATCGCCCAAGGCGGCCTATCATAAGTATCCTGACATATCATATCATGTCACATCCCATAATCACATGTCGATCACATAATATATATGTCGCTATTACTATGGCATCATCATTCCCAAAATCCTCTAAAGTATCAAGGTGTATCTTAATTATGAATTTTATCATATCACCGACATCATGATCTCATATCAAACCATTGACTCACATCGATCCCATGTATCATCCTCAAATCCGTAATAAACACATAAACCCAGACCCATGTGAACACATATCCATAACGAATTCCATAACCATATATGAAATGAGGATGTATGCAAGTATGTATATGTGTGTATGTGTAAGTGTAGTGCACCCACTACCTAAGGTTTCGTAACCATGCACCAATCCAACACCAATATCCATCTTAAATCATCAATAATAAATCCTAACAACATATCATAAATTGTTGGTGTGTATACGCATCCGTATACATCACTACGGCTGCGGGGGTGCTATACGCCATCCACCCGACTTCTCCCCGTAGATATAAATCTACTCACCTGTATCCTGCGTTTCGGTGTCGATAACGCCATGCTCCGTCGCCTCGGAATCCACATGAAGATACCTACAATGATCAACCATAGCAATGCGTATGAAAATCAAGGCAGAAAACCGATACAGCGCACAGTGTGCTCATAGGTTGGAACCTATGGCCCAAACATGCAAATCCAACAAACAACCCCTGTTGTCGATGTACGAACACCCGAAAACCAAATACAAATCCAAATATCAAGAAAGTGCATTTAAAAATACGGAAAACATTGCTTAAAACACACCAAAATGCTCCTAGATTTTCCCCAGATGACAATTAGCCAAAACTGCATATAGGAGGGGTCTAATTTAGTGCAAAATGAGCCCTGGAACAAAAATGGACCCATTCCCTTCTACTCTGGCCACAAATTGCGGCCAGAATGATTAAATTTGCGGCCGTAGGTTTGAGTTAGGGGCTCGGGTCTTGGTGGTAGCTTCCTATGTGCTTGCACGACTCACTGTCAGCTCAATTTTATTTTTGGTGCCCCCGGGTTGCTCCAGATTCCAGAACACCTTCACAGATCACACAAACCGACATGAAAAGTTCCGTAATTCCGTATTTTTGGGTTTCAGGTTGTGCTAGGCCAGTGTTTTGGTCAATATAGGGTCTAAGGTCACCATTTAAGTCCAATTGCAAAGCAACATCTCAACATTACCCTAACCCTCTCTAGGTTGGTCCATAATACACCAAATTACACGATATCGATATGAAACTTGAATTGAAACTTAAGCACAAGCAATAACACTCTAATTGTGAAGAAATTACCTCATAAGGCCCTCATGAATCCTCAACAACGCCAAAATGAAGACTTCCTTGGTCCAATATGTAGCTAGTGAGCTTGGGAACAATTTTTTGTGAAGTGGGGATAGGGTTTTGAGGTGTTTTTGGATGTGTTTTGAGGAGTTGAAGAGGGGAAGGAGGAGAAGAGCAGGAGAAGCAGCAGCAATGGAGGAAGAGGGAGAGAAATGAGTGAAGGAATGAAGGGAAATGGCCAAGTCAACACCCTCACCTACTCTTTCTCACCCATACCTCAATATAATATCCTTTTTCCCTTTCTTTTCTTTTCTTTTCCAATTTCATTAACCCAAATCCTTCTCACACCAATAGTAAACCCAAAGTAACATGGTAGAAATGCACAAGTGTAAAACAAAAATGATATGTGCATGTTTTGCACAAAAATGCTAAAAAACCGATTAGCGATTTTTAATCGCGATTAGCACTAAATTAGCATATAATTAGTTATAAAAACTTAAAAATGGCATAATTCCATAAAATACCCTATTTGAGAATTTTCCATAATTTTTTTCCCCATTTATCTGTATTTAATTATACCGAAATATTAAAATATTCATTAAAATAATATTAAATTATAAAAATTCCTAAAAATAATATTTTATTTTTTTGAAATGTTACAATGTGTTCACATACTAGATTTGAGGATAGTGATTGGGAATTGAGGTGAGTCGATGAGACGTGATTTGAGACCGTAAGATTGGTGATATGGCAGAATTCGTATTTGAGATACGTCATGATGTTATAGCGGATCTTTGGACGACGATACTATGTGAATAGTGATATAATAAAATGGTCGACATGTGATCGTGAGATGAGATATGATATGCTAGGATGTTTATAATGGTCCAAATTGGGTAATGTTTACTTCTTTATGATGATATGTGCTGATGATATCGGTTTGTACAAGACTGTCGATCAGTAGTCAGATCATGATTATATTGATGATATTAGTATTGTACTAAACATAGATCTGTACCCAGATTATGATCTTGGATAAAGAGGATATCAGATGAATAATGTGATGAATGTGATAGTGACCCGTACTCAGATTTGGGATGCCGTACGACGGATTTACGTACGAGCTATATATTGATGGTTGATTCGCACTCTCGATTTGGGATGCCTGATTATAGATATTGTATCAGATGTGATACTATTGAGGCGAAATCACCGACTAATATTTAAATGTATATGTATCGACTCAGATGTTTGGCGGTTGCCTTACCCTCAGTTAGCCTGTTAGCTCAGCCCTATAGTTTAGTGTAGCTTTATGACTCATATGACATTAAATGCAGATTAGCTATCGTTGTGTCTAGTATTCAGCTCCCGCTCATTATTGCTGTTCGCTCCGCATCACATACTTATATTGTGATTTCATATTGCATTGTTGATATCATGCTGTTAGGATACCAGCACCATTACCGATGATACGTATGTTCCATGCACACTTACTTGCTGGCTTACACACATCTTCATCGGTAATTTCCATGTCACTACATAGTAGTATTATCGCATCAGGATATGACCCTTGTATGTGCACACTATTATTCCATGTTGCATGACATACTGTTATACTTGCATTTCATTTATATGTCACATACATCATGCTTTCTGATTATGCGCATTGAGATATGTTGTTTCTATGATATTTCTGGTTTTGGGAACCGTGGGTATTTCAAAAAGATTATGTAATTATTTTAAAAACCCGGTTACCCTTGATATGATATTTCAGTGCGTCCACCATGTGTTTTCTCGGTGCTGAGAGCGACATGTGAGACCTGAGTTCGAGGAGTGGAGGAACCGTTTCGGGTACATGGTGGACCCGGTGCGGTACCCTAGGGTAAGAAGATCCCAGATGATGGCGTTGAGACTGGCAGGGGAGCACTACCGACCGGTGATATTACCCGACGCGTCGGATATCCGGAGGATACCGTCGTGGTCTTGAGATTGATGGTAGGGGCCGGTCTGGATTGACGGCGCCCTAGATAGTGAGATCGATACTGAGATTTTGAGATATTGAGGTACAGAGACATTGAGATATTGAGATTGAGACTATGTTTTGTGCCGATGCTAGGCACAGGTTTCATGATGTTTTTCCATGATTTTGATTATATCCTCATATTTACATGCATGATGCTTATTGTCATTGGGCGACACGTGTAACACCCGAGCCCAATGCTACTAATTTCTGTTACTTTATGAATGGAGTGTGACCCTTATTTCATTATCTTGCTTGTTTGTTACTTACTGTAAAATTTTACCCGGCAAATTCATTTCTGCATATAACAATTTTTGGCATCTGAAACAAAATTAAAAATATTCATCTTGGCCTACTCGACACCCCTAGCCTTGTGGTAGCATCCGTGCATCGTGTTCTCATCCCGTTCAGTGAAACGGGCGAGTTTGGACGGCTACGCGCACGTACGTGTGACCGTTTTGGGGGTATGCTTTTTGATCATAAAACACTTCATTTTAAAATTTGGATCCCGCTTAAAATCCTATTATTTCAATTTCAAATTTTTGGACCCGACCCGGACGCGATTTGGAAATGTTTTATTTGGCGCAAAAATCCTAAATTTTAATATTTTATAACCTTCGAATATTTCCTTAACCTATATACTTATTACTGTTCCCATTAATCTTTAAAATCTTTTATTATTTCTAAATCTTTCTCTAATTCATCCTCAGCCAATCACAATCCCCATCTCATCCCGTGGGCCCCACCTCTTTATCGTCTCTCTCTATCTCTCTCTAATCTCCGTCTCTCTCTCTCTCCTCTTTCTCAATCTCGATCTCTCTCTCTCTAACTTTTCTCTCTCTCTCTCTCTCTTCTCTCTATATATTTTCCCCTCCTTCATTTCTTTTTCAAAAAAACCCAGAACGCGAACCCATCTCCCTCCTCGAACCCTAGCCACCGCCGTCTCCTTCCTCGCCGCCGCAATCCCAACGCTGGCATCCCCGTCACCAGCACCCTCGTCTCCTCATCCTCAACTCACCAAGCCCCTCTTCCTCCTTTTCCCGCGTTCCCAGCCACCTGCATACCCTGCCGCGGCCGCCTGTAATTCCCTGCACGCATCTGCGTCGCCGGAGTCGCCGCTGGTGACCTCTTTCCCGTAGCCCCGACCCTCGCGCACAGTCCTCGGTGAGTTCCACCTCCCCTCCTCTCTGTAAGTCCATGTTGCCCACCCCGGTGCTTATGGGGAGGCGGAAAACGGAATAAAAATCGGATTTTTATCGAACTAGGCAACATGGACTAACTAAAGGAGGATCTTTGCTAAACAAAAACTAACTAAAAGCTAACTAGATTTAGCTATATGCAAGAAAGGTTATACCTTGGGCTTTATGTTCTTCTCTCCTTGCTCCTTGGAGTGGAAGAAAGAGATCACCTTGTCGCCTTCTCTAGTCGAAGAAGGATCCATCCGAGAGCCTCAACCTTTGGCTTCAACTTCAAGCTAGAAGTAACTAAGGTGCTAGAAGTGCTAATCCTAGAACCTTAGATGAGAGTAGAGATTACTATGGAGAGGTTTAACTCAAGCTCAAGTGTTTCTCAACACATGAGAGGGGAGAGCTTGCGAGAGAGGAAGAGGATGAGAGAGAATCAATATGATAGAATGAGAGAATAAAGAACCATTCTCACATATATGTCTGAATTATGTAAATTGATAATTAGCAAGATAATTGTCATGGCTTAATCAAGACATGACCATTATCATTTCATATTAATGAAAATTGCAAGGATCAAAGAGCATCTTTTATATGGAATGATGATGGTCAAAGTGTCAACCTAGGTCAACAAGTCAAGATAGTCAAATGGTCAACAACCCTAACCATGAACAATTATATTTAACTAATATCAATTACTCATAATACACACATAAGCATTAGGGTTAATAAAATGACAATGGTCATTAACCCTAATCAAAGTCCTCTCCCTCTGTCTCAATCAACTGTGCATACGAACCCGTATTCGTGATCCGAGGAACACGAATATAAAGAGATAAAACCAATCCCAAATCATATACTAGGATCTGGCTTAAACCAAAGCCCGCTAGTATAAGCTGTCCGGACAGCAAACGTGCACAAGTGCGCGGATGTGAACGAACCCTGTCGCAAAACCATGCGACCTCTACTCATTTTGCCTAAAGACGAATAGCTCTCTGTGTGGGACTCTAAAGACTCGACACTACGCTGGCAGTGGGTTTAACCACAGACTGCAAGCGGCACTAGCTGTACGTAACGGTCCCCAGGTAGATGCCGATAAGAAGACTGACGAGGTGACCCCATCTGAACTCCTACTGAGCCTGTATGTGACAGTCTCCGTACAGTCCGGTCTGTTCGTCTGATATATCGCATGGCGGTCCTAGGGGGCGGTAAACGTCAGTCCCCTAATAGCGGTACAAGTCGTGTCGGAGTGTATCCCAGAACACCCTGAGATAACACTGGAAACCTACCAGTATATCTCGCTTGCCCTGGCCAGGGACTACTTGTGTAATGGCTCTCCTGGACACAGCGCGATGTCAACCCCCAATATCGGGAGAGACGAATCCTGTCTAACCGTCACTGCCTCCTACTTCGGGACTGCACCCAACTACTACCTGTTTGCACGACTCCTTTGAGCCGTGGTAGGGTAGTAATCAAAGTACAGTGGGAACACACTCGAGGCGAAGTGACAGTGTCAAGTCAGCGGACTAAGCTGTACTCATGTCACCTGGGAACTGATAACTGACGATAGGTATAATACCAACCAACAGTTCCCGACGAGTCCTGTCCAGTGTACTCGTAACCTAATGAGCACCCGCATACTATCTCAAGTACGACGTACTGACGGCTGTAGGACAGACCGTCTCCCGCGCTGGGATGAGAAGCGCATACGCTAGTCTACTCCGGAGTATCGATGCCCTGTCTCGATGGTCCAACGACTAGGGACCTGTATAAGGATGTGCTTATGGATTACCCAGCCCCACGAGTGTGAGCGCCATCACAACACTGGTAATCAAGCAAAGATCCTAAGGGCTCTACTAATATGTATATAAGCGATATGCTAAAAGAAACACATGCACATATTAAAGCAGAGACAAACCAAGTAGCATACTACCATTTTGAGCAAGACTGTCTATACAACTGTGAATATCCCAAGCTTCCATTAAGTAATATACAAGCTAGTATGATACAGTAATGGCCTCTAGGGCATATATACTAACAATCTCCCACTTGCACTAAGGCCATGTACTGGCGTATCGAAGACCTATCATCTCGATCAGCCGCTCGAACTGAGTCTGGGGTAAGGCTTTTGTGAGTGGATCTGCAGTGTTGTTTTCCGTATTTACTCTCTTCACCTCGATCTCCTGGCGATCTATGATCTCCCTGATCAGGTGGTACCGCCTCAAAATGTGCCTGGACTTCTGATGGGACCTGGGTTCCTTCGCTAAAGCTATAGCGCCGTTGTTGTCGCAATACAGCGGTATTGGATCAACAATGGTAGGAACCATCTGAAGCTCCGTGAGGAACTTCTTCATCCAGACAGCTTCCTTTGGGGCATCGCAAGCAGCTATGTACTCCGCTTCCATAGTTGTGTCTGCAACGGTCTCCTGCTTGGAACTCTTCCAGCAAACCGCCCCTCCATTGAGGGTAAAGACATAACCCGACATGGACTTGGAGTCATCCTTGTCACTCTGGAAGCTGGAGTCAGCAAAGGCCTTGAGCTGGAGGTCTTTTCCGCCATACACCAAGAACATCTCCTTAGTCCTTCTCAGGTACTTGAGAATGTTCTTTACCGCTATCCAGTGTTTCTCCCCTGGGTTCGACTGATACCGGCTTACAACGCTCAATGCGTATGCTACATCTGGTCTGGTACATAACATCGCATACATTATAGAGCCTACCGCAGAAGCGTAGGGTATAATAGACATGCGATCCCTTTCCAAATCAGTCTTGGGAGACATCTCTTTGGAGAGGGTGATCCCGTGACAAGCCGGTAAATTACCGCGCTTGGAATCTTCCATACTAAATCTTTTCAGTATGGTGTCGATGTACCTTGACTGTGAAAGTCCCAACATCCTCTTAGATCTATCACGATAGATCTAGATCCCCAGAATGTAGTTGGCATCGCCCAGGTCCTTCATGGAGAACCTCTGTGACAAGAATCCTTTGACTGACTGTAGCATAGGAATATCATTTCCTATTAGGAGAATGTCATCTACGTACAAGACGAGGAATACCACAGTTCTCCCTACAATCTTACTGTAAATGCATGGTTCATCTGGGTTTTTGATAAAGTCGAATTCCTTGACAGTATCATCAAAGCAGATGTTCCAACTCCGTGATGCCTGCTTAAGTCCATAAATGGACTTGAGCAACTTGCACACTCTACCGCTGCTCCCACTCTGAATGAATCCCTCCGGCTGATCCATATAGACGCATTCTTCCAAATTTCCATTTAGGAAAGCCGTCTTTACGTCAATCTGCCAGATTTCATAATCGTAGAAGGCAGCAATGGCAAGAAGGATCCGAATGGATTTCAGCATAACCACTGGAGAAAAAGTCTCGTCATAGTCCAAACCAGGTCTTTGACGAAAACCCTTTGCAACAGGTCTAGCTTTATAGGTCTTAACCTGCCCATCTACACTAATCTTCTTTCTGAAGATCCATTTGCAGCCTACGGGTTTTACCCCTTCTGGTGCAAAGTCCAAAGTCCAAACTTTGTTGGTGTACATGGACTCCATCTCGGCCCGCATTGCATCCAGCCATTTTACCGAGTCGCCGCTCTGAATGGCTTGATGGAAGCTAGTAGGCTCACCATAATCCATAGTGCAATCCTCTCCATCCCCGTCTATAAGAAAACCGTAGTATCTCTCTGACGGATGAGACTGCCTACTACTCCTGCGGAGTGGCGCTGGGATGTCCGGTTCTCTTAAAACTTCTGGTTCTTCTAAGCTTTCAGTAATAGCTTGTGGTTCTGGAATTTCTTTTAGTTCTATTGCGCTCCCACTTTTTTGATTTTCTAAAAATTCAGTTTCCAAGAAGTGGGCATGCTGAGAAACAAAAACCTTTTGTTCCTCTGCGGAATAGAAAAGATACCCCCTGGAGTTCTTTGGGTATCCCACAAACTTACACAGTACTGAGCGTGCCTCGAGCTTGTCCGCATGCTGCTTTTTTACAAAAGCTGGACATCCCCATGTCTTAAGGTACTTGAGACAGGGTTTCTTCCCACTCCACATCTGATATGGGGTGGTAGGCACAGTCTTGGTTGGAGCTTTGTTCAAGAGATATGCAGCTGTTTCTAGCGCATAACCCCAGAAGGATCACAACAACTCAGCCTTACTCATCATGGAACGAACCATATCCAATAGGGTTCGATTCCGCCTTTCCGATACACCGTTGTGTTGTGGTGTGTATGGAGGAGTAAGCTGAGAGAGAATTCCATTCTCTTTTAAGTAGCCCAGAAACTCGGCACTCAAGTATTCACCACCTCGATCAGATCTCAGTGTCTTGATACTTTTTCCTGTTTGTTTTTCAACTTCATTCTTGTATTCTTGAAATTTCTCAAAGGCCTCGGATTTGTGCTTCATCAAGAAGACATGCCCATACCTAGAGAAATCATCTGTGAAAGTAATGAAGTATGAATAACCACTTCGCGCATGTGTAGACATTGGACCACACACATCACTGTGTATGAGTCCTAAGAGCTCGCTTGCTCTTTCTTCGTGTCCAGTGAACGGAGTCTTTGTCATCTTTCCCATGAGACAAGATTCACAAGTGGCATAAGACTGATACTCGAACGGATTCAAGTATCCCTCTCTATGTAACTTTGTTAACCGTGTCTCATTAATGTGACCCAGTCTACAATGCCATAAGAAAGCCTGATTTGTTTCCGGAGACTTTCTATTAAGTGTGTTCTGGACACTGAAGATCCGAGCTTGATTCAATACGTATATTCCGTTTTGTAATGTACCTGACCCAATCAGAACTTGATTTAGGTGGATGTTAACTACATCGCTTACAAAAGTAAAATCATATCCTTCCTTAGAAATTAAGGATACAGATATGATATTACAAGTCGCACCTGGTACATAAAAACAGTTACGCAGAATCAATATCTGCCCAGTTTTCAGTCCTAGATGATATTCCCCTACGGATTCAGCATACATGCTCATTCCGTTAGCAACCCTGAGAGTCATATCACCTTTCCTGATAACCCTACGGTTTCTCAGAGCCTGTAACGAATTACAGATATGAGATCCTGATCCGGTATCCAATACCCAGGAAGTAGGGTTAACTGACATACAGTTCTCTATTACAAACACACCCAAAGACGAAGCCACAACATGCTTCGAATTCTGGCTACTGGCTTTGCAAGCCCTGCAATCCTTCTGCCCATGTTCATTCCCGTAACAATAGGAACATCCCTCTTTTACTGCATCCTTTCCCGAAACTTCTGCCTTTCCCTTTCTTTCTACTTCCCTGGTTTCCTTCAGGGTAGTAGGTAGAGACTGTTGAACTAAGTCAGCATCTGACCCGTTCTTCAACGTGGTCTTCAGGTCCGAGAGCTCAAAAGAGCTGGTCTCTGTAAGGACGTTGCCCCCTACAGATGACCCGATAGCCAACCTCGCTGGAAGCAATTCGTTCGAGGTCTCATATCTTGCGATACGAGATTGCTCTCCATATAAAACTTTGTTATGGAGGAAGATAGAAGCTGAGTCCATCTTCTCGTGCTGCCTCTGGTATATACCATCAACTGAGGCTAACACGAGGCACTTGGCTTTCGCACAGTCTTCTTCCGACGTCCTACGGATATCAATATCCGTGACAGGGGAAACTGGACCTGAGACGGCAGGGGTTGGATCAGTCAAGAGGTGTCCCAGCTTGTCCTGGGCAATGGACATCTGGACAGACCTTTGCCAGTCATAACAGTCAGATTCAGTCATTTTATTATCTAGATGTAACCTAGGTGCGGTCATTGGGTCGCTGCAATTAAGAGAGAGAGAAGAAAACACTTAGCATGATGCTCTTGCAAGTTTAGATTGGTTTTTAATTTATCTAAACAGGATGGCTCCCACTGTCTCTCGAATCCCTCCCCAAACCATAAAGGAAGAATTAGTCAGGATCAATCTCACCGTACAATACTTGTTTAACCATTCAGCCAGGCCAGTGTCGGTACTTCGAGGGAGGTTTTCCAATGCTTTCGCGAAGTTCCTTAATTAAGTAACCTCTTTTCCCTGTGGACGTACCCCCGCTAACACCTTTCTAGACACCTACTTGGTTTATAGCATTGATCGTTAAGTGAGAAATTTCCCGAGGAGTAGCATATACTCACAGTAGGATCGGGATCCAAATATCATCGTGTGATAAAACTGAAGGAATCCTACCAGAATCACACTCTAAATGGTATGCAGCACTAGCAAGTTTCAGTACTTTTGAAACTCCCGATGTGGATTTTTGCCCCATGCTCTTATGACCTTGACGAAGGTCAACAAATCATAAGTCACATGTCAAGTTCTACCCGTCATTATCCAGGTCAATTTGAACCCACCCGTACATACCCTTGACGAAGGTCAACAAGGTAGTACGACTGTCCCAAACCAATGCATCTATCTATGCTATATATGAACACCCAACAGCTACCAATCACTATGCCTTGACGAAGGTCAACAAACATAGCTTGAATACTATTGAATATCCATACGAAATGACGGAGGGCTACGAATGGTTTTGGCGAAACCGTGAACGTAGTGAACTTGATATAATCGATGGAACGAGATAGCTTTTAAAAGGAGTGGTTCAAGCTCCGCATTTAAAAGTTTAGTTTTGAAAAGAACCGAGTGGTTTTCAAAGTGTTCCAATCGACTTTTACTTGGTTTATTTTCTTGCATTAGTTCTTTTAATGCGTCCCATCATTTAATCCTACCATTGCAGAAAACAACCAAAATATGACGTACGCTTATGCCATTCGCATTCGCCACGGGGCCCCGTCATCACCCGTTAGGTTACTTAACTAACGACAGAGCGGGGGCTGGGCTAGCGCGGCTTTAAAACATAAGCAACGCCTAAATAGTTATAGTATATAGATATATAGCAATGATAGACATTACAGATCATAGATGAATACATTGGATATACTAGGAATCCGCAATCCGTTCGAGCCTGCAATGAAAAGCGGATTACACGGTCGCGGTGAATAGCCAATACCCCACCCAAGACCCCTACGGGTGCGGCAAACTACCCGCCATGTACCCGAAGCGAAGCAACCTTCCTCAACACCGTGAGTAAGCCACTCGGCACTTCGAGATACCCGGTAGTTTGTGCACCCCCTCCATGGGTCTATCCTAGGAGCAAAAAAAGTAAAAAGAATTATACAATGACGGCTACAACCCCGACCTGGTTGTGCGGCCATACAAATAATATTACATCAATTTACATATTACATGAATTGAAAGAAAAGAAAACTCTCGTCTCACTAAACCCCCGGCTATTCACCCGCGACAATCCAACGCATTCATATACACATACCATCAACAAACACAGATCACAGATATGTATAACCCCCACTAATCGACGTATAGCGATTAGCAGACGTTCAATACATATAAACATCACAGATATAACCCATTAGTCAAAGTATAGTGAAGTTCGATCAAAAATACGGATTTATAGGCACCCCAAATACAAATTTCTTTTCTGGAAAATCTGGGCAGAAATAAACCATCTTAAAAATCCCAAAACTTTAACAGAGGAATACTGCACCAAACTCGGTTCAGAACGGAGTCAAAACGGCCGCGGTTCCGCGGCAATAGGCATGCTTTTGCCGCGGAACCGCCGCGTTTTGAACTGTTCACTGGACCGTTTTTGGTGTGCTTCTTGACAAAACCCTGAGCCGATTTTTGAAGTATGATTTTTTATTTTTTAAGCAGAAAAAAATTCAACAGAAAGTTAGGGTTTTGATGTTTTAGTTTTGCGATTTTTCCGATCAAACTTCCATACACTTTACTACCTAGCTAGTTTATGTTTAGTTAGGCTCTGATACCACTGTAAGTCCATGTTGCCCACTTCGGTGCTTGCGGGGAGGCGGAAAACGGAATAAAAATCGGATTTTTATCGAACTAGGCAACATGGACTAACTAAAGGAGGATCTTTGCTAAACAAAAACTAACTAAAAGCTAACTAGATTTAGCTATATGCAAGAAAGGTTATACCTTGGGCTTTATGTCCTTCTCTCCTTGCTCCTTGGAGTGGAAGAAAGAGATCACCTTGTCGCCTTCTCTAGTCGAAGAAGGATCCACCCGAGAGCCTCAACCTTTGGCTTCAACTTCAAGCTAGAAGTAACTAAGGTGCTAGAAGTGCTAATCCTAGAACCTTAGATGAGAGTAGAGATTACTATGGAGAGGTTTAACTCAAGCTCAAGTGTTTCTCAACACATGAGAGGGGAGAGCTTGAGAGAGAGGAAGAGGAGGAGAGAGAATCAATATGATAGAATGAGAGAATAAAGAACCATTCTCACATATATGTCTGAATTATGTAAATTGATAATTAGCAAGATAATTGTCATGGCTTAATCAAGACATGACCATTATCATTTCATATTTAATGCAAATTGCAAGGATCAAAGAGCATCTTTTATATGGAATGATGATGGTCAAAGTGTCAACCTAGGTCAACAAGTCAAGATAGTCAAATGGTCAACAACCCTAACCATGAACAATTATATTTAACTAATATCAATTAATCATAATACACACATAAGCATTAGGGTTAATAAAATGACTGGTCATTAACCCTAATCAAAGTCCTCTCCCTCTGTCTCAATCAACTGTGCATACGCACCCGTATTCGTGATCCGAGAAACACGAATTCAAAGAGATAAAACCAATCCCAAATCATATACTAGGATCTGGCTTAAACCAAAGCCCGCTAGTATAAGCTGTCCGGACAGCAAACGTGCATAAGTGCGCGGATGTGAACGAACCTTGTCGCATAACCATGCGACCTCTACTCATTTTGCCTAAAAGCGAATAGCTCTCTGTGTGGGACTCTAAAGAATCGACACTACGCTGGCAGTGGGTTTAACCACAGACCGCAAGCGGCACTAGCTGTACGTAACGGTCCCCAGGTAGATGCCGATAAGAAGACAGACGAGGTGACCCCATCTGAACTCCTACTGAGCCTGTATGTGACAGTCTCCGTACAGTCCGGTCTGTTCGTCTGATACATCGCATGGCGGGCCTAGGGGGGCGGTAAACGTCAGTCCCCTAATAGCGGTACAAGTCGTGTCGGAGTGTATCCCAGAACACCCTGAGATAACACTGGAAACCTACCAGTATATCTCGCTTGCCCTGGCCAGGGACTACTTATGTAATGGCTCTCCTGGACACAGCGCGATGTCAACCCCCAATACCGGGAGAGACGAATCCTGTCTAACCGTCACTGCCTCCTACTTCGGGACTGCACCCAACTACTACCTGTTTGCACGACTCCTTTGAGCCGTGGTAGGGTAGCAATCAAAGTACAGTGGGAACACACTCGAGGCGAAGTGACAGTGTCAAGTCAGCGGACTAAGCTGTACTCATGTCACCTGGGAACTGATAACTGACGATAGGTATAATATCAACCAACAGTTCCCGACGAGTCCTGTCCAGTGTACTCGTAACCTAATGAGCACCCGCATACTATCTCAAGTACGACGTACTGACGGCTGTGGGACAGACCATCTCCCGCACTGGGATGAGAAGCGCATACGCTAGTCTACTCCGGAGTATCGATGCCCTGTCTCGATGGTCCAACGACTAGGGATCTGTATAAGGATGTGCTTATGGATTACCCAGCCCCCATCAGTGTGAGCGCCATCACAACGCTGGTAATCAAGCAAAGATCCTAAGTGCTCTACTAATATGTATATAAGCGATATGCTAAAAGAAACACATGCACATATTAAAGCAGAGACAAACCAAGTAGCATACTACCATTTTAAGCAAGACTGTCTATACAACTGTGAATATCCCAAGCTTCCATTAAGTAATATACAAGCTAGTATGATACAGTAATGGCCTCTAGGGCATATACACTAACACTCTCTTCCTTCTTCTTTCCTTCTCTTCTAACACGATTCTTGATCTGCAGATCTCTTCCGCCGCCGTCGTAGGCCATCGCCGGAGTTTCTTCGACGACCGTCGATCCTCATGACCCTCTGCAGACCACCGTAAGCCTTTGTCTCCATCTCATTCTTCCTTGCTTCTTTGTTTTCTCGTCTATTCTTGTTTGCATGTATTAATGGTTCACTGTTCACATTTTCGCCGGAATCCGACGTTGCCGACGATGTGATCCAACGTTCCAGCGAGGTACCCCGACCCGCATGGTTCCATTGTTCGTCGTTTGGGTTCATTCCGTGAACCGTGCGGCCGTTGCGAGTTTCCCCGCCGACGTTTACGTTCCGTTTTTCCCGGTTCGCGACCCGTCGAGGCAAGTACCCCTTGCTACATGCTATAAAATATTTACATATATATTATGACACCCTAAACCTGTAAATTTAACTTGGTACGATCATTTCTCATTTTCGTATACAATATTGTATTATATCATTTTACCGTTAAACTTGGAACCTACAGTTGCAAATTGAACCTAATAACCATATTTACCTGTTTAATCACATTTTTAATGTTAACACAGCTTGTGGCATTTATCCCTGTAGTTTTGTTCCATTCGGACACTCGTATGTATTTAACCTGTAATAGCTACACTGAACCGTTATATAAATCATTGCACCTCTAAGGGTTCTTAAACTTGTTAACATGACTAAACTGCTATAATTGTCTTACCGCACTCTTGTAATCATCTCTGTGACATAATTGATAACTGTATTGGAAATCTAATGAATCTGCCTATTGCTTAATTCATTACTCATATCATGTTGTTGATAACCATGCTTGATTATATAACTGATTGTAAGCACCTATGACATTGTTTACATCTTGACTTGACTTGCTACACGCATATTGATTGACCCGACATGGTACCGTACACTGCTTGACTCGACTCGATGTACCATGACCGTACCCGTTACCTGATCTTGTGTCTAATGCCAACAAACCTGACATGTAGTCCTTATGGACCGTTCCTGTTGTCTATCCAGACAAACCTGCTTTTACCTGATCCTGTGTTGGCATTAGTTCTTGATTACTGAATACCAGACTTGACATACATAACTTGGGGGTGTGGGGAAATCAAAGGTGAAACCTGACTTGTAACTCAACAGTTCGATACCTGTTCTGATCAGTCTTACGGGCTAGGCCAGCCCCGGAGTGATGATGCTGACATCACTAGCCTATACCTGCTACCCTTTACTTCCTAGCGGCACGTCTCGGTTTCAGCCCGAGAGTCTTAGACCGTGGTCCCGGTCATGCACGGGATACTATTGAGTTACATCGACGATTCATCAATTGATTTCAAAGACTCTAGAATAGAAAACCTGATAGAACAGTTTAGTTTACCCACTGCACACTACCCTGCACTGTTTGATTCATATTATTGTTACTCTCATTTTATTCATGTTTATATTGCATTGCCTGCCACACTGTTCATATTATATTACTTGATGACATGACGCGCTGACGTCTGGGTTTTGCATGGCCCAGATTCCGTACCGCTGTTGCAGTCCGAGCAGGAGTACTTTAGCCAGCAGGCTGAGCTGTGAGGTGTGAGCCCGCATTATGGGACATACATTCCAGTTATTTTGTATTAAATCTTTTGCTTCCGCATTTATTTATTATTGACTCATATTATTTTAGATTATGGACATGTTTTAGATAGTTTTATTTTGTTCTTGATATCTCTACAGCCGTAATATGACTGTGGATGGATGCTTCCTACCCACAGGTAGCATGGTTGGCTATGTCACGTGTCCATCTTAGCGTACTCTGGGAAGCGGGGCGTGACATGGTTTGTTTGGTATCAGAGCCATAGATTAGTTGGGTTGATTCTTTTGTAGTTGGGTATTGTACCCAATACACGAATCAGAATACCCGTGTTTAGGAAACATATCCTGCCACTTTGCCGTTTACCATTCTTGAATCACATTCTTCCTGATTATATCTTTTACGATGTGCAAACTTCCTTTGCATATCGACTCGGAAACCTGATTCCTTGTTATCTCTAGGACTTAGGCGACTTGGGTGGAGTTAAGTAATTGTGGCTATGATACCGCGGCATAGTTACAATGCGGTACTCTATTTAAGTATCTTGGAGTTCTAGCCTTGATCTATATATTGAATCTATAATCATGCTAATGTTGGGTGTTTTGATTTCAGGAATATGGCAGATAAGAATTTGAAGACGTACCAGAGGCGTGTGGACGAAGCCGCCATGCTTGGAGTGATAAAGGGAATGCCGGAGAATCAAAAGAGACAAACCGAGCTGATCCAGCAGCAAGCAGAATCATTCCAGGAAGGTTTGCAGACCGTTCAGCAGTCCGTAGCTAAGGTTGAAGCTAAACCAGTTGATCGAGTTGGGACCGTGGCAGATTTCAGGCGTTTGGGTCCGTCTACATTTACTGGTTTGGAGGAGCCGTTGCCAGCAGAGCAGTGGCTAGTTGACACGAAGAATTTGCTTATTGCGGCACAAATTCCAGATGACAAAAGAGTTGATGTGGTACGCATTCAGTTAGTGGACTACGCCCGAGAATGGTGGCTTGTGGAGGAGACCCGCTTGCCCAAGCCGATCAAGTGGGTGGATTTTTCTAAGAGTTTCCTAGAGAAGTTCTTCCCGCGGACTGCACGAGAGGAAATGGAAGAGAAGTTCATCGGGCTAAGGCAGAATGGAGCACCCGTAGATGTGCATGCAGTAGAATGGACGAGACTCAGCAGATTCGCTGGACCTTTAGTTGCCAACGATGCGGATAGGGCACGGAGGTTCATGCGCAGCTTGGATGTGGACATCCAGGGGCAGATTGTCTCCCTGGGTTTGACCACTTTGTCACAGGTTCTTACGGCAGCCCGGGAACAACAGAGTTTATCTGGGATGAAAGAGAGCTTGCAGCAAACAGCAGTTGCGGTAAGGAAGCCAGCATTTGTACCAAACCGAGCTCATGGTCGCAAGGGTATTCCAGTGGACCGTCGAGGTGTAGCTCCCATGAAGAAGCCTGTGATCGTTGATCGAAGAAGGAGCGTGATTTGTGACTACTACCGTTTACCTGGGTACGTGCAGAAGGAGTGTCGAAGGAGGCTGGGACTTTGTTTGGTTTGTGGAGCGGCTGATCATGCCGTTGGTGCTTGTCCGTCGAAGCTTCGTACGAGGGTGATATTCAGAAGCCTCCGCAGAAACCGTTCCAAGGACAGAAATAGCTGACTCAAGGACCTAATCTGGCTCGAGCTTTTACCTTGATAGCTGAGGAAGCTAAGGCGTCAGGAGAAGTTGTTTCAGGTACTTTACTCGTTCATGGTTTTCCCGCATTGGCATTATTTGATTCTGGTGCATCCCACTGTTTTATGTCATCCAAGTTTGTGGCTACACACTCGATTACCTGCACGACCCTGTCTAGTTTCTGGGACATACACACTGGGAATGGGAAAATCATATCTAGTAGGGATTGTAAAGATTGTACAGTTGTTGTGTGCGGATGGGAGCTTTTTGCAGATTACTTGGTGATTGATACGGGCAGCTATGAAGTCGTCTTGGGAATGGATTTTCTTGTCACTTTCTACGCTCACATTGACTGTAGGGCAAAGAAAGTAATTTTCCGGATTCCCGGACATCCTGAGTTTACCTTCACTGGAGGAAGCAGTTCTGTCGGGCCAGTCGAGTTTAGGGCTAGGCCGACGAACAATACTCTTGCTGCAATGGAAGTTGATAATGGTGAAGAACCGGCGGTTGTTCGCGATTTTATGGACGTATTTGAGGATATATCGGGTTTACCGCCGAAGCGAGACGTGGAGTTCGCAATTGATCTTATTCCTGGTGCAGCGCTAGTATCCAAAGCATATTATCCAATGGCACCAGTAGAGTTGGAAGAAGTTAAGAAACAGGTTGCTGAATTGCTTGAGAAGGGTTGGATTCGAAGCAGTAACTCGCCTTGGGGAGCTCCAGTTCTTCAAGTGAAGAAGAAGGATGGCACAAGAAGAATGTGCATCGATTATCGAGAATTAAACCGGGTGACTATTAAGAACAAGTACCTGATCCCTCGCATTGGAGAACTTTTTGAGCAGCTTGGTGGTGCGAGGGTATTCTCAAAGCTGGATTTGCGATCCAGATATCATCAGGTTCGAGTGAAAGCAGAAGATATTTGCAAGACGGCGTTTCGAACTCGGTATGGACATTACGAGTACTTAGTGATGCCCTTCGGAGTAACGAATGCCCCGGCAATATTCATGGACTTGATGAACCGAATCTTTTCACCGTTCTTGGACCAGTTTATTGTGGTATTTATTGACGATATTCTGGTTTACTCGAAGAGTTTTGAGGAGCATGCTGAGCATTTGAAGATCGCGCTACAGACGTTAAGACAGGAGAAGCTTTATGCGAAGATGAGTAAGTGCGAGTTTTGGCTGGAGGAAGTGAAGTTTTTGGGGCATGTTGTATCTGGCGATGGAATTGCCGTCGATCCAGAAAAGATTGCAGCAGTTCGAGATTGGCCGATTCCAAAGAATCTTACGGAGATAAGAAGCTTTCTTGGACTCGCTAGATATTACAGGAGATTTGTAGAGAACTTTGCTCGTCTGGCGGAGCCGTTGACCAAGCTTACGCGCAAGGAGGTACCTTTTGTATGGACGGATAAGTGTGCGTTAGCTTTTGAGACGTTGAAGCAGCAGTTGATAACCGCCCCTATTTTGACCGTGCCAGACAATTCCGGAGGATTGGTGATTCACAGCGACGCATCTGGGAAAGGATTGGGATGTGTTTTGATGCAGCATGGGAAGGTTGTAGCGTACGCATCAAGACAATTGAAGACCCATGAGAAGAATTATCCAACTCATGACTTAGAGCTTGCGGCTGTGATTTTCACTTTGAAGATTTGGAGACACTACCTTTTAGGCGAAAGGGTCGAAGTTTTTACAGATCATAAGAGCTTGAAGTATGTGTTCACACAGAAGGAGCTTAACATGAGGCAGCGTAGATGGTTGGAGCTGATGGCTGACTACGATCTTGATCTGAAGTACCATCCGGGGAAGGTCAACGTCGTGCCGGATGCGCTTAGTCGGTTACCAGCAATTCAGGTGTTAACTACGCAGAAGGAGATCGTTGCAGATTTTCGAAGATTTGACTTGGAGGTTGTGCTACCGCGTTCTACGGGACAGTTGATGCAGCTATAGGTACATTCGTCATTGATCGAGAATATTAAAGCAGCACAATCGCAGGATCCTAGACTGCAGAAGCTTCGAGGACAGGTTGAAGCCGGACTACGAATGGATTTATTGATCCACGAAGATGGTTCGTTGAGGTATGGTAGCCGTTTGTGTGTGCCAAAGGGAGATGTTCATGAAGAGCTTATGAAGGAGGCACACAGTTCAGCTTATTCTGTACATCCAGGAGGCACAAAGATGTACCGAGATATTCGACAGCATTTCTGGTGGGAAGGCATGAAACGGGAGATTGCTTGCTTTGTGGCAAAGTGCTTGGTGTGTCAGCAAGTTAAGGCTGAACATCAAAGGGTTGCTGGTTTATTGCAACCACTTCCGATTCCTCAGTGGAAGTGGGAACATATAACCATGGATTTCGTGACGGCTTTACCGCGGAGTCCAAAAGGTAACAATGCAGTATGGGTGATTGTTGATCGGTTGACCAAGGCAGCTCACTTTATTCCTTTTCGGGTTGGTCAATCAACAGAGACTTTGGCTGAGCGGTACATGCAAGAGATTGTAAGATTTCATGGAGTACCGGTGAGCATCGTGTCCGATCGTGACACTCGGTTCTTATCACACTTATGGAGGAGCTTACAGGAAAGTTTGGGGACTCGATTGAAGTTTAGCACAACTTATCATCCTCAAACTGATGGTCAGTCGGAGAGAACGATCCAAACTCTTGAAGATATGTTGAGAGCATGCATGTTGGACTTCAAGGGTTCGTGGGAGGATCATCTACATTTGGTGGAGTTTTCTTACAACAACAGTTTTCAGGAAACTATCCAGATGGCTCCGTTTGAAGCTTTGTATGGTCATAAGTTCCGTTCACCTGTTTGTTGGGACGATGTCGGTGAACGAAGATTGTTGGGACCAGATTTAGTTGTGCAGACAGTTGAGAAGGTTAACACTATCAGAAATCATATGAAGGCAGCTCAAGACCGACAGAAGAGTTGGGCAGACACGTCAAGAAGACCTCTAGAGTTCGCCGTGGGTGATTTGGTGTTCTTGAAGATATCACCGACTAGAGGGGTGATTCGTTTTGGGAATCGAGGAAAGCTTGGTCCTCGATTCGTTGGACCCTTTGAGATCTTGGAGCGTGTTGGTGAGGTAGCATATCGTTTGGCGTTACCGCAGTCCTTGGCTAGTGTGCACGATGTGTTTCACGTATCTCAACTCCGTAAGTATGTTCGAGATGAAACGCACGTATTGGATCATTCAGAGCTAACGGTACGAGAAGACTTGACTTTTGAGGAGCGACTGATTGAAATTGTGGATCGAAGGGAAAAGGTTCTTAAGAACAAGGTTATCCCTCTTGTACTGGTTTCTTAGGGAAATCGCTCGCATGGAGAGTCCACTTGGGAACGAGAAGATGAAATCCGGCAGAAGTTTCCTCACCTTTTCTTGTAGTTATCTATCTTTGTATCCTTAGAATTTCGAGGATGAAATTCTTTTTGTAGTTGGGTATAATGTAACACCCGAGCCCAATGCTACTAATTTCTGTTACTTTATGAATGGAGTGACCCTTATTTCATTATCTTGCTTGTTTGTTACTTACTGTAAAATTTTACCCGGCAAATTCATTTCTGCATATAACAATTTTTGGCATCTGAAACAAAATTAAAAATATTTATCTTGGCCTACTAGACACCCCTAGCCTTGTGGTAGCATCCGTGCATCGTGTTCTCGTCCCGTTCAGTGAAACGGGCGAGTTTGGACGGCTACGCGCACGTACATGTGACCATTTTGGGGGTATGCTTTTTGATCATAAAACACTTCATTTTAAAATTTGGATCCCGCTTAAAATCCTATTATTTCAATTTCAAATTTTTGGACCCGACCCGGACGCGATTTGGAAATGTTTTATTTGGCGCCAAAATCCCAAATTTTAATATTTTATAACCTTCGAATATTTCCTTAACCTATATACTTATTACTGTTCCCATTAATCTTTAAAATCTTTTATTATTTCTAAATCTTTCTCTAATTCATCCTCAGCCAATCACAATCCCCATCTCATCCCGTGGGCCCCACCTCTTTACCGTCTCTCTCTCTCTCTAACCCCCGTCTCTCTCTCTCTCCTCTTTCTCAATCTCGATCTCTCTCTGTCTCTCTAACTTTTCTCTCTCTCTCTCTCTTCTCTCTATATATTTTCCCCTCCTTTATTTCTTTTTCAAAAAAACCCAGAACGCGAACCCATCTCCCTCCTCGAACCCTAGCCACCGCCGTCTCCTTCCTCGCCGCCGCAACCCCAACGCCGGCATCCCCGTCACCAGCATCCTCGTCTCCTCATCCTCAACTCACCAACCCCCTCTTCCTCCTTTTCCCGCGTTCCCAGCCACTTGCACACCCCGCCGCGGCCGCCTGCAATTCCCTGCACGCATCTGCGTCGCCGGAGTCGCCGCCGGTGACCTCTTTCCCGTAGCCCCGACCCTCGCGCACACTCCTCGGTGAGTTCCACCTCCCCTCCTCTATTCCTTCTTCTTTCCTTCTCTTCTAACACGATTCTTGATCTGCAGACCTCTTCCGCCACCGTCGTAGGCCATCGCCGGAGTTTCTTCGACGACCGTCGATCCTCACGACCTTCTGCAGACCACCATTGTCTCCATCTCATTCTTCCTTGCTTCATTGTTTTCTCGTTTATTCTTGTTTGCATGTATTAATGGTTCACTGTTCACATTTTCGCCGGAATCCGACGATGCCGACGACGTGATCCGACGTTCCAGCGAGGTACCCCGACCCGCGTGGTTCCATTGTTCATCGTTTGGGTTCATTCCATGAACCGTGCGGCCGTCGCGAGTTTCCCCGCCGACGTTTACGTTCCGTTTTTCCCGGTTCGCGATCCGTCGAGGCAAGTACCCCTTGCTACATGCTATAAAATATTTACATATATATTATGACACCCTAAACCTGTAAATTTAACTTGGTATGATCATTTCTCATTTTCGTATACAATATTGTATTATATCATTTTACCGTTAAATTTGGAACCTACAGTTGCAAATTGAACCTAATAACCATATTTACCTGTTTAATCACATTTTTAATGTTAACATAGCTTGTGGCATTTATCCCTGTAGTTTTGTTCCATTCGGACACTCGTATGTATTTAACCTGTAATAGCTACACTGAACCGTTATATAAATCATTGCACCTCTAAGGGTTCTTAAACTTGTTAACATGACTAAACTGCTATAATTGTCTTACTGCACTCTTGTAATCATCTCTGTGACACAATTGATAACTGTATTGCAAATCTAATGAATCTGCCTATTGCTTAATTCATTACTCATATCATGTTGTTGATAACCATGCTTGATTATATAACTGATTGTAAGCACCTATGACATTGTTTACATCTTGACTTGACTTGCTACACGCATATTGATTGACCTGACATTGTACCGTACACTTCTTGACTTGACTCGATGTACCATGACCTGACCCGTTACCTGATCTTGTGTCTAATGCCAACAAACCTGACATGTAGTCCTCATGGACCGTTCCTGTTGTCTATCCAGATAAACCTGCTTTTACTTGATCCTGTGTTGGCATTAGTTCTTGATTACCGAATACCAGACTTGACATACATAACTTGGGGGTATGGGGAAATCAAAGGTGAAACCTGACTTGTAACTCAACAGTTCGATACCTGTTCTGATCAGTCTTACGGGCTAGGCCAGCCCCGGAGTGATGATGCTGACATCACTCGCCTATACCTGCTACCCTTTACTGCCTAGCGGCACGTCTCGGTTTCAGCCCGAGAGTCTTAGACCGTGGTCCCGGGCATGCACTGGATACTATTGAGTTACATCGACGATTCATCAATTGATTTCAAAGACTCTAGAATAGAAAACCTGATAGAACAGTTTAGTTACCCACTGCACACTACCCTGCACTGCTTGATTCATATTATTGTTACTCTCGTTTTATTCATGTTTATATTGCATTGCCTGCCACACTGTTCATATTATATTACTTGATGACATGACGCGCCGACGTCTGGGTTTTGCATGGCCCAGATTCCGTACCGCTGTTGCAGTCCAAGCAGGAGTACTTCAGGCAGCAGGCTGAGCTGTGAGGTGTCAGTAGTAGTTAGTTTTATTTCCTGATGTGAGCCCGCATTATGGGACATACATTCCAGTTATTTTGTATTGGATCTTTTGCTTCCGCATTTATTTATTATTGACTCATGTTATTTTGGATTATGGACCTGTTTTAGATAGTTTTATTTTGTTCTTGATATCTCTACAGCCGTAATGTGACCGTGGATGGATGCTTCCTACCCACAGGTAGCATGGTTGGCTATGTCACGTGCCCATCTTAGTGTACTCTGGGAAGCGGGGCGTGACAACACGTGGACGGGATCCACATATATACAGACATTGATCACATACAGACTTTGATTACATTGATCATACTTCATATGTATATATAATAGGGGATGATGACGCTATTATATATGCCCTTACACCAATATTAGTGGAATGGGACGCTAATATATGTGTATTGATATCAATTTAAATACTTCTTCATATTTTTCATGCATTCATACCTCATCCATATGATATATTGCTACCTGAGGCACTGACACGAGCACTTGGTATTACCGTTGTTTAGAGGTACACCCTAGCCATTGTTATAGGCTGCAGGTTTTATATTTGAGGATTTATATAGTGATCGCATGACCTAGGATTGCGTCATACATGCGATTTCTGTTCCTAGATATATTCTATTCACGAGTTGGCAACTCACCCCCGTTGTGCCACAGTTTCTTGTAGGTTTTGCCGTACAGGTTTCATTACGGCTTTGCTAGCACTACTTCCATTTCCGGGTGATTTTCTAGTAGGCGGGTTTATTTGTGTCGTATCCACCATTATACCTTGTATATTACTATTCTGTTGTATCTAGAAGTTCCATCAACCAAACATGTATTTATTTCAGAGATAGAGACCAGTATTGTTTATTCTTTCGACCTTAGAGTCGCGCGTTGTATTTCTATGTATTTCTTGCTGTTTGAGTTTCCTTTTGAGTTTTGATCCTCGCCTTTGGCGTTGTATATTATATTGCTTGCGTGGTTGTGACCGTCGATTGACGAAGAGCTAGCTCCCGCTTGGGGATGCCTTTATTCATTATATATGCTTTATCAGGTTTTGTACCCGTTTGGGGTCAGTTTTACAAAGGAAACTCTGCCGAAATTTTTAGAAAATACTTATGATTTTAAAATGCATATTTCGGCATATGTTGCAAACTATTTGGTTTAAAATGGTTTTTCCTACACTCTACTACTTTTCTTGGTTTGGATTTCTGGGTTTTCGGCTTACTTAGAATACGTACGCCTTGAGACGTTCGTAGTTTAAGTGCCGGTCATATTCCGTTCTTTCGGGACGTGACACATCCATCGCCCATCATATGGGTCGAGAAGCGTATATGCTAGTCTACTCTGGAATATCGATGCCCTGTCTCGATACTCTCACGACTAGGAACAATTGAAGGATGTACTTACTGACTACTCATGTCCCTACTAGTATGATCTGCATCATAATCCTGGTAGTCAAGTACTCATCCCAAGGGCTTTATCAACATTTAATAGAGATACAATAAGTGTACATGTTAAGATAAAGTGCAACCATATAGCATACTATCATGTCGAGCAAGAAAGTCCTCCCTATATATGTTCAAGCATCCACTACAATATACATCACATGTACAGTAATGACCTCTAGGGTATATATATATAACTAACAATCTCCTACTTGCACTAAGGCCATTTGTTGCAGTATCTCATACTCAACGTCCTATAGAAGTCTCTCTAGGGAAAGGCCTTTATGAGTGGATCCGCCATGTTATCCTTCGCATCAACTCTCCTGACCTCGATCCCCTGGAGATCAACCATCTCCCTGATCAGGTGATACTTGCATTAGAATATGTCTGGATCGCTGATGGGACCGTCGTTCCTAGGCCAAAGCCACAGTTCCATTGTTTTCACAATAATAGTTATTGGACGCTCAATGGTAGGAACCATGTTCATCTCATGAACAAGAAATGCCAAGAAAGCCATTTTGGTAGTATCGTTGGTAGTGATGTATTCAACTTTTATCGTCTAGTATGTCATGGTATCTAGCTTGGAACTCTTCCAACATACCGTCCCTCCACTGAGGGTAAAGACAATGCCTGTGATTGATTTTCAGTCGACCTTATCACTCCGAAAGCTCGAATTGGTAAAGAACTCCCACTGGAGTTCACCGTTACCAAAACCCCAAGAACATTTCTTTAGTGCTTCTCAAGTACTTAAGAATGTCTAGTGATTCTCCCAAGATCCGATTGATTCATGATCACTACACCTAGTGAGTTAGCTACATCTAGTCTGGTACATAATATCACATACATGATAGAGCCCACTGCCGAAGCATAGGGTATCCCTTGCACGCGAGCTCTCTCCAAATCAGTCTTGGAAGACATCTTTTTGGACAGAGTGATTCCTAAGGTAGTGGGCGAACCACCACGCTTAGAATCCTCTATACTAAACCCCTTTAGTCTGGTGTTAATGTATCTGGATTTAGGACACTCTCAACATCCACATAGATCTATCACCATAGATCATTATCCATAAGATGTAGTAGGTATCATCCAGATCTTCCATGGAGAATCTTCGTGATAAGAGGAGCTTGACCGAGTGTAGCATAGGAAACCATTTCCTGTCAAGAGTATGTCATCTACGTACAATACGTGTAAGACTACCTTACTCTCTACAACCTTCTTGTATATACAAAATTCATCTACCTTTTTGATGAAGTCAAACTCTTTGACTGCCACATCAAAATAGATGTTCCAACTCCGCGATGCTTGCATTGATCCTGATGTACTTAAGCATAGCCTTGAAAGTCTCAACTTTTCCATTTACACCAAGAATCTTCTCAAGATCTATTTGCTCCCGATGGGATTTACCCCTTTAGGTGTAACATTCAAAGTCATACTTTGTTTGTGTATATGGATTCCATCTTTGATCGCATAGCATCCAGCCATTTCACAAAGTCTCCACTTGTGATGGCCTGCCTGAACCTAGTTGGGCCATCATCTACCATGATGAAATCCTCGCTCCCACTGTCACCGAGAAGACCTTAGTATCTCTCAAGTGGATGAGCAACCTTACCAGATTCACGGAGAGGCCGAGGTTCGTTGGAGACTATTGAATCTTTTGGTTTCACCAAATCATCAGCTGTTAGTTTGTCCAGCTGGAACTTCTTCCAGTTCTACCTCATGACCACAAATTTCTTCATAAGAAATTTCTTTTCTAAAAAAGTGGCATGCTGAGAAACAAAACACCTTTTGCTCCTCAGTGTGGTAGATGATATTCCCTCGCAAATGTTTGGGATATCCAACAAACTTATACAGATCTGACCTTGCCTCGAGCTTGTCCGGATTCTGCTTTTCAACATAGGCCAGACAACCCCATATCTTAACTTCTTTAAGACATAGTCTCTTCCCATACCATATCTCATATGGAGTGGTAGGCTCTGATTTGGATGGAACCCCATTCAATAGGTATGCAGCTTCTCAAGTGCATAACACCAAAAGGAAATAGGTAACTCAACAGTACTCATCATAGAGTGCACCATATCTCATAGGGCGCGATATCTCCGCCCCGATACACCGTTGTGTTGTGGTGTACTCGAGGGAGTAAGCTGAGAGAGAATCTCATTCTCTTTTTAGAAATTCCAGGAACTCCATGCGCAAGTATTCGCCTCCTCGATCACATCGAAGGACTTAATACTTCTACCCGTTTGGTTCTTAACTTCAAGCTTATATTCCTTGAGTTTATCAAAAGTTTCAGACTTGTGTTTCAACAGGAACATATGTCCGAATCCTGAGAGAAGATCAGTGAATATAATGAAGTATGGAGAACCAACCTTGGCATTTGTAGACATAGGACCATATACATCGTCATGTATGCGTCCCAAGAGTTCAATAACTCTTTCTCTGTTTCCAGTAAACGGAGTATTGGTCATTTTACCTTTGAGACAAGACTGGCAAGTATCATAAGATGAAAATTTGAACAGATTCTCATATTCATCCTTATATAACTTAGCTGGCCGTGTCGCATTGATATGACCTAGTCTACAATGCCATAAGAAGGATTCGTTCATTTTTGAACTATTCCTCTTGTGTGTATTCTATAACACTTTGAACTGTGGTTTGATTTAGAACGTATATGCTATTATATAACGTGCCTGATCCAATCAACTCTTGATTCAGGAAAATGTTCACAACATTATCCTAAAATACAAAATTATATCCTTTTTTAACTTAATAAAGAAAATGATGTAATGTTGTATATCAGGTTCGGTATCTAATAACATTTGTTCAGAATCAATGTATTTACCATTTGGTAATACAAGGTGATATTTGCCAACTGACTTGGCTGCAACAATTGCACCATTCTCTAACACTTAGAGATATATCACCCAATCCCAGTTCTCTACCTCTCTGTAGCCCATGCAACGGATTACATATGTGGGATTCTAATCCGATATCTCATACCTAGGACGTAGAGGTTACTGAGAAATAGTTCTTGGTAATGAACACACCCGAAAAATATGCATCAATATGCTTATTCATCAATTGGGTTGCGTGGAAATCCGGATAATCCCTTATTTTCTCCTTGGACTTATAACAGTGATAAGATTGAGCGTAACCAACATTCCCCAGCTCAGTATAATAAGCAGGTTCGGTCAAAACATCCATATTATTATCTTGATTAAGGCGTGACATGGTCGCTACCGGTAGAGAGAGAGAAGAAAACACTCCGCGTACGCTCTTGCAAGATCAGATTGGTTATTATTTTATATAATTAGGATGGCTCCCATTGTTTTTATCAAATCTTCCTTCAAACCCTAAAAGGTAAGACTAGCCGGGATTAATTACACGTTACAAGTTCGCCAATCTTTCAGCCAGACCAGTATCGGTACTTTGAGGGAGGTTCCCCGTGCTTTCGCACGGACCTAATTAAAATAAACCTCATTTTCCCAGGGGCGTAACCCTGTTAACACCTTTCTAGATACCTACTTGATCGGCTAATTGTAATGTGCAAAACTCTCTCAGGAGTAACTCTTACTCGAAGTGGGTATTGGGATCCAACTATCTCATAGAAGGTATGCAATCTCATTGCAAATTTCAACACTTGAAATTCCCGATAATCTGCTTCCCCTAGCGTCCTATGACCATGACGAAAGCCAACAAACCATAGTCCTCTAATCAAGTTCAACCTGTACGTTTCATGATTGAATTAAACCCACCCGCACGACCCTTGACGAAAGCCAACAAAATCACACGACAACCCTAATCTAATCGCATAATATGCTTAAGCAGATAAACACTAATCAGCTACCGTACACTACTCCTTGACGAAAGCCAACAAACGTAGCACGAATACTAAATACTACTTATCTGAAATGACGGAGGGCTACGATAGGTTTTTAAGAAAACCCTTTGCGTAATGAACTTAATATCGTTGTTGAATCGAGTGATTTTGAAAAAGGAGTGTTTTTGAGGCTTTTACTAGTTTTGCTAAAGAGGTCACTCCCGGTGAAGGGATCTCGGCTCTTTCCTTATCGAATAAGGTGCAAGATATTTCATAAATACCACTATGCAAAGAAAAAACTATGGAAGCAATCAAAAGACAAACCAAGTGGGTTGTAGTATCTGCCCGTTTCGCTAAATAGGTTACTCCCGGTGAACGGATCTTGGCTCTTTCCTCATCGAATAAGGTGCTGTATATTATACAAGGAATACCACTATGCAAAGCAAGAACTAGAGCTACCAGTTTTTAAAACAAGTTTCTACAGCATCTTTAGGTTTCTTTTCTTTCATTAATCTCATTAATGAAGTCCCATCAATTTATGCTTCCTAAGCATCACAGAAAAGATTAGCAGACCGCTTGCGGTTTGTGGGTGTTTGATATGATCATCACCTATTGCCGGCGTATTGAAGAGTCTTTAGACTCCTATACAGAGGTTTCCTGGTTCATGCGAAACGAAGTAGGAGCATATATGTGATATGTGCGGGACCGAGATTAATGCGCATATATGATACTGCATTCTATTCTCGCGATATGTGATATCGGTCGGTTATATGTGTTATAGCCGGGTTATCGGATCAAGTGTTGATTCGATAAGTTGTTACATTTGATATTAGTCAGTTGTATGTGATATAGCCGGATTATTAAATCAAGTGTTTATTTAATAATTTAATGTATAATTATATATGTGGTATATTAATTCACATTAACTAATATTAGCACACTTAAGCATTTCTTTTTCTCACTTGTGTACACTTAGTATATATGTGATATATATTAATGTACATTATTTTGTGTCATGCTTGATGCCACATGCTACATGGGTGTATGAGACTTATACCATGCTTGATATAATGGGTTTTTTTATTTATTTAAAGTTAATCAAAATTAGATAGAATTAAGTCACATGGTTGAAGCTTGTAGAAGCTTGTGGAACCATTGACCAAGTCCACTAATTTTGTTTTACTTGTAGATATTTATTAACCTAACCATTATTGTTTAGCCATGGTTTATTCTCTACATGAGTTAGTGTATGACACTAACTCACTCATGGTTGCTATTCTCACCTCATGAGTTTTTATTCTCATCTTATCTTCATCTTCTTCTTAATCTTCCTCAACTTCTCTAGGTTTTGAGGAAGTGAAGAAATATTGTGAGAAAAATAAATTTAAAGTGAGCCCATTTCCTACTTCATCATCCTCTACTATATTAGCCATTTAGTTTTGGGTGTTTGCTTCACTAATCTACTATTAGTGAAGAGGTAGCATTAGCTTGAATCTCCTCGACGTAGATTATCTTCGGCCTCGAAGACTTCGAGCAAGCTTGTTCATTTCTTCATGTGAACCCTTACTAGAGTTCGGGTGTTCACTACTTGGAGCGAAGGGACTACTACACGGAGGTTTAGAAGTGAAGGACCGGTCTACAAAGGTTGTATTCCTCATTCACTTAGATGTAAAGTTGTTTGCATCGCTAGTTCGTCTAAATCTCTAGTTAAGATTATAGGGTTATGGTTCTTTAGTACGGAAAAAATTTGAAAACTGCATGGACGATGCCTTCCGAAACCTTGTTGCCGCCCTACGGAACCCTGCAGTGGTATCAGAGAACTGCTATCTGACGATAGATATAATACCATCTAGGAATTCTCGGCGAGTCCGTCCAGTGTACCCAGTCTCCACTGAGCACCGGTATACCTTCACTGATTTCAAACACCAATGGATGTGGGATCATCCATCGTCCATCATATGGGTCGAGAATCGTATACGCTAGTCTACTTTGGAATGTCGATGCCCTGTCTCGATACTCCCACGACTAGGAACAATTGAAGGATGTACTTACCGACTACTCATGTCCCTACTAGTTGATCTGCATCATAATCCTGGTGGTCAAGTACTTATCCTGAGGGTTTTATCAACATGTAATAGAGAGACAATAAGTGTACATGTTAAGATAAAGTGCAACCAGATAGCATACTATCATTTCGAACAAGAAAGTCCTCCCTATATATGTCCAAGCATCCACTACAATATACATCACATGTACAGTAATGACCTCTAGGGCATACATATAACTAACAAGAACAATGCTATGGGGGCATTTGTTCCCTTATAAAAAAATAAAAAATAAAAAATAAAAAAGCGATGAAAAAATTCCCCAAATGGAGTATCACACGCCCGCACGTGATGCGCCTTGGAGAAAAAATTATAAGCATTACACTTAACAAATAGGTCTGAAATTGAGCCTCACGTGCAGGCACGTGGGCATCTATATACAAGTATATAGGCACCTTCCTAAAAAAATAGAGTCCAGAAAAGCTCACGTGCCAACACGTGATGCTTTTCTCTGGGACTGCTGCATATAAGCAAAACGGTCTAATGCTATGGGTCACGTGCTACACGTGAGGGTTCCTAATACCTTCTGAGCTGATAAAATTAAATTCTAAATAAGAGGGATCAAAACCCTGTTTAGAAAATATTTCCCCCAATCTTTCTAAATAAGAAAGGTTGTGCTCTGTAAAAAAGAGCACCGTTTGATTAAAGATCCAATGGTGATTAAAAATCACCAAGATACAGAATAAGCTCTGTATGGGAAAATATTTTCCTAATCTTTCTAAACAAGAAAGATTGTGCTCTGTCAAAAAGAGCACCGTTGGATTAAAGATCCAATAGTGATTAAAAATCACCAAGATACAGAATAAGCTCTGTATGGGAAAATATTTTCCTAATCTTTCCAAACAAGAAAGATTGTGTTCTGTAAAAAAAAGAGCACCGTTGGATTAAAGATGCAACGGTGATTAAAAATCATTAAGATACAGAATAAGCTCTGTATGGGAAAATATTTTCCCATTCTTGTTAAAAACATGAAAAATGTCTTCTGTAAAACAGAAGTCCCTAGATCAAAGATCCAACGGTGGATAAAATCCCCGAATCAATAAAAAATCTCTCAATGAGAGATTTCCTTAACAAAATCAACAAACTTATCTCTATTATATAAAGGACTCGAGACTGAAGAGAGAAGAAGGAGGAGACCCCCCATAAGATTTGAGAAAACAAAAAAGAAGAGGAGTTCTCTTTGAAGAAAAAGAAACCCTAGGTAAAACAAAGAGAGACCTAGAGAGCATATTTATCTCCTCTTACAAGAGTTTAACTCTTCAAAATAAAAAAGAACTTAGTTCTTCCTCTGGTTGAGGTCTGCAGAAGCAGATCTCCGCACAAGTTGAGAATTTAATTCTCATCGGGAAGAATCTGCTATGCAGTCCTAAAACTTAGAGGAAAGAACTAGGTTTGAAGAATTTAATTCTTCCAAAGACATAGGAATTTAATTCCTCTGATAGAACTAGGGTTTAACCCTGCGTAAGAATTTAATTCCTATAAAACAAAGGACTTGAAATTCTCAAGACCTAGATCAAGAGCTCCATGCATATTAGCATTTAACGCTATAACGACAGATCACGTGCTCCCATGTGGGCACCTCTGAAAAACAAAAAGGAACAACTGAGATCGAGTCACGTGACCCCACGTGACCTCCAATGGTGCTTAGCACTTAGAAAAGAATAGGAAGATAAATCCAAAAGAGGCAGTGCCCAACTTGAGGGCACCTTACGTGTACACACGTGATGGTTATAAGATTTAAGTGTTTAACACTTATATGTATAGAACAAGGGAATGAGCCTGAAGAAACAATGCCCAATATTCAGGTGGATCACATGCTACACGTGAGCGCTCTAAATTTCAGTGTTTAACACTGCTTAAGAGCCTCACGTGGGAGCACGTGAGCGCCAAACATTTAGCGGTGTTTAACACTGTAAGGGGCCAACTCTAGCCCAAATTAGCCAAGTCTCCTGAGGCCAAAAACCTTTTGACCATCAATCAACAGAGTCCTCCTATACTTAGGTCTCCCCAAATCGATCTTAGTTCCAAAGATGGCCAATGATCTCCTGACACATGGCATCTAAAACGATGTTCGTTACATCATGATCTCTCCCTTCGATCTGGAGTTCGGTTCAAGGGTACATCTCTCTACACCTATGATATATGTCGTTGTAATTCTTCAACGATGTCAGAGAGGTGGAGGGTCCCTATAACCAATAGCTCTTGGATGCACTCCCAAACCCATGAGCATACCCCAATGGACCATAATGTCTTTAAACTACCCCATAGACCTTAATGTCCTTAAACTAGCTGTGGACCGTAACGTCCTTAAACTAAAACGATAGAGCCTAAATGCTCTTTCGTTGGATCAAAAATGATCTCGAACACCCGTTAAGTAGATCTTAGTCCAACATCGGATTAACGTATCCTTAATAAATATTTAAGTCAATCTTAATCTCAAACAAGGTTAACGATCTTTAAATCAGACCAAACCCAAATCTAAGAAAATACGGATTTAGACTAATCCACGCTCTACGGGCGACAACACAAATTAGTCTCCGTATACAATCCACGGGCAACCAAAAATAAAACAAACACACACGACATGAAGTGACCTTCTAGAGCAGGAGAAAGTGGTTACCGCGATGCGGTAATGTAATTAACTGCAGGGGCTTGCGCCTGCAGGGAAGAGCGTCCGCACAATAAAAAACCCTTACAACGAGGGGGAATCTGATGAAGTCTGCTACAACGGCCGCATCTGTCTAAACCTTTGATACACGGTGCCATAAATCAACTTGGCATCTTTGGAGAGGTGGACAGATAAAACCAAATAATATCTGCCCCCAAATGCAGGCAAGACGTTTGTCTTCCCGGTTTTCGGCGGTAAACAGGAATTATCCTAATTCGACATCAAGTACCGCCCCAGGCAAGCCATCAAAGCGCAGGTCCTAGCAGACTTTGTATTCGAATGCACTATTCCCACAAAAGAAGGAGTGGCAGCGCGGGGCCCCAAACCACGACCCTCGGTCGATGAAATACCCGACTCCGTCCCTGATTGGGTGCTCTATGTGGACGGTTCCTCTACCGAGGAAGTAAGCGGGGCTGGCCTGATCATTCGAGGCCCGGACGAAGCAGAGATGGAATACTCTTTAAAGCTTAGGTTCAGAGCGTCAACCAATGCAGCGGATTATGAGGCTTTGTTAGCAGGATTGCAAATCGCCTCCGGGGTAGGGCTAAAGAAAATTCGAATTCGCAGCGACTCCGCACTGGTCATCGGCCAAGTGACCGGGCGTTTCGAGGCCCAGGAACCACTCATGATTGTTTATCGTCGAAAACAGAGACGAAACCACATAGGTCGTTTTGCCTGAATTTGGGGGCATATGCTATTTGGATTTATCCGTCCACCTCTCCGAAGATGCTAAGTTGATTTATGACATTATGTATCGAAGGTTTGGATGGATGCGGCTATTGTAGCAGACTTCGTCAGATTCCTTCTGTTTTGTGAGGGTTTTTTAATTGTGGGGACGCTCTTCCCTGCAGGCGCAAGCCCCTGCAGTTAATTACGTTACAGCGTAGCGATAACCACTTTCTCCTGCGCCAGATGTTCACTTCGTATCGTGTGTGTTTGTTTTATTTTTTGGTTGCCCGTGGATTGTATACGGAGACTAATTTGTGTTGTCGCCCGTAGGCGTGGATTAGTCCAAATCCGTATTTTCTTAGATTTGGGTTTAGTTTGATTTAAGGATCGTTAATCTCGTTTTGGGATTAGGATCAACTTAAATGTTTGTTGAGGATACGTTAGTCTAACTTTAGACTAAGATCTTCTCAGCATGATTTTAGGATCATTCTGACCCAACAAAAGAGCATTTGGGCTCTATTGCTTTAGTTTAAGGACGTTACGGTCCGTAAATCACCATTTTTGGTATGAGGGTTTAGTTTAAGGATATTGCGGTCCGCAGCTATTTTAAGGACATTATGGTCCATTGTGATATGCTTATGGGTTTAGGAATGCACCCAAGAACTGTTGGCTGTCGGGACCCTCCACCTCTCTGAAGACTTTGAAGAATTACAATGACATGTATCAGAGGTATGGAGAGATGTACCCTTTAACTGAATTCCAGATTGAAGGGAAAGATCATGGTGGAAAGAACACCATTTTAGATACATCTGTTAGGAGATCATTGGTCATCTTTGGAACTAAGATCAATTTGGGGAGACCTGAGTATAGGAGGACTCGGTTGATTGATGGTCAAAAGGTTTTGGCCTCGGGAAAGATACCTAATTTGGGCTAAGGTTGGCCTTTCACAGTGTTAAACACTGATATTTGTGTCACGACCCGAAAGAGCACGTGACTGGCCCTTGAACCATATGAAGTCTATAGGACTCCATCTGATCCAAGTAAGCCGAAAGCCCAGAAATCTAAAACCATTTAAAGAGTAAGTAAAGAAAACTGGTTTAAAGAAGTGAAGGAAAATATGTTTGAAGTCAAGGTCTTTAAATAACTAAGCCGAATGTGCATTTTTAAAAGGTAAAGTCTTTTCTAAAAATTTCGGCAGAGTTTCTTTTGTAAATACTGGCCCCGAACGGGGTACAACAAGCACAACATATATACAATGATAAAAGGCATCCCCAAGAGGGAGCTATCTCTTCGTCAATCGACGGTCACAACCACGCAAGCAACAATAATATACAACGCCGAAAGGCGAGGATCAAATCCAAAAGAAACACAGTAAGCATGAAAACCGCAATACTACTAAGCGCGACTCTAAGGTCAAATAAAACATCACTAAAGTCTGAGTCTGAAACAATATACAAGTTTTGGTTGATGGAAAAATCTAGATACAAGGAATAATACAAGTACAATGGTGGTTCTTGATGCAAAAGAAACCACCTACCAAATGCAATTCACCCGCAAGGAAGCAATGTGCCAGAAATGCCGCAATGAAACCTGTACGGCAAACCTGCAAGAACTGTGGCACAACGGGGGGGTGAGTTGCCAACTCGTGAATAGAGAACAACTACAAGCAGAAACCGAACGCAAGACATAATCCTAGGTCAAAACGATCAGTACAAAATCCTCAATAAAAACATGCAGCCTATAACAAGGCTAGGGTAAATATCTAACCCGAGTGCAATCTCATGTGCCTGTGTCAGTGCCTCAGGTAGCAATATTTCATATGAATGAGGTATGAATGCATGAGAACAGAATACATGTAAATGAAGAAACTGTTTTCATAATTTAGTGAGATTTCCTTTGTATTTTTAAAATGAGGTATCATAATGAAATCAGCATAAAACAATGCCTAACATCGGCACAAAACGTAATCCAAATATCTCGATATCTGTGTATCACAGTCTCTGTACCTCAATATCTCGAAATCTCAATGTCTCAATCACAAAATCTAGGGCGCCATCAGTCCAGACCGGCCCCTACCATCAATCTCAAGACCACGACGGTATCCTCCGGATATCCGACGCGTCAGGTAAAATCACCGGTCGGTAGTGCTCCCCTGCCAGGCTCAACGTCATCACCACATTCATCTTGCCCCGGGGTACCGCACCGGGTCCACCATGTACCTGAAACGGTTCATCCGTCTCCTCGAATCGGGTTTCCAAATCCATCAGCAAACTCATGGTGGACGACTCATACATCATGGGAAAACCGCACTTTTTATTTTAAAAGAGAGAATGTTTATTTGTGTTTTTGCGGTTTTCCTCCAAATCCAGAAAATCTCACGGAAATCCAAATCCAAAACCTCAGTAACACGTAAAATAGTGAATATATGCATGAGAATCCATGAATGCGGCATAACAATGAATAAAAGTATGCATGAAGTAGCAGGTAATAACTACAATGTCTAAACTATTAGCTAATAGGTTATGACAAGCAATAGTATTTTCTAAGGTGTACGTGACATGGCAATTACCGATGAAGATGTGTGTGAGCCGGCAAGTAAGTGTACGTGGTACATACGCAACATCGGTAATGGTGCTGGTGTCCTAACAGCATGATATCAATAATGGAGTATGAAACATAATATAAGAATGCGATGCAAAGCGAACCACAAAAAGAGTGGGAGCTGAATCTAGACGCAACTATAACTAATCTGCATTAATCTAATATAAGTCCTACAAATGGTGCCTTTTGAAATATCACGAATCATGGGGTTTTGAAAATAGGGGCTACGGTGTTTTTATGAAAAGATACGCCTTTTGAAATGTCCGTAGATCCCTTGACCTGTCTTTTAAAATACCCACGACCCGCTAGTTTTGAAATAGGTAGGAGTCTAATCTAATCTAACAACTACACTAAACTATACAGCTGAACTAACAAGCTGAGCTATAGGTAAGGAAACCGCCTAACATCTGAGTCGATATATATAAATATATATAAGTCGGTGATCCCGCCTCAATAGTATCGCGTACGATACAGTATATCATATGACATCCTCAAGTCATGAGTGCGGATCTATCGTCAATGTAAAGCTAATACGGTAAATCGTCGTACGGCATCCCAATCGCTGGGTACGGGTCAATATCACACTATCTCATCACATCTCAGGTATCACTATTATCGTATCATATAAGCTGGGGTACTGATCTAAGTCTAGTACAACTGATGCCATCTACAAAGTATGAATGCGGGGGGGGGGGGGGTAAACACACATCCCAAGCCCGCAAGAAACACATTTCGTATCCCAAATACGAATCATATCACATCACCGATCTCGCGGCACAAAGTCCAATATCATCGACTCATCTCCAAAGTCATCCAATATCATCAACACAGTGCCAGTATAAGTAATATGCAAGGGTGTGCGTGTAGGTGTAATTCTATTCTAGGGTTCGCGACTATGAACTACACTAGTCACTTCTAACCCTACACTATCCATAATACACCTAACTATCATATATAATAACAACTACGGACTGCGGGGGTGCTATACGCCATCCACCCGACTTCTCCCAGTAGATATAATCTACTCACCTTGCGTCTCCATCTTTCGATGTCACCACACGTTTGCTTGTCGTCCCGTAGTCTTCATAGGGTACCTACACATCAAAATATCGTATATGCGCATTAAAACCAAATCAAAGCTAAAACGGCACACGAAACCCAAAACGATACGATAAGAGGCCTATAGGTTAGAACCTATGGCACGCCTTCAAAACCATCAATAAATCCTCTATATCGTCGTATAAACGCCAAATAGTCGAGGTAAAACACAAGACACAAATTCAGACTTAAAAATACGGAATACGGAAACACGAATCCAAAACAGCAACTTAGGAAATATGTTCCAGATTTCACCCTAGGTCCAATTAGACAATTCTATGTATACCAGGGGCCTAAACTACAGATAAGGGAACACCAAAACCAAAACGAGCCAATTCCATCATGGTCTGGCCGCAATTTGCGGCCAGAATGGAGGAATTTGCGGCCTGGAAATGGAAGTAGGGGCTGGGGTCTTGGTGGTAGCTTCCTGGGTGCCTGCACATGTCACTGTCCAATCAATTTTAATTTAGGGTGTCTCGGGTGATAGCAGATTCAATATACCCTTCACAGATTTCATAAATTCTCCGATATCGGTTTCTAAAATCCGCATTATGGGTTTAAGCTTCAGGTTAGGGTCTCAATTCATACACTAGGGTGTTTGTATAACCTCAATTGAACTCAATTTCACATACAACACAAGTTTCCCTCAAACCCTAACTAGGTTTTACCTCAAGTCACCAATTCACACAATATCGGTTCAAAACTAAACATGGGGTATAAGTAATACTAAAACTAAGCTAATGGTTCAGAAAAATACCTCATTTGGCAACTCAAGAATTTTCTTGAGTTGCCCCTAGTGGCCAAAATCCATGCTTTCATGGTCCATCATGTAGGTCTTGAGCTTGTGCATCTTTTTAGTGAAATGAGATTGGGGTTTTGAGTTTGTTTTAAAGGTGTTGTGAGGGGTTGAAGAGGGGAGGGAGATGAAGGAGGAGGAGCAGCAGCAAGCAAGGAAGGGGGAGAGAGAAATGAGTGTTGAAAATGGAGGAGAATGGCTAAGTCTTTAGTCAATGGTGCCCATACCTCTCTCTCTCACCTACTACCAATTTCTTTAATCTTTTTCCATTTCTTTTCCTTTTCTTTTCTTATTCTCTCAAAATCCTTCTCCCAAGAATAGTAAACCCAAAGAGAACCATGGCAAGAAAATGCACAAGTGTGAAAAAGTGATATGTGCATGTGTTGCACAAAAAAGCTAAAAACCGATTAGCGATTTTTAATCGCGATTAGCACTAAATTAGTGTCAAATTAATCACAAAAACTTTAAAATGTCATAATTCTCTAATTTACCCTATTTTAGAATTTTCCATAATTTTCCAAAATTTTTCCCATTTATTTGTATTTAATAATTCCAAAATATTAAAATATTCAATAAAATAATATTAAATTATAAAAAAATTCCCAAAATTAATATTTTATCTTTTTTGAAATGTTACAATCTACCCCCCTTAAAGAAATTCGGTCCCCGAATTTAAATTTAAACCCCCAATACTAAAACAATTTTAGTAATACTCCAATTTGTCGGGGCTCCGAAAATATCAATACATAGAGAATATCATAAAAATGTACTGCTCTACTAGAAATCAATCCCCAAATTGCATATATAAGAATATCCTGTGCGTCTGGTGCGCAAGGAATCAAAATCCATATATGTGTCAAACAGGTGTACAAAACATCTAGGTGCAACTGGTGTGCACGAAACATCTGTCGTAGGCAACGTGTGTGCCTGACAGTAAAAAAAACAAAAAATCAGGTGCATGTGACATGCACGAAGAATACCGATTTAGTGCATCTGGCTTGCACCAAAATCGTATATCAAAACACTAAAGGTGCATGAAAACTCTGCTGGAAGTGTAAATCAAATCACTGTATAAGATGGGCGTGAATTCACAATCAATACCTCGAATGTAATAACTATGCGCAAAATATAAATATTCAGTGGGTGCATGAAACAAATATCATGAAACTCGGTCATCAAAACTAAATCATGCAAACAGAACGCCCAAAATACCGAAATCCAAAACGACGGATACGTGAAAATCGAATCACAAAATCACAAATCATAAATACCGTCGTCGGTAGTTCCTCCTTCGAGGTCGAGAAGGAGTCGGTGCATCTAATGCTAGCAGCGCAAGATATCTACTTGCCTCTTGCTCACGGTCTGGCGTCCTCTGACTCTGGGTCCTTATCTTCTTTGCGGATTACCTATCTCGCAGTCGATCGGCTCATCGGCCCTGTCAGGTGTGCTAACGGGGACGATTCCGTTCTAGCACTTCTCTGGTCACCTATCGGTCAATCCTCACGACCACTCGTGAGGCAGCCTATCACTGGCGTCGGCCTCTGGCTTTCTGAATGCACGTCACACATCTGATCCTGGGTGCAAACATCATTGCAGCAATGTCCTGGAAGGAATCCTGCTCAAGGTCTCTTCCGATCTTGCCTATGCCGAACTGTACAGAGGCTGGCTCTCCTGCATAATCTCTTCTCACTCGATAGACATCTGTGTCCCCAGCACAAAATTTTCTCGGAAATTGGTCGCATCCCAACGTCTCTGTAAGCATATCAGGTCTCTAGTCTCGACGGGAAGTAATGACAGCCCGTCAGCGTCTCGCCCGAACCTCTGGTTCCACCTGTCTCTATCGTCGTCCACTATGACGTCACGCCATGCATATCTACGCACTGCACTGTTCTCGGCCACGGTCAATCTGAAGTCTCTCACACGGACTCGAAATCGCGTACTCTGTAGCTTCATCATTCTGTAGAAGATGTCTGGCCGAACAGGCCCTCGGGGACACGCCCCAACCATCGGAGGAATACTCAACACTCGTCCGTCCTTGATCAATTCGCAATGCATCTGGGTAAGTTCCTTTATCCGAACCTGGTCAACTACCTCGTCGACAATGCCGAACTCTGGCCTGCTGGGTGTGCGCAATATGACCACCCCTAGGTCTAGGTCTTCTCGTATCGCATTCCAGAAAGGTCCTATCGAGATTTCTCTCTCAAATCTCTTTCCTGCAGGATTGCCCGGAAGTCATCATCCATTGCTGAAGCAAATTCTTATTCCGGAACGGCTGCATACTTATCGCGCTTCTTTCTGGAAGATATATCCATATACAACGCCTCTGGGTGCGTATCACATCTCTGATGTCAGCGGAGTGGGACGTCATCTCGTCGAAATCTCTTGCGAACTCTTTTCTTCACTCTGCTTCAATGTCGACTGATTCGGACTCGTCTCATCGTGGCTGCATGGACTATGCTCCGACGGCTATACTCGTATCTGGAGTCTCCCAAGCAATGCATCCCATCACATGATATCCGAATGATGTCGAAACATTCGATCGACTCGTCAGAACCTTATAACCCCCAAGAGATCAACATCTCGAGTACAGTTTAATAGTATCGAGTACATGCCTCAGCGTCGGTGGTCCAGCCGTAGAAGGGCAAACCCAAGCCTCACTAATGGCGCCGAGGAACTGCCGCAAACCATAAGGTTCAAAGGCTTTCACACGGTCATTAAGTCGAGTTAGGGTTTCATTCTTCTAGAGGGTCCATAGAATCACCTGCATGTCTTTCCGTATACTTTAAACTTGGAAAATGGGCTCCTGACATTCGATCGTCTCTATCGACTCTCAACGAATCTGCGCGAAGTCGTCTCCAGCTGGAAACAATCTATCTGATGACCTCGCATCGGTAACCGAACGAACCACATGTCCTAGTCATTAGTCTTCAGGTGACTAGCGACCGTCCATCATATCTCTAAGTATAAGCTCACGCTGCAGTAGCTCCATCCATCTGGGCGATATCTCGTCATTTGCAGCAATAACTGGCTCATTCACCTGTACGCCGAACAGCGCCTCAATCCTCCAGGAAAGGCGACACATTGGCGGTCATCTCTGAATCGGTCTGCTCTAGATCTGAGTAAGACTCTCCACACTGGAAATCTTCAACTCAACTGGGCCCGCTCCGGTGCATAAATCGGAGGAATCACCTTCGTCTCTCAATTCGGGTAGACTAGCTATAATCTGTCTTATATCTGCCTGGAAGCTCCGACAATCTAAGCTCGTAAGCTCCGAAAGCGACATCCCGTCAATCTCAGCAACAGCTGGTCCCTCTGTCTGCACGGTAGACGACATCATAATCTCTGAGGTATGATGTACAACAACAGTCCTCTCTCAACTGGCAGCTCTAACAATGGCCCGATCATCCGGTGCAAAACCAAGCACTCGCCTCCACTTGAGGTCACAGTCATCAATACTAACTCGAGACGTTCCCATGTCACCAGAAAACACAATGGTCGGCCCTCGTACCAGACGAGCTCGCCCTGACCGTAACCCTAGCAGCAGCCCAAACTGCGCTCAAACATGGCGACAGGAACCTCAATCGAGTATCGAAGAGAGCAGATCAATGACAAGAAAGGAAACAACAGATCCAGAGTGGATACATGATCATAAGAAGGAACAGCATCAATGAAGGTTTGATCATGGACTAATAGAATCGGGGATCTCAAATGGATGTATAATCATGGATATAAAGAGAATCACTGATCTCAAAAATATGTACATCCTAAGGTTCCTTAAGCGGAGTGGCGTGTCGTAAGTATGCCGCGGAACATACCAACGGTACGTCACTCTACTTTAGTCACCTATTCCATCAACCAAGGGTCATCCTATACGACGAAAGTTCGGGTCTAATACCCCCTCGACTAAGTCTAAGTTCCGTAAGGTCAAGCCTAAGTTCCGTATATATATAAACGCCCTAGGCTCCACATAGTCAAACTTAGACTCGAACCAAGGTCAACCTAGCGCTCTGATACCAACTTTGTCACGACCCGAAAGAGCACGTGACTGGCCCTTGAACCATATGAAGTCTATAGGACTCCATCTGATCCAAGTAAGCCGAAAGCCCAGAAATCTAAAACCATTTAAAGAGTAAGTAAAGAAAACTGGTTTAAAGAAGTGAAGGAAAATATGTTTGAAGTCAAGGTCTTTAAATAACTAAGCCGAATGTGCATTTTTAAAAGGTAAAGTCTTTTCTAAAAATTTCGGCAGAGTTTCTTTTGTAAATACTGGCCCCGAACGGGGTACAACAAGCACAACATATATACAATGATAAAAGGCATCCCCAAGCGGGAGCTATCTCTTCGTCAATCGACGGTCACAACCACGCAAGCAACAATAATATACAACGCCGAAAGGCGAGGATCAAATCCAAAAGAAACACAGTAAGCATGAAAACCGCAATACTACTAAGCGCGACTCTAAGGTCAAATAAAACATCACTAAAGTCTGAGTCTGAAACAATATACAAGTTTTGGTTGATGGAAAAATCTAGATACAAGGAATAATACAAGTACAATGGTGGTTCTTGATGCAAAAGAAACCACCTACCAAATGCAATTCACCCGCAAGGAAGCAATGTGCCAGAAATGCCGCAATGAAACCTGTACGGCAAACCTGCAAGAACTGTGGCACAACGGGGGGGTGAGTTGCCAACTCGTGAATAGAGAACAACTACAAGCAGAAACCGAACGCAAGACATAATCCTAGGTCAAAACGATCAGTACAAAATCCTCAATAAAAACATGCAGCCTATAACAAGGCTAGGGTAAATATCTAACCCGAGTGCAATCTCATGTACCTGTGTCAGTGCCTCAGGTAGCAATATTTCATATGAATGAGGTATGAATGCATGAGAACAGAATACATGTAAATGAAGAAACTGTTTTCATAATTTAGTGAGATTTCCTTTGTATTTTTAAAATGAGGTATCATAATGAAATCAGCATAAAACAATGCCTAACATCGGCACAAAACGTAATCCAAATATCTCGATATCTGTGTATCACAGTCTCTGTACCTCAATATCTCGAAATCTCAATGTCTCAATCACAAAATCTAGGGCGCCGTCAGTCCAGACCGGCCCCTACCATCAATCTCAAGACCACGACGGTATCCTCCGGATATCCGACGCGTCAGGTAAAATCACCGGTCGGTAGTGCTCCCCTGCCAGGCTCAACGTCATCACCACATTCATCTTGCCCCGGGGTACCGCACCGGGTCCACCATGTACCCGAAACGGTTCATCCGTCTCCTCGAATCGGGTTTCCAAATCCATCAGCAAACTCATGGTGGACGACTCATACATCATGGGAAAACCGCACTTTTTATTTTAAAAGAGAGAATGTTTATTTGTGTTTTTGCGGTTTTCCTCCAAATCCAGAAAATCTCACGGAAATCCAAATCCAAAACCTCAGTAACACGTAAAATAGTGAATATATGCATGAGAATCCATGAATGCGGCATAACAATGAATAACAGTATGCATGAAGTAGCAGGTAATAACTACAATGTCTAAACTATTAGCTAATAGGTTATGACAAGCAATAGTATTTTCTAAGGTGTACGTGACATGGCAATTACCGATGAAGATGTGTGTGAGCCGGCAAGTAAGTGTACGAGGTACATACGCAACATCGGTAATGGTGCTGGTGTCCTAACAGCATGATATCAATAATGGAGTATGAAACATAATATAAGAATGCGATGCAAAGCGAACCACAAAAAGAGTGGGAGCTGAATCTAGACGCAACTATAACTAATCTGCATTAATCTAATATAAGTCCTACAAATGGTGCCTTTTGAAATATCACGAATCATGGGGTTTTGAAAATAGGGGCTACGGTGTTTTTATGAAAAGATACGCCTTTTGAAATGTCCGTAGATCCCTTGACCTGTCTTTTAAAATACCCACGACCCGCTAGTTTTGAAATAGGTAGGAGTCTAATCTAATCTAACAACTACACTAAACTATACAGCTGAACTAACAAGCTGAGCTATAGGTAAGGAAACCGCCTAACATCTGAGTCGATATATATAAATATATATAAGTCGGTGATCCCGCCTCAATAGTATCGCGTACGATACAGTATATCATATGACATCCTCAAGTCATGAGTGCGGATCTATCGTCAATGTAAAGCTCATACGGTAAATCGTCGTACGGCATCCCAATCGCTGGGTACGGGTCAATATCACACTATCTCATCACATCTCAGGTATCACTATTATCGTATCACATAAGCTGGGGTACTGATCTAAGTCTAGTACAACTGATGCCATCTACAAAGTATGAATGCGGGGGGGGGGGGGGTAAACACACATCCCAAGCCCGCAAGAAACACATTTCGTATCCTAAATACGAATCATATCACATCACCGATCTCGCGGCACAAAGTCCAATATCATCGACTCATCTCCAAAGTCATCCAATATCATCAACACAGTGCCAGTATAAGTAATATGCAAGGGTGTGCGTGTAGGTGTAATTCTATTCTAGGGTTCGCGACTATGAACTACACTAGTCACTTCTAACCCTACACTATCCATAATACACCTAACTATCATATATAATAACAACTACGGACTGCGGGGGTGCTATACGCCATCCACCCGACTTCCCCCAGTAGATATAATCTACTCACCTTGCGTCTCCATCTTTCGATGTCACCACACGTTTGCTTGTCGTCCCGTAGTCTTCATAGGGTACCTACACATCAAAATATCGTATATGCGCATTAAAACCAAATCAAAGCTAAAACGGCACACGAAACCCAAAACGATACGATAAGAGGCCTATAGGTTAGAACCTATGGCACGCCTTCAAACCATCAATAAATCCTCTATATCGTCGTATAAACGCCAAATAGTCGAGGTAAAACACAAGACACAAATTCAGACTTAAAAATACGGAATACGGAAACACGAATCCAAAACAGCAACTTAGGAAATATGTTCCAGATTTCACCCTAGGTCCAATTAGACAATTCTATGTATACCAGGGGCCTAAACTACAGATAAGGGAACACCAAAACCAAAACGAGCCAATTCCATCATGGTCTGGCCGCAATTTGCGGCCAGAATGGAGGAATTTGCGGCCTGGAAATGGAAGTAGGGGCTGGGGTCTTGGTGGTAGCTTCCTGGGTGCCTGCACATGTCACTGTCCAATCAATTTTAATTTAGGGTGTCTCGGGTGATAGCAGATTCAATATACCCTTCACAGATTTCATAAATTCTCCGATATCGGTTTCTAAAATCCGCATTATGGGTTTAAGCTTCAGGTTAGGGTCTCAATTCATACACTAGGGTGTTTGTATAACCTCAATTGAACTCAATTTCACATACAACACAAGTTTCCCTCAAACCCTAACTAGGTTTTACCTCAAGTCACCAATTCACACAATATCGGTTCAAAACTAAACATGGGGTATAAGTAATACTAAAACTAAGCTAATGGTTCAGAAAAATACCTCATTTGGCAACTCAAGAATTTTCTTGAGTTGCCCCTAGTGGCCAAAATCCATGCTTTCATGGTCCATCATGTAGGTCTTGAGCTTGTGCATCTTTTTAGTGAAATGAGATTGGGGTTTTGAGTTTGTTTTAAAGGTGTTGTGAGGGGTTGAAGAGGGGAGGGAGATGAAGGAGGAGGAGCAGCAGCAAGCAAGGAAGGGGGAGAGAGAAATGAGTGTTGAAAATGGAGGAGAATGGCTAAGTCTTTAGTCAATGGTGCCCATACCTCTCTCTCTCACCTACTACCAATTTCTTTAATCTTTTTCCATTTCTTTTCCTTTTCTTTTCTTATTCTCTCAAAATCCTTCTCCCAAGAATAGTAAACCCAAAGAGAACCATGGCAAGAAAATGTACAAGTGTGAAAAAGTGATATGTGCATGTGTTGCACAAAAAAGCTAAAAACCGATTAGCGATTTTTAATCGCGATTAGCACTAAATTAGTGTCAAATTAATCACAAAAACTTTAAAATGTCATAATTCTCTAATTTACCCTATTTTCGAATTTTCCATAATTTTCCAAAATTTTTCCCATTTATTTGTATTTAATAATTCCAAAATATTAAAATATTCAATAAAATAATATTAAATTATAAAAAATTCCCAAAATTAATATTTTATCTTTTTTGAAATGTTACAATTTGCTTGGCACTTATGTGTTCCTACGTGAGGCTCCAAAGCAGTGTTAAACACTGCAATTTGGAGCGCTCGCGTGTGGCACGCGAGGCACCCGAAAATAGGGCAATGCTTCTTTGGGTTTATTCCGTTTTCTTTTATCAGTGCTAAGCACTATTGGGGGTCACGTGGGGTGCCCTAAAAATGGGAACTGTCTGAATTTATTCCCCTCTTCCTTTTACAAGTGCTAAGCACTATTAGGGGGTCACGTGGAATCACGTGACTCGATCTCAGTCGTTCCTTTTTGTTCTTCAGAGGTGCTCACGTGGGAACACGTGATCTGTGGTTATAGCATTATATGCTAATTGTTTCTTTTATGTGCATGGAGATCTTGATACGAGTTTTGAGAATTTCAAGTCCTTTATTTTATAAGAATTAAATTCTTATGCAGGGTTAAACCCTAGTTTTATCAGAGGAATTAAATTTTTATATCTTTTAGAAGAATTAAATTCTTCAAACTTAGTTCTTTCCTCTAAGTTTTGGGACTGCATAACAGAATCTCCCCGAAGAGAATTAAATTCTCAACTTGTGGGGGAGATATGCTTTTGCAGATCTCAACCAAAGGAAGAACTAAGTTCTTTTTTGGAAGAGTTAAACACTTGTAAGAGGAGATAAAATGATCTCTAGGTCTTTTTTCTTACCTAGGGTTTCTTTTCTTCGAAGAGAACTCTTCTTTTCTTTTTTTTTTTGTTTTACAAATCTTATGGGGGGGTTTCCTCTCCTTCTCCCTTCAGTCTCGGGTCCTTTTTATAGTAGAGGCAAGTTTGTTGATTTAGTTAAGGAAATCTCTCATTGAGAGATATTTTTAATTGATTCGGGGATTTTATCCGCCGTTAGATTTTTGATCCAAGAACTTCTGTTTTACAGAAAATATTTTTCTTGTTTTTAACAAGATTTGGAAAATATTTTCCATACAGAGCTTATTCTGTAGCTCGTTGATTTTTAATCACCATTGGATCTTTAATCCAACGGTGCTCTGGTTTACAGAGCGTAATCTTTCTTGTTTAGAAAGATCGGGGAAATATTTTCCCATACCGTAACATTTCAGAAAATATAAAATATTATTTTTGGAATTTAATATTAAAATAATATATTTCCCGAAAACTGCCCGATTTGCGAAATTGGGGTTTTCGAAAAAGGGTATAAATATATACCAATAATTGTGAAATAATTGGAAATTAAAATGATTTATTCATTTAAAAAAATATTTAAAGGATTTGGCATTTTTAAAATTTATTATATGCAGTTTGGATAAAAACCCGATTAGTGCACCGCTAATCGCAATTAAGCCAAATCCGTGTTTCTACAGTTTTCCATGGCTAGTGCACCATGTCATATTACATTTGGTTACATGTTGTTGCATTTGTGTTATTTTATGGGTATTATGTGATTTGGTTTTGAAAATAGAAATGAAAAAGAGAAAAGGGTTAAACTTTAGAATTGATTGGAGAGAGAGAAGGAGGGTGAGAATAAGAGAGTGAGAGTAGGAGAGAGAGAGGGCAACCATTCTTTTCCCCTCCCCATTATTTATTTTTCTTCTTCTTCTTCATCACTTCTCTCCACCTTCAACCCTAGATCCATCTCAAAATACTCCTCAAAACCCATGGCTCCCTTCACAAAAATTGATCCCCACCCCACCCTCATCACTTTGGACCAAGAAAAGTTAGATTTTGATGACTTGGAGAAGCTATGGTTTTTCTTGGCTACACCCATGAGGTATAAATTCTTCCATTTAGTTTAGTTTGAGATTTCTTGTATTCTAGATTAGTTTAGAATGTGTTTGGTTAGGGTTTGTGATGTTTAGAAAATTCAAGAGAAGGGTTGAGAATTTTGGGGGAATTAGTGATGTATGGTGACTGTACAAGACCTTAGGGATCAAATTCTAGACCTGGAACTGAGTTTAGAACAGAGAATACAAACTTTAGAATTGATCCATGTCAGTTTTGTGAGTATATAGGGTGTGCAGGGAAATCTGGAGCAACCCGGGGAACTTTTGAGGAAAGCAAACAATTCCAGGGACCAAATTAGAGTACTAGGAGACCACCTTGACGAGATGAAGCCCAGAGGAGCCTTGGGGGCCGAGCTCTCCGGAATTCTAGGCCTTGTCTCCGGCCACTTAGGGTGGGTTGGGTTCTAGGTTGGTCCAGTAGCTCATTAACTCCCTGTATAGCACCCTAGACGTGTTTGTGCAACCACTTTTAGCCTGAATCAAAATCTGGGAGCAGTTTGGTGTGATTTTGGATATGTTTTCCGTATTTTGAATTGTTTAGTTTTGATATTTGGATTTGTAGTTGGTTGTTGCATGTTTGTACGTCAACAACAAGGGTTGTTTAGTTGTTTTTGCACCCGTAGGCTATAGGTTCTGACCTATAGGCGATCCGTGTGCCGTTTGGATTTCGGAACTTGATTTTAATAGCGTTGCGATTGTTTATTATTGTAGGTACCCTTGAGTGGATTCCGAGGCGACGGAGCATGGCGTCATCGATTTCGACAAGCAAGGATCACAGTGAGTAGATCTATATCTACAGGGGAAGTCGGGTGGATGGCGTATAGCACCCCCGCAAAGTTTTGGTGGAAACCGATTTGTAGCATATGGTTAAGAAAACCTAGAGTAGCAAACTAGGGTTATAATTAAAGGATAGCTATAGAAACCATATTAGAAACTAAGGATAGTTAGAAGTGATATGATACGACTAGTATGTGATGACGGGACTTGAGAATGAGATTTGATGATATTGCCGTTTAGGGTACTATAGGACTAGATAGTCGACATAGATGTGTCATCCGAACCATACCTTTTTCCAAACTGAAGAATCGTATGCATCTTTTAAACAGATACCTTGAGAGATGTTATGGATTTTCAAATGATATCTTTTCCTTAAAAACACCGTAGCCCCTACTTTCAAAACTACGATTCGCATCTTTCAAAAATTGTTTGTATGGTTCGGGTGTGTATATTAGATTAGATACTTATGCTTATAGTAAAGGTAGAATGTATTTGTAAAATTGACTTGATGAGGGATATAAATGTGATGAAAAGAATATATGACGCGATATGATGATTTGATGATATGTTGGTATACGGATGCGAGTCGATTGAGATGATTTATACCCTGCCGGTCCCCTGATATGAGATTATCGCGGATGTGACCTGGGACATAGGTATATAGAGATATTTATATATGTTGTGAATCGTGAGTGATAGCCGTACGAGACATTAGGTCCGTACCCTCCTCGTCTTATAGTATAATAGGATCCCTGATAGCTTAATGCCGCCGTACGATGATTTTCCATACGTGATGAGTTTGACTTGAGGTTTGATCCATACCCTTGACTAGAGGATGCCGTACGATCGAGTATACCGTACGGGATGTTGTGAGGCTGGATTCCTATTGATAGATTCACCGACTCGGTCATGTTAGACACGTATACCCGTCAGCATTCGCATATGATTTACCTTATGCTGCATTCATGTTATTCGCATTGCATTACTTATATCTGTGATAGTACACCTGCACCATTATCGATGATGCATATGTTACACGTACACAGATTGTAGGCTCACACACTTCATCATCGATAATTGCTATGTCACTACACAGTAGGATTGCTGCATCATGATATGACTCTTTGCATAACATGCTTGCGTATATACCACATTGTATATCCATATTTGTGTACATATACATTGATACATCCATATTTGCGCACACACACATTATATATCCATATTGGTGCACATATATATTGATACATCCATACTTGTGCATATACACATTTGTATATCCATATTGGTGCACACATACATTGGTACATTCATACTTGCGCATATACACATTGCATACCCATATTGGTGTATATACAAATTGGTACCTCTATACTTGCACATATACATATTGTACCTACATAGATAACTAGTTTTATTGGGAAATTAGGAACCGCATGCTATATTTAAAAAAAACTGGAATCATTTAAAAGAGCGGTATTCCCTTAATATGTCATATCACTGTTCCATGTTGCATGATATACGGATATTCTTACATTTCTATTATATGTCGCATACATCATGCTCTATGATTTTACGCATTGAGATATGCTGTTTTCATAAGATTTCTGGATTTGAGGACCGTGGTCATTTTAAAAGAAGGTATGTATTGTTTTAAAAACCCGGTTTCTCTTGATATGATATTTCAGTGCATCCACCATGCGTTTTCTCGGTTCTGAGACGTGTGACATGTGAAACCCGATTCGAGGAGCTGAATGAGGCCGATTGCGGGTACATGGTGGACCCGGTATGGTACCCCAGGGCAAGAAAGGGATGCTGTGCAGTAGACGGTGAGCTTGGTAGAGGAACTACTACCTACCGGTGATAGTATTTAGGCTCGGCGGATATCCGGAGGATACCGAACGGAGTCGAGAGATGTTATGGGCCGATTCGGACTGACGGAGCCCGTGGGCCGAACCGGTCTGACGGAGCCCGAGATATGAGGATTTACGTGTCGATGCTGGACACGGGTTTCATGATGTTTTCGGGTGTCGATGTTGGACACCCAGGTTCCATGATTTTGATGTGTCACTAGGGACACCATTGATTTATATCCTCATACTTACATGCATACATGCATTGATTATATGGTTGGACGAGATCCACATGCATACAGACATTGGTTATATTGTTGGATTATATCCGCATAAATATATGTATTGATTACATTGTTGGCACATATGATGACTCGGTCACCCTAAATATCATAGTATTATCTTTATGATATAGTTGACCTAGGAGTCGTTGTTTATTCGATTTCTATATGTAGATGTTTTTCTACTCACGAGTTGGCAACTCACCCCCGTTATGCCACAGTTCTTGCAGATTGACCGCATGGATCCGTAGCGGCATCGCTGGCACATATCATCATTTGGGTGTTTTGCATTGGTAGGTGGGGCATTTGTATCGTACCCACTATTGTATTTATATTTCATATTGTATCTAGTCAACTCCATCAATCAAATTTAGTAATTGTATAAGTAATGAGACTTAGTGAGATTGTGGTTGTGAGACTTAGAGCGAGGGGTTTTCCGCTACTTGTGATTTGATGTTTTGCTTATTTCTTTATCTTTTGTCGTGAACTTCGCCATCGGGCGTCGTATACATACTTATACTGCTTGCGTGGTTGTGATCCGCCGGTTGGCGAAGAGCTAGATCCCGCTTGGGGATGCCATTATTCTTGTTATGTATTTGTGGTTTTGGATCAAAATATACAAAGGAGGTGCTGCCCAAATTTTTAAAAGACGAAACATATTTTCAAACTAGTAAATTTCATTTGCATCATTCATGTTCCTTTTCTATGCATTTAAGAAAACTTGATTTCCTTATACCTTTATTTCAAAACTTCACCTCCTTTATTTTCTTAAAAAGGTTTAGATTTTTAGGTTTCAGCTTACTTGAATGACGTTGCGTGATTTAAGTGCTGGTCACGAGATAATATTTCGGGTCGTGACACATACAGAGCTTATTCCGTAGCTTGGTGATTTTTAATCACCATTGGATTTTTAATCCAACGGTGCTCTGTTTTACAGAGCGTAATCTTTCTTGTTTAGAAAGATCGGGGAAATATTTTTCAAATAAGGTTTTGATCCCTCTTATTTAGAATTTTATTCTATCGGCTCAGAAGGCATTAAGAACCCTCACGTGTAATACGTGACCCCCATGGCATTAAACTGGTTTGCTCATATGCAGCAGTCCTAGAGAAAGGCATCACGTGTTGGCACATGAGCTGATGTTTAGGAATGTCACGTGTGGAACGTGACCCCCACGAAATTAAGCTCAAAAAAGAGCATAACGTGCTGACACACGAGCTTCTTTGGCCTGTTATTTGTTTTAGGAAGGCGCCTATATACTTTGTATATAGATGCTCACGTGTCTGCACGTGAGGCTCAATTTCAGCCTTATTTGTTAAGCGCAATATAATCTTTGCTCCTAGGCGCATCACGTGTGGGCACGTGATGCTCCATTAGGGGCATTTTTCCCATCGATTTTCTCTCTCTCTCTTTTCTTTTCTTTTCTTTTTTTTATAAGGGAACAAATAGCTCTTGGACGAAAATTTTGGCGGGAATAAATGCCCCCACTACTTTGCCAACGTAAGTATGTTCGTGGGTGAAATAGTGCAAAGTAATGCGTGACCATAGAATTGATGTCTTAGGAGACAAGTTTAGGGTCCTTGTAGCCTAAGACTTTTTCATCTTCATGAGCCGTAAGGGTCTCAAGAAGGTTTTTTCTCCCTACAAGTCGAGAGGATCTCATAGGTGCAAATTCTTCCTAGAAATCGTGAGGATTTCTAAGTGTCCATCGCCTCCGTGAGTCATAAGGATCTCACTCGGGTATTTTTCCTTACGATTCGTGAGGATCCGTAAGTAGCTTTTTTATTTCATTGGCGAATGTGGCTTTGGCGAATGTGGCCCATAGATAGTCCATCTTGACCTCCTTGTAGGGCAGCGATGGCTTAGGAAACAGGTTTGGATCTGCCGCCTAAGACTTTTCAACTTCATGAGCCGTGAGGGTCTCATAAAGACTTTTTTCCCTACGAGTCGAGAGGATCCCATAGGTGTATTTTCTCCTTGGGAGTTGAGAGGACCCCTAAGTGCGTTTTCTCTTGAGAGCCGTAAGGATCTCACAAGAGAATTTCCCCCTTTACAAGTCGAAAGGACTCGTAAGTGGTTGTTCCCCTCATTGTTGATATTCGACTTTGGAGAGTGTGCCCGTAAATAGTATGCAATAGTCCATCTTGGACCGACTTGCAGGGCCCCAGTGCTTAGGAAACAGGTCCTTATCCCCGTTGCCTAAGGCTTTTCCCTACGAGTCGAGAAGTTCTCGCAGGAACATTATTTTCCCCACGAGCCGAGACGAATCGAGAAGTTCTCGTATGGATGTACCAACGTCACAGTTAACTCCTGCTAATAGAAGTCCGTCAGGGTCTATGGTACTAGGGTTTTTTACCCGTCGTACCGTTGCTTTGGCCGGTGTATTCCTCGATATGCAATCTTGCTGTTCGAGTAGCCCTGCGACTGTCGTGTCTCTGATCCCTTCGAGGGCCAGACAAGATGTATTCAAGTAATCTTCCAGGTGATATTACCGTCGAAAGAGAAACCGTTAGGGATATTCCATGTCGCTTTTTACTTGAGGTTAGGCTCAGTTTGGGAGCCCCGATGAGTCATGACCACTCCGCGCTGGAGTGGGATGGTCTCCGATAGTCTTTTAGGTCTCATTTGAGTTGCCGTCAAGACCATAAAGCTAGGAATCTTCCTTTGCTTCGTTTGTTGACATTGTGTCTGCAATATTGCGACGACTATCGAGGTTGTATCTGGATTGTCTATGAACCGCCGAGATTTAGAACTAGTGGACTTTGCCATGGCTCCGTTTGTTGATGTTGCGTCTGCATCCTTCTGGAGGGAGGAAGAACGCTGTTGGTGATCTCCAGGTTGTGGATGCTGCCGTCGAGACTTGGGACTAGGGACTGTAACATTTCAGAAAAATAAAATATTATTTTTGAGGATTTTTTAATTTAATAATAAAAATAAGGAATATTTTAATCATAAGGTATAATTATATACTGATAAATTGGAAAATATTAGAATATCAATTTGGATTATTGATTTCGTAAAGAAAACTATGTGAATTGAGCATTTTATAGACTTTAAATAATTATTGTATTTTGTGAAAACATTAAACTTGATTAATATTTATAGATTAATCATTAGGCATGATTTTGTACATGTCATGCAATATAGCATGTTGCAAACAATTTGTTACTTTTTATGAACTATAGCATCTTGTGTTTCCTTTTGTTATGTATATGGTTTTTAAATTGTTTTTAGTTTAAAAAGGAAAGGGTTAAAAGAAAATAGAAAAGAAAAGGAAATGAGAGAAAGAGAGAGAGCTCTAGAAAACTCCTAGGATTTTGACCTTAACCCATTCCTTTTCACTTCACCTCCTTCATTTTTCTCCTCTCCTCATTCTCACCATGGCAGCCCCTCTTCTCTCTACTCCTCTACCTCCTCACTTCACCACAAAATACACATTAAAACCATAAATCCCTTCACAAAAAACATTCCCAAGCCCACTACAAGCATGAGGAACCAAGCAAGTTTGGATTTTGAGCACTTGGGGCAACTCAAGAAAATTCTTGAGTTGCCAAATGAGGTAATTACATCACCGTTAGAGTAGTATTTTATTCTATTAGATTCTATTGTTAGTTTCAAATCAATTAATCGAGGTTTAGAGGACTTTGAAAATTTCAAGTTAGGGTTTGAGGAAATTTTGAGTTATGAAGTGTAATTGAGGCTAGTAGAGACCATACCACCTCTGTTGTATACTGAACTAAACCTGAGAGTTAAACCCCAATTAGCAAATTTAGAAACACCGATATCGGAGTTTTGTGACTTTTGAGGTGATAATTGGAGACTTGCTGTGACTTGGAGACTTGGAAAATTAATTAGCAATTATAGTGAGATGTGCAGGTGATATGGATCATTCCCTGAAGACTCGAGCCCCAGACCCTTCACCAACGCCGCCGATTTATTCTTCCTAGCCGCAATTTGTGGCCAGGGTAGGGCAGAAACCCTCCATGTTTGGTCCAGGGTTGTTATTTCATTAAATTAAGCCCCCCTACATATGCAGAATCTGCTAATTCAACCTAGGATAAAATCTGGAGCATATTTCCTGAGATGCTGTTTTGATTTCGTGATTGTTATAACTTGAACTTTGGTAATTGTGTTTTAACTCGATGGTCAGATGTTTGTACATCGACATCGAGAATTTGTTGGCTTTTCTTGCATGCGAGGACCATAGGTTCTAACCCATGTATGTTTCGTATGCCGTTTTGGTTTTCATTTGTGATTTCGATTTACAATACCAGATGTTTATATGTAGGCACCCTCACATGGTTTTCGAGACGACGGGAAGAGCATGGCGACATCGATTTCAGCAAGCGAGGATGCAGGTGAGTAGATGTATATCTACGGGGGAAGTCGGGTGGATGGCGTATAGCACCCCCGCAAACGTAGTGTAAGGTTATTGCATATTATTATTATGAGTCGGACGTGACCTCGGATTATTGACTAGTAGGATACCATTGAAGATCTTAAGTTGGATTAGATTGATTTAGAAAGACTTAACTAGAGAATGATTACCTTGGAGACAATTCATAGGTTTCATGTAGACACACACACACACGCATACACACATACACTGGACTTGGTATATGTGTGTGTGTGTGTGTATAGGAATGTGTGTAGGTATATATATTATATACAACATATACATATGATATGAGGAGGTTATATGATACATGGGGATGAGTCGATATGACTAGGCTTGATGCCATGAATTATTGGATAGATGATCGAGTTATGACATGAGATGTGTTATGATATTAGCGGATCGTTGGGCAATGAGATTATATAAAATATATTTATATAAATGATAATATGTGTTGATGACATTGGAATGAACGAGACTCTAGAATAGAACCCGGATTGTAATATGTGACTTAATCACGATATGATGTATGACATGATATTTTAGTGGATCATTTGACGATGTATATTTACACAGACGATGATATATGATTGATGATGTTGGGATGTATGCGATTATAGTACAGCACCCTTGATCATGATATTGTTTGATGATGATACTATACGAACGATGAAGTTTATATGCAATAGTTGACCCGTACCACGATTTTGGGATGTCGTACGATGGATTTTACCGTACGAGGCATAGATGTGATGATTGATCCACACTCTTGACTTGAAGAAGTCGTACTACGTACGTGACGCTATTGAAGCTGGATCGCTGACTACTAGAGATACCGACTCAGACTTTAGGAGGATTATTCTTACCTTTCGACTAGTGACTTTAGTTAGTTCCTTAGTTGTTTAGATAGATTTTAGTTTAGGCTCGAGTCATATTCATTTTAAAAACCACGATTCGTGTTTCTTCAAAACAACAAACTGTATGACTCGTAATTAGTAGGTATTTTCTAGTTATGCGTTTACTACACATTCACTGTTATATGCATGTTGTATTCATCGCATTGCATGTTCACACATATGTTTCTTTAGCTAATATGAAACTCTTCCTGTTAGGACACCGGCACCATTATCGATGATGCGCATGTTCCACGTATACTTATTTACCGGCTCACACACATCATCATTGGTGATTGCCATGTAACGTACACTTTAGAACATATTATCTTCTATTGATATAATCAGCTAAATGCTAGTCCAATATAATATTGTGTGATTACTCTCATGTGCTAGTTTAGACATTGCATTTGTTATTTAGACACTTCATGCATTCACATTTTCATATTATCATGCAGTATTGTGGGGCTTATGCCGATACTCATTATTTATTTACTCATGATTTTGGGATTTTGGATTTCTATGAGATTTCTAGATTTTGGGGAAAACCGCAAGAATATATATAAAAATTTCTCTCTCTCTCTCCTTCTCATTTTAAAATACAAGTTGCGGTTTTCTCGTGATGTATGTGTCGTCCACCATGAGATTTCATGTTTTATGTTGGATTTCGAGACCCGATTCGAGAAGTGGATGAACCGTCTCGGGTACATGGTGGGCCCGGTATGGTACCCGGGGGCAAGAAGATCGAGTTGTAGATGATGAGCCTGGCAGGGGAAGACTACCTACCGGTGATGTCTAGCGCGGCGGATATCCGGAGGATACCGACCGTTGTCGTGAGATTTGATGATATGGGCCGATCCGGACTGACGGAGCCCGAGATATTGAGACTATGAGATATTAAGACTATGAGGTATTGAGACTTTGAGATTTACATGTTTTGTGTCGATGCTTGACACAGATTTCCATGGATTTCATTGATGATGTTCAGATTATCATACAATTTCTACTATGATAAAAGTTAAAGATTTCTTATACAGATATGTCCAGATTTCAGGATTGATTGTTTTACATTCATGATGCATGCATACTCATACACATGACATGTTATTACTTGTGGCACTGACACGAGCACTGAGTATTGCACTTACGTATAGATTATTACCTTATCACATAGTTGTCTAGTATTAGGTTGAGTATATTATATGACCTAGGAGAACGTCGTGCATGCGATTTCTACTCACGAGTTGGCAACTCACTCCCGTTGTGCAAAGTTTTCTTACAGGTTCAGATGTACAGGTTTCCTTGGCAGCTTGCTGGCACATCATTTCATTCAGGGTGATTTGCTTGGTAGGTTGGTTCACTTGTATCAGGACCGCCGTTGTACTTTTATTATTTCATTTGTATCTAGTAAGCTCCACCAACCAGACTTGTATTATTGGTAGATTTAGTAGACCAGTTGCTTATTCTTTCGACCTTAGAGTCACGCTTGTACTGTTATGGTTTTCTGGTGGTTTGGTTTTCTTTTGAGTTTTGAGCCTTGCCTTTCGGCATTGTATATTATAGTGCATTGTGTGGTGGTTTCCGCCATTTGGCGTAGAGCTAGCTCCCGCTTGGGGATGCCTTTTTATTGTTCGTATATATTATTCTTGTTTGTACTCGTTTGGGGCCAGTTTTTACAAAGGAGACTCTGTCGAAAATTTTGAGAAAATTTGGTGTTGCTTTTAAACTTGTTTCCTACATGTTTTCCTTTACTTCTTTTAAATGGTTTAGATTTCTGGGCTTCGGATTGCTTAGATTACGATACGCCTCTAGACGTTTTGTAATTTAAATGCCGGTCACGTTCCGTACTTTCGGGTCGTGACAAAGTTGGTATCAGAGCGCTAGGTTTAACCTTTGTCCGAGTCTAGGTTGACCTTGGTTGATAGAGTAGGTGACTTAGGTAGAGTGACGTACCGTGGGTATGATCCGTGGCATACTTACGATACGCTACTCTGCTTAAGAAGCCTTAGGATGTACATTTCTTTGCACCGTATTCTATTCGTTCCTTTGATCTATCTTCATCAATGTCGGATGGTGGTTTCTGTTACCACGGTCGCACGAGTAGAGCAAGCTGCGGCTAGAGTTGCGGTCAGTATGGGCGTTTCGTCATGTCGTTTACTACATTTTCTGGAGGATTGAAGCATTGTTTAGCATGCGGACGAAGGGTATTCACATGTCGTCCAGATGAAGTTAAAAGGTTCGAACGATTGTCAGAAACCCATTTTCCCAAGTTTAAGGTATTCGGAAGAACATGCAGGTATTTCTATGGACCCTCTAGAAGAATGAAACCCTAACTCCACATAATGACCATGAGAATGCCTTTGAACCTTAGGGTTTACAGCAGTTCCGCGGTGCCATTAGTGAGGTTTGGGTTTGCCCTTCTACGGCTGGTCCGCAGATGCTGGGACATGTACTGGATATTTTTAAACTGTACTTGAGTGTTGAGCTCTCGGGGAATCATGGGACTTTGATGAATCGCTTGAAAGGTTTAACGTAGTCCGGATATCATGTGATGGGGTACATTACTTGGGGGAAACTCTAGATATGAGCATAGCAGTTTGTAGCGCCGTTCATACAGCTATGAAGAGGCGAGTTCGAATCAGTCGACACCAGAGGAAGAGACGCACATCGACGATTGTGTTTTACGATTTGCGATTTGGTGATTTGAATGTCACATTTCTACTGCTTGGATTTTGGTATTTTGAGGATTTTGTGCTATGATTGGTATTTCCTATGTGCACATTATTGCACTCGATTAGTGTTTCATGTATCAGTTGTTTCGATATTCATTTTGTGCATACCCATTGGACCTGATTTGATTCTTATATACATTACGAGATGTCTGATTTTGATTTCATACACTGGATTTAATTGATTTGATTTCATGTTTATGGGTTGCACATAATTTTGGACTTATTCTTTCGGTATAGTTTTCATGCACTTTTCGTATTTCTATTTTGTTTTGTGCATGCTAATGCATACGTTTATGAGTTTATGCACTGCGGTATACCTGAGTTGGATTGATGCGTATTATATACCGTCGATTTTGATTATGATATTTGATATTTGTTTTCGTGCACCATGTGCACTTGCTTGAGATTTTGTGCACACTTTACGCACTTGATGCGATTTTGTGCACACCATATGCACTAAATCGGGGTTTTGTACAGATTAGATGCACCTGATATTGTTGTCATGCACACCCGTTGCACTTGACAAGACGTTTCTGTGCGCACCCGTTGCACTCAGTTTTGTTTCTGTGCATAGTCATGGCATCTGTAATTGATTTCGATTTTCATGCGCACTGGACGCACGTGGTATCTTGTATACTGTGTTTGGGATTGATTTCATTTTGAGCTGTGAGTTTTTATGATATTTACTATTTGGTTTAGCAATCGAGCAGGACTGTTTGAAGGACAGTGCCTGAGTATGTTTTTGCATGCATTGATAGTTATCGAAGGGATTTCCAAAAAAGAAGCTATAGTCTCAATATTTTCATATGTGTCTGAGATGACAGGAACATTTTACAAAGGAAAACCCTTCTGAGTGTATTTTCAAAATGGCGGAACGTGTATGTTAAATAATAGATATATACGTATAGATATTTTGCTTAAAATGAACGTCCGCTACTTGTGCCGTGATACGCGCATCGCACGGTGATTTGGAAAAGAGTTTTTGCATGCATTTCTATTTGGATGTTTCGATGATTTTACCAACATGCGTGCTATATACAAGTTATAGTTTGAGTATATCATATTGGTTTTTCGTATTGGATTTTGGCATTGTATTTTCACCTTAATTCCGATGATTGCATACCGCTTGATGGAGTTTGATTTTGAGTATTTATAGTCATTTTTCATGTGCATATATTGCGCTAAGATATGTTTATTGTATTTATGATTTCGGAGCCCCGACGACTTGAGTATTTTGCTGAAACGTTTTAGAATTTGGGGGAAGTTTAAATTTAAATTCGGGGACCGAATTTATTTAAGGGGGGAAGATTGTAACATTTCAGAAAAATAAAATATTATTTTTGAGGATTTTTTTATTTAATAATAAAAATTAGGAATATTTTAATCATAAGGTATAATTATATACTGATAAATTGGAAAATATTAGAATATCAATTTCGTAAAGAAAACTATGTGAATTGAGCATTTTATAGACATTAAATAATTATTGTATTTTGTGAAAACATTAAACTTGATTAATATTTATAGATTATTCATTAGGCATGATATTGTACATGTCATGCAATATATCATGTTGCAAACAATTTGTTACTTTTTATGAACCATGGAAACTTGTGTTTCCTTTTGTTATGTATATGGTTTTTAAATTGTTTTTAGTTTAAAAAGGAAAGGGTTAAAAGAAAATAGAAAAGAAAAGAAAAGAAAAGGAAATGAGAGAAAGAGAGAGAGAGAGAGAGCTCTAGAAAACTCCTAGGCTTTTGACCTTGACCCATTCCTTTTCACTTCACCTCCTTCATTTTTCTCCTCTCCTCATTCTCACCATGGCAGCCCCTTTTCTCTCCACTCCTCTACCTCCTCACTTCACCACAAAATACACATTAAAACCATAAATCCCTTCACAAAAAACATTCCCAAGCCCACTACAAGCATGAGGAACCAAGCAAGTTTGGATTTTGAACACTTGGGGCAACTCAAGAAAATTCTTGAGTTGCCAAATGAGGTAATTACATCACCATTAGAGTATTATTTCATTCTATTAGCTTCTATTATTATTTTCGAATCGATTTATCGAGGTTTAGAGGACTTTGAAAATTTTAAGTTAGGGTTTGAGGAAATTTTGAGTTATGAAGTATAATTGAGGCTAGTAGAGACCATACCACCTCTGTTGTGATTGTATACTGAACTAAACCTGAGAGTTAAACCCTAATTAGCAAATTTAGAAACCCCGATATCGGAGTTTTATGACTTTTGAGGTGATAATTGGAGATCTGCTGTGACGCGGATACTTGGAAAATTAATTAGCAATTATAGTGAGATGTGCAGGTGATATGGATCATTCGCTGAAGACCCGAGCCCCAGACCCTTCACCAAGGCTTCCAATTTATTCTTCCTAGCCGCAATTTGCGGCCAGGGTAGGGCAGAAACCCCCCATGTTTGGTCCAGGGTTGTTATTTCATTAAATTAGGCCCCCCTACATATGCAAAATCTGCTAATTCAACCTAGGATAAAATCTGGAGCATATTTCCTGAGATGCTGTTTTGATTTCGTGATTGTTATAACTTGAACTTTGGTAATTGTGTTTTAACTCGATGGTCAGATGTTTGTACATTGACATCGTGAATTTGTTGTCTTTTCTTTCATGCGAGGACCATAGGTTCTAACCTATGTATGTTTCGTATGCCGTTTTGGTTTTCATTTGTGATTTTGACTTATAATACCAGATGTTTATATGTAGGCACCCTCACGTGGTTTTCGAGATGACGGGAAGAGCATGGCAACATCGATTTCAGCAAGCGAGGATGCAGGTGAGTAGATGTATATCTACGGGGGAAGTCGGGTGGATGGCGTATAGCACCCCAGCAAACATAGTATAAGGTTATTGCATATTATTATTATGAGTCGGACATGACCTCGGATTATTGACTAGTAGGATACCATTGAAGATCTTAAGTTGGATTAGATTGATTTAGAAAGACTTAACTAGAGGATGATTACCTTGAAGACAATTCGTAGGTTTCATATAGACACACACACACGCATACACACATACACTTGACTTGATATGCGCGCGTGTGTGTGTGTAGGAATGTGTGTAGGTATATATATATTATATACAATATATACATATTGTTGCGCCACGACAGCGCCCCGGCCATCTATCCGAGACCAAAATGCGGAATCAAATTTTTTTCTTATCTTTAAACCGGCGCTACCACGGACAATAAACCCGGATCGTAACCATTAACCTATACTAGCTAACTACAGATGGGGTGAGAGATATACCGAGCGATCCGTGTCCTTCGGTCTTCTCGTCGTCGTCCCGATCTCCCGCGGAATCACCATTCGTCACCTCCTCGTCGGAAAGGGCACCACGTAGCCGGATTGTTTTACGGGCTCCCACCTCTGCACCGAGGCAACTCGGGCGCGAAGTTGGCAAGCCGACGCGTCTATGGGTACTGTAGGTTGTAGTGTAGAAATGCTTGTCTCATTTGGGGTAGTGAAATTGCTATGGTGATGGAGGAATGATCAATGAACTTTGGAGAGGGTTAGAGAATTATGCAAGCAAGCAAATGAGATATGAATTCTTCTCCTCATAAAAAATGAACCTCTCATTTCTCTCTTTTCAATGTGGTCGGCCCCCTCTCATGGAAATGGTGGAGAGAATAAAACCAATACATGAAGGGAGGTGAGTGTAGGAAAAGAGAATGGGTGACCACATCCAAAGATCATGATAACAATATCAAATCAACCTCAAATCCTTTCTAATCTCAAAAATCAAAGGAAAAGACTAATAAAGAATCTCATCATGAAGCCACACATTTACAAAGGACCCCCTCCACAAAAACTAATTTGCATAATTGCAAATTAGTCCCTCCATCGGAAAAATCCGGCCGCGAAGCAACAAAGGAAAAACGGTCGGAACGGAATGCAAACTGGCAACTTCAGAAAACTGATCCCGTAATAAATTACAGGAAAACCCCACTACTGCATATACATACCCGCATTTGTATTCCCACTGAATACAAATGCAACGAGACAAAATCTACACTGTCAAATACTAGGATCTGGCTTAAGCCAAAGCCGGCTAGTAAAAACCGTCCGATCACGATCCGTGCAATACCGCACGTATCTGATTGAACCCTGCCATATCTCCATACGGCCTCTACAGCGTTTCGCCCGAAACTTGAGTAACTGTGTGTGTGGTGGACTCTAAAGACTCGTCAATACTATGGCTGTGAATTTAACCACTAGCACGTCAGAGGTATTAGCCATACGTGACGGGCCACCAGCTATTGACCAAAAGGGATGTCGATGAGCGAACTCATCCTGACACCCTACTGAGCCTGTCAGTGACAATATCCGTACAGTCCGGTCCGTTCGTCTATGAGTATCGCATGGCGGGCCTAGGGGGTTGGTAAAAGTCAGACCCCCAAAAGCGGTACAAGTCGTGTCGGAGTGAAGCCCAGAACACCCTGAGATACTACTGGAATACCTACCAGTAAATCTCCTGCCTTGGACGAGGGCTTTTTGTAATGGCTCTCCAAGACACAGTGCGACCTCACCCCCAATACCGGGAGAGACGAACCCCTGCAGATCCGCTCACTGCCTCCATGTGGCTTGGGACTGTACCCAACTAAAACCTGTTTGCACGACTTCTTTGAGCCGTGGTAGGGTAGTAATCAAAGTACAGTGGGAACTCACACAAGACAAATGACGATCTCAGGTCGATGAACTAACCTGTACACATGTCACCAGGGAACTGCTATCTGACATCTGGTATAATCCCAACTAGCAGGTTCCCGGCGAGTCCTGTCCGGTGTACTCATAACCCAATGAGCACCTGTATACATCTTAGGTGAACCAACTGACACCAGTAGCTTGTGAGACCGGCCATCGCCCCTCGTCGGGGTCTCGACTGTATACACTAGTCTACTAATGGAGTATCGATGCCCAGTCTCGAAACTCCCACGACTAGGGACCTTTTAAGGATGTGCTTATAGACCCCAGCTCCCACGTATATGATCGCCATCATACTGCTGGTCGTCAAACAAGAATCCTAAGGGCTCTATCAACGTGCAATAGTGATCAGTAATGTCACCTAAAGCAGTACACGATGATAAAGATAAACCTGATAGCATACTATCATCTTGAGTAAGACTGTCCTACTGAGACAGGTCCTCCCTCAATTATTGCAATCACGTGCCTGTGATCCAATAATTGACTCTGAGGGCACTATCTCCAAAAATCTCCCACTTGCACTCAAGGCTAATTATTGCGATGTCGCATACTCACAGCCCGTGTGATACTGAACACCCAACTCCTCTACTAGTCAGTCTCACAAAGCTTGTTTGCAAAACTATTGCGTTCGAGGAATAGCCTCAGTGAGTGGATCCGCTTTGATGTTTCTTTCTATGTCTCTCTATATCTCAAGTTCGCGGAGAAAGCCATCTCCCGAAAAGAGCAATACCTGTCTTAGAATATGTCTGGATGTCTGATGGGACCTAGCTCATAAATGAACTCCAAATCCAAACTTCTTAGACTGTATCGTCAACTGAACTTAAACAGTATCCTGCGTCATGCCTTCCCTTAGTATCCACCTGGACCACCTGTCCAAAATACTGCCCCTAGCCAGAGGGAAAACTATAACTCTGACAGCCACTCTGCCATCCAGGTCACATTGGAAGCCTGGAATGATAACCGTCTCCTAAAGTAGGCTGCCGTTATCAATTCCCTAGAACATCAACTTATGTTCTAAAACTGCTTCCGATTGTTTCTCCAGGATTGGATCAATATCAACTTATTGCACCTACAGCAAGAACAACATCTGGTGTGGTACTTGACATCTCATGATTGACTCAACTGCCTAAGCAAGTGATCTGTCAATCATGCGTATCCCTCTCCCCTTTAGTCTGTAAGACACCTTTAGAGAGGGTGACTCCATTACCTGCAGGTATACTACCGTGCCAGGAGTCGTCCATTCTAAATACTCATAGAATGTCGTCTAAGTACCCAGATTGGGAAACCACCCAAATCTAGATCTAAAACCATAGATCCAGTAACCAGAATGTCAGATATAATATCCAAGTCCCATGTGGAGAAACCACTGTGTGACAACCAAAGAATAACCGATCGTAGTGTAGGAATTTCACCTCCTACTCTGTGTATGTCATCCAAATACCAGGACATTACACCCTACTACCTCCTTAACAAATCCATCCCCTATTCTGATGAAGTCAAACCTATGACTGTCACATCAGAAATAGATGATCTATCTCCGCCATATCTGCTTCAGTCTATAAATAGACATAAGCCACCTGTCCACCAATGCTTCCGCTGCTCCCACTGACCACGACAACCCTTTGGCAGAGTCATATACACGTACACTTCTAAAGCAAGTTTAGAATGACGCTATACTCATCCTCCTGCCGGGTCTCACAGTCTGGAACAACAGCAATGGCAAGTCTGGGTAAACAAGAACCTCCCTGTCACCGTCCTTGAGGCTACTGGAGTACCCCTCGGGTGCCTGAGGTTACCCACTTTATCTGCGAAGTGGCTAATGGAATGTCAAACCAGATTGAATCTTTAGGTTCTTATCAAATCTTCAGTAATCGTTTGCGGTTCTGGAATCGCTTCCAGTTCTACCATACTCCCACTACTGTTTTCTGAAAAATCCATTTTTATTTAAAACTATGGCGAGTTAAGAACAATATCACTATTGATCTTCCAGATGGTAGAAAGTCAACCCTCGTCATAGCCTGGGTCAACCCACAAACAGCCATTATAGAAACGCGCCTTGAGTTGTCCAGTGTCTGGTTTTAAGCATAAGCCGGACAACTCCCCGTACCTTAACAATGTCAAGATATGAACTGTTCTATATCCAATATAGAAACAGAGGCACTGATTTAATTGGAACCAGATTCAAATCATGCAGCCGTCTCCAGTGCATGTCAAGTAAATGGAAAGAGGCCGATCAACATTACTCAACTTAGGAGTACTTCCAATTATGAGTAACCTGAAAGAGAAGCTAGTTCTCTTAATCATTACTATCAACTGAATACCATTCACAAGTATCTACATCTTCGATCACCTTGAAGAATCCCGATACTTGCAATACCTGGTTCTCTACTTTACTCTTATACCTATAACTTCTCAAAATTCGGACCTTGTGTTTCTACGAAACACTTGTCTAAAAACTAGAGAAGTCATAAGTAAGCCGAATATAGTACGAGGACTAACCCCTCTGTCCTAATGGACACTGGACAATATACAATACTCTGTATAAGTCCCGTGAGTCTAATAACTCATTCACTGTGTGTCGTAGGTTGAAAACTGTACTATGGTTAAGAAGAATTACACCGCTGTTCAATGCTCCTTACCTAACCATCCACTGATATGGGTAAATGTCATAGACATAATTTCAAAAAGGTATATCTCACTCTATAAAAATAGACGTACAGATATATCAATTTGAAATTGGTGCATAACAACGGATATTCAAAACCAAATATTTGCCGTCCGGCAAACAACCCAGGTGACTTCCTCAAATATCACCAATTACAACGAATCTCGATATAATGAGGATGGTCACCTAATTCCCAATAACTTACTTCCACTCATCATCTGCAAAACCATACAGATGTGAGAATCAAACCTGGTAAATACATACCCTGGAGCAAGTGTCTAATTGGGAAATCAGTTTTCTTTTAACAGTACACAGTGAAACTGAAACATTGAAATGTTTCGATGGGGTATCCTGGTATTCCTACTAATGCCTCTTCCATTATCCAGATTCACAACTGTAACCGTATAATTCTTTGCCATCTCTCCAAATCCCTTTATATGTCTTTAGTCATTACCTTCTGCACACCCTTTTAGGCCAAATGGTTTTCTTCCTTCCCTACCGTTCGGCACCAGCCTATGGTTTGGAAGAAGAGTATCCAATAAGCATAAAGGGTGTACTATCCTAATCCTAGGAGCACTCGCAATGCGAGAGAAGGTGAAGATAAAAGACAACCGAATAAACCTTATTCCTATTTCTCCTGAAGCAGAATCCATCCCCGAACTGGAACAAGTTCCTTTCGAGTTCGTATATAACCATACGATGGAATATCCAAATAAATTGTGGATCTTCGTAGTGATACGGAGTGTCCTGGAGAAATACAAAGGTGATTTAGGATTGGCGAAGAAATACTTGGTTTGGTCGTGAATAGCAGTCGCAATTTACTTTGCCCTCTTACTAATCCCTTCCTTTGCTTAACTTAATACCTTCTGTACACCATCTTTATGCTAATTGGTTTTCTTCATTCCCCACCGTTCGGCACCAGCCTAAGGTTTGGAAGAAGACTATCCAATTTGCATAATAGGTGTACTATCTCCTAATCCAAGGAGTACTCGCAACCTGAGAGAAGGTAAAAGGAAAAGACAACTGAATAGTCCTATTCGTTTTCTCCAGAACCGGAAACCATCCTCGAATTCCTTCGAGTTCGTATCTAACCATACGATGGTTTTGTCCAATGGAAGTGGACGTTCGTAGTAATACGGGGTGTCCTGGAGAAAAGGGTAAAAGTAGGAGTGGCAATGAGGTTTGCAACTCTGACAATCCAAAAGCCAGTGTTAAGAAGGTTCGGTCAACTTGGTCACTGAGTCATAGTCTAGGGTCGGGTCAAAGGTCGCTACCAAAGAGAGAGAGAAAAGAAACACTCAGCGTGCACTCTAACCTAGATCAGAATGGTTATCACTTTATCTAATCAGGAAACCTCCCACTGTAACCTCAAATTCTTCTCCAAACCTGAAAGAAGAATTAGTCGGGATCACCCGAGGAGTAAACCAACTCATCAGTAGGAATCGGGATCCAACTATCATCGCATGATAACGTGACGGAATCCACTCACGTCACCACACTCCAGAAGGTATGCGCATGCCTGGCAAGTTTCAGTTTCTTTAGAAACTCCTGATGTGAATTTTTACCCCTAGGACCCAAGTGACCTTGACGGAGTCAACAAATCAAAGAGTCCTAGTCAAGTTCAACCCGTCACTATCTGGATTGCATTAAACCCATCCGTACGTGCCCTTGACGGAGTCAACAAGGCCGCACGACTGTCCTAACCAATCCTATTTTATGCTACAAACAAGCACCATTTAGCTACCGTACACTACGCCTTGACGGAGTCAACAAACGCAGCACGGATACTAAATAATACTCGTAACAAATGACGGAGGGCTGCGTCTGGTTTTTTTTTTTGGCGAAAAACCTTTAACGTAATGAACTTGATATCGTTGAAGGAACTGCATAACTTTTTTATAAAAAATATAGTGACGAAAACCTTTGCTAAAGAGGTCACTCCCGGTGAAGGGATCTCGGCTCTTTCCCCGTAGAATGAGGTGCAGGATATTCCAACTGAATACCACGATGCAAAGCAAAAGTAATCGGCTATAGTGAAGTTATTGCCCTGATGCAAACTTTTGTCCAAGGGGTCACTCCCGGTGAAGGGATCTCGGCCCTTGCCTCGTCGACTGAGGTGCAGGATATTCCAACCGAATACCACGATGCAAAACAAAAGAGAACGCCCTTGCAATAACAGCTTTTTGAAAAATGTTCCAACAACATCAGAATAGGTTTGTTTATCTTGCATTGATCCGAATCAACGCAGTCCCATCAATTGATCACACCAATAAAGAACGAAAATAATGATGTACGTATATGCCATCCGCATTCGCCACTGGGTCCCGTCATCACCCGTTAGGTTACTTAACTAACGACAGAGCGGGGACTGGACTAGCGCGGATGCAAAACATATACAACATCTACTAGTATATATATAATATATAATTTTCGCTCAAGGCGTGATAAAATAAGCAGCATCACAGAAATGTAACCGGCATCACAGAACAATACAGATATCTGGGATCCCCGAGTTTCATAGAGCCGCTACTGAAACCCGACGTTCCCCTCGTCGTGTGGATAGCCTGTGTAATGAAAATCCTAGACCCCTACGGGCGCGGCAAGTCACCCGCCAAAACCTGAAGCGAGGCAGCCCCCTTCAGCAACGTGAATGGACCACCCAGCACTTTACGGAATCCGGTAACTTGGGCACCCCTCCTGGGTCAACCTATACCCCCTACGAGTGCGGCGAATAGCCCGCCAATTCTAAAGTAAAGCCCCCTCCGTCTCAATGCCATGAGATGCGGGCCCGTTGCCCTCTAGAACCCGGCTATCCGTGCACCCCTCCGCGGGGTAATCCTAGTACAGAAAGTAAAATATACATACAACGGGTACATCGACCTCGACCTGGTCGTGCCCCAAAAGAATAATACAAACAGGCAGTGACGGCAGTCCATATGTCGGACGCTCGCCCCGCAATATCAAATGTACAAATATAAACAAAACTGTACTACCACTGCAACCAGGCTATCCCCACGACCGATCCGCAACATCACAGCATAAACACAGAACATCAACGTGAATGTCACGTTCGCAAATCCGTCTAACCGGGCTATAGCAGTTAGACAGGATTTACCGATCAAGTGACATTCACGGTCGCATATATAATGTAAATACTGTGAACTAATGTGTTTAAACTTTTCGATCGATCAAATTTATCGAAGTGGGCCCCAAGTATTACTGTAGCACTTCAAGAGAGTTTAGGTCCGAAAAGAATATTCCAAAAACCCCATTTTCACACCAGGAGCTCACTGCAAAAATTTGGTCCAATGAATAGTAAAAATGGCCGCGGAACCGCGGCAAATACGTGGTTTTGGCCGCGGTTCCGCGGTGGAATAGTGAGATCACGCGACCAAATTTTCACAGAATGCTTAGAATTCCCTGCACATGTCACTGCAATGTACTGAAAAATTTTTGGAGCCAAAAAAATTTCGACAGAAAACTGTGCAAATGAAAATGGGTTTTTGGAAAATCCGTTCGATCAAACTTGTAAACACGTTAGAGCAAGCTAGACTAGGTTAATGGCATGGCTCTGATACCATGTTGCGCCACGGCAGCGTCCCGGCCGTCTATCCGAGGCCAAAATGCGGAATCAAATTTTTTTCTTATCTTTTAACTGGCGCTACCGCGGACAATAAACCCGGATCGTAACCATTAACCTATACTAGCTAACTAGAGATGGGGTGAGAGATATACCGAGCGATCCGTGTCCTTCGGTCTTCTCGTCGTCGTCCCGATCTCCCGCGGAATCACCATTCGTCACCTCCTCGTCGGAAAGGGCACCACGTAGCCGGATTTTTTTACGGGCTCCCACCTCTGGACCGAGGCAACTCGGGCGCGAAGTTGGCTAGACGACGCGTCCAAGGGTACTGTAGGTTGTAGTGTAGAAATTCTTGTCTCATTTGGGGTAGTGAAGTTGCCATGGTGATGGAGGAATGATCAATGAACTTTGGAGAGGGTTAGAGAATTATGCAAGCAAGCAAATGAGATATGAATTCTTCTCCTCATAAAAAATGAACCTCTCATTTCTCTTTTTTCAATGTGGCCGGCCCCCTCTCATGGAAATGGTGGAGAGAATAAAACCAATACATGAAGGGAGGTGAGTGTAGGAAAAGAGAATGGGTGACCACATCCAAAGATCATGATAACAATATCAAATCAACCTCAAATCCTTTCTAATCTCAAAAAGCAAAGGAAAAGACTAATAAAGAATCTCATCATGAAGCCACACATTTACAAAGGACCCCCTCCACAAAAACTAATTTGCACAATTGCAAATTAGTCCCTCCATCGGAAAAATCCGGCCGCGAAGCAACAAAGGAAAAACGGCCGGAACGGAATGCAAACTGGCAACTTCAGAAAACTGATCCCGTAATAAATTACAGGAAAACCCCACTACTGCATATACATGCCCGCATTTGTATTCCCACTAAATACAAATGCAACGAGACAAAATCTACACTGTCAAATACTAGGATCCGGTTTATGCCAAAGCCGGCAAGTAAAAACCGTCCGATCACGATCCGTGCAAGACCGCACGTATCTGATTGAACCCTGCCATATCTCCATACGGCCTCTACAGCGTTTCGCCCGAAACTTGAGTAACTGTGTGTGTGGTGGACTCTAAAGACTCGTCAATACTATGGCTGTGAATTTAACCACTAGCACGTCAGAGGTATTAGCTATACGTGACGGGCTACCAGCTATTGACCAAAAGGGACGTCGATGAGCGAACTCATCCTGACACCCTACTGAGCCTGTCAGTGACAATATCCGTACAGTCCGGTCCGTTCGTCTATGTGTATCGCATGGCGGGCCTAGGGGGTTGGTAAAAGTCAGACCCCCAAAAGCGGTACAAGTCGTGTCGGAGTGAAGCCCAGAACACTCTGAGATACTACTGGAATACCTACCAGTAAATCTCCTGCCTCGGCCGAGGGCTTTTTGTAATGGCTCTCCAAGACACAGTGCGACCTCACCCCTAATACCGGGAGAGACGAACCCCTGCAGATCCGCTCACTGCCTCCATGTGGCTCGGGACTGTACCCAACTAAAACCTATTTGCACGACTCCTTTGAGCCGTGGTAGGGTAGTAATCAAAGTACAGTGGGAACTCACACGAGACAAATGACGATCTCAGGTCGATGAACTAACCTGTACACATGTCACCAGGGAACTGCTATCTGACATCTGGTATAATCCCAACTAGCAGGTTCCCGGCGAGTCCTGTCCGGTGTACTCATAACCCAATGAGCACCTGTATACATCTTAGGTGAACCAACTGACACCAGTGGCTTGTGAGACCGGCCACCGCCCCTCGTCGGGGTCTCGACTGTATACACTAGTCTACTAATGGAGTATCGATGCCCAGTCTCGAAACTCCTACGACTAGGGACCTTTTAAGGATGTGCTTATAGACCCCAGCTCCCACGTATATGATCGCCATCATACTGCTGGTCATCAAGCAAGAATCTTAAGGGCTCTATCAACGTGCAATAGTGATCAGTAATGTCACCTAAAGCAGTATACGATGATAAAGATAAACCTGATAGCATACTATCATCTTGAGTAAGACTGTCCTACTGGGACAGGTCCTCCCTCAATCATTGCAATCACGTGCCTGTGATCCAATAATTGACTCTGAGGGCACTATCTCCAACACATATGATATGAGGAGGTTATATGATACATGGGGATGAGTCGATATGACTAGGCTTGATGCCGTGAATTATTGGATAGATGATCGAGTTATGACATGAGATGTGTTATGATATTAGCGGATCGTTGGGAAATGAGATTATATAAAATATATTTATATAAATGATAATATGTGTTGATGACATTGGAATGAACGAGACTCTAGAATAGAACCCGGATTGTAATATGTGACTTAATCATGATATGATGTATGACATGATATTTTAGTGGATCATTTGACGATGTATATTTACACAGATGATGATATATGATTGATGGTGTTGGGATGTATGCGATTATAGTACAGCACCCTTGATCATGATATTGTTTGATGGTGTTACTATACGAACGATGATATTTATATGCAATAGTTGATTCGTACCCCGATTTTTGGATGTCGTACGATGGATTTTACCGTACAAGGCATAAATGTGATGATTGATCCACACTCTTGACTCGAGGAAGTCGTACTACGTACGTGACGCTATTGAGGCTGGATTGCCGACTACTAGAGATACCGACTCAGATTTTAGGAGGATTATTCTTACCTTTCGACTAGTGTCTTTAGTTAGTTCCTTAGTTGGTTAGGTAGATTTTAGTTTGGGCTCGAGTCATATTCATTTTAAAAACCACGATTCGTGTTTCTTCAAAACAACAAACTGTATGACTCGTAATTAGTAGGTATTTTCTAGTTATGCGTTCACTACACATTCACTGTTATATGCATGTTGTATTCATCGCATTGCATGTTCACACATATGTTTCTTTAGCTAATATGAAACTCTGCCTGTTAGAACCCCAACACCATTACCGATGATGTGCATGTTCCACGTACACTTATTTTCCGGCTCACACACATCATCATCGGTGATTGCCATGTCACGTACACTTTAGAACATATTATCTTCTATTGATATAATCAGCTAAATGCTAGTCCAATATAATATTGTGTGATTACTTTTATGTGTTAGTTTAGACATTGGATTTATTATTTAGATACTTCATGCATTCACATTTTCATATTATCATGCAGTATTGTGGGGCTTATGCCGATACTCATTATTTACTTACTCATGATTTTGGGATTTTGAATTTCTATGGGATTTCGGATTTTGGGGAAAATTGAAAGAATATATATAAAAATTTCTCTCTCTCTCTCTCTCTCCTTCTCATTTTAAAATACAAGTTGCGGTTTTCTCGTGATGTATGTGTCGTCCACCATGAGATTTCATATTTTATGTTGGATTTCGAGACCCGATTCGAGGAGTGGATGAACTGTCTTGGGTACATGGTGGGCCCGGTATGGTACCCCGGGGTAAGAAGATCGAGTTGTAGACGATGAGCCTGGCAGGGGAAGACTATTTACCGGTGATGTCTGGCGCGGCGGATATCCGGAGGATACCGACCGTTGTCATGAGATTTGATGATATGGGCCGATCCGGACTGACGGAGCCCGAGATATTGATACTATGAGATATTGAGACTATGAGGTATTGAGACCTTGAGATTTACATGTTTTGTGTCGATGCTTGACACGGATTTCCTTGTATTTCATTGATGATGTTCAGATTATCATACAATTTCTACTATGATAAAAGTTAAAGATTTCTTATACAGATATGTCCAGATATCAGGATTGATTATTTTACATTCATGATGCATGCATACTCATACACATGACATGTTATTACTTGTGGCACTGACACGAGCACTGAGTATTGCACTTACGTATAAATTATTACCTTATCACATAGTTGTCTAGTATTAGGTTGAGTATATTATATGATCTAGGAGAACGTCGTGCATGCGATTTCTACTCGCAGATGTCTTCTACTCACGAGTTGGCAACTCACTCCCGTTGTGCAAAATTTTCTTACAGGTTCAGATGTACAGGTTTCTTTGGCAGCTTGCTGGCACATCATTTCATTCAGGGTGATTTGCTTGGTAGGTTGGTTCACTTGTATCAGGACCGCCGTTGTACTTTTCTTATTTCATTTGTATCTAGTAAGCTCCACCAACCAGACTTGTATTATTGGTAGATTTAGTAGACCAGTTGCTTATTCTTTCGACCTTAGAGTCGCGCTTGTACTATTATGGTTTTCTGGTGGTTTGGTTTTCTTTTGAGTTTTGAGCCTCGCCCTTCGACGTTGTATATTATAGTGCATTATGTGGTAGTTTCCGCCATTTAGTGTAGAGCTAGCTCCCGCTTGGGGATGCCTTTTTATTGTTTGTATATATTATTCTTGTTTGTACCCGTTTGGGGCCAGTTTTTACAAAGGAGACCCTGCAGAAAATTTTGAGAAAAATTGATGTTGCTTTTAAACTTGTTTCCTACATGTTTTCCTTTACTTCTTATTTTAAATGGTTTAGATTTCTGGGCTTTGGCTTGCTTAGATTACGATACGCCTCTAGACGTTTCGTAATTGAAGTGCCGGTCACGTTCCGTACTTTCGGGTCGTGACAGGGACTCTGCCATGGCTCCGAGGTAGTCTCTAGGTTGTCCGTGAACCGTCGAGATTTGGAACTAGGGGACATTGTTGTGGCTCCGAGGTAGTCTTTAGGCTGTCTGTGAACCGTCGAGATTTGGAACTAGGGGACTTTGTCGTGGCTCCGAGGTAGTTTCTAGGCTGTCTATAAACTGTCGAGATTTAGAACTAGGGGACTTTGACGTGGCTCTGAGGTAGTCTCTAGGCTGTCTGTGAACCGTCGAGATTTGGAACTAGAAGATTTTGCCGTGGCTCTGTTTTGCTGACGTCGTATCTTCTTCTGGTTGGAACGAGAAGGAACGTCGTTGTTGATTTCTAGGCTGTAGATGTAGCCATTGAGATCTTGCTTCCCTTTGACGAAGCCTGGTGGGACAATATGGTTCTATTTTCATTTGTGCCCTTGGATTGTATACAGGGGTCGATATGATCTCACCTGTAGGGCAAAAGTTTCATTTTATTTTATTTTCGCGATGCTCTATCATTTCAGCTTTTTATTTCGCGAAAGTCGCGATTGCCCAATCATTTCGGCTGTTTTTTCGCTGTGCCCAATCATTTCAGCTGTTTTTATATACATATATTTTACTCGCTGATTTTTTTTGCGAGTTGCCCTATCATTTCGGCTATTTCATATGCATTTTTGGCTCGCTGATTTTTATTGCGAGTATGAACCCGAGGTCTAATACCAATCTTGGCATCAACATCACTGCGACTGGAACTTTGCCAGAAGCGAATCATCATTTGCCGTGAAAGGGCTTGGAATTTGATACCAATCTTAGGCATCTGCATCGCTACCACTGGGACATTGCCAGGAGGGAATCATCATTTGCCTTTGTCGATTCGAACAAAGGTGGCTTAGCGAACAGGGTTTGGATCCTGTCGACTAAGGCTTTTGACTTCATGAGCCGTAAGGGTCTCATAAAGGTGTTTCTCCTTACGAGTCATGAGGATCTCGTAGGTGTGTTTTCTCTTTAGGAGTCGTGAGGATTCCTAAGTGTGTGTTCTCTTATAAATCGTAAGGATCTTACAAGGGTGTTTTCTACTTATAAGTCGAGAGGACTTACAAGTGTCATTCACCACATGAGGACATTCCTCGTCGTTGGTGAGACTTGGTGGGGGAAACGTTTATTTGTGCCCGTGGATTGTATACAAGGGTTAATATTGAACCGCTTGTAGGGCAATCTGGGGAATGTGAGGCTTAAGAACAAGATCAGATCCCTGTAACTTAAGGCTTTCGAATCCTATGAGCCGTGAGGGTCTCATAGGGGGAATTCTCTTCACGAGTCGTGAGGATCTCGTAAGTGTAATTTCTCCTTAGGAATCGTGGGGATCCCTAAGTGTGTTGCTCCCTTGTGAGTCATAAGGATCTCATGCGGGTATTTTCTCCTCACAGGGTCGAGAGGACCTTACAAGTGTGCATGAATTTTTTTTACGAGTCTGCGCCCTTTCGGGTTTTCGCGAACTCGCCGGCAGTCCTGCTTTTTTTACTCACGGAGCCCTTTTGGGTTTTCATCCGTGCCCATTTTGCTTGTAGACGTACCGTTTTTTTTGCACGATGAAACTCTCGAGAATAGTTTCGCCGCATGTGACCCATCTATTTGCCGGTGGGATTTGAGTTGCAGTCCTCACCGCTGGGACTTGTGGACTTGCATTCTACTATCGCCGTGTTAGAGACGACGTTGTTAGCTTAGGGGCATCTCGGTCTGTTGTTAGTTTAAAGACATCTCGGTACAATGTTAGTTTAAGGACATCTCAGTCCATTGTTAGTTTAAGGACATCTCGGTCCATAGCTAGTTTAAGGACGCCGCGGTCCGTAGCTAGTTGAAGGACGCTGCGGTCTGCTGGGATTTTGAAGCGAGGTTTTTCCGGATACTACTTATAGAGTTTGGACTCAGGAATACACCGAGCGAACATGAGCATTGTCATCCATCAATAACCTGAGCCGTGACTTGTCAAGCGTAGTATTTCTTAAGGAACCGGCCGTTTATTGGCCGGAAGGGTCTTTCGCTATGCATATCCATGAGTAAGTAGGCCCCGTCTTAGTAGACCCTGTCTATGATGTACGGGCCCTCATAGTTCGGCTTGAATTTCCCCCGTTTAGCATGATTGGGGATCATAGGTCTTTTTACGACTAGCATGAGTTCGCCTTGGCGGAATGTTCTCGTCCTAGTCAGTCTTTCGTATAAGCGCGTCATCCTTGCTTTGTAAGTTCCAGGTTTTGCTGTGCTATAAGACGAGTTTCATCGAGGGCATCAAGCTCCTCAAGCCGAAGATGGGCATTTTCTTCATCTGTCAGCTCGTATCGAACCGCTACTCGAAAAGAGGGTAGCTCTATCTCCAAGGGAAGTACTGCTTCCGTGCAAAATACCAACGCGAATGGCGTTGTATTCGTGGCCGTCTTGAACGTGGTCCGATAATCCTAGAGAGCTTCATGCAATCTCTCGTGCCAATCCTTTCTATTTCTGGACACCGTTTTCTTTATGATCTTTGTCAAGGTCTTGTTGAAAGCCTCAACTAGATCGTTAGCTCGGGGATTATAGACCGAAGAGTATCTCCAATCTATTTTATGCTATTGTGCGAAGCGGCTGATCTTATTGTAAGTCCACGTTGCCCACCCTGGTGCTTACGGGGAGGCGGAAACGGTATAAAAAATCGATTTTTACAACTCAAGGCAACATGGACTAACTAAAGGAGGATCTTTGCTAAACATAAACTAACAACCAAGCTAAGAGAGTTAGCTACTCGGTTAAAAGGTTATACCTAAGTCTTGAAGTCCTTCTCTTCTTGCACCTTGGAGTAGGATGAACGGGTCATCCTCGTCGCCTTCTCTTGCCGAAGAAAGATCCACCCGAGGGCCTCTACCTTTGGCTCCTACCCCAAACTAGAAGTAAATAAGGTGCTTGGTGTGCTAAACCTAGAACCTTAGAAAGAGTACAGAATGATTTTGGTGTTTTATCTCAAAAGCTTAATGGTTCTCAACTCATGAGAGGGACAGCTTTGAGGGAGAGGAAGAGGATGAGAATGAGAGAATGAGAAGATAATATCAACCTTCTCACATATATGTGAATTATGATAATTAATTAATTAATTAATTAAAGATAATTGTGATGGTTAACTTGAAATGACCATTATCATTTCACATTAAATGAATTTTGCATGAATCAAAGAGCATCTTTCATGTGAAATGATGATGGTCAATATGTCAACATAGGTCAACAAGTCAACCATAGTCAAATGGTCAACAACCCTAACCATAACACAATTATAATTAATTAATAATAATAATCATATTTCACATAAACATTAGGGTTAAGAAAAAGACAACGGTCATCAACCCTAATGAAAGTCCTCAGCCTCTGCCTCAGTCAACCGTGCATACACACCCGTATCCGTGTTCCGAGGAACACGAATAAAATGAGATAAAACCAATCCCAAAACATATACTAGGATCTGGATTAAACCAAAGCCCGCTAGTATAAGCTATCCGGACACCAAAATGTGCACAAGTGCGCGGATGTGAACGAACCCCGTCGCAAAACCATGCGACCTCTACTCGTTTTGCCTAAAGGCGAATAACCCTCTGTGTGGGACTCTAAAGACTCGACACTATGCTGGCAGTGGGTTTAACCACAGACCGCAAGCGGCACTAGCTGTACGTAACGGTCCCCAGGTAGATGTCGATAAGAAGACTGACGAGGTAAACCCATCTGAACTCCTACTGAGCCTGAATGTGACAGTCTCCGTACAGTCCGGTCTGTTAGTCTAAGAATATCGCATGGCGGGCCTAGGGGGCCGGTAAACGTCAGTCCCCTAATAGCGGTACAAGTCATGTCGGAGTGTAGCCCAGAACACCCTGAGATAACACTGGAAACCTACCAGTATATCTCGCTTGCCCTGGCCAGGGACTTTATGTAATGGCTCTCCTAAACACAGAGCGATATCAACCCCCAGTACCGAGAGAGACAAATCCTGTCTAACCGTCACTGCCTCCAAGTTCTTCGGGACTGCACCCAACTGCTACCTGTTTGCTCGACACCTTTGAGCCGTGGTAGGGTAGCAATCTAAGAACAGTGGGAACACACTTGAGGCGAAGTGACAGTGTCAAGTCAACGGACTAAGCTGTACTCATGTCACCTGGGAACTGATAACTGACGACAGGTATAATACCAACCAACAGTTCCCGACGAGTCCTGTCCAGTGTACTCGTAACCTAACGAGCACCCGCATACTATCTCAAGTACGACGTACTGACGGCTGTGGGACAGACCGTCTCCCAAGCTGGGATGAGAAGTGTATACGCTAGTCTACTCCGGAGTATCGATGCCCTGTCTCGATAGTCCTACGACTAGGGACCTGCTTAAGGATGTGCTTGTGGATTACCCAGCCCCCACGAGTGTGACTGCCATCACAACGCTGGTAATCAAGCAAAGATCCTAAGGGCTCTACTAATGTGTAAAGGCGATATGCTATAAGAAACACATGCACACATTAAAGTAGAAACAAACCAAGTAGCATACTACTATTTTGAGCAAGATTGTCTATACAAGGTGAATATCCCAAGCTTCCATTAAGTAATATACAAACTAGTATGATACAGTAATGGCCTCTAGGGCATATACACTAACAATCTCCCACTTGCACTAAGGCCATGTACTGGCGTATCGAAGACCTATCATCTCGATCAGCCGCTCGAACTGAGTCTGGGGTAAGGCCTTCGTGAATGGATCAGTAGTGTTATCTTCTGTAGCAACTTTCCGAACCTCGATCTCCTGGCGACCCACGATCTCCCTGATCAGGTGATACATCCTCAAGATGTGTCTGGACTTCTGATGGGACCTGGGTTCCTTCGCTAAAGCTATAGCCCTGTTGTTGTCGCAATGCAAAGGTACTGGATCAACAATGGACGGAACCACCTGAAGTTCTGTCAGGAACTTCCTTATCTAGACGGCTTCTTTTGCGGCATCTGCAGCAGCGATATATTCCGCTTCCATCGTCGAGTCAGCAACGGTTTCCTGTTTGGAACTCTTCCAACACACCGCCCCTCCATTGAGTGTAAAGACATAACCCGACATGGACTTGGAATCATCCTTGTCACGCTGGAAGCTGGAGTCAGCAAAGGCCTCGATCTGGAGGTCTTTTCCGCCATACGCCAAGAACATCTCCTTAGTCCTTCTCAGGTACTTGAGAATGTTCTTTACCGCTATCCAGTGTTTCTCCCCAGGGTTTGACTGATACCGTCTTACCATACTCAGTGCATAAGCTATATCTGGTCTGGTACACAACATCGCATACATTATAGAGCCTACCGCAGAAACGTAGGGTATAATAGACATGCGATCCTTTTCCAAATTAGTCTTGGGAGACATCTCTTTGGAGAGGGTGATCCCGTGACAAGCCGGTAGATTACCGCGCTTGGAATCTTCCATACTGAATCTTTTCAGTATGGTGTTGATGTACCTGGACTGTGAAAGTCCTAATATCCTCTTGGATCTGTCACGATAGATCCGGATCCCCAGAATGTAAGAGGCATCACCCAGGTCTTTCATGGAGAACCTGTGTGACAAGAACCCTTTGACAGATTGTAGCATAGGAATATCATTTCCTATCTAGAGAATGTCATCCACGTATAAAACGAGGAATACGACAGTTCTTGCTACAAATCTACTATAGATGCATGGTTCATCTGGATTTTTGATAAAGCCAAATTCTTTGACCGTCTCATCAAAACAGATGTTCCAACTCCGCGATGCCTGCTTTAGTCCATAGATGGACTTAAGCAACTTGTACACCTTTCCGCTGCTCCCACTCTGAATGAAACCCTCTGGCTGGTCCATATAGACACACTCCTCTAAATTTCCATTTAGAAAAGCGGTCTTTACGTCCATCTGCCAAATCTCATAATCGTGAAAGGCAGCAATGGCAAGAAGGATCCGAATGGATTTCAGCATAGCCACTGGAAAAAAGGTTTCGTCATAGTCTAAACCAGGTCTTTGACGAAAACCCTTTGCAACAAGTCTAGCCTTATAGGTCTCAACCTGTTCATCTACACCAATCTTCCTTTTGAAGATCCACTTGCATCCTACGGGTTTTACCCCATCTGGAGCAACGTCCAACGTCCATACTTTGTTGGTGTACATGGACTCCATTTCGGTCCGCATTGCATCCAGCCATTTTACCGAGTCAACGCTCTTAATGGCCTGCTGGAAGCTAGTCGGCTCATCACTATCAATGATGCAATCCTCTCTATCCCCGTCTATGAGAAAACCGTAGTATCTCTCGGGGCGGATGAGACTGCCTACTACTCCTGCGGAGCGGTGCAGGAATGTCCTGATCTTTCGAACCCTCTAGTTCTACTAAGCTTTCAGTAATAGCTCGTGGTTCTGGAATTTCTTCCAGTTCTATTGCGCTCCCACTTATCTGATTTTCTAAAAACTCAGTTTCCAAGAAGTGGGCATAACGAGAAACAAAAACCTTTTGTTCCTCTTCGCAATAGAAGAAATATCCCTTGGAGTTCTTTAGATATCCCACAAACTTGCACTGTACTGAGCGTGCCTCGAGTTTGTCCGCATGCTGCTTTTTGACAAAAGCTGGACATCCCCATGTCTTAATGTGATTAAGATAGGGTCTCTTCCCACACCACATCTGATATGGTGTAGTAGGCACAGTCTTAGTTGGAACTCGGTTCAAAAGGTATGCAGCTGATTCTAGTGCATATCCCCAGAATGATCGCGGCAACTCAGCATTACTCATCATGGATCGTACCATATCCAATAGGGTTCGGTTCCGTCTCTCCGATACACCGTTATGTTGCGGGATGTATGGAGGAGTAAGCTGAGAGAGAATTCCATTCTCTTTTAAGTAATCCAGGAACTCGGCACTTAAGTATTCACCACCTCGATCAGATCTTAGTGTCTTGATACTTTTGCCTGTTTGTTTTTCTACTTCATTCTTATATTCCTTGAATTTTCCAGAGGCTTCGGATTTATGTTTCATTAAGAAGACATATTCGTACCTTGAAAAGTCATCCGTAAAAGTAATGAAGTAAGAATAACCGCTTCGCGCATGCGTAGACATTGGACCGCACACGTCGCTATGTATGAGTCCCAAGAGCTCGCTCGCTCTTACTCCGTGTCCAGTGAACGGAGTCTTTGTCATCTTTCCTTTGAGACAGGATTGACAAGTTGCATATGATTGATATTCGAATGGATCCAAATATCCTTCTGTATGTAACTTCGTCAACCTTCTCTTATTGATGTGACCCACTCTACAATGCCATAAGAAAGCCTTATTTGTTTCCGGAGACTTTCTTTTGTGTATATTCTGGACATTGAAAATCTGTGGTTGGTTTAATACGTATATACCATTGCTTAATGTACCTGACCTAATCAAAATTTGATTAAGGTGAATGTTTACAACATTGCTTACAAATGCAATTTCATAACCTTCTTTAGATATTAAATATACAGAAATGATATTACAAGTTGCATTGGGTACAAAATAACAATTACGTAAAACCAAAACATGTCCATCTGACATTCCCAGGTGATAGTCCCCCACGGCCTCAGCATCCATGCTAGCTCCGTTTGCAACTCTGAGGGTCATATCACCTGCCTTCAAAACCCTACGCTTTCTCAGTGCCTGCAAAGAATTAAAGATATGAGATCCTGATCCGGTATCCAATACCCAGGAAGTAGAGTTTATTGATAGACAGTTTTCAATAACATACACACCTAAAGCTAAAACCGCAACTTGCTTCAGATCCTGATTTTTGGCCTTCCAAGCTATGCAATCCTTTTTCCAGTGTCCACTCTTGTGACAGTAAAAGCACTCTTCCTTCCCCACAAGCTTTCCCGCTACCTTTGTTGCCTTTGCCTTTCCCTTCGTATCCACTTTACTAACACCGCCCCTTGGTTTGGTGGGGGTTTTCTTCTTCTTTCCCTTGGCTTTCGCCTTGGACCTAGAAGAGGAAGATCCTCCTACAAACAAAGTGGATGTTTCCCTACCTTTCTGTAGGGTGCCCTCTGCACTCCTCAGCATGTTGAGGAGTTCTGAAAGTTCAACCTCTTTTTCTTGTAAGTTGAAGTTCAGGATAAACTGGGCGTAAGTGGAACGAAGGGACTGGAGAATCAAGTCCGTGTAGAGCTCGTTCTCCAACGTGGTCCCAAGCAAATCATCTTAAGCATGTGTTCTGCTACCGATGATCCGATGGCCAATCTCGCCGAAAACAGCTTTTTCGAGACTTCGTATCTGGCGATACGGGATTGCTCTCTATACAGTTCTTTTGTATGGAGAAATATGGATTCGAGGTCCATATTCTCGTGCCTCCTCTGATGTTCATTGTCTATAGAGGAAAGCACGAGGCACTTGGCCTTCGCGCAGTCGATTTCCCAGGTCTTACGGATTTCCCTATCCACGACGCTGGTTTTGGGACCTGGGACAGGGGGAGCTTTGGTGGTAAGGAGATACCCCAACTTGTCATAAGTGATTGCCATTTTGACATTCTTGAGCCAATCTTTGTAGTTTAGCCATGTCAGTATATTTTTATCTAGTAGTAACTTAAGTCCAGTCATGATGTTTGGTCGCTGCAATTAGGAGAGAGAGAAGAAACACTTTAGCATGATGCTCTTGCAAGTTTAGAGTGGTTTTTAATTTGTCTAAACAGGATGGCTCCCATTGTCTCTCGAATCCCTCCTCAAACCATAAAGGAAGAATTAGTCGGGATCAATCTCACCATACAATTCTTGCTTAACCGTTCAGCCAGGCCAGTGTCGGTACTTCGAGGGAGGTTTTCCAACGCTTTCCCGAAGTTCCTTAATTAAATAACCTCTTTTCCCTGTGGGCGTAGCCCCGCTAACACCTTTCTAGACACCTACTTGGTTTATAGCATTGATCGTTAAGTGAGAAAGTTCCGGAGGAGTAGCATATACTCATAGTAGGATAGGGATCCAAATATCATTGCGTGACAAAACTGAAGGAATCCTACCAGAATCATCACACTCCAAATGGTATGCAGCGCTAGCAAGTTTCAGTTTCTTTAGAAACTCCCGATGTGGATTTTTGCCCCATGCTCTTATAACCTTGACTTTGGCCAACAAATCATAAGTCACATGTCAAGTTCTACCCGTCGTTCTCCAGGTTAATTTGAACCCACCCGTACCTACCCTTGACTTTGGCCAACAAGGCAGTACGACTGTCCCAAACCAACACATCTATCTATGCTGCACATGAATACCCAACATCTACCAATCACTATGCCTTGACTTTGGCCAACAACCATAGCTTGAATACTATCGACTATCCATATGAAACGACGGAGGGCTACGAATGGTTTTGGCGAAACCGTGAACGTAGTGAACTTGATATAATCGATGGAACGAGATAGCTTTTAAAAGGAGTGGTTCAAGCTCCGCATTTGAAAGTTGGTTTTTGAAAAGAACCGAGTGGTTTTGAAAGTGTTCCAACGACTTTTACTTGGTTTATTTTCTTGCATTAATTTTAATGCGTCCCATCAATTAATCCTACCAATGCAGAAAATAACGAAAATATGACGTACGCTTATGCCATCCGCATTCTCCATGGGGTCCCGTCATCACCAGTTAGGTTACTTAACTAACGACAGAGCGGGGGCTGGACTAGCGCGGATGCAAAACATAAGCAACGCCTAAATAGATATCATATATAGATATATACATTCATCACATGCAATGATAGCCATTCCAGATCACAGATGAACACATTGGATATACTAGGAATCCGCATTCCGTACGAGCCTGTAACGAAAAGCGGATTACACGGTCGCAATGAATAGCCAAACCCCATCCTAGACCCCTACGGGTGCGGCAAACTACCCGCCAAGTACCCGAAGTGAAGCAACCTCCCTCAACAACGTGAGTAGGCCACTCGGCACTTCGAGGTACCCGGTAGTTTGTGCACTCCACCTTGGGTCTATCCTAGGAGCAAAAACAGTAAAAGAAATTATATAATGGCGGCTACAACCTCATCCCGGATGTGCGGCCATATAAATAATATTACATCAAATTACATATTACAAGAATTGAAAGAATAAGAAAACTCTCATCTCACAACCCCCGGCTATTCATCCGCGACAATCCAACGAATTCATATACAAAAACCATCAACATTACAGATCACAGATATGTATAACCCCCACTAATCGACGTATAGCGATTAGCAGACGTTCAATACATATATCACATCACAGATATAACCCATTAGCCAAAGTCTAGAGAAGTTCGATCAAAATACAGATTTGTGACCACCCGAAAAACAAATTTGTTCTCTGGAAAATCTAGGCAGAAACAAATCATCCTAAAAATCCCAAAACATCAACAATAGAACACTGCAGGAGAAACGACCCACGGCGGAGTCAACTCGGCCGCGGATCCGCGGCAAGAGCATGCTCTTGCTGCGGTTCCGTGATGAGTTGGTCGACTCGCTGGATCGTTTTTCTTGGGTGTTCTGTAAAAACCCTGAGACGATTTTTAGTGTATGATTTATTAGTTTTAAAGCAGGTTTAAAAATCGGCAGAAAGTTAGGTTTTTGAAAAATGTTTTGCGATTTTTTTCCGATCGAAGTTCTAGATACTTTGTTAACTTGCTAGTTTGTGTTTAGCTAGGCTCTGATACCACTGTAAGTCCACATTGCCCATCTCGGTGCTTACGGGGAGGCGGAAACGGTATAAAAGATCGATTTTTATAACTCAAGGCAACATGGACTAACTAAAGGAGGATCTTTGCTAAACATAAACTAAAAACCAAGCTAAGAGAGTTAGCTACTCGGTTAAAGGGTTATACCTAAGTCTTGAAATCCTTCTATTCTTGCTCCTTGGAGGGGGATGAACGGGTCGTCCTCGTCGCCTTCTCTTGCCGAAGAAAGATCCACCCGAGGGCCTCTACCTTTGGCTCCTACCTCAAACTAGAAGTAACTAAGTTGCTTGGTGAGCTAAACCTAGAACCTTAGAAAGAGTATAGAATGATTTTGGTGTTTGATCTCAAAAGCTTAATGGTTTTCAACTCATGAGAGGGAGAGCTTTGAGGAAGAGGAAGAGGATGAGAGAGAATGAGAATGAGAGAATGAGAAGATAATATCAACCTTCTCACATATATGTGAATTATGATAATTAATTAATTAATTAAATATAATTGTGATGGTTAACTTGAAATGACCATTATCATTTCACATTAAATGAATTTTGCAAGAATCAAAAAGCATCTTTCATGTGAAATGATGATGGTCAATATGTTAACATAGGTCAACAAGTCAACCATAGCCAAATGGTCAACAACCCTAACCATAACACAATTATAATTAATTAATACTAATAATAATATTTCACATAAGCATTAGGGTTAAGAAAAAGACAACGGTCATCAACCCTAATGAAAGTCCTCTGCCTCTACCTCAGTCAACTGTGCATACACACCCTATCCGTGTTCCGAGGAACACGAATACAATGAGATAAAACCAATCCCAAAACATATACTAGGATCTGGCTTAAACCAAAGCCCGCTAGTATAAGCTGTCCGGACACCAAAACGTGCACAAGCGCGCGGATGTGAACGAACCCCGTCGCAAAACCATGCGACCTCTACTCGTTTTGCCTAAAGGCGAATAACCCTCTGTGTGGGACTCTAAAGACTCGACACTATGCTGGCAGTGGGTTTAACCACAGACCGCAAGCGGCACTAGCTGTACGTAACGGTCCCCAGGTAGATGCCGATAAGAAGACTGACGAGGTAAACCCATCTGAACTCCTACTGATCCTGAATGTGACAGTCTCCGTACAGTCCGGTCTGTTCGTCTAAGAATATCGCATGGCGGGCCTAGGGGGCGGTAAACGTCAGTCCCCTAATAGTGGTACAAGTCGTGTCGGAGTGTAGCCCAGAACACCCTGAGATAACACTGGACCCCTACCAGTATATCTCCCTTTCCCTGGCCAGGGACTTTGTGTAATGGCTCTCCTAGACACAGCGCGATATCAACCCCCAATACCGGGAGAGACGAATCCTGTCTAACCGTCACTGCCTCCAAGTGCTTCGGGACTGCACCCAACTGCTACCTGTTTGCACGACTCCTTTGAGCCGTGGTAGGGTAGCAATCTAAGAACAATGGGAACACACTCTAGGCGAAGTGACAGTGTCAAGTCAACGGACTAAACTGTACTCATGTCACCTGGGAACTGATAACTGACGATAGATATAATACCAACCAACAGTTCCCGACGAGTCCTGTCCAGTGTACTCGTAACCTAACGAGCACCCGCATACTATCTCAAGTACGACGTACTGACGGCTGTGGGACAGACCGTCTCCCAAGCTGGGATAAGAAGCGCATACGCTAGTCTACTCTGGAGTATCGATGCCCTGTCTCGATAGTCCTACGACTAGGGACCTGCTTAAGGATGTGCTTGTGGATTACCCATCCCTCACGAGTGTGACTGCCATCACAACGCTGGTAATCAAGCAAAGATCCTAAGGGCTCCACTAATGTGTAAATGCGATATGCTATAAGAAACACTTGCACACATTAAAGTAGAAACAAACCAAGTAGCATACTACTATTTTGAGCAAGATTGTCTATACAAGGTGGATATCCCAAGCTTCCATTAAGTAATATACAAACTAGTATGATACAGTAATGGCCTCTGGGGCATATACACTAACAATTATGGCTTCTGTAGGCCGGCCTATTATCCGAGATGATCCGTCGCGGAGTGCCAAACCGGTAGATGACACGTGTCTTGAAGAAATGGAGGATGTTCTTCGTATTCACCTCTCTTAACGGTATTGCTTCTGCCCACTTAGAGAAGTAATCGGTCACTGCTAATATGAACCGATGTCCCTTGGATGATGCCGGTTCGATGGGCTCAATTATATCGGTTCCCCACATTTCGAATGGCCAGCTAGCCAGTGTAGGGTGTAGCGGATTCAAATGCTGGTGGACGAAGTCCCCGTGAATTTGGCATGAGTGACAGTGCTTCGCATATTCGAGGCAGTCCTGAATCATCGTGGGCCAATAATAACCCATTCTTTTGATCTTCAGCTTCATCTTTGGCCTAACTTGGTGGGAACCGCAGAGTCCGTCATGAGTTTCTTAGACGACTCTTCTTTCCTTCTTCTGGTCCTAGACACCTTAGCCACAGACAATCGAACGATCTCTTATATTGAGTATCATTAACGAAGGTGAAAGACAGAGCTCGCTTCATGAGCTGATGTCTTGATGATGCGTTTTCGGGTGTATGATGAGATTTGAAGTAGTCTACAACGACTTCTCTCTAATCCTTCTCCTTTTCTTCGCCATTTATTTGGAAGACCGCTTGTTCAGTCGCTCCCCTTATTTCAGACGACTTCAAAGATATTTCTGCTGGCACGAGAATCCGGCGGCTTTGCACAATGATCCTTACGTCTTCGAGGTTTTCGTCGGCCAGTTCTTTAGCGAGCTTGGCTAACGCATCTGCCTTGCTATTTTCCATCCGCGGTATGCTTTCCAGGACGTAAGAGAGGATTTGAGATAGTAATTTCTGCACTCTCTAACTATATTTTACCAACTCAGGTTTACACGTCTGATAGTTGCCATTTACTTGGCTGACGACCATCTGGGAGTCTCCATATATGAGGTGGTTCTCGATTCCCATGTCAATGGCGATCTCGAGACTTGCTATCAAAGCTTCATATTCCGTTTTGTTGTTTGTTCTTGGCTCCGTTAAGGAAAGGGCAAAACACATTATCTCTCCTTGTGGAGTCACAAGGATAAGGCCCACCCCGGCTTTGATTATGGGGGTACTTTGCTTCCGCCTCTTCATAGACAATGCCCTATCAAAGTAGAGTTTCCATCGGGTATCACTCCCTTCTTTCTCCCCGTTGATTGCGTCAAATGCGTGTTAATCCGGCAGCTCGCAGTTTAAGGGAGAGTCGGCGGGTATCGGATGCTCTGCGAGAAAGTCGGCGATGGCCTGGCCCTTCATTGCCCTGAGGGGTCAATAGATTATTGAAAACTCTATCAAGAGGAGGGCCCATATGACAAGCCTTCCCGTTAGTATGGCTCTTGTCATCAAATATTTGAGAGGATCCACCTTTGATATGAGATGTACCTCATGTGCCATGGCGTAATGTCGGAGCTTCGTTACCGCGAAGATCAGTGCCAGGCAATGCTTTTCGATGGGGGAGTAATTGTATTCAGCCCCTAGGAGAACTCGACTCAAATAGTAGAGAGCTCTCTCCTTCCCCTGGTCATTCTCCTGTGCCCATAGCGCGCCTAACGAACCTTCAAGGGCTGTTGTATACAGGATGAGGGGTTTTCCCTTGACCGGAGCGGTCAGTACTGGAGGGTTCTGCAGATATTTCTTGATTTCGTCCAGTGCGTTTTGGCATTTACGATCCGGGCCCCCTTCTTCATTAGATGACTGTAGGGGTGGCATTTGCCGGAGAGGTTAGCTATGAACCGTCGGATATACGCGAGCTTTTCTTGGAGAGACTGCAGTTGCTTAAGAGTTCTTGGCAAAGGCATTTCCATAATTGCCTTGATATTTGACGGGTCTATTTCGATGCCCTGGTGTCATATGATGAATCCTAGGAATTTTCCCGAGGAAACTCCAAACGCGCATTTCAGAGGGTTCATCTTCAGGTTGTACTTCCGAAGACGCCGGAACACTATCTTCAGATGCTCCCAGTGCTCCTCGCACGATTTACTTTTCACCACGATGTCGCCAATATAACATTCGACAATCTCGTGTATGAGGTCATCAAAGATCTTTGTTATGGCCCTCTGGTAGGTGGCGCCAGCGTTCTTCAGACCGAAGGGCATCACTTTGTAACAAAATATGCCCAGCGGAGTCTGGAATGCAGTGTGCATTTGGTCTTCAGGATGCATCTTGATTTGGTTGTACCCTGAGGATCCGTCCATGAAGGAGAAGACTTCATGGGTGGATGTGTTATCAATCATCAGCTAGGTAACAGGCACTGGGAAGTCATCTTTCGGACAAGCTTTGTTGAGATCCCGGAAATCTACGCAGATGTGTACTGTTCCATTTTTTTTTCATTACCGGAACGATATTGGCGATCCAATCAGGGTATTGAACTTTTTGGATGAACCCGGAGTCAATTAGCTTCTTGACTTCGGCATTGATACTCGTCTCAAGCTCGAGCTGCATTCTTCTTGGCGCCTGTTTGACTGGCTTGACGTCTGGCGATATCACCAGTTTATGCACAGCTATCTCTGGATCTAATCCCGGCATCTCGGAATAGTTCCATGCAAAACAGTCTTTACACTGCATAAGCACGTCTTTTAACGTGGCCACCTGTTTCTCAGACAGCAGCTCACTGACGAACGTTGGCCTTGAGTCATCTGCCATCCCCAAGTCAATTTTTTTTAGATTGTCTGCCGTGGTATGTATCCCATCTTCCATCTCTTTTAGCGCCGGTGGAAATTCTGAGATCACCTCATTCTCATCTTCATTTGTGAAGTACTGAGAGAGGTTGTCCATATTCTCGTGCTCTCCCTCCTTGAGAATGTTATCATATGATAGGTACGAGCTCGTTTCCAAGCTCGATGCTGATCTAGACTTTCCCTTGCAGTGTAGGTTGTTCTCGGCTCATGCTTTCGTGGCGGGGCTACCCTCCAATTGTTGGATAGAGCAAACCTACTTTGCTGATACCGATCTTCAACCCAGTCTTTGAAGGTGAAACAGTCTTCAAGAGGATGTCCCTTTACTCGATGGTAGGAGCAATAATCCGGGTGATGGACCTCGTTTATCTATTCGGTGTATCGAGACTCTGAGAGCGTCATTATTTGATGCTTCATGACAAGGTTGAATATTTTCCTTGTCTTATCTTGAGGGAAAGAGTACTCCCGACCCATCTTCTTCTTCAAAGACAGGTTCCAGCTGACTTTTTCTCGCTCGTGTGGCTTCTTGGATCTGCTTCGCAGTCTTTGAACGCCGTCCCCGTTCTTGGTCTTGTCATTGCTTCTGCGTCGGACTTTTTTCTTGCCCCGAGAGCGCACAGCAGGCTGAGGGTGAAGGGCATTGTCGTCTTCTCGTTCCGTAGCCTGTTGAATGATACGCTGCGTCCTGGCTTTTTCGTAAATGACCATTTTGCGGCTATGGTCGTCCCGAACCTTTTGACCCGCTTCTCTTATCAGCTTGTCAATCTGTTCTTCGAATGATGGGCTTGGTATTCTCACGGCGGGATCTCTCTCTGGTTCGACATCAACGCTGTCTGGAAATGCATTCGCTTCTCCACCGAAGTTATTTATGACATGGCAGCCGTCGAACCGCTCGCGTTTCTTGGACCAAACGTTTCCAAGGCCAGTCATCTCCATTCTCCCGTTGGGCATCTTCCGTTGAGTCCCGGGAACGTCCCAAATCTTGTTATAGAACTAGGCTTGTCGAGCAGTTTGTTTGAAGGGTAAGCCTTGGCGTCTCAATAGCCTTTTCAGTCCCTCTGCATAGTATTTAGGCAGACGAATTGGTTGAAGCCGTCGAGCGCAGGTTCGGCACCGTGCCAGACTTCTTTCTCCCCTTTAGTCTCCGTGGATTAGTAGAAAAGGATCGACTTTTCACATTTTTTCTTAGGAGGGACGTAGAAGGTCTGTAGCTCTCGTATGTTGTACGTATCAAGTGCATCAAGTTCTTTGTAATGCCGCTGCGGAACCATGGTAATTTGTAAACTCTGGTTAGCTCCAGCAAAGGCTTGCATTGACGGGCGGACGGAGAACACTTTGTTGGCCTTTGTTTCCTTGTAAAAATTCAGAAAGAAAAGGGGAAGGGAAAATTCCCCACTAATGGAAGCATCACGTGTAAGCACGTGATCATCGATCTCTTATAAAGAGACTCAAAGAAGGAAAGGAAAAACTTTTCGCTAGTGGAGCATCACGTGCAAGCACGTGATGCATCTGTATACTGAGTAAGCGGCTCCACTTAGTAAGCGGCAATTAAAGCCTCACGTGCAAGCACGTGATCGTCTTTCACACAAAACGTGTAGGACCCAGTTATAAAACGAACAAAGAGCAAAGAAGCTCACGTGTTACCACGTGATGCCTTCCCTCTATTTGAACTGCTGCATATGAACGAACCAAGTTAATTCTTTGAAGGGTCACGTGCTGCACGTGAGGGCTTCTAATGCCTTCTGAGCCGATAGAATTAAATTCTAAATAAAAGGGATCAGAACCCTATTTTGGAAATATTATCCACAATCTCTCTAAACAAGAAAGATTATGCTCTATAAATCAGAGCACCGTTGGATCAAAGATCCAATGGTGATTAAAAATCACCAAGATACAGAATAAGTTCTGTATGGAAAAATATTTTCCCAATCTCTTTAAAAACAAGAGAAATGTCTTCTCTAAAACAGAAGTCCTTGGATCAAAGATCCAACGGTGGATAAATTCCTCAAATCAATTAAGAAATCTCTCAATGAGAGATTTCCTTAACTGAATCAACAAAATCAGCCTCCCCTATATAAAGGACATAAGACTTCAAGTCTGGGAGAGAGAAGAACCCCCTCCCCATAAACACCAAGTTCAAAAGAAAAGAAGAAACTCTAGGTAAGAAGGAAAAAAAGACAGAGAACACCTTACTTCTTCTTCGTCTCCATAAGAGTTTAACTCTTCCAAAGAACTTAGTTCTTTCCTCTGGTAAAGGATCTGCAGAAGCAGATCTCCCCACAAGTTGAGAATTTAATTCTCATCGGGGAGATTCTGCCATGCAGATCCAAAACCTAGGGGATGATCTAAGTTCAGTGAATTTAATTCTCCCAAAAAGTATATAGGAATTTAATTCCTCTGATAAAACAAGGGTTTAACCTTTCATATAAGAACTTAGTTCGTCCTTATGGTAAAAGACATATAGAAGCAGATCTCCCCAAAAGTTGAGAATTTAATTCTCATCGGGGAGATTTTGCCATGTAGATCCAAAACCTAAGAGAAAAAAACTAATTCCTAAGAATTTAATTCTTACAAAACAATGGGCTTGAAAGTCTCAAACTCAAGATCTCCATGCACGTAAAAAGATTAGCACCCAACATGATAATATCTGATCACGTGCTCACACGTGAGCACCCTTGGTGAATGAAAGAGAACGCTGAGATCAGGTCAAGGGTCCCCACGTGACCCCAATAAAAGTTCTTAGCACTTCCAAAAGTGAAAGGGTATAAACCTCAGAGACAGTTACCACTTTTGTGGCGCCTCACGTGATCCCACATGGCCCTCTAAAAGTGCTTAGCACTTATAAAGAAAAAAAGGAATAAATCAAAGGTAGTTTCCATTTTTGGGCGCCCCACGTGATCCCACGTGACCCAATAGTGCTTAGCGCTCAGAAAAGAACAAGGGAATAAACCCAAAGAAACAGCGCCAACTTTCAAGCGCCTCACGTGACCCTATGTGAGCGCCTCAAATTTTTAGTGTTTAACACTACTTCAAGGGTCTCACGTGGGAGTGTAAGTCGACGTTGCCCACCCCGGTGCTTACGGGGAGGCGGAAAACGGAATAAAAATTAAATTTTTATCATACTAGGCAACATGGACTAGACAAAGGAGGATCTTGGCTAAACAAAAACAAGCTAAAGCTAACTAGAAACTAGCTAAAGGTTAGAATGGTTATACCTAGGGCTTTATGTCCTTCTCTCCTTGCTCCTTGGAGTAGTAGAAAGGGATCACTTTTGTCGTCTTCTTACGTCGAAGAAGGATCCACCCGAAAGCCTCAACCTTTGGCTTCAACTCCAAACTAGAAGTAACTAGGGTGCTAGAAGTGCTAATACTAGAACCCTAGATGAGAGTAGAAATTATCAAGAAGAGGTTTTTCTCAAGCTCAAGTGTTTCTCAACACATGAGAGGGGAGAGCTTGAGGGAGAGGAAGAACAAGAGAGAGAAAGTGAATAATAGAATGAGAGAAAATGTGAAGCATTCTCACATATATGTGTGAATTATTATAAATTGATAATTAGCTCGATAATTGTCATGGTTAATCAAGACATGACCATTATCATTTCATATTTAATGCTAATTGCAAGGATCAAAGAGCATCTTTTATATGGAATGATGATGGTCAACATGTCAACTAAGGTCAACAAGTCAAGATAGTCAAATGGTCAACAACCATAACCATGCACAATTATATTAAACTAATATCAATTAACCATAATATGCACATAAGCATTAGGGATAATAAAATGACAATGGTCATTAACCCTAATCAAAGTCCTCTCCTCTGTCTCAAGCAACTGTGCATACGGATCCGTATTCGTGATCCGAGGAACATGAATACAATGAGATAAAACCAATCCCAAATCATATACTAGGATCCGGCTTAAACCAAAGCCCGCTAGTATAAGCTGTCCGGACAGCAAACGTGCACAAGTGCGCGGATGTGAACGAACCCTGTCGCAAAACCATGCGACCTCTACTCATTTTGCCTAAAGGCGAATAGCTCTCTGTGTGGGACTCTAAAGACTCGACACTACGCTGGCAGTGGGTTTAACCACAGACCGCAAGCGGCACTAGCTGTACATAACGGTCCCCAGGTAGATGCCGATAAGAAGACTGACGAGGTGAACCCCATCTGAACTCCTACTGAGCCTGTATGTGACAGTCTCCGTACAGTCCGGTCTGTTAGTCTGATACATCGCATGGCGGACCTAGGGGGGCGGTGAACGTCAGTCCCCTAATAGCGGTACAAGTCGTGTCGGAGTGTAGCCCAGAACACCCTGAGATAACACTGGAAACCTACCAGTATATCTCGCTGGTCCTGGCCAGGGACTACTTGTGTAATGGCTCTCCTGGATACAGCGCGATGTCAACCCCCAATATCGGGAGAGACGAATCCTGTCTAACCGTCACTGCCTCCAAGTGCTTCGGGACTACACCTAAAAACAACCTGTTTGCACGACTCCTTTGAGCCGTGGTAGGGTAGTAATCAAAGTGCAGTGGGAACACACTCGAGGCGAAGTGACAGTGTCAAGTCAGCGGACTAAGCTGTACTCATGTCACCTGGGAACTGATAACTGACGATAGGTATAATACCAACCAACAGTTCCCGACGATTCCTGTCCAGTGTACTCGTAACCTAACGAGCACCCGCATACTATCTCAAGTACGACGTACTGACGGCTGTGGGACAGACCGTCTCCCACACTGGGATGAGAAGCGCATACGCTAGTCTACTCCGGAGTATCGATGCCCTGTCTCGATAGTCCAACGACTAGGGACCTGTATAAGGATGTGCTTATGGATTACCCAGCTCCCACGAGTGTGAGCGCCATCACGATGCTGGTAATCAAGCAAAGATCCTAAGGGCTCTACTAATACGTATATCAGCGATATGCTAAAAGAAACACATGCACATATTAAAGCAGAGACAAACCAAGTAGCATACTACCATTTCCAGCAAGATTGTATATACAACTGTGAATATCCCAAGCTTCCATCAAGTAATATACAAACTAGTATGATACAGTAATGGCCTCTAGGGCATATACATTAACAATCTCCCACTTGCACTAAGGCCATGTACTGGCGTATCGAAGACCTATCATCTCGATCAGCCGCTCGAACTGAGTCTGGGGTAGGGCCTTCGTGAGTGGATCTGCAGTGTTGTTCTCCGTATTTACTCTCTTCACCTCGATCTCCTAGCGATCTATGATCTCCCTGATCTGGTGGTACCGCCTCAAAATGTGCCTGGACTTCTGATGGGACCTGGGTTCCTTCGCTAAAGCTATTGCTCTGTTGTTGTCGCAATACAGCGGTATTGGACCAACAATGGTAGGAACCACCTGAAGCTCTGTGAGGAACTTCTTCATCCAGACAGCTTCCTTTGCGGCATCGCAAGCAGCTATATACTCGGCTTCCATAGTTGAGTCAGCAACGGTCTCCTGCTTGGAACTCTTCCAGCAAACTGCCCCTCCATTGAGGGTAAAGACATAACCCGACATGGACTTGGAGTCATCCTTGTCACTCTGGAAGCTGGAGTCAGCAAAGGCCTCAAGCTGGAGGTCTTTTCCGCCATACACCAAGAACATCTCCTTAGTCCTTCTCAGGTACTTGAGAATGTTCTTTACCGCTATCCAGTGTTTCTCCCCTGGGTTCGACTGATACCGGCTTACAACGCTCAATGCGTATGCTACATCTGGTCTGGTACACAACATCGCATACATTATAGAGCCTACCGCAGAAGCGTAGGGTATAATAGACATGCGATCCCTTTCCAAATCAGTCTTGGGAGACATCTCTTTGGAGAGAGTGATCCCGTGACAAGCCGGTAGATTACCGCGCTTGGAATCTTCCATACTGAATCTTTTCAGTATGGTGTCGATGTACCTTGACTGTGAAAGTCCCAACATCCTCTTAGATCTATCACGATAGATCTGGATCCCCAAAATGTAGTTGGCATCGCCCAGGTCCTTCATGGAGAACCTCTGCGACAAGAATCCTTTGACTGACTGTAGCATAGGAATATTGTTTCCTATTAGGAGAATGTCATCCACGTACAAGACGAGGAATACTACAGTTCTCCCTACAATTTTTCTGTAAATGCATGGTTCATATGAGTTTTTGATAAAGTCGAATTCTTTGACAGTATCATCAAAGCAGATGTTCCAACTCCGCGATGCCTGCTTAAGTCCATAGATGGACTTTAGCAACTTGCACACTCTACCGCTGCTCCCACTCTGATTGAATCCCTCCGGCTGATCCATATAGACGCACTCTTCCAAATTTACATTTAGGAAAGCCGTCTTTACGTCCATCTGCCAGATTTCATAATCGTGGAAGGCAGCAATGGCAAGAAGGATCCGAATGGATTTCAGCATAGCCACTGGAGAAAAGGTCTCGTCATAGTCCAAACCAGGTCTTTGACGAAAACCCTTTGCAACAAGTCTAGCTTTATAGGTCTCAACCTGCCCATCTACACCAATCTTCTTTCTGAAGATCCATTTGCAGCCTACGGGTTTTACCCCTTCTGGAGCAAAGTCCAAAGTCCAAACTTTGTTGGTGTACATGGACTCCATCTCGACCCGCATTGCATCCAGCCATTTTACCGAGTCGCCGCTCTGGATGGCTTGCTGGAAGCTAGTAGGCTCACCATAATCCATGGTGCAATCCTCTCTATCCCCGTCTATGAGAAAACCGTAGTATCTCTCGGGCGGATGAGACTGCCTACTACTCCTGCGGAGTGGTGCTGGGATGTCCGGTTCTCTTGAAACTTCTGGTTCTTCCAAGCTTTCAGTAATAGCTTGTGGTTCTGGAATTTCTTCCAGTTCTATTGCGCTCCTACTTATCTGATTTTCTAAAAATTCAGTTTCCAAGAAGTGGGCATGCTGAGAAACAAAAACCTTTTGTTCTTCTACGGAATAGAAAAGATACCCCCTGGAGTTCTTTGGGTATCCCACAAACTTACACAGTACTGAGCGTGCCTCGAGCTTGTCCGCATGCTGCTTTTTTACAAAAGCTGGACATCCCCATGTCTTAAGGTACTTGAGACAGGGTTTCTTCCCACTCCATATCTGATATGGGGTGGTAGGCACAGTCTTGGTTGGAGCTTTGTTCAAGAGATATGCAGCTGTTTCTAGCGCATAACCCCAGAAGGATCGCGGCAAATCAGCCTTACTCATCATGGAACGAACCATATCCAATAGGGTTCGATTCCGCCTTTCCGATACACCGTTGTGTTGTGGTGTGTATGGAGGAGTAAGCTGAGAGAGAATTCCATTCTCTTTTAAGTAGCCCAGAAACTCGGCACTCAAGTATTCACCACCTCGATCAGATCTTAGTGTCTTGATACTTTTGCCTGTTTATTTTTCAACTTCATGCTTGTATTCCTGAAATTTCTCAAAGGCCTCGGATTTGTGCTTCATCAAGAAGACATGCCCATACCTAGAGAAATCATCTGTGAAAGTAATGAAGTATGAATAACCACTTCGCGCATGTGTAGACAATGGACCACATACATCACTGTGTATGAGTCCCAAGAGCTCGCTTGCTCTTTCTCCGTGTCCAGTGAACGGAGTCTTTATCATCTTTCCCATGAGACAAGATTCACAAGTGGCATAAGACTGATACTCAAACGGATTTAAGTATCCCTCTTTATGTAACTTTGTTAACCGTATCTCATTAATGTGACCAAGTCTACAATGCCATAAGAAAGCCTGATTTATTTCCGGAGACTTTCTTTTAAGTGTGTTCTGGACACTGAAGATCTGAGCTTGATTCAATACGTATATACCGTTTTGTAATGTACCTGACCCAATCAGAACTTGATTTAGGTGGATGTTAACTACATCGCTTACAAAAGTAAAATCATATCCTTCCTTAGAAATTAAGGATACAGATATGATATTACAAGTCGTACTTGGTACATAAAAACAGTTACGCAGAATCAATATCTGCCCAGTTGTCAGTCCTAGATGATATTCCCCTGCGGATTCAACATACATGCTCATTCCGTTAGCAACCCTGAGAGTCATATCATCTTTCCTGATAACCCTACGGTTTCTCAGAGCCTGTAACAAGTTACAGATATGAGATCCTGATCCGGTATCCAATACCCAGGAAGTAGGGTTAACTGACATACAGTTCTCTATTACAAACACACCCGAAGCCGAAGCCACAACATGCTTCGAATTCTGGCTACTGGCTTTGCAAGCCCTGCAATCCTTCTGCCCATGTTCATTCCCGTAACAATAGGAACATCCTTCTTTTACTGCATCCATTCCTGAAACTTCTGCCTTTCTCTTTCTTTCTACTTCCCTAGTTTCCTTCAGGGTAGTTGGTAGAGACTGTTGAACTAAGTCAGCATCTTACCCGTTCTTCAACGTGGTCTTCAGGTCCGAGAGCTCAAAAGAGCTGGTCTCTGTAAGGACGTTGCCCCTTACAGATGACCCGATAGCCATCCTCGCTGGAAGCAATTCGTTCGAGGTCTCATATCTTGCGATACGAGATTGCTCTCCATATAAAACTTTGTTATGGAGGAAGATAGAAGCTGAGTCCATCTTCTCGTGCTGCCTCTGGTATATACCATCAACTGAGGCTAACACGAGGCACTTGGCTTTCGCACAGTCTTCTTCCGATGTCCTACGGATATCAATATCCGTGACAGGGGAAACTGGACCTGAGACGGCAGGGGTGGGATCAGTCAAGAGGTGTCCCAGCTTGTCCTGGGCAATGGACAACTGGACAGACCTTTGCCAGTCATAACAGTCAGATTCAGTCATCTTATTATCTAGATGTAACCTAGGTGCGGTCATTGGGTCACTGCAGTTAAGAGAGAGAGAAGAAAACACTTAGCATGATGCTCTTGCAAGTTTAGATTGGTTTTAATTTATCTAAACAGGATAGCTCCCACTGTCTCTCGAATCCCTCCTCAAACCACAAAGGAAGAATTAGTCGGGATCTTTCTCACCGTACAATACTTGCTTAACCGTTCATCCATGCCAGTGTCGGTACTTCGAGGGAGGTTTTCCAACGCTTTCGCGAAGTTCCTTAATTTAAGAACCTCTTTTCCCTGGGGCCGTAGCCCCGCTAACACCTTTCTAGACACCTACTAGGTTTATAGTATTGATCGTTAAGTGAGAGTTTTCCCGAGGAGTAGCATATACTCACAGTAGGATCGGGATCCAAATATCATTGCGTGATAAAACCGAAGGAATCCTACCAGAATCATCACACTCCAAATGGTATGCAGCGCTAGCAAGTTTCAGTGCTTATGAAACTCCCGATGTGGATTTTTGCCCCATGCTCTTACGACCTTGACGAAGGTCAACAAATCATAAGTCACATGTCAAGTTCTACTCGTCATTATCCACGTTAATTTGAACCCACCCGTACATACCCTTGACGAAGGTTAACAAGGTAGCACGACTGTCCCAAACCAACGCATCTATCTATGCTACATATGAACACCCAACAGCTACCAATCACTATGCCTTGACGAAGGTCAACAAGCATAGCTTGAATACTATTGAATATCCATACGAAATGACGGAGGGCTACGAATGGTTTTGGCGAAACCGTGAACGTAGTGAACTTGATATAATCGAAGGAACGGGATAGCTTTTAAAAGGAGTGGTTCAAGCTCCACATTTAAAAGTTTAGTTTTGAAAAGAACCGAGTGGTTTTCAAAGTGTTCCAATCGACTTTTACTTGGTTTATTTTCTTGCATTAGTTCTTTTAATGCGTCCCATCATTTAATCCTACCATTGCAGAAAACAACCAAAATATGACGTACGCTTATGCCATTTGCATTCGCCACGGGGCCCTGTCATCACCCGTTAGGTTACTTAACTAACGACAGAGCGGGGGCTGGGCTAGCGCGGCTGTAAAACATAAGCAACGCCTAAATAGTTATCATATATAAATATATAGCAATGATAGACATTACAGATCACAGATGAATACATTGGATATACTAGGAATCCGCAATCCGTTCGAGCCTGCAACGAAAAGCGGATTACACGGTCGCGGTGAATAGCCAATACCCCACCCAAGACCCTTACGGGTGCGGCAAACTACCCGCCAAGTACTCGAAGCAAAGCAACCTCCCTCAACACCGTGAGTAGGCCACTCGGCACTTCGAGATACCCGGTAGTTTGTGCACCCCCTCTATGGGTCTATCCTAGGAGCAAAAACAGTAAAAAGAATTATACAATGACGGCTACAACCCCGACCCGATTGTACGGCCATACAAATATTATTACATCAATTTACATATTACAATGAATGAAAGAATAAGAAACACTCATCTCACATCCACCCCGGGTATTCACCCGCGACAATCCAACGCATTCATATACACATACCATCATCATACACAGATCACAGATATGTATAACCCCGACTAATTGACATATAGCGATTAGCCGACGTTCAATACATATAAACATCACAGATATAACCTTTTAGTTAAAGTGTAGTGAAGTTCGATAAAAAATACGGATTTATAGGCCCCAAAAACAAATTTCTTTTCTGGAAAACCTGGGCACATATAAACCATCTTAAAAATCCCAAAACCAAGCCAGAAGAACAATGCACCAAACTCGACCAAGAACCGAGTCAACTCGGCCGCGGTTGCGCGGCAATAGCTTGCTATTGCCGCAGAACCGCGGCGCTTTGATCGATTCACTGGACCGGGTTTGGTGGCTTTCTTCACAAAACCCTGAGATGATTTTTGGAGTATGATATATTTTATTTTGAACAGGAAAAATTTTAACAGAAAGTTAGGGTTTTGATATTTTGGTTTTTCGATTTTTCCGATCAAACTTCCATACACTTTTACTACTTAGCTAGTTTATGTTTAGTTAGTCTCTGATACCACTGTAAGTCCACGTTGCCCACCCCGGTGCTTACGGGGAGGCGGAAAACGGAATAAAAATCAAATTTTTATCATACTAGGCAACATGGACTAGATAAAGGAGGATCTTTGCTAAACAAAAACAAGCTAAAGCTAACTAGAAACTAGCTAAAGGTTAGAACGGTTATACCTAGGGCTTTATGTCCTTCTCTCCTTGCTCCTTGGAGTAGTAGAAAGGGATCACCTTTGTCATCTTCTCACGTCGAAGAAGGGTCCACCCGAAAGCCTCAACCTTTAGCTTCAACTCCAAGCTAGAAGTAACTAGGGTGCTAGAAGTGCTAATACTAGAACCCTAGATGAGAGTAGAGATTATCAAGAAGAGGTTTTTCTCAAGCTCAAGTGTTTCTCAACACATGAGAGGGGAGAGCTTGAGGGAGAGGAAGAACAAGAGAGAGAAAGTGAATAATAGAATGAGAGAAAATGTGAAGCATTCTCACATATATGTGTGAATTTTTATAAATTGATAATTAGCTAGATAATTGTCATGGTTAATCAAGACATGACCATTATCATTTCATATTTAATGCTAATTGCAAGGATCAAAGAGCATCTTTTATATGGAATGATGATGGTCAGCATGTCAACTAAGGTCAACAAGTCAAGATAGTCAAATGGTCAACAACCATAACCATGCACAATTATATTAAACTAATATCAATTAACCATAATACGCACATAAGCATTAGGGTTAATAAAATGACAATGGTCATTAACCCTAATCAAGGTCCTCTCCCTCTGTCTCAAGCAACTGTGCATACGCACCCGTATTCGTGATCCAAGGAACATGAATACAATGAGATAAAACCAATCCCAAATCATATACCAGGATCCGGCTTAAACCAAAGCCCGCTAGTATAAGCTGTCCGGACAGCAAACGTGCACAAGTGCGCGGATGTGAACGAACCCTGTCGCAAAACCATGCGACCTCTACTCATTTTGCCTAAAGGCGAATAGCTCTCTGTGTAGGACTCTAAAGACTCGACACTACGCTGGCAGTGGGTTTAACCACAGACCGCAAGCGGCACTAGCTGTACGTAACGGTCCCCAGGTAGATGCCGATAAGAAGACTGACGGGGTGAACCCCATCTGAACTCCTACTGAGCCTGTATGTGACAGTCTCCGTACAGTCTGGTCTGTTCGTCTGATACATCGCATGGCGGGCCTAGGGGGCGGTGAACGTCAGTCCCCTAATAGCGGTACAAGTCGTGTCGGAGTGTAGCCCAGAACACCCTGAGATAACACTGGAAACCTACCAGTATATCTCGCTTGCCCTGGCCAGGGACTACTTGTGTAATGGCTCTCCTGGACACAGCGCGATGTCAACCCCCAATACCGGGAGAGACGAATCCTGTCTAACCGTCACTGCCTCCAAGTACTTCGGGACTGCACCCAAAAACTACCTGTTTGCACGACTCCTTTGAGCCGTGGTAGGGTAGTAATCAAAGTGCAGTAGGAACACACTCGAGGCGAAGTGACAGTGTCAAGTCAGCGGACTAAGCTGTACTCATGTCACCTGGGAACTGATAACTGACGATAGGTATAATACCAACCAACAGTTCCCGACAAGTCCTGTCCAGTGTACTCGTAACCTAACGAGCACCCGCATACTATCTCAAGTACGACGTACTGACGGCTGTGGGACAGACCATCTCCCACACTGGGATGAGAAGCGCATACGCTAGTCTACTCTGGAGTATCGATGCCCTATCTCGATAGTCCAACGACTAGGGACCTGTATAAGGATGTGCTTATGGGTTACCCAGCTCCCACGAGTGTGAGCGCCATCACGACACTGGTAATCAAGCAAAGATCCTAAGGGCTCTACTAATATGTATATCAGCGATATGCTAAGAGAAATACATGCACATATTAAAGCAGAGACAAACCAAGTAGCATACTACCATTTCGAGCAAGATTGTATATACAACTGTGAATATCCCAAGCTTCCATCAAGTAATATACAAATTAGTATGATACAGTAATGGCCTCTAGGTCATATACACTAACAGGGAGCACGTGAGCGCTGAGCATATACTAGTGTTTAACACTATGAAAGGCCAAAATTAGCCAAACTCAGACCAAATCTCCCGAGGACCATCAATTTATCCCCTCATGCTCAGGGTCCCCAAAACCGGTCTCAGTCTCAAAGATAGCTAATGAACTCCTAACATATGGCATCTAAAATGATGTTCATCCCATCTCCCCCTCAGTCGGGACATTGGTTCAAGGGTACATCTCTCCACACCTCTGATACATGTCGTTGTAATCCCTCAACGTCTTCAGGGAGGTGGCAGGTCCCGACAACCACCAAATTTTTGGTACATTTCCAAACCCATGGACACACCCCATTGGACCGCAACGTCCTTAAACTAATGATGGACCGCAACGTCCCCAAACTAAACTCTATGGACTATGATGTCTTTAAACTCCATGGACTATGATGTCCTTAAACCCAATGGACCGCAACGTCCCTAAACTAATGATGGATCGCAACGTCCCTAAACTCAGACGATAGAGCCCAAATGCTCTTTCGTTGGATCAAAAGTGATCCTGAACCCCGTTAAGTAGATCTTTGTCTAAAACTTAGACTAACGTATCCTTAACAAACATTTAAGTTGATCTTAATCTCAAACGAGGTTAATGATCCTTAAATCAACCAAACCCAAATCAAAGAAAATACGGATTTGGACTAATGCCCGCCCTACGGGCGACAACATAAATTAGTCTCCGTATACAATCCACGGGCAACCTAAAACAAAACAAACACACACGACACGAAGTGAACATCTGGAGAAGGAGAAAGTGGTTATCGCTACGCGGTAACGTAATTAATTGTAGGGGCTTGCGCCTGCAGGGAAGAGCGTCCCCATAATAAAAAACCACTCACAATGAGGGGGAATCTGACGAAGTCTGCTACGACGGCCGCATCTGTCCAAACCTCCGATACACCATGCCATAAACCAACTTGGTATCTTCAGAGAGGTGGACGGATAAAACCAAATAACATCTGCCCCCAAAATTCAGGCCAGACGTCCTAACGTCCCGGTCGCGTCTTTCAGCGGTGAACAGATTCTGGCACGCCCGGTGGGACCTTTTCCTCTTTCCACTTCACACTTCGTGTGTTGTGTTCGCGAACGAATCGCGGTTTAATATGGTTGACCCTGGATTCGAGGTACTAATATTTGTTGTCTTGCTCCGTGCAGAAGAGAAGATGGCGTCAATGACTTCCAACTGCATCAACTGCAACAACAACTCCCGCTCCGCCCCTTCTGGAGGAGTAACTTACGGGCCCCAAGCGGCCTCCATCTTCGCAATGCCGGTGGAACAACTGACACATGCCATCCCTGGATTGTTCTTCGGGACCATGCTCCCACCAATGAGCTTCAACGTTCCAGTGCCGTCACAGGAAGCTCCAAAGAAGATGGTCTTCGACCGGCTTACCACTACCACGTCCCCTCTCAATGGGTCATTCAAGTCTACTACATTAGTCTTAGACAGGCTGAGCCTAAGCACCAGTGGGCTCGTAAAGAAGCCTGCAATACCTGAAGGAGTCATCCCGAAGCAGGTAACCATTCCAGCTCCGGTAAACGAAGTCATCAGAGGGGCTTCTCCTGCTAAGGGATCGGTCTTCGCAAGACTGGCCGTTCCAACTCCCGCTGTGGGTGGAGTCGCCTAAATTGCTTCCCATGCCCAAAAGTCGGCCTTCGACAGATAGACCATTCCTCCCCAGCGGACGTCAGTCTTTGACAGGCTAGCACAAACAACAGCCTCTCCTCAAAGCAGGGGGCATGAGAAAGCTACCCCTGCAGGGATACCTAAGACGGCTGATTGATGATAAAATTCGAGACTGTGTAAATCGAATAAAACGAATAAGTTTCTTTATGTCGGTAATTAGAAAATATATAGAATCATAATCAAAGAATTATATTTGACCGCAATCAATTACGGTGTCGATTGTAGATCGTAAGCGAGTGCGGATCTTCCACAGGGATTGTGCGATTCGTTTTTATATTTAATTTGTTTGAATTGAAAAGTTAATCGAAAAGAAAAGAAAACATGATTCAAGATTTTATCGATTGATTCAAGTGTCACTATTCGAATCAAGAATCAAGAAAATGATAAACAATCGAGAATCGGGTTTCGATGATATTTCCAACCAAATGTCAAGAATCTAAATGAGGCTCGTAGGAATCGATCGGATCTATAGACGTGATGTAATCTCAAGATATCGTGTTCTTGTCCTTCGAAGAATTGATACTAGATCGATGATGATCGACGAGAGTTAGGGCTTTCTCGTGAAACTAGGGTTTCATCATTTAACCCTTGTTCTTTCGTCGATATCATTCACATTCTTGCCTCTTCCAATTTCAAGAAACGATCGTAACTCCCCAATTTCGAGCGATATCAATCAAGAAAGCATCGCAACGAATTGGGTCGTCAATTCTTGAACTTGCTAGGGTTTACAAAACTCGTAGGACTCAAGAATCGATTTAAGATATATTACATCATCATTCTATTGATCGTCTCGACTCCTCGACGAGCGGAGTATTACTCAAACATCACAACAAGAATTACAGCTAGAAATTTAGATTGAATCATGATGCAAGAATTTAAAGAAAACAAGATAAAAGAATATCACCTTTTATTTATATCAACAATTTGATTACAGTCGCTCAAGAACTACAAGAGGAAAAACTAAATTGTCGATCTGGCGTTGCTCGGCTCCGTGAGTCGTGTGTCGGCTTGGACCACTTGCTCTGTTGAAGATCGGCTCGGCTCATAAAAGGTTGCAAGGCTTCTTGCTTGATGGGGTACTCGGGATCTTGGCTTTTGATTGGAATTAGGTTTAGGGTTTCACACAAGTCTTCTCACTAGACTTGTGGAAGAAGATGATGAAAGAGAGTGAATGGATCTATTGAATGAATAGAATTCCAAAGAGATGATTTTTTTTTTACAAGTGAGTCTAGGGTGTTATTTATAGATTTCCCAAACCCTAAGCCTTGAGTTTGAAATAGAAGTTCCCTCCAAAAGTTTGTTGAAAGACTTCTAGAAGTAGTTAGTTAGGCTTAGCTTAGGGTTTAAGGTAGGGTTTAGGGAGAAGTTTCTAGAATATAAGGCTAGTTTAGTGTTGATCCCAAATCTTGCTGATCTGGCAGAAGTCTCTGGAGTCTTCTGGAAACTGACATGTCTTACTGAAGTGTGGGAGATGAGATAGACATTGTGCACCAAAATTTGATGGATGACTTGGCAAGACGGCCGCAGAACCGCGGCGCAAGCCGGCTTAGGCCGCGGTTCCGCGGCCACATTGGCTCCTTTGGGCTTCATCTTTCTGGTGTTTTCTTCTGCTGTATTTTGATGTATTTTCTGATATGTTAAATCTATGAATGCTTCTTAGAACAATACCAGATTCCAAATCCATGAGTTGGCGTATCTTTTAGCAGTGTAAATTTGAGCAAGCTTCTGATTTTCCTGTAAGGACTTCGAAACACGGGTTGCAATATATAGAAATGATGCCATGCTATGAAATGCAGTCAATTTCCCTAGAAATGCCGGTTTTAAGGTCTAACACATGTAATCTGATATTTTGCGACATATTTGCTAATATGTGAAATATGAATGCCGGACACTTCTATATGAATGCAAATGATGAGGAAATTGCCGGCTAAAAGATGCAATATTTTCGACTAATCAAATTCCCCCAAACTTAATTTCGATCGTCTCGAGCGAACTTTTATTAAAATGAGAAGGAGAAAATAAAGAAAGAGAAAAAACTAACTAGCACACTTTCGTAGGCAACACGATTGCACTGAGCACGTGCAACAAGCCTTTAAACCTCTAGGTGTTCCTAGTAGGAGGAGTGTTGTCTCCTGAGGGTTTTCAGCGGATTGCACCCACAAAATCCAATAATAAAAGAAAGATCATGAATATTACATTTAAAGAAAAGAATTGTAAAAGAAAGACTTTGAAAATTAGGGTTTCCAACTAAGCTAGTTTTTCGGTTGTCATGAGCCCTATCTTAATGGTCATGAAAAGATGTTAGAAATCACGTCCTCCCTCAATAAAACATCATCTTATTATTCATTCATATCTTTATTCCAAACATCGATCATATCACCCTGCGTGTGTGTAAAGGACATCCCTACACCCGGAGAATTCAATTCAAGCTATCATACTCTTGTCCATCAGCCTCAGTACTTTTTAATTAATGAATATTTAGATGAGATTGCTCACACACTTTCATGCGACCGTTAATACTTCTTGAGGTACTAACCGACCGATTACTCCTGTGCTTGCTTACTTGGTGTATTTTCCTCGTCTTGCACCACCTCAGGCATAGCAGTGACTCCCAGACCAGTTGGCCTTAGGGCACTAGGTGAAGAGGCACCCTTGCTATACATTTTTTATTTCCCTTGGTGATAACAAAACCAGTGTCCATTTTTCTCACCACTTTATATTTTCTTCATTCACTTTTTTTCTTTTTATTTCCTTCATACATCGGCTTTAAGACAAGAGCATTTCAAGGTATCCTCTACTATCCCAGGCTTCAAGACGTGTGTAAGTGCGAATAGCAGGGTAGCAACGTTCAAAATGTTTGGCTTACAGAATAGAAACTATTTTTCAGACTTATTTTTATCCTCAGATTAGTGACGTCCTTCATCTTACTAACCCTTGGGACAACGGCTCATAACTACTTATTACTAGTTCGTATAAGAAAACTTCTAATTTTCTTAGTTTTCTTAAAATTTTCCAATCTCATGGATGTAATTTTTCACTATCTAAACTTTTATTATCTTATTTATATACAAAAAAGTGTAAATATTAAAATTATTTTTATACTTGAAATTTTTTAAATTTTTATGGGTTTTGAAAGAAATGTTTTGTGCTTATGCAAATGATATGCAAATGATATGCACATGATGCAAAAATAAGCACAAACCTCCCCCAAACTTGTTTTCAACAGTGTTCACTATTACCAACTGCTAGATCTACAAAACCTGTAAGTCTGGGAGGAATTATTAGTGGGGGCAAAATATATAAGTGAAGAACTTCCCCCAAACTTACTCTATTCACTCACCTCCATTCAAAAAATGATGCAGTGATATGCAGGATATGAAGGTGAGACGGAGGAATTTTAGTCCAAATAAACTGGCTCTTGTAAGAACAAGAGCTCCTCCGTGGGGTCAGTGGAAAAATACGGCTTTAGTCTATATCCATTCACTTTGAAAAAGGTGCCGTTTTTCATATTTTCTACTTCTACTGCCCCGTGCGGATATACATACCGCACAATAAAAGGTCCCTTCCATCGAGATCGGAGCTTACCCGCGTGAAGGTGTAATCGTGAATCATAAAGAAGGACTTGTTGATCAGGTGAAAATGTTTTCCTCAAAATGTTTTTATCGTGAAAAACCTTAGTCCCATTCTTTATGATTACAGCGTTATCATAAGCTTCATCGCAGAGTTCGCTTAGCTCATTAAGTTGCATCTTCTGAAAGTTGCAAGCTTCTTTTAGATCAAAATTTATTTCCTTAATAGCCCACAATGCTTTATGCTCTATCTCGACGGGTAAATGACATGCTTTTCCAAACACTATCCTATATGGAGACATCCCTAGGTCGGTTTTAAATGCAGTTCGGAATGCCCAAAGAGCATCCGTCAGTTTGGTCGACCAGTCTTTTCTATTTTTAGCAACAGTCTTCTCCAGGATAAGTTTGATTTGTCTGTTTGAGATTTCAGCCTGCCCGCTTGTTTGGGGATGATAAGGTGTAGAAAGTCGGTGGTTGATTCCGTATTTCCGCATCAGAGTCTCGAAAGACCTGTTGCAGAAATGTGTCCCATTATCGCTAATAATAGCGCGTGGGTGTCCTCGCGAGAAGATATCCTCTTTCAAGAACTTAATGACAACTTTCCTGTCATTAGTGCGACATGGAATGGCTTCTAGCCACTTCGAGACATAATCAACCGCCAGCAGTATGTACAAATTCCCAAAGGAGTTGGGAAAGGGACCCATAAAATCAATTCCCCAAACATCGAATATTTCAACAACCAAGATGGGTTGCTGAGGCATTTCATTTCTCTGGGAGATTCTACCCGTATACTGACATTGTGTACAGGTTTTGCAATGGTCAAATGCGTCCTTGAATAAGGTCGGCCAATAAAATCCACATTGCAAAACCTTCTCCGCCGTTTTTCTAGGACCGAAGTGACCCCCATAGGCCTGATCATGACAAAAAGAAAGAACACTCTTGAACTCTTCATTCGGGACACACCGGCGAATGATATAATCAGGACAATATTTAAACAAATAGGGCTCGTCCCAGTAAAAGTGTTTTACTTGGGATAGAAAACGGTATTTGTCCTGTTTTGACCAATCGCTGGGTATCAGTCCCGTGGCATGATAGTTCACAATATCTCTGAACCATGGTTCATTGGATATGCTCAAGAATTGTTCATCAGGGAACGAATCATTGATCGGCAGGGTCACAGGGGAAGAAGAGATGCGTGAAAGATGGTCAGCTACTACGTTTTCACATCCTTTCTTATCTTTGATAACAAGATCGAATTCTTGTAACAGAAGGATCCAACGTATTAGTCGACCTTTTGCATCTTTCTTCGCCAGAAGATGTTTTAAGGAGGAATGGTCAGTACACACAACTATAGGTGAGCCAATTAAGTAAGGCCTGAATTTTTCTAAAGCAAATACAACCGCTAAAAGTTCTTTTTCTGTGGTTGTATAATTGATTTGAGCATCATTCAAGGACTTACTTGCATAGTATATCACGTGTGGCATCTTTTCGATGTGCTGTCCTAAAACTGCACCTACTGCAAAATCAGATGCATCACACATCAGCTCAAAAGGGTAGTCCCAGTTTGGTGATGATAAAACGGGGGCTGAAGTGAGTGAGTGTTTAAGTGAGTCGAAAGCTTTCTCGCAGTCCGAGTCAAAATGGAAGGTCGAATCCTTGGCCAGGAGAAGAGTTAAAGGTCTAGCAATTTTGCTAAAGGCCTTAATGAATCTCATATAAAAGCCCGCATGGCCAAGGAAAGATCGAATATCTTTGACGCTTTTGGGATGAGGGAGGTTTTGAATGACATATATCTTAGCTCTGTCAACCTCAATGCCATTCTGTGAAATGACATGTCCAAGAACAATTCCTTCTTGGACCATAAAATGGCATTTTTCCCAGTTCAATGTGTTGGTGAGTGCTGCATGCTCCCACAACTCTTGTGGCGCGGCGGAAGCGGGGAACGAAAATTTTCTTTGCATACAACACGCACTTAACCGAAGATCTTGTCTAAACCACAACTAGTATACCCTAACTAGAGATCTTATCTACTATGTTAGGGATTATACCTTGATGATACGGTCCTTCGGGTCTTCTCTTGGATGCAACTCCTTTGCTTCTTTTCTCCTCTTTTGGTGAACTCCTTGGCTCGTTAAGATGTTGCCGACGTTTTCGATCTTCGGCCACCGAAGACCTAGATGATCCACCCGAGAGTTTTCGTGCAAGCTAGAAACTCTTCTCAAGAGTTTAAACGAGAGACCAAATTTGCTAGAAGAGGTCACTAGGATGATGTAGAGATAATTGTATTGGATTAACTTGAAATCTTAAGCTTTGGATTCACATCTCATGTGAGGGTTAAAGCTAGGAAGAATGATCACCATCATTTTCTTTCTCTCTTCTTATACACTTGTTATGATACACTTATCATAATTTTGTGTAGGATTTGAATGCCTTGATTTCACATCACATATGAAGGTATTTATAAGAAGAAGAAGGAGGAAAGAATAAGTGCATTTCATGATTAAAAAGTTTAAGCATGATAAAAAGAAAATAGCACTTACTAAAGCATGTATTATGAAAGAAGTATCATGCATTAATAGTACATCCACTTCAACAACCACATTATCATGCTTATACCTTTTAATTTACACCTCACTAATTTATTTTCACAAAATAAATGATGTCATAATTATGTCATTATGAGGTGGCACCTTCTAGAAGGTATTCTTGTAACAATTACAAAAATACCCCTCCTCCGTATACCGTATACCGTATACTGTATACCCGCATCCGAATTCCGAAAAATACGAATACTATTAATCCAATAATATAATACCGGTATCCTGCCAGTATTATTCTTTCGATTATTATTTCTGTAACAATTACACGAACATAATCGAAAACCTGCCGCAACACCTTACGGCCGCCGTAACAACTTACGGTCTCTACATCTTTTGCCTGAATGAGGGAACCCTCTGTGTGGGACTCTAAAGACTCGTCAGTACGCTGGCAATGGGTTTAACCACAAGCACGTCAGTGGCACTAGCTGTACGTAACGGCTACCCAGGTACATGACGAAAAGGTGGCCGACGAGCGAACTCATCACAACCCTTACGAGCCTGTAAGCAACACTTACCGTACAGTCCGGTCTCTTCGTCTGATACGTCGCATATGAAGTCTAGGGGTGGTAAATGTCAGACCCCAGTAACTTTATAAGTCATGTTGATTTACGGCTCATAACAGGTCGAGGAACTACTGATAACACTTATCAGTAAACCTCGAGAACCCTGGCCAGGGATTTAGGTGTTATAGCCGATCAAACATAGCGCGACATCAACTCCCTATACCGGGAGAGACGAAACCCCTCCTATCGCTCACTGTCTCCATATGATTCGGGACTGTACCCAAAATCCACCTGTTTGCACAACTCAGTAGAGCCGTGGTAGGGAGGAAATCAAAGTACAGTGGGAATCACACAAGACTCTATGACGATCTCGGGTCTACAGACTAACTTGTACAAGTGTCACCAGAGAACTGCTATCTGACAATAGGTATATATACCATCTAGGAGTTCTCGGCGAGTCCGTTCAGTGTACCCAGTCTCCACTGAGCACCCTTACACCATCCTTGATGTCAAACACCGATGGATATGGGATCATCCATCGCCCATCATATGGGTCAAGATGTGTATACGCTAGTCTACTCTGGTGTATCGATGCCCTGTCTCGACACACCCTCGACTAGGAACAGTTATAGGATGTACTCATAGACTACCGTGGCCCCACTAGTATGATTTCATCATAGTCCCAGTAGTCGAGTACAAATCCTAAGGGCTTTATCAACATGTAACAAAAGAGACAATCAGAGTACATGTTAAGATAAAGTACAACCAGATAGTGTACTATCATGTCGAGCAAGAAAGTCCTCCCTATATATGTCCAAGCATCCACTACAATATACATCGTATTTACAGTAATGGCCTCTAGGGCACACATATAACTAACAATCTCCCACTTGTACTAGGGCCATCTATTGTGGTATCACATACCAAACAATTAGCTGTGGTTGAAGTATCTCATACTCAACCATCCCATAAAAGTCTCTACTGGGAAAAAGCCTTAGTGAGTGGATCCGCTCTGTTGTCCTCTGTATCTACTCTCCTAACCTCGATCTCCCTGGAGATCAACCATCTCTATGAACAGGCGATGCTGCTTAAGAATTATATCTGGATTTCTGATGGGACGGTAGTTCCTTGGCTAAAGCCACAACCTTATTGTCACACAATGGTAGGAACGAAGTTCATCTTATGAACTTTTATATATATCCAGACTTTATCTTTGGTAGCATCCTTAGTAATGACGTATCTTGCCTTTCTAGTATGTCACGGTATCTAGCTTGGAACTCTTCCAACATACCGTCCCTCTACTAAGGGTAAAGACAATGACTGCGACTGACATTCAGTCGTCCTTATCACCCTGGAACCTTTCCAGTGATTCTCCCCTGGATCGATTGATACCATCTCACTACAACTAGTGAAAATCCTAACATCCAATTAGATCTATCTCATAGATCCAAAACCCAGGATTTAGGAGGTATCACCTTGATCTTATATGGAGAATCTTATGTGATAAGCGGAGATTGACCGAGTGTATCATAGGAAACTCTTTCCTATCAAGAGTATGTCATCCACGTACTCTACGAGGATCACCACCATACTCCATACCACGAGGTTCTACCATTTTGATGAAGTCAAACTCTTTGACTACCACATCAAAACAAATGTTCCAACTCCGCTGTGATTCTCCCCAGGATCGATTGATACTATCTCACTACAACTAGTGAGTACCCTAATATCCATTTAGATCTATCTCATAGATCCAAAACCCTGGATTTAGGAGGTATCACCTTTGATCCTATATGGAGAATATTTATAATAAGGGGAGATTGACTGAGCGTAGCATAGGAAACTCCTTCCCTATCAAGAGTATGACATCCACGTACTCTACGAGGATCACCACCATACTACCTTTTATGTATATACAAGGTTCATCTATTTATTTTGATGAAGTCAAACTCTTTGACTACCATGTCAAAACAGATGTTCCAACTCCGCGATGCCTGTTTTATCGCATAAAACATCTTGCACACTTTTCCGCTGCTCCCACTGTCTACGAAGCCCTCTGGCTGTGTACTTATAGACACTTTCTTCTAAAACTTCATTTAGAAAAGCTGTCATGACACCCAACCACCAGATATCGCATTCAAGGTATGTAGCAGTGGAAAGTAGGATCTGGATGGACTTAAGCATAGCTTTGAAAGTCTCAACTTTTCCATGTACACCAAGTAATCTTCTCAAGATACACTTGCTCCTGATGGGGATTTAACCCTTCAGACAAAGCAACCAAAGTCCATACTTTGTTGGTGTATAAGGATTCCATCTCAGATCGCTAAGCATCCAGCCATTCTCACAGAGTCCCACTCCTGATGGCCTGCTCGAAACTAGTTAGGTCATACTACTTTGGTCAGGCAACAACCCCATCCCATAGGGTCGCCGTGGCACCAAAAGGTCCCTCAGCAGCTACTTTCTACGCATGCCCCCTTGCGAGGGCTACAACCCGTCGGAACACCTTCCGGTCTCGGGACACGCTGGGGTAATATGAAATCCTCGCTCCCACTGTCATAGAGAAACCTAAGTATCTCTTAGGTGGGTGAGGAAACTTACTAGATCGGCGGAGAGGCTGAGGTTCGTTAGAGTCTATTGAATCCTTTGGTTCTACCAAATCTTCTGCTGTAGCTGGAACTTCTTCCAGTTCTACCTCATGACCACTAACTTCTTCACAAGAAATTCCCTTTCACAAAAGGTGGCATGCTGAGAAACAAAACAACTTTTGTTCCTCGGTTAGGTCATCTGTTGTAGTTTGTATAGCTGGAACGCCTTCCAGTTCTACCTTATGACCACTAATTTCTTCATAAGAAATTCCCTTTCACAAAGGTGGCATGCTAAGAAACAACTTTTGTTCCTCGGTTAGGTAGAAGATATTCCCTTGCTAATGCTTGGGATATCCAACAAACTTCCACAGTTTTGACTTTGCCTCGAGCTTGTCCGGATTTTGGTTTTTAGACATAGGCCTGACAACCCCAAATCTTAACATCTTTAAGATATGGGCTCTTCCCATACCATATCACATATGGAGCAGTAGGCACCTGATTTGATTGGAACCCTATTCAATAGGTATGCAGCTTCGCAAGTGCATAACTCCCAAAAGGAAAATAGGAAACTCAGTAGTACTCATCATGGAGCACACCATATCACATATGGTGCAATTGCTCCACCCCGATATGCCATCGTGCTATGGTGTATACGGAGGAGTAATGCTGAGAGAGAATTTCATTCTCCTTTAGAATAGTCCAGGATTTCCATGCACAAGTATTCTCCTCCTTGATCTCATCAAAGGACATAATACCTATACCCGTTTTTGGTTCTCTACTTCTAATTTATATTCTGTGAATATCTCAAAAGTTTTGGACCTATGTTTCAACCGGAACATATGTCTGAATCTTGAGATATTATCAGAGAATGTAACGAAGTACAAGGAACCGGTCCTGGCATGTGTAGACAGGGGACTTTACATACATCATCATATATCAGTCCCAAGAGTTTACTAACTCTTTCTCTGTTTCCAATAAACAGAGCTATGGTCATTCAATCTTTGTGACATGACTGGCAAGTCTCACAAGATGTAAATTCAAACTGGTTTAAATATGCATCTAAAATGTAACTTCAGGCAGCCGGGTCACATTGATCTGACCTAGTTTACAATGCCTCAAGAAGGATCCGTTCATTTCTGAACTCTTCCTCTTGTGTGTGTTCTGTATACTAAGAACTGTAGTTTGATTTAGAACGTCAATGCTTTTAGATAACGCGCCTGAACCGATCAACTTTTGATATAGGAAATGTTCAAAACATTATCCATCAATACAAAATTTTATCATTTCTTTACTAATAAAGAGATTGATATGATTTTGTATATCAGGTTCGGTTTCTAATAGCATTTGTTCAGAATCAATGTATTGGTAATACAGGGTGACAGTGACCAACAGACTTGGCTGCAACACTTGCCCCTTTTTCTGTCTCATGAAACTTATCACCCGTTCTCAGTTTTTCTACCCTTTTGTAGCCCTATGTAACAGATTACATATCTGGGATCCTGATCCAGTATTAAATACCCAGGATGCAGAGGATACAGAGAAACAGTTCTTTGTAATGAACACACCCGAAGGAGATGCATCATATGCACTTTCTTCGTTTGGGCGGCATAGGAATTCTGGTATTTCCCTATTTCCTGCTCTGTCTTATGACAATTATAAGTTGGAGCGGGACCAACGTTCCCCAGCTCAATATAACAAGCGGGTTCAGTCAATATATCCGTATTTATTATCTTAATTAAGGCATGATATGGTCGCTATCTGGAGAGAGAGAGAAGAAAACACTTTAGCGTATGCTCTTGCAAGATTAGATTGGTTATTATCTAATCCGGATGTCTCCTACTGTTTTTATCAAATCTTCCTTCAAACCTTAAAAGGTAAGATTAGCCGGGAATAATTACACCCTATAATTTCATCAAATTGTCTTGTGTAAAACTTTCCCAGGAGTAACTCTTACTCGCAGCGAGATCGGGATCCAACTATCATATAGAAGGTATGCAATCTCATTGCAAATTTCAACTCTTGAAATTCCCGATATGATTTTTACCCCTAGTGACTTATGACCTTAACTATGGTCAACAAATCATAAGCACTAGTCAAGTTCAACCCGCCATTTCGTGATTGATTTAGGCCCACCCACATGAACCTTAACTATGGTCAACAAAGTCATGAGAATGCCCTAATCAATCGCATCAAATGCTTTGTAGGAATTCACCACTTAGCTACCGTACACCATGCCTTAACTATGGTCAACAAACGTGGTACGAATACTAAGTACTCTGCTTCCTAAAATGGCGGAGGGCAACGGATGGTTTTTATGAAAACCTTTAACGTTTTGAACTTGATATCGTTGTAGAATCAAGTGGGAAGGAGTGGTTTAAGCTCCAGTTTAAAAATCGAATGGTTTTGTAGTATCTTTCTAATTTTGCAAAAGAGGTCACTCCCGGTGAAGGGATTTCGGCTCTTTCCTTATCGAATAAGGTGCTGGATATATAATACCATGATGCAAAGCAACAATAGATCAACTATAAAATCAAATCGAGTTCTTTGTAACATTTTCCAGTTTCGCTAAAGGGGTCACTCCCGGTGAAGGGATCTCGGCCCTTTCCTCATCGAATGAGGTGCAGGATATTCAAGAATACCACTATGCAAAACAAAAGCTAGAGTTACCCTTTTACAAAAAGTTTGATTCTACAACATCTTTAGGTTTCTTTCTCTTAACATTAATCACATTAATGTGGTCCCATCATTTACGTTTCCTAAACATCACAGAAAAGAAACGCAAAATAGAACGTACGCTTATGCCATCCGCATTTGCCACTGGGCCCCGTCATGCACCGTTAGGTTACTTAACTAACGGCAGAGCGGGGGCTGGACTAGCGCGGGTGCAAAACATAAGCAACGTTTATTATATATATATCATATATAAATATAACCATTTCAGATCACAGATGAATGCATTGGATATACTAGGAATTCCGTATTCCATTCAAGCCCTTAATGAAAGACGGGTTCCACGGTCGTGATGAATAGCCAAAAACCCCCCTAGACCCCTACGGGTGCGGCAAACTACCCGCAAAATTCCCGAAGTGTAGCAACCTTCCTCAACAATTGAGTAGGCTACTCGGCACTTGGAGAACCCGGTAGTTTGTGCACCCCACCTTGGGTCTATCCTAGGAGCAAAAACAGTAAAAAAGAAATTATACAATATAACATTGCTTTTTACAAATTACATGGAATGAAAGAAAAAGAAAAAAATTGCTCTTCTCACAACCCCCGGCCATACATCACAACGATCCAACACATTCATATACACATACCATCCTATGATATCCATATGTGCAACCCCTACTAATCGTCATATAGCAATTAGCGGACGTTTCAAACACATATAACAAAAAAATGAAAACCCGATTAGCCAAACACTATTAGAATTTCGATCGATGATTTTAAAGCATGCCAACACTTGACATGTTCCTGTACAAACACCTTTATACAATTCCACATATCCCAGAAACCCTAATTATTCAATCTAGGAACAGTGCAGAAAATTGAGTCGACTCGGCCATGACTCGGCGGCGGATTCGCGGCCAAACCATGGGTTTGGCCGCGGATCCGCCGCGCTTTAGCCGAGTTAGACTTCCAAATTTTTACACTGTTCTTAGAAAACCCTGCTTGTATTTTTAAGACATGTCAAATTAATTTTGGAACACTTTCAAAAACTGACAGCAGCAAGGGCAGAATACGAGTTTTCGGGAGAAAAAAACTGTCGATCGAGCTTCTAACTTTTGGCTAACATCTAATTGTGGTTTATTTAGGCTCTTATACTATGTTGGTGAGTGCTGCATGCTCCCACAACTCTTGTGGCGCGGCGGAAGCGGGGAACGAAAATTTTCTTTGCATACAACACGCACTTAACCGAAGATCTTGTCTAAACCACAACTAGTATACCCTAACTAGAGATCTTATCTACTATGTTAGGGATTATACCTTGATGATACAGTCCTTCGGGTCTTCTCTTGGATGCAACTCCTTTGCTTCTTTTCTATTCTTTTGGTGAACTCCTTGGCTCGTTAAGATGTTGCCGACTTTTTCGATCTCCGGTTACCGAAGACCTAGATGATCCACCCGAGAGTTTTCGTGCAAGCCAGAAACTCTTCTCAAGAGTTTAACCGAGAGACCAAATTTGCTAGAAGAGGTCACTAGGATGATGTAGAGATAATTGTATTTGATTAACTTGAAATCCTAAGCTTTGGATTCACATCTCATGTGAGGGTTAAAGCTAGGAAGAATGATCACCATCATTTTCTTTCTCTCTTCTTATACACTTGTTATGATACACTTATCATAATTTTGTGTAGGATTTGAATGCCTTGATTTCACATCACATATGAAGGTATTTATAAGAAGAAGAAGGAGGAATGAATAAGTGCATTTCATGATTAAAAAGTTTAAGCATGATAAAAAGAAAATAGCACTTACTAAAGCATGTATTATGAAAGAAGTATCATGCATTAATAGTACATCCACTTCAACAACCACATTATCATGCTTATACCTTTTAATTTACACCTCACTAATTTATTTTCACAAAATAAATGATGTCATAATTATGTCATTATGAGGTGGCACCTTCTAGAAGGTCTTCTTGTAACAATTACAAAAATACCCCTCCTCCGTATACCGTATACCGTATACCGTATACCCGCATCCGAATTCCGAAAAATACGAATACTATTAATCCAATAATATAATACCGGTATCCTGCCAGTATTATTCTTTCGATTATTATTCCTGTAACAATTACACGAACATAATCGAAAACCTGCCGCAACACCTTACGGCCGCCGTAACAACTTACGGTTTCTACATCTTTTGCCTGAACGAGGGAACCCTCTGTGTGGGACTCTAAAGACTCGTCAGTACGCTGGCAATGGGTTTAACCACAAGCACGTCAGTGGCACTAGCTGTACGTAACGGCTACCCAGGTACATGACGAAAAGGTGGCCGACGAGCGAACTCATCACAACCCTTACGAGCCTGTAAGCAACACTTACCGTACAGTCCGGTCTCTTCGTCTGATACGTCGCATATGAAGTTTAGGGGTGGTAAATGTCAGACCCCAGTAACTTTATAAGTCATGTTGATTTACGGCTCATAACAGGTCGAGGAACTACTGATAACACTTATCAGTAAACCTCGAGAACCCTGGCCAGGGATTTAGGTGTTATAGCTGATCAAACATAGCGCGACATCAACTCCCTATACCGGGAGAGACGAAACCCCTCCTATTGCTCACTGTCTCCATATGATTCGGGACTGTACCCAAAATCCACCTGTTTGCACAACTCAGTAGAGCCGTGGTAGGGAGGAAATCAAAGTACAGTGGGAATCACACAAGACTCTATGACGATCTCGGGTCTACAGACTAACCTATACAAGTGTCACCAGAGAACTGCTATATGACAATAGGTATATATACCATCTAGGAGTTCTCGGCGAGTCCGTTCAGTGTACCCAGTCTCCACTGAGCACCCGTACACCATCCTTGATGTCAAACACCGATGGATATGGGATCATCCATCCCCCATCATATGGGTCAAGATGCGTATACGCTAGTCTACTCTGGTGTATCGATGCCCTGTCTCGACACACCCTCGACTAGGAACAGTTATAGGATGTACTCATAGACTACCGTGGCCCCACTAGTATGATTTCATCATAGTCCCAGTAGTCGAGTACAAATCCTAAGGTCTTTATCAACATGTAACAAAAGAGACAATCAGAGTATATGTTAAGATAAAGTACAACCAGATAGCGTACTATCATGTCGAGCAAGAAAGTCCTCCCTATATATGTCCAAGCATCCACTACAATATACATCGTATGTACAGTAATGGCCTTTAGGGCACACATATAACTAACACAATGTTAAGTTCTTCTCTTTGCAACGAGTAAGAACAGCGTCAAGATTCGCTAGGCAATCGGAAAAAGAGTCTCCAAAAATCGAGAAATCGTCCATAAAGATCTCCAGGAAATTCTCTACCATATCAGAGAATATCCCCATCATACACCGCTGAAAGGTAGCGGGAGCATTGCATAACCCAAAGGGCATGCGACTGTAAGCAAAGGTACCAAAGGGACAAGTAAAAGTGGTTTTATCTTGATCCTTTTTGACGATGGAGACCTGATTATAGCCTGAGTATCCGTCCATAAAACAATAATATTCTCGTCCCGCTAAGCGTTCCAGCATTTGATCAATGAATGGTAGAGGAAAGTGGTCTTTCCTCGTGGCAGCATTGAGTTTTCTATAATCGATACATACACGCCACCCAGTTTGGGCGCGTGTCTGAATCAACTCATTCGCCTCATTGGTTATAACAGTGATGCCGGATTTATTAGGAACGACATGTATAGGACTCACCCATTGGCTATCGGAGATGGGGTATATAATACCATTATCTAGGCATTTGACGATCTCTTTCATTACAGCTTCCTTCATGACGGGATTCAACCGTCTCTGTGGTTCTCAGGTTGGTCTGGCATCATCCATCATATGTATATGATGTTCAACTATCAAGGGACTAATCCCTTTGATGTCCGCCATACTCCAACCAAACGCCTCTTTGTTAGATCTCAATACCGATAAAAGTGCATTCTCTTGCTCTAATGCTAGAGAAGCGGATATTATAACCGGTAAAGACTCCTTCTCACCTAAATAAGCATATTTCAGATGAGACGGTAAAATTTTGAGATCTAATTCGGGCGGAGAAATGATAGAAGGAGGGATCATCGAGTGATTTTTGGATTTACAAAGAAGCTCAGAGCCTGTGAAAGATACAGACTTGGGCGGAGAAAAGTCAGGAGTGCAGGACTCAAGTGTAGAAAAAGTGTCCTCACTAAGATCTTGTGTGAAATCAAACAGAGATGTGGTAATGTCGTCGAGATCAGTAAAGCAAAGTTCCTCAGCTCCACAACTATCGGGAGCGATCTCATGGACAGAGCACACATCTAAAATATGAGCAGAGGGTTCTGATGGCTGACTTCCAACTTTGTAGATATTTAGTTCAATGGTCATATTTCCAAATGATAAATTCATTGAACCGTTTCTACAGTTTATAACAGCGTTGGAAGTGGCAAGGAAAGGACGACCCAGAATCACCGGAATTTGGCCCCAGGGGTTTGCTACAAAAGCACAATGAAGTCTACAGGGAAAACAAATTCCCCGACTTTTATCAACACATCCTCTAATTCACCCCTTGGTTTGGTGATTGAACGGTCTGCCATCTGGAGAGTGCAGTGAGCAGGTTTCAGCTCTCCAATCCCTAATTGCTCATATACAGAATATGGAAGTAGGTTAACACTTGCGCCAAGGTCTAAAAGAGCACGATTTATGTTTTTACCATCAATAGAAATCGATATTGTAGGACATCCTGGGTCCTTTCGTTTCTTTGGTAGCTGGGGGATAAAATCAGTGCTGATATTATTAGCCATAAAGACCTTCTTCGGCACTTGGGTCTTCCTCTTCCTAGTGCACAAGTCCTTAAGAATTTTCGCATAAGCGGGGACTTGTTGAATTGCATTTAGGAGAGGGATATTGATGTTAACCTGTTTGAACATTTCCATAATTTTCTTCATATGAGGACTCGTTCTATTACCCCTTAACCGATTCGGGTAAGGAGCTTTCGCAATAAGCGCCGGGTCCATCATAGGAGAAGGAAGAGGGGGTAGACGAGATCCCAAAAGAGGTGTGGGGATCGTCTGTGGAGAACTATAAGGGTTGGGTTCAGGTGTTGAGCCTAGTGGGAAATGGAGAATAGGCTCTCGAGAAGGTGGTATGGTAGAAGAAGAAGGATCAGAAGGAGAAGTGTGTGTGTGTGAGTGAGGAAAGGTCTCAGCCGGGGTGTTAATGATAGGATTTTCAATATCATCAATACCTTCCCCGACATGATTGTTCAGCACTCTTCCCGATCTCAACGTTGTGACGGCATTTACATTGTAATGCCCAGGATTCTGTAGGGGTTGAGAGGGATGTTTCCCTTTTTCTCTCGCACTCATTTCGGCTTTAAGGCGTGCGATTTCAGCTTCCATCGATCTGATACTCTCAGCTTGGGACGCTGAGTTTTTCTTTATCTCACTGACGGAAGATCTAACCTCAGTCGAAACCTCTATGAAATTTGATAAAAGTGATTTCATGGTTTGAGTGAATTGAGAGAATTCGTCAGAACAGGACAACTGTATAGGATTAGACTGTGCAGGATTGTTGACCTGATTTTGGAAATTTTATGACTGGTAGGGGTGCTGAGTGAGTTGAAGGGGTTGCTGTTGTGGTGGAGGAAGAGCCCTTTGAAAATTATTCGTGTTTGGAACCGTGTTTTGAGATTGGTTTTGGTTCCAAGCAAAATTCGGGTGATTCCTCCAACCCTGATTGTACGTGGAAGAATATGGATCATTTCGAGGTCTTTGAAATGCGGCATTAGAATGCTCGTGACCTTGAAACGCAGAGTTTAATGGACATTCTTCCGTTAAATGAGACGGATCAGAACAGCACCCACAAACAGTTTTGGGGAGCGACACTGGGTTTAGGGAGGCTGCTGCAAATTTGTGTTCCATAGCGTCGAGCTTCTTTTGCATTGCTGCCATCTCAGCTCGAACACCTATGGACACATCTATTTGGTGTACGCCACCCCTATTCAATGGTTGGGTTCCACTCTCCCACTGTAGTGATTTTTCAGCGAACTCTTCTAATTACTTCCACGCTTCTCCATCATCCTTAGTCATAAAAGTACCTTGACACATGTTTTCAAGGCTCTGTTTAGTGTTTGGGTTAATGCCCTCATAAATGATTCGGCAAAGCTCCCATCTCGGGATGCCGTGATGAGGACACTGAACCAATAGATCCTTGAAACGTTCAAAGCATTTTGAAAATGGTTCAGTAGGGAGCTGGGCAAATTAATTCAGTTCGCTACGGATTCGAGCTGTCTTTTGTATTGGGTAAAATTTCTTAAGGAATGTAGCGACGAATTCTTCCCAATTCGTAATAGAGTGTGCAGTAGTGTTATATATCCACTTCTCGGCTATATCGCACAAAGTAAATGGAAGAAGTCGTAGACGCATCGCATCCACTGAAAGTTGTGACGTACCCATCATTGCGCATATGTTTTCAAATTTGGTAATGAAAACGTAAGCGTCCTCAGTCTCGAGTCCGTGGAATTTGGGTAAAAGGTTGATGTATTAGGGTTTAATCTCAAAGTTATCCCCATTGGCTGGTGTTGTGGATAAGCAGGTCGAAAGAGGACCTCGCAGTGGATAGCACCTCTCCTGGAGAGAGATGCGGGATGGATTCTGCGCACCAACGAACGGCGGCAGATTAGGGTTAAAGAAGTTTGATGGAGTCGGATCCATCGGTGTGGGTGTGGTAGTGGGTAAAGGAAGGGTAAATGGAGAAATATCGACTTCGGAGTCGATAAAGGGTACGCGGACTAAACGGGCACTAGAATCCCGTGTCCAGCCTATCTTGTACTAAAAAGGGTTAGTACAAGTGGCAGCGTTGGCTTATAATTAGGGGTAATGAATGAATGCGGTGTTTTCTTTGAAAAAAGGGACGGATTTTTGAAAAAATGATGCGACACAACAAATGCAGCACACAAAACCCTAGAATCTAGTGGTCACCTAGGTCCGGCTCTAGACCGCTCCTAACTGCCAAAAGACAAGTCGCAGGATAGAATCCTCCACTGCCTTTTTGTCTCCCTGTGGCCAGGTAAGTGCCAGGTAAGTGGGAAGGTACTCCACTACGTAAGTAGTGGGCCTAATTAATAACCACTAGCCTTCGACACACTTTCCTAGGCACCACAAGAAAACGCGGATAAGCAATGAATTACCCACGGCCTTCTTCTGTCCTAAGTGAGCGCGACGGTCCTTAGAGTCATCTCTAGATATTTTTTAGTTAATGTGGGTCAATGTGGATGCAAGTTTTGCGGTTTTCGGGGCCTAGGAAGGGTAATGAAATCCCCACCTAATTTGGATTTGGCCGTGCCCTTTAATATCCGTATTTAGAATGCAAACAACCAAGAAACAAAATCACGCACAAATTTAATTTTGCAATTTGCGAGCTGCGATTATTTGCAAAGAAGCCTGCAAAAAATTATTAGTTGGAGCTAAAAAGAGGAGAGAGGAGAAGGTAAAGAATCACCTGAGGAATTTTGGCACAGTGATCAGTCCAAGGTGCCGCGGTTCCGCCGAAATAGGAGGCTCCCACCGCGCTTCCACGGTCAGTTAGTAGGATCTCTTCACCAAAATTTTTCAGAGAGTCTCTGTAGACTCTCTCAACTCTCTGGTATTTTCAAAAAAAATTCTTCAATTGCCAAACAGCTCCAGATTTCCTTGCAATGAAACACAACAAATTGTTTAGGGTTTGCACGAATTTTGATCTCAAAAATCACAATGGAATAAATCTTTCAATTCAAACTTTAATATGAAACGAATTAGCGCGTAATCCCCGGATAAGCAATGAATTACCCACGGCCTTCTTCTGTCCTAAGTGAGCGCGACGGTCCTTAGAGTCGTCTCTAGATATTTTTTAGTTAATGTGGGTCAATGCGGATGCAAGTTTTGCGATTTTCGGGGCCTAGGAAGGGTAATGAAATCCCCAGCTAATTTGGATTTGGCCGTGCCCCTTAATATCCGTATTAGAATGCAAACAACCAAGAAACAAAATCACGCACAAATTTACTTTTGCAATTTGCGAGCTGCGATTATTTGCAAAGAATCCTGCAGAAATTTGTTAGTTGGAGCTAAAAAGAGGAGAGAGGAGAAGGTAAGAAGTCACCTGAAGCAAAATTTTCACAGAGAATCCTCAATGCTGCAGCGGTTCCGCCGCAATTGGGGGCTCCTACCGCGCTTCCGCGGTCCTATGTGCTGATCACTTCGCCAAAATTCAACAGAAGCTTCCTGTTGATAACTCCAGCTCTCTGGAATTTTCCAAATCAAATAGTCCCCGACAACGACGCCATTTGATTGTAAAAAAATTCTTGTTGTGTTAATCAAATCAAATAGTCCCCGGCAACGGCGCCATTTGATTGATGATAAAATTTGAGACTGTGTAAATCGAATAAAACGGATAAGTTTCTTTGTGTCGGTAATTAGAAAATGTATAGAATCACAATCAAAGAATTATATTTGACCGCAATCAATTACGGTGTCGATTGTAGATCGTAAGCGAGTGCGAATCGTCCACAGGGATTGTGCGGTTCATTTTTATATTTAATTTGTTTGAATTAAAAAGTTAATCGAAAAGAAAAGAAAACATGATTCAAGATTTTATCGATTGATTCAAGTGTCACTAATCTAATCAAGAATCAAGAAAATGATAAACAATCGAGAATCGGGTTTCGATGATATTTCCAACCAAATGTCAAGAATCTAAATGAGGCTCGTAGGAATCGATCGGATCTATAGACGTGATGTAACCTCAAGATGTCGTGTTCTTGTCCTTCGAAGAATTGATACAAGATCGATGATGATCGACGAGAGTTAGGGCTTTCTCGGGAAACAAGGGTTTCATCATTTAACCCTTGTTCTTTCGTCGATATCATTCACATTCTAGCCTCTAGCAATTTCAAGAAACGATCGTAACTCCCCAATTTCAAGCAATATCAATCAAGAAAGCATCGCAACGAATTGGGTCGTCGATTCTTGAACTTGCTAGGGTTTAAAAAACTCGTAGGACTAAAAAATCGATTTAAGATATATTACATCATCATTCTATTGATCGTCTCGACTCCTTGACGAGCGGAGTATTACTCAAACATCACAACAAGAATTACAGCTAGAAATTTAGATTGAATCATGATGCAAGAATTTAAAGAAAACAAGATAAAAGAATATCACCTTTTATTTATATCAACAATTTGATTACAGTCGCTCAAAAACTACAAGAGGAAGAACTAAATTGTCGATCTGGCGTCGCTCGGCTCCGTGAGTCGCGGGTCGGCTTGGACCACTTGTTCTGTTGAAGATCGGCTCGGCTCATAAAAGGTTGCAAGGCTTCTTGCTTGATGGGGTACTCGGGATCTTGGCTTTTGATTGGAATTAGGGTTAGGGTTTCACACAAGTCTTCTCACTAGACTTGTGGAAGAAGATGATGAAAGAGAGTGAATGGATCTATTGAATGAATAGAATTCCAAAGAGATGATTTTTTTTACAAGTGAGTCTAGGGTCTTATTTATAGATTTTCCAAACCCTAAGCCTTGAGTTTGAAATAGAAGTTCCCTCCAAAAGTTTGTTGAAAGACTTCTAGAAGTAGTTAGTTAGGCTTAGCTTAGGGTTTAAGCTAGGGTTTAGGGAGAAGTTTCTAGAATACAAGGCTAGTTTAGTGTTGATCCGAAAGCTTGCTGATCTGGCAGAAGTCTCTGGAGTCTTCTGGAAACTGACATGTCTTGCTGAAGTGTGGGAGCTGAGATAGACATTGTGCACCAAAATTTGATGGATGACTTGGCAAGACGGCCGCGGAACCGCGGCGCAAGCCGACTTAGGCCGCGGTTCCGCGGCCACATTGGCTCCTTGTGGCTTCATCTTTCTGGTGTTGTCTTCTGCTGTATTTTGATGTATTTTCTGATATGTTAAATCTCTGAATGCTTCTTAGAACAATACCAGATTCCAAATCCATGAGTTGGCGTATCTTTTAGCAGTGTAAATTTGAGCAAGCTTCTGATTTTCCTGCAAGGACTTCGAAACACGGGTTGCAATATATAGAAATGATGCCATGCTATGAAATGCAGTCAATTTCCCTAGAAATGCCGGTTTTAAGGTCTAACACATGTAATCTGATATTTTGCGACATATTTGCTAATATGTGAAATATGAATGCCGAACACTTCTATATGAATGCAAATGATGAGGAAATTGCCGGCTAAAAGATGCAATATTTTCGACTAATCAACGGCATCAAGGTTTTGGGAGGCATCGTCCATGCCAAATTCAAAAATTTCCCGTTTTAGCTAACCCTAACTAAGAATCGTTAACTAGAAATCGACGGAAATATAAATGCAAACACTTTGCAAGTCTAGTGAGCAAGGAATACATCCTTTGTAGACCGGTCCTTCACTTCAATAGCTCCGTGTAGTAGCCCCTTTCGTTGCGATCGTAAACTCCGGACTCTAGTGAGGCTCCCATAAAGAAACGAACATGCTTGCTTCGAAGTCTTCGAGGCCGAAGATGATCTACGTCGAGGAGACACTAACCCAAGCTATCACTTCACTAACTATGGAATTAGTGAAGCAATCACCCTATACTAAATGGCAAGTAGTAGAGGATGATGAAGTAGGAAGTGGGCTCACTTTAGATTTGATTTTCTCACACTTTTTCTATCAACTCCATTGAAGCTAGAAAGCTTTTGTGAGGAAGAAGAAGAAGAAAGCTCTCTTGATCATTATCCAAAAGATAATGGTAACCATGGTGAGTTAACATCATATATTAACCTTTGTAGAGAGTTAACCATGGCTAGGTTTAATTGGTTGGGTTAACAAATATCTTAGCAAAAACAAAAGAGTGGACTTGGTCAATGAAGACTACAAGCTTCTACAAGCTTTCATCCATGACAAAATACCATCTTTTATAATTAGCAAAATAAATAAAACCCTAGCAATTAAACCAAGTATGGTGTAAGTCATACACACAACTTTGTTGCATGTATCATCAAGCATGACACTTAACATGTACACACAAATATATCACATATATTCAATGTGCACAAAATAAGAAAAAGAAATTATAAGTGAGCTTAATATTAGTTAATGTAATATAATATATTAAATATATAATCATACATTAAATTATTAAATCAACTCTTGATTTAATAATCCGGCTATATCACATATAACCGACTAATATCATGTGTAACAACTTATTGAATCAACACTTGATCCGATAACCCGGCTATATCGCATATAATCGATCAATGTCACAAATCGCGAGAATAGAATACGGTATCTCATATCGTATCAATCTCGGTCCCGCACATATCACATATGTGCTCCTACTCCGTTTCGCTTGAGCCAGGAAACCCCTGTGTAGGACTCTAAAGATTCGTCAATACGCCGGCAGTAGGTGATGATCATATCAAACACCCACAAGCCGCAAGCGGTCTGCTAAACGTAACGGCCACCCGGGTATTGAGTGATCAGAAGATCAACAAGCAAGCCTTCTCTCTCTCCTGTAAATCCAATCAGTAACACTACCGTACAGTCCGGTCTCTTCGTTTGATATGTCGCATATCTCGTCTAGGGGTGGTAAACGTCAGACCCCAGTAACTCGATAAGTCGTGTCGATATGAGGCTCATAACGGGTCGAGAAACTACTGATAACTCTTACCAGTATATCTCTGAAGCAGCCTTGGCTAAGGACTTCCTGTTATAGCCAATCGAGCACAGCGCAACATCAACTCCCAATACCGGGAGAGACGAAACCCCTCCTATCGCTCATTGCCTCCATGTGACTCGGGACTGTACCCAAAAGCCACCGTTTTGCACGTTCTCTTGAACGTGGCAAGGTGGAAATCAAAGCACAGTGTGAATCACACAAGACTCTATGACGATCTCGGGTCTATAGACTAACCTGTACCAGTGTCACCAGAGAACTACCATCTGACGTGAGGTATAATACCATCTGGGAGTTCTCGGCGAGTCCGTTCAGTGTACCCAGTCTCCACTGAGCACCCGTATACTATCTCTGATGTCAAACACCAATGGATATGGGATCATCCATCGCCCATCTACATAGGTCGAGAAGCTATACGCTAGTCTACTCTGGTATATCGATTCCCTGTCTCGATACACCTACGACTAGGAACATCTGAAGGATGTACTTAGCGACTATTCTGTCCCCACTAGTATGATCTGCATCACAGTCCTGGTAGTCAAGTACTTATCTTAAGTGCTTTATCAACATGTAATATAGAGACAATCAGAGTACATGTTAAGATATAGTGCAACCAGATAGCATACTATCATGTCGAGCAAGAAAGTCCTCCCTATATATTTCTAAGCATCCATTACAATATACATCGTATGTACAAGAATGGCCTCTAGGGCATACATATCACTAACAACCTCGACGACGGAGGTGATCCCGGCCGCACGACATGCTCGACGTCGCAACTGGTGCCGAGTGAGAAAAGATAAGGGCAGTTCCCCCTCTGGACTTACCCCACCAGCTCCAATGGTGGAAATTGACGCTGCTGTTCCAACTGGGAACAGCTTTGAACTGCTCAGGAGGGTGCGCAAGAACTCTCCAACTGCCGTGTTGAAAAGGTCTCCTCCACCTGTGGAAAATGTTACTAAGGGGAAGCCGGAACAGCCCTCTCAAATCCATAGGGTCTGGCGAAGAGTCTAAGACTCTGTAATCGACCAAGACTAACCTCACCGGCTAAAGAAGACGAAGGCTCAGTAAGAGGAGGACCATCCCTCTGCCATAACACTAAAGGTATCGTCTTCATGCGTACCTACCGTAACAACCCCCTCAACTTCGACCGCCCATAAAAGGAGAAGGTCGGAGAAGATCCCCATGTCTGCGACAAATCTCAAGGGCACTGAACCTAAACGCCCTAAGTCTGGGGGCATGGTGGTGCACACCATTTACATGGCTTCTAGAAAATAGGAAAGCCGTGTTTCTGGGGGTCATCGACCACTTACGCGGTCTATAACAAAGGCTCAAGAGCAGCAACAAAAGCTCCAGGAGATGCTGACAAAGATGGCCGCACTCACCGGGCAGAAAGAATGCCCGGAAGTATCGTCGAATCAACGCCAGGAGCAGGAAACCGACGTCGAGTTCCTCCGAAGGATGCTCGAGAAAAAAGATAAAGAGGCCGCGGAACAAGCCTCTAACATAAAGTAAATGGCGCTACTATTCAAAGATATGGTAGGGATGATGATCCGACCGGACCCTCCAGCTGAAGATCCCCCAATAATCATTGAAGACGACAGGGGGAGACATCAAATCCTCTTCCGACTTTATCAGCAGCCAGAGAGGAGACAATCTCGAAAGCTGCGCTTGATGACTATATATCTCAACAAATACGAGCTCATCTGGCAAATGAAGCAACTGGCCAAGTCGTCAGAACTGGGCGACCCTATCCAGGCTTGTATGATCAAATTAAGTACCCGCCAGGATACACGATCCCTAAATTTCCCGGATCGACTTCAATATCATAATTGCTCTGGTGAATAACTAAATAAAATATTCCGCATTTGAAGTTCCATCAGACTTTTCTCACTGACTCCCGTGATCTACTTACTAGAAAGAAGGAATGAATTATATAAGGGGACGGGCAACCCCCATCAGCACGTCGCTCAGTTCAGGGCTCTGTACGGCAATACCGGAGGTGACGACAAACTGCTACTTCGCCAGTTCCTCGGCAGCTTAGCGAAGATTGCTTTTGAATGGTACTCGGAGCTTCCGAATGACTCCGTCAAAACATTTACGGAAATGGAGCTGTTGTTCACCCAGCGTTTCGCAAGCGCTAGCGAATGAACCCCGATTACTGCATTGATTAATGCCAGGGTGAAGCCAGGAGAGACTTGGGTTCAGTATACAATTCGGTGGCGGAACCTATGGTTGAAATGCGAACAACGCATAGAGGAAGCTCCTGCCATGAGCATGTTCATAGGGACCCTCGATCCGCAGGCGACTATATCCCAGTTTATGATGTTTTTCAAGTCGACCACCTTCCAGGCTTTGATCGATAAGCTAGCCCAAATGGACCAGATGGGCCATATACCGTCTTCCTCGAAAATGGAGCTTTGAAATGAAAAAGGCATAGGGAAAGCGACCTTCGTCGCCAACGCTCAGCAACAGCCGAGTGATCCGAAACCAGCTGCTCGCCAAGGTAACAAATCGCGATTCCTCGACGAGAAGTTGAGAAGTCCTTACTCGTTTCCCCGGGATAAAATGAGGAGACTGTTCGAACTAGCGGTGCGCAATAGGCTCATCACCCTGCCGGATCCGAAACGCCCACTACAACCAGGCGATGTTAACAATCCCAATTACTACCCCTACCACCGAATATTGGGCCATCCAATCGAAGATTGCTTCATCTTCAAAAACTGGATTGAGGACCAGTACCAGCAAGCCAAATTCATGCTGTTTAAAAACTAGAGGGTAAACCCGCCACAACCGCACGCTCCGAAAATGATGGACACACCGAGGGCATCATGCTCATTTATAAAGGAAGCTCCATGGGAAGTTGTTCTCTCAGCGAAAACTAAGAGAATAATGATGGATCTTCAAGCATGCCTGGCAATCAGGTGGAGAAGCATGCTAGAGCCAGAAATCATTAAGGGGATGCTGAAACCGTGCCCAACACCGAGAACTGGTAACGATGGGCAAAACATCTAGGCCCAGCCGTCAAAGTGTTTGAAGAAAAAGAAGAAGACAAAGAAGCCCGCGCAGCCTGATGATAAGCGCACGAATCTGCAAAAGCATATTGACGTGCTGGAGGAATACAACCAGAAGGCGCGAACCTCAGTCACGCTCCAAGAGTTTCTCAACCATATTCTTGAAAGTGGAGATAACGACAATGATGAGGGAGACGAATCGTCAGAGGAACTCGAATATTATGTGGCAAGTTGCCACATGATCTCTCATTCGTCGCTAAATAACGAAGATGCTCACTCGGCATCAGAAGATAATATAGAGGAGCTGGGGGCAGGATCGGTGCCAAAATACTTGGGACCGTCAGAGGAGATGATCGACATGCAACTGAATGAAGCCCGTCAGAAGAGCAAAGCTGATCAAGAGCGTGAAATGGACATATTCGAAAGAGCCAGGTGTCAGCATCAAGCTGAAAAAGTCATGGTAGGGATGAGTCGCAAAGCGCTCCAACCAGATCGAAGCACGCCCACGGCAGACAAAAGCAAACTTAAGGCAAGGAAACGGTTCGCTAAAGCCCTGTCAATAGGAATGAAGCTGCCATCTCCTGAAGGAAATACTCCTGGCAGTATATGCTTTGACGAAGCGAATGTACATCCTAACTACTGCTTGTACCATCGAAGGGTCACATACCCTACCGAAGAGTGCAACGCCTTTAAAAACTAGTGGCAGGGATATGTTGCCCACCGACAACACTTCAAGCGATTGAAGTGCATGGCTCGTCGAGAGCAGAGAAGCACGACGGATGAGCACAAAAGAGCTGCCGGCAACTATCACGTGGTTGATACCAGGGGATCGCAAGTTCTCACCTTCGGAAGCGATTCTGATGAAGAAATAGACTTCGGACATCTCTTCAAATAATCCACATCAGGAAAAGAGGAAGGGATGAAGAACTGTGAGAATATTCAGCTGCGCAACCGTACGTTGCTCGAAAAGAGTCTTGGAGCTATAAATAAAGGATCAAACAAAAAAGATAAGGGGAATGAAAAAGTCCCTGAGGATATCGCCCTCGATGATCGAGTCGTCGAAGAGCTTACAACCAAGGATCCGCTCAAGAACAAGGTGGATTACAATGTCCTGGCACATCTGAGGAAGATACGCTCACAATTGAGTATCTTGGATGCCCTTCTGTTGTCTAAAGAGGCACGAGATTCTCTGATCAAGGCATTACAAGAGCCCGAGCAGTTTTAAGCTTTCCTTGCCGAAGAAAAAATGAAGGACGAGATGGAAAAAGTGCACACAGCTGACATCACTTTCGGCGATGAAGATCTCCTCCTCGGAATGTGCGAGCACAACCATCCCCTGTATGTCACCGGGTACTGCCATGACATCAGGATAGGGAAAATCTTAGTTGACAACGGGTCCTCTGTCAACCTCCTAAATGTGAGGGTGTTAAAAGAAATCTGCATGAGTGTTCAGCACCTCGCTCGGGACACCATCTCCAGGTTCGACTCCCCGTCATCACGGACGCTCGGGTCTGTAATACTGACGTTACGCTTTGGGCTGCTCGTCACTGACATCAAATTTCATGTCATTGACGCTAAGACCTGTTACAACACCTTGCTCGGCAGGCCTTGGTTACACGAGTACAACATCATTCCTTCTACACAACACCAGTGTATGAAGTATTTCAAAGATGGTCTCGAGTATACCGTGACGGGGGAACTGAACCCATTTTCCATAAATGAAGTCCGAAAGTACGAAGATGCAAAGTATTTCCTACCAGACTTTGAAGACACAGAAAGATGCCATAAACCGTAGAATAAACAAAAAGCTATCACCACTATTCCGGTCTTCGGGAGCGATACCGAAGAGGAAGAAGAGATAGTCTATTTGGGGCCACCCTAATGCAACAGGCCAAGACCATCTACCCCTATTCTGGTCTTTGGCAGTGACTCTGAAGACGAAGTCAACGCAGTGTTCTCGGTCTGCCCATCAATGTAAGCCCTCACTGGAGATGATCAGAGTTTGCAGATCACCATGGATCCGCGGCAGCACTACAGAGAGCTTGATGCGCTTGAGACATATAGTGTGCAAGAGCTACGGAAATTCTACGTCCCTCCCAGACGAAGAGGTGAAAAGGCGATTCTATTCTACCGATCCAGAAAAACCAAAGTCGAGAGAGAAGTATGGCATGGTGCCGAACCTGCACTTGACAGGCTCCAACCAATCCGTCTGCCCAGATACTATGCAGAGGGATTGAAAAGGTTATTGAGATGCCAAGGCGTACTCTTTAAGCAAACCGCACGACAGGCCCAATTCTACAACAGGATCTGGAACGTCCCCGGAACTTAGCGAAAATTGCCCAACGGAAAAATGGAAACGATCGGGCTTGGATATGTCCAGTCCAAGAAACGGGAGTAGTTCCATGGCTGCCATGTCATAAAGGACCTTGATGAAGAAGAGGATGCTCTTTTAAAAGACGCTGATGTTGAACCAGAACAAAGTCCTGCCATAAAAGTGCCTAGTCCGTCGTTTGAAGAACAGATGGACAAGCTAATAAGGGAAGCACGTCAAAAGGTTCGGAACGACCACAACCGCGAAATGGCCATTTACGAGAAAACCAAGACGCAACGCCTCCTTCAGCAGGCTACGGAGTATGACAATGCCTTTCACCGTCAGCCTGCCATGCATTCCCAAGATAAGAAAACGGCCCGACGCAGAGGCAAAAACAAGTTAAAGCACGGAAAGAACATTCGACAGTGGAAAAATGGATCCAAAAGGCCACGCGATCGAGAAAAGGTCAGCTGGAACCCGTCGCTTATGAAAAAGATGGATCAAGCATATTCTTTCCCTCGAGACAAGACAAGGAGAATCTTCGACCTCGTCATGAAACATCAAATGATGACACTCCCGGAGTCTCGGCACCCCGATCAAGCAAACGAGGTTCATTACCCGGATTATTGCTCCTATCACCGAGCGATAGGACATCCTCTTGAAGACTGCTTCACCTTCAAAAACTGGGTCGAAGACCAATATCAACTCGGAAGATTCGCTCTATCCGACAGTTGGAGGGTAGCCCAACCGCAAAAGCATGTGCCAAAAGCAACGTATATAGCAAGAGTAGAACCAGATCAATATCGGTCTTGGAAATGATCTTGTACTTGTCACGTGATAGCGCCGTCAGAAGAAGGTGAGCGTGAGAATATAGATGACCTTTCCTGGTGCTTCGAAAACGAGGATGAAGAGGAATTGATCTCAGAATTTCCACCAACACCAAAAGAGTTGGAAGATGGAATACATACTACCGCGGACAACCTAAGAAAAATCGACTTGGGGACGGCAAATGACCCACGGCCTACGTTCGTCAGCGAGATGCTGTCTAAAGAACAGGTGGCTACGCTAAAAGATGTTCTCATGCAGTATAAAGACTGCTTCGCATAGAACTGTTCCGAGATGCCGGGGCTAGATCCGGAAATAGCTGTGCATAAATTGGCGATATCTCCGGATGTTAAGACAGTCAAACAAGCACCAAGAAGAATGCGGCTCGAACTTGAAATGAGAATCAATACCGAAGTCAAGAAGCTAATCGACTCCGGTTTCATCCAAGAATTTCAATACCTAGACTGGATTTCCAACATTGTCCAGGTGATGAAGAAAAATGGGATGGTGCACATCTGTGTGGACTTCAGGGACCTCAACAAGGCCTGTCCGAAGGATGATTTTCCCGTACCGGTTACCGAGCTGATGATAGACAACACGTCCACTCACGAAGTCTTCTCCTTCATGGACGGGTCATCACGGTACAATCAAATAAAGATGCATCCCGAAGACTAGAAGCATACCTCTTTCTGGACTCCTCTGGGCATATTCTGCTACAAAGTGATGCCTTTCGGTCTGAAGAACGCCAACGCTACCTATCAGAGGGCCATGATGAAGATTTTTAATGACCTCATATATGAAATCGTCGAATGCTATATTGACGACCTCGTGGTGAAAAGAAAATCGCACGAGGAGCATTAGGAGCATCTAAAAATAGTGTTCCAACGTCTTCGGAAATACAACCTGAAGATGAACTCTCTCAAATGCGCATTCGGAGTTTCCTCGGGAAAATTCCTAGGATTCATCGTACGACACCAGGGCATCGAAATAGACCCGTCAAAGATCAAGGCGATTATGGAAATGCCTCCGCCAAGAACTCGTAAGCAACTGTGGTCTCTCCAAGGAAAGCTCGCGTATATCCGGCGGTTCATAACTAACCTCTCTGGAAAATGCCATCCCTACAGTCACCTGATGAAGAAGGGGACCCCGTTCATTTAGGATCGTAAATGCCAGAGTGCACTCGACGAAATCAAGCAATACCTGTAGAATCCGCCGGTACAGACCGCTCCGGTCAAGGGAAAACCCCTCATCCTGTACACAACAGCCCTTGAAGGTTCTTTAGGCACGCTATGGGCACATGAGAAAGACCAAGGAAGGGAGAGAGCCCTCTACTATTTGAGTCGAGTTTTCCTGGGGGCAGAAAACAACTACCCCTCATCGAAAAACACTACCTGGCATTAATCTTCGCGATAACGTAGCTCAGACACCACGCTTTGGCACATGAGGTCCATCTCAAATCAAAGGTGGATCTTCTCAAATATTTGATGTCAAGAGCCATACTAATAGGACGGCTCGCTAAATAGACCCTACTCTTAATGAAATTCTCGATAACATACCGACCTTTCAAGGCAGTGAAAGGCCAGGCCATCACCGACTTCCTCGCTGAGCATTTGATACCTGCCGATTCACCCATAAATTGCGAATTGCCAGACGAGCACGCATTTGACACGATCAATTTGGAGAGAGGAGGGAGTGATACCTGATGGGAACTTTACTTCGACGGAGCATCTTCTGTAAAGAAGCGACAGCACAAGACCCCTATAATCAAATCTGGGGTAGGCCTTATCTTCGTGACTCCGCAAGGAGGGATAATGAGCTTTGCCTTTTCCCTAACAGAGCTGAAGGCAAACAATGAACCAGAATATGAGGCTTTGATAGCAGGTCTTGAGATCGCTGTTGACATAGGAATCGAAAATCTCCTTATATACGGAGACTCCCAGCTAGTCGTTAGTCAAGTAAACGGAGACTATCAAACGTGTAAACCAGAGTTGGTAAAGTACGGCGAGAGAGTGTAACAATTGTAAACCAGAGGGGGCCGTTGCAGCAGTCACCCACGCAGATGATACCTTCTGTGGTACGACGGAGGGATGGTCCTCATCTTGCCGAGCCTTCATCTTCTTCAGCCGGCGAGAATAATCTTTATCAATCACAGAGTCTTGGACTCTCTGCCAGACTTTGTGGATCTTGGAGGACAACCGCTGAGGAGGTTGTTCTGGCTTCACCTGTGTCGTGCTTTCAGCAGGCGGAGGAGACTTCTTCAATAGCGGTTGGAGAGTTCTTGCGCATCCTCCTGAGCAGCTCAAAGATGTTCCCAGTTGGAACATCAGTATTAATTTCCACCATTGGAGCTGGTGGGGTAGGTCCAGAGGGGGAATTGCTCCCAGCTTTCCTCACTCGGCACCAGTGGCGACATCGAGCATGTTGTGCAGATAGGACCACCTCTATTGTCGGAGCGACTTCATCATGCTCTCTGCTCTGATGGGGTGTTGTTGGTGTCAGCCTGTCAAAGACCGACGCCCGATGAGAGCGAACGGTCAATCTTGCAAAGGCCGACTTTTTGGCAGGGGAAGCAGCCTTGGTGACTTCGCCCGAAGTGGGAGTTAGAACGGCGAGTCTTGTAAAGACCGGTCCTTTAAAAGGAGAAGCCCCCTTGATGACTTTGTCTATCGGAGCTGGAATGGCTATCCTCTTCGGGATAACCCCTTCAGGTATCGCAGGCCTCTTTGCCGGCCCACTGGAGTTCTGGCCCAGCCTATCGAAGACTAAGGCGGTAGACTTGGAAGACCTATTGAGAGGGGCCGTGGTGGCTGCGAGCCGATCAAAGACCAACTTCTTTGGAGCCACTTATGATGGCATTAAGGCATTGAAGCTTATTGGCAGAAGCATGGTCCCAAAAAATAGTCCAGTGGTGGCCTGAGTCACCTGTTCCACCGGCATTGCAAAGATGGAAGCCGCTTGGGGCCCATAAGTCACTCCTCCAGCAGGGACGGAGTAGGAGTTGCTGTTGTAATTGGTGCAGTTGGAAGCCATCGATGTCATCTTCTCTTCTGCATGGAGCAAGACACCAAATCTTAATACCTCGAATCCAGGGGCAACCATATTAAACCGCGATTCGTTCGCGAACACGACACACGAAGTGTGGAGTGGAAAGAGGAAAAGGTCCCGCCGGGCGTACCAGAATTTGTTTACCGCCGAAAACAGAGATGAAACCGCATAGGTTGTCTTTCCTGAATTTGGGGGCAGATACTATTTGGATTTATCCGTCCATCTCTCCGAAGATGCCAAGTTGATTTATGGCATTGTGTATCGGAGGTTTGGACGGATGCAGCCGTTGTAGCAGATTTCGTCAGATTCCCCCTCTTTTGCGAGGGTTTTTTGATTGTGGGGACGCTCTTCCCTGCAGGCGCAAGCCCCTGCAGTTAATTACATTACCACGTAGTGATAACCACTTTCACCTGCTCCAGATGTTCACTTCGTGTCATGTATGTTTGTTTTATTTTTTGGTTGCCCGTGGATTGTATACGGAGACTAATTTGTGTTGTCGCCCATAGGGCGTGGATTATTCCAAATCCGTATTTTCTTAGATTTGGGTTTGGTTTGATTTAAGGATCGTTAATCTCATTTTAGGATTAAGATCAACTTAAATATTTGTTGAGGATACGTTAGTCTAACTTTAGACTAAGATCTACTCAGCATGATTTTGGGATCATTCTCACTCAACAAAAGAGCATTTGGGCTCTATTGCTTTAGTTTAACGACGTTACGGTCCGTAAATCACCATTTTTGGTATGAGGGTTTAGTTTAAGGACGTTGTGGTGCTCAGCTAGTTTAAGGATATTACGGTCCATTGTGATATACTCATGGGTTTAGGAATGCATCCAAGAACTGTTGGCTGTCGGGACCCTCCACTTCTCTGAAGACGTTGAAGAATTACAACGACATGTATCAGAGGTATGGAGAGATGAACCCTTGAACCGAATTCCATATTGAAGGGAAAGATCATGGTGGAATGAACACTATTTTAGATACCATCTGTTAGGAGATCATTGGTCATTTTTGGAACTAGGATCGATTTGGGGTGACCTGAGTATAAGAGGACTCGGTTGCTTGATGGTCAAAAGGTTTTGGCCTCGGGAGACTTGGCTAATTTGGGCTAATGTTGGCCTCTCACAGTGTTAAACACTGTTATTTTCTTGGCGCTCACGTACTCCTACGTGAGGCTCTAAAGCAGTGTTAAACACTGCAATTTGGAGCGCTCACGTGTGGCACGTGAGGCACCCGAAAATAGGGCATTGCTTCTTTGGGTTTATTCCATTTTCTATTATCAGTGCTAAGCACTATTGGGGGTCACGTGGGGCGCCCCAAAAATAGGAACTGTCTGAATTAATTCCCTTCTTCCTTTTACAAGTGCTAAGCACTATTAGGGGGTCACGTGGAATCACGTGACTCGATCTCAGTTGTTCTTTTTTGTTCTTTAGAGGTGCTCACGTGGGAACACGTGATCTGTTGTTATAGCATTATACGCTAATCGTTTCTTTTATGTGCATGGAGATCTTGATATGAGTTTTAAGAATTTCAGGTCCTTTGTTTTATAAGAATTAAATTCTTATGCAGGGTTAAACCCTAGTTTTATCAGAGGAATTAAATTCCTATATCTTTTGGAAGAATTAAATTCTTCAAACTTAGTTCTTTCCTCTAAATTTTGGGACTGCATAACAGAATCTCCCCGATGAGAATTAAATTCTCAACTTGTGGGGGAGATATGCTTCTGCAGACCTCAACAGAGGAAGAACTAAGTTCTTTTTTGGAAGAGTTAAACTCTTGTTAGAGGAGATAAAATGATCTCTAGGTCTTTTTTCTTACCTAGGGTTTCTTTTCTTTTCTTTTCTATTTTTCAAATCTTATAGGGGGTTTCCTCTCCTTCTCCTTTCAGTCTCGGGTCCTTTTTATAGTAGAGGTAAGTTTGTTGATTTAGTTAAGGAAATCCCTCATTGAGAGATTTTTTTAATTGATTCGGTGATTTTATCCGCTGTTGGATTTTTGATCCAAGAACTTCTGTTTTACAGAAGATATTTTCTTGTTTTTAACAAGATTGGGAAAATATTTTCCATACAGAGCTTATTCTGTAGCTCGGTGATTTTTAATCACCATTGGATTTTTAATCCAACGGTGCTCTGTTTTACAGAGAGTAATCTTTCTTGTTTAGAAAGATCGGGGTAATATTTTCCCATTCAGAGCTTATTCTGTAGCTTGGTGATTTTTAATCATCATTGGATTTTTAATCCAATGGTGCTCTATTTTATAGAGCGTAATCTTTCTTGTTTAGAAAGATCGGGGAAATATTTTCCAAATAGGGTTTTGATCCCTTTTATTTAGAATTTAATTCTATCGGCTCAGAAGGTATTAGGAGCCCTCACGTGTAACACGTGACCCCCATGGCATTAAACCGGTTTACTCATATGCAGCAGTCCTAGAGAAAGGCATCATGTGTTAGCACGTGAGCTGATGTTCAGGAATGTCACGTGTGGCACGTGACACCCATGAAATTAAGCTCAACAAAGAGCATCACGTGCTGACACGTGAGCATTTTTGTCCTGTTATTGTTTTTAGGAAGGCGCCTATATACTTTGTATATAGATGCTCACATGCCTGCACGTGAGGCTCAATTTCAGTCTTATTTGTTAAGCGTAATATAATCTTTGCTCCAAGGCGCATCACGTGTGGGCATGTGATGCTCCATTAGGGGAAATTTTCCCATTGCTTTTTTCTCTCTTTCTTTTCTTTTTTTTATAAGGGAACAAATAGCTCTTGGCCGAAAATTTTGGCGGGAACAATGATAAAATACCTAGCTGAGGTAAGAAGACTTCGTCAAAATTTCGACAAAATCCAGGTGGAGCAGATTCCCCGGAACCTGAACACCCAAGCCGATGCCTTGAGCAAGCTCGCTTCTTCCTATACGGCTAACCATAAAAGAAATATTCTCTTCGAAGTCTTGCCACGGCCCAGTGTGGAAGACGGAGAGGTAACACTCTAAGTATACACAATTCAAGAGGAAGGCCAAGATTGGAGGAAGCCCCTCGTGGAGTTCCTAAAAGATGGTACACTTCCGGAAGACCGAGGGGAGGCTTGCCACCTTCGGGAAAAAGCTCGTCATTTCATCTGGAGCAACGAAAACCTCTACAAGAAGTCGTACACACAGCCCCTGCTCTGATGCGTCGACCCCTACGAAGCCGACTATGTTCTATGAGAGATACATGAAGGGGTCGGGGAGCACATCAAGGGGCCCGCACCCTGGTCCAAGGACATTATTTGCCGAGGATACACCAGGATGTCGAGAAGCTCGTTAGAAGATACAAGAATTGCTAACTCCTGTCACGCCCTGCTTCCCGGTGTACAGATAAGGAGACGTGACGAGGCCCACGATGTATTTACTCAGAAGTAAACATGTTAAGCGTAAATAAGCAATATAATAAATGTACACAAGAAGAAGTGAGATGTAAATAAACAACAACTTTTCATTGATTAAATATTCTTTACAATACAACTGGAAAGTAAATACAATACTAGAAAGCGATGCCGAAACAATGGCATGAACATAAAGTAAAAGTATGTACAAGTAGACTAGAGCTCTGGGTCCTCAATGAACTACTCCAAATCGTCCCGGCTGGGCTCGATCTCCTTAGAGTCGGGTCCTCCAGACAACATTCCAAAGAAAGAAGAGAAAATGGATTTCGTCAGCGAACAATCGCTTGGTAAGTCCTAAAAGAAAGATAGATCAAGTAAAAGGAATAGATTTGGTAATTAATCTGTTTTAGTTATATTAACGTAGTTGTTTGTAGGTTGGTATAAAATGTGCCGGTGTATACGAGAGGAGTTCAACTTGCTCCGTGGACTAAGGTATATGGAGTACAACACCCCGTCAAAACCTACGGGACAACGACAATGGATGTTCATGTTAGGTGTATTATAGTGACTATTATCGTGCCACTTTTAACACATTCCGTACCAGTCTATCCCTTTAAAAACACCGTAATGTATATTATGTTGTTTTATAGACATAAGACTTGCCGAGACCATGGTATAAATTGTTCATGTAAACGGATAATGATGTAAATGGATAGTCATGTAATAGGGATAAGTTATATCCATGGTTCGGTCAAATTAAATCATGTTGATATTTGATAGTATTCTGGTTTTCATGTTCAAGTTCCAGTATATATGGATTCATGTTGTATTGGAGTTATATTTGAATTGTATTCATGATTGAATTGTATTCAGATTAGACTGAGACTCAGATTGAGTCAGACACTTAAACAGAATTAGATTCCTGAATTATGTTTTGGAGTTATCGGTAACTGCTGCACATGGACGTCAGGATTTGTGTTTTTTCCCAAGACAATTACCATTTGATATCCCCGTTTTAGTTTTCTACCTTAAATAGGTAAGCACCGACTTTCTTCGACTCTTTGAGGCTAAAGAGAATTGGTCCCTCTTAAACCTATATTTACTAGGGTCTTTATGGTAATTTAATATAACTTGAGGGGGTTTTATGAAAAATAGTTTTAGCATACTTTCAAAATAAACCTCAAGTATTTATTTATATTCTTTAGGGTTTTCATAGATGTAATTTTTAAAAGTGAGATATTCTAGTGAATATAAAACCTAGATTGAATAGTATATGGTATTTTAGTGTAAAATTGACTTGTATGGATTCTTAATGGTATTTTCATGAAACTTGTGATTCTTTCTTTTGTTTAGAAAATATGGAATTTATTATATAATTAAAAATAGATGGTTTGATAATATATATTTATTTATTTAAAATAAAATTTATTTACTAAATAGAAATCACGTTTTCTTAAAAATTGTATTAAAAATTCCATCGAGATCATATTCTCCGTGAGGATGTCTGAATCTTGCCCTATTAGTCCGATGGATGTGCGATAACCCGCACCAACTGAATCGGATTCCCCAAAAATAGGTTGTAGAGATATAATCGTAAGGAATTTAATTAAAACAATTTAAAGAATACGGTTTTTAATAGTTTATGGTATTTTATTATAAAAGTCGTATTAGCCACAAAAATGTTCAAAAGAAAATCTTGCTATGTCAAGATATATGTTGTGAGAGGTAGGTCATTACCTCGTGAGATTTTTCTAAACGTAATACAAGCAAATATGATAAAAGATGTCATATGTAAAGTTTGTGGTATTTAACAGTAAAAGTGTAATATAAATTGTTTTACATGGAGTTTTATAGTGAAATTGGTTTCTAAATTTTAGTTAATGTTAAACAAGTAAGGTATAATAATTTAGATAATTGGTTCTTAAGAAAAGAGGTATTTTTAAAGAGAAGAAATTTAAAAATTGGTATAACTCCACTTACCGACATAATTTTAAAATGAGAAGTTTAAAGATATGAAAAGAGGAGAAGAAAGGGACTTACTAGTTGAAGAGAGAGAGAAAGGAGGTTGATGAATGAATTGGAAGTTTCGTGGAGTCCCAGGGTCGCCATAATCTTCTTGAATCGTCGCCGGAAAGTGACCTTGAGCTAACTCCACTTGTACTCTTCTTTGGCTTGGAAAATTTTGGACAATGGATTTCAGAATGGAGAGGACTAGGGTATGAGGTTGTATTTATAGGATGGAATTAAGGTTTTGAGAATTAAAAAGAGAATTGAAATGCATTTAAACTTGGATTAAAAGCTTAATTTTAATCCTCTGGTTAATTGTAGGAAAAACAAACAAAATAGGAGTAGTAAGGTAGGCCAAAGGGTGTTGGGTTAAAAAATTGAGAGCATTACCTACGGTTTGGCCAGATGGCGCCGGCCTTATGGCACTTCTCGCCGGTCGATCAAGTGAGGTGGGGTGTGGGATTGGTGCCACGTGTCCTCGGCTGTCATACAACATATTCCACATGTTTATTTTCAGTGACTTTTCATTTTTACATGTTTTGTATGTGTAAACTTTTGGGCTTCCAAAAATTTTAAAATAAAAATCAGTAAAAATAATATGTGGCTGGGGGGATTTGAACATAGAAGCTATGTCACAACAGTGCAAGGCTTTACCAATGAGCTACAAGTGCTTTCTTGCTGTTCAAAAACAAATTAAATTTATAACTTGTGCTCAGTCTTACAAATACTCTATTCTTTATATTAAAATTAAAAATTTTGTACGTTAAAAACATAGTCCTTACATTCTACCCTTCTTATAAAAATTTCATCCTCAAAATTTACAATTATTTAAGGACTAATCTACAAACAAGAAAGGGTATCTTGTACGCATGTCATATTCTCTTTCCCATACTGATTCATCTGGTTAGTCTTTTCTCCACATCACCCGGACCAAATTTACTTCCTTGTTCCTAAGTGACTTTACCTTTCTGTCCAGGATTTCAACTGGTTGTTGCTTACAAGATAGATCCGTATGTACAGTGAGCTCGGAGTGATCAAGAATGTGGCTGGGGTTGCTCACATATTTTTGGAGCTGGGATATGTGGAAAACGTTGTGCACTTCTTCCAATGAGGGTGGAAGTGCCAAACGATATGCCACTTCTCCGACTCGTTCGAGTATGTCAAACGGTCCAATAAATCTCGGACTTAGCCTACCACTCTTTCCAAAATAAATCACTCCACGGTTTGGAGAGATCTTTAGAATGACATGATCTCCCAGTTGGAACTCTAAGTGTCAGCGCTTTGCATCAGCCCAGTGCTTTTTTCGGTCTTAGGCTAAGCGCATTCTTTCCCTGATAGTGTGAACTATATCCACAGTTTCCACTATCATCTCAGGTTTAAGGAGTTCTCTATCTCCGATGTCGTCCCAACTTAGTGGTGAACGACACTTCCTACCATAGAGCACTGCAAAGGGTGCCATTCCAATACTCGCTTGGTAGCTGTTGTTGTATAAAAGCTCCACAAAATGTAGGTGATCTTCACACGATCTTCCGAAGTCTAGTGTTTACCGCCGAAAATAGAGACGAAACCGCGTAGGTCGTCTTGCCTGAATTTGGGGGCAGATGCTATTTGGATTTATCCGTCCACCTCTCCGAAGATGCCAATGTAACGTTTCTGAAATCGTTTTGCGAATTTTTTCGTTTTAGGGCAAAATTGTCGGTATTTTCCGTTTTAACCCGATTTTGATCAAACGTCCGTAGAAACTTGCTGGCACCTAGTTTTACTAAAATAAAGCTAGTGCGCGAACTTTGGGGCTATTTTGAAGGTTTTGGTTCAGATAGAATTTTTCCCAAATAAAATATTATTTTAACCGGTAAAATATGCACGTAAATCGGGAAAATTTTTCTTAATGAAAATTCTTGGAAATCATCACTACAATTATTTTGGAAGCTTCTCCTCAAAATATCTAGATTTTTAGTGCAAAAGGATTTAATTTTTAAAAGAAAAAGAAAAGAAAATGAAAGGTGGCATTTGCATTTAATGTTGCATTTAATGTTTTAAGCTAGAACTTTCTCCACACTTTTGCACAAAACCCCACTCTCTTGATTTGGCCGAGCCCCCCATTGCTGCCCACTTCATTTGCTTCACTCATTTCTTCAAACTTCACAAAATTGATCTAAAATCCTAAATAAATCCCACAAATTCATAATTAAATCAATACCCATTTTTCTTCAACCTTAATCATGCTCGGATATTCAAGAAAGACATCATTTTGGAGGATTAAATTGTGGAGTTTGTTGCTAATTTGGAAGTATAATTTCAACCATAATCCTTAATTGTTATGTTTAAATCTTTTTTCCAGCTTAATTAGATGTTAATTTAAGCTTTAATTTCATGTTTCAAAATTCTAGAAATGGTTTTAGAAATTCAAGTTAAGGTTAAAACTTGATTTAAGTGTTTAATGTTTTATTGAAGTGTTAATTTGTGATTAGGAAAAGCTTAACCTAGTAGATAATGTTAATTTTTGTTAATGAATACTTTGTTTAATTATGTTATATTGCTTACTAGGTTTTTGCTAAAACTTATTTTGCAAGTGTTAAAAATATAGAATTGGTTTTGATAGCTTGGTTAAGCTATTTTAAGGTGTTTGTAATCGCTAGAAATGTGTTAGCTTGATTCTACTGCGAAATATTGCGATATGTTGTTTTCTAGGTTTCGGGGTTTTTCCGACGTAGGTTCGATTAGTCGTTTCGAGGTTATATCTATTATATTCCTCGTATTTATTGTGTTGTGTTGCGCAATCGGGACGATCGGAGTCTAGGCATGGTGTTTCGTAGTTTAGCGACCCTAGTTAGTGTTTTTGGCCGATGTCGTGCGCGATAGATGCGCTAAGTGCGCAGGGCATTTTTTGTAAGTCGATGTACTACACCCCACGACTTGCGGGGATGCGGAAATTTAAAAAACGATCTTGTTCTTTGCGTAAACATCGACTAACCGAGAATCTTTGCAAAACAATAACTAACAAAGAATCATAGAAGTTAACAACTACTATGAAAAGTGATTATACCTAATGAACCGTGTCCTTCGTCTTTTCGTTCTCCACGTCCTCTCCGGCCTTCTCTATGTAGTAGATGATCCATCCGAGAGCTTTACTTCAAGCTTCACCTCTAACTTGAAGTAACTAGGTTTCTTAAAGTGCTAATCTAAGTAACCTAGGTGATATAGAGAAGGGTTATGGATTAAGTAGTCTATTTTAATCCTTGGTCTCAACACATGAGAGGGGAGGATTAGGGTTTGAAGAGAGAGAGCTTGAGGAGAGAGAAGGTGAGCAAGAGAATGGAATTAGATAATGAACTATCATAATATATATGAAGCATTATTATTTATCCAAAAAAGAAAATAAAGGATTTAACAACCATGCTTCATAAATACAAATGGGTGATTCATCTCCATGAGTCATTAAGCATTTATGATGCATTAATGACATGGATGAATCACACAAATGAGTCACTAATCTCATTTAATGCATATGCCACCTTAACCCCCAAGTCACCAACCTTCTAGAAGCTTCTCGCGAAATTACGAGAACGCCCCTCATTTCCATGAAAACACGGAAAAACTTTAGACTGTATAAATCCAATAACCGGATATTAGTAACTGGCTTAAACCAAAGCCGGCTAGTAAAAACTGTCCGGATTCGTACGTGCGTAAACACACGTTTGCGCCCGAACCCTTGTCGTAAAACCATACGACCTCCATATCGTTTCTCCTGGAGTAGAGAAACTCTCTGTGTGGGACTCTAGAGACTCGACTACTATGCTGGCAGTGGGTTTAACCACAGACCGCAAGAGGCACTAGCTGTACGTAACGGTCCCGAGGTAGATGTCGATAAGAAGGCCGATGAGGTAACCCATCCAAACTCCTACTGAGCCTGCTGTGACAATCTCCGTACAGTCCGGTCTGTTCGTCTAAGACTATCACATATCGGGCCTAGGGGGCGGCAAGCGTCAGTCCCCTAATAGCGGTATAATTCGTGTCAGAGCGAAGCCCATTACACCCTGAGAAACTACTGGAACCTACCAGTAAATCTCGCTTGCCCTGGCCAGGGGCTTTGCGTAATGGCTCTCTGACACAACGTGATATCAACTCTCAATACCGGGAGAGACGAATCCTGTCTAACCGCCACTGCCTCCAAGTGCTCGGGACTGCACCCAACTGCTACCTGTTTGCACGACTCCTTTGAGCCGTGGTAGGGTAGCAATCTAAGAACAGTGGGACACACTCGAGGAGAAGTAGCAGTGTCAAGTCTGCGTACTATGCTGTACTCATGTCACCTGGGAACTGTTAACTGACGACTGGTATAAAACTAACCAACAGTTCCCTGTGAGTCCTGTCCGGTGTACCCGTAACCTAACGAGCACCTGCATACTATCTCCAGTATGACGTACTGACGGCTGTGGGACAGACCATCTCCCCAACTGGGATGAGAAGCGTACATATTAGTCTACTCCGGAGTATCGATGCCCTGTCTCAATAATCCTACGACTAGGGACCTGAATAAGAATGTGCTTGTAGACTACCCAGCCCCCACTAGTGTGACTGCTATCACAACGCTGGTAGTCAGGCAAGATCCTAAGAGCTCTATCAATACGTATACTCACATATTAAGATAGAAAAACCAAGTAGCATACTACCATGTTTAGCAAGACTGTTATATACATGTGAATATCCCAAGCTTCCATTAAGTAATATACAAACTAGTATGATATAATAATGGCCCCTAGGGCATATACACTAACATTTTTCAGGGCGTTATCCTTGCGTTTCGTTGTCTTTTCGTTTTTTCAGGATATTTAGCTTATGTGATTTGTTTGTGAAATTTTTGGTTCGTAGGCGGTGACTTCGGACGCTACGACAAGGGAAAACAGGTGGTAGGCTTCACTTAGCCAGGAGCGTTGGTGAGTAGATTTAACATCTACAGGGGAATCTCCCGCATGGCGTTATTCGTCTGAGCTAGAGATGACTTGACTTGTCGCACAATCTATTTCATATTTAGAATTTGCGCATACACCTTATTGCTTAATTAATTATTGTGCTTAGACTAGTACCCTTAGGACACTGTATATATTATTGACGGCTCTTGTTGCACGAGCACTGATTGTATGCCACACACATCGTCAATAATTGCCATGTCACGCAGAACACCTGTATAGATATAATATTGTTTGGACAGGGACATTGAGACATTGATTCATATTTCTTTATGCATATGACATATAGCATATCTGTATACCTACATGCTTACACATATGCCTTGACATGCTTACATGCTAGTTACCTGTATACCTATAAAGTATTGTACCATTAGCGATAGGTACATACACACTTCATGACATAGCTACAGGTATACCTTGCACACATACTTCACTTATACCCATGGGGTATATTACATCATTACTTATAGGTAGATACATATACCTTGCTATACCTTTATGTTTACACATATATCTGGTTATAGCTACATGTTTACCTTTACTTGATGTTATTTAGAATTGGAGAAAATAGGAACCGCATGATATTTTAAAAAATAGGATTATCTTCCGATTCAGAAAAAGGCAAAAATGGGGGCAAAGTAAACCTAACCGCTTACCTTTTTTTTAACTTGTTGTAGTTAATTAGCGACTTTCCCTTTATATGATTTCATTACAGTTTTATATTGCCTATATTATATTCATGGATTTTCGCATTGAGATATGGATTTTTCATGATGTTTTCTGGATTTGGGGACCGTGGGAGTTCATGAAATTATGCATTATTTGAAAAACCCGGTTTCCTTTGATATGATATTTCAGCAGCCACCATGAGATTTATCGGTTCAGATATATATATACCCCACGCAAGGAACGGAGGGGTCCGTGTGCGGGTACACGGTGGGGCCCAGAGGTACCCCAGGGCAAGAATCTCAGTGAGGAGATGAGTTAGTGGGGGAACCATACTTTCCGGTGACATTACCAATGACTCGGCGGTTATCATGGGGATACCGACGGGAGTCATGTGCGTATGGATGCGTCGAGAGGCGAGGGTCAGAGCTAGGCACTCGAGCTTTCGGGATAGCGTATGATACGTACCTATCAGGGGGCCAGTTTTGGTGACAGCACCTGATAGATCAGCATTTCTGTGTCGATGCTTGACACATTGGTTTCATGATATTTCTTTTTACTCCTAAGTATATATAACAGTGGAATGGGACGCTGTTATATATGCCTTTACACCAATATCAGTGGAATGGGACGCTAATATATGTGTATTGATATCAATTTATATACATCATCATATTTATTCATGCAAATATATTTAGGATGTTAGAGATTTATTTGATATTGGATTTGGGATATAGGTGATTCATTTAGTATTGGATACAGGATATATATGAGATTTATTCGATATTGTACATTAAGGATTTGTGAGACTTATATGATATGAGAGCCAATTTGGGGGCAGATTTGAGGAAATTGGAATTTGGATTGTCTTGATGGACTTTGATCCTACCACGATGTCAGGATTCCGTGGAAATGACATGTTTCATTCCATACTCCACATTTATTGTTTATGCACTGTTCATGTATTAGTAGTACCTGATAGAGTACCTTCCATGACTGTTGCATTTACATACTTTTACTTTATATGCATTACTTCATGTACTAGTAGTACCTGATAGAGTACCTTTCATGATTGTTGCATATATATATTGTCATATCATCGCTTCATGTATTAGTTGTACGTGATAGAATACCTTACATGATTGTTGCACACAGATTGTCATATTATTTCTTCATGTATTAGATGTACCTGCTAGAGTATCTTTCATGACTATTGCATTCATATGACCATTTATTGCTATTAGCTTGCATATGTTAGATTCGCGCTGTACGTGCATACTTGCGATTACCAGCATATTTTATTTACTATTCACGAGTTGGCAACTCACCCCCGTTGTGCCATAGTGTTGCTGGTTGTTCCCCAGAGTAGTCGAGATAGGCTATTCATCTATCTTATCATCTTTTGCTGCGGATACCGCATCAGCTCACAGTATGCTGTTTGCTTAGGTGGGTTTTGTGATTATTCATTGTTGTATTGTATATTTGTTGTATCCTTGTACTCTCCATCTACCATTATCTTGTATGACTTAGAGACTTGATGTGAGGACGATATTGTATATTTTGGTGACTTGGATGTCTTTTTATGCAGTTTTACTTATATCGTCTTTTATTTCTTCGCTACGGCGTCATATATTTGTTGTGGTGGTTGTTTTCCTCCTTTTGGCGTGGATTTCCTCCCGTTGGGGATGCTTTACTTTATATTTATGTTGTACCCATTTTTAGGGTTGGTTTTTACAAAGGAGGTGCTGCCGAAATTTTCAAGAAAGTAAATTGGACTTGAATTTATACTTGAGATTTTCAAAAGTTTAAACATTGTTTCTTATCTTTTCTTGTCTTTTAATGGTTTAGATTTCTGGGTTTTGGCTTTCTTTTACTGCGTTACGCCTGTAGACGTTGCGTAGTATTAGGGCCATCACGTGCCAATTTCGGGTCGTGACAGCCAAGCTGATTTATGGCACCGTGTATCGGAGGTTTGGACGGATGCGGCCATTGTAGCAGACTTCGTCAGATCCCCCCTCATTTCTGAGGGTTTTTTTTATTGTGGGGACGCTCTTTCTTGCAGGCGCAAGCCCCTACAGTTAATTACGTTATCGCGTAGCGATAACCACTTTCTCCTGCTCCAGAAGGTCACTTCGTGTCATGTGTGTTTGTTTTATTTTTGGTTGCCCATGGATTGTATACAGAGACTAATTTGGGTTGTCTCCTGTAGGGCGTGGATTAGTCCAAATCCGTATTTTCTTAGATTTGGGTTTGGTTTGATCTAAGGATCGTTAATCTCATTTGGGATTAAGATCAACTTAAATGTTTGTTGAGAATACGTCAGTCTAATTTTTAGACTAAGATCTACTCAACAAGATTTTGGGGTCATTCAGACCCAACAAAAGAGCATTTGGGCTCTATTGCTTTCGTTTAAGGACGTTACGGTCCTAGCTAGTTTAAGGACATTGCGGTCCATAGATCACCATTTTTTTGGGCTGAGGGTTTAGTTTAAAGACGTTGCGGTCCACAGCTAGTTTAAAGACATTACGGTCCAATGTGATATGCTCATGGGTTTGGGAATGCCCCCAAGAACTATTGGCAGTTGGGACCCTCCACCTCTCTGAAGACGTTGAAGAATTACAACGACATGTATCAGAGGTATGGAGAGATGTACCCTTGAGCCAAATTCCAGATTGAAGGGAGGGATCGTGGTGGAATGAACACCATTTTAGATACCATCTGTTAGGAGATCATTAGTCATCTTTGGAACTAAGATCAATTTTGGGAGGCCTGAGTATAGGAAAGCTCGGTTGATTGATGAACAAAGGGTTTTGGCCTCGGAAGACTTGGCTAATTTTGGCTAAGGTTGGCCTCTCATAGTGTTAAACACTGATATTTGCTTGGCGCTCACGTGCTCCCACGTGAGGCTCTAAAGCAGTGTTAAACACTGCAATTTGGAGCGCTCACGTGTGGCACGTGAGGCACCCGAAAATTGGGCATTGCTTCTTTGAGTTTATTCCCTTTTCTTTTATAAGTGCTAAGCACTATTGGGGGTCACGTGGGATCACGTGAGGCGCCCCAAAAATGGAACTGTCTGAATTTATTCCCGTCTTCCTTTTACAAGTGCTAAGCACTATTAGGGGGTCATGTGAAATCACGTGACTCGATCTCAATCGTTCCTTTTTGTTCCTCAGAGGTGCTCACGTGGGAACACGTGATCTGTTGTTATAGCATTATACGCTAATCGTTTCTTTTATATGCATGGAGATTTTGATCTGAGTTTTGAGAATTTCAGGTCCTTTGTTTTATAAGAATTAAATTCTTATGCAGGGTTAAACCCTAGTTTTATCAGTGGAATTAAATTCCTATATCTTTTGGAAAAATTAAATTCTTCAAACTTAATTCTTTCCTCTAAGTTTTGGGACTGCATAACAGAATCTCCCCGATGAGAATTAAATTCTCAACTTGTGGGGGAGATCTGCTTCTGCAGACCTCAACCAGAGGAAGAACAAAGTTCTGTTTTGGAAGAGTTAAACTGTTGTAAGAGGAGATAAAATGATCTCTAGGTCTTTTTTTTTATCTAGGGTTTCTTTTCTTCACAGAGAACTCTTCCTTTCTTTCTTTTTTTTTTTTCTGTTTTTCAAATCTTATGTGGGGGGGGGGGGTTCTTCTCCTTCTCCTTTCAGCCTCGGCTCCTTTTTATAGTAGAGGCAAGTTTGTTGATTTAGTTAAGGAAATCTCTTATTGAGAGATTTTTTTAATTGATTCGGGGATTTTATCCGCCGTTGGATTTTTGATCCAAGGACTTATGTTTTACAGAAGATATTTTTCTTGTTTTTAACAAGATTGGGAAAATATTTTCTATACAGAGCATATTCTGTAGCTCGGTGATTTTTAATCACCATTGGATTTTTAATCCAACGGTGCTCTGTTTTACAGAGCGTAATCTTTCTTATTTAGAAAGATCGGGAAAATATTTTCCCATACAGATCTTATTCTGTAGCTTGGTGATTTTTATTCACGATTAGATTTTTAATCCAACGGTGTTCTGTTTTATAGAGAGTAATCTTTCTTGTTTAGAAAGACCGGGAAAATATTTTCCAAATAGGGTTTTGATCCCTCTTATTTAGAATTTAATTCTATCGGCTCAGAAGGCATTAGGGCCCTCACGTGTAACACGTGACCCCCATGGCATTAAACTGGTTTGCTCATATACAGCAGTCTCAGAGAAAGATATCACGTGTTGGCACGTGAGCTGATGTTCAGGAATGTCACAAGTGACACGTGACCCCCACGAAATTAAGCTCAACAAAGAGCAACACGTGCTGACACGTGAGCTTCTTTGGACTGTTATTTGTTTTAGGAAGGCGCCTATATACTTTGTATATAGATGCTCACTTGCCTCCACGTGAGGCTCAATTTCAGCCTTATTTGTTAAGCGCAATATAATCTTTTTTCCAAGGCGCATCACGTGTGGGCACGTGATGCTCTATTAGGGGATTTTTTCCTGTCGCTTTTTTCTCTCTTTCTTTTCTTTTTTTTATAAGGGAACAAATAGCTCTTGGCCGAAAATTTTGGCGGGAACAAATGCCCTCCACTACTTTGCCTACGTAAGTATGTACGTGGGTGTAGTAGTGCAAAGTAATGCGTGACCATAGAATTGATGGCTTAGGAGACAAGTTTAGGGTCCTTGTAGCCTACGACTTTTTTCATCTTCATGAGCCGTAAGGGTCTCAAGAAGGTTTTTCCTCCCTAAAAGTCGAGAGGATCTCATAGGTGCAAATTCTCCCTAGAGATCGTGAGGATTTCTAAGTTTCCATCGCCTTCGTGAGTCGTAAGGATCTCACTCAGGTATTTTTCCTTAAGATTCGTGAGGATCCGTAAGTAGCTTCTCTATTTCATTGGCGAATGCGGCTTTGGCAAATGTAGCCCATAGATAGTCCATCTTGACCTTCTTGTAGGGCAGCGATGGCTTAGGAAACAAGTTTGGATCAGCCGCCTAAGACTTTTCAATTTCATAAGCCGTGAGAGTCTCATAAAGACTTTTCTTCCTACGAGTCGAGAGGATCCCGTAGGTGTATTTTCTCCATAGGAGTCGTGAGAACTCCTAAGTGCGTTTTCTCTTGAGAGTCATAAGGATCTCACTAGAGAATTTTTCCCCTTACAAGTCGAGAGGACTCGTAAGTGGTTTTATTTCCTCCTTGTCAATATTCGACTTTGGAAAGTGTAGCCCATGGATAGTATACAATAGTCCATTCATGACCTACTTGCAGGGCAGCGATGGCTTAGGAAACAGGTTCAGATCTGTCACCTAAGACTTTTCAACTTTATGAGTCGTGAGGGTCTCATAAATACTTTTCTCCCTATGATTCGAGAGGATCCCGTAGGTGTATTTTCTCCTTAGGAGTCGAGAGGACCCCTAAGTACGTTTTCTCTTGAGAGTCGTAAGGATCTCATAAGAGAATTTTCCCCCTTTACAAGTCGAGAGGACTCGTAAGTGGTTGTTCCCCTCCTTATCGATATTTGACTTTAGAGAGTGTGGCCCGTGAATAGTATGCAATAGTCCATCTTGGACCGACTTGTAGGGCCCCAGTGCTTAGGAAACAGGTCTTTATCCTCGTTGCCTAAGGCTTTTCCCTCCGAGTCGAGACGAGTCGAGAAGTTCTCGCAGCAAAATTATTTTCCCTATGAGTCAAGACGAATCGAGAAGTTCTCGCAAGGATTTCCTAACGTCACAGTTAACTCCTGCTAATAGAAGTCTGTTAGGGTCTATGGTACTAGGGTTTTTTACCCGTCGTACCGTCGCGTTGGCCGGTGTATTCCTCGATACGCAATCTTGCTGTTCGAGTAGCCCCGCGACTATCATGTCTCTGATCCCTTCGGGGGCTGGACAAGACGTCTTCAAGTAATCTTCCAGGTGTAGGGTTCCTAGGCAAACTCAAGAGGTTCCACAAGGCATCAACCATGCCAAATTCAAATTTTCCGGGTGCCGAGAAACCCTAATGCGATCGTTAACTAGAGAATAGGCGAAACTACAAGCTAGTAAACAACTTTACTACAAAGTGAAAGTGACTACAACCTTTGTAGATCCGGTCCTCCACTTCCTTAGCTCCGTGATGACGTCCCTCCGCTGCGATCAACCGGATCCCGGACTCTAGCGTTGGTTTCGTCGGAGAAATGAGCGGGCTAGGTCGTTGACTTCGATGACGAAGATGATCTACGTCGAGGCAACTCTAACTCAAGCTCCATCTTCACTAGCTCATGAAACTTGTGAAGAAAACACCCTATACTACATGGCAAGTGGTAGAGAATGAAGAAATAGGAAGTGGGTTCACTTTGGATTTGGATTCCTCACTTGATTTCATCACTTGACATTTTTCTAGAAAACTTTTCTTTTCTTCACTTGAAGAAGAAGAAAAAGAATAAATTATCTTCAAAAAGAAAATGAAGTGATATCTATCATCTTGCAACCATGGGTTAGATAAACACATGTAGAGAATAAACTAGGGTTAAGTAAATGGTTAGGGTTAAGGAAAGAAACAAAATGGTCAAAGTCTTTCAAAGCTTCAAGATGCTTCAAGTAAAAACAAAAGAATCACCATTTTATTTCTTGCCCCAAAAATAAATGAAAAGAATAAATAAATAAGTAAATCAAATAAATCAAACCCTAACCATTAACTTAATCATAGTTTAAAGCAAACACATACCCAAGTTTGCATGTATCATCAAACATGATACAAACTAGTGCACAAAACTATATCATATATACAATGTGCACATCAAGTGAGAAAATGCATCATAAGTGAAAAAATACTAGTTAATGTAAAGTGATATATCAAACATATAATTATACATTAAATCATTAAATCAACACTTGATTTAACGATTCGGTCATATCGCATATGACCGACTAGTATCCAATGTATCGACTTATCGAATCAATCCTCGATCCGATAACTAGGTTATATCGCATACAACCAATCGATACATTCATCGCGAGAATAGAATACGGTATCACATACACGCATTATTCTCGGTCCCGCACATATCTCATATGCGCTCCCATTTCGTTTCGCTTGAGCTAGGAAACCTCTGTGTAGGACTCTAAAGACTCGTCAATATGCCGGCAGCAGGTGATGATCATATCAAACACCCACAAGCCGCAAGCGGTCTGCTAAATGTAACGGACACCCGGGTATTGAGCGATCAGAAGATCAACGAGCAAGCCCGCTCACACTCCTGTGAATCCAACCAGTAACACTTACCGTACAGTCCGGTCTGATCGTCTGATATGTCGCATATCTCGTCTAGGGGTGGTAAACGTCAGACCCCAGTAGCTCGATAAGTCGTGTCGATATGAGGTCTATAACAGTTCGAGAAACTACCGGTAACACTTACCAGTAAATCGCAGCAACCCTGGCCTGGGATTTCTGGTTATAGCCAATCGAACACAGCGCAACATCAACTCCCTATACCGGGAGAGACGAATCCCGTCCTATCACTCATTGCCTCCATATGATTCGGGACTGTACCCAAAAACCACCGTTTTGCACGCCCTCTTGGACGTGGTAAGGTAGAAATCAAAACACAGTGGGAATCATACAAGACTCTATGACGATCTCGGGTCTACAGACTAACCTGTACCAGTGTCACCAGAGAACTGCCATCTGACGTGAGGTATAATACCATCTGGGAGTTCTCGGCGAGTCCGTCCAGTGTACCCAGTCTCCACTGAGCACCCATATATCATCTCTGATGTCAAACACCAATGGATATGGGATCATCCATCGCCCATCTTTATGGGTCGAGAAGGTATACGCTAGTCTACTCTGGTATATCGATGCCCCATCTCGATATACCCACGACTAGGGACTTTGAAGGATGTACTTATAGACTACCATGCCCCCACTAGTATGATCCGCATCATAGTCCAGGTAGTCAAGTACACATCCTAAGGGCTTTACCAACATGTAACAGAGAGACAATCAGTGTACACGTTAAGGCAAAGAGCAACCAGATAGCATACTATCATGTCGAGCAAGAAAGTCCTCCCTATATATGTCCAAGCATCCACTACAATATACATCTTATGTATATTAATGGCCTCTAGGGCATACATATAACTAACAATCTCCCACTTGCACTAGGGCCATCAGATAGCAGTGGTTGTAGTATCTCATACTCAACCATCCCATAAAAGTTTCTCTCTGGGAAAAGGCCTTTGTGAGTGGATCCGCCGTGTTGTCCTCTGAGTCTGCTCTCCTAGCCTCGATCTCCTTGGAGATCAACCATCTCCATGATCAGGTGATACTGCCTTAGAATATGTCTGGATCACCGATGGGACGGACGTTCCTTGGCATAAGCCACAACTCCATTGTCACACAATGGGAGGAACTAAGTTCATCTCATGAACTAATATACACCCAGACTTCCTCTTTGGTAGCATCTTTGGTAACGATGTATCTTGCCTTTATCGTCTAGTATGCCACGGTATCTAGCTTGGAACTCTTCCAACATACCGTCCCTCCACTGAGGGTAAAGACAATGCCTGTGACAGACATTCAGTCGTCCTTATCACCCTGGAACCTTTCCAGTGATTCTCCCCAGGATCGATTGATACCATCTCACCACTACTAGTGAGAATCCTAGCATCCAATTACATCTATCTCATAGATGAAAACTCAGGATTTAGGAGATATCACTTTGATCCTATTTGGAGAATCTTTGTGATAAGCGGTGATTGACCGAGCGCAGCATAGGAAACTCCTTCCTTATCAAGAGTATGTCATCCACGTACTCTACGAGGATCACTACCATACTCCCTATTACCTTTTTGTATATACAAGGTTCATCTACCATTTTGATGATGTCAAACTGTTTGACTAACTCATCAAAATAGATGTTCCAACTTCGCGATGCATGCTTCATCACATAAAACATCTTGCACACGTTTCCGCTGCTCCCACTGTCTACGAAGCCTTCTGACTGTGTACTTACAGACTTTCTCTTCTAAAACATCATTTAGAAAAGCAGTCATGACACTCAACCGCCAGATATTGTAGTCATGATATGTAGCCATGGCAAGTAGGATCTGGATGGACTTAAGCATAGCTCCTTAGAAAAGGTTTCAACATTATCCATACCTGGTCAATGATGCATGCCTTTAACAAGTCTAGCTTTGAAAGTCTTAACTTTTCCATGTACACCAAGTAATCTTCTCAAGATATACTTGCTCCTGATGGGGATTTAACCCTTCAGATATAGCAACCAAAGTCCATACTTTGTTGGTGTATAAGGATTCCATCTCAGATCGCTAAGCATCCAGCCATTCTTACAGAGTCTCACTCCTGATGGCCAGCTCGAAACTAGTTAGGTCATCATCTCATGATGCAATCCTCGCTCCCACTGTCATAAAGAAACAGTAGTATCTCTCAGGTGGGTGAGAAACCTTACTAGATCGGCGGAGAGGCTGAGGTTCGTTGGTATCTACTGAATCCTTTGGTTCTACCAAATCATCTATTGTAGTTTGTATAGCTGGAACCTTTCCAGTTCTACATAACTGACCTTGCCTCGAGCTTGTCCGGTTTTTACTTTTAGACATAGGCTGGACAACCCCAAATCTTAACTTACTTAAGAGACAGGCTCTTCCCATACCATATCTTATATGGAGTGGTAGGCAACTGTTTTGATTTGAACCCTATTCAATAGGTATGCAGCTTCTCAAGCGTATAACTCCCAAAAGGAAATAGTAAACTCAGTAGTACTCATCATAGAGCACACCATATCAAATAGGGTGTAATTGCTCTGCCCCGATACACCGAGGTGCTGTGGTGTATACGGAGGAGTAATGCTGAGAGAGAATCTTATTCTTAGAATAGTCTAGGAATCCCGTGCTCAAGTATTCTCCTCCCTGATCACATCAAAGGACATAATACTTATACCCGTATTTTGGTTCTCTACTTCTAAATCATATTCTGTGAATATCTCAAAAGGTTCGGACTTGTGTTTCAACAGGAACATATGTCTGAATCTTGAGAGATCATCAGAGAATTTAATGAAGTACAAAGAACCAGTCCTAGCATGTGTAGACAGGGGACCTTACATACATCATCATGTATTAGTCCCAAGAGTTTACTAACTCTTTCTCTGTTTCCAACAAATAGAGCTACGGTCATCTAATCTTTGTGACATGACTGGCAAGTTTCACAAGTTGTAAATTCAAACTAATTTAAATATACATCTAAATGTAACTTCAGCCAGTTGGGTCGCATTGATATGACCTAGTCTACAAAGCCTCAAGAAGGATTCATTCATATCTGAACTCTTCCTCTTGTGTGTGTTCTGTATACTAAGAACTATAGTTTGATTTAGAACGTCAATGCTTTTAGACAACGTGCCTGAACCGATCAACATTTGATATAGGAAATGTTCAAAACATTATCCAACAATACAAAATTATATCCTTTCTTTACTAAATAAAGAGATTGATATGATTTTGTATATCAGGTACGGTATTTAATAGCCTTTGTTCAGAATCAATGTACTGGTAATACAGGGTGATAGTGACCAACAAACTTGGCAGCAACACTTGCCCTGTTTTCTGTCTAATGAAACTTATTACCTGTTCTCAGTTCTCTACCTTTCTGTAGCCCATGTAACGGATTATTTGCGGGATCCTGATCCAGTATCTAATACCCAGGACGTAGAGGATACTGAGAAACAGTTCTTTATAATGAACACACCCGAAAGAGATTCATCTCATGCACTTTCTTCGTTTGGGCGGCATGGGAATCCTGGTATTCCCCTATTTCCAACTCTGTCTTATAACAATTATAAGTTGGAGCGGAACCAACGTTCCCCAGCTCAGTATAACAAGCAGGTTCGGTCAATATATCCGTTTTATTATCTTGATTAAGGCGTGATATGGTCGCTACCTGGAGAGAGAGAGAAGAAAACACTCAGCGTGCGCTCTTGCAAGAATAGATTGGTTATTATTTTATCTAATCAGGATGGCTCCCACTGTTTTTATCAAATCTTCTTTCAAACCATAAAAGGAAAGACTAGCCGGGATTAATTACACGCTACAAGTTCGCCAATCTTTCAGCCAGGACAGTGTCGGTACTTTGAGGGAGGTCCCCCGTGCTTTCGCACGAACCTAATTAATGTTAAACCTCGTTTTCCCAGAGGCGTAACCCCGTTAACACCTTTCTAGACACCTACTTGATTGGCTAATTGTAATGTGTAAAACTCTCCCAGGAGTAACTCTTACTCGCAGCGGGTATCGGGATCCAACTATCTCATAGAAGGTATGCAATCTCGTTGCAAATTTCAACACTTGAAACTCCCGATAATATTTTGCCCCTAGCATCCTATGACCTTGACGAAAGCCAACAAACCATAGGGCACTAGTCAAGTTCAACCCATCATTTCCTGATTGAATTAAACCCACCCGCATGACCCTTGACGAAAGCCAATAAAGCCGCACGACTACCCTAATCCAATCCCATCATATGCAGCAGATAAGCAGCATATAGCTACCGCATACTACACCTTGACGAAAGCCAACAAATGTAGCACGAATACTATATACAACTTATCTGAAATGACGGAGGGCTACGACAGGTTTTTCTGAAAACCTATTGCGTAATGAACTTGATATCGTTGTAGAATCGAATGAATTTTAAATGGAGTGTTTTTGAGGCTTTTCTAGTTTTGCTAAAGGGGTCACTCCCGGTGAAGGGATCGTCGGCCCTTTCCTCATCGAATAAGGTGCAGGATATATCATATATACCGCTGTGCAAAGCAAAAACTATAGAAGCAATCAAAAGACAAACCGAGGGTTGTAGCATCTGCCAGTTATTGCTAAAGGGGTTACTCCCGGTGAAGGGATTGTCGGCCCTTTCCTTATCGAATAAGGTGCAGGATGTTCTACAAGGAACACCGCGATGCAAAGCAAGAACTGCAGCTATCTGTTTTTAAGAAATTCGACTCCACAACATCTTTTAGGTTTATTTTCTTTCATTAATCTCATTAATGAAGTCCCATCATTTAAGTCCACCTAAACATCACAGATAAATATAACGTACGCTTATGCCATCCGCATTCGCCTCGATGTCCCGTCTGCACCGTTAGGTTAGGTAACTAACGCCAGAGCGAGGCAGGGCTAGCGCGGGTGTAAAACATAAGCAACGTGTATATAATATATCATATATACTATATATAATATCTATCTGAACATATCACATGATCACATCACAGATAACACAGCAGAAAATATCATATGAAATATTGGATATACTAGGACGTCCGTGTTTAAAATACGAGCTAGTATAAAACACAGATTCCATGGTTGCGATGAATAGCCAAACCCACACCCCTAGACCCCTACGAGAGCGGCAAGCAACCCTACCAATTCTAGAGTCAGGAGACTCGGACTTGACTCCTCGAGTTGGTCTCTCACTGGACTCTAGAACCCGGTTACTTGTGCTCTCCTCCTTGGGTCTAACCTAGTGCGAAAAAGTAAGTAATATACAAACGGTAACAGCTTCCGCAACCTGGAAGTGCCCCAATAAAAGAATATTACATACAAGTTTTTTACATGAATGAAAATGAAAAAACACTCATCTCACATAAAACCCCCCGGCTATTCAAACACGACGATCCAATATAACATATCCAGCAACACATAACATCACATGTCATCAACATAAGTAAGTATGCATACACCGATTGTCGTCGACGTATAGCAACGACAATCGGCAATACCACTACATACTATACTTACGGTCACAGAAAAGAAAGTGTAAAACTACAACAGTTGGAATCCGCAACCTCTTTAGACATCGCATGCCTCCTAATCAAATGAATTCCATAGACATAGCATGCCTAACAATTATAAACCCCGCATTTTAGTCTCATTATCGAAAACTCTTTTCAATATCAAGTCGGGTAATTCAACAAGATTCCCGACAGAATGATCGAATGCTCGTCGCAAACTTTAATAGGCGGCCGCACCCCCGACACCGTCGACGAAGTGCACCAAGGCGGAACACTACTGCCGCGAGCACCCGAACGGATGCTTTCGGAGACGGGGTTCTCCTACAGTCACTTGGTTGGGGCTAAGGGGTGTAGCTGTCTATTAAGTTTATCCGGCGAGCATCCGCGTACGTACGCTACGTGATTGCGACGGACTTTTGATCTCATCAAAATCCCGTGGCAACCGATCAAGTGAGACTAAAGTGCTATGTTTATAACATTCATATTAGTTATCTCATAACTACTTGTGAATTCCAAATATTGTATCACATTCCAGATAAACAGAAAATGTTAAACTTTCCGATCGAACAGTCAAACACCCAAGTTTTCCCGAAACAGCTCAACACATGAAATAAGTTTAAAAACATTCACTTCATGCCTCAGTACCAACGGTCCAGCCGTAGAAGGGTCAAGCCAACGCCTTAAATGTGGCACGCCGTACTGCCCCAAACCCTAAGGTTCAAAGGGCAGTTCAAGATGGTCACATAATCGAGTTAAGATTTCTTGTCTTCTAGAGAGACCATCGCGTTACTTGCACTACTTAGAACGTTCTTAAACCACTGAAAAATCCAACACTTGGAAATTTTCCGGCAGGGGAAAAAGTGGGTATTTATATCCGGTCGAACTTTTTAACAGTTTCTAAAATATCCGGAAAACATAAACGAAGTTAAATTATCCGATCGAATTAACGAGTCCCCAATAAAACCCTAGAAAACTCAACACATGAGTAGAATTAAAAAATTCCCATAAAAAATTGCCAAGAAAGGACCTAAGAATAAATATATGAAATTTCAGGGACTAAGTCCAAATTTTGGCCACGGAACCGCCGCCAAACCCTTGGTTTCGCCGCGGTTCCGCGGTCAAATTATCGACTTAGTAGACTGTTAGGTCCACGTTACCTCTCCCGGTACTTTCGGGGTTGCGGAAACGGTAAATCAAAATTTTTCTAAACTTTGTAACATGGACCGTGAAAGCCGGATCTTTGCTAAACTAAACTAGCATACTTGCAAAGAAGAATTAACTACTCGGCAAAGTGGTTATACCTCAACTTGAACTCCTTCACTTCTTGTTGTTGTTCTTCTTTGATGTTCTTCTCTTCTTGTTGTTCTTCTTATTGCTTGCTCAAAGGTTGATCCGGACTTCGGTCACCTCCGCGGCCTCCTTGAGTCGAAGACGATCCACCCGAGAGATGTGCGCCGAGCTCCACCTCAAGCCGAGGTAACTAGGGCAAGGAGATTGCTAATCTAGAAGCCCTAGGTTGTGTAGAGAGGATGTATGGATGTGTTTGTCAAGTAGAATCCTTTTTCTCTCAACACATGAGATCAAAGGAGAAATCAAGAGGAGGAAGAAGAAGGAGATTTTCTAGCAACCATGGAGCTTCTCATTTCAAGAGAGAGAATGAGAATGAGCAAATGAAAAGCTTAATCAAGAGCAAAACTAACCATGGTTGCAATAATGTACAAAACATTATCATTACAAATCCAATCAAGATAAAGGTGATGGCTACAATGACATGACCATTATCATAACTAAATAAAAAGAAAACCAAAGAATACTTTAGATCTTCTAAGAAGGTCCAAGTCAACTTTGGTCAAAAGGTCATCAAAGTCAAGATGGTCAAATGGTCAATGTAATTAGCCATAACAAAATTATCAATGAAAGGATTAGAAAATAATGTCCCTGGCTCATTATGGTTTTGACCAAACAAACTGTCGAAACCCTAATGAGCTTGCCACATAGCGGTTTTGGCCGAACCATCTGCCAAAACCCTAATGAGGAACCTCCTCCTTCATCGCTCCAGAAAACTGTGCATACACACCTGCATCCGTATTCCGTAGAATGCGGATGCGCAGAAGACAAAACACATCCATCCGTGCAATACTAGGATCTGGCTTAAACCAAAGCCCACTAGTACTGCCTGCCCGAACATCATACGCACACAAGTGTACGTAAGTGATCGCAGCCCTGCCGTAAAACCATACGGCCTCTACACGTTTCGCTCAGTGCAGGGAAACTCTCTGTGTGGGACTCTAAAGACTCGACACTACGCTGGCAGTGGGTTTAACCACAGACCGCAAGCGGCACTAGCTGTACGTAACGGTCCCCAGGTAGATGTCGATAAGAAGGCCGATGAGGTAAACCCATCCGAACTCCTACTGAGTCTGTATGTGACAATCTCCGTACAGTCCGGTCTGTTCGTCTGATACATCGCATGGCGGGCCTAGGGCGGCGGTAAACGTCAGATCCCTAATAGCGGTACAAGTCGTATCGGAGTGAAGCCCAGAACACCCTGAGATAACACTGGAACCTACCAGTATATCTCGCTTGCCCTGGCCAGGGACTACTCGTGTAATGGCTCTTCTAGACACAGCGCGATGTCAACCCCCAATACCGGGAGAGACGAATCCTGTCTAACCGTCACTGCCTCCAAGTGCTTCGGGACTGCTCCCAACTACTACCTGTTTGCACGACTCAGTAGAGCCGTGGTAGGGTAGTAATCAAAGAACAGTGGGAACACACTCGAGGCGAAGTGACAGTGTCAAGTCAGCGGACTAAGCTGTACTCATGTCACCTGGGAACTGATAACTGACGATAGGTATAATACCAACCATCAGTTCCCGACGAGTCCTGTCCAGTGTACTCGTAACCTAACGAGCACCCGCATACTATCTCAAGTACGACGTACCGACGGCTGTGGGACAGACCGTCTCCCCTGCTGGGATGAGAAGCGCATACGCTAGTCTACTCCGGAGTATCGATGCCCTATCTCGGTACTCCCATGACTAGGGACGTGTATAAGGATGTGCTTGTAGATTACCCAGCCCCCACGAGTGTGATCGCCATCACAACGCCGGTAATCAAGCAAAGATCCTAAGGGCTCTACTAATGCGTATAGGTGATATAATAAATAAACACATATGTACACATTAAAGCAGAGACAAACCAAGTAGCATACTACTATATTGAGCAAGATTGTCTTTACAACTGTGAATATCCCAAGCTTCCATCAAGTAATATACATACTAGTATGATACAGTAATGGCCTCTAGGGCATATACACCAACAATCTCCCACTTGCACTAAGGCCATGCACTGGCGTATCGAAGACCTATCATCTCGATCAGCCGCTCGAACTGAGTCTGGGGTAAAGCCTTTGTGAATGGGTCCACAGTGTTGTCCTTTGTGTCCACTCTCCGCACCTCGATCTCCTGTCGATCAATGATCTCCCTGATCAGGTGATACCGCCTTAAGATGTGCCTGGATTTCTGATGGGACCTTGGTTCCTTCGCTAAAGCTATAGCCCCATTGTTATCGCAATACACAGGTATTGGGTCAACAATGGACGGAACCACCTGCAGTTCACTAATGAACTTCTTTATCCAGACCGCCTCTTTTGCGGCATCGCTTGCAGCAATGTATTCAGCCTCCCTCGTCGAGTCTGCGACGGTATCCTGCTTGGAACTCCTCCAACATACCGCCCCTCCGTTGAGGGTAAACACAAAACCCGAGACGGACTTGCTGTCATCTTTGTCACTCTGGAAGCTTGAATCGGTAAAGGACTCGACCCGGAGGTCTCCATTACCGTAAACCAGGAACATCTCCTTAGTCCTTCTTAGGTACTTGAGAATGTTCTTCACTGCTGTCCAGTGGTCCTCCCCTGGGTCTGACTGATACCGGCTTACCGCGCTCAACGCGTAAGCTACATCTGGTCTTGTACATAGCATCGCATACATTATAGATCCTACCGCCGAAGCGTAGGGTATAGTGCTCATGCGAACCCTCTCCTCGTCAGTCTTAGGAGACATCTTCTTGGAGAGGGTAATTCCGTGCAATGCAGGTATGTTACCGCGCTTGGAACCCTCCATACTAAATCTCTTTAGTACGGTCTCTATGTACCTGGACTGTGAAAGTCCCAACAGTTTCTTGGATCTATCTCTATAGATCTTGATCCCCAGAATGTACGAGGCATCACCCAGGTCCTTCATGGAGAACCTTTGTGACAAAAACAGCTTGACCGACTGTAGCATAGGAATATCATTTCCTATCAAAAGAATGTCGTCCACGTACAAGACTAGGAATACGACAGTTCGTCCTACAATCTTCTTATATACACAGGGTTCATCTTCGTTCTTGATGAAATCAAATTCCTTGATTGCCTCATCAAAACAGATGTTCCAGCTCCGCGATGCCTGCTTTAATCCATAAATGGATTTAAGCAACTTGCACACCTTTCCGCTGCTCCCACTGTCTATGAAACCTTCTGGTTGATCCATGTAAACGCACTCTTCCAAACAACCGTTTAGGAAAGCCGTCTTAACATCCATCTGCCAGATTTCATAGTCATGGAAGGCAGCAATGGCAAGTAAGATCCGAATGGATTTGAGCATAGCCACCGGAGAAAAAGTCTCGTCATAGTCCAAACCAGGTCTTTGACGAAAACCTTTTGCAACGAGTCTAGCTTTATAGGTTTCCACCTGCCCATCTACACCAAGTTTCCTTTTGTAGATCCATTTGCATCCAACGGGTTTTACCCCAGGTGGAGCAATATCCAAGGTCCACACTTTATTGGAGTACATGGACTCCATTTCGGATTGCATTGCTTCCTGCCACTTATCAGAGTCCCTACTGATAATGGCCTGCTTGAAACTGGTAGGGTCATCTTCTTCCAAGATGCAATCCTCTCGATCCCCGTCTATGAGAAAACCGTAGTATCTCTCCGGCGGATGAGAAATCCTACCAGATCTGCGGAGTGGCTGAGGTTCGTTTGGGGTCACTGAACTTTCTGGTTCTGCTAAATCCTCAGTTTGATTTTGTGGATCAGATATTTCATCCAGTTCTACCGTGCTCCCACTTATTTCTTTTGCAAGAAATTGCCACTCTAAAAAGGTGGCGCGGCGAGCAATGAACACCTTCTGTTCCTCAGTGTGGTAGAACAGATATCCCAGAGAATTTCTAGGATATCCCACAAACTTACATAAAACTGACCGTGCCTCAAGCTTGTCTGGTTTTTGTACTTTTACATAGGCCGGACAACCCCATATCTTAATTCTTTCTAGATATGGTTTCTTACCACTCCATATTTCATATGGAGTCTTAGGCACGGATTTAGACGGAACCTGATTCAGCAAGTATGCCGCTGTCTCTAGCGCAAGTCCCCAGAATGAAAGAGGTAACTCAGCATCACTCATCATGGATCGAACCATATCCAATAGGGTACGATTCCTTCTCTCCGACACACCGTTGTGCTGTGGTGTATAAGGAGGAGTGAGCTGAGAGAGAATACCATTCTCTTTTAAGTAATCTCGGAATTCCGTGCTTAAGTACTCCCCTCCTCTATCAGACCGGAGGATCTTGATACTTTTTCCTGTCTGGTTCTCTACTTCGTTTCTGAATTCCTTGAATTTCTCAAAAGTTTCAGATTTTTGTTTCATCAGATACACATATCCGAACCTAGAGAGATCGTCAGTGAATGTGATGAAGTACGAGAACCCACCCCTTGCAAGTATAGACATCGGACCACACACATCACTGTGTATGAGTCCCAAGAGCTCTCTTGCTCTTTCTCCATGTCCGGTGAACGGAGATTTGGTCATCTTCCCTTTGAGACAAGACTGACAAGTTTCATAAGATGAAAACTCGAACGCATTCAAGAGTCCATCTTTATGCAACTTACTCAGTCTTTTCTCTCCGATATGGCCAAGTCTACAATGCCACAAGTAGGATTCATTCGTATCTGAATTCTTCCTCTTGCGTGTGTTTTGTATATTGAGAACTGTATTCTGATTTAGAACGTAGATACCATTAAACAGTGTACCCTCTGCAACCAGTACCTTATCAAGGTAAATGTTCATGATATTCTTTTCAAGAACAAACTTATATCTTTCTTTATCGAGTAAAGAAACTGATATGATGTTGCAAACCATGGAGGGTACATAGTAGCAATCGTTCAAAATCATAGTCTTACCATTTGGCAATACTAGGTGATATTCACCGACGGCTGCCGCATTAACTTGTGCTCCGTTCGCTACTCTGAGCGACATATCACCCGGTGCAACTTTCCTACTTTTTCTCAGTCCTTGCAATAAATTACAGATATGAGATCCTGATCCGGTATCAAGTACCCAGGAGGTAGGGCTGACCGTAAAACAGTTCTCAATTACAAGAACATTTGAAGTAGATGCAAAACCATGCTTCTTCTTCAACTGGGTATCCTGGAAATCCATACTTTCCTCTTTCCCATTCTCATACTCATGACTGTTGTCACAAGTTAGAGCTGAACCAACTTTCCCCAGTCCCGAATAAGAATTCGGTTCGGTCAAGCGATACATTTTATTATCTTGATTAGGGCGTGAAAAGGTTGCTGCCTGGAGAGAGAGAAAAGAAACACTCAGCGTATACTCTTGCAAGATTAGATTGGTTTATTAATTTATCTAACCAGGATGTCTCCCACTGTTTCCTCAAATTCTTCTTAAAACCTTTTAAAAGAAGAATTAGCCGGGTTTTAATTCACGTCACAATACTTGCTTAACCTTTCAGCCAGGCTAGTGTCGGTACTTCGAGGGAGGTTTTCCAACGCTTTCGCGAAGTTCCTTAATTAAAGAACCTCTTTTCCCTGGGGGCGTAACCCCGCTAACACCTTTCTAGACACCTACTAGGTTTATAGCATTGATCGTTAAGTGAAATAATCTCCCGAGAGTAAACCAACTCATCAGTGGGATCAGGATCCAACTGTCATTGTGTGATAACCTAGATGGAATCCACTCTAGTCACCACACTCCAGAAGGTATGCTAAATCTGCAAGTTTCAGTTCTTTTGAAACTCCCGATGTGGTTTTTGCCCCTAACGATTCATGACCTTGACAATGCCAACATATCATGAATTGTTAGTCAAGTTCGGCCCGTCATTATCTTGATTAACTTAGACCCACCCGCATAACTCTTGACAATGCCAACATAGCTATGCGACTGTCCTAAATAATCTGAAAAATAAGGCTGCAAACAAGCAATACTTAGCTACCGATCACTACGCCTTGACAATGCCAAAATACGTAGCTCGAATACTGAGTAGTACTTGTAGGAAATGACGGAGGGCTACGGCTGGGTTTTTGGCGAAAAACCCGTTAACGTAATGAACTTGATGTCGTTGAAGGAACGTGATAATCCTTTTTGAAAATATAGTGGCGAAAACTTTTTGCTAAAGAGGTCACTCCCTGTGAAGGGATCTCGGCTCTTTCCTCGTCGATTGAGGTGCAGGATATTCCAAATTGAATACCTCGATGCAAAGCAAGAATAATCAACTATAGTGAAGTTATTACCCTGACGCAAACTTTTGTCCAAGGGGTCACTCCCGGTGAAGGGATCTCGGCCCTTGCCTCGTCGACTGAGGTGCTGGATACTCATAACCGAATACCGCGATGCAAAACAAAAATGAACGTCCTTGTAATAACAGCTTTTTGAAAAATTGTTCCAACAACATCTTTTAGGTTTATTTTCTTGCATTAGTTCTTTTAATGTGTCCCATCATTTAAATCCTACCATTGCAGAAAACAACCAAAATATGGCGTACGCTTATGCCATTCGCATTCGCCACGGGGTCCCGTCATCACCCGTTAGGTTACTTAACTAACGACAGAGCGGGGGCTGGGCTAGCGCGGCTGTAAAACATAAGCAACGCCTAAATAGAAAGCAATGATAGACATTACAGATCACAGATGAATACATTGGATATACTAGCAATCCGCAATCCTTTCGAGCCTGCAACGAAAAGCGGATTACACGGTCGCGGTGAATAGCCAAATACCCCACCCAAGACCCTTACGGGTGCGGCAAACTGCCCGCCAAGTACCCGGCAGTTTGTGCACCCCCTCCATGGGTCTATCCTAGGAGCAAAAACAGTAAAAAGAATTATACAATGACGGCTACAACCCCGACCCGGTTGTGCGGCCAAACAAATAATATTATTACATCAATTTACATTTACAATGAATGAAAGAAAAACAAAAGCTCATCTCACATCCACCCCGGCTATTCACCCACGACAGTCCAACACATTCATATACACATTCAAATATCAAACACAGATCATGTATAACCCCGACTAATCGACTTATAGCGATTAGCCGACGTTCAATACATGCAAACATCACAGATATAACCATCATAGTCAAAGTGCAGTGAAGTTCGGAAAAAATACGGAATTATAGGACCCCAAAAGAAAATTTCTTTTCTGGAAAATCTGGGCACATATAATATATTTTAAAAATCCCAAAACCAATACAGACACACACTGCACAAAAAACGATGCAGAGAAGACGACAAACGGCGGCGGTTCCGCGGCACATGCCTACCTCGTGCCGCGGAACCGTGGCGGTTTGAAAGGAACAGTGGATCGTTTTTCATGGGTGTTCAAATAAAACCCTGAGCCGAATTTTCAAGTATAACAAATCTTGTTTTGACCAGAATAATTTTTAACAGAAACTTGGATTTTGAAAAAGTTTGGTTTTTGGATTTTTCCGGTTCCGAACTTCGTTACACTTCACTACCAAGCTAGTTTAAGTTTAGTTAGGCTCTGATACCACTGTTAGGTCCACTTTACCTCTCCCGGTACTTTCGGGGTTGCGGAAACGGTAAATCAAAATTTTTCTAAACTTTGTAACATGGACCGTGAAAGCCGGATCTTTGCTAAACTAAACTAGCATACTTGCAAAGAAGAATTAACTACTCGGCAAAGTGGTTATACCTCAACTTGAACTCCTTCACTTCTTGTTGTTGTTCTTCTTTGATGTTCTTCTCTTCTTGTTGTTCTTCTCATTGCTTGCTCAAAGGTTGATCCGGACTTCGGTCACCTCCGCGGCCTCCTTGAGTCGAAGACGATCCACCCGAGAGATGTGCGCCGAGCTCCACCTCAAGCCGAGGTAACTAGGGCAAGGAGATTGCTAATCTAGAAGCCCTAGGTTGTGTAGAGAGGATGTATGGATGTGTTTGTCAAGTAGAATCCTTTTTCTCTCAACACATGAGATCAAAGGAGAAATCAAGAGGAGGAAGAAGAAGGAGATTTTCTAGCAACCATGGAGCTTCTCATTTCAAGAGAGAAAATGAGAATGAGCAAATGAAAAGCTTAACCAAGAGCAAAACTAACCATGGTTGCAATAATGCACAAAACATTATCATTACAAATCCAATCAAGATAAAGGTGATGGCTACAATGACATGACCATTATCATAACTAAATAAAAAGAAAACCAAAGAATACTTTAGATCTTCTAAGAAGGTCCAAGTCAACTTTGGTCAAAAGGTCAACAAAGTCAAGATGGTCAAATGGTCAATGTAATTAGACATAACAAAATTATCAATGAAAGGATTAGTAAATAATGTCCCCGGCTCATTATGGTTTTGACCAAACAAACTGTCGAAACCCTAATGAGCTTGCCACATAGCGGTTTTGGCCGAACCATCTGCCAAAACCCTAATGAGGCACCTCCTCCTTCATCGCTCCAGAAAACTGTGCATACACATCTGCATCCGTATTCCGTAGAATGCGGATGCGCAGAAGACAAAACACATCCATCCGTGCAATACTAGGATCTGGCTTAAACCAAAGCCCACTAGTACTGCCTGCCCGAACATCATACGCACACAAGTGTACGTAAATGATCGCAGCCCTGCCGTAAAACCATACGGCCTCTACACGTTTCGCTCAGTGCAGGGAAACTCTCTGTGTGGGACTCTAAAGACTCGACACTACGCTGGCAGTGGGTTTAACCACAAACCGCAAGCGGCACTAGCTGTACGTAACGGTCCCCAGGTAGATGTCGATAAGAAGGCCGATGAGGTAAACCCATCCGAACTCCTACTGAGTCTGTATGTGACAATCTCCGTACAGTCCGGTCTGTTCGTCTGATACATCGCATGGCGGGCCTAGGGGGGCGGTAAACGTCAGACCCCTAATAGCGGTACAAGTCGTGTCGGAGTGAAGCCCAGAACACCCTGAGATAACACTGGAACCTACCAGTATATCTCGCTTGCCCTGGCCAGGGACTACTCGTGTAATGGCTCTCCTAGACACAGCGCGATGTCAACCCCCAATACCGGGAGAGACGAATCCTGTCTAACCGTCACTGCCTCCAAGTGCTTCGGGACTGCTCCCAACTACTACCTGTTTGCACGACTCAGTAGAGCCGTGGTAGGGTAGTAATCAAAGAACAGTGGGAACACACTCGAGGCGAAGTGACAGTGTCAAGTCAGCGGACTAAGCTGTACTCATGTCACCTGGGAACTGATAACTGACGATAGGTATAATACCAACCATCAGTTCCCGACGAGTCCTGTCCAGTGTACTCGTAACCTAACGAGCACCCGCATACTATCTCAAGTACGACGTACCGACGGCTGTGGGACAGACCGTCTCCCCTGCTGGGATGAGAAGCGCATACGCTAGTCTACTCCGGAGTATCGATGCCCTATCTCGGTACTCCCACGACTAGGGACGTGTATAAGGATGTGCTTGTAGATTACCCAGCCCCCACGAGTGAGATCGCCATCACAACGCCGGTAATCAAGCAAAGATCCTAAGGGCTCTACTAATGCGTATAGGTGATATAATAAATAAACACACATGTACACATTAAAGCAGAGACAAACCAAGTAGCATACTACTATATTGAGCAAGATTGTCTTTACAACTGTGAATATCCCAAGCTTCCATCAAGTAATATACATACTAGTATGATACAGTAATGGCCTCTAGGGCATATACACCAACAGAGACCGTACTTCACAGTAATTCTTAGTTTTTCCTGCATGTTTTTCTGAGAATTTTTAATTCACAAAAATCCACTGTTTTAAAAAATGTACAGAGAAGGGTTTTGTCGGGGTTTACGGGTTCGATCGGACTTCTAACTTCGTCTACACTTCGCCTAAAGCTCTAACTAGGGTCTGATACCACTGTAGGGTTCCTAAGCATACTCAAGAGGTTCCACAAGGCATCAACCATGCCAAATTCAAATTTTCCGGGTGCCGAGAAACCCTAATGCGATCGTTAACTAGAGAATAGGCGAAACTACAAGCTAGTAAACAATTTTACTGCAAAGTGAAAGTGACTACAACCTTTGTAGATCCGGTCCTCCACTTCCTTAGCTCCGTGATGACGTCTCTCCGCTGCGATCAACCCGATCCCGGACTCTAGCGTTGGTTTCGTCGGAGAAATGAGCGGGCTAGGTCGTTGACTTCGATGCCGAAGATGATCTACGTCGAGGCAACTCTAACTCAAGCTCCATCTTCACTAGCTCATGAAACTTGTGAAGAAAACACCCTATACTACATGGCAAGTGGTAGAGGATGAAGAAATAGGAAGTGGGTTCACTTTGGATTTGGATTTCTCACTTGATTTCATCACTTGACATTTTTCTAGAAAACTTTTCTTTTCTACACTTGAAGAAGAAGATGAAGAAGAAGAAAAAGAATAAATTATTTTCAAAAAGAAAATGAAGTGATATCTATCATCTTGCAACCATGGGTTAGATAAACACATGTAGAGAATAAACTAGGGTTAAGTAAATGGTTAGGGTTAAGGAAAGAAACAAAATGGTCAAAGTCTTTCAAAGCTTCAAGAAGCTTCAAGTAAAAACAAAAGAATCACCATTTTATTTCTTGCCCCAAAAATAAATGAAAAGAATAAATAAATAAGTAAATCAAATAAATCAAACCCTAACCATTAACTTAATCATAGTTTAAAGCAAACACATACCCAAGTTTGCATGTATCATCAAACATGATACAAACTAGTGCACAAAACTATATCATATATACAATGTGCACATCAAGTGAGAAAATCCATCATAAGTGAACAAATACTAGTTAATGTAAAGTGATATATCAAATATATAATTATACATTAAATCATTAAATCAACACTTGATTTAACGATCCGGTCATATCACATATGACCGACTAGTATCCAATGTATCGACTTATCGAATCAATCCTCGATCCGATAACTAGGTTATATCGCATACAACCAATCGATACATTCATCGCGAGAATAGAATACGGTATCACATACACGGATTATTCTCGGTCCCGCACATATCTCATATGCGTTCCCATTTCGTTTCGCTTGAGCTAGGAAACCTCTGTGTAGGACTCTAAAGACTCGTCAATACGCCGGCAGCAGGTGATGATCATTTCAAACACCTACAAGCCGCAAGCGGTCTGCTAAACGTAACGGCCACCCGGGTATTGAGCGATCAGAAGATCAACGAGCAAGCCCGCTCACACTCCTGTGAATCCAACCAGTAACACTTATCGTACAGTCCGGTCTGATCGTCTGATATGTCGCATATCTCGTCTAGGGGTGGTAAACGTCAGACCCCAGTAGCTCGATAAGTCGAGTCGATATGAGGTCTATAACAGTTCGAGAAACTACTGGTAACACTTACCAGAAAATCTCAGCAACTCTGGCTAGGGATTTCCGGTTATAGCCAATCGAACACAGCGCAACATCAACTCCCTATACCGGGAGAGACGAATCCCCTCCTATCGCTCATTGCCTCCATGTGATTCGGGACTGTACCCAAAAACCACCGTTTTGCACCCCCTCTTGGACGTGGTAAGGTGGAAATCAAAGCACCGTAGGAATCACACAAGACTCTATGACGATCTCGGGTCTACAGACTAACCTGTACCAGTGTCACCAGAGAACTGCCATCTGACGTGAGGTATAATACCATCTGGGAGTTCTCGGCGAGTCCGTCCAGTGTACCCAGTCTCCACTGAGCACCCGTATATCATCTTTGATGTCAAACACCAATGGATATGGGATCATCCATCGCCCATCTTTTGTTAGTTATATGTATGCCCTAGAGGCCATTACTGTACATAGGATGTATATTGTAGTGGATGCTGGGACATATATAGGGAGGACTTTCTTGCTCGACATGATAGTATGCTATCTGGTTGATCTTTACCTTAACGTGTACACTGATTGTCTCTCTATTACATGTTGGTAAAGCCCTTAGGATGTGTACTTGACTACCTGGACTATGATGCGGATCATACTAGTGGGGACATGGTAGTCCATAAGTACATCCTTCAAAGTCCCTAGTCGTGGGTGTATCGAGATGGGGCATCCATATACCAGAGTAGACTAGCGTGTACCTTCTCGACCCATGTAGATGGGCGATGGATGATCCCATATCCATCGGTGTTTGACATCAGAGATGATATACGGGTGCTCAGTAGAGACTGGGTACACTGGACGGACTCGCCGAGAACTCCCAGATGGTATTATATCTCACGTCTGATGGCAGTTCTCTGGTGACACTGGTACAGAGTAGTCTGTTGACCCGAGATCGTCATAGAGTCTTGTGTGGTTCCCACTGTGCTTTGATTTCCATCTTACCACGTCCAAGAGGGCGTGCAAAATGGTGGTTTTTGGGTACAGTCCCGAGTCACATGGAGGCAATGAGCGATAGGAGGGGATTCGTCTCTCCCGGTATAGGGAGTTGATGTTGCGCTGTGTTCGATTGGCTATAACAGGAAATCCCTGGCCAGGGTTGCTGAGATTTACTGGTAAGTGTTACCAGTAGTTTCTCGAATTGTTATAGACCTCATATCGACACGACTTATTGAGCTATTGGGGTCTGACGTTTACCACCCCTAGGCGAGATATGCGACATATCAGACGATCAGACCGGACTGTACGGTAGTGTTACTGGTCGGATTCACTGGAGTGTGAGCGGGCTTGCTCGTCGATCTTCATATCGCTCAATACCCGGGTGGCCGTTACGTTTAGCAGACCGCTTGCGGCTTGTGGGTGTTTGATATGATCATCATCTGCTGCCGGCGTATTGACGAGTCTTTAGAGTCCTACACAGAGGTTTCCTGGCTCAAGCGAAACGAAATAGGAGCGCATATGTGATATGTGCGGGACCGAGAATAATGCGTGTATGTGATACCGTATTCCATTCTCGCGATGAATGTATCGAATGGTTATATGCGATATAACCTAGTTATCGAATCAAAGGTTGATTCGATAAGCCGATACATTGAATACTAGTCGGTTATATGCGATATGACCGGATCGTTAAATCAAGTGTTGATTTAATGATTTATTGTATAATTATATATATTTGATATATTACTTTGCACTAACTAGTATCGGTTCACTTAAGATGGATTTTCTCACTCGGATGTGTGCATTGCATATGCGATATGATTTTGTGCACTTTATTGTATCATGTTTGATGATACATGTTTAACTTTAGTTAAGTGTAATGTATTAAGCCATGGTTAAACTAATGATTAGGGTTTTCTATTCTTACTTATTTATTTATTTATTTTGAATTGATGAGAAAAGAATGGTTGCAAGTTTTGGAGTTTAGTTGAAGCTTCATGAAGCTTTGATAAAGTCAACCATTCTTATCTCATCTTTAACCCTAACCATTCCCACTAACCATGATTCATTCTCTACACTTGACTCTAGTTAACATTATGATAAGTTTTGATTTTTCTATTGTTTTTTAATTAACTTATCATATATTTCTTTCTTCTTCTTCTTCATGAGCAAGGAAGAAAAAGCTTTCTTCATCAATGGTGTATTGATGATATGAGTGAGAAATCCATTTCTAAAGTCTACCCACTTCCTATTTCTTCATCCTCTACCTCTTTCCAAGTAGTAGAGTGTGTTTCCTTCACAAGTTTTCATGACTTGGTGAAGGTGGAGCTTGATCTTTCGATGCCTCAACGTAGATCATCTTCGGCATGGACATCGACGACCTAGCTTGCCCATTCTCCGACGAAGCCAACGCTTGAGCCCGGATTTGATTTGGACAGCGGAGAGCACTTCGTTGCGGAGCTATGGAGGTGGACAAACGGATCTACAAAGGTTGTAATTCCGTATTCCCTTAGTTAATTGTTAACTAGTTAGTATTTCGCCTAGACATCTAGCAAACGATCCGTACATTAGGGTTTCCCGGCACTAGAATTTTTGAAATTGGCATGATCGATGCCTTGTGAGACCTCACTAGAGTGCCTAGGAACCCTTCAGTGGTATCAGAGACTAGCTAGAGCCTTAGGCGAAGTCCAGACGGAATTTGAAGTCCGAACGAACCCGAAACCCCGAATCGAACTTGCTCTCTGTCCAGATTTTAAAATTGTGGATTTTTCAAGATTAAAAATATCCAGAAAATCAAGCAGGGTTTTCTAAGAATTACTGTAAATTTCGTGGGCCTAAATCAACTTTCCCACCGCGTTTCCGCGGCACGAGCATGGCTCGTGCGGCGGAAGAGCGGCCGGTTTTGTCGTTTTGTGCATTCTGTTTTCACAGTAATTCTCAGATTTCTGTGCTGATTTTCCTGGCATATTTTTATATTTATTATACAGATGAGTTTTCTGCAGTTGTTTTGGGGATTCGTACGTTCGATCGGATTATCAAATTTTGTCTGTGGGGCTTTCCGGATAAATTTTAGAATATGTTAAAAAGTTCGACCGGATATAAATACCCAATTTTTCCCCTGTCGGGAAATTTCCAAGTGTTGGATTTTTCCGTAGTTTAACGACGTTCTAAGTAGTGCAAGTAACTCGATGGACCCTCTAAAAGACAACAAACCTTAACTCGATTATGTGACCGTCTTGAACTGCCCTTTGAACCTTCGGGTTTGGGGCAGTACGGCGTGCCACATGTGAGGCGTTGGCTTGACCCTTCTACGGCTGGACCGTTGGTACTGAGGCACGAACTGAATGTTGTTAGACTTATTTCATGTGTTGATCTGTATCGGGAAAACTTGGGTGTTCGATTGTTCGATCGAAAAGTTTAACATTTTCTGTTTATCTGGAATGTGATACAATAATTGGAATTCATAAGAAGTTATGTGATAACGGAATGAATATTATAAACATAGCAGTTTAGTCTCACTTGATCGGTTGCCACGGAATTTTGATGTGATCAAAAGTCCGTCGCAATCACGTAGCGTACGCGGATACTCGCCGGGTAAACTTAATAGACAGCCTCACTCCATAGCCCCGACCAAGTGACTGTAGGAGAACCCCGTCGCCGAAAGGATCCGTCCGGATGCTCGCGGTAGCGGTGTTCCGCCTTGGTGCACTTCGTCGACGGTATCGGGGGTGCGGCCGCCTACTAAAGTTTGCGACGAGCATTCGATCGGGATGTCGGGAATCCTGTTGAATTCCCCGACTTAATATTGAAAAGAGTTTTCGATAATGAGACTAAAATGCGGGGTTTATAATTGTTAGGCATGCGATGTCTAAGTAATTCATTTGGTCAGGCATGCGATGTCTGAGGAGGTTGCGGATTCCAACTGTTGTAGTTTTACACTTTCTTTTCTGTGACCGTAAGTGTAATATGTGATATCGCCGGTTTCGTTGCTATATGTCAACGACAATTGGGATGCGCATATTTACTTACGTTGATGACATGTGATGTTATGTGTTGCTGGATATGTTATATTGGATCGTCGTGTTCGAATAGCCGGGGGTTTTTATGTGAGATGAGTGTTTTTCATTTTCATTCATGTAAAAACTTGTATGTAATATTCTTTTATTTGGGGCACTTCCAGGTAGCGGAAGTTGTCACCCTTTGTATATTATTTACTTTTCCGCACTAGGATAGACCCAAGGAGGAGGGCACAAGTAACCGGGTTCTGGAGTCCAGTGGGAGACCAACTCGAGGAGTCGAGTCCGGGTCTCCTAACTCCAGAATTGGCAGGGTTGCTTGCCGCTCTCGTAGGGGTCTAGGGGTGTGGGTTTAGCTATTCATCACGACCGTGGAATCCGTGTTTTATACTGGCTCGTATTGAAAACACGGACGTCCTAGTATATCCAATATTTTATATGTTTCTTCTGCTGCGATATCTGTGATGTGATCATGTGATGTTCTATGATAGATACAGTATATAGTATATATGATATATTATATAGGCGTTACTTATGTTTTACACCCGCGCTAGCCCTGCCCCGCTCTGTCGTTAGTTACCTAACCTAACGGTGCACGAGGGGACATTGAGGCGAATGCGGATGGCATAAGTGTACGTCGTATTTATCTGTGATGATTAGGTAATTAAATGATGGGACTTCATTAATGAGATTAATGAAATAAAAGAAACCTAAGATGTTGTAGAATCGAATTTCAAAATAAAACAGGTAGCTACAGTTCTTGCTTTGCACAGCGGTATATATGATATATCCTGCACCTTATTCGATAAGGAAAGGACCGAGATCCCTTCACCGGGAGTGACTCCTTTAGCAATAACTGGCAGATGCTACATACTCGGTTTGGTTTTTGATTGCTTTTAAGAGTTTTTGCTTTGCACAGTGATATATATGATATATCCCGCACCTCATTCGACGAGGAAAGGACCGACGATCCCTTCACCGGGAGTGACTCCTTTAGCAAAACTGGAAAAGCCTAAAAAACACTCCATTTTAAAATTCATTCGATCCTACAACGATATCAAGTTCATTACGCAATAGGTTTTCAGAAAAACCTGTCGTAGCCCTCCGTCATTTCAGATAAGTCCTATTTAGTATTCGTGCTACATTTGTTGGCCTGCGTCAAGGCATAGTGTGCGGTAGCTAACTAGTATTTATCTGCTTATGCATATGATGCAGATTGGATTAGGGTAGTCGTGCGACTTTGTTGGCCTGCGTCAAGGGTCGTGCGGGTGGGTTTAATTCAATCAAGAAATGACGGGTTGAACTTGACTAGCGGACTATGGTTTGTTGGCCTGCGTCAAGGTCATAGGACGCTAGGGGCAAAATATTATCGGGAATTTCAAGTGTTGAAATTTGCAATGAGATTGCATACCTTCTATGAGATAGTTGGATCCCGATACCCGCTGCGAGTAAGAGTTACTCCTGGGAGAGTTTTATACATTACAATTAGCCGATCAAGTAGGTGTCTAGAAAGGTGTCAACGGGGTTACGCCTCTGGGAAAACGAGGTTTACATTAATTAGGTTCGTGCGAAAGCACGGGGGACCTCCCTCAAAGTACCGACACTGGCCTGGCTGAAAGATTGGCGAACTTGTAGTGTGTAATTAATCCCGGCTAGTCTTTCCTTTTAGGGTTTGAAGGAAGATTTGATAAAAAGCAGTGGGAGCCATCCTGATTAGATAAAATAATAACCAATCTATTCTTGAAAGAGCGCACGCTGAGTGTTTTCTTCTCTCTCTCTCCTGGTAGCGACCATATCACGCCTTAATCAAGATAATAATACGGATTATTGACCGAACCCGCTTGTTATACTGAGCTGGGGAACGTTGGTCCCGCTCCAACTTATAATTGTTATAAGACAGAGCAGGAAATTGGGGAATACCAGATTTCCCGTGCCGCCCAAACGAAGAGAGTGCATGCTGATGCATCATCTTCGGGTGTGTTCATTATACAGAACTGTTTCTCAGTATCCTCCGCATCCTTGGTATATGATACCGGATCAGGATCCCAGATATGTAATCTGTTACATAGGGCTATAAAAAGGTAGAAAAACTGAGAACGGGTGATAAGTTTCATGAAGCAGAAAACGGGGCAAGTGTTGCAGCCAAGTCTGTTGGTCACTGTCACCCTGTATTGTAATACACTGATTCTGAACGTATGTTGTTAGATACCGAACCTGATATACAAAATCATATCTGTCTCTTTATTAGTAAAGAAACGATAAAATTTCGTATTGTTGGATAATGTTTTGAACATTTCCTATATCAAAAGTTGATCGGTTCAGGCACGTTATCTAAAAGCATTAATGTTCTAAATCAAACTACAGTTCTTAGTATATGGAACACACACAAGAAGAAGAGTTCAGAAATGGACGGATCCTTCTTGAGGTATTGTAGACTAGGTCATATCAATGCGACCCGACTAGCTGGAGTTACATAAAGATGCATATTTAAATTGGTTTGAATTTACGTCTTGTGAAACTCGCCAGTCATGTCACAAAGATAAGATGACCATAGCTATGTTTATTGGAAACATAGAAAGAGTTAGTGAACTCTTGGGATGATACATGTTGATGTATGTAGGTCCCCTGTCTACACATACCAAGACCGGTTCTTTATACTTCATTACGTTCTCTGATGATCTCTTTAGATTCAGACCTATGTTCTGTTGAAACACAAGTCCGAACCTTTTGAGATATTCACAGAATATAAGTTAGAAGTAGAGAACCATAATACGGGTATAAGTATTATGTCCTTTGATGTGATCAAGGAGGAGAATACTTGTGCATGAAATTCCTGGACTATTCTAAAGGAGAATGAGATTCTCTCTCAGCATTACTCCTCCATATACACCATAGCACGATGGTATATCGGGGCGGAGCAGATACACCCTGTTTGATATGGTGTGCTCTATGATGAGTACTACTGAGTTACCTTTTTCCTATTGGGTGTTATGCACTTGTGAAGTTGCATACCTATTGAATAGGGTTTGAATCAAATCAGTGCCTACCACTTCATATGAGATATGGAAAGGGAAGAGCCCATATCTTAAGTTAGTTAAGAATTGGGGTTGACCGGCCTATGTCTAAAAGCACAATCCGGACAAGCTCGAGGCAAAGTTAGTTATGTAGAACTGGAAGTGTTCCAACTATACAAACTACAGCAGATGATTTGGTACAACCAGAGGTTTCAGTAGAAACCAACGAACCTCAGCCTCTCCGCCGATCTAGTAGGGTTCCTCACCCACCTGAGAGATACTTTGGTTTCTCTATGACAGTGGGAGCGAAGATTGCATCATGAGATGATGACCCAACTAGCTTCGAGCTGGCCATCAGGAGTAAGACTCTGTAAGAATGGCTGGATGCTTAGTGATCTGAGATGGAATCCTTATACACCAACAAAGTATGGACTTTAGTTGCTATATCTGAAGGGTTAAATCCCCATCAGGAGCAAGTATATCTTGAGAAGATTACTTGGTGTACATGGAAAAGTTGAGACTTTCAAAACTAGACTTGTTAAAGGTTTTCGTCATCAACCAGGCGTGGATAATGATGAAACCTTTTCCAGTATCTATGCTTAAGTCCATCCAGATCCTACTTGCCACGGCTACATACCAAGACTACGATATCTGGTGGTTGGGTATCATGACTGCTTTTCTAAATGATGTTTTAGAAGAGTGCGTCTATAAGTACACAGCCAGAGGGCCTCGTAGACAGTGGGAGCAGCGGAAACGTGTGCAAGATGCTTTATAGGATAAAGCAGGCATCGCGGAGATGGAACATTTGTTTTGATGAAGTAGTCAAAGAAGTTGACATCATCAAAATGGTAGATGAACCTTGTATAAACAAAAAGGTAGTAGGGAGTATGGTGGTGATCCTCGTAGAGTACGTGGATGACATACTCTTGATAAGAAAGGAGTTTCTTATGCTACGCTCGATCAATCTCCATTTATCACAATGATTCTCCATATAGGATCAAAGTGATACCTGCTAAATCCTGGATTTTGGATCTATGAGATAGATCTAAGTGGATGTTAGGGTTCTCACTAGTTGTAGTGAGATGGTATCAATCGATCCTGGGGAGAATCACTGGAAGTGTTCCAGGGCGATAAAGACGGCTGAATGTCAGTCGCAGGCATTGTCTTTACCCTCTGTAAAGGGACGGTATGTTGGAAAAGTTCCAAGCTAGATACCGTGGCAAACTAGACGATAAAGGCAGGATACATCGCTACTTAAGATGCTACCAAAGAGGCTGTTTGGATATATAATGGTTCATGAGATGAACTATGTTCCTACCATTGTGAGACAATGGAGTTGTGGCTTATGCCAAGGAACGTCCGTCCCATCAGTGATCCAGACATATTCTAAGGCAGTATCACCTGATCATGGAGATGGTTGATCTCCAGGTTGATCGAGGCAAGGAGAGCAGACTTAGAGGATAACGCAGCGGATCCACTCACGAAGGCCTATTCCCAGAGAGAGACTTTTATGGGATGGTTGAGTATGAGATACTGCAACCACTGCTACAGATGGCCCTAGTGCAAGTGGGAGATTGTTAGTTATATGTATGCCCTAGAGGCCATTACTGTACATAGGATGTATATTGTAGTGGATGCTGGGACATATATAGGGAGGACTTTCTTGCTCGACATGATAGTATGCTATCTGGTTGATCTTTACCTTAACGTGTACACTGATTGTCTCTCTATTACATGTTGGTAAAGCCCTTAGGATGTGTACTTGACTACCTGGACTATGATGCGGATCATACTAGTGGGGACATGGTAGTCCATAAGTACATCCTTCAAAGTCCCTAGTCGTGGGTGTATCGAGATGGGGCATCGATATACCAGAGTAGACTAGCGTGTACCTTCTCGACCCATGTAGATGGGCGATGGATGATCCCATATCCATCGGTGTTTGACATCAGAGATGATATACGGGTGCTCAGTAGAGACTGGGTACACTGGACGGACTCGCCGAGAACTCCCAGATGGTATTATACCTCATGTCAGATGGCAGTTCTCTGGTGACACTGGTACAGAGTAGTCTGTTGACCCGAGATCGTCATAGAGTCTTGTGTGGTTCCCACTGTGCTTTGATTTCCATCTTACCACGTCCAAGAGGGCGTGCAAAACGGTGGTTTTTGGGTACAGTCCCGAGTCACATGGAGGCAATGAGCGATAGGAGGGGATTCGTCTCTCCCGGTATAGGGAGTTGATGTTGCGCTGTGTTCGATTGGCTATAACAGGAAATCCCTGGCCAGGGTTGCTGAGATTTACTGGTAAGTGTTACCAGTAGTTTCTCGAATTGTTATAGACCTCATATCGACACGACTTATTGAGCTATTGGGGTCTGACGTTTACCACCCCTAGGCGAGATATGCGACATATCAGACGATCAGACCGGACTGTACGGTAGTGTTACTGGTCGGATTCACTGGAGTGTGAGCGGGCTTGCTCGTCGATCTTCATATCGCTCAATACCCGGGTGGCCGTTACGTTTAGCAGACCGCTTGCGGCTTGTGGGTGTTTGATATGATCATCATCTGCTGCCGGCGTATTGACGAGTCTTTAGAGTCCTACACAGAGGTTTCCTGGCTCAAGCGAAACGAAATAGGAGCGCATATGTGATATGTGCGGGACCGAGAATAATGCGTGTATGTGATACCGTATTCCATTCTCGCGATGAATGTATCGAATGGTTATATGCGATATAACCTAGTTATCGAATCAAAGGTTGATTCGATAAGCCGATACATTGAATACTAGTCGGTTATATGCGATATGACCGGATCGTTAAATCAAGTGTTGATTTAATGATTTATTGTATAATTATATATATTTGATATATTACTTTGCACTAACTAGTATCGGTTCACTTAAGATGGATTTTCTCACTCGGATGTGTGCATTGCATATGCGATATGATTTTGTGCACTTTATTGTATCATGTTTGATGATACATGTTTAACTTTAGTTAAGTGTAATGTATTAAGCCATGGTTAAACTAATGATTAGGGTTTTCTATTCTTACTTATTTATTTATTTATTTTGAATTGATGAGAAAAGAATGGTTGCAAGTTTTGGAGTTTAGTTGAAGCTTCATGAAGCTTTGATAAAGTCAACCATTCTTATCTCATCTTTAACCCTAACCATTCCCACTAACCATGATTCATTCTATACACTTGACTCTAGTTAACATTATGATAAGTTTTGATTTTTCTATTGTTTTTTAATTAACTTATCATATATTTCTTTCTTCTTCTTCTTCATGAGCAAGGAAGAAAAAGCTTTCTTCATCAATGGTGGATTGATGATATGAGTGAGAAATCCATTTCTAAAGTCTACCCACTTCCTATTTCTTCATCCTCTACCTCTTGCCAAGTAGTAGAGTGTGTTTCCTTCACAAGTTTTCATGACTTGGTGAAGGTGGAGCTTGATCTTTCGATGCCTCGACGTAGATCATCTTCGGCATGGACATCGACGACCTAGCTTGCCCATTCTCCGACGAAGCCAACGCTTGAGCCTGGATTTGATTTGGACAGCGGAGAGCACTTCGTTGCGGAGCTATGGAGGTGGACAAACGGATCTACAAAGGTTGTAATTCCGTATTCCCTTAGTTAATTGTTAACTAGTTGGTATTTCGCCTAGACATCTAGCAAACGATCCGTACATTAGGGTTTCCCGGCACTAGAATTTTTGAAATTGGCATGATCGATGCCTTGTGAGACCTCACTAGAGTGCCTAGGAACCCTTCATCTTTATGGGTCGAGAAGGTTTACGCTAGTCTACTCTGGTATATCGATGCCCCGTCTCGATATACCCACGACTAGAGACCTTGAAGGATGTACTTATGGACTACCATGTCCCCACTAGTATGATCCGCATCATAGTCCAGGTAGTCAAGTACACATCCTAAGGGCTTTACCAACATGTAACAGAGAGACAATCAGTGTACACGTTAAGGTAAAGAGCAACCAGATAGTATACTATCATGTCGAGCAAGAAAGTCCTCCCTATATATGTCCAAGCATCCACTACAATATACATCCTATGTATAGTAATGGCCTCTAGGGCATACATATAACTAACACCAGGTGATATTTCCGTCGAAAGAGAAAGCGTTAGGGATATTACATGTCGCTTTTTACTTGAGGTTAGGCCCAATTTGGGAGCCCCGATGAGTCATGACCACTTCGCGCTGGAGTGGGATGATCTCCGATAGTCTTTCAGGTCTCATTTGAGTTGCCGTGAAGACCCTAAAGCTTGGGATCTTCCTTTGCTTCGTTTGTTGACATCATGTCTGCAATATTGCGACGAATGTCGAGGTTGTCTCTGGGTTGTCTGTGAACCGTCGAGATTTGGAACTGTAACATTTTGAAATATTTTAGATAATTAATAATATTATTTAATTAAATAGATAATGTTATTTAATTTTTATTGTAGTAAAGAGATGTTTTAATGTTAAAGAAGAATTTAACTAGTAAAGAAAATAGTGTTTATATAATAACATATGTAATGAGGGGTTGATGTGAAAAAGGTTAGTTTCCTTATGCAAAATAGAGTTGTATAAGGGTGTTTATGCAAATAAGGCTAGAAAATAGTTAAGCCTAAGTTATACCTCCTAGACAACATACCCTAGGTTAACCTATTGGCCACACCTCCTTCTTGCATGAAACCCCATCATCTTAAATGGTGACACCACCTACTACCTTATCTCTATTATCCCTTAATATGGTAAATTATGTTCAGTTGATATATATTAGTTTATGGAACTGAAACTGAGTTAGAAAGAAAAAGGAAAACATTAGAACACAATAAGAGCAAGGAATGAGAAAAGTGAAGAGAAGAGCTAAGTGCTAAAATTTCACCATCACCCTCAAGCTAGGATCCTTGAGTTTGTGCTTCTTGGAGGGAGTTTTCCAGTGATCTTGCTGTAGGTATAATCCTTAAACACTGTAGGATTTTAGTTCTGTAACTGTTTGATTTTAGAAATTGAATATTGGTAATATCGTATTTGTAGGGTTGCTAGGCACGCGCACAAGGCTCTACGAGGCATCAACCATGCCCAATTCAAATTTTAGCCGTGCCGAACAACTTTAATACGGATCTTTAAACTAGGTTTTAGGCGAAAACATGCATGTTAACAACTTTAACACTAAGTGAAAGAGATTACAACCTTTGTAGATCCGGTCCTTCACTTCAATAGCTCCGTGTAGACGTCCCCATTGCTGCGATCGTGAACTCCGGACTCTTGAGAAGCTCCACGAGAAGAACGAACGTGCTTGTTACGATGACTTCGAGGCCGAAGATGATCTACGTCGGGGAGACACTAACTCAAGCTATTCCTTCACTAGGTCATAAACTTTGTGAAGAGAACACACTCCACTACATGGCAAGTGGTAGAGGATGAAGAAGTAGGAAGTGGGCTCACTTTAGAATTGATTTTCTCACTCTTTTTCTCATGGCACCATTGGAGCTAGTAAGCTTTTGGATGGTGCTTGATGATGATGAAGAAGAAAGAATAAATCCACCCAAAAATGAAAACTTATCCAATAAATAATGTAACCATGGGTGAGTTAAGCTATCATGCTTAACTCATGTAGAGAATTAACCAAAGCATTAGGTTAAAGCTTAGGTTAAAGAATATCAAAAGAAATGACAAAAGAGTGGACTTTGTCAAAACTTCTCCAAGGTTCTTCAAGCTTGATTACTTTGACTAACTTAAACCCTTTTGTTAAATCTTAAGATAAAACAATAACCCTAATCTTTATCCTAATCTTGGTATGAGTCTCATACACCCAACTTTGATGTATCATCAAGCATGATACAAACATGTACACTTGCATATATTACATATAAACAAAGTGCACAAACTAGTGAGAAAATAAATCATAAGTGAGCTAATACTAGTTAATGCAATGTAATATATCAAATATATAATTATGCATTAAATTATTAAATCAACTCTTGATTTAATAATCCGGCTATAACCGACTAATATCAAAAATAACAACTTATCGAATCAACACTTGATCCGATAACCCGGTTATATCGCATACAACTGATCAATGTCACGAATCACGATAATAGAATACGGTATCTCATATCGTATTAATCTCGGTCCTGCACATATCACATATGTGCTCCTACTCCGTTTCGCTTGAGCCAGGAAACCCCTGTGTAGGACTCTAAAGACTCGTCAATACGCCAGCAATAGGTGATGATCATATCAAACACCCACAAGCCGTAAGCGGTGTGCTAAACGTAATGGCCACCCGGGTATTGAGCGATCAGAAGATCAACAAGCAAGCCCACTAGTTCTCCTGCGAATCCAATCAGTAACACTCCCGTACAGTCCGGTCTCGTCGTCTGATATGTCGCATATCTCGCCTAGGGGTGGTAAACGTCAGACCCCAGTAGCTCGATAAGTCGTGTCGATATGAGGTCTATAACAGTTTGAGAAACTACTGGTAACACTTACCAGTAAATCTCAGCAACCCTGGCCAGGGATTTCCGGTTATAGCCAATCAAACACAGCACAAAATCAACTCCTTATACCGGGAGAGACGAATCCCCTCCTATCGCTCATTGCCTCCGTGTGATTCGGGACTGTACCCAAAAACCACCGTTTTGCACGCCCACTTGGACGTGGTAAGGTGGAAATCAAAGCACAGTGGGAATCACACAAGACTCTATGACGATCTCGGGTCAACAGACTACTCTGTACCAGTGCTACCGGAGAACTGCCATCTGACGTGAGGTATAATACCATCTGGGAGTTCTCGGCTAGTCCGTCCAGTGTACCCAGTCTCCACTAAGCACCCGTGCACCATCCTTGATGTCAAACACCGATGGATATAGGATCATCCATCGCCCATCATATGGGTCAAGATGCGTATACGCTAGTCTACTCTGGTGCATCGATGCCCTGTCTCGATTCACCCATGACTAGGGACCTTGAAGGATGTACTTATGGACTACCATGTCCCCACTAGTATGATCCGCATCATAGTCTAGGTAGTCAAGTACACATCCTAAGGGCTTTACCAACATGTAACAGAGAGACAATCAGGATACACGTTAAGGTAAAGTGTAACCAGATAGCATACTATCATGTCGAGCAAGAAAGTCTTCCCTATATATGTCCAAGCATCCACTACAATATACATCGTATGTACAGTAATGGCCTCTGGGGCATACATATAACTAACTGTATTTTAAGAAACTCCCAAAAGGAAATTGGAAACTCAGTAGTACTCATCATAGAGCACACCATATCACATAGGGTGCTATTGCTCCGCCCCGATATACCATCGTGCTATGGTGTATACGGAGGAGTAATGCTGAGAGAGAATCTCATTCTCCTTTAGAATAGTCCAGGATTTCCGTGCTCAAGTATTCTCCTCCTTGATCACATCAAAGGACATAATACTTATACCCGTTTTGGTTCTCTACTTCTAACTTATATTCTGTGATTATCTCAAAAGTTTCGGACTTGTGTTTCAACAGGAACATATATCTGAATCTTGAGAGATAATCAGTGAATGTAATGAAGTACAAAGAACCGGTCTTGGCATATATAGACAGGGGACTTTCATACATCAGCATGTATTAATCCCAAAAGTTCACCAACTCTTTCTCTGTTTCCAATAAACAGAGCTGTGGTCAATGTACCTTTGTGACATGATCGGCAAGTTTCATAAGATGTAAATTCAAACTAATTTAAATATGCATCTAAATGTAACTTCAGCTAGCCGGGTCGCATTGATATGACCTAGTCTACAATACCTCAAGAAGGATCCGTTCATTTCTGAACTCTTCCTCTTCTGTGTGTTCTGTATACTAAGAACTATAGTTTGATTTAGAACGTCAATGCTTTTAGATAACGTGCCTGAACCGATCAACTCTTGATATAGGAAATGTTCAAAACATTATCCAACAATACAAAATTATATCCTTTTTTTACTAATAAAGAGACTGATATGATGTTGTATATCAGGTTCGGTATCTAATAACATTTGTTCAGAATCAATATATTCTGGTAATACAGGGTGACAGTGACCAACAGACTTGGCTGCAACACTTGCACCGTTTTTTGTCTCATGAAACTCATCACCCGTTCTCAGTTCTCTACCTATCTGTAGCCCATGTAACAGATTACATATGCGGGATCCTGATTCGGTATCACATACCCAGGACATAAAGGATACTGAGAAACAGTTCTCTGTAATGAACACACCCAAAGAAGATGCATCAGCATGCACTTTCTTCGTTTGGGCGGCACGGAAAATCTGGTATTCCCCAATTTCCTGCTCTGTCTTATAACAATTATAAGTTGGAGCGGAACCAACGTTCCCCAGCTCAGTATAACAAGAGGGTTCGGTCAATACATCCGTATTATTATCCTGATTAAGGCGTGATATGGTCGCTACCTGGAGAGAGAGAAGAAAACACTCAGCGTATGCTCTTGCAAGATCAGATTGGTTATTATTTTATCTAATCAGGATGGCTCCCACTGTTTTTATCAAATCTTCCTTCAAACCCTAAAAGGAAAGACTAGCCGGGATTAATTACACGCTACAAGTTCGCCAATCTTTCAGCCAGGACAGTGTCGGTACTTTGAGGGAGGTTCCCCGTGCTTTCGCACGGACCTAATTAAAGTAAACCTCGTTTTCCAGAGGCGTAACTCCGTTAACACCTTTCTAGACACCTATTTGATCGGCTAATTGTAATGTGTAATACTCTCCCAGGAGTAACTCTTACTCGCAGCGGGTATCGGGATCCAACTATCTCATAGAAGGTATGCAATCTCATTGCAAATTTCAACACTTGAAATTCCCGATAATATTTTACCCCAAACGATCTATGACCTTGACAAGGTCAACAAACCATAGACCGTAAGTCAAGTTCAACTCGTCATTTCTTGATTGAATCAAACCCACCCGCACGACCCTTGACAAGGTCAACAAGGCCGTACGACTACCCTAAAACAATCTGCATCATATGCATAAACAGATAAATACTGGTCAGCTACCGCACACTGCGCCTTGACAAGGTCAACAAACACAGCACGAATACTAAGCAGGATTTATCTGAAATGACGGAGGGCTACAACATGTTTTTCTGAAAACCTATTGCGTAATGAACTTGATATCGTTGTAGAATCAAATGATTTTAAAATGGAGTGTTTTTGAGGCTTTTTTTAGTTTTGCTAAAGGGGTCACTCCCGATGAAGGGATCGTCGGCCCTTTCCTCATCGAATAAGGTGCAGGATATATCATATACATCACTGTGCAAAACAAAAACTATAGAAGCAATCAAAAGACAAACCGAGGGGTGTAGCATCTGCCAGTCATTGCTAAAGGGGTCACTCCCGGTGAAGGGATCTCGGCCCTTTCCATATCGAATAAGGTGCAGGATGTTCTACAAGGAACACCGCGATGCAAAGCAAGAACTGTAGCTACCTTTTTTTTGAAAATTCGATTCCACAACATCTTGTAGGTTTCTTTTCTTTCATTAATCATATTAATGAAGTCCCATCATTTAAGTCATCTAAACATCACAGATAAATACGACGTACACTTATGCCATCCGCATTCGCCTCGATGTCCCCTCGTGCACCGTTAGGTTAGGTAACTAACGGCAGAGCGGGGCAGGGCTAGCGCGGGTGTAAAACATAAGTAATGTCTATATAATATATCGTATATACTATATACAGTATCTATCACAACATATCAAATGATCACATCACAGATATCGCAGCAGAAGAAACATATGGAATATTGGATATACTAGGACGTCCGTGTTTTCAATACGAGCCTGTATAAAACACGGATTCCACGATCGCGATGAATAGCCAAACCCACACCCCTAGACCCCTACGAGAGCGGCAAGCAACCCTACCAATTCTAGAATTAGGAGACCCGGACCCGACTCCTCGAGTTGGTCTCCCTCTGGACTCTAGAACCCGGTTACTTCTGCTCTCCTCCTTGGATCTATCCTAGTGCGGAAAAGTAAATAATATACAAATGGTGACATCAACCTCATCTCGGAAGTGTCCCAATAAAAGAATATTACATACATTTAATTTTACATGAATGAAAACGAAAAATACTCATCTCACATAAAACCCCCGGCTATTCAAACGCGACGATCCAATATAACATATCCAGCAACACATAACATCACATGTCATCAACGTAAGTAAATATGTGCATCCCAATTGTCGTTGACATATAGCAACGAAACCGGCGATATCACATATTACACTTACGGTCACAGAAAAGAAAGTGTAAAACTACAACAGTTGGAATCCGCAACCTCCTCAGACATCGCATGCCTAATAATTACAAACTCCGCATTTTAGTCTCTATATCGAAAACACTTTTCAATATCTATTTGGGTAATTCAACAAGATTCCCGATATTTGATCGAATGCTCGTCGTAAACTTTAGTAGACGGCCGCACCCCCGGATGCCGTCGACGAAGTGCACTAAGACGGAACACCACTGCCGCAAGCACCCGAACGGATGCTTTTGGCTACGGGGTTCTCCTACAGTCACTTGGTCGGGGCTATGGGGCGTGGCTGTTGTTAGGATTACCTAGCACCCTATGTAGAGTTTGGAAGCATCACATGTCACAAAGTTCAAGTTTTTATGGTGCTAAGCAAGCATACAAAGGATCTTATCCTAGGAAATTAGGGTTTCTAAATGTTAAAGGCAAAAAGACTAGGGTTTCAAGACTACAACCTTTGTAGCTCCCTTCGCTAGACTCTTTGGCCTCTTGGGTGTTGGAGGAAGGTCCTCTTGAAGTCTTCTTGTGTCCACGACGATCCACCCGAAGCTCCTTCGTCCAAGCTATCAACTTGACTTTTCAAGAGAAGAAATGAAGATAACACTCTAAACAAGTTGGCTAAACTTGTGTAGAATGATGTTGTGGTGGCTTTTCTCACTTCAAAAACTAATCTTGATGAGTATATTGCTCACTACAAAAGGCTAGAGAGCAAATGGTGAAGGAGGAAGAAGATGATGGCTTTCTTTTAACAAGAATAAAAAGATCACCCCTTGAAAAGAAATGAAAATATATCCTTATATATTTATTTCTTCTCCTCTCAAACCATGGTTAAATATTTGAGTTATTATTTAATTAGAGTTTAAAACAAAGAAGGAAAGATTAATCCATGGTTAAGGGTAGGTGAGGATGGTTAGGTTAAAGAAGAGTGTAGAAACAAGTCAAGAATTATCCTTTCCTTTTCCATTTTGTTTTAACCAAAAATCAAATGATAATTCAAATATTTATCCATGGTGTGAGTCTTATATTTCCATCATTTTCCATGTGTAATCAACCATGATAGATGATGTATGTATGTATGTATGTATGTATGCACATCCATATGTGCATGAAACTAGAAAGAAAGAAAGAAAAACATACATGCATGCATACATCCATCATATACAAGAAAAGGTTTTAAGTGAGAAAAATAATGGTTAAATGATAAGTCAACACTTGATTTATCAATCCGGACATATCATATATGACCCCACCAAAAGTAAGCCGCCCGATCAATGTACGGTATCCTATACGCGCATTTTAATCGGGTCCATGCGCATATCGCATACGCGCACCACAACGTTTCGCCTGGACTAGGTAACTCCTTTGTGGGACTCTAAGACTCGTCAATACGCCGGCAGTGGGTGATGATCATATCAAGCACCCCCAAACCGCAAGCGGTCAGCTAAACGTAACGGCCACCTGGGTATTGAGCGATCAGAAGAAAACAAGCGAACCTGCTACAACTCTCGTCGAGCCAACCGACAACACTACCGTACAGTCCGGTCTCTTCGTCAGATATGCTGCATATCGAGTCTAGAGATGGTCATGTCGACCCCAATAACTCAATAAGTCGTGCCGGTGAATGGTCTATAACAGATCGAGAAACTACTGATAACACTTATCAGCAAATCTCAGCAGCCCTGGCCTGGGACTTACTGATATAACCAGTCGGGCACAGCACAGCATCAACTACTAATACCGGGAGAGACGAAACCCCTCATATCGCTCATCGTCTTCATGTGTCTTGGGACTGTACCCAACGACCACCTGTTTGCACGACTCAGTAGAGCCATGGTAGGGTGGCAATCAAAGTACAGTGGGAGAACACACAAGACTCTATAATGATCTCGGGTCTACAGACTAACCTGTACCAGTGTCACCTGGGAACTGCTATCCGACGATAGATATAATTCCATATAGGAGTTCTCGGTGAGTCCGTCCAGTGTACCCAGTCACCACTGAGCACCCGTATATGATCTTGATGTCAAACATCGATGAATGTGGGAACATTCATCGCCCATCGTATGGGTCTAGTATCATATACGCTAGTCTACTCTGGTATATCAATGCACCGTCTTGATATACCTACGACTAGGGACATTCCAGGATATGCTTATAGACTACAGATGTCCCACTCGTATGATCTCCATCATAATCAGAGTAGTCAAGCCAATATCCTCATGGCTTTATCAGCATGTATGAATGAATAAAAGCATGATCAAATCAACATGTCAGATAAAGAAGAACCAGATAGCATACTATCATGTCAAGCAAGAATGCATACTGAATATATATATACATGTATAGATACATCCACTATCATATAATGGCCTCTAGGGCATACATATATCCAACAGCTGTCTATTAAGTTTACCGGCGAGTATCCGCGTACGCTACGTGATTGCGACGGGCTTTTGATCACATCAAAATTCCGTGGCAACCGATCAAATGAGACTAAAGTGCTATGTTTATAACATCCAAATCAGTTATCTCATAACTACTTGTGGATTCCAAATATTGTATCACATTCCAGATAAATAGAAAATGTTAAACTTTCCGATCGAACAATCAAACACCCAAGTTTTCCCGAAACAGCTCAACACATGAAATAAGTTTAAAAACATCCACTTCATGCCACAGTACCAACAGTCCAGCCGTAGAAGGGTCAAGCCAACGCCTCACATGTGGCACGTCGTACTGCCCCAAACCCTAAGGTTCAAAAGGCAGTTCAAGACGGTCACATAATCGAGTTAAGGTTTGTTGTATTCTAGGGGTCCATCGAGTTACTTGCACTACTTAGAACACTCTTAAACTACGGAAAAATCCAACACTTGGAAATTTCCGGCAGGGAAAAAAGTGAGATATTGATATCCGGTCGAACTTTTTAACACGTTCTAAATTACCCCGAAAAACACATAGACGAAGTTAAACTTTCCGATCGAATCTACGAACTCCCAACACAACCCAAAAAACTCAACTTTTGAGTATAAAATAAAAATACTCAAAAACAACAGAAAATATAATAGGGAAATTACTGTGCAAAAAGTAAAGGATGACGTCATTATTTGGCCGCGGAACCGCCGCAGAAGCCAAGCACGTGCCGCGGTTCCATGGCTCTTTGACCGCCAACTTTTGTCGTTTTGCACAATATTCCTTATAATTGCCTGCTGAATTTTTTAAGTATTTTTAATTTGTAAAAATCCATAATTTCAAAAAATGTACAGAGAAGGGTTATATCGGGGTTTTCCGGGTTCGATCGGACTTCTAACTTCGTCTACACTTCGCCTAAAGCTCTAACTTGGCTCTGATACCACTGTAGGGTTGCTAGGCACGCGCACAAGGGTCTATGAGGTATCAACCATGCCCGATTCAAATTTTAGCCGTGCCGAACAACTCTAATACGGATCTTTAAACTAGGTTTTAGGAGAAAACATGCATGTTAACAACTTTAACACTAAGTGAAAGGGATTACAACCTTTGTAGATCCGGTCCTTCACTTCAATAGCTCCGTGTAGACGTCCCCATCGCTGCTATCGTGAACTCCGAACTCTTGAGAAGCTCCACGAGAAGAACGAACGTGCTTGCTACGATGACTTCGAGGCCGAAGATGATCTACGTCGGGGAGACACTAACTCAAGCTATTCCTTCACTAGGTCATAAACTTTGTGAAGAGAACACACTCCACTACATGGAAAGTGGTAGAGGATGAAGAAGTAGGAAGTGGGCTCACTTTAGAATTGATTTTCTCACTCTTTTTCTCATGGCACCATTGGAGCTACTAAGCTTTTGGATGGAGCATGATGATGATGAAGAAGAAAGAATAAATCCATCCAAAAATGAAAACTTATCCAATAAATAATGTAACCATGGGTGAGTTAAGCTATGATGCTTAACTCATGTAGAGAATTAACCAAAGCATTAGGTTAAAGGTTATGTTAAAGAATATCAAAAGAAATGACAAAAGAGTGGACTTTGTCAAAATTTCTCCAAGCTTGATTACTTTGACTAAGTTAAACCCTTTTGTTAAATCTTAAGATAAAACAATAACCCTAATCTTTACCCTAATCTTGGTATGAGTTTCATATACCCAACTTTGATGTATCATCAAGCATGATACAAACATGTACACTTGCATATATCACATATAAACAAAGTGCACAAACTAGTGAGAAAATAAATCATAAGTGAGCTAATACTAGTTAATGCAATGTAATATATCAAATATATAATTATGTATTAAATTATTAAATCAACTCTTGATTTAATAATCCGGCTATAACCGACTAATATAAAAAATAACAACTTATTGAATCAACACTTGATCCGATAAACCGGCTATATCGCATACAACCAATCAATGTCACGAATCGCGAGAATAGAATACGGTATCTCATATCATATTAATCTCGGTCCCGCACATATCACATATGTGCTCCTACTCTGTTTCGCTTGAGCCAGGAAAACCCTGTGTAGGACTCTAAAGACTCGTCAATACGCCGGCAGTAGGTGATGATCATATCAAACACCCACAAGCCGCAAGCGGTGTGCTAAACGTAACGGCCACCCGAGTATTGAGCGATCAGAAGATAAACAAGCAAGCCCGCTAGTTCTCCTGTGAATCCAATCAGTAACACTCCCGTACAGTCCGGTCTCGTCGTCTGATATGTCGCATATCTCGCCTAGGGGTGGTAAACGTCAGACCCCAGTAGCTCGATAAGTCGTGTCGATATGAGGTCTATAACAGTTCGAGAAACTACTGGTAACACTTACCAGTAAATCTTAGCAACCCTGACCAGGAATTTCCGGTTATAGCCAATCGAACACAGCACAATATTAACTCCCTATACCGGGAGAGACGAATCCCCTCCTATCGCTCATTGCCTCCATGTGATTCGGGACTGTACCCAAAAACCACCGTTTTGCACGCCCTCTTGGATGTGGTAAGGTGGAAATCAAAGCACAGTGGGAATCACACAAGACTCTATGACGATCTCGGGTGAACAGACTACTCTGTACCAGTGTCACCGAAGAACTGCCATCTGACGTGAGGTATAATACCATCTGGGAGTTCTCGGAGAGTCCGTCCAGTGTACCCAGTCTCCACCGAGCACCCGTACACCATCCTTTATGTCAAACACCGATGGATATGGGATCATCCATCGCCCATCATATGGGTCAAGATGCGTATACGCTAGTCGACTCTGGTGCATCGATGCCCAGTCTCGATACACCCACGACTAGGGACCTTGAAGGATGTACTTATGGACTACCATGTCCCCACTAGTATAATCCGCATCATAGTCCAGGTAGTCAAGTACACATCCTAAGGGCTTTACCAACATGTAACAGAGAGACAATCAGTATACACGTTAAGGTAAAGTGTAACCAGATAGCATACTATCATGTCGAGCAAGAAAGTCCTCCCTATATATGTCCAAGCATCCACTACAATATACATCGTATATACAGTAATGGCCTCTAGGGCATACATATAACTAACAGTATTTAGGCAAAAATTTAGCTCTGTGTTAATCTGCTATCGTTTTTATGATTTGGATTTATTCTGACCCGAGTGGGAGGGCTATACAGTTGCGGATTTATACGTTATCCAGACTAAGTGGGGGGGGTATACAGTTGGATATATGGTGGACCCGGTCGAGGCCGAGGGGCAGGATAGTCGCATTTTAGGCGGGGACCTAACGATGATACTTGATACCGGAGACAGTTATGAACACGACGGATATCTAGGTGATACCGACCAGTGTTATTGGATGACAGGATCGTTCGGGGAACGATGCCTGATGGAAATGGAAGATTTGTGTCGATGTTGGACACGGAAGATGAAACTTATTTGGAAATAATTGATGAGATTTCAGTTTTGACTTATATATTTAGTAATACATGTTCATGTTACAATCCATTATCATGCATTATATTCATCCTTGTTGATATTAGCTCTAGTTCGTCATACTTACATTATCAGCCGATATATGTTAGTTTTATTCACTGAGTTGGCAACTCACCCCCGTTGTGCCTTAGTTCCTTGTAGGAGTCGTGTGGACGCGTAGCAGCAGTGCAGATCCACTCGTCTGCTTTTACCGCTGTTTTTGCTTGGTGGGTTACGTATGTAGTAACCTCCTATTTTGGATATGTGTATTTTGAATCTAGTATTACTCCATCAGACCATGTATATTTGACTTAGAACGCGATGTGAATATATGTATATTATTTTGACTTAAGAAATCGTTTAGTTGTGTTAGGTTATAGTTCTTTTACTTATACGTGAGATTCTACATTTCGAGTGTCGTATTATTATTGTGTATTAATTCCCGCTGTTGGCTTTGTTTTGCTCCCAACTAGGGATGCAACCTATTCATACACCCTATAACTGTTTTATTAATAATTAAAAAGGGAGTACTGTCGAAGTTTTAAACCCAGTTGTGTAAATTTTTATTATTTAAAAACCTTTCGGCATGCTACTTCATTCTTTTACTTAAAAACTAAAATTGTCTAAATTCCGAAAAAAAGGGTTTTGATCTTGGTTTTTGGCTTACTCAGATTGTGTCGATATCTTTAGATATTATACAATCTAAGTGCCGGGCACATCCAAACTTTAGGTCGTGACAAAGTTGGTATCAGAGCTTAGGATTTTCCTTACGGAACCGAGTAGAGATTTGGAGTAAGTAGACTTAAGTTTCGTTACGTAGGATGACCTTTGGTTGATGGAGTAAGTGATTTAGGATGAGTAAAGTATCGTACATATGTTCCGCGACATATTTACGCTACGATACTCAGCCTAAGTGACCTTAGAACATATTTGTTCGTATTTCCTTTCTTGATTCCATATATCCAGTGATTCAATTGCTATGTCCTTATCAATTCTGTTTCTTACTCCAGCCATTAAGTCACTAATGACTACAAGGACTCAGGAAGCCGCTGTTAGAGATGAGATTGGAGCGTGCTCATCTGAGACGAGGACAGACCAAGGCAGTATGCATATCTTTCATGAACAGATTGATCCACCCTCTATCGATCGTATAGCTAGGATGAAGGTGAATGTTCAGAGATGCGCCGAATGATCGGATCCTTGATAGAGTTTAGTCGAGCACGGAGATCGGCCATTACTCCATGTACGGTTGTTCAGAGACCAAGGCGAATTCGTACTAATACATCAACTCCTAGACATGTTCGTAGAAGCCGTGGCGGATTCCTTATGGACCAGTTATGTTACTTATACCCGTATGAACAACAACCCTCACAAAGATGTTTCAGGTGTGGGTGTCCGTATCACCTTATTCAAAATTGTCCCGAGATGCGACAGACTGAGGCATCAGTCTCACAGGTGACTTCACCACCTTCACTACCTCCTCCGAGCGCATTATCTCCTACACCTGTTGTTGTTCCACGCCAGATTAATGCCCATAGAGGCCGTGGTCGAGAAGGTCATAATTCGAGAGGACGAGGAGGCAGAGGCAGACGACAGTTTGTCACTAAAAGAGGGCAGACTTTAACTTTTGTGTTGACTCCTCGGGACGCCCAGGTGTCGAACGTTGTCGTAATAGGTATTCTTTCAGTATGTTCCTTAAATGCACATATTTTCTTTTAATCCCGGTTCTATGCATTCTTACGTATTTGCACACTCTGCACTTTCTCTGGGGAGAGAGTCGTCGTTGTTAGAATTACCGTTAGTTGTGATTACTCCGGTGGGGGATTCTTTTATAGCTCGACACATGTTTAGGTCTTGTTCAGTACGTATCGGTGATAGGGATTCATTAGTGGATTTGATTCTCCTAGATATGCTAGATTTTGATATACTTCTTGGTATGGATTGGTTGGCCGCTTGTCATGCTTATGTAGATTGTCGGGGGAAAGCGGTCAGATTCTGTTTTGCAGGCTAACCGATTTTTGTTGTGCAGAGAGACTGTGGTATAGCTCCTGCCAACATGATTTCTGCTCTTTGTGCAGGACGGCTCTTGCAGAAGGGTTGTCGTGGGTTTTTAGCGTTCGTTCAAGATGTAGGAGCCGCTGAAGTCCCATTGGACCAGGTTCCGATCGCACGAGAATTTTCGGATGTGTTTCCTGCTGAATTACCAGGATTACCGCCTGATCGCGATATCGAATTTTGCATCGAGTTGATTCCGGGAGCAGGGCCTATTTCTATACCACCTTATCGGATGGCCCCGACAGAGTTGAAGGAACTCAAAAGTTAATTGCAAGAGTTGTTGGATAGAGGACTTGTTTATCCGAGTGTATCGCCATGGAGAGCTCCTGTCTTGTTCGTTAAAAAGAAGGACAGCAGCATGAGACTGTGCATCGATTACAGGCTACTGAATCGAGTTACTGTGCGAAATAGGTATCCACTAACTCGTATAGATGACTTATTCGATCAGCTATAGGGAGCTGGCTAATTCTTGAAGATTGATTTGCGGTCAGGGTATCACCAGTTGAGAGTTCGGAAGGATGACATTCCGAAGACTGCTTTTCGTACCCGATATGGGCATTATGAGTTTTTGGTGATGTCATTCGGACTCACCAATGCCCCAGCATCTTTCATGAATATGATGAACCGCATTTCTAGGACATTTCTTGATCAATTCATTATTGTATTCATGGATAACATCCTTGTATACTCCCGTAGACAAGATGAGCATGAGCAGCATTTGCGTATTACATTGCAGACCTTGAAGGAGCATCAGCTGTTCACTAAATTCTCCAAGTGTGCTTTCTGGTTGGATAGTGTGGATTTTTTGGGTCACGTAGTCACGAAAGATGGTATACGTGTGGACCCAAAGAAGATGGAAGCAGTACAGCACTGGCCCAGACCTGTGTCAGAGGTTCGCAGTTTCTTGGGTCTGGCCGGTACTACCGACGTTTTGTGCAAGATTTTTCTCGGATCGCTGCACCGCTGACAGGGTTGAGCAGGAAGGAGGTTCCATTTCTTTGGACAGAGGCGTGTGAGCAGAGTTTCCAGCAGTTGAAGACTCGCTTGACGACTGCACCGGTATTATCTTTACCTTCTGGGTCAGGTTGGTTTTGTTGTTTATTGTAACGCCTCTCGAGTGGGTTTAGGTTGTGTGTTGATGCAGCACGGCAGGGTTGTCGCTTATGCTTAACGGCAACTGAAGAGGCACGAGCAAAACTACCCCACTCATGACTTAGAGATGGCTGCTGTGGTATTTGCATTGAAGATTTGGAGGCATTATCTGTACGGTGAGTCGTGCCAGATATTTACAGATCACAAGAGTTTGAAATATATTTTCAGCAGCTGGATCTGATTATGAAGCAGCGTTGATGGATGGAACTAGTAAAGGATTACGATTGCGAGATTCTATATCATCCAGGCAAAGCGAATGTTGTAGCAGATGCTTTGAGTCGGAGGCCTGGAGGTAGCTTATCTCATTTGTGCACTATGCAAAGACAGTCTTCGGCAGATTGGCAGATTCTGTGTGATAGCCGTATACAGTTTGAGTTCACATCGACAGGAGGATAGTTGGCTTATGTTCGCACCCGTCCTTAGTTATTGGATCGTATTCGAAAGACACAGCCCACGGATGCTCGCTTGTCAGAGATCATAGATCTGGTTAGACAGGGTAGAGAGTCTGAGTTTGGGATAGATGACCGTGGGGTATTACGTTTTGGGACTCGTCTTTGTGTGCCGGATTTGGAGGGACTGAGGCGTGAGATCTTAGAGGAGGCCTATCGGTCAGCATATAGTATTCATCCTGGTTCCACCAAGATGTATCATGACTTGAAAGAGGTCTATTGGTGGGAAGGAATGAAGAGAGATGTCGCGGAGTTTGTTTCGAGATGCTTGACTTGTCGGCAAGTCAAGGCCGAGCACCAGAGGCCGGCAGGAGAGTTGCAGCCCTTGCCTATTCCGGAGTGGAAATGGGAGCAGATCTCCATGGATTTCATTGTGGGTCTACCCAGGACTAGCAGAGGGTATGATTCTATCTGGGTGATTGTGGATCGATTAACGAAGACCGCTCACTTTCTTCCGGTGAAGACAACGTTTGGATATGCACAGTATGCTCAGATCTATATAGACGAGATTGTACGATTGCATGGAGTTCCGACGTGTATAGTGTCCGATAGGGGTACACAGTTCACCAGCCGACTATGGCAGAAACTTCAAGAGACTCTAGGTACCCGATTGAGGTTTTAGTATAGCTTTTCACCCACAGACAGATGGTCAGTCGGAGCAGACCATACAGACTCTAGAGAATATGCTTCGAGCCAAGCCGACTATGGATCGTCACTTACCTTTGATAGAATTCTTATAACAACAGTTTTTAGGTGACGATCTAGATGGCACCCTTTGAAGCTTTGTATTGGAGAAAGTGTCGATCACCTGTTTGCTGGACAGAACTCAATGGGAGTGGCATTTTGGGACTACAGATAGTACAAGAGACTACAGAAAAGATCCAGTTGATACGGGACAGGATGAGAGCGGCCCAGTGCAGACAGAAATCATATGTCGATCAACGCCGTCGTAGACTCGAGTTGATGGGGGAGACTATGGGTTCCTTCGTGTATCGCCGATGAAGGGTGTGATGCGTTTCGGAAAAAGGGAAAGTTCAGCCCCAAATATGTCGGACCCAACAAGATTCTGGAGAGAGTGGGTGCTGAAGCTTATCGTTTAGCACTTCCACCGAATTTCCCTGATGTGCATGTTCATATCATAATATTGCATTATTATATTCCTCATTCTTATGCATTTTACAAATAAACAGGTGCTTTTGACCTATGTCTGCTACATAGTACAGGTTACAGGTTCTTGGAACAAAAACAGTGAAAAAGACAAAAGACTATGCAAAAGTGAGACTACGACCAACAAATAAAAGGATCTTGATCAAGCCTACACCAAGATCAGTTCATAAAGTACGAGGCATCACAAGATTCAAGACTTCGTCTCGAAGCAACGGTAAAAGTCCACTACAATTATTCACTGGGAGATCTGGAAGAAACCTAGAAGCCAATCTGAGAAGAGAACTGCAGAAACAGGAAGTACAATTCAACAAGAGCCAGCAGAAGAAAACTGAAGACACAAGCTTCTCTTTTGGCCACGGAACCGCGGCCAAACCATGGCTGCGGCCGCGGTTCCGCGGCCGTGTATGGCCCCTAGTTGGTAAAACTTTTACCAAAATTCAAGACGGCGCTGACTAGTCTTCCTAGGGGTATTTTTGTAATAGCAGACATGCGGCAATTGTAAACCTAGGGTTTTCTATGTCCTATAAATAGAGACCCAAATTCTTTTATTAGGTCATGCCTCTTTTCATCAATAAAAATTCAGAATTCTTTTGAAGTTTGGAGAGCATCAATTTGTAAGTAGGTTTATTTTCTTCCCTGGTTGTTAGATTTATTTTCTGCCCTAGATAGATAAATTCTTATTTGCCCTAGTTTAATCTAGAATAGAATTTTTATTAATCTGTAGTAGATCATTAATCTCTTAAATCAAAACTCATAAAAATAATGTCTTTTGTAGATCCCTTAATGAGCGAGTAGTTTCCTCGCTTATTAGGGTTAGGAATAGGGAAGGGTTTGAGAGATGAAGATCTCTCACCCCTTTCTTTGCCAATCACTTATGAATAATTAGGACTCCATGCATACTTTCATATTCCGCTCCCTACGGCACCCTACTCATGAGGTAACGGTGATACCGTAGTATAAAAGACCGGATATGAATGTTTTCCATGGAGGTTAGGGTAAGGATTAAGAAAGGACGGACAAGGATCTAGAGGAACAAACATAGTTTCTTCCCGATCATCTTAATCCCCTTTATTAATAATTACCATAACTCCTAAAAGGATCTAATTTAGGGCATTGAAAGACGTGGAGATCTTTATTTTACCAAACTTTATCTAAACCTAATCCTAGCAAGTTTCCTAATCGTAGTATAACTCAAATTAGTTTTTGTGATAAAAGATCCAACACCCTTTGGAATTAGCTCGTAAGAACATTTAGGAAATTAACACCATCCCTGTGGACCGACCCGTATTCACCGGCTAGCTACCAAGCAACGCTGTTCTTGATTGCGGTAACATATTATTTTTGATCGTAAAATCCCTCTAAATCAATGCATCCAGTGTTTCTTATGTCTATGCTTCGTAAGTATCTTCACGATCCCTCTCATATGAATCCAGCATCAGACCTTACAGCTTGAGTAGTATTTATCCTATGTTGTGCAGCCGGTAGCTATTCTAGACCGACAGACAAAAAACTGAGATCAAGGGTACTTTCGTCTATAAAGGTTCTTTGTCGAGGAACGAATTGCGAGGAGATCACTTGGGAGATCGAGGATGCGATGCGGAAGAAATTTCCACATCTTTTTGAAGGTACGTGTAGTTAAGTTTTAAATTTGGGGACCGAATTTTCTTAAGGGGGGAATATTGTAACATTTTGAAATATTTTAGATAATTAATTAAATTATTTAAATAAATAGATAATGTTATTTAATTTTTATTGTAATAAAGAGAGCTTTTAAAGTTAAAGAAGAATTTAACTAGTAAAGAAAAAAGTGTTTATATAATAACATATGTAATGAGGGGTTGATGTGAAAAAGGTTAGTTTCCTTATGCAAAATAGAGTTGTATATGGGTGTTTATGCAAATAGGGCTAGAAAATGGTTAAGTCTAAGTTATACCTCCTAGACAACATACCCTAGGTTAACCTATTGGCCACACCTCCTTCTTGCATGAAACCCCATCATCTTAAATGATGACACCACCTACTACCTTATCTCTATTATCCCTTAATAGTAAATTGTGTTCAGTTGATATATATTAATTTATGGAACTGAAACTGAGTTAGAAAGAAAAAGGAAAACATTAGAACACAACAAGAGCAAGGAAAGAAAGAAGTGAAGAGAAGAGCTAGGTGCTAAAATTTCACCATCACCCTCAAGCTAGGATCCTTGAGTTTGTGCTTCTTGGAGGGAGTTTTCCAGTGATCTTGCTGTAGGTATAATTCTTAAACCCTGTAGGATTTTAGTTCTGTAACTGTTTGATTTTAGAATCGAATATCAGTAATATCGTATTTTAGGCAAAAATTTAGCTCTGTGTTAATCTGCTATAGCTTAGATGAAAATAAAAAAAAATCAAACAGTTCCTTAATATTATAAATTGGACTTAGAATAAACCATAGGAAAACGACCCCGTTCCATCGGATTTTAGCCGGCGACCATAGGGAAAATTCCGAGCTCGCCGGGTGTTTGTTGGAGTTGGGTGCTGGTATTTTTAGAATAGGTCTCTGTATATGGATTAAGATGTTGGGTATTTTTTGTTTAAGTTATTTTAACAATATATAAAACCTGGAAGCTAATATCTGAAAAAGGGTTAAAATTCTAAAACATGATACGTATGTTTCGTGACACGTTTTAGTTTTCTGTTGCAGACAACGAGGGATTAAAATTCAGTTAGTATAGGTATTAGATAGCTTACAATAGTCGTACGTAGTATAGTTTGTACGTAAAACTAGTATTTTCATATTTCGACGTATCGGAGGTTAGCCGTTTCTTATACAAATTAATGTCGATATTAGATTCAAGTACGGGAACTTCGGAGGCCGCCAGGAAGGGAATGGGATTATTGATCTGAGTAGATTCGACGTATTCCGGCGAGTAGACTAAACATCTACCGGGGGATTTTGTATGGATGGTGTGATACGCCCGTAGTTTAAGGTTAAATGAAATTTTCCTTTGTATATAACGTTTGATCGTATACATTCATATATATACATCGTCATGTTTATAATTGTTAGAACACTGCACAATTACCGACGAGTCATGCTGCACATGCACATATCTACTTGTTACACTACACCTCGTCAATATTAAAATGCCACTTACACACTTAGTATTTATTATGTTAAATATGATTTATATTATAACTTAATACATCAATAATGGTAGTTACTTTGCATAAATGATATAATGCGCCATATTCAAGTGTTAGTAGTTCGATATAAAATGCATTGGATTATTGGGGATTTATGGTTTTGATGATTTTATATAATATTAAGTAGATTCATAAATTCTTTTTGAATGATGTGACACGTCCACCATGAGATGTCGTTTTTATGATTTGGATTTATTCTGATCCGAGTGGGGGGGGTTATACGGTTGCGGATTTATACGTTATCCAGACTGTGGGGGGGTATACAGTTGGATACATGGTGGACCCAGTCGAGACCAAGGGGCAGGATAGCCGTATTTTAGGCGGGGAGCCTAATGAGGATACTCGATACCGGAGACAGTTATGAACACGGCGGATATCTAGATGATACCGACCGATGTTATTGGATGACAGGATCGTTCGGAGAATGATGCCTGATGGAAATGGAAGATTTGTATCGATGTTGGACACGAAAAATGAAACTTATTTGGAAATAATTGATGAGATTTCAGTTTTGACTTATATATTTAGTAGTACATGTTCATGTTATAATCCATTATCATGCATTATATTCATCCTTGTTGATATTAGCTCTAGTTCGTCATACTTACATTATCAGCCGATATTTGTTAGTTTTATTCACTGAGTTGGCAACTCACCCCCGTTGTGCCTTAGTTCCTTACAGGAGTCGTGTGGACGCGTAGCAGCAGTGCAGATCCACTCGTCAGCTTTTACCGCTCTTTTTGCTAGGTGGGTTACGTATATAGTAACCTCCTATTTTGGATATGTGTATTTTGAATCTAGTATTACTCCATCAGACCATGTATATTTGACTTAGAACGCGATGTAATTATATGTATATTATTTTGACTTAAGAAATCGTTTAGTTGTGTTAGGTTATAGTTCTTTTACTTATACATAAGATTCTTCATTTCGAGTGTCGTATTATTATTGTGTATTGATTCCCGCTGTTGGCTTTGTTTTTCTCCCAACTAGGGATGCAACCTATTCATACACCCTATAATTGTTTTATTAATAATTAAAAAGGGAGCACTGTCGAAGTTTTAAACCTAGTTGTGTAAACTTTTATTATTTAAAAACCTTTCGGCATGCTACTTCATTCTTTTACTTAAAAACTAAAATTATCTAAATTACGGAAAAAGGGTTTTGATCTTGGTTTTTGGCTTAATTAGATTATGTCGATATCTTTAGATATTATACAATTTAAGTGCCGGTCACATCCAAACTTTGGGTCGTGACAGGAACTAGGGGACTTTGCCATGGCTCCGTTTGTTGATGTCGCGTCTGCATCCTGCTGGGGGAAGGAAGAACGCTGTTGTTGATATCTAGGCTATAGATGTTGCCGTCGAGACTTGGAACTAGGGACTTTACCATGGCTCCGAGATAGTCTCTAGGCTGTCTATGAACCATCGAGATTTAGAACTAGGGGACTTTGCCATGGCTCCGATGTAGTCTCTAGGCTATCTGTGAACCGTCGAGATTTGGAACTAGGGGACTTTGCCATGGCTCCGTTTTGCTGACGTCGTATTTGCTTCTGGTTGGAACGAGAAGGAACACCATTGTTAATTTTTAGGCTGAAGATGTAACCATTAAGATCTGGCTTCCCTTTGACGAAGCCTGGTAGGAAAATATGGTTCCCTTTTCGTTTATTCCCATGGATTGTATACAAGGGTCGATGTGATCTTACCTGCAGGGCAAAAGTTTCATTTTATTTTATTTCCGCGATGCTCTATCATTTCAGCTTTTTATATCGTGAAAGTCGCGATTGCCCAATCATTTCGGCTATTTTATCGCGGTGCCCAATCATTTCGGCTGTTTTTATATACATATATTTTACTTGCTGATTTTTGTTGCGAGTTGCCCTATCATTTCGGCTATTTCATATGCATTTTTGGCTCGCTGATTTTTATTACGAGTATAGAACCTGAGGTCTGATACCAATCTTGGTATCAGCATAGCTGCGACTGAAACATTGCCAAGAGCGAATCATCATTTGCCATGAAAGGGCTTGGAATTTGATACCAATCTTATGCATCGGCGTCACTACCACTGGAACATTGGCAGGAGCGAATCATCATTTGCCTTTGTCGATTCGAACAAGGGTAGAAAACAGGGTTAGGATCCTGTCGGCTAACGCTTTTGACTTCATGAGTCGTAAGGGTCTCATAAAGGTGTTTCTCCTTACGAGTCGTGAGGATCTCGTAGGTGTGTTTTCTCCTTAGGAGTCGTGGGGATTCCTAAGTGTGTGTTCTCTTATAAGTCGTAAGGATCTTACAAGAGTGTTTTCTCCTTATAAGTCGAGAGGACTTATAAGTGTCATTCACCACATGAGGATATTCCTCGTCGTTGGTGGGACTTGGTAGGGGAAACGTTTATTTGTCCCTGTGGATTGTATACAAGGGTTAATATTGAACCGCTTGTAGGGAAATCTCGGGAATACGATGTCTTAAGAACAGGTTCAGATCCCTGTAACTTAAGGCATTCGAATCCTATGAGCCGTGAGGGTCTCAGAGGGGGAATTCTCCTTACGGGTCGTGAGGATCTCGTAAGTGTAATTTCTCCTTAGGAATCGTGGGGATCCCTAAGTGTGTTGCTCCCTTGTGATTCGTAAGGATCTTACGCAGGTGTTTTCTCCTCACAAGGTCGAGAGGACCTTGCAGGTGTGCATGAATTTTTTTTACGAGTCTGTGCCCTTTCGGGTTTTCACGAATTCGCCGGCAGTCCTGCTATTTTTACTCACGGAGCCCTTTCGGGTTTTCATCCGTGCCCATTTTGCTTATAGACGTACCATTTTTTTTTGCACAATGAAACTCTCGAGAATAGTTTCGCCACATGCGACCCATTTGTTTGCCGGTGGGATTTGAGTTGCAGTCCTCACCGCTGGGACTTATGGACTTGCATTCCACTATCGCCGTGTTAGAGGCGGCGTTGTTAGTTTAGGGACATCTCGGTCCGTTGTTAGTTTAAAGTCATCTCGGTCCAATAAAAAATTTAAGGACATCTCAGTCGATTGTTAGTTTAAGGACATATCGGTCCATAGCTAGTTTAGGGACGTTGCGGTTCGTAGCTAGTTTTAGGACGTTGCGGTCTGCTGGGATTTTGAGGCGAGATTTCACCGGATACTACTTATAGAGTTTGGACTCAGGAAGACAGCGAGTGGATACGAGCATCGTCAACCATCATTAACCTGAGCCGTAACTTGTCAAGCGTAGTATTTCTTAAGGATCCGGCCGTTTATTAGCCGAAAGAGTCGTTCGCCATGCATATCCATGAGCAAGTAGGCCCTGCCTTGGTATACCTTGTCTATGATGTACGGGCCCTCATAGCACGGCTCTAATTTCCTCCATTTAGCACGATTGGGGATCATAGGTCTTTTTACGACTAGGACGAGTTCGCCTTGGCGGAATGTTCTCGGCTTAGTCAATCTTCTGTATGAGCGCGTCATCCTTGCTTTGTAAGCTTCTAGGTTTTGCTGCGCCATAAGATGGGTTTCATCAAGGGCATCGAGCTCCTCAAGTAGAAGATGGGCATTTTCTTCATCCGTCAACTCATATCGAACCGCTACTCATAGAGAGGGTAGCTCTATCTCCAAGGGAAGTACTGCTTCCATGCCAAATACCGACGCGAATGGCGTTGTATTCGTGGCTGTCTTGAACGTGGTCCGATAAGACCAGAGAGCTTCATGCAATCTCTCATACCAATCCTTTCTATTTCTGGACACCGTTTTATTTATGATCTTTGTCAAGGTCTTGTTGAAAGCCCCAGCTAGGCCATTAGTTCAGGGATTATAGACCGAAGAGTATCTCTAATCTATTTTATGTTGCTGTGCGAAGCGGATGATCTTATGGTTTCTGTAGGCAGGCCCATTATCCGAGATGATCTGTCGCGGAGTGCCGAACCGGTAGATGACACGTGTCCTGAAGAAATGGAGGATGTTCTCCATCTTCATCTCCCTTAACGGTATTGCTTCTGCCCACTTAGAGAAGTAATCGATCGTTGCTAGTATGAACTGATGTCCCTAGGATGAAGTCCCCGTGAATTTGGCACGAGTGACACTACTTCGCATATTTGAGGCAGTCCTGAATCATCGTGGGCCAATAGTAACCCATTCTTTTGATCTCCAACTTCATCGTTGGCCCGACTTAGTAGGAACCGCAGAGTCCGTCATGAGTTTCTTGGACGACTCTCCTTGCTTCTTCTGGTCCTAGACACCTTAGCCACAGACAATCGAACGATCTCTTATATAGAGTATCATTGACAAAGGCGAAAGACAGAACTCGCTTCATGAGCTGATGTCCTGATGATGCGTTTTCGGGCGTATGATGAGATTTGAAGTAGTCTACAAAGACTTCTCTCCAATCCTTCACCTTTTCTTCGTCTTCTATTTGGAAGACCACTTGTTCAGTCACTCCCCTTCTTTTAGACGACTTCGAAGATATTTCTGCTGGCGCGAGAATCCGGCGGCTTTGCATAATGATCCTTACGTTATCGAGATTTTCGTCGGCCAGTTCTTTAGCGAGCTTGACTAACGCATCCGCCTTGCCATTTTCCGTCCGCGGTATGCTTTCCAGGATGTAAGAGGGGATTTAAGTCAATAATTGCTGCACTCTCTCACCATATTTTACTAACTCAGGTTTACACGTCCGATAGTTGCCATTTACTTGGCTGACGACCAGCTGGGAGTCTCCATATATGAGGAGGTTCTCGATTCCCATATCAAATGCGATCTCGAGACCTGCTATCAAAGCTTCATATTTCGCTTCATTGTTTGTTCATGGCTCCATTAAGGAAAGAGCAAAACGCATTATCCCTCCTTGTGGAGTCACAAGGATAAGGCCCATCCCGGCTTTGATTATGGGGGTACTTTGCTTCTGCCTCTTCATAGACGATGCCCCATCGAAGTAGAGTTCCCATCGAGTATCACTCCCTTCTTTCTCCCCGTCGATTGTGTCAAATGCGAGTTCGTTCGGCAGCTCGCAGTTTAAGGGAGAGTCGACGGGTATCGGTTGCTCTGCGAGAAAGTCGGCGATGGCCTGGCCCTTCATTGCCCTGAGGGGTCAATAGATTATCGAGAACTCCATCAAGAGGAGGTCCCATTTGGCAAGACTTCCCGTTAGTATGGCTCTTGACATCAAATATTTGAGAGGATCCACCTTTGATATGAGATGGACCTCATGTGCCAATGCGTAATGTCGGAGCTTCGTTACCGTGAAGATCAGTGCCAGGCAATGCTTTTCGATGTGGGAGTAATTGTATTCTGCCCCTAGGAGAACTCGACTCAAATAGTAGAGAGCTCTCTTCTTCCCCTGGTCGTTCTCCTGTGCCCACAGCGCGCCTAACAAACCTTCAAGGGCTGTTGTGTACAGGATGAGGGGCTTTCTTTTGACCGGAGCGGTCAGTACCGGCGAGTTCTGCAGATATTGCTTGATTTCGTCCAGAGCGTTTTGGAATTTACGATCCCAAAGGAACGGGGTCCCTTTCTTCATTAGATGACTGTAGGGGCGGCATTTGCCGGAGAGGTTAACTAGGAACCGTCGGATATACGCGAGATTTCCTTGGAGAGACCGCAGTTGCTTAAGAGTTCATGGAGAAGGCATTTCCATAATCGCCTTGATCTTTGACGGGTCTATTTCGATGCCGCGGTGTCGTACGATAAATCCTAGGAATTTTCCTGAGGAAACTCCAAACGTGCATTTCAGAGGGTTCATCTTCAGGTTGTACTTCCGAAGGCGCTGGAACACTATCTTCAGATGCTCCCAGTGCTCCTCGCACGATTTTCTTTTCACCACGATGTCATCAATATAACATTCGACAATCTCGTGTATGAGGTCTTCAAAGATCTTTGTCATGGCCCGCTGGTAAGTGGCGCTAGCATTCTTCAGACCAAAGGGCATCACTTTGTAGCAAAATATGCCCAGCGGAGTCCGGAAAGCAGTGTGCTTTTGGTCTTCAGGATACAACTTGATTTGGTTGTACCCTGAGAATCCGTCCATGAAGGACAAGACTTCATAGGTGGATGTATTATCGATCATCAACTCGGTAACAGGCACTGGGAAGTCATCCTTCGGACGGGCTTTGTTGAGATCCCGAAAAATATACGTAGATGCGTACTGTCCTATTTTTCTTCATTATCAGAACGATATTGGCGATCCCTTCAGGGTATTGAACTTCCTGGATGAAGCCAGAGTCGATTAGCTTCTTGACTTCGGCATTGATACTCATCTCAAGCTCGAGCCGCATTCTTCTTGGTGCTTGCTTGACTGGCTTGACGTCCGGTGATATTGCCAGTTTATGCACGGCTATTTTTGGATCTAGTCCCGGCATCTCGGAATAGTTCCAGACGAAGCAGTCTTTATACTGCATAAGCACATATTTTAATGTAGCCATCTGCTCCTCTGACAATAGCTCACTGATGAACGTTGGCCTTGGCTCGTTTGCCGTCCCCAAGTCGATTTTTCTCAGGTTGTCTGCTGTGGTGTGTATCCCATCTTCCAGCTCTTTTGGCGTCGATGGAAATTCTGAGATCACTTCGTTCTCATCTTCATTTGCGAAGCATTGGGAGAGGTCGTCCATATTCTCGTGCTCTCCCTCCTTTGAGAATGTTATCATATGGTAAGTATGAGCTCGTTTCCAAGATCGATGCTAATCTAGTCTTTCCCTCGTAGTGTATATTGCTCTCGGCTCATGCTTTCATGGCGGGGCTATCCTCCAACTGTCGGATAGAGCAAACCTGTCTTGCTAATACTGATCTTCAACCCAGTCTTTGAAGGTGAAGCAGTCTTCAAGAGGATGTCCCACTACTCGGTGGTAGGAGCAATAATCAGGGTGATGGACCTCATTTATCTGTTCGGGGTATCGAAACTCCGGGAGTGTCATCATTTGATACTTCATGACAAGGTTAAATATTTTCCTTGTCTTGTCTTAAGGGAAAGTGTACTCCCGACCCATCTTCTTCATAAAAGACGGGTTCCAGCTAACTTTTTCTCTCTCGCATGGCTTCTTGAATCCGCTTCGCTGTCTTTGAATGTCGTCCCCATTCTTGATCTTGTCATTGTTTCTGCGTCGGACTTTTCCCTTGCCACGAGAGCACACAGCAGGCTGAGGGTGAAGGGCATCGTCGTCTTCTCCTTCCGTAGCCTGCTGAATGATACGCTGCGTCCTGCTTTCTCGTAAATGGCCATTTCACGGCTATGGTCATCCCGAACCTTTTGACCCGCTTCTCTTATCAGCTTGTCAATCTGTTCTTTGAATGACGGACTTGGTATTCTCATGGAGGGATCTCACTCTGGTTCGACATCAACGCTATCTGGAAATGCATTCGCTTCTCCACCGGAGTTATTTATGACATGGCAGCAATGTAACCGCTCCCTTTTCTTAGACCGAACGTACCCATGGCCAGTCGTCTCCATTCTCCCGTTGGGCATCTTTCGCTGAGTCCCGGGAACATCCCAAATCTTGTTATAGAACTGGGCTTATCAAGCAGTCTGTTTGAAGGGTACGTCTTGGCATCTTAATAGCCTTTTCAGTCCCTCTGCATAGTATATAGGTAGACGGATTGGTTAAAGCCTATCGAGCGCAGGTTCGGCACCGTGCCATACTTCTTTCTCCACTTTGGTCTCGATGGATTGATAGAAAAGGATCGCCTTCTCATCCCTTTGCTTAGGAGGGACGTAGAAGGTCTGCAGCTCTTGCACGCTGTATGTATCAAGTGGATCAAGTTCTTTGTAATGCCGCTGCGGAACCATGGTAATTTGTAAATTCTGGTCAGCTGCGGCAAAAACCTGCATTGACGGGCGGACGGAGAACACCGTGTTGGCCTCGTCTTCAGAGTCACTGCCAAAGACCAGAATAGGAGTAGATGGTCCTGGCCCGTTGCCTTGGGGTTGTCCCGAGTAGACCATCTCTTCATCCTCCTCGGTATCGCTCCTAAATATCGGGATGGTGGCGATATCTTTTTGTTTATTCTCCGGTTTGCAACATCTTTTTATGTCTTCGAAGTCTGGTAAGAAGTACTTAGCATCTTCATATTTACGGACTTCATTTACGAAGAATGAGTTTAGCTCCCCTGTAACTGTGTACTCGAGGCCGTCCTTGAAGTTCATACACTGATGTTGTGTAGAAGGGATGATGTACTCATGTAACCAAGGCCTCCCAAGCAAAGCGTTGTAGAAAGTCTTGGCGTCAATAACATGGAACTTGATGTCAGTGACGAGCAGCCCGAAGTGTAGTGTCAGTATTATAGACCCGAGCGTTTGTGATGACTGCGAGTGAAACCCGGAGATAGTAATTTTGTCCCGAGCCAGGTGTTGAACATTCATGCAAATCTCCTTCAACACTCTCACATTGAGAAGATTGATGGAGGATCCGTTGTCAACTAGAATCTTCCCTATCTTGATGTCATGGCAGTATCCGGTGACATACAGAGGACGGTTGTGCTCGCACGTTCCGAGGAGGTGATCTTCATCGCCGAAAGTGATGTCAGCTGTATGAACCTCTGCCAGCTCGTCCTTCATCTTTTCTTCCGTAAGGAAAGCTTGGAACTTATCGGGCTCTTGTAACGCTTTGATCAGGGAATCTCGTGCCTCTTTAGACAGGAGAAGGGCATCCAAAATGCTCAATTGCGAGGGTATCTTCCTCAGGTGTGCCAGGAAATTGTAATCCACCTTGTTCTTCTTAGACGGGTCTTTGGCTGTGAGCTCTTCGACGACTCTATCATCGAGGGCAATCTCCTAAGGGACTTTTTTAAGATCGGGGAAATATTTTCCAAATAGGGTTTTGATCCTACTTATTTAGAATTTAAGATCCAATGGTGATTAAAGATCCATCGCTTGGCATTTGGGCTCTATTTCATTGGCAAATGTGGCGAATGTCTCTTGTAAGAGGAGATAAAATGATCTCTAGGTCTTTTTTCTTACCTAGGGTTTCTTTTCTTCGAAGAGAACTCTTCTATTCTTTTTTTTTGTTTTTCAAATCTTATGGGGGGTTTCCTCTCCTTCTCCTTTCAGTCTCGGGTCCTTTTTATAGTATAGGCAAGTTTGTTGATTTAGTTAAGGAAATCTCTCATTGAGAGATTTTTTTAATTGATTCGGGGATTTTATCCGCCGTTGGATTTTTGATCCAAGAACTTCTGTTTTACAGAAGATATTTTTCTTGTTTTTAACAAGATTGTGAAAATATTTTCCATACAGAGCTTATTTTGTAGCTCGGTGATTTTTAGTCACCATTGGATCTTTAATCCAACGGTGCTCTATTTTACAGAGCGTAATCTTTCTTGTTTAGAAAGATCGGGGAAATATTTTCTCATACAGAGCTTATTCTGTAGCTTGGTGATTTTTAATCACCATTGGATTTTTAATCCAACGGTGCTCTGTTTTACAGAGCATAATCTTTCTTGTTTAGAAAGATCGAGGAAATATTTTCCAAATAGGGTTTTGATCCCTCTTATTTAGAATTTAATTCTATCGGCTCCGAAGGCATTAGGAACCCTCATGTGTAACACGTGACCCCCATGGCATTAAACTAGTTTGCTCATATGCTGCAGTCCCAGAGAAAGGCATCACGTGTTGGCACGTGAGCTGATGTTCAGGAATGACACGTAACCCTTACGAAATTAAGCTCAACAAAGAGAATCACGTGCTGACACTTGAGCTTCTTTGTCCTGTTATTTGTTTTAGGAAGGCTCCTATATACTTTGTATATAGATGCTCATGTTCCTGCACGTGAGGCTCAATTTCAGCCTTATTTGTTAAGCGCAATGCCTATAATCTTTGCTCAAAGGCGCATTACGTATGGGCACGTGATGCTCCATTTAGGGAATTTTCCCATCGCATTTTATTTATTATTTATTTTTTTATTCCTTTTTTTTTATAAGAGAACAAATGTCCCCACAGCGTTGTTCTCACGTGGCTTGCACGTGAGTGCAACGCTGTCTCCTTTACAGCCGTTTGATTGCCTAGGGGAATGAGGAGGTGAACAGCCCTTGTCACATCTTATAAATGCAAGGCTTTTGTCTTTGGGAAGCCACTGTTCTTTCATCTTCTTCTTTCTTTGTCTTCTTCGAGAATTTAATTCTCTTCTTCAGAGCTTAGTTCTTTGCCCATTGCAATTTCAGAGTTAAACTCTGTCAGAAAAAGAAACCCCTTTTTAGGTAAAAATCTTGAACAACAAAGAAACCCTTTTCTTAAAAAAAATTCCTGGATTTTAAATCCACCATAAGAGGTTTGCTCTCTTCTGAAACCCATCTCTTAGAGATCCAAAGACGTGGTCTTTGAGTAGCAAAGCTTAATGTCTTGGGCATTCCCCCTCTGATCTTTAAGAATTCATGGCATTTTTATTTTTCATTTCCTCATCATGGGGGTTTCTGGAATTTAATTCCATCGCATAAAAGGAATTTAATTCCTCACCGAAGAGCTTAGCTCTGAAAGATCAAAAGGGCCATTCAGGAATTTCATTCTCTGGTGTTCTTGAGAACATTTTCATAGGGTTTTTTTTATTTGCGCGAATTTAAATTCGTTGGGTATTTTAACAGAACTTGTTTTCTCTATGAGGATATCAAGAGTTGTTTAAACTCTCGTGTCTATTTAATAAGAATCCTTTTTCGATTCTCACAATAAGCATTTTCTTGATCATTTTGATCACTAAACGCTCACTAATTTTTCTTTTCAGATACTATGGCCGCTTATCTGTATGATCTTGACGAAATTATCTCGTATGAAGACATTCGCGTCCAAGGCCGATGTCAAAACTAGGAGTTTACGAATGCCCAATGCGCTGAGGTTATGCGTCGCTTCGATGAATACAACGGTCGACTACTCCCCCGTCGTTCCGCTCTTTTGGAGATCATCTTGGGGGCGATTTGGGAAGCACTTCCTGAATTTAACGAAGCCATGCCGCTTGAAGCACTTGATGATGCCGAAGACAAGGTGCACTCAGTATATCTGATGGGCTTGATCTCGAAGAGGCGGCGAGATGATCTTGTTGATATCTTGCATCAAGTCTTCCAACAGACAACGATAATCTCCGCCTATCAGAGGACGGACGATATCAGCGAGAATCCTGACGCTTGCATTCTTGAGAAAATGCACATGAAAATGGTCAGAGAAGCCAGAAGCATTTTACTCGGCCTTGCTTCTGAATTCCTTAATCCATGTCCGGGATTTGGTGTTTTACCATTGTAAACATTTTTTTACCATGTATAAGTTCCTGGAGCATGAATGACAAAACTTCCTCTTTCCTCCTTTTTTACCAATGCTCACATATTTCTTGCATGAAGTGTCATTATACTGTTGTTGGCATTCACGTGTTTCGCGCGTGAGGCGCTGTTGAGGATTTTAATTTTGTACTAGCACCAACGCTCACGTGTCATGCACGTGCGGCACCGCTTTAGTCCCCAAAAGGATCAACACGGGTGCTCACGTGTCATGCACGTGAGACTCTGCTGAGGGGGTCGTTTCACCTCCTTGTTCTGATTCCTATGGGTCAACTATCTTGTTTTCCATGCCCCTTTTTCCGGCCTTAGAAATAGTTCCACCATACACAAAATTTTCTGTGTCTAGACTTGAATGCTTCTCTTTATAACCTGAAGCTTCGTCTTCCTCTTTCTTCACAGAGAGAGACCCATTCAGACCTTAGAGTGATCATTCATTTTTTTAGAAACAAACCAAGAATTATGGCTTGCAACCTTCCCCATGCTCGTCGGCAACCTTAGGAGGTGCCTATCGAGGAGATTATTCCTTGTTTTGACGCGTGGTTAGCGGATCCTCTTCTGACTGATGACCAATATGACGTGGTATTGTACGAGCTCCTAGCTCGTAGGGGTTCTCCTCTTCCTATGGGTTCCATTTGGCTTCGGATGATTTTCTTGTCCGTGCTTGCTGATATCCCTCCTCATCCAGCGCAGATGACTCCGGCGATTCTCGATGCGGCGGAAGACAAGATTGAATATTTCCACAAGGCCCACTTGATTACTCATCTTCTGAAGGATCGTTCGGTTCATTTACTGAGTCAGATTCGAGCTCGGCGGGCCATCATGTCCACCTTCACCGATGAGCATAGCGCTAATCGATGGGGAGCAACTTCTCGCGAAGACCGCTGCTTCGACATGGTAGAGAGGGCAGAGAGAATTGGAAAACTTTATTTATTGTTTTGTTAACCCTTGTATCTCTGATCCCACATTTGGTGATCTCTTCCCTGTAGAGTAGTATATTTGTTTCAATGTATTTTTCTTATTATTACCTGTTGAATGCTTTCTGTTGAATGTTTTCTGCTCATCATATGTTTGTGCGTGTATCTCGCCCCTGTACATGAGCTTTATACTTTACCCTTAGAAAAATTATATTTTTTTTCTTTAAGTGCGAGCGCCTTTGTAGATAGTCTATCTTGATCTCCTTGCAGGGCAGCGATGGCTTAGAAAATAGGTTCAGGTCTGCCGCCTAAGACTTTTCAACTTTATGAGCCGTGAGGGTCTCATAAAGGATTTTCTCCTTACGAGTCAAAAGGATCCCGTAGGTGTATTTTCTCCTTAGGATTCGTGAGGACTCCTAAGTGTGTGTTTTTTCTTGAGAGTCGTAAGGGTCTCACAAGAGAATTTTTCCCCTTACAAGTCGAGAGGGCTCGTAAGTGGTTGTTTCCCTCATTGTCGATATTCGGTTTTGGAGAGTGTGGCCCGTGAATAATATGCAATAGTCCATCTTGGACCGACTTGCAGGGCCCCAGTGCTTAGGAAACATGCCCTTATCCCCGTTGCTTAAGGCTTTTCCCTACAAGTCGAGACGGGTCGAGAAGTTCTCGCAGGAACATTATTTTCCCTACTAGTCGAGACGAATCGAGAAGTTCTCGCAAGGATGTCCTAACGTCACAGTTAACTCCTGCTAATAGAAGTCCGTTAGGGTCTGTGGTACTAAGGTTTTTTACCCATCGTACCGTCGCGTTGGCCGATATATTCCTCGATATGCAATCTTGCTGTTCGAGTAGCCCTGCGACTGTCGTGTCTCTGATCTCTTCGGGGGCTGGACAAGACGTCTTCAAGTAATCTTCCAGGTGATATTACCGTCGAAAGAGCAAGCATTAGGGATATTCCATGTTGCTTTTTACTTGAGGTTAGGCTCAGTTTAGGAGCCCCGATGAGTCATGACCACTCTGCGCTGGTGTGGGATGATCTCCGATAGTCTTTCAGGTCTCATTTGAGTTGCCGCCAAGACCCTGAAGCTAGGGATATTCCTTTGCTTCGTTTGTTGACATTGTGTCTGCAGTATTGCAGCGACTGTCGAGGTTGTCAGTGAACCATCGAGGTTTGGTACTAGGACTTTGCCATGGCTCCGTTTGTTGATGTCGCGTCTGTATCCTACTGGAGGGAGGAAGAACGCTGTTGTTGATCTCCAGGCTATGGATGCTGCCGTCGAGACTTGGAACTATGGACTTTGCCATGGCTCCAAGGTAGTCTCTAGGTTGTCTGTGAATCGTCGAGATTTGGAACTAAGGGACTTTGCCGTGGCTCCGAGGTAGTCTCTAGGCTGTCTGTGAACCATCAAGATTTGTAACTAGGGGACTTTTCCATGGCTCCGAGGTAGTCTGTAGGCTGTCTGTGAACCGTCGAGATTTGGAACTAGAGGACTTTGCCGTGGCTCCGAGATAGTCTCTAGGCTGTCTGTGAACCGTCGAGATTTGGAACTAGGGGACTTTGCCGTAGCTCCGAGGTAGTTGCTAGGATGTCTGTGCACCGTCAAGATTTAGAACTAGGGGGCTTTGCCGTGGCTCTGAGGTAGTCTCTAGGCTGTCTGTAAACCATCGAGATTTGGAACTAGGGGACTTTGCCGTGGCTCTGTTTTGCTGACGTCGTATCTGCTTCTGGTTGGAACGAGAAGGAACGCCGTTGTTGATTTCTAGGCTGTAGATGTAGCCATTGAGATCTGTCTTCCCTTTGATGGAGCCCAGTGGGGTAACATGGTTCCCTTTCCATTTGTGCCCATGGATTGTATATAGGGGTCGATGTAGACTCACCTGCAGGGCAAAAGTTTCGTTCATTTTTTTGTTTCTTTCCGTGAAGCTCTATCATTTCAGCTTTACATCACGAAAGTCGCGATTGCCCAATCATTTCGGCTATTTTTCGCGGTGCCCAATCATTTCGGCTGTTTTTTCTTTTTACTCGCTGCTTTTTTATTGCGAGTTGCCTAAACATTTCGGCTATTTTTATATGCATATATTTTATTCGCTAATTTTTGTTGCGATTTGCCCTATCATTTCGACTATTTCATATGCATTTGTGGCTCGTTGATTTTTGCTGCGAGTATGGAACTTGAGATCTGATACCAATCTTAGCATCAGCATCGCTGCGACTGGAATATGGCGAGGAGCGAATCATCATTTGCCGTGAAGGGCTTAGAATTTGATACTAATCTAGCCATCAGTATCGCTACCACTGGGATTGTTGCCAGGAGCGAATCATCATTTGCCTTTGTCGATTCAAACAAAGGTGGCTAAGCAAACAGGGTTAGGATCCTGTCGACTAAGGCTTTTGACTTCATGAGTCGTAAGGGTCTCATAAAGGTGTTTCTCCCTACGAGTCGTGAGGATCTCGTAGGTGTGTTTTCTTCTTAGGAGTCGTGAGGATTCCTAAGTGTATGTTCTCTTATAAGTCGTAAGGATCATATACGAGTGTTTTCTCCTTATAAGTCGAGAGGACTTACAAGTGTCGTTCACCATATGAGGACATTCCTTGTTGTTGGTGGGACTTGGTAGGGGAAACGTTTATTTGTGCCCGTGGATTGTATATAAGGGTTAATATTGAATCGCTTGTAGGGCAATTTGGGGAATGTGATGGCTTAAGAATGGTTTAGATCCCTGTAACTTAAGGCTTTCGAATCCTATGAGCTGTGAGGGTCTCACAGGGGGAATTCTCCTCACGAGTCGTGACGATCTTGTAAGTATAATTTCTCTTTAGGAATTGTGGGGATCCTTAAGTGTGTTGCTCTCTTGTGAGTTGTAAGGATCTCAAGCAGGTGTTTTCTCCTCACAAGGTCGAGAGGACCTTGCAGGTGTGCATGAATTTTTTTTACGAGTCTGTGCCCTTTCGGGTTTTCACGAACTCGCCGGCAGTCCTGCTGTTTTTACTCACGGAGCCCTTTCGGGTTTTCATCCGTGCCCATTTTGCTTATAGACGTACCATTTTTTTTTTGCACGATGAAACTTTCGAGAATAGTTTCGCCCTATGCGACCCATTTGTTTGCCGGTGGGATTTGAGTTGCAGTCCTAACCGCTAGGTCTTATAGACTTGCATTCCACTATCGCCGTGTTAGAGACGACGTTGTTAGTTTAGGGACATCTCGGTCCGTTGTTAGTTTAAAGATATCTCGGTCCAATGTTAGTTTAAGAACATCTCAGTCCATTCTTAGTTTAAGGACATCTCGGTCCATAACTAGTTTAAGGACGTTGCAGTCCACAGCTAGTTTAAGGACATTGCGGTCCGCTAGGATTTTGAGGTGAAGGTTCGCCGGATACTACTTATAGAGTTTGGACTCAGGAAGACAGCGAGCGGACACGAACATCGTCATCCATTATTAACCTGAGCCGTGACATGTCAAGTGTAGTATTTCATAAGGAACCGGCCGTTTATTAGCCGGAACGGTCTTTCGCCATGCATATCCATGAGCAAGTAGGCCCCGTCTTAGTAAACCATGTCTATGATGTACGGGCCCTCATAGTTTAGCTTGAATTTCCCCCGTTTAGAATGATTGGAGATCATAGATCTTTTTACGACTAGCACGAGTTCACCTTGGTGGAATGTTCTTGGCCTAGTCAATCTTTCGTATGAGCACGTCATCCTTGCTTTGTAAGCTTCTAGGTTTTGCTGTGCAATGAGAGGAGTTTCATCGAGGGCATCGAACTCCTCAAGTCGAAGATGGGCATTTTCTTCATCCGTCGGCTCGTATCGAACCGCTACTCGTAGAGAGGGTAGCTCTATCTCCAAGGGGAGTTCTGCTTCCGTGCCAAATACCAACGCGAATGGCGTTGTATTCGTGGCAGTTTTGAACGTGGTCCGATAAGCATAGAGAGCTTCATGAAATCTCTCGTGCCAGTCCTTTTTATTTCCGGAGACCATTATTTTTATGATCTTTGTCAAGGTCTTGTTGAAAACCTCAGCAAGACCGTTAGTTCAGGGATTATAGACTGAAGAGTATCTCCAATCTATTTTATTATGCTATGCGAAGCGGCTGATCTTATGGCTTCTGTAGGCCGTCCCATTATCCGAGATGATCCGTCGCAGAGTGCCGAACCGGTAGATGACATGCGTCTTGAAGAAATGGAGGATGTTTCCTGTATTCACCTCTCTTAACGGTATTGCTTCTGCCTACTTAGAGAAATAATCGGTCGTTGCTAGTATGAACCGATTTCCCTTGGATGATGCTGGTTCGTTGGGCCCAATTATATCGGTTCCCTAAATTTCGAATGGCCAGCTAGCCAGAGTAGGGTGTAGCGGATTCGGATGCGGGTGGATGAAGTCCCCATGAATTTGGCACGAGTGACACTGCTTCCCATATTCGAGGCAGTCCTGAATCATCGTGGGCCAATAGTAACCCATTCTTTTGATCTTCAGCTTCATCTTTGGCCCGACTTGGTAGGAACTGCAGAGTCCGTCATGAGTTTCTTGGATGACTCTCCTTGCTTCTTCTGGTCCGAGACACCTTAGCCACGGACAATCGAACGATCTCTTATATAGAGTATCATTGACGAAGGCGAAAGACAGAGCTCGCTTCATGAGCTGATGTCTTGATGATGCGTTTCCGGACGTATGATGAGATTTGAAGTAGTCTACAAAGACTTCTCTCCAATCCTTCGCCTTCTCTTCGTCCTCTATTTGGAAGACCTCTTATTCAATCGCTCCTCTTCTTTCAGATGACTTCGAAGATATTTCTGCTGGCGTAAGAATCCGGCGGTTTTGCACAATGATCTTTACGTCATCGAGGTTTTCATCGGCCGGTTCTTTAGCGAGCTTGGCTAACGCATCCGCCTTGCTATTTTCCGTCCACGGTATGCTTTCCAGGATGTAAGAGGGGATTTGAGTCAGTAATTGCTGCACTCTCTCTCTCTCCATATTTTACCAACTCAGGTTTACACGTCTCATAGTTTCCATTTATTTGGCTGACGACCAGCTGGGATTCTCCATATATTAGGAGGTCCTCGATTCCCATGTCAATGGACATCTCGAGACCTGCTATCAAAGCTTCATATTCCACTTCGTTGTTTATTCTTGGCTCCGTTAAGGAAAGGGCAAAACGCATCCCTCCTTGTGGAGTCACAAGGATAAGGTCCACCTCGGCTTTGATTATGGGGGTACTTTGCTTCCTCCTCTTCATAGACGATGCCCCATCGAAGTAGAGTTCCGATCGGGTATCACTCCCTTCTTTCTCCCCATCGATTGCGTCAAACGCGTGTTCGTCCGGCAGCTCGCAGTTCAAGGGGGAGTCGGCGGGTATCAGATGCTCTGCAAGAAAGTCGGCGATGGCCTGGCCCTTCATTGCCCTGAAGGGTCGATAGATTATCGAGAACTCCATCAAGAGGATGGCCCATATGGCAAGCCTTCCCATTAGTATGGCTCTTGACATCAAATATTTGAGAGGATCCACCTTTGATATGAGATGGACCTCACGTGCCAAGGCGTAATTTCGGAGCTTCGTTACCACGAAAATCAGTTCCAGGAAATGCTTTCGATCGGGGAGTAATTGTTTTCTGCCCTTAGGAGGACTCGACTCAAATAGTAGAGAGCTCTCTCCTTTCCCTGGTCATTCTTCTGTTCCTATTGCGCACCTAAAGAACCTTCAAGGGCTGTTGTGTACAGGATGAGGGGCTTTCCCTTGACCGGAGCGGTCAGTACCGATGGGTTATGCAGATATTGCTTGATTTCGTCCACAGCGTTTTGGCATTTACGATCTCAAATGAACGGGGTCCTCTTCTTCATTAGATGACTGTAGGGGCGGCATTTTCCGGAGAGGTTAGCTATGAACCGTCGGATATACGCGAGCTTTTCTTGGAGAGACCGCAGTTGCTTAAGAGTTCTTGGCGAAGGCATTTCCATAATTGCCTTGATCTTTGACGGGTCTATTTCGATGCCCCGGTGTCGTATGATGAATCCTAGGAATTTTCCTGAGGAAACTCCAAACGCGCATTTCAAAGGGTTCATCTTCAGGTTGTACTTCCGAAGGTGCTGGAACACTATCTTCAGATGCTCCCAGTGCTTCTCGTACAATTTGCTTTTCACCACGGGTCGTCAATATAACATTTAACAATCTCGTTTATGAGGTCTTCAAAGATCTTTGTCATGGCCCTCAGGTAGGTGGCAACAGCGTTCTTCAGACCGAATGGCATCACTTTGTAGCAAAATATGCCCAGCGGAGTCCGGAAAGCAGTGTGCTTTTGGTCTTCAGGATGCATCTCGATTTGGTTGTATCCTGAGGATCCATCCCTGAAGGAGAAGACTTCATGGGTGGATGTGTTATCGATCATCAACTCGATAACAGGCACTGGGAAGTCATCTTTCGGACAAGCTTTGTTAAGATCCTGAAAATCTACGCAGATGCGTACTGTCCCATTTTTCTTCATTACTGGAACGATATTGGCGATCCAGTCAGGGTATTGAACTTCTTGGATGAAGCCGGAGTCGATTAGATTCTTGACCTCGGCATTCATACTCATCTCAAGCTCGAGCCGCATTCTTCTTAGCGCCTGTTTGACTAGCTTGACGTCCGGCGATATTGCCAGTTTATGCACAGCTATCTTTAGTGTAGGGTTCCTAGGCACCCTAATAAGGTCACACAAGGCATCAACCATGCCAATTTCAAAAATACGGTGCCGAGAAACCCTAGACTACGGATCGTTTGCTAGATGTCTAGACGAAACATGAGCTAGTTTACAACTAAACTATAAGAATACGGAAATACAACCTTTGTAGATCCGGTTCTCCACCTCCATAGCTCCGCAACGAAGTATCCTCGTGTCCAAATCGAAATCCGGGATCTTGCGTCGGCTTCATCGGAGAAGAAGCGGGCTAGGTCATCGACGACGTGCCGAAGATGATCTACGTCAAAGCATCACTAGATCAAGCTCCACCTTCACCAAGCCATGAAAACTTGTGAAGGAAACACACTCTACTACTTGGCAAGAGGGAGAGGATGAAGAAATAGGAATTGGGTAGACTTTAGAATTGGATTTCTCACTTGTTTCATCAATCCACCATTGATGAAGTCAAGCTTCTTCATGGAAGAAGAAGATGAAGATGAAGAAAGAATTATTATGATAAGTTAATTAAAAAAAAATAAAAAGGATACTTATCATAATAATAACCATGATTAGGTGTAGAGAATAGACCATGGTTAATTGCAAGGGTTAGGGTTAAGCATGAGACAAAATGGTCACAAAGTCAAAGCTTCATGAAGCTTCAAAGAAAGAGACAAAACTTGCAACCATTTCATTTCTAATCTTTTCCAAATAAATAAATAAATAAATGATTAAGAAAAAGAAAACCCTAATCATCAATTTAACCATGGTTTAATCTTTACACTTAACCAAGTTAACATGTATCATCAAACATGATACAAACATTTGCACAAAAAGTATATCACATATACAACTTGTACATTCAAGTGAGAAAATCCATATAAAGTGAACCAATACTAGTTAATGCAAAGTAATATATCAAATATATAATTATACATTAAATCATTAAATCAACACTTGATTTAACGATCCGGTCATATCGCATATAACCGACTAGTATCCAATGTATCGGCTTATCGAATCAATCCTTGATTCGATAACTAGGTTATATCGCATACAACCATTCGATACATTCATCGCGAGAATAGAATACGGTATCACATACACGCATTATTCTCGGTCCCGTACATATCTCATATGCGCTCCTATTTCGTTTCGCTTGAGCCAGGAAACCTATGTGTAGGACTCTAAAGACTCGTCAATACGCCGGCAGCAGGTGATGATCATATCAAACACCCACAAGCCGCAAGCGGTCTGCTAAACGTAACGGCCACCCGGGTATTGAGCGATCAGAAGATCGACGAGCAAGCCCGCTCAAACTCCAGTGAATCCAACCAGTAACACTACCGTACAGTCCGGTCCGTCCGTCTGATATGTCGCATATCTTGCCTAGGGGTGGTAAACGTCAGACCCCAATAGCTCGATAAGTCGTGTCGATATGAGGTCTATAACAATTCGAGAAACTACTGGTAACACTTACCAGTAAATCTCAGCTACCCTGGACAGGGATTTCCTGTTATAGCCAATCGAACACAGCGCAACATCAACTCCCTATACCGGGAGAGACGAATCCCCTCCTATCGCACATTGCCTCCATGTGATTCGGGACTGTACCCAAAAACCACCGTTTTGCACGCCCTCTTGGACGTGGTAAGATGGAAATCAAAGCACAGTGGGAACCACATAAGACTCTATGACGATCTCGGGTCAACAGACTACTCTGTACCAGTGTCACCAGAGAACTGCCATCTGACGTGAGGTATAATACCATCTGGGAGTTCTCGGCGAGTCCGTCCAGTGTACCCAGTCTCTACTGAGCACCTGTATATCATCTCTAATGTCAAACACCGATGGATATGGGATCATCCATCGCCCATCTGTATGGGTCGAGAAGGTACACGCTAGTCTACTCTGGTATATCGATGCCCCATCTCGATACACCTACGACTAGGGACATTCAAGGATGTACTTATGGACTACCATGTCCCCACTAGTATGATCCGCATCATAGTCCAGGTAGTCAAGCACACATCCTACGGGCTTTACCAACATGTAACAGAGAGACAATCAGTGTACACGTTAAGGTAAAAATCAACCAGATAGCATACTATCATGTCGAGCAAGAAAGTCCTCCCTATATATGTCCAAGCATCCACTACAATATACATCCTATGTACAGTAATGGCATCTAGGGCATACATATAACTAACAATCTCCCACTTGCACTAGGGCCATCTGTAGCAGTGGTTGCAGTATCTCATACTCAACCATCCCATAAAAGTCTCTCTCTGGGAATAGGCCTTCGTGAGTGGATCCGCTGTGTTATCCTCTAAGTCTGCTCTCCTTGCCTCGATCACCTTGGAGATCAACTATCTCCATGATCAGGTGATACTGCCTTAGAATAAGTCTTGATCACTGATGGGACCGGCGTTCCTTAGCATAAGCCACAAGTCCATTGTCACACAATGGTAGGAACTAAGTTCATCTCATGAACTAATATACATCCAAACAGCCTCTTTAGTAGCATCTTAAGTAGCGATGTATCCATCCATTATCGTCTAGTATGCCACGGTATCTAGCTTGGAACTCTTCCAACATACCGTCCCTTTACTGAGGGTAAAGACAATGCCTGCGACTGACATTCAGTCGTCTTTATCACCCTGGAACCCTTCCAGTGATTCTCCCCAGGATCAATTGATACTATCTCACTACAACTAGTGAGAATCCCAACATCCAATTAAATCTATCTCATAGATCCAAAACTCAGGATTTAGGAGGTATCACTCTGATCCTACACGGAGAATCTTTGTGATAAACGGAGATTGATCGAGCGTAGCATAAGAAACTCCTTTCTTATCAAGAGTATGTCATCCACGTACTCTACGAGGATCACCACCATACTCCCTACTACCTTTTTGTATATACAAGGTTCATCTACCATTTTGATGATGTCAACTTCTTTGACTAATCCATCAAAACAGATGTTCTAACTCCGCGATGCCTGCTTTATCCTATAAAGCATCTTGCACACGTTTCCGCTGCTCCCACTGTCTACGAGGCCCTCTGGCTGTGTACTTATAGACGCACTCTTCTAAAACATCATTTAGAAAAGCAGTCATGACACCCAACCACCAGATATCGTAGTCATAGTATGTAGCCGTGGCAAGTAGGATCTGGATGGACTTAAGCATAGGCACTGAAAAGGTTTCATCATTATCCACGCCTGGTCAATGATGCAAACCTTTAACAAGTCTAGCTTTGAAAGTCTCAACTTTTCCATGTACACCAAGTAATCTTCTCAAGATATACTTGCTCCTGATGGGGATTTAACCCTTCAGATATAGCAACTAAAGTCCATACTTTGTTGGTGTATAAGGATTCCATCTCAGATCACTAAGCATCCAGCCATTCTTACAGAGTCTTACTCCTGATGGCCAGCTCGAAATTAGTTGGGTCATCATCTCATGATGCAATCCTCGCTCCCACTGTCATAGAGAAACCGAAGTATCTCTCAGGTGGGTGAGGAACCCTACTAGATCGGCGGAGAGGCTGAGGTTCGTTGGAATCTACTGAATCCTTGATTCTATCAAATCATCAGCTGCAATCTGTATAGCTGGAACATTTCCAGTTCTACATAACAGTATTTGCCTCGAGCTTGACCGGATTATGCTTTTAGACATAGGCCGGACAACCCCAAATCTTAACTAACTTAAGATATGGGCTCTTCCCATTCCATATCACATATGAAGCGGTAGGCAACTGATTTGATTGGAACCTTATTCAATAGGTATGCAACTTCTCAAGTGCATAACCCCCTAAGGAAAAAGGTAACTCAGTAGTACTCATCATAGAGCACACCATATCAAATAGGGTGTATCTGCTCCACCCCGACATACCATCGTGCAATGGTGTATACGGAGGAGTAATGCTGAGAGAGAATCTCATTCTCCTTTAGAATAGTCCAGGAATTTCCGTGCTCAAGTATTCTCCTCCTCGATCACATCAAAGGACATAATACTTATACCCGTATTTTGGTTCTCTACTTCTCGCTTATATTCTGTGAATATCTTAAAAGGTTCGGACTCATGTTTCAACTGGAGCATATGACTGAATCTTGAGAGATTATCAGAGAATATAATGAAGTATAAAGAATCAGTCCTGGCATGTGTAGACAGGGGACCTTACATACATCAACATGTATCAATCCCAAGAGTTCACTAACTCTTTCTCTGTTTCCAATAAACAGAGCTATGGTCATCTTATCTTTGTGACATGACTGGCGAGTTTCACAAGATGTAAATTCAAACTGATTTAAATATACATCTAAATGCAACTTCAGCCAGTCGGGTCGCATTGATCTGACCTAGTCTACAATGCCTCAAGAAGGATTCGTTCATTTCTGAACTCTTCCTCTTGTGTGTGTTATGTATACTAAGAACTGTAGTTTGATTTAGAACATCAATGCTTTTAGATAACGTGCCTGAACCGATCAACTTTTGATATAGGAAATTTTCAAAACATTATCCAACAATACAAAATTTTATCATTTCTTTACTAATAAAGAGACTGATATGATTTTGTATATCAGGTTCGGTATCTAATAACATTCGTTCAGAATCAATGTATTACAATACTGGGTGACAGTGACCAACAGACTTGGCTGCAACACTTGCCCCGTTTTCTGCCTCATGAAACTTATCACCCGTTCTCAGTTTTTCTACCCTTTTGTAGCCCTATGTAACATCTTACATATCTGGGATCCTGATCCGGTATCATATACCAAGGATGCGGAGGATACCGAGAAACAGTTCTGTGTAATGAACATACCCGAAGATGATGCATCAGCATGAACTCTCTTCGTTTGGGCGGCACGGGAAATCTGGTATTCCCCAATTTCCTGCTCTGTCTTATAACATTTATAAGTGGGAGCGGGACCAACGTTCCCCAGCTCAGTATAACAAGCGGGTTCGGTCAATAATCCGTATTATTATCTTGATTAAGGCGTGATATGGTCGCTACCAGGAGAGAGAGAGAAGAAAACACTCAGCGTGCGCTCTGTCAAGAATAGATTGGTTATTATTTTATCTAATCAGGATGGCTCCCACTGCTTTTTATCAAATCTTCCTTCAAACCCTAAAAGGGAAGACTAGCCGGGATTAATTACACACTACAAGTTCGCCAATCTTTCAGCCAGGCCAGTGTCGGTACTTTGAGGTAGGTTCCCCGTGCTTTCGCACGGACCTAATTAATGTAAACCTCGTTTTCCCAGAGGCGTAACCTCGTTAACACCTTTCTAGACACCTACTTGATCGGCTAATTGTAATGTGTAAAACTCTCCCAGGAGTAACAATTACTCGCAGCGGGTATCGGGATCCAACTATCTCATAGAAGGTATGCAATCTCATTGCAAATTTCAACACTTGAAATTCCCGATAATATTTTTCCCCTAGCAGCTATATGACCTTAACATAGTCAACAAATCATAAGTGCTAGTCAAGTTCAACCCGTCATTTAAGTACCTAAACATCACAGATAAATACGACGTACACTTATGCCATCCGCATTCGCCTCGATGTCCCCTCGTGCACCGTTAGGTTAGGTAACTAACGACAGAGCGGGGCAGGGCTAGCGCAGGTGTAAAACATAAGTAACGTCTATATAATATATCATATATACTATGTACTGTATCTATCACAGAACATCACATGATCACATCACAGATATCGCAGCAGAAGAAACATATGAAATATTGGATATACTAGGACGTCCGTGTTTTCAATACAAGCCAGTATAAAACACGGATTCCACGGTCGTGATGAATAGCCAAACCCACACCCCTAGACCCCTACGAGAGCGGCAAGCAACCCTACCAATTCTGGAGTTAGCAGACCCGGACTCGACTCCTCGAGTTGGTCTCCCACTGGACTCCAGAACCCGGTTACTTGTGCTCCCCTCCTTGGGTCTATCCTAGTGCGGAAAAGTAAATAATATACAAACGGTGACAACTTCCGCAACCTGGAAGTGCCCCAATAAAAGAATATTACATACAAGTTTTTACATGAATGAAAATGAAAAACACTCATCTCACATAAAAACCCCCGGCTATTCGAACACGACGATCCAATATAACATATCCAGTAACACATAACATCACATGTCATCAACGTAAGTAAATATGTCCATCCCAATTGTCGTTGACATATAGCAACGAAACCGGCGATATCACATATTACACTTACGGTCACAGAAAAGAAAGTGTAAAACTACAACAGTTGGAATCCGCAACCACTTCAGATATCGCATGCCTGACCAAATGAATTACTTAGACATCACATGCCTAACAATTATAAACCCCGCATTTTAGTCTCATTATCGAAAACTCTTTTCAATATCAAGTCGGGCAATTCAACAAGATTCCCGACATCCTGATCGAATGCTCGTCGCAAACTTCAGTAGGCGGCCGCACCCCCGATTCCGTCGACAAAGTGCACCAAGGCGGAACACCGCTACCGCGAGCACCCGAACGGATGCTTTCGGCGACGGGGTTCTCCTACAGTCACTTGGTCGGGGCTATGGGGTGAGGCTGTCTATTAAGTTTACCCGGCGAGTATCCGCGTACGCTACGTGATCGTGACGGACTTTTGATCACATCAAAATTACGTGGTAACCGATCAAGTGAGACTAAACTGCTACGTTTATAACATTCATTCAGTTATCTCATAACTTCTTGTGAATTCCAATTATTGTATCCCATTCCGGATAAATAGAAAATGTCAAACTTTCCGATCGAACAATCGAACACCCAAGTTTTCCCGATACAGATCAACACATGAAACAAGTCTAAAAACATTCAGTTCGTGCCTCAGTACCAACGGTCCAGCCGTAGAAGGGTCAAGCCAATGCCTCACATGTGGCACGCCGTACTGCCCCAAACCCGAAGGTTCAAAGGGTAGTTCAAGACGGTCACATAATCGAGTTAAGATTTGTTGTCTTCTAGAGGGACCATCGTGTTACTTGCACTACTTAGAACGTGATTAAACTACAGAAATATCCAACACTTGGAAATTTCCCGACAGGGGAAAAATTGGGTATTTATATCCGGTCGAACTTTTTAACATATTCAAAAAAATTATCCGGAACGACACATAGACAAAGTTTGACAATCCGATCGAATGTATGAACTCCCAATACAACCCAAAATACTCAACTCTTTATTTCAGATTAAAAATTCCCAGGAAAACCAGCACTGAAAAATAGGAGTTACTGTGCAAAATTCAATGGCAGATAAGACAAAAGGGCCGCGGAAGGGCCGCATTAGCACGCTAATGCCGTGGTTCCGCCGCACTTTAGAAAGATCATTAGGTAATTTTTGCATCGTAATTCTTAGATTTACCTACTGATTTTTCTGCATATTTTTAATTTGCAAAAATCCACATTTTACAAAAATGTCCAGAGAGCATTTTAAAGTCGGGGTTTCGAGTCGATCGGACTTCTAACTACGTCTACGCATCGCCTAAGGCTCTAGCTAGGCTCTGATACCACTGTAGGGTTCCTAGGCACCCTAATGAGGTCACACAAGGCATCAACCATGCCAATTTCAAAAATACGGTGCCGAGAAACCCTAGACTACGGATCGTTTGCTAGATGTCTAGGCGAAACATGAGCTAGTTTACAACTAAACTATAAGAATACGGAAATACAACCTTTGTAGATCCGGTTCTCCACCTCCATAGCTCCGCAAAGAAGTATCCTTGTGTCCAAATCGAAATCCGGGATCTTGCGTCGGCTTCATCGGAGAAGAAGCGGGCTAGGTCATCGACGACGTGCCGAAGATGATCTACGTCGAAGCATCACTAGATCAAGCTCCACCTTCACCAAGCCATGAAAACTTATGAAGGAAACACACTCTACTACTTGGCAAGAGGTAGAGGATGAAGAAATAGGAAGTGGGTAGACTTTAGAATTGGATTTCTCACTTGTTTCATCAATCCACCATTGATGAAGTCAAGCTTCTTCATGGAAGAAGAAGATGAAGATGAAGAAAGAATTATTATGATAAGTTAATTAAAAAAAAAAGACAAAGGATACTTATCATAATAATAACCATGATTAGGTGTAGAGAATAGACCATGGTTAATTGCAAGGGTTAGGGTTAAGCATGGGACAAAATGGTCACAAAGTCAAAGCTTCATGAAGCTTCAAAGAAAGAGACAAAACTTGCAACCATTTCATTTCTAATCTTTTCCAAATAAATAAATAAATAAATGATTAAGAAAAAGAAAACCCTAATCATCAATTTAACCATGGTTTAATCTTTACACTTAACCAAGTTAACATGTATCATCAAACATGATACAAACATTTACACAAAAAGTATATCACATATACAACTTGTACATTGTGAGAAAATCCATATAAAGTGAACCAATACTAGTTAATGCAAAGTAATATATCAAATATATAATTATACATTAAATCATTAAATCAACACTTGATTTAACGATCCGGTCATATCGCATATAACCGACTAGTATCCAATGTATCGGCTTATCGAATCAATCCTTGATTCGATAACTAGGTTATATCGCATACAACCATTCGATACATTCATCGCGAGAATAGAATACGGTATCACATACACGCATTATTCTCGGTCCTGCACATATCTCATATGCGCTCCTATTTCGTTTCGCTTGAGCCAGGAAACCTCTGTGTAGGACTCTAAAGACTCGTCAATACGCCGGCAGCAGGTGATGATCATATCAAACACCCACAAGCCGCAAGCGGTCTGCTAAACGTAACGGCCACCCGGGTATTGAGCGATCAGAAGATCGACGAGCAAGCCCGCTCAAACTCCAGTGAATCCAACCAGTAACACTACCGTACAGTCCGGTCTGTCCGTCTGATATGTCGCATATCTTGCCTAGGGGTGGTAAACGTCAGACCCCAATAGCTCGATAAGTCGTGTCGATATGAGGTCTATAACAATTCGAGAAACTACTGGTAACACTTACCAGTAAATCTCAGCAACCCTGGCCAGGGATTTCCTGTTATAGCCAATCGAACACAGCGCAACATCAACTCCCTATACCGGGAGAGACGAATCCCCTCCTATCGCTCATTGCCTCCATGTGATTCGGGACTGTACCCAAAAACCACCGTTTTGCACGCCCTCTTGGACATGGTAAGATGGAAATCAAAGCACAGTGGGAACCACACAAGACTCTATGACGATCTCGGGTCAACAGACTACTCTGTACCAGTGTCACCAGAGAACTGCCATCTGACGTGAGGTATAATACCATCTGGGAGTTCTCGGCGAGTCCGTCCAGTGTACCCAGTCTCTACTGAGCACCCGTATATCATCTCTGATGTCAAACACCGATGGATATGGGATCATCCATCGCCCATCTGTATGGGTCGAGAAGGTACACGCTAGTCTACTCTGGTATATTGATGCCCCATCTCGATACACCTACGACTAGGGACTTTCAAGGATGTACTTATGGACTACCATGTCCCCACTAGTATGATCCGCATCATAGTCCAGGTAGTCAAGTACACATCCTACGGGCTTTACCAACATGTAACAGAGAGACAATCAGTGTACACGTTAAGGTAAAGATCAACCAGATAGCATACTATCATGTCGAGCAAGAAAGTCCTCCCTATATATGTCCAAGCATCCACTACAATATACATCCTATGTACAGTAATGGCCTCTAGGGCATATATATAACTAACATTTAGATCTAATCCCGGTATCTCGGAATAGTTCCATGCGAAATAGTCTTTATACTGCATAAGCATATCTTTTAACATGGCCACCTGTTTCTCAGACAGCAGCTCACTAACGAATGTTGGCCTTGGGTCGTCTTCCGTCCTCAAGTCGATTTTTTTTAGATTGTCTGTTGTGGTATGTATCCCATCTTCCAGTTCTTTTGGCGCCGGTGGAAATTCTGAGATCACCTCGTTCTCATCTTCATTTGCATAGCACTGGAAGAGGTCGTCCATATTCTCGTGCTCTCCCTCCTTCGAGAATGTTATCATATGGCAGGTACGAGCTCGTTTCCAAGCTCGATGCCGATCTAGACTTTCCTTCGCAGTGTAGGTTGCTCTCGGCTCATGCTTTTGTAGCGGGGATACCCTCCAACTGTCGGATAGAGCAAATCTGTCTTGCTGATACTGATCTTCAACCCAGTCTTTGAAGGTGAAGCAGTTTTCAAGAGGATGTACCACTACTCGGTGATAGACCTCGTTTATCTGTTCGGGGTATCGAGACACCGGGAGCGTCATTATTTGATGCTTCATGACAAGGTTGAATATTTTTCTTGTCTTATCTTGAGGGAAAGAGTACTCCCGACCCATCTTCTTCATCAAAGATGGGTTCCAGCTGACTTTTTCTCGCTCGCGTGACTTCTTGGATCTGCTTCGCTGTCTTTGAACGCCGTTCCCGTTCTTGGTCTTGTCATTGCTTCTGCGTCAGACTTTTTTCTTGCCGCGAGAGCATACAGCAGGCTGAGGGTGAAGGGCATCGTCGTCTTCTCCTTCCGTAGCTTGTTGAATGATACGCCACGTCTTGGCCTTTTTGTAAATGGCCATTTCGCGGCTATGGTCATCCCGAACCTTTTGACCCGCTTCTCTTATCATCTTGTCAATCTGTTCTTTGAATGACCGGCCTGGTATTCTCACGGCAGGATCTCGCTCTAGTTCGACATCAACGCTATCTGGAAATGCATTTGCTTCTCCACCAAAGTTATTTATGACATGGAAGCCATGGAACCACTCCCGTTTCTTGGACCGAACGTATCCAAGGCCAGTCATCTCCATTCTCCCGTCGGGCATCTTCCGCTGAGTCCCGGAAACGTCCCAAATCTTATTATAGAATTGGGCTTGTCGAGCAGTTTGTTTGAAACGTACGTCTTGGCGTCTCAATAGCCTTTTCAGTCCCTTTGCGTAGTATTTGGGAAGAAGAATGGGTTGAAACCTGTCGAGCGCAGGTTCGGCACCGTGCCAAACTTCTTTCTTCCCTTTAGTCTCCATGGATTGGTAGAAAAGGATCGACTTTTCACATATTTTTCTTAGGAGGGACGTAAAAGGTCTGCAACTCTTGCACGCTGAACGTATCAAGTGCATCAAGTTCTTTTTAATGCCACTGCGGAACCATGGTAATTTGTAAACTCTGGTCAGCTCCAGCAAAGGTTTGCATTGATAGGCAGAAGGAGAACACTGTGTTGGCCTCGTCCTCAGAGTCACTTCCAAAGACCAGAATAGGAGTATATGGTCCTGGCCTATTGCCTTGGGGTTGTCCCGAGTAGACAATTTCTTCGTCCTCCTCGGTATTGCTCCCAAAGATCAGGATAGCGGCGATGGCTTTTTTTTATTCTCCGGTTTGCAACATCTTTCCATGTCTTCGAAGTCTGGTAAGAAGTACTTGGCGTCTTCATATTTGCGGACTTCATTTACAGAGAATGGGTTCAGCTCCCCTGTAACTGTGTACTCGAGACCGTCCTTGAAGTACTTCATACACTGATGTTGTGTAGAAGGGATGATGTACTCATGTAACCAAGGCCTCCCAAGCAAAGCGTTGTAGAAAGTCTTGGCGTCAATAACATGGAACTTGATGTCAGTGACGAGCAACCCGAAGCGTAGTGTCAGTATTATAGACCCGAGCGTTTGTGATGACTGCGAGTGAAACCCGGAGATAGTAATTTTGTCCCGAGCCAGGTGTTGAATATTCATCCAAATCTTCTTCAACACTCTCATATTGAGAAGATTAACGGAGGACCCATTGTCAACCAGAATCTTCCCTATCTTGGTGTCATGGCAGTACCCAGTGACATACAGAGGACGGTTGTGCTCGCACGTTCCGAGGAGGAGATCTTCATCACCGAATGTGATGTCAGCTGTATGAACCTCTGCCAGCTCTTCCTTCATCTTTATTCCGTAAGGAAAGCTTGGAACTGATCGGGCTCTTGTAACGCCTTGATCAGGGAATCTCATGCCTCTTTAGACAGGAGAAGGGCATCCAAAATTCTCAATTGCGAGGGTATCTTTTTAAGGTTTGCCAGGACATTGTAATACCTTGTTCTTCTTAGACGGGTCTTTGGCTATGAGCTCTTCGACGACTCTATCATCGAGGGCAATCTCCTCAGGGACTTTTTCCTTCCCTTTGTCCCTTTTGCCCGAACCTTTGTTTGAAGGTCCGAGATTCTTTTCAGGCAACGTACAGTTACGCAGCTGAATGTTCTCATAGTTCTTCATCTCCTCTTCTTTTTCAAAGGTGGATTCCTTGAAGAGAGGGACGAGGGCTATTTCTTCGTCAGAATAGCTCCCGAAGGTAAGAACTTGAGGTTTTGCTATTTTCGGGATGGCATCAACCATATGACAGTTACCGGTTGTTCCTTCACGCTCGTCTGTCACGCTTCTCTATTCCCGACGGGCTTTGCGCTTCATTCACATGAAGCGTTGTCGATGGGCAACGTATCCCTGCCACCACTTTTTGAAGGCATTGCACTCTTCGGTAGAGTTTGTGACCTTCCGATTGTACAAGTATAGTTCAGATGTACATTCGCTTCATTGAGGCATGTACTCCCGGGAGTATTTCCCTCGAAAGGAGGCAGCTTCATTCCCATTGATAGAGCTTTGGCGAACTGCTTCTCTACCTTGATTCTGCTCTTGCTGGTGGCAGGTGCACTTCGATCCGGTTGGGGTACTTTATGACTTCTCATTACCGGGTCTTCTTCAACTTGACACTGACGCTTGGCCTTTTCGTATATGGCCGATGTCCTCGTTCAGCTTTGGTCTTTTGGAGGGCTTCATTCAGCAGCTTGTCGATCAGGTCATCTGACGGTTCCATGGATTTTGGTTCTGGATCTGCCCCCAGTTTCTCTACGTCAGGAGCTTCTTTGCCATTTATTGACGAGTGAGAGATTATGTGGCAGCTCTCCACATAATCCTCGGGCTCTTCTGAAGAATCGTCTCCTTCATCAATGTCACTGTTTCCATTCTCAAGAACATGCTTGAAGAATTCTTCCAATGTGACTGGGGTCCGTGCTTCTTGGTTGTATTCCTCCAGTGCGTCGATGTACTTTTGCAGACCCATATGATTGTCGTCGAGCTGCACGGGCTTCTTGGCCTTCTTTTTTTTCTTTAAAGATTTCGGAGGCTTGGGTTGGAGGTTTTGCCTATCGTTACCAACTTTCGGCGTTGGGCGCGGTTTCAGCATTCCGTCAATAATTTCAGGCTCCAGCGAGTATTTCCACCTAATCGCCGGACATGCTTGAAGATCCTTCAGCATTCTTTTAGTTTTAGCCGAAAGGACAACTTCCCATGGAGCTTTCTCTACAAATTAGCATGATGCCCCCGGCGTATCCACCTTTTTAGGAGCGTGCTGCTGTGGCGGGTTTACCTTCCAATTTTCGGACAACGCGAACTTGCCTTGTTGGTACTGGTCTTCAACCATGTTTTTGAAGATATAGAAATCTTCGATTGGGTGGCCCACTATTCGGTGGTATGGGCAGTAATTGAGATTGTTGACGTCGCCCGATTGTAGTGGGCGTCTCGGATCCGGCAGAGTGATGATCCTGTTGCGCACCGCCGGTTCGAATAGTCTCCTCATTTTATCTCGAGGGAACGAGTAAGGATGTCTCAACTTATCTTCGAGGGATCGTGGTTTGTTGATTTGGCGAACAACCGGTTTCGGGTCACTCGGTTGTTGTTGAGCATTGGCGATGAAGGTCTCTTTCCGTTTGCCCTTTTCATTCCGAAGATCTGTCTTTGAAGAAGACAGCCTATGGGCCATCTGGTCCATTTGGGCCAGTTTGTCAATCAAGGCCTGGAAGGTGGTCGGTTTGAAGAACATCATAAACTGGGATATAGTTGCCTGAGGATCAAGGGTCCCCACGAACATGCCCACAGCAGGAGCTTCTTCTATGCGTTATTTACACTTTGACCATAGGTTACACCACCGAATTGCGTATTGAACCCAGGTCTCTCCCGGCTTCACTCTGGCGTTGATTAATACCGTGATTGGGGTGCGCTCGCTTGCGCTTGTGAACCGCTGTGTGAACAATAGTTCCATCTCCGTAAATGTCTTGACAGAGTCATTTGGGAGCTTAGAGTACCATTTAAATGCCGTCTCCGACAAGCTGCCAACAAACTGGAAAAACAACAGTTTTCCATCGCCCCCGGTATTACCGCACAAAGCTCTGAATTAAGCAACGTGTTGGTGCAGATTGCCCGTCCCCTTATACACATGGAATTTGGGGATCGTATATCCCGGCGGGTACTTAATTTGGTCGTACTAGCCTTGATAAGGTCGCCCAGTTCTGACGACTTGGCCTTCCGCATCGTTCGCTTGATAAGATCGTATTTGTTAAGCTATGTAGTCGTCAAGGGTAGCTTTGGAGATCGTCTCCTCCCTGACTGTTGATAAAGCCGGATGAGGGTTTGATGTCTCCCCTCTGTCGTCTTCAATGATTATTGGAGGGTCTTCGGCTGGAGGATCCGGCTGGATCATCATTTCCACCATGTCTTGGAACAGAAGCGCCATTTGTTTTATATTAGCCGCTTGTTCCGCGGCCTCTTTGTCTTTCTTTTCAAGAACCCTCCATAGGAATTTGGTGTCGGTCTCCTACTCCTGGCGTTGTTCCGACGATGCTTCCAGGCTTTCTTTCTGCCTAGTGAGTGTGGCCATCCTTGTTAACATCTCCTGGAGCTTTTGCTGTTGCTCCTGAGCTTTTGTCACAGACCGTGTGAGTGGTCGATGACCCGTGGAAGTACGGCTTTCCTCTTTCCCGGAAGCCATGTACACCGTGTGTACCACCATGCCCCTAGACTTGGGGCGTTTGGGTCCACTGCCTTTGATATTTGCCACCGGTGGTGGGAGATTCTTAGGTCATATCTTTTTGTGGGAGGCCGACGTTGAGGGGGCCGTTGCAGCAGGCACCCACGCAGATGATACCTTCTGTGGTACGACGGAGGGATGGTCCTCATCTTGCTGAACCTTCTTCTTCTTCAGCCGGCGAGAATAATCTTTATCAATTACAGAGTCTTGGACTCTCTGCCAGACTCTGTGGATCTTGGAGGACAACCGCTGAGGAGGCTGTTCCGGCTTCACCTGTGTCGTGCTTTCAGCAGGCGGAGAAGACTTATTCAATATAGCGGTTGGAGAGTTCTTGCGCACCCTCCTGAGTAGCTCAAAGCTGTTTCCAGTTGGAACATCATCATTAATTTCCACCATTGGAGTTGGTGGGGTAAGTCCAGAGAGGGAACTGCCCCCAGCTTTCCTTACTCGGTGCCAGTGGTGACGTCGAGCATGTCATGCAGATGGGACCACCTCTTTTGTCGGAGCGACTTCGTCATGCCCTCTGCTCTGATGGGGTGTTATTGGTGTCAGCCTTTCGAAGACCGACGCCCGATGAGAGGGAACGGTCAATCTTGCAAAGGCCAACTTTTTAGCAGGGGAAGCAGCCTTGGTGACTTCGCCAGAAGCGGGAGTTGGAATGGCCAGTCTTGTAAAGAACAGTCCTTTAAAAGGAGAAGCCCCTTTGACGACTTCGTCTACCGGAACTGGAATGGTTATCCGCTTCGGGATAACCCCTTTAGGTATCGCGGGCCTCTTTGCGGGCCCACTGGAGCTCTGGCCCAGCCTATCAAAGACTGAGGCGGCAGACTTAGATGACTCATTGAGATGGGCCGTGGTGGTTGCGAGCCGATCAAAGACCGACTTCTTTGGAGCCTCTTATGATGGCATTGTGGCATTGAAGCTTATTGGCGGGAGCATGGTACGAAAAAACAGTACAGTGGTGGCCTGAGTCACCTGTTCCACCGGTATTGCAAAGTTGGAGACCGCTTGGGGCCCATAAGTCACTCCTCCAGCAGGGACGGAGTAGGAGTTGTTGTTGCAATTGATGCAGTTGGAAGCCATCGATGTCATCTTCTCTTCTGCATGGAGCAAGACACCAAATCGTAGTACCTCAAATCCAGGGGCAACCATATTAAACCGTGATTCGTTCGCGAACACGACACACGAAGTGTGGAGTGGAATGAGAAAAAGGTCCCACTAGATGTGTCAGAATCTGTTTACCGCCGAAAAAAGAGACGAAATCGCGTAGGTCGTCTTGCCTGAATTTGGGGGCAGATGCTATTTGGATTTATCCATCCACCTCTCCGAAGATACCAAGTTGATTTATGGCATTGTGTATCAGAGGTTTGGACGGATTCGGCCGTTGTAGTAGACTTCGTCAGTTTCCCCCTCTTTTGCGAGGGTTTTTTTTATTGTGGGGACGCTCTTCCCTGCTGGCGCAAACCCCTGCATTAATTATGTTACCGCATAGCGATAACCATTATCTCCTGCTCCAGAAGTTCACTTTGTGTCGTGTGTGTTTGTTTTATTTTTTGGTTGCCCGTGGATTGTATACGAAGACTAATTTGTGTTGTCGCCCGTAGGGCGTGGATTAGTCCAAATCCGTATTTTCTTAGATTTGGGTTTGGATTGATTTAAGGATCGGTAATCTCGTTTTGGTATTAAGATCAACTTAAATGTTTGTTGATGATACGTTAGTCTAACTTTAGACTAAGATCTACATAGCATGATTTTGGGATCATTCTGACCGAACAAAAGAGCCTTTGGGCTCTATTGCTTTAGTTTAAGGACGTTATGGTCTGTAGATCACCATTTTTGGTATGAGGGTTTAGTTTAAGGACGTTGCGGTCCGCGGCTAGTTTAAGGACATTACGATCCATTAGGGTATGCTCATGGATTTAGGAATGCATCCAAGAGCTGTTGGTTGTCGGGCCCCTCCACTTTTCTGACATCGTTGAAGAATTACAACGACCTGTATCAGAGGTGTGGAGAGATGTACCCTTGAACCAAACTTCAAATTGAAGGGAGAGATCATGGTGGAACGAACATCATTTTAGATGCCATGTGTTGGGAGATCATCAGTCATCTTTGGAACTAATATTGATTTGGGGAGACCTGAGTATAGGTGGACTCGGTTTATTGATGATCAAAAGGTTTTGGCCTCGGGAGACTTGGCTAATTTGGAATAAAGTTGGCCTCTCACAGTGTTAAATATTGATATTTTCTTGGCACTCATGTGCTCCCACGTGAGGCTCTAAAGCAGTGTTAAGCACTGCAATTTGGAGCGCTCACGTGTGGCACATGAGACATCCAAAAATTGGGCATTGCTTATTTGGGTTTATTCCCTTTTCTTTTATCAGTGCTAAGAACTATTGGGGTCATGTGGGATCACGTAAGGTGCCCCAAAAATGGGAACTGTCTGAATTTATTCCCCTCTTCCTTTTACAAGTGCTAAGCACTATTAGGGGGTCACGTGGAATCGCGTGACTCGATCTCAGTCGTTCCTTTTTGTTCCTCAGAGTTGCTCATGTGGGAACACGTGATCTGTTGTTATTGCATTATACGCTAATCATTTTTTTTTTGGTGCATGGAGATCTTGATATGAGTTTTGAGAATTTCAGGTCCTTTGTTTTATAAGAATTAAATTCTTATGCAGGGTTAAACCCTAATTTTATCAGAGGAATTAAATTCATATATCTTTTGGAAGAATTCAATTCTTCAAACTTAGTTCTTTCCTCTAAGTTTTGGGACTGCATAACAGAATCTTCCCGCTGAGAATTAAATTCTCAACTTATGGTGGAGATCTGCTTCTGTAGACCTCAACCAGAGAAAGAACTAAGTTCTTTTTAGGAAGAGTTAAACTCTTGTAAGAGGAGATAAAATGATCTCTAGGTATTTTTACTTACCTAGGGTTTCTTTTCTTCGAAGAAAACTCTTCTTTTCTTTTTCTTTTTTTATAAGTGAACAAATAGCTCTTGGCTGAAAATTTTAGCGAGAACATCTAGCATACACGCTCTTAGCATATCTTCTTAGATTTGAATCGTTCGCTCAGATTGTCCATGTTTGTGGATGGTAAGCTGTGTTGAAGTTCAGACTCGTTCTCAAACTAGCTTGTTAACTCTGCCAAAACTGCGATCGGAATCTGGTGTCATGATTGGAGATAATGCAAACTGGTACTCCATGTAATTTCACGATCTCCTGCATGAGTTCATGGGTATCAGAGATAGTACACATTGAAGAGTTAAATCTTAGATTCAAACTTACATCCATGTACTTCTTTGCTAGTGTCTCGGTAGACTGACCAACTCGAAATGGGATAAAATGTGCCAACTTTGTGAGTCGATCCACAATAACCCATATAGCATCGTTACCTTTCCTGCTGCGAGGAAGAGCAGTCACGAAATCCATGGTAATGTATTGCCATTTCCATTCTGGGATAGGTAACGATTGAAGCAAACCAGCAGTCCTGTGATGTTCAGCTTTTACCTGCTGACACACTGTTGGAAACTCACGGTGTTGTGCTTTTGAAAGAATATGGTCAATATTGGATATATCGGTTGTTTGATAAAAATAAGCGCATGACGTGAGTCTCGAATTATAAAAATACCGCAAGTGCACGGTGCGTTGATACAAGACGGCAAGTACGGGTCGATCCATAGGAAATGGATATCATAACATCATTTTTGAGTTATAAAACAATGGTTTTGAGTTGATTTTGTCACGTTTTTATATAAATGAAATGATGAAGGGATAAAGTGATGTTTAATGAAAACTTAAGCTAAGATTTGGTAAGTTGAAATACGGCGTTACCCCCAACTTTCAATCTTGATTCAAAGTCCATTTCTAGTTTCTAATTGACTTAAAAAAAGCATGCCGCATCTATCCCGATAACAAGTATCGTTTTAGGATACAATATCAATATTAGGTACAAAAGAAACTAAAAATTTAAGGTTTTAAGATGAAATGAGCTAAGTGGAGTTAGCTAGTATAGAATATATGTTTGTATGGCTACATATTTTATCTAGCTAGTTTTACTACCCTTAGCTAGATTTTATACTCCTTTAAACTTCGATTCTTAATATAACAACAGTAAAATGTAAAGAAGAAATAGGATATATGTTAAGGTTGATTTGCAACCATTCAAAACAATATATCTTATCAAGCAAAACACAATATCATTGCATATATTAAGAAAAGAAGTGCAAAACATTAATAATCAAGAAGGTGAGATTGGAAGGCAAGCCATTCGACAACCTACCTTACCATAGCCTAAGAGAAAGACTACTCACACATCATGTTAATAATCAAACAACTGAATATATAAGAAAAAAGGAATAGAGAAAAGATACAAGAACCGAAACTTGAACTCAATGAAGATTTTATTGTAATGGTATCCAAGTACAAGCAAAATGAGTTCAACTACCAAAATTTAATCTTGCAAGCTCAAAAATAGAGGTTGCAAGACCAGAGGAAGGCAAAGAACTCAATCTAAACCAAAGAACTACAAAATTTAGCTAGATAATTACAAGTAGTGAAAATTGTATATCTATTGTCTATTTTCCTCATTAACTGATCTGCTATTTATAGAAGTTTCAAAACCAGAAGTAGCATACACCAATGGACTTACACAACCACTAAGGACCCACCAAACTAAGACGGACCAACTTGTCATAGATATGGCTGCAAATTGCGGCCATATTGACTAAATCTGCGACCGCAAATTAGAAACTGGGGCCCACCTTTTGTAATTAGTCACCCAATCACCTGATCATCTCTCTGTATTAGAAATTTGTTGTAATTTGCACATGGGTGAATTCTAAGGTGATGAATAGAGAATAAACTTGTGCATTTGGTCAAGTCCATGTTCACACATGTTCACACTTGGTCATCTTTTTGTACACACTCTTTCTTTGTTGCAAACTCTTTTAATCTTGATCTGTACTCTGTCTGTTTGCAGTTCCGGCTAAAAACCGTCATTTCTGTGCATGTTGTGTACTGTATCCAGTGTGTTTGTTTACATACTTGAAACCTGTATAAATGAGCAGACATGGATTAAATAGCACTGTTTATTGACAAAATGATAGAAAATGGATGGTATTAAAATGTAATAAATCATGCCGAACAAATACCCCCAAACAGACATTTTTGCTCGTCTCGAGCAAAACAAAAATACCTAGCCTCACTTTCACAGGGAACGCGATTGCAGTGAGCCCGTGCAACAAGCCGTTAAACCTCTAGGTGTCCCTAGTCGGAGTTTTGTCTCCTGAAGGTTTTCAACAGATTACACCCACAAAATCCCGTCAAGCTAACTTCCATAGGTTAAAAAGTTGTTTCTTAATACTAAGGTGTAGTATCAAAGTCTAGAAATTCTATTATCTTGAGTCAAGAAAAATCGAACCCTTTGTTTCACTCTTCGCTTTGTTTCTAATCATGATCCTATACGTCTTTTCGTGCTTTGTGCGAATAGCGTCGTTATGTTTTAGGAAACTTGATTTTGAGTTTATGTCAAAGATGGATTTAAAAAACACACCGTTGCCGGTCCCAAGTCCGAATGAGAAAGGGTGAGGGTTGTGGTAGGCTTATGACAACCAACGTAAAACTTTGTCACATTCTATGACATGAACCATAATAAGAATATCGTTGGGGTGTCCCCTACTCAACGACGCGCTACATCGAACCCGGGTGTAGTGTTAAGTATGCAAGGGCTTCTAGGTTGTCATCCAGAAACGGCGCGCTACATCGGACCCCTGGTGTACTGACAAATAAGCAAGGGTTTCATAGGATCCGTCTAGCTTTCTGAAACATAGGTTCCCTTACGGGTAGACTAATAGAATTAGTGGAGGTGATGATTAGGAGGAGAATTGGTATTATGTGTTTGCAAGAAACTGAGTGGGTAAGTGAAAAGAGTAGAGTCATAGAGCCTTGGGGTTATAAACTTTAGTATACGGGTAGAGATAAAAATCTTAATGGGGTAGGCATAATCATAGATAGACGGTTGCTTGAGAATGTAGTTGAGATTAGGAGAAAAGGTGATAGAATTTTACTGGTTAAGCTTATTCTAGGTGGAGAGATCCTTAATATTATTAGTGCTTTTGCACCACAGATAGGTCTTGATGAAGCTAGTAAGCGTCTATTCTGGGAGGATTTAGATGAGATGGTGCAAAGTATACCTGGTGGAGAGAATTTATTTATTGGTGGTGATCTCAATGGACATGTAGGTACTAGTCATAATGGGTTTGATACTATCCATGGAGGTTTTGGTTTTGGACAAAGGAATGAAGTAGGTGGCTCGATTCTAGATTTTGCCTTATCTTATGAATTGATCTTAGCAAACACCTGGTTTACGAAAAGTGAGCCCCACCTTATCACTTTTAGGAGCAGATCAAGTGCTGGTCAAATAGACTTTTTTCTGACGAGAAGAATAGATAGAGGTTGTTGTATCGACTGTAAGGTAGTGCCAGGTGAGAGTGTAACCACTCAACATAGACTTTTAGTTCTAGATTTTTGATTTAGAAAAGGACCTAGAAAGATTAGACGTAAGGTAGAGCCTAGAATTAAATGGAGGCGATTGAAAGAAGATAACCAAAAGGCTTTTATAGATCGTGTAGTCCAAGAAGCGGATTGGCAGTCGGAAGATGATTCAAACAGAACATGGAACAAAATTGCTAGTTGTATCAAGAGTGTAGCTAGAGATCTACTTGGTGAGTCGAGAGGTGGTGCTCTACCATTTAAGGACACATCATGGTGGAATGAAGAAGCAAATACTGCTATTAAAATTAAAAGGGATTCTTATAAAGATTTGAAGAAAAGTAGAAATGCGAAGAGATTTGAGAAGTATAAAATGTCTAAAAAAGGAAGTTAAGAAAGATGTTCGGGAAGCTAAATCTAAGGTCTACAAGGAGGTGTATAAGAAATTAGACACTAAAGAGGCTGAAAATGATATATGCCGGATTGATCGGATGCGGGAAAGGAAGACCAGAGAATTTTATGCGGTGAAGTGTGTCAAAAATGAAAATCAAACGGTTTTAGTTCGAGATGAGAATATCAAGAAAAGGTGAAGAGATTATTTTGACAAATTGTTCAATGAGAGCTTTACTAAGAATTTGGATGGACTTGTCATTCAATCTCAAGATATAAACCGTGATTTCATGCGTAAAATAAGACTACCTGAGGTTAAAGAAGCTTTGAACAGAATGAGTTTAAGAAAAGCGGTTGGTCCTAACGAGATTCCTATCGAGGTTTGGAGATGCTTAGGAGAAATAGGCGTTAAATGGCTGACAGATCTGTTTAATAAGATTTGGCAGACAAAAAAAATGCCAAATGAATGGAGGAAAAGTATCCTTGTACCTATCTACAAGAACAAGGGTGACATTCAAAGTTGCTCAAACTACCGTAGAATAAAACTTATGTGTCACACCATGAAACTTTGGGAGAGAGTGATTGAACACAGGCTAAGAAAGGATATTAAGATAACAGAGAACCAGTTTAGGTTCATGCCTGGACGATCGACGACAGAGGCTATTCATTTGCCTCGTCAACTTGTCGAGCGTTTTCGAGAGAGGAAAAGAGATTTGCATATGATATTTATTGATTTTGAGAAAGCGTACGACATGGTACCTAGAGAGATATTATAGGCGACAATGATGAAGAAGGGGGTCCCCGTCAAGTACATTGACATAATCAAGGATATGTACGATGGAGTAGTGGCAAATGTCAGAACTTGCGGTGGCCTAATGAGTGATTTTCCGATTACAATTGGTTTACATCAAGGATTTGCATTAAGTCCATTCATGTTTATCATCGTGATGGATGGGCTTACTAGAACTATCCAAGATGAGGTACATTGGTGTATGCTATTCGCTGATGATATTATTCTAGTAAATAAGACGAAAGCAGGGGTTAATGCCAAATTGGAATTATGGAGGCAAACATTGGAATCTCAGGGGTTCAGATTGAGCAGGTTTAAGACAGCATATATGCATTGCAAATTTAGTAAACAGAGAAGTCAAAACCATATTGTTATAACATTGGAAGGGCAGGAGATATCACCGAGCGATCAGTTTAGATATCTAGGTTTCATCATCCAAAAGAATGAGGAGATCGATAGTGATATTAATCAAAGGATCCAAGCTGGTTGGTTGAAATGGAGGAGTGCAACATGGATTTTGTGTGATCGTAACTTTCCGTTAAAATTGAAAGGGAAGTTTTATCGGATCACTATTCGGCCTGCTTTATTTATTGGTACAGAATGCTGGGCTCCTAAGAAGCATCATACACAGAAGATGCACGTAGCGGAGATGCGGATGCTTCGTTGGATGTGCGGTAACACTAGAAAAGATAAGGTACGAAATGAGGATATTCATGCAAAAGTTGGTGTAGCGCCTGTGGAGGAGAAGATGCGGGAAGACCGACTAAGATGGTTTGGTCATATGCGACGAAGACCTATGGAAGCACCGGTTCGACGAAAAGATACTCTCGATATGGGCAATGGCAAAAGGGCAAATAGGAGACCGAAGAAAATATGGATGGAGGTGATACGAAACGATATGGTTGCCAAAGGCCTCAATGAAAGTATATTGTTCGATAGGAGTGAGTGGAGGCGGAGGATTCATGTGCTGGACCGGGCGTGATTCTCATGTTGGTTCATGTAGTCTACCCCATATGTTTGGGATAAAAGGCTCAGTTGTTGTTGTTGTTGTTGTTGTCAAACATGGATTTAAAAACTTCTAAAGGATCACGCCAGTTGTTTAAGACTTAAATACTTCTTCAAGTTTCGTTCTCCAATTGGGTTTCAAATCAGAGTTTCTATCAACATTAACAATGGACTAAGCCTTATTCTTCACTCCACCTATTTTCTGATTTTGTATCATACACACCCTTGTGAACATGCAAATAGTCTTTTTATCTGTATATCTCCGTTTAAACAATATTTTAATAATAAAACTTGTCTTAAGCCAAGATTATTCTCACATAAAGAACCGTGAGGAATTTTAACTCGGAGAGTACACTTACTTGACTTTGTTCTTAAAACGGACTTTCTAGGTTTCTTAGTGAGCTTTAGGTCAATGTTCCCAAACCAGATGGTTTTAGGACATTAGGTGTGAAAACACCCCGGCGGACTTTAACTGCCCAAATCACCTAGGCCCTAAAATAAAAGGACTCATTTTATACGTAGAAATCTCAAAATGCGAACGAAGATACAAATTTTTTTATAAATCACAAGACGTGTTTTGTGTAGATATGGATGTGTAATCACTCAAGGATCAAGATGGGTTATTTTTCAGACTTGGTCTCTATTATAGCATCAACAATACCCTTTCATCTTCACCTTGCCTTCTGAACTATTCTTGATATTACTTACTTCCAAAACAACTTGTTAGATCCTAAAAAGGTTTATTGATTTTTAAAATTTTTGCTGGCATACTACAAACTCGTTCTCTTGTTTCACAAAACTTACGACACGTGTATGGTGATGTGAAAAGACATATATAATCAAAAGTTAATTTCAAAGAAGGGTTATCGTTTCAGGTTTTTAATTTCTTAAAATAGGATCTAGTTATTTCAAACTCATCTAATACGAACCGTCGATATACCGAAACAAGGTTTTCCTACAAACTAACTTGACGACAAAGTTTCATATATTTTTTTAATTATTGTATACACAACGAAAAAGGAGAAAAATTTAACACTAATTTTTTTTAGTACAATAAGCTAAATGCAGTACAGAAGCAAATATGCAATGCAAACTATATGAAAATAAAGGAAAAAGTCCAGGAATGAAAGTGCTAAAATGCAGGAAACGTGCAAATGCAACTATATACTATATACATAACCTATCACCCCCAAACTTGAATTAGGCACTGTCCTCATTGCCTTCTGGATTTCCCTTTTCCTTTCTTGCTGCCGCTCGCTTCTTCTTGTGCTGCTTCAATCCTGTCCAATTGCTCATGCATTTTTTGTTGTTTCTTAAGCATGTGGCGGATGCTCCGAAACGTTAAGCGCTGCAAGTCTTGCTCGTTCTCCAGTTCAGGCTCATTTAGCAGTGCCTCATGTTAGATATGTATGCCCTAGAAGCATGTATTGTATAGTATGCTAGGCATGTATATGTACAGAAACAATCTTTGCTCGAAATGATAGTATGTTATCTGGTTTGTCTTCATCTTAATGTGTGATGTGTTATATTTCATATCTTTATATATATGTTGATGAAGCCCTTAGGATTATGCTTGACTACCAGGATTATGATGGAAATCATACTAGTGAGGTCTGGGCTGTCTACAGGCATATTCTTTAATTGTTCCTAATCGAGGGTATATCGAGACAGGGCATCGATATTACCCGTGTAGACTAGTTTGTACGTTTCTTGACCCTTGGAGGGCGATGGATGATCCCATATCCATTGGTGTTTGACATCAAAGATTGTACACAGGTGCTCATTGGAGAATGGGTATACCGAACAGGACTCGCCGAGAACTCCTAGATGGTATATATACCTATTTTCAGATAGCAGTTCTCTGGTGACACTAGTACAGGTTAGTCTGTAGACCCGAGATCGTCATAGTGCTTGTGTGATTCCCACTGTGCTTTGATTTCCTCCCTGCCACGGCTTTACTGAGTCATGCAAACAGGTGGACTTTGGGTACAGTCCTGAATCACATGGAGACAGTGACCGATAGATGGGGTTTCGTCTCTCCCGGTATAAGGAGTTGATGTCGCGCTATGTTTGATTGGCTATAACACCCAAATCCCTAGCCAGGGTTCTCAAGGTTTACTGATAAGTGTTATCAGTAGTTCCTCGAACTGTTATAAGCCGTAAATCAGCATGACTTATAAAGTTACTGGGTTTGACATTTACCACCCCTAGACTACATATGCGACGTAACAGACGAAGAGACTGGACTGTACGGTATGTGTTGCTTACAGGCTCGTTAGGGTTGTGATGAGTTCGCTCATCGGCCACTTTTTCGTCATGTACCTGGGTAGCCGTTACGCACAGCTAGTGCCGCTGACGTGCTTGTGGTTAAACCCACTGTCAGCGTACTGTCGAGTCTTTAGAGTCCCACACAGAGGGTTCCCTCATTCAGGCAAAAGATGTAGATGTCGTAAGTTGTTACGGCAGCCATAAGGTGTTATGGCAGGGTTTCGATCATGTTCGTGTAATTGTTACAAGAATAATGATCGGAAGGATAATACTGGTAGGCTTTGGTTTAAGCCGGATACCGGTATCATATTATTGGATTATTTGTTTTCGTGTTTTTCGGAATTCGGATACGGGTATACGTATACGGTATACGGAGGAGGGGTATTCTTATAATTGTTACAAGAATACCTTCTAGAAGGTGCCACCTCATAATTACATTATTTATTTTATGAAAATAAATAAATGATGTGGAAATTAAGAAAGTCTAAGCATGGCTGTAGGAATGGCTTGCATTATATTTTGTTGGTTTGGTGTTACTATTGAAGCATGGTGCGATTTTTTTAATACATGCTTCAATTATTTCATTTGTGCCATATCCTTAATCATGCTTGATTTTCTCTCATTCATTAGAAACACTTTCTCTCTCCTTCTTCTCTCCTCCTCCTTCATTCTGAGCTTTACCCTTCACATGTGATGTGAATCAAAAGCTTAGGGTTAAAGATAATCCAATACACTAATCTTTACATCATCCTAGTGATCTTTTCTAGCAAACTTGGTCTCTAGGTTAAACTCTTGTGAAGAGTTTGTAGCTTGCACAATACCTCTCGCATGGATCATCTATGTCTTGAGGTGGCCGGAGATCGAGGACATCCAAAGAGCCAAGGAGTTCCATAAAAGATAAGACAAGGAGCAAAGGAGTTGCACCAAAAGAGAAGACCCGAAAGACCGTTTCATCAAGGTATAATCCCTAACATAGTAGATAAGATCTCTAGTTAGGGTTTTCTAGTTATGGTTTGGACAAGATTTGGGTTTAGTGCGTGTTGAATGCAAAGAAAATTTTCGTTTATCACTTCTGCCGCCTCACAAGAGTTGTGGGAGCATGCAACATGTACTAACATGGTATCAGATCCTAACTAAACCATAATTAGATAGTTAGCCAAAATTTAGAACTTAGATCGACGGATTTTTCCCGGAAAAACACGATTTCTGCCCATGTTCTGTCAATTTTTTAAAAGTGTTCAAAAAATCTTTCCGAGGCCTTAAAAATACATGCAGGGTTTTCTAAGCACACTGTAGAAAAATGAGACTCTAACTCGCCAGGAACAATGCGGATCCGCGAACAATCTCAGTGTTTGGCCGCCGATCTGCGGCCGAGTCGTGGCCAAGTTGACTCGTTTTTCAGCAGTTTGTTTAGATTAAGGAAATAGTGTTTCTGGGATATCTGGAATTTACACAAAGTTGTTTGTGCTCTGGATTGTGACAAGTGTTGGCATGGTTTAAAATTATCGATCGAAATTCTAAAGTGCTTGGCTAATTGGGTCTTCTGTTTTTGATATATGTGTTTGAAACGTCGACTAATTGCTATAAGTCGATTAGTCGGGGTTGCACACTTCTGTAATGATATCATGTGATGGTATGTGTATATGAATATGTTGGATCGTTGTGATGAATAGACAGGGGATGTGAGAAGTGTGCTTTTCTTTTCTTTCATTCATGTAATTTTTAAAAAGCGTTGTAATATTATTTTGCGGGGCACATCCGGGATGAGGTTGTAGCCACCATTGTATAATTTCTTTTTACTGTTTTTGCTTCTAGGATAAACCCAAGGTGGGGTACACAAACTACCGGGTTCTCCAAGTGCCGAGTGGCCTACTCACTGTGTTGAGAGAGGTTGCTTCACTTCGGAAATTTGGCGGATAGTTTGCCGCACCCGTAGGGGTCTAGGGTAGGAGTTTGGCTATTCATCATGACCGTGGAACCCATTTTTCATTAAGGGCTTGAATGAAATACTGAATTCCTAGTATATCCAATGTATTCATCTGTGATCTGGAATGTTTATAACTACATCCGACGAATGGATATTTATATATAAGATATATAATAAATCTTGCTTATGTTTTGCACCCGCGCTAGTCTAGCCCCCGCTCTGCCGTTAGTTAAGTAACCTAACGGTGCATGACAGGGCCCCATGGAGAATGCGGATGGCATAAGCGTAGGTTTTATTTTCGTTTTCTTTTCTGTGATGATTAGGAAACGTAAATGATGAGACAATATTAATGTGATTAATGTTAAGAAAAAGAAACCTAAAGATATTGTAGAATCAATTTTTTTAAAATGGGTAACTCTATTTTTTGCTTTGCATAATGATATTCCTTGATGAATATCCAGCACCTCATTCGATGAGGAAAGGGCCGAGATCCCTTCACCGGGAGTGACCCTTTAGCGAAACCAGCAAATGTTACAAAGAACTCAATTGTTTTTATAGTTGATCTATCTTTTGCTTTGCATTGTAGTATTCATGAATATTCTGCACCTCATTCGATGAGGAAAGAGCCGAGATCCCTTCACCGGGAGTGACCTCTTTAGAAAAATTAGAAAGATACTACAAAACCATTCGATTTTTTAAAACTGGAGCTTAAACCACTCTTTTCACTTGATTCTACAACGATATCAAGTTCAAAACGTTAAAGGTTTTCATAAAAACCATCCGTTGCCCTCCGCCATTTTAGGAAGCAGAGTACTTAGTATTCGTGCTATGTTTGTTGACTATAGTTAAGGCGTGGTGTACAGTAGTTAAGTGATGTCTTCCTACAAAGCATATGATGCGATCGATTAGGACATTCGTATGCCTTTTTTGACCATAGTTAAGGGTCATACGGGTGGGTCTAAATCGATCATGAAATGGCGAGTAGAACTTGAATAGTGCTTATGATTTGTTGACCATAGTTAAGGTCATAAGTCACTAGGGGTAAAATCATATCGGGAATTTCAAGGAGTTGAAATTAGCAATTAGATTGCATACCTTCTATTTGATAGTTGGATCCCGATCCCACTGTGAATAAAAGTTACTCCCGGGAGAGTTTTGCACTTGCAATTAGCTAATCCAGTAGGTATCTAGAAAGGTGTCAACGGGGTTACGCCTCTAGGAAAACGAGGTTTATTTTAATTAGGTCCATGCGAAAGCACGGGGAACTTCCCTCGGAGTATCGACACTGGCCTGGCCGACCGGTTAGCAAACTTGTAGATTGCAATTAATCCTGGCTAATTTTCTTTTTGAGGTTTGAAGGAAAATTTGATAAAAAGCAGTGGGAGATATCGATTAGATAAGATTAATAACCAATCTAATCATGTAAGAGCAATCGCTGAGTGTCTTCTTTTCTCTCTCCTAATGGCAGATACCTATGACAGGACTTAAGCTTTTATTAGACTAGAATAAACTCACTGGACCGAATTACAAAGAATGGTTGAGGAACGTGATGATTGCCCTCACCTATGATAAGGTGGCTTATGTCCTCAATACTCCAGCCCCTTCCTTCCCAGGTCCTGATTCTTCAATTGCGGATAAGGAAATCTGCAGGACATGGGATACAGACTGTGTGATAGCCAAATGCCTAGCGCTTGCTTCTATGGATAATCAACATCAGAAGCAACATGAGAATATGGATGTACAATCTAAATTTTTCCATACAAAGGAGTTGTATGGAGAGCAAACTCGTACTCTCCGATACGAGGCATCTCAAAAATTGTTTCAGATGCGGATGACTGCCGGCACATCTGTAAGTGACCATGTATTGAAGATGATTGGACTTATAGAAGAACTAGAGGACCTTGGATGGTCGATGGAGAATGAACAGTATGTTGATATTGTTCTGCAGTCTCTCCCCTACCTTTGCTCAATTCATTGTAAACTTCAACATGCACAAGATGGAGAAGTCTTTATCTGAACTTCTCAATATGTTGAGGAGTGCAGAGAGCACGCTAAAAGTAGCGAAAACTCCCGCTCTAATTGCTGGGCCATCTTCCTCTTCTGTCCCGAAAGCTAAGGCTAAAGGAAAGAAAAATAAGAGTCCTATCAAGCAGAGAGGAGGAGTGAAAAAGGTACCGTGGAAAGACAGGACAGGGGCTTCTGTGTCGGGGAAAGGGGAATGCTTCTACTACCATAAAACTGGGCACTGGAGAAGAAACTGCGTTGGATACCTCAATGACCTCAAGAAGAAGAAGCATGGTGATGCTTCCACTTCAGGTGTGTTTGTAACCGAAAACTGTTTTTCAATTAACTCTGCTTCCTCGGTATTGGATACAGGATCAGGATCTCACATCTGCAATTGTGTGCAGGGGCTGAGAAATAGTAGGTTTTTGAAGAAAGGTGATCACACTCTCCGGGTTGGGAATGGTTCCTCTGTACATGCTACAGCGGTGGGAGAGTATCACCTTGGTTTACCATCAGGTTGTATATTGGTTTTGAACCCATGTTATTTTGTACCTTCAATGCTATCTAATATTATATCTGTATCGTTGTTAGACAATGCTGGATATAGTTTTGTATTGCAATCTAATGTTATGAACATTAACCTTAATCAAGAGTTGATTGGGTCTGGTACATTAAATAACGGGATATACGTCCTAAACTAGCATACAGTTTTTCATATACAACACACAAACAAAAGAAAGGTTTCAGACATAAATGAAGCTTTCATTTGGCATTGTAGACTTGGTCATATTAACGAGACAAGACTAACCAAGCTACATAAAGATGGATATTTAAAACCATTTGAATATAAATCTTATGCAACTTACCAGTCTTGTATCAAGGGTAAAATGACCAAAACTCCGTTTACGGGACATGGAGAGAAAGCTAATGAACTCTTAGGCCTCATACATAGTGATGTATGTGGACCAATGTCTACACATGCAAGAGGTGGTTTTCGTACTTCATAACTTTCACTGATGATTTCTCGAGGTTCGGACATGTGTTCTTGTTGAAGCATAAGTCTGAAGCCTTCGAGAAGTTCAAAGAGTATAAATCTGAAGTAGAAAAACAAACAGGCTTGAGTATCAAGAAACTTCGATCGGATCGAGGAGGAGAGTATCTAAGCACGGAGTTTCTAGATTTCCTAAAAGAGAATGGGATTCTCTCTCAGCTCACTCCTCCGTACACACCACAGAACAACGGTATGTCAGAACGGAGAAATTGTACCCTATTAGATATGGTACGGTCTATGATGAGTGATGCTGAGTTACCAATATCATTCTAGGGGCATGCATTGGAGACTGCGATTTATCTATTGAATAGGGTTCTGACCAAAACCGTGTCTACCACTCCATATGAGATATGGTGTGGGAAGAGACCATCTCTTAAAAAAGTTAAGATATGGGGTTGTCCAGCTTATGTGAAAAAGCAGAACCGGAAAAACTCGAGACACGATCGGTTTTGTGTATATTTGTGGGATATCCAGAACACTCGTATGGATATCTTTTCTACTACAAGGAGGAACAAAGGGTGTTTGTTTCTCAGTATGCCACATTTTTAGAAAATGATTTTTGTACAAATAATACTGATGGCAATACGGTAGAACTAGAAGAAATTCTAGATACACAAACAAATACCGATGATTTGGTTGAACCTGAGATTTCAATAGAACCTGACGAGCCTCAACCACTCCGTAGATCTAGTAGGACTTCTCCCCCACCTGATAGATACTACAGTTTTCTAATTGATGGTGATAGAGAAGACTGCATCATGGATGTGTAAGTCCATGTTACCCGTCCCGGTTCTTTCGGGGATGCGGAAATGGTAAAAAACGATTTTTTAGGTGAAGGTAACATGGACTTTAGAATAGGATCTTTGCTAAACAAAAACCTAGCAAACCAACTACAAGTTTAACTACTATGTTAGGGGGTTATACCTAGGTCTTGAACTCCTTCTCTTCTTGCTCCTTGGAGTGGTTAGATCGGCTCCACCTCGTCGTCTCCTTGTTGTCGAAGAAGGATCCACCCGAAAGCTTCTACCTTGAGCTCCTACCTCAACCGAGAGGAAACTAAAGTGCTTGGCTTTCTAGACCTTATACTTTAGAGTGAGTAGAGAAGTGTTTTTAGGGTTTTATCTCAATGGCTCATGTTTCTCAACACATGAGACATGAGAGCCTTGATAAAGAGAAAGAGGGAGAGCTTGGATGAGAGAGAATGAGAATGATAGAATGAGCTCAATTATTTGCAACCATGCTCACAAAAAGGAAAATAATCAGGATAATAATAATAATTAAGTATTATGATGGTTAGTTTCAATGGCCATTATCATTTCATGCATTTAATGCATTTTGTAAAGAACAACAAGTAAACAAAAGTCATAGCCATGAAATGATGATGGTCAACAAGTCCAAAATAGTCAACCGGTCAACAAAGTCAACAAGTCAACAAAAGTCAAACTTTCAACTCAACCATAGCACAAAAATACTTAATTAATATTATTATTAATCATATTTCTTATTCTCATTAGGGTTTAGAAAAGGTCAACAGTCAACAACCCTAATGAGAATCCTCTGCCTCTGTCTCTGTCAACCGTGCATACACACCCGCATCCGTGTTCTGAGGAACACGTATACAATGAGATAAAACCAATCCCAAAACGTATATTAGGATCTGGCTTAAACCAAAGCCCGCTAGTAATAACTGCCCGGACACCAAACGTGCACAAGTGCACGGATGCGAACGAACCCTGTCGCAAAACCATGCGACCTCTACTCTGTTTTTCCCAAAGGCGAATAGCTCTCTGTGTGGGACTCTAAATACTTGACACTACGCTGGAAGTGGGTTTAACCACAGGCCGCAACCGGTACTAGATGTACGTAACGGTCCCCAGGTAAATGCCGATAAGAAGACTGATGAGGTGAACCCATCCGAACTCCTACTGAGCCTGAATGTGACAATCTCCATACAGTCCGGTCTGTTCGTCTGAGAGTATCGCATGTAGGGCCTAGGGGGCGGTAAACGTCAGTCCCCTAATAGTGGTACAAGTCATGTCGAAGTGTAGCCTAGAACACCCTGAGATAACACTGGAAACGCTACCAGTATATCTCGCTTGCCCTGGCCAGGGACGACTATGTGTAATGGCTCTCCTAGACACAGCGCGATATCAACCCCCAATACCGGGAGAGACGAATCCTGTCTAACCTGTAAGTCCACGTTGCGACCCCCAGTTCTTACGGGGAGGCGGAAACGGTATAAAAAACAAATTTTTAGCGCAAGGGGCAACATGGACTAAGCAAAGTCGGGATCTTTAACTAAACTAAAACTAGCATACTTTGCTAAAGAGAGTTAGCTACTCGGATGGAGATGGTTATACCTAAACTTGAACTCCTTCTTCTTCAAACTTTGTAGAGGTTGATGGTTCTCTTCTTGTCGCCTTCTTCCATCGAAGATGGATCCACCTCGAAGGTTCAACCTTTGGGCTCTTCCTCGTGCTTTGAGTGAACTAGGGTTTCCGGCTTGCTAAACCTTGAACCTAGAATGAGTAGAGAGTGTCTAAGGGGTGCTTTTCTTTTTAAAGAGAAGGATTCTCAACACATGAGAAGGGTTCTCTTTAGCTAGAGGAAGAAGAAGATGAAGTGAGGAGAGAGAATGGTTATGAAAGAATGAGCTTTCTTTTTCCCTTTTTGCAACCATATCAAAAGAAAAAGAATTATCTAAATAACAATAATAATTCAAATGAGAATAGTTGATGGTTGTTTTGGAATGACCACTATCATACTTCATTAAATGAATGTTGGCAAGAATCAAGGAGCATCCTTGCTAAATAATGATGATGGTCAAAAATTCAACCATGGTCAACAAGTCAACCATGGTAAACAAGTCAACAAAACCAACCATAACATATTTTCATTTAATTACTATTATTAATAGATATCTCACTAATTCATTAGGGTTTGGAAAAAAGACGACTGTCAACTGTGCATGCGCACCCGTTCCGAAACCCTAATGAAAAACCTCTTCTTCCGCCTCAAACAACTATGCATACACACCTGCATTCTTGTTCCGAGGAACATGAATTCTGAGAGATAAAAGCAACCCCAAAACATATACCAGTATCCGGCTCAAACCAGAGCCAGCTGGCAATATCCGTCCGGACTCCAAACGTGCACAAGTGCGCGGATGAGAACGAACCCTGTCGCAAAACCATGCGACCTCTACTCTGTTTTGCCCAGAGGCGAATACCCTCTGTGTGGGACTCTAAAGACTCGACACTACGCTGGCAGTGGGTTTAACCACAGACCGCAAGCGGCACTAGCTGTGCGTAACGGTCCCCAGGTAGATGCCGACAAGAAGGCTGACGAGGTGAACCCCATCTGAACTCCTACTGAGTCTGAATGTGACAGTCTCCGTACAGTCCGGTCTGTTCGTCTGATACATCGCATGTCGGGCCTAGGGGGCGGTAAAACGTCAGTCCCCCAATAGCGGTACAAGTCGTGTCGGAGTGAAGCCCAAAAAACCCTGAGATAACACTGGAACCTACCAGTATATCTCGCTTGCCCTGGCCAGGGACTACTCGTGTAATGGCTCTCCTAGACACAGCGCGATGTCAACCCCCAATACCGGGAGAGAAGAATCCTGTCTAACCGGCACTGCCTCCAAGTGCTTCGGTACTGCACCCAACCACCACCTGTTTGCACGACTCCTTTGAGCCTTGGTAGGGTAGTGATCAAAGTGCAGTGGGAACACACTCGAGGCGAAGTGCCAGTGTCAAGTCAGCGGACTAAGCTGTACTCATGTCACCTGGGAACTGATGACTGACGGTAGGTATAATACCAACCTGTCAGTTCCCGACGAGTCCTGTCCAGTGTACTCGTAACCTAACGAGCACCCGTATACTATCTCCAGTACGACGTACTGATGGCTGTGGGACAGACCATCTCCCACACTGGGATGAGAAGCGCATACGCTAGTCTACTCCGGAGTATCGATGCCCTGTCTCGATAGTCCTGCGACTAGGAACCTGTATAAGGATGTGCTTATAGATTACCCAGCCCCCACTAGTGTGACTGCCATCACAACGCTGGTAATCAAGCAAAGATCCTAAGGGCTCCACTAATGCGTATAAGTGATATAGTAAAATAAACACAAGTACACATTGAAGTAGAAACAAACCAAGTAGCATACTACTATATTGAGTAAGATTGTTTATACAAGGTGAATATCCCAAGCTTCCATTAAGTAATATACAAACTAGTATGATACAGTAATGGCCTCTAGGGCATATACACTAACAATCTCCCACTTGCACTAAGGCCATGTACTGGCGTATCAAAGACCTATCATCTCGATCAGCCGCTCGAACTGAGTCTGGGGTAGGGCCTTGGTGAATGGATCTGCAGTGTTCTCTTCTGAAGCAACCCTCCGAACCTCGATCTCCTTGCGATCCACGATCTCCCTGATCAGGTGATACCGCCTCAAGATGTGCCTGGATCTCTGATGGGACCTGGGTTCCTTCGCTAAAGCTATAGCCCCGTTGTTGTCGCAATACAGAGGTATTGGGTCAACAATGGACGGAACCACCTGAAGTTCTTTTAAGAACTTCCTCATCCAGACAGCTTCTTTTGCGGCATCAGATGCAGCAATGTATTCCGCTTCCATAGTCGAGTCTGCAACGGTTTCCTGTTTGGAGCTCTTCCAACACACCGCCCCTCCATTTGAGGGTGAAGACAAAACCCGACATGGACTTGGAATCATCCTTGTCACTCTGGAAGCTGGAGTCAGCAAAGGCCTCGATCTGGAGGTCTTTTCCGCCATACACCAAGAACATCTCCTTAGTCCTTCTCAGGTACTTGAGAATGTTCTTTACCGCTATCCAGTGTTTCTCCCCAGGGTTTGACTGATACCGGCTTACCACACTCAGTGCATAAGCTACATCCGGTCTGGTACACAACATCGCATACATTATAGAGCCTACCGCAGAAGCGTAGGGTATAATAGACATGCGATCCCTCTCCAAATCAGTCTTGGGAGACATCTCTTTAGAGAGGGTGATCCCGTGACAAGCCGGTAGGTTACCGCGCTTGGAATCTTCCATACTGAATCTCTTCACTATGGTGTCGATGTACCTGGACTGAGAAAGTCCTAATATCCTCTTGGATCTATCACGATGGATCCGGATCCCCAGGATGTATGAGGCATCACCCAGGTCTTTCTTGGAGAACCTGTGTGACAAGAACCCCTTGACAGATTGTAGCATAGGAATGTCATTTCCTATTAAGAGAATGTCATCCACGTATAAAACAAGGAATACTACAGTTCTCGCTACAAATCTACTATAGATGCATGGTTCATCTGGATTTTTGATAAAGCCAAATTCCTTGACCGTCTCATCAAAACAGATGTTCCAACTCCGCGATGCCTGCTTTAGTCCATAGATGGACTTAAGCAACTTGCATACCTTTCCGCTGCTCCCACTCTGAATGAAACCCTCTGGCTGATCCATATAGACACACTGCTCTAAATTTCCATTTAGAAAAGCGGTCTTTACGTCCATCTGCCAAATCTCATAATCGTGGAAGGCAGCAATGGCAAGAAGGATCCGAATGGATTTCAGCATAGCCACTGGAGAAAAGGTTTCGTCATAGTCCAAGCCAGGTCTTTGACGGAAACCCTTTGCTACAAGTCTAGCTTTATAGGTCTCAACCTACCCATCTACACCAATCTTCCTTTTGAAGATCCACTTGCATCCTACGGGTTTTACCCCGTCTGGAGCAATGTCCAACGTCCATACTTTGTTGGTGTACATGGACTCCATTTCGGTCCGCATTGCATCCAGCCATTTTACCGAGTCAACGCTCTGAACGGCCTGCTGGAAGCTAGTAGGCTCATCATAATCTATGATGCAATCCTCTCGATCCCCGTCTATGAGAAAACCGTAGTATCTCTCAGGCGGATGAGACTGCCTACTACTCCTGCGGAGCGGCATAGGAATGTCCTGTTCATTTGAACCCTCTGGTTCTACTAAGCTTTCAGTAATAGTTTGTAGTTCTGGAATCTCTTCCAGTTCTACTGTGCTCCCACTTATCTCCTTTTCTAAGAACTGGTGTTCTAGAAAGTGGGCATTATGAGAAACAAGGACTTTTTGTTCTTCTGCGTAGTAGAAAAGATACCCCCTGGTGCTCTTTGGGTATCCCACAAACTTGCACAGTACTGAGCGTGCCTCGAGTTTGTCCGCATGCTGCTTTTTGACAAAAGCCGGACATCCCCAGATCTTCAGATATTGAAGATAGGGTTTCTTCCCACTCCATAACTCATATGGTGTGGTAGGCACAGTCTTAGTGGGAACTCGGTTCAAAAGGTACGCAGCTGATTCTAGCGCATACCCCCAGAATGATCGCGGTAACTCAGCGTTACTCATCATGGACCGTACCATATCCAATAGGGTGCGGTTCCGTCTCTCCGATACACCGTTGTGTTGCGGTGTGTATGGAGGAGTAAGCTGAGAGAGAATTCCATTCTCTTTTAAGTAGTTCAGGAACTCGGCACTCAAGTATTCTCCACCTCGATCCGATCTTAGAATCTTGATACTTTTGCCGGTTTGTTTTTCTACCTCATTCTTATATTCCTGGAATTTTCCAAAGGCTTCAGATTTATGTTTCATCAAGAAGACATGTCTGAACCTTGAAAAATCATCCGTAAAAGTAATGAAGTAAGAAAAACCGCTTCGCGCAAGTGTAGACATTGGACCGCACACGTCGCTGTGTACGAGCCCCAAGAGCTCGCTCGCTCTTACTCCGTGTCCAGTGAACGGAGTCTTTGTCATCTTTCCTTTGAGACAGGATTGACAAGTGGCATACGATTGATATTCGAACGGATTCAAATACCCTTCTGTATGTAACTTAGTCAACCTTCTCTCATTGATGTGACCCAGTCTACAATGCCATAAGAAAGCCTGATTGATATCTGGAGACTTTCTTTTGTGTGTATTCTGGACATTAAAAATCTGTGGTTGGTTTAACACGTATATACCATTGCTCAGTGTACCTGACCCAATCAGAACTTGATTAAGGTGAATGTTTACAACATTACTTACAAACGCAAATTCATAACCTTCTTTAGAAACTAAAGATACAGAAATGATATTACAAGTTGCGTTGGGTACAAAAAAGCAATTACGCAAAACCAAAACATGCCCATCTGACATTCCCAGGTGATAGTCCCCCACGGCTTTAGCATCCATGCTAGCTCCGTTCGCAACTCTGAGGGTCATGTCACCTGCCTTCAAAACCCTACGGTTTCTCAACGCCTGCAAAGAATTACAGATATGAGATCCTGATCCGGTATCCAATACCCAGGAAGTAGAATTTATAGAAAGACAGTTTTCAATAACATACACACCTGAAGCTGAAGCCGCAACCTTCTTCAGTTCCTGTTTCCTGGCCATCCAGGCCTTGCAATCTTTCTTCCAGTGTCCACTCTTATGACAATAGAAGCATTCCTCTTTACCCACAAGCTTCCCCGCAATCTTTGTTGCCTTTTCCTTTCCCTTCGTACCCACTTTACTAACACCGCCTCTTGGTTTGGCGGGGGCTTTCTTCCTCTTTCCCTTGGCTTTCGCCTTGGACCTAAAGGAAGAAGATCCTCCTACAAACAAAGCGGGTGTATCCCTACCCTTCTGTAGGGTGCCCTCTGCGCTCCTCAGCATGTTGAGGAGTTCTGAAAGTTCAACTTCCTTTTCTTGCAAGTTGAAATTCAGTATGAACTGGGCGTAAGTGGATGGAAGGGACTGGAGAATTATATCCGTATAGAGTTCACTGTCCAACGTGGTCCCAAGTTCCGCGAGCTCCTCAGTGTAGCCAATCATCTTAAGCACGTGGTCCGCTACCGATGATCCGACGGCCAACTTTGTCGAAAATAACTTCTTCGACACTTCGTATCTTGCGATACGAGACTGCTCTCCATACAGTTCTTTTGTATGAAGAAATATGGATTCCAAATCCATATTCTCGTGCCTCCTCTGATGATCGTTGTCCATCGAGGCAAGTACGAGGCACCTGGCCTTCGCGCTGTCAATCTCCCAAGTCTTACGGATTTCCTTATCCGCGACGCTGGAGGTGGGACCTGGGACGGGGGGAGCTTTGGTGGTAAGAAGATACCCCAGCTTGTCGTAAGTGATTGCCAACTTGACATTCCTGAGCCAATCTTTGTAGTTTGGCCCTGTCAATATGTTTTTATCTAGAAGTAACTTAAGTCCAGTCATTTCGATTTGGTCGCTGCAGGGGGGAGAGAAGAAACACTTTAGCACGATGCTCTTGTAAGTTTAGAATGGTTTTTAATTTGTCTAAACAGGATGGCTCCCACTGTCTCTCGAATTCCTCCTCAAACCATAAAGGAAGAATTAGTCAGGATCAATCCCACCGCACAATACTTGCTTAACCGTTCAGCCAGGCCAGTGTCGGTACTTCGAGGGAGGTTTTCCAACTCTTTCGCGAAGTTCCTTAATTAAATAACCTCTTTTCCCTGGGGGCGTAGCCCCGCTAACACCTTTCTAGGCACCTACTAGGTTTATAGCATTGATCGTTTAGTGAAAAATTTCCCGAGGAGTAGCATATACTCACAGTAGGATCGGGATCCAAATATCATCGCGTGATGAAACTGAAGGAATCCTACCAGAATCACCACACTCCAAATGGTATGCAAATCTAGCAAGTTTCAGTACTTATGAAACTCCCGATGTGGATTTTTTGCCCCATGCTCTTATGACCTTGGCGTGAGGTCAAAATGTCATAAGTCACATGTCAAGTTCTTCTCATCATTATCCTGGTTAATTTGAACCCACCCGTACCTACTCTTGACGTAGGCCAAAATGGCAGTACGACTGTCTCAAACCAACGCATTCTATTTATGCAACAGATAAATATTCGGTAGCTACCAATCACTATGCCTTGGCGTGAGGTCAAAATACATAGCTTGAATACTACCGTACATTTAACTGAAATGATGGAGGGCTACGAATGGTTTTGGTAAAACCGCGAACGTAGTGAACTTGATATAATCGATGGAACGAGATAGCTTTTAGAAGGAGTGGCTCAATCTCCGCATTTAAAAGTTAGTTTTGAAAAGAACCGAGTGGTTTTTCGAAAATGTTCCAACGACTTTAGCTTGGTTTATTATCTTGCATTAGTTCTTTTAATGCGTGATATTCTTGCATTAGTACTTTTAATGCGTCCCATCATTTAATCCTACCATTGCAGAAAACAACCAAAATATGACGTACGCTTATGCCATATGCATTCGCCACGGGGCCCCGTCATCACCCGTTAGGTTACTTAACTAACGACAGAGCGGGGGCTGGGCTAGCGCGGCTGTAAAACATAAGCAACGCCTAAATAGAAAGCAATGATAGATATTACAGATCACAGATGAATACATTGGATATACTAGCAATCCGCAATCCTTTCGAGCCTAGAACGAAAAGCGGATAACACGGTCGTGGTGAATAGCCAAATACCCCACCCAAGACCCCTACGGGTGCGGCAAACTACCCGCCAAGTACTCGGCAGTTTGTGCACCCCTCCATGGGTCTATCCTAGGAGCAAAAACAGTAAAAAGAATTATACAATGACGGTTGCAACCCCGACCCGGTTGTGCTGCCAAACAAATAATAATTATTACATCAATTTACATTTACAATGAATGAAAGAAAAACAAAAGCTCATCTCACATCCACCCCGGCTATTCACCCGCGACAGTCCAACACATTCATATACACATTCCAATATCAAACACAGATCATGTATAACCCCGACTAATCGTCTTATAGCGATTAGCCGACGTTCAATACATGCAAACATCACAGATATAACCATCATAGTCAAAGTGCAGTGAAGTTCGGAAAAATACGGAATTATAGGACCCCAAAAGTAAATTTCTTTTCTGGAAAATCTGGGCACATATAATATATTTTAAAAATCCCAAAACCAACACAGACACACACTCCACGAAAAACGATGCAGAGAAGACGACAAACGGCGGCGCTTCCGCGGCACATGCCTACCCCGTGCGGCGGAAGCGCGGCGGTTTGAATGAATTAGGGCATCGTTTTTCTTGGGTGTTCACACAAAACCCTGAGCCGAATTTACAAGTATAAAGTTTTTCATTTAGAGCAGAAAAAATTTCAACAGAAACTTAGGGTTTTGTTTTTCCGGTTTTGTGATTTTTTCGGTTCCGAACTTCGTTACACTTCACTACCAAGCTAGTTTAAGTTTAGTTAGGCTCTGATACCACTGTAAGTCCACGTTGCGACCCCCGGTTCTTACGGGGAGGCGGAAATGGTATAAAAAACAAATTTTTAGCGCAAGGGGCAACATGGACTAAGCAAAGTCGGGATCTTTAACTAAACTAAAACTAGCATACTTTGCTAAAGAGAGTTAGCTACTCGGATGGAGATGGTTATACCTAAACTTGAACTCCTTCTTCTTCAAACTTTGTAGAGGTTGATGGTTCTCTTCTTGTCGCCTTCTTCCGTCGAAGATGGATCCACCTCGAGGGTTCAACCTTTGGGCTCTTCCTCGTGCTTTGAGTGAACTAGGGTTTCCGGCTTGCTAAACCTTGAACCTAGAATGAGTAGAGAGTGTCTAAGGGGTGCTTTTCTTTTTAAAGAGAAGGATTCTCAACACATGAGAAGGGTTCTCTTTAGCTAGAGGAAGAAGAAGATGAAGTGAGGAGAGAGAATGGTTATGAAAGAATGAGCTTTCTTTTTCCCTTTTTGCAACCATATCAAAAGAAAAAGAATTATCTAAATAACAATAATAATTCAAATGAGAATAGTTGATGGTTGTTTTGGAATGACCACTATCATACTTCATTAAATGAATGTTGGCAAGAATCAAGGAGCATCCTTGCTAAATAATGATGATGGTCAAAAATTCAACCATGGTCAACAAGTCAACCATGGTCAACAAGTCAACAAAACCAACCATAACATATTTTCATTTAATTACTATTATTAATAGATATCTCACTAACTCATTAGGGTTTGGAAAAAAGACGACTGTCAACTGTGCATGCGCACCCGTTCCGAAACCCTAATGAAAAACCACTTCTTCCGCCTCAAACAACTGTGCATACACACCTGCATTCTTGTTCCGAGGAACATGAATACTGAGAGATAAAAGCAACCCCAAAACATATACCAGTATCCGGCTCAAACTAGAGCCAGCTGGAAATATCCGTCCGGACTCCAAACGTGCACAAGTGCGCGGATGAGAACGAACCCTATCGCAAAACCATGCGACCTCTACTCTGTTTTGCCCAGAGGCGAATACCCTCTGTGTGGGACTCTAAAGACTCGACACTACGCTGGCAGTGGGTTTAACCACAGACCGCAAGCGGCACTAGCTGTGCGTAACGGTCCCCAGGTAGATGCCGACAAGAAGGCAGACGAGGTGAACCCCATCTGAACTCCTACTGAGTCTGAATGTGACAGTCTCCGTACAGTCCGGTCTGTTCGTCTGATACATCGCATGTCGGGCCTAGGGGGCGGTAAAACGTCAGTCCCCTAATAGCGGTACAAGTCGTGTCGGAGTGAAGCCCAAAACACCCTGAGATAACACTGGAACCTACCAGTATATCTCGCTTGCCCTGGCCAGGGACTACTCGTGTAATGGCTCTCCTAGACACAGCGCGATGTCAACCCCAATACCGGGAGAGACGAATCCTGTCTAACCGGCACTGCCTCCAAGTGCTTCGGGACTGCACCCAACCACCACCTGTTTGCACGACTCCTTTGAGCCGTGGTAGGGTAGTGATCAAAGTGCAGTGGGAACACACTTGAGGCGAAGTGCCAGTGTCAAGTCAGCGGACTAAGCTGTACTCATGTCACCTGGGAACTGATGACTGACGATAGGTATAATACCAACCTTTCTGTTCCCGATGAGTCCTGTCCAGTGTACTCGTAACCTAACGAGAACCCGTATACTATCTCCAGTACGACGTACTGATGGCTATGGGACAGACCATCTCCCACACTGGGATGAGAAGCGCATGCGCTAGTCTACTCTGGAGTATCGATGCCCTGTCTCGATAGTCCTGCGACTAGGGACCTGTATAAGGATGTGCTTATAGATTACCCAGCCCCCACTAGTGTGACTGCCATCACAACGCTGGTAATCAAGCAAAGATCCTAAGGGCTCCACTAATGCGTATAAGTGATATAGTAAAATAAACACAAGTACACATTGAAGTAGAAACAAACCAAGTAGCATACTACTATATTGAGCAAGATTGTTTATACAAGGTGAATATCCCAAGCTTCCATTAAGTAATATACAAACTAGTATGATACAGTAATGGCCTCTAGGGCATATACACTAACATAACCGTCACTGCCTCCAAGTGCTTCGGGACTGCATGCAACTACTACCTGTTTGCACGACTCATTTGAGCTGTGGTAGGGTAGTAATCTAAGAACAATGGGAATACACTCAAGGCGAAGTGACAGTGTCAAGTCAGCGGACTAAGCTGTACTCATGTCACCCGGGAACTGATAACTGACGATAGGTATAATACCAAACCAAAAGTTCCCAGCGAGTCCTGTCCAGTGTACTCGTAACCTAACGAGCACCTGCATACTATCTCCAGTATGACGTACTGATGGCTGTGGGACAGACCATCTCCCCTCCTGGGTCGAGAAGCATATACACTAGTCTACTCTGGAGTATCGATGCCCTGTCTCGATAATCCTACGACTAGGGACCTGTATAAGGATGTGCTTGTAGATTACCCAGTCCCCACTAGTGTGACTGCCATCACAACACTGGTAATCAAGCAAAGATCCTAAGGGCTCCACTAATGTATATAGGCGATATGCTAAAAGAAACACATGCACACATTAAAGTAGAAACAAACCAAATAGCATACTACCATTTCGAGCAAGATTGTGTATACAACTGTGAATATCCCAAGCTTTCATCAAGTAATATACAAACTAGTATGATACAGTAATGGCCTCTAGGGCATATACTCTAACAATCTCCCACTTGCACTAAGGCCATGTACTGGCGTATCGAAGACCTATCATCTCGATCAGCCGCTCGAACTGAGTCTGGGGTATGGACTTTGTGAATGGATCTGCAGTGTTATCTTCTGTAGCAACCATCCGAACCTCGATCTCCCGGCGATCCACGATCTCCCTGATCAGGTGATACCGCCTTAAGATGTGTCTGGACTTCTGATGGGACCTGGGTTCCTTCGCTAAAGCTATAGCCCCGTTGTTGTCACAATACAGAGGTATTGGATCAACAATAGACGGAACCACCTGAATTTCTGTCAAGAACTTCCTCATCCAGACGGCTTCTTTTGCGGCATCAGATGCAGTGATATATTTCGCTTCCATCGTCGAGTTAGCAATGGTTTCCTGTTTGGAACTCTTCCAACACACTGCCCCTCCATTGAGGGTAAAGGCATAACCCGACATGGACTTGGAGTCACCTTGTCACTCTGGAAGCTGGAGTCAGCAAAGGCCTCCATCTGGAGGTCTTTTCTGCCGTAAACTAAAAACATGTCCTTAGTCCTCCTCAGGTACTTCAGAATATTCTTTACCGCTATCCAGTGCTTCTCCCCAGGGTTTGACTGATACCGGCTTACCACACTCAGTGCATAAGCTATATCTGGTCTGGTACACAACATCGCATACATTATAGAGCCTACCGCAGATGCGTAGGGTATAATGGACATGCGATCCCTTTCCAAATCAGTCTTGGGAGACATCTCTTTGGAGAGGGTGATCCCGTGACAAGCCGGTAAATTACCGCGCTTGGAATCTTCCATACTGAATCTTTTCATTATGGTGTCGATGTACCTGGACTGTGAAAGTCCTAATATCCTCTTGGACCTATCACAATGGATCCGGATCCCCAGAATGTAAGAAGCATCACCCAGGTCTTTCATGGAGAACCTGTATGACAAGAACCCTTTGACAGATTGTAGCATAGGAATGTCATTTCCTATCAAGAGAATGTCATCCACGTATAAAACGAGGAATACGACAGTTCGTGCTACAATTTTACTATAGATGCATGGTTCATCTGGATTTTTGATAAAGCCAAATTCTTTGACCGTCTCATCAAAACAGATGTTCCAACTCCGCAATGCCTGCTTTAGTCCATAAATGGACTTAAGCAACTTGCACACCTTCCCGCTGCTCCCACTCTGAATGAAACCCTCTGGCTGGTCCATATAGACACACTCCTCTAAATTTCCATTTAGAAAAGCGGTCTTTACGTCCATCTGCCAAATCTCATAATCGTAGAAGGCAGCAATGGCAAAAAGGATCCGAATGGATTTGAGCATAGCCACTGGAGAAAAGGTTTCGTCATAGTCCAAACCAGGTCTTTGACGGAAACCCTTTGCAACAAGTCTAGCCTTATAGGTCTCAACCTGTCCATCTACACCAATCTTCCTTTTGAAGATCCATTTGCAGCCTACGGGTTTTACCCCTTCTGGAGCAACGTCCAAAGTCCATACTTTGTTGGTGTACATGGACTCCATTTCAGTCCGCATTGCATCCAGCCATTTTACCGAGTCAATGCTCTGAATGGCCTGCTGGAAACTGGTCGGCTCATCATTATCAATGATGCAATCCTCTCTATCCCCGTCTATGAGAAAACCGTAGTATCTCTCGGGCGGATGAGACTGCCTATTACTTCTGCGGAGCGGCGCAGGAATGCCGTGTTCTTTCGAACCTTCTGGTTCTACTAAGCTTTCAGTAATAGCTTATGGTTCTAGAATTTCTTCCAGTTCTATTTCGTTCCAACTTATCTGATTTTCCAAAAGTTCAGTTTCCAAGAAGCAGGCATGACGAGAAACAAAAACCTTTTGTTCCTCTGCGCAATAGGAGAAATATCCCTTGGAGTTCTTTGGATATCCCACAAACTTACACTATACAGAGCGTGCCTCGAGTTTGTCCGCATGCTGCTTTTTGACAAAAGCTGGACATCCCCATTTCTTAATGTGCTTAAGATAGGGTTTCTTCCCACTCCACATCTGATATGGTGTGGTAGGCACAGTCTTAGTAGGAACTCGGTTCAAAAGATATGCAGCTGATTCTAGTGCATATCCCCAGAATGATCACGGTAACTCAGCATTACTCATCATGGAACGTACCATATCCAATAGGGTTTGGTTCCTTCTCTCCGATACACCATTATGTTGTGGGGTGTATGGAGGAGTAAGTTGAGAGAGAATTCCATTCTCTTTTAGGTAACCCAGGAACTCGGCACTCAAGTATTCACCACCTCGATCAGATCTTAGTGCCTTGATACTTTTGCCTGTTTGTTTTTCTACTTCATTCTTGTATTCCTGGAATTTTTCAAAGGCTTCAGATTTATGTTTCATTAAGAAAACATATTCGTACCTTGAAAAAATCATCTGTAAAAGTAATGAAGTAAGAATAACCACTTCGCGCATGTGTAGACATTGGACCGCATACATCGCTGTGTACGAGCCCCAAAAGCTCGCTCGCTCTTACTCCGTGTCCAGTGAACGGAGTCTTTGTCATCTTTCCTTTGAGACAGGATTGACAAGTTGTATATGATTGATATTCGAACAGGTCCAAATATCCTTCTGTATGTAACTTCGTCAACCTTCTCTCATTGATGTGACCCAGTCTACAATGCCATAAGAAAGCATGATTTATTTCTGGAGACTTTCTTTTGTGTGTATTCTGGACATTGAAAATCTGTGGTTGGTTTAATACGTATATACCGTTGCTAAATGTACCCGACCCAATCAGAACTTGATTAAGGTGAATTTTTACAACATTGCTTACAAATGCAAAATCATAACCTTCTTTAGACATTAAAGATAAAGATATGATATTATAAGTCGCACTGGGTACAAAATAACAATCCCGTAAAACCAAAACATGTCCATCTGACAATCCCAAGTGATAGTCCCCCACAGACTCAGCATCCATACCAGCTCCGTTTGCAACTCTGAGGGTCATATCACCTGCCTTCAAAACCTTACGCTTTTTCAGTGCCTGCAAAGAATTACAGATATGAGATCCTGATCCGGTATCCAATACCCAGGAAGTAGAGTTTACTGATAGACAGTTTTCAATAACATACACACCTGAAGCCGAAGCCACAACTTGCTTCGGGTCCTGGTTTCTGGCCTTCCAAGCCCTGCAATATTTCTTTCAGTGTCCTTTCTTGTGACAATAAAAGCATTCTTCTTTCCCCACAAGCTGTCCCGCTACCTTTGCCATTTTTGCCTTTCCCTTGGTTTCCACTTTACTAACACCGCCCTTTGGTTTGGTGGGGGCTTTCTTCTTCTTTCCTTTGGCTTTCATCGTGGACCTAGAAGAAGAAGGTCATCCAACAGACAAAACGGGTGTTTCCCTTACTTTCTTCAGGGTGCTCTTTGCACTCCTCAACATGTTAAGGAGTTCCGGAAGTTCAACTTCCTTTCCTTGCATGTTGAAGTTCAGGATAAACTGGGAGTAAGTAGAAGGAAGGGACTGGAAAATCAAGTCAGTGTAGAGCTCGTTCTCTAACGTGGTCCCAAGGTCCGCGAGCTCTTCAATGTAGCCAATCATCTGAAGCATGTGTTCCGCTACAGGTGATCCGACGGCCAATCTCGCCGAATATAACTTTTTCGAGACTTCGTATCTGGCGATACGGGATTGCTCTCCATACAGATCTTTTGTATGAAGAAATATAGATTCGAGGTCCATATCCTCGTGCCTCTTCTGATGTTCATTGTCTATAGAGGCAAGCACGATGCACTTGGCCCTCGCGCAATCAATCTCCCAGGTCTTACGGATTTCCTTATCCGCGACGCTGGATTGAGGTCCTGGGACGGGGGGAGCTTTGGTGGTAAAGAGATACCCCAACTTGTCATAAGTGATTGCCATTTTGACATTCCTGAGCCAATCTTTGTAGTTTGGCCCTGTCAATGTATTTTTTTCTAGTAGTAACTTAAGCCCAGTCATGACGATTGGTCGCTGCAATTAGGAAAGAGAGAAGAAACCCGTTAGCATGATGCTCTTGCAAGTTTAGAGTGGTTTTTAGTTTGTCTAAACAGGATGGCTCCCACTGTTTCCGGAATCCTTCCTCAAACCAAAAAGGAAGAATTAGTCGGGATCAATCTCAACGTACAATACTTGCTTAAACGTTCAGCTAGGCCAGTGTTGGTACTTCGAGGGGGGTTTTCCAACGCTTTCGCAAAGTTCCTTAATTAAATAACCTCTTTTCCCTGTGGGCGTAGCCCCGCTAACACCTTTCTAGACACCTACTTGGTTTATAGCATTGATCGTTAAGTGAGAAAGTTCCCGAGGAGTAGCATATACTCACAGTAGGATCGGGATCCAAATATCATCGATTGACAAAACTGAAGGAATCCTACCAGAATCATCACACTCGAAATGGTATGCAGCGCTAGCAAGTTTCAGTTTCTTTAGAAATTCCCGATTTGGATTTTTGCCCCATGCTCTTATGACCTTGACTTTGGCCAATAAATCATAAGTCACATGTCAAGTTCTACCCGTCATTTTCCAGGTTAATTTGAACCCACCCGTACCTACCCTTGACTTTGGCCAACAAGGCAGTACGACTGTCCCAAACTAATACATCTACATATGCTACATATGAATATCCAATAGCTACCAATCACCGTGCCTTGACTTTGGCCAACAAACACGGCTTGAATACTATTGACTATCCATATGAAATGACGGAGGGCTACGAATGGTTTTGGCGAAACCGTGAACGTAGTGAACCTGATATAATCGATAGAACGAGATAGCTTTTAAAAGAAGTGGTTTAAGCTCCGCGTTTAAAAGTTGTTTTGAAAAGAAGCCGAGTGGTTTTGAAATTGTTCCAACGACTTTACTTTGGTATATTTTCTTGCATTAATTTAATGTGTCCCATCATTTAATCCTACCATTGCAGAAAACAACAAAAATATGACGTACGCTTATGCCATCCGCATTCGCCACGGGGCCCCGTCATTACCCGTTAGGTTACTTAACTAACGACAAAGCGGGGGCTGGACTAGCGCGGATGCAAAACATAAGCAACGCCTACTAGATATCATATATAGATATATACATTCGTCAAATGCAATGATAGCCATTCCAGATCATAGATGAACACATTGGATATACTAGGAATCCGCGTTTCGTTTGAGCCTGCAACGAAGAGCGGATTACACGGTCGGGATGAATAGCCAAGACCCCACCCTATACCCCTATGGGTGCGGCAAACTACCCGCCAAGTACCCGAAGTGAAGCAACCTCCCTCAACAATGTGAGTAGGCCACTCGGCACTTCGAGGTACCCGGTAGTTTGTGCACCCCACCTTGGGTCTATCCTAGGAGCAAAAACAGTAAAAGAAATAATATACAATGGCGGCTACAACCTCATCCCAGATGTGCGGCCATACAAATAATATTACATCAATTACATATTACATCAAATGAAAAGTAAAGAAAACTCCCATCTCACAACCCCCCGGCTATTCATCCGCGACAATCCAACGAGTTCATATACACAAACCATCAACATTACAGATCACAGATATGTATAACCCCCACTAATCGACGTATAGCGATTAGCAAACGTTCAATACATATATCACATCACAGATATAACCTATTAGCTAAAGTCTACAGAACTTCGATCAAAAATACGGATTTGTAACTACCCCAAACACAACTTTGTTCTCTGGAAAATCTGGGCAGAAACAAAATATTCTAAAAATCCGAAAACAGAAATCTGAGAATACTGCAGCAAAAACGATTCACGGCCGAGTCAACTCGGCCGTGGATCCGCGGCAAGAAGCATGTTCTTGCCGCGGTTCCGCGGCGCGTTGATCGAGTCAGTGACTCATTTTTCCTGTGTGTTCCTACAAAACTCTGAGCCGATTTTTAGTGTATGTGGAATCATTTTTTGAACAGTTTAAGAATCGGCAGAAAGTTCAGTTCTTGGACTCATTTTGTGATTTTTTCTCCGATCGAAATTCTAAATACTTTTCTCACTTGCTAGTTGTTGTTTAGCTAGGCTCTGATACCACTGTAAGTCCACGTTACCCGTCCCGGTCCTTTCAGGGATGCGGAAATGGTAAAAACAATTTTTTAGGTGAAGGTAACATGGACTTTAAAATATGATCTTTGCTAAACAAAAACCTAGCAAACTAACTACAAATTTAACTACTATGTTAGGGGGTTATACCTAGCTCTTAAACTCCTTCTCTTCTTGCTCCTTGGAGTGGTTGGATCGGCTCCACCTCGTCGTCTCCTTGTTGTCGATGAAGGATCCACCCGAAAGCTTCTACCTTGAGTTCCTACCTCAACCGAGAGGAAACTAAAGTGCTTGGCTTGCTAGACCTTGTACTCTAGAGTGAGTAGAGAAGTGTTTTTAGGGTTTTATCTCAATGGCTCATGTTTCTCAACTCATAAGACATGAGAGCCTTGAGAAAGAGGAAGAGGGAGAGCTTGTATGAGAGAGAATGAGAATGATAGAATGAGCTCAATTATTTGCAACCATGCTCACAAAAAGGAAAATAATCATGATAATAATAATAATTAAGTATTGTGATGGTTAGTTTCAATGTGTTAGTTATATGTATGCCCTAGAGGCCATTACTATACATAGGATGTATATTGTAGTGGATGCTAGGACATATATAGGGAGGACTTTCTTGCTCGACATGATAGTATGCTATCTGGTTGCTCTTTATCTTAACGTGTACACTGATTGTCTCTCTGTTACATGTTGGTAAAGCCCTTAGGATGTGTACTTGACTACCTGGACTATGATGCGGATCATACTAGTGGGGACATGGTAGTCCATAAGTACATCCTTCAAGGTCCCTAGTCGTGGGTGTATCGAGACGGGGCATCGATATACCAGAGTAGACTACCGTATACCTTCTCGACCCATACAGATGGGCGATGGATGATCCCATATCCATTGGTGTTTGACATCAGAGATGATATACGGGTGCTCAGTGGAGACTGAGTACACTGGACGGACTCGCCGAGAACTCCCAGATGGTATTATACCTTACGTCAGATGGCAGTTCTCTGGTGACACTGGTACAGGTTAGTCTGTAGACCCGAGATCGTCATAGAGTCTTGTGTGATTCCCACTGTGCTTTGATTTCCGCCTTACTACGTCTAAGAGGGTGTGCAAAACGGTGGTTTTTGGGTACAGTCCCGAATCACATGGAGGCAATGAGCGATAGGAGGGGATTCGTCTCTCCCGGTATAGGGAGTTGATGTTGCGCTGTGTTCGATTGGCTATAACCGGAAATCCCTGGCCAGGGTTGCTGAGATTTACTGGTAAGTGTTATCAGTAGTATCTCGAACTGTTATAGACCACATATCTGTTAGTGTATATGCCCTAGAGGTCATTACTGTATCATACTAGTTTGTATATTACTTAATGGAAGCTTGAGATATTCGCCTTGTATTGACATTCTTGATCAAAATAGTAGTATGCTACTTGGTTTGTCTCTGCTTTAATGTGTACATGTGTTTCTTTCAGTATATCACCTGTACGCATTAATGGGGCCCTTAGGATCGTTGCTTGATTATCGGCGTTGTGATGGCGATCACACTCGTGGGGGCTGGGTAATCCACAAGCATATCTTTATACAGGTCCCTAGTCGTAGGACTATCGAGATAGGGCATCGATACTCTGGAGTAGACTAGCGTATGCGCTTCTCATCCCAACAGGGGAGACGGTCTGTCCCACAGCCATCAGTACGTCGTACTTGAGATAGTATGCGGGTGCTCGTTAGGATACGAGTACACTGGACAGGACCCATTGGGAACTGTTGGTTGGTATTATACCTATCGTCAGTTAACAGTTCCCAGGTGACATGAGTACAGCTTAGTCCGTTGACTTGACACTGTCACTTCGCCTCGAGTGTGTTCCCACTGTTCTTTGATTACTACCCTACCACGGCTCTACTGAGTCGTGCAAACAGGTAGTAGTTGGGTGCAGTCCCGAAACACTCGGAGGTAGTGATGGTTAGACATGATTCGTCTCTCCCGGTATTGGGGGTTGATATCGCGTTGTGTCTAGGAGAGCCATTACACATAGTCGTCCCTGGCCAGGGCAAGCGAGATTTGCTGGTAGTGTTACCAGTAATTTCTCAGGGTGTTTTGGGCTATACTCCGACACGACTTGTACCGCTATTAGGGGACTGACGTTTGCCCCTCAGGCCCGCCATGCGATGCTCTTAGACGAACAGACCGGACTGTACGGAGATTGTCACATACAGGCTCAGTAGGAGTTCGGATGGGTTCACCTCGTCAGTCTTCTCATCGGCATCTACCTGGGGACCGTTACGTACAGCTAGTGCCGCTTGCGGTCTGTGGTTAACCCCACTGCCAGCGTAGTGTCGAGTCTTTGGAGTCCCATACTGAGGGTTACTCACCTTTGGGAAAAACTGAGTAGAGGTCGCATGATTTTGCGACAGGGTTCGTTCACACTCGCGCACTTGTGCATGTTTGGTGACCGGGCAGTTATTAGTAGTAGGCTTTGGTTTATGCCTGATACTGGTATTTGTTTTGTGATTGGTTTTGTCTCATTGTATTCATGTTCCACGGAACGCGGATGCGGGTGTGTATGCACAGTTGATAGAGGCAGAGGCAAAGGATTCTCGTTAGGGTTGTTGACCATTTGACTTTGGTTGACTTTTTCCAAACCCTAATGAGAATGATAAATATGATTAATAATGATAATTAAAGATTGTTGTGTGATGGTTAGGTTGAGCATTTGACCATGGTGGACATTTTGACCATTGTTGACATTTTGACCATAATCATTTCATATCAAAGATGCTTCTTGATCTTTGCAAATTGCATTTATTATGAAATGATAACGGTCATTCCATACTCACCATCACATTTTTCTTTTAATTATTATTATTAATCTATTATTCTCTCATATGAGCATGGTTGCAATAGAGAGCTCTAATTCTATCATATCTTTTCTCTCTCTTTGCAAAAGCTCTTCTTCTTCCTCTCTCAAAGCTTAAGTGTTCCATGTGTTGGAAATCATAAGTTTTTTAGACAAAGCCACCACAACACATCTCTACTCATTCTAGGGTACTAGGTTTAGCAAACCAAATACCATAGTTACCTCTAGGTTGAGGTAGGAGCTTAAGTTCGAGGCCCTCGGGTGGATCTATCTTCGGCAAAGAGGAGACGAGAAGGAGGAGCCGTTCAAACTACCACAAGGAGCAAGCAAGGAGAAGAACAACAAGAAAGGAAGGAGTTCAAGACTAGGTATAAAACCCTAACCGAGTAGATAAATCTCTAGTTAGGTTGCTGGTGTGTAGTTTAGCCAAGATCCGTATTGTACGGTCCATGTTATCCAGTCATGAAAAATTTTCGTTTTACCGTTTCCGCAACCCCGAAAGTACCGGGAGAGGTAATGTGGACCTAACAGTGGTATCAGAGCCTAACTAAACACACCCTAGCATGTTACCAAAGTATCTAGAATTTCGACCGGACAAAATACCGCAAAACACCCCGGAAAAATCAAGTTTCTGCCGATTTTTATTTCTTCTCTAAAAATAATAAATCATTCACTAAAAATCGGCTTAGGCTTTTTATAGAACACTGGAGAAATTCGATCCACTAACTCGGTTAAAGCGCCGCGGAACCGCGGCATAAGCCTGCTTATGCCGCGGATCCGCGACCGAGTTAACTCGGTTGTGAGTCCGGTTTCCTGCAGTGTTCTTATAGGAGTATTTTGGGATTTTTGGAATATTTTTTTTCTGCCCAGATTTTCCAGAAAGCAAAATTTGTTTTTGGGGATTAAAAATCCGTATTTTTTGGTCGATTTTCTGTAGATTTTGGCTAATGGGTTGTATCTGTAATATGATATATGAATTGAAGTCTGCTAATTATTATACGTCGATGAGTGGGGGTTATACATATCTGTGATCTGTAATGTTGATGGTTTGTGTATATGAATTCGTTGGACAGTCGCGGATGAATAGCCGGGGGGTTGTGAGATGAGAGTTTTCCTATTCTTTCAATTCTTGTAATATTATTTGTATGGCCGCACAACCGGGTCGGGGTTGTAGCCGACATTGTATAATTTCTTTTTACTGTTTTTGCTCCTAGGATAGACCCAAGGTGGGGTGCATAAACTACCGGGTATCTCGAAGTGCCGAGTGGCCTACTCACGTTGTGGAGGGAGGTTGCTTCGCTTCGGGTACTTGGCGGGTAGTTTGCCGCACCCGTAGGGGTCTAGGGTAGGGTTTGGCTATTCATCGCGACCGTGTAATCTGTTTTTCGTTGCAGGCTCGAACGAAATGCAGATTCCTAGTATATCCAAAGTATTCATATGTGATCTGGAATGTCTATCATTGCATCTGACGAATGGATTTATATATCTATATATGATATCTATTTAGGTGTTGCTTATGTTTTCCATCCGCGCTAGTCCAGCCCCCGCTCTGTCGTTAGTTAAGTAACCTAACGGGTGATGACGGGACCCCGTGGCGAATACGGATGGCATAAGCATACGTCATATTTTCGTTGTTTTCTGCAATGGTAGGATTAATTGATATGACGCATTAAATTAATGCAAGATAATAAACCTAAAAGACATTGTTGGAACAATTTTCAAAAAGCTGTTATTGCAAGGACGTTCACTTTTGTTTTGCACAGAGGTATTCGGTTATGAATGCCCAGCACCTCAGTCGACGAGGCAAGGGCCGAGATCCCTTCATCGGGAGTGACCCCTTGGATAAAAGTTTGCGTCAGGGTAATAACTTCACTATAGTTGATTATTCTTCCTTTGCATCGAGGTATTCAATTTGGAATATCCTGCACTTCATTCGACGAGGAAAGAGCCGAGATCCCTTCACAGGGAGTGACCTCTTTAGCAAAAGTTTTAGCCACTATATTTTCAAAAAGGTTATCAGGTTCCTTCAACGATATCAAGTTCATTACGTTAACGGGTTTTTTGCCAAAGACCCAGCCGTAGCCCTCCGTCATTTCTTACAAGTAACACTTAGTATTCGTGCTGCGTTTGTTGACTCCGTCAAGGCGTAGTGTACGGTAGCTGAGTGCTGCTTGTTTGTAGCAGTATATGGGATTGGTTAGGACAGTCGTATAACCTTGTTGACTCCGTCAAGGGTTATACGGGTGGGTTTAATGCAATCCAGATAATGACGGGTTGAACTGGACTAGGACTCTTTGATTTGTTGACTCTGTCAAGGTCACTTGGGTCCTAGGGGTAAAAATCCACATCGGGAGTTTCTAAAGAAACTGAAACTTGCAGATTTAGCATACCTTCTGGAGTGTGATGACTAGAGTGGATTCCATCTAGGTCATCACACAATGATAGTTGGATCCCGATCCTACTGATGAGTTGGTTTACTCTCGGGAGATTATTTCACTTAACAATCAATGCTATAAACCAAGTAGGTGTCTAGAACGGTGTTAGCGGGGCTACGCCTCCAGGGAAAAGAGGTTATTTAATTAAGGAACTTCGCGAAAGCGTTGGAAAACCTCCTTCGAAGTACCAACACTAGCCCGGCTGAAAGGTTAAGCAAGTATTGTGACGTGCGATTAATCCTGACTAGTTCTTCTTTTAGGGTTTGAAGAAGAATTTGAGGAAACAGTGGGAGCCATCCTGATTAGATAAATTAATGAACCAATCTAATCTTGCAAGAGCGCATGCTAAGTGTTTCTTTTCTCTCCAGGTAGCAACCATTTCACGCCCTAATCAAGATAATAAAATGTATCGCTTGACCGATCCGAATTCTTATTCGGGGCTGGGGAACGTTGGTTCGGCTCTAACTTACGACAACAGTCATAAGTATGAGCAAGGGAAAGAGAATTGTATGGATTCCAAGGATACCCAGTTGAAGAAGAAGCATGGTTTTTCATCTACTTCAGGTGTTCTTGTAATTGAGAACTGCTTTATGGTCAGCCCTACCTCCTGGGTACTTGATACCGGATCAGGATCTCATATCTGTAATTTATTGCAAGGACTGAGAAAAAATAGGAAAGTTGTACCTGCCGATATGTCGCTCAGAGTAGCGAACGGAGCACAAGTTAGGGCTGCAGCCGTCGGTGAATATCACCTAGTGTTGCCAAATGGCAATACTATGATTTTGAACGACTGCTACTATGTACCTTCCATGGTTTGCAACATCATATCAGTTTCTTTACTCGATAAAGATGGATATAACTTTGTTCTTGATAGAAATATCATGAAAATCTACCTTCATAAGGTAATGGTTGCAGAAGGTACACTGTGTAATGGTATCTACGTTCTAAATCAGAATACAGTTCTCAATATACAAAACACACGCAAGAGGAAGAATTCAGATACGAATGAATCCTACTTGTGGCATTGTAGACTTGGTCATATCGGAGAGAAAAGACTAAGTAAGTTGCATAAAAATAGACTCTTGAATACGTTCGAGTTTTCATCTTATGAAACTTGTCAGTCTTGTCTCAAAGGGAAGATGACCAAATCTCCGTTCACCGGACATGGAGAAAGGGCAGCAGAGCTCTTGGGACTCATACACAGTGATGTATGTGGTCCAATGTCTATACATGCAAGGGGTGGGTTCTCGTACTTCATTACATTCACTGACGATCTCTCTAGATTCGGTTATGTGTATCTTATGAAACACAAATCTGAAGCTTTTGAGAAATTCAAGGAATTCAGAAACGAAGTGGAGAACCAGACTGGCAAAAGTATCAAGATCCTCCGGTCTGATAGAGGAGGGGAGTACTTAAGCACGGAATTCCTAGATTACTTAAAAGAGAATGGTATTCTCTCTCAGCTTACTCCTCCTTATACACCACAGCACAACGGTGTATCGGAATGGAGGAATCGTACCGTATTGGATATGGTTCGCTCCATGATGAGTAGTGCTGAGTTGCCTCTTTCATTTTGGGGACATGCGCTTCAGACAACGGCATACCTACTGAATTACGTTCCATCCAAATCAGTGCCTAAGACTCCATATGAAATATGGAGTGGAAGAAATCCGTATCTTAAGCGATTTAAGATATGGGGTTGTCCGGCCTATGTGAAAACACAGAAACCGGACAAGCCAGAGGCACGGTCAGTTCTGTGTAAATTTATGGGATATCCTAAAGACTCACTAGGATATCTGTTCTACCACACTGAGGAACAGAAGGTGTTTGTATCTCGCCACTCTACCTTTTTAGAAAGGGAGTTTCTTGCAAAAGAAACTAGTGGGAGTTCGGTAGAACTGGAAGAAATTCAGCGACCATAAAATGTAACTGAAAATTTAGAGGAACCACTGAATTCAATAACCCCAAACGAACCTCAGCCACTCTGCAGATCTGGTAGGATTTCTCATCCGCCCGAGAGATACTACGGTTTTCTCATAGACGGGGATCGAGAGGATTGCATCTTGGAAGAAGATGACCCTACCAGTTTCAGGCAGACCATTATCAGTAAGGACTCTGATAAGTGGCAGGAAGCAATGCAATCCGAAATGGAGTCTATGTACGCCAATAAAGTGTGGACCTTGGATATTGCTCCACCTGGGGTAAAACCCGTTGGATGCAAATGGATCTACAAAAGGAAACTTGGTGTGGATGGGCAGGTGGAAACCTATAAAGCTAGACTCGTTGCAAAAGGTTTTCGTCAAAGACCTGGTTTGGACTATGACGAAACTTTTTCTTCGGTGGCTATGCTCAAATCCATTCGGATCCTACTTGCCATTGCTGCCTTCCATGACTATGAAATCTGGCAGATGGATGTTAAAACGGCTTTTCTAAACGGCTGTTTGGAAGAGTGCGATTACATGGATCAGCCAGAAGGTTTCGTAGACAGTGGGAGCAGCGGGAAGGTGTGCAAGTTGCTTAAATCCATTTATGGATTGAAGCAGGCATCGCGGAGCTGGAACATCTGTTTTGATGAGGCAATCAAGGAATTTGATTTCATCAAGAACGAAGATGAACCTTGTGTCTATAAGAAGATTGTAGGACGAACTGTCGTGTTCCTAGTCTTGTACGTGGACGGCATTCTTTTGATAGGAAATGACATTCCTATGCTACAATCGGTCAAGCTATTTTTGTCACAACGGTTCTCCATGAAGGACCTGGGAGATGCCTCGTACATTCTGGGGATCAAGATCTACAGAGATAGATCCAAGAGACTATTGGGACTTTTGCAGTCCAGGTACGTAGAGACCGTACTAAAAAGATTTAGTATGGAGGATTTCAAGCGCGGTAACAAACCCGCATTGCACGGAATTACCCTCTCCAAGAAGATGTCTCCTAAGACTGACGAGGAGAGGGTTCGCATGAGCACTATACCCTACGCTTCGGCAGTTGGATCTATAATGTATGTGATGCTATGTACAAGACCAGATGTAGCTTACGCGCTGAGCGTGGTGAGCCGGTATCAGTCAGACCCAGGTAAGGACCAATGTACGGCAGTGAAGAACATTCTCAAGTACCTGAGAAGGACTAAGGAGATGTTCCTGGTTTACGGTAATGGAGACCTCCGGGTCGAGTCCTTTATCGATTCAAGCTTCCAGAGTGACAAAGATGACAGCAAGTCTGTCTCGGGTTTTGTGTTTACCCTCAATGGAGGGGCGGTATGTTGGAGGAGTTCCAAACAGGATACCGTCGCAGACTCGACGATGGAGGCTGAATACATTGCTGCAAGCAATGCCGCAAAAGAGGCGGTCTGGATGAAGAAGGTCATTAGTGAACTTCAGGTGGTTCCGTCCATTGTTGACCCAATATCTTTGTATTGCGATAACAATGGGGCTATAGATTTAGCGAAGGAACCAAGGTCCCAACAGAAATCCAGACACATCTTAAGGTGGTATCACCTGATCAGGGAGATCATCGATCGCCAGGAGATCGAGGTACGGAGAGTGGACACAAAAGACAACACGACGGATCTATTCATGAAGGCCTTACCCCAGACTCAGTTCGAGCGGCTGATCGAGATGATAGGTCTTCGATACGCCAGTACATGGCCTTAGTGCAAATGGGAGATTGTTAGTGTATATGCCATAGAGGCCATTACTGTATCATACTAGTTTGTATATTACTTAATGGAAGCTTGGGATATTCACCTTGTATTGACATTCTTTCTCAAAATAGTAGTATGCTACTTGGTTTGTCTCTGCTTTAATGTGTACATGTGTTTCTTTCAGTATATCACCTATACGCATTAGTGGAGCCCTTAGGATCTTTGCTTGATTACCGGCGTTGTGATGGCGATCACACTCGTGGGGGCTGGGTAATCCATAAGCACATCCTTATACAGGTCCCTAGTCGTAGGACTATCGAGACAGGGCATCGATACTCCGGAGTAGACTAGCGTATGCGCTTCTCATCCCAGCAGGGGAGACGGTCTGTCCCACAGCCAGCAGTACGTCGTACTTGAGATAGTATGCCGGTGCTCGTTAGGATACGAGTACACTAGACAGGACTCGTTGGGAACTGTTGGTTGGTATTATACCTATCGTCAGTTAACAGTTCCCAGGTGACATGAATACAGCTTAGTCCGCTGACTTGACAATGTCACTTCGCCTCGAGTGTGTTCCCACTGTTCTTTGATTACTACCCTACCACGGCTCTACTGAGCCGTGCAAACAGGTAGTAGTTGGGTGCAGTCCCGAAACAGTCGGAGGCAGTGACGGTTAGACAGGATTCGTCTCTCCCGGTATTGGGGGTTGATATCGCGCTGTGTCTAGGAGAGTCATTACACATAGTCGTCCCTGGCCAGGGCAAGCGAGATTTGCTGGTAGTGTTACCAGTAGTTTCTCAGGGTGTTTTGGGCTATACTCCCATGACTTGTACCGCTATTAGGGGACTGACGTTCGCCACCCCCTAGGCCCGCCATGCGATACTCTTAGACGAACAGACTGGACTATACGGAGATTGTCACATACAGGCTCAGTAGGAGTTCGAATGGGTTCACCTCGTCAGTCTTCTCATCGGCATCTACCTGGGGACCGTTACGTACAGCTAGTGCCGTTTGCGGTCTGTGGTTAACCCCACTGCCAGCGTAGTGTCGAGTCTTTAGAGTCCTACACAGAGGGTTACTCGACTTTGGGCAAAACTGAGTAGAGGTCGCATGGTTTTGCGACAGGGTTCGTTCACACTCGCGCACTTGTGCACGTTTGGTGACCGGGCAGTTATTAGTAGTGGGCTTTGGTTTAAGCCTGATACTGGTATTTGTTTTGTGATTGGTTTTGTCTCATTGTATTCGTGTTCCACGGAACGCGGATGCTGGTGTGTATGCACAGTTGATAGAGGCAGAGGCAGAGGATTCTCATTAGGTTTGTTGACCATTTGACTTTGGTTGACTTGTTAACCGTTGACTTTTTCCAAACCCTAATGAGAATGATAAATATGATTAATAATGATAATTAAAGATTGTTGTGTGATGGTTAGGTTGAGCATTTGACCATGGTGGACATTTTGACCATTGTTGACATTTTGACCATAATCATTTCATATCAAAGATGCTTCTTGATCTTTGCAAATTGCATTTATTATGAAATGATAACGGTCATTCCATACTCACCATCACATTTTTCTTTTAATTATTATTATTAATCTATTATTCTCTCATATGAGCATGGTTGCAAAAGAGAGCTCTGATTCTATCATATCTTTTCTCTCTCTTTGCAAAAGCTCTTCTTCTTCCTCTTTCAAAGCTTAAGTGTTCCATGTGTTGGAAATCATAAGTTTTTAAGACAAAGCCACCACAACACATCTCTACTCATTCTAGGGTACTAGGTTTAGCAAACCAAATACCTTAGTTACCTCTAGGTTGAGGTAGGAGCTCAAGTTCGAGGCCCTCGGGTGGATCTATCTTCGGCAAAGAGGAGACGAGAAGGAGGAACAGTTCAAACTACCACAAGGAGCAAGCAAGGAGAAGAACAACAAGAAAGGAAGGAGTTCAAGACTAGGTATAAAACCTTAACCGAGTAGATAAATCTCTAGTTAGGTTGCTGGTGTGTAGTTTAGCCAAGATCCGTATTGTACAGTCCATGTTATCCAGTCAAGTAAAATTTTCGTTTTACCGTTTCCGCAACCCCGAAAGTACCGGGAGAGGTAACGTGGACCTAACAATATCGACACGACTTATCAAGCTACTGGGGTCTGACGTTTACCACCCCTAGGCGAGATATGCGACATATTAGACGAACAGACCGGACTACGGTAAGTGTTACTGGTTGGATTCACAGGAGTGTGAGCGGGCTTGCTCTTTGATCTTCTGATCGCTCAATACCCGGGTTGCCGTTACGTTTAGCAGACCGCTTGCGGCTTGTAGGTGTTTGATATGATCATCACCTGTTGCCGGCGTATTGACTAGTCTTTAGAGTCCTACACAGAGGTTTCCTGGCTCAAGCGAAACGAAATAGGAGCGCATATGAGATATGTGCGGGACCGAGAATAATACCAGTATGTGATACTGTATTCTATTCTCGCGATTTTTATCATCGGTCAGTTATATGTGATATAGCTGGGTTACCGAATCAAGTGTTGATTCGATATATTGATACACTTGATATTAGTCGGTTATATGCAGTATGACCGGATCATTAAATCAAGTGTTGATTTAATTATTTAATGTATAATTATATATTTGATATATTACTTTACATTAACTAGTATTTGTTCACTTAAGATTGATTTTCTCACTTGAAGTGCATAAGTAGTATATGTAATATATTTTTGTGCACTAGTTTGTATCATGATTGATGATACATGCAAACATGGGTGGGTGGGTGAAATACACCATGATTAATTGTAATTTTGGTTTTTGTTTATCTTAATTATTCTAAAATAGTGGATTCTTTTATCATGGTTTGAAACTTCTTGAAGCTTGTGGCAACTTTGAAAAAGTCCATCCATTTTGTCTTGATTAAGACATTCATTAACCAAACCATTACAACTAACTATGGTTTATTCTCTACAAATGTAAACTAACCCATGGTTGCAATATGATAAGTCTTCACTTGATTTATTATTTTAAGTAATTTTTTTTCCATTTCCTTCTTCTTCTTCTTCTTCTTCTTCATGAAGAGAGGAAAGTTTTCTTGAAAATTTCAAGTGATGAAATCAAGTGAGAAATCCAAATCCAAAGTGAACCCACTTCCTATTTCTTCATCCTCTACCACTTGCCATCTTGTATAGGGTATTATCTTCACAAGTTTCATGACCTAGTGAAGATGGAGCTTGAGTTTGAGTTGCCTCGACGTAGATCATCTTCGGCATCGAAGTCAACGACCTAGCCCGATCATTTCTCTGATGAAACCAACGCTAGAGTCCGGGATCCCGATGATCGCAGCGGAGGGACGTCATCATGGAGCTAAAGAAGTGGAGGACCGGATCTACAAAGGTTGCATTCCCATTCACTTAGTAGCAAAGTTGTTTGCTAGCTTATTGTTTCGCCTATCCTCTAGTTAACGATCTCTCATTAGGGTTTCTCGGCACATGAATAATTTGAATTGGACATGTTTGATGCCTTGTTGAACCTCTTGGGAGTACCTAGGAACCCTACAGTGGTATCAGAGCCTAGCTAGAGCTTTAGGCGAAATGTAGACGATGTTAGAAACCCGATCGAACCCCGAAACCCTAAATTTCACCCTCTCTGTACATTTTCTGTAACTGTGGATTTTTCCAGATTAAAAATAGCCAAAAAATTCTGCAGGGTTTTATAGGAATTACTGTGGAGCACGTGACCCTAAGTCGACTAAAGCGCCGTGGAACCGCGGCCCCACCCTGGCATGTGCAGCGGTTCCGCGGCCATACTGAAGCTTCTTTAGTTACGGTTTGCACAGTAATCCCCGTCTGTAATGCCTGTGTTTTCTGGGTGTTTTTAATATATACTCAACAGTTGAGTTTTCTGGGTTGTTTTGGGGACTCGGTGATTCGATCGGATTGTTTAACTTTGTCTATGTGTTTTTCCGGATAATTTTTGAATATGTTAAAAAGTTCGACCGGATATAAATACCCAATTTTTCCCCTCCCGGGAAATTTCCAAATGTTGGATTTTTCCGTAGTTTAAGAACGTCTAAGTAGTGCAAGTAACGCGATGGACCCTCTAGAAGACAACAAACCTTAACTCGATTATGTGACTGTCTTGAACTGCCCTTTGAACCTTAGGGTTTGGGGCAGTACGGCGTGCCATATGTGAGGCGTTGGCTTGACCCTTCTACGACTGGACCGTTGGTACTGTGGCATGAAGTGAATGTTTTTAAACTTATTTCATGTGTTGAGCTGTTTCGGGAAAACTTGGGTGTTTGATTGTTCGATCGGAAAGTTTAACATTTTTTATTTATCTGGAATGTGATAAATATTTGGAATCCACAAGTAGTTATGCGATAACTGATTTGAATGTTATAAACATAGCACTTTAGTCTCACTTGATCGGTTGCCACGGAATTTTGATGTGATCAAAAATCCGTCGCAATCACGTTGCATACGCGGATACTCGCCGGGTAAACTTAATAGACAACCACACCCCATAGCCCCGACCAAGTGACAGTAGGAGAACCTCGTCGCCGAAAGCATCCGTTCGGGTGCTCGCGGCAGCGGTGTTCCGCCTTGGTGCACTTCGTCGACGGCATCGGGGGTGCGGCCGCCTACTAAAGTTTACGACGAGCATTCATTCTGGTTGTCGGGAATCTTGTTGAATTGCCCGACTTGATATTGAAAAGTGTTTTCGATAATGAGACTAAAATGCGGGGTTTATAATTGGTTAGGCATGCGATGTCTAAAGAGTTTGCGGATTTCAACTGTTGTAGTTTTACACTTTCTTTTCTGCGACCGTAAGTATAATATGTGATATCGCCGGTTTCGTTGCTATATGTCAACGACGATTGGGATGGGCATATTTACTTACGTTGATGACATGTGATGTTATGTGTTGCTGGATATGTTATATTGGATCCTCGTGTTTGAATAGCCGGGGTTTTTTTATCTGAGATGAGTGTTTTTCATTTTCATTCATATAAAAACTTGTATGTAATATTCTTTTATTGGGGCACTTCCAGGTTGCGGAACATGTCACAATTGTATATTATTTACTTTTCCGCATTAGGATAGACCCAAGGAGGGGAGCACAAGTAACCGGGTTCTAGGGTCCTGTGGGAGACCATCTCGAGGAGTCGAGTCCGGGTCTCCTAACCCTATAATTGGTAGGGTTGCTTGCCGCTCTCGTAGGGGTCTAGGGGTGTGGGATTGGCTATTCATCACGACCGTAGAATCCGTGTTTTATACAGGCTTAAAATAAAACACGGACGTCCTAGTATATCCAATATTTCATATGATATTTTCTGCTGCGTTATCTGTGATGTGATCATGTCATATGTTTAGATAGATATTGTATATATTATATATGATATATTATATAGACGTTACTTATGTTTTACACCCGCGCTAGCCCTCCCCCGCTCTGCCGTTAGTTACCTAACCTAACGGTGCACGAGGGGACATCGAGGCGAATGTGGATGGCATAAGCGTACGTTGTATTTATCTGTGATGTTTAGGTGACTTAAATGACGGGACTTCATTAATGAGATTAATGAAATAAAAGAAACCTAATGATGTTGTGGAATCGAATTTTCAAAAACAGGTAGCTACGGTTCTTGCTTTGCATCGCGGTGTTCCATGTAGAACATCCTGCACCTTATTCGATAAGGAAATGGCCGAGATCCCTTCACCGGAAGTGACCCCTTTAGCAATGACTGGCAGATGCTACACCACTCGGTTTGTCTTTTGATTATTTTTCTAGTTCTTGCTTTGCACAGTGATATATATGATATATCCTGCACCTCATTCGACGAGGAAAGAGCCAACGATCCCTTCACCGGGAGTGACCTCTTTAGCGAAACTGGCAAAAGCCTCAAAAATACTTCATTTTAAAATCATTTGATTCTACAACGATATCAAGTTCATTACGCTCATGGTTTTCTGAAAAACCTGCGTAGCCCTCCGACATTTCAGATAGATATTACTTAGTATTCGTGCTACGGTAGTTTGGCATTCGTCAAGGCGTAGTGTACGGTAGCTATTTACTATTTATCTGTAGCATATGATGCGATTGGATCAGGGTATTCGTACGGCGTTGTTTGGCATTCGTCAAGGGTCGTGCGGGTGGGTTTAATTCAATCAAGAAATGTACGGGTTGAACTTGACTAGCGCACTATGGGTTGTTTGGCATTCGTCAAGGTCATAGTATGTTAGGGGCAAAAGCATTATCGGGAATTTCAAGTGTTGAAATTTGCAATGAGATTGCATACCTTCTATGAGATAGTTGGATCCCGATACCCGCTGCGAGTAAGAGTTACTCCTGGGAGAGTTTTATACATTACAAATTAGCCGATCAAGTAGGTGTCTAGAAAGGTGTCAACGGGGTTACGCCTCTGGGAAAACGAGGTTTACTTTAATTAGGTCCGTTCGAAAGCACGGGGAACCTCCCTCAAAGTACCGGCACTGGCCTGGCTGAAAGATTGGCGAACTTGTAGTGTGTAATTAATCCCGGGTAGTTTTTCCTTTTAGGTTTTGAATGAAGATTTGATAAAAACAGTGGGAGCCATCCTGATTAGATAAAATAATAACCAATCTGATCTTGCAAGAGCATACGCTGAGTGTTTTCTTCTCTCTCTCTCCAGGTAGCGACCATGTCACGCCTTAATCAAGATAATAATATGGATGTATTGACCGAAACCGCTTGTTATACTGAGTTGGGGAACGTTGGTCTCGCTCCAACTTATAATTGTTATAAGACCGAACAGGAAATTAGGGAATACCAGGATTCCCATGCCGCCCAAACGAAGAAAGTGCATGAGATGCATCTCCTTCGGGTGTGTTCATTATAAAGAACTGTTTCTCAGTGTCCTCTACGTCCCAGGTATTAGATACCAGACCAGGATCCCGCAAATGTAATCCGTTACATGGGCTACAGAAAGGTAGAGAACTGAGAACGGGTGATAAGTTTCATGAGACAGAAAACGGTGCAAGTGTTGCAGCCAAGTCTGTTGGTCACTATCACCCTGTATTACCAATACATTGATTCTGAACAAATGCTATTAGATACCGAACCTGATATAAAAAATCATATCAGTCTCTTTATTAGTAAAGAAAGGATATAATTTTGTATCGTTGGATAATGTTTTGAACATTTCCTATTTCAAAAGTTGATCGGTTCAGGTACGTTATCTAAAATCATTGACGTTCTAAATTAAACTACAGTTCTTAGTATACAGAACACACACGAGAGGAAGAGTTCAGAAATGAACGAATTCTTCTTGAGGTATTGTAGACTAGGTCATATCAATGTGACCCGACTAGCTTAAGTTACATATTAGATGCATATTTAAATCAGTTTAAATTTACATCTTGTGAAACTTGCCAGTCATGTCACAAAGATGAGATGACCATAGCTCTGTTTACTCAAAATAGAGAAAGAGTTAGTAAACTCTTGGGATTGATACATGATGATGTATGTAGGTCCCCTGTCTACACATGCCAAGACCGGTTCTTTGTACTTCATTATATTCTCTGATGATGTCTCAAGATTCAGACATATGTTCCTGTTGAAACACAAGTCCGAACCTTTTGAGATATTCACAGAATATAAGTCAGAAGTAGAGAACTAAAATACGGGTATAAGTATTATGTCCTATGATAAGATCAGGGAGGAGAATACTTGTGCATGGAATTCTTGGACTATTCTAAAGGAGAATGAGACTCTCTCTCAGTGTTACTCCTCCGTATACACCACAGCACAACAGTGTATCAGGACGGAGCAATCGCACCATATTAGATATGGTGTGCTCTATGATGAGTATTACTGAGTTACCTATTTCCATTTGGGGTTGTGCACTTGAGAAGTTGCATACCTATTGAATTGGGTTCGAATCAAATCTGTGCCTACCACTCCATATGAGATATGGTATGGGAAGAACCCATCTCTTAAGTAAGTTAAGATTTGGGATTTTCCGGCCTATGTCAAAGGCAAAATCCGGACAAGATCGAGGCAAGGTCAGTTCTGTAGAACTGGAAGGAGTTCTAGCTATACAAACTACGACTGATGATTTGGTAGAACCAAAGGATTTAATAGATTCCGACGAACCTCAGCCTCTCCGCCGATCTAGCTGGGTTCCTCACCTGCCTGGGAGATACTTCGGTTTCTCGATGACAGTGGGAGCGAGGATTGCATCATGAGATGATGACCCAACTAGTTTCGAGTAGGCCATCGAGAGTAGGGACTCTGTAAGAATGGCTGGATGCTTAGCGATCTTAGATGGAATCCATGTACACCAACAAAGTATGGACTTTGGTTGCTATATCTGAAGGGTTAAATCCCCATCAGGAGCAAGTATATCTTGAGAAGATTACTTGGTGTAGATGGAAAAGTTGAGACTTTCAAAGCTAGACTTGTTAAAGGTTTTTGTCATCGACCAGGCGTGGATAATGATGAAACATTTTCCAGTAGCTATGCTTAAGTCCATCCGGATCCTACTTGCCATTGCTGCATACCATGACTACGATATCTGGTGGTTGGGTGTCATGACTGCTTTTCTAAATATAGATTTAGAAGAGAACGTCTATAAGTACACAGCCAGAGGGCTTCGTAACCAGTGGGAGTAGCGGAAACGTGTGCAAGCTACTTTACAGAATAAAGCAGGCATCGCGGAGTTGGAACGTTTGTTTTGATGTATTAGTCAAAGAGTTTGACATCATCAAAATGGTAGATGAACCTTGTATATACAAAAAGGTAGTAGGGAATATGGTGGTGATCCTCGTAGAGTACGTAGATGACATACTCTTGATAGGGAAGTAGTTTCCTATACTACGCTCGGTCAATCTCCACTTATCACAATGATTCTCCATATAGGATCAAAGTGATACCTACTAAATCCTGGGTTTTGGATCTATGAGATAGATCTAGTTGGATATTAGGATACTCACTAGTTGTAGTGAGATGGTATCAGTTGATCCTGGGAAGAATCACTGGAAAGGTTCCAGGGTGATAAGGACGACTGAATGTCAGTCGCAGGCATTGTCTTTACCCTCAGTGGAGGGACGGTATGTTGGAAGAGTTCCAAGCTAGATACCGTGGCAAACTAGACGATAAAGGCTGGTGACATCTCTATTAAAAATACTACCAAAGAGGCATTTTGGGTGTATATTGGTTCATGAGATGAACTAGGTTCCTACCATTGTGTGACAATGGAAGTGTGGCTTTGGCCCAGGAACCCCGGTCCCATCAGTGACCCAGACGTATTCTGAGGCAGCATCACCTGATCATGGAGATAGTTGATCTCCAGGGTGATCGAGGTCAGGAGAGTAGACTCAGAGGACAACACGGCGGATCCACTCACAAAGGCCTTTTCCCAGAGAGAGACTTTTATGGGATGGTTGAGTATGAGATACTGCAACCACTGCTACAAATGGCCCTAGTGCAAGTGGGAGATTGTTAGTTATATGTATGCCCTAGAGGCCATTACTGTACATAGGATGTATATTGTAGTGGATGCTAGGACATATATAGGGAGGACTTTCTTGCTCGACATGATAGTATGCTATCTGGTTGCTCTTTATCTTAACGTGTACACTGATTGTCTCTCTGTTACATGTTGGTAAAGCCCTTAGGATGTGTGCTTGACTACTTGGACTATGATGCGGATCATACTAGTGGGGACATGGTAGTCCAAAAGTACATCCTTCAAGGTCCCTAGTCGTGGTTGTATCGAGACAGGGCATCGATATACCAGAGTAGACTAGCGTATACCTTCTCGACCCATACAGATGGGTGATGGATGATCCCATATTCATTGATGTTTGACATCAGAGATGATATACGGGTGCTCAGTGGAGACTGGGTACACTGGACGGACTCGCCGAGAACTCCCAGATGGTATTATACCTTACGTCAGATGGCAGTTCTCTGGTGACACTGGTACAGGTTAGTCTGTAGACCCGAGATCGTCATAGAGTCTTGTGTGATTCCCACTGTGCTTTGATTTCCACCTTACCACGTCCAAGAGGGCATGCAAAACGGTGGTTTTTGGGTACAGTCCCGAATCACATGGAGGCAACGAGCGATAGGAGGGGATTCGTCTCTCCCGGTATAGGGAGTTGATGTTGCGCTGTGTTCGATTGGCTATAACCGGAAATCCCTGGCCAGGGTTGCTGATATTTACTGGTAAGTGTTATCAGTAGTATCTCGAACTGTTATAGACCACATATCGACACGACTTATCAAGCTACTAGGGTCTGACGTTTACCACCCCTAGGCGAGATATGCGACATATCAGACGAACAGACCGGACTGTACGGTAAGTGTTACTGGTTGGATTCACAAGTGTGTGAGGAGGCTTGCTCGTTGATCTTCTGATCGCTCAATACCCGGGTGGCCGTTACGTTTAGCAGACCGCTTGCGGCTTGTGGGTGTTTGATATGATCACCACCTGCTGCCGGCGTATTGACGAGTCTTTAAAGTCCTACACAGAGGTTTCCTGGCTCAAGCGAAACGAAATAAGAGCGCATATGAGATATGTACGGGACCGAGAATAATTCCAGTATGTGATACTGTATTCTATTCTCGCGATTTGTATCATCGGTCGGTTATATGTGATATAACCGGGTTACCGAATCAAGTGTTGATTCGATATATTGATACACTTGATATTAGTCGGTTATATGCAGTATGACCGGATCATTAAATCAAGTGTTGATTTAATGATTTAATGTATAATTATATATTTGATATATTACTTTACATTAACTAGTATTTTTTCACTTAAGATTGATTTTCTCACTTGAAGTGCACAAGTAGTATATGTGATATATTTTTGTGCACTAGTTTGTATCATGATTGATGATACATGCAAACATGGGTGGGTGTGTGACATACACCATGATTAATTGTAATTTTGGTTTTTGTTTATCTTAATTATTCTAAAATGGTGGATTCTTTTATCATGGTTGGAATCTTCTTGAAGCTTGTGGCAACTTTGAAAAAGTCCATCCATTTTGTCTTGATTAAGACATTCATTAACCAAACCATTACAACTAACTATGGTTTATTCTCTACAAATGTAAACTAACCCATGGTTGCAATATGATAAGTCTTCACTTGATTTATTATTTTAAGTAATTTTTTTTCCATTTCCTTCTTCTTCTTCTTCCTCATGAAGAGAGGAAAGTTTTCTTGAAAATTTCAAGTGATGAAATCAAGTGAGAAATCCAAATCCAAAGTGAACCCACTTCCTATTTCTTCATCCTCTACCACTTGCCATGTTGTATAGGGTGTTATCTTCACAAGTTTCATGACCTAGTGAAGATGGAGCTTGAGTTTGAGTTGCCTCGACGTAGATCATCTTCGGCATCAAAGTCAACGACCTAGCCCGATCATTTCTCCGATGAAACCAACGCTAGAGTCCGGGATCCCGATGGTCGCAGCAGAGGGACGTCATCACGGAGTTAAAGAAGTGGAGGACCGGATCTACAAAGGTTGTATTCCCATTCACTTAGTAGCAAAGTTGTTTGATAGCTTATTGTTTCGCCTATCCTCTAGTTAATGATCTCGCATTAGGGTTTCTCGGCACATGGAAAATTTAAATTGGACATGTTTGATGCCTTGTTGAACCTCTTGGGAGTGCCTAGGAACCCTACACAATGGCCATTATCATTTCATGCATTTAATGCATTTTGTAAAGAACAACAAGTAAACAAAAGTTATAGCCATGAAATGATGATAGTCAACAAGTCCAAAATAGTCAACCGGTCAACAAAGTCAACAAGTCAACAAAAGTCAAACTTTCAACTCAACCATGGCACAAAAATACTTAATTAATATTATTATTAATCATATTTCTTATTTTCATTAGGGTTTAGAAAAGGTCAACAATCAACAACCCTAATGAGAATCCTCTGCCTCTGTCTCTGTCAACCGTGCATACACACCCGCATCCGTGTTCCGAGGAATACGAATACAACGAGATAAAACCAATTCCAAAATGTATACTAGGATCTGGCTTAAACCAAAGCCCGCTAGTAATAACTGCCCAGACACCAAACGTGCACAAGTGCACGGATGCGAACGAACCCTGTCGCAAAACCATGCGGCCTCTACTCTGTTTTGCCCAAAGGAGAATCGCTCTCTGTATGGGACTCTAAAGACTCGACACTACGCTGGCAGTGGGTTTAACCACAGGCCGCAAGCAGTACTAGCTGTACGTAACGGTCCCCAGGTAGATGCCGATAAGAAGACTGATGAGGTGAACCCATCCGAACTCCTACAGAGCCTGAATGTGACAATCTCCATACAGTCCGGTCTGTTCGTCTGAGAGTATCACATGTCAGGCCTAGGGGGCGGTAAACATCAGTCCCTTAATAGCGGTACAAGTCGTGTCGGAGTGTAGCCTAGAACACCCTGAGATAACACTGGAAACGCTACCAGTATATCTCGCTTGCCCTGGCCAGGGACGACTATGTGTAATGGCTCTCCTAGACACAGCGCGATATCAACCCCCAATACCGGGAGAGATGAATCCTGTCTAACCGTCACTGCCTCAAAGTGCTTCGGGAATGCACCCAACTACTACCTGTTTGCATGACTCATTTGAGCCGTGGTAGGGTAGTAATCTAAGAACAGTGGGAACACACTCAAGGCGAAGTGACAGTGTCAAGTCAGCGGACTAAGCTGTACTCATGTCACCCGGGAACTGATAACTGACGATAGGTATAATACCAAACCAAAAGTTCCCAGCGAGTCCTATCCAGTGTACTCGTAACCTAACGAGCACCTGCATACTATCTTCAGTACGACGTACTGACGGCCGTGGGACAGACCATCTCCCCTCCTGGGACGAGAAGCGTATACACTAGTCTACTCTGGAGTATCGATGCCCTGTCTCGATAATCCTACAACTAGGGACCTGTATAAGGATGCATTTGTAGATTACCCAGCCCCCACTAGTGTGACTGTCATCACAACACTGGTAATCAAGCAAAGATCCTAAGGGCTCCACTAATGTGTATAGGCGATATGCTACAAGAAACACATGCACACATTAAAGTAGAAACAAACCAAGTAGCATACTACCATTTCGAGCAAGATTGTCTATACAACTGTGAATATCCCAAGCTTCCATCAAGTAATATACAAACTAGTATGATACAGTAATTGCCTCTAGGGCATATACACTAACAGGATGATGATGATCCTATTAGTTTTCAGCAAGCTATCACGAGTGGTGACTCTGTGAAGTGGCTGGATGCCATAAGATCCGAAATGGAATCCATACACACCAACAAAGTATGGACTTTGGAAGTTGCACCTTCTGGAGTAAAACCCATAGGATGCAAATGGATCTTTAAGAGAAAGATCGGTGTGGATGGTCAGGTGGAGACCTATAAAGCTAGGCTGGTCGCAAAAGGATTTCGTCAAAGACCAGGCTTGGACTGTGATGAAACCTTTTCACCAGTTGCGATGCTCAAGTCCATTCGGATCCTGCTTGCTATAGCTGCTCACTATGATTATGAGATCTGGCAGATGGATGTTAAAACGGTATTTCTAAATGGTGATTTAGAAGAATGTGTTTTCATGGATCAGCCAGAAGGCTTCATTGATAGTGGGAGCAGCGGAAAAGCATGCAGGTTGCTTAAATCCATCTATGGATTAAAGCAGGCATCACGGAGTTGGAACATCTGCTTCGATGATATAATCAAAGAGTTTGGTTTTATCAAAAATGTAGATGAACCATGCATTTATAAAAGGATTGTAGAGAGTACTATCACATTCCTCGTATTGTACGTAGACGACATTATCTTGATAGGAAATGATGTTCCTATGCTACAATCGGTCAAACTATTCTTATAGCACAGGTTCTCCATGAAAGACCTGGGTGATGCCTCGTACATTTTGGGGATTAAGATCAATAGAGATAGATCTAAGAAATTATTGGGATTGTCCCAATCGACATACATTGACACCATACTAAAGAGGTTTAGTATGGAAGATTCCAAGCGTGGTAATTTACCCGCTTGTCACAGGATCACCCTCTCCAAAGAGATATCTCCAAAGACTGATGAGCAGAGGGCTCGCATGAGCATTATACCCTATGCTTCAGCGGTAGGATCTATAATGTATGCGATGTTATGTACTCGCCCAGATGTAGCTTATGCACTGAGTTCAGTAAGCAGGTATCAATCCAACCCAGGGGAGAAACACTGGACTGCTGTGAAGAACATTCTTAAGTACTTGTGAATGACTAAAGAAATGTTCTTGGTGTATGGTAACGGAGATCTCCAAATGGAAGGCTTTACCGACTCCAGCATCCAGAGTGACAAGGATGATAGTAAGTCCATCTCAGGGTTTGTATTTACCCTAAATAGAGGGGTGGTATGTTGGAAGAGTTCCAAGAAAGATACCGTCGCTGACTCCACGATGGAAGCTGAGTATATTGCTGCTAATGAAGCCGCAAAAGAGGCAGTCTGGATAAGGAAGTTCATTTCTGAACTTCAAGTGGTTCCATCCATTGCTAATCCAATACCTCTGTATTGCGATAACAATGGAGCCATGGCTTTGGCGAAGGAACCAAGGTCCCATTAGAAATCCATACATATCTTGAGGCGGTATCACCTCATCAGGGAGATAGTGGATCGCCAGGATATCGAGATATGGAGAGTATACACGAAAGACAACACAGCAGATCCATTCACTAAGGCCGTCCCTCAAGTCCAGTTTAAGAAACTATTCGAGATGTTGGGCATGCGATACACCGGCAGCTGGTTCTAGAGTAGACAGTGGGTACTTATTGCACCAACTACAAGCCTTAGTGCAAGTGGAAGATTGTTAGATATGTATGCCCTAGAGGCCTGTATTGTATAGGATGCTAGGCATGTATATGTACAGAAACAATCTTTGCTCGAAATGATAGTATGCTATCTGGTTTGTCTTCATATTAACGTGTGATGTGTTGTATTTCATATCTTTATATACATGTTGATGAAGCCCTTAGGATTATGCTTGACTACCAGGATTAAGATGGAGATCATATTAGTAGGGCCTGGGCAGTCTACAGGCACAGGCATATCCTTTAATTGTTCCTAGTCGAGGGTATATCGAGATAGGGCATCGATATTACCAGAGTAGACTAGTGTGTACGTTTCTTTCCCCTTGGAGGGCGATGGATGATCCCATATCCATTGGTGTTTCACATCAAAGATTGTACACATGTGCTCATTGGAGAATGGGTACACCGAACAAGACTCGCCGAGAACTCATAGATGGTATATATACCTATTGTCAGATAGTAGTTCTCTGGTGACACTAGTACAGGTTAGTCTATAGACCTAAGATCGTTATAGTGTCTTGTGTGATTCCCACTGTGTTTTGATTTCCTCCCTACCACGGCTCTACTGAGTCATGCAAACAGGTGGACTTTGGGTACATTCCCGAATCACATGGAGATAGTGAACGATAGAAGAGGTTTCGTCTCTCCCGGTATAGGGAGTTGGTATCACGCTATGTTTGATAGGCTATAACACCCAAATCCATGGCCAGGGTTCTCGAGGTTTACTGATAAGTGTTATCAGTAGTTCCTCGAACTGTTATGAGTCGTAAATCTGCATGACTTATAAAGTTACTGGGGTCTGACATTTACCACCCATAGACTTCATATGCGATGTATTAAACGAAGAGACCGAACTGTACGGTATGAGTTGCTTACAAGCTCGTTAGGGTTGTGATGAGTTTGCTCGTCGGCCACCTTTTCGTCATGTACCTGGGTAGCCATTACGCACATCTAGTGCCGCTGACGTGCTTGTGGTTAAACCCACTACCAGCGTACTGTCGAGTCTTTAGAGTCCCACACAGAGGGTTCCCTCGTTCAGGCGAAAGATGTAGAGGCCGTAAGTTGTTACGGCAACCGTAAGGTGTTATGGCAGGGTTTCGATCATGTTCGTTTAATTGTTATAGGAATATGATCGGAAAGATAATACTGGTAGGCTTTGGTTTAAGCCGGATACCGGCATCATATTATTGGATTATTTGTATTCGTATTTTTCGGATACGAGTATACGTATACGGTATACGGAGGAGGGGTATTCTTGTAATTGTTATAAGAATACCTTCTAGAAGGTGCCACCTCATAATTACATTATTTATTTTGTGAAAATAAATAAATGAGGTGGAAATTAAGAAAGTCTAAGCATGGTTGTAGGAATGGCTTGCATTATATTTTATTGGTTTGGTGTTACTATTGAAGCATGGTGCTATTTTTTTAATACATGCTTCAATTATTTCATTTATGACATATCCTTCATCATGCTTGATTTTCTCTCATTCATCAAAAACACTTTCTCTCTCCTTCTTCTCTCCTCCTCTTTCATCCTAAGCTTTACCCTTCACATGTGATGTGAATCAAAAGCTTAGGGTTAAAGATAATCCAATACACTAATCTCTATATATATCATCCTAGTGATCTCTTCTAGCAAACTTGGTCTCTAGGTTAAACTCTTGTGAAGAGTTTGTAGCTTGGACGATAGCTCTCACGTGGATCATCTAGGTCTTGAGGTGGCCGGAGATTGAGGACATCGGCAACATCCAAAGAGCCAAGGAGTTCCATAATAAAGAAGACAAGGAGCAAAGGAGTTGCACCAAAAAAGAAGACCCGAAGGACCATTTCATCAAGGTATAATCCCTAACATAGTAGATAAGATCTCTAGTTAGGGTTTTCTAGTTATGGTTTGGACAAGATTTGGGTTTAGTGCGTGTTGTATGCAAAGAAAATTTTCGTTTATCGCTTCCGCTGCCTCACAAGTGTTGTGGGGGCATGCAACATGCACTAACACCTCAGTCGAGTCCTCTGAACATGGATGCTCACTTAGGTCCTCCCTTATCTAGTTCTTTTGTTCATAATGGCGGGCTGTGTATCCTTGTGAAATCCTCTCCAACTCAACCGGCCAATGTGCGTACGAGGCCGTATAGCCATCAAACTCTACCCTCTCCATGTAGTATTTGGAAAGGAGGGTCACTAGGACTGGCAGCAGGGATTTCTTCTAAGCAACCCTCTTCATGATCGTGCTAAACAACCGTGTCACCACATAAAATGGTGATCTTTTTCCACCAAACAATGCATGATGTGCCCCACTCTAGACGGAAAAGAGAAGACACGGCTTTTACCCCTGATGTTACGGTTTGCCCATCGGCAAACCGCAAGTACGTTTCTATACATCTGCGCAGGGTTCAACCCCTTATCCTTCAACTCTACAAAATCCCCCAATAAAGATCAATAAACTGCCAATTCACGCGGCTGCTGATTTCCCGGCCTCATTGGAATGTTGGTAACCCTCGAGATTGTTTGTGGTTGAAAAATTCTACGTCTCCCTCAAAAGAAAAACACCACATATCCCAACCCGGGTTCATCATTTCTTAAAGCCTCATAAAAATCCTCCACTAACTCTCTTACAGTAAATAGATCATCATTGTTGTATATCAAAAAATCCTACCCCCTCTGACAAATTTCTTCATAGAAATACTGTCCATAGGTTTCATCGGAAAAAATTTCGAAGAAATTCTTTTCACATTCAAATGCTACCATCTTCAGATCTAAAAAATTTTGCACCTAAATTAGACACGAGGATGAGATGAGCTTACAATGTACAGAAATTTGTTGAAGTCGGGAAGATCTGGCCGCAAATTGCGGCTGAAATGAATTCTCCGGCAACCTGCTCTTTGAATTTAGGGAAGATCTCAAGTGTGAAGTTTAGGTTTGAGGAGAGAGTTGTAGAGTTTTGGGAAAATCTGAAGTTAGGTCTCGGGTTGGGTTTGGGGTGTATTTAAAGGTAGTTTTCAAAAAAAACCCTCAAAAAGAATTTTAAAAACAAAGCAAATAATTACAAAAAGACTCAAAAATGTAAAATATGTACAAATAAGATGTGGGGATGTGATTTAATCAAGATAACCTGGCTCATGTAAAAATATGAGCTCCCACGTTTCCGCAGGCAATCTAAGAATGGCTTCAGACGCTGGCCATTGACCTTGAGAATGTTGCCAGAGTATTGATCTTCAATGGTGACTGCACCATGCGGAAAAATGGTGCGCACAAGAAACGGTCCTGTCCAACGTGACTTCAATTTCCCAGGGAATAGATGAAGTCTGGAGTCGTAAAGTAGGACCTTCTGGTCTACAGTGAACGTTTTTTGAGAATCGCCTTGTTGTGAAAAACTTTTGTTTTTTCCTTGTATAGCTTGGAGTTCTCATACGCGTCATTGCGTATTTCGTCGAGCTCGTTTAATTGAAGTTTTTGTGCCTCACCAGCCTTTTCCATGTCGACATTGAGCTGTTTGATTGCCCAGAATGCGCGGTGTTCCAATTCAACAGGTAGATGACATGCTTTTCCGAAGATGATTCGGTATGGAGACATACCTAAATTCGTTTTGAAGGAGTGCGAAACGCCCAAAGCGCGTCATTTAACTTCGGCAACCAATCCTTGAGGTTTTGACTGACAGTTTTTTCCAGAATCTGTTTAATCTGTCTATTGGAGACTTCAACCTGACCGCAAGTTTGAGGATGATAGGGCATTGACAATTTGTGGCTAATGGAGTATTTCTTCATCAGTGCTTCAAAAGATCGTTTGCAAAAATGCATTCCATTATCGCTGATGATGGTGCGAGGTGTGCCGAACCGAGAAAAGATGTTCTCTTTTAAGAATTTCATGACAACCTTGTTATCATTGGTTCGACATGGGACTGCCTCCATCTACTTGGACACATAGTCCACAGCCAACAAAATGTACAAATTTCCGAAAGAGTTTGGGAATGTCCCCATGAAATCGATACCCCAGACGTCAAAAATCTCAACAATCAGAATGGAATTTAGGGGCATCTGATTTCGTTTTCCAATCTTTCCTATGTGTTGACATCAGCTACAAGTTTTGCAATATTCGAAAGCATCCTTGAAAAGCGTCGGCCAGTAGAAGACGCTTTGCAAAACTTTTTCAACCGTCTTTCTGGGTCCAAAATGATCCCTACAAGCTTGATCATGACAGAAAGACAGAACACTTCTCGTTTTAGAGTTGGAGACACACCTTCTGATAATCTGATCAGGACAGTACTTGAACAGGTAAGTTTTATCTCAATAAAATAATTTGACTTGGGAGGGAAATTTTGACTTGTCCTGATTTGACCAAAAATAAGCTGTTTATTCGGTGACAAGATAGTTCACGATATCAGCGAACCAGGATTCGATAGATAAAAAGAGAAGTTGTTCTTTTGGGAATTGTTCGTTGATCGGAATTTCCTCAATTGGTGCATTTGTTAAGCGAGACAAATAATCGGCCACAACATTGTTGGTGCCCTTCTTATCCTTGATGGTCAAGTCAAATTCTTGAAGAAGGAGAATCCAACGTATCAATCTGGTTTTGGAATTCTTTTTTGCAAAAAGGTGCCTAAGTGCAGAATGATCAGTGTAAATCGTGACGTGGGTCCCAATCAAGTAAGGACGGAATTTTTCAAGTGCGTACACAACAGCTAAGAATTCCTTTTCAGTGGTGGTATAATTTAGCTGTGCGTCATTCAACGTCCTGCTTGCGTAGTGGATAACGTGCGGCTTCTTTTCAAATCGCTGTCCTAAGACAGCACCTATCGCAAAGTCAGAAGTATCGCACATTAGCTCGAAAGGTTCATTCCAGTCTGGTACACTTAAGATCGGAGCGGAAGTGAGCTCCAATTTTAGAAGCTTGAATGCAGTAAGGCACTCATAATTGAAGTCAAATGGGATATCCTTATCCAGCAAAGAAGTCAAGGGTATAACTAGTTTGCTAAAATCCTTGATGAAACGCCTGTAGAAACCGGCATGGCCTAAGAATGCTCTGATGTCACGGACAGTCCGTGGAGGTGGGAGGCTTGAAATGATGTCGATTTTTTCTTTATCGACTTCGATGCCATTTTCAGAAATGATATGACCTAACACAATGCCGTGTTTGACCATGAAATGGCACTTCTCCCAATTGAGTGTGAGGTATTTTCCTTGCATCGTATCATTACCAGTTCAAGATGCCCCAGACACTCGGAAAATGAATCTCCAAAGACGGAGAAATCATCTATGAACACTTCCAAGAATCGCTCTACCATTTTGGAAAAGATGCTCATCATGCACCGCCGAAATGTTGCAGGTGCATTGCACAACCCAAAGGGCATGCGACGGTAGACGAATGTACCAAAAGGACAAGTGAAAGTCGTTTTGTCCTGATCCTCTGGATCTATCGGGATTTGATTGTAGCTGGAATATCCATCAAGGAAACAATAGTTGGCATGGCCGGCTAGGCGTTCAAGCATTTGATCAATGAAGAGAGGCGGAAAATGATCCTTGCGAGTTGCTGCGTTGAGCTTTCTGTAATCAATACAGACTCTCCAACCCGTCTGTGTGTGGGTTGGGACTAGCTCGTTTACCTCATTAGTGATCACTGTGATACCCGATTTTTTTGGTACAACATGAATGGGGCTTATCCATTTGCTATCAGATATTGGATAAATCATCCCATTGTCAAGACACTTTAGCATTTCATTCCGCACCACTTCATTCATAACCGGGTTAAGCTGACGTTGAGGATCTTTGAAGGGTTTGGAATCATCAGTCATGTGGATTCTGTGCTGATAGATAGCAGGGCCGATTCCTTTGATATCAGCCATTGACCAACCAATTACTTCCATGTTCTTTCTCAGAACGTTCATGAGGGCCAACTCTTGCTCAGGCGCAAGGTCGGTTACAATTATAACTGGAAGCGTTTCGTTATTGCCTAAGTATGCATACTTGAGTTGGTCAGGAAGAACTTTGAGGTCAAGTCTGGGTGGTTCCTCCACAGATGGTCGCACTTCAGGGGCCGGTTCGTTACGAAGTGGTTAAAATTGGGGGGCCCAATGTGCATAGGAAGCTTGTTTAGGACTTAGCTTCTCAAGCAGAAGAAGCTCCTCAGAAAACATTTCTTCAAAAGTTTCATCAAGACACTCATTTTTGAAGTCAAATGTCCCCTCCTCAGACATATCATGTACAGCGTTGACTTCAAATGTATCGTCGTGTCTTTCGCTCGCTTGGTTTCCTAGCGTGAAGATGTTGAGGTCAATCATCATATTTCCAAATAAGAGTTTCATGGATCCATTACGATAATTAATCAACGCGTTGGATGTGGCTAGGAAAGGCCGCTCCAGTATGACTGGAATATAACCGTTGGGATTGGAGACTGGTTCAGTTTCCAATAAGATGAAATCTACGGGAAATATGAATTCCCTGACCTTAATCAGTACGTCATCGATCTCTTCCGTCGGTACCTTCGTGGATCAATCTGCCAATTGCAAAGTCATTTTGGTCGGCATTAATTCTCCCTGACCCAGTTGTTCGTAAACTGAGTAAGGAAGCAGGTTCACGCTTGCCCCTAAGTCTAACAAGGCTCGATTGATTTGCTTGTCCCCGATAGTGCAAGAAATAGTAGGACAACCAGGGTCCTTATATTTTACCAGAATGGATTTAGACAAGACATCGCTTAGAGTGGCGGCCAAGAAGACTGTTTTGGGCACATTCGTGCGTCGTTTCTGCGTGCATAAATCCTTGAGGAATTTTGCATACGCCAAGACTTGTTGGACCATGTCCAACAACGGAATGTTGACTTCACATCGTTTGAAAACTTCTAATTGTAGGGTTGCTGGGCACGCGCACAAGGGTCTACGAGGCATCAACCATGCCCGATTAAAAATTTAGCCGTGCCGAACTACCCGAATACGGAACTTTAAACTAGAGATTAGGCGAAAACAACATGCTAAACACTTTAACACTAAGTGAGAGGGATTACAACCTTTGTAGATCCGGTCCTTCACATCATATGCTCCGTGTTGTGGTCCCTTCGCTGCGATCATCGGGATCCGGACTCTCGAGAGGTTCCACGAAGAGAAAGACGCAACCTTTGCTTCCGATCTTCGATACTAAGATGATCTACCTCGAAGTTTCTTTAACACAAGCTAACACTCATGAAATGATGTGAACACCCTCATCTAAATGGCAAGGGAAGATGAGGATGATGAAGTAGGATTTTTGCTCTATTTATTTATCTTTTTCTCATATTTATTCATCACCTTTGAAAAATCTAGTAAGCTTTTTCATGGAAGAATGAAGGAGGAAGATGAAGAAAGATCATTTGTGATGAATAGAAAGAATAATATGATAGATTTATGCAACCATGGTCAAGTGAACCTTTGTAGAGAATTAACTAGGGTTAGGGTTTGGGTTTGGTTAAAGCATGAGTCATGAACAAATATCTTTCACAAAACAAAATAAAACCTTCTAGAAACTTCTAGAAAGTTTAACCCTAATCCAAACCCTAATCATGTTTAAACTCCACTAAACAAGTTGCATTATTTATCATATCATGTTACAATATTATATATCACATATATAATATTTATCGTAACAAAATAAAATAATACAATTAACATATATCGCATATATATCAATGTATTACCCGAGTGAGAAAAAGAATCTTTTAGTGAGAAAATATTAGTTAATGTAATTTAATATATCAAATATATTATTATACATTAAATTATCGAATCAACACTTGATCCGACAATCCGGCTATATCGCATATAACCGACTAATATTTATCCGTACCGATTCATCGAATCAACGCTTCATCCGACGACCCGGCTGATATCAAATATCACGAGAATAGAATACGGTATCACATATCGCATTATCCTCGGTCCCGCACATATCACATATGTGCTCCTACTCCGTTTTGCCTGAGTCAAGAAACCTCTGTGTAGGACTCTAAAGAATCGTCAATACGCCGGCAGTAGGTGATGATCATATCAAACACCCACAAGCTGCAAGCGGTCAGCTAAACGTAACAGCTACCCAGGTATTGAGCGCTCAGAAAATCAACAAGCAAGCCTGTAACTTCTCCTGTGAATCCAAACAGTAACACTCCCGTACAGTCCGGTCTCGTCGTCTGATATGTTGCATATCTCGCCTAGGGGTGGTAAACGTCAGACCCCAGTAGCTCGATAAGTCGTGTCGATATGAGGTCTATAACAGTTCGAGAAACTACTGATAACACTTACCAGTAAATCTCAGCAACCCTGGCCAGGGATTTCCGGTTATAGCCAATCGAACACAGCACAACATCAACTCCCTATACCGGGAGAGACGAATCCCCTCCTATCGCTCATTGCCTCCATGTGATTCGGGACTGTACCCAAAAGCCACCTTTTTGCACGCCCTCTTGGACGTGGTATGATGGAAATCAAAGCACAGTGGGAATCACACAAGACTCTATGACGATCTCGGGTCGACAAACTACTCTGTACCAGTGTCACCGGAGAACTGCCATCTGACGTATGGTATAATACCATCTGGGAGTTCTCGGCGAGTCCGTCCAGTGTACCCAGTCTCCACTGAGCACCCGTACACCATCCTTGATGTCAAACATCGATGGATATGGGATCATCCATCGCCCATCATATGGGTCAAGATGCGTATACGCTAGTCTACACTGGTGCATCGATGCCCTGTCTCGATACACCCACGACTAGGAACAGTTATAGGATGTACTCGTCGACTACCGTGGCCCCACTAGTATGATCTCATCATAGTCCCAGTAGTCGAGTACATATCCTAAGGGCTTTATCAACACGTAATATAGAGACAATCAGAGTACATGTTAAGATAAAGTACAACCAGATAGCATACTATCATGTCGAGCAAGAAAGTCCTCCTTATATATGTCCTAGCATCCACTACAATATACATCGTATGTACAGCAATGGCCTCTAGGGCACACATATAACTAACAATCTCCCACTTGCACTAGGGCCATCTGTTATGGTATCGCATACCCAACAATTAGCTGCGGTTGAAGTATCTCATACTCAACCATCCCATAAAAGTCTCTATTGGGAAAAAGGCCTTTGTGAGTGGATCCGCGCTGTTGTCCTCTGTGTCTACTCTCCTAACCTCGATCTCCCTGGAGATCAACCATCTCCATGATCAGGTGATACTGCCTAAGAATTATATCTGGATTTCTGATGGGACGGTAGTTCCTTGGCTAAAGCCACAACTCCATTGTCACACAATGGTAGGAACGAAGTTCATCTCATGAACTTATAAATATCCAGACTGCCTCTTTGGTAGTATCCTTTGTAACGATGTATCTTGCCTTTAATCGTCTAGTATGTCACGGTATCTAGCTTGGAACTCTTCCAACATACCGTCCCTCCACTGAGGGTAAAGACAATGCCTGCGACTGACATTCAGTCGTCCTTATCACTCTGGAACCTTTCCAGTGATTCTCCCCAGGATCGATTGATACCATCTCACTACAACTAGTGAGTATCCTAACATCCAATTAGATCTATCTCATAGATCCAAAACCCAGGATTTAGGAGGTATCACTTTGATCCTATATGGAGAATCCTTGTGATAAGCGGAGATTGACCGAGCGTAGCATAGGAAACTCTTTCCCTATCAAGAGTATGTCATCCACGTACTCTACGAAGATCACCACCATACTCTCTACTACCTTTTTGTATATACAAGGTTCATCTACCATTTTGATGAAGTCAAACTCTTTGACTACCACATCAAAACAGATGTTCCAACTCCGCGATGCCTGCTTTATCATATAAAACATCTTGCACACGTTTCCGCTGCTCCCACTGTCTACGAAGCCCTCTGGCTGTGTACTTATAGACACTCTTTTCTAAAACATCATTTAGAAAAGCAGTCATGACACCCAACCACCAGATATCGTAGTCATGGTATGTAGCCGTGGCAAGTAGGATCTGGATGGACTTAAGCATAGCTTTGAAAGTCTCAACTTTTCCATGTACACCAAGTAATCTTCTCAAGATATACTCGCTCCTGATGGGGATCTAACCCTTCAGATAAAGCAACCAAAGTCCATACTTTGTTGGTGTATAAGGATTCCATCTCAGATCGATAAGCACCCAGCCATTCTTACAGAGTCCCACTCCTGATGGCCAGCTCGAAACTAGTTGGGTCATCATCTCATAATGCAATCCTCGCTCCCACTGTCATAGAGAAACCGAAGTATCTCTCAGGTGGGTGAGGAACCGTACTAGATCGGCGGAGAGGCTGAGGTTCGTTGGAAACTATTGAATCCTTTGGTTCTACCAAATCATCAGCTGCATTTTGTATAGCTGGAACATTTCCAGTTCTACATAACAGACCTTGCCTCGAGCTTGTCCGGATTTTGCTTTTAGACATAGGCCGGACAACCCCAAATCTTAACAAACTTAAGATATGGGCTCTTCCCATTCCATATCGCATATGAAGTGGTAAGCAACTAATTTGATTTGAACCCTATTCAATAGGTATGCAGCTTCTCAAGTGCATAACTCCCAAAAGGAAATAGGAAACTCAGTAGTACTCATCATAGAGCACACCGTATCACATAGGGTGCTATTGCTCCGCCCCGATATACCATCGTGCTATGGTGTATACGGAGGAGTAATGCTGTGAGAGAATCTCATTCTCCTTTAGAATAGTCCAGGAATCCCGTGCTCAAGTATTCTCCTCCTTGATCTCATCAAAGAATATAATACTTATACCCGTATTTTGGTTCTCTACTTCTAACTTATATTCTGTGAATATCTCAAAAGGTTCGGACTTGTGTTTCAACAGGAACATATGTCTGAATCTTGAGAGATTATCAGAGAATGTAATGAAGTACAAAGAACCGATCTTGGCATGCGTAGACAGGGGACTTTCATACATCAGCATGTATCAGTCCCAAAAGTTCACTAACTCTTTCTCTGTTTCCAATAAACAGAGCTGTGGTCATCTTATCTTTGTGACATGACAGGCAAGTTTCACAAGATGTAAATTCAAACTAATTTGAATATGCATCTTTATGTAACTTCAGCCAGTCGGGTCGCATTGATATGACCTAGTCTACAATGCCTCAAGAAGGATTCGTTCATATCTGAACTCTTCCTCTTGTGTGTGTTCTGTATACTAAGAACCGTAGTTTGATTTAGAACGTCAATACTTTTAGATAACGTGCCTGAACCGATCAACTCTTGATATAGGAAATGTTCAAAACATTATCCAACAATACAAAATTATATCCTTTCTTTACTAATAAAGAGACTGACATGATTTTGTATATCAGTTTCGGTATCTAATAACATTTGTTCAGAATCAATGTATTCCGGTAATACAGGGTGACAGTGACCAACAGACTTGGCTACAACACTTGCACCGTTTTCTGCCTCATGAAACTTATCACCCGTTCTCAGTTCTCTACCTATCTGTAGCCCATGTAACAGATTACATATACGGGATCCTGATCCGGTATCACATACCCAGGACGTAAAGGATAGAGAGAAACAGTTCTGTGTAATGAACACACCCGAAGATGATGCATCAACATGCACTTTCTTCGTTTGGGCGGCACGGGAAATCTGGTATTCCCCAATTTCCTGCTCTGTCTTATAACAATTATAAGTTGGAGCGGGACCAACGTTCCCCAGCTCAGTATAACAAGCGGGTTCGGTTAATATATCCGTTTTATTATCTTGATTAAGGCGTGATATGGTCGCTAGCAGGAGAGAGAGAGAAGAAAACACTCAGCGTATGCTCTTGCAAGATTAGATTGGTTATCTAATATATCTAATCAGGATGTCTCCCACTGTTTTAGTCAAATCTTCCTTCAAACCCTAAAAGGAAAGACTAGCCGGGATTAATTACACGCTACAAGTTCGCCAATCTTTCAGCCAGGCCAGTGTCGGTACTTTGAGGGAGGTCCCCCATGCTTTCGCACGAACCTAATTAAAGTAAACCTCGTTTTCCCAGAGGCGTAACCCCGTTAACACCTTTCTAGACACCTACTTGATCGGCTAATTGTAATGTGTAAAACTCTCCCAGAAGTAACTCTTACTCGCAGCGGGTATCGGGATCCAACTATCTTATAGAAGGTATGCAATCTCATTGCAAATTTCAACACTTGAAATTCCCAATAATATTTTGCCCCTAGCAGCTTATGACCTTGGCTAAGGTCAACAAATCATAAGTGCTAGCCAAGTTCAACCCGTCATTTCCCGATTGAATTAAACCCACCCGCACGACCCTTGGCTAAGGTCAACAAAGTCGCACGACTACCCTAACTCAATCGCATCATATGCTTATACAGATAAGCACTAATCAGCTACCGCACACTACGCCTTGACTAAGGTCAACAAACGTAGCACGAATACTAACCAGTACTTATCTGAAATGACGGAGGGCTACGACGGGTTTTTCAGAAAACCCTTTGCGTAATGAACTTGATATCGTTGTAGAATCGAGTGATTTTAAATGGAATGCTTTTGAGGCTTTTCTAGTTTTGCTAAAGGGGTCACTCCCGGTGAAGGGATCGTCGGCCCTTTCCTCATCGAATAAGGTGCAGGATATATCATATATACCGCTGTGCAAAGAAGAAAATATAGAAGCAATCAAAAGACAAACCGAATTTGTAGCATCTGCCAGTTATTGCTAAAGGAGTCACTCCCGTTGAAGGGATCTCGGTCCTTTCCCTATCGAATAAGGTGCAGGATGTTCTACAAGGAACACCGCGATGCAAAGCAAGAACTGTAGCTACCAGTTTTTAAACAAGTTTCTACAACATCTTAGGTTTCTTTTATTTCATTAATCTCATTAATGAAGTCCCATTTTAATTATGCTTCATAAGCATCTCTTTTGAAACGAAATCTGCAATATAACATATATCTCATATATATAATATAAACATTCGTCTCAGGCAGTAATATGATCTCATCACAGAACATTTCAGCAGAAGAACATATATGAAATATTGGATATACTAGGACGTCCGTGTTTTCAATACGAGCCTGCATAAAACACGGATTCCACGGTCGCGATGAATAGCCAAACCCACATCCCTAGACCCCTACGAGAGCGGCAAGTAACACTGCCAATTCTGGGGTTAGGAGACCCGGTCTCGACTCCTCGAGATGGTCTCCCACTGGACCCTAGAACCCGGTTACTTGTGCTCCCCTCCTTGGGTCTACCTAATGCGGAAAAGTAAATAATATACAACGGTGACATCTTCCGCTACCTGGAAGTGCCCCAATAAAAGAATATTACATACAAATGAATTTTACATGAATGAAAAAGAAAAAACTCTCATCTCACATAAAACCCCCGGCTATTCAAACGCGACGATCCAATACAACATATCACAGCAACACATAATATCTCATATCATCAACGTAAGCAAGTATGCGTATCCCGATTGTCGTTGATGTATAGCAACGAAGCCGGCGATACACCACATACTACGCTTATGGTCACAGAAAAGAAAGTGTAAAACTACAACAGTTGGAATCCGCAACTTCTTTAGACATCGCATGCCTAACCAAATGAATTCCTTAGACATCGCATGCCTAACAATTATAAACCCCGCATTTTAGTCTCATTATCGAAAACTCTTTTCAATATCAAGTCGGGCAATTCAACAAGATTCCCGACGACCTGATCGAATGCTCGTCGCAAACTTTAGTAGACGGCCGCACCCCCGATACCGTCGACGAAGTGCACCAAGGAGGAACACCGCTACCGGGAGCACCCGAACGGATGATTTCGGCGACGGGGTTCTCCTACAGTCACTTGGTCGGGGCTATGGAGTGAGGTTGTCTATTAAGTTTACCCGGCGAGTATCCGCGTACGCTACGTGATTGCGACGGACTTTTGATCGCATCAAAATTCCGTGGCAACCGATCATCTGAGACTAAACTGCTATGTCTATAATATTCAAATTAGTTATCACATAACTACCTGTGGATTCCAATTATTATATCACATTCCAGATAAATAGAAAAAGTTAAACTTTCCGATCGAATCATCAAGCACCCAAGATTTCCCCAATATATTTCAACACTTGAAATCAGTTTAAAAACGTCCATCACATGCCACAGTACCAATGGTCCAGCCGTAGAAGGGTCAAGCCAACGCCTCACATGTGGCACGCCGTACTGCCCCAAACCCTAAGGTTCAAAGGGCAGTTCAAGACGGTCACATAATCGAGTTAAGGTTTGTTGTCTTCTAGAGGGTCCATCGAGTTACTTGCACGACTTAGAACATTCTTAAACACGAGGAAAAATCCAACTTTTGAAAAATTTTCCGACAGGGGAAAAAGTGAGTTATTGATATCCGTTCGAACTTTTTAACAGTTTCTAAAAATTATCCGGAAAGCCACATAGACAAAATCTAATACTCCGATCGAAACATCGAATCCCCAAAATAACCTCAGAAAACTCAACTGTAGAATAAATATAAAACATTCCCAGAAAATACAACATTAAAAAATAGGAGTTACTGTGAAACGCACGTGCCATGAATCGACCACGTGGCCGCGGAACCGCCGCGCAAGCTGGGGTGGGGCCGCGGTTCCGCGCTAGTTTTGTTGAATTGTGCTCACGTGCTTCACAGTAATTCTTATAATTGCCTACTGTAATTTTTGGATATTTTTAATTTGGAAAAATCCCAGTTTTTAGAAAATTTCCAGAGAGCAATTTTGAGTTTTGGGTTTCGGGTTTTCCGGGTTCGATCGGACTTTAAACTTCGTCTAGACTTCGCCTAAAGCTCAAGCTTGGCTCTGATACCACTGTAGGGTTGCTGGGAACGCGCACAAGGGTCTACGAGGCATCAACCATGCCCGATTAAAAATTTAGCCGTGCCGAACTACCCGAATACGGAACTTTAAACTAGAGATTAGACGAAAACAACATGCTAAACACTTTAACACTAAGTGAGAGGGATTACAACCTTTGTAGATCCGGTCCTTCACTTCATATGCCTCGTGTTGTGGTCCCTTCGCTGCGATCATCGGGATCCGGACTCTCGAGAGGTTCCACGAAGAGAAAGACGCAACCTTTGCTTCCGATCTTCGATACTAAGATGATCTACCTCGAAGTTTCTTTAACACAAGCTAACACTCATGAAATGATGTGAACACCCTCATCTAAATGGCAAGAGAAGATGAGGATGATGAAGTAGGATTTTTGCTCTATTTATTTATCTTTTTCTCATATTTATTCATCACCTTTGAAAAATCTAGTAAGCTTTTTCATGGAAGAATGAAGGAGGAAGATGAAGAAAGATCATTTGTGATGAATAGAAAGAATAATATGATAGATTTATGCTACCATGGTCAAGTGAACCTTTGTAGAGAATTAACTAGGGTTAGGGTTTGGGTTTGGTTAAAGCATGAGTCATGAACAAATATCTTTCACAAAACAAAATAAAACCTTCTAGAAACTTCTAGAAAGTTTAACCCTAATCCAAACCCTAATCATGTTTAAACTCCACTAAACAAGTTGCATTATTTATCATATCATGTTACAATATTATATATCACATATATAATATTTATCGTAATAAAATAAAATAATACAATTAACATATATCGCATATATATCAATGTATTACCCGAGTGAGAAAAAGAATCTTTTAGTGAGCAAATATTAGTTAATGTAATTTAATATATCAAATATATTATTATACATTAAATTATCGAATCAACACTTGATCCGACAATCCGGCTATATCGCATATAACCGACTAATATTTATCCGTACCGATTCATCGAATCAACACTTGATCCGACGACCCGGCTGATATCAAATATCGCGAGAATAGAATACGGTATCACATATCGCATTATCCTCGGTCCCGCACATATCACATATGTGCTCCTACTCCGTTTTGCCTGAGTCAAGAAACCTCTGTGTAGGACTCTAAAGAATCGTCAATACGCCGGCAGTAGGTGATGATCATATCAAACACCCACAAGCTGCAAGCGGTCAGCTAAACGTAACAGCTACCCAGGTATTGAGCGCTCAGAAGATCAACAAGCAAGCCTGTAACTTCTCCTGTGAATCCAAACAGTAACACTCCCGTACAGTCCGGTCTCGTCGTCTGATATGTTGCATATCTCGCCTAGGGGTGGTAAACGTCAGACCCCAGTAGCTCGATAAGTCGTGTCGATATGAGGTCTATAACAGTTCGAGAAACTACTGATAACACTTACCAGTAAATCTCAGCAACCCTGGCCAGGGATTTCCGGTTATAGCCAATCGAACACAGCACAACATCAACTCCCTATACCGGGAGAGACGAATCCCCTCCTATCGCTCATTGCCTCCATGTGATTCGGGACTGTACCCAAAAGCCACCTTTTTGCACGCCCTCTTGGACGTGGTATGATGGAAATCAAAGCACAGTGGGAATCACACAAGACTCTATGACGATCTCGGGTCGACAGACTACTCTGTACCAGTGTCACCGGAGAACTGCCATCTGACGTATGGTATAATACCATCTGGGAGTTCTCGGCGAGTCCGTCCAGTGTACCCAGTCTCCACTGAGCACCCGTACACCATCCTTGATGTCAAACACCGATGGATATGGGATCATCCATCGCCCATCATATGGGTCAAGATGCGTATACGCTAGTCTACACTGGTGCATCGATGCCCTGTCTCGATACACCCATGACTAGGAACAGTTATAGGATGTACTCGTCGACTACCGTGGCCCCACTAGTATGATCTCATCATAGTCCCAGTAGTCGAGTACATATCCTAAGGGCTTTATCAACACGTAATATAGAGACAATCAGAGTACATGTTAAGATAAAGTACAACCAGATAGCATACTATCATGTCGAGCAAGAAAGTCCTCCTTATATATGTCCTAGCATCCACTACAATATACATCGTATGTACAGCAATGGCCTCTAGGGCACACATATAACTAACACTAATACCTTGTCCATACTTGCAGATGACTTCTTTGATTTTAACCTATTAGGATAGGGAGCCTTGGGCTCAAACATTTGGTTCGAAGAAGTTGCAGATGGAACAGGTGTAGAAGGCGTGAGAGTTTTAGTTGGATGGTGACGGCATTCGCATTCTCAATGTTGTATGTTGAACAACATGAGCGTTGTGATTTCTCTGTTCTCTCGGATCTGTCACCGGTTGGGAATGGAATGTTCCCTTTTCACGTTCGTTCACTGCAGCAGCTAGTTGACTGATTTGAATTTCTAGTCTGGCTATCGCTTCTGTGTTAGCGCGGTGAAACTGACCAGATGTTTGCATAAAAGTATCCAGACTAGACGTAGTCTGTGCGGAGGTTTTAATCAAAGCTTCCAATTGTAGCGTCTTGAAATAGTCGTTTTGGTGTTTTCCTGAAATTCGGTGAAAATTCGGTATTTTTCCGAAAACCGTCTTTCTTGTTATTTTGCAGTTTAGGGCTAATTATACCTTAAATGGATAGGTAATTACTTGTTTTTAGTAGATAATGAGTTAATTATGAAATTTTGGTCATTTAAAAATTTTTCCCTATTTTTCAATTTTTTTAATATTATTTTAAGCCGGTAAGAAAATACATTAAATTAGCAATAAATACAAATTTTTCCGGGCTAATTTTAATCTCTAAAATTATGATAATTATAATCTAGTGATAACATAAATTTTTAGTAATTTATTTTGATTTTTAACAAATTTTTATGTTATGAAACGAATTTATTGAATTTTGAGCTAAAAGTTGCAATTTTTGAGTTGTAGGGGGCCTTTTTGCATAAAATTTCTTTTGTAAAACCCCTCTCTCTTTTTTCTCAGCCCTAGGACAGCCCCACCTTGTGTGAGACCAGAAATTTCTGGCCTCATTTCTTGAGTTGCTTTCTTGAGTTGAATTTGATAGTTTATGGAATTAATTTAAATATAATGGATAAAGTATGATACATTGACTTTTGTGGACTTGACCATGACTTTCCCCACTTGCCCACACCCTCCCCCATTCCCCTTGCTGGCCGAAACCTGCACACCATCCCCTTCATCTCTTTTCTTTCCATTTCTTCCAATTTCTTCAAGTTTAATTCAAATGAAAATTGCAAATTAAAGCTTGCAAATTTAAAACCATCCTTCATCCTTTTTTTCCTTCACTTCCCTAGCTTGGATCTTGGTGCTTGAGGCCATCAATTGGAGCAAAATTTTATTGCTTGATCCATAGATCAAGAGGTATAATTTCTATCATGTTAAATTCTTTTGTTTAAGTTCTTATGTTAGATGGTTGTAGTGTTAATTTAGTGTAGTTTTAATCTAGTTTTCTTAGGTTTTGCTTGAAAATTTTAACTAGGGTTTGAAAGACATAATAGTTAATTAAGTTGTTTTATAGTTAATTTAGTGGTTAATTAACTAATCTATATAGTTACCTTGTTGATGTAGTTTTCAATTATGCTAATTTAGTTAAATTTAGAAGTGTGAAATTTTTGTTTTAGGATTTCAAGAGAAGGTTTTTGTATGGAAATGGTATTTGAAGCTTGATTAGTGAGTTGATTAAGGTTTAGAAAACATTATTTAGTTGATTGAACCTAATTTGTTATCTAGTATTTTGCTAACCTAAATCTAAGAGGTGAACTTGCTAATTGGGTTTGAAATTAGTGTTAATTAAGTTTTCAAGTGTGGAAATTGATTGGATTTTGCTAGGTTTTAAATTCAAGAATTGGTGGTTATGGAAATAGGATTGGAATCATTGCTTTTGTGTTGTAATTAGTGTTTGTAGATTGCTTGTAGTATGCTTGGGTAATTATGCTATATTGTAGTCGTTTTGTCGCAAATCGGCGATTTTTGCACCGATTTTGAGATGCAAATGCTTACTAGTTTTGTATAAAAATTATGTGATGAATTATTTTTGATATCTTGGTGATTGTGTTGGCTTGTCCTAAGACTTTTAGGATGCGTGTGTGCGGATTTTTGGGTAGTCGGGTTTTAGTTTTGCCGGGCGACCAAATCGGCGTTTTTTGGCAGTTTTTGCGATTTTCGCGTGTGTCCGCGCACTTTGTGCACGTTGTACCTAGCTAGCGAACCTTAGTAGTTTCGTTGGGGTTTTGCGTCGTTCTTGATATGTAACCTTATATTTGGTATTGGTGTAAATTCCAGGTTCGGTCGCGGAAACGTCAGACGCGGCGCGAAAGGGAAAGGCGGTGATTGGACACAGCTAGCCAGGGATCCCGGTGAGTAGATTTAACATCTACGGGGGACGATCGTTTGGATGGTGCAAGTCGCCCGATAGATTTAGTAAACTGAAAAATAGTAAACTAGATAACCACTTGTGACATTAGAATAATATTACTGGCATGATAATTGCTGCAATTAGATCAATATGTTATACCCATATACGCAAACTCAATTGTAGGACACATGCACCATTACCAGGTTTTTATATGCAGCACGAGCACTATTCATGCTTACACACACACCCTGGTAATTGCCATGCCACCACACTAGATAACATTTAAATTTAAACCTTTTACTAATTGATGCTTAAACTGGTGCTATTGCCTTTAATTCCTTAAAATGAAACCGTAGAATTGCTATTCATGTGCATGTACTTCATCATATTAATTGTTCATGCTTAATCCATTAATCACACATCGCAACTTGATTATTGATACCATATGCATTCATTATCACTGATATATGCACTTATGAGGATTTCTTGAGATTTTATGATATTGCTGGATTTCGGGGGAAAGCCGCAAAATTTCCAAACTTATGATATTTTTAAAACATGTAAATTGCGGTTTTCTAGTGATGTAAGTGTCGTCCACCATGAGTTTGCTGTGGTTTTTGGAGACCCGTTTCGAGGAGTTGGATGAACCGTTTCGGGTACATGGTGGGCCCGGTAGGGTACCCCGGGGCAAGAAGCTCGTGGTGTTGACGATGAGCCTGGCAGGGGACGGATTACCTACCGGTGACTTCATTGGGCACGGCGGATATCCAGAGGATACCGACCGGGGCCGCGAGAGGATGAGATATTGATATTGAGATGGGTCAGCCGGATGGCTGAGGCCAGAGACACTATGACATGGTTTTATGAGATTTGAGACAGCTTTTAGGTGTCGTTGCTGGACACCGTTTTTCGTCGATTCATTGACATTATGCTGGCATTCTAAAAGAGTTTCAAAAACAAAAAGAGATAAAATATTTCTTATATATACATATTGAGACCTCAGATATTCATGTAGCATACATATTCGTATACTGATGTTGTATACACACCTGCTAGTGCATCCAGTCATACCTGTATTATAGATGCTAGGATGCTTGTGTGCATGCATACGATAGCCTTTGTAGATGTTATTTATTACTCACGAGTTGGCAACTCACCCCCGTTGTGCCACAGTCTTTTGCAGGTCCGCTCCGTCAGTTCAGTAGCGGCGGGCGCACTTGTTCTTTTGCCTCTTTTGCCTGAGCTCGAGATTTGCTCATAGGTGGGTTATGTTATCATTTTTGTACCACCTTGTATATTCTTTGTATCTAGTGTACTCCATCTACTGTTTCTACCAGATTTATTGTATATTGACCTAGAGATGAGACTGTGAGGTTTGTGGATTTTATGCTGTATTTTGGGGTCGAGCTCACTTGAGCCGACATGCTACTTTTCTCATGCTTCCTTATGCTTTATTATGCTTGCTGTCATTTACATTGCGTGGGATTTGTGACCGCCTTGTGGCGAAGAGCTAGCTCCCGCTTGGGGATGCCCTATTTTGTTGGATTCATGTATATATTTTGTTGTGCCCATTTTGGGGGCCAGTATTTACAAAGGAGACTCTGCCGAAATTTTCGGGAAAAATTGGTATTGTTTTTAAAAAGGGTTTTACATGACTTATTTGATAACTCGCTTTCAATTGATTGGGTTTTCTTCACTCTTTTGCTTAATTGGTTTTGTTTTCTGGGCTTTCGCTTACTTATTTTACGGACGTCTTTAGACGTTTCGTAAACTTAAGTGCCAGTCACGTTCCGTACCCTGCGGGTCGTGACACCAATCCTTTTTCTATGGATGATACCCTCTTGTCGTCTTGGACGAATCCAGGGGGTGTAAAGGTTGGGTTGGCTGATTCGGCTGTTGGGGTGGTTGTTGGAGTATCCCACTTTCTGGTTTCGAAAATTCGAATTTTGAAATTGTTGGAACAACGGGTTTGAATTGTTGTTTTGAAAAGGTGTCTGATTCCAAGCGAAATTGGGATGACTCTTCCAACCCGGGTTGTACGTTTGTGAGAAAGGGTCATTCCTGGGATGCTTGTTCTGATACAGCGCATTAACGTTTTCGTGTTTCTTGGACCCAACGAGAAATGGACATTCATCCTCTATGTGGTTAGGATGCTGACAATTAGCACACACGGTTTAAGAAACTTGGTTGACTGGTGACGGTGAATTTTTGCCATTTAAAGCTTCCATTCGTCGTACAAGAGCGGCGATTTTTGCGCCGCTATAGAGGTGTCAACTATGTGTGCACCGCCCCTAGTCACATATGATGGTTTCTCACTCAAACTCTCTTACTGAAAGGTTTTATCAACCAGTTTTTCTAAAGAAGTTCCATGTGTCTTTGGCACCATAGCTCAGAAATTTGCACTGACACATGGATTCTAACATCATGCGCGAACTGGAAGGTAAACCCTCGTAGACAATCTGAAACAACCTCCATTGTTCTAACCCGTGATGGGGAAATTTGATTAAGATATCCTTGAATCTTTCTAAGCATTTCTAAAAAATTTTACCCTCTTTGTGCTTGAAATTGTGAATTTCATTCCGAATCCGCACCGTTTTGTGAATTGGGTAAAATTTCTTTAGAAATACTTTCACAAAGTCGTCCCATTTTGTAATCGATCGAGCTGGCAAATTGTTTAACCAACTCTTTGCATTGTCTTTAAGTGCAAAAAAAATGAACTTGAGCTTAACGACATCCTTACCTACTCCGTGGATTTTCATCATAGAACATACCCCCTTAAATTCACTGATCAGAAGGCAAGCATCCTCGGACTCGTGTCCATGGAATTTTGGGAGTAGTGGTATGAATTGTGGTTTGATTTTATAGTTATTTGCCATAATGGTGGGCAATAGTATGCACGAAGGTAGGGATGAACGGTGTGGGTAGCATCTGTCTTGCAACGCTGCTTCTTGTTGCTCAATGATTGTTTGTTCCGTCATCGTCGGTGATGTGGGAGAAGAAGAAGAAGGGGAAGGTGAACGAATAGTAGAATCAGACGGCTCCGATAAAGCAGAAGGTAAGAAAGTCTCAGACGGTTCTGAGGAATCAGAAGGTATAGAAGAGTCGGAAGATACAGTCATGAACCGGACTAATCGAGACTTTGAATCTCTTGTCCAATCTGACATGCACTATCCGCACGTGGTTAGGAAAAGACTAAGGAAATGAAAGAAAGTGTTTTTTACAAATCCTAATTTTTTTTATATATGTATATTCACAAACGAGAAATATCACACAAAAAGGAAGGGACAACAAGAACACAATCAAGACACACTTCACACACCTACACAGTCTAAAAGAGACCTAGGTTAACTAAAGCTGCTCAAAGAACTTGATTTGTGAAGTAAAAGTGTATCGTGAAATGGGCCCAAAATAGACTGGTCAAGAAGCCAGGTCATTGCAGAGAGGAAGGGAGATTGTCCTATGCTTTCGTGAGATTCCTTAATTAGAATAACCTTCTCTCTTTCGGCGGTTGCGCCTTTCACACTTTCCTAGACACTTCTTGAACAATATAACGATAGGCGGTGTTCGAAATACACTCAACTTTTTTCTATCGAGCACGAAGTCCTTAGAGGATGAAAGTCTAATTTCTTTTAATATTAATAGGGGTGTGAAAAATGCTCGTTTTTTGTGGTTTTTGGGCCATGGAGAAGGGTGATGAAATCCCTTACCGTATCTTATTGGGGTTCTTTGCCCTTAAGTCCGTATTAAATTTATGCAATGCACAAACAATAAAAGCTGTTCAAATCATCAATCAATCGTTTTTTACGTTATAAGCAGTGCGCTGCAAAAAAATACAGTTAGTTTTTTTTGTCACTTGTGCGGCGAAGTTTTGCAAAAGAAATCCTCCAGAAAATCGAAGTATTGGAGCATCGGGTTTGAGAGGAAGTGTTTTTAGAAAAGTTCGTACCTTAAATTCTTGAGTTTAGAAACTCCCATTGACTTGATTCGTGAATTCTTGAGTGTTCGCTTGCGCGGGTCGAACTACCCGGATCTTTGGCCCTGTAACTTCTTAACGCCTTGTTCTTGAATTTTGCTCCTAGCTCCGCATGATCGTAGTTCGTAATTCCTTCGAAACCTGAAATTGTCGGAAAATACGATATTTAGTGCACAATATGATATTTATGGCCAAAGTGCTGTAAATACTGAATTATGAAATTTGGCATATAAAAATGGATTAATAACAGAAAAGTAGAGAGGACACAGAAGAATTTGGGGAAAATACCATAAGCAGGCCGCAAATTGCGGCTTATAGGAATAAATTTGCGGCCTAGTTATGGTGGTTTGGCTCCAGTTGATTGGTGTGTTCTCCTAGTTCTATTAGTGTCCCCCTTTTATATGCAAAATATTTTAATAATATTCATATCAACGGTAGATCAAAACACAGAGAGCAAAAAGTCGTATTATTTGTGTTGTTTTGGGTTTTTTTTAGATTTTTGTTTGTTTTTCTGAAAGTATATACATAGAGAGCAAAAAGTCATATAACTCAAAATTAAACTTCGTGATATTGCCACTCCCCGGCAACGTCACCAAAAACTTGTTGGAAACTCACTGTGTTGTGCTTTTGAAAGAATATGGCCAATAATGGATATGTCGGTTGTTCAATAAAAATAAGCACACGATGTGAGCCTCGAGTTATAAAAATACCGCAAGTGCATGGTGCATTGATGCAAGCCGACAAGTACGGGTCGATCCACAGGGAATGGATATCACGACATCATTTTGAGTTATAAAACAATAGTTTTGAGTTGATTTTGTCACGTTTTTATTTAAATGAAATAATGAAGGGATAAAGTGATGTTTAATGAAAACTTAAGCTAAGGATTGGTAAGTTGAAATATGGCATTGCGCCCAACTCTAAATCTTGATTCAAAGTCCATTTCTAGTTTCTAATTGACTTATAAAAAGCATGCCGCATCTATCCCGATAACAAGTATCGTTTTAGGATACGACATCAATATTAGGTACAAAAGAAACTAAAAATTTAAGGTTTTAAGATGAAATGAGCATGAAATGAGCTAAGTGGAGTTAGCTAGTATAGAATATATGCTTGTATGGCTACATATTCTATCTAGCTAGTTTTACTACCCTTAGCTAGATTTTACACTCCTTTCAACTTCGATTCTTAATATAACAACAATAAAATGTAAAGAATGAATAGGATATATGTTAAGGTTGATTTGCAACCATTCAAAACAATATATCCTATCAAGCAAAACACAATATCATTGCATATATTAAGAAAAGAAGTGCAAAACATTAATAATCAAGAAGGAGAGATTGGAAGGCAAGTCATTCGACAACCTACCTTACCATAGCCTAAAAGAAAGACTACTCACACATCATGTTAATAATCACACAACTGAATATATAAGAAAAAAGGAATAGAGAAAAGATACAAGAACCGAAACATGAACTCAATAAAGATTTTATTGCAATGGTATCCAAGTACAGGCAAAATGAGTTCAACTACCAAAATCTAATCTTGCAAGCTCAAAAATAGAGGTTGCAGGACCAGAGGAAGGCAAAGAACTCAATCTAAACCAAAGAACTAAAAAATTTAGCTAGATAATTACAAGTAGTGAAAATTGTATATCTATTGTCTATTTTCCTCATAAACTAATCTGCTATTTATAGAAGTTTCAAAACCAGAAGTAGCATACACCAATGGACTTACACAACCACTAGGGACCCACCAAACTGAGAAGGACCAACTTGTCATAGATATGGCCGCAAATTGCGGCCATATTGACTAAATCTGCGGCTGCAAATTAGAAACTGGGGACCACCTTTTGTAATTAGCCACCCAGTCACCTGATCATCTCTCTGTATTGGCAATTTGTTGTAATTTACACATGGGTGAATTCCAAGGTGATGAACAGAGAATAAACTTGTGCATTTGTTCAAGTCCGTGTTCACACATGTTCACAATTGGGCATTTTCTTGTACACACTCTTTCTTTGTTGCAAACTCTTTTAATCTTGATTTGTACTCTGTCCGTTTGCAGTTCCGGCTAAAAACCGTCATTTCTGTGCATGTTGTGTACCATATCCAATATGTTTGTTTGCATACCTGAAACCTGTATAAATGAGCAGACATGGATTAAATAGTGCTATTTATTGACAAAATGATAGAAAATGGGTGGTATTAAAATGTAATAAATCGTGCCGAACACACACCAAAGATTTGGCTACACTTCTGGCTACTTCACGCTTCATTCCATGCTACCAGTAATGTTGCCGCAGATCTTTGTACCTCTTTGTACCACTAGGATGTACTGAGTAAGGAGAGCTGTGAGCTTCTTTCATCAACTCTTCTTGACCTTGTGGTATACACAATTCGCTTCCGTATCTCAAAGATCCATCTTCGTAGATGATGACATTTGTTTGAAGTCCACTTTCTACTTATTCTCTGATCTTTTGCAGCTTGGCATCACTTGCATGAGCTGCTTTGATCAAATTGACAATTGTAGATTGAACTTGTAAGTTCATCAATTGCGAAGCATTACCTAGCATGACCACATCTATCTCCATCTTGTGTAAATCTTGCCGTAGTTTTCACTGTGCGGTGAGATTCATTGATAGTGGCTGGCGACTAAGTGCATTAGGAACTATATTCACCTTCCCTGAATGATATTATAGGTTGATGTCGAAGCCCGCCATAAGTTCTAACCATCTTCTCTACCGCATATTCAACTCTTTCTGAGTAAACACATACTTCAGACTTTTGTGGTCTGTGTATATATCTACCCATTCTCCAGGAAGATAATGGCGCCAAATCTTGAATGCAAAGATAACGGCTGCCAACTCCAAATCATGCGTCGGATAGTTGCGCTCATGAACCTTCAGTTGTCTTGATGCATAAGCTACAACTTTACCGTGCGGATGTAAAACACATCCTAATCCCTTACCAGATGCATCGCAATGTATGACGAATCCTCCAGATTGGTCCGGTAAAAGACGCTGATGTCAATTTTGACTTGAGTTCTACGAAAGCTTGTTCGCATGCTTCTGACCACACAAATTCTTCATCTTTGCGTGTGAGCTTGGTCAGGGATGCTGTAATCTTCGAAAATCCTTTAATAAATCTTCGGTAGTATCCTGCTAAACCTAAGAAACTTCAAAAATCCTTCACTGTCTTTGGTGTCAGCCATTCGCGTACTGTTGATACTGTTCCCCGCCGAAAGACGCGACCGGGACGTTGGGCTGAAATTTGAGGGCAGAAGCTAATAGGTGCTATCCGTCCACCTCTCCGAAGATGCCAAGTTGATTTATGGCACCATGTATCGAAGGTTTAAACGGATGCGGCCGATGTAGCAGACTTCGTTAGATTCCCCCTCGTTTGAGGGGTTTTTGATTGTAGGGACGCTCTTCCCTGCAGGCGCAAGCCCCTGCAGTTAATTACGCTACCACATCGCGGTAACAACTTTCTCCTTCTCCAGATGGTCACTTCGTGTCGTGGGTGTTTGTTTTGTTTGTGGTTGCCCATGGATTGTATACAGAGACTAATTTATGTTATCTCCCGTAGGGCGTGGACTAGTCTAAATCCGTATTTTCTTAGATTTGGGTTTGGGGATTGGGTTTAAGGATACGTTAGCCTCATTTGAGACTAAGAAAAACTTAAACGTTTGTTAAGGATACGTTAGTCTCATTTTAGACAAAGATCAACTTAACTGGATCGTTTAGATCCAACACAAGAGCAATTGGACTCTATTGTTTAGTTTAGGGACATTGCGGTCGATTAGTTTAAGGACATTACGGTCCATTGTTAGTTAAAGGACATTATGATCCAATGTTAGTTTAAAGACATCGCGGTCGAGGTTAAGGACATCATAGTCCGTGAGTTTAAAGACCTCACAGTCGAGGTTAAGGACGTCATAGTCCATGAGTTTAAGGACCCCACAGTCCAATGTTAGTTTAAAGACATCACGGTCGAGGTTAAGGACATCATAGTCTGTGAGTTTAAAGTCCTCACAGTCCAATGTTAGCTTAAAGAAATCACGGTCGAGATTAAGGACATCATAGTCCGTGAGTTTAAAGACCTCACAGTCAAGGTTAAGGACATCATAGTCCATGAGTTTAAGGACCCCACAGTCCAATGTTAGTTTAAAGACATCACGTTCGAGGTTAAGGACATCATAGTCCATGAGTTTAAAGACCTCACAGTCCAATGTTAGTTTAAAGACATCACGGTCGAGGTTAAGGACATCATAGTCCGTGAGTTTAAATACCTCACAGTCAAGGTTATGGACATCATAGTCTATGAGTTTAAGGACCCCACAGTCCAATGTTAGTTTAAAGACATCATGGTCGAGGTTAAGGACATCATAGTCCGTGAGTTTAAAGACCCCACAGTCAAGGTTAAGGACGTCATAGTCCATGAGTTTAAGGACCCCACAGTCTAATGTTAGTTCAAAGACATCACGGTCGAGGTTAAGGACATCATAGTCCGTGAGTTTAAAGACCTCACGGTCCAATGTTAGTTTAAAGACATCACGGTCGAGGTTAAGGACATCATAGTCTGTGAGTTTAAAGACCTCAAAGTAAAGGTTAAGAACGTCATAGTCCATGAGTTTAAGGACCCCACAGTCCAATGTTAGTTTAAAGACATCACGGTCGAGGTTAAGGACATCATAGTCCGTGAGTTTAAAGACCTCACAGTCCAATGTTAGTTTAAAGACATCACGGTCGAGGTTAAGGACATCATAGTCCGTGAGTTTAAAGACCTCACAGTCAAGGTTAAGGACGTCATAATCCATGAGTTTAAAGACCCCACAGTCCAATGTTAGTTTAAAGACATCACATTTGAGGTTAAGGACATCATAGTCCGTGAGTTTAAAGACCTCACAGTCCAATGTTAGTTTAAAGACATCGCGGTCGAGGTTAAGGACATCATAGTCCGTGAGTTTAAAGACCTCACAGTCAAGGTTAAGGACGTCATAGTCCATGAGTTTAAGGACCCCATAGTCCAATGTTTGCTTAAAGACATCACGGTCGAGGTTAAGGACATCGTAGTCCGTGAGTTTAAAGACCTCACAGTCAAGGTTATGGACGTCATAGTCCATGAGTTTAAGGACCCCACAGTCCAATGTTAGTTTAAAGACATCACGGTCGAGGTTAAGGACTTCATAGTCCGTGAGTTTAAAGACCTCACAGTCCAATGTTAGTTTAAAGACATCACGGTCGAGGTTAAGGACATCATAGTCCGTGAGTTTAAAGCCCTCACAGTCAAGGTTAAGGACGTCATAGTCCATGAGTTTAAGGACCCCACAGTCCAATGTTAGTTTAAAGACATCACGGTCGAGGTTAAGGACATCATAGTCCGTGAGTTTAAAGACCCCACAGTCAAGGTTAAGGACGTCATAGTCCATGAGTTTAAGGACCCCACAGTCCAATATTAAGGACATCATAGTCCGTGAAATGTGTGGTTGTCGAGACCCGTCACCTCTCTGAAGACGTTGAAGGATTACAACGACAAATATCAAAGGAGTGAAGAGATGTACCCTTGAACCAAAGTTGATTTGGGGATATGTTGTCCAATTTGGAACTAAGATCAATTAATTAGATTATGAGCACATTGGCTCAGTTAAATATGAATTGGGGACTTATGGCCAACTTGGGCTAAGTCCAATTAGATTAGAAATGTTGGCCCTTTATTGGACCATTAGACATTTGTCTGAGTTCAGCCCCACATCATTTAGCAATGCTAAACAAGAGTTTGAGAGCTCTGATAACATTTTTTGTCTTTGACTGAGTGTTAAACATTATAGCTCTGAGTTTTACTTTGTGTGTCAAATGAAATGATCAATTTTGAGATTCAGTTGAAGGGGAGGCTTGTCTCTGGAAAACTTAGACAATTTGGCTAAGATTGGCTTTAAAACAGTGTTAAACACTAGAAAATATCTGGTGGTCACATGTCCTCACGTGATGTATTTAAAACAGTGTTAAACACTGGAAATGAAATACTTAAAATAGTGTTAAACACTAAAAAGGAAGGGGTTACGTGGGAGCACGTGAGGGCACCCAGAGGTGGGGCCAGACCTCTTTTATTTTGTTCTCAGAACTGCAAACAAGTGTTAAACACTTTTAATCTTCTGGCCATCACGTGTTGACACGTGATGGGTATTCATGTATTGATTATTAAAGTGTTTATTAGGGGTCACGTGAGGATACGTGAGGTGCCCAAAGCCAGTACTGCCTTTGTGTTTGTTTTCTTTGTTTTGGAAATCACGTGGGAGCACGTAAGGAATTGCCTCCAAACTTTTCCCTTCTCATTTTGTGAGATTTTTTTAGGGGTCACGTGGGGGCACGTGACCTAGTTTTATTCTTTATTTTCTGATCACTGCGGATTGGGGTCACGTGTCATCACGTGACCAAATTCTTTACGTGGATGGAGATCTTTCAAGTCTCTTTGTTTTAAGGAGAGGAATTAAATTCCTATGTATGTGGAAGAATTAAATCTCATGTAGGGTTAAACCCTAATTCTGTCTTAGAGGAATTAAATTCCTGTGAATTTGGGAGAATTGAATTCTCATATAGGGTTAAACCCTAATTTATCTTGAAGGAATTAAATTCCTGTGAAATTGGGAGAATTAAATTCTCATATAGGGTTAAACCCTAATTTATCTTGAAGGAATTAAATTCCTGTGAAATGGGAGAATTAAATTCTCTAAACTCAATTCTCCCTCTAAGTTTTGGGTCTGCATGGCAGAATCTCCCCGATGAGAATTAAATTCTCAACCTGTGGGGAGATTTTCTTCTGCAGATCTTCAACCAGAGGAAGAACTAAGTTCTTTTACAGAAGAGTTAAACTCTTGGATTGAGAATTAAATTCTCTTTTTGAAGTTTTGATCCTTTTCCCCTTTCTCACTTAGAGTTTCTTTTCTTGAGAATTAAATTCTCCTTTCTTTTCTCTCTGCTATTTGCCTTCTGAATATTTTAAGATTCCAAAAATTTCCTATTCTTCTCTTCTTGGCTCCTATTTATAGGAGAAGGAAAAGAATCAATTTGTTTAGTGAATCTTTCATTGAAAGATTTTGTTTGTTTTTGTAACTAACATGATCTTTTAGATCACTCAGTGAATTTTATTCACCACTGGATTTTTAATCCAAAAGATTTTCTGTTTGTTATTCTTGGTGAATTTCAGGGAAATCGTTCCTTGTATTAAATCTTTCCATAAATTGGTGATTTTTAATCACCCTTGGATTTTTAATCCAACGGTGCTCTATTTTACAGAGCACCATCTTTTTTGTTTGAAAAGATTTAAAGAAATATTTTCTCAGTTAGGGTCTTTGATTTCCCTTAATTAAAATTTAATTTTATCAACTTATAAGGCTTTCAAAGCTTATCACGTGTTGGCACGTGACCCTCCCTCATTCAGAATATAATTATGTCTTTTAACTGGGCTGAAGGACCATCAGATGTCAACACGTGACCTCTGGTCACGTGTGAGCACATGACGCCCCATTGGGGTCTTTCCTTAGCCGTTTGTTTACACTTTTGCTTGATTTTTAGAGTTTAACTATCACGTGTCAACACGTGACCCGTGGTCACGTGTGAGCACGTGATACCTCATTGAGGTAATTCCTGATTTTTAATCAGGGAACAAATACCCCCATAGCGTTGCTCTCACGTGTCTGCACGTGAGTGCAACGTTTTCACCTTTGTGACCGTTGGATCTGTCTAGAGAATAGGGGAGATGAAACATTTCCCATCACATCCTATAAATGCAGGGGTCTCTTCAGAAGCGCATCCACTCTTTCATCTTCTTCTTTGTTCATTTTCTTTTGAGAATTTAATTCTCTTTCTCATATCTCAGTTCTCTGTTCCAAAATTTTCAGAGTTTAACTCTGTCCAAGAAAGAATCCTTTCTTCAGGTAATGACTTTGAACAACCGAAGGACTTTCATACATATATAAAAAAACTCTTTGGATTTTAAATCCACACCAAGGGTTTTTCCCTTTAACGAACCCATCTTTCTAAGTTCTTCAGAGATGTCCAATTTTTAAAGAATAAACCCCTTTTGCTAGGGTTTCTCTGATCTTAAGGAATCAATGGCTGCGCTTGTCTTTTCTGTGGAATTTAATTCCACCTCAAAGAGCTTCGCTGAAAAATGTTTTTTGGGAATTTAATTCCCCTTTTCAAAAGGAATTTAATTCCTATGAAGAACTTAGTTCTTCCTAACGAACTTCTTAGGGTTTTCTTGCCCTGAGTTGTTTCTTTGCGACCAAGAAGAAGAGATTTGCAGTGGTGTTTTCTGGGAATTTAATCCCCTAGCTTCTACTTGATTTGTTGCAGAGCCCAAGATGGATTTCTTTTTTGGGGAATGTGTTAGGTCATTTGAAATCCACTGTTCATTTATTGAGAATCTTCTTTTTGTCTCACAGTAATTGCTTTGCCTCATCATTAGCAAGCCGCCATCTTGATTTTGTGGGACCCATGTGTTTTGCAACCAATGGTCCCATAAAATGAGTCCCATGTTGCTTTCTTCCACTGTCTTTTCATATATGCCTTTATAAACACGTGTTAGTTTTGCTTAACAGTTTCCCCTTCTTTTATTTCAGGCACAATGACTTCTGTTCCATACTTCCCGTTCACTCGCTCGGAGGCTGCCTTTCCTCAGTCACCGTCTGACGAGGAAGTGATGGAGATGATTAAGGCTCATGACCCGAATCGCACCAATTTACTGTTATGGGGGACTTGGTACGGTCACATCATCCGCGATCTCCGCGGTTTTCTTTGCGAGATACCAACGGAGCCTACCCGTCTGTTTCTGCCCATGGATCCTCCACGGACTGCCTTTGCTGTAGAGACGCCGAATTGGACCCCTATGGGATGGCTTGAGCTTTCAACAACTGGAACTCCGAACCATCTGGTGCCGGCTATAGATATTTTAGGGTGCCGCATTTGCCAGGGCGAAGCCCAGCCATGGGGACAGATTTACAAGATAGGGCTTACCCCTCGACACCCCACAGGCTACCTTCTCTGGGCTCGTTACATCCTGTCCGCCCATCGTGCGTGACTGCAGAGGGTTGGACTCTATCAGGCGATATAAGCATCCCTGTTCCACTACCAATCTCCCCATGTCTGGTGGGTTAAGGCCTTCTTGAACCAATGGAATCTTCCCACCAACACCTTCCTTCTAGGGGACCGCGAAGTTTCAATTTCTCTGCAAGAATTTCGTGAGATCTCAGGGCTGTCGGTCAGGGGGACACTTTATGAAGAATTACTGCCTCCCGATGAGTATGTCTTCGAAACCGAGCCTGTCTTGCTTGACGGCCTATCGACCGAGAACGCCGTCCGCCACAAGCGCCTCAGTTTGATCAAGACCCTAAGCATTTTTGACAAACTATTCACAGAGTCAGAGGAGCAGGGCGTCACTTTTAAGAGTTTTATCGCTTGCTTCCTTCGCGAGGATATCCTATCAAAGACGGCTCCGAAGTTCGCGAACATTAACGACCCCTTTGGGTATGGTTTAAACAGGCGGCCGACTAAGGAAGAGGACTTGCCGCAGTATTACATTCCTATCATGTCGGTGGTATCTTTCGAGTCGATTGCAGCTCCGGGTATGGATGAGGAGACTTTCTTTGTGGGCTTTATCAGCGTTTGGCTTAGCTGGTTCGTCATTCCCATGCATCGCCGTTTCATGAGAGCCTCGGTCATCTACCCTGCTCATCACATTGCTGAGGGAACACGGCTAGTTGTAGGCATCCCAGTGCTAGCGCAACTTTATCGTGGGTTAGGCGCCACGGCTAACACCTCAACTCCAGGTGTGGATGTGTTAAATTTTTCTCTTCATTACTTCACATCTTGGATTGAGATGCACGTGTTGGGGGCCTTTGCTGCGGACCAGAGACCTAAATTTTATGATGCCTACACTTTTCCGCGACTCATGCGACTGGTGGACGCTTCTGCTCCTGACCCGACTCAGTCTGGGGCTATCCGCGTGTTGATCGCTCCCTATGCTAATACGGGAGGAATGGTATTCATTAATCGGGCCCTATCTGCTCCCTTAGGACCGATTCAACAGCTCCACGACTTGTCGAAAGAGGGGGTACCTTCTCTGAAGCCCAGGGAAGCCATGCACCTGTACGCGATCAGACCAGGTTATCTGGTATTTCGTCAGAATGGTGCGGCCCTTTTTATGCGGTACAACCCACACCGCTTTGCCCGGCAACTTGGATATGATCAGGGTGTCCCCTTCGAGGCATTTATAGTGGTGCCTAGCCCATCGCCTGAAGATGTTCGTGACGCCGCTCATCACTTTATGCGGCCGAATACTGGTTCTTACTTCATGATCCCTAAAGCTGATCATATTCCTCGATGTGTGGGGTCTTTCACGGGCTGGTACCTCCACCGGGTCAGTCCAATTATTGCTGAGGAGAAGAGGGTGCTTCTTGGATACAGCGCTCCCATTCCGATTCGAGCCACGGGAGTTCCGCCGCAACCACGTGCAACAGTTCGTCCTCTCTTGAGGGATACCAGTGTCGTACTTATTCCGGGGGTGGCGGAAGTGGAATTAACTCTCACAGCTGGTATGCCACTGCGTACTCAGGCTCAATCAAGGGCTAATAGGGTGCCGGTAGCAGTATCATCATCTGCGGCGTCGACAATGGCCGTGTCGTCCTCGGTAGCGCCGCCAAGTGAGGACATTAAAGGTGAAGTGGGTCAGCGCCGTACCAAAGCTCCACGGAGGAGGAAACGATCGTCTTCGGCGGTTAGTTCTGGGTCTAAGAGGCGGAGGAAGACAGCTACCAATCTGCTCGACTCTTTAATAGAGTCTGAGCCTATTCTTCAGGATTAACCGTTGGCGATGCAAGAATCGGATGGTGGCCTACTTTTCCTGAGTTCATCTGCCGAGGAAGCCGCACAATTGGCTGAGGCTATAAGACGTTCGCAAGATGAATCAGAGAACGTAAGGATTCCGAAGAAGCCCTACCTTATCGTCATCTTTTACGAAGACCCTCCGTGGATACGGCGACGATTCATAGGCCCTTTGGAAGAATGGGGCGAAAAGGCCCTTAAACATGCTGCTTCAGCCGACACCGAGAACGCGCTTTCATTGTGGACCGGTGGCCACGAGTCTACCCTCGGACCTCGGCAAGCACATCTCCTCAAAAAGGAGCGTCGACTTGAACAAGCCATATTAGAGGCTCCCTTGCGCATCAGTATGTTCATGTATCTCCATTGTAATATTTCATATTTCTTGCATACCTATATATGTATCCATATCCTTGTACAAACTTTGCAGGGACTTCGGCGGCGGCGGAGGCTCTGAGTTGCGCTTTGACCGTAGATTCTATTGATATCCCCAATGAAACACAAATCAGTGTGGAGGGGGTCGATGCAACTATTGCTCTTGCGATAGAGTCTCCCTCGGTGGTTCCCTCTCCCAAAGCACTTGCTCCCTCAGGGGAGGCATCTTTGTCAGTCGCCGCTCCAATAGATCTTCCTGAGGGCGACCCGGAGACTAGGGTATAGGCAGTCGAGGCTACCGTCCTTTCATTGGAGCCTGCAGTGGCAGCTGCTGCTCCTCGCTCAGAAGCCGCTACACTAGTCCGCGTCGCCGATGATGTGCCCGAGGTCACGAAGGAGGCCGCTGAAGATGCCATCCCTCCAGCTCATAATGGGAGGAGCGTCGAAGGTAGCATTCTATATTTTAAATTAGTAATCTTTCCATTATCTGAACCCTTCTGTCTTTTCAGAATTGCGCGGATTGGCAGCATCTATTGCCGATCTGTCTCCCAAGTAGCCTTTTCAGCACCTGTTGGAGATGGCTGCTCCGCAAGCGATATCTCCTCAGCGCATCGTCCTCTCCTCCGTGCAGGGTTAGTGTTGTTTACCCTCTTTTCACAGTATTATTACTATTTCATAAAATGACATTGATGTCTTTACAGTTCTGGAGGCCGCCAACAAGGTTGAGATTCTTGAAGGGCCTGGGGAGCCTTCAGATCCCTCTTGCATGACTGTGGGTAAGTAAAGTCCCAACGTTGTTCCATTTGTTCTTTTGCTTACACGTTCAGCTGACTGTTTATAAATCTGAACAGCTCTGCCAGTTCTTACCACGCTGGAGTCATGCATCGCCATGCTACCCGGCCCCTATGCCTTGCGAGCCTCGAAACGGATGGCCAAGTTAAGCCTCGACTCCCTGTCATCCCTAATTGAGGAACTTCGCGCTGGCAGTCTAATCACGGCCGAAGTATTTGCTGCTGAAGCTAACGGCTCTCTTCCCTTTCTTGCCACCTATCATAATGAAACAGTGGTGCAAGTCTGGGTTAAGTTTTTTCGGCAGGTGGAGGCTTGCTTGAATGTATACGCCTTTCTTCGGAGGTTATGGCTGCAAAAGTGAGCTTACGGGGTCTGATTGAGCGGTGTGCGGCGAATATGATATCATGTGAGAAGAGGCTCGGCCGCAAGTTTTCAGAGAGGGAGCTGGATTCTAAAGCGCTGAGGGAGCTTCAAGTCAACCTTACGGCTAAGGCCTCTAAAGCATACGAACTTTGGTGAGTGCTCCAAGAGGCCATCAAGGAGGTAGTAGCCATTGATAAGGCCGCCGTATTCACTCGTGAAATGGTCGAGGCCCATAAGGCTACTGAAAAAGAGCTTGAAGGCCGGCTTGACTCATACCAGGCCCAACAGACTCAAGCGGAGGCCCGGCTCTTGACGATACTGAACCATGAAGGCGAGGCCCAGCGAAAGAGGGACAAACTGGCTAATCTATTAAATCGCCCGCCGACTTGAAGAATTGTATATACATTTTTCCATTCTTCCTTTGTACATACTCCTGAATGAGAGTATAATTTTTTTGTTCTTTCACGAATTGTATTTGGTATTCATTTTGATTCATGAATAAAAGACATATTTTTCTTCACAATGGTGCATCCCTTTTATTAAATGTATTCCGTGGATAGTCTATCTCGATTTCTTTGCAGGACAACGATGGCTTAGGATTCAGGGTTAAGATCTGCCTCCTAAGACTTTTCAACTTTACGAGCCGTGAGGGTCTCATAAAGAATTTTCTCCCTACCGGTCGAGAGGATCCCGTAGGTGTAATTTCTCCTTAAGAGTCGTGAGGATTCCTAAGTGTGTTTTCTCTTGCAAGTCGTAAGGATCTCATAAGAGAATTTGCTTCCTTACGAGTCGTGAGGACCCGCAAGTGATGGGTGAGGTTACCATTATCCGCATTTCGTGGAGTCAGGGGTTGCTCTGGATGCTTCCCACGGGGTCATATCCGTGTTCTGCGAGGACCAGGCTCTGCTCTGGATGCTTCACACGGGGTCATTGCTGTGCTCTGCGAGGAACAGGATCCGCTCTGGACGTTTCCCACGGGGTCAGGATTGACATTATCCGCATTTTACATGACCAGGAATTTGCTCTGGATGCTTCCCATAGGGTCATTGCCGTGTTCTGTGAGGACCAGGCTCCGCTCTGGACGTTTCCTACGGGGTAAGGATTGACATTATCCGCGTTCCACGTGACCAGGAATTTTGCTCCGGATGCTTCCTACGGGGTCATTGCCGTATTCTGCGATGACCAGGCTCCGCTCTGGATGCTTCACACGGGGTCATTACCGTGCTCTGCGAGGACCAGGATCCGCTCTGGACTTTTCCCATAGGGTTACGATTGATATAAGCCGCGTTCCACATGACCAAGAATTTGCTCTGGATGCTTCCCACAGGGTCATTGCCGTGTTCTGCGAGGACCAGGCTCCGCTCTGGATGCTTCACACGGGGTCATTGCCGTTCTCTGTGAGGACCAGGATCTGCTCTGGACGTTTCCCACGGGGTCAGGATTGACATAAGTCGCGTTCCACGTGACCAGGAATTTGCTCTGGATGCTTCCCACGGGGTCATTGCCGTGTTCTGCGAGGACCAGGCTCCGCTCTGGATGCTTCATACGGGGTCATTGCCGTGCTCTGTGAGGACCAGGATCCGCTCTGGACGTTTCCCATGGGGTCAGGATTGACATAAGCCACGTTCCACGTGACCAAGAATTTGCTCTGGATGCTTCCCACGGGGTCATTGTTGTATTCTGCGAGGACCAGGCTCCGCTCTGGATGCTTCACACAGGGTCATTTCCGTGCTCTGCGAGGATCAGGATCCGCTCTGGACGTTTCCCACGGGGTCAGGATTGACATAAGCCGCGTTCCACGTGACCAGGAATTTGCTCTGGATGCTTCCTACTGGGTCATTGCCGTATTCTGTGAGGACTAAGCTCCGCTCTTGATGCTTCACACGGGATCATTGCCGTGCTCTGCGAGGACCAGGATCCGCTCTGGACGTTTCCCACGGAGTCAGTGCCGTGTTCCACGTGACCAGGAAGGGTTGACTTTATTCGCATTTCACGGGGTCGGTGTTCAACTCTCGGCCATCTGTGCACCGCCGAGTCATGGAACTGGGAGTTGCTGTTGTTCCGCTTTGCTTGATGTTGTCTCTGTTGTAATGAGACGAATGTTAAGATGATCTCTAGGCTATCTGTGAAATGTTGAGATTTGGCTTCTTCTTCTGGTGAAGCCTGGGGAGGAAAGGTGTGATTCCCTCTTTGTTTGCGCCCCTGGATCGTATATAGGGATTGATGTGATATTACCTGTAGGGCAAAAATTTCATTTCATTTTTTTTATTTCTTTCCGCGATGCTCTATCATTTCAGCTTTTATATCGCGAAGGTCGCGATTGCCCAATCATTTCGACTATTTTTCGCGGTGTCCAATCATTTCGGCTATTTGTTTTATTTTTACTCGCTGCTTTTTATTGCGAGTTGCCCAATCATTTCGGCTATTTTGCATGCATACATTTTTACTTGCTGATTTTTCTGCAAGTCACCCCATCATTTCGGCTATTTTGTATGCATGTGTGGCTTGCTGGCTTTTCGCTGCAAGTTTGGAATTAGAGACCGATTTCGGCATCAGCACCGCTACAACTGGGATATTGCCATGAGCGAATCATCATTTGCCTCTGTCAATGTCAAACAAAGGTGGCTTAGCAAACAGGGTTAAGATCCTGTCGACTAAAGCTTTTGACTTCATGAGTCGTAAGGGTCTCATAAAGGTATTCCTCACTACAAGTCGTGAGGATCTCGTAGGTGCGTTTTCTCCTTAGGAATCGTGAGGACTCCTAAGTGTATGGTCTCTTATAAGTCGTAAGGATCTTATAAGAGTGCTTTCTCCTTATAAGTCGAGAGGACTTACAAGGGCTATTCACTGTGCGGACATATCCCTAGTCCCGGATAGGACTTTGTTAGGGAAATGTTTATTCGCGCCCATGGATTGTATACAAGGGTCAACATTGAACCGCTTGTAGGGCAGTATTGGAGGTGGTGGTGGCCGCTTAAGAATAGGTTCAGATCCCTGTAGCTTAAGACTTTTGAATCTTATGAGCCGTGAGGGTCTCATAAGAGGGTTCTCCTTACGAGTCGTGAGGATCTCGCAAGTGTAATTTCTCTTTAGGAATCGTGGGGATCCCTAAGTGTGTTGCTCCCTTGTGAGTCGTAAGGATCTCACGCAGGTGGTTTCTCCTTACAAGGCCGAGAGGACCTTGCAAGTGTCTTTTAACGAGGTTGCGCCCTTTCGGGTTTTCACAAAACTCGCTGGTAGCCCTGCTTTTTTTACTCACGGAGCCCTTTCGGGTTTTCATCCGTGCCCATTTCTCTTATGGAAATACCGTTTTCTTTTCTTTTTTTTATTCTTTTATTCTTTTATCCTTTTTTTTGTATCAGCGTTGGGATGCTGCAATCCACAGTCGTTTATCGACGTCTCGGTCAACGGCTAGTTTTAAGACATAGAGGTCCATTGTTAGTTTAAGTCCGTTGTTAGTTTAAGGACGTTTCGGTCCGTTGTTAGTTTAAAGACGTTTCGGTCCGAAAACCGGCTACTACTTATAGAGTTTGGGCTTATGAAGATAGCGAGCGGACATAGGCGTCGTCATCTATCGTTGACCTAGGCCGTGACTCGTCAGGCGTAGTATTTCTTTAGGAAGCGACCGTTTATTGGCCTGAAAGGTCTTTCACCATGCATGTCCATGAGTAGGTAGGATCCACCCTGGTAGACTTTGTCTATGATATACGGGCCTTCGTAATTTGGCTCGAATTTTCCCCTCTTGGCACGATTGGGGATCATAGGTATTTTGACCACTAGCATGAGTTCGCCTTGGCGGAATGTTCTCGGCCTAGTCAATCTCTCATATGAACGCGTCATCTTTGCATTATAAGCCTACAGATTTTGTTGCGCTATGAGCCAAGTTTCATCAAGGGCATCGAGTTCCTCAAGCCGAAGGTGAGCATTCTCTTCGTCCGTTAGCTCGTAATGAACCGCCATTCATAAAGAGGGTATCTCTATCTCGAGGGGGAGTACCGTCTCCGTACCAAATACCAATGCATACGGTGTTGTGTTAGTAGCCGTTTTGAACGTAGTTCAATACGCCCAGAGAGCTTCATGTAGTCGTTCATGCCAGTCCTTCTTATTTCGAGACGCCGTCTTTTTTACGATCTTCGTCAAGGTCTTGTTAAAAGCCACAGCTAGACCGTTAGCTCGGGGATTATAGATTGATGAATATCTGCAGTCTATGTTATGTTGTTCTGTGAAGCGGCTGATTTTGTGGCTTTTGTAAGCTGGCCCGTTATCGGAGATGATCCGTCTTGGAGTTCCAAACCGATAAATGACGTGTGTCTTGAAGAAATAGAGGATGTTCTCCGTCTTCACTTCCCTCAGCGGTACTGCTTCTGCCCATTTAGAGAAGTAATCAGTTGTCACCAAAATGAACCGATGTCCTCTGGCCGATGCTGGCTCGATGGGGCCGATTATGTCAGTCCCCCACATTTCAAATGGCCAGCTAGCCACCATTGGATGCTGATGGATAAAGTCCCCGTGAATCTGGCACGAGTGGCATTGCTTCGCGTATTCGAGGCAGTCCTTGATCATCGTGGGCCAATAGTAGCCCATCCTTTTGATTTTTAACTTCATCTTCGGGCCGGCTTGGTGAGACCCGCAGAGTCCGTCGTGAGTTTCTTGGACAACCCTTTTTGCTTCTTTAGGTCCCAGGCATCTTAACCACAGAAAATCAAATGACCTCTTATACAGAGTATCATTGACGAAGAAGAAAGATAAGGCTTTCTTCATGAGCTGATATTTTGAGGACGCATCTTCGGGTATTCGACGGGATTTGTAGTCTATAAAGACTTCTCTCCAATCCTCAACCTTTCCCTGGTCCTTTACTTGCAGAGCCACTTGCTCGGTTGCTCCCTTTTCTTCGGACGACTCCGGAGATATTTCTGCCGGTGCAAGAACCCGACGGCTTTGTACTATGATTCTTACGTCATCGAGGTTCTCGTCGGCCAATTCTTTAGCGAGCTTGGCTAATGCATCCGCCTTGCTATTTTCTGCACGCGGTATGCTTTCCAAGGCGTGGGAAGGAATTTGAGTGAGCAGTCGTTGTACTCTCTCGCCGTACTTTACCAACTCTGGTTTGGACGTTTGTTAGTCGCTATTTACTTGATTAACGACCAGTTGGGAGTCTCTGTATATGAGGAGGTTTTCAATTTCCATGTCGATGGCAATCTCGAGACCTGCTATCAAAGCCTCGTATTCGGCTTCGTTGTTCGTCCTCGGCTCTGTCAAGGAGAAGGCGAAGCGCATTATCCCTCCTTGTGGAGTTACGAAGATGAGGCCTACCCCCGATTTGATTATAGGGGTGCTTTGTTTACGCTTCTTCATGGAAAAGGATTCATCAAAATAAAATTCCCATCGGGTATCATTCCTGTCGATTGTGTCAAACGCGTGTTCATCTGGCAATTCGCAGTTCAAAGAAGAATCGGCGGGTATCGGGTGCTCAGCGAGGAAGTCGGCGATAGCCTGGCCTTTCACCGCCTTAAGAGGCCTATAAGTTATCGAGAATTCCATCAAGAGTAGGGCCTATTTAGCGAGATGTCCCGTTAATATGGCTTTTGACATTAATTACTTGAGAGAATCCACCTTCGATATGAGACGGACTTCATGCGCCAACGCATAGTGCCTGAGCTTTGTTATCGCGAAGATCAATGCCAGGCAGTGCTTTTCAATGGGAGAATAATTGATTTCTTCCCCCAGTAGAACTCGACTCAAATAGTAGAGGGCTCTCTCCTTCCCTTGGTCATTCTCTTGTGCCCATAATACGCCTAAGGAACCTTCAAGGGCGGTTGTATACAGAATGAGAGGTTTTCCTTTAACGGGAGCGGCCAGTACTGGCGGATTCTGCAAGTATTGCTTGATTTCGTCCAGTGCGTTTTGGCATTTGCGATCCCAAACGAATGGGGTTCCCTTCTTCATCAGGTGACTGTAGGGACGGAACTTGCCTGAGAGATTGTGTAACAACCTAGTTCATTTATACCAATTCCAGTTCTCGTATTTCCTTAATTGTGGTATTTTCTTTATTTATCGTGTTTTTGGTGCGAATGGTATTTTTACATTTTATTTTGCATTCGACCCGACCCGCTTGCTGGAACCTGTTTGATTCATATTTATGAATTACCTTGACTTGTTACATAGACTGTGCATTTCATGTTAGTGCATACTGGAATTTTATCTGGCATTACATCTTTTACCATATAACATTTTAAGTCACGGAAAATATTTTAAAATTACATAACTTGGCCTGCATGATACCCCTAACCCCGTGGTAGCATCCGCGCATCTTGTTCTTGCCCTGTTCAGTGAAACGGACGTATTTGGATGGCTACGCGCACGTACGTGCATCCGTTCTTGGCACTATGCATTTTCGTTACCTGAGCATTCGTTTTGAATTTTGAAAGTCGCATATATTTTTCGTGTTTTAAATCTGAATTATTAGACCCGACCCGAGCGCGTTTTGGAATATTTTTGTATCCCGCCAAAATTCAAATTAATTAATTTATTTAATCGACAGCTTAAATTTCTAACTAAATATAATATAAAACTAAAATCCTAACTCATTCTAACAAACTAAAATCTTTTAAAAATTTTAAATCTAAAAATCCTAATTCCTAACTCTTACAGCTCAACCCGGCTCTCTCCTTCTCTTTGCAGTGGTCCCCACACTCACTTTCTCTTTCTTTTCTCTTTCTCTTTCTCTCTCTCCCTCTCTCTCTCCCCACGCTCAGTCTCTCTCTCTCTCTCTCCTCACAAACAAACAAATCTCTTTCTCCTCACTATTCATCTCTTTCTCTCTCTCTCCTCTCGATCTCGCTTTCTCTCTCCTATCTCAGATTCTCTCTCTCTCTCCTCTCGCTTTATTTCTCTCTCTCTCTCCCTATATATATATATATATATATATCATAACTTCCCCTTCCTCTCTCCTCATTTCCTTTTTCTAACACGAGACCCTGCGAACCCTAGCCGCTGCCTTGCCCCACGCCTACCTCGTTGTCGTCGCCGTCGCCGTCTCGTCGCTGCCTCCTCACCCTCATCATTACCTCCACCTCCTCTATCTTTTCCCGATCCCTGCACACCCTGAAACCCAAACCCGAGCACCCCCTGCACACCGCTACACCGCCGGCGTAGATCACCGCCGTCGATCTCGTCGTCGCCTCCTCGTCCCCATATCACAATTCACCACTGTAAGCCATTCCCTTCCTTCTCTCTCCCCCTCTTTCTTCTTTCTTTCGTTTCTTTCCTTTCATTCTTTCTTTAAATTATGGTTCTCTGTCTTCTGTAGATCGCCTCGCCGGAGCTCCGTCAACACCTTCACGACTCCTCTCTGCAACCCAGTGAGCTTTCTCTTCTTCTCAATCTCTTCTTCCTCTTTCCTTTCTTCTCTTCTTTCTTTCTGTTCTTTGCTTTTCTTTTCTGTAAATTCTTGGTTTCTGTAGTTCGTCGGAGCCGTAACGACGTCGACGATCCAGACGACCCAGCGACGTACCTGACTTACGCGATCACCCTTGTACGCTTCTTGGACCCGTTGCATGTACCGTGCGTGCGTCACGACATTTCGCCGACGAGAGATGTTCTGTACACATCAGTTTCTTGATCCGTCGAGGCAAGTTAATCTTGCTACATGCTATATAACTCATTATATATTTATTTAATTAAATATTATACCTGTAGTTTAAATCTAGTACCCCATGTTTAGTTTTATAACATGTCGATGTTCCGTTTGCATCTGTTTATATCATTTTAAATCTAGATCATGAAAACTAATCTTGTTACATACTAGATTTCATTATACTGCATCCATATCAATATTTATATCATATATTGCTTAGTTGTACTTCCCACGTTACCATTTTATAGTTTTATAACTTTTCGGATACCCGTTTGCATCCATCTCATTTAGAATATATATAACTGCATCCATAGATCATAATAATACATAATAATGTGAAATTAACGCTCCATGTTTAATAAAGTGCATCCTAATTAGTATTGGAACTATAATTATAACCCTAATCGATAACTGTGCATCCATATCTTTGAATTTATATCTATTTGCATACCATATCACACTATTCTATATTATTGTAATATTGGTATCCCATACATGTTTTTGTGTACCCATGCTTATTACAGTTTGATTATGAGCACTCACTCGATACTTATGCACCCCCTGACATGACTTGATACACTACTACTTGACACGACTCGATACATGTGCACTACTTGACATGATTGGATCCATGTACACTACCTGACATGACCTGATGTACCATAGCTTGATACATACCTGATCTTGTTACTAATGCCGACAATCTTGACCTGTTGTCCCTACGGACTTATCCTGTTGTCTATACAGACAAACCTGTACCTGCTTGATCTTGTGTTGGCTTTAGCTCCAGATTTATCAATACCTGACTTAAACACATAACTTGGGGGTATGGGGAAATCAATGATGAAACCTGACTTGTAACTTGATAGTTCGATGCCTTTACTGATCAGTCTTACGAGCTAGGCCAGCCCCGGGATGATGCTGCTGACATCATTCATCGTTACATACTCCCTTTTACTGCCAAGCGGCACATCTCGGATTCAGCCCGAGAATCTTGACCGTGGTCCCGGGCATGCACGGGATACTATTGAGTTGCATCGACGATTCATCAAATTGATTTCAAGACTTGAGAGTAGTTAACCCAGTAGACCAGTCTAGATTACTCACTGCACATTACTTATGCCTTACCCTTCACTGTCCTTATTTATGTTACTGTTATACCTGTTTTACCGTTCATACTCATACCTGCATGTCTTTCTACCCCCTGTTTATATTAATGCTTGATATTATGACGCACTGACGTCTGGGTTTTGCATGGCCCAGATTCTTTACCTTTGCTGCAGGCCGAGCAGGAGTATTTCAATCAGCAGGCCGAGCAGTGAGGACCTGTTAGTATTTTGGTTTTATTTATGCATTTTCATTCCTGATGTGAGCCCCCATTATGGGACGTACATTCCAGTTTATTCTTGTATTGGATCTTTTTGCTTCCGCACTATTTTATTCTTGACTCGTTATTCTGGCTCATGGACATGTATTAGATAGTTATTATTATTGTTCTTGATATCTCTACAGCCGTAATGTGACTGTGGAAGGATATTTCCTATCCACAGGTAGCATGGTTGGCTCTGTCACGTGCCTATCTTAGCGTACTCTGGAAAGCGGGGCGTGACAGGGTTTGTTTGGTATTAGAGACATAGGATTTAGGTTAATCGGGTTTGATTCTTTTGTAGTTGGGTATTGGACCCAATACACGAATCAGAAAACCTGTAATTAGGAACATATCCTGCCACATTGTTATCATGATTCTTGAATCATATCTTTCTCTTTATCCTTGGCCTTGACGATATGAAAACCACTTTGCATCTCGACTTGAAATCTTTTGGTTCCCTATTGTTTCCCCATGTTCCTTGATTCTGATACTAGGATTTGGTCGACTTGAACGGAGTTATGTGATTGTAACTATGAACTGCAGCATGGTTACAATGCGGTACTCTATTTAAGTAACTTGGAGTCCTGGTCTTGTTTCATTTTCTTTTTTCATGGTCGTTTTATTACCTTTGTTCTCTCAGTTTCATTACTTACCAGTTCATGTTTTGCAGATTTCTTGGTGTCCGATACCGGCAGTTATGAAGTTGCCTTGGGAATGGATTTTCTTGGCACTTTCCACACTCTCATTGATTGTAAAGCAAAGAAAGTGATTTTCCAGATTCCCGGACATCCGGAGTTTGTTTTTGCTGGAGAAAGCAGTTCTGTCGGGCCAGTCGAGTTTAGGGCTAGGCCGACAAACAATTTTCTTTCGTCGATGGAAGTTGATAAGGAAGAAGCGCCAGCTGTAGTTCGAAAGTTTATGGACGTGTTCGAGTACATCTCGGGTTTACCGCCAAAACGAGATGTGGAGTTCGCGATCGATCTTGTTCCTGGTGCAACGCCAATCTCAAAAGCGTACTATCCGATGGCACCAGTGGAGTTGGAAGAAGTAAAGAAGTAGGTTACCGAATTGCTAGAAAAGGGTTGAATTCGCAGCAGCAATTCACCTTGGGGAGCTCCAGTTCTTCTATTCAAGAAAAAAGATAGCAAAAGGAGAATGTGCATCGATTATCGAGAGTTAAACTAGGTGACTATTAAGAACAAGTACCCGATCCCTTGCATTGGCGAATTATTCGAGCAACTCAGTGGCGCGAGGGTATTCTCGAAGCTGGATTTGCGATACGGATATCATCAGGTCCGAGTTAAATTAGAAGATATTTGCAAGACAGCGTTCCGAATTCGGTATGGACATTACGAGTATTTAGTGATGCCTTCAGAGTAACGAATGCACCGGCGATATTTATGGACTTGATGAACCGAATCTTTTCACCATTCTTGGACCAGTTTATAGTGGTGTTCATTGATGATATTCTGGTCTACTCGAGGAGTATAGAAGAGCATGCAGAACACTTGAAGATCGCACTGCAGACATTGAGTCAAGAAAGATTGTATGCAAAGATGGGCAAGTGCGAGTTTTGTCTTGAAGAAGTGAAGTTTTTGGGGCATGTCATGTCCGGAGATGGAATCGCCGTTGATCCCGAAAAGATTGCAGCAGTTCGAGATTGGCCGATTCCGAAGAACGTTGCAGAGATCAGAAGCTTTCTTGGATTTGTCGGGTATTACAGAAGGTTTGTAGAGAATTTTTCTCGTTTGGCTGAGCCTTTGACCAAGCTTACACGCAAGGAGGTACCATTTGTGTGGACAGATAAGTGTGCGTCAGCTTTTGAGGTGTTGAAGCAGAGATTGATAACCGCTCCTATTTTGAACGTACTAGACAGTTCCGGAGGATTGGTGATTCACAGCGACGCATCTGGGAAAGGTTTGGGATGTGTTTTGATGCAGCATGGGAAGGTTATAGCTTACGCATCGAGACAGTTGAAGACCCATGAGAAGAATTACCCAACTCATGATTTGGAGCTAGCAGCTGTGATTTTTGCTTTGAAGATTTGGAGGCACTACTTATTGGGCGAAAGAGTCGAAGTATTCACCGATCACAAAATCCTGAAGTATGTGTTCACACAGAAGGAGCTTAATATGAGGCAGCTTAGATGGTTGGAGCTGATGGCTGACTACGATCTTGATCTTAAATACCATCCGGGGAAAGTTATGTTGTGCCGGATGCGCTTAGTCAGTTGCCAGCAATTCAGATGTTGACTACACAGAAAGAACTTATTAAAGACTTTCGGAGTTTCGATTTGGAGGTTATACTACCGCATTCTTCGGGACAGTTGATGCAGCTGCAAGTACAATCGTCGTTGATCGAAAGTATTAAAGCAGGGCAATTACAGGAACCAAGATTGCAGAAGTTTCGAGAACAGGTTGAAGCTGGACTTCGAACGGACTTGTTGATTCATGAAGTTGGTTCGTTGCGTTATGGTAGTCGTTTGTGTGTGCCAAAAGGAGATATTCGCGTAGAAGTTATGAAGGAGGCACACAGTTCCGCATATTCCGTACATTCAGGAGGCACGAAGATGTACCGAGATCTACGACAGCATTTCTGGTGGGAAGGCATGAAACGGGAGATTGCCCGCTTTGTAGCGAAGTGCTTGGTGTGTCAGCAAGTTAAGGCTGAACATCAAAGGGTTGCTGGTTTATTGCAACCACTTCCGATTCTTCAATTGAAGTGGGAACATATAACTATGGATTTCGTGATGGCTTTACCGCGAAGTCCAAAGGGAAACAATGCAGTTTGGGTGATTGTTGATCGATTGACCAAGGCAGCTCATTTCATCCCATTTCGAGTTGGTCAATCAACGGAAGCGTTGGCAGAGCGGTATATGCAGGAGATTGTAAGATTGCATGGAGTACCGGTAAGCATCGTGTCCGACCATGACACCCATTTCTTACCACACTTTTGGAGGAGCTCACAGGAAAGTTTGTGGACTCGATTGAAGTTTAGCACAACTTATCATCCTCAGACAGATGGCCAGTCAGAGAGAACGATCCAAACTCTTGAAGACATGTTGAGAGCTTGCATGTTAGACTTCAAGGGTTTATGAGAGGATCATCTACACTTGGTGGAGTTTTCTTACAATAACAGTTTTCAGGCGACTATTCAGATGGCTCCATTCGAAGCATTATATGGTCGCAAGTGTCGTTCACCTGTCTGTTGGGACGATGTTGGAGAACGAAAATTTTTGGGACCGGATTTGATCGTGCAAACAGTGGAGAAAGTTAACACTATTCGGAATCGTATGAAGGCAGCGCAAGATCGGCAGAAGAGTTGGGCCGATACATCGAGAAGACCTCTAAAGTTCGCTGTTGGTGATCTGGTATTCTTGAAGATATCACCGACTAGAGGGGTGATTCTTTTTGGAGGTCGAGGCAAGCTTAATCCTCGATTCGTTGGACCTTTTGAGATTTTGGAGCGTGTTAGAGAAGTAGCGTATCGATTGGCGTTACCGCAATCTTTGGTGAATGTTCATGACGTGTTTCATGTATCTCAACTCCGTAAATATGTTCGAGATGAAACACACATACTGGATCATTCGGAGTTGACTGTACGAGAAGATTTGACTTTTGAGGAGCGACCGATGTCAATTGTGGATCGAAGGGAAAAGGTTCTTAAGAATAAGATTATCCCTTCGTACTTGTTTCTTGGGGAAATCGCTCACATGGAGAATCAACTTGGGAACGAGAAGATGAAATCTGACAGAACTTTCCACATCTATTCTTGTAATTTCTTGATTGTTTATCCTTTCTTGTTTTTGGAATTTCGAGGACGAAATTCTTTTTGTAGTTGGGTATAATGTAACAACCTAGTTCATTTATACCAATTCCAGTTCTCGTATTTCCTTAATTGTGGTATTTTCTTGATTTATCGTGTTTTGGGTGCGAATAGTATTTTTACATTTTACTTTGCATTCGACCCGACCCGCTTGCTTGAACCTGTTTGATTCATATTTATGAATTACCTTGACTTGTTACATAGACTATGCATTTCATGTTAGTGCATACTGGCATTTTATCTGGCATTGCATATTTTACCATATAACATTTTAAGTCACGGAAAATATTTTAAAATTACATAACTTGGACTGCATAATACCCCTAACCCTGTGGTAGCATCCGCGCATCTTGTTCTCGTCCCTTTCAGTGAAATGGACGTATTTGGATGGCTACGCGCACGTACGTGCATCCGTTCTTGGGAGTATGCATATTCGTTACCTGAGCATTCATTTTGAATTTTTAAAGTCGCATATATTTTTCGTGTTTTAAATCTGAATTATTAGACCCGACCCGGAAGCGTTTTGGAATATTTTTGTATCCCGCCAAAATTCAAATTAATTTATTTATTTAATCGACAGCTTAAATTTCTAACTAAATATAATATCAAACTAAAATCCTAACTCATTCTAACAAACTAAAATCTTTTTAAAATTTTAAATTTAAAAATCCTAATTCCTAACTGTTACAGCTCAACCCAGCACTCTCCTTCTCTGTGCAGTGGGCCTCACTCTCACTCTCTCTATCTTTTCTCTTTCTCTTTCTCGCTCTCCCTCTCTCTCTCTCCCCGCGCTCAGTCTCTCTCTCTCTCTCCTCACAAATAAACAAATCTCTTTCTCCTCACTATTCAGCACTCTCTCTCTCCCCTTTCGATCTCGCTTTCTCTCTCCTCTATCAGATTCTCTCTCTCTCCTCTCGCTTTATTTCTCTCTCTCCCCCTATATATATATATATATCATAACTTCCTCTTCTACTCTCCTCATTTCCTTTTTCTAACACGAGACCCTGCGAACCCTAGCCGCTGCCTCGCCCCTCGCCTACCCCGTCGCCGTCTCGTCGCCGCCTCCTCACCCTCGTCATTACCTCCACCTCCTCTCTCTTTCCCTGAGCCCTGCACACCCTGAAACCCAAACCCGAGCACCCCCTGTACACCGCTACACCGCCAGCGTAGATCGCCGCCGTCGATCTCGTCGTCGCCTCCTCGTCCTCAGATCAAAGCTCACCACTGTAAGCCATTCCCTTCCTTCTCCCTCCCCTTCTTTCTTATTTCTTTCTTTTCTTTCCTTTCTTTCTTTCTTTAAATTATGGTTCTCTGTCTTCTGTAGATCGCCTCGCCGGAGCTCCGTCGACCTCGTCGACACCCTCACGACTCCTCTCTGCAACCCAGTGAGCTTTCTCTTCTTCTCAATCTCTTCTTCCTCTTTCCTTTCTTCTCTTCTTTCTTTCTGTTCTTTTGTTTTCTTTTCAGTAAATTCTTGGTTTCTGTAGTTCGCCGGAGCCGTAACGACGTCGACGATCCAGACGACCCAGCGACGTACCTGACTTGCGTGATCACCCTTGTATGCTTCTTAGACCTGTTGCATGTACCGTGCGTGCGTCGCGACATTTCGCCGACGAGAGACGTTCTACACATATCTGTTTCTTGATCCGTCGAGGCAAGTTAATCTTGCTACATGCTATATAACTCATTATATATTTATTTAATTAAATATTATACCTGTAGTTTAACTCTAGTACCCCATGTTTAGTTTTATAACATGTCGATGTTCCGTTTGCATTCGTTTATATCATTTTAAATCTAGATCATGAAAACTAATCTTGTTACATACTAGATTTCATTATACTGCATCCATATCAATATTTATATCACATATTGCTTAGTTGTACTTCCCACGTTACCATTTTATAGTTTTATAACTTTTCGGATACCCTTTTGCATCCATCTCATTTAGAATATATATAACTGCATCTATAGATCATAGTAATACATAATAATATGAAATTAACGCTCCATGTTTAATAAAGTGCATCCTAATTAGTATTGGAACTATAATTGTAACCCTAATCGATAACTGTGCATCCATATCTTTGAATTTATATCTATTTGAATACCATATCACACTATTCTATTTTATTGTTATATTGGTATCCCATACTTGTTTTTGTGTACCCATGCTTATTACAGTTTGATTATGAGCACCCACTCGATACTTGTACACCCCCTGACATGACTTGATACACTACTACTTGACACGACTCGATATATGTGCACTACTTGACATGATTGGATCCATGCACACAACCTGACATGACCTGATGTACCACAGCTTGACACATTACCTGATGTTGTTACTAATGCCGACAATCCTGACCTGTTGTCCCTACGGACATATCTTGTTGTCTATACAGACAAACCTGTACCTGCTTGATCTTGTGTTGGCTTTAGCTCCAGATTTATCAATACCTGACTTAAACACATAACTTGGGGGTATGGGGAAATCAATGATGAAACCTGTGTTGTAACTCGACAGTTTGATGCCTTTACTGATCAGTCTTACAGGCTAGGCTAGCCCCGGGATGATGCTGCTGACATCATTCATCGTTACATACTACCTTTTACTGTCTACCGGCACATCTCGGATTCAGCCCGAGAATCTTGACCGTGGTCCCGGGCATGCACGGGATACTATTGAGTTACATCGACGATTCATCAAATTGATTTCAAGGCTTGAGAGTAGTTAACCCAGTAGACCAGTCTAGATTACTCACTGCACATCACTTATGCCTTACCCTTCACTGTCCTTATTTATGTTATTGTTATACCTGTTTTACCGTTCATACTCATACCTGCATGTCTTGCTACCCCCTGTTTATAATAATGCTTGATATTATGACGCACTGACGTCTGGGTTTTGCATGGCCCAGATTCTTTACCTTTGCCGCAGGCCGAGCATGAGTATTTCAGTTAGCAGGCCGAGCAGTGAGGACCTGTTAGTATTTTGGTTTTATTTATGCATTTTCATTCCTGATGTGAGCCCTCATTATGGGACGTATATTCCAGTTTATTCTTGTATTGGATCTTTTTGCTTCCGCACTATTTTATTCTTGACTCGTTATTCTAGATCATGGACATGTATTAGATAGTTATTATTATTGTTCTTGATATCTCTACAGCCGTAATGTGACTGTGGAAGGATATTTCCTATCCATAGATAGCATGGTTGGCTCTGTCACGTGCCTATCTTAGAGTACTCTGGAAAGCGGGGCGTGACAGATTGGCTATAAATCGCCGGATATACGCGAGCTTCCCTTGGAGAGATCGCAATTGCTTGAGATTCCTTGGCGGGGGAATTTCCATAATTGCCTTGATCTTTGATGGATCTATCTCGATGCCTCGATGTCGGACAATGAATCCTAGGAATTTTCCCGAGGAAACTCCGAACGCGCATTTGAGAGGGTTCATCTTCAAGTTGTATTGTCGAAGGCGTTGAAATACGATCTTCAGATGCTCTAAATGTTCCTCGTATGATTTGCTTTTCACCACGAGGTCGTCGATATAGCATTCGACGATTTCATGTATGAGGTCATCGAAGATCTTCGTCGTGGCCTTCTGATAGGTGGCACCGGCGTTCTTTTGACCGAAGGGCATCACCTTGTAGCAGAATATACCCAAAGGGGTCCGGAAAGCGGTATGCTTTTGGTCTTCGGGATGCATCTTTATCTGATTGTATCCTGACGATCCGTCTATGAAGGAGAAGACTTCGTGAGTGGACGTGTTATCTATCATCAGCTCGGTGATCGGTACTGGAAAATCGTCCTTTGGGCAGGTTTTATTGAGATCCCGAAAGTCCACACATATGCACACCGTCCTATTTTTCTTCATCACTGGGACGATGTTGGCGATCCAATCAGGATATTGAATCTCTTGGATAAAACCGGAGTCGATCAGTTTCTTGACCTCGACATTGATGCTCATCTCAAGCTCAAGCCGCATTCTCCTTGGTGCTTGTTTGATTGGCGTGGCGTTCGGGGATATTGCCAATTTGTGGACAGCAATCTCTGGATCTAGTCCTAGCATCTCGGAATAGTTCCATGCGAAGCAATTTTTATGCTGCATAAGCACGTCCTTCAGTGTAGCCGCCCTTTCTTCAGACAGCAGCTCACTGACGAATGTCGGTCGCGGGTCACTTACCGTCCCCAAATCAATTTTCTTGAGGTTATCTGCAGTAGTATCTATTCCATCTTCCAGCTCTTTCGGCGCTGGTGGAAACTCTGAGATCACCTCGTCATCATTGTTTTCGAAGCACCAGGGGAGGTCATCAATATTCTCGGGCTCTTCTTCTGACAGCATTATCATATGACAAGTACGAGATCGCTTCCAAAACCGATGTTGATCTGGTTCTGCTCTCGTGGTCTTAGGTTCATGCTCCTGCAGCGGGGTTATTTTCCAACTGCTGGATAGAGCGAACCTGCCATGTTGATATTGGTCTTCGACCCAGTTCTTGAAGGTGAAGCAGTCTTTGAGAGGATTTCCTATTGCTCGGTGATAAGAGCAATAATCTGGGTAAGAGACCTCGTTGGCTTGCTCGGGGTGCTTGGACTCCGGTAGTGTCATCATCTGATACTTTATGGAGAGATCGAATATCTTCTTTGTCTTGTCTTGGGGAAAAGAATATTCCTGACCCATCTTCTTTATAAGGGACGGATCTCGACTGCTCGACTCTTGCTCGCGTGACTTCTTAGACCCGCTTGGCTGCTGTCGAACGTTTTTTCCGTTCTATGGTTTATTTTTGCCTCTGTGCCGGGTCTTTTGTATGGCGGGCGGGCGACGAGGAGCATTGTTATTCTACACGGCTTGTTGAAGGAGGCGCTGCGTCCTGGCTTTCTCGTAAATATCCATCCCGCGGTTATGGTCATCCCGCGGTTATGGTCATCCCGGACCTTTTGACTTGCTTCCCTGATCAATTTGTCCATCCGTTCTTCAAACGACGGACTCGGCGTTTTGATGACAGGACCTTGTTTTGGTTCAGGATCAGCGTCTTTTAATAGAATGTCTCCTTCTTTATCGAAGTCATGTATGACGTAGCTGCCATGGACTCGCTCTCGTTTTTTTGGATTGAACATATCAAAGCCCGATCATTTCCATTCTCCCGTTTGGCAGCTTTCGCTGAGTTCCGGGGACGTCCCAAATCCTATTGTAGAATCGAGCTTGTCGACTAGTCTGTCTGAAGGGTACCCCTTGGCGCTTCAATAGCCTTTTCAAGCCTTCCGTGTAATATCTAGGCAGACGGATGGGCTGGAGCCTGTCGAGCATAGGATCGGGGGCCGTGCCAGATTTCTTTATCCACTTTAGTTTCCCCAGATCGGTAGAATAGGATTGCCTCTTCACTTTTCGCCTGGGAGGGACGTAAAATGTTTGCAGTTCTTGCACACTATAAGCTTCAAGTGTATCGAGATCTTTGTAATGTTCTTGTGGAACCATGGTAATTTGCAAACTCTGATCTTTGTCGGCGGAGATTTGTATCGACGGCCGAGCAGAGAATAGAGCATTGACCTCATCTTCCGAGTCGCTGCTGAAGATCAACATAGGGATGGATGGTCTCGGCTTATTGTATTGGGACGGCCCTGAATAAACTATCTCTTCTTCCTCCTCGGTATCACTCCCGAAGACCGGAATAGTAGTGATGGCTTTGTTCTTCGGTTTGTGACATCTTTCCGTATCCTCAAAATCTGGTAAGAAGTATTTTGCATCTTCGTACTTTCGGACTTCGTACACAGAGAATGGGTTCAACTCCCCCGTCACAGTATACTCGAGACCATCCTTGAAATACTTCATACACTGATGTTGTGTAGAAGGGATAATGTTGTACTCGTGTAACCAAGGCTGGCCGAGCAAAGCGTTATAGCATTTCTTGGCGTCAATGACGTGGAACTTGATATCAGTGACGAGCAGCCCAAAGCATAACGTCAGTATCACGGACCCAAGCATCCGTGATGACTGAGAGTCGAACCCGGAGATGGTGATTTTGTCGCGAGCGAGGTGCTGAACGCTCATGCGGATTTCCTTCAACACTCTCACATTTAGGAGATTGACGAAGGACCCATTGTTGACTAGGATTTTGCCCATCTTGATATCATGACAGTATCCGGAGACATAAAGGGGATGGTTATGCTCGTACGTCCCGAGGAGAAGATCTTCATCGCCGAAAGTGATATCGGCTGTGTGTACTTCTTCCAACTCGTCCTTCATCTTTTCTTCGGCGAGGAAAGCTTGGAATTGTTCAGGATCCTGCAACGCCTTGATCAAAGAATCTTTTGGTTCTTTTGATAACAAGAGAGCATCAAGAATGCTTAGCTGCGAAGGTAACTTTCTCAAGTGTGCCAGAACATTGTAGTCCACCTTACTTTTCTTTGGCGGGTCTTTACCGGTCAGCTCTTTGACGACTTGGTCATCTAGGGAGATATCTTCAGGGACTTTCTCTTTTCCCTTATCTTTTCTATTCATTGGTCCGAGATTCTTTTCGGGCAGCGTACGATTGCGCAGCTGAATATTTTCACAGGTCTTCGGTTCTTCCTCTTTTTCCGAGGTGGATTCTTTGAAGAGAGGGCCAAGAGTCATTTCTTCGTCAGAGTCTCTCCCGAAGGTGAGAACTTGCGATCCTCCGGCGTTAACCATGTGACAGTTGCCGGTAGTTCTTCTAAGCCCTTCGGTCGTACTTCCTCGCTCCCGACGAGTTTTTTGTTTCATCCGCTTAAAATGTTGCCGGTGAGCAACATATCCCTGCCACCATCTTTTAAAAGCGTTGCACTCTTCGGTACGGTGTGCAATCTTTCGATGATATGAGCAGTAGCTGGGATGTTTTTCTGCTTCACCAAGAATGTTTCCTTCGGAGAGTGGCAGCTTTATTTGTAGGGTTCCTAGGCACACTAATAAGGTCTCACAAGGCATCAACCATGCCAAATTCAAAAAATTTCCGGTGCCGAGAAACCCTAGACTAGATCGTTAACTAGAGAATAGGCGAAACTACAAGCTAGTAAACAACTTTACTGCTAAGTGAAAGAGACTACACCCATTGTAGATCCGGTCCTCCACTTCCTTAGCTCCGTGATGATGTCCCTCAGCTGCGATCATCGGATCCCGGACTCTAGCGATGGTTTCGTCGAAAAAATGATCGGGTTAGGTCTTCGACTTCGATGCCGAAGATGATCTACGTCAAGGCAACTCAAGATCAAGCTCCAACTTCACCAAGTCATGAAACTTGTGAAGAAAACACCCTATACTACATGGCAAGTGGTAGAGGATGAAGAAATAGAAAGTGGGTTCACTTTGGATTTGGATTTCTCACTCGGAATCACCACTTGACATTTTTCAAGAGAGCTTTTCTTTTTCTTCACTTGAAGAAGAAGATGAAGAAGAAGAAAAGAATGAATTATTTTCCAAAAAGAAAATGAAGTGATATCTATCATTTAGCAACCATGGGTGAGTTAACAAGTGTAGAGACTAAACTAGGGTTAGGTATAATGGTTAGGTTTAGGATGAAGACAAAGTGGTAGACTTTCAAAGATGCTTTGAAGCTTCAAGAAGCTTCAAGCAAAGAAAGAAAAAGAAAGCCACCATTTCATCTTTTCCAAAATGAATAAATAAATAAATAAATAAATAAATAAGAAAAGATAACAAAACCCTAATCATTCACTTAAAAATGGTTTAAAGTAAACATACACCCAAGTTTGCATGTGTCATCAAACATGATACAATCTAGTGCACAAAAATATATCACATATACTAGTGCACATCAAGTGAGAAAATCCATCTTAAGTGAACCAATACTAGTTAATGTAAAGTAATATATCTAATATATATAATTATACATTAAATCAACACTTGATTTAATGATCCGGTCATACTGCATATAACCGACTAATATCAAGTGTATCAATATATCGAATCAACACTTGATTCGGTAACCCGGCTTTATCACATATAACCTGCCGATGATACAAATCGCGAGAATACAATACAATATCACATACTGGTATTATTCTCGGTCCCGCACATATCTCATATGCGCTCCTATTTCGTTTCGCTTGAGCCAGGAAACCTCTGTGTAGGACTCTAAAGACTCGTCAATACGCCGGCAGCAGATGACGATCATATCAACCACCGACAAGCCGCAAGCGGTCTGCTAAACGTAACGGCCACCCGGGTATTGAGCGATCAGAAGATCGACGAGCAAGCCCGCTCACACTCCTGTGAATCCAACCAGCAACACTTACCGTACAGTCCGGTCTGTTCGTCTGTTATATCGTATATCTCGCCTAGGGGTGGTAAACGTCAGACCCCAGTAGCTCAATAAGTCGTGTCGATATGAGGTCTATAACAGTTCGAGAAACTAATGGTAACACTTACCAGTAAATCTCAGCAACCCTGGCCTGGGATTTCCGGTTATAGCCAATCGAACACAGCGCAACATCAACTCCCTATACCGGGAGAGACGAATCCCCACCTATCGCTCATTGCCTCCATGTGATTCGGGACTGTACCCAAAAACCACCGTTTTGCACGCCCTCTTGGACGTGGTAAGGTGGAAATCAAATCACAGTGGGAATCACACAAGACTCTATGACGATCTCGGGTCTACAGACTAACCTGTACCAGTGTCACCAGAGAACCGCCATCTGACGTAAGGTATAATACCATCTGGGAGTTCTCGGCGAGTCCGTCCAATGTACCCAGTCTCCACTGAGCACCCGTATATCATCTCTGATGTCAAACACCAATGGAAATGGGATCATCCATCGCCCATCTGTATGGGTCGAGAAGGTATACGCTAGTCTACTCTAGTATATCGATGCCCCGTCTCGATACACCCACGACTAGGGAACTTGAAAGATGAACTTATAGACTACCATGTCCCCACTAGTATGATCTGCATCATAGTCCAGGTAGTCAAGTACACATCCTAAGGGCTTTACCAACATGTAATAGAGAGACAATCGGTGTACACGTTAAGGTAAAGAGTAACCAGATAGCATACTATCATGTCGAGCAAAAAAGTCCTCCCTATATATGTCCAAGCATCCACTACAATATACATCCTATGTATAGTAATGGCCTCCAGGGCATACATATAATTAACAATCTCCCACTTGCACTAGGTCCATCTGTAGCAGTGGTTGTAGTATCTCATACTCAACCATTCCATAATAGTCTCTCTCTGGGAAAAAGGCCTTTGTGAGTGGATCCGCCGTGTTGTCCTCTGGGTCTACTCTCCTAACCTCAATCTCCTTGGAGATCAACCATTTCCACGATCAGGTGATACTGCCTTAGAATATGTCTGGATCAATGATGGGACGGACGTTCCTTGGCATAAGCCACAACTCCATTGTCACACAATGGGAGGAACCAAGTTCATCTCATGAACAAATATACATCCAGACTGCCTCTTTGGTAGCATCTTAAGTAGCGATGTATTCAGCCTTTATCGTCTAGTAAGCCACGGTATCTTGCTTGGAACTCTTCCAACATACCGTCCATTTACTAAGGGTAAAGACAATGCCTGTGACTGACTTTCAGTCGTCCTTATCACCCTGGAACACTTCCAGTGATTCTCCCCAGGATCGATTGATACCATCTGACTATATCTAGTGAGTATCCTAACATCCAATTAGATCTATCTCATAGATCCAAATCCTAGGATTTATGAGGTATCAATATGATCCTATATGGAGAATCCTTGTGATAAGCGGAGATTGATCGAGCGTAGCATAGGAAACTCCTTCCCTATCAAGAGTATGTCATCCACGTACTCTACGAGGATCACCACCATACTCCCTACTACCTTTTGTTTATACAAGGTTCATCTACCATTTTGATGATGTCAAACTCTTTGACTAAGACATCAAAACAGACGTTCCAACTCCGCGATGCCTGCTTTATCACATAAAACATCTTGCACGTGTTTCCGCTGCTCCCACAATTTACGAAGCCCTCTGGCTGTGTTCTTATAGACGTTCTCTTCTAAATCATTATTTAGAAAAGCAGTCATGGCACCCAACCACCAGATATCGTAGTCATGGTATATAGCCATGGCAAGTAGGATCTGGACGGACTTAAGCATAGCTACTTAGAAAAGGTTTCATCATAATCCATACCTGGTCAATGATGCAAACTTTTAACAAGTCTAGCTTTGAAAGTCTCAACTTTTCCATGTACACCAAGTAATCTTCTCAAGATATACTTGCTCCTGATGGGGATTTAACCCTTCAGATAAAGCAACTAAAGTCCATACTTTGTTGGTGTATAAGGATTCCATCTCAGATCGCTAAGCATCCAGCCATTCTTACAGAGTCTCACTCTTGATGGCCAGCTCGAAACTAGTTGGGTCATCATCTCATGACGCAATCCTCGCTCCCACTGTTATAGAGAAACAGAAGTATCTCTCAGATGGGTGAGGAACCCTACTAGATCGGCGGAGAGGCTGAGGTTCGTTGGTTACTATTGAATCCTTTGGTTCTACCAAATCATCTGCTGTAGTTTGTATAGCTGGAACCTTTCCAGTTATACATAACAGACCTTGCCTCGAGCTTTTCCGGATTATGCTTTTAGACATAGCCCGGACAACCCTAAATTTTAACCAACTTAAGATATGGGCTTTTCCCTTTCCATATCATATATGAAGCGGTAGGCAACTGATTTGATTGGAACCCTATTCAATAGGTATGCAACTTCATATGTGCATAACTTCCAAAAGGAAATAGGTAACTCAGTAGTACTCATCATAGAGCACACCATATCATATATGGTGTGATTGCTCCGTCCCGATATACCATCGTGCTATGGTGTATACGGAGGAGTAACGCTGAGAGAGAATCTCATTCTCCTTTAGAATAGTCCAGGATTTCCGTGCTCAAGTATTCTCCTTCTTGATCTCATCAAAGGGCATAATACTTATATCCATATTGGTTCTCTACTTCTAACTTATATTCTATGAATATCTCAAAAGGTTCGGACTTGTGTTTCAACATGAACATATGTATGAATCTAAAGAGATCATCAGAGAATGTAATGAAGTACAAAGAACCGGTCTTGGCATGTGTAGACAGGGGACCTTCATACATCAACATGTATCATCCCAAGAGTACACTATCTCTTTCTCTATTTCCAGTAAACAGAGTTATGGTCATCTTATCTTTGTGACATGACTGGCAAGTTTTCACAAGATGTAAATTCAATCAGATTTAAATATGCATCTATGTGCAACTTAGCTATTTGGGTCGCATTGATATGACCTAGTCTACAATACCTCAAGAAGGATCTGTTCATTTCTGAACTCTTCCTCTTGTGTGTGTTCCGTATACTAAGAATTGTAGTTTGATTTAGAACATCAATGCTTTTAGATAACGTGCCTGAACCGATCAACTTTTGATATAGGAAATGTTCAAAATATTATCCAACAATACAAAATTTTATCATTTCTTTACTAATAAAGAGACTGATATGATTTTGTATATCAGGTTCGGTATCTAATAGCATTTGTTCAAAATCAATGTATAGGTAATACAGGGTGACAGTGACCAACAGACTTGGCTGCAACACTTGCACCGTTTTCTGTCTCATGAAACTTATCACCCATTCTCAGTTCTCTACCTTTCTGTAGCCCTATGTAACAGATTACATATCCGGGATCCTGATCCGGTATCAAATACCCAGGACGTAGAGGATACAGAGAAACAGTTCTATGTAATGAACACACCCGAAGATGATGCATCAACATGCACTCTCTTCCTTTGGGCGGCACGGGAATTTTGGTAATCCCCAATTTCCTGCTCTGTCTTATAACAATTATAAGTTGGAGCGGGACCAACGTTCCCCGGCTCCGTATAACAAATGGGTTCTGTCAATACATCCGTATTATTATCTTGATTAAGGCGTGATATGGTCGCTACCTGGGGAGAGAGAGAAGAAAACACTCAGCGTATGCTCTTGCAAGATCAGATTGGTTATTATTTTATCTAATCAGGATGGCTCCCACTGTTTTTATCAAATCTTCCTTCAAACCCTAAAAGGAAAGACTAGCCGGGATTAATTACACGCTACAAGTTCGCCAATCTTTCAGCCAGGCCAGTGTCGGTACTTTGAGGGAGGTTTCCCATGCTTTCACACAGACCTAATTGTAGTAAACCTCGTTTTCCCAGAGGCGTAACCCCGTTAACACCTTTCTAGACACCTACTTGATCGGCTAATTGTAATGTGTAAAACTCTCCCAGGAGTAACTCTTACTCGCAGCGGGTATCAGGATCCAACTATCTCATAGAAGGTATGCAATCTCATTGCAAATTTCAACACTTGAAATTCCCGATAATTTTGCCCCTAGCACCCTATGACCTTGACGGAGGTCAACAAACCATAGGCTACTAGTCAAGTTCAACCCGTCATTTCTTGATTGAATCAAACCCACTCGCACGACCCTTGACGGAGGTCAACAAGGTCGCACGACTACCCTAATCCAATCTGCATCATATGCATAAGCAGATAAATACTAGTTAGCTACCGCACACTACGCCTTGACGGAGGTCAACAAACGTAGCACGAATACTAAGTAGGACATATCTGAAATGACGGAGGGCTACGACAGGTTTTTCTGAAAACCTATTGCGTAAAGAACTTGATATCGTTGTAGAATCAAATGATTTTAAAATGGAGTGTTTTTTAGGCTTTTCTAGTTTTGCTAAAGGGGTCACTCTCGGTGAAGGGATCGTCGGCCCTTTCCTCGTCAAATGAGGTGCGGGATATATCATATATATCACTGTGCAAAGCAGAAACTATAGAAGCAATCAAAAGACAAACCGAGTGTGTAGCATCTGCCAGTTATTGCTAAAGGGGTCACTCTCGGTGAAGGGATCTCGGCCCTTTCCTCATCGAATAAGATGCAGGATGTTCTACAAGGAACACCGTGATGCAAAGCAAGAACTGTAGCTACATGTTTTTATTTTTGAAATTCGATTCCACAACATCTTAGGTTTCTTTTCTTTCATTAATCACATTAATGAAGTCCCATCATTTAAATCACCTAAACATCACAGATAAATACGACGTACACTTATGCCATCCGCATTCGCCTCGATGTCCCCTCGTACACCGTTAGGTTGGGTAACTAACGGCAGAGCGGGGCAGGGCTAGCGCGGGTGTAACACATAAGTAACGTCAATATAATATATCGTATATACTATATACAATATCTATCTGAACATATCACATGATCACATCATAGATAACACAGCAGAAAATATCATATGAAATATTGGATATACTAGGACGTCCGTGTTTTCAATACGAGCCAGTATAAAACACGGATTCCACGGTCGTGATGAATAGCCAAACCCACACCCCTAGATCCCTACGAGAGCGGCAAGCAACCCTACCAATTCTAGAGTTAGGAGACCCGAACTCGACTCCTCGAGTTGGTCTCCCACTGGACTCCAGAACCCGGTTACTTGTGCCCTCCTCCTTGGGTCTTTCCTAGTGCGGAAAAGTAAATAATATACAAAAGGTGACATCTTCCGCAACCTGGAAGTGCTCCAATAAAAGAATATTACATACAAGTGTTTACATGAATGAAAATGAAAAACACTCATCTCACATAAAAAAAACCCCGGGCTATTCAAACACGACGATCCAATATAACATATCCAGCAACATGTTCATAACAGAATATTGCATTTTATACCGCCCAATCTTATGCTCGTGTGTTTATAGGTAGGTGCTTTTAATCCGTGTTTGTTCATATTTACAGATTACAGGTTTCCAGTACAAATATTGCAAATCAAGATAAAATCTCCACAGTTACACCAAATACAGAACATCTGTCACAGCAGATAAAAGCCGGGTTCCGGTCATCCATATCCGTCCAGTGCCGAGTACCAGTTCCAGAGACAAGACATATGACAGTGGTCATTCGTGTCTCGGACAAGCACAGAGCACGAGGGGGGCTGCACAAGAATCAATGGGTGCGCGGAGCTCGAGGGAGATAGAAGTCAAAACTAAAGGAAATAAAGCAATCTTGTACTAAGAAATCTGAAGATATTCTGGAAGATTTTGTGCAGTTTAAAGTTGGCAAACACGAGGAAACATGAAACCAGGGAAGCACCCAAAATACGACCACCTAACTCTTCTATAGGGCCGCGGAACCGCGGCCAATAGGGGGTCTAGGCCGCGGTTCCGCGGCCGTATAGGCTCCTTTCTCTGTCGTTTTTCAGGGGCATGTTGGTCTTTTCCTATAGGGGCATATTTTTGCCCTAGGTTTCCATTTCCCTTCCTATAAATACCCCAGTTCTGAGCCAAACCAAAGGTGCCCATTCTTTGTGCCTCTTTTGTAGGTTTTAGTGTAGTTTAGTCTTCTTCTTCTTCTTCTTCTTCTTCTTCTTCTTCATTCTTTCCTCCATGAAAATTATAGTGAGAGCTTTTTGAATGGATGATGAAATGAAGATGAGGGTTTTTGTATCATTCTCTTTTGTTTAACTTCCCCTTGAGATCCTTGCTTTCTCTTGATCTTTCAATCTCTTCATTGAGCTTGAAAGTTTAAGGGTTTGTTATTGATCTCAAGGGTTGTATCTTCTTATGGAATTAGTGCTTTATTTCACATGAGTTCTTTACCCTTCTCTTGATCTTGCAACCTCTTGATTGAGCTTGCAAGTTTAAGGGTTGGCTATTGATCCCATGCTTGTCTTGAGTTCTAGTTTCTAGTTCTTTTTATTGCTTATTTCTTTCTTGCTTTTTATTACCTTGCTTTACTTTCATGCACTTAAATTCCATGCCCTTACTTACTTGTAATCTTTTCTTTTCTTTTGCTCTTTTTGTGAATGGTTGTAATTATTGTCGTTGTTAAGAATCAATACGATATTGTAAGTTAACGTTTCTTTGCTCATTTCCTTTTCCTGTTATTTTCCATTGAACTCCGCCTAAACGATACGCAAGCGCTCCGTTAGGCACCCTACCCTAACAAGGTAACGGTGATTCCTAACCGCGACCGATTGCGTTCGGTATGGCCGGTGGCGAAAGCAAGAGACAAGAACGGAAGGACAAGGGTAAATAAGCCGTATTCCACGAATATCGCGCTTAAATCCCCTAATCCACGTTGTTGCCGATTGCTCTAGCTTCAATTGGTCAAGACTCGGCTCAAAGGTTTTGAGTACGGATTTCTTTAGTTTACAATCTCGTATCTTTTTCTTAACAACTTTATACTTGCAAATAAAACACATAGGTTAGACTTGAACAAACTTATACTCATTCTTTATTGACTCGTCTAAAACAAGAACGGACATACAACCATCTCCCTTTGGATCGACCCGTGCTCAACCGGCTAGCTGCATAGCGACACCGTCTTGATTGCGGTTAACTTTAATTCTTTCAATCAAATGGCGCCGTTGCCGGGGAGACGGTAGCGTATTTTCTTTCTTGTTATTCGGGTTAATATTCTTTTTGTATATATTTATAAAAAAAAACTTTTTGTTATTTTTGATAATATTTGAGAGCAAGTCTGCAGATTTTTGCGGATTTGCAAATGGCGATTGTGGGGAGCAAAGTGTACGTTCAAGGCTAAGGTGATTGCAAAGTACAGTGCCAAAGATCCGGGTAGTTTGACCCGCGCAGGAGAACTTTTCAAGCTTACCGGATTTGATTCAACGGGGGCTTCCTAACCCAAAAACTTAACGGTACGTACTTTACTAACACCTTCTTCTCAAATCCGACGCATCCAATATACTATTCTTTGCAGGATTCTTTGCAAGTTCGCTAGCAAACGCTAAAAATTGACTAACCCGTATTTGTTGCAGTGCCGTGCTTAAACTAAAAAACGATTGTTTGATTCTTTATAGAATTTTTATTGAATTGCGCATTGCATACATTAATACGAACTTAAGGGCAAGCGAACCCCACAACATACGGTAAAGGATTTCATCACCTTTTTCGTGGCCCACAAATCACGAACTTGAGCATAACGTTTACCCGCACAAATTTTAAAAGAAATTAGACTTTAAGCCTTAAGGACTTCGCGCTCATTAGGAGAAGTTAACCGTGTTCAGAACCTCGCTTAACGGTACATTATTTACGGGTTGTCTAGGAAAGTGTTAACGGCGAAACCGCCAAAAGTGAAAGGGTTATTTAATTAAGGAACTTCGCGAAAGCGTTGGAAAACCTCCCTTTATCTCTGCACTTACCTTGCCTCGTGATCAGTGTATCTTGAGCCCGTTTCTCGTCACAGTTTTACTTCGACAATCAAGTTCTGGAGCAGGTCTAGTTGACCTAGGTGAACCCTAGAACGATTAGGTGTGTGGTATTTTTGTGTCGTGATTGTTTTTGTCCAGATTCTTTTGTGTGTATATTTCATTCTTTTGTTAAAAACTAAAATAATAATAATAATAATAAAAAATCACATTCTTTTTCCCCTCCTTTTCTCTGCCTTTCTTTCTTTCTCTCTTCATATCATGGGTACCCCACCTCATAAAACTCTTGCCGAACTTTGGTACCCACAACCACACATTACTTCTTACGGTTCTTGCTTTGGCCGAACGTCGAACGATCCCTCCATGCCCAAAATCTCTTTGAAAGATCGGATAGACGCGTCTAGGACAAACACTTGCCCTCAGCAATCCACTTTGTATCAACCTTTTCAACCTCCCCCACCCTCTTATGTTGATACCCCTTTTGCAAGTCGTCCTTTGTCCATCGCTGAACATATTGAACAATCCTGTAGCCGATCCTTCACTCCTTTCACCACTACAGATTCTTGGGATCAACAATTCCATTCACCTTCTTATCCAAATGATGATCCTGTTCCTGTCCAGCCATTCAATTCCTACCAGTCCAACCCGACTCTTGCACCTTCCCTAGACATTGCTTCTGAGCCGCCATTTAAAAGTTTTCAGTATCCAAACAACTTTGAATCTTTTACTGAAACCCCGTCACACCCCATGTCTAGTCTGGAACAGTCGTTGGAAGACTTTAGGGTAGCGTCATGCCAACAGATGATGGATTTGAATGCGTCCATGGCCACCCTCATACAACCTACTGACCCGGTGGCTAGTTTCCAACTAGCTCCTAATTTTCCAATGTATGATGAGGCGGTTGGACAGATTGAGAATTTGAGTGGAGAGAGTGAGCTGTACCCCCTTCCAAATCAAACCTACCGGTTTCAAATTGAATCCCACAACTCCTGTGTTGAAAGGCTATCAAGTGTCCCAACTGAATTATCAATTGAAGATAGAATGTTTGATGAGTTGTGCGACTTTGCAGTGTTTGATTTACCCGATTGTGAAGGGACCTTGCCAAGTGAAACCACACCCAATCCTTTTGACCTCTACACCTCCATCTTAGAACCAGAATCGATTGAAATCCATGCTTTTGATGAGGTGTCTGAGAAAATTGACTTTCACTTGATTGAGGATATTGACGCTGGGAATATTTTGGATGATGAACCCGCAGATTTGGCTGAGTTTTTCTCTCCAAGTCATCATCCCGAGTCATTAACTGTTTTCCCGAACCCCATATGCGTCTTGATTTTGATGAAAATTGCATGGATAAGCTGAATTTTGAGGAAACTTTTGAGGATATTTTTGAGGATGAACTAGTTTTAATTGATGAGTCGGATTTTCCAATTCAGCCTGTTCCTTTCATTGACTGTGTACACCCTCCTGAACCTTTAACCGATAACCTTCCTCAATCACCTACCTCCATCCTTTCCATCGTTCCGACCTTGCAAGAAACCGTATCACTTTCATTTCATATGTCTGGTTTACCGAGTTCGCCGTACCCATGGTTTCTCATGAATCTTGAGGGATTTGACCCCATTTCTCGACGGGTTAATAGATTAGCACAATCGCTTTTTACACATCGGTCATCACGAATTGTGCTAATTTATTCGCTCCATTTCCACCCTCAAGTTCGTATTCCACTTCTTTCTCCCTTCCGCCATTCTTCTTCTTATATACCTAGACCGTATACCACTTCTATCTCCATACGGTCTCGCGTATTCTGCCTCTCTTTTCTCTACGCCTTCTTCCACCAACCTGTACATTATAGCGATAAAATCTTTGAATGGTTGGTGCTCACTTTTGGCCTGTGTAAGGCCTTGTATAGCTTGATACTGTTCTCTTTCCCCCCTAATCCTGAATTTCAACGCTTAACAGTGGAAACACTGTTTTACTTAAGTTTGGGGGGGGCTCCTTTTTTGTATATATTTTTTGTTTTCCTTTTTGTTTTGTATATAATTTGTTTCTAGGGAGCGCCGACAATTTTGACCCTCTTGGTGTAGCCTGACAGTGCGGGCACTGTCAAGTTTAAGTTTGGGGGTGTGCTCGGTAAGCTTTCTTCCTTCGCATTCATTTGTATATTTTGCATTTTCATACCTTATTAAAAACCTACAAAAATCGAAAATTTTTCCAAAAATATAAAAACTTTGTCGTCAAATTAGCTAATAGGGTAACTTAGATCTTTATTCCGAAAGTTTAGTTGATATATTAGAAATAACTAAATTCTAGGCTTAGGAATTGAAAACCCTAAAAATAACCCTCATTCTGTCTAACTTTGGTAATCCTTACAGTTTTTTGAGTTCAGTTCTTGAGTTAAGTCAAGATGAAGGGAAAAGTATTGAAGCTTTATTGGAGGATAAGTCTGAAAAATAGTTTCTTTTCTCAAGTTCAAATTTAGAAAGTATATACCCTACAAACTGCACTTACACGCACCTTGAAACTTGGGATAGTAGAGGATACCAAAAAATACTCTTGCCTGAAAGCCTAGTATGAAAGAAAAAACGGTATTTAAAGCTAAACACCAAAAGAGCATATTGAAAAAAATATCCGGTCTTGAAAAAGAAAAAGAAAAAGAAAAAGAAAAATAGAATAAAGTCAAGACCTGGAAACTGCTATTTAAGCTTTAAAGTTCACACATTCAGTGATCGGTCGTTAGTGCCTCAAGAAGCATTAATAGTCGCATGAAAGGTGTGTGAGCAAATCCGTCCATCCTTAATGAAAAGAAGTAGTATTAGGTATTAGGGCAAGGGTATTATAGCTTGAATTGAATTCTTGAGTGTAAGGGTGCAAATATACACACACGTAGGGGTATACAATCGATGTTTGGATAAAAGATAGAAATAAAGAATAAGACTTGTGTTTTCTGTAAAATTGATAAAAATCCCTGATTTGAGGCCGCACTTTAGAAGGAAAACTCAGGAGAACCAAAGTTAAATAGATAGGAGGTGTGAAAAATAAGGGTTGGATATTTCTAACTTAGGATGATAGAGTTTCTAAAGTAAATACTAAACTGTAAGAGTAGAACCAACGTTAACTTATGACACTAGCTTGACGGGATTTTGTGGGTGTAATCCGCTGAAAACCCTCAGGAGACAACACTCCTCCTACCAGGGACACCTAGAGGTTTAACGGCTTGTTGCACGCACTCAGTACAATCGCGTTCCCTGCGAAAGTGCGGTTAGGATTTTATTTTTGTGAATAATTGGTTTTGCTCGGGACGAGCAAAAGTTATGTTTGGGGGTATTTGTTCATAACAGAATATTGCATTTTATACCGCCCAATCTTATGCTCGTGTGTTTATAGGTAGGTGCTTTTAATCCGTGTTTGTTCATATTTACAGATTACAGGTTTCCAGTACAAATATTGCAAATCAAGATAAAATCTCCACAGTTACACCAAATACAGAACATCTGTCACAGCAGATAAAAGCCGGGTTCCGGTCATCCATATCCGTCCAGTGCCGAGTACCAGTTCCAGAGACAAGACATATGACAGTGGTCATTCGTGTCTCGGACAAGCACAGAGCACGAGGGGGGCTGCACAAGAATCAATGGGTGCGTGGAGCTCGAGGGAGATAGAAGTCAAAACTAAAGGAAATAAAGCAATCTTGTACTAAGAAATCTGAAGATATTCTGGAAGATTTTGTGCAGTTTAAAGTTGGCAAACACGAGGAAACATGAAACCAGGGAAGCACCCAAAATACGACCACCTAACTCTTCTATAGGGCTGCGGAACCGCGGCCAATAGGGGGTCTAGGCCGCGGTTCCGCGGCCTTATAGGCTCCTTTCTCTGTCGTTTTTCAGGGGCATGTTGGTCTTTTCCTATAGGGGCATATTTTTGCCCTAGGTTTCCATTTCCCTTCCTATAAATACCCCAGTTCTGAGCCAAACCAAAGGTGCCCATTCTTTGTGCCTCTTTTGTAGGTTTTAGTGTAGTTTAGTCTTCTTCTTCTTCTTCTTCATTCTTTCCTCCATGAAAATTGTGGTGAGAGCTTTTTGAATGGATGATGAAATGAAGATGAGGGTTTTTGTATCATTCTCTTTTGTTTAACTTCCCCTTGAGATCCTTGCTTTCTCTTGATCTTTCAACCTCTTCATTGAGTTTGAAAGTTTAAGCGTTTGTTATTGATCTCAAGGGTTGTATCTTCTTATGGAATTAGTGCTTCATTTCACATGAGTTCTTTACCCTTCTCTTGATCTTGCAACCTCTTGATTGAGCTTGCAAGTTTAAGGGTTGGCTATTGATCCCATGCTTGTCTTGAGTTCTAGTTTCTAGTTCTTTTTATTGCTTATTTCTTTCTTGCTTTTTATTACCTTGCTTTACTTTCATGCACTTAAATTCCATGCCCTTACTTACTTGTAATCTTTTCTTTTCTTTTGCTCTTTTTGTGAATGGTTGTAATTATTGTCGTTGTTAAGAATCAATACGATATTGTAAGTTAACGTTTCTTTGCTCATTTCCTTTTCCCGTTATTTTCCATTGAACTCCGCCTAAACGATACGCAAGCGCTCCGTTAGGCACCCTACCCTAACAAGGTAACGGTGATTCCTAACCGCGACCGATTGCGTTCGGTTTGGCCGGTGGCGAAAGCAAGAGACAAGAATGGAATGACAAGGGTAAATAAGCCGTATTCCACGAATATCGCACTTAAATCCCCTAATCCACGTTGTTGCCGATTGCTCTAGCTTCAATTGGTCAAGACTCGGCTCAAAGGTTTTGAGTACGGATTTCTTTAGTTTACAATCTCGTATCTTTTTCTTAACAACTTTATACTTGCAAATAAAACACATAGGTTAGACTTGAACAAACATATACTCATTCTTTATTGACTCGTCTAAAACAAGAACGGACATACAACCATTTCCCTTTGGATCGATCCGTGCTCAACCGGCTAGCTGCATAGCGACACCGTCTTGATTGCGGTTAACTTTAATTTTTTCAATCAAATGGCGCCGTTGCCGGGGAGACGGTAGCGTATTTTCTTTCTTGTTATTCGGGTTAATATTCTTTTGTATATATTTATAAAAAAAACTTTTTGTTATTTTTGATAATTTTTGAGAGCAAGTCTGCAGATTTTTGCGGATTTGCAAACGGCGATTGTGTGGAGCAAAGTGTACGTTCAAGACTAAGGTGATTGCAAAGTACAGTGCCAAAGATCCGGGTAGTTTGACCCGCGCAGGAGAACTTTTCAAGCTTACCGGATTTGATTCAACGGGGGCTTCCTAACCCAAAAACTTAACGGTACGTACTTTACTAACACCTTCTTCTCAAATCCGACGCATCCAATATACTATTCTTTGCAGGATTCTTTACAAGTTCGCTAGCAAATGCTAAAAACTAACCCGTATTTGTTGCAGTGCCGTGCTTAAACTAAAAAACGATTGTTTGATTCTTTATAGAATTTTTATTGAATTGCGCATTGCATACATTAATACGGACTTAAGGGCAAGCGAACCCCACAACATACGGTAAAGGATTTCATCACCTTTTTCGTGGCCCACAAATCACGAACTTGAGCATAACGTTTACCCGCACAAATTTTAAAAGAAATTAGACTTTAAGCCTTAAGGACTTCGCGCTCATTAGGAGAAGTTAACCGTGTTTAGAACCTCGCTTAACGGTACATTATTTACGGGGTGTCTAGGAAAGTGTTAACGGAGAAACCGCCAAAAGTGAAAAGGTTATTTAATTAAGGAACTTCGCGAAAGCGTTGGAAAACCTCCCTTTATCTCTGCACTTACCTGGCCTTGTGATCAGTGTATCTTGAGCCCGTTTCTCGATACAGTTTTACTTCGACAATCAAGTTCTGGAGCTGGTCTAGTTGACCTAGGTGAACCCTAGAACGATTAGGTGTGTGGTATTTTTGTGTCGTGATTGTTTTTGTCCAGATTCTTTTGTGTGTATATTTCATTCTTTTGTTAAAAACTAAAAATAATAATAATAATAATAAAAAATCACATTCTTTTTCCCCTCCTTTTCTCTCTTCATATCATGGGTACCCCACCTCGTAAAACTCTTGCCGAACTTTGGTACCCACAACCACACATTACTTCTTATAGTTCTTGCTTTGGCCGAACGTCGAACGATCCCTCCATGCTCAAAATCTCTTTGAAAGATCGGATAGACGCGTCTAGGACAAACACTTTCCCTCAGCAATCCACTTTGTATCAACCTTTTCAACCTCCCCCACCCTCTTATGTTGATACCCCTTTTGCAAGTCGTCCTTTGTCCATCGCTGAACATATTGAACAATCCTGTAGCCGATCCTTCACTCCTTTCACCACTACAGATTCTTGGGATCAACAATTCCATTCACCTTCTTATCCAAATGCTGATCCTGTTCCTGTCCAGCCATTCAATTCCTACCAGTCCTACCCGACTCTTGCACCTTCCCTCGACATTGCTTCTGAACCGCCATTTAAGAGTTTTCAGTATCTAAACAACTTTGAATCTTTTACTGAAACCCCGTCACACCCCATGTATAGTCTGGAACAGTCGTTGGAAGACTTTAGGGTAGCGTCATGCCAACAGATGATGGATTTGAATGCGTCCATGGCCACCCTCATACAACCTACTGACCCGGTGGCTAGTTTCCAACTAGCTCCTAATTTTCCAATGTATGATGAGGCGGTTGGACAGATTGAGAATTTGAGTGGAGAGAGTGAGCTGTACCCCCTTCCAAATCAAACCTACCGGTTTCAAATTGAATCCCACAACTCCTGTGTTGAAAGGCTATCAAGTGTCCCAACTGAATTATCAATTGAAGATAGAATGTTTGATGAGTTGTGCGACTTTGCAGTGTTTGATTTACCCGATTGTGAAGGGACTTTGCCAAGTGAAACCACACCCAATCCTTTTGACCTCTACACCTCCATCTTAGAACCAGAATCGATTGAAATCCATGCTTTTGATGAGCTGTCTGAGAAAATTGACTTTCACTTGATTGAGGATATTGACGCTGGGAATATTTTGGATGATGAACCCGAAGATTTGGCTGAGTTTTTCTCTCCAAGTCATCATCCCGAGTCATTAACTGTTTTTCCCGAACCCCATATGCGTCTTGATTTTGATGAAAATTGCATGGATAAGCTGGATTTTGATGAAAATTGCATGGGTAAGCTGAATTTTGAGGAAACTTTTGAGGATATTTTTGAGGATGAACTAGTTTTAATTGATGAGTCGGATTTTCCAATTCATCCTGTTCCTTTCATTGACTGTGTACACCCTCCTAAACCTTTAACCGATAACCTTCCTCAATCACCTACCTCCATCCTTTCCATCGTTCCGACCTTGCAAGAAACCGTATCACTTTCATTTCATATGTCTGGTTTACCGAGTTCGCCGTACCCATGGTTTCTCATGAATCTTGAGAGATTTGACCCTATTTCTCGACGGGTTAATAGATTAGCACAATCTCTTTTTACACATCGGTCATCACGAATTGTGCAAATTTATTCGCTCCATTTCCACCCTCAAGTTCGTATTCCACTTCTTTCTCCCTTCCGCCATTCTTCTTCTTATATACCTAGACCGTATACCACTTCTATCGCCATACAGTCTCGCGTATTCTGCCTCTCTTTTCTCTACGCCTTCTTCCACCAACCTATACATTATAGCGATAAAATCTTTGAATGGTTGGTGCTCACTTTTGGCCTGTGTAAGGTCTTGTATAGCTTGATACTGTTCTCTTTCCCCCTAATCCTGAATTTCAACGCTTAACAGTGGAAACACTGTTTTGCTTAAGTTTGGGGGGGACTCCTTTTTTGTATATATTTTTTGTTTTCCTTTTTGTTTTGTATATAATTTGTTTCTAGGGAGCGCCGACAATTTTGACCCTCTTGGTGTAGCCTGACAGTGCGGGCACTGTCAAGTTTAAGTTTGGGGATGTGCTCGGTAAGCTTTCTTCCTTCGCATTCATTTGTATATTTTGCATTTTCATACCTTATTAAAAACCCACAAAAATCGAAAAATTTTCCAAAAATATAAAAACTTTGTCGTCAAATTAGCTAATAGGGTAACTTAGATCTTTATTCCGAAAGTTTAGTTGATATATTAGAAATAACTAAATTCTAGGCTTAGAAATTGAAAACCCTAAAAATAACCCTCATTCTGTCTAACTTTGGTAATCCTTACAGTTTTTTGAGTTCAGTTCTTGAGTTAAGTCAAGATGAAGGGAAAAGTATTGAAGCTTTACTGGAGGATAAGTCTGAAAAATAGTTTCTTTTCTCAAGTTCAAATTTAGAAAGTATATACCCTACAAACTGCACTTACACGCACCTTGAAACTTGGGATAGTAGAGGATACCTAAAAACTCTTGCCTGAAAGCCTAGTATTAAAGAAAAAGCGGTATTTAAAGCTAAACACCAAAAGAGCATATTGAAAAAAATATCCAGTCTTGAAAAAGAAAAAGAAAAAAAGAAAAAGAAAAATAGAATAAAGTCAAGACCTGGAAACTGCTATTTACGCTTTAAAGTTCACACATTCAGTGATCGGTCGTTAGTGCCTCAAAAAGCATTAATAGTCGCATGAAAGGTGTGTGAGCAAATCCGTCCATCTTTATTGAAAAGAAGTAGTATTAGGTATTAGGGCAAGGGTATTATAGCTTGAATTGAATTCTTGAGTGTAAGGGTGCAAATATACACACACGTAGGGGCATACAATCGATGTTTGGATAAAAGATAGAAATAAAGAATAAGACTTGTGTTTTCTGTAAAGTTGATAAAAATCCCTGATTTGAGGCCGCACTTTTGAAGGAAAACTCAGGAGAACCAAGGTTAAATAGATAGGAGGTGTGAAAAATAAGGGTTGGATATTTCTAACTTAGGATGATAGAGTTTCTAACGTAAATAATAAACTGTAAGAGTAGAACAAACGTTAACTTATGACACTAGCTTGACGGAATTTTGTGGGTGTAATCCGCTGAAAACCCTCAGGAGACAACACTCCTCCTACTAGGGACACCTAGAGGTTTAACGGCTTGTTGCACGCGCTCAGTGCAATCGCGTTCCCTGCGAAAGTGCGGTTAGGATTTTATTTTTGTGAATAATTGGTTTTGCTCGGGACGAGCAAAAGTTATGTTTGGGGGTATTTGTTCATAACAGAATATTGCATTTTATACCGCCCAATCTTATGCTCGTGTGTTTATATTTACAGATTACAGGTTTCCAGTACAAATATTGCAAATCAAGATAAAATCTCCACAGTTACACCAAATACAAAACATCAGTCACAGCAGATAAAAGCCGGGTTCCGGTCATCCATATCCGTCCAGTTCCGAGTACCAGTTCCAGAGACAAGACATAAGACAGTGGTCATTCGTGTCTCGAACAAGCACAGAGCACGAGGGGGGCTGCACAAGAATCAATGGGTGCGCGGAGCTCGAGGGAGATAGAAGTCAAAAGTAAAGGAAATAAAGCAATCTTGGACTAAGAAATCTGAAGATATTCTGGAAGATTTTGTGCAGTTTAAAGTTGGCAAACATGAGGAAACATGAAACCAGGGAAGCACCCAAAATACGACCACCTAACTCTTCTATAGGGCCGCGGAACCGCGGCCAATAGGCGGTCTAGGCCGCGGTTCCGCGGCTGTATAGGCTCATCTCTCTGTCGTTTTTCAGGGGCATGTTGGTCTTTTCCTATAGGGGCATATTTTTGCCCTAGGTTTCCATTTCCCTTCCTATAAATACCCCAGTTCTGATCCAAACCAAAGGTGTCCATTCTTTGTGCCTCTTTTGTAGGTTTTAGTGTAGTTTAGTCTTCTTCTTCTTCTTCTTCTTCTTCATTCTTTCCTCCATGAAAATTGTAGTGAGAGCTTTTTGAATGGATGATGAAATGAAGATGGGGTTTTTTGTATCATTCTCTTTTGTTTAACTTCCCCTTGAGATCCTTGCTTTCTCTTGATCTTTCAACCTCTTCATTGAGCTTGAAAGTTTAAGGGTTTGTTATTGATCTCAAGGGTTGTATCTTCTTATGGAATTAGTGCTTCATTTCACATGAGTTCTTTACCCTTCTCTTGATCTTGCAACTTCTTGATTGAGCTTGCAAGTTTAAGGGTTGGCTATTGATCCTATGCTTGTCTTGAGTTCTAGTTTCTAGTTCTTTTTATTGCTTATTTCTTTCTTGCTTTTTATTACCTTGCTTTACTTTCATGCACTTAAATTCCATGCCCTTACTTACTTGTAATCTTTTCTTTTCTTTTGCTCTTTTTTGTTCTTTTTGTGAATGGTTGTAATTATTGTCGTTGTTAAGAATCAATACGATATTGTAAGTTAACGTTTCTTTGCTCATTTCCTTTTCCCATTATTTTCCATTGAACTCCGCCCAAACGATACGCAAGCGCTCCGTTAGGCACCCTACCCTAATAAGGTAACGGTGATTCCTAATCGCGACCGATTGCGTTCGGTTTGGCCGGAGGCGAAAGCAAGAGACAAGAACGGAAGGACAAGGGTAAATAAGCCGTATTCCACGAATACCGCGCTTAAATCCCCTAATCCACGTTGTTTCCGATTGCTCTAGCTTCAATTGGTCAAGACTCGGCTCAAAGGTTTTGAGTACGGATTTTTTTAGCTTACAATCTCGTATCTTTTTCTTAACAACTTTATACTTGCAAATAAAACACATAGGTTAGACTTGAACAAACATATACTCATTCTTTATTGACTCGTCTAAAACAAGAACGAACATACAACCATCTCCCTGTGGATCGACCCGTGCTCAACCGGCTAGCTGTATAGCGACATCGTCTTAATTGCGGTTAACTTTAATTCTTTCAATCACAACACATAACATCACATGTCATCAATGTAAGTAAACTTGCGTATCCCAATTGTCGTTGACATATAGCAACGAAACCGGCGATATCACATATTACACTTACGGTCACAGAAAAGAAAGTGTAAAACTACAACAGTTGGAATCTGCAACCTGCATAGACATCGCATGCCTAACCATTTGAATTCCTTAGACATCACATGCCTAACAATTATAAACCCCGCATTTTAGTCTCATTATCGAAAACACTTTTCAATATCAAGTCAGGCAATTCAACACGATTCCCGACATCCTGATCGAATGCTCGTCGCAAACTTTAGTAGGCGGCCGCACCCCCGACGCCGTCGACGAAGTGCACCAAGGCGGAACACCGCTGCCGCGAGCACCCGAACGGATGCTTTCGGCGACGGGGTTCTCCTACAATCACTTGGTCGGGGCTATGGGGCGTGGCTGTCTATTAAGTTTACCGGCGAATATCCGCGTACGCTACGTGATTGCGACGGACTTTTGATCGCATCAAAATTCCGTGGCAACCGATCATTTGAGACTAAAGTGCTATGTTTATAATATTCATATTAGTTATCACATAACTACTTGTGAATTCCAAATATTGTATCACATTCCAGATAAACAGAAAATGTTAAACTTTCCGATCGAACAGTCAAACACCCAAGTTTTCCCGAAACAGCTCAACACATGAAATAAGTTTAAAAAACATTCACTTCATGCCTCAGTACCAACGGTCCAGGCGTAGAAGGGTCAAGCCAACGCCTCACATGTGGCACGCCGTACTGCCCCAAACCCTAAGGTTCAAAGGGCATTTCAAGACGGTCACATAATCTAGTTAAGGTTTGTTGTCTTCTAGAGGGTCCATCGCGTTACTTGCACTACTTCGAACATTCTTAAACTACGGAAAGATCCAACACTTGGAAATTTCCCGACAGGGGAAAAAGTGGGTATTTATATCCGGTCGAACTTTTCAACATTTTCTAAAATTATCCGGAAAAACACATAGACAAAATTAGACAATCCGATCGAATCTACGAACTCCCAATACAACCCAGAAAACTCAACAGTTGAGTATCAATTAAAACTTCCCGGAAGAAACAATGAACACCTACAGAGATAACCGTGGAAAATACATTGCCTAAACATCACAGACGGCCGCGGAACCGCCGCAACAAGTAGGGTTAGGCCGCGGTTCCGTGGCACTACTATAGCTTTAGTTTTCTCCAGTTATTCTTAGAATCTCCTGCTCTATTTTCTGAGAATTTTTAATTAGGAAAAATCCACTGTTTTGAAAAATGTACAGAGAAGGGTGAAATCAAGGGTTTCGGGGTTCGATCGGGTTTCTAACATCGTCTACTCTTCACCTAAGGCTTTAGCTAGGCTCTGATACCACTGTAGGGTTCCTAGACACACTAATGAGGTCTCACAAGGCATCAACCATGCCAAATTCAAAGAATTTCCGGTGCCGAGAAACCCTAGACTAGATCGTTAACTAGAGAATAGGCGAAACTACAAGCTAGTAAACAACTTTACTGCTAAGTGAAAGAGACTACAACCTTTGTAGATCCGGTCCTCCACTTCCTTAGCTCCGTGATGATGTCCCTCCACTGCGATCATCGGATCCCGGACTCTAGCGATGGTTTCGTCGAAGAAATAATAGGCTAGGTCTTCGACTTCGATGCCGAAGATGATCTACGTCGAGGCAACTCAAGATCAAGCTCCAACTTCACCAAGTTATGAAACTTGTGAAGAAAACACCCTATACTACATGGCAAGTGGTAGAGGATGAAGAAATAGGAAGTGGGTTCACTTTGGATTTGGATTTCTCACTCGGAATCATCACTTGACATTTTTCAAAAGAGCTTTTCTTTTTCTTCACTTGAAGAAGAAGATGAAGAAGAAGAAAAGAATGAATTATTTTCCAAAAATAAAATGAAGTGATATCTATCATTTAGCAACCATGGGTGAGTTAACAAGTGTAGAGACTAAACTAGGGTTAGGTATAATGGTTAGGTTTAGGATGAAGACAAAGTGGTAGACTTTCAAAGATGCTTTGAAGCTTCAAGAAGCTTCAAGCAAAGAAAGAAAAAGAAAGCCACCATTTCATCTTTTCCAAAATGAATAAATAAATAAATAAATAAATAAATAATTAAGAAAAGATAACAAAACCCTAATCATTCACTTAAACATGGTTTAAAGTAAACATACACCCAATTTTGCATGTGTCATCAAACATGATACAATCTAGTGCACAAAAATATATCACATATACTACTTGTGCACATCAAGCGAGAAAATCCATCTTAAGTGAACCAATACTAGTTAATGTAAAGTAATATATCTAATATATATAATTATACATTAAATCATTAAATCAACACTTGATTTAATGATCCGGTCATACTGCATATAACCGACTAATATCAAGTGTATCAATGTATCGAATCAACACTTGATTCGGTAACCCGGCTATATCACATATAACCTGCCGATGATACAAATCGCGAGAATAAAATACAGTATCACATACTGGTATTATTCTCGGTCCCGCACATATCTCATTTGCGCTCCTATTTCGTTTCGCTTGAGCCAGGAAACCTCTGTGTAGGACTCTAAAGACTCGTCAATACGCCGGCAGTAGATGACGATCATATCAAGCACCCATAAGCCGCAAGCGGTCTGCTAAACGTAACGGCCACCCGGGTATTGAGCGATCAGAAGATCGACGAGCAAGCTCGCTCACACTCCTGTGAATCCAACCAGCAACACTTACCGTACAGTCCGGTCTGTTCGTCTGATATGTCGCATATCTCTCCTAGGGGTGGTAAACGTCAGACCCCAGTAGCTCAATAAGTCGTGTCGATATGAGGTCTATAACAGTTCGAGAAACTACTGGTAACACTTACCAGTAAATCTCAGCAACCCTGGCCAGGGATTTCCGGTTATAGAAAATCGAACATAGCGCAACATCAACTCCCTATACCGGGAGAGACGAATCCCCTCCTATCGCTCATTGCCTCCATGTGATTCGGGACTGTACCCAAAAACCACCGTTTTGCACGCCCTCTTGGACGTGATAAGGTGGAAATCAAAGCATAGTGGGAATCACACAAGACTCTATGACGATCTCGGGTCTACAGACTAACATGTACCAGTGTCACCAGAGAACTGCCATCTAACGTAAGGTATAATACCATCTGGGAGTTCTCGGCGAGTCCGTCTAGTGTACCCAGTCTCCACTGAGCACCCGTATATCATCTCTGATTTCAAACACCAATGGATATGGGATCATCCATCGCCCATCTGTATGGGTCGAGAAGGTATACGCTAGTCTACTCTGGTATATCGATGCCCCGTCTCGATACACCCACGACTAGGGACCTTGAAGGATGAACTTATAGAATACCATGTCCCCACTAGTATGATCTGCATCATAGTCCAGGTAGTCAAGTACACATCCTAAGGGCTTTACCAACATGTAATAGAGAGACAATCAGTGTACACGTTAAGGTAAAGAGTAACCAGATATCATACTATCATGTCGAGCAAGAAAGTCCTCCCTATATATGTCCAAGCATCCATTACAATATACATCCTATGTATAGTAATGGCCTCTAAGGCATACATATAACTAACATTATTCCCATTGATATGGCTTTGGCGAACCTCTTCCTCGTCTTGAACCTGCTCTTATTCGCGGCGGATGTACTTTGAACTTGCGGGAGCATCTCAACCTTTTTGTCCAGTCGTCGGCGCTTGGCTTTTGCAAATATGGCCATTTCACTTTCTCGAGTAGCTTTGGTTTTAAGAAGCACTTCATTTAGGAACGCATCAATCATTTCGTCTGATGGTCCTAGAAGTTCCAGCTCAGGACCTGCCTCCAGTTTCTCCATGTAAGGAACTTCTCCATTGTTTATCGATGAGTGAGAGATCACATGGCAACTTGGTATGTAATCTTTAGATTCATCCGACAAGTCTTCTCCATCATCTCCATCTTCAAGGACATGACTGAGAAATTCTTGGAGTGTGATTGGAGTCCGCGCTTTCTGATTATATTCTTCCAGCGCGTCAATCTGCTTTTGCAGGTCCGTGCGCTTATCACCAGGCTTTACGGGCTTTTTGGTCTTCTTTTTCTTCTTCGAAGACTTTCACGGCTGGGTGTGAGTGTCTTGAATATCGCCACCAATTTTTGGAGTTGGGCGTGGCTTCAGCATTCCCTTGATAATCTTGGGTTCCAACGGATTCTTCAACCTGATCGTCGGGCATGTCTGGAGATCGTTCAGCATTCTTTTAGTTTTGGCTGAAGGAGAGACCTCCCATAGAGCCTCTTCAACAAAAGAGCACGATGCCCCCGGCGTGTCTGTCTTCTTAGGAGTGTGCAGTTGTGGTGGGCTTACTTTCCACTTCTTTGACAGCGCAAACTTGCCCTGTTGGTATTGGTCCTCGATCCATCCCTTAAAGACGAAGCAATCTTCAATCGGATGGCTTACCGTTTGGTGGTAAGGGCAATAATTGGGATTACTAGTCTCGCCCGGTTGCAGTGGTCACTTAGGATTTGGCAGATTGATGAGCCTGTTGCACACCACCAGTTCGAACAGTCTCTTCGTTTTGTCCCGAGGAAACGAATAAGGATGCTTCATTTTCTCATTATAGTAGCGTCGTCTCTCTTCCAGTTGATCCGTTAGTTTTGGGGCACTGGGCTGCTATTGTGTATTCGCAACGAAGGCCGCCTTCCCTTTACCCTTTTCGTTTAGCGGCTTCGGCTTCGGAGGAGACGGTCTATAACCCATCTGGTCCATCTGGGCTAGTTTGTCGATCAAGTCTTAGAACATGGTCGGTTTGAAGAACATCATGAATTTTGAAATAGTTGCATGAGGGTCTAGGGTGCCCACGAACATGCCCACCGCTGGTGCTTCTTCGATGCGCTGTTCGCATTTCGACCACAGATTCCGCCATCGGATTGTGTATTGAACCCACGTCTCGCCTGGCTTCACCCTGGCATTAATCAATGCCGTTATTGGGGTGCGTTCACTAGCACTCGCGAATCGCTGGGTGAATAACAACTCCATTTCTGTGAAAGTCTTAACGGAGTCGTTTGGAAGTTCGGAGTACCACTCAAATGTCGCCGCCGATGAATTAACGGAGCAAAAGCTTATCATCACCCCCGGTGTTGCCGCAAAGAGCCCTGAATTGAGCGGCATGTTAATGGGGATTGCCTGTCCCCTTGTACACATGGAATTTAGGGATTGTGTATCTCGGCGGGTACTTTATTTGGTCATACCAGCCTGGATACGGTCGCCCAGTTTTCACGACTTGGCCGGCCGCTTCATTCGCCTGGTGAGCTCGTATTTGCTGAGCAATATAGTCATCAAGAGCGGCCTTGGAAATAGTTTCCTCTTTGGCTGCTGAAAGAGACGGAGGAGGGTTCGATGTCTCCCTTCTGTTGTCTTCAATGATGATAGGAGGGTCTTCAGCTGGAGGTTCTGGCTGTAACATCATCCCGACCATGTCTTGGAAGAGAAGCGCCATTCGTTTTATGTTGGCAGCTTGTTCTGCAACTTCTCTTTCTTTCTTTTCGAGAACTCTGCGTAGGAAGTCAGCATCGGTTTCTTGTTCATGACGCTGCTCTGATGATGCCTCTGGGCTTTCTTTTGGTCCGGTGAGTGCGGCCATTACAGTCAGCATCTCCAGAAGCTTCTGTTGTTGTTGTTCCTGAGCCCTTGTTACTGATCGGGTGAGCGGTCGGTGGCCCGTCGAAGTGCGGCTTTCCTCTTTTCCCGAAGCCATGTAAACAGTATGCACCGTTATGCCCCCAGACTTGGGGCATTTGGGCTCAGCGTCTTTGCGATCTGTCGTAGTCATAGGGGCTTTCTCTGGCCTCCTTCTCTTTTGAGCAGTTGACGTTGAGAGGGCCGTTGCAGCGGCCACCCAGGTGGTTGTCGTCCTTCGTGGCTTGCCAGGACGGTTCGCTTCCTGCTGGACCTCCATCTTCTTCTGTCGACGGGGATAGCCTTGATCAATCACCGAATCTTGGACCCATTGCCAGACTTTGTAAACTTTGGAGGACAGCCATTGAGGGGGCTGATCTGGCTTTATTTCTGTAACATTCTCCACCGGTGGAGGAAATCTTTTCAGTACGGCGGTAGGAGAGTTCCTGCGCACCTTGTTCAGCAGTTCAAAGCTATTCCCGGTTGGAACGGCAGCATTAACTTCCACCATTGGGGCTGGTGGAGTTAATCCAGAGGGGGAGTTGCCCCCAGCTTCCCTTACCCGGCGCCAGTGGCGACGTCGAACGTGTCGAGCCGCTGGGATTGTTTCAGCTTGAGGGGTGACTTCGTCATGCCCCTTGTTCTGGTGAGGCACTGCTGGTACCAGCCTTTTGAAGACCGACGTCCGTCGAGCAGCAGTGTCTAACCTGTCAAAGACAGACTTCTGGGCAGGGGAAGTAGCTTTGAAGACTATGACTGGAGCGGGAGGCGGAGCAGTCAGTCTTGTGAAGATCGACCCTTTGGCAAGAGAAGCCGCCTTGACGACTTTGGGAGCAGGGATGGTTACTCTCTTCGGAATAACCTTTTCTTGAATTGCAGGCTTCATCATAGGCCCACAGGAACTTTAGCCAAATCTGGCGAAGACTAAGGCGCTGGAGCTGGACGACCCGTTGAGAGGGGCCGCAGTAGTTGTAAGCCGATCAAAGACCGACTTCTTGGGAGCTTCTTATGTTGTTATAGGAGCGCTGAAGCTCGTTGGCGGGAGCATGGTCCCGAAAAACAATCTAGTGGTGGCCTGAGTGACCTGTTCCACCGGCATCGTGAACAGGGAAGCCGCTTCGGGCCAGTAAGCTATGCCTCCAGATGAGGCGGAACGTGAGTTGCAGTTGCAGCTGGAACACTTCGCGCAAGTGGACGCCATTGATCCTTCGCTTTCTGCACCAAGCAAAACGCCAAATCTTAGTACCTCGAACCCAAGGGCAACCATTAGCAAACCGCGATTCGTTCGCGAACACGACATACGAAGTGTGGAGTGGAAAGAGGAAAAGGTCCCACCGGGCGTGCCAGAATCTGTTCCACGCCGAAAGACGCGACCGGGACGTTGGGATGTCAGGCTTGAAATTCGAGGGCAGATGCTAATAGGTGCTATCCGTCCACCTCTCCAAAGATGCCAAGTTGATTTATGGCACCATGTATCGAAGGTTTAAATGGATGCGGCCGATGTAGCAGACTTCGTCAGTTTCCCTCTCGTTCAAGGGGTTTTTGATTGTGGGGGCGCTCTTCCCTGCAGGCACAAGCTCCTGCAGTTAATTACGCTACCACATCGCGGTAACAACTTTCTCCTTCTCCAGAAGGTCACTTCGTGTCGTTGGTGTTTGTTTTGTTTGTGGTTGCCCGTGGATTGTATACGGAGACTAATTTATGTTGTCGCCCGTAGAAAGTGGACTAGTCCAAATCCGTATTTTCTTATATTTGGGTTTGGGGGTTAGGTTTAAGGATACGTCAGCCTCATTAGAGACTAAGATCAACTTAAACGTTTGTTAAGGATACGTTAGTCTCATTTTAGACTAAGATCAACTTAACTGGATCGTTTAGATCCAACACAAGAGCAATTGGACTCTATTGTTTACTATAGGGACATTGTGGTCGATTAGTTTAAGGACATTACGGTCCATTGTTAGTTTAAGGAAAGTACGGTCCAATGTTAGTTTAAAGACATTGCGGTCGAGGTTAAGGACATCATAGTCCGTGAGTTCAAAGACCTCACAGTCGAGGTTAAGGACGTCATAGTCCATGAGTTTAAGGACCCCACAGTCCAATGTTAGTTTAAAGACATCACGGTCGAGGTTAAGGACAACATAGTCCGTGAGTTTAAAGACCTCACAATCCAATGTCAGTTTAAAGACATCACGGTCGAGGTTAAGGACATCATAGTCCGTGAGTTTAAAGACCTCACAGTCAAGGTCAAGAACGTCATAGTCCAATGTTAGTTTAAAGACATCACGGTCGAGGTTAAGGACATCATAGTCCATGAGTTTAAAGACCTCACAGTCCAATGTTAGTTTAAAGACATCACGGTCGAGCTTAAGGACATCTAGTCCATGAGTTTGAAGACCTCACATTCAAGGTTAAGGACGTCATAGTCCATGAGTTTAAGGACCCCACAGTCCAATGTTAGTTTAAAGACATCATGGTCGAGGTTAAGGAAATCATAGTCCGTGAGTTTAAAGACCCCACAGTCAAGGTTAACGATGTCATAGTCCATGAGTTTAAGGACCCCACAGTCCAATGTTAGTTTAAAGACATCACGGTCGAGGTTAAGGACATCATAGTCCGTGAGTTTAAAGACCTCACAGTCCAATGTTAGTTTAAAGACATCACGGTCGAGGTTAAGGACATCATAGTCCGTGAGTTTAAAGACCTCACAGTCAATGTTAAGGACGACATAGTCCATGAGTTTAAGGACCCCACAGTCCAATGTTAGTTTAAAGACATCACGGTCGAGGTTAAGGACATCATAATCCAAGAGTTTAAAAACCTCACAGTCCAATGTTAGTTTAAAGACATCACGGTCGAGGTTAAGGACATCATAGTCTGTGAGTTTAAAGACCTCACAGTCAAGGTTAAGGACGTCATAGTCCATGAGTTTAAGGACCCCACAGTCCAATGTTAGTTTAAAGACATCACGGTCGAGGTTAAGGACATCATAGTCCGTGAGTTTAAAGGCCTCACAGTCCAATGTTTGTTTAAAGACATCACGGTCGAGGTTAATGACATCATAGTCCGTGAGTTTAAAGACCTCACAGTCAAGGTTAAGGACGCCATAGTCCGTGTGTTTAATGACCCCATAGTCCAATGTTAGTTTAAATACATCACGGTCGAGGTTAAGGACATCATAGTCCGTGAGTTTAAAGACCTCACAGTCAAGGTTAAGGACGTCATAGTCCATGAGTTTAATGACCCGACAATCCAATGTTAGTTTAAAGACATCACGGTCGAGATTAAGGACATCATAGTCCATGAGTTTAAAGACCTCACAGTCAAGGTTAAGGGCGTCATAGTCCATGAGTTTAAGGACCCCACGGTCCAATGTTAGTTTAAAGACATCACGGTCGATATTAAGAACATCATAGTCCGTGAGTTTAAAGACCTCACAGTCCAATGTTAGTGTAAAGACATCACGGTCGAGGTTAAGGACATCATAGTACGTGAGTTTAAAGACCTCACAGTCAAGGTTAAGGACATCATAGTCCATGAGTTCAAGGACCCCACAGTCCAATGTTAGTTTAAAGACATCACGGTCGAGGTTAAGGACATCATAGTCCATGAGTTTAAAGACCCCACAGTCGAGGTTAAGGACGTCATAGTCCATGAGTTTAAGGACCCCACAGTCCAAAGTTAGTTTAAAGACATCATTGTCGAGGTTAAGGACATCATAGTCCGTGAGTTTAAAGACCTCACAGTCCAATGTTAGTGTAAAGACATCACGGTTAAGGACATCATAGTACGTCAGTTTAAAGACCTCACAGTCAAGGTTAAGGACGTCATAGTCCATGAGTTTAAGGGCCCCACAGTCCAATGTTAGTTTAAAGACATCACGGTCGAGGTTAAGGACATCACAGTCCGTGAGTTTAAAGACCCCACAGTCAAGGTTAAGGACGTCATAGTCCATGAGTTTAAGGGCCCCACAGTCCAATGTTAGTTTAAAAACATCACTGTCGAGGTTAAGGACATCATAGTCCGTGAGTTTAAAGACCTTACAGTCCAATGTTAGTTTAAATACATCATGGTCGAGGTTAAGGACGTCATAGTCCGTGAGTTTAAATACCTCACAGTCAAGGTTAAGGATGACAAGTCCATGAGTTTAAGGACCCCACAGTCCAATGTTAGTTTAAAGACATCACGGTCGAGGTTAAGGACATCATAGTCCGTGAGTTTAAAGACCTCACAGTCCAATGTTAGTTTAAAGACATCACGGTCGAGATTAAGGACATCATAGTCTGTGAGTTTAAAGACCTCACTGTCAAGGTTAAGGACGTCATAGTCCATGAGTTTATGGACCCCACAGTCCAATGTTAGTTTAAAGACATCACGGTCGAGGTTAAGGACATCATAGTCCGTGAGTTTAAAGACCTCACAGTCTAATGTTAGTTTAAAGACATCACGGTCGAGGTTAAGGACATCATAGTCCGTGAGTTTAAAGACCTCACAGTCAAGGTTAAGGACGTCATAGTCCATGAGTTTAAGGACCCCACGGTCCAATGTTAGTTTAAAGACATCATAGTCGAGGTTAAGGACATCATAGTCCATGATTTTAATGGCCTCACAGTCCAATGTTAGTTTAATGACATCACGGTCGAGGTTAATGACATCATAGTCCGTGAGTTTAAAGACCTCACAGTCAAGGTTAAGGACGTCATAGTCCATGAGTTTAAAGACCCAACAGTCCAATGTTAGTTTAAATACATCACGGTCGAGGTTAAGGACATCATAGTCCGTGAGTTTAAAGACCTCACAGTCAAGGTTAAGGACGTCATAGTCCATGAGTTTAAGGACCCCACAGTCCAATGTTAGTTTAAAGACATCACGGTCGAGGTTAAGGACATCATAGTCCGTGAGTTTAAAGACCTCACAGTCAAGGTTAAGGACGTCATAGTCCATGAGTTTAAGGACCCCACAGTCCAATGTTAGTTTAAATACATCACGGTCGAGGTTAAGAACATCATAGTCCGTGAGTTTAAAGACCTCACAGTCCAATGTTAGTTTAAAGACATCACGGTCGAGGTTAAGGACATCATAGTACGTGAGTTTAAAGACCTCACAGTCAAGGTTAAGGACATCATAGTCCATGAGTTTAAGGATCCCACAGTCCAATGTTAGTTTAAAGACATCACGGTCGAGGTTAAGGACATCATAGTCCGTGAGTTTAAAGACCCCACAGTCAAGGTTAAGGACGTCATGGTCCATGAGTTTAAGGACCCCACAGTCCAATGTTAAGGACATCATAGTCCGTGAAATGTGTGGTTGTCGGGACCCGTCACCTCTCTGAAGATGTTGAAGGATTACAACGACAAATATCAAAGGAGTGGAGAGATGTACCCTTGAACCAAAGTTGATTTGGGGATCTGTAGTCCAATTTGGAACTAAGATCAATTAATTAGATTATGAGCACATTGGCTCAATTAAATCTGAATTGAGGACTTATGGACAACTTGGGTTAAGTCCAATTAGATTAGAAATGTTTGCCCTTTATTGGACCATTAGACATTTGTCTGGGTTCAGCCCCTCATCACTTAGCAATGCTAAATAAGAGTTTGAGGGCTCTGATAACATTTTTTGTCTTTCACTGAGTGTTAAACATTATAGCTCTGAGTTTTACTTTGTGTGTCATATGAAATGATCAATTTTGAGATTCAGTTGAAGGGGAGGCTTGTCTCTGGAAAACTTAGCCAATTTGGTTAAGATTAGCTTTAAAATAGTGTTAAACACTAGAAAATATCTGGTGGTCACGTGTCCTCACGTGATGTATTTAAAAAAGTGTTAAACACTGGAAATGAAATACTTAAAATAGTGTTAAACACTAAAATGGAAGGGGTCACGTGAGGGCATGTGAGGGCACCCAGAGGTGGGGCCATACCTCCTTTATTTTGTTCTCAGAACTGCAAACAAGTGTTAAACACTTTTTAATCTTCTGGCCATCACATGTTGACACGTGATGGGTATTCATGTATGGATTATTAAAGTGTTTATTAGGGGTCACGTGAGGACACGTGAGGTGCCCAAAGCCAATACTGCCTTTGCGTTTGTTCTCTTTGTTTTGGAAATCACGTGGGAGTACGTGAGGCATTGCCTCCAATCTTTTCCCTTCTCATTTTGTGAAATTTGTTTAGGGGTCACGTGGGGGAACGTGACCTATTTTTATTCTTTCTTTTGTGATCACTGCAGGTTGCGGTCACGTGTCATCACGTGACCAAATTCTTTACGTGCATGGAGATCTTTCAAGTCTCTTTGTTTAAGGGAGAGGAATTAAATTCTTATGTATGTGGAAGAATTAAATCTCATGTAGGTTTAAACCCTGATTCTGTCTTAGAGGAATTAAATTCCTGTGAATTTGGGAGAATTGAATTCTCATATAGGGTTAAACCCTAATTTATCTTGAAGGAATTAAATTCCTGTGAAATTGGGAGAATTAAATTCTTATATAGGGTTAAACCCTAATTTATCTTGAAGGAATTAAATTCCTGTGAAATGGGAGAATCAAATTCTCTAAACTCAATTCTCCCTTTAAGTTTTGGGTCTGCATGGCAAAATCTCCCCAATGAGAATTAAATTCTCAACCTGTGGGGAGATTTGCTTCTGCAGATCTTCAATCAGAGGAAGAACTAAGTTCTTTTGCAGAAGAGTTAAACTCTTAGATTGAGAATTAAATTCTCCTTTTGAAGTTTTGATCCTTTTCCCCTTTCTCACCTAGGGTTTATTTTCTTGAGAATTAAATTCTCCTTTCTTTTCTCTCTGCTATTTGCCTTCTAAAAATTTTAAGATCCCAAAAATTTCCTATTCTTCTCTTCTTTGCTCCTATTTATAAGAGAAGGAAATGAATCAATTTGTTTAGTGAATCTTTCATTGAATTTTTTTTTTGTTTTTGTAACTAACATGATCTTTTAGATCACTCAGTGAATTTTATTCACCACTGGATTTTTAATCCAAAAGATTTTCTGTTTGTTATTCTTAGTGAATTTCAGGGAAATCTTTCCTTGTATAAAATCTTTCCATAAATTGGTGATTTTTAATCACCATTGGATTTTTAATCCAACGGTGCTCTATTTTACAGAGCACCATCTTTTTTGTTTGGAAAGATTTAAAGAAATATTTTCTCAGTTACGGTCTTTGATTTCCCTTAATTAGAATTTAATTCTATCAACTTATAAGGCTTTCAAAGCCTATCACGTGTTGGCATGTGACCCTCCCTCATTCAGAATTTAATTCTATCTTTTAACTGGGCTAAAGGACCATCACATGTCAACACGTTACCTCTGGTCACGTGTGAGCACGTGACGCCACATTGGGGTCTTTCCTTAGCCGTTTGTTTACACTTTTGCTTGATTTTTAGAGTTTAATTATCACGTTTCAACACGTGACCCTTGGTCACGTGTGAGCACGTGATACCTCATTGAGGTAATTCCTGATTTTTAATCAGGGAACAGATACTTTTGCTGGATCTACTGAGATTCCTTCACCTGAAACGATATGCCCAAGAAATCCGACTTGATCTAGCCAAAACTTGCACTTGCTATATTTGGCATAGAGTTGGTGTTGTCGCAAAGTCTCCACGACAATTCGTAAATGCTCGGCATGTTCTTTCCGACTCATTGAATACACCAGGATGTCGTCTATGAAAATAACAACAAACTTGTCTAGGTACTCTCGGAAAACCTGGTTCATTAGATTCATGAATATGGCTGGTGCGTTGGTCACTCCAAATGGCATCATGAGATATTCTTAATGTCCATAATGAGTTCTGAATGCCGTTTTAGGAATATCAGATTCTTTGACCTTCACCTGATGAAAACCCGAACGAACATCTAACTTGGAGAAAACGCAAGATCCACATAGCTGATAGAACAGATCGTCGATGTGAGGTAGTGGATACTTGTTCTTGATCGTCACTTTGTTCTGAGCTCTATAATCAACGCACATTCTTTATGAACCTTTCTTCTTCTTCACAAGTAAAACTAGAGATCCCTAACTTGAAGTGCTGGGACGAATCCATCCTTTCTTCAGGAGTTCATCCAATTGAGTACGGATCTCCTTCAAACCTTCAGGACTTAACCGATATAGTACTTTGATCACTGGTTATGCTCCAGGTACTAAATCAATACCGAATTCAAGAACTCGATCGGGAGGCAAACCTGATATGTCTTCAGGAAATACGTCGTCGAACTCTCGAGTTCTTTTGATAATTATACCTTTAGAAAACTTCACGGGGTAATGACCCATCCTTCACATACACACATGTCTACATAGCACGATACTCTTTAAAACATATTTTTGTAGCGATTACAACATTTCATCAAAATACCATGAACTATAAAACCACGGTTTTCTTTTAAATAGTATTATTAAACTCTTTGCGATTGTGCATCTACAACCCATTTTGGGGAACCAGCTATTGGATGGTGCGGATTATCGCACATCCTCGGGCTAGCAGAGCGAGATGCAGACCTCCTCACGGAGCATTTGGTCTCGAAAGAATTTTAATAAACGAGATTTTCTATTTAATAATAAAATTAATTTTTAATAATTATATAAATATTATCAAACCATATATTTTCAAGATATAATAAAATTCCATGTTTTCTAAAAAATAAAGGAATGACAAGTTTCACCAAAATACCCTCAAGTTATCCAAAAGTCAAGATTTACGCTAAAATACCATCAACTATCCAAACTATATTATTATCACTAAAACACTTCACATTCTTAAAATTCACAATTATGGAAACCCTAAATAATATAAATAAATACTCGATGTTTATTTTGAAAGTATATAAAATATTTTTCATAAAACCCCCTCGAGTTATATAAAATTACCTTTAAGGACTTTAGTAAATATAGATTTAAGCGGGATCAATTCTCTTGCGCCTCAGGGAGCCAGAGAAAGTGGGTGCTTGCCTATTTAAGGTAGAAAAACTTAACGGAGTTATTAATGGTAATTGTCTTGGAAAAAGACACAAATACTGTCGTCCATGTGCAGCAGTTACCGATAACTCCCAAACCTAATTCAGGATCCAAATCAGTTTAAAGTGTCTGACTCAAGCCTGAGTCTAAGTCTAAAGCTGAATCCAATCCAAACATGATTCCAATTCAACATGAATCCAATATACCAAATATGAATATTTGAACCTGAATACCTGAACAATATCAAACATGCAACATGACTTGACTTGACCGAACCATGGCTATAACTTGACTTGATTACATGACTACTTGTTTATATCCTGAACCTGACTACATGAACAACTTGTATCCATGGTCTCGGCAAGTCCGATAACTACAATCTATACAATATACATTACAGGGTTTAACGGGGTAGACTGGTACGGAATGTATTAGAAGTGAAACGAGATGGTCACTAAAAGACACCTACATGAACACCCGTGCCGTTGTCTCGTGGGTTTTGACGGGGCCTTGTACTACCTGTTACCATAGTCCACGGAGCAAGTTGGACTCCTCTCGTATACACTGGTACCTTCTGTACTAAGCTACAAACAACTACGTTAGAATAATAAACTGATACCTGTATAACATAAACGTTTCCTTCCACATTAAGTGTACTATTCATATCTCTCTTTTGGGAGTTACCGAGCGCTAATTCACTGACGACATTAATGTCTCTTCTTTTTTTGAAATGTTCGTCAGGAGGATCCGACCCTCAGGAGACCGAGCCCAGCCAAGAGTACTTGGAGCAGATCACCGAGTATCACGACTACTAGTTTACTTGTACTTATTTACTTTTCAGTTCATATGCCACTGTTTAGGCATTGCTTTTATCATTGTGCTTTTCTTTTCAAATCAATTGTAATGTAAAGAACGAATGTTAATAAAAGTTGCGGTTTATATTACATCTCTTGTCTTTCTTGTGCATTTATTTATATTGCTTATTTACACTTAACGTATTTATTTCTGAGTAAATACGTTGCGGCCTTCCACGTCACCGTCTCTATACATTGGGAAGCGGGACGTGACATGTTTTATTGGCGGCCCATGCAGATCGGTTCTGCATGGAATCCTAAGCAATATATCACAAGAGTTATAAGAATCAGCAACTATACATTCCTTACATTACCTTGAATCTATCATAATCTTACTTTTTCTGTCAAGGTCATGAATTCTCCGAATAACACGAGTACCAACGTCAATGACAACACCCCACCTCCTACCCTACCAACACCACCTACCGCTGCAGCTTCCATCAACGAGCAGACGGTACTACTTGAGGCAATTAATTGTCTCTCGGAGGGTTAGCAGCAGCAGACTGCTATCCTCCTGCACTGCCCAGAAGCTGAGAAACTGTAACGTCTTGAAAAGTCGTTTTGGTGTTTTCCTGAAAATCGGTGAAAATTAGGTATTTTTCCGAAAACCGTCTTTTTTGTTAATTTGCAGTTTAGGACTAATTATACCTAATTTGGATAGGTAATTGCTATTTTTTAGTAGCAAATGAGTTAATTATGAAATTCTGGTCGTTTAAAAATTTTCCCTAATTTTTCAATTTTTTTAATATTATTTTAAGCCGGTAAGAAAATACATTAAATTAGCGATAAATACAAATTTCTTTGGGCTAATTTTAATCTTTTAAAATCATGTTAATTAAAATCTAGTTGTAACATAAATTTTTAGTATTTTATTTCAAGTTTTAACTAATTTTTATTATGGAAAACGAAATTTATTGAATTTAAGCTTAAACTTGCAATTTTTGACTTGTAGGGGGTCTTTTTGCATAAAAAAATTTTTGTGCACTCTCTCTCACTTTTCCCTCACCCTAGGCCGGCCCATTTCCAGTAGCTCATGGAAAAAAATTCCATGCTCCATTGACTTTTTATATTGTATGGGAATGAGGTTATTTTTAAAGGATTTTGAATTGTTATTTGGGTATGGGTCTTTTGTGGGTTGGTAGGGGTTGACCATGACTTTTTCCCACACCCCACACCACCCCCCTTCCCTTGTTCTGGCCGAATTCCAGCAGCCCCCCCTTCATTTTTTTTTCTTTGCATCTTCTTGTTAAACTCTTCGAGTTTGCTCCAAATTCCAAGTTAAAACTCACAAATTAAACCACATTCTTCATCCCCTTTCTCCTTAGCCTCTCTTGCTTGGAATCATGGTGCTATGAGGCCAGCATTGAGGCAAATTCTTCTTGCTAGATATATAAAATTTGAGGTATAATTTCTACTCATTTAAGTTACTTATGGTTAATTCCTTTAATTTAGTTGTTTTAGTGTTAATTTTAGTGTTATTTGCATACTAGTTTTTTTAAAGTTTGTGGTTTGAAATTAATTTAGGGTTTAGAACACCATTAAGAGATTAATTAAGCTATTTTGTTATCTAGTTATTTTGTTAGCTTAATCTAAGTGGTTAACTTGCTAATTGGGCTAAAATCTAGTGTTAATTTAGTGTTAGTTTCTAATCTAGTTTTTAAAGGTTTATGGTTAGAGTTAAACTAGGGTTTTTAGAAACCATTATTTAGTTAATTAAAGCTAATTAGCTATCTAGTTGTTTACTAAACCAATCTTTAAGGTTACTTTGCTTAAGTGGCTTCATATTATGCTAATCTAAGTTAAACTTGTGTGAAATTTTCGTTAAGATTGCTAATTACCAAAATTCAAGAAATGGTTGTGTTTGGATATTGGGTTCTGTAACATGTTAAATGAGTTAAAATTGTGTTTTTGTGGCTAACTAGTTGTGTGGTTGGATGGTTGCGTTGGACTGTGATAACTTTGTCGCTAATTGTCGATGTTTGCACCAAATTGCAAATTCTAGCTTACTAGTTTTTATTAAAATATATTGTGATGAATTAATTGTGATGTCTTGATGACATTTTTAGCGTATCCTATGACTTTTAGGATGTGTGAGTGCGGATTTTTGAGTGTTCGGGTTTTAGTTTTTCCGAGCAACCAAATCGACGATTCTAGTTAGTTTTGCGATTTTCGCGTGCGTTCCGCGCACCTGTGCACGTTGTACCTAGCTTGTGAACGTTAGTATTTTCGTTTGGGTTTTGCGTCGTTCTTGATATGTAACCTTATGTTTGGTCTTGATCTAAATTCCAGGTTCGGTCGCGGAGACGTCAGACGCGGCACGAAAGGGGAAAGCGGTGATTGGACGTGACTAGCTAGGGATTCCTGTGAGTAGATGTAACATCTACGGGGGACTATCGTTGGATGGTGTAAGCCACCCGATAGTTTTAGTAGCTTAAAAGGATTCTTAGTAATGTTAGTAATTAGGGGTGTAATACTTGTATGATTAATTGCTACATCCATGCCTTATATTGACATACATATGCGAAACCATTCTATAGGACACATGCACCATTGCCAGGGTTTTTATATGCAGCACGAGCACCATTCATGCTTACACACACACCCTGTTAATTGCCATGCCACCACACTAGATAACCTATAATTTGAAACCTTTTACTAATTGATACTTAAACTTGTGCGATTGCCTTTAATTCCTTAAAATGAAATCGTAGGATTGCTATTCATGTGCATGTACCTCATCATATTAGTTGTTCATGCCTAGTCTATTAATCATACATCGCAACTTGATTATTGATACCATATGCATTCATTATCATTGACATATGCACTTATGAGGATTTCTTGAGATTTTATGATATTTCTGGATTTCGGGGGAAAGCCGCAAAATTTCTAAACTTATTATTTTTTTTAAATATGTAAATTGCGGTTTTCTAGTGATGTAAGTGTCGTCCACTATGAGTTTGCTGTGGTTTTCGAGATCCGTGTCGAGGAGTGGAGGAACCGTCACGGATACATGGTGGGCCCGGTAAGGTACCCCGGGGCAAGAGGAATGTGTTGTTGACGTTGAGTCTGGCAGGGGATGGATTATCTACCGGTGACTGTTTTGACACGGCGGATATCCAGAGGATACCGACCGTGGCCGCAAGATGATGAGATATTGATATTTGAGATGGGTCAGCCGGACGGCTGAGGCCAGAGATACTTTGATATGAGATTTGAGACAGTTTTGAGGTGTCGTTGCTGGACACGGATTATGTTTGGTTCTATTGGTATTGTGCTGATATTTCAAAGGAGATTCCTAAAGGAAAAAGATGATTTCTTATACTTACATATGCGGATCACGAGTATATTTATATTGCATACATACTTGCTAGTATAGTCATGTTGCATACATACCTGCTATTATATCCTGCCATACCTGTATTATAGATGCTAGGATGCTTGTGTGCATACTTGCGATAGCCTCTATAGATGTTATTTATTACTCACGAGTTAGAAACTCACCCCCGTTGTGCCACAGTCTTTTGCAGGTCCGCTCCGTCAGCATAGTAGCGGCGGGCGCACCGCTTCTTTTGCCTCTTTTGCCAGGACTCGAGGGTTTTGCTCGCAGGTGGGTTGTATTATTATTTTTGTACCATCTTGTATATTCTTTGTATCTAGAGTACTCCATCTACTGTATCTACCAGTATTGTTGTATATTGACCTAGAGATGAGACTGTGAGATTTGTGGACTTTTTATGCTGTATTTTGGGGTCGAGCTCACTTGAGTCGACATGCTGTTTTTTTATGCTTCTTTATGATTATTTCGCATGTTGTTGCTTTATATTGCGTGGGATTTGTTACCGCCTTGTGGCGAAGAGCTAGCTCCCGCTTGGGGATGCCTTATTTGTTGGATTCATATATATTCTTGTTGTACCCATTTTGGGGGCCAGTATTTACAAAGGAGACTCTGCCGAAATTTTCGGAAAAATTGATATTGTTTTTAAAAAGGCTTGGTGTGACTCATTTGATAAACTCGCTTTCAATTGATTGGTTTTCCTTCATTCTTTTGCTTATTTGGTTTTGGTTTCTGGGCTTTGGCTTACTTATTTTACGGACGTCTTGAGACGTTTCGTAAAGTTAAGTGCCAGTCACGTTCCGTACCCTGCGGATCGTGACAAAGTTGGTATCAGAGCGATAGGTTTTACCTTTTTAGTGTAGGATGACCCTTGGTAGATGGAGTAAGTGATTTAAGTAGGGTAACGTAGCGTATGTATGTCCGCGGCATACTTGCGATACGGTACTCCGCCTAAGTGACTTTAGGATATACTTGCTTGAAATTCCTTCTTCAATTCCGTGTATCCTATGATTCTATTGCACTGTTCTTATTATACTTTTTCCTGTACCAGCCACTATGTCGCCGAAGGCTACGAGGGCACAGAGGGCTTCCGCCCGAGATGAGATCCGAGCAGGCTCGTCCGAGACGAGGACTGAGCAGGGTAGCATGCCCATGCCGCAGGGACAGATTGATCCGCCTTCCCCAGGCCGTATGGATAGGCTTAAGTCCGGTATGGAAGAGCTGCGACAGATGATGGGAGGCATGCAGGAGCTACGACAGATGGTGGGATCCTTAGTAGAGGTCAATCGAGCGCAGAGATCGGATACTACTCCCCCTACGGTCGTTTCGAGACCGAGTTGGATTCGCACTGATATGTTAGCACCTAGGCGTGTTCGCAGAGGCCGTGGCGGATTCTTTAGGGGCCAGTTGTATCGCCTTCACCCATATTGTCAGCTGCCATGGTTAGGATGTTTTTGGTGTGGTAGCCTACATCATCGTATCAGAGACTGTCCGGTGAGACGACAGGGAGCGGCGATAGTGCCACATGTTACCTTACCACCATCACCACTCCCTCCTCAGAGAGCTCTACTTCCTACCACTGGCGATGCTCCACGTCAGATAGGTGCACCCAGAGGCCGTGGACGCGGCGGTCCTGTTCAGAGAGGACGAGGAGGCAGAGGCCGAGGTCGAGGTCAGCCCTCTATCGGTGGAGGACAGGCCCGTGTTTTTGCTTTGACACCGCAGGATGCGCAGGCATCCAACGCTGTTGCGACAGGTACCTTTCCAATTTGTTCTTTCGACGCACGGGTATTATTCGACCCAGGTTCCACACATTCGTAAGTATCTACACACTTTGCACCGTTGTTGGGCCGTGAGTCGTCGTCGTTAGATCAGCCACTTGTTGTTATTACCCCGGTAGGCGAGTCGTTTGTCGCTCGTTTTGTGTTCCGTTCGTATCGGGGAGAGGGATTCATCGGTTGATTTGATTCTCCTCGATATGTTGGATTTTGATGTGCTTCTGGGCATGGATTGGCTAGCCACTTGTTATGCTTCGGTGGACTGCCGTGAGAAGGCAGTCATATTTAGCTTTCCGGGAGAGCCAGTCCTTGTTATTCAGGGAGACCGCAGCGTCACCCTTCCCAGCTTAATTTCGTCTCTTCGCGCTGGTCAGCTCTTGCGGAAGGGATGTCAGGGATTCTTAGCGTATATTTGTGATACTCGAGCTGCAGAGGTTCCGTTGGACCGGGTCCCGGTTGTTTGTGAGTTCCCAGATGTTTTCCCTGATGAGCTACCTGGGCTACCGCCTGAGCGCGATGTTGAGTTCTGCATTGATTTGATTCCCGGCTCGGGGCCTATTTCTATATCTCCTTATCGGATGGCCCCGGCAGAGCTTCGAGAGCTGAAGGATCAGTTGCAGGATTTGTTAGAGAAGGGGCTTATTCGACCTAGTGTTTCTCCGTGGGGTGCTCCGGTCCTGTTTGTCAAGAAGAAGGATGGAAGTTTGCGCTTATGTATCGACTACTGCCAGCTGAACAAAGTTACCGTTCGGAACAGATATCCGTTGCCACGCATTGATGATTTGTTCGACCAGCTTCAGGGTGCGGGGTATTTTTCGAGGATCGACTTGCGATCAGGATACCATCAGCTGCGAGTTCGACAGGAGGATATACCGAGGACAGCTTTCCGCACGTGCTATGGCCACTACGAGTTTTTGGTGATGTCGTTCGGACTCACCAACGCCCCAGCAGCATTCATGGATTTGATGAACCGTACTTTCAGGCCGTATCTTGACTTGTTCATCATCGTGTTTATCGACGATATCTTGGTGTACTCCCGGAGCAGAGAGGAGCACGAGCAGCACTTGCAGATTACGTTACAGACTCTGAGGGAGCACCAGCTGTTCGCAAAGTTCTCCAAGTGTGCATTCTGGCTGGACATCGTCGGATTCTTGGGTCACGTGGTTACGAGAGATGGCATATGTGTAGACCCGAAGAAGATTGAGGCTGTTCAGCAGTGGCCCCGACCTACATTGGTTACTGAGATCCGTAGTTTTCTAGGCCTGGCGGGCTACTGCAGGCGTTTTGTTCAGGACTTCTCCCGTATAGCTACACCTTTGACCGGTTTGACCCGGAAGGGAGTTCCTTTCGTTTGGACAGAGGAGTGCGAGCGCAGTTTTCAGCAGCTACGGATTTGTTTGACTACGGCGCCGGTATTATCTTTGCCTTCGGGATCAGGTGGATTTGTGGTCTACTGTGATGCTTCGCGGGTGGGGTTAGGATGCGTATTGATGCAGCATGGCCGGGTGATCGCATATGCTTCTCGGCAGTTGAAGAAGCATGAACAGAACTACCCCACTCACGATTTGGAGATGGATGCAGTGGTCTTTGCACTGAAGATTTGGCGACATTACCTATATGGCGAGTCGTGCCAAATATTCACAGACCACAAGAGCTTAAAATACATATTTCAGCAGCGAGACTTGAACCTCAAACAGCGTCGTTGGATGGAGTTGGTGAAAGACTGCGACTGCGATATCTTATATCACCCGGGCAAGGCTAATGTAGTGTCGGATGCGTTGAATAGGAGGCCCGGGGGTAGTCTATCCTTTTTGCGCGTAGTGCAGAGGCAGTCGTCAGCAGATTGGCAGATTTTATGCGACAGCCAAGTTGAGTTTGAGTTCACTCAGACAGGGGGACAGCTCGCGCATGTTCGTGCACGCCCACAGTTGCTTGACCGTATATATGAGGCACAGCGCAGTAACGACCGTTGCTCAGAAATCATGGCACAGATGGGACAGAGCAGATTTTCCGAGTTCGTGATTGACGATCAGGGGATTTTACACTATGGATCTAGACTGTGCGTACCAGATGCTGATGGATTGCGGCGCGACATTCTTGAGGAGGCACACCGATCAGTGTATAGTGTCCACCCCGGTTCCACCAAGATGTACCGTAATATGAGAGAGACCTACTGGTGGGACGGGATGAAGAGGGACATTGCGGAGTTTGTATCGAGATGCCTGACTTGTCAGCAAGTCAAGGCCGAGCACCAGAGGCCTGCAGGAGAGCTACAGCCGTTACCCATTCCGGAGTGGAAATGGGAGCAGATTTCGATGGATTTTGTTGTAGGTCTACCCAGGACCAGTCGAGGGTATGACTCCATCTGGGTGATCGTAGATCGATTGACGAAAGCGGCTCACTTCCTGCCAGTGAAGACGATTTTCAGCTTCGCTCAGTATGCCCAGCTTTACATCGACGAGATCGTGCGGTTGCATGGCGTACCGACTTGTATCGTATCAGATCGAGGCACCCAGTTCACCAGCCGACTTTGGCAGAGACTTCAGGAGGCTTTGGACACTCGTTTGAGCTTCAGCACAGCGTTTCATCCGCAGACCGACGGACAGTCAGAGCGGACCATTCAGACTCTCGAGGACATGCTCAGAGCGTGCGTTTTAGACCTCGGCGGTAGCTGGGATCGTCATTTACCTCTAGTGGAGTTCTCCTACAACAACAGCTTCCAGGATACTATTTAGATGGCACCTTTCGAGGCATTGTATGGGAGGAGATGCAGATCGCCCGTCTGTTGGACAGAGCTCAGCGAGAGCAGTATTTTGGGGCCGCAGCTTGTTGAGGAGACGACAGTGAAGATACAGTTGATCCGAGATCGGATGAGAGCGGCTCAGAGCAGGCAGAAATCGTATGCAGACAGGCGCCGTCGCAGATTAGAGTTCGCAATTGACGACCATGTTTTTCTGAGAGTCTCTCCGATGAAGGGCGTGATGCGTTTTGGGCGAAAGGGGAAGCTTAGCCCTAGATTCGTAGGTCCCTTCGAGATCCTCGAGCGTGTCGGCGCTGTTGCATATCGTTTGGCCCTTCTACCCAGCTTTCCCGATGTTCACCCCGTCTTCCATGTTTCGATGCTCCGCAAGTACCTTCACGACCCTTCGCATGCGATTCAGCACCCGATAGTCCAGCTGGAGCGCGGCCTTTCTTTTGCAGAGCAGCCGGTGGCCATCCTGGATCGGCAGGTGAAGAAGTTGAGATCGAAAGTTATACCAACCGTCAAGGTCCTTTGGCGTAGCCCGAGCAGCGAGGAGGTTACCTGGGAGACCGAGGGAGAGATGAGGAAGAAATATCCCCATCTCTTTGAAGGTACGCGTAGTTATATTTTCAAATTCGGGGACCGAATTTCTTTAAGGGGGGAAGATTGTAACGCCTTGAAAAGTCATTTTGGTGTTTTCCTGAAAATCGGTGAAAATTCGGTATTTTTCCGAAAACCGTCTTTTTTGTTATTTTGCAGTTTAGGACTAATTATACCTATTTTGGATAGGTAATTGCTAGTTTTTAGTAGCAAATGAGTTAATTATGAAATTCTGGTCGTTTAAAAAATTTCCCTAATTTTTCAATTTTTTAAATATTATTTTAAGCCGGTAAGAAAATACATTAAATTAGCGATAAATACAAATTTCTTTGGGCTAATTTTAATCTTTTAAAATCATGTTAATTAAAATCTAGTTGTAACATAAATTTTTAGTATTTTATTTCAAGTTTTAACTAATTTTTATTATGGAAAACGAAATTTACTGAATTTAAGCTTAAACTTGCAATTTTTGACTTGTAGGGGGTCTTTTTGCATAAAAAAATTTTTGTGCACTCTCTCTCACTTTTCCCTCACCCTAGGCCAGCCCATTTCCAGCAGCTCATGGAAAAAAATTCCATGCTCCTTTGACTTTTTATATTGTATGGGAATGAGGTTTTTTGTAAAGGATTTTGAATTGTTATTTGGGTATGGGTCTTTTGTGGGTTGGTAGGGGTTGACCATGACTTTTTCCCACACCCTACACCATCCCCCTTCCCTTGTTCTGGCCGAATTCCAGCAGCCCCCCCCCCCCTTTTATTTTTTTTTCTTTGCATCTTCTTGTTAAACTCTTCAAGTTTGCTCCAAATTCCAAGTTAAAACTCACAAATTAAACCCCATTCTTCATCCCCTTTCTCCTTAGCCTCTCTTGCTTGGAATCATGGTGCTATGAGGCCATCATTGAGGCAAATTCTTCTTGCTAGATCTATAAAATTTGAGGTATAATTTCTACTCATTTAAGTTACATATGGTTAATTCCTTTAATTTTGTTGTTTTAGTGTTAATTTTAGTGCTATTTGCATACTAGTTTTTTTAAAGTTTGTGGCTTGAAATTAATTTAGGATTTAGAACACCATTAAGAGATTAATTAAGCTATTTTGTTATCTAGTTATTTTGTTAGCTTAATCTAAGTGGTTAACTTGCTAATTGGGCTAAAATCTAGTGTTAATTTAGTGTTAGTTTCTAATCTAGTTCTTAAAGGTTTATGGTTAGAGTTAAACTAGGGTTTTTAGAAACCAATATTTAGTTAATTAAAGCTAATTAGCTATCTAGTTGTTTACTAAACCAATCTTTAAGGTTACTTTGCTTAAGTGGCTTCATATTATGCTAATCTAAGTTAAACTTGTGTGAAATTTTCGTTAAGATTGCTAATTACCAAAATTCAAGAAAGGGTTGTGTTTGGATATTGGGTTTTGTAGCATGGTAAATGAATTAAAATTGTGTTTTTGTGGCTAACCAGTTATGTGGTTGGATGGTTGCGTTGGACTGTGATAACTTTGTCGCTAATTGTCGATGTTTGCACCAAATTGCAAATTCTAGCTTACTAGTTTTTATTAAAATATATTGTGATGAATTAATTGCGATGTCTTGATGACATTTTTAGCGTATCCTATGACTTTTAGGATGTGTGAGTGCGGATTTTTGAGTGTTCGGGTTTTTGTCTTTCCGGGCGACCAAATCGACGATTCTAGTTAGTTTTGCGATTTTCGCGTGCGTTCCGCGCACCTGTGCACGTTGTACCTAGCTTGTCAACGTTAGTATTTTCGTTTGGGTTTTGCGTCGTTCTTGATATGTAACCTTATGTTTGGTCTTGATGTAAATTCCAGGTTCGGTCGCGGAGACGTCAGACGCGGCATGAAAGGGGAAAGCGGTGATTGGACGTGACTAGCTAGGGATTCCTGTGAGTAGATGTAACATCTATGGGGGACTATCGTTGGATGGCGCAAGCCACCCGATAGTTTTAGTAGCTTAAAAGGATTCTTAGTAATGTTAGTAATTAGGGGTGTAATACTTGTATGATTAATTGCTACATCCATGCCTTATATTGACATACATATGCGAAACCATTCTATAGGATACCTGCACTATTGCCAGGGTTTTTATATGCGGCACGAGCACTATTCATGCTTACACACACACACCCTGGTAATTGCCATGCCACCACACTAGATAACCTATAATTTGAAACCTTTTACTAATTGATACTTAAACTTGTGCGATTGCCTTTAATTCCTTAAAATGAAATCGTAGGATTGCTATTCATGTGCATGTACCTCATCATATTATTTGTTCATGCCTAGTCTATTAATCATACATCGGAACTTGATTATTGATACCATATGCATTCATTATCATTGACATATGCACTTATGAGGATTTCTTGAGATTTTATGATATTTCTGGATTTCGGGGGAAAGCCGCAAAATTTCTAAACTTATTATTTTTTTAAATATGTAAATTGCGGTTTTCTAGTGATGTAAGTGTCGTCCGCCATGAGTTTGCTGTGGTTTTCGAGATCCGTGTCGAGGAGTGGAGGAACCGTCACGGGTACATGGTGGGCCCGGTAAGGTACCCCGGGACAAGAGGAATGTGTTGTTGATGTTGAGCCTGGCAGGGGATGGATTACCTACCGGTGACTGTTTTGGCACGGCGGATATCCAGAGGATACCGACCGTGGCCGCGAGATGATGAGATATTGATATTTGAGATGGGTCAGCCGGACGGCTGAGGCCAGAGATACTTTGATATGAGATTTGAGACAGTTTTGAGGTGTCGTTGCTGGACACAGATTCTGTTTGGTTCTATTGGTATTGTGCTGATATTTCAAAGGAGATTCCTAAAGGAAAAAGATGATTTCTTATACTTACATATGCGGATCACGAGTATATTTATATTGCATACATACTTGCTAGTATAGTCATGTTGCATACATACCTGCTATTATATCCTGCCATACCTGTATTATAGATGCTAGGATGTTTGTGTGCATACTTGCGATAGCCTTTATAGATGTTATTTATTACTCACGAGTTAGAAACTCACCCCCGTTGTGCCACAGTCTTTTGCAGGTCCGCTCCGTCAGCATAGTAGCGGCGGGCGCACCGCTTCTTTTGCCTCTTTTGCCAGGACTCGAGGGTTTTGCTCGCAGGTGGGTTGTATTATTATTTTTGTACCATCTTGTATATTCTTTGTATCTAGAGTACTCCATCTACTGTATCTACCAGTATTGTTGTCTATTGACCTAGAGATGAGACTGTGAGATTTGTGGACTTTTTATGCTGTATTTTGGGGTCGAGCTCACTTGAGTCGACATGCTGTTTTTTTTATGCTTCTTTATGATTATTTCGCATGTTGTTGCTTTATATTGCGTGGGATTTGTGACCGCCTTGTGGCGAAGAGCTAGCTCCTGCTTGGGGATGCCTTATTTGTTGGATTCATATATATTCTTGTTGTACCCATTTTGGGGGACCAGTATTTACAAAGGAGACTCTGCCGAAATTTTCGGAAAAATTGATATTGTTTTTAAAAAGGCTTGGTGTGACTCATTTGATAAACTCGCTTTCAATTGATTGGTTTTCCTTCATTCTTTTGCTTATTTGGTTTTGGTTTCTGGGCTTTGGCTTACTTATTTTACGGACGTCTTGAGACGTTTCGTAAACTTAAGTGCCAGTCACGTTCCGTACCCTGCGGGTCGTGACAGAAACCCGGAGTCAAACAATTCCGGGCACTGCATTCGAAGCATTTCTCTAGGAAAGAGAGACCACTAGAGGTGGAAAAATGGGCTCAGTCGATAGAAGATGATCTGGCAGCAGCTCAAGTGCCAGATATTGCTTGGGTGAGAGTTGCGAAGCTGCAACTAACTCATAACGCCAAAGTCTGGTGGAAGGCTGAAGAAAGCCGACACGCCTAACCTATTGAATGGAAGATATTTCGTGATATGTTCGGCATGAAATATTTCCCCGAGACTGCCCGTTTCGACATGGAACACTGGTTCATTCACTTACAACAAGGCTCGATGTGGAGCAAGTCCATGGATGAATACTGTTAAGGTCAAAAATTGCACCCCGGTTGACCAAGTCAAAGTCAAGGTCAACCCCAAGCCAAGTGGGCCCAAGCCCAGATCAAGTGGGCCCATGCCCAAGTCGAATCCGAACATGAAGCGGCCGGCCCTTCTCCATGCCAAAATAAAAAATCATGTAATAAATAATTTTGATGTAATTTTTTATGCATGAATGTAAGCAAAATGGGCATAAAGACAATTTTTTGTAAACCCATGGCTTATGTGCAAAAAGAAATAGCACATGAAGCATGGGATGGGAAAAATGTCATTTTGCAAAGCCCAAGAGGCTATATGTAAATGTGCAAGCCTATATAAGGCAACATGATGATGAATAAAGGGGATACTTTTCATTCTCTCAAAAACTAGGGTTTGTGCCTCCACTCTCTCTTTTTCAAGTTCTTCCTCTTCCCTTTCATTTTCCAATTAAATCAAGAGCTTGGCTCTTCTTTTTTTAAAACTAAATAAAGTTCTACCATAAACCTACCTTCCAAGACTCCATCAAGAGAAGAAAAAGAGTCTCTTTTTTTATCATCCAAGATCTAGATCTTGGAGTTTCAAAAGAATCCATTTTGGGTTTCTTCTCAAAAGAGAAAGAGGAAAATCTTTTGGAGTTTAACTCCATAAATAAAATTATTTTGGAGTTTAACTCCACTACAGAAATTCTTTTGGAGTTTAACTCCGCAGTAAAAATCTTTTTTTGGGGAGTTTAACTCCACACTAATTCTTTATAGGAGTTTAACTCCATATAAAATTCTTTCGGAGTTTAACTCCACATTTAAAATTCTTTCGGAGTTCAACTCCACAATAAAAATTCTTTCGGAGTCCAACTCCATTTAAATTTTTTTGGAGTTTAACTCCACAAACAAAAATTCCTTTGGAGTTTAACTCCATAATAAAAATCTTTTTTAGAGTTGAACTCCATTTAAAACTCTTTTTGGAGTTTAACTCCACAATAAAAATCTTTTTGGAGTTAACACTCCATTTAAAATCTTTTCGGAGTTGAACTCCATATTTAAAATTTTTTTTGGAGTTTAACTCGATAAAAAAAATTATTTTGGAGTTCAGCTCCATGTTAAAAAAAATCCCCTTTTTGCCCCCATCACATGCTAGCACGTGAGGGGGAGGGTTCCCATTTAATAAAAGCCCTTTTGGCCCCTCTCACATGCTAGCATGTAAGAGGTCACATGCTAGCATGTGATGCCCCCCCTCACATGAGGGGTCACATACTAAGCATGTGATGGCCCCCCTCACATACTATCATGTGAGGAGTCACATGCTAAGCATGTCATCCCCCCCACATGCTAGCATGTGACCCTTACATGCATGTGAAGGGGTCACATGCTAGCATGTAACCCTGACATGCTAGCATGTGACTCTAGCATGTGATAGGAGCCCAGGTTCTCCTCCCTTTTTTAAAATTCTTTTTTTCCTTCTTTCTTTTCTTCTTTCTTCCTTCTTTTCTTTATATAATCCTTCTTTTATTTAAAAAATTAAATAAATTAATTATAAATAATATTTTAAAATTAAAAAAATAGTAAATTAAAATATAAAAAACGTTTCTCTAAATATTTATTTACTTATTTATTTTTGTTTTATATATATATATATATATATATATATATATATATATATATATATATATATATATATATATATTCTTTAACAAATGAAACAAAACAAAAATATACACACACACCAACGCATCACATTGAGTTCGCATGTCCAGTTTGACCCGTCAATTAGAGTTCCCTCGCTTCCAAAGGAGAAGGGTAATTAACGGCAACTTAGCCCGCGGCTGCCGGAGATTCGGATCCCCACAATCAATAAACTGCAGCCTACCCTAGGCAGAGGGAATCTGTACTGCGCCTGACAAGCGCGCTCGTATTCTCATCTCAATAGGGTGACGAAAAACACCATACAAATACGAAGCTGAGTTTACCATGTTTAGCAGGTAAGATATGTCTCAATATTCAATTTACTGATATCATTTATTACACTTCTAACACAAGATCGTAACAGGTTCACGGCACACCTCATACCGACTGCTGAGATCCAGGCTCGATGATTTCAGCAAGGGTTGGACCCGAAAATCCAAGCTGCACTCGCTACAGGGGATTTCCCAACCCACGATCTTGCTCTGAAGGCTACCCGACGCTATGAGGCAGTGGTGAAGAAGAAGGGCAGACCTCAGACTACCGGTGTGAAATGCCCTGCCACTCAGATGGCAGGAGGAGCCTCTTCCAGGCCAACTTTTACACCAAGGAGACTGGGAGTAACATTTAACCGGCCCAGTCCAGACTTTTACTTCTATTGCAAGAGGAATGGACACCTAGCGAAGGACTGCAGGCGTACAAACGGCATGTGCTTAGTTAGTGGTGCATCCACTCACGCCATTGGAGCATGTCCTCATAGACTCAACCCAGCTCCAGCCCCCATACCAGCTATCACCTTTCGGCAGCGGCGAGCTATCCAGGCTCCTGCACCTCATCTTGGTTTACCTTCTCCACCTCCTTATGGACCTCCTGCACCTCTTTAATTCCATCAGGCACAGAGGAACATACTGTTGGGTTACGGCAACGCCCCGGCCGTCAATCCGAGGCCAAATGCGGAACAAAAACTTTTCAAAAACTTGGCGGTACCATAACCAAAAACCCAGATCATTCCATTAACCGTTAACTAGCAATCTACAAAGAACTTAGAATGGTTATACCGATCGATCTGTGTCCTTCGGTCTTTAGCCACCATCCTTAGCTCCACACGCCATCTCCGATCTCGCTCGATCTCCGGTCTCCTCATCGAAAGGGCACCATGTCAAGAAGTCTTTTTACAGGCTCCCGCTTTAAACCGAAGCAACTCGGACATGAAGTTTGTTAGCCGACATGTCCAAGGTGAAGTAGAGAATGTGTGTGATAACTTTGTCTTAAGCATCCATTGATTCAACTCATGAGATTGTATGGATGGAGGTTGAAGATGAAGCCATTGATGGGGAAATTGTGAGCTCAAGAAAAAGAAAGAAGAAGAAGAGCTTTATTTTGTTATTGTTTTGGAATGATAATGTGAGAGAGCTTTAGGATGAAATCTCAAGACCAACCCCTTAGCCTCATGGCTGCCCTCTCTCTCTCCTCATATCATTTCAACACCCTAATCAATCAAAAGGATGACATTTGCACAAATAAAAAGACCATGAGTCATCACCCATGCACATGCCACAATTAATGCTCCTCATGATGACTTGAGATCATAATTACCACTAATAAAGATTAATCCAAATGTTTAATCCAAAAAGAGAATGACAACATCTAAAGTAAACTCATGACGGATCATAAGGATACCCCTCACCTATATATACATCCGCATTCTGACTGAATGCGAATGCAATGAGACGAAAGTAATCCAACAAATCTAATACTAGGATCCGGCTTAAACTAAAGCCCACTAGTATGATCCGTCCGATCATGATCCATGCACAAGTGCACGTATATGATCGAACCCTGCCATGAAACCATATGGCCTCTACAACGTTTCGCCCGAACTTGAGAAACTTTCTGTGGGGGACTCTAATGACTCATCAATACGCTGGATGTGGATTTAACCACAAGCATGTCAGTGGTACTAGCTATGCGTAACGGCTGCCGAGGTATTGAGCGAAAGGGAAGCCGATGAGAGAACTCATCCTGAAACCCTACTGAGCCTAACAGTGACAATATCCGTACAGTCCGGTCTATTCGTCTAAGAGTATCGCATATCGGGTCTAGGGGGTGGATAAATTCATACCCCAACAATGCGATAATTCGTGTCGGTATGAAACCAATCACCACCAGAGAAACTACCGATCCTAGATCAGTAATTTTCAACTATCTTGGCCAAGAATTTCTGGTGATGGCCACCCGTGCACTGTGCGACATCAACCCCCAATACCGGGAGAGACGAATCCCTAACGATCCACTCACTGCCTCCATGTGGCTCGGGACTGTACCCAACTAAAATCTGTTTTCATGACTCCTTTGAGCCGTGGTAGGATAGTAATCAAAGCACAGTGGGAACTCATACGAGACAAATGACGATCTCAGGTCGACAGACTAATCTGTACACATGTCACCTGGGAACTGCTATCTGACAATATGTATAATATCAACTAGCAGGTTCCCGGCGAGTCCGTCCAGTGTACTTATAACCCAATGAGCACCTGTATACTATCTTAGGTGAACATACTAACACCAATGGCTTGTGAGACCTGTCCACCGCCCCTCGTCGGGGTCTCGATCAGTATACACTAGTCTATACTGGAGTATCGATTTCCAGTCTTGATACTCCCACAACTAGGGACATTTAAGGATGTGCTTATAGACCCTCAGCTCCCATGTATATGATCGCCATCATAATGCTGGTGGTCAAGCAAGAATCCTATGAGCTCTATCAACATATGCATGATGATAAAGACAAACCATATAGCATACTATCATCTCGAGTAAGACTGTCCTACCGGTATAGGTCCTCCCTCAATCATTGCAATCACGTGCCTGCGATCCAGTAATTGACTTGAGGGCACTATAGCCAACAATCTCCCACTTACACTTAAGGATAATTATTGCGATGTCGCATGCTCACAGCCGGTGTGATACCGAACACCCAACTCCTCTACTAATCAGTTTCACAAAGCTCGTTTGTAAAACTATTGCGTTCGAGGAATAGCCTCAGTGAGTGGATCCGTCCTGATGTTTCTTTCTATGTCTCTCTTAATCTCATGTTTGCGGAGAAAGCCATCTCACAAAAAGAGCAATACCTGTCTTAGAATATGTTTGGATATATGATGGGGACCCAGTTCATAAATGAACTCCAGATCCAGCAAAATTCTTAAACCGTATCGTCAACTGAATTTAATCGGTATCCTGCGCCACACTTCCCTTAGTATCCGCTTGGACCACCTGTCCAAAATACTGCCTCTCGTCAGAGGGAAAACTATATAACTCTGACAGTCACTCTGTCAGCCAAGTCACCTTGGAAGCCTGGAATGATAACCGTCTCCCGAAGGAGGCTGCCGTCACCAAGTCCCTAGAACATCCACTTATGTTCTAAAACTGCTTTCAAATATTTCTCCAGGATTGGATTAATATATCAACTTATTGCATCTAGTGCAAAAACAACATCTGGTGTGGTACTTGACATCTCATGATTGACTCAATTGCCTCAGCAAGTGATATGCCAATCATGCAAATTCCTCTCCCCTTTAGTCTGTAAGACACCTTTAGAGAGGGTGACTCTATCACCTGCAGGTACACCACCGTGCCAGGAGTCGTCCATTCTAAAACACCTTTAGAATACTGTCTAAGTACCCAGATTGGGACACTTCCCAAATCTAGATCTAAAACCATAGATCTAGTAACCAGAATGCCTGATATAATATCCATATTTTATATGGAGAAACCACTTTGTGACAACCACAGTATAACCGATCGTAGTATAGGAATTTCACTTCCTACTCTGTGTATGTCATCCAAATACCAGGACATCACACTCTACTACCTTCTTAATAGATCCATCCCCTATTCTGATGAAGTCAAAACCCATGACTGTCGCATTAGAAATTAGATGATCTATCTCCGCTGTATTTGCTTTAGTCTATAAATAGACATAAGCTACTTGTCCACTATGCTTCCACTGCTCCCACTGACTATGACAACTCTCTGGCAGAGTCATATAAACGTGCACTTCTAAAGCGAGTTTAGAACGATGCTATACTCATCCTCCTACCGGGTCTCACGGTCTAGAACAGCAGCAATGGCAGGTCTGGGTAAACAAGAACCTCCCCATCACCGTCCTTGAGGCTACCGGAGTGCCTCTCGGGTGCCTGAGGTTACCCACCATATCTGCGAAGTGGCTAATGGAATGTCAAATCCGATTGAATCTTTATGTCCTATTAAATTTTCAGTAATCGTTTGCGGTTCTGGAATCACTTCCAGTTCTACCATACTCCCACTATTATTTTCTGAAAAAATCTATTTTACTAAAACTGTGGCGAGTCAAGAACAATATCACTATTGATCTTTCAGATGGTAGAAAGTTAACCCTCGTCAAAGTCCGGGTTAACCCACAAACAGCCATTACAGAAACGTGCCTTTAGTTTATCCGGAATCTGGTTTTAAGCATCAGCCGGATAACTCCCTATACCTCAATATCGTTAAGATATAAATTGATTCTATATATATCTAATATAGAAAAAAAACACTAATTTAATTGGAACCAGATTCAAAATCATACAGCTGTCTCCAGTGCATATCAATTAAATGGAGAGAGGCTGATCGGCATTACTCACTGTAAGTCTACGATAGCGCCCCGGCCGTCATTCCGAGGCCAAAATACGGAAACGAAAACTTTTCTAAAACTAGAAACCGGCACTACCGCGGACTACAAACCCGGATCGTAACCATTAACCTACTACTAGCTATCTAGAGAAGGGATAGAATGCTATACCGATCGATCCGTGTCCTTCGGTCTTTGGCCACCATCCTAAGCTCGTCGCGACAACTCTGGTCTCGATCTCCTCGTAGGAAAGGGCACCACGTCATCGATTATTTTTACGGGCTCCCGCTTCATCCGAAGTAACTCGAGTGTCCAAGGTGAAGTAGAGAATGTTGTGATCACTTTATCTCTTGCATCCATGGATTTGGATGGAGGTTGAAGAGGAAGAAGAAGAAGAAGAGGTTTCTTTCTTTTCTTTTTCTATCATGTTGTTGTTTTTGATAAAATGAGAGAGAGAGTAGAATAATATGAGAGCCAACCACACCCTTGGCTGGCCCTCTCTCTCCTCTCATCAAATCATGACACAAAACAATTACTAATGTGACATATTTTCACAAAAAAGAAACCATGAGTCATATATAAGTCCATGTCACATTAATGCATGTCATGATGAAATTCTAGCTCATTATTTCCTCCATCCAAACATTAATCCAAATGTTTGGTCCAAAAAAAGATCCGACAACATCTAAAGTAAACTCGTGACAGATCACAAGGATACCCCTCACCGGTATATACATACCTGCATCTGCATTCCGACTGAATGCGAATGCGACGAGACTAAAGTAATCCAACAAATCTAATACTAGGATCTGGCTTAAACCAAAGCCCACTAGTATGATCCGTTCGATCATGATCCGTGCAATACCGCACGTATATGATCGAACCCTGCCATATATCATACGGCCTCTACAACGTTTCGCCCGAAACATGAGAAACAGTCTGTGGGGGGCTCTAAAGACTCGTCAATAATTTGGCTGTGGATTTAACCACTAGCTCGTCAGTAGTACTAGCTGTACATAACGGGCAACCAGGTATTGACCAAAAGGGAGGTCGATGAGCGAACTCATCCTGACACCCTACTGAGCCTGTCAGTGACAATATCCGTACAGTTCGGTCCGTTCGTCTATGAGCATCGCATGGTGGGCCTAGGGGATTGGTAAAAGTCAGACCCCCAAAAGCGGTACAAGTCGTGTCGGAGTGTAGCCCAGAACACCCTGAGATACTACTGGAATACCTACCAGTAAATCTCCTGCCTCGGCCGAGGGCTTTGTGTAATGGCTCTCCTAGACACAGCGCGGTCTCACCCCCAATACCGGGAGAGACGAAACCCCTGCAAATCCGCACACTGCCTCCATGTGGCTCGGGACTGTACCCAACTAAAACCTGTTTGCACGACTCCTTTGAGCCGTGGTAGGGTAGTAATCAAAGCACAGTGGGAACTCACACGAGACAAATGACGATCTCAGGTCGATAAACTTGTAAGTCCGCGGCGGCGTCCCGACCGTCGATCCGACGCCGGAAACGCGGAAACAAAAACTTTGCAAACTAGCAAACCGGCACCACCGCGCACTTTTCACCCGGATAGGGCCATTAACATAGCTACTAGCAAATTAAAATACGGATAGAGAAGTATACCAAGCGATCCGTGTCCTTCGGTCTTAGTCTCCACTCCGATCTCCCGCGGAAACTCCGTCCATCACCTCCTCGTCGGAAAGGGCACCACGTAGCCGGAATCTTTTACGGGCTCCCACCTCTTGACCGAGACAACTCGGGCGCGAAGTTGGCTAGCCGACGCGTCCAAGATTTGCTGTAGGCTAGTGTAGAGTCTTTGTCTCTTTGGGGTTTAGTTGCCATGGAGGATGGAGGAAGAGGTTAAGAAAATTGGTGCTTTCAATTTTCTAGCAAGAAAAATAAGATGAAGAATAATGCCACCACTCAAAAATGAAATTCTCTCATCTCCCTCTCAAGAAATGTGTGGCCGGCCCTCCTCTTGTGGGGTGGGAAAAAGATGATTGAATAATAAAAGGAGAAAAGAAAAGATCAACAAGAATAATGGTCACAACAATATCTCATCTCATCAAATCACACACAACCATCACATGAAAGCAAGTCAAGTGATGCTAAAAGCATCTAATGATGAAATAACCAACATGAAGCCCTCAATATGCAAAGAACCCCTTCCAAAAAAAGTTATTTGCACAATTGCAAATAACCCCTCCATCAGAAAAGTCCGGCCGTGAAGGAAAAAAGAAAAACCGGCCGGAACGGAATGCAAACTGGCAACTTCAGAAAACTGATCCCGTAATAAATTACAAAAAAAACCCGCTACTGCAAATACATACCCGCATTTGTATTCCCACTGAACACAAATGCAAAGAGACAAAACTACACTATCTAATACTAGAATCCGGCATAAGCCAAAGCCGGCTTGTAAAAACCGTCCGATCACGATCCGTGCAATACCGCACGTATCTGATCGAACCCTGCCATATCTCCATACGGCCTCTACAGCGTTTCGCCCAAAACCTGAGTAACTGTGTGTGATGGACTCTAAAGACTCGTCAATACTATGGCTGTGGATTTAACCACTAGCACGTCAGAGGTATTAGCCATACGTGACGGGCCACCAGCTATTGACCAAAAGGGACGTCGATGAGCGAACTTATCCTGACACCCTACTGAGCCTGTCAGTGACAATATCCGTACAGTTCGGTCCGTTCGTCTATGAGCATCGCATGGCGGGCCTAAGGGGTTGGTAAAAGTTAGACCCCCAAAAGCGGTACAAGTCGTGTCGAAGTGTAGCCCAGAACACCCTGAGATACTACTGGAATACCTACCAGCAAATATCCTGCCTTGGCCAAGGAATTTTCATGTTCTGGCTCTCCTAGACACAGCGCGACCTCACCTCACCCCCAATACCGGGAGAGACGAACCCCTGCAGATCCGCTCACTGCCTCCATGTGGCTCGGGACTGTACCCAACTAAAACCTGTTTGCATGACTCCTTTGAGCTGTGGTAGGGTAGTAATCAAAGCACGGTGGGAACTCACACGAGACAAATGACGATCTCAGGTCGAAGAACTAACCTGTACACATGTCACCAGGGAACTGCTATATGACGTCTGGTATAATCCCAACTAGAAGGTTCCCGGCGAGTCCTGTCCGGTGTACTCATAACCCAATGAGCACCTGTATACATCTTAGGTGAACCAACTGACACCAGTGGCTTGTGAGACCGGCCACCACCCCTCGTCGGGGTCTCGACTGTATACACTAATCTTCTCTGGAGAATCGGTGCCCTGTCTCGAAACTCCCACGACTAAGGACCTTTTAAGGATGTGCTTATAGACTCCAGCTCTCACGTATATGATCGCCCTCATACTGCTGGTAGTCAAGCAAGAATCCTAGGGGCTTTATCAACGTGTAATAGCGACTCATAAGGTCACCTAAAGCAGTACACGATGATAAAGATAAACCTGATAGCATACTATCATCTTGAGTAAGACTGTCCTACTGGGACAGGTCCTTCCCTCAATCATTGCAATCACGTGCCTGTGATCAAATAATTGACTCTGAGGGCACTATCTCCAACAATCTCCCACTTGCACTCAAGGCTAATTATTGCGATGTCGCATACTCACAGCCCCTGTGATACCGAACACCCAACTCCTCTACTAGTCAGTCTCACAAAACTCGTTTGCGAAACTATTGCGTTCGAGGAATAGCCTCAGTGAGTGGATCCGCTCTGGTGTTTCTTTCTATGTCTCTCTATATCTCAAGTTCGCGGAGAAAGCAATCTCCCGAAATGAGCAATACCTGTCTTAGAATGTGTCTGGATGTCTGATGGGACCTAACTCATAAATGAACTCCAAATCCAAACTTCTTAGACTGTATCGTCAACTGAACTTAATCAGCATCCTGCGCCATACATTCCCTCAGTATCCACCTGGACCATCTGTCCAAAATACTGCCCCTCGTCAGAGGGAAAACTATAACTCTGACAACCTCTCTGTCATCCAGGTCACCTTGGAAGCCTGGAATGATAACTGTCTCCCGAAGGAGAATATCGTTATCATATCCCTAGAACATCCACTTATGTTCTAAAACTGCTTCCGATTGTTCTCCAGGATTGGATGAATATCAACTTATTGCACCTACTGCAAGAACAACATCTGGTGTAGTACTTGACATCTCATGATCAACTCAATTGCCTAAGCAAGTGATCTGCCAATCATGCGTATCCCTCTCCCCTTTAGTCCGTAAGACACCTTTAGAGAGGGTGACTTGTTCATCACAGAATACTGCATTTTATACCGCCCATTCTTACGCTCGTGTGTTTATAGGTAGGTACTTTTAATCCGTGTTTGTTACATATTTACAGAGTACAGGTTTTTAGGCCAAATATTGCAAATCAAGACAAAATCTCCACAGTTACACCAAATACAGAACATCTGTCACAGCAGATAAAAGCCGGGTTCCGGTCATCCATATCCGTCCAGTGCCGAGTACCAGTTCCAGGGACAAGACATATGACAGCGGTCATTCGTGTCTCGGACAAGCACAGAGCACGAGGGGGGCAGCACAAGAATCAATGGGTGCGCGGAGCTCAAGAGAGATAAAGTCAAAAGTGAAGAATAGATGCAATCTTGGACTAAGAATCTGAAGATATTCTGGAAGAATTATCAGAAAATATGTGTACCAGACAACAGGGGACAGCAGATCAGGGCCGTACAAGAAACCCCACACCCTAACCCAACTGTAGGGGCACGGATCCGCGGCCAATAGGGGGTATTGGCGGCGGATCCGCGGCCGTACTGGCGCCGCAGGCATAGAACTTTGGGGGGTATTTTGGGGACTTCATATTGTGTCAGTTTGTTGCCCTAGATCTTCAACCCTCTGCCTATAAATACAGCAGTTTTGAGCTAAGCCAAGGGTCCAATTTTGTGTCCACTCTTTTGTAGTTTTTTGTATAGTTTTTCTTCTTCTTCTTCATTCTTTTTCCATGAAAATTGTAGTGAGAGCTTTTTGAGTGGAGATCAATGAAGATGAGGGTTTTGTGTCATTCTCTTGTGTTTCTTCTTCCCCTTGAGATTCTTGCTCTCTCTTGATCATTCAACCTCTTCATTGAACTTGAATGGTTAAGGGTTAGTTATTGATCTCAAGGGTCGTATTTTCTCACGGGACTAGCACTTCATTTCACATGCGTTCTCTACCCTTCCCTTGATCTTGCAACCTCTTGATTGAGCTTGCAAGTTTAAGGGTTGGTTATTGATCACATGCTTGTCTTGAGTCCTAGTTCCTTGTTCTTTTTACTCGCTTTTTATTACTCGCTTTTTATTACTTGCAATTTATTTCATGCACTTAAATATTCATGCACTTTCTTTCTTGTAATCTTTTCTTTTCTTTGTTCTTTTCTTTTTGTTCTCTTTTGTTCATTTTTGTGAATGATGTAATTATTATTGTTAAGAAGAAATACGGTATTATAAGTTAACATTTCTTTGCAAATTCCTTCTCCCGTTATTTTCCATTTGAACTTCGCCCAAACCATACGCAAGCGCTCCGTTAGGCACCCTATCCTGACAAGGTAACGGTGATTCCTAACCGCGACCGGTTGCGTTCGGTTTGGCCGGAGGCGAAAGCAAGAGACAAGAACGGAAGGACAAGGGTAAATAAGCCGGATTCCATGAATACCGCGCTTAAATCCCCTAATCCACGTTGTTGCCGATTGCTCTAGCTTCAATTGGTCAAGACTCGGCTCAAAGGTTTTGAGTACGGATTTCTTAGCTTACAATCTCGTATCTTTTTTTAACAACTTTATACTTGCAAATAAACACATAGGTTAGAATCAAACTCATACAAATTATTTAATTGACTCGTCTAAGACAAGAAGGTAAAATACCACCATCTCCCTGTGGACCGACCCGTGCTCAACCGGTTAGCTGCAAAGCGACACCGTCCTGATCGCGGTTATACTATAATTCTTTGAACATCCGACACGCCAAAAGCGTGCGATCAAATGGCGCCGTTGCCGGGGAGACGGTAGCATATTTTCTTTCTTGTTATTCGGGTTAATATTCTTTTTGTATATAAAAAAAAACTCTTTTTGTTTTTTTTTATCATTTTTGTGGGCAAGAGTGCAGATTTTTGCGTATTTGCAAACTGCGATTGTGGGGAGCGAAGTGTGCATTCAAAGTTAAGGTGATTACGGAGTACAGTGCCAAAGATCCGGGTAGTTTGACTCGCGCAAGCGAACCTTTCAAGCTTACCGGATTTGATTCAACGGGGGTTTCCTAACCCAAAAACTTAACGGTACGTACTTTACTAACACCTTCTTCTCAAATCCGACGCTTCCAATATACTATTCTTTTGCAGGATTCTTTGCAAGTTCGCTAGCAAACGCTAAAAATTGACTAACCCGTATTTGTTGCAGCGCCGCGCTTAAACTAAAAAACGATTGTTTGATTCTTTATAGAATTTTTTTTGAATTGCGCATTGCATACATTAATACGGACTTAAGGGCAAGCGAACCCCACAATATACGGTAAAGGATTTCATCACCTTTTCCGTGGCCCACAAATCACGAACTTGAGCATAACGTTTACCCACACAAAATTTAAAAGAAACTAGACTTTAAGCCTGAAGGACTTCGCGCTCACTAGGAGAAGTTAACTGTATTTAGAACCTTGCTTAACGGTATATTGTTTACGGGGTGTCTAGGAAAGTGTTAACGGCGAAACCGCCAAAAGAGAAAGGGTTATTTAATTAAGGAACTTCGCGAAAGCGTTGGAAAACCTCCCCTTATCTCTGCACTTACCTGGCCTCGTGATCAGTGTATCTTGAGCCTGTTTCTCGACACAGTTTTACTTCGACAATCAAGTTCTGGAGCAGGTCTAGTTGACATAGGTTAACCCTAGAACGATTAGGTGTGTGGTAATTTTTGTGTCGTGATTATTTTTTTCCATATTCTTTTTGTGTGTATACTTCATTCTTTTGTTAATATTTTTAAAAAAAAAATTAAAAAAATACATCACATTCTTTCTTCCCTCCTTTTCTCTGCCTTTCTTTCCTTCTCTCTTCATATCATGGGTACTCCACCTCGCAAAACTCTTGCCGAACTTTGGTACCCACAACCAGACATTACTTCCTACGGTTCTTGTTTTGGTCGAACTTCGAACGATCCATCCATGCCAAAATTTCTTTGAAAGATCGGATAGACGCGTCTAGGACGAACAACTGGACCCCGCAATCCACTTCGCATCAACCGTTTCAAACATTCACACCTTCTTGTGTTGATAACCCTTTTGAAAATCCAGTTGTAACCCCGAGACCTATGTCTATTGCTGAACGTATTGAACAATCTCGTAGCCGATCTTTCACTCCTTTCACCACTACAAATTCTTGGGATCAACAATTCCATTCACCTTCTTATCCAATTGTTGATCCTGCTCCTGTCCAGCCATTCAATTCCTACCAGTCCTACCCTACTCTTGCACCTTCCCTAGACATTGCTTCAGAACCGCCATTTGGGAGTTTTCAGTATCCAAACAACTTTGAATCCTTGACTGAAACCCCTTTTCAACCCATGTCTAGTCTAGAACAGTCGTTGGAAGACTTTAGGGTAGCGTCAAGCCAACAGATGATGGAATTGAATGCGTCCATGGCCTCTCTCATACAACCAACTGACCCGGTAGCTAGTTTTCAACTAGCTCCAACTTTTTCAATGTATGATGAGGCAGCAGGACAGGCTGTGAATTTGAGTGGAGAGAGTGAGATGTACCCCCTTCCAAATCAAACCTACCCATTCCAAATTGAATCCCACACCTCCTGTTTCGAAAGTCTATCGAGTATCCCACATGATTTATCAATAGAAGATAGAATGATGAATGAGTTGTGCGACTTCGTAGTGTTTGATTTGCCCGATTATGAAGGGTCCCTTCCAAGTGAAACCATACCTAATCCTTCTGACCTCTACACCTCCACTCTAGAACCTGAATTGATTGAAATCCATGCTTTTGATGAGGTGTCTGAGAATATTGATTTTCACTTGATCGAGAATATTGACGCTGGGAACATTTCGGATGATGAACCAGTAGATTTGGCTAAGGTTGTCTCTTCAAATCATCATCCCGAGTCTTTAACTGTTTTTCCCGAACTTCATATGCGTCTTGATATTAATGATAAAGGCATGGATGAGATAAATTTTGAGGAGAATATCGAGGATAGTTTTGAGGATGAAACAGTTTTAATTGATGAGTCGGATTTTCCAATTCATCCTGTTCCTTTCATTGACTGTGTGCACCCTCCCGAAACCCTAACCGATGCCCCTCCTCGATCACTTCCCTCCATCCTTTCCATCGTTCCGACCTTGCAAGAACCCGTCTCACTTACATTTCATATGTCTGGTTTACCAAGTTCGGCGTACCCATGGTTTCTTACGAATCTTGAGGGATTCGACCCAATTTCTCGACGAGTAAATATATTAGCACAATCACTTTTCACACATCGCTCATCACAAATTGTGCTAATCTATTTACTCCATTTGCACCCTCAAGTTCGTATTCCACTTCTTTTTCCCTTCCGCCATTCTTCTTCCTCTCATATACCGAGACCATATCCCGCTTCTCTCCGCATATGGTCTCGCGTATTCTCCATCTCTTTTCTCTACGCCTTCTTCCACCAACCGGTACATTATAGCGATAAAATCTTTGGATGGTTGGTGTTAACTTTTGGCCTGTGTAAGGCCTTGTATAGATGGATTCTGTTCTCTTTCCCCCCTAATCCTGAATTTCAACGCTTAACAGTGGAAACACTGTTTTACTTAAGTTTGGGGGGGACACCTTTTTTGTATATATTTTTTGTTTTCTTTTTTTTGTTTTGTATATAATTTGTTTTTAGGGGGAGCGCCGTCAATTTTGACCCTCTTGGTATAGCCTGACAGTGAGGGCACTGTCAAGTTTAAGTTTGGGGGTGTGCTCGGTAAGCTTTCTTCCTTCGCATTCATATGTATATTTTGCATCTGCATATTAAATCCATAAAATCCATAAAAATCTAAAAATTTTCTAAAAATATAAAAACTTTTTTTGTCAAGTTAGCTTATGGAAGAACTCTGATTCAACATTCGACGGTTTTTGTTTGAAAAGATAGGAATAACTAAATCCTATGTTTGGATTTTGAAAACCTGAAAGATAACTCTCCTTTGAAGTTAACTATAGCTGATATACGTCTTTACATCACACTACACGTGTTGTGAGTCTTAGAAATTAGATGACAAGTCTTTTATGTTTAAAAACTTTTAAATAAGATAAATGATTTTCTGAGGATCAAATAGGTTTGTTCTGAAATAAGTAATATATCAAGAATAGTTTATGAAGTGAGTGAATATGAAGGAATGTTATTGATGCCGTAATTGGAGCTAAGTCTGAAAAATAACCCATCTAAAACTTGATTGGAATGATTACACACCAAACCCACTAAACACGTCTTTTATCCAAAAAAATAATGGAACTGCCGGTTATATCTCCGTTCGTATTAAATCATCTGATTTTCACGCAAAACTGTCTTTTGTTTTTGGACCTGGGTAACTTGAGTAATTAAGTCCGCCGGGGTGTTTCTACACCTAATGCCCTAAAACCAACTGGTTTGGGTGCATTGGCCCAAAGCTCGCTAAGAAGCCTAGAAAGTCCAGATAAAAACAAAGTCAAGCAAGTGTTCTCTCCGAGTTAAAATTCCTAACGGTTCTTTGTGTGAGAATAATCTTGATAAAAGACAGGCTTTTATAAAAAAATTTAACGGAGATATGAAGGTTTTATTCTATGATAAAGACTATTGCACGTTCACAGAGGTGTGTATGAAATGAAAACAAGAAAAAGGTGGAGTGAAAAATACGACTTAGTTTCCTGTTAAGGAAGATAGAAATTCTGAAGTTGAAACCTTACTGGAAAACGAAACTTGAAAAATACTTAACTCTTTAGAAAAATTATGTGATCCTTTTAAAATTGTTATCTGGGCTTTATTATGCGACATGATGACTTTAATCGATCCTTCTGGAACTTAACGACACTAATTGCACTGCACGTAAAGACATATAAAATCTGTGGTTAAATAAGAAGCGAGGTGTGAAAAATAAAGGTTCGATGGTCTAGACTTAGGATTATAGAATTGTTATTTTCTGAAACAAAAACTTTAGGGTTTGAATCTTAGTTATTGTACAAAACCAACTTGACCGGATTTTGTGGGTAGTATCCGCTGAAAACCCTCAGGAGACAACACTCCTCCTACTAGGGACACCTAGAGGTTTAACGGCTTGTTGCACATGCTCAGTGCAATCGCGTTCCCTGCGAAAGTGCGGTTAGGATTTTCTTTTTTTGTGAATAATTGGTTTTGCTCGGGACGAGCAAAAGTTAAGTTTGGGGGTATTTGTTCATCACAGAATACTGCATTTTATACCGCCCATTCTTACGCTCGTGTGTTTATAGGTAGGTACTTTTAATCCGTGTTTGTTACATATTTACAGAGTACAGGTTTTTAGGCCAAATATTGCAAATCAAGACAAAATCTCCACAGTTACACCAAATACAGAACATCTGTCACAGCAGATAAAAGCCGGGTTCCGGTCATCCATATCCGTCCAGTGCCGAGTACCAGTTCCAGGGACAAGACATATGACAGCGGTCATTCGTGTCTCGGACAAGCACAGAGCACGAGGGGGGCAGCACAAGAATCAATGGGTGCGCGGAGCTCAAGAGAGATAAAGTCAAAAGTGAAGAATAGATGCAATCTTGGACTAAGAATCTGAAGATATTCTGGAAAAATTATCAGAAAATATGTATACCAGACAACAGGGGACAGCAGATCAGGGCCGTACAAGAAACCCCACACCCTAACCCTACTGTAGGGGCACGGATCCGCGGCCAATAGGGGGTATTGGCGGCGGATCCGCGGCCGTAATGGCGCCGCAGGCATAGAACTTTGGGGGGTATTTTGGGGACTTCATATTGTGTCAGTTTGTTGCCCTAGATCTTCAACCCTCTGCCTATAAATACAGCAGTTTTGAGCTAAGCCAAGGGTCCAATTTTGTGTCCACTCTTTTGTAGTTTTTTGTATAGTTTTTCTTCTTCTTCTTCATTCTTTTTCCATGAAAATTGTAGTGAGAGCTTTTTGAGCGGAGATCAATGAAGATGAGGGTTTTGTATCATTCTCTTGTGTTTCTTCTTCCCCTTGAGATTCTTGCTTTCTCTTGATCATTCAACCTCTTCATTGAACTTGAATGGTTAAGGGTTAGTTATTGATCTCAAGGGTCGTATTTTCTCACGGGACTAGCACTTCATTTCACATGCGTTCTCTACCCTTCCCTTGATCTTGCAACCTCTTGATTGAGCTTGCTAGTTTAAGGGTTGGCTATTGATCACATGCTTGTCTTGAGTCCTAGTTTCTTGTTCTTTTTACTCGCTTTTTATTACTCGCTTTTTATTACTTGCAATTTATTTCATGCACTTAAATATTCATGCACTTTCTTTCTTGTAATCTTTTCTTTTCTTTGTTCTTTTCTTTTTGTTCTCTTTTGTTCATTTTTGTGAATGATGTAATTATTATTGTTAAGAAGAAATACGGTATTATAAGTTAACATTTCTTTGCCAATTCCTTTTCCCGTTATTTTCCATTTGAACTTCGCCCAAACCATACGCAAGCGCTCCGTTAGGCACCCTACCCTGACAAGGTAACGGTGATTCCTAACCGCGACCGGTTGCGTTCGGTTTGGCCGGAGGCGAAAGCAAGAGACAAGAACGGAAGGACAAGGGTAAATAAGCCGGATTCCACGAATACCGTGCTTAAATCCCCTAATCCACGTTGTTGCCGATTGCTCTAGCTTCAATTGGTCAAGACTCGGCTCAAAGGTTTTGAGTACGGATTTCTTAGCTTACAATCTCGTATCTTTTTTTAACAACTTTATACTTGCAAATAAACACATAGGTTAGAATCAAACTCATACAAATTCTTTAATTGACTCGTCTAAGACAAGAAGGTAAAGTACCACCATCTCCCTGTGGACCGACCCGTGCTCAACCGGTTAGCTGCAAAGCGGCACCGTCCTGATCGCGGTTATACTTTAATTCTTTGAACATCCGACACGCCAAAAGCGTGTGATCATGACTCCATCACCTGCAGGTACACCACCATGCCAGGAGTCGACCATTCTAAATACTCTTAGAATGCTGTCTAAGTACCCTGATTGGGAAACAACCCAAATCTAGATCTAAAACCATAGATCTAGTAATCAGAATGTCTGATATAATATCCAATTCCTATGTGGAGAAACTACTGTGTGACGACCAAAGTATAACCGATCGTAGTATAGGAATATCACTTCCTACTCTGTGTATGTCATCAAATACCAGGACATCACACCCTACTACCTTCTCAACAGATCCATCCCCTATTCTCATGAAGTCAAACCTATGACTGTCATATCAGAAATAGATGATCTATCTCCGTTGTATCTGCTTTAGTCTATAAATAGACATAAGTCTGATGTCTACCAATGCTTCTGCTGCTCCCACTGACTACGACAACCCTCTGGCAGAGTCATATAGACAAACACTTCTAAAGCTAGTTCAGAACGACGCTATACTCATCCTCCTGCCAGGTCTCATAGTCTGGAACAACAGTAATGGCAAGTCTGGGTAAACAAGAACCTCCCTGCCACCGTCCTTGAGCATACCGAAGTACCTCTCGAGCGCCTGAGGTTACCCACTAAATCTGCGGAGTGGCCAATGGAATGTCAAACCAGATTGAATCTTTAGGTTCTTATCAAATCTTGAGTAATCGTTTGCGGTTCTGGAATCACTTCCAGTTCTACCATACTCCCACTACTGTTTTCTGAAAAAATCCATTTTTAATTAAAACTGTGGCGAGTCATAAACAATATCACTATTGATCTTCCAGATGGTAGAATATCAACCCTCGTCATAGCCTGGGTCAACCCACAAACAGCCATTACAGAAACGTCCCTTGAGTTATCCGGAGTCTGGTTTTAAGCATAAGCCAGACAACTCCCCGTATCTTAACAATATCAAGATATGAACTGTTCTATATCCAATACAGAATCAGAGGCACTGATTTAATTGAACCAGATTCAAATCATGCAGCTGTCTCCAGTGCATGTCAAGTAAATGGAGAGAGGCCGATCAGCGTTACTCAACTTAGGAATACTTCCAATTATGAGTAACCTGAAAGAGAAGCAAGTTCTCTTAAATATTACCATCAACTGAATATCATTCACAAGTATCTACATCTTCGATCACCTTGAAGAATCCCGATACTTGCAATACCTGGTTCTCTACTTTATTCTTATACCTATAACTTCTCAAAACTTAGACCATGTGTTTCTACGAAACACCTGTCAAAGAACCAGAGAAGTCATAAGTAAACAGAATATAGTACGAGGACCGACCCCCCTGTCCTAATGGACACTGGACAATATACAATACTCTGTATAAGTCCCCTGAGTCTAGTGACTCATTCACTGTGTGTCGTAGGTTGAAAACTGTATTTATGGTTAAGAAGAATTACACCGATGTTCAATGCTCCTTACCTAACCATCCACTGATATAGGTAAATGTCATAGACATAATTTCAAAAAGGTATATCTCACTCTATGAAAATAGACGTACAGATATATCAATTTGAAATTGGTGCATAACAACGAATATTCAAAACCAAATATTCGCCGACCGGCAAACAACCCAGGTGACTTCCTCAAATATCACCAATTATAACGAATCCCGATATAATGAAGATGATCACCAGATTTCCAATAACTTACTCCCACTCATCATCTATAAAACCATACAGATGTGAGGATCATACCTGGTAAATACATACCCTGGAGCAAGTGTTAAATCGGGAAATCAGTTTTCTTTTAACAGTACACAGTGAACCTGAAACATTGAGATGTTTCGATGGGGTATCCTGGTATTCCTAGTAATACCACTTCCATTATCCATATTCACAACTGTAACCGTATAATCCTTTGCCATCTCTTCAAATCCCTTTATATGTCTTTAGTCATTACCTTCTGTACACCCCTTTAGGCCAAATGGTTTTCTTCCTTCCCTACCGTTCGGCACCAGCATATGGTTTGGAAGAAGACTATCCAATAAGCATAATGGGTGTACTGTCCTAATCCTAGGAACACTCGCAATGCGAGAGAAGGTGAAGATAAAAGACAACCGAATGAACCTTATTCCTATTTCTCCTGAACCAGGATCCATCCTCGAACTGGAACAAGTTCCTTTCGAGTTCGTATATAACCATACGATAGATTATCCAATAAACTGGGATCTTCGTAGTGATACGGAGTGTCCTGGAGAAATACAAAGGTGATTTAGGATTGGCGAAGAAATACTTGGTTTGGTCGTGAATAGCGGTCGCAATTTACTTTGCCCTCTTACTAATCCCTTTCTTTGTCTGAACTTAATACCTCCTGTACACCGTTTAGGCTAATTGGCTTTCTTCATTCCCTACCGGTCGGCACCTGCCTATGGTTTGGAACAAGACTATCCAATTTGCGTAATAGGTGTACTATCTCCTAAACCAAGGAGTACTCGCAACCTGAGAGAAGGTAAAAGGAAAAAAGACAACTGAATAGTCCTATTCGTTTTCTCCAGAACCGGAAACCATCCTCGAATTCCTTCGAGTTCGTATATAACCATACGATGGTTTTGTCCAATGGAAGTGGACGTTCGAAGTAATACGGGGTGTCCCGGAGAAAAGGGTAAAAATAGGAGTGGCAATGAGGTTTGCAACTCTGACAATCCCAAAAGCCAGTGTTAAGAAGGTTTGGTCAACTTGGTCACTGAGTCATAGTCTAGGGTCGGGTCAATGGTCGCTGCCAAAAAGAGAGAGAAACACTCAGCGTGCACTCTAACCTAGATCAGAATGGTTATCACTTTATCTAATCTGGAAACCTCCCACTGTAACGTCAAATTCTTCCCCAAACCTGAAAGAAGAATTAGCCGGGATCACCCGAGGAGTAAACCAACTCATCAGTGGGAATCGGGATCCAACTATCATCGCATGATAACGTGACGGAATCCGCTTACGTTATCACACTCCAGAAGGTATGCGCATATCTGGCAAGTTTTAGTTCTTTTGAAACTCCCGATGTGGATTTTTGCCCCATGCTCTTATGACCTTGACGAAGGCCAACAAATCATAAGTCACATGTCAAGTTCTACCCGTCATTGTCCAGGTTAATTTGAACCCACCCGTACAAACCCTTGACGAAGGCCAACAAGGCTATACGACTGTCCCAAACCAACGCATCTATCTATGCAGCATAAAAGTAACAAGCAGCTACCATACACTATGCCTTGACGAAGGCCAACAAACATAGCATGAATACTATGTGCTACCCGTCTGAAACGACGGAGGGCTACGAATGGTTTCTGGCGAAAACCTTTAACGTAATGAACTTGATATCGTTGAAGGAACTGATAGCATTATAAAAAAATATAGTGACGAAAACCTTTGCTAAAGAAGTCACTCCCGGTGAAGGGATCTCGGCTCTTTCCCCGTAGAATGAGGTGCAGGATATTCCAACTGAATACCATGATGCAAAGCAAAAGTAATCGGCTATAGTGAAGTTATTTCCCTGACGCAAACTTTTGTCCAAGGGGTCACTCCAGGTGAAGGGATCTCGGCCCTTGCCTCGTCGACTGAGGAGTAGGATATTCCAACTTAATACCAATGTGCAAAACAAAAGTGAACGTCCTTGCAATAACAGCTTTTTGAAAATTGTTCCAACAACATCAGAATAGGTTTGTTTATCTTGCATTGATCCGAATCAACGCAGTCCCATCAATTGATCACACCACAAAAGAACGAAAATAATGATGTACGTATATGCCATTCGCATTCGCCACTGGGTCCCATCATCACCCGTTAGGTTACTTCACTAACGACAGAGCGGGGACTGGACTAGCGCGGATGCAAAACATATACAACATCTACTAGTATATATATAATATATAATTTTCGCTCAAGGCGTGATAAAAAGAAACAGCACAAAAATGTACAGCATCACAGAACAATACAGATATCTGGGATCCCCGGGTTTCATAGATCCGCTACTGAAACCCGACGTTCCCCTAGTCGTGTGGATAGCCTGTGCAATGAAAATCCTAGACCCCTACGGGCGCGGCAAGTTACCCGCCAAAACCTGAAGCGAGATAGCCCCCTTCAGTAATGTGAATGGACCACCCAGCACTTCACGGAATCCGGTAACTTGGGCACCCCTCCTGGGTCAACCTGTACCCCCTACGAGTGCAGCGAATAGCCCGCCAATTCTAGAGTAAAGCCCCCTCCGTCTCAATGCCATGAGATGCGGGCTCGTTGCCCTCTAGAACCTGGCTATCCGTGTTAGTTATATGTATGCCCTAGAGGCCATTACTGTACATTGGATGTATATTGTAGTGGATGCTGGGACGTATATAGGGAGGACTTTCTTGCTCGACATGATAGTATGCTATCTGGTTGAACTTTACCTTAACGTGTACACAGATTGTCTCTCTATTACATGTTGGTAAAGCCCTTAGGATGTGTACTTGACTACCTGGACTATGATGCGGATCATACTAGTGGGGACATGGTAGTCCATAAGTACATCCTTCAAAGTTCCTAGTCGAGGGAATATCGAGACGGGGCATCGATATTCCAGAGTAGACTAGCGTATATCTTCTCGACCCATGCGATGGGCGATGGATGATCCCATATCCATTGGTGTTTGACATCGAAGATGGTATGCGGGTGCTCAGTGGAGACTGGGTACACTGAACGGACTCGCCGAGAACTCCCAGATGGTATTATACCTCACGTCAGATGGCAGTTCTCTGGTGACACTGGTGCAGCTTAGTCTGTAGACCCGAGATCGTCATAGAGTCTTGTGTGTCTCCCACTGTGCTTTGATTTCCACCCTACCACGGCTCTACTGAGTTGTGCAAACAGGTGGTTTTTGGGTACAGTCCCGATTCACATGGAGGCAATGAGCGATAGGAGGGGATTCGTCTCTCCCGGTATTGGGGGTTGATGTTGTGCTATGCTCGACTGGCCATAACAGGAAATCCCTGGCCAGGGTTGCAGTGATATACTGGTAAGAGTTATCAGTAGTTTCACGAATGTTATGGACCCTAAGTCGGCATGACTTATCGAGCTATTGGGGTCTGACGTTTACCACCCCTAGGCGAGATATGCGACATATCAGACGAACAGACCGGACTATACGGTAGTGTTACTGGTCGGATTCACTGGAGTGTGAGCGGGCTTGCTCGTCGATCTTCAGATCGCTCAATACCCGGGTGGCCGTTACGTTTAGCAGACCGCTTGCGGCTTGTGGGTGTTTGATATGATCATCATCTGCTGCCGGCGTATTGACGAGTCTGTAGAGTCCTACACAGAGGTTTCCTGGCTCAAGCGAAACGAAATAGGAGCGCATATGAGATATGTGCGGGACCGAGAAGAATACCAGTATGTGATACTGTATTTGATTCTCGCGATGTGACATTGATCGGTTATATCCGATATAGCCGAGTTATCGGATCAAGTGTTGATTCGATAAGTTGTTACTGAAGATACTAGTCGGTTGTGTGCGACATGACCGGATCATTGAATCAAGTGTTGATTTAATGATTTAATGCATAATTATATATTTGATATATTACTTTGCATTAACTAGTATTGGTTTACTTTAAAATGGATTTTCTCACTCGGGTTGTGCGCATTATATATGTGATATGATTTTGTGCACTAGCTTGTATCATGTTTGATGATGCATGCTTTTTGGTTAAGTGTAAAGTATTAAACCTTGGTTAATGATATGGTTAGGGTTTATTATTTGTTATTCATTTATCTTATTTAGTTATCCATTTATTTTTGATAAATGAATAAAAGAAAGAGATTAGAATGGTGGCTTCATTTGTTGTTTAGCTAAAGCTTCATGAAGTTTTGACTTGGTCCACAATTCTTATCTCATCCTTAACCCTAACCATACCACTCAACCATGATTAATTCTCTACACTAAACCATGGTTCTAAGATGATAAGAATGTATTATTCTTTTCATTTTAGAATTATTCTTATGATAATTTTCTTCTTCTTCTTCCTTTCTCCAAGTGAAGAAAACAAAACCTCATCAATGGTGATTGATGATTAAGAGTGAGAAATCCATTTCCAAAGTTTACCCACATCCTATTTCTTCATCCTCTACCTCTTGCCAAGAAGTAGAGTGTGTTTCCTTCACAAGATTTTAGGGTTTGGTGAAGGTCGAGCTTGATTTAGCGATGCCTCGACGTAGATCATCTTCGGCATGGACATCGACGACCTAGCTCGCTTTCTCTCCGACGAAGTCGACTTTAGAGCCCGGATTTCTTATGGACAGCGAGAGGACGTCGTTGCGGAGCTATGGAGGTGGAGCAAACGGATCTACAAAGGTTGTATTTCCGTATTCTCATTTGCTAAGTTGTTAGCTTGTTTTTGTTTCGCCTAGACATCTAGTTATAGATCCGTACACTAGGGTTTGTAGGCACCATAATTTTTGAAATTGCCATGATTGACGGCTTGGGAGACCTCACTAGGGTGCCTAGGAACCCTACAATCCGTGCACCCCTCCGCGGGGTAATCCTAGTACAGAAAGTAAAATATACATACAACGGGTACATCGACCGCAACCTGGTCGTGCCCCAAAAGAATAATACAAACAGGCAGTGATGGCAGTCCACATGTCGGACGCTCGTCCCGCAATATGAAATGTACATATAAAACGAAACTGTACTAATATTGCATCCAGGCTATCCCCCACGACCGATCCGCAACAACACAGCACAATCACAGAACATCAACGTGAATGTCACGTTCGTAAATCCGTCTAACCGGCTATAGCAGTCAGACAGGATTTACCGATCGAGTGACATTCACGGTCGCAGATATAATGTAAATACTGTGAACTAGCATGTTTAAAATATCCGATCGAACAAATTCACCGAAGTGGGCCCCAAGCAGTACTGTAGCACTTACAGAAAATCTGGGCCCAAAAAGAATGTCCCAAAACCCCCATTTTCAACCCAAAAGCCTACTGTTAAAATTTGGTGCGATGAATAGTAAAAAGCGCGGCGGAACCACGGCCCAAGCATGGGTTTGGCCGCGGTTCCGCGGCGGTATGGAGGGATCTCACGACCAAATTTTCACAGATTTCTTAGATTTTCATGCACAGTATTCTGAAAGAACCTGAAAAATTTTTGGAGAAGCAAAAATTTCGACAGAGAACACATGTGCATACAAAATACGGTTTTTAGGGAATTTTGTTCGATCGAGTACTAAACATACTATAGCAAGCTAGGCATGGTTAATGGCGTGGCTCTGATAACAATGTAAGTCCGCGGCGGCGCCCCGGCCGTCGATCCTACGCCGGAAACGCGGAAACAAAAACTTTGCAAACTAGCAAACTGGCACCAACGCGCACTTTTCACCCGGATCGGGCCATTAACCTAGCTACTAGCAAACTAAAATACGGGTAGAGAAGTATACCAAGCGATCCGTGTCCTTCGGTCTTCGTCTCCACTCCGATCTCCCGCGGAAACTCTGTCCATCACCTCCTCGTCGGAAAGGGAACCACGTAGCCGGAATCTTTTACGGGCTCCCACCTCTTGACCGAGGCAACTCGGGCGCGAAGTTGGCTAGCCGACGCGTCCAAGATTTGTTGTAGGCTAGTGTAGAGTCTTTGTCTCTTTGGGGTTTAGTTGCCATGGAGGATGGAGGAAGAGGTTAAGAAAATTGGTGCTTTCAATTTTCTAGCAAGAAAAATGATATGAAGAATAATGCCACCACTCAAAAATGAAATTCTCTCATCTCCCTCTCAAGAAATGTGTGGCCGGTCCTCCTCTTGTGGGGTGGGAAAAAGATGATTGAATAATAAAAGGAGAAAAGAAAAGATCAACAAGAATAATGGTCACAACAATATCTCATCTCATCAAATCACACACAACCATCACATGAAAGCAAGTCAAGTGATGCTAAACGCATCTAATGATGAAAGAACCAACATGAAGCCCTCAATATGCAAAGAACCCCTTCCATAAAAAGTTATTTGCACAATTGCAAATAACCCCTCCATCAGAAAAGTCCGGCCGTGAAGGAATAAAGAAAAACCGGCCGGAACGGAATGCAAACTGGAAACTTCAGAAAACTGATCCCGTAATAAATTACAGGAAAACCCCGCTACTGCAAATACATGCCCGCATTTGTATTCCCACTGAACACAAATGCAAAGAGACAAAACTACACCATCTAATACTAGAATCCGGCTTAAGCTAAAGCCGGCTAGTAAAAACCGTCCGATCACGATCCGTGCAATACCGCACGTATCTGATCGAACCCTGCCATATCTCCATACGGCCTCTACAGCATTTCGCCCGAAACCTGAGTAACTGTGTGTAGTGGACTCTAAAGACTCGTCAATACTATGGCTGTGGATTTAACCACTAGCACGTCCGAGGTATTAGCCATACGTGACGGGCCACCAGCTATTGACCAAAAAGGACGTCGATGAGCGAACTCATCCTGACACCCTACTGAGCCTGTCAGTGACAATATCTGTACAGTCCGGTCCGTTCATTTATGAGCATCGCATGGCGGCCCTAGGGGGTTGGTAAAAGTCAGACCCCCAAAAGCGGTACAAGTCGTGTCGGAGTGTAGCCCAGAACAACCTGAGATACTTCTGGAATACCTACCAGCAAATCTCCTGCCTTGGCCAAAGACTTTTCATGTTCTGGCTCTCCTAGACACAGCACAACCTCACCCCCAATACCGGGAGAGACGAACCCCTGCAGATCCGCTCACTGCCTCCATGTGGCTCGGGACTGTACCCAACTAAAACCTGTTTGTACGACTCCTTTGAGCCGTGGTAGGGTAGTAATCAAAGCACAGTGGGAACTCACAGGAGACAAATGACGATCTCAGGTCGATGAACTAACCTGTACACATGTCACTAGGGAACTGCTATCTGACGTCTGGTATAATCCCAACTAGCAGGTTCGCGGCGAGTCCTGTCCGGTGTACTCATAACCCAATGAGCACCTATATACATCTTAGGTGAACCAACTGACACCAGTGGCTTGTGAGACCGGCCACCGCCCCTCGTCGGGGTCTCAACTGTATACACTAGTCTACTCTGGAGAATCGATGCCCTGTCTCGAAACTCCCACGACTAGGGACCTTTTAAGGATGTGCTTATAGACTCCAGCTCTCACGTATATGATCGCCCTCATACTGCTGGTAGTCAAGCAAGAATCCTAGGGGCTCTATCAACGTGTAATAGCGACTCATAAGGTCACCTAAAGGAGTACACGATGATAAAGATAAACAAGATAGCATACTATCATCTTGAGTAAGACTGTCCTACTGGGACATGTCCTCCCCTCAATCATTGCAATCACGTGCCTGTGATCCAATAATTGACTCTGAGGGCACTATCTCCAACAAAACTAACATGTACACATGTCACCAGGGAACTGCTATCTGACGTCAGGTATAATACCAACTAGAATGTTCCCGGCGAGTCCTATCCGGTGTACTCATAACCTAATGAGCACCTGTATACATCTTAGGTGAATCAACTGACACCAATAGCTTGTGAGACCAGCCACCGCCCCTCTTCGGGGTCTCGACTGTATACACTAGTCTACTAATGGAGTATCGATGCCCAATCTCGAAACTCCCATGACTAGGGACCACTTTAAGGATGTGCTTATAGACTACCCAACTCTCACGTATATGATCGCCATCATACTGCTGGTAGTCAAGAAAGAATCATATGGGCTCTATCAACGTGCAATAGTGACCTGTTAGGTCACCTATAGCAGTACACGATGATAAAAATAAACCATGGCAGCATACTACTCTCTATCAACGTGTAATAGTGAACTACAATGTCACCTAAAGCATGTACACGATGATAAAGACAAGCCAGATTGTATACAAACCTCTCGAGTAAGACTGTCCTACCGGTATAGGTCCTCCCTCAATCATTGCAATCACGTGCCTGTGATCCAATAATTGACTCTGAGGGCACTATATCCAACAATCTCCCACTTGCACTCAAGGCTAATTATTGCGATGTCGCATACTCACAGCCTGTGTGATACCGAACATCCAACTCCTCTACTAATCAGTTTCACAAAGCTCGTTTGCGAAACTATTGTGTTCGAGAAATAGCCTCAGCTAGTGGATCCGCCCTGATGTTTTTTTCTATGTCTCTCTTTATCTCAAGTTCGCGGAGAAAGCCATCTCCCGAAATGAGCAATACCTGTCTTAGAATATGTCTGGATATCTGATGGGACCTAGCTCATAAATGAACTTCAAATCCAAACTTCTTAAACTGTATCGTCAACTGAATTTAATCAGTATCCTGCGCCATGCCTCCCTCAGTATCTCCTTGGACCACCTGTCCAAAATACTGCCCCTCGTCAGAGGGAAAACTATAACTCTGACAGTCACTCTGTCATCCAGGTCTCCTTGGAAGCCTGGAATGATAACCGTCTCCCGAAGGAGGATGTCGTTATCATATCCCTAGAACATCCACTTATGTTCTAAAACTGCTTCCGAATGTTTCTCCAGGATTGGATTAATATCAACTTAATGCATCTCGTGCAAAAAAATTATCTGGTGTGGTACTTGACATCTCATGATTGACTCAATTGCCTAAGCAAGTGATCTGCCAATCATGCACGTCCCTCTCCCCTTTAGCCTGTAAGACACCTTTAGAGAGGGTGACTCCATCACTTGCAGGTACACTACCTTGCCAGGAGTCATCCATTCTAAAACACCTTTTGAATGATGCCTAAGTACCCAGATTGGAAAACCACCCAAATCTAGATCTAAAACCATAGATCTAGTGACTAGAATGTCTGATATAAAATCCATGTCCTTTGTGGAGAAACCTACTGTGTGACAACCAAAGTATAACCGATCGTAGTATAGGAATATCACTTCCTACTCTGTGTATGTCATCCAAGTACCAGGACATCACACCCTACTACCTTCTTAACAGATCCATCCCCTATTCTGATGAAGTCAAACCTATGACTGTCACATCAGAAATAGATGATCTATCTGCGCTATATCTGCTTTAGTCTATAAATAGACATAAGCCACTTGTCCACTATGCTTCCACTGCTCCTACTGACTACGACAACCCTCTGGCAGAGTCATATACACGTACACTTCTAAAACTAATTTAGAACGACGCTATACTCATCCTCCTGCCGGGTCTCATAGCCTGGAACAACAGTAGTGTCAAGTCTGGGTAAGCAAGAACCTCCTTGTCACCGTCTTTGAGCATACCGAAGTACCTCTCGAGTGCCTAAGGTTACCCACCTTATCTGCGGAGTGGCCGATGGAATGTCAAACTAGATTGAATCTTTAGGTTCTTATCCAATTTTCAGTAATCGTTTGCGGTTCTGGAATCACTTCCAGTTTTACCATACTCCCACTACTGTTTTCTGAAAAAATCCATTTTACTAAAACTGTGGCGAGTCATGAACAATATCACTATTGATCTTCCAGATGGTAGAAAATCAACCCTCGTCATAGCCCGGGTCAACCCACAAACAGCCATTACAGAAACATGCCTTGAGTTATCCAGAGTCTGCTTTTGAGCATAAGCTGGACAACTTCCCGTACCTTAACATCGTTAAGATATGAACTATTCTATATCCAATATAGAAACAGAGGCACTGATTTAATTGGAACCAGATTCAAATCATGCAGCTGTCTCCAGTGCATGTCAACTAAATGGAGAGAGGCCGATCAACATTACTCAACTTAGGAATGCTTCCAATTATGAGTAACTTGAAAGAGAAGCAAGTTCTCATAATCATTACTATCAACTGAATACCATATACAAGTATCTACATCTTCGATCACTTTGAAGAATCCTGATACTTGCAACACCTGGTTTTCTACTTTATTCATATACCTATAACTTCTCAAAACTTGGACCTTGCATTTCTACAAAACACATGTCTAAGAACTAGAGAAGTCATAAGTAAACCGAATATAGTACGAGGACCAACCCCTCTGTCCTAATAGACACTGGACAACATACAATACTCTGTATAAGTCCTTTGAGTGTAATAACTCATTCCCTATGTGTCGTAGGTTGAAAACTGTACTTATGGTTAAGAAGAATTACACCGCTGTTTAATGCTCCTTACCCAACCATCCACTGATATAGGTAAATGTCACAAACATAATTTCAAAAAGTTATATCTCACTTTATAAAAATAAACGTACAGATATATCAATTTGAAATTGGTGCATAGCAATGGATATTCAAAACCAAATATTTGCCGTCTGGCAAACAACCCAGGCGATTTCCTCAAATATCACCAATTTCAACGAATCCCAATATAATGAGGATGATCACCCAATTCCCAATAACTTACTCCCACTCATCATCTGTAAAACCATACAGATGTGAGAATCAAACCTGGTAAATACATACCCTGGAGCAAGGACTAATTGGGAAATCAGTTTTCTTATTAACAATACGCAGTGAAACTGAAACATATAAATGTTTCGAAGGGGTATCCGGGTATTCTTAGTAATGCCTCTTCCATTATCATATTCACGACTGTAACCGTGTATTTTTTTGCCATCTCTCCAAATCCCTTTATATGTCTTCAGTCATTACCTTCTGTACACCCCTTTAGGCCAAATGTTTTTCTTCCTTCCCTACCGTTCGGCACCAGCCTATGGTTTGGAAGAAGACTTTCCAATAAGCATAATGGGTGTACTCTCCTAATCCTAGGAGTACTCGTAACCTGAGAGAAGGTGAAGATAAAAGACAACTGAATAAACCTTATTCCTATTTCTCCTGAACCAGAATCCATCCCCGAACTGGAACAAGTTCCTTCGAGTTCGTATATAACTATACGATGGAGTATCCAATAAACTGTGGATCTTCGTAGTGATACAGAGTGTTCTGGAGAAATACAAAGGTGATGTAGGATTGGTGAAGAAATACTTGGTTTGGTCGTGAATAGCAGTCGCAATTTACTTTGCCCTCTTACTAATCCCTTTATTTGTCTTTACTTAATACCTTCTGTACACCTTTTAGGCTAAATGGTTTTCTTCATTCCTTACCATTCGGTACCAGCCTATGGTTTGGAAGAAGACTATCCAATAAGCATAATAGGTGTACCGTCCTAATCCAAGGAACACTCGCAACCTGAGAGAAGGTAAAAGGAAAAGACAACTGAATAGTCCTATTCGTTTTCTCCAGAACCTAAAACCATCCTCGAATAAGTTCCTTCGAGTTCGTATATAACCATACGATGGTTTTATCTAATGGAAGTGGATGTTCGTAGTAATACGGGGTGTTCTGGAGAAAAGGGTAAAAGTAGGAGTGGCAATAAGGTATGCAACTCAGACAATCCAAAAGCCAGTGTTTTAAGAAGGTTCGGTTAATCTTGGTCACTGAGTCATAGTCAAGGGTCGGGCCATTGTCGCTGCCAAAGAGAGAGAGAAAAGAAACACTCGGCGTGCACTCTAACCTAGATCAGAATGGTTATCACTTTATCTAATCTGGAAACCTCCCACTGTAACCTCAAATTCTTCTCCAAACCTGAAAGAAGAATTAGTCGGGATCACCCGAGGAGTAAACCAACTCATTAGTGGGAATCGGGATCCAACTATCATCGCATGATAACGTGATGGAATCCACTCACGTTATCACACTCCAGAAGGTATGCGCATATCTGGCAAGTTTCGGTTTCTTTAGAAACCCCCGATGTGATTTTTACCCCATGCTCTTATGACCTTGACGAAGGCCAACATATCATAAGTCACATGTCAAGTTCTACCCGTCATTGTCTAGGTTAATTTGAACCCACCCGTACATACCCTTGACGAAGGCCAAAATAGTAGTACGACTGTCCCAAACTAATGCATCTATCTATGCAACAGAAAAGTAACAAGCAGCTACCATACACTATGCCTTGACGAAGGCCAACATACATAGCATGAATACTAAGTGCTAGCTTTCTGAAATGACGGAGGGCTATGAATGGTTTTTAGCGAAAAACCTTTAACGTAATGAACTTGATATCGTTGAAGGAACTGGATAGCTTTTTATAAAAATATAGTGGCGAAAACCTTTGCTAAAGAGGTCACTCCCAGTGAAGGGGTCTCGGTTCTTTCCCCGTAGAATGAGGTGCAGGATATTCCAACTGAATACCGCGATGCAAAGCAAAAAGTAATCGACTATAGTGAAGTTATTACCCTGACGCAAACTTCTGTCCAAGGGGTCACTCCCGGTGAAGGGATCTCGGCCCTTGCCTCGTCGACTGAGGTGCTGGATATTCATAACTGAATACCACTGTGCAAAACAAAAGAGAACGTCCTTGCAATAACAGCTTTTTGAAAAATGTTCCAACATCAGAATAGGTTTGTTTATCTTGCATTGATCCGAATCAACGCAGTCCCATCAATTAATCACACCACAAAAGAACGAAAATATGATGTACGTATATGCCATCCGCATTCGCCACTAGGTCCCGTCATCACCCGTTAGGTTACTTAACTAACGACAGAGCGGGGACTGGACTAGCGCGGGTGTAAAACATATACAACAACTACTAGTATATATATCAATATATAATATTCGCTCAAGGCGTGATAAAATGCAACATCACAGAGAGTAATAAGCATCACAGAACAATACAGATAATCTGGGATCCCCGGGTTTCATAGAGCCGCTACTGAAACCCAACGTTCCCCTGGTCGTGTGGATAGCCTGTGCAATGAAATCCTAGACCCCTACGGGCGCTCAAGTTACCCGCCAAAACCCGAAGCGAGGCAGCCCCCTTCAACAACGTGAATGGACCACCCATCACTTCACGGAATCCGGTAACTTGACCACCCCTCCTTGGGTCAACCTGTACCCCTACGAGTGCGGCGAATAGCCCGCCAATTCTAGAGTGAAGCCCCCTCCGTCTCAAAGCCATGAGATGCAGGCCCGTTGCCCTCTAGAACCCGGCTATCCGTGCACCCCTCCACGGGGTAATCCTAGTACAGAAAGAAAAATATACAACGGGTACATCGACCTCAGCCCGGCCGTGCCTCAAAAGAATAATATACAAACAGGCAGTGACGGCAGTCCACATGTCGGACGCTCGCCCGACAATATCAAATGTACAAATACAACCAAACTGTACTAACATTGCACCCAGGCTATCCACCACGACAAATCCGCAACATCACAGCACAACACTTAACATCAACGTGAATGGCACGTTCGCAAATCCGTCTAAAAGGGCTATAGCAATTAGACAGGATTTACCGATCAAATGACATTCACGGTCGGAGATATAATGTAAATACTGTGAACTAACATGTTTAAAATTTTCGAATGAAAAAATTTCCCGAAGTGGGCCCCAAGCACAATACTCAGTACTCAAACAAAACTGGGCCCAAAAGAAAATTACCAGAAACCCCTTTTCCAAGTCAGAGACCTACTGAAGAAATTTGGTGCACTGTGGCTACAGTACGGCGGAGGTTCCGCGGCCAAAACGTGGTTACGGCCGTGGATCCGCCGCGCTACAGTGAAATAAGCCCACTAAATTTTCTCAGAACTCTTAAAAAAACCTGCCTGATTTTTTGACATACACCAAATAATTTTTTGACGACAATAAAAATTCGACAGAAAGTTTAATATTGGAAATGGAGTTTTTGGAAATTTTGTCCGATCGAAATTCTAAACACGTTAGAGCAAGCTAGTAAAGGTTAATGGCGTGGCTCTGATACCATGTAAGTCTACGATAGCGCCCCGGCCGTCATTCCGAGGCCAAAATGCGGAAACGAAAACTTTTCTAAAACTAGAAACCGGCGCTACCGCGGACTACAAACCCGGATCGTAACCATTAACCTACTACTAGCTATCTAGAGAAAGGATAGAATGCTATACCGATCGATCCGTGTCCTTCGGTCTTTAGCCACCATCCCAAGCTCGTCGCGGTAACTCCGGTCTCGATCTTCTCGTCGGAAAGGGCACCACGTCATCGATTCTTTTTATGAGCCCCCGCTTCATCCAAAGTAACTCGGGCACGAAATGTGCTAGCCGACGTGTCCAAGGTGAAGTAGAGAATGTTGTGATCACTTTGTCTCTTGCATCCATGGATTTGGATGGAGATTGAAAAGGTTGCCATTGGAGGAGATAAAGAGCTAGAAGAAGAAGAAGAAAAAGAGGTTTCTTTCTTTTTCTATCATGTTGTTGTTTTTGATAAAATGAGAGAGAGAGAGAGTAGAATAATATAAGAGCCAACCACACCCTTGGCTGCCCCTCTCTCTCCTCTCATCAAATCATGACACAAAACAATCACTAATGTGACGTATTTTCACAAAAAAGAGACCATGAGTCATATATAAGTCCATGTCACACTAATACATGTCATGATGAAATTCTAGCTCATTATTTCCTCCATCCAAACATTAATCCAAATGTTTGGTCCAACAAAAAGATCCGGCAACATCTAAAGTAAACTCGTGACGAATCACAAGGATACCCTTCATCTATATATACATACCTGCACCCGCATTCCGACTGAATGCGAATGCGACGAGATTAAAGTAATCTAACAAATCTAATACTAGGACCGGCTTAAACCAAAGCCCACTAGTATGATCCGTCCGATCATGATCCGTGCAATACCGCACGTATATGATCGAACCCTGCCATATATTATACGGCCTCTACAACGTTTCGCCCGAAACTTGAGAAACAGTCTGTGGGGGACTCTAAAGACTCGTCAATACTTTGGCTGTGGATTTAACCACTAGCTCGTCAGGGTACTAGCTGTACGTAACGGGCAACCAGGTATTGACCAAAAGGGAGGTCGATGAGCGAACTCATCCTAACACCCTACTGAGCCTGTCAGTGACAATATCCGTACAGTCCGGTCCGTTCGTCTATGAGCATCGTGTAGGGTTCCTGGGCACACTCAAGAGGTTCCATAAGGCATAAACCATGCCAAATTCAAATTTTCCGGTGCCGAGAAACCCTAAACTAGATCGTTAACTAGAGGTAAGGCAAAAAAACATGCAAGCAAATGACTTTGCTACTAAGTGAATGGAAATACAACCTTTGTAGATCCGGTCCTCCACTTCTTTAGCTCCGTGTTGACGTCCCTCCGCTGCGATCATCGGGATCCCGGACTCTAGCGATGGCTTCGTCGGAGAAAAGATTGGGCTAGGTCATTGACTTCGAGGCCGAAGATGATCTATGTCGGGGAGACTCAAACTCAAGCTATTCCTTCACTTGGTCGAAAACTTTGTGAAGAAAACACCCTATACTACATGGCAAGTGGTAGAGGATGAAGAAATAGGAAGTGGGTTCACTTTAGAATTGGATTTCTCACTCTTTTTACCATGGCACCATTGGAGCTCTCAAGCTTTTATGAGCTTGATGAAGATGAAGAAGAAGAAAAGAATCTTATATGAATAATATGAAACTTATCCTTTTAATCATGGCACCATGGTTGAGTTAAGCCCTCATGCTTAACTCATGTAGAGAATTAACCAAAGCATTAGGTTAAGGGTTGGGTTAGCTAATATCTTAAACAAATGACAAAAAGAGTTGACTTTGTCAATGTTCATCAAGCTTCATGAAGCTTGATAACTTTGACCAAAATCACACTCTTTTGTTATATGCTTAGGAAAATAGTAAACCCTAATCTAACCTTGATTTGGTTCAAGTCTCATACACACAACTTGTTTGTATCATCAAGCATGATACAAACATGTACCTTTGCATCTATCACATATAAACAATGTGCACATTCAAGTGGGAAAATCAATCTTAAGTGAACCAATACTTATTAATGTAAAGTAATATATCAAATATATAATTATACATTAAATCATTAAATCAACACTTGATTTAACGATCCAGTCATATCGCATATAACCGACTAATATCAATAGTAACAACTTATCGAATCAACACTTGATCCGATAACTCGGCTATATCGCATACAACCGATCAATGTCACATATCGCGAGAATAGAATACAGTATCACATACTGGTATTATTCTCGGTCCCGCACATATCTCATATGCGCTCCTATTTCGTTTCGCTTGAGCCAGGAAACTCCTGTGTAGGACTCTAAAGACTCGTCAATACGCCGGCAGTAGATGATGATCATATCAAACACCCACAAGCCACAAGCGGTCTGCTAAACGTAACGACCACCCGGGTATTGAGCGATCAGAAGATCAACGAGCAAGCCCGCTCACACTCCTGTGAATCCAACCAGTAACACTACCGTACAGTCCGGTCTGTTCGTCTGATATGTCGCATATCTTGTCTAGGGGTGATAAACGTCAGACCCCAATAACTCGATAAGTCGTGTTGATATGAGGCTCATAACGGGTCGAGAAACTACTAGTAACACTTACCAGTAAATCCCTAAAACAGCCTTGGCCAAGGACTTCCTGTTATAGCCAATCGAGCACTGCGTAACATCAACTCCCTATACCGGGAGAGACGAAACCCCTCCTATCGTTCATTGCCTCCATGTGATTCGGGACTGTACCCAAAAGCCACCTTTTTGCACGCCCTCTTGGACGTGGTATGATGGAAATCAAAGCACAATGGGAATCACACAAGACTCTATGACGATTTCGGGTCTACAGACTAACCTGTACCAGTGTCACCAGAGAACTGCCATCTGACGTAAGGTATAATACCATCTGGGAGTTCTCGGCGAGTCCGTCCAGTGTACCCAGTCTCCACTGAGCACCCGTATATCATCTCTGATGTCAAACACCAATGGATATGGGATTATCCATCGCCCATCAATATGGGTCGAGAAGGTATACGCTAGTCTACTCTGGTATATCGATGCCCCGTCTCGATACACCCACAACTAGGGAATTTGAAGGATGTACTTATGGACTACCATGTCGCCACTAGTATGATCTGCATCATAGTCCAGGTAGTCAAGTACACATCCTAAGGGCTTTACCAACATGTAACAGAGAGACAATCAGTGTACACGTTAAGGTCAAGAGTAACCAGATAACATACTATCATATCGAGCAAGAAAGTCATCCCTATATATGTCCAAGCATCCACTACAATATACATCCTATGTATAGTAATGGCATCTAGGGCATACATATAACTAACAATCTCCCACTTGCACTAGGGCCATCTGATAGCAGTGGTTGAAGTATCCCATACTCAACCATCCTATAAAAGTCTCTCTCTGGGGAAAGGCCTTTCGTGAGTGGATCCGCCGTGTTGCCCTCTGAGTCTACTCTCCTAACCTCGATCCCCTGAAGATTAACCATCTCTACGATCAGGTGACACTGCCTTAGAATATGTCTAGATCACTGATGGGACGGGCGTTCCTAGGCATAAGCCACAACTCCATTGTCACACAATGGGAGGAATGAAGTTCATCTCAAGAACTAATATACACCCAGACTTCCTCTTTGGTAGCATCTTTGGTAGCGATGAATCCAGCCTTTATCGTCTAGTATGCCACGGTATCTAGCTTGGAACTCTTCCAACATATCATCCCTTTACTAAGGGTAAAGACAATGCCTGTGACTGACATTCAGTCGTCCTTATCACCCTGGAACCTTTCCAGTGATTCTCCCGAGGATCAATTGATACCTTCTCACTTCAACTAGTGAGTATCCTAATATCCAATTAGATCTATCTCATAGATCCAAAATCCAGGATTCAGGAGGTATCATTATGATCCTATATGGTGAATCCTTGTGATAAGCGGAGATTGACCGAGCGTAGCATAGGAAACTCCTTCCCTATCAAGAGTAAGTCATCCACGTACTCTACGAGGATCACCACCATACTCCCTACTACCTTTTTTGTATATACAAGGTTCATCTACCATTTTGATGATGTCAAACTCTTTGACTAACACATCAAAACAGATGTTCCAACTCCGCGATACCTGCTTTATCACATAAAACATCTTGCATATGTTTCCGCTGCTCCCACTGTCTATGAAGCCCTCTGGCTATGTACTTATAGACGCTTTCTTCTAAATCATCATTTAGAAAAGCAGTCAAGAAACCCAACCGCCAGATATCGTAGTCATGGTATGTAGCCGTAGCAAGTAGGATCTGTATGGACTTAAGCATAGCTACTTAGAAAAGGTTTCATCATAATCCATAGCTGGTCAATGATGCAAACCTTTAACAAGTCTAGCTTTGAAAGTCTCAACTTTTCCATGTACACCAAGTAATCTTCTCAAGATATACTTGCTCCTGATGGGGATTTAACCCTTCAGATAAAGCAACCAAAGTCCATACTTTGTTGGTGTATAAGGATTCCATTTCAGATCGATAAGCATCCAGCCATTCTTACAGAGTCCCACTCCTGATGGCCAGCTCGAAACTAGTTGGGTCATCATCTCATGATGCAATCCTCGCTCCCACTATCATAGAGAAACCGAAGTATCTCTCAGGTGGGTGAGGAAACCTACTAGATCGGCGGAGAGGCTGGGGTTCGTTGGTTTCTATTGAATCCTTTGGTTCTACCAAATCATCAGCTGCAGCTTGTATAGCTGGAACTCTTTCCAGTTCTACCTCATGACCACTAATTTCTTCACAAGAAATTCCCTTTCACAAAGGTAGCATGCTGAGAAACAAAACATTTTTTTCCTCGGTTAGGTAGAAGATATTCCCTTGCGTATGCTTGGGATATCCAACAAACTTCCACAGATCTGACTTTGCCTCAAGCTTGTCCGGATTTTTCTTTTAGACATAGGCCGGACCACCCCAAATCTTAACTGACTTAAGAGATGGGCTCTTCCCTTTCCATATCTCATATGAAATGGTAGGCAACTGATTTGATCGGAACCCTATTCAATAGGTATGCAACTTCATAAGTGCATAACTCCCTAAAAGGAAATAGGAAACTCAGTAGTACTCATCATAGAGCACACCATATCACATAGGGTGCTATTGCTCCGCCCCGATACACCGAGGTGCTGAGGTGTATACGGAGGAGTAATGCTGAGAGAGAATCTCATTCTTAGAATAGTCCAGGAACCCCGTGCTCAAGTATTCTCCTCCTTGATCACATCAAAAGGACATAATACTTATACCCGTTGTTGTTTCTCTCCTTCTAACTTATATTCTGTGAATATCTCAAAAGGCTCGGACATGTGTTTCAACAGGAACATATGTCTGAATCTTGAGAGATTATCAGAGAATGTAATGAAGTACAAAGAACCGGTCTTGGCATGTGTAGACAGGGGACCTTCATACATCAATATGTATTATCCCAAGAGTTCACTAACTCTTTCTTTGTTTCCAATAAACAGAGTTATGGTCATCTTATCTCTGTGACATGACTGGCAAGTTTCACAAGATGTAAATTCAAACTAATTTAAATATGCATCTATATGTAACTTAAGCTAGTCGGGTCGCATTGATATGACCTAGTCTACAATACCTCAAGAAGGATTCGTTCATATCTGAACTCTTCCTCTTATGTGTGTTCTGTATACTAAGAACTGTAGTTTGATTTAGAACGTTAATGCTTTTAGATAACGTGCCTAAACCGATCAACTATTGATATAGGAAATGTTCAAAACATTATCAAACAATACAAAATTGTATTCTTCTTTAATAAATAAAGAGATTGATATGATTTTGTATATCAGGTTCGGTATCTAATAGCATTTGTTCAGAATCAATGTATTGGTAATACAGGGTGACAGTGACCAACAGACTTGGCTGCAACACTTGCACCGTTTTCTGCCTCATGAAACTTATCACCCGTTCTCAGTTCTTTACCTTTCTGTAGCCCATGTAATATACTACATATGTGGGATCCTGATCCGGTATCATATACCCAGGACGTAAAGGACATTGAGAAACAGTTCTCTGTAATGAATACACCCGAAGATGATGCATCGGTATGCACTTTCTTCGTTTGGGCGGCACGGGAATTCTGGTAATCCCCAATTTCCTGCTCTGTCTTATAACAATTATAAGTTGGAGCGGGACCAACGTTCCCCAGCTCAGTATAACAAGCGGGTTTGGTCAATATATATGTTTTATTATCTTGATTAAGGTGTGACATGGTCGCTACCTGGAGAGAGAGAGAAGAAAACACTCTGCGTGCGCTCTTGCAAGATCAGATTGGTTATTATTTTATCTAATCAGGATGGCTCCCACTGTTTTTATTAAATCTTCCTTCAAACCTTAAAAGGAAAGACTAGACGGGATTAATTACACGCTACAAGTTCGCCAATCTTTCAGCCAGGCCAGTGTCGGTACTTTGAGGGAGGTTCCCCGTGCTTTCGCACGGACCTAATTAAAGTAAACCTCGTTTTCCCAGAGGCGTAACCCCGTTGACACCTTTCTAGACACCTACTTGATCGGCTAATTGTAATGTGTAAAACTCTCCCAGGAGTAACAATTACTCGCAGTGGGTATCGGGATCCAACTATCTCATAGAAGGTATGCAATCTCATTGCAAATTTCAACACTTGAAATTCCCGATAATATTTTGTCCCTAGCGTCCTATGACCTTGACAGAGGCCAAACTACCCATAGTCCGCTAGTCAAGTTCAACCCGTCATTTCCTGATTGAATTAAACCCACCCGCACGACCCTTGACGGAGGCCAAACAACGCCGTACGAATACCCTAATCCAATCGCATCGTATGCTAACAGATAAGCATTAGCTAGCTGCCGTACACTACGCCTTGACGGAGGCCAAACTACCGCAGCACGAATACTAACTAGTACTTATCTAAATGACGGAGGGCTACGACAGGTTTTTCAGAAAACCTATTGCGAAATGAACTTGATATCGTTGTAGAATCAAATGATTTAAAAATGGAGTGTTTTTTAGGCTTTTCTAGTTTCGCTAAAGGGGTCACTCCCGGTGAAGGGGTCACTCCCGGTGAAGGGATCGTCGGCCCTTTCCTCATCGAATAAGGTGCAGGATATATCATATATACCGCTGTACAAAGCAAAAACTATAAAAGCAATCAAAAGACAAACCGAGGGTTGTAGCATCTGCCAGTTATTGCTAAAGGGGTCACTCCCGGTGAAGAGATCTCGACCCTTTCGTTATCGAATAAGGTGCAGGATGTTCTACAAGGAACACCGCGATGCAAAGCAAGAACTGTAGCTACATGTTTTTGAAAATTTGATTCCACAACATCTTAGGTTTATTTTCTTTCATTAATCATATTAATGAAGTCCCATCATTTAAATCACCTAAACATCACAGATAAATACGTCGTACACTTATGACATCCGCATTCGTCTCGATGTCCCCTCGTGCACCGTTAGGTTAGGTAACTAACGACAGAGCGGGGCAGGGCTAGCGCGACTGCAAAACATAAGTAACGTCTATATAATATATCACATATATCATATACAGTATCTATCATCACATATCAAATGATCACATCACAGATATCACAGCAGAAGAATCATATGAAATATTGGATATACTAGGACGTCCGTGTTTTCAATACGAGCCTGTATAAAACACGGATTCCACGGTCGCGATGAATAGCCAAACCCACACCCCTAGACCCCTACGAGAGCGGCAAGCAACCCTACCAATTCTAGAGTTAGGAGACCCGGACTCGACTCCTCGAGTTGGTCTCCCACTGGACTCCAGAACCCGGTTACTTGTGCTCTCCTCCTTGGGTCTATCCTAGTGCGGAAAAATAAATAATATACAAATGGTGACATCTTCCGCAACATTGAAGTGCCCCAATAAAAGAATATTACATACAAGTTTTTACATGAATGAAAATGAAAAACACTCATCTCACATAAAAACCCCTCGGCTATTCAAACACGACGATCCAATATAACATATCCAGCAACACATAACATCACATGTCATCAACGTAAGTAAATGTGCGCATCCCAATTTTTGTTGACATATAGCAACGAAACCGGCGATATCACATATTACACTTACGGTCACAGAAAAGAAAGTGTAAAACTACAACAGTTGGAATCCGCAACCTCCTTAGACATCGCATGCCTAATCAAATGAATTCCTTAGACATCGCATGCCTAACGATTATAAACCCCGCATTTTAGTCTCTATATCGAAAACACTTTCCAATATCAAGTCGGGCAATTCAACAAGATTCCCGACATCCTGATCGAATCCTCGTCACAAACTTTAGTAGGCAGCCGCACCCCCGATACCGTCAACGAAGTGCACCAAGGCGGAACACCGCTTCCGCGAGCACCCGAACGGATGCTTTTAGCGACGGGGTTCTCCTACAGTCACTTGGTCGGGACTATAGGGCATGGATGTCTATTAAGTTTACCCGGCGAGTATCCGTGTACGCTACGTGATTGCGACGGACTTTTGATCACATCAAAATTCCGTGGCAACCGATCAAGTGAGACTAAAGTGCTATGTTTATAACATCCAAATCAGTTATCTCATAACCACATGTGGATTCCAAATATTGTATCACATTCCAGATAAATAGACAGTGTTAAACTTTCCGATCGAATAATCAAAACACCCAAGTTTTCCCAATTGGTTCTCAACACTTGAGGGGGGTTTAAAAACATCCACCACATGCCACAGTACCAACGGTCCAGCCGTAGAAGGGTCAAGCCAACGCCTCACATGTGGCACGCCGTACTGCCCCAAACCCTAAGGTTCAAAGGGCAGTTCAAGACGGTCACATAATCGAGTTGTTGGATATAGTGCCCTCAGAGTCAATTATTGGATCACAGGCACGTGATTGCAATGATTGAGGGGAGGACATGTCCCAGTGGGACAGTCTTACTCAAGATGATAGTATGCTATCTGATTTATCTTTATCATCGTGTGCTGCTTTAGGTGACCTTACGAGTCGCTATTACACATTGATAGAGCCCCTAGGATTCTTGCTTGACTACCAGCAGTATGAGGGCGATCATATACGTTGGAGCTGGAGTCTATAAGCACATCCTTAAAAGGTCCCTAGTCGTGAGAGTTTCGAGACAGGGCATCGATTCTCCAGAGTAGACTAGTGTATACAGTCGAGACCCTGACGAGGGGCGGTGGTCGGTCTCACAAGCCACTGGTGTCAGTTGGTTCACCTAAGATGTATACAGGTGCTCATTGGGTTATGAGTACATCGGACAGGACTCGCCGGGAACCTGCTAGTTAGTATTATACCTGACGTCAGATAGCAGTTCCCTGGTGACATGTGTACAGGTTAGTTCATCGACCTGAGATCATCATTTGTCTCATGTGAGTTCCCACTGTGCTTTGATTACTACCCTACCACGGCTCAAAGGAGTCGTGCAAACAGGTTTTAGTTAGGTACAGTCCCGAGCCACATGGAGGCAGTGAGCGGATCTGCAGGGGTTTGTCTCTCTCGGTATTTGGGGTGAGGTCGCGCTGTGTCTAGGAGAGCCAGAACATGTAAAGTCCTTGGCCAAGGTAGGAGATTTACTGGTAGGTATTCCAGTAGTATCTCAGGGTGTTCTGGGCTACACTCCGACACGACTTGTACCGCTATTGGGGGTCTGACTTTTACCAACCCCCTAGGCCCGCCACGCGATGCTCATAGACGAATGGACCGGACTGTACAGACATTGTCACTGACAGGCTCAGTAGGGTATCAGGATGAGTTCGCTCATCGACGTCCCTTTTGGTCAATAGCTGGTGGCCCGTCACGTATGGCTAATACCTCTGACGTTCTAGTGGTTAAATCCACAGCCATAGTATTGACGAGTCTTTAGAGTCCACCACACTCAGTTACTCGGGTTTCGGGCGAAACGCTGTAGAGGTCGTATGGAGATATGGCAGGTTCGATCAGATACGTGCGGTATTGCACAGATCGTGATCGGACTGTTTTTACTAGCCGGCTTTGGCTTAAGCCGGATCCTAGTATGAGATAGTGTAGATTTTGTCTCTTTGCATTTGTGTTCAGTGGGAATACAAATGCGGGCATGTATTTGTAGTAGCGGGGTTTTCCTGTAATTTATTACGGGATCAGTTTTCTGAAGTTGCCAGTTTGCATTCCGTTCCGGCCGGTTTTCCTTTGTTCCTTCACGGCCGGACTTTTCGATGGAGGGGGTTATTTTGTACATTTGCAAATAACTTTTTGTGGAAGGGGTTCTTTGCATATTGAGGGCTTCATGATGGTTCTTTCATCATTATATGCTTTTTGCATCACTTGACTTGCTTTCATGTGATGGTTGTGTGTGATTTGATGAGATGAGATATTGTTGATCTTTTTTTTTCTCCTTTGATTATTAAATCATCTTTTTCCCACCCCACAAAACGAGGGCCGGCCACACCATTTTTGAAAAGGGAAAAGAGAGAGTTTCATTTGGAGAGGTGGCATCATTCTTGATCTCATTTTTCTTGCTATAAAATTGAAAGCACCAATTTTCTTAACCTCTTCCTCCATCCTCCATGGCAACTAAACCTCAAAGAGACAAAGACTCTACACTATTCTGTAAGTGCACGGCGGCGCCCCGGCCGTCAACCCGACGGCCAAATGCGGAAACGGTGATAAACTTTAATTTTGCGGACTTTGCAAACCGGCACCACCGCGCACAAAACCCCGGATCGTTACCATTAACTAGTCTAAGCTATCTACAAAAAAGGGAAGAGATATACCGACTGATCCGTGACCTCCGGTCTTCTCGCCGTCGTCCCGATCTCCTGCGGAAAATCCGGTCGTCGTCTCCTTGCCGGAAGGGCACCACGTCGCCTGCATCTTTTACGGGCTCCTGCCTCTATACCGAGGCAACTCGGGCGCGAAGTAGGCTAGCCGACGCGTCCAAGATTTGCTGTAGACTAGTGTGGAAACTTGTCTCTTTGGGGTTTAAGAGGTTGCCATGTATGGAGGAATTTTGCACAATGATTTTCATGGATCCAAGAAGGAAAGAGGAGCATGCAAAGAGAAAGGCTCGGCCATCCCATGTAAATTGTGCTCTCTGGAAAAAATATGAAGCCAAGCCCTCACTTATAAATGAATGTGTGAAGAGTGTAGGAATTAAAACCAAAAGAAAAAATAAAAAGAGACTCCACTGCACACACACACACAAAGAGGGAGGGGCCCACGAAATTCACCATGAAGGAAATAACACACAGCACACTCATTCTCAAAGCAACCCAAAAATGAATATATGTATTAATTCATCCCACCCCTTGAAACAATTCCAGCAGCACCTTAAAAATCTCAAAACAATCAAGATGAATTAATCCACACTCCATCATGCCAACAGCAACAGTGGCCGGCCATTCCCAAATCCCAAACAGTGCCGGCCCATAACCAATAGCCATACTCTATCATGTCAAATTAATGCAACATGGAGCCAAAAATGCAATCAAATTAAATTAATCCTTTTGCAAGAAACCCCCTTAACAAAATGTTAATCGCAAACTTGCAATTAACACCCTCCAACTGAAAAGTCCGACCGGGAAAGAACAAAGAAAAACCGGCCGGATCGGAATGCAAACTGGCAACTCCAGAAAACTGGTCCCGTAATAAATTACAGGAAAACCCCGATACTGTGCATACACACCCGCATCTGTATTCCGTCCGGATACAAATGCAAAAAGACAAAACTACACTATCAAATACTAAGATCCGGCTTAAGCCAAAGCCGGCTAGTAAAAACCGTCCGATCACGATCCGTGCAATACCGCACGTATCTGATCGAACCCTGCCATATCTCCATACGGCCTCTACAGCGTTTCGCCCGAAACTTGAGTAACTGAAAGTGTGGTGGACTCTAAAGACTTGTCAATATTATGGCTGTGGATTTAACCACTAGCACGTCAGAGGTATAAGCCAATACGTGACGGGCCACCAGCTATTGACCAAAAGGGACGTCGATGAGCGAACTCATCCTGACACCCTACTGAGCCTGTCAGTGACAATATCCGTGCAGTCCGGTCCGTTCGTCTATGAGTATCGCATGGCAGGCCTAGGGGGTTGGTAAAAGTCAGACCCCCAAAAGCGGTACAAGTCGTGTCGGAGTGTAGCCCAGAACACCCTGAGATACTACTGGAATACCTACCAGTAAATCTCCTGCCTTGGCCAAGGTCTTCGTGTAATGGCTCTCCTAGACACAGCGCGACCTCACCCCCAATACCGGGAGAGACGAAACCCCCGAAGATCCGCTCACTGCCTCCATGTGGCTCGGGACTGTACCCAACTAAAACCTGTTTACACGACTCCTTTGAGCCGTGGTAGGGTAGTAATCAAAGCACAGTGGGAACTCACACGAGACAAATGACGATCCCCAGGTCGATGAACTAATCTGTACACATGTCACCTGGGAACTGCTATCTGACGTCAGGTATAAGACCAACTAGCATGTTCCCGGCGAGTCCTGTCCGGTGTACTCATAACCCAATGAGCACCTGTATACATCTTAGGTGAACCAACTGACACCAATGGCTTGTGAGACCGGCCACCGCCCCTCGTCGGGATCTCGACTGTATACACTAGTCTACTCTGGAGAATCGATGCCCTGTCTCGAAACTCCCACGACTAGGGACCTATTAAGGATGTGCTTGTAGACTCCAGCTCTCACTTATATGATCGCCCTCATACTGCTGGCAGTCAAGCATGAATCCTAGGGCTCTATCAACGTGCAATAGCGACCTGTCAGGTCACCTAAAGTAGTACACGATGATAAAGGTAAACCAGATAGCATACTATCATCTCGAGTAAGACTGTCCTACCGGGATAGGTCCTCCCTCAATCATTGCAATCACGTGCCTGTGATCCGATAATTGACTCTGAGGGCACTATCTCCAACAATCTCCCACTTGCACTCAAGGCTAATTATTGTGATGTCGCATACTCACAGCCCGTGTGATACCGAACACCCAACTCCTCTACTAGTCAGTCTCACAAAATCCGTTTGCGAAACTATTGTGTTCGAGGAATAGCCTCAGTGAGTGGATCCGCCTAGAAGTTTCTTTCTATGTCTCTCTATATCTCAAGTTCGCTGAGAAAGCCATCTCCCGAAATGAGCAATACCTGTCTTAGAGTGTCTGGATGTCTGATGGGACCTAGCTCATAAATGAACTCCAAATCCAAACTTCTTAGACTGTATCGTCAACTGAACTTAATCAGTATCCTGCGCCATGCCTCCCTCAGCATTGCCTTGGACCACCTGTCCAAAATACTGCCCCTCGTCAGAAGGAAAACTATAACTCTGACAACCTCCTTGTCGTCCAGGTCACCTTGGAAGCCTGGAATGATAACTGTTTCCCGAATGGGGCTTTCGTTATCATATCCCTAGAACAGTCACTTATGTTCTAAAACTGCTTCCGACTGTTTCTCCAGGATTGGATCAATGTCAACTTGTTGCATCTAGTGCAAGAACAACATCTGGTGTGGTACTTGACACATCATGATTGACTCAATTGCCTAAGCAAGTGATCTGCCAATTATGCGCATCCCTCTCTATATACTCTTAGAATGCTGTCAAAGTACCCTGATTGGGAAACCACCCAAATCTAGATCTAAAACCATAGATCTAGTAACCAGTATGTCTGATATAATGTCCAAGTCCCATGTGGAGAAACCACTGTGTGACGACCAAAGAATAACCGATCGCAGTATAGGAATATCACTTCCTACTACCTTCTCAACAGATCCATCCCTTATTCTGATGACGTCAAACCTATGAATGTCACATCAGAAATAGATGATCTATCTCCGCTACATCTGCTTTAGTCTATAAATAGACATAAGCCTGATGTCCACCAATGCTTCCGCTGCTCCCACTGACTACGATAACCCTCTGGCAGAGTCATACAGACGTGCACTTCTAAAGCAAGTTTAGAACGACGCTATACTCATCCTCCTGCCGGGTCTCGCAGCCTGGAACAACAACAATGGCAAGTGTGGGTATACAAGAACTTCCCTGTCACCGTCCTTGAGGCTACCGAAGTACCTCTCGGGTGCCTGAAGTTACCCACCTTATTTGTGGAGTGGCCAATGGAATGTCAAATCAGATTGAATCTTTAGGTTCCTTATCAAATCTTCAGTAATCGTTTGCGGTTCTGGAATCACTTCCAGTTCTACCATACTCCCACTACTGTTTTTGAAAAAATCCATTTTTAATAAAACTGTGGCGAGTCTTGAACAATATTTCTATTGATCTCCCAGATGGTAGAAAATCAACCCTCGTCATAGCCTGGGTCAACCCACAAACAGCCATTACAGAAACGTGCCTTGAGTTGTCCAGTGTCTGGTTTTAATCATAAACCGGACAACTCCCCGTACCTTAACATCGTTAAGATATGAACTGTTCTATATCCAATATAGAAACAGAGCCACTGATTTAATTGAACCAGATTCTAATCATGCAGCTGTCCCCAGCGCATGTCAACTAAATGGAAGGAGGCCGATCAGCGTTACTCAACTTAGGAATACTTCCATTTATGAGTAACCTGAAAGAGAAGCAAGATCTCTTAATCATTACTATCAACTGAACACCATACACAAGTATCTACATCTTCGATCACTTTGAAGAATCCCGATACTTGTGACACCTGGTTCTCCACTCTATTCAAATACCAATAACTTCTCCAAATTCGGACCCTGTGTTTCCACGAAACACTTGTCTAAAAACTAGAGAAGTCATAAGTAAACTGAATGTAGTACGAGGACCAACCCCTCTGTCCTGATGGACCCTGGACAACATACAATACTCTATATAAGTCCCTTGAGTCTGATAACTCATTCACTGTGTGTCGTAGGTCGAAAACTGTACTTATGGTTAAGAAGAATTACACCGCTGTTTAATGCTCCTTACCTAACCATCCACTGATATAGGTAAATGTTGTAGACATAATTTCAGAAAGGTATATCTCACTCTATGAAAATAGACGTACAGATATATCAATTTGAAATTGGTGCATAACAGCGGATATCCAAAACCAAATATTTGCCGACCGGCAAACAGCCCAGGTGATCTCCTCAAATATCACCGATTACAACGAATCCCGATATAATGAGGATGATTACCCTATTCCCAATAACTTACTCCCACTCATCATCTGTAAAACCATACAGATGTGAGAATCAAACCTGGTAAATACATACCCTGGAGCAAGTGTCCAATCGGGAAATCAGTTTTCTTTTAACAGTACACAGTGAAACTGAAACATTGAAATGTTCCGATGGGGTATCCTGGTATTCCTAGTAATGCCTCTACCATTATCCAGATTCACAACTATAACCGTATAATTCTTTGCCACCTCTCCAAATCCCTTCATATGTCTTTAGTCATTACCTTCTGTACACCCCTTTAGGCCAAATGGTTTTCTTCCTTCCCTACCGTTCGGCACCAGCCTATAGTTTGGAAGAAGACTATCCAAAAAGCATAAAAGGTGTACTGTCCTAATCCTAGGAGCACTCGCATCGCGAGAGAGGGTGAAGATAAAAGACACCTGAATGTACTTTATTCCTATTTCTCCTGAACCAGGATCCATCCCCGAACTGGAACAAGTTCCTTTCGAGTTCGTATATAACCATACGATGGATTATCCAATAAAATGGGATCTTCGTAGTGATACGGAGTGTCCTGGAGAAATACAAAAGTGATTTAGGATTGGCGAAGAAATACTTGGTTTGGTCGTGAATAGCAGTCGCAATTTACTTTGCCCTCTTACTAATCCCTTGCTTTGTCTGAACTTAATACCTTCTGTACACCGTTTAGGCTAACTGGTTTTCTTCATTCCCTACCGGTCGGCACCAGCCTATGGTTTGGAAGAAGACTATCCAATTTGCATAATAGGTGTACTACTCCTAAACCAAGGAGTACTCGCAACCTGAGAGAGGGTGAAAAGAAAAGACAACTGAATAGTCCTATCCGTTTTCTCCAGAACCGGAAACCATCCTCGAATTCCTTCGAGTTCGTATCTAACCATACGATGGTTTTGTCCAATGGAAGTGGACGTTCGCAGTAATACGGGGTGTCCTGGAGAAAAGGGTAAAAGTAGGAGTGGCAATGAGGTCTGCAACTCTGACAATCCAAAAGCCAGTGTTAAGTAGGTTCGGTCAACTTGGTCATTGAGTCATAGTCTAGGGTCAGGTCAATGGTCGCTGCCAAAGAGAGAGAGAAAAGAAACACTCAGCGTGCACTCTAACCTAGATCAGAATGGTTACCAATTTATCTAATCTGGAATCCTCCCACTGTACCTCAAATTCTCCTCCAAACCTGAAAGAAGAATTAGTCGGGGTCACCCGAGGAGTAAACCAACTCATCAGTGGGAATCGGGATCCAACTCTCATCGCATGACAACGTGACGGAATCCGCTCACGGTGTCACACTCCAGAAGGTATGCGCATATCTGGCAAGTTTCAGTACTTTTGAAACTCCCGATGTGATTTTTACCCCATGCTCTTATGACCTTGACTTTGGCCAACAAATCATAAGTCACATGTCAAGTTCTGCCCGTCATTTTCCAGGTTAATTTGAGCCCACCCGTACAAGCCCTTGACTTTGGCCAACAAGGCTATACGACTGCCCCAAACCAACGCATCTATCTATGCTGCATATGAATAACCAACAGCTACCAAACACTGTGCCTTGACTTTGGCCAACAAACACAGCTTGAATACTATTGACTACCCATATGAAACGACGGAGGGCTACGAATGGTTTCTGGCGAAAACCTTTAACGTAATGAACTTGATATCGTTGAAGGAACGGACAGCTTTTTAGAAAATACAGTGACGAAAACCTTTACTAAAGAGGTCACTCCCGGTGAAGGGATCTCGGCTCTTTCCCCGTAGAATGGGGTGCAGGATATTCCAACTGAATACCACGGTGCAAAGCAAAAGTAATCGGCTATAGTGAAGTTAATGCCCTGACGCAAACTTCTGTCCAAGGGGTCACTCCCGGTGAAGGGATCTCGGCCCTTGCCTCGTCGACTGAGGAGCAGGATATTCCAAATGAATACCACGATGCAAAACAAAAGTGAACGTCCTTGCAATAACAGCTTTTTGAAAAGTGTTCCAACAACATCAGAATAGGTTTGTTTAACTTGCATTGATCCGAATCAACGCAGTCCCATCAATTGATCACACCAATAAAGAACGAAAATATACTGACGTACGTATATGCCATCCGCATTCGCCACTGGGTCCCGTCATCACCCGTTAGGTTAGCTAACTAACGGCAGAGCGGGGACTGGACTAGCGCGGATGAAAAGCATATACAACATCTACTAATATATATACCAATATATTATATTCGCTCAAGGCGTGAATAAAATGCAACATCACAGAAATGTACAGCATCACAGAAAACTACAGATATCTGGGATCCCCGGGTTTCACAGAGCCACTACTGAAACCCGACGTTCCCCTGGTCGTGTGGATAGCCTGTGCAATGAAATCCTAGACCCCTACGGGCGCGGCAAGTCACCCGCCAAAACCTGAAGCGAGGCAGCCCCTTTCAGCTCCGTGAATGGACCACCCAGCACTCCACGGAATCCGGCAACTTGGGCACCCCTCCTGGGTCAACCTGTACCCCCTACGAGTGCGGCGAATAGCCTGCCAATCCCAGAGCGAAGCCCCCTCCGTCCCAATGCCATGAGATGCGGGCTTGTTGCCCTCTAGAACCCGACCATCCGTGCACCCCACCGCGGGGTAATCCTAGTACAGAATGTAAAATATACATACAACGGGTACATCGACCGCAACCAGGTCGTGCCCCAAAATAATAATACAAAACGGCAGTGACGGCAGTCCACATGTCGGACGCTCGCCCCGCAATATCGAATGTACACAATACAACAACACTGTACTAGCATTGCATCCAGGCTATCCCCCACGACCGATCCGCAACATCACAGCATAAACATAGAACATCAACGTGAAAGTCACGTTCGCAAATCCGTCTAACCGGGCTATAGCAGTTAGACCGGATTTACCGATCGAGTGACATTCACGGTCGCAGATATAATGTAAATACTGTGAAAAATGTGTTTAAAATTTTCCGACCGATCGAATATTAACAAGTGGGCCCCAAAACAAAACTGTAGCAGTTACAGAAAATATGGGCCCAATTTTAATGTTCAAAAACCCCTAAAATAAGCCCAGAGGCCCACTGGAAAAATCCGACCCATTGAACCTTTCATTCTGCGGCGGAACCGCGGCCTAAGGTGGGTATTGGCCGCGGTTCCGCGCTCTGACTGAAAAGTCAACGGCTCGAATTTTCCCAGAAGTCTAATGTCATCCTGTACAGTACTTTTATACAACCTGAAAAAATTTTGGGGACCAAAAAAATTCAACAGAAAACTGTCGTGAGCAAATACGGGTTTTTGGACATTTCGATCGATCGGAACAGAAAAACACACTACACCAAGCTAGACTAAGTTAATGGCGAGGCTCTGATACCACTGTAAGTGCACGGCGGCGCCCCGGCCGTCAACCCGACGGCCAAATGCGGAAACGGTGATAAACTTTAATTTTGCGGACTTTGCAAACCGGCACCACCGCGCACAAAACCCCGGATCGTTACCATTAACTAGTCTAAGCTATCTACAAAAAAGGGAAGAGATATACCGACTGATCCGTGACCTCCGGTCTTCTCGCCGTCGTCCCGATCTCCTGCGGAAAATCCGGTCGTCGTCTCCTTGCCGGAAGGGCACCACGTCGCCTGCATCTTTTACGGGCTCCTGCCTCTATACCAAGGCAACTCGGGCGCGAAGTAGGCTAGCCGACGCGTCCAAGATTTGCTGTAGACTAGTGTGGAAACTTGTCTCTTTGGGGTTTAAGAGATTGCCATGTATGGAGGAATTTTGCACAATGATTTTCATGGATCCAAGAAGGAAAGAGGAGCATGCAAAGAGAAAGGCTCGGCCATCCCATGTAAATTGTGCTCTCTGGAAAAAATATGAAGCCAAGCCCTCACTTATAAATGAATGTGTGAAGAGTGTAGGAATTAAAACCAAAAGAAAAAATAAAAAGAGACTCCACTGCACACACACACACAAAGAGGGAGGGGCCCACGAAATTCACCATGAAGGAAATAACACACAGCACACTCATTCTCAAAGCAACCCAAAAATGAATATATGTATTAATTCATCCCACCCCTTGAAACAATTCCAGCAGCACCTTAAAAATCTCAAAACAATCAAGATGAATTAATCCACACTCCATCATGCCAACAGCAACAGTGGCCGGCCATTCCCAAATCCCAAACAGTGCCGGCCCATAACCAATAGCCATACTCTATCATGTCAAATTAATGCAACATGGAGCCAAAAATGCAATCAAATTAAATTAATCCTTTTGCAAGAAACCCCCTTAACAAAATGTTAATCGCAAACTTGCAATTAACACCCTCCAACTGAAAAGTCCGACCGGGAAAGAACAAAGAAAAACCGGCCGGATCGGAATGCAAACTGGCAACTCCAGAAAACTGGTCCCGTAATAAATTACAGGAAAACCCCGATACTGTGCATACACACCCGCATCTGTATTCCGTCCGGATACAAATGCAAAAAGACAAAACTACACTATCAAATACTAAGATCCGGCTTAAGCCAAAGCCGGCTAGTAAAAACCGTCCGATCACGATCCGTGCAATACCGCACGTATCTGATCGAACCCTGCCATATCTCCATACGGCCTCTACAGCGTTTCGCCCGAAACTTGAGTAACTGAAAGTGTGGTGGACTCTAAAGACTTGTCAATATTATGGCTGTGGATTTAACCACTAGCACGTCAGAGGTATAAGCCAATACGTGACGGGCCACCAGCTATTGACCAAAAGGGACGTCGATGAGCGAACTCATCCTGACACCCTACTGAGCCTGTCAGTGACAATATCCGTGCAGTCCGGTCCGTTCGTCTATGAGTATCGCATGGCAGGCCTAGGGGGTTGGTAAAAGTCAGACCCCCAAAAGCGGTACAAGTCGTGTCGGAGTGTAGCCCAGAACACCCTGAGATACTACTGGAATACCTACCAGTAAATCTCCTGCCTTGGCCAAGGTCTTCGTGTAATGGCTCTCCTAGACACAGCGCGACCTCACCCCCAATACCGGGAGAGACGAAACCCCCGAAGATCCGCTCACTGCCTCCATGTGGCTCGGGACTGTACCCAACTAAAACCTGTTTACACGACTCCTTTGAGCCGTGGTAGGGTAGTAATCAAAGCACAGTGGGAACTCACACGAGACAAATGACGATCCCCAGGTCGATGAACTAATCTGTACACATGTCACCTGGGAACTGCTATCTGACGTCAGGTATAAGACCAACTAGCATGTTCCCGGCGAGTCCTGTCCGGTGTACTCATAACCCAATGAGCACCTGTATACATCTTAGGTGAACCAACTGACACCAATGGCTTGTGAGACCGGCCACCGCCCCTCGTCGGGATCTCGACTGTATACACTAGTCTACTCTGGAGAATCGATGCCCTGTCTCGAAACTCCCACGACTAGGGACCTATTAAGGATGTGCTTGTAGACTCCAGCTCTCACTTATATGATCGCCCTCATACTGCTGGCAGTCAAGCATGAATCCTAGGGCTCTATCAACGTGCAATAGCGACCTGTCAGGTCACCTAAAGTAGTACACGATGATAAAGGTAAACCAGATAGCATACTATCATCTCGAGTAAGACTGTCCTACCGGGATAGGTCCTCCCTCAATCATTGCAATCACGTGCCTGTGATCCGATAATTGACTCTGAGGGCACTATCTCCAACATATTCTACAGCATCCCTTGGACGCGTCGGCTAGCCAACTTCACGCCCGAGTTGCCTCGGTCAAGAGGTGGGAGACCGTAAAAGTATTCGGCTACGTGGTGCCCTTTCCTACGAGGACGTGACGGACGGAGATTCCGCGGGAGATCGGAGTGGAGACGAAGACCGAAGGACACGGATCTCTTGGTATACTTCTCTACCCGTCTTTTACTTTGCTAGTTGCTAGGTTAATGGCCCGATCCGGGTGAAAAGTGCACGGTGGTGCCGGTTCAATAGTTTTTGAAAGTTTTTGTTTCCGCATTTCCGGCGTCGGATCGACGGCCGGGGCACTGCCGCGGACTTACAATGGTATCAAAGCCTCGCCGTTAACCTAACCTAGCTTGCTCTAGTATGTTTAGTACTCGATCGAACAAAATTCCCCAAAAACCGTATTTTCCAATGCATCGTGTTTCTGTCGAAATTTTTTCTGCTCCAAAAATTTTTCAGGTTGTTGCAGAATACTGTGCATGGAACAATAAGAATTCTGGTAAAATTTGGTCGCGAGATCTGACTGTACCGCCGCGGAACCGCGGCCAAACCCATGCTTGGGCCGCGGTTCCGCCACGCTTTTAACTGTTCATCGTGCCAAATTTTTCCAGAAGGCTTTTGAATAGGAAATAGGGGTTTTGGGATATTATTTTTGGGCCCAGATTTTCTGTAAGTGCTACAGTACTGCTTGGGGCCCATTTGATGATATTTGATCGATCGGATATTTTAAACATGTTAGTTCACAGTATTTACATTATATCTGCGACCGTGAATGTCACTTGATCGGTAAATCCCGTCTAACTGCTATAGCCCGGTTAGACGGATTTGCGAACGTGACATTCACGTTGATGTTCTGTGTTTTGCTGTGATGTTGCGGATCAGTCGTGGGGGATAGCCTGGATGCAATGTTAGTACAGTTTTGTTTTATTATGTACATTTGATATTGCGGGGCGAGCGTCCGACATATGGACTTCCGTCACTGCCTGTTTGTATTATTCTTTTGGGGCACGACCAGGTTGCGGTCGATGTACCCGTTGTATGTATATTTTACTTTCTGTACTAGGATTACCCCGCGGAGGGGTGCACGGATAGCCAGGTTCTAAAGGGCAACGAGCCCGCATCTCATGGCATTGAGACGGAGGGGGCTTTACTCTAGAATTGGCGGGTTATTCGCCGCTCTCGTAGGGGGTATAGGTTGACCCAGGAGGGGTGCCCAAGTTACCGGATTCCGTGAAGTGCTGGGTGGTCCATTCACGTTGCTGAAGGGGGCTGTCTCGCTTCAGGTTTTGGCGGGTAACTTTCCGCGCCCGTAGGGGTCTAGGATTTCATTGCGCAAGCTATCCACACGACCAGAGGAACGTCGGGTTTCAGTGGCGGCTCTATGAAACCCGGGGATCCCAGATATCTGTATTGTTCTGTGATGCTGTACATTTCTGTGATGTTGCATTTTATCACGCCTTGAGCGAAAATTATATATTATATATATACTAGTAGATGTTGTATATGTTTTGTATCCGCGCTAGTCCAGTCCCCGCTCTGTCGTTAGTTAGCTAACCTAACGGGTGATGACGGGACCCAGTGGCGAATGCGGATGGCATATACGTACGTCATTATTTTCGTTCTTTTTGGTGTGATCAATTGATGGGACTGCGTTGATTCGGATCAATGCAAGTTAAAAAAACCTATTCTGATGTTGTTGGAACATTTTTCAAAAAAGCTGTTATTGCAAGGGCGTTCTCTTTTGTTTTGCATCATGGTATTCAGTTGGAATATCCTGCTCCTCAGTCAATGAGGCAAGGGCCGAGATCCCTTCACCGGGAGTGACCCCTTGGACAGAAGTTTGCGTCAGGGCAATAACTTCACTATAGCCGATTACTTTTTCTTTGCATCGTGGTATTTAGTTAGAATATCCTGCACCTCATTCTACGGGGAAAGAGCCGAGATCCCTTCACCGGGAGTGACCTCTTTAGCGAAGGTTTTCGTCACTATATTTTTCTAAAAAGCTATCCGTTCCTTCAATGATATCAAGTTCATTACGTTAAAGGTTTTCGCCAAAAACAATTCGTAGCCCTCCGTCATTTCAGAACGGTAGCACTTAGTATTCATGCTATGTATGTTGGCCTTCGTCAAGGCATAGTGTATGGTAGCTATTTGTTACTTTTCTGCAGCATAGATAGATGTGTTGGTTTGGGATAGTCGTACTACTATTTTGGCCTTCGTCAAGGGTATGTACGGGTGGGTTCAAATCAACCTGGATAATGACGGGTAGAACTTGACATGTGACTTATGATATGTTGGCCTTCGTCAAGGTCATAAGAGCATGGGGCAAAAATCCACATCGGGAGTTTCAAAAGAACTGAAACTTGCCAGATATGCGCATACCTTCTGGATTGTGATAACGTAAGCGGATTCCGTCACGTTATCATGCGATGATAGTTGGATCCCGATTCCCATTGATGAGTTGGTTTACTCCTCGGGTGATCCCGGCTAATTCTTCTTTCAGGTTTGGGGAAGAATTTGACGTTACAGTGGGAGGTTTCCAGATTAGATAAAGTGATAACCATTCTGATCTAGGTTAGAGTGCACGCTGAGTGTTTCTTTTCTCTCTCTCTTTGGCAGCGACCATTGACCCGACCCTAGACTATGACTCAGTGACCAAGTTGACCGAACCTTCTTAACACTGGCTTTTGGATTGTCAGAGTTGCAAACCTCATTGCCACTCCTACTTTTACCCTTTTCTCCAGGACACCCCGTATTACTACGAACGTCCACTTCCATTGGACAAAACCATCGTATGGTTATATACGAACTCGAAGGAATTCGAGGATGGTTTCTGGTTCTGGAGAAAACGAATAGGACTATTCAGTTGTCTTTTCCTTTTACCTTCTCTCAGGTTGCGAATACTCCTTGGTTTAGGAGATAGTACACCTATTACGCAAATTGGATAGTCTTCTTCCAGACCTTAGGCTGGTGCCGACCGGTAGGGAATGAAGAAAGCCAATTAGCCTAAACGGTGTACAGAAGGTATTAAGTTCAGACAAAGCAAGGGATTAGTAAGAGGGCAAAGTAAATTGCGACTGCTATTCACGACCAAACCAAGTATTTCTTTGCCAATCCTAAATCACCTTTGTATTTCTCCAGGACACTCCGTATCACTACGAAGATCCCAGTTTATTGGATAATCCATCGTATGGTTATATACGAACTCGAAAGGAACTTGTTCCAGTTCGGGGATGGATCCTGGTTCAGGAGAAATAGGAATAAAGTTCATTCAGGTGTCTTTTAACTTCACCTTCTCTCGCGTTGCGAGTGCTCCTAGGACTAGGACAGTACACCCATTATGCTTATTGGATAGTCTTCTTCCAAATCATAGGCTGGTGCCGAACGGTAGGGAAGGAAGAAAACCATTTGGCCTAAAGGGGTGTGCAGAAGGTAATGACTAAAGACATATAAAGGGATTTGGAGAGGTGGCAAAGAATTATACGGTTACAGTCGTGAATCTGGATGATGGAAGAGGCATTACTATGAATACCGGGATACCCCATCGAAACATTTCAATGTTTCAGTTTCAATGTGTACTGTTAATAGAAAACTGATTTCCCGATTAGACACTTGCTCCAGGGTATGTATTTACCAGGTATGATTCTCACATCTGTATGGTTTTACAGAAGATGAGTGGGAGTAAGTTATTGGGAATTAGGTGATCATCCTCATTATATCGGAATTCGTTGTAATTGGTGATATTTGAGGAAATCGCCTGGGTTGTTTGCCGGACGGCAAATATTTGGTTTTGAATATCCGTTGTTATGAACCAATTTCAAATTGATATATCTGTACGTCTATTTTTATAGAGTGAGATATACCTTTTTGAAATTATGTCTATGACATTTACCTATATCAGTGGATGGTTAGGTAAGGAGCATTGAACAGCGGTGTATTTCTTCTTAACCATAAGTACAGTTTTCAACCTACAACACACTGTGAATGAGTTATTAGAGTCAAGGGACTTATACAGAGTGTTGTATATTGTCCAGTGTCCATTAGGACAGAGGGGTTGATCCTCGTACTATATTCTGTTTACTTATGACTTCTCTGGTTCTTTGACAGGTGTTTCATAGAAACACAGGGTCCAAGTTTTGAGAAGTTATAGGTATATGAATAAAGTAGAGAACCAGGTGTTGCAAGTATCGGGATTCTTCAAGGTGATGGAAGATGTAAATACTTGTGAATGGTATTCAGTTGATAGTAATGATTAAGAGAACTGGCCTCTCTTTCAGGTTACTCATAATTGGAAGTACTTCTAAGTTGAGTAACGCTGATCGGCCTCTCTTCCATTTAGTTGACATGCACTGGAGACAGCTGCATGATTTGAATCTGGTTCAATTAAATCAGTGCCTCTGTTTCTATATTGGATATAGAACAGTTCATATCTTGACATTGTTAAGGTACGGGGAGTTGTCCGGCTTATGCTTAAAACCAGACACTGGATGACTCAAGGCACATTTCTGTAATGGCTGTTTGTGGGTTGACCCGGGCTATGACAAGGGTTGATATTCTACCATCTGGAAGATCAATAGTGATATTGTTCTTGACTCGCCACAGTTTTAATAAAAAATGGATTTTTTCAGAAAACAGTAGTAGGAGTATGGTAGAACTGGAAGTGATTCCAGAACCGCAAACGATTACTGAAGATTTGATAAGAACCTAAAGATTCAATCTGGTTTGACATTCCATTGGCCACTCCGTAGATTTGGTGGGTAACCTCAGGCGCTCGAGAGGTACTTCGGTATGCTCAAGGACGGTGGCAGGGAGGTTCTTGTTTACCCAGACTTGCCATTGCTGTTGTTTCAGACTATGAGACCTGGCAGGAGGATGAGTATAGCGTCGTTCTGAACTAGCTTTAGAAGTGTTTGTCTATATGACTCTGCCAGAGGGTTGTCGTAGTCAGTTGGAGCAGCAGAAGCATTGGTGGACATCAGGCTTATGTCTATTTATAGACTAAAGCAGATACAACGGAGATAGATCATCTATTTCTGATATGACAGTCATAGGTTTGACTTCATGAGAATAGAGGATGGATCTGTTGTGAAGGTAGTAGGGTGTGATGTCCTGGTATTTGATGACATACACAGAGTAGGAAGTGATATTCCTATACTACGATCGGTTATACTTTGGTCGTCACACAGTAGTTTCTCCACATAGGAATAGGATATTATATCAGACATTCTGGTTACTAGATCTATGGTTTTAGATCTAGATTTGGGTGGTTTCCCAATCAGGGTACTTAGACAGCATTCTAAGAGTATTTAGAATGGACGACTCCTGGCATGGTGGTGTACCTGCAGGTAATGGAGTCACCCTCTCTAAAGGTGTCTTACAGACTAAAGGGGAGAGGGATGTGCATGATTGGCAGATCACTTGCTTAGGCAATTGAGTCGATTGAGTCGATCATGAGATGTCAAGTACCACACCAGATGTTGTTCTTGCAGTAGATGCAATAAGTTGATATTCATCCAATCCTGGAGAAACAATCGGGAGCAGTTTTAGAACATAAGTTGATGTTCTAGGGATATGATAATAGCATTCTCCTTCGGGAGACAGTTATCATTCCAAGCTTCCAAGGTGACCTGGATGACAGAGAGGTTGTCAGAGTTATAGTTTTCCTTCTGACGAGGGGAAGTATTTTGGACAGGTGATCCAGGAGGATACTGAGGGTAGGCATGGCGCAGGATACTGATTAAGTTCAGTAGACGATACAGTCTAAGAAGTTTGGAATTGGAGTTCACTTGTGAGCTAGGTCCCATCAGATATCCAGACACATTCTAAGACAGGTATTGCTCATTTCGGGAGATGGCTTTCTCCGCGAACTTGAGATATAGAGAGACATAGAAAGAAACATCAGAGCGGATCCACTCACTGAGGCTATTCCTCGAACGCAATAGTTTCGCAAACGAGCTTTGTGAGACTGACTAGTAGAGGAGTTGGGTGTTCGGTATCACACGGGCTGTGAGTATGCGACATCGCAATAATTAGCCTTGAGTGCAAGTGGGAGATTGTTGGATATAGTGCCCTCAGAGTCAATTATTGGAACACAGGCACGTGATTGCAATGATTGAGGGGAGGATCTGTCCCAGTAGGACAGTCTTACTCAAGATGATAGTATGCTATCAGGTTTATCTTTATCATCGTGTGCTGCTTTAGGTGACCTTACGAGTCGCTATTACACATTGATAGAGCCCCTAAGATTCTTGCTTGACTACCAGCAGTATGAGGGCGATCATATACGTGGGAGCTAGAGTCTATAAGCACATCCTTAAAAGGTCCCTAGTCGTGGGAGTTTCGAGACAGGGCATCGATTCTCCAGAGTAGACTAGTGTATACAGTCGAGACCCCGACGAGGGGCGGTGGCCGATCTCACAAGCCCCTGGTGTCAGTTGGTTCACCTAAGATGTATACATGTGCTCATTGGGTTATGAGTACACCGGACAGGACTCGCCGGGAACCTGCTAGTTGGTATTATACCTGACGTCAGATAGCAGTTCCCTGGTGACATGTGTACAGGTTAGTTCATCGACCTGAGATCGTCATTTGTCTCGTGTGAGTTCCCACTATGCTTTGATTACTACCCTACCACGGCTCAAAGGATTCGTGCAAACAGGTTTTAGTTGGGTACAGTCCCGAGCCACATGGAGGCAGTGAGCGGATCTGCAGGGGTTCGTCTCTCCCGGTATTGGGGGTGAGGTCGCGCTGTGTCTAGGAGAGCCAGAACATGTAAAGTCCTTAGCCAAGGCAGGAGATTTACTGGTAGGTATTCCAGTAGTATCTCAGGGCGTTCTGGGCTACACTCCGACACGACTTGTACCGCTATTGGGGGTCTGATTTTTACCAACCCCCTAGGCCCGCCATGCGATGCTCATAGACGAACGGACCGGACTGTACGGACATTGTCACTGACAGGCTCAGTAGGGTGTCAGGATGAGTTCGCTCATCGACGTCCCTTTTGGTCAATAGCTGGTGGCCCGTCACGTATGGCTAATACCTCTGATGTGCTAGTGGTTAAATCCACAGCCAAAGTATTGACGAGTCTTTAGAGTCCACCACACTCAGTTACTCGGGTTTCGGGCGAAACGCTGTAGAGGTCGAATGGAGATATGGCAGGGTTCGATCAGATACGTGCGGTATTGCACGGATCGTGATCGGACGGTTTTTACTAGCCGGCTTTGGCTTAAGCCGGATCCTAGTATGAGATAGTGTAGATTTTGTCTCTTTGCATTTGTGTTCAGTGGGAATACAAATGCGGGCATGTATTTGCAGTAGCGGGGTTTTCCTGTAATTTATTAAGGGATCAGTTTTCTGAAGTTGCCAGTTTGCATTCCGTTCCTGCCGGTTTTCCTCTATTCCTTCACGGCTGGACTTTTCGATGGAGGGGGTTATTTGCACATTTGCAAATAACTTTTTGTGGAAGGGGTTCTTTGCATATTGTGGGCTTCATGATGGTTCTTTCATCCTTAGATGCTTTTTGCATCACTTGACTTGCTTTCATGTGATGGTTGTGTGTGATTTGATGAGATGAGATATTGTTGATCTTTTTTTTTTCTCCTTTGATTATTAAATCATCTTTTTCCCACCCCACAAAAGGAGGGCCGGCCACACCATTTTTGAAAGGGGAAAAGAGAGAGTTTCATTTGGAGAGGTGGCATCATTCTTGATCTCATTTTTCTTGCTAGAAAATTGAAAGCACCAATTTTCTTAACCTCTTCCTCCATCCTCCATGGCAACTAAACCCCAAAGAGACAAAGACTCTACACTATTCTACAGCATCCCTTGGACGCGTCGGCTAGCCAACTTCGCGCCCGAGTTGCCTCGGTCAAGAGGTGGGAGCCCGTAAAAGTATTCGGCTACGTGGTACCCTTTCCGACGAGGACGTGACGGACGGAGATTCCGCGGGAGATCGGAGTGGAGACAAAGACCGAAGGACACGGATCGCTTGGTATACTTCTCTACCCGTCTTTTACTTTGCTAGTTGCTAGGTTAATGGCCCGATCCGGGTGAAAAGTGCGCGGTGGTGCCGGTTCAATAGTTTTTGAAAGTTTTTGTTTCCGCGTTTCCGGCGTCGGATCGACTGCGGGGGCGCCACCGCGGACTTACACGAGTTAAGGTTTGTTGTCTTCTAGAGGGTCCATTGCGTAACTTGCACGATTTAGACGTTCTCAAACAACGGAAAAATCCAACACTTGGAAATTTTCCGGGTCGGGGAAAAAATGAGTTATTGATGTCGGATCGAACTTTTTAAAAGTTTCTAAATATCCGGAAAACCCAACGAAATTAAATTCTCCGACCGAATCAACGGTTACAAAATAAACCCTAGAATACTCAACACTTGAGTCATATTAAAAATACCCATAAAATATTAAGAACAGAGACAAGTATTACGGTGCAAATATAAAAACATATACTCACTGTACGGCAGCGGATCCGTGGCACGAGCAGGCAATTGCCGCGGTTCCACGGCCATCCGTACATATCACGTCACCAAATTTGCATCGTAATTCTTAGAAAACCCTGCTGAATTTTTTAGGCATTTTTAATTCTGGAAAATCCCAGATTTTAAAAATTGTACAGAGAAGTGTTTGAAATGTCGTATTCGGGTTCGATCGGGGTTTTAACACATCGCCTAATGCTCTAGCTAGGCTCTGATACCACTGTAGGGTTCCTAGGCACACTCAAGAGGTTCCACAAGGCATCAACCATGCCAAATTCAAATTTTTCGGTGCCGAGAAACCCTAAACTAGATAATTAACTGGAGGTAAGGCGAAAAAATATGTAAGCAAACGACTTTGCTACTAAGTGAATGGAAATACAACCTTTGTAGATCCGGTCCTCCACTTCTTTAGCTCCGTGTTGACGTCCCTCCGCTGCGATCATCGGGATCCCGGACTCTAGCGATGGTTTCATCGGAGAAAAGATTGGGCTAGGTCATTAACTTTGAGGCCGAAGATGATCTATGTCGGGGAGACTCAAACTCAAGCTATTCCTTCACTTGGTCGAAAACTTTATGAAGAGAACATCCTATACTACATGGCAAGTGGTAAAGGATGAAGAAATAGGAAGTGGGTTCACTTTAGAATTGGATTTCTCACTCTTTTTACCATGGCACCATTGGAGCTCTCAAGCTTTTATGAACTTGATGAAGATGAAGAAGAAAAGAATCTTATATGAATAATATGAAACTTATCCTTTTAATATGGTTGAGTTAAGCCCTCATGCTTAATTCATGTAGAGAATTAACCAAAGCATTAGGTTAAGGGTTGGGTTAGCTAATATCTTAAACAAATGACAAAAAGAGTTGACTTTGTCAATGTTCATCAAGCTTCATGAAGCTTGATAACTTTGACCAAAGTCACACTCTTTTGTTATATGCTTAGGAAAATAGTAAACCCTAATCTAACCTTGATTTGGTTCAAGTCTCATACACACAACTTATTTGTATCATCAAGTATGAAACAAACATGTACACTTGCATATATCACATAAAAACAATGTGCACATTCAAGTGAGAAAATCAATATTAAGTGAACCAATACTAGTTAATGTAAAGTAATATATCAAATATATAATTATACATTAAATCATTAAATCAACACTTGATTTAACGATCCGGTCATATCGCATATAACCGACTAATATCAATAGTAACAACTTATCGAATCAACACTTAATCCGATAACTCGGCTATATCGCATACAACCGATCAATGTCACATATCGCGAGAATAGAATACAGTATCACATACTGGTATTATTCTCGGTCCCGCACATATCTCATATGCGCTCCTATTTCGTTTCGCTTGAGCCAGGAAACCCCTGTGTAGGACTCTAAAGACTCGTCAATACGCCGGCAGTAGGTGATGATCATATCAAACACCCACAAGCCGCAAGCGGTCTGCTAAACGTAACGGCCACCCGGGTATTGAGCGATCAGAAGATCAACGAGCAAGCCCGCTCACACTCCTGTGAATCCAACCAGTAACACTACCGTACAGTCCGGTATGTTCGTCTGATATGTCGCATATCTTGTTTACGGGTGGTAAACGTCAGACCCCAATAACTCAACAAGTCGTGTTGATATGAGGCTCATAACGGGTCGAGAAACTACTAGTAACACTTACCAGTAAATCCCTAAAACAGCCTTGGCTAAGGACATCCTGTTATAGCCAATCGAGCACTGCGCAACATCAACTCCATATACCGGGAGAGACGAAAACCCTCCTATCGCTCATTGCCTCCATGTGATTTGGAAATGTACCCAAAAGCCACCTTTTTTCACGCCCTCTTGGACGTGGTATGATGGAAATCAAAGCACAGTGGGAATCACACAAGACTCTATGACGATCTCGGGTCTACGGACTAACCTGTAACAGTGTCACCAGAGAACCGCCATCTGACGTAAGGTATAATACCATCTGGGAGTTCTCGGCGAGTCCGTCCAGTGTACCCAGTCTCCACTGAGCACCCGTATATCATCTCTGATGTCAAACACCAATGGATATGGGATCATCCATCGCCCATCTATATGGGTCGAGAAGGTATACGCTTGTCTACTCTAGTATATCGATGCTTCGTCTCGATACACCCACGTCTAGGGACTTTGAAGGATGTACTTATGGACTACCATGTACCCACTAGTATAATCCGCATCTTAGTCCAGGTAGTCAAGTACACATCCTAAGGGCTTTACCAACATGTAACAGAGAGACAATCAGTGTACACGTTAAGGTAAAGAGTAACCAGATAGCATACTATCATATCGAGCAAGAAAGTCATCCCTATATATGTCCAAGCATCCACTACAATATACATCCTATGTATAGTAATGGCCTCTAGGGCATACATATAACTAACACATCGCATGGCGGGCCTAGGGGGTTGGTAAAAGTCAGACCCCTAAAAGCGGTACAAGTCGTGTCGGAGTGTAGCCCATAACACCCTGAGATATTACTGGAATACCTACCAGTAAATCTCCTGCCTCGGCCGAGGGCTTTGTGTAATGGCTCTCCTAGACACAGCGCGATCTCACCCCCAATACCGGCAGAGACGAAACCCCTGCAAATCCGCTCACTGCCTCCATGTGGCTCGGGACTGTACCCAACTAAAACCTGTTTGCACGACTCCTTTGAGCCGTGGTAGGGTAGTAATCAAAGCACAGTGGGAACTCACACAAGACAAATGACGATCTCAGGTCAATGAACTAACCTGTACACATGTCACCGGGAACTGCTATCTGACGTCAGGTATAATACCAACTAGCTTGTTCCCGGCGAGTCCTGTCCGGTGTACTCATAACCCAATGAGCACCTGTATACATCTTAGGTGAATCAACTGACACCAATGGCTTGTGAGACCAGCCACCACCCCTTATCGGGGTCTCGACTGTATACACTAGTCTACTAATGGAGTATCGATGCCCAGTCTCGAAACTCCCACGACAAGGGACCACTTTAAGGATGTGCTTATAGACTACCCAACTCTCACGTATATGATCGCCATCATACTGCTGGTAGTCAAGCAAGAATCCTATGGGCTCTATCAACGTGCAATAGTGACCTGTAAGGTCACCTAAAGCAGTACACGATGATAAAGATAAACCATGGCAGCATACTACTCTCTATCAACGTGTAATAGTGAACTACAATGTCACCTAAAGCATGTACACGATGATAAAGACAAGCCAGATAGTATACAAACCTCTCGAGTAAGATTTTCCTACCGGTATAGGTCCTCCCTCAATCATTGCAATCACGTGCCTGCGATCCAATAATTGACTCTGAGGGCACTATATCCAACACTCACTTAGGAGTGCATCCAATTATGAGTAACCTGAAAGAGAAACAAGTTTTTCAAAATCATTACTATTAACTGAATACCAAACACAAGTATCTACATCTTCAATTACCTTGAAGAATCCCAATACTTACAACACATGGTTCTCTACTTTATTCTTGTACCTATAACTTCTCAAAATTTAAACCTTGTATTTCTATGAAACACTTGACTAAAAACTAGAGAAGTCATAAGTAAACAGAATATAGTACGAGGACCAACCCCTCTGTCCTAATGGACACTGGACAATATACAATACTTTGTATAAGTCCCCTGAGTTGAATAACTCAAACCCTATGCGTCGTAGGTTGAAAACTGTATTGTGGTTATGAAGAATTACACTGCTGTTGAATACTCCTTACCTAACCATCAACTGATATAGGTAAATGTCATCGACATAATTTCAAAAAGTTATATCTCACTTTATAAAATAAACGTACAGATATATCAGTTTGAAATTGGTGCATAACAACGGATATTCAAAACCAAATATTTGCCGTCCGGCAAAAACCCAGGCGATTTCCTCAAATATCACCAATTACAACGAATTCCGATATAATGAAGATGATCACCTAATTCCCAATAACTTACTCCATCTCATCATCTGTAAAATCATACAGATGTGAGAATCATACCTGGTAAATACATATCCTGGAGTAAGGGTCTAATTAGGGAATCAGTTTTCTATTAACAACGCACAGTGAAACTGAATCATGAAGATGTTTTGAAGGGGTATCCGGGTAATCCTAGTAATGCCTCTTCCACTATCCAGATTCATGACTGTAACCGTATATTTCCTTACCATCTCTCCAAATCCCTTTATTTGTCTTTACTCATTACCTTCTGTACACCACACTCAGGCTAAATGGTTTTCTTCCTTCCCTACCGTTCGGCACCAACCTATGATTTGGAAGAAGACTATCCAATAGCGTAATAGGTGTACTCTCCTAATCCTAGGAGTACTCGCAACCTGAGAGAAGATGATGATAAAAGACAACTGAATAAACATTATTCCTATTTCTCCTGAACCAGAATCCATCCTCGAACCGGAACAAGTTCCTTCGAGTTCATATATAACCATACGATGGATTTATCTAATGGAAGTGGATGTTCGTAGTGATACGGTCTGTTCTGAAGAAATACAAAGGTAAAGTAGGAGTGGCGATGAAATACGTGGTTTGGTCGTGAATGATAGCAGTCGCAATTTACTTTGCCCTCTATCTAATCCCTTTATTTGTCTTTACTTATTACCTTCTGTACACCACACTTAGACTAATTGGTTTTCTTCATTCCCTACCTTTCGGCACCTGCCTATGATTTGGAAGAAGACTATCCAATAAGCACAATAGGTGTACTCTCTCCTAATCCTAAGAGCCCTCACAACCTCGGAGAAGGTAAAAGGAAAAGACAACTGAATAATCCTATTCAATCTTTCCAGAACCAGAATCCATCCTCGAATCTAGAACAAGTTCCTTCAAGTTTGTATATAACCATACGATGGATTTATCCAATGGAATTGGATGTTCGTAGTGATACGGGGTGTTCGGGAGAAATGCAAAGGGTAAAAGAAGGAGTGGCAATGATGTATGCAACTCAGACAATCCAAAAGCCAGTGTTTTAAGAAAGTTCGGTTAACTTGGTCACTGAGTCATATTCTAGGTTCGGGCCATGGTCGCAGCCAAAGAGAGAGAGAAAAGAAACACTCTGCGTGCACTCTAACCTAGATCGGAATAGTTAATAACTTTATCTAATCAGGATGGCTCACACCGTTTCCTCGAATTCTCCTCCAAACCTAAAAGAAGAATTAGTCGGGATCATCCGAGGAGTAAACCAACTCATCAGTGGGAATCGGGATCCAACTATCATCGCATGATAACTTGATGGAATCCACTCAAGTCACCACACTCCAGAAGGTATGCGCAAACCTGGCAAGTTTCTTGTATGTTTGAAACTCCCGATGTGATTTTTACCCCTAACGACCTATAACCTTGACGCTTGCCAACAAGTTATAGGCCACTAGTCAAGTCAACCCGTCATTGTCCTGGATTAACTCGAACCCACCCGCACAAACCCTTGACGCTTGCCAACAAAACTGTACGACTGTCCCGATCAATGGCATATCCATGCTACAAATAAGTATTATTCAGCTACCGTACACTATGCCTTGACGCTTGCCAACAAACATAGCACGAATACTAAATAGTACTTATAAGAAATGACGGAGGGCTACGGCTGGTTTTTGGCGAAAAACTTTTAACGTAATAAACTTGATCTCGTTGAAGGAATCCAAGTGGTTTTACAAAAGTATAGTGGTGAGAACTTTTGCTAAATAGGTCACTCCCGGTGAAGGGATCTCGGCTCTTTCCTCATCGAATGAGGTGCAGGATATTCCAAACTGAATACCACGATGCAAATCAAAAATAATCGACTATAGTAAAGTTATTACGTTGACGCAAACTTCTGCTCATGGGGTCACTCCCGATGAAGGGATCTCGGCCCTTGCCTCGTCGAATGAGGTGCAGGATATTCCCAATCGACTACCACTGTGCAAAGCAAAAGAGAACGTTTGTAATGTCAGTTTTTAAAAGAACTTGGTTCCAACAACATCATATATATAGGTTTGTTTTACTTGCATTGATCTGAATCAATGCAGTCCCATCAATTAATCACACCACAAAAGAACGAAAATATAATGTACATATATGCCATCCGCATTCGCCACTGGGTCCCGTCATCACCCGTTAGGTTACTTAACTAACGAAAGAGCGGGGACTGGACTAGTACGGGTGTAAAACATATACAACATCTACTAGTATATATATCAATATATAATAATCGCTCCAGGCATGATAAATGCAACACCACAGAAAAGTAATAAGCATCACAGAACAATACAGATAATCTGGGAGCCCTGGGTTTCCTTTGAGCCGCAAATGAAACCCGACATCCCCGGGTCGTGTGGATAGCCTGTGCAATGAAAACCTAGACCCCTATGAGTGCGGCAAGTTACCCGCCAAAACCTGAAGCGGTGCAGCCCTCTTCAACAAAATGAATGGACTACCCAGCACTTCACGGAATCCGGTAACTTGAGCACCCCATCTTGGGTCAACCTGTACCCCCTACGAGTACGGCGAACAGCCCTCCAATTCTAGAGTGAAGCCCCCTCCGTCTCAAAGCCATGAGATGTGAGCCCGTTGCCCTCTAGAACCCGGCTATCCGTGCACTCCACCGCGGGGTAATTCTAGTACAGAAAAGAAAATATGTACAACAGTGACATCGACCTTGTTCATATCATAATTTTGCACTATTATATTCCCCATTCTTAGTCATTTTAAAAATAAACAGGTGCTTTTGATCCATGTCTGCTACATAGTTGCAGGTTACAGGTTCTCGGAACAAAAATAGTGAAAAAGATGAAAAGATGATACAAAAGTGAGACTACGACCAACAAATGGAAGAATCTTGATCAAGCCTATAGTTGGAGAATAAACGAAGATCAATGAACAAGTTCACAAAGTACAAAGGCAGCGCAAGGTTCAAGACTTTGACACGAAACAAACGGTAAAGTCCATGACATTATTCACTGTAGAAATCTGGAAGAAAACTAGAAGACAATCTGAGAAACCAAGTGAAGAAAAGCCAAGGAAAAAGCAACAGGAGAATTACCAGAGAAGCAGCAACCAATAAGCTCCCAACATGGCCGCGGATCCGCGGCCAAACATGGCTCTTGGCCGCGGTTCCGCGGCCATATAAAGCCCGTGTCGTTGCAACTTCGTGTCGGTGCGGCGGTGCGTTGACTGGTCTTCTTAGGGGTAAAATTGTAAATGCAGATATGAACCGAATGTAACCCTAGGGTTTCTATGCTCTATAAATAGAAATCATAAACCTCTCTTTGAGGTATGCCTCTTCTTATGCCTCAATTTATTTATCAAAATTCAGAATTCAATTCCTATAAATGATTGAAGAGAGCATCAAATAAAAATTAGAGTAAGTTTTCTTTTTATTGCCCTACTTAATTTTCTTTCTGCCCTAGTTAATTTTTATCATCTTCCATAATTAATTAGTTTAGAACATGTTTTTCAATTCCCTAATGAGTGGGTAGTTCCTCGCTTGTTAGGGTTAGGAATAGGAAAGGTTTGAGAGATGAAAATCTCTCACCCCTTTCTTGCCCATCACATATTTTTATAGGACTCCATACATACATACACACACCGCTCCCTACGGCACCCTATCCCACGAGGTAGCAGTGATACCGTAGTATAAAAGACCGGTTGTATATGTTTTCCATGGAGGTTAGGGTAAGAATTAAGAAAGCAAGGACAAGAACCTAGAGGAAGAAACATCGTTTCTTCCCGATGGTAATAATCCACTTTATTAATTATTACCATAACACCTCATAGATCTTAATTAGGGCATAGAAAGAGGTGTGAAATATTGTCTTTCCAAACTTAACATAAACCTAACCCTAACAAGATTTTAATCCTAGTCTAGATCAACCTTAGTTTTTAGTGATAATCAATCCGACACCGTTTGGAATTAACTCATTAGAACAATTTGAGAATACACAATATCCCTGTGGACCGACCCGTACTCACCGGCTAGCTACCAAGTGACGTCGTTCTTGATTGCGGTAAATAATTCTTTGATCGTAAAATCTCCACATTCAAACCAAATGGCACCGTTGCCGGGGATGGCATAGTTATTTCCTTTTTGTAATTTCAGCTTAATATAAAATTTGAAAAATCATAAAAACTGAAAAATATTTTTAAAAAAAATATCATCTTGTTATTCTTTGAAGGGTGTTTTCTTTTGAATTGTGCAGGATCGAAGAACGAATTCAGATCTGGAAAAATCCAGAGAGCGAAACAGAAAACAGAAGATCTGAACAAACAGAGGAGTACCACAACGGAGAAACAGAAAATATTTGGGGAATTGAACAGCACATTCCACCGCGGAACCGCGGCAAGGAAGCAGTTTTGGAGGCGGAACCGCGGCAGGGTGCTGACGTCAGCAAGCAAAAACTCCTCTGTAAGCTCCCTCTTCTTCTCTGTAACCTCATTATCTCCTCTGTAAAAAATTCCTGCAGGATTCTTTGCACAAAAACTTCTCCCCCTTCTCAATAACTTGATCTTGTGCAGGATTCTTTGCGCCGCGCTAAAAAAAATTGTTTGCAAGTGATTGTGTTTACTGCTTTGCATATTTAAATTAACTTTAAGGGGCTTTTACACCAATCCAGATTGGATGGGGATTTCATTACCTATCCTAGGACCCCAAAAATCACATAAAGCATATTGCATTGACCATCAAGTAATTAAAAAAAGATTAGACTCAGCCCTAAGGACTTCGCGCTCAATAGGACAAAGGAATAGTTGTAGGCATCGACCGTTGATCCTAACCTGACTTTGTGGTGCCTAGGCTAGACAGGTAGGGAAAGGTAACTTTAAAAGGCCCGCCTCAAGGTGATTCGTGGGCGGATCCTTCCTTTCTCTGCTTGTGCTTACCTGGCCACAATTGGTGGTGAAGAGGCGGTTTGAGGTCCTACTTCTTGCCCTTTGGAACGGTTAGGAGCTGTCTGGCTGACCTAGGTGACCATAGATCTAGGCTTGATTGTGCATTTTTGATTGATTGAACGGGTGTCTAAGCCTTTTATTGAAAATCTTTTTTGCAAAAATCTCCTTATACAAAAACACAAAAAGAAAAAAAAGAAAAAAATTTTACAAAAAAACTTGCAACTTGTCGCTAAGAAATCCGTGCACCTCACTTCCACCCACATTCTTTTTCTTCTCCTTTCTTACATCATGGGTACCCCACCTCCCAAAACTCTTGCCGAACTTTGGTACCCTCATCCAAACATTGCTTCATACGCGAATTGTTTTGGTCGAATTACGGACGACCCCTCCATGCCCAAAATTTCTTTGAAAGGTCGAATAGAAGCGTCTAGGAGAAACAGTTCGACTCCACAATCCACTTTGTATCAACCATTTCAACCTTCACCACCTTCTTATGTTGATACTACTTTTTCGAGTGCTGTTGTAACTCTGAAACCCATGTCTATCGCTGAACATATTGAACAATCTCGTAACCGATCTTTCACTCCTTTCAACACTTCTAGTTCTTAGGATCAACAAGTCCATTCACCTTTTTATCCAAATGTTAATCATACTCCTGTCCAACCATTCAATTCCTACCAGTCCTATCCGACATTCACACCTTCCCTAGACATTACTTCTACACAACCATTTGGGAGTTTCACGTATCTAAACAACTTTGAATCTTTTACTGAAACCCCTTCACAACCCATGTCTAGTCTAGAACAGTCATTGGAAACTTATATTGGAGCGACAAACCAACAGATGAGGAATTTGGATGCGTCCATTTCCGTCCTTATGCAACTTAGTGGCCCGGTAGCTAGTTTCCAACTAGCTCCAAAAATTCCAATGTATGATTAGGCGGTTGGACAGATTGAGAATTTGAGTGGAGAGAGTGAGCTGTGCACCCTTCCAAATCAAACCTACCCATCCTCAATTGAATCCCACAACTCCGGTTTTCAAACAAGTGTCCCAAATGATTCACCAGTTAAAAATAAAACTTTTAATGAATTGTGCGACTTTGTAGTACTTGATTTGCCAGATTGTGAAGGGTCCCTTTCGAGTGAAACCATCACCAATCCTTTCGACCTCTACACCTCCAATTTAGAACCTGAATTGATAAATATCCATGCTTTTGATGAAGTGTCCAAAAAAATTGATTTTCACTTGATTGAGGATATAGACGCAGGGAATATTTTGGATGATGAACCTGCAGATTTGACTGAATTTTTCTCTCCAATTCATCATCCCCAATCATTAAATGTTTCTCCCGAACTTCATATGCATCTTGATTTTGATGATAATTACATGGATGGGATAACTTTTGAGGAGAATTATGAGGATAGTATTGAGGAGAGTATTGATGATAGTATTGAGGATGAACCAGTTTTGTTTGATGAATCGGATTTTCCAATTCATCCTCCTGAACCTTTAACTGTTATACTTCCTAAATCACCCCCTTCATCTTTTCCATTATTCCGACCGCGCAAGAAATCACGCAGGAGGACTGTGAGCTTGAAAAATTTCTGTTCGATCATAGCAGTTTTGACACCACTAATGCGTTCCTCTTTGAATCTGACACTGTTCTCACAACCGATAACGATTACGAGTGTTTCACTTTTTCGAACGATTTTGAAGACTCATTACCTGAATTTGAGTCCTTTGAATTTTCGGATGAGTTAGTTGAACCATCCGAATCGGTTGCTTACAGTGATTTCGAACCATTGATGGAATCCTTCAAGATCGAGACAGTTTCACCAATTTTACCTTGTCACGACCCGAAAGTACGGAACATGACCGACACTTAGACTACGAAACGTCTCGAGGTGTACGTAATCTAAGTAAGCCGAAAACCCAGAAATCAAAACCAAGGAAGCATTGAATGAAGGAAAACCAACTTAAAACAAGTAGTTTAATAGCATAAGCCGAATTATGCGTTTTTAAAAAAAACATCAAGTATTTTCTGAAAATTTCGGCAGAGTCTCCTTTGTAAATACTGGCCCCCAAACGGGATACAACACGAATAGTATACGAAATCAATAAAAAGGCATCCCCAATCGGGAGTTATCTCTTTGTCAATCGACGGTCACAACCACACAAGCAATATAATATACAACGCCAAGGGCGAGGATCAAAACTCAAAAGAAAACTCAAAAACACAAGAAATCTACAGAAATATAACGCGCGACTCTAAAGTCGAAAGAATAAACATTACTAGTCTCTATCTCTGAAATAAATACATGTTTGGTTGATGGAACTTCTAGATACAACAGAATAATAATATACAAGGTATAATGATGGGTACGATACAAAAAAAAACCACCTACTAGCAAGTCACCTTAAAGAAGCAGTGCCAGCAAAGCCGTAATGAAACCTGTACGGCAAAACCTGCAAGAAACTGTGGCACAACGGGGGTGAGTTGCCAACTCGTGAGTAGAAAAACATCTACGAACAGGAATCGCATGTATGACGCAATCCTAGGTCATACGATCACAATATATCCTCAAATAAAATAACCAGCAGCCTATAACAATGGCTAGGGTAAATATCTAACCCGAGTGTAATCCCATGTGCCCGTGTCAGTGCCTCAGGTATCAATGTATCATATGGATGATCTATGAATGCATGAAACAGAATGCATATACTGAAGAAAACTGCTTTCATAAATTAGTGAGATTTCTGTATTTTTAAAATGAGCTATCATAAATGAAATCAGCATAAACAGTGCCTAGTATCGACACAAAACAAGTATCCAAATATCTCGATATCTCCGTGTCGCAATCTATGTACCTCAATATCTCAAAATCTCAATGTCTCAATCATAATATCTAGGGCGTCGTCAGTTCAGACCGGCCCCTACCATCCATCTCAAGACCACGACGGTATCCTCCGGATATCCGACACGTCGGGTAAAATCACCGGTCGGTAGTGCTCCCCTGCCAGGCTCAACGCCATCATCTGCGATCCTCTTGCCCCGGGGTACCGCACCGGGTCCACCATGTACCCGAAACGGTTCCTCCATCTCCTCGAATCGGGTCTCGAAATCCATCAGCAAACTCATGGTGGACGACTCATACATCATGGGAAAACCGCACTTTTTATTTAAAAAGAGAGAAAAGAAGTTTATATAAGTTTTGCGGTTTTCCCTCAAATCCAAAAAATCTCATGGAAATCCAAATCCAAATCATCAATAGCATGTAAAAACATGAATATAGGCATGAGAATCCATGAATGCGGCATAACAATGAATAACAGTATGCATGAAGTAGCAAGTAATAACTACAATGTCTAAACTAGCATATAAGGCAAGTATACTAATATCATGTCTAAACTATTAGCTAACAACCTATGTCAAATGAAATAGTATTTTCTAAAGTGTTCGTGATATGGCAATTACCGATGAAGATGTGTGTGAGCCGGCAAGTAAGTGTATGTGGTACATACGCGTCATCGGTAATGGTGCCGGTGTCGTAACAGCATGATATCAATGATAGAATATGAAAAATAATATAAGCATGCGATGCGGAGCGAACAACAAAAATGAGCGGGAGCTAAATACTAGACACAAAGATAACAATCTATATTTAATATAAATCTAGTCTAACAACTACACTAAACTAAAGGGCTAAGCTAACTGGCTACCGAAGGTAAGGAAACCACCTAACACCTGAGTCGATATATATATATATATATATATATATATATATATATATATATATTAGTCGGTGATCCCGCCTCGATAATATCACATCCGATACCATATCTATAATCAAATATTCCCAAGTTAAGAGCGCGGATCAAACATCAATATATAGCTCGTACGTAAATCTGTCGTACGGCATCCCAAATCTGTGTACGGGTCAGTATCACATTCATCAAATTAATCATTTGGTATCCTCTTTATCAAAGATCATAATCTGGGGTACTGATCTACGTCTAGTACAATACTAATATCATCAATCTAATCATGATCTGACTGCTGATCTACAGCCTCATACAAACCGATATCATCATCATATATCGTCATAAAAAGGTATACATTGCCTAATGCGACTTATTATGAATATCTTAACATATCTTATCTCATATCACGATCACAAGCCAACCATTTAGTGTATAACACTATTCACCCGTATCGTCGTCTCAAGATCCGCTATAACATCAAGACGTATCTCAAATACGAATCATGCCATATCACCATTCTCGCGGTCTCAATCAAATCTTATCGACCCATCTCAAATCCCAAATACTATCCTCAAATCCAGTATGTGAACATATAACAATATAACCCCATAAAGACACATATGAAAGAAGAATGTATGCAAGTATGTGTGTGTGTAAATGTGGTGCAACCTCTACTCTAGGTCTCGCAACACTAAACCTATCCAATCACACCTAAAATCTATCTTTATCATCAATAAACTCAACAATATAATCAATATATATGTGTGTATACGTATTCGTATACATCACCACGAACTGCGGGGGTGCTATACGCCATCCACCCGACTTCTCCCTGTAGATATAAATCTACTCACCTGGTCCTCGCTCGCCGGTGCCGACGTTGCCACGCGCTTGCTTGTCGTCTCGAAGTCCACATGGGGTACCTACATATCATAACGCACCGTATCGCATTAAAACCAAATTCGAAATCGAAACGGCATACGAAAATCAAATCGGCACGCGTACCACGCATAGGTCAAAACCTATCGCCTACGCATGCAAGAATAGCCAAACCAACCCTCGATGTCGATGTACAAACGTCAAACCATCGAGAAAACCCAAACACACTCATTTGCGCATTCACGAACACTCATTATAATATAAAATAGGTTAAAATTCACAAAAACCCCAAACTCACTTTAAAAGCCATTTTTCCGAAAATCTAGCAAGCAAAAATTTACCGTTTTAGTAGAAAACTTGATGTTTTAACAATTCTAATGGCCATAATACTTATTAAATATCTTAAATAAGTCATAAAAACCATTTCCATAATTTAATCTCATTAAATTTCATTAGCCCCAAAATTCTAGTTTACAAATTAACCAATTTTATAGCAAAAATGCACATACAACAATCTAGCTTGGATTTGCATGATCTAAAGTATTAAACTACATTTTATAATGTTAAATAAGTCATCAAAAACCTAATTACATTTTCTCTTAAACCAATTCATGGTTTACAAAAACCTAGTTAGCAATATAGCTTAATTAATACAATTCCACTTAACAATTTGCAAACTAACAATTTGATCATGTTTCACATAACACAAAATGATGAATTCCACTTTGCAACCATAAACACACAACAAAAACCCTAACTATAATTTAATCCTTCTCTTGAAAACCCAAATCTTTCAATTAGAACCACAATTCATTTCCTAATTAAGTTAGATTAAAACAATAACCAACAATTTAACAAAAAGCTCAAGATATTTATACCTCACAACCCATTGATCCAACTTGAAATCTAGCCTCCCAAATTGCCATCTTGTTCCCTAGATCCATACTAGAATGGTCAAGTAAAAATGTGTAGGGATTAGATTTTGATTTTAGCTTGATTTCTTGTGGATTTGGAGGCATTTTAGATGGATTTTTGATGAGAAAAGAGAAGGAGAAATGGGGGGCTGCTGTTGCTGGAAAGGCGGGACTCGGCCAGGTGTGTGGGGTGAGGGAGGAGAGAGAGTGAGGTGGGAAAATTCCAAGTCAACTAAAGAAATAAAAGCACCTACCTCATTTCATAATAATTCCTTATTTCTTTTCTTTTCTTTTCTTTTGTTTTCTTTTAGCAAAAATCAAGTGGAGAAATGAAGGGAAACATGGGGCTGCTGCTGATTTGGGGAGAGGAGAGAGGGTGTGGGTGAGTGTGGGTGAGCGAAAAATGATAAATGTTATACCCCAATATCTATTTACACTAATTTCACTATTTAAGCATTTTTTCGTCGATATTTTCAAAACCGTTTAACAGCTTAATTTCATTCCAAAAACAACATGTTAAAATTTTGTTTAATGTTTTATGATGCACAAATTTGTTTCAACTCATTCCAATTTGTAATTTTCCCTAATTAAATGTATTAGTGACGGCTTAAAATAATATTAAAATAATTATTTTCGGAAAAAATTTCAGAAAATTAGAAATTTTACCAGTGGCTCAATAAACACAAAATACTAGTAATTACATAGCTAGAGTATGTATATTTAATTTTATAATAAAGATATTTGTATTTTGAGTTTCTACAGAAAACCCCCTTATTTTACCGATTTTCCGAAATTTTACCGAAACGATTTTCAAAATGTTACATACCTTCAATTGTTTCACCTCTAAAACTCGAACTCAATCCAAGTCATTTCGAACCATTGATGGAATCCATCGTTTCGACCGCGCAAGAATCTGTCACGCATCAATTTTTAATGGATGGTTTACCAAGTTCAATGTACCTATGTTTTCTTGCGAATCTTGAGGGATTTGACCTTATTTCTCGACGGGTTGATAAATTAGCACAATCGCTTTTAACACATCGGTCATCACAATTTGTGCTAATTTATTCACTCGATTTACGCCCTCAAGTTCGTACTACACTTCTTTCTCTCTTCCGCCATTCTTTTCCTAATAGATCGAGACCATATTCCACCTTTCTTTCCACACGGTCTCGTGTGTTTCTCAACTCCTTTCTCTACACTCCATTCTTCCACCAACCCTACCATTATAACAAAAAAATTTGAATGGTTGGTGCTAACCTTTGGCCTGTGTAAGGCCTTGTATAGTTTGATTTTTCTCCTCCCTAACTCTGAACTTTAACGTTTAAACAGTGAAAACACTGTTTCACTTAAATTTGGGGGGGACCTTTTTGTATATATTTTTGTTTTCTTTTTCAGTTAACAATAAAAAAAAATAAAAAATAAACAGGGGTATGCCGACAATTTTGACCCTCTTGGTGTAGCATGACAGTGAGGACACTGTCAAGTTTAAGTTTGGGGGTGTGCTCGGTAAGCTTTCTTCCTTCGCATTCATATATATATTTTTGCATTTGCATATTTATTTTAAAACCCATAAAAATTGAAAATTTTCAAAAATTATAAAAACTGAAAATTTTGAAAAATTATAAAAATTAAAACATTCAATTTTGGCCATAATTAACTTGAGTTTGACAAAAAAGGTTAACTAGCTAGGAACAACTAGATCTTAGATTTAGTAAATTAAAAACCCTAAAAGTAACCTTTCTTAAAATTTAACGGTAGAAAGTATATGTCTTTATAGTTTATTTAGAAATAGACAAATTTCGAGTTGACTTTTTGGGCTAAGTTAAAACAAAGGAAAAGCATTGATATTTTTATTAAAGTATAAGTTTGAAAAATAATTCCTAATCTTAAGTCTAAATTCTGAAAATATATACCTTACAAATTGCACAACACGAACCTTGAAACTTGGATTAGTAGAAGAGACCTTGAAATGCTCTTGTCTAAAGTCCTTAGTATGAAGGAAAATAAAAAGAAAAAAATACAAGTGTGAATAAAGAGATAATAAAAAAATGAACACTGGTTTTTGTAATTACTTAAGGCTGCATTAATAGAAAAAATATTAGCGAGGGTGCCTTATCACCTAGTGCCTTAGACCAACTGGTTTGGGAGTCACTGCTATAATCCTTAGGTATTACAAGACTAGGAATTACGCATTAATGTGCAAACATATTTTGTAATCGGTCGTAGGTACCTCAAGAAGTATTAACGGTCGCATGAAGAATGTGTGAGCAAGTTTCATCTAAAAATTCACCAATTGAAAAGTACTTTGGATGATGGACAAGAGTATAATAGCCTGATTTGAATTTCCAAGTATAGGGGTGATATATACACACACACATAGGGGTATGTGATTGGGGTTTAGATAAGAGATAGGAATGAAAAATAGGACTTATATCTTTAGTAGAGATGATAAAAATTCCTAAGTTGAGGTGGAACCCTAGAAGGAAAACTTAAAAGATGCTAAAAGCTAAGTAAATTTACAAGAACATATATAATCTTAAGTTAAATAATAAGGAAGCGTGAAAAATACGGGTGGATAATTTCTGAGTCGAAGATAATAGAGTTTCTTGTTAAAAAACCTAATTGGAGAATAAAAGTCGATAAGATGAATTGATAGGATTTTGTGGCTAGTATCCGCTGAAATCCCTCAGGAGATAAAACTCCACATACTAGGGACACCTAGAGGTTTAACGGCTTGTTGCACGAGCTCAGTGCAATCGCGTTTCCCTGCAAAAGTGAGGCTAGGTCTTTTTCAAGAATAAAACTAGGTTTGCTCAAGGACGAGCAAAAGATAAGTTTGGGGGTATTTGTTCATATCATAATTTTGCATTATTATATTCCCCATTCTTAGTCATTTTACAAATAAACAGGTGCTTTTGATCCATGTCTGCTACATAGTTGCAGGTTAAAGGTTCTCGGAACAAAAACAGTGAAAAAGATGAAAAGACGATACAAAAGTGAGACTACGACCAACAAATGGAAGAATCTTGATCAAGCCTACAGTTTGAGAATAAACGAAGATTAATGAACAAGTTCACAAAGTACAAAGGCAGCGCAAGGCTCAAGACTTCGACACGAAGCAAACGGTAAAGTCCACGACATTATTCACTGTAGAAATATGGAAGAAAACTAGAAGACAATTTGAGAAACCAAGTGAAGAAAAGCCAAGGAAAAAGCAATAGGAGAATTACCAGAGAAGCAGCAACCAACAACCTCCCAACATGGCCGTGGATCCGCGGCCAAACATGGCTCTTGGTCGCGGTTTCGCGGCCATATGAAGCCCGTGTCGGTGCGGCGGTGCGTTGACTAGTCATCTTAGGAGTAAAATTGTAAATGCAGATATGAACCAATTGTAACCCTAAGGTTTCTATGCTCTATAAATAGAAATCCTAAACCTCTCTTTGAGGTATGCCTCTTCTTGTGCCTCAATGTATTTATCAAAATTCAGAATTCAATTCCTGAAGATGATTGAAGAGAGCATCAAATAAAAATTAGAGTAAGTTTTCTTTTTATTGCCCTAGTTAATTTTCTTTCCGCCCTAGTTAATTTTTATTATCTGCCCTAGTTAATTTTTATTATCTGCCCTAGTTAATTAGTTTAGAACATGTTTTTCAATTCCCTAATAAGTGAGTAGTTCCTCGCTTGTTAGGGTTAGGAATAGGAAAGGTTTGAGAGATGAAAATCTCTTACCCCTTTCTTGCCCATCACATATTTTTATTGGACTCCATGCATACATACACACACCGCTCCCTACGGCACCCTATCTCATGAGGTAGCAGTGATACCGTAGTATAAAAGACCGGTTGTATATGTTTTCCATGGAGGTTGGGGTAAGAATTAAGAAAGGAAGGACAAGAACCTAGAGGAAGAAACATCGTTTCTTCCCGATGGTACTAATCCACTTTATTAATTATTACCATAACACCTCATAGATCTTAATTAGGGAATAGAAAGAATATTGACTTTCCAAACTTAACCTAAACCTTACCCTAGCAAGATTTTAATCCTAGTCTAGATCAACCTTAGTTTTTAGTGATAATCAATCCGACACCGTTTGGAATTAACTCGTTAGAACAATTTGAGAATACACAAAATCCCTGTGGACCGACCCGTACTCACCGGCTAGCTACCAAGCGACGCCGTTCTTGATTGCGGTAAACAATTCTTTGATCATAAAACCTATCACATTCAAATCAGACCTCAAGCCGGTCGTGCCCCAAAATAATAATATACAAACAGGCAGTGACAGCAATCCACATGTCAGATGCTCGCCCCGTGATATCAAATGTACAAATAAAACTAAACTGCACTACCATTGCATCCAAGCTATCCACCATGACAATCCGCAACATTACAGCACAACACAGAACATCAACGTGAATATCACATTCGCAAACCCGTCTAAAAGAGCTATAGCAATTAGACAAGATTTACCGCTCGAATGACATTCACGGTCGTAGATAGTAATGTAAGTACTGTGAACTATCATATTTAAAAGTTCGATCGACAAAATTTCCCGAAGTGTGCCCCAAGTGCAAAACCCAGCACTCAAACAAATCTGGGCCAAAACAAAATATTTCAGAAACCACAATTCCATATGAAAGACACCCAGAAGAAAAATGGTGCACTGTTGCCACCATACTACCACGCAACCGCGGAAAACATGATGTTTCCGCTGCGGTTCGATGATGAGAACGTGCTCTCAAATTTCTTCGGGGTTCTTAAAAAAGAATGTACGATTTTCTGACACACTGAAAATAATTTTTTGACCAGTTTAAAAATTCGACAGAAACTTCATGATTGGAAATGCGGGTTTGGAAATTTCGTTCGATCGATATTTTAAACATGTTAGAACAAGCTAGTAAAGGTTAATGGCGTGGCTCTGATACCATATTGGGTTACGGCAGCGCTCCGGCCGTCAATCCGAGACCAAATGCGGAACAAAAACTTTTCAAAAACTTGGCGCTACCATAACCAAAAACCCGGATCGTTCCATTAACCGTTAACTAGAAATCTACAAAGAAGTTAGAATGGCTATACCGATCGATCCGTGTCCTTCGGTCTTTAGCCACCATCCTTAGCTCTACGCGCCATCTCCGATCTCGCTCGATCTCCGGTCTCCTTGTTGAAAGGGCACCACGTCAAGAAGTCTTTTTACGGGCTCCCGCTTCAAACCGAAGCAACTCGGACATGAAGTTTGCTAGCCGACATGTCCAAGATGAAGTAGAGAATGTATGTGATAACTTTGTCTCAAGCATTCATTGATTCTCAACTCATGAGATTGTATGGATGGAGGTTGAAGATGAAGCCATTGATGAAGAAATTGTGAGATCAAGAAAAAGAAAGAAGAAGAAGAGCTTTGTTTTGTTATTGTGTTGGAATGATAATGTGAAAGAGCTATAGAATGAAATCTCAAGACCAACCCCTTAGCCTCATGGCTGCCCCCTCTCTCCCCTCATATCATTTCAACACCCTAATCAATCAAAAGGGTGACATTTGCACAAATAAAAAGACCATGAGTCATCACCCATGCACATACCACAATTAATGCTCCACATGATGACTTGAGCTCATAATTATCACTAATAAACATTAATCCAAATGTTTAATCCAAAAAGAGAACGGCAACATCTAAAGTAAACTCATGACGGATCACAAGGATACCCCTCACCTGTATATACATACCTGCATCCGCATTCCGACTGAATGCGAATGCAATGAGACGAAAGTAATCCAACAAATCTAATACTAGGATCCGACTTAAACCAAAGACCACTAGTATGATCCGTCCGATCATGATCCGTACACAAGTGCACGTATATGATCGAATCCTGCCATAAAACCATGCGGCCTCTACAACGTTTTGCCCGAACTTGAGAAACTTTCTGTGGGGGACTCTAATGACTCATCAATACGCTGGCTGTGAATTTAACCACAAGCACGTCAGTGGTACTAGATATGTATAACGGCTGCCGAGGTATTGAGCGAAAGGGAAGCCGATGAGCGAACTCATCCTGAAACCCTACTGAGCCTAACAGTGACAATATCCGTACAGTCTGGTCTGTTCGTCTAAGAGTATCGCATATCGGGTCTAGGGGTGGATAAAGTCAGACCCCTAACAACGCGATAATTCATGTCGGTATGAAACCCATCACCACTAAAGAAACTACCGATCCTAGATCAGTAATTCTCAACTACCTTGGCCAAGGATTTCTGGTGATGGCCACACGTGCACTGTACGACATCAATCCCCAATACCGGGAGAGAAGAATCCCCGACAATCCGCTCACTGCCTCCATATGGCTCGGGACTGTACCCAACTAAAACCTGTTTGCACGACTCCTTTGAGCCGTGGTAGGGTAGTAATCAAAGTACAGTGGGAACTCACATGAGACAAATGATGATCTCAGGTCGACAGACTAACCTGTACACATGTCACCTGGGAACTGCTATCTGACAATAGGTATAATACCAACTAGCAGGTTCCCGGCGAGTCCGTCCAGTGTACTCATAACCCAATAAACTCCTGTATACTATCTTAGATGAACAAACTAACACCAATGGCTTGTGAGACCTAGCCACCGCCCCTCGTCGGGGTCTCGATCAGTATACACTAGTCTACACTGGAGTATCGATGCCCAGTCTCGATACTCCCACGACTAGGGACATATAAGGATGTTCTTATAGACCCCCAGCTCCCACGTATATGATTGCATCATAATGCTGTTAATCAAGCAAGAATCCTATGGGCTCTATCAACATATACATGATGATAAAGACAAACTAGATAGCATACTATCATCTCGAGTAAGACTGTCCTACCGGTATAGGTTCTCCCTCAATCATTGCAATCATATATATGCGATCCAATAATTGACTTGAGGGCACTATAGCCAACACATACCTCAAGGGCAGAGGAACGTGCCCCAGGGACAGAGGAATGTGCCTCCAGCAAGGAGAAATGTACCTAGGCGTCAGGCTTTCACAATGACTGTGGAAGAAGCCGAAGCCACTGGCCAAGTCATCACTGGTAATTCCCAATCTTTTCCTTTTTTCAATCTTTGTATACCTCAATATATTTTTTCCTATACCTAAACATATCCCACACAACTTAGGTACAATCTTAGTAGCCATCCTACCCACATTAGCACTTTTCGACAGTGGAGCATCACATTGCTTTATGTCGCAATGATTCGTCCAAACTCATGCGATTCCAGTTAAATCACTCGTATCCAGCTGAAATGTCAGTTCAGAGAACGACGTTCTAAAAGCAACTATGGGATACGACATGTGTCCAGTGGTCGTCTGTAGTAGAGAATTTTATGCGGACTTCAAGGTGCTGGACATACCGAACTTCGACGTAGTCTTGGGTATGGACTGGTTGGGAACTTTTTTCACTACCATCTACTGTCGTCAAAGGAGTGTAGTGTTCGAGATACCAGATCATCAGGTCTTTTATTTCAAGAGTGGAGACTGTACCCTGGAACCTAGCACATACAAAGAAAAACCAAAGAAGGCAGTGATTGCAACAATACAAGCATAGGAAGACAAGCCAGAAGTAGTTCGAGAGTTCGAAGATGTATTCCCTGAAGACATCTCAGGTTTGCCTCCCGGTCAAGCTCTTGAATTCAGTATTGATTTACTGCCTGGTGCACAACCGGTGATCAAAGCTCCTTACCGGTTAAGTCTAGAAGGATTGAAAGAGATCCGTACTCAGTTGGACGAAGTTCTGAAGAAAGGATGGACTCTTCCCAGTACTTCAAGTTGGGGATCTCCAGTTTTGCTCATGAAGAAGAAACAAGGTTCATACAGAATGTATGTAGACTACCGAGCTCTGAATGAAGTGATAATAAAGAACAAGTATCCACTACCGTGCATCGACAATTTGTTCGATCAGCTAAGTGGGTCTTGCATATTCTCAAAGTTAGATCTTCATTCGGGTTATCATCATGTGAAGGTCAAAGAGTCTGATATTCCGAAGATGGTATTCAGGACTCGCTATGGTCATTACGAATATCTTGTGATGCCATTTGGAGTGACGAATGCACCTGCTATATTCATGAATCTGATGAACCAAGTTTTCCGAGAGTACCTAGACAAGTTTATTGTTATTTTCATCAACGACATCCTGGTGTATTCTAAGAGTCAGAAAGAACACGCCAAGCACTTACGGATTGTCCTGGAGACAATGCGACAGCACCAACTCTACGCCAAGTACATAAAGTGCGAATTTTGGCTAGATCAAGTCGAATTTCTCGGACATATCATTTCAGGCGAAAGAATCTCAGTAGATCCAGCTAAAGTGTCAGCTGTCAGCGAATGGCCAACACCAAAGACAGTGAAAGATATTCGAAGTTTCTTGGGTTTAGCAGGATACTACCGAAGATTCATTGAAGGTTTTTCGAAGATTGCAGCATCCCTGACCAAGCTCACACGTAAAGATGAAGCATTCGTATGGTCAGAAGCATGTGAACAAGCTTTTGTAGAACTAGGGTCGAGGTTAACTTCAGCTCCTATTCTCGTAATACCGGACCAATCTGGAGGATTTATTATGTATTGCGATGCATCTGGTAAGGGATTAGGATGTGTTCAACACAAGCATGGAAAAGTTGTAGCTTTTGCATCAAGACGGCTAAAAGTTCATGATTGCAACTATCCAACACATGATCTGGAGTTGGCAGCCGTTATCTTTACACTTCAGATTTGGCGACATTATCTTCTGGGACAACGAGTGGATATATACACGGACCACAAACTTCTGAAGTATGTGTTTAGTCAGAAGGAATTGAATATGTGGCAGAGAAGATGGCTAGAACTCATGGCGGACGTCGACATCAACCTACAATACATCTAGGGAAGGTGAATGTAGTTCCTGATGCACTTAGCCGTCAGCCATTAGCAATGAATTTCACCGCACAGTGGAATCTACAGCAGGAATTGCACGGGATGGAGATAGAAGTGATTATGCCAGGTAACGCTCGTATTCGATGAACTTACAAATTCAGTCTACTATTGCCAATCAGATTAAAGCAGCTTAAGCAAGTGGTGCCAAGATACAAAAGATCCGAGAACAAGTAGAAAGTGGACTTTGAACAGACTGCATCATCCACGAAGACGGATCCTTGAGATATGGAAGTAGATTGTGTATACCATAAGGTTCTGTTCGGGAAGAGTTGATAAAAGAAACTCACAGCTCTCCTTACTCATTACATCCCGGTGGTACCAAAATGTACAAGGATCTACGGCAACACTACTGGTGGCATGGAATGAAGCGCGAAGTAGCCAGAAGCATAGCCAAGTGTTTGGTATGTCAGCAAGTGAAGGGTGAACATCACAGAACTGTTGGTATACTTCAGCCGTTACCAATCTCAGAATGGAAATGGAAGCACATTACCATGGATTTCGTGATTGCTCTTCCTCACAGCACGAAAGATAATGACGCGGTATGGGTTATTGTGGATCGACTCACCAAGTCGGCTCACTTTATTCCCTTTTGAGTTGGCCAATCTACCAAGACATTAGCAAAGAAGTACATGGAGGTAAGCATGAATCTAAAGTAAGATTTAACCTCAAAGTGTACTATTTCTGATACCCATGAACTTATGCAGGAGATCGTGAGATTATATGGAGTACCAATTTGCATCATCTCCGATCGTGACACCAGATTTAAATCACAGTTTTGGCAGAGTCTGCAAGCTAGCCTGGGAACGAGTCTGAACTTCAGCACGGCTTACCATCCACAAACAGATGGACAGTCTGAGTGAACAATTCAGATTCTAGAAGACATGCTAAGACCGTGTATGTTAGACTTCGGAGATTCATGGGAAGATCACTTACACCTTGTGGAGTTTTCATACAACAACAGCTATCAGGAAAGCATTGGAATGGCACCATTTGCAGCACTATATGGAAGGAAGTGTCGTTCACCACTAAGTTGGGATGATATCGGAGATCGTGAACTCCTTGGACCAGAGATGACTATGGCAACTGTGGACATAGTTCGCATGATCAGGGAAAGAATGTGCATAGCCCAAGACAGACAGAAGCATTGGGCAGATGCAAAGCACCGACATCTGGAGTTCCAACTTGGAGATCATGTTTTCTTAAAGATCTCTTTAAACCAAGGAGTAATCCATTTTAGCAAGAGGGGTAAGCTCAGTCCGAGATATATGAGACCGTTCGACATCCTCGAACAAGTCGGAGAAGTGGCATACCGTTTGGTATTACCACCCTCATTGGAAGGAGTGCAAAACGTGTTCCACATATCCCAACTTCGAAAATATATGAGCAACCCCAGCCACATCCTTGATCACTCTGAGCTCACTGTATAGACAGACTTAACTTGCGAGTAACAACCCATTGAGATCCTGAACAGAAAAGTAAAGTCACTGCGAAACAAGGAAGTAAACTTGGTCCGAGTGATGTGGAGAAAAGATTCACCAGGAGAATCAACATGGGAACGAGAAGATGACATGCGTGCAAGATACTCTTTCTTATTTGTAAACTAGTCCTTATGTAATTTTAAATTTCGAGGACGAAATTTTTATAAGGAGGGTAGAATGTACCGACTCTGATTTTACTGTACGAAATTTTTTAAATTAATGTACAGAATGGAGTTTGCAAACCTGAGTACACTTTAAAAGTTATTTTTGTTTAAGAACAACAAGAAAGCACTTATAGCTCATTGGTAAATCTTTGCACTGCTGTGACATAGCCCCTGTGTTCGAATTCCCTCAGACACATATTTTTCTGAATTTTGTTTTAAACTTTTTGGAAGCCCAAAAGTTTACACGTGCACTATACGTAAAAATGAAAAGTCGGGAAAAACAAATATGTGCAAAATGCTGTGTATACTGAGTAGGACAGGTGGCAAGAATCCACCGGCCTAGCTCCACCATTGGACCGGCGAGATTCGTCAAGGGGCCGGGGCCGACGGTCATCCGTAGGGTAAAAGTCCTCGTGTCTTGCACACAAAAACTTTGGCCTACCCCCATTACCCCTACACTGTTTGATTTCTCTGAATTTAAACAGAGACTTCAATTTCCCCAATTAATCCATTTTTAATGCATTTTAATTCATTCTTTCAATTCTAAAACCCTAATTCCACTCTATAAATACAACCATATACCCTAGCCCTTCTTCATTCTGAAATCCCTAGCCAAAATTATCAAATTTTTCTAAGTACAAGAAGCGTAAAGGTGGAGTTAGACAAAGACCAAGTTCCAGCGAGGAATCGAGCAAGTTCCGGCAACCCCGCAACTCTACGAAGGCTACCACATCTTCTTCTCCCCTCCCTCCATCTAGCTAGTAAGTCCTTTCCCATTCTTATTCTCTTTCTCTAAAAATATCTTTTTCAAAACATGTCGGTAAGTGTAGTTAACACCGACTTTTGATTCTAAAACATTGAAATTACACTTTTTCTTAATCATTGCTCATCCATATTCTTACCCTATGTTTATAATCATGAAACTAATAATTAGAAACAACCTTCACCTTAAATCATCATGTTAAATTACTTTAATCTAGCTTTTACATGAAAATACCATGAACTTCATATATTCATCATTTAGTTCTTTTGATAATTATACCTTTAGAAAACTTCATGGGGTAATGACCTACCCCTCACATACACACATGTCTACATAACACGATACTCTTTGAAATATATTTTTGTGACGATTACAACATTTCATCAAAATACCATGAACTATAAAAACACGGTTTTCTTGTAAATAATATTATTAAACTCTTTGCGATTGTGCCTCTACAACCCATTTTGGGGAACCCGCTAATGGATGGTGCGGATTATCGCACATTCTTGGACTAGTAGAGCGAGATGCAGAGCTCCTCACGGAGCATTAGGTCTCGAAAGAATTTTAATACAATTTTTAAGAAAAACGAGATTTTCTATTTAATAATAAAATTAATTTTTTAATAATTATATAAATGTTAGCAAACCACATATTTTCAAGATATAATAAAATTTCATATTTTCTAGAAAATAAAGGAATAACAAGTTTCACCAAAATACCCTCAAGTTATCCAAAAGTCAAGATTTACACTAAAATACCATGAACTATCCAAGCTATACTATTATCACTAAAACACTTCACATTCTTAAAATTCACAATTATGGAAACCCTAAATAATACAAATAAATACTCGAGATTTATTTTGAAAGTATATAAAATATTTTTCATAAAACCCCCTTGAGTTATATAAAATTACCTTTAAGGATTTTAGTAAATATAGGTTTAAGCGGGATCAATTCTGTTACGCCTCAGGGAGCCGGAGAAAGTGCGTGCTTGCCTATTTAAGGTAGAAAAACTTAACGAAGTTATCAATGGTAATTATCTTGGAAAAAGACACAAATACTGCCGTCCATGTGCAACAGTTACCGATGACTCTCAAACCTAATTCAGAATCCAAATCAGTTTAAAGTGTCTGACTCAAGCCTGAGTCTAAGTCTAAAGCTGAATCCAATCCAAATATGATTCCAATTCAATATGAATCCAATATACCAAACATGAATACTTGAACCTGAATACCTGAACAATATCAAACATGTAACATGACTTGACTTGACCGAACCATGGCTATAACTTGACTTGATTACATGACTACTTGTTTACATCCTGAATCTGACTACATGAACAACTTGTATTCATGGTCTTGGTAAGTCTGATAACTACAATCTATATACATTACGGGGTTTAACGGGGTAGATTGGTATGGAATGTATTAGAAGTGGAATGAGATGGTCACTAAAAGACACCTACATGAACACCCGTGCCGTTGTCCCGTGGGTTTTGACGGGGCCTTGTACTACCTGTTACCATAGTCCATGGAGCAAGTTGGATTCCTCTCGTATACACTGGTACCTTCTGTACTAAACTACAAACAACTACGTTAGAATAATAAACTAATACATTTATAACATAACTGTTACCTTCCACATAAGTGTACTATTCATATCTCTCTTTTGGGACTTACCGAGCGCTAGTTCACTGACGACATTCATGTCTCTTCTTTTTTTTGAAAGTTCGTCAGGAAGATGCGACTCTCAGGAGACCGAGCCCAGCCAGGAGTACTTAGAGCAGATCACCAAGCATCACAACTACTAGTTTACTTGTACTTATTTACTTTTCACTTCATATGCTACTGTTTAGATATTGCTTTTATCATTGTACTTTTCTTTTCAAATCAGTTGTAATGTAAAGAACGAATGTTAATAAAAGTTGTTGATTATATTTCATCTCTTGTCTTTCTTGTGCATTTATTTATATTGCTTATTTACGCTTAATGTATTTATTTCTGGGTAAATACATAGCAGCCTGCCACGTCACTGTCTCCGTACATTGGGAAGCGGGGCATGGCATCATCGGTCGGGATCAAGTGTGCCGCAAACTTGATAAGATGTTGATGTCAGTATAGTGATATTTTTTACGGAACAAAATTTGATACGAATTCATTACTTGCTAAGCATGATGAATTCGACATCATATTCATCCACTGATTTTACCCATGGAGCCTTGTTGCAGATGGATGAACTGTTGTCCCATCTTAAAACGGGCGGTCTCGGGGAAGAACTTCGCATCAAATAGATCGCGAAACGTCTTCCACTCTATTAGTTGTGTAAGATGGATTTCCACCAAACTCTTGCATTGTCGGTGAGCTAGAGCTTGGCCACACGAACCCAAACTATGTCTGGTACCTACGCTGTTGCAAGGTCGTTCTCGATACTTTGGGCCCATTCTTCAGCCTCAAGAGTACTCTCTTTCCCAGAAAATTTCCTTGGATACTACGCACGAAATTGCTTCACTTCAGCTTCGAGATAGTTCATAAGGATAGCAGTCTGCCGCTGCTGACCCTCTAGAAGACTTTTGATTGCTTCTAGAAGCGCCGTCTGTTCGTTGATTGGAGCAGCAACGGTAGGGGGAGGTGGTAAGGCAGGTGGTGGTATGTTGCCATTGACGTTGGTGCCGGTATTGTTGGAAGAATCCATTACCTTGATAGAAAAAGAAAGGTTGGGATAGATTCAAGAAATTTGAAGTGCAAGGAATGTATAGTTGCTGATTCTTATAATTCTTGTGATATATTGCTTAAGACTTCATGCAGAACTGACCTATATGGGCCACCAACAAAACTTGTCACGTCCTGCTTCCCGGTAGAAGGAAACGGTGACATGGAAAGCCTGCAACGTATTTACTATGAAAATACGTTAAGCGTAATTAGGCAATATAATAATGCGCAAGAATAATAAAATGAAACAACAATTTTATTTACATTCAAATTTGCATACAACTGTTTGTAATAAAAAGATACAGTGATAAAACAAATGTCTAAACAATGGCATACTGAAAGTAAATACAAAAAGGAACTAAAAATCAAGCTGAGAAGCGAACTGGTCCAAGTCTTCCATGCTCGGCTCTATCTCCTCGGAGTCCGGTCCTCTTGACGAACATTCCAAAAAAAGAAACAGAAAGGAATGTTGATTAATCTAAAATATTGCACATTTGAATAAACGTTTTTCCTACTTTTGTTAAGTGCTTAAAGGTGTTTATTGTAAATATAGAACATATGAGGGTTTATTTGTAAAAAGTATATTAACATATGTTTCTACATTATAATTAATATTATGAAGGAAAATATGTGCATATAATATTTATATGAAATATTAATAATTAAAATATGCATATCATATCAAATAATTCTAATCAATATTCTTAAGATTTAATATCATAAAACTGGTTAGGATAATATCTCAAAATAATAACAAATACTACTAACACTATGATGTAAGATATTGTATAGATATTAGCTCAGGTCTGGAGATCGAGAGATCCGAGATGTCGGAATCAAATCTGCCAAGATATTGAAGGAAAATAGAAGATCTAGCAACGGCAGAAACTCAGAGTAAGATTTGAAGAATATAAATATCGAAGTGATCTCCAAATGTCAACAGAAGAGTCCACAAGAAATCCTAAGACCTGATCCTACTAAGGCGCCGCGGTTGGGCGGCCAAATGCATGTATTCGTGGCGGATCCACGGCGGGCTTGGGGCAGTAGGATTTGAGATTTTTCTGCCATGATAATAACATGGAAACTAGGGTTTCTAGGTTATGTGACTATTTAAGGGACCGAGAGATATAATTGGAAAAGTATCACCGAAGAGATCAAGAGATCCAAAGACGATCCACGTATCCAAGTGATCATCAACTAGCCATCTACTTCCAACGAGATAGAGATCGAAAGCAAAAACTAGGGTTCTTGTACTCTAAATTCAAAGGATTTGTACATGATTTAGTTGATTAATAAAAGGTAGATTTTTTGCTTTAATTCTCTTTGCATTTGTAACATTTCAAAAAAATAAAATATTATTTTTGGGAATTTTCATAATTTTTAATGAATATTTTAATAGTCGGTGTAATTAAATACCGATAAATGGTGAAAATTCCGGAGAAAATTTTGGAAATTATAAAATAGGGTATTTTGTGGAAGTATGTCATTTTTAAGCTTTTATGGTTACGTATATGTTATTTTGGTGTAAATCGCGATTGACAATCGCTAAGTGGATTTTTGGCTTTTTGTGCAAAAATGTGCACATGACATTTTCTACACCTGTTTCTTGTTTTGGTCATGGTAGCCTAGGGTTGGACCATGATTAGGTAACCATGGTGGGTGAACCATTTGATTAGAGCTGGGGTTATGTCGACTTGTGTGGGAGAAGTGAGCCAATGTGGCTTGGTGTCTTGTGAGCATTGTTTTGGAGAAAGAGAGAGGTGGTTAGGATGTGCCATGATCCATCCCATTTCATTATTCCTTGTGTTTTGTTACGCTCTCTCACATCTCTCCCCACAACATAACACCCCTTAAGGAAAAACCACCAGCAGCAGGTGCTGAAACATTGCGACAGCCTTACGTCAGCTCCTGATATACCATATCAGCCCCCATTCTCTCACATCAACAGCTACATCAGCTGCATAGCTGATTTACACCAGCTCCTATCACATTTCATCCCCCCATTGCTGACCAAACACCCCCCCCCATCGAGACTTATCAGCCCCCTAGCTGATCTACAATCTCCCATCACCATTTTCAGCCCCCAATGGCTGACTTTTGCTACCAATCAGCCCAAATTCTGCCTAACTTCATCCACCAGAACAGCCCCTAAATTCAGCTGAAGACTGTAGGGCTTGCCTAGCACCTCGTCAAGAGTTTGGTAGCATCACACATGCCATAATCAAAAATTTAGAGGTGTTAAGTTAACCCGACAAGAATCGAAACTAGAAGTTTTAGGGATTATACAACTAAACATCACATGCAATTGTAAAAATATCACTAAAAGGAAAGATTACAACCTTTGTAGATCTCCCTCGGTGACTCCTTGGCACTATGAGAGTTTGGAACGGATCGATGGTAGCCTTCCTTGTCCACGATGATCCACCCGAAGTCCCTTTGCCCAAAGCTCCTTACCTTACTTGTTTCGCAAACGAAGTAGAGTAAACACCCTACACAAATCGGCTAGAGGTGTGTAGTGTGATGATGTGGTTTATGTTCTTCAATTAAAATCCTTTCTTTTGTCAATCTTCACTCAAGAGAGAAATCTAGAGAGGAAGAAGAAGATAATGGTGGCTTGAGCTTTCTTTCATATCACATATGATAACTTGTATTTTTCACACACTTGCACTCAATTTTTTTCCTTGTTGTGTGCTTCTTGTTTCATATCACATATGAAGCTATTTATAGTGATAATAAAGGAATAATCACCATTATTCCATTACCACCATAATTATGAGTGGAAATTCTTTTCCTAAAGAATTAAGCATGGTGGAAATTCTTTTCATTAAGTTAATTAAAGTTTACCCACTAAATAATAAAGGAGAATTAGTGGATATTCTTTATATTAACTTAAAATGATAAATACAAATTAAAAGCTTCAATATAAGTCTTATATTGCCATCATTCTTGTATCATCAACCATGATACTATGTATGCATGTATGTGTCCATGCACATTATCATGTGCATACATGCATGCATACAAAAGGATTTACTTAAAGGATTAATCTAAATGTAATTAGTTAAATCAACACTTGATTTTACCAAACCGGTCATATCTCATACGATCGGACAAATAGAAAATGCCCGATTAATATACGTTATCACATAACCGTATTTAATCGGGTCCCGCGCATATCTCATATGCACACCACATCGTTTTGCCTGAGCCAGGAAACTTCATTTGTGGGACTCTAAGACTCGTCAATACGCCAGCAGTAGATGATGATCATATCAAACATCTACAAGCCGCAAGAGGTCAGCTAAACATAACGGCCACCCGGGTATTGAAACGATCAGAAGAAAACCAGCGAAGCTGTAAAAACTCCCGTCGAGCCAACTGGCAACACTTACCGTACAGTCCGGTCTCTTCGTCAGATATGCTGCATATCAAGTCTAGGGATGGTATCGTCGACCCCAGTAACTCAATAAGTCATGCTGGTGTATGGCTCATAACAGATCGAGAAACTACTGATAACCCTTATCAGTAAATCTCAGCAGCCCTGGCCAGGGACTTCATGTTATAGCCAATCGAGCATAGCACAACATCAACCCCCAATACCGGGAGAGACGAAACCCCTCCTATCGCTCATTGCCTCCATGCACCTCGGGACTGTACCCAAAGACCACCTGTTTGCACGACTCAGTAGAGCCGTGGTAGGGTGGAGATCAAAGTATAGTGGGAGGACACACAAGACTCTATGACGATCTCGGGTCTACAGACTAACCTGTACCAATGTTCCTTGAGAACTGCTATCCGACGATAGATATAATACCACATAGGAGTTCTCGGCGAGTCCGTTCAGTGTACCCAGTCTCCACTGAGCACCCGCATACAATCTTTGGTGTCTCCTCACCAGATGGATATGGGATCATCCATCGCCCATCATATGGGACAAGAATAGCATACGCTAGTCTACTCTGGAATATCGATGCCCTGTCTCGATACGCCCTCGACTAGGAATAGTTCAAGGATATGCTTATAGACTACTTGTGCCCCACTAGTATGATCCGCATCATAATCACAATAGTCAAGCAAATATCCTTTGGGCTTTATCAACATGTGTAAATGATTAAATCTACATGTACAGATAAAGTAAACCAGATAGCGTACTATCATTTTGAGCAAGAAATTCATCTATCTCCATAGATAATATGTCCAAGTTTCCACTATCCATATAATGGCCTTTAGGGCATACAAATTACTAACAATCTCCCACTTGCACTAAGGCCAATTATTGGCGTATCTCATACCCAACATTTCAAACAGTCGCTCATGCTGAGGCTGTGGAAGTGCCTTGGTGAATGGATCCGCTGTGTTATCCTTTGTATCTACTCTCCGAATCTCGATCTCCTGGCGATCCACTATCTCCCGGATCAGATGATATCTCCTTAGGATGTGTCTAGATTTCTGATGGGACCTTGGTTCTTTAGCTAATGCTATAGCTCCATTATTATCGCAATGTAATGGTATTGGATCAACAATGGTTGGAACTACTCCTAGTTCCGCAATGAACTTCTTCATCCAGACGGCTTCCTTAGCAGCATCACTTGCAGCAATATACTCAGCTTCCATCGTGGAGTCTGCAACGGTGTCCTGTTTGGAACTCTTCCAACTAACCGCTCCTCCATTTAGGGTAAATACAAACCCTGAGATTGATTTACTGTCATCCTTGTCACTTTGGAAGCTTGAATCGGTAAAGGCCTCCATCTGGAGATCCCCATTACCATACACCAAGAACAATTCTTTAGTCCTTCGTAAGTACTTAAGAATGTTCTTCACTGCTATCCAATGTTTCTCCCCTGGGTTGGATTGATACCTGCTTACTACAGCCAGTGCATAAGCCACATCAGGGCGGGTACACAACATCGCATACATTATAGATCCCACGGCTGAAGCGTAGGATATAATGCTCATGCGAGCTCTCTCTTCATCAGTCTTCGGACAGTAATCCTTAGAGAGAGTGATTCCATGACTAGCAGGCAAGGCACCACGCTTGGAATCTTCCATACTAAACCTCTTTAGAATGGTGTCTATGTACTTTGATTGGGACAGTCCCAATAACCTCTTGGATCTATCTCTATAGATCCTAATGCCCAAAATGCGCGAGGCATCACCCAGGTCCTTCATGGAGAACCTTTGTGATAAGAATAGTTTGACCGATTGTAGCATAGGAACATCATTTCCTATCAGGAGAATGTCATCTACGTACAATACGAGGAATGTGACAGTACTCCCTACAATCTTCTTATAAATACATGGTTCATCTTCATTTCTGACAAAATCAAACTCTTTGATTGTATCATCAAAGCAGATGTTCCAGCTCCTTGAGGCCTGCTTTAATCCATAAATGGATTTAAGCAATCTACATGCTTTCCCGCTGCTCCCACTATCAATGAAGACCTCTGGCTGATCCATAAAAACACATTCTTCTAAATCACCATTTAGAAATGCTGTTTTCACGTCCATCTGCCAGATTTCATAATCATAGTGAGCAGCAATAGCAAGTAGGATCCTAATGGATTTAAGCATTGCTACCGGAGAGAAAGTTTCATCATAGTCCAAGCCTGGTCTTTGACGAAAACCTTTCGCTACAAGCCTTGCTTTATAGGTCTCTACCTGTCCATCTACACCAATCTTTCTCTTAAAGATCCATTTGCACCCAACGGGTTTTATCCCAGGAGGTGCAACGTCCAAAGTCCATACTTTGTTGGTGTACATTGACTCCATTTCAGATCTCATTGCTTCCAGCCATTTCACTGAGTCACCACTCGTGATAGCTTGCTGAAAACTAGTAGGGTCATCATCATCCATGATGCAATCTTCTCTATCACCATCTATGAGAAACCCATAGTATCTCTCTGGTGGGTGAGAAGTTCTACTAGACCTCCTGAGCGGCTGAGGTTCTTGAAGTTCTACTGCAACATCAGTTTCAACCAATTCCTCCTGAGTAATTTGTGTCTCTAGAACCTCTTCTAGTTCTACCATATTGCCATTAGTACTTTCTGTAAAGAACTCATTTTCCAAAAATGTGGCATGCTGAGCAACAAACACCTTTTGTTCCTCTTTGTGGTAGAATAGATATCCATACGAATGTTTTGGATACCCCACAAATTTACACATGACCGATCGTGTCTCGAGTTTGTCTGGATTCTGCTTTTTAACAAAAGCCGGACAACCCCAAATCCTAAACCTTTTAAGAGATGGTCTCTTTCCATTCCACATCTCATATGGAGTGGTAGACACGGTCTTGGTTGGCACCCTGTTCAATAGATACATTGCTGTCTCCAATGCATGTCCCCAAAAGGAAAGCGGTAACTCAGCATCACACATCATGGATCGTACCATATCCAATAGGGTACGATTCCTCCGTTCTGACACACCATTGTGCTGCGGTGTGTAAGGAGGAGTGAGCTGAGAGAGAATCCCATTCTCTTTTAAGAAGTCTAGAAACTCTGTACTTAAATACTCTCCACCTCGATCCGATCGAAGTTTCTTGATGCTCAAGCCTGTTTGCTTCTCTACTTCAAGTTTATACTCCTTGAATTTCTCAAAAGCTTCAGATTTGTGCTTTATCAAAAACACGTGTCCGAATCTTGAGAAATCATTAGTAAAAGTGATGAAGTAAGAAAAACCACCTCTTGCAAGTGTAGACATTGGTCCGCATACATCACTGTGTATGAGGCTTAAGAGTTCACCAGCTCTCTCTCCGTGTCCACTAAACGGAGTTTTGGTCATTTTACCTTTGATACAAGACTGGCAAGTCGCATAAGATTTATATTCAAACGGATTCAAATATCCATCTTTATGTAGCTTGTTTAGTCTTGTTTCGTTAATATGACCAAGTCTACAATGCCAAAGAAAAGCTTCATTTATATCTGAAAACTTTCTTTTACTAGTATGTTGTATATTTAAAACTGTGTGTTGGTTCAGGATGTAAATACCGTTATTTAGTGTACCAAACCCAATCAACTCTTGATTCAGGTTAATGTTCATAACATTATTTTTCAACATAAAATGATATCCTTCATTGTCCAACAAAGAAACGGATATAATGTTACACAGCATACTTGGTACAAAATAACACGGGTTCAAAACCAAAATACTTCCTGACGGCAACCCTAGATGATACTCTCCCACGGATACAGCATGTATATTGGAACCATTTCCAACCCGCAGAGTATGATCTCCAACTTTTAAAACTCTACTATTTCTCAATCCCTGCATACAATTGCAGATGTGAGAACCAGAACCGGTATCCAATACCCAGGATGCAGAGTTTAAAGAAAAACAGTTTTCAGTTACAAACACACCTGAAGTGGAAGCATCAGCATGCTTCTTCTTCTTGAGATCAGCAAGATATTCAGCACAGTTGCGTTTCCAATGTCCTGACTTTTTACAGTAAAAACATTCTCCTTTTCCACTTCCCATAGCCCCCACTTTGTCTTTCCCCTTCGCCTTTCTAACTCCACCTTTCTGTTTGATGGACTTCTTCTTCTTCTTTCCCTTGGCCTTAGCTTTTGGGAATGAAGAGGAAGATGGCCCAGCAACCAGAGCGGGAGTCCTTGCCGTTTTCAATGTGTTCTCTGCACTCCTCAACATATTGAGAAGTTCAGGCAATGATTTCTCCAAACCATTCATATTGAAATTTACTATGAACGGAGCAAAGGCAGGGGGGAGAGACTGAAGAACAATATCCGTATATTGCTCATTATCCATGGTCCATCCCAGACCCTCAAGTTCTTCAATAAGACCAATCATTTTCAAAACATGGTCTCCAACTGATGTACCAGCGGCCATTCGCATCTGAAACAGCTTTCTAGATGCCTCGTATCTCAAGGTACGAGTTTGCTCTTCATACAACTCCTTTGTATGAAGAAAGATGGATTGGACATCCATATTCTCGTGTTGCTTCTGATGGACATTGTCCATAGAAGCGAGCGCGAGGCACTTGGCCGTGTTGCAGTCAATTTCCCAAGTTTTACGGATCTCCCTATCCGCGACAGATGATTCAGGTCCTGGGACGGGTGGGGGTTCAGTATTGAGGACATATGATACCTTATCATATGAGAGTGCAATGTTCAAGTTCCTCAACCATTCTTTATAATTTGGTCCTGTAAGTTTATTTTTCTCAAGTAGAAGCTTAAGTCCTGACATCTGTAACTGCCATTTGGAGAGAGAAAAGGATACACTTAGCGAATTGCTCTTTCAAAGAATTAGATTGGTTATTATTTTATCTAATCGATGTCTCCCACTGCTTTTAATCAAATTTTCTTTCAAAACCTGAAAAGAAAACTAGCCAGGAAAGTTTTCCTGGAAGTAACACTTACTTACAGTGAGATCGAGATCCAACTATCATATAGATGGTATGCAATCTCATTGCAAATTTCAACTCTTGAAATTCCCGATATGGTTTTTACCCCTAGTCACTTATGACCTTGGCTATGGTCAACATATCATAAGTACTAGTCAAATTCTACCCGTCATTTCGTGATTAACTAGACCCACCCATATGACCCTTGACTATGATCAACATAATCACATGAATGTCCTAACTAATCGCATCATATGCTTTGTAGGAAGACATCACTTAGCTACCGTACACTACGCCTTGACTATAATCAACATACGCAGCACGAATACTAAGTACTCTACTTCCTAAAATGACGGAGGGTTGCGGATGGTTTTTAAGAAAACCTTTAACGCTTTGAACTTGATCTCGTTGTAGAATCAAACGGTTAAGAAAAGGAGTGGCTTAAGCTCCGCATATTCTTGAAACTTGCATTTTTCATAAAAAGCCGAGTTTGTTTCAAATCCGATTCTACAACATCATTAGGTTTCTTTTCTTTACATTAATCTCATTAATGTGATCCCATCATTTAAGTTCCTAAGCCATCACAGAATAGAACGTATACTTATACCATCCGCATTCGCCACAGTGTCCCGTTATGCACCGTTAGGTTACTTAACTAACGGCATAGCGGGGCGGGACTAGCGCGGGTGTAAAATATAAGCAACGTTTATTATATATCATATATATAATAATAATCCATTCGTCTCAGATACTAAGTAATCACATTACAGAATATCAACAGCAGAAGCATATAAAAGGATATCTAGGACGTCCGTATTTTGTATCGAGCCAACAATAGAAAATACGGATTCCACGGTCGTGATGAATAGCCAATCCCACACCCTTAGACCCCTACGAGAGCGGCAAGTGATCCCGCCAATTCTAGAGTTTAGGAGACCCGGTCTCGACTCCTCGAGATGGCCTCCCACTGAACCCTAGAACCCGATCACTTGTGCTCCCCTCCATGGGTCTATCCTAATGCGGAAAAGTAAATAATATACAATTGATTTTACATGAATGAAAAATAAAACTCTCATCTCACATAAAAACCCCCGGCTATTCAATCGCGACAATCCTGCTCATCATATCTCAGCAACACATAATATCTCATATCATCAACGTAAGTAAGTATGCGTATCCCGATTGTCGTTGACGTATAGCAACGAAAACGGCGATACACCACATACTACACTTACGGTCACAGAAAATAAAATGAAAAACTACAACATTTGGAATCCACAATCAACTTAGACATCATAAATTCGAAATATCACATACTTCGTATTTCATGCCTAACTATATGAATTCCACATATTGTATCACATTTCAGATAAATAAACAATGTTAAATTCTTCGATCGAATAAACAAACGCCCTAGATTTCCCAAACTGCACAACACTTGAGCCGAGTTCAAAAATTTCTAGAACATGCCACAGCCCCTTATGGACCAACCGTAGAAGGGCCAAACCAACGCCTCACATGTGGCAACGCTAAACTACCAAAAACCCTAAGGTTCGGTGATAGTTTTGACGGTCACATAATCGAGTTATGGTTATGTTCTTCTAGAGTGTCCATAGATGCGCTTGCATGTTTTTCGAAGGTTTTGAACTAGGGAAAAATCCAACACTTGGAATTTTTCCAATACGGGAAAAACTGTGTTTGTAATATTCGTTCAAACATTTTAACAAGTTCTAAAAAACTGAAAATCTGAACGAAATTAAACCTTTCCAATCGAATCACCAAATTCAATTTATCTCCAGAAAACTCAACAGTTGAGTATGTTTTTAAATATTCCAGAGGCATGTACTAATTAAATCAGGTCTTTTGCAGAAAAAATTTTCTCATGATGCTACAGTACGGCCGCTAAAGCGCCGCCAAAACCATGTTTTGGCCGCCCTTCCGCCGCGCTTTAGAGAGATCGTTCAAAAATTTTTTCATGGTAATTCTTAGTTTTGCCTGCTGATTTTTTTAGGACATTTTAATTTGGAAAAATCCAATTTTCAAAAAATTTCCAGAGAGCTGTCAAAATTGATGTTTTGCGGTTCGATCGGACGTTTAATTTCGCCTACGCATCGCCTAATGCTCTAGCTTGGCTCTGATACCACTGTAGGGCTTGCCTAGCACCTCGTCAAGAGTTCGGTAGCATCACACATGCCATAATCAAAAATTTAGAGGTGTTAAGTTAACCCGATAAGAATCAAAACTAGAAGTTTTAGGGATTATACAACTAAACATCATATGCAATTGTAAAAATATCACTAAAAGGAAAGATTACAACCTTTGTAGATCTCCCTCGGTGACTCCTTGGCACTATGAGAGTTTGGAACGGATCGATGGTAGCCTTCCTTGTAGAAGTTTTAGGGATTATACAACTAAACATCACATGCAATTGTAAAAATATCACTAAAAGGAAAGATTACAACCTTTGTAGATCTCCCTCGGTGACTCCTTGGCACTATGAGAGTTTGGAACGGATCGATGGTAGCCTTCCTTGTCCACGATGATCCACCCGAAGTCCCTTTGCCCAAAGCTCCTTACCTTACTTGTTTCGCAAACGAAGTAGAGTAAACACCCTATACAAATCGGCTAGAGGTGTGTAGTGTGATGATGTGGTTTATGTTCTTCAATTAAAATCCTTTCTTTTGTCAATCTTCACTCAAGAGAGAAATCTAGAGAGGAAGAAGAAGATAATGGTGGCTTGAGCTTTCTTTCATATCACATATGATAACTTGTATTTTTCACACACTTGCACTCAATTTTTTTCCTTGTTGTGTGCTTCTTGTTTCATATCACATATGAAGCTATTTATAGTGATAATAAAGGAATAATCACCATTATTCCATTACCACCATAATTATGAGTGGAAATTCTTTTCCTAAAGAATTAAGCATGGTGGAAATTCTTTTCATTAAGTTAATTAAAGTTTACCCACTAAATAATAAAGGAGAATTAGTGGATATTCTTTATATTAACTTAAAATGATAAATACAAATTAAAAGCTTCAATATAAGTCTTATATTGCCATCATTCTTGTATCATCAACCATGATACTATGTATGCATGTATGTGTCCATGCACATTATCATGTGCATACATGCATGCATACAAAAGGATTTACTTAAAGGATTAATCTAAATGTAATTAGTTAAATCAACACTTGATTTTACCAAACCGGTCATATCTCATACGATCGGACAAATAGAAAATGCCCGATTAATATACGTTATCACATAACCGTATTTAATCGGGTCCCGCGCATATCTCATATGCACACCACATCGTTTTGCCTGAGCCAGGAAACTTCATTTGTGGGACTCTAAGACTCGTCAATACGCCAGCAGTAGATGATGATCATATCAAACATCTACAAGCCGCAAGAGGTCAGCTAAACATAACGGCCACCCGGGTATTGAAACGATCAGAAGAAAACCAGCGAAGCTGTAAAAACTCCCGTCGAGCCAACTGGCAACACTTACCGTACAGTCCGGTCTCTTCGTCAGATATGCTGCATATCAAGTCTAGGGATGGTATCGTCGACCCCAGTAACTCAATAAGTCATGCTGGTGTATGGCTCATAACAGATCGAGAAACTACTGATAACCCTTATCAGTAAATCTCAGCAGCCCTGGCCAGGGACTTCATGTTATAGCCAATCGAGCATAGCACAACATCAACCCCCAATACCGGGAGAGACGAAACCCCTCCTATCGCTCATTGCCTCCATGCACCTCGGGACTGTACCCAAAGACCACCTGTTTGCACGACTCAGTAGAGCCGTGGTAGGGTGGAGATCAAAGTATAGTGGGAGGACACACAAGACTCTATGACGATCTCGGGTCTACAGACTAACCTGTACCAGTGTTCCTTGAGAACTGCTATCCGACGATAGATATAATACCACATAGGAGTTCTCGGCGAGTCCGTTCAGTGTACCCAGTCTCCACTGAGCACCCGCATACAATCTTTGGTGTCTCCTTACCAGATGGATATGGGATCATCCATCGCCCATCATATGGGACAAGAATAGCATACGCTAGTCTACTCTGGAATATCGATGCCCTGTCTCGATACGCCCTCGACTAGGAACAGTTCAAGGATATGCTTATAGACTACTTGTGCCCCACTAGTATGATCCGCATCATAATCACAATAGTCAAGCAAATATCCTTTGGGCTTTATCAACATGTGTAAATGATTAAATCTACATGTACAGATAAAGTAAACCAGATAGCGTACTATCATTTTGAGCAAGAAATTCATCTATCTCCATAGATAATATGTCCAAGTTTCCACTATCCATATAATGGCCTTTAGGGCATACAAATTACTAACAAAGACATGCATCAATCAGCAGCTAATCAGCCCCCCTTTGTCAATACTTTCAGCCTACAATGATGGACTTCAGCAACCCTTAGCTCCTAGCACCATAGCCTAACTTCTATACACTCACACCAGCTGATACTTCAGCACAGATTCAGCCACATTTCCTGGCAACAGATCAGCCACATTTTCATCCCCACACACCCCCCAACCACATCAACCACAGCCCACTCTTCTTCTGCTGCCTCACACACAAAGTAACAAGAGAGAAAGAAAAGTTCAAGCAGCAGCAGAACCTACATGCAGCAACATCAGAAACAACTTCAAGATGCAGCATCAGCAACCGCAACGAGACAAGAAATCAACCTCAGGCAGAAACTTCGGCAGCAACCACCCCTCCTCCTTCCTTCATCTTCCCTTCTCCTACATTCTAGGACCCCCTGGAGGTATAATCTCGCATCCCAACTCGGTTCTTGCTCAGTTAGGTTATATATCTGAAAGTTCACTGTATTATTTGTGACATTGTGCTAGTTTAGGCAATTTTGAGTGAAACTTGACCTAGTATTAGTTTTGATCGTTAGTATAACCATATTAGATGTTTTTGAGACCATTGTAACCAATATTACTCTAAAATCCAAGTATTTACCAGAGTTATTCGACTTGGCGTATCTTACCGTTTTTGTCGATTTTGAGGTCTTTCTGAAATCTGCTTTCACCCGGGGCCTTATAGGAAAAAGTAGACATGTCAGTGAGCTGTGCAGGCGCCCTGGAACCCCTACCAAAAGCCCGAGCCACCATCTCCAAACTCCGGCCGCAAATTTCCTCATTCTGGCCGCAATTTGCGGCCAGACCTGCATAAAAATGCCTCGTTTTGCGTACAAAGGCCCTTTTTCATGTAAAATTGACCCCCGGCATGTCTAGTTTTGACTGGTTCCTGTTAGGATAAAATCTGGGTTCATTTTCGTGAGTTGGCGTATGATTTATGACGTGTTTTTGTATGAATTTTGATATTCGATGATTCGTATCTGTCGGGTGGCGTTCGGACGTCGACAACAGAGGATATTGGCTGTTTTTGCCCACAAGGTCACAGGTTTTTACCTATGGGCGTAGTGTGCACCATTTTGGTTTCCGACATGGTTTTCATGTGTTTTAGCATGTGATATTCTTGTAGGTACTCACGTGACATCGAGGCGTTGGAGACGCAAATGACGACATCGGCACCGGAGCACATAACTAGGTGAGTAGATTTATATCTACGGGGAGAAGTCGGGTGGATGGCGTATAGCACCCCCGCAGTCCGAGGTGGTGTATACGGATGCGTATACACACCTATAAATATTATTGTTGTTGGGATTATTATTGATGTTAAATGGATATTGGTGAACTTGGATGATTTTGGTTACGAAACCATAGGGTAGTGGGTGAACTACACATACATGCACACATATACATATTTGCATACATCCTCACTTCATATATTCTTATGGGATTCGTTATGGACATGAGTTCACTTGGATATGAGGCAATGTGTGTATTAAGGATTTGAGGATGATACATGGGATTGATATGAGTCGATGAGTTGACCTGAGATTATGATATCGGCGATATAACCTGTTATGATGGTAAAATTCATGATTTAGGTACACTTGATACTTTAGAGGATTTTGGGAATGATGATGCCATAATAATAGCGACATATATATTATGTGATCGACATGTGATTATGATAAACGATGGGATACGATATGATATGATATGACATGATACTTGTGATAGGCCACCTTAGGCGATGTATACACTGGTGATGATATATGAGGATAATATCGATCTATACTAGATTGGCGATCAGTAGTTAGATCTTAATTATAGTGATGATGTTAGAATTGTACTAGACATAGGTCAGTACCCAGATGATGATAATTGATAAAGAGAATACTTGATGATTAATATGACAAATGTGATATTGACCCGTACCCAGATTTGGGAGGCCGTACGACGGATTTACGTACGAGCGATATTTTGATGTTTGATCCGCCTATTTGGCTTGGGAATAACCGATTATAGGGATACGGTATCGGATGTGATATGATCGAGGCGGGATCACCGACTATATACGTGTATATATATATGTATCAACTCAGAGATTAGGCGGTTTTCCTTACCTGCAGTTAGCTTATTAGCTCAGCCTTATTGTTGGCATAGTTGTATGACCTTTATGACATTAGATGCAGTTTAGCGATCATGGTGTTCAGTATTTCAGCTCTCGCATATTATTATTGTTGCTCTGCATCGCATACTGTTATGATTCATATTCTATTATTGATATCATGCTGCTAGGACACCAGCACCATTACCGATGATGCGTATGTTCCACATACACTTACTTGCCAGTTCACACACATCTTCATCGGTAATTGCCATGTCACTACACAGTAGTATTATTGCATCAGGATATGACCCTTGTATGTGCATACTATTATTTCATGTTGCAGGACATACTGTTACACTTGCATTCCATTTATATGTCACATACATCATGCTTCCTGATTATACGCATTGAGATATGCTGTTTCTATGTTATTTTTGGATTTGGGAACCGTGGGTTTTCAAAGAGATTATGTAAATGTTACCCGGTTACCCTTGATATGATATTTCAGTGCGTTCACCATGTGTTTTCTCGGTGCTGAGAGTGACATGTGAAACCCGAATCGAGGAGGCGGATGAGACCGATTGCGGGTACATGGTGGACCCGGTGCGGTACCCCGGGGCAAGAAGATCGCAGATGATGGCGTTGAGCCTGTGCAGGGGAGCACTACCTACAGGTGATTTTACCCGACACGTCGGATATCCGGAGGATACCGTCGTAGTCATGAGATGGATGGTAGGGGCCGATCTGGACTGACGGCGCCCTAGATTTTATGATTGAGACATTGAGATTTCGAGATATTGAGGTACAGAGATTGTGATACAGAGGTATCGAGATACCGAGACTTATGTTTTGTGCCGATGCTAGGCACTGTTTTATACTGATTTCATCGTGATACCTCATTTTAAAAATACAGAAATCTCACAAAGTTACAAAAGCAGTTTTCTTCAGTACATGCATTCTGTTTCATGCATTCATACATCATTCATATGATATATTGCCACCTGATGCACTGGCACAGACATATGGGATTACACTTGGGTTAGATGTTTACACTAGCCATGGTTAGAGATTACTGGTTATATATTTGAAGATTATTTATATTATGATCGTTTGACCTAGGTTGCGTCATACATGCGATTTTCTGTTCATAGATCTTTTTCTACTCACGAGTTGGCAACTCACCCCCGTTGTGCCCCAGTTTCTTGCAGGTGTTGCCGTACGGATTTTATTACGGCTTTGCGGGCACTGTACCTTTCGGGTGACTTGCTAGTAGGTGGGTTTATTGTATCTTACCCATCATTATACCTTAGATATTATATTTCAGTTGTATCTAGAATTTCCATCAACCAAAACATGTACTTATTTGAGATAGAGACCGGTGATGTTTATTCTTTCGACCTTAGAGTCGCGGGTTATATTTCGATGGGTTCTTGTTGGTTGAGTTTCATTTCTGTTGTGATCCTCGCCTTTAGGCGTTGTATATTATGTTGTATACAGGTTGATTTGATATGGTTTTTCCTACACTCTACTACTTCTCTTGGTTTGGATTTCTGGGTTTCGGCTTACTTATTTTACGGACGCCTTGAGACGTTTCGTAACTTAAGTGCCGGTCATGTTCCGTAATTTCGGGTCGTGACAAAGTTGGTATCAGAGCGTTAGGTTTTACCTTCGGAGTATAGGATGACCCTTGGTTGATGGAATAGGTAACTAAAGTAGTGTGACGTACCGTGGTATGTCCGTGGCATATTTACGATGCGCCACTCCACTTAAGAAGCCTTAGGATGTACATTTCTTTATTCAGTATCATATTCCTTCTTGATCTAGCCTCATCGGTACCAGTTTTGGTTTTGCTGCCACGATTATGGGCAGGGAGAGCTATGGCTAGAGTTGCGGTCAGCTTGAGCTCGTCACGAACGAGGACTGACCGGGGCGTGATTCTGGCGATACACGATTGTAGAGATGTGTCTTTTTATTGTGTTTCCACACCACGAGCGATGGATGGATCGCTGTATGAGATTACTCGGACGTGCGGATTAGCACCAGAGGATTGAGCCACTGATAGAGGCCGGCCAGATTTTGATGACCGTTGATGTATTGCGCATTCATGATGATTGAGGCACGGCTCAGCATGCAGACGAACGAGCTAGTTTTGCTGCAAACGACAGGATATCGCCCGGATGTTAGAGTTATTGCAGTACGAGATTGCACCAAGGGATTATAGAAGGTCGCTAGTTCCCGAGGATGAATGACTAGGACATGTGGATCATTCGCTACCCCGATGCGAGATCATCAGATAGATTGATTCCAGCTAGAGACGACTTCACGCGGAGACGTTGAGAGTCGACAGAGACGATCGAATGATAGTAACCTATTATTCCAAGTTTAAAGTATTTGGAAAGACATGCATACAATTCTATGGACCCTCTAGAAGAATGAAACCCTAACTCGACTTAATGACCGTGTGAAAGCCTTTTGACCTTAGGGTTTGCCGCAGTTCTGCGACGCCATTAGTGAGGCTTGGGTTTTCCCTTCTACGGCTGGACCACCGATGCTGTGGTATGTACGCGATACTATTATACTATACCCGAGATGTTGAGTTCTTGGGGGATTATGAGGTTTTAACGACTCGATCGGATGGCTCGACCTAATTCGGAGGCTAGGTGGTGAGATGCATTTCTTGGGAGACTCCAGATACGAGGATAGCCGTTGGAGTTCAGTCCATGCAGCTACGACGAGACAAGTCCGAAGCGGTCGACATTAGAAAAAGTGGAGTAAGAGGTTCGTACAAGATCTGGATATGATGACGTTCCACTCCGCCGACACCAGAAATACGATGCGCATACCGATGCATTATAACTGGATATACCTTTTAGAAGGAGTCGCGATGAGTATGCAGCCGTTCCGGAACAAGAAGCAGATATGGTAAAGGACGATGACTCCCAGACAGTTGGCAGAGATGAGACTTGGAAGAGACCTTGAGCAGGATTCCTTCCAGGACACTGCTGCAATGAGTTTTGCAACCAGGATCGGATGTGTCACGTGCATTCAGAGAGCCAGAGGCCGACGCCAGTGACATGTTGCTTTACGAGTGGTCGCGATGATTGGCCGAGAGATGGCCAGAGAAGTGCCAGAACGGAATCGACCCCGTTAGCACACCTGACAAGGCCGATGAGCCGAGGGATCGAGAGAGTTGTAATCCACAGAAAAGATTTGGACCCAGGAGTGGTCATGTTATGCACACCAGCAGGCCAGAGTTCAGGATCATCGACGAGTTATGCTACGAGTAACCACGACAGTTGGCCTGAGATTATTGGAGGACGTGCTTGAGCGGAGCTATTCCGCCATACTTGATTTCGATGTTTTGGGTAATTTATTCGCATGATTTGATTTTGATGATTGAGGATTTACGATTGTGGCACAGTTGTTGCACTTGATATCGTCTTCGTGCCTTGGTTTCACATGTTTGTGATTTTATGGGGCTTAGACATTGAGTTGATTTTGTGCGTATGCACGCACACGATTTGGTTTTTGCACTCTGCATAGTTCACGTATGCTTACAGTGCAGTGATTCGTATTTCGTGCACTTGGATGCACTGGACTTCGAGTTTGATGGTGATGCTCGATATTTGTTTCGTGCATGGTGGATGCACCGGATTTGGATTTTTAGCGCATGTTGGGCGTATGTTATGAGATGCGATTTGGTGCACGCCAGATGCACTAAATCGAGATTTTTCGTGCATGTCAGATGCACCTGATTTTGCTGTCAGGCACACGCGTCGCCTATGACAGATGTCTCGTGCACACCCGATGCACTTAGATATTTTCTGTGCGCATGTAAGGCACATTCATTGATTCTGATTTCCGTGCGCACCAGACGCACAGGGTTTTTATATGCACATTCTTGGAATTGATTTCTTAGGGAGCAGTACATTTCTATGATATGGCGATCGATTTTCGTACTGAGCAGGACTGATCAGATGACAGTGCCTGGGTATATTTTGCATACATTGACAGATTTCAAAGGGATTCCAAAAGCAAGCTATAGTTTCATTATTTACATACGTGTCCGATATGACACGAAACGTTTAAAACATGGAACCTTTCTAAATTGTTTTCAAAACGGCGGATCGTGCATATTAAACAAAAGATATATACGTATATGGTTATTTTCTTATAAAAGACGTCCGCCACTGTGCAGTGTTATGCGCATTGCACATCGACTTTAAGGAATTTGGCATGCATTCCCTTCAGATATTTACATGTACGGATTTGGTATTTACATGTAAAATTCCGATTTCTAGCATATCGGTTTTTCTTTGGATTTGGCAGTCGTGTTTTCACCTTGACTCCGATGATTGCAGGATGCTTGACGGAGTTTTGACTTCGAGTTATCTGTTTGTTACTCATGCGCATGTATTGCGCTACGATGCCTTTTATATATCGATAATTTCGGAGCCCCATTGGTTTGGACATTTTATTGAAATGTTTTTAGAATTGGGAGGTTTAAATTTAAATTCGGGGACCGAATTTCTTTAAGGGGGGAAGACTGTAACATTTCAAAAAAATAAAATATTATTTTTGGGAATTTTCATAATTTTTAATGAATATTTTAATAGTCGGTGTAATTAAATACCGATAAATGGTGAAAATTCCGGAGAAAATTTTGGAAATTATAAAATAGGGTATTTTGTGGAAGTATGTCATTTTTAAGCTTTTATGGTTACGTATATGTTATTTTGGTGTAAATCGCGATTGACAATCGCTAAGTGGATTTTTGGCTTTTTGTGCAAAAATGTGCACATGACATTTTCTACACCTGTTTCTTGTTTTGGTCATGGTAGCCTAGGGTTGGACCATGATTAGGTAACAATGGTGGGTGAACCATTTGATTAGAGCTGGGGTTATGTCGACTTGTGTGGGAGAAGTGAGCCAATGTGGCTTGGTGTCTTGTGAGCATTGTTTTGGAGAAAGAGAGAGGTGGTTAGGATGTGCCATGATCCATCCCATTTCATTATTCCTTGTGTTTTGTTACGCTCTCTCACATCTCTCCCCACAACATAACACCCCTTAAGGAAAAACCACCAGCAGCAGGTGCTGAAATATTGCGACAGCCTTACGTCAGCTCCTGATATACCATATCAGCCCCCATTCTCTCACATCAACAGCTACATCAGAACCATAGCTGATTTACACCAGCTCCTATCACATTTCATCCCCCCATTGCTGACCAAACACCCCCCCCCATCGAGACTTATCAGCCCCCTAGCTGATCTACAATCTCCCATCACCATTTTCAGCCCCCAATGGCTGACTTTTGCTACCAATCAGCCCAAATTCTGCCTAACTTCATCCACCAGAACAACCCCTAAATTCAGCTGAAGACATGCATCAATCAGCAGCTAATCAGCCCCCCTTTGTCAATACTTTCAGCCTACAATGATGGACTTCAGCAACCCTTAGCTCCTAGCACCATAGCCTAACCTCTATACACTCACACCAGCTGATACTTCAGCACAGATTCAGCCACATTTCCTGGCAACAGATCAGCCACATTTTCATCCCCACACACCCCCAAACCTCATCAACCACAGCCCACTCTTCTTCTGCTGCCTCACACACAAAGTAACAAGAGAGAAAGAAAAGTTCAAGCAGCAGCAGAACCTACATGCAGCAACATCAGAAACAACTTCAAGATGCAGCATCAGCAACCGCAACGAGACAAGAAATCAACCTCAGGCAGAAACTTCGGCAGCAACCACCCCTCCTCCTTCCTTCATCTTCCCTTCTCCTACATTCTAGGACCCCCTGGAGGTATAATCTCGCATCCCAACTCGGTTCTTGCTCAGTTAGGTTATATATCTGAAAGTTCACTGTATTATTTGTGACATTGTGCTAGTTTAGGCAATTTTGAGTGAAACTTGACCTAGTATTGGTTTTGATCGTTAGTATAACCATATTAGATGTTTTTGAGACCATTGTAACCAATATTACTCTAAAATCCAAGTATTTACCAGAGTTATTCGACTTGGCGTATCTTACCGTTTTTGTCGATTTTGAGGTCTTTCTGAAATCTGCTTTCACCCGGGGCCTTATAGGAAAAAGTAGACATGTCAGTGAGCTGTGCAGGCGCCCTGGAACCCCTACCAAAAGCCCGAGCCACCATCTCCAAACTCCGGCCGCAAATTTCCTCATTCTGGCCGCAATTTGCGGCCAGACCTGCATAAAAATGCCTCGTTTTGCGTGCAAAGGCCCTTTTTCATGTAAAATTGACCCCCGGCATGTCTAGTTTTGACTGGTTCCTGTTAGGATAAAATCTGGGTTCATTTTCGTGAGTTGGCGTATGATTTATGACGTGTTTTTGTATGAATTTTGATATTCGATGATTCGTATCTGTCGGGTGGCGTTCGGACGTCGACAACAGAGGATATTGGCTGTTTTTGCCCACAAGGTCACAGGTTTTTACCTATGGGCGTAGTGTGCACCATTTTGGTTTCCGACATGGTTTTCATGTGTTTTAGCATGTGATATTCTTGTAGGTACTCACGTGACATCGAGGCGTTGGAGACGCAAATGACGACATCGGCACCGGAGCACATAACTAGGTGAGTAGATTTATATCTACGGGGAGAAGTCGGGTGGATGGCGTATAGCACCCCCGCAGTCCGAGGTGGTGTATACGGATGCGTATACACACCTATAAATATTATTGTTGTTGGGATTATTATTGATGTTAAATGGATATTGGTGAACTTGGATGATTTTGGTTACGAAACCATAGGGTAGTGGGTGAACTACACATACATGCACACATATACATATTTGCATACATCCTCACTTCATATATTCTTATGGGATTCGTTATGGACATGAGTTCACTTGGATATGAGGCAATGTGTGTATTAAGGATTTGAGGATGATACATGGGATTGATATGAGTCGATGAGTTGACCTGAGATTATGATATCGGCGATATAACCTGTTATGATGGTAAAATTCATGATTTAGGTACACTTGATACTTTAGAGGATTTTGGGAATGATGATGCCATAATAATAGCGACATATATATTATGTGATCGACATGTGATTATGATAAACGATGGGATACGATATGATATGATATGACTTGATACTTGTGATAGGCCACCTTAGGCGATGTATACACTGGTGATGATATATGAGGATAATATCGATCTATACTAGATTGGCGATCAGTAGTTAGATCTTAATTATAGTGATGATGTTAGAATTGTACTAGACATAGGTCAGTACCCAGATGATGATAATTGATAAAGAGAATACTTGATGATTAATATGACAAATGTGATATTGACCCGTACCCAGATTTGGGAAGCCGTACGACGGATTTACGTACGAGCGATATTTTGATGTTTGATCCGCCTATTTGGCTTGGGAATAACCGATTATAGGGATACGGTATCGGATGTGATATGATCGAGGCGGGATCACCGACTATATACGTGTATATATATATGTATCAACTCAGAGATTAGGCGGTTTTCCTTACCTGCAGTTAGCTTATTAGCTCAGCCTTATTGTTGGCATAGTTGTATGACCTTTATGACATTAGATGCAGTTTAGCGATCATGGTGTTCAGTATTTCAGCTCTCGCATATTATTATTGTTGCTCTGCATCGCATACTGTTATGATTCATATTCTATTATTGATATCATGCTGCTAGGACACCAGCACCATTACCGATGATGCGTATGTTCCACATACACTTACTTGCCAGTTCACACACATCTTCATCGGTAATTGCCATGCCACTACACAGTAGTATTATTGCATCAGGATATGACCCTTGTATGTGCATACTATTATTTCATGTTGCAGGACATGCTGTTACACTTGCATTCCATTTATATGTCACATACATCATGCTTCCTGATTATACGCATTGAGATATGCTGTTTCTATGTTATTTCTGGATTTAGGAACCGTGGGTTTTCAAAGAGATTATGTAAATGTTTTAAAAACCCGGTTACCCTTGATATGATATTTCAGTGCGTTCACCATGTGTTTTCTCGGTGCTGAGAGTGACATGTGAAACCCGAATCGAGGAGGCGGATGAGACCGATTGCGGGTACATGGTGGACCCGGTGCGGTACCCCGGGGCAAGAAGATCGCAGATGATGGCGTTGAGCCTGTGCAGGGGAGCACTACCTACCGGTGATTTTACCCGACACGTCGGATATCCGGAGGATACCGTCGTAGTCATGAGATGGATGGTAGGGGTCGATCTGGACTGACGGCGCCCTAGATTTTATGATTGAGACATTGAGATTTCGAGATATTGAGGTACAGAGATTGTGATACAGAGGTATCGAGATACCGAGACTTATGTTTTGTGCCGATGCTAGGCACTGTTTTATACTGATTTCATCGTGATACCTCATTTTAAAAATACAGAAATCTCACAAAGTTACAAAAGCAGTTTTCTTCAGTACATGCATTCTGTTTCATGCATTCATACATCATTCATATAATATATTGCCACCTGATGCACTGGCACAGACATATGGGATTACACTTGGGTTAGATGTTTACACTAGCCATGGTTAGAGATTGCTGGTTATATATTTGAAGATTATTTATATTATGATCGTTTGACCTAGGTTGCGTCATACATGCGATTTTCTGTTCATAGATCTTTTTCTACTCACGAGTTGGTAACTCACCCCCGTTGTGCCCCAGTTTCTTGCAGGTGTTGCCGTACGGATTTCATTACGGCTTTGCGGGCACTGTACCTTTCGGGTGACTTGCTAGTAGGTGGGTTTATTGTATCTTACCCATCATTATACCTTGTATATTATATTTCAGTTGTATCTAGAATTTCCATCAACCAAAACATGTACTTATTTGAGATAGAGACCAATGATGTTTATTCTTTCGACCTTAGAGTCGCGGGTTATATTTCGATGGGTTCTTGCTGGTTGAGTTTCATTTCTGTTGTGATCCTCGCCTTTAGGCGTTGTATATTATGTTGTATACAGGTTGATTTGATATGGTTTTTCCTACACTCTACTACTTCTCTTGGTTTGGATTTCTGGGTTTCGGCTTACTTATTTTACGGACGCCTTGAGACGTTTCGTAACTTAAGTGCCGGTCATGTTCCGTAATTTCGGGTCGTGACAGCATTTTACTTTCTGCACATTATTTCTGTATTTACATTATGATCCCATTCTTCATCTTCTCTTCTATTTCAACCATGAGCGAGTAATTCTTAGCTTGCTAGGGTTTGTAGGATATGGTAAATCAATGTATGAGAAAATCATTTAACTTCTTTTATATATTTTAAATTTTATAAACTTTAGCAAAATAAATGTTAACATCCTTATCGGGCGCGTTATCAATTTATTGATAGTCTTGACCATGATTTGAGATTGGATTAACAATTATTTTGTTAAAGGCTAAACATGAATAGAGATCAATGAAAAGACAAGGGTTAAGAGTGGGAACCCTATTCCCTCAAAAAACCCTAATCTACATTCATCACTATCGATCTACTTTTAAACTATTAAAAGATAAAAAGAGTCATCTTTAATTGGTCATCCATTACTACTAAGTCCTATGAACCCTACAAGCATATTCTTTATAAATTCTATATCCGTAACGACAATCAATCATCCATCTTCCATCAACTCGTCTAATGCAAGTAAAAGGTTCACGTTTCCCTGCGGACGACTCGTACTCACCGCGGCTAGCTATTAGCGACACCGGCTTGATTGCGGTTACTTTACAAACAATTTTTATACGATCAATAAAATGGCGCCGTTGCCAGGGAAACGGTTGTTATTTTTTTCTTGCTATTCGGGTTGATTTCATATAACATCCTATAAACATAAAATAAAAATTAAAAACCGCATTTTTAACGATTTGTGTGCGCGTTTTCCGAGAATCTGGAGTAACTGGAGTAAAGAAACAGAGATTCAGATACTTTCAACAAAGCCCAGAGGAGCAAAAGAGGTCACTGGAGAAAAATTGGCATAAGACCGCATCAAAGTGCGGCGGAACCGCGGCACTTTGACAGTTTGGCGGCGGAACCATGGCTCTCTAGTGGCGTTGAGCCCCCAAAATCTTCATGTAATTTTCTCAGATCTTTCTCTCTCCTATAAGATCCAATAATCTGATCTTTTCTGCAGGATTCTTTACAAACATCGCCGCTAAAAATCATTTTGTGTGTTTTTGATTTTGGGTTGTTTTTGCATATTTTAAAACAGACTTTAAGGGGCAATAACCTAAATCCAGATTAGATGGGGATTTCATCACCTTTCTTAGGCCCCATAAATCATACAACAAGCATACTTTCACCTTGCATTATTAAAAAATATCTAGACCAATCCTCTAAGGACCATCGCGCTTAATTAGGACAGAGAAAGGTCGTGGGTAATCTATCGCTTGTCCGCGTTTCTCTTGCGGTGTCATAGCAAGTGTGTCTAAGGAAAGTGGTTACTTAATTAGTTCCGTTATTTCGGTGATTCGTATAGCGGATACCTCCCATATACCTGGCACTTACCGGACCACAATAGTGATAAAGAGGTGGTGGAGGATTGATCCTACAGCTTGTCCTTTGGCAGTCTACGTGCAGTCTAGTGCTTGACCTAGGTGACCTTAGTTCTCGGGTTTGATTGTGCATTGTTGTGATTTATTGAGTCAAGCCTCAAGTCCCTCTTTCAAAGAAAAACAATCCAAATAGAACTTAAATCATTCCCTTTTCACACTCTTTTCTTTTCACCTTCTTATAATGGGTAACCCAAACAGACGAACTCTTGCCGAGCTTTCTTATTCAGAACCAGATATCTCGTATTTTCGTAATTGTTTCGGCACAAAATCCGACTCTACCATGTCTTTAAGAGATAGGATAGAGCAAGCAGAAAGAAACAGTTGGACACCTCACTTACGATCCTATCAACCGCATTAAAAATCAACATCTTCTTATGTTGATAAGTCGTTTAAAGCGAATGAGGAAACTTCTAAAGGCATGTCCATCGCCGAGCATATTGCGAAGGCCGAAAGCCAAAGCTTCAATCCTTTCAAACCATTAGGACAACAAACACCATCATTTCCATATGAAAATATTGATACTCGTTTTGAGGCGAATATGACATCTGTTACACCCATGACCATTGCTGAACAAATAGCAATTGCCGGTCGCCAACTAACTGTAGGGTTAGCATAGCACCTTGTGAAGGTTTTGGCAAGCATCAATCATGCTACTTTAATATTTTTGGGGTGCTAAACAAACCCTAACCAAGATCTTAACTAAAGACTTAGGGTTAAACATGCATGTAAACAACTTTACATCTAAGAGTTAGGGATTACAACCTTTGTGGACCGGTCCTTCACTTTATATAGCTCCGTGTAGTAGTCCCCTTCGCTGCGATCGTAAACTCTGGACTCTAGAGAGGCTCTATGAAGAAACGAACGTGCTTGCTTCGATGTCTTCAAGGCCGAAGATGATCTACGTCGAGGAGACACTAACTCAAGCTATTCCTTCACTAGGTCATGAACTTTGTGAAGAGAACACACTCTACTACATAGCAAGTGGTAGAGGATGAAGAAGTAGGAGGTAGGCTCACTTTAGAATTGATTTTCTCACATTATTTCTCATACCTCCATTGAAGCTAGAAAGCTTTTCATGGAGCTTGAAGAAGAAGAAGAAGAAGAAGAAGAACTCATGAATAATCCATCCAAATGAATTATTGCACCCATGGTTGAGTTAAAGCTATCATGCTTAACTCATGTAGAGAATAAACCACACACTATGGTTAAAAGGTTGGGTTTGATAAATATCTTTAACTAGACAAAAGAGTTGACTTTGTCAAAGCTTATCCAAAAGCTTTTGTCCAAGCTTTAGCATAACAAACTCAATCTCTTTTGAATTAGCTTAACATAAATAGAAACCCTAACTTAACCCTAGTATGGTATTAATCTCATACACCCATCTTGTATGTATCATCAAGCATGACACAATACATGTACACAAATATACATATCACATATATACAATGTGCACACCAAGTGAGAAAAGAAATCATTAGTGGGCTAAATATTAGTTAATATAATATAATATATCAAATATATAATTATACATTAAATTATCAAATCAACTCTTGATTTAATAATCCGGCTATATCACATATAACCGACTAATATGAAATGCAATATCTTATCAAATCAACGCTTGATCCGATAACTCGGCTATATCACATATAACCAATCATGTCACACATCGCGAGAATAGAATGCGGTATCACATACACGAATTAATCTCGATCCTGCACATATCACATATGCGCTCCTACTCCATTTCGCTTGAGCCAGGAAACCTCTGTGTAGTACTCTAAAGACTCGTCAATACGCCGGCAGTAGGTGATGATCATATCAAACACCCACAAGCCGCAAGCGGTCTGCTAAATGTAACGGCCACCCGGGTATTGAGCGATCAGAAGATCAACAAGCAAGCATGTACATTCTCCTGTGAATCCTATCAGTAACACTCCCGTACAGTCCGATTTGTTCGTCTGACATGTCGCATATGCAGTCTAGGGGTGGTAAACGTCAGACCCCAGTAACCGATAAGTCGTGTCGATATGAGGTCTATAACAGTTCAAGAAACTACTGATAACACTTACCAGTAAATCTCAGCAACCCTGGCCAGGGATTTCCAGTTATAGCAAATCGAACACAGCGCAACATCAACTCCCTATACCGGGAGAGACGAAACCCCTCCTATCGCTCATTGCCTCCATGTGATTCGGGATTGTACCCAAAAGCCACCGTTTTGCACGCCTCCATGGACGTGGTGAGATAGAAATCAAAGCACAGTGGGAATCACACAAGACTCTATGACGATCTCGGGTCTACAGACTAACCTGTACCAGTGTCACCAGAGAACTGCCATCTTACGTAAGGTATAATACCATCTAGGAGTTCTCGGCGAGTCCGTCCAGTGTACCCAGTCTCCACTGAGCACCCGTCTACCTTCTCTGATATCAAACACCAATGGATATGGGATCATCCATCGCCTATCATATGGGTCAAGAAGCGCATACGCTAGTCTACTCTGGAGTATTGATGCCCTGTCTCGGTACTCCCACGACTAGGAACATTTGAAGGATGTACTTAGCGACTAAACTGTCCCCACTAGTATGATCTGCATCATAGTATTGGTAGTCAAGTACTCATTCTAAGGGCTTTATCAATATGTAACATAGAGACAATCAGAGTACATGTTAAGATAAAGAGTAACCAGATAGCATACTATCATGTCGAGCAAGAAAGTCCTCCCTATATATGTCCAAGCATCCACTACAATATACAACGTATGTACAGTAACGGCCTCTATGGCATAGATATAACTAACAATCTCCCACTTGCACTAGGGCCATCTGTTGTAGTATCTCATACCCAACAATAAGCTGTGGTTGAAGTATCTCATACTCAACCATCCCATAAAAGTCTCTACTGGGAAATAGGCATTTGTGAGTGGATCCGCGTTGTTGTCCTCTGTATCTACTCTCCTAACCTTGATCTCTCTGGAGATCAACCATCTCCATGATCAGGTGATACTGCCTAAGAATATGTCTGGATCACAGATGGGACGGGGGTTCCTAGGCCTAAGCCGCAACTCCATTGTCACACAATGGTAGGAACGAAATTCATCTCATGAACTCATATATATCCAGACTGCCTCTTTGGTAGCATCCTTGATAACGATGTATCTTGCCTTTAATCGTCTAGTAAGTCACGGTATCTAGCTTGGAACTCTCCAACATACCGTCCCTCCACTGAGGGTAAAGACAATGCCTGTGACTGACATTCAATCGTCCTTATCACCTTGGAACCTTTCCAGTGATTTTCCCCAGGATCGATTGATACCATCTCACTACAATTAGTGAGAATCCTAACATCCAATTAGATCTATCTCATAGATCCATAACTTAGGATTTAGGAGGTTTCACCTTGATCCTATATGGAGAATCTTTGCGATAAGAGGAGATTGACCGAGCGTAGCATAGAAAACCCCTTCCCTATCAAGAGTATGTCATCCACGTACTATACGAGGATCACCACCATACTCCCTACTACCTTTTTGTATATACTCGATTCATCTACCATTTTGATAAAGTCAAACTCTTTGACTACTACATCAAAATAGACGTTCCAACTCCGCGATGCCTGATTTATCCCATAAAACATCTTGCACACGTTTCCGCTGCTCCCACTGTCTACGAAGCCTTCTGGCTATGTACTTATAGACGCTCTCTTCCAAATCACTATTTAGAAAAGCAGTCATGATACCCAACCGCCAAATATCATAGTCATGGTATGTAGCAGTGGCAAGTAGGATCTGGATGGACTTAAGCATAGCTTTGAAAGTCTCAACTTTTCCATGTACACCAAGTAATCTTCTCAAGATATACTTGCTCCGGATTGGGATTTAACCCTTCAAATAAAGCAACCAAAGTCCATACTTTGTTGGTGTATAAGGATTCCATCTCAGATCGCTAAGCATCCAGCCATTCTTACAGAGTCCCCACTCCTGATGGCCTGCTCGAAACTAGTTGGTTCATCATCTCATGATGCAATCCTCTCCCCCACTGTCATAGGGAAACCGAAGTATCTCTCAGGTGGATGAGGAACCCTACCAGATCGGCGGAGAGGCTGAGGTTCGTTGGAAACTATTGAATCCTCCGGGTTTACCAAATCATCAGCTGCAGTTTGTATAGCAGGAACTCCTTCCAGTTCTACCTCATAACCACTAATTTCTTCACAAGAAATTCACTTTCCCAAAGGTGGCAAGCTGAGAAAACAAAACATTTTTTGTTCCTCAGTTTGGTAGAAGATATTCCATTGCGAATGCTTGGGATATCCAACAAACTTCCACAGAGCTGACCTTGCCTCGAGCTTGTCCATATCATGCTTTTGACATAGGCTGGACAACCCCAAATCTTAACTTCCTTAAGAGATGGGCTCTTCCCATACCATATCACATATGGAGTGGTAGGCATCTGATTTGGTTGGAACCCTATTCAATAAGTATGCAACTTCTCAAGTGCATAACCCCCAAAAGAAAATAGACAACTCAGTAGTACTCATCATAGAGCACACCATAACACATAGTGTGTGATTGCTCTGCCCCGATACACCGATGTGTTGTGGTGTATACGGAGGAGTAATGCTGAGAAAGAATCTCATTCTCCTTTAGAATAGTCCTGGAATTCCGTGCTCAAGTATTCTCTTCCTTGATGACATCAAAGGACATGATACTTATACCCGGTTTTTGGTTCTGTACTTCTAACTTATATTCTGTGAATATCTCAAAAGCTTCGGACTTGTGTTTCAACAGGAACATATGTCTGAATCTTGAGAGATCATCAGTGAATGTAATGAAGGACAAAGAACTTGTCCTGCATATGTAGACATGGGACTATCATACATCAGCATGTATCAATCCCAAGAGTTCAGTAACTCTTTCTCTGTTTCCAATAAACGGAGCTATGCTCATCTTATCTTTGTGACATGACCGGCAAGTTTCACAATATGTAAATTCAAACTGATTTAAATATGCATCTTTATGTAACTTTAGCTAGTAGGGTCACATCGATATGACCTAGTCTACAATGCCTCAAGAAGGATTCGTTCATTTCTGAACTCTTCCTCTTATGTGTGTTCTGTACGTTAAGAACTGTGGTTTGATTTAGAACGTCTATGCTTTTAGATAACGTGCCTGAACCGATCAACTCTTGATATAGGAAATGTTCAAAACATTATCCAACAATACAAAATTATATCCTTCTTTACTAATAAAGAGACTGATATGATGTTGTATATCAAGTTCGGTATCTAATAACATTCGTTCAGAATCAATGTATTCTGGTAATACAGGGTGATAACTGCCAATAGACTTGGCTGCAACACTTGCATCATTTCCAACTCTTGAAACTTATCACCCGTTCTCAGTTCTCTACCTTTCTGTAGCCCATGTAACAGATTACATTTGCGGGATCCTGATCCGGTATCTCATACCCAGGACGTAAAGGATACTGAGAAATAGTTCTCGGTAATGAACATACCCGAAGATGATGCATCAGCATGCACTTTCTTCGTTTGGACGGCACGGGAATTCTGGTAATCCCCTATTTCCTGCTCTGTCTTATAACAGTTATAAGTTGGAGCGGGACCAACGTTCCCTAGCGTAGTATAACAAGCGGGTTCGGTCAATACATCCGTATTATTATCTTGATTAAGGCGTGACATGGTCGCTACCTGAAGAGAGATAGAAGAAAACACTCAGCGTATGCTCTTGCAAGATTAGATTAGTTATTAATATATCTAATCAGGATGTCTCCCACTGTTTTAGTCAAATCTTCCTTCAAACCCTAAAAGGAAAGACCAGACGGGATTAATTACACCCTACAAGTTCGCCAATCTTTCAGCAAGGCCAGTGCCAGTACTTTGAGGGAGGTTCCCCGTGCTTTCGCACGGACCTAATTAAAATAAATCTCATTTTCCCAGAGGCATAACCCCGTTAACACCTTTCTAAACACCAACTCGATCGGCTAATTGTAATGTGTAAAACTTTCCCAGGAGTAACTCTTTCTCGTAGTGGGTATTGGGATCCAACTATCTCATAAAAGGTATGCAACCTCATTGCAAATTTCAACACTTGAAATTCCCGATAATATTTTGCCCCTAGTACTTATGACCTTAACTATGGTCAACATATCATAAGCACTAATCAAGTTCTTCCCGTCATTTCATGATTAATTAGACCCACCTACATGACCCTTAACTATGGTCGACATAATCACATGACTGTCCTAATTAATCGCATTATATGCTGTGTAGGAAGACATCACTTAGTTACCGTACACTACGCCTCAACTATAGTCGACATACGCAGCACGAAAACTAAGTACTCTACTTCCTAAAATGACAGAGGGCTACGACAGGTTTTTAAGAAAACCCTTTGCGTAATGAACTTGATATCGTTGTAGAATCGAGTGATTTTAAATGGAATGTTTTTTAGGCCTTTTCTAGTTTTGCCAAAGAGGTCACTCCCGGTGAAGGGATCTCGGCTCTTTCTCATCGAATAAGGTGCAGAATATTTCACAAATATCACTATGCAAAGCAAAAAACTATAAAAACAATCAAAAGACAAACCGAGTTTATAGCATCTGCTAGTTTCTCTAAAGAGATCACTCTCGGTGAAGGGATCTCGGCTCTTTCCTTATCGAATAAGGTGCTGGATATTCTACAAGGAATACCGCTATGCAAAGCAAGAACTAGAGCTACCAGTTTTTGAGACAAGTTTCTACAACATCTTTAGGTTTCTTTTAGTTTCATTAATCTCATTAATGAAGTCCCATTTTATTATGTTTCACAAGAATCACATTTGAAACGAAATCAGCAATATAACATATATCTCATATATATAATATAAACATTCGTCTCAGGCAGTAATATGATCTCATCACAGAACATTGCAGCAGAAGATTACATATGAAATATTGGATATACTAGGGTTTCCGTATTTTATGCGAGCCTGTATAAAACGCGGATTCCGCGGTTGCGATGAATAGCCAATCCCACACCCCTAGACCCCTACGAGAGCGGCAAGCAACCCTACCAATTCTAGAGTTTGGACGCCCAGTCTCAACTCTTCGAGATGGTCTCCTACTGGACCCTAGAACCCGGTTACTTGTGCTCCCCGCCTTGGGTCTATCCTAATACGGAAAAATAAATAATATACAATGGTGACATCATCCTCAAACCGGAAGTGCCCCAATAAAAGAATATTACATACAATGAATTTTACATGAATGAAAATGAAAAACTCTCATCTCACATAAAACCCCCGGCTATTCAAAACACGACGATCCAATATAACATATCACAGCAATACACAACATCACATGTCATCAACGTAAGTAAATATGCGTATCCCAATTGTCGTTGATGTATAGCAACGAAACCGGCGATACACGACATATTACACTTACGGTCGCAGAAAAGAAAGTATAAAACTACAACAGTTGGAATCCGCAACCTTTTTAGACATCACATGCCTAACCAAATGAATTCCTTAGACATCGCATGCCTAACAATTATAAACCCCGCATTTTAGTCTCGATCTCGAAAACACTTTTCAATATCAAGTTGGGCAATTCAACAAGATTCCCGACATCCTGATCGAATGCTCGTCGGAAACTCTAGTAGACGGCCGCACCCCTGGATGCCGTCGACGAAGTGCACTAAGGCGGAACACCGCTGCCGCGAGCACCCGAACGGATGCTTTTGGCGACGGGGTTCTCCTACAGTCACTTGGTCGGGGCTATGGGGCGTGGCTATCTATTAAGTTTACTCGGCGAGTATCCTCAAACGCTACGTGATTGCGATGGACTTTCAATCACATCAAAATCCTGTGGCAACTGATCAAATGAGACTAAAAACTGCTAGATTTATTACATTCAAATTAGTTATCTTATAACTACTTGTGGATTCCAAATATTTTATCACATTCCATATAAATAGACAATGTTAAACTTTCCGATCGAATAAACAAACACCCAAGATTTCCCAAATAGCTCAACACTTGAGCGGAGTTCAAAAAATCCCAGAACATGTCACAGCCCCAATGAACCAGCCGTAGAAGGGTCAAACCAACGCCTCACATGTGGCAACGCTAAACTACCACAAACCCTAGGGTTCTGCGGCAGTTTTGACGGTCACATAATCGAGTTAAGGTTACATTCTTCTAGAGGGTCCACAGATTCGTTTGCATGATTTTCTGAAAGTTTTAAACTCAGAAAAAATCCAACACTTGAAAGTTTTCTGACAGGAGAAAAAGTGAGTTATTGATATCCGTTCGAACCTTTTAACACGTTCTAAATTACCCGGAAAACAAAACGATGTTAAACTTTCCGATCGAATCATCGAATTCTAAAGATCTCCAGAAAACTCAACACTTGAGTATTATTAAAAATTCCGAGAAGCATAACGTAATACCTACGGATCACCTGTTGAAGAACGATCCCTGAATCCTCAGGTTCGACCGCGGAACCGCCGCCAATAGCATGGTTTGGCCACGGTTCCGCGGTGGCGTGATGGATTTAGGGGGTCGTACTTCACAGATATCCATAGAATCACCTGTTATTTTTCTGAGTATTTTTAATACGGAAAAAACCTAATTTTTAAAAAATTTCCAGAGAGGGGGTCCAAAATCTTATTTCGGTGTTCGATCGGACTTTTAACTTCGTCTACACATCGCCTAATGCTCTAGCTTGGCTCTGATACCACTGTAGGGTTAGCATAGCACCTTATAAAGGTTTTGGCAAGCATCAATCATGCTACTTTAATATTTTTGGGGTGCTAAACAAACCCTAACCAAGATCTTAACTAGAGACTTAGGGTTAAACATGCATGTAAACAACTTTACATCTAAGAGTTAGGGATTACAACCTTTGTGGACCGGTCCTTCACTTCATATAGCTCCGTGTAGTAGTCCCCTTCGCTGCGATCGTAAACTCCGGACTCTAGAGAGGCTCTATGAAGAAACGAACGTGCTTGCTTCGATGTCTTCGAGGCCGAAGATGATCTACGTCGAGGAGACACTAACTCAAGCTATTCTTTCACTAGGTCGTGAACTTTGTGAAGAGAACACACTCTACTACATGGCAAGTGGTAGAGGATGAAGAAGTAGGAGATGGGCTCACTTTAGAATTGATGTTCTCACATTATTTCTCATACCTCCATTGAAGCTAGAAAGCTTTTCATAGAGCTTGAAGAAGAAGAAGAACTCATGAATAATTCATCCAAATGAATTATTGCACCCATGGTTGAGTTAAAGCTATCATGCTTAACTCATATAGAGAATAAACCACACACTATGGCTAAGGGTTGGGTTTGATAAATATCTTTAACTAGACAAAAGAGTTGACTTTATCAAAGCTTATCCAAAAGCTTTTGTCCAAGCTTTAGCATAACAAACTCAATCTCTTTTGAATTAGCTTAACATAAATAGAAACCCTAACTTAACCCTAGTATGGTATTAATCTCATACACCCATCTTGTATGTATCATCAAGCATGACACAATACATGTACACAAATATACATATCACATATATACAATGTGCATACCAAGTGAGAAAAGAAATCATTAGTGGGCTAAATATTAGTTAATTTAATATAATATATCAAATATATAATTATACGTTAAATTATCAAATCAACTCTTGATTTAATAATCCGGCTATATCACATATAACCGACTAATATGCAATGCAACATCTTATCGAATCAACGCTTGATCCGATAACTCGGCTATATCACATATAACCAATCATGTCACACATCGCGAGAATAGAATGCGGTATCACATACACGCATTAATCTCGATCCTGCACATATCACATATGCGCTCCTACTCCATTTCGCTTGAGCCAGGAAACCTCTGTGTAGGACTCTAAAGACTCGTCAATACGCCGGCAGCAGGTGATGATCATATCAAACACCCACAAGCCGCAATCGGTCTGCTAAACGTAACGGCCACCCGGGTATTGAGCGATCAGAAGATCAACAAGCAAGCCTGTACATTCTCCTGTGAATCCTATCAGTAACACTCCCGTACAGTTCGGTCTCTTCGTCTGATATGTCGCATATGCAGTCTAGGGGTGGTAAACGTCAGACCCCAGTAACCGATAAGTCGTGTCGATATGAGGTCTATAACAGTTCGAGAAACTACTGATAACACTTACCAGTAAATCTCAGCAACCCTGGCCAGGGATTTCCAGTTATAGCCAATCGAACACAGCGCAACATCAACTCCCTATACCGGGAGAGACGAAACCCCTCCTATCGCTCATTGCCTCCATGTGATTCGGGACTGTACCCAAAAGCCACAGTTTTGGATGCCCCCATGGATGTGGTGAGGTGGAAATCAAAGTACAGTGGGAATCACACAAGACTCTATGACGATCTCGAGTCTACAGACTAACCTGTACCAGTGTCACCAGAGAACTGCCATCTGACGTGAGGTATAATACCATCTAGGAGTTCTCGACAAGTCCGTCCAGTGTACCCAGTCTCCACTGAGCACCCGTATACCTTCTCTGATGTCAAATACCAATGGATATGGGATCATCCATCACCCATTATATGGGTCAAGAAGCGCATACGCTAGTCTACTCTGGAGTATCGATGCCATGTCTCGGTACTCCCACGACTAGGAATATTTGAAGGATGTACTTAGCGACTACACTGTCCCCACTAGTATGATCTGCATCATAGTCCTGGTAGTCAAGTACTCATCCTAAGGGCTTTATCAACATGTAACATAGAGACAATCAGAGTACATGTTAAGATAAAGAGTAACCAGATAGCATACTATCATGTCGAGCAAGAAAGTCCTCCCTATATATGTCCAAGCATCCACTACAATATACAACGTATGTACAGTAATGGCCTCTAGGGCATACATATAACTAACACTAACCAACCAATCTCAATATTCTTCATATCACAATGTTGATCCTAATCTTTTTTATGAAACTTAGGTCCACCCTTCTAATTCTTATCCGCGGTACCAAAATTTCACACGCTCTCAAGTTGACACTTCTCTAGAGGCTAATGGGACAAGTCATAGGCGCATGTCGATTGCGGAACACATTAAACTTTTCCAAAGCCAACAATTAAGGGCATCTCTTCTTAGAATTTCTCTTCTGGCTAATACAGCAAATCATAAACGCATGTCAATTGCGGAACACGTTGAACTCGCTCGTAACCAACAATTAGACACATTCCAACCATACTCAACTTCCTCACCTTATCTAGACAGTGTTTCTGAAAATCAATTAGGAAGTTCCACGGTTCAAAGAGAATCCTTCATTGGAATTTCTTCACAAATCATGTCTAGTTCGGAAGAAGAGTTGGAATTGAATCGTGAGACAGAACAAGAGATCCTTCAAAGTAAAAAAAAACGATTCTTTTGATCTCGACATCTTTCATCCTATATTCGATATTCAACCGCTTCATAATCTTAGGGATGAGGTGCCTGAGAATAGCATATTTGACTTTTCCAATAGTAAGTGTGAAAAAGAGCGTTACACCCTTCCAAATCAAACCAATCCTTATTCGACTCCACTTGATATTGTTAGGAATATGTATGTCCTAGAGGCCATTATTGTTGATATAGTGGATGCTTGGACATATATATAGAGGACTTTCTTGCTCGACATGATAGTATGCTATCTGGTTACCTTTATCTTAACATGTAGACTGGTATTTTTATACTGTACGTCTCTTACATGCTGATAAATCTCTTAGGATATGTACTTAACTACCAGGATTATGATGAGATCATACTAGTGGGGCCAGGGTGGTCCAAAAGTACATCCTTTAACTGTTCTTAGTCGAGGGGATATCGAGACAGGGTATCGATATTCCAGAGTAGACTAGTGTGTACGTTTCTTGTCCCTTGGAGGGTGATGGTTGATCCCGCAACCATTGGTGTGTGACATCAAAGATTGTACACAGGTGCTCATTAGAGAATGGGTACACCGAACGGACTCGCCGAGAACTCCTAGTTGTTATTATACATATCATCAGATAGCAGTCCTCTGGTGACACTGGTACAGGTTAGTCTGTAGACCCGAGATCGTCATAGAGTCTTGTGTAGCTCCCACTGTGCTTTGATTTCCTCCCCACCATGCTCAAGAGGAGTTATGCAAACAGGTGGATTTTGGGTACAGTCCTGAGTCACATAGAGGCAATGAGCGATAGGAGGGGTTTCGCCTCTCCCGGTATTGGGGGTTGATATTGCGCTATGCTTAATTGGCTATAACTGGAAGTCTATGGCCAGAGCTGCAGCTGAGATTTACTGATAAGAGTTATCAGTAGTTTCTCGAACCGTTATAGGCCAGACATCGGCATGACTTATCACGTTACTGGGGTCTGACGTTTACCACCCCTAGACATGATATATGACATATCAGACAAAAAGACCGGACTGTACGGTAGTGTTACTGATAGGCTTCATGGAAAGTATGGACAAGCTTGCTTGTTGATCTTTATATCGCTCAATACTCGGATAGCCGTTACGTCCAGCTAGTACCGCTGACGACTTGTAGATGACTAATGTGATCATCACCTACTGCTGGCGTATTGACGAGTCTTTAGAGTCCCATACAGAAGTTTCCTGGTTCAAGCGAAACAAAGTAGGGCACATATGTGATATGTGCATTGTTCCCCTCCGAATGGCGGCGCACATGACTGCGATATCCTGACGCTAAGATTCGGGGCAGATGCTATTTGGTTTTATCCATCCACCTCTCTGAAGATGCCAAGTTAATTTATGGCACCGTATATCGGAGGTTTAGACGGATGCGGCCGATGTAGCAGACTTCGTCAGATTTCCCCTCGCTTGAGGGGTTTTTTGATTGTGAGGACGCTCTTCCCTGTAGGCGCAAGCCCCTGCAGTTAATTACGCTACCGCGTCGCGGTAACAACTTTCTCCTTCTCCAGAATTTCACTTCATGTCGTGTGTGTTTGTTTTGTTTGTGGTTGCCCGTGGATTGTATACGGAGACTGAGTAATGTCGTCGCCCGTAGGACGTGGATTAGTCCAAATCCGTATTTACTTAGATTTGGGTTTGGTGTTTTGGTTTAAGGATACGTTAGCCATATTTGGGGCTAAGATCGACTTAAACGGGATCGTTTAGATCAGGTAAAAGAGCGTTTGGAGGCTCTATTGTTCCAGTTTAGGGACGTGGTGGTCCATATTCCAGTTTAAGGACGTGGTGGTTGTTTCCAGTTTAGGGACATAGTGGTCCATGTTCCAGTTTAGGGACATGGTGTTCCATATTCCAGTTTAGGGACGTAGTGGTCCATATTCCAGTTTAGGGACATGGTGGTCCGACATTAGTTTAAGAACGTTTCGGTCCACGAGTTTAAGGACCCCGCAGTCCGTATTGATGTGTGGTCATCGGGACCCGTCACCTCTCTGACGTCGTTGAAGGATTACAACGATAGGTGTTAGAGGAGCTCGGAGATGTACCCTCGAACCGGATATAAATTGATTTAAGGGAGCAATCTTGCTCAGTCAATTTAATTTGAGGACTTACGGCCATGATTGGGCTAAGTCCAGTTGAAGAGTACTCAACGCCTTTTATTTGTTTTTGGTCTGTTAGACCTGTGTTAGGGCTTGGCCCATTTTTAAATAACGCATTGCATTATTTTCTATTTTTTTGTTTGGGCTCTGCCCATAAAAGATGCAGAGCATCAATTTATTTTGGGCTCTGCAAGGCATCTGCATAGCATTTTTATTATTTTGTTTGGGCTTTGCCCATTTATAAATGATGCAGAGCATCAATTTAATTAGGCATGTTTGGTCTTTTGACTTGGGCCTAGCCTTTTGAGAAATGCATTGCATTTTTAGGCGCTTTGCGCCAATCAGAGAGCGCAAGCGCTTGTGATGACGACACGTATCATGCAAGCGCAGTGCGCTGCGCTAGTGCGCTGCGCTTGCGCTGCTAACACGTGGCGCACCTTGGTGAGTTGCGCCAATTCCAGAGAGCAAAACTCTATTTCAAAAGCGCGTAGCGCAAGTTGTTCTGTAGCTGACACGTGGCGCTCTCCCAAGAGCGCAACAGCGCAATTTGGAAGTGCAAAGCACTAAGAATCTTTTAGATTCAAGAATTATTTGATTTCTTGATCTAATTTAGATCAAAGAAAAGATAAGTTTTTCTTGTTTTTCTTATCTCAAAAAACCAAAGGTTCATAAAAGTGCAAAGCACTATTTTATTATTATTTTTTATTATTTTTACTAAAAATCGTTGATCTTGTTTTTGGATCTATGATCTGTTCATAAGAGAACTTTCTATTCCTTCTAAAGGTTTTTACCTTTTTGTTCTTGAGGAGTTCTTCAGAGTTCTTTTTCCCTTTCTTTTTTTTGAAAATGTTGATGCCTTTGAATTGAGGTCTGGGGTCCTTTTTATAGTGCCCATAAATTAGTTAAATTTGTTAAAGAGATCTTTCTCTGAGTGATTTGGGGAATTTTCCCCACAGTTGGATCTTTGATCCAAGGGCTTCTGTTTTACAGAAGAAAATCTTCTTGTTTTAACAAGAACAGAGAGATTTCTTTAAAATCTTAATTCTGTTTGGCACAAATGCCCTAGCGCGTGACACGTGTCACGCAGCGCAGAGCGCAGCGCAACTTCGCTAGCGCATCTGAGCTGACACGTGTCGCGCAGCGCACAGCGCAGCGCAACTGCTCTAGCGCATCTGCGCTGACACGTGTCACGCAGCGCAACTGCGCTGATACGTGTCGCGCAGCGCAACTGCGCTAGCGCATCTAAGCTAACACGTGTCGCGCAGCACACAGCGCAGCGCAACTGCGCGAGCGCATCTGCGCTGACACGTGTCGCGCAGTGCAGTGCATGCGCAACTGAAGCGTTGCTTCCTTTAAATAGAGCTTTGCTCTGATTGGACGCGCCTTCTTGGGTGCTGCGCTGATGCATCTGCGCATGACACGTGGCGCGTTGCGTCCGAGATTTGAAGCGTTGCTTCAAAATTTGAATTTTGAATTTCCAACAGAGTTTTGCTCTGATTGGGGGAAACAAATGCCCCCTACCATTGCGCTCACGTGGCGCGCACATGAGTGCAACGATGGCAAGCCCCTGACCGTTGGATCAGGGGTGAGCTGAAGGGGCGCAAGCGCCTTATAAATAGGACCTATGGCCCTTTAGAAAACTTCACCATTTTTTAGATTTTGATTCCAGAGCTTTGCTCTTGCTTAGAACTTCAGAGCTTTGCTCTCATTTCCAGAACTTTAGAGCTTTTCTCATTTCCAGTGTTAGAAACTTTAGGTAAAATTAATTTAAATCAAATTTACTTAAATTAACCTTAACCAAAGAGCTTTGCTCTTACAGATCTTTTGATCTAAAGAGATCCCCATTGGGGTTTCATAAACAGAGCTTTGCTCTCAAAAACTTATTGATCTGCAGAGATCTTGTTCATGGGTTCTACCCCATGGACAGAGCTTTGCTCTTTGAATCATCTGTAGATCTTTTAGATCTGAAAAATGAAGAAATTTTCATAAGTTTTTCATGGATTTTTCAAGATTCAAAAAAAATTTAATTCTTTTAGGTATAAACATTTTCTGATGGACCTTTCCATTATTACCATAGAGCCATGCTCTTTTTAAGGAACCTTATTTCCCTGAGACCAGAGTTTGACAAGTGTCACTCTGTGACAGAGCTTTGCTCTGAAGAGGAGATTTTCTCCTTGTCTCTAGGGATTCTTCCCTTTTTTTTATTAATGGGAATGTTATCCTGGGGACCAACTGACAATCTCATCCAATGATGAGGTTGTCTTATTAACTGACGTATTGTCATCCAGATTTTGTGGGTCCCCCTTCGGTCTCCTACCCACTGCACTGCTGTGTGGTGTAATTAATTAATTTTAATTTAATTAATGCATTTTCTTTTTTAAATGCCAAGCGTTGGAATTACAACACTAACGACTAAATTGTTCTTTTGCAGCGATCATGTCTCTAGACACTTCATTCCCGTTCGTCCGTTCGGAGGAGGGATTTCCCGAGGCGCCCTTGGACCGTGAAGTACTGGCCATGATTAAGGAGTACGACCCGGAATACAAGAGTCTCCACCTTTGGGGGTCGTGGTACAATCAGATCATCATGGGCCGATGGAGCTTCACATGCGCGGTGCCGTCAGAACCCATAACGGCGATTCATTACGCCAGCCCACCCCCGGTGCAGTACGCTGTGGAGATGGTTGATTGGACATCGAAAGGCTTTCTACATCCCGCCATAGATGCGATTCCGGTTCAGCGTCCCATGGTTTTGGATATCCTGGGACGCCGCATCTGTCAAGGCGAGGCGCGACCTTGGGGGCAATCATATAATATCGGTTTGATCCCCCGCCACCCAATCGGCTATCTGCCGTGGGCCCGGTATATCCTGTCGACGAAGAAGTCGCAGTTGATAAGATTAAGATTATATACCGCTGTCTACGTCTCCCTCTTCCAGTATCCCACGTTTCCCACCTGGTGGTTCAAGGCCTTCCTGGAGCAGTGGAACATTCCTACCCACACTTTCCTCGCCATGGATCGGGAAGTGTTAATCTCTTTGGAAGAGTTTACGGAGGTATCCGGTCTACCGGTCATGGGGGAACATTATGAGGAGTTGCTCCCGACGGATGAGTACGTCTTTGGTGCTAAGCCGGTGATAAGGGGGCTCACGCCGGAGAACGCTGTTCAACACCAATTTCCAAGTCTGATCAAGGTGTTGAACATCTACGAGGCCCTTTTCATTGAGCGTGGGAGCCGCGGAGTTAATTTTAAGGATTTCATTGCTCGGTTCCTTCACCCAAATGTCCTCTCGGCAGAAGCTGCCAAGTTTGCCATCCTTGAGGACCCTTTCGTTTTAGGTTTGGATAACCTGCCGGCGAAGGACATAGACCAAAAAGACTTTTTTCTTCCCAACTCCCCAACCATGTCTTTTGCAGAAGTCGCAGCCCCCGAGATGGACGAGGAGGCCTTCTTTTTAGGATTTCTTGGGCTTTGGCTGAGTTGGTTTGCGCTCCCAATGCACTCTCACCGCATGCGGCCTTCTGTTTTTTACCCAGCCCACCGAATGACTATCGGGGTAAACGTGGCCGTTGGGATCGCCGGCTTAGCGCACTTATATCATGGCCTCAGCCGAGCAGCGGATGCTAACGAGCCTGGGGTGCTGCACGTGGTCTTCCCGATGCACTACTTTATGTCGTGGCTCGAGCTACATACGGCGGGTGTCTTCGGCATGCATAAAAGGCCCTCGTTCTACGAAAGGTGCAGTTTTCCTCGCATTCTACAGTTGATCGGCGCATCAATTGTAAATCTATCGCCACGAAATTCCAGGGGTTTACTCCTTCGCTCCTACACCGTTGGAGCCGGTGTGTCTTTCATTGAAAAGGTGTTGACTATTGGAAAAACGTCCACCACTGCAGTGCGGCCATTGCAAGACACTTTCAAGGATGGAGCTTCAGTTTTAACGGCCCGGGAGACCATTCACTTATATTCCATCAGACCGGGCTTCTTGGTGTTTAGGCAGGACGGGGCAGCGATCTTCATGAGATATAACCCGCATCGTTTCCCCAACAGCTGAGCTATAATCAAGGGGTACCGCTGGAGGCTTTTTTATCGGAACCTGCCGCGACTGAAGAAGGGATGGAGAGAGCGCTGCATCACTCCATGCGTCTAAACACGGGCTCTCACTTCTTTATCAGTGAGCCGGCTTGCGCCCCACGACTTCTTAGGGTATATACAGAATGATACAGTCATTCGACGGGAGCGGTCATAAAGGAGGAAAGGCGGTTGCTGATCGACCGTAAGGGTGCATCTCCAGGTAGCGATCGCAACGCTCCTCTGGTGCCAAGGACCCCGGTAATCCCCCCTTTAAAAGATGCCAAAGCAGGACCCTCGCGTGCGCAGAGTCCTCCGCACGGATTGCCGCTCCCTGATATTGCGGATCCACCACCAGCGCCCTGTGCTCCAGTGGAGACAGTGGTTATAGCCTCACCGGAGTCTGGCGTGGGTGCGGACATCGGGACCCACCGTCCCAAGGTGGCTGCTAAACGGAAGTCGACCCCAGGTGCACCTCAGGTCGGAGGGCAGAAGAAAAAGAAGTCGCTCTTCGCTGCGAACGTCGTGTTCGGTCAGGAACCCCATGCTCCCTATGCCGAGGGCCTGATCAAATAAGGGACTAACGAAGGATTAGTGATGCCGCCGCCGGACGATACAGACTTGGAGGCTGCTCTCGAAGCTTCAGCGTGGTTGGCGAGGCATGACGCGTGGCTAACTATGCTTGCGCAATCAGGTAACTACTAGTCGCCTTTTCTTTATTGCAACATATCCTTTTCATTGCCTTTGACTAACGTTTTTCTTTCTTTTCTTTCAACAGGCATCACTGATGAAGAAGCCATTGCCGCTTCTCTGAAGACTTTCCAGGAGGAGGAACGTCTTAGAGCATCCATGGGCCTTAGTAAGTTTCGATTCATCAAGTTTTCATTTCCCTTATGTTATGGTCGATCTAACCTTTCCCTTTTAATCACAGGAACCTCAATGCCGCTCCCTCCAAGTGACGCAGATGTTCTACCAGTTGCCGATGTTCCTTCTTCCTCAGGGTTACTGCAGGAGGTTCGTCTTGAAGAGCCGATGAGAGACGCCTTAAAGGCTCTGGAGGCATCTCTGAACGAGGACGACGACGCCCTGAAGGAAGCGTCACAGAGGTCCATCGCGACATCCCGGGAGGAACGGAAGCGGTCGAGGCGCGAAGCAAAGGCACGGAGGGCTGCCTTGGCTATGGGAGCGGGCCCCAGCACCGTCCCTCATGCTGATACTCCTTCCCAAGAGGCCCCTGTCGCCCTCCTATCCACTGCTCGGAGACAAGTGGCGCGCGCAGCTCGGAGCGCAAATGATAAATCCACTTCAGGTAATATTTCTCCCAAGATTTTGTTATAAGAGTTATAGCGCCATCGGTTCTTATATATTTTATCTTATAGGGCTAACTCCGACCGAGGGGGAGGCGGAGACCGTTGAACCCAAGGAAGCAGAGGAGGCGATGATACCTGCCGAACCCGAGCCAACGGTGGGCAACGTTGGTGAGGCTTTGGAGTCTGTGGTGGAGGTTGAGGGGGCTGCAGCCGAGAAGGTCATTGATGTCGAACCTGAAGTGGTGGCAGATGAAATGATCATTATAACTGAGCCCAGGGTGTTGGTGGACGAGGCGCTTGAGGCTGGTGACCTCGTGGTGACGGTGGACGAGACAACCACGACTAATGAACCCGAGGGAGTAGCGGGTGAGGTGGCCATGACTCCCGAGGACGAGCCAACCGCTCCTTCTCTGGAATCTGGGAATGCTCCAGTTATAGCCCTCCCCGTCTATGGTTCTCCGCCGTCTCCAGGTCTTGTGAGCACAACAACGGTTCCCATTGAGTCGGGTGATGAGGCCACGGGCGGTGGCCTCATGTCGATGGAGGAGGGAGCCGCCTCCGTTTTGGCTGGCAGCTCACCAGGTAAATCCTAAGTTACTGTCCCCTTTATCTTACAATCCTTTCTGACATGTTCATATTTGTTCGTAACGCAGGTGCAGCCAGTGCCGATGCCCCATTGCTCGAGGGAGCGCCTTCAACTACTGCCCTGGCGGTGGTCACCTCTCCGCCTTTTCTCATACCGTCAAAAGATGTTGGAAGGTATGAGTTTGCAACTTATTAATCTCATTTTTCAGACGTATAATTTGTGTACTAAAGTCATATTGTTATGTCTTTCAGGAGTGCTTTTTGACCATCTTTATCAGGTGTTGCTCCCACACTTCTCTTTCCCATCCGAACTCGCTTCTTCCTCTGGTGGCGTTGGTGAGTATGATTTCCTTTGATATCCTTCTTTTTTTATTGACGGAATTACTTATAACCCTCTTTTTTCTCATCTCAACTGCAGCGCTACAGATTGAAGGAGGGGATAAAAGATCGGCTGCGCCACCGGCCTTGCCACCTGCCTCAGCTGGTATAGCGACTATCACATTAATAACTCCCCATTTTTTTACTTCCTGAACTGTTATCTGATCACATCTTGTTTCTTTTCAGCGGTCGTTCCGGTCTCGGCGCCCTTCGAGTCTTGTATCATAATGCCGGTAGGTCCTTTCCTGAGATGTCCATCTTCGAAAGGCGCCGCGAACAGCTTGCGTATGTTGAGCGACTACATTGAGGAGCTCGACGTTGAGACCCCTACTTCTGCTGCAGACTTCGCTACAGTGGTTAACCTGATGCTGGTGATACTCATGAATTTCTATGACGAGGGCATCATCGCATCTTGGGTTAATCATTGTATGAAGATCGAGGCTCGCCTGCATCAGCTGGAGTCGATGCGTCCTGCCCCCGAGACTTTAGCCGCGAGCAATGAAAGAGCAGCATGGATCGAGAGAAGCGCCTCTTACGTTCACCACTTAGAACAAGAAGCAGCTTTAAGGCTAAGGGAATGCCAAGAGACCTCGAGCGAGACGGCCCATCTGCGCGCTGAGGTTGAAGCGAATGCTGCCCAAGTGAAGACTATCTTTGAGGGTCTCCTGGAGCGCATCTCCCATGGGCTAAACTTGAAGCGAAAGCTTGATGTAGCTGAGCGTGATACCCCAGGTCAGGAAGCTGCTTATCAGGCCGTCAGGGAGCAGCTTGCGTTTGTCTTGCAGCAACGGGCCCAAGTAGAGGCGGAGCTGGCGGTGGTAGCCGATCAGGAGAAAGCGGGGAAAGAATTGCGCGAACAATTGCTAGATCTATGCAAGATGCTTCCTTCTCAGTAATTCTCCTTGTATCGTTTGTACTTGTAAATAAAAAATGTATGTATATTTTTTATTCTTTAGCACAATGTATCCTGTACTCAATCAAGTTTATGAATAAAAGATGCACATTTTTTTGTAATGTCTTGTGTCATTTCTCCGCCTTTTCTTTCTTTTATTATCAGCATGCCACCTTAGTAAACATGGTCAACAGATAATAGAGCACGCATCATGACTTTCTTAAGAAATAGCGATGGCTTAGGCCGCAGGTTCAGATCTGCTGCCTAAGACTTTTCAACTCTATAAGCCGTGAGGGTCTCATAGAGATTCTTCTCCCTACGGATCGAGAGGATCTCGTAGGTGGGTTTTCTCCTTAGGAATCGTGAGGATTCCTAAGTGTGGTTTTCTCTTATAAGTCGTAAGGATCCTATAAGAGAACTTTTCCCTCTTACGAGTCGAGAGGACTCGTAAGCGGTTGTTTCCCTCCTCGTCGAAACTCGACTTTGGAGAGTGAAACCCGTGAATAGTATGCAAGAGACCGTTTAGATCGACTTGCAGGGTCCCATTGTTCAGGAAACAAGTTTTTTTTTTGGTCCCTGCTGTCTGAGGCTTCATCTTGCAAGTTGAGACGAATCGGGAATTTTCTCGCGGAAACACTAGTTTCTCTGCGAGCCGACGCGAATCAGGAGGCTCTCGTCAAGGATTGTTTGTATCCATGAGTCGAGGAGTTTGCTAAGGATTATTTGTTTCCCAAGCGCCAAGGATTATTTGTTTCCTTGGGGTTTGAAACGAGTCGAGAATTTCCTACGGAGGCACTGGTGGCTCTGCGAGTCGACGCGGATCAGGAGGCTCTCGTCAAGGAGTGCTTGTATCCGTGAGTCGAGGAGTTTGCTAGGGATTATTTGTTTCCCAAGCGCCAAGGATTATTTGTTTCCTTAGGGTTTGAAACGAGTCGAGGATTTCCCACGGAGGCACTGGTGGCTCTGCGAGTCAACGCGGATCAGAAGGCTCTCGTCAAGGAGTGTTTGTATCCGTGAGTCGAGGAGTTTGCTAGGGATTATTTGTTTCCCAAGCGCCAAGGACTATTTATTTCCTTGGGGTTTGAAACGAGTCGAGAATTTCCCACAGAGGCACTGGTTTCTCTGCGAGTCGACGTGGATCAGGAGGCTCTCATCAAGGAGTGTTTGTATCCGTGAGTCGAGGAATTTGCTAGGGATTATTTGTTTCCCAAGCGCTAAGGATTATTTGTTTCCTTGGGGTTTGAAACGAGTCGAGAATTTCCCGCAGAGGTACTGGTTGCTCTGCGAGTCGACGCGGATCAGGAGGCTCTCGTCAAGGAGTGTTTGTATCCGTGAGTCGAGGAGTTTGCTAGGGATTATTTATTTCCCAAGCGCCAAGGATTATTTGTTTCCTTGGGGTTTGAAACGAGTCGAGGATTTCCCACGGAGGCACTGGTGGCTCTGCGAGTCGACGCGGATCAGAAGGCTCTCGTCAAGGAGTGTTTGTATCCGTGAGTCGAGGAGTTTGCTAGGGATTATTTGTTTCCCAAGCGCCAAGGATTATTTGTTTCCTTGGGGTTTGAAATGAGTCGATAATTTCCCACGGAGGCACTGGTGGCTCTGCGAGTCGACGCGGATCAGAAGGCTCTCGTCAAGGAGTGTTTGTATCCGTGAGTCGAGGAATTTTCTAGGGATTATTTGCTTCCCAAGCGCCAAGGATTATTTGTTTCCTTAGGGTTTGAAACGAGTCGAGGATTTCCCACGGAGGCACTGGTGGCTCTGCGAGTTGACGCGGATCAGAAGGCTCTCATCAAGGAGTGTTTGTATCCGTGAGTCGAGGAGTTTGCTGAGGACATTGGTTTCTTCGGAGTTGGACTGAACCGTCGAGATTTGGCTTCGTCTTCTGGCGGAGCCTATTGGGAAAGTATGGTTCTCTCTTTGTTTACGCCCTTGGATTGTATACAGAGATCGATGTGATCTTAACTGTAGGGCCAAAGTTTTATCATCATTTTTTTTTATTTCCGCGATGCTCTATCATTTCAGCTTTTATATCGCGATGGTCGCGATTGCCCAATCATTTCGGCTATTTTTCGCGGTGCCCAATCATTTCGGCTATTTATTTTATTTTTACTCGCTGCTTTTTATTACGAGTTGCCCAATCATTTCGGCTATTTTGCATGCATACATTTTTACTTGCTGCTTTTTATTGCAAGTTGCCCAATCATTTCGGCTATTTCGTATGCATGTGCGGCCTACCGGCTTTCCGCCGTAAACCTGGAATTAGACACCGATTTCGGCATCAGCACCGCTACAACTAGGATATCACCAGGAGCGAATCATCATCTGCCTCTGTCGATGTTGAACAAAGGTGGCTTTGCAACCAGGGTTAGGGTCTTGTCGTCTAAGGCTTTTAACTTCGTGAGACGTAAGGGTCTCACAAAGGTATTTCTCCCTACAAGTCGTGAGGATCTTGTAGGTGTATTTTCTCCTTAGGAATCATGAGGATTCCTAAGTGTATGTTCCTCTGTAAGTCGTAAGGATCCTGCAAGAGGGTTTTCTCCTTATAAATCGAGAGGATTTACAAGGGTTGTTTACCATGCGAACATATCCCCAGTCACGGATGAGACTTAGTTAGGGAAATATTTATTCGCGCCCGTGGATTGTAAACAAGGGTCAGTATTGAGCCACTTGTAGGGCAATATCGGAAGTTGTGGGGGTTGCTTAAGTACAGGTTTAGGTCTCTGTAACTTAAGACTTTCAACTCTTATGAGCCGTGAGGGTCTCATAAGAGAGTTCACCTTACGAGTCGTGAGGATCTCGCAAGTGTATTTTCTCCTTAGGAATCATGGGGATCCCTAAGTGTGCTGCTCCCTTGTGAGTCGTAAGGATCTCACATGGGTGGTTTCTCTTTATAAGGTCGAGAGGACCCTATAAGTGTCCTTTAACGAGGTTGCGCCCTTTCAGGTTTTCACAAACACTCGCCAGTAGCCCTGCTGTTTTTACTCACGGAGCCCTTTCGGGTTTTCATCCGCGCCCATTTTGCTTATGGACATACCGTTTTTTTTATTCTTTTTATTTTTATATTTTTTTTCTTCTTTTTTTTTACGAGGTCGCGCCCTTTCGAGTTTTCACGAACACTCGCCGGTAGCCCTGCTGTTTTTACTCACGGAGCCCTTTCGGGTTTTCATCCGTGCCCTTTTTGCTTATGGACATACCGTTTTTTTTATTTTATTTTTATATGTTTTTTTTTATATCTCGTCATCCTAAAGATGTTGCGGTAGTAGTTTAAAGACGTTTCGGTCTGCTATTAGTTTAAGGACATTTCAGTCCGTCATTGAGAGGCTGGCTACTGCTTATAAAACTTGAGCTTAGGAAGATAGCGAGCGGACATGGTCGTCGTCACCTATCATTGACCTAGGTTGTGGCTCATTAAGCGTAGTATTTCTTTAGGAAGCGACCGTTTATCGGCCTGAAAGGCCTTTCACCGTGCATGTCCATGAGTAGATAGGCCCCACCCTGGTAGACCTTATCTATGATGTACGGGCCTTCATAGTTTCGCTCGAATTTTCCCCGCTTGGCGCGATTGGGGATCATAGGCCTTTTGACCACTAGCACAAGTTCTCCTTGGCGGAATGTCCTCGGTCGGGTCAATCTTTCATATGAGCGCGTCATCTTTGCTTTATAAGCTTCCAGATTTTGTTGCGCTATGAGCCGTGTTTCTTCAAGGGCATCAAGCTCCTCAAGCCGAAGGTTAGCATTTTGTTCGTTCGTCAGCTCGTAGTGGACTGCCATTCGTAGAGAGGGTAGCTCTATCTCGAGGGGAAGTACTGCTTCTGTACCGAACACCAACGCGTACGGCGTTGTGTTCGTGGCCGTCTTGAACGTAGTTCGATACGCCCAAAGTGCTTCTTGCAGTCTTTCGTGCCAGTCCTTCTTATTTCGGGATACCGTTTTCTTTATGATCTTTGTCAAAGTCTTGTTGAAGGCCTCGGCTAGACCATTAGCTCTTGGATTATAAACTGAGGAATATCTCCAGTCTATATTGTACTGTTGCACGAAGCGACTGATCTTGTGGCTTTTGTAGGCTGGTCCGTTATCGGAGATGATCCGTCTTGGCATTCCAAACCGATATATGACGTGCGTCTTGAAGAAGTGGAGGATATTCTCCATATTTTCTTCCCTCAGCGGTACTGCCTCTGCCCATTTGGAGAAGTAGTCAGTCGTTGCCAGGATGAAACGATGTCCCCTAGACGATGCTGGTTCAATGGGGCCGACTATATCAGTTCCCCACATTTCGAATGGCCAGCTAGCCACTGTCGGGTGTAGCGGATTTGGATGCTGATGGATGAAGTCCCCATGAATTTGGCATGAGTGGCATTGCTTCGCATATTCGAGGCAGTCCTGGATCATTGTGGGCCAGTAGTAGCCCATCCGTTTGATCTTCAACTTCATCTTTAGGCCCGCTTGGTGAGAATCGCAGAGTCCGTCGTGAACTTCCTGAACGACTCTTTCTGCTTCGTCAGGTCCTAGGCATCTCAGCCACAGAGAATCGAATGACCTCTTGTACAGAGTATCGTTGACGAAGGCGAAAGACAGAGCTCATTTCATGAGCTGATGCCTTGTGGACGCATCTCCGGGCATTCGGTGGGAATTAAAGTAGTCTATAAAGACTTCCCTCCAATCCTTAGCCTTTCTTCGTTCTTTTATTTGTAGGGTCGTCTGTTCAGTCGCTTCCTTCTCTTCGGATGATTCCGGAGATATTTCTGTTGGGGCAAGCACTTGACGGCTTTGTACCATGATTCTAACGTCATCGAGATTCTCGTCAGCCAGTTCTTTAGCAAGTTTGGCCAATGCGTCTGCTTGCTGTTTTCCGCGCGTGGTATGTTTTCCAAAGTGTAGGAAGGAATTTGGGTCAATAGTTATTCCACCTTTTCGCCGTACTTTACCAACTCCGGCTTGCACGTTAGGTAGTCGCCGTTTACTTGACTAACGACCAGTTGAGAATCCCCGTATATGAGGAGATTTTCAATTCCCATGTCGATGGCGATCTCGAGGCCTGCTATTAGAGCTTCGTATTCGGCTTCATTGTTTGTCCTCGGCTCTGTTAAGGAGAAAGCGAAGCTCATTATCCCTCCTTATGGAGTCACGAAGATGAGGCCTACCCCCGATTTGATTATAGGGGTACTTTGTTTGCGTTTTTTCATGGAAGATGCTCCATCGAAATAAAGTTTCCATTGGGTATCACCACCGTCGATCACGTCAAACGCATGTTCGTCTGGCAAATCGCAATTCAGAGGAGAATCAGCCGATATCGGATGCTCAGCGAGGAAATCGGCGATGGCCTGGCCTTTCACTGCCTTGAGAGGTTGATACGTTATCGAGAACTCTATCAAGAGTAGAGCCCATTTAGCAAGTCGACCTGTCAATATGGCCCTTGAAATTATATATTTGAGAGGGTCCACCTTCGAAATGAGACGGACTTCATGTGCTAATGCGTAATGTCTGAGCTTTGTTATCGCAAAGATTAGCGCCAGGCAGTGCTTCTCAATGGGAGAGTAATTGCTTTCTGCTCCCAGCAGAACTCGACTTAAGTAATAGAGTGCTCTTTCCTTCCCTTGATCGTTCTCTTGTGCCCATAATGCGCCTAAGGAACCTTCGAGGGCGGTCGTGTAAAGAATGAGAGGCTTTCCCTTAACTGGAGCAGCCAATACTGGAGGGTTCTGCAGGTACTGCTTGATCTCGTCCAGTGCGCCTTGGCATTTGTGATCCCAGACAAATGGGGTTCCCTTCTTCATCAGTTGGCTATAGGGACGGCACTTGCCTGAAAGGTTGGCTATAAATCGCCGTATGTATGCGAGCTTCCCTTGGAGAGATCGCAACTGTTTGAGAGTTCTCGGCGGAGGCATTTCCATGATCGCTTTGATCTTTGATGGATCTATTTCAATACCTCGGTGTCGAACAATGAATCCCAGGAATTTGCCTGAGGAAACTCCGAATGCACACTTGAGCGGGTTCATCTTCAAGTTGTATTGCCGAAGGCGTTGAAATACGGTCTTCAAATGCTCGAGATGTTCCTCGTATGATTTGCTTTTAACCACGAGATCGTCGATATAGCATTCGACGATTTTGTGTATAAGGTCATCGAAGATCTTCGTCATGGCCCTTTGGTAGGTGGCACCGGCATTCTTTAAACCGAAGGGCATCACCTTGTAACAGAATATTCCCAGAGGAGTCCTGAAGGCGGTGTGCTTCTGGTCTTCGGGAGGCATCTTTATCTGATTATACCCTGACGAGCCGTCCATGAAGGAGAAAACTTCATGAGTGGACGTATTGTCTATCATCAGTTCGGTGACTGGCATTCGGAAATCGTCTTTCGGGCAGGCTTTATTGAGATCCCGGAAGTCTACGTATATGCGCACTGTCCCATTTTTCTTCATCACCGGGACGATGTTGGCGATCCATTCAGGGTATTGAACTTCCTGGATGAAGCCAGAGTCGATCATCTTTTTGACTTCAGCATTGATACTCATTTCAAGCTCGAGCCGCATTCTTCTCGGCGCCTGTTTGACTGGCTTGACGTCCGGAGATATCGCTAATCTGTGCACAGCAATTTCTGGATTTATTCCCGGCATTTTGGAGTAGTTCCATGCGAAACAATCTTTATGCTGCAGAAGCACATCCTTTAACGCAGCTACCCTTTCTTCAGATAGTAACTCGCTGATGAATGTCGGTCGTGGATCGTTTGCCATCCCCAACTTGATCTTCTTGAGGTTATCTGCAGTAGTATGGATTCCATCTTCCAGCTCTTTTGGCGCTGTTGGGAATTCTGAGATTATCTCGTCGCTGCTGTTTTCGAAGCACCAAGGGAGCTCATCTATGTCCTCGGGCTCTTCTTTTAATATTGTAATCATGTGACAGGTGCGAATTCGCTTCCAATCCCAATGTGGAACCGGTTCTTCTTTCGTGGCCTTGGGCTCGTGCTTCTGTGGCGGCGCTACCCTCCAGTTGTCAGACAGAGTGAATTTGCCAAGCTGATACTGATCTTCGACCCAATTCTTGAAGGTGAAGCAATCTTCAAGAGGATGCCCTATTACTCGATGGTAAGAGCAATAGTCCGGGTGTGAGACTTTGCCCGCTCGTTCGGGATGTTTAGACTCCGGCAATGTAAGCATTTGATGTTTTAGAGCAAGATCAAGTATCTTCTTCGTCTTGTCCCAAGGAAACGAGTACGCTCGACCCATTTTCTTCATGAGGGATAGATCAATAACGCTCTACTCCCATTTGCGTGGCTTCTTAGCCCTGCTTTGTTGTTGTTGAGCGTCTTTTTGGCCTTTCGACTTATTTCTGCTTTTGCGCCGAGCCTTCTTTATAACAGGTTGATAAGGAGCGGCATTTTCATCCTTTACGGCCTGTTGGAGAAGGCGTTGTGTCTTGGCTTTCTCGTAGATGGCCGTCTTGCGGTTGTGATCATCTCGGACTTTTTGACCAGCTTTCTTTATAAGTTTGTCCATTTGTTCCTCGAACGACGGACTGGGCTCCTTTGCATCTGGAACTTTCACTGGCTTAGGATTAGCGTCTTCCCATTGAGCATCCGCTTCTTCATCAAGGTCATACACGACTGTCACGACCCGAAAGTACGGAACATGACCAGCACTTAGACTACGAAACGTCTCGAGGCGTACGTAATCTAAGTAAGCCGAAAAACCCAGAAATCCAAACCAAGAAAAGTCGTAGAGTGAAGGAAAACCAATTTAAATCAAGTAGTTTTAATAGCATAAGCCGAATTATGCCTTTTTTAAAAACATCAAATATTTCCTGAAAATTTCGGCAGAGTCTCCTTTGTAAATACTGGCCCCCAAACGGGATACAACATGAATAGTATACGAAATCAAAAAAAAGGCATCCCCAAGCGGGAGCTAGCTCTTCGTCAATCGACGGTCACAACCACACAAGCAATATAATATACAACGCCAAGGGCGAGGATCAAAACTCAAATAGAAACTCAAAACAACAAGAAAACCACAGAAATACAACGCGCGACTCTAAGGTCGAAAGAATAAGCATCACTGGTCTTTATCTCAAATAAATACATGTTTGGTTGATGGAACTTCTAGATACAACAGAATAATGATATACAAGATATATAATGCGGGTACGATACAAGTAAACCCACCTACTAGCAAGTCACCCGGAAATGGGAAGCAGTGCCAGCAAAGCCGTAATGAAACCTGTACGGCAAAACCTGCAAGAAACTGGGGCACAACGGGGGTGAGTTGCCAACTCGTGAATAGAAAAACATCTACGGAAAGAAATCGCATAAATAACGCAACCTAGGTCAATGATCATAATATATCCTCAATTATATGTATAACATGCAGCCTATAACAATGGCTAGGGTAATATCTAACCGAGTGTAATCCCATGTGCCCGTGTCAGTGCCTCAGGTAGCGATATATCATATGGATGATGTATGAATGCATGAAACAGAATGCATGTACTGAATAAAGCTACTTTCATAAATCAGTGAGATTTCTGTATTTTAAATAGGAGGTACCATAAATGAAATCAGCATAAAACAGTGCCCAGCATCGACACAATACAAGTATCCAAATATCTCGATATCTCTGTGTCACAATCTCTGTACCTCAATATCTCAAAATCTCAATGTCTCAATCACAATATCTAGGGCGCCGTCAGTCCAGACCGGCCCCTACCATCCATCTCAAGACCACGACGGTATCCTCCGGATATCCGACGCGTCGGGTAAAATCACCGGTCGGTAGTGCTCCGCTGCCAGGCTCAACGTCAACAACACGATCCTCTTGCCCCGGGGTACCGCATCGGGCCCACCATGTACCCGAAACGGTTCCTCCACTCCTCGAATCGGGTCTCGAAATCCATCAGCAAACTCATGGTGGACGACTCATACATCATGGGAAAACCGCACTTTTTATTTTAAAAGAGATAAAAGGTTTATTTATGTTTTTGCGGTTTTCCTCCAAATCCAAGAAATCTCATGAAATCCGAATCCAAGTCATCAATAGCATGTAAACAGTGAATATAGGCATGAGAATCCATGAATGCGACACAACAGTGAATAATAACATGCATGAAGTAGTAGGCAATAACTACAATGTCTAACTAGCATATAAGGAAAGTACACTAATATCATGTCTAAACTATTAGCTAACAACCTATGTCAAATGAAATAGTATTTTCTAAAGTGTACGTGACATGGCAATTACCGATGAAGATGTGTGTGAGCCGGCAAGTAAGTGTACGTGGTACATACGCGTCATCGATAATGGTGCTGGTGTCCTAACAGCATGATATTAATAATAGGATATGAATCATAATATAAGCATGCGATGCGGAGCGAACAACAATAATGAGCGGGAGCTAAATACTAAACAATGGTGCCCTTTGAAATAACACGAATCGTGGGGTTTTGAAAATAAGGGTTACGGTGGTTTTAATAAAGGATTCGTCTTTTGAAATAACCGTAGATCCCTTGACCTGTCTTTTAAAATACCCACGATCCGTTAGTTTTGAAATAGGTAGAAATCTAATCTAGTCTGACAACTACACTAAACTATACGGCTGAACTAAAGGTAAGGAAACCGCCTAGCATCTGAGTCGATACATATATGAATATATATTAGTCGGTGATCCCACCTCGATACTATCAATCCGATACCATATCTATAATCAGATATTCCCAGTCAAGAGTGCGGATCAATCATCAATATATAGCTCGTACGTAATCCGTCGTACGGCATCCCCAAATCTGGGTACGGGTTAATATCATATTCATCACACTATTCATCTGGTATCCTCTTTATCCAAGATCATAGTTCAGGGTACTGACCTATGTCTAGTACAATACTAATATCATCAATATAGTCATGATCTGACTACTGATCGACAGTCTCGTACAAACCGATATCATCAGCACATATCATCATCAAGGGGTATACAACGCCCAATACGGCCTAGTATCAATATCCTAGCATATCATATCTCATATCACGATCACATGTCGACCATTTTATTTATAGCACTATTCACCCGTATCGTCGTTCAAAGACCCGCTATAACATCAGGACGTTGTTCCCGCCAAAAATTTCTGCGCAAAAGAGTCCAAGGTATCAAATGGCAGCGATACGCTTAAGAAAATGCGAACCAGTATCTTCCGGCCTGTATTTTGATAAACTCCCCAATGAGAAACTGTTAAATTATGATGGTGTTGAAAGCATCTCGAAAACACCTTCGATTTGATATATTATGGGCCTCATAATTCATCCGGGATCAAAAGTTATGAGCAAATGTGTTATGCACATGTGATCTAAGAAAGAAGATGCGAACCAGTATTTTCCGAGCTTTATTTTGACAAACTCTGGAATGAGAAACAGCTAAATTCTGATGGTATTGAAAGCATCTTGGAAAGACCTTCGATTTGATATATTATGGGCCTCATAATTCATCCGGGATCAAAAGTTATGAGCAAATGTCTATGCACATGTGATCTAAGGAAGAAGATGCGAACCCGTATTTTCCGAGCTGTATTTTGACAAACTCCGGAATGAAAAATAGCTAACTTCTGATGATATTGAAAGCATCTCGAAAAGTCCTTCGATTTGATATATTATGGGCCTCATAATTCATCCGAGATCAAAAGTTATGAGCAAATGTGTTATTCACGTGTAATCTAAAGTAATGCTATACTACATGGGGAATGCATTTTTTAGTCCCACATCGGGAAAAGGAGAGATGGTTCTCTACCACTCCCATATAAATAAGAGGGGATACCTCTTAGAAAGGTAGAGTTAAATCCTCAAAGGATTCAATACTCAAAGGAGCTTAGTTCTCCAAGATAAGAGCATGCTCCTCCATAATGCGCATATGCGCAAGCGCCATGTGCGCTACGTGCAACGCGTGTGCGCCCGCCATGTGACACTACGTGCAACGCACATGCGCACCACATGAGAATATTTAATAATATTAAAAAGTGCTTGTTCTCCATATATAGAAGCTTTGCTTCTCCTCATAATGCGCATGTGCGTCACGTGCAACGCACGTGCGCCCGCCATGCGGCACCACGTGCAACGCACGTGCGCACCATATGAGAACATTTAATAATATTAAAAGGAGCTTGTTCTCCATATATAGAAGCTTTGCTTCTCCTCATAATGCGCATGTGCGCCACGTGCAACGCACGCGTGCTTGCCACGCGCGCACCACATGAGAACATTTAATAATATTAAAAGGAGCATGTTCTCCATATATAGAAGCCCTGCTTCTCCTCATAATGCGCATGTGCGCTACGTGCAATGAACGTGTGCTCGCCACGCGCGCACCACGTGCAACGCACGTGCGCACCACATGAGAACATTTAATAATATTAAAAGGAGCATGTTCTTCATATATAGAAGCCCTGCTTCTCCTCATAATGCGCATGTGCGCCACGTGCAACGCGCGTGTGCCCGCCACGCGCGCACCACGTGCAACTCACGTGCGCACCACATGAGAATATTCAATTAAAAGGAGACTCGTTCTCCATAAGAGCTTGCTCCCCCACATAATGCGCATATGCGCAAGATCCATGTGCGCTACGTGCAAATATGAGCGCCCAACACGTGCGACGCACGTGCGCGAACGCAAAGAACCCTTTTTCAGCAGCGAGAAACTTAAGCTCCAGCCTGTTCTTCCCCCCTAATGATTGAGACATGGTTCAAAAGGTACATCCCTCCACACCTTCGATATATGGCACTGTAATCTCTCAGTGTCGTCGGAGAGGTGATGGGTCCCAACAACCAATGATCCTTCTTTCTAAAATAAAAAAAAGAGAAGAATAATCAACATCTTCTGAGAGGAAAAAAAGGAGAACTCTGAAGAATTCCTCAAGAACAAAAAGGGTAAAAAACCTTTAGAAAAAGAGAAAGTTCTCTCATGAATAGATCATTGATCTGAGAACAAGATCAAGGACCTCTAAGGAAAAGGAAAATAAACAAATAAAAAAAAACAGTGCCTTGCACTTCTCTTTATGAACCATTGGTTCTGAATTTAAAAGATTCTCAAGATAACAGTGCCTCGCACATTTTATCTGAAATTGATCCAAAAGAATAAGAACAGTGCCCAGCACTTGCCAGAAATGCACTATTGCGCAAACCGCGCCACGTGTCAGCAGAGCAACAGCGCAGCGCACTGCGCTGTTGCGCTTGCGCTCACCAGAGCGTGACACGTGTCACCACCACATGAGTTTGCGCTCATTACTCGGCGCAAAGCGCCTGACAAGCCACGTGGGGTACTGTCAGAGTATTTAATGCTCTACATTATTAAAGAAAAGGGACAGAGCCCAATTAAAAGGCCAAACAGGTCTAATAAAAAAGTGCTATGCATTTTAAAAAGGGCAGAGCCCAAACAAAATAGATGCTCTGCATCATTTATAAAAGGGCAGAGCCCAACCAAAACAAGAATAATGCAGTGCATTACTAAAAAGTGGCAAAGCCCTAGCACAGTCCAAAGACAAAAGATGTTGAAACTGGACTTAGCCCAATCATGGCCGTAAGTCCTCAAACTAAATTGACTGAGCACAGCTGCTCTCCTAAATCAATTTACATCCGGTTTGAGGGTACATCTCTGAACTCCTCTGACACCCATCGTTGTAATCCTTCAACGACGTCAGAGAGGTGACGGGTCCCGACGACTAAACATTCAAATGGACTGCGGGGTCCTTAAACTCGTGGACCGAAACGTCCTTAAACTAATATCGGACCGAGACGTCCTTAAACTAATATCGGACCGAGACGTCCTTAAACTAATGTCGGACCATCACGTCCTTAAACTGGAATATGGACCACCACGTCTTTAAACTGGAATACGGACACCACGTCTTTAAACTGGAACACGGACCACCACGTCCCTAAACTGGCAATGGACCGCAACGTCCTTAAACTACCTATGGACCACTACGTCCCTAAACTGGAATAATAGAGCCTCCAAATGCTCTTTATCGGATCTAAAAGATCCCGTTTAAGTCGATCTTAGCCCTAAACACGGCTAACGTATCCTTAAACATTCAAATAGATTATAAAACTCCCAATCAACTCCGGTTCGAGGGTACATCTCCAAACTCCTCCGACATCTGCCGTTATAATCCTTCAACGACGTTAGAGAGGTGACGAGTCCCGATGGCCAGATATTAAATGGATTATCACGTTAAGTTGATCTTAGTCTCAAACAGGACTAACGTATCCTTAACGGACGTTTAAGTTGATCTTAGCCTCAATACGGCTAACGTATCCTTAAACTAAAAACACCAAACCCAAATCTAAGTAAATACGGATTTGGACTAATCCACGTCCTACGGGCGACGGCATTACTCAGTCTCCGTATACAATCCACGGGCAACCACAAACACACACGACACGAAGTGAAATTCTGGAGAAGGAGAAAGTTGTTACCGCGATGCGGTAGCGTAATTAACTGCAGGGGCTTGCGCCTGCAAGAAAGAGCGTCCCCACAATCAAAAACCCCTCAAGCGAGGGGGAATCTGACAAAGTCTGCTACATCGGCCGCATCCGTCTAAACCTCCGATATACGGTGCCATAAATCAACTTGGCATCTTCGGAGAGGTGGACAGATAAAACCATATAGCATCTGCCCCGAATCTCAGGCATAGACTCCAAAGTCTGCGCCGCCGTTCGGAGGGGAACAGATTCTGGCACGCCCGGTGGGACCTTTTCCTCTTTCCACTCCACACTTCGTGTGTCGTCCTCGCGAACCGATCGCGGTTTGTTAAATGGTTGCCATCGGATTTCAAGTTGCTAAGATTTAGTCTTTTGCCTGGCGCAGAACTCAAGATTCAATGGCCTTCAACTGCACCAACTGCTCGAAACGCCACTGCAACGGACGCTCCACCTCACCAGGAGGTGTAGCATATGGACCCCAAGCGGCTTCCTTCTTCGCTCTGCCGGTAGACCAGGTGACCCAGGCCACCACTGACCTGTTCTTCGGGACCATGATCCCACCTGCAAGCTTCTCTATGCCGATACCTGCACCGGAGGTGAACAAGAAGTCGGTCTTCGACCGGCTCACTGCTACGACGACCCCTGTCAACGGGTCGCCCATTGCCGAACCAACAGCCTCTGTTTTCACCAGGCTAAATCAGAACTCTAAAATGGCTGTCCCAAAGAGGGCAACGGCCGCTGTTCCGGAAGTCGTTAAGGCGGCTTCTCCCACCAAAGAGTCAGTCTTTTCAAGACTGATGATTCCTGCTCCTCCCCCTGCACGAAGATCTGTCTTTGACAGATTGGATATTACCCCATAAGGAACAACCTCAGTCTTTAAGAGGTTAATACCGGCAGCGCCTCATTCAGACAGGGGGCAAAAAGAAGTTATCTCTATCTCTGAACCAATCCCAACGGCTCGTCGTGCTCGACGTCGCCATTGGCAACGAGTGAGGAAGGCAGGGGGCAGCTCCTCCTCAGGGATAACCCCATCGGCCCCGGCGGTGGAAGTCAACGTTGCTGTTCCAACTGGGAACAGCTTTGAACTGCTGAGGAGGGTACGGAAGAACTCTCCAATCGCTACATTGAAGAGATCTCCTCCACTTGCGGAGAGAGTTCCAGAAACGAAACGAGAACAGCCCCCTCAACGGCTGTCTTCAAGAATTTATAAAGTTTGGCGAAGGGTTCAAGACTCTGTGATTGACCCAGGTCACTCTCGTCGTCAGGAAAAGGCGAAGGTGGAAAAAGACAAGGATTGTCCCATTAAACATCAGGGGACAGCAGCTGCTAGGGTGCCCCCTTCAAGGGTTCCTTCAACCTCAACGGCCTACAAAAGAAGGAGGCCAGAGAAAACCCCCGAGTCAGCGGCAAAAGTTAAAAATGGTGAACCTAAACGCCCCAAAACAGGGGGCATAACAGTTCATACAGTTTACATGGCATCGGGAAAAGAAGACAGCCGTGCATCCACGGGTCATAGACCGCTTACACGGTCAGTGACCAAGGCTCAGGAGCAGCAACAGAAGCTCCAGTAGATGATGAACGCTATGGCCGCACTTACAGGGCCGAAAGAAACCCCGGAAACATCCTCAGACGAGCGTCAAGAACAGGAAACGGATGCCGAATTCCTTCGGCGCGTACTAGAGAAGAAAGACAAAGAAGCTGCGGAGCAGGCATCCAACATAAAGAAAATGGCCCTCCTGTTCCAGGATATGGTGGGTATGATGATTCAACAAGATCCACCTGCTGAAGATCCCCCGATCATTCTTGAAGACGATAGGGGAGAGTCATCGAATCCTCCACCGGCTCTATCCACAGCTAAAGAGGATACCATATCAAAAGCTGATTTGGATGAATACATCGCCCAACAAATACGGGTGCATCAGGCAACTGAAGCAGCCGGTCAGGTTGTAAAAACGGGGCGGCCATATCCGGGCTGGTACGATCAGATTAAGTACCCACCAGGCTATACAATTCCTAAGTTCTATGTCTACAAAGGGACGAGCAATCCTCATCAGCATGTTGCCCAGTTCAGGGCACTCTGCGGCAACACCGGCGGTGACGACAAGCTGTTGCTTCGCCAGTTTGTTGGAAGTTTATCGGATACGGCGTTTGAGTGGTACTCTGAACTCCCGAATGACTCTATCAAAACCTTCGCAGAGATGGAGCTACTGTTTACTCAGCGTTTTGCAAGTGCCAGCGAGCGTACCCCGATGACGGCACTGATTAACGCTAGGGTAAAACCCGGCGAGACATGGGTTCAGTACGCTATACGATGGCGGAATTTATGGTCAAAGTGTGAGCAGCGCATTGAAGAAGCTCCCGCAGTTGGTATGTTTGTGGGAACCCTCGATCCACAAGCAACCATCTCGCAGTTTATGATGTTTTTCAAGCCGACTACCTTCCAGGCCTTGATCGACAAACTAGCACAGATGGACCAGATGGGCCATAAACCTCCTCTTCCAAGGCCGGACTCCCGAAATGACAAAGGGAAGGGAAAAACGATCGTCATCGCTAATGCTCAACAACAACCGAGCGACCCGAAGCCACTGGCTCGTCAAAATAATATGCGCCCGTATGTACCCCTTGAGGATAGGATGGGACGTCCTTATTCCTTTCCCCGCGATAAAACGAAGAGGTTATTCGAGCTGGCGTTGCGCAACAGACTTATAAATCTGCCGGATCCAAAACGTCCGTTGCAACCAAGTGACGTCAACGAGCCCAACTACTGTCCTTATCATCGAGTACTAGGCCATCCGATCGAAGATTGCTACGTTTTCAAGAATTGGCTTGAAAACCAGTACCGACAGGGCAAGTTCGCGTTATCTGACAAATGGAAGGTGAATCCCCCGCAGCCCCACACCTCTAAGGGGACGAATACGCCGGGGGCAACATGCTCCGTCATTGAAGAAGCTCCTTGGGAGGTTGTATTATCAGCCAAGACAAAGAGGATGCTAAACGATCTTCAGGCATGTCCAGTGATCAAGTGGAAGAACCCGCTGGAACCGCAGGTCATTGAAGGGATGTTGAAGCCATGTCTAACTCCGAAGATCGATGGTGGTGACTCAAGCACTCGCAACCAGCCGTCAAAATCCTTGAAGAAGAAGGAAAAGAAGTCAAAGAAGCCCGTGAAGCCTGGCGACAAGCGCACGGACTTACAAAAGCAAATTGACGCGCTGGATGAATACAACCAAAAGGCACGGACTCCCATTACGCTCCAAGAGTTCCTCAATCACGTCTTTCAAAAAGAAGACGAGGGAGAAAGTTTATCGGATGAATCCGAGGAAAATGTAGCGAGCTGTCATATGATCTCCCATTCGATCACAAACGATGAGGAGACTTCTGGCACTAAAACGCTGGGGGCAGATACCGAGTCAAAAATTCCGGAGCTATCAGCCGAAATGATTGACGCGTTCCTTAACGAAGCTCGACTGAAAAGTAAAGCTGATCGAGAACGCGAGATGGCTATATTTGAAAGGGCCAAGCGCCAGCGACTTGATGAAAGAGCTGAGACGATCCCACTGGAGCTAAACACCTCCGCTACCGACAAAAGCCAATTCAAGATAAAGAAAAGGTTTGCTAAGGCCATATCAATGGGTATGAAGCTACCATCCTCTGGAGGAAACATCACCGATGAAGTGGAAACGCACCCCTCCTATTGCTTATATCATCGGAAGGTTTCGCACCCTACTCAAGAGTGCAAAGCTTTCGATAGATGGTGGCAAGGGTATGTGGCTCATCGACAACACTTTAAATGGGAAAAGCGTAAAACTCGTTGGGAGCAAAGAAATACGACCGAAGGGCTTGAAAGAACTACCGGCGATTGTCGCATGGTTAACACTGGCGGGTCACAAGTGCCTACATTCGGGAGTGATTCTGATGAGGGGCTAGAACTCGCCCCTCTCTTTAAAGAGTCAACTTCGGGAAAAGAAGAAGAGCCAAAGGTTTGCGAAAATATCCAGCTACGCAATCGGACGCTACCTGAAAAGAATCTCGGACCCTTAAACAAGAAAGATAAAGGGAAAGAAAAGGTCTCTGAGGATATTACTCTAGATGACCAAGTTGCAGAAGAGCTAACTGCCAAGAATCCGCCGAAGAGAAATAAGGTGGATTACAACGTCTTAGCGCATTTGAGGAAGCTGCCCTCACAATTCAGCATTCTTGATGCCCTGTTACTATCAAAAGAGGTGAGAGATTCATTGATTAAGGCGCTACAGGATCCGGACCAGTTCCAAGCCTTCCTGGCCGAAGAAAAGATGAAGAATGAGTTGGAAGAGGTGCACACGGCCGACGTTGCTTTTGGCGATGAAGACCTGCTCCTCGGGACGTGCGAACACAATCGTCCCCTTTATGTCTCAGGATACTACCATGACATAAAGATAAGTAAAATCTTGGTCGATAACGGATCCTCTGTTAATTTACTCAATGTGCGGGTGTTAAAGGAAGTTTGCATGAGTGTCCAACACCTCGCCCGAGACAAGATCATCATCTCCGGGTTCGACTCCCAGTCATCAAAAACTCTTGGATCTGTAATATTGACGTTACGCTTCGGGTTGCTCGTCACAGATATTAAATTCCATGTCATAGATGCCAAGACATGCTACAATGCTCTGCTTGGTCGACCATGGTTACACGAGTACAATATCATCCCTTCTATACAGCATCGGTGTATGAAATATTGCAAGGATGGTCTCGAGTACACTGTGGCAGGAGAATTGAATCCGTTTTCCGTGAATGAAGTTCGTAAGTATGAAGATGCCAAATACTTCTTGCTGAGTTTCGAAGATACAGAAAGGTGTCGCAAGCCTGAGAAAAAAACTAATGCCAACATCCCTGTCTTCGGCAGCGATACCGAGGAAGAAGAGGATATAACTTATTCGGGTCCGCCCCAATACACCAAGCCGGGACCATCCGTTCCTTCATTGATCTTCGGTAGCGACTCGGAAGATGAGATCCATGCTGTATTCTCTGCTCGACCTTCAATACGAACATCCGCTGACGAAGAGCAAAGTCTACAAGTCGCCATGGTGCCGCTTAAACACCGTAAAGAATTGGATGCACTTAATATTTACAATATAGAAAAGCTGCAAACGTTCTATGTCCCTCCCACGCGAGAAAGTGAAAAAGCAATTCTATTCTACCGCTCTGAAGAAACCGAAGTGGAGAAAGAAATCTGGCATGGCGCGGATCCTACGCTCGACAGGCTCCAGCCTATCCGTCTTCCCAGATATTATACGGAAGGTTTAAAAAGGCTGCTGAAACGCCAGGGGATATCCTTCAAGCAGACCGTTCGAAAAGCCAAATTCTATGACAAAGTCTGGAACGTTCCCGGGACTCGACGCAAACTGCCTAATGGGAGAATGGAGACAAAAGGACTTGGATACATCCGGTCAAAGAAACGAGAGCTACTAAACAGCTGCTATGTCATGTATGACTTCGATGAAGAAACGGATGCTCAATGGGAGGGCGCTAATCCTGAGACGGTGAAAGTTCCAGATCCAAAAGTGCCCAGTCCATCGTTCGAAGAACAAATGGACAAGCTTATAAGGGACGCCGGTCAAAAAGTCCGAGACGACCACAACCGTGAGATGGCCATTTATGAGAAAGCCAAAACGCAACGCCTTCTCTAACAAGCCGTGAAAGATGAAAATGCCGCTCCTTGTCAACCTGTTATAAAGAAGGCTCGACGCAAAAGCAGAAATAAGTCGAAAGGCCAAAAAGGCGCTCAACAGCAACAAAGCAGGGCTAAAAAGCCACGCAAACGAGAGTCGAGCGTTATTGATCTATCCTTTATGAAGAAAATGGGTCGAGCATACTCTTTTCTCGGGACAAGACAAAGAAAATACTTGACCGCGCTTTAAAACATCGGATGCTTGCACTACCAGAGTCTAAACACCCCGAACAAGCAGGCGAAGTATCTCACCCAGACTATTGCTCTTATCACCGAGTGATAGGGCACCTTCTCGAGGACTGCTTCACCTTCAAAAATTGGGTCGAAGATCAGTATCGGCTTGGCAAGTTCGCTCTGTCTGACAACTGGAGGGTAGTGCCGCCACAGAGGCACGAACCCAAGGTCATGGAAGAAAAGCCAGTCCCACATTGGGATTGGAAGCGAATTCGTATTTGTCACGTGATAATGATGTCAAAAGAAGAGCCCGAGAACATGGATGACCTTCCCTGGTGCTTCGAAAACAGCAACGACGAGGTGATCTCAGAATTTCCACCAGCGCCAAAAGAGCTAGAAGACGGAATTCATACCACTGCAGATAACCTTAAGAAAATTGAGTTGGGAACGGCAAATGACCCGTGACCGACATTCATCAGCGAGCTGCTATCTGAAGAAAGGGTGGCTGCGTTAAAGGACGTGCTTCTACAGCATAGGGATTGGTTCGCATGGAACTATTCCGAAATGCTGGGACTAGATCCAGAAATTGCTGTGCATAGATTGGCGATATCTCCGGACGTCAAACCAGTCAAACAGGCGCCGAGAAGAATGCGGCTCGAGCTTGAGATGAGTATCAACACCGAGGTCAAGAAGCTGATCGATTCTGGCTTCATCCAGGAAATTCAATACCCTGAATGGATCGCCAACATCGTCCCGGTGATGAAGAAAAATGGGACAGTGCGCATATGCGTAGACTTCCGGGATCTTAATAAAGCTTGCCCGAAGGACGATTTCCCAGTGCCAGTCACCAAACTGATGATAGACAATATGTCCACTCATGAAGTTTTCTCCTTCATGGACGGCTCGTCAGGGTATAATCAGATAAAGATGTATCCCGAAGACCAGAAGCACACCGCCTTCAGGACTCCTCTGGGAATATTCTGTTACAAGGTGATGCCCTTCGGTTTAAAGAATGCCGGTGCCACCTACCAAAGGGCCATGACGAAAATCTTCGATGACCTTATACATGAAATCGTAGAATGCTATATCGACGATCTCGTGGTTAAAAGCAAATCATACGAGGAACATCTCGAACATCTGAAGACTATATTTCAACGCCTTCGGCAATACAACTTGAAGATGAACCCTCTTAAGTGTACGTTCGGGGTTTCCTCGGGCAAATTCCTGGGGTTCATCATCCGACACCGAGGTATTGAAATAGATCCGTCAAAGATCAAGGCGATCATGAAAATGCCTCCGCCAAAGACTCTCAAACAGCCGCGGTCTCTCCAAGGGAAGCTCGCGTATATACGGCGATTTATAGCCAACCTTTTAGGCAAGTGTCGTCCTTACAGCCACCTAATGAAGAAGGGAACCCCGTTCGTCTGGGACCAAAAATGCCAAAGCGCGCTAGACGAGATCAAACAATACCTGCAGAACCCGCCAGTGTTGGCTGCTCCGGTCAAGGGAAAACCCCTCATTCTTTATACAACCGCCATAGAAGGTTCCTTAGGCGCATTATGGGTACAAGAGAACGATCAAGGGAAGGAAAAAGCACTCTACTACTTAAGTCGAGTCCTGCTGGGGGGATAAAGCAACTACTCCCCCATTGAAAAACACTGCCTGGTGTTGATCTTTGCGATAACAAAGCTCAGGCACTATTCGTTGGCGCATGAGGTCCGTCTCATTTCAAAGGTAGACCCTCTTAAGTATTTGATATCGAAGGCCATATTGACGGGACGACTCGCTAAATGGGCCCTGCTCTTGATGGAGTTCTCGATAACGTATCAACCTCTCAAGGCAGTGAAAGGCCCGGCCATAGCCGATTTCCTCGCTGAGCATCCGATATCGGCTGATTCTCCTCTGAATTGCGATTTGCCAGACGAACATGCGTTTGACGCGATCGACGGTGGTGATACCCAATGGGAACTTTATTTCGATGGAGCATCTTCCATGAAAAAGCGCAAACAAAGTACCCCTATAATCAAATTGGGGGTAGGCCTCATCTTCGTGACTCCACAAGGAGGGATAATGCGCTTCGCTTTCTCCTTAACAGAGCCGAGGACAAACAATGAAGCCGAATACGAAGCTCTGATAGCAGGCCTCGAGATCGCCATCGACATGGGAATTGAAAACCTCTTCATATACGGGGATTCTCAACTTGTCGTTAGTCAAGTAAACGGCGACTACCAAACGTGCAAACCAGAATTGGTGAAATACGGTAAAAAGGTGCAACAACTGTTGACCTAAATTCCCTCTTATACTTTGGAGAACATATCGCGCGCGGAAAACAGCAAAGCGGACGCATTGGCCAAACTTGCTAAAGAACTGGCTGACGAGAACCTCGATGACTTTAGAATCGTGGTACAAAGCCGTCGAGTTCTTACCCCAGCAGAAATATCTCCAGAATCATCCGAAGAAAAGGAAACGACTGAGCGAATGGCTCTGCAAATAAAAGACCCGGAAAAGGCCGAGGATTGGAGGGAAGTCTTCATAGACTACTGTAAGTCCCACCGATTGCCCGAAGAAGCGTCCACAAGACATCAGCTCATGAAACGAGCTCTGTCTTTCGCCTTCGTCAATGATACTCTGTACAAAAGGTCATTTGATTCTCTGTGGCTGAGATGCTTAGGACCTGACGAAGCGAAAAGGGTCGTCCAGGAAGTTCACGATGGACTCTGCGGTTCTCACCAAGCAGGCCCAAAGATGAAGTTGAAGATAAAATGGATGGGCTACTACTGGCCTACGATGATTCAAGACTGCCTCGATTATGCGAAGCAATGCCACTCATGCCAAATTCATGGGGACTTCATCCATCAGCATCCGAATCCACTACATCCAACGGTGGCTAGCTGGCCATTCGAAATGTGGGGGACTGATATAGTCGGCCCCATCGAACCAGCATCTTCTAGAGGACATCGTTTCATCCTAGCAACGACTGACTACTTCTCTAAATGGGCAGAAGCAGTACCGTTAATAGAAGTGAAGACGGAAAATATCCTCCACTTCTTTAAGACGCATGCCATATATCGGTTTGGAACGCCAAGGCGAATCATCTCCGATAACGGGCCAGCCTACAGAAGCCACAAGATCAGTCGCTTTGCACAGCAGCACAATATAGACTGGAGATATTCCTCGGTTTATAATCCGCGAGCTAACGGTCTAGCTAAGGCCTTCAACAAGACCTTGACAAAGATCATGAAGAAAACAGTGTCCCGAAATAAGAAGGACTGGAACGAAAGACTGCAGGAAGCTCTTTGGGCATATCGAACTACGTTCAAGACGGCCACGAACACAACGCCATACGCGTTGGTGTTCGGTACAGAAGCAATACTCCCCCTCGAGATAGAGCTACCCTCTCTACGAATGGCAGTCCACTACGAGCTGACGAACGAAGAAAATGCTAACCTTCGGCTTAAGGAGCTTGATGCCCTTGAAGAAACACGGCTCATAGCGCAACAAAATCTGGAAGCTTATAAAGCAAAGATGACGCGCTCATACGAAAGATTGACCCGACCGAGGACATTCCGCCAAGGCGAACTCGTGCTAGTGGTCAAAAGGCCTATGATCCCCAATCGCGCCAAGCGGGGAAAATTCGAGCCAAACTATGAAGGCCCGTACATCATAGATAAAGTTTACCAGGGTGGGGCCTATCTACTCATGGACATGCACGGTGAAAGGCCTTTCAGGCCAATAAACGGTCGCTTCCTAAAGAAATACTACGCTTAATGAGCCACGGCCTAGGTCAATGATAAATGACGACGACTATGTCCGCTCGCTATCTTCCTAAGCTCAAGCTTTATAAAAAGTAGCCGGCCTTCTCCATGACGGACCGAAACGTCCTTAAACTAACGACGGACCGAAATGTCCTTAAACTAATAGCATACCGAAACGTCTTTAAACTACTACTGCAGCATCTTTAGGCTGACAAGATATAAAATATATATATATATATATAAAAATAAAAAGAATAAAAAAAACGGTATGTCCATAAGCAAAAAGGGCATGGATGAAAACCCGAAAGGGCTCCGTGAGTAAAAACAGCAGGGCTACCGGCGAGTGTTCGTGAAAACCCGAAAGGGCGCGACCTCGTAAAAAAAAGAAAGAAAAAGAAAATAAAAAGAATAAAAAAACGGTATGTCCATAAGCAAAATGGGCACGAATGAAAACCCGAAAGGGCTCCGTGAGTAAAAACAGCAGGACTACCGGCGAGTGTTTGTGAAAACTCGAAAGGGCGCAACCTCGTCAAAAGACACTTACAGGGTCCCCTCAACCTTGTAAGGAGAAACCACCCGCGTGAGATCCTTACGACTCACAAGGGAGCAGCACACTTAGGGATCCCCACGATTCCTAAGGAGAAAATACACTTGCGAGATCCTCACGACTCGTAAGGAGAACTCTCTTATGGGACCCTCACGGCTCATAAGATTTGAATGTCTTAAGTTACAGAGACCTAAACCTGTGCTTAAGCAACCCCCAACCTTCGATATTGCCCTACAAGTGGCTCAATACTGACCCTTGTATACAATCCACGGGCGCGAATAAACATTTCCCTAACCAAGTCTCATCCGTGACTGGGGATATGTTCACATGGTGAACAACCCTTGTAAATCCTCTCGATTTATGAGGAGAAAACCTTCCTGTAGGATCCTTACGACTTACAGAGGAAACAAACACTTAGGAATCCTCACGATTCCTAAGAAGAAAATACACCTACAAGATCCTCACGACTTGTAGGGAGAAATGACTTCGTGAGACCCTTACGGCTCATGAAGTCAAAAGCCTTAGTCGACAGGACCTTAACCCTGCTCGCTAAGCTACCCTTGTTCGACATCGACAGAGGCAAATGATGATTCGCTCCTGGCAATATCCCAGTTGTAGCGGTGCTGATGCCAAAATCGACGTCTAATTGCAGGTTTACAGCGAAAAGCCAATAGGCCGCACACGCATACGAAATAACCGAAATGATAGGGCAACTTGCAATAAAAAGCAGCAAGTAAAAATGTATGCACGCAAAATAGCCGAAATGATTGGGCAACTCGTAATAAAAATCAGTGAGTAAGAATAAAATAAATAGCCGAAATGATTGGGCAACTCGCAATAAAAAGTAGCGAGTAAAAATAAAATAAATAGCCGAAATGATTGGGCACCGCGAAAAATGGCCGAAATGATTGGGCAATCGCGACCTTCGCGATATAAAAGCTGAAATGATAGAGCATCGTGGAAATAAAATAAAAAAAAGAAGAAATGATAAAACTTTGGCCCTACAGTTAAAATCACATCAATCCCTGTATACAATCCAAGGGCGTAAACAAAAAGGAAACCATACCTTCCTAACAGGCTCCGCCAGAAGACAAAGCCAAATCTTGACGGTTCAGTCCAACTCCGAAGAAACCAGTGTCTTCAGCAAATTCCTCGACTCACGGATACAAACACTCCTTGACGAGAGCCTCCTGATCCGCGTCGACTCGCAGAGCCACCAGTGCCTCCGTGGGAAATTCTCGACTCGTTTCAAACCCTAAGGAAACAAATAATCCTTGGCGCTAGGGAAACAAATAATCCTTAGCAAATTTCTCGACTCATGGATACAAACACTCCTTAACGAGAGTCTCCTGATCCGCGTCGACTCGCAGAGCAACCAGTGCCTCCTTGGGAAATTCTGACTTGTTTCAAACCCCAAGGAAACAAATAATCCTTGGCGCTAGGGAAACAACTAATCCCTAGCAAATTTCTCGACTCACGGATACAAACACTCCTTGATGAGAGCCTCCTGATCCGTGTCGACTCGCAGAGCAACCAGTGCCTCCGTGGGAAATTCTCGACTCATTTCAAACCCCAAGGAAACAAATAATCCTTGGCGCTAGACAAACAAATAATCCCTAGCAAATTCCTCGACTCACGGATACAAACACTCCTTGACGAGAGCCTCCTGATCCGCGTCGATTCGCAGAGCCACCAGTGCCTCCGTGGGAAATTCTCGACTCGTTTTAAACCCCAAGGAAACAAATAATCCTTGGCGCTAGGGAAACAAATAATCCTTAGCAAATTCCTCGACTCACGGATACAAACACTCCTTGACGAGAGCCTCCTGATCCGCGTCGACTCGCAGAGCCACCAGTGCCTCCGTGGGAAATTCTCGACTCGTTTCAAACCCCAAGGAAACAAATAATCATTAGCGCTAGGGAAACAAATAATCCTTAGCAAATTCCTCGACTCACGGATACAAACACTCCTTGACGAGAGCCTCCTGATCCGCGTCGACTCGCAGAGCAACCGGTGCCTCCGTGGGAAATTCTCGAATCATTTCAAACCCCAAGGAAATAAATAATCCTTGGCGCTAGGGAAACAAATAATCCTTAGCAATTTCCTCGACTCACGGATACAAACACTCCTTGACGAGAGCCTCCTGATCCGCGTCGACTCGCAGAGCCACCAGTGCCTCCGTAGGAAATTCTCGACTCGTTTCAAACCCCAAGGAAACAAATAATCCTTGGCGCTAGGGAAACAAATAATCCTTAGCAAATTCCTCGACTCACGGATACAAACACTCCTTGACGAGAGCCTCCTGATCTGCGTCGACTCGCAGAGCAACCAGTGCCTCCGTGGGAAATTCTCGACTCGTTTCAACCCCAAGAAAACAAATAATCCTTGGCGCTAGGGAAACAAATAATCCCTAGCAAATCCCTCGACTCACGGATACAAACAATCCTTGATGAGAGCCTCCTGATTCGCGTCGGCTCGCAGGGCAACCAGTGCCTCCGCGGGAAATTCCCGATTCGTCTCAACTTTCAAGATGAAGCCTCAGGCAGCAGGGACTAAAGAACTTGCTTCCTGAACAATGGGACCCTGCAAGTCGATCTAAACCGGTCTCTTGCATACAATTCACGGGTCTCACTCTCCGAAGTCGAGTTTCGAAAAGGAGGGAAACAACCGCATACGAGTCCTCTCGACTCGTAAGAGAGAAAAATTCTCTTGCAGGATCCTTACGACTTATAAGAGAAAACACACTTAGGAATCCTCACGATTACTAAGGAGAAAATACACCTGCGAGATCCTCTCGATCCGTAGGGAGAAAAGTATTTATGAGACCCTTACGGCTCATAAAGTTGAAAAGTCTTAGGTGACAGATCCTACTCCTGTCTTCTAAGCCATTACTGCCCTACAAAGAGGTTAAGATGGACCATCTACGAGCCACACTTGCTAAAGCTACATGCCACTGAAGTGGAGAAGTTACTCATGAGCGTATAAACTACTTCACACCAGAGTAAAACAAAAAGAAATAGAAGGGTGCGGCTCATGGAATTGAGAGTTTGGAACTATATCTTTTAAGAGTCGAGATTTGAGTCAATGATAAATGACGACCCTTGTGTCTGCTCGTTATCTTCTCAGATCAATATTCTGAAAGTTATATACCAACCCGAAACTGGTCATACGCTATGCATTACTCTGCACTACTTCACCCACATATAAACTTACGTGGGCAAAGTAGTGGGGGGCATTTGTTCCCGCCAAAAATTTCTGCGCAAAAGAGTCCAAGGTATCAAATGGCAGCGATACGCTTAAGAAAATGCGAACCAGTATCTTCCGGCCTGTATTTTGATAAACTCCCCAATGAGAAACTGTTAAATTATGATGGTGTTAAAAGCATCTCGAAAACACCTTCGATTTGATATATTATGGGCCTCATAATTCATCCGGAATCAAAAGTTATGAGCAAATGTGTTATGCACATGTGATCTAAGAAAGAAGATGCGAACCAGTATTTTCCGAGCTTTATTTTGACAAACTCCGGAATGAGAAACAGCTAAATTCTGATGGTATTGAAAGCATCTTGAAAAGTCCTTCGATTTGATATATTATGGGCCTCATAATTCATCCGGGATCAAAAGTTATGAGCAAATGTCTATGCACATGTGATCTAAGGAAGAAGATGCGAACCCGTATTTTCCGAGCTGTATTTTGACAAACTCCGGAACGAAAAATAGCTAACTTCTGATGATATTGAAAGCATCTCAAAAAGACCTTCGATTTGATATATTATGGGCCTCATAATTCATCCGAGATCAAAAGTTATGAGCAAATGTGTTATACACGTGTAATCTAAAGTAATGTTCTACTACATGGGGAATGCATTTTTTAGTCCCACATCGGGAAAAGGAGAGATGGTTTCTCGACCACTCCCATATAAATAAGAGGGTATACCTCTTAGAAAGGTAGAGTTAAATCCTCAAAGGATTTAATACTCAAAGGAGCTTAGTTCTCCAAAGGAGCTTAGTTCTCCAAGATAGGTGCATGCTCCTCCATAATGCGCATATGCGCAAGCGCCATATGCGCTACGTGCAACGCACGTGTGCCCGCCATGCGGCACTACGTGCAACGCACATGCGCACCACATGAGAATATTTAATAATATTAAAAAGTGCTTGTTCTCCATATATAGAAGCTTTGCTTCTCTTCATAATGCGCATGTGCGCCACGTGCAACGCACGTGTGCCCGCCATGCGGCACCACGTGCAACGCACGTGCGCACCACATGAGAATATTTAATAATATTAAAAGGAGCTTGTTCTGCATATATAGAAGCTTTGCTTCTCCTCATAATGCGCATGTGCGCCACGTGCAACGCACGCGTGCTCGCCACGCGCGCACCACATGAGAACATTTAATAATATTAAAAGGAGCATGTTCTCCATATATAGAAGCCCTGCTTCTCCTCATAATGCGCATGTGCGCTACGTGCAATGCATGTGTGCTCGCCACGCGCACACCACGTGCAACACGCGTGCGCACCACATGAGAACATTTAATAATATTAAAAGGAGCCTGTTCTCCATATATAGAAGCCCTGCTTCTCCTCATAATGCGCATGTGCGCCACGTGCAACGCGTGTGTGCCCGCCACGCGCGCACCACGTGCAACTCACGTGCGCACCACATGAGAATATTCAATTAAAAGGAGACTCGTTCTCCATAGGAGCTTGCTCCCCCCCATAATGTGCATATGCGCAAGATCCATGTGCGCTACGTGCAAATATGAGCGCCCAACACGTCCGACGCACGTGCACGAACGCAAAGAACCCTTTTTCAGCAGCGAGAAACTTAAGCTCCAGCCTGTTCTTCCCCCCTAATGATTGAGACATGGTTCAAAGGGTACATCCCTCCACACCTTCGATATATCGCACTGTAATCTCTCAGTGTCGTCGGAGAGGTGATGGGTCCCAATAACCAATGATCCTTCTTTCTAAAATAAAAAAAAGAGAAGAATAATCAACATCTTCTGAGAGGAAAAAAAGAAGAACTCTGAAGAATTCCTCAAGAACAAAAAGGGTAAAAAACCTTTAGAAAAAGAGAAAGTTCTCTCATGAATAGATCATTGATCTGAGAACAAGATCAAGGACCTCTAAGGAAAAGGAAAATAAACAAATAAAAAAAAAACAGTGCCTTGCACTTCTCTTTATGAACCATTGGTTCTGAATTTAAAAGATTCTCAAGATAACAGTGCCTCGCACATTTTATCTGAAATTGATCCAAAAGAATAAGAACAGTGCCCAGCACTTGCCAGAAATGCACTATTGCGCAAACCGCGCCACGTGTCAGCAGTGCAACAGCGCAGCGCACTGACGCAGCGCACTGCGCTGTTGCGCTTGCGCTCACCAAAGAGTGACACGTGTCACCACCACATGAGTTTGCACTCATTACTCGGCGCAAAGCGCCTGACAAGCCACGTGGGGTACTGTCAAAGTATTTAATGCTCTACATTATTAAAGAAAAGGGACAGAGCCCAATTAAAAGGCCTAACAGGCCTAATAAAAAAGTGCTATGCATTTTAAAAAGGGCAGAGCCCAAACAAAATAGATGCTCTGCATCATTTATAAAAGGGCAGAGCCCAACCAAAACAAGAATAATGCAGTGCATTACTAAAAAGGGGCAAAGCCCTAGCACAGGCCAAAGACAAAAGATGTTGAAACTGGACTTAGCCCAATCATGGCCGTAAGTCCTCAAACTAAATTGACTGAGCACAGCTGCTCTCCTAAATCAATTTACATCCGGTTTGAGGGTACATCTCTGAACTCCTCTGACACCCATCGTTGTAATCCTTCAACGACGTCAGAGAGGTGACGGGTCCCGACGACTAAACATTCAAATGGACTGCGGGGTCCTTAAACTCGTGGACCGAAACGTCCTTAAACTAATATCGAACCGAGACGTCCTTAAACTAATATCGGACCGAGACGTCCTTAAACTAATATCGGACCGAGACGTCCTTAAACTAATTTCGGACCATCACGTCCTTAAACTGGAACATGGACCACCACGTCTTTAAACGGGAATACGGACCACCACGTCTTTAAACTGGAACACGGACCACCACGTCCCTAAACTGGCAATGGACCGCAACGTCCTTAAACTACCTATGGACCACTACGTCCCTAAACTGGAATAATAGAGCCTCCAAATGCCCTTTATCGGATCTAAAAGATCCCGTTTAAGTCGATCTTAGCCCTAAACACGGCTAACGTATCCTTAAACATTCAAATAGATTATAAAACTCCCAATCAACTCCGGTTCGAGGGTACATCTCCGAACTCCTCCGACATCTGCCGTTATAATTCTTCAACGACGTTAGAGAGGTGACGAGTCCCGATGGCCAGATATTAAATGGATTACCACGTTAAGTTGATCTTAGTCTCAAACAGGACTAACGTATCCTTAACGGACGTTTAAGTTGATCTTAGCCTCAATACGGCTAACGTATCCTTAAACTAAAAACACCAAACCCAAATCTAAGTAAATACGGATTTAGACTAATCCACGTCCTACGGGCGACGGCATTACTCAGTCTCCGTATACAATCCACGGGCAACCACATACACACACGACACGAAGTGAAATTCTGGAGAAGGAGAAAGTTGTTACCGCGATGCGGTAGCGTAATTAACTGCAGGGGCTTGCGCCTGCAGGGAAGAGCGTCCCCACAATCAAAAACCCCTCAAGCGAGGGGGAATCTGACAAAGTCTGCTACATCGGCCGCATCCGTCTAAACCTCCGATATACGGTGCCATAAATCAACTTGGCATCTTTGGAGAGGTGGACGGATAAAACCATATAGCATCTGCCCCGAATCTCAGGCATAGACTCCAAAGTCTGCGCTGCCGTTCGGAGGGGAACAGACGTATCTCAAATACGAGTCCTGCCATATCACCGATATCACAACCTCAACACAAATCTCATCGACTCATCTCAAACCCAAGTATCATCCTCAAATCCGTATGTGAACACATAGTCCCGTACCCATGTGAACACATAACTATATATTCCCGAATAAGCACAAATGAAAGAAGAAAGTATGCAAGTATGGGTTGTTGTGTGCATGTGTGGTGCAATCACTACTTTAGGGTTTCGCGACACTAAATCATCCAAGAACACCAAATGTCCATATTATCATCAATATACTCAAACAAAATATAATCAATATATATATGTGTCACGACCCGCAGGGTACGGAACGTGACTGGCACTTAAGTTTACGAAACGTCTAAAGGCGTCCGTAAAACAAGTAAGCCAAAGCCCAGAAAACAAAACCGATGAAGCAAAAGAGTGAAGAAAACCCAATCAATTGAAAGCGAGTTATCAATAAGTCATGTAAAACACTTTTTTAAAAACAATACAAATTTTTCCCGAAAATTTCGGCAGAGTCTCCTTTGTAAATACTGACCCCCAAAAATGGGTACAACAAAATATATACATGAATCCACAAAATAGGGCATCCCCAAGCGGGAGCTAGCTCTTCGTCATACGGCGGTCACAAATCCCACGCAATGTAAATGACAACAAGCATAATAAAGCATAATAAAGCATAAGGAAGCATGAAAAAGTAGCATGTCGGCTCAAGTGAGCTCGACCCCAAATACAGTATAAAATCCACAAACCTCACAGTCTCATCTCTAGGTCAATATACAATAATCTGGTAGAACAGTAGATGGAGTACACTAGATACAAGAATATACAAGGTGGTACAAAAATAACATAACCCACCTATGAGCAAATCTCGAGCTCAGGCAAAAGAGGCAAAAGACAAGTGCGCCCGCCGCTACTGAACTGACGGAGCGGACCTGAAAAAGGCTGTGGCACAACGGGGGTGAGTTGTCAACTCGTGAGTAATAAATAGCATCTACAAAGGCTATCGTATGCATGCACACAAGCATCCTAGCATCTAAAATACAGGTATGACTGGATGCACTAGCAGGTGTGTATATCATATCAGTGTGCTAATATGTATGCAACATGAAAATCTGAGGTCTCAATAGGTTTATATATAAAAATATCTTATCTCTTTTTTTTTTGTTTTTGAAACTCTTTTAGAATGCCAGCAAATGTCAATGAATCGACGAAAATCGGTGCCCAGCAACGACGCCCCAAAAGCTGTCTCAAATCTCATAATGTATTTCTGGCCTCAGCCGTCCGGCTGACCCATCTCAAATATCAATATCTCATCATCTAGCGGCCACGGTCGGTATCCTCTGGATATCCGCCGTCCCAAACAGTCACCGGTAGGTAATCCGTCCCCTGCCAGGCTCAACGTCATCACCACATTCCTCTTGCCCCGGGGTACCTTACCGGGCCCACCATGTACCCGTGCCGGTTCCTCCACTCCTCGACACGGATTTCCAAATCCACAGCAAACTCATGGTGGACGACACTTACATCACTAGAAAACCGCAATTTACATATTTTAAGAATATAATAAGTTTAGAAATTTTGCGGCTTTCCCCCGAAATCCAGCAATATCATAAAATCTCAAGAAATCCTCATAAGTGCATATATCTATGATAATGAATGCATATGATATCAATAATCAAGTTGCGATGTGTGATTAATGTATTAAGCATGAACAATTAATATGATGAAGTACATGCTCATGAATAGCAATACTACGGTTTCATTTTTAAGGAATTAAAGGCAATAGTACCAGTTTAAGTATCAATTTGTAAAAGGTTTCAATTTAAAAGTTATCTAGTGTGGTGGCATGGCAATTACCAGGGTGTGTGTGTAAACATGAATAGTGCTCGTGCTGCATATAAAAACCCTGGTAATGGTGCAGGTGTCCTATGAAATGGTTTCGTATAGATATGTCAATATAATGCATGGATGCAGCAAATAGTCGAATAGGTATTTCACCCCTAATTACTAACATTACTTAGGGTCTTGTAAGTTACTAAAACTATCGGGCGGCTTGCGCCATCCAACGATAGTCCCCCGTAGATGTTACATCTACTCACCGGGATTCCTGGCTAGCTGTGTCCAATCACCGCCTTTCCCTTTCGCGCCGCGTCTGACGTTTCCGCGACCGAACCTGGAATTTACATCAATACCAAATATAAGGTTACACATTCAAGAACGACGCAAAACCCCAACGAAACTACTAAAGTTCGTTAGCTAGTTACAACGTGCACAAAGTGCGCGGACACACGCGAAAATCGCAAAAACTGCCAAAAACGCCGATTTGGGTCACCCGGCAAAACTAAAACCCGACTACCCAAAAACCGCACTCACGCATCCTAAAAGTCGTAGGACAAGCCAACAAGATCATCAAGATGCCACAATTAACTCATCACATAACTTTGATAAAAATCTAGTAAACAGAAATTGCAATTTGATGCAAACATCGACAATATAGCGACAAAGTCAACACCACCCAACACCAACATTCCAAACTAACCAAAAAGTTAGCCAATACACAAATTCTAAACCATTAACTAAGCTTAAAAACCTAATTTACATAACAAAACCTTTTCTTGATTTTTGTACTTAGCAAACATAACCCAAACTATATATGAAATCCTTACTTTAACACTATATTTTAGCCTAATAAGCAAATTAACCACTTAGATTAAGGTTAGCAAAACACTAGATAGCAAATTAGGTTTAATCAACACAAATTAGGTTTAATCAACTCACTAATCATGTTTTCAAATACCATTTCCATACAAAAACCTTTTCTTGAAAATCCTAAAAAGCAAATTTCACACTTCTAATTTAATCAAATTAGCATAATTGAAAACTATATCAACAAGGTAACCAAATAGATTAGTCATTAACAACTAGATTAACTATAAAATAACTTAATTAACTATTATGGCTTTCAAACCCTAGTTTCAATTTTCAAACAAAATCTAAGAAATCTAGATTAACTACACTAAATTATCACTAAACCATATAATATAAGCACTTAAACAAAGGATTTAACAAGATAGGAATTATACCTCTTGATCAATGGATCAAGCAAGAAAGTTTGCTCCAAAAATGCCTCCTTTCCACATGATTTCAACCATATTAGGCTTGAGAAGAGGTAGCACAAGGATTTTGTGTTGAAAAAGAGAAGGATTTGTGGATATTTATTGAATTTTGTTGCAAATTTTGAAGAAAATGAGAGAGAAAGAGAAGGAAAATAATGGAGGAGGGAAATGGTGCAGGTTCGGCCAGAATGGAGGGATGGGGGAGGGTGTGGGCAAGTGGGGAAAGTCATGGTCAAGTTTCTAAAGTCAAATGTATCATACATTAACCATTTTATTTAAATTAATACCATAAACTATCAATTTAACTCAAGAAAGAACCCAAGAAGAGAGAGGTCAGAATTTCTGGACTTGGCCAAGGTTTGGGCTGTTCTTGGGCTGAGGGAAAAGATAGAGGGGTTTTACAAAAGAAATTTTATGCAAAAAGGCCCCCTACAACTCAAAAATTGCAAGTTTTAGCCCAAAAATGCAATAATTTCGTTTCAAATCATAAAAATTTGAAAAAAATCAAAATAAATTACTAAAAATTCATGTTATCACTAGAATATAATTATCATAATTTTAGAGATTAAAATTAGCCCGGAAAAATTTGTATTTATCGCTTATTTAATGTATTTTCTTACCGGCTTAAATAATATAAAAAAATTGAAAAATAGGGAAAATTTTTTAAATGACCAAAATTTCATATTAAACTCATTAGCCACTAAAAACAAGTAATTACCTATCCACTTTAAGTATAATTAGCCCTAAACTGCAAAATATCGAGAAAGACGGTTTTCGGAAAAATACCGAATTTTCACCGAATTTCAGGAAAACACCAAAACGACTTTTCAAGACGCTACAATCTTCCCCCCTTAAAGAAATTCGGTCCCCGAATTTAAAAATATAGCTACGCGTACCTTCGAAGAGATGGGGATATTTCTTCCTCATCTCGCCCTCGGTCTCCCAGGTAACCTCCTCGCTGCTCGGGCTACGCCAAAGGACCTTGACGGTTGGTATACTCTTCGACCTCAACTTCTTCACCTGCCGATCCAGGATGGCCACCGGCTGCTCTGCAAAGGAAAGGTCGCGCTCTAGCTGGACTGTCGGGTGCTGAATCGCATGCGAAGGGTCGTGAAGGTACTTGCGGAGCATCGAAACATGGAAGACGGGGTGAACATCGGGAAAGCTGGGTGGAAGAGCCAAACGATATGCAACAGCGCCGACACGCTCGAGGATCTCGAAGGGACCTACGAATCTAGGGCTAAGCTTCCCCTTTCGCCCAAAACGCATCACGCCCTTCATCGGTGAGACCTTCAGAAAAACATGGTCGCCAACTGCGAACTCTAATCTGCGACGGCGCCTGTCTGCATAGGATTTCTGCCTGCTCTGAGCCGCTCTCATCCGGTCTCGGATCAACTGTATCTTCGCTGTCGTCTCCTCAACAAGCTGCGGCCCCAAAATACTGCTCTCGCTGAGCTCTGTCCAACAAACGGGCGATCTGCATCTCCTCCCATACAATGCCTCGAAAGGTGCCATCTGAATAGTATCCTGGAAGCTGTTGTTGTAGGAGAACTCCACTAGAGGCAAATGACGATCCCAGCTACCACCAAAGTCTAAAACGCACGCTCTGAGCATGTCCTCGAGGGTCTGAATGGTCCGCTCTGACTGTCCGTCCGTCTGCGGATGAAACGCTGTGCTAAAGCTCAAACGAGTGCCCAAAGCCTCCTGAAGTCTCTGCCAAAGTCGGCTGGTGAACTGAGTGCCTCGATCTGACACGATACAAGTCGGTACGCCATGTAGTCGCACGATCTCGTCAATATAGAGCTGAGCATACTGAGCGAAGCTGAAAGTCGTCTTCACTGGCAGGAAGTGAGCCGCTTTCGTCAATCTATCCACGATCACCCAGATGGAGTCGTACCCTCGACTGGTCCTGGGTAGACCCACAACGAAGTCCATCGAAATCTGCTCCCATTTCCACTCTGGAATGGGTAACGGCTGTAGCTCTCCTGCGGGCCTCTGGTGCTCGGCCTTGACTTGCTGACAAGTCAGGCATCTCGAAACGAACTCCGCAATGTCCCTCTTCATCCCGTCCCACCAGTAGGTCTCTCTCATATCATGGTACATCTTGGTGGAACCGGGGTGGACACTATACACTGATCGGTGTGCCTCCTCAAGAATGTCGCGCCGCAATCCATCAGCATCTGGTACGCACAGTCTAGATCCATATCGTAGAATCCCCTGATCGTCAATCACGAACTCAGAAAATCTGCCCTGTCCCATCTGTGCCATGATCTCTGAGCAACGGTCGTCACTACGCTGTGCCTCATATATACGGTCAAGCAACTGTGGGCGTGTAAGTCTACGCTAGCGCCCCGGCCGTCTACAGACGCCAAATGCGGAACAAAAAAACTTTTTAAACTGGCGCTATCGTATACTTTAACCCGGATCTGCCATTATTGCTAAACTAACAAACTGTAAAGAGTGTAGAATGGTTATACCGAACGATCCGAGTCCTTCGTTCTTCAACCATCATCCCACGCTCCGTTGCGGCTGCTCCGATCTCGTCGATCTCCGATTCCTTCGTCGAGGTGGCACCACGTCGACGATTCTTTAAACGGGCTCCCGCCTCTGACTCGAGGCAACTCGATCGTCGAGTTTGCTAAAAGAGACGACCAAGAATGATGTAGAGATTGAGTAGATGACTTTGTCTCACTTCGTCCAAGTCCGTGGACGATCGGTAAATGAAGTTGCCGATGGAAATTGGTGATGGAAATTGAAAGAAGCAATGAAATTTCCATACACACAAAACCATAGTCTTTGGCCAAAAATGAATGAATCAATTCCTCTCTTCTCACAAGGGTGGCCGGCCATATTTATTGAAGGAGGGAGGTGACCGTAGGAGGAGGGAGGTGACCATAGCCCTAAATATCATATGGAAATATCCTAAGGAAAACAAAATAGCATTATGAAATTGATGACTCAAAAGATTGAACCAATCACATTAAACCTAGTCACCTTATCAAGAATGACTCACCAAGCCTCGTCATCAATTCTAGAAGCTTCTAGAATGATGACTCACCTCATCTGCGAAAAGATAAATCCGTCTTTAACAGAATGTAAAAAGACGGCTGATAGAAAACTGGAAACTGGCAACTTCCAAAAGTGATCCTGAAACAAATTTCAGGACAACCCCGAAACTGTATAAATATACCCGCATTTGTATTACGACCGAATACAAATGCAACTGAGACAAAGATATTATACCTACTCAATATAATACTCGGATCCGGCTTAAACCAAAGCCGACCAGTATTATCTGCCCGAAAAATAACACGTGCGTAAACGCACGTGCATTTTCCGAACCCTGCCATAAAACCATACGGCCTCTACAACGTTTCGCCCGAAACTTGGGAAACTGTCTGTGGGGGACTCTAATGACTCGTCAGTATCCTGGCAGTGGGTTTAACCACAAAACGTCAGCGGCACTAGCAATGCGTAACGGCTGCCCATGGACTGACCTCAAGGGATGCCGATGAGCGCACTCATCCAGAAAACCCTACTGAGCCTAACAGTGACAATGTATATACAGTCCGGTCCGTTCGTCAATGAGTATCGCATATCTGCCTAGGGGGCTAGTAACGTCAGACCCCAATAGCAGTATAAGTCGTGTCGGAGTGAAGCCCAATAACACCCTGAGATACTACTGGAGTACCTACCAGTAAATCTCCTGCCATGGCCATGGACTTTGTGTAATGGCTCTCCTAGACACAGCACGACCTCGCCCCCAATACCGAGAGAGACGAATCCCCTGCCGATCCGCTCACGTGCCTCCATATGGCTCGGGACTGTACCCAAAAGCTACCTGTTTGCACGACTCCTTTGAGCCGTGGTAGGGTAGAAATCAAAGCACAGTGGGAACTCACACGAGACAAATGACGACCTCAGGTCGATGAACTAACCTGTACACATGTCACCAGGGAACTGCTATCTGACGGTAGATATAATACTAACTAGCAGATTCCCGGCGAGTCCTGTCCGGTGTACTCATAACCCAATGAGCACCTGTATACATCTTAGGTGATCCAACTGACACCAGTGGCTTGTGAGACCGGCCACCGCCCCTCGTCGGGGTCTCGACTGTATACACTAGTCTACTCCGGAGTATCGATGCCCTGTCTCGAAACTCCCACGACTAGGGACCACAATTAAGGATATGCATATAAACTACCCAACTCTCACGTATATGATCGCCATCATACTGTTGGTAGTAAAGCAAGATCCTAAGGGCTCTATCAAAGTGTAACATGCAATCAGTCACCTGAACATGTACACGACTGATAAAGGCAAACCAGATAGCATACTATCATTTCGAGTAAGACTGTCCTACCGGGATAAGTCCTCCGCAATCATTGCAATCACGTACCTGCGATCCAATAATTGACTATGAGGGCACTATCTCCAACAATCTCCCACTTGCACTCAAGGCTAATATTGCGATGTCGACTACTCACAGCCCGTGTGAAACCGAACATCCAACTCCTCTACTAATCAGTTTCACAAAGCCCGTTTGTAAAACTATTGTGTTCGAGAAATAGCCTCGGTGAGTGGATCCGCCTAGAAGTTTCTTTCTGTATCTCTCTTAATCTCAAGTTCGCGGAGAAAGCTATCTCCCGAATTGAGTATTACCTGTCTTAGAACATGTCTGGATATCTGATGGGACCTTAGTTCATAAATGAACTTCATATCCAAACTTCTTAGACTGAATCGATCACTGAACCTAATCAGTATCGGGCACCTGGCTTCCCACAGTATCCTCTTGGACCACCTGTCCATAATACTGTCCCTCTTCGTTAGAGGGAAAAACTAAAACTCTGACAGTCACTCTGTCATCCACGTCACCTTTGAAGCCTGGAATGATAATCGTCTCCCGAAGGAGGTTGCCGTCATCAAATCCGTAGAACATGTACTTATGTTCTAAAACTGCTTCCTTATGTTTCTCCAGGATTGGATTAATACAAACTTATTGTATCTAGTGCAAAAACAACATCTGGTGTGGTACTTGACATTTCATGATTGACTCAGTTGTCTAAGCAAGTGATCTGCCAATCATGCACATCCCTCTCTCCTTTAGTCTGTACGACACCTTTAGAGAGGGTGACTCCATCACCTGCAGGTACACCACCATGCTAGGAGTCAACTAATCTAAAAACCATTAGAATATCTGTCAAAGTACCCACATTGGGAAACTACCCAAATCCAAATCTAAAACCATAGATCTAGAAACCAGAATGTCAAATATTATATCCATATCCTATCTGGAGAAACAACTGTGTGACAACCACAGTACAACCGATCGTAGTATAGGAATTTTACTTCCTACTCTGTGTATGTCATCCAAATACCATGACATCACACCCTACTACCTTCTTAACTGATCCATCCCTTATTCTGATTGAAGTCAAACCCATGACTGTCACATCAAAATTAGATGATCTATCTCCGCTATAACTGCTCAAGTCTATAAATAGATATAAGCTACTTGCCCACTATACTTCCGAAGCTCCCACTGACTACGACAACCCTCCTACCGGGTCTCATATCCTGGAACAACAGTAGTGTCAAGTCTTGGTAGATAAGAACCTCCCTGTCACCGTCTCTGAGGCTACCGAAGTACCTCTCGGGCGTCTGAGATTTACCCACCATATCTACGGAGTGGCTATTGGAATGTCAAACCTGATTGAATATATAGGTCCTATTAAATTTTCCGTAATCGTTCGCGGTTCTGGAATCACTTCCAGTTCTACCATACTCCCACTGCTGTTTTCTGAAAAAGATCCATTTTTACTAAAACTGTGGCTAGTCAAGAACAATATCACTATTGATCTTCCAAATGGTAGAATATCAACCCTCGTCATAGCCAGGGTCAACCCACAAACAGCCACTACAGAAACGTGCCCTGAGTTATCCAGTGTCTGGTTTTAAGCATAAGCTGGACAACTCCCCGTACCTTAATATCTTTTAAGGTACAAACTATTCTATTTCCAATATAGAAACTTTGGCACTTATTTAATTGGAACCATATTCAAACCATGCAGCTGTCTCCAGTGCATATCAACTTAATGGAAAGAGGCTAATCAGCATTACTCAACTTAGGAATCTATCCAATTATGAGTAACCTGAAAGAGAAACATGTTTCTCTTAACCATCACTATCATCTGAATACCAATCACAAGAATCTACATCTTCGATCTCTTTGAAGAATCCCGATACTTGTGATACCTGGTTCTCTACTTTATTCTTATACCCACAACTTCTCAAAACTTAGACCATGTATTTCTACGAAACACTTGTCTAAAAACTAGAGAAGTTATAAGTAAACAGAACAAAGTACGAGGACCTACCCCTTTGTCCTGAAGGACACTTGGACAACATACAATACTTTGTATAAGTCCGCTGAGTTAAACAACTTAAAACCTGTGCGTCGTAGGTAGAAAACTGTACCCTGGCGATTTCCTCAAATATCACCAATTACAACGAATTCCGATATAATGAGGATGATCACCTAATTCCCAATATCTTACTCCCACTCATCATCTGTAAAACCATACAGATATGAGAATGAAACCTGGTAAATACATACCCTTGGAGTAAGTGTCTAATCGGGAAAACAGTTTTTCTTTAACAATGCACTGAAACATGAAAATGTTTCGTAGGGGTATCCTGGTATTCATAGCAATGCCTCTTCCATAATCCAATTCATGACTTCAACCGTATATTTTATTGCCGTCTCTCCAAATCCCTTTATTTGTCTTTAGTCATTACCTTCTGTACACCATCGTTAGGCTAAATGGTTTTCTTCCTTCCCTACCGTTCGGCACCAGCCTATGGTTTGGAAGAAGACTATCCAGTAAGCATAATAGGTGTACCTTCCTAAACCAAGGAGTACTCGCATCTCGAGAGAAGGTGATGATAAAAGACAACCGAATAATACCTTATTTTTAAAGGTGAAATAGGAGCGGCGATGAAGTACGCGGTTTTGGTCGTGAATGATATCAGTCGCAATTTACTTTGCCCTCTTTCTAATCCCTTTATTTGTCTTTACATATTACCTTCTGCACACCCTACTTAGGCTAATTGGTTTTCTTCATTCCCTACCTTTCGGCACCAGCCTATGGTTTGGAATAAGACTATCCAATAGGCGTAATAGGTGTACTCTCCTAAACCAAGGAGCTCTCGCAACCTGAGAGAAGGTGATAATAAAAGACAACTGAATAAACCAATTCTATTTCTCCTGAACCTGGATCCATCCCCGAAGAAGTCCCTTCGAGTTCGTATATAACCATACGATGGATCTATCCAATGGAAGTGGATATCCGTAGTAATACGGGTGTTCTGAGAAATTCAAAGGGTAAAAGAAGGAGTGGCAATGACTTATGCAACTCAGACAATCCAAAAGCCAGTATTTTAAGAAGGTTCGGTCAACCTGGTCACTGAGTCATAGTCTAGGGTCGGTCAAAGGTCGCTGCCAAAGAGAGAGAGAGAAAAGAAACACTCTGCGTGCACTCTAACCTAGATCAGAATGGTCATCACTTTATCTAATCCGGAAACCTCCCACTGTCCTGTCAAATTCTCCTCCAAACCTAAAGAAGAATCAATCGGGATCACCCGAAGAGTAAACCAACTCATCAGTGGGAATCAGGATCCAACTCTCATCGCATGATAACGTGATGGAATGCATCCACGTTACTCATACTCCAGAAGGTATGCGCATACTCGGCAAGTTTCAGTTTCTTTAGAAACCCCTGATATGATTTTTTCCCCATGCTCTTATAACCTTGGCTTTGGTCAAAGTGTCATAAGTCACATGCCAAGTTCTACCCATCACTATCTTGTCAATTTGAACCCACCCGCACATGCCCCTGACTTTGGCCAATCGGCAGAACGACTGTCCCAAACTAACTCATCTATCTATGCAACAATTGAATACCCAGCAGCTACCAAACACTATGCCTTAACTTTGGCTAAAATGCATAGCTTGAATACTACTAAATACCCAAAAGAAGTGATGGAGGGCTACGGCTGGTTTTTGGCGAAAAACCTTTAGCGTAGTGAACTTGATATCGCTGAAGGAACATGATAGCTTTTTAAAATATAGTGGCGAAAACCTTTTGCTAAAGAGGTCACTCCCGGTAAAGGGATCTCGGCTCTTTCCTCGTGAAATGAGGTGCAGGATATTCCACTGAATACCGCTATGCAAAGCAACATGTAATCGACTATAGTGAAGTTATTACCCTGACGCAAACTTCTGTCCAAGGGGTCTTTCCCGGTGAAGGGATATCTGCCCTTGCCTCGTCGAATGAGGTGCTGGATATTCACACCGAATACCGCTATGCATAACAAAAGAAAACGTCTTTGCAATAACACTTTTTAAATTTGTTCCAACAACTAAAACAGGTTTGTTTTACTTTGCATTGATCAGAATCAACGCAGTCCCATCAATCAATCACACCAGAAAAGAACGAAAATAAAATGTACGTATATGCCATCCGCATTCGTCACTGGGTCCCGTCATTACCCGTTAGGTTACTTAACTAACGACAGAGCGGGGACTGGACTAGCGCGGGTGCAAAACATATACAACATCTAATAGTATATAAACCAATATACATAATCGCTCCAGGCGTGATAATATACAACATTACAGAAAAGTAATAAGCATCACAGAACAATACAGATATCTGGGATCCCCGAGTTTCACAGAGCCACTGCTGAAACTCGACGTTCCCCTGTCGCGTGGATAGCCTGTGCAATGAAACCTAGACCCCTACGGGTGCGGCAAGTTACCCGCCAAAACCTGAAGCGAGGTGGTCCCCACAGCATAGTGAATGGAACACCCGGCACTTCACGGAATCCGGTAAATTGAGCACCCCTCCTTGGGTCAACCTGTACCCCCTACGAGTGCGGCGAATAGTCTGCCAATTCTGAAGTGGGACCCCTCTGCCTCTCAAAGCCATGAGATGCGGGCCCGTTGCCCTCCCGAACCCGGCTATCCGTGCACTCCGTCGCGGGGTATAATCTAGTACAGTAATGAAAAATAGTATAATAGGTACATCGACCGCAACCTGGTCGTGCCCCAAAAGAATATTATACAACAGGCAGTGACGGCAGTCCACAAGTTGGACGCTCGCCCCGCAATATCAAATGTACAAATAAACTCAAACTGTACTATCATTACACAGTGCTATCCACCACGACAAATCCGCAACATTACAGCACAACACAGAACATCAACGCGAATGTCACGTTCGCAAACCCGTCTAAAAGAACTATAGCAATCAGACGCGGTTTACCGATCAAATGACATTCCCGGTCGGAGATATAATGTAAGCACTGTAAACTAACGTGTTTAAATTTCGATCGACCAAATATAAAGATGTGGGCCCCACAACAAAACTGTAGAACAGTAATAAAACCTGGGCCCAAACTATAGTAACCAAAAACCCCAAAATCCACATAAGAACCCACTGAAAAAAATTGGGAGCACGTGCTCCTCACATGGCCGCGGAAGGGCGGCCAAACCATGGGTTTGGCCGCGCTTCCGCGGCAACTTGGAGGAGTCACGACCCCAAATTTTGTCGTGGGTCTTATAATCACCTGCACGGATTTTTAAGACATCCAGAAATCAATTTTGACACTGTTTAAAATCGACAGAAACTGTCAAGTAAGGATTTTGCCGTTTTTGATTTTCGGTCGGATCGATGTTTTGAACGCGTTAGCACAAGTTAGCATAGCAAAATGGTGAGGCTCTGATACCACTGTAAGTCTACGCTAGCGCCCCGGCCGTCTACAGACGCCAAATGCGGAACAAAAAAACTTTTTAAACTGGCGCTATCGTATACTTTAACCCGGATCTGCCATTATTGCTAAACTAACAAACTGTAAAGAGTGTAGAATGGTTATACCGAACGATCCGAGTCCTTCGTTCTTCAACCATCATCCCACGCTCCGTTGCGGCTGCTCCGATCTCGTCGATCTCCGATTCCTTCGTCGAGGTGGCACCACGTCGACGATTCTTTAAACGGGCTCCCGCCTCTGACTCGAGGCAACTCGATCGTCGAGTTTGCTAAAAGAGACGACCAAGAATGATGTAGAGATTGAGTAGATGACTTTGTCTCACTTCGTCCAAGTCCGTGGACGATCGGTAAATGAAGTTGCCGATGGAAATTGGTGATGGAAATTGAAAGAAGCAATGAAATTTCCATACACACAAAACCATAGTCTTTGGCCAAAAATGAATGAATCAATTCCTCTCTTCTCACAAGGGTGGCCGGCCATATTTATTGAAGGAGGGAGGTGACCGTAGGAGGAGGGAGGTGACCATAGCCCTAAATATCATATGGAAATATCCTAAGGAAAACAAAATAGCATAATGAAATTGATGACTCAAAAGATTGAACCAATCACATTAAACCTAGTCACCTTATCAAGAATGACTCACCAAGCCTCGTCATCAATTCTAGAAGCTTCTAGAATGATGACTCACCTCATCTGCGAAAAGATAAATCCGTCTTTAACAGAATGTAAAAAGACGGCTGATAGAAAACTGGAAACTGGCAACTTCCAAAAGTGATCCTGAAACGAATTTCAGGACAACCCCGAAACTGTATAAATATACCCGCATTTGTATTACGACCGAATACAAATGCAACTGAGACAAAGATATTATACCTACTCAATATAATACTCGGATCCGGCTTAAACCAAAGCCGACCAGTATTATCTGCCCGAAAAATAACACGTGCGTAAACGCACGTGCATTTTCCGAACCCTGCCATAAAACCATACGGCCTCTACAACGTTTCGCCCGAAACTTGGGAAACTGTCTGTGGGGGACTCTAATGACTCGTCAGTATCCTGGCAGTGGGTTTAACCACAAAACGTCAGCGGCACTAGCAATGCGTAACGGCTGCCCATGGACTGACCTCAAGGGATGCCGATGAGCGCACTCATCTAGAAAACCCTACTGAGCCTAACAGTGACAATGTATATACAGTCCGGTCCGTTCGTCAATGAGTATCGCATATCTGCCTAGGGGGCTAGTAACGTCAGACCCCAATAGCAGTATAAGTCGTGTCGGAGTGAAGCCCAATAACACCCTGAGATACTACTGGAGTACCTACCAGTAAATCTCCTGCCATGGCCATGGACTTTGTGTAATGGCTCTCCTAGACACAGCACGACCTCGCCCCCAATACCGAGAGAGACGAATCCCCTGCCGATCCGCTCACGTGCCTCCATATGGCTCGGGACTGTACCCAAAAGCTACCTGTTTGCACGACTCCTTTGAGCCGTGGTAGGGTAGAAATCAAAGCACAGTGGGAACTCACACGAGACAAATGACGACCTCAGGTCGATGAACTAACCTGTACACATGTCACCAGGGAACTGCTATCTGACGGTAGATATAATACTAACTAGCAGATTCCCGGCGAGTCCTGTCCGGTGTACTCATAACCCAATGAGCACCTGTATACATCTTAGGTGATCCAACTGACACCAGTGGCTTGTGAGACCGGCCACCGCCCCTCGTCGGGGTCTCGACTGTATACACTAGTCTACTCCGGAGTATCGATGCCCTGTCTCGAAACTCCCACGACTAGGGACCACAATTAAGGATATGCATATAAACTACCCAACTCTCACGTATATGATCGCCATCATACTGTTGGTAGTAAAGCAAGATCCTAAGGGCTCTATCAAAGTGTAACATGCAATCAGTCACCTGAACATGTACACGACTGATAAAGGCAAACCAGATAGCATACTATCATTTCGAGTAAGACTGTCCTACCGGGATAAGTCCTCCGCAATCATTGCAATCACGTACCTGCGATCCAATAATTGACTATGAGGGCACTATCTCCAACAGGGCGTGCACGAACATGCGCGAGCTGTCCCCCTGTCTGAGTGAACTCGAACTCAACTCGGCTGTCGCATAACGTCTGCCAATCTGCTGACGACTGCCTCTGCACTGCGCGCAAAAAGGATAGACTACCCCCGGGCCTCCTACTCAACGCATCTGCCACCACATTTGCCTTGCCGGGGTGATATAAGATCTCGCAGTCGTAGTCTTTCACCAACTCCATCCAACGACGCTGTCTGAGGTTCAGGTCTCGCTGCTGAAATATGTACTTTAAGCTCTTGTGATCGGTGAATATCTGACATGACTCGCCGTAAAGGTAATGTCGCCAAATCTTCAGTGCAAAGACCACTGCAGCCATCTCCAAATCATGAGTGGGGTAGTTCTGTTCATGCTTCTTCAACTGCCGAGAAGCATAAGCGATCACCCGGCCATGCTGCATCAAAACGCATCCTAATCCCACTCGCGAAGCATCACAGTAGACAACAAATCCGCCTGATCCCGAAGGTAAAGATAATACCGGCGCCGTAGTCAAACATGTCCGCAGCTGCTGAAAACTGTGCTCGCACTCCTCTGTCCAAACGAAAGGAACTCCCTTCCGGGTCAAACTGGTCAACGGTGCAGCTATACGGGAGAAGTCCTGAACAAAACGCCTGTAGTAGCCCGCCAAGCCTAGAAAACTACGGATCTCAGTAACCGATGTAGGTCGGGGCCACTGCTGAACAGCCTCAATCTTCTTCGGGTCCACACAAATGCCGTCTCTCGTAACCACGTGACCTAAGAATCCGACGCTGTCCAGCCAGAAAGCACACTTGGAGAACTTCGCGAACAGCTGATGCTCCCTCAGAGTCTGTAACGTAATCCGCAAGTGCTGCTCGTGCTCCTCTCTGCTCCGGGAGTACACCAAGATATCGTCGATAAACACGATGATGAACAAGTCAAGATACGGCCTGAATGTACGGTTCATCAAATCCATAAATGCTGCTGGGGCATTGGTGAGTCCGAACGACATCACCAAAAACTCGTAGTGGCCATAGCGTGTACGGAAAGCTGTCCTCGGTATATCCTCCTGTCGAACTCGCAGCTGATGGTATCCTGATCGCAAGTCGATCCTCGAAAAATACCCCGCACCCTGAAGCTGGTCGAACAAATCATCAATGCGCGGCAACGGATATCTGTTCCGAACGGTAACTTTGTTCAGCTGGCGGTAGTCGATACATAAGCGCAAACTTCCATCCTTCTTCTTGACAAACAGGACCGGAGCACCCCACGGAGAAACACTCGGTCGAATAAGCCCCTTGTCCAACAAATCCTGCAACTGATCCTTCAGCTCTCGAAGCTCTGCCGGGGCCATCCGATAAGGCGGTATAGAAATAGGCCCCGAACCGGGAATCAAATCAATGCAGAACTCAACATCGCGCTCAGGCGGTAGCCCAGGTAGCTCATCAGGGAAAACATCAGGGAACTCACAAACTACCGGGACCTGGTCCAACGGAACCTCTGTAGCTCGAGTATCACAAACAAACGCTAAGAATCCCTGACATCCCTTCCGCAAGAGCTGACCAGCGCGAAGAGACGAAATTAAGCTGGGAAGGGCGACACTGCGGTCTCCCTGAATAACAAGGACTGGCTCTCCCGGAAAGCTAAATCTGACTGCCTTCTCACGGCAGTCCACCGAAGCATAACAAGTGGCTAGCCAATCCATGCCCAGAAGCACATCAAAGTCCAACATATCGAGGAGTATCAAATCAACTGATGAATCCCTCTCCCCGATACGAACGGAACACAAATGAAATACAAACCGAGCGACAAACGACTCGCCTACCGGAGTAACAACAACAAGCGGCTGGTCTAACGACGACGACTCACGGCCCAACATCGGTGCAAAGTGTGTAGAGACGTACGAATGTGTGGAACCTGGGTCGAATAATACCCGTGCGTCGAAAGAACAGACTGGCAAGGTACCTGTCACGACGGCATTGGATGCCTGCGCATCCTGCGGTGTCAAAGCAAAAACTCGGGCCTGTCCTCCACCGATAGCGGGCTGACCTCGACCTCGGCCTCTGCCTCCTCGTCCTCTCTGAACAGGACCGCCGCGTCCACGGCCTCTCGGTGCACCTAACTGGCGTGGAGCATCGCCTGGGGTAGGAAGTAGGGCTCTCTGAGGAGGGGGTGGTGATGGTGGTAGGGTCACGTGCGGAACTGTCGCTGCTGCCTGTCGTCTCACCGGGCAGTCTCTGACAAGATGGTGCAAACTCCCGCACCCAAAACATCCTGGCGACGGCTGCTGCCCCTGGGAATAAGAACCATATAACTGTCCCCGCCCAAATCCTCTGCCAGGCCTATCTCTCGGAAAGAATCTGGCGCGCTGCCTCTGAGGTGGTACATCGGTGCGCATCCTCTTCGGCCCAGAAACGGCCGAAGTCTGTGATATGCGTGCCTCCATCCGCAATGCCGTATCCCTAGCAGCTGAATAAGTGTCATAGCGCTGGGCGCCAATGGCAAGATATAGCTGGGCATCAAGTCCCTGTACGAACCTCTTCACCATCTTCTCCTCGGTATCCACCAAATACTGAGCATATCGGGATAACTGAGTAAACTGGATGTCATACTCAGACACCGTCATCCCAGGTGTCTTGACTAAGGCCTCGAAACTGCGAGCTCTGGCGTCACGAACGCTCTCTGGAAGGAAACGGGCTAGAAAGACCGCTGTAAACTCGGCCCAAGTCATAGGCGGCAGATCTGCAGCTCGACCTCTCAAGACTGACTCCCACCATGTCTGCGCGAGACCCTCTAGCCGGAAGCTGGCAAGCTCTACCCATCGATCATCCGAACATCTCAGCGAACGGCAGATCCTGGCTAAACTATCAAGGAACGTCTGTGGGTCCTCCGCTGCCTCGGTGTCGGTGAATACTGGAGGTCTCAGCCTCATGAAATCCTGTAGTGAAACCGGAATGGCCACGGTGGTGGTAGTAGGAGCAGGTATCATGGTCGTCTGTGATGTAGTAGGTACGTCATCCGGCCTCGGTGTACGACTGGCTGCAACTAGGGATCCTACCATCTGACGCAGCTCCTGCATGCCTCCCATCATCTGTCGCAACTCCTCCATACCGGTCTCGAGCCTATCCATACGGCCTGGGGAAGGTGGATCGGTCTGTCCCAGCGGCGTAGGTATACCACCCTGCTCAGTCCTAGTCTCGGACGAGCCAGCTCGAATCTCGTCTCTGGTGGCAGCCCTCTGTGCCCTCGTAGCCTTCGGCGGTATAGTGGCTGTCACAGGAAAACGGATAGTAAGGACAGTGCAATAGGATCATAGGATACACGGAATTGAAGAAGGAATTTTTCAAGCAAGTATATCCTAAAGTCATTTAGGCGGAGTACCGTATCGTAAGTATGCCGCGGACATACGCACGCTACGTTACCCTGCTTAAGTCACTTACTCCATCTACCAAGGGTCATCCTACACTCACAAAGGTAAAACCTATCGCTCTGATACCAACTTTGTCACGACCCGCAGGGTACGGAACGTGACTGGCACTTAAGTTTACGAAACGTCTAAAGGCGTCCGTAAAACAAGTAAGCCAAAGCCCAGAAAACAAAACCGATGAAGCAAAAGAGTGAAGAAAACCCAATCAATTGAAAGCGAGTTATCAATAAGTCATGTAAAACACTTTTTTAAAAACAATACAAATTTTTCCCGAAAATTTCGGCAGAGTCTCCTTTGTAAATACTGACCCCCAAAAATGGGTACAACAAAATATATACATGAATCCACAAAATAGGGCATCCCCAAGCGGGAGCTAGCTCTTCGCCATACGGCGGTCACAAATCCCACGCAATGTAAATGACAACAAGCATAATAAAGCATAATAAAGCATAAGGAAGCATGAAAAAGTAGCATGTCGGCTCAAGTGAGCTCGACCCCAAATACAGTATAAAATCCACAAACCTCACAGTCTCATCTCTAGGTCAATATACAATAATCTGGTAGAACAGTAGATGGAGTACACTAGATACAAGAATATACAAGGTGGTACAAAAATAACATAACCCACCTATGAGCAAATCTCGAGCTCAGGCAAAAGAGGCAAAAGACAAGTGCGCCCGCCGCTACTGAACTGACGGAGCGGACCTGAAAAAGGCTGTGGCACAACGGGGGTGAGTTGCCAACTCGTGAGTAATAAATAGCATCTACAAAGGCTATCGTATGCATGCACACAAGCATCCTAGCATCTAAAATACAGGTATGACTGGATGCACTAGCAGGTGTGTATATCATATCAGTGTGCTAATATGTATGCAACATGAAAATCTGAGGTCTCAATAGGTTTATATATAAAAATATCTTATCTCTTTTTTTTTTGTTTTTGAAACTCTTTTAGAATGCCAGCAAATGTCAATGAATCGACGAAAATCGGTGTCCAGCAACGACGCCCCAAAAGCTGTCTCAAATCTCATAATGTATTTCTGGCCTCAGCCGTCCGGCTGACCCATCTCAAATATCAATATCTCATCATCTAGCGGCCACGGTCGGTATCCTCTGGATATCCGCCGTCCCAAACAGTCACCGGTAGGTAATCCGTCCCCTGCCAGGCTCAACGTCATCACCACATTCCTCTTGCCCCGGGGTACCTTACCGGGCCCACCATGTACCCGTGCCGGTTCCTCCACTCCTCGACACGGATTTCCAAATCCACAGCAAACTCATGGTGGACGACACTTACATCACTAGAAAACCGCAATTTACATATTTTAAGAATATAATAAGTTTAGAAATTTTGCGGCTTTCCCCCGAAATCCAGCAATATCATAAAATCTCAAGAAATCCTCATAAGTGCATATATCTATGATAATGAATGCATATGATATCAATAATCAAGTTGCGATGTGTGATTAATGTATTAAGCATGAACAATTAATATGATGAAGTACATGCTCATGAATAGCAATACTACGGTTTCATTTTTAAGGAATTAAAGGCAATAGTACCAGTTTAAGTATCAATTTGTAAAAGGTTTCAATTTAAAAGTTATCTAGTGTGGTGGCATGGCAATTACCAGGGTGTGTGTGTAAACATGAATAGTGCTCGTGCTGCATATAAAAACCCTGGTAATGGTGCAGGTGTCCTATGAAATGGTTTCGTATAGATATGTCAATATAATGCATGGATGCAGCAAATAGTCGAATAGGTATTTCACCCCTAATTACTAACATTACTTAGGGTCTTGTAAGTTACTAAAACTATCGGGCGGCTTGCGCCATCCAACGATAGTCCCCCGTAGATGTTACATCTACTCACCGGGATTCCTGGCTAGCTGTGTCCAATCACCGCATTTCCCTTTCGCGCCGCGTCTGACGTTTCCGCGACCGAACCTGGAATTTACATCAATACCAAATATAAGGTTACACATTCAAGAACGACGCAAAACCCCAACGAAACTACTAAAGTTCGTTAGCTAGTTACAACGTGCACAAAGTGCGCGGACACACGCGAAAATCGCAAAAACTGCCAAAAACGCCGATTTGGGTCACCCGGCAAAACTAAAACCCGACTACCCAAAAACCGCACTCACGCATCCTAAAAGTCGTAGGACAAGCCAACAAGATCATCAAGATGCCACAATTAACTCATCACATAACTTTGATAAAAATCTAGTAAACAGAAATTGCAATTTGATGCAAACATCGACAATATAGCGACAAAGTCAACACCACCCAACACCAACATTCCAAACTAACCAAAAAGTTAGCCAATACACAAATTCTAAACCATTAACTAAGCTTAAAAACCTAATTTACATAACAAAACCTTTTCTTGATTTTTGTACTTAGCAAACATAACCCAAACTATATATGAAATCCTTACTTTAACACTATATTTTAGCCTAATAAGCAAATTAACCACTTAGATTAAGGTTAGCAAAACACTAGATAGCAAATTAGGTTTAATCAACACAAATTAGGTTTAATCAACTCACTAATCATGTTTTCAAATACCATTTCCATACAAAAACCTTTTCTTGAAAATCCTAAAAAGCAAATTTCACACTTCTAATTTAATCAAATTAGCATAATTGAAAACTATATCAACAAGGTAACCAAATAGATTAGTCATTAACAACTAGATTAACTATAAAATAACTTAATTAACTATTATGGCTTTCAAACCCTAGTTTCAATTTTCAAACAAAATCTAAGAAATCTAGATTAACTACACTAAATTATCACTAAACCATATAATATAAGCACTTAAACAAAGGATTTAACAAGATAGGAATTATACCTCTTGATCAATGGATCAAGCAAGAAAGTTTGCTCCAAAAATGCCTCCTTTCCACATGATTTCAACCATATTAGGCTTGAGAAGAGGTAGCACAAGGATTTTGTGTTGAAAAAGAGAAGGATTTGTGGATATTTATTGAATTTTGTTGCAAATTTTGAAGAAAATGAGAGAGAAAGAGAAGGAAAATAATGGAGGAGGGAAATGGTGCAGGTTCGGCCAGAATGGAGGGATGGGGGAGGGTGTGGGCAAGTGGGGAAAGTCATGGTCAAGTTTCTAAAGTCAAATGTATCATACATTAACCATTTTATTTAAATTAATACCATAAACTATCAATTTAACTCAAGAAAGAACCCAAGAAGAGAGAGGTCAGAATTTCTGGACTTGGCCAAGGTTTGGGCTGTTCTTGGGCTGAGGGAAAAGATAGAGGGGTTTTACAAAAGAAATTTTATGCAAAAAGGCCCCCTACAACTCAAAAATTGCAAGTTTTAGCCCAAAAATGCAATAATTTCGTTTCAAATCATAAAAATTTGAAAAAAATCAAAATAAATTACTAAAAATTCATGTTATCACTAGAATATAATTATCATAATTTTAGAGATTAAAATTAGCCCGGAAAAATTTGTATTTATCGCTTATTTAATGTATTTTCTTACCGGCTTAAATAATATAAAAAAATTGAAAAATAGGGAAAATTTTTTAAATGACCAAAATTTCATATTAAACTCATTAGCCACTAAAAACAAGTAATTACCTATCCACTTTAAGTATAATTAGCCCTAAACTGCAAAATATCGAGAAAGACGGTTTTCGGAAAAATACCGAATTTTCACCGAATTTCAGGAAAACACCAAAACGACTTTTCAAGACTCTACAATATGTGTATATACGTATTCGTATACATCACCACGAACTGTGGGGGTGCTCTACGCCATTCACCCAACTTCTCCCCGTAGATATAAATCTACTCACCTGGTCCTCGCTAGCCGGTGCCGACGTCGCCACGCGCTTGCTTGTCGTCTCGAAGTCCACATGGGGTACCTACATATCATAATGCACCGTATCATATTAAAATCCGACTCATGACCCAAAACGACACGTGAATCCCACATAGGTCAAAACCTATGGCTGCTTTCACAAATCAACCCAAAAACCCTCGACGTCGGCGTACAAACGCCAAACCATCGAGAAAAACCTAAACACACTCATTTGTACAATCACAAGCACTAATTATAATATAAAATAGCTTAAAATTCACAAAAACCCCGAATTCACTTTAAAAGCCATTTTTCCGAAAATCTAGCAAGCACAAATTACCCGTTTTAGTACAAAACTCGATGTTTAAACAAATCTAATGGCCATAATACTTATTAAACATCTTAAATAAGTTATAAAAACCATTTCCATAATTTAATCTCATAAATTTGCATAATTTCCAAAATCCTAGTTTGCAAAAATATCAATTTTTAACACCTTTTAAAGCAAAATTCACAATTCATCAATTAAGCTTGGTTTTGCATGATCCAAAAACATTAAACTACTCATTATAATATTAATAATGACATGAAACCTTAATTTAGATTTTAATCCCAATATAAAACAATTTCAAAAAAACCTAGTTAGCAAAAAGCACATTTATCACAATTTCCAACTAACAAATTTTGAAATTAGTAACTAGATTAGGTTTTAGCAAGAATTAACTTGTTAATCTACTCATGGAAAGATTAATGTTGTGATAAAACCCTATCTTGATTTTAATCTCACATATAACCATTAACCCCACAATTCAAGTTTGCAATATGTACACAGATTAAACACCAAATTTAGTTAAATTGGAGTAATTAACCAACAATTAAGACATGGGTTAAGATTTATACCTCCAAATTAGAGATCTAGCAAGGATCTAAGCCTCCCAAATTGCTCTCTTGCTCCCAAAATCCATGCTAGATAGGCAAAAAAATAATGGGTAGGAGTTGGATTTCGGTTTTGAGTTTTAGTTGATTTTTCATGAAATTTTTGTGAATTTTTTTTTTGAGAAGAGATGAGATGAGGAATGAGAGGGGAGGGGAGGGCTGCAGGAATTCTACAGATTCGGCCAAAATGGGGAGGGGAAATGGGTGAGGGAGGAGAGAGAGTGAGGTGGAGAAAGTGGGAAAGTCAAAGTCCACCATTTCTTTTATCAATTTCTTTTCTTTTCTTATCTTTTCTTGGTGATTGGAGAGAGAAAGAGAGAGGGCTGTCATGGTGGGGCCGGACACATGGGGAGAGGGAGAGAGGGTGAGGTGTGGGTGTGTGGGTTAGGCAAAAAGATAAATGTATTATCCCAATTCCCGTTAACACTAAATTCACCGGAAAAAAAGCCTTTTTCTTCGATATTTTCTAAACCGTTTTGGCAAACGATTTCATTTGAAAAACCACATGATAAAATTTTATTTAATGTTTTATGATGCACAAAATTTGTTTCAACTCATTCCAATTTGTAATTTTCCCTAATTAAATGTATTAGTGACGGCTTAAAATAATATTAAAATAATTAATTTCGGAAAAATTTTCAGAAAATTTGAAATTTCACCAGTGGGTCAATAAACACCAAATACTAGCAATTACATAGCTAGAATATGTATATTTAATTTTATAATAAGATATTTGTATTTTGACTTTTTACCGAAAACCCCCTTATTTTACCGATTTTTCGAAATTTCACCGAAACAATTTTCAAAACGTTACAATCTTCCCCCCTTAAAGAAATTCGGTCCCCGGATTTAAATTAAAACTCCCCCCAAATACTAAAATATTTCAGCCAAAACCATCAAATCGTCGGGGCTCCGAAACCATAAGTAAATAAAACGCATCATAGCGCAATGCATGCGTATGAGTAATGAGCAGATAACTCAAAATCGAAACTCCGTCAAGCATCCCGCAATCATCGGAGTCATGGTAAAGACACAAATTTTAAATCCAATACAAAACTAATATGATATAACTCGAAACTATACACGTAAATATGAAACCTATATATGTAAATATTTTAAGGAAATGAATGCCAAATATATTCAGGTACTGTCCTCTGACTAGTCCTGCCCAGTACGAAAACACATAGCAAATATCATAAAAACATACTGCTCTATAAGAAAAATCAATCCCAAAATACGCGTATGAATACTACGTGCGTCTGGTGCGCACGACAATCAAAATCCATATACGTGCCATACAAGTGCACAGAAACAAGATCTAAGTGCATCGGGTGTGCACAAAGCATCTGTCGTAGGCAACGTGTGTGCCTGACAGCAAAATCAGGTGCATCTGACATGCACGAAAAAATCTCGATTTAGTGCATCTAGTGTGCACCAAAATCGCATCACAAGACATGCGCTCAACATGCGCGAAAACCCAAAACCAGGGGCATCCATCATGCACGAAATCATGAAATCCAATATCAAGCGTCAAACATGCGCAAAATCAAATCAGGTGCACAAAACAAATATCGAGTATCACAATCGAAATCGAAGTCCAGTGCATCTAAGTGTACAAAAGGCGTATCACTGCACTGCAAGCATATATAAACTATACAGAGTGCAGGAACCAAATCGTGTGCGTGCATACGCACAAAATCAACTCAAATGTCTAAAACCGTAAAATCACAAACATGTGAAACCAAAGCACGAAAACGATATCAAGTGCAACACTGTGCAAAGATCGTAAATCCTCAATCATCAAATTCAAATCATGCGAATAAATCACCCAAAATATCGAAATCAATAATGGCGGAATAGTACCGCTCAAGTGCATCCTCTAAGAATCTCAGGCCAACTGTCGCGGTCACTAGTGGGACGTCTTGTCGATGATCATGAACTCTGGCCTGCTGGTGTGCGTAACAATGACCACTCCTGGGTCAAGGTCTTCACTGTAAATTACCAATCTCTCGGTCCATCGGCTCATCGGCCCTGTCAGGTGTGCTAACGGGGATGATCCCGTTCTGGCACTTCTCTGGTCATCTCTCGGTCAATCATCGCGACCACTCGTAAGACAGCATATCACTGGCGTCGGCCTCTGGCTCTCTGAATGTACGTGACACATCTGATCCTGGGTGCAAGTATCATTGCAGCAGTGTCCTGGAAGGAATCCTGCTCACGGTCTCTTCCGTGTCTCGTCTCTGCCAACTGTCCGGAAGTCATCGTCCTTTCCTATATCTGCATCTTGCTCTGGAACGACTGCATACTCATCGCGACTCCTTCTGGAAGGTAAATCCAAGTACCATGCCTCGGCATGCGCATAGCATCTCTGATGTCGGCGGAGTGGAACGTCATCTCATCTAGATCTGGTACGAACCTCTTACTTCACTTTTCTCTAATGTCGTCTGCTTTGGACTCGTCTCGTCGCGGCTGCATGGACTGAGCTCCAACGGCTATCCTCGTATCGGGAGTCTCCCAAGAAATGCATCTCACCACCTAGCATCCGAATTAAGTCGAGCCATCCGATCGAGTCGTCAAAACCTCATAAACCCCTAAGAGCTCAACATCTTGGGTACAGTTTAACAGTATCGAGTACGTACCACAGCATCGATGGTCCAGCCGTAGAAGGGCAAACCCAAGCCTCACTAATGGCGCCGCGGAACTGCCGCAAACCCGAAGGTTCAAAGGCTTTCACACGGTCATTATGTCATGTTAGGGTTTCATTCTTCTAGAGGTTCCATAGAATTGCCTGCATGTCTTTCCGAATACTTTAAACATAGAATAATAGGTTGCTGACCTTCGATCGTTTCTGTCGACTCTCAACGTCTCCGCGTGAAGTCGTCTCTGGCTGGAATCAATCTATCTGATGACCTCTCATCGGGTAGGCGAACGAACCATATGTCCTAGTCATTCATCCTCGGGTGACTAGCGACCTTCTATCATCCCTTGGTACAATCTCGTACTACAATAGCTCCAACATATAGGGCGATATCTCGTCGCTCGCAGCAATAACTGGCTCACTCGTCTGTACGCTGAACAGTGCCTCAATCATCATGAGTAAGCAATACACCAACGGTCATCAAAAATCTGGCTGGCCTCTGTCAGTGGCTCAATCCTCTAATGTCGATCAGCACATCCGAGTAACCCCATAAAGGCGATCCGCCAAACGCTCGTGGCGCGGAAACACAGTAAAAAGACACATCTCCGCAATCGTGTGTCGCCGTCGCCCTGGTCAGTCCTCGTTCGTGATGAGCTCGTGCTGACCGCAACTCTAGCCGTAGCTTTCCCTGCCCGTAATCATGGCAGCAAAACCATAACTGGTACTGATGAGGCTAGATCGGAATGAATATAATACTGAGCAAAGAAATGTACATCCTAAGGCTTCTTAAGTGGAGTAGCGTATCATAAATATACCGTGGAACATACCTACGGTACGTCACTCTACTTTAGTCACCAATTCCATCAACCAAGGGCCATCCTACGCTCCGAAGGTAAAACCTAACGCTCTGATACCAACTTTGTCACGACCCGAAAGTACGGAACATGACCGGCACTTAGACTACGAAACGTCTCGAGGCGTACGTAATCTAAGTAAGCCGAAAAACCCAGAAATCCAAACCAAGAAAAGTAGTAGAGTGAAGGAAAACCAATTTAAATCAAGTAGTTTTAATAGCATAAGCCGAATTATGCCTTTTTTAAAAACATCAAATATTTCCTGAAAATTTCAGCAGAGTCTCCTTTGTAAATACTGGCCCCCAAAACGGGATACAACATGAATAGTATACGAAATCAAAAAAAAGGCATCCCCAAGCGGGAGTTAGCTCTTCGTCAATCGACGGTCACAACCACACAAGCAATATAATATACAACGCCAAGGGTGAGGATCAAAACTCAAATAGAAACTCAAAACAACAAGAAAACCACAGAAATACAACGCGCGACTCTAAGGTCGAAAGAATAAGCATCACTGGTCTCTATCTCAAATAAATACATGTTTGGTTGATGGAACTTCTAGATACAACAGAATAATGATATACAAGATATATAATGGGGGTACGATACAAGTAAACCCACCTACTAGCAAGTCACCCGGAAATGGGAAGCAGTGCCAGCAAAGCCGTAATGAAACCTGTACGGTAAAACCTGCAAGAAACTGGGGCACAACGGGGGTGAGTTGCCAACTCGTGAATAGAAAAACATCTACGGAAAGAAATCGCATAAATAACGCAACCTAGGTCAATGATCATAATATATCCTCAATTATATGTATAACATGCAGCCTATAACAATGGCTAGGGTAATATCTAACAGAGTGTAATCCCATGTGCCCGTGTCAGTGCCTCAGGTAGCGATATATCATATGGATGATGTATGAATGCATGAAACAGAATGCATGTACTGAATAAAGCTACTTTCATAAATCAGTGAGATTTCTGTATTTTAAATAGGAGGTACCATAAATGAAATCAGCATAAAACAGTGCCCAGCATCGACACAAAACAAGTATCCAAATATCTCGATATCTCTGTGTCACAATCTCTGTACCTCAATATCTCAAAATCTCAATATCTCAATCACAATATCTAGGGCGCCGTCAGTCCAGACCGGCCCCTACCATCCATCTCAAGACCACGACGGTATCCTCCGGATATCCGACGCGTCGGGTAAAATCACCGGTCGGTAGTGCTCCGCTGCCAGGCTCAACGTCAACAACACGATCCTCTTGCCCCGGGGTACCGCATCGGGCCCACCATGTACCCGAAACGGTTCCTCCACTCCTCGAATCGGGTCTCGAAATCCATCAGCAAACTCATGGTGGACGACTCATACATCATGGGAAAACTGCACTTTTTATTTTAAAAGAGAGAAAAGGTTTATTTATGTTTTTGCGGTTTTCCTCCAAATCCAAGAAATCTCATGAAATCCGAATCCAAGTCATCAATAGCATGTAAACAGTGAATATAGGCATGAGAATCCATGGATGCGACACAACAGTGAATAATTACATGCATGAAGTAGTAGGCAATAACTACAATGTCTAACTAGCATATAAGGCAAGTACACTAATATCATGTCTAAACTATTAGCTAATAACCTATATCAAATGAAATAGTATTTTCTAAAGTGTACGTGACATGGCAATTACCGATGAAGATGTGTGTGAGCCGGCAAGTAAGTGTACGTGGTACATACGCGTCATCGATAATGGTGCTGGTGTCCTAACAGCATGATATTAATAATAGGATATGAATCATAATATAAGCATGCGATGCAGAGCGAACAACAATAATGAGCGGGAGCTAAATACTAAACAATGGTGCCCTTTGAAATAACACGAATCGTGGGGTTTTGAAAATAAGGGCTACGGTGGTTTTAATAAAGGATACGTCTTTTGAAATATCCGTAGATCCCTTGACCTGTCTTTTAAAATACCCACGATCCGTTAGTTTTGAAATAGGTAGAAATCTAATCTAGTCTGACAACTACACTAAACTATACAGCTGAACTAAAGGTAAGGAAACCGCCTAGCATCTGAGTCGATACATATATGAATATATATTAGTCGGTGATCCCACCTCGATACTATCAATCCGATACCATATCTATAATCAGATATTCCCAGTCAAGAGTGCGGATCGATCATCAATATATAGCTCGTACGTAAATCCGTCGTACGGCATCCCTAAATCTGGGTACGGGTTAATATCATATTCATCACACTATTCATCTGGTATCCTCTTTATCCAAGATCATAGTCCAGGGTACTGACCTATGTCTAGTACAATACTAATATCATCAATATAGTCATGATCTGACTACTGATCGACAGTCTCGTACAAACCGATATCATCAGCACATATCATCATCAAGGGGTATACATCGCCCAATACGGCCTAGTATCAATATCCTAGCATATCATATCTCATATCACGATCACATGTCGACCATTTTATTTATAGCACTATTCACCCGTATCGTCGTTCAAAGACCCGCTATAACATCAGGATGTATCTCAAATACGAGTCCTGCCATATCACCGATATCACAACCTCAACACAAATCTCATCGACTCATCTCAAACCCAAGTATCATCCTCAAATCCGTATGTGAATACATAGTCCCATACCCATGTGAACACATAACTATATATTCCCGAATAAGCACAAATGAAAGAAGAAAGTGAGCAAGTATGGGTTGTTGTGTGCATGTGTGGTGCAACCACTACTTTAAGGTTTCGCGACACTAAATCATCCAAGAACACCAAATGTCCATATTATCATCAATATACTCAAACAAAATATAATCAATATATATATGTGTGTATACGTATTCGTATACATCACCACGAACTGCGGGGTGCTATACGCCATCCACCCGACTTCTTCCCGTAGATATAAATATACTCACCTGGTCCTCGCTAGCCGGTGCCGACGTCGCCACGAGCTTGCTTGTCGTATCGAAGTCCACATGGGGTACCTACATATCATAATGCACCGTATCGTATTAAAATCCGACTCATGACCCAAAACGACACGTGAACCCACATAGGTCAAAACCTATGGTTGCTTTCACAAATCAACCTAAAAACCCTCGACGTCGGCGTACAAACGCCAAACCATCGAGAAAAACCTAAACACACTCATTTGTACAATCACAAGCACTAATTATAATATAAAATAGCTTAAAATTCACAAAAACCCCGAATTCACTTTAAAAGTCATTTTTCCGAAAATCTAGCAAGCACAAATTACCCGTTTTAGTACAAAACTCGATGTTTAAACAAATATAATGGCCATAATACTTATTAAACATCTTAAATAAGTCATAAAAACCATTTCCATAATTTAATCTCATAAATTTGCATAATTTCCAAAATCCTAGTTTGCAAAAATATCAATTTTTAACACCTTTTAAAGCAAAATTCACAATTCATCAATTAAGCTTGGTTTTGCATGATCCAAAAACATTAAACCACTCATTATAATATTAATAATAACATGAAACCTTAATTTAGATTTTAATCCCAATATAAAACAATTTCAAAAAAACCTAGTTAGCAAAAAGCACATTTATCACAATTTCCAACTAACAAATTTTGAAATTAGTAACTAGATTAGGTTTTAGCAAGAATTAACATGTTAATCTACTCATAGCAAGCTTAATGATGTGATAAAACCCTATCTTGATTTTAATCTCACATATAACCATTAACCCCACAATTCAAGTTTGCAATATGTACACAGATTAAACACCAAATTTAGTTAAATTGGAGTAATTAACCAACAATTAAGACATGGGTTAAGATTTATACCTCCCAATTAGAGATCTAGCAAGGATCTAAGCCTCCCAAATTGCTCTCTTGCTCCCAAAATCCATGCTAGATAGGCAAAAAAATAATGGGTAGGAGTTGGATTTCGGTTTTGAGTTTTAGTTGATTTTTCATGAAATTTTTGTGAATTTTTTTTGAGAAGAGATGAGATGAGGAATGAGAGGGGAGGGCTGCAGGAATTCTACAGATTCGGCCAAAATGGGGAGGGGAAATGGGTGAGGGAGGAGAGAGAGTGAGGTGGAGAAAGTGGGAAAGTCAAAGTCCACCATTTCTTTTATCAATTTCTTTTCTTTTCTTATCTTTTCTTGGTGATTGGAGAGAGAGAGAGAGAGGGCTGTCATGGTGGGGCCGGACACATGGGGAGAGGGAGACAGGGTAAGGTGTGGGTGTGTGGGTTAGGCAAAAAGATAAATGTATTATCCCAATTCCCGTTAACACTAAATTCACCGGAAAAAAGCCTTTTTCTTCGATATTTTCTAAACCATTTTGGCAAACGATTTCATTTGAAAAACCACATGATAAAATTTTATTTAATGTTTTATGATGCACAAAATTTTTTTCAACTCATTCCAATTTGTAATTTTCCCTAATTAAATGTATTAGTGACGGCTTAAAATAATTAATTTCGGAAAAAATTTCAGAAAATTTGAAATTTCACCAGTGGGTCAATAAACACCAAATACTAGCAATTACATAGCTAGAATATGTATATTTAATTTTATTATAAGATATTTGTATTTTGACTTTTTACCGAAAATCCCCTTATTTTACCGATTTTTCGAAATTTCACCGAAACGATTTTCAAAACGTTACAACGACGTAGCAGCCGGGTAGTAACTCTCGTTTCTTTGACCAGATGTATCCAAGCCCTTTTGTTTCCATTCTCCCGTTAGGCAGTTTGCGTTGAGTCCCGGGGACGTTCCAGACCCTGTCATAGAATTTGGCCTTTCTAACAGTCTGTTTGAAGGGTATCCCCTGGCGTTTCAGCAGCTTTTTCAAACCTTCCGTATAATATCTGGGGAAACGGATAGGCTGAAGCCTGTCGAGCGTAGAATCCGCGCCATGCCAGATTTCTTTTTCTACCTTAGTTTCTTCAGAGCGGTAAAACAGAATTTCTTTCTCGCTCTCTCGCCTAGGAGGGATATAGAATGTCCGCAACTCTTCTACACTGTAGATATTAAGTGCATCCAGTTCTTTATGGTGTTTAAGCGGCACTACGGTGACTTGTAGACTTTGCTCTTCGTCAGCGGACGTTTGTATTGAAGGTCGAGCAGAGAATACAGTATGGACTTCATCTTCCGAGTCGCTGCCAAAGATCAATATAAGAGCCGATGGTCTCGGCTTGTTGTGTTGGGGCGGACCCGAATAAACTATCTCCTCTTCCTCCTCAGTATCACTGCCGAAGACAGGGATGGTAGCGTTAGTTTTATTCTCCGGCTTGTGACACTTCTCTGTATCTTCGAAATCCGGTAAGAAGTATTTGGCGTCTTCATATTTGCGGACCTCGTTCACAGAGAATGGGTTCAGTTCTCCCGTCACGGTATACTTGAAACCATCCTTAAAATACTTCATACACTGATGTTGTGTAGAAGGGATGATGTTGTACTCGTGTAACCATGGTCGGCCGAGCAAAGCGTTGTAGCATGTCTTGGCGTCTATGACGTGGAACTTAATGTCCGTGACGAGTAACCCGAAGCGTAGCGTCAGTATCACAGATCCAAGAGTCTTTGACGATTGGGAGTCGAACCCGGAGATGGTGATCTTATCCCGAGCAAGGTGTTGGACGCTCATGCAGATTTCCTTCAACACCCGCACGTTGAGTAGGTTAACAGACGACCCGTTATCGATCAGGATTTTGCCTATCTTTATATCATGGCAGTATCCCGAGACATAGAGAGGGCGATTGTGTTCGCACGTCCCAAGTAGAAGGTCTTCATCGCCAAAAGTAACATCGGCCGTGTGCACTTCCTCCAATTCATCCTTCATCTTTTCCTCGGCCAGGCATGCTTGGAATTGTTCTGGGTCTTGGAGCGCCTTAATCAACGAATCTCTCGCCTCTTTTGATAGCAAAAAGGCGTCAAGAATGCTTAGCTGTGAGGGCAGCTTCCTCAGATGTGCTAAGACGTTGTAATCCACCTTATTCTTCTTTGGCGGGTCTTTGGCAGCTAGCTCTTCCACCACTTGGTCATCCAAGACGATATCTTCAGAGGCCTTTTCTTTCCCTTTATCTTTTTTGTTCGAGGGTCCGAGGTTCTTTTCGGACAGCGTGTGATTACGTAGCCGGATATTTTCGCAAACCTTCGGTTCTTCTTCTTTTCTCGAAGCGGACTCTTTAAAGAGAGGGGAAAGTTCTAGCTCTTCATCAGAATCACTCCCGAATGTAGGCACTTGTGATCTACCGGTGTTAACCATGCAACAATCACCAGCAGTTCTATTAAGCCCTTCGGTCATATTTCTTTGCTCTCGACGAGTTTTACGCTTTTTCCGCTTAAAGCGTTGTCGATGAGCAACATATCCTTGCCACCATCTATCGAAAGCTTTGCACTCTTGAGTGGGGTACGAAATCTTTTGATGATATAAGCAATAGGAGGGGTGCGTTTCCATTTCACCAGTGATGTTTCCTTCAGAGGATGGTAGCTTCATGCCCATTTATATGGCCTTAGCAAACTTTTTTCTCATCTTGAATTGGCTTTTGTCGGTAGCGGAGGTGTTTAGCTCCAACGGGATCGTCTCAGCTCCTTTATCAAGTCGCTGGTGCTTGGCCCTTTCAAATATAGCCGCCTCGCGCTCCCGATCAGCTTTACTTTTCAACCGAGCTTCATTAAGGAAAGCGTCAATTACTTCATCTGATGGCCCCGGAACTTTTGGTTCAGGATCTGCCCCCAGCTTTTCGGTGCAAGGAGTCTCCTCATCGTTCGTGATCGAATAGGAAATCATATGACAGCTCGCCACATATTCCTCGGATTCATCCGATGAACTTTCTCCCTTATCTTCTTCTTGAAAGACGTGATTGAAGAACTCTTGGAGCGTAATGGGAGTCTGTGCCTTTTGGTTGTATTCATCCAGCTCGTCAATTTGCTTTTGTAAGTCTGTGCGCTTGTCGCCAGGCTTCATGGGCTTCTTAGATTTCTTCTTCTTCTTTTTCGAAGATTTTGACGGCTGGCTGCAAGTGCTTGAACCACCACCATCGGTCTTTGGAATTGGGCGTGGCTTCAACATCCCTTTAATGACCTGTGGTTCCAACGGGTTCTTCCACTTGATCGATGGACATGTCTGAAGATCGTTTAGCATCCTCTTTGTCTTGGCTGATAATACAACCTCCCAAGGAGCTTCTTCAATGACGGAGCATGTTGCCCCCGGCGTATTCGTCCCCTTAGAGGTGTGGGGCTGCGGGGGATTCACCTTCCATTTGTCAGATAACGCGAACTTGCCCTGTCGGTACTAGTTTTCAAGCCAATTCTTGAAAACGTAGCAATCTTCGATTGGATGGCCTAGTACTCGATGATAAGGACAGTAATTGGGCTCGTTGACGTCACTTGGTTGCAACGGACGTCTTGGATCCGGCAGATTTATGAGTCTGTTGCGCAACGCCAGCTCGAATAACCTCCTCGTTTTATCGCGGGGAAAGGAATAAGGACGTCACATCCTATCCTCAAGGGGTACGTACGGGCGCATATTATTTTGACGAGCAACCGGCTTCGAGTCGCTCGGTTGTTGTTGAGCATTAGCGACGACGATCGCTTTTCCCTTCCTTTTGTCATTTCGGGAGTCCGGCCTTGGAAGAGGGGGTTTATGGCCCATTTGATCCATTTGCGCTAGTTTGTCAATCAAGGCCTGGAAGGTAGTTGGCTTGAAAAACATCATAAATTGTGAGATGGTTGCTTGCGGATCAAGGGTTCCCACAAACATACCCACCGCGGGAGCTTCTTCAATGCGCTGCTCACACTTTGACCATAAGTTCCGCCATCGTATAGCGTACTGAACCCACGTCTCGCCGGGTCTTATCCTGGCGTTAATCAGTGCCGTCATCGGGGTACGTTCACTGGCGCTTGCAAAACGCTGAGTAAACAGCAGCTCCATCTCCGCGAAGGTTTTAATAGAGTCGTTCGGGAGCTCAGAGTACCATTCGAACGCCGTATCTGATAAGCTTCCAACAAACTGGCGAAGCAACAGCTTGTCATCACCGCCGGTGTTGCCGCAGAGTGCCCTGAACTGGGCAACATGTTGATGAGGATTGCCCGTCCCTTTGTAGACATGAAACTTGGGAATTGTGTAACCGGGTGGGTACTTGATTTAATCGTACCAACTTGGATATGGCCGCCCCGTTTTTACGAACTGGCCGGCTGCTTCGGTCGCATGATGAACCCGTATTTGTTGGGCTATGTACTCGTCCAAATCAGCCTTAGAGATTGTATCCTCCTTAGCTGTTGATAGAGCTGGCGGAGGATTTGATGTCTCTCCCCTATCATCTCAAAGGACAATCGGGGGCTCTTCGGCCAGAGGATCTTGTTGTATCATCATCCCTATCATGTCTTGGAAGAGGAGGCCCATACGCGGTATGTTGACTGCTTGTTCAGCAGCCTCTTTGTCCTTCTTCTCCAATATCCGACGAAGGAATTCGGCGTCGGTTTCTTCCTCTTGGCGTTCATCCGAGGAAGTTTCAGGATTTTCTTTTGGCCCTGTAAGTGCGGCCATAGCGTTCATCATTTCTTGGAGCTTTTGTTGCTGCTCCTGCGTCTTGGTCACTGACCGTGTGTGCGGTCTATGACCTGTTGATATGCGACTGTCCTCTTTACCAGACGCCATATAGACAGTATGCACTACGATGCCCCCTGACTTAGGGCATTTGGGTGCACTACCTCTGATATTTTTCGTTGGCGCGGGGGTTTTCTCCGGCCTTCTTCTTTTGTGGGCCGTTGAAGTTGAAGGGGCCGTTGCAGTGGGCACCCTAGCGACTGTCATCCTTTCCTATTTGATCGGACGGTCCTTTTCTTTTTCCACTTTTGCCTTTTTCTGTTGACGAGAGCGATCTGGGTCAATTACGGAGTCTTGAACTCTCCGCCAAACTTTATAAATTTTTTAGGACAGCCGTTGAGGGGGCTGTTCTTGCTTCGTTTCCGGAACTCTCTCCGCAGGTGGAGGAGATCTTTTCAATGTAGCGGTTGGAGAGTTCTTCCGTACCCTCCTCAGCAATTCAAAGCTGTTCCTAGTTAGAACAGCAGCGTTGACTTCCACCACTGGAGCCGGTGGAGTTAGCCCTGAGGGAGAGTTGCCCCCTGCCTTCCTCACTCGTCGCCAATGGCGACGTCGAGCACGACGAGACGTTGGGACTGACTTAGAGATAGAGATAGCTTCTTTTTGCCCCCTGTCTGAATGGGGCGCCGTCGCTGTTAACCTCTTAAAGACTGAGGTTGCCCTTTGAGGGGTGATATTCAACCTGTCGAAGACGGATCCTCGAGCAGGGACAGGAGCAGGAATCGTCAATCTTGAAAAGACTGACTCTTTGACAGGGGAAGCCACCTTGACAACTTCTGAAGCAGTAGTCATTGCCTTCCTTGGGATAGCCAATTTAAAGTTCTGATCCAGCCTGGCGAAAACCGAAGCTGTTGGTTTGGCAGTAGGTGACCCGTTGACAGGGGCCGTCGTGGCAGTGAGTCGGTCGAGGACCGACTTCTTGTTCACCTCCGGTGCAGGTATCGGCATAGAGAAGCTTGTAGGTGGGATCATGGTCCCGAAGAACAGGCCAGTGGTGGCTTGGGTCACCTGGTCTACTGGCAGAGTGAGGAAGGAAGCCGCTTGGGGCCCATATGCTACACCTCCGGGGGAGGTGGAGCGTCCATTGCAGTAGAACTTCGAGCAGTTGGTGCAGTTAGAGGCCATTGAATCTTGAGTTCTGCGCCAGGCAAGAGACCAAATTTTAGTAACTTGAAATCCGAAGGCAACCATTTAACAAACCACGATTGGTTCGCGAAGACGACACACGAAGTGTGGAGTGGAAAGAGGAAGAGGTCCCACTGGGCGTGCCAGAATCTGTTCCCCTCCGAATGGCGGCGCACAAGACTGCGATGTCCTGACGCTGAGATTCGGGGCAGATGCTATTTGGTTTTATCCGTCCACCTCTCCGAAGATGCCAAGTTGATTTATGGCACCGTATATTGGAGGTTTAGACGGATGCGGCCGATGTAGCAGACTTCGTCAGATTCCCCCTCGCTTGAGGGGTTTTTTGATTGTGAGGGCGCTCTTCCCTGCAGGCGCAAGCCCCTGCAGTTAATTACGCTACCGCGTCGCTGTAACAACTTTCTCCTTCTCCAGAATTTCACTTCATGTCGTGTGTGTTTGTTTTGTTTGTGGTTGCCTGTGGATTGTATACGGAGACTGAGTAATGCCGTCGCCCGTAGGACGTGGATTAGTCCAAATCCGTATTTACTTAGATTTGGGTTTGTTGTTTTGGTTTAAGGATACGTTAGCCATATTTGGGGCTAAGATCGACTTAAACGGGATCGTTTAGATCCGGTAAAAGAGCGTTTGGAGGCTCTATTGTTCCAGTTTAGGGACGTAGTGGTCCATATTCCAGTTTAAGGACGTGGTGGTCCGTTTCCAGTTTAGGGACATAGTGGTCCATGTTCCAGTTTAGGGACATGGTGGTCCATATTCCAGTTTAGGGACGTAGTGGTCCATATTCCATTTTAGGGACGTAGTGATCCATATTCCAGTTTAGGGACGTGGTGGTCCGACATTAGTTTAAGGACGTTTCGGTCCACGAGTTTAAGGACCCCGCAGTCCGTATTGATGTGTGGTCGTCGGGACCCGTCACCTCTCTGACGTCGTTGAAAGATTACAACGATAGGTGTCAGAAGAGCTCGGAGATGTACCCTCGAACCGGATATAAATTGATTTAAGGGAGCAATCTTGCTCAGTCAATTTAATTTGAGGACTTACGGCCATGATTGGGCTAAGTCCAGTTGAAGAGTACTCAACGCCTTTTATTTGTTTTTGGTCTGTTAGACCTGTGTTAGGGCTTGGCCCATTTTTAAATAATGCATTGCATTATTTTCTATTTTTTTGTTTGGGCTCTGCCCATAAAAGATGCAGAGCATCAATTTATTTTGGGCTCTGCAAGGCATCTGCATAGCATTTTTATTATTTTGTTTGGGCTTTGCCCATTTATAAATGATGCAGAGCATCAATTTAATTAGGCATGTTTGGTCTTTTGACTTGGGCCTGGCCCTTTGAGAAATGCATTGCATTTTCAGGCGTTTTGCGCTAATCAGAGAGCGCAAGCGCTTGTGATGACGACACGTGTCATGCAAGCGCAGTGCGCTGCGCTAGTGCACTGCGCTTGCGCTGCTGACACGTGGCGCACCTTGGTGAGTTGTGCCAATTCCAGAGAGCAAAGCTCTATTTCAAAAGCGCGTAGCGCAAGTTGTTCTGTAGCTGACACGTGGCGCTCTCCCAAGAGCGCAACAGCGCAATTTGGAAGTGCAAAGCACTAAGAATCTTTTAGATTCAAGAACAGAAGTGCAAAGCACTATTTGATTTCTTGATCTAATTTAGATCAAAGAAAAGATAAGTTTTTCTTGTTTTTCTTATCTCAAAGAACCAAAGGTTCATAAAAGTGCCAAGCACTATTTTATTATTATTTTTTTATTTTTATTAAAGATCATTGATCTTGTTTTTGGATCTATGATCTGTTCATAAGAGAACTTTCTCTTCCTTCTAAAGGTTTTTACCTTTTTGTTCTTGAGAAGTTCTTCAGAGTTCTCTTTCCCTTTCTTTTTTTTGAAAATGTTGATGCCTTTGAATTGAGGTCTGGGGTCCTATTTATAGTGCCCATAAATTAGTTAAATTTGTTAAAGAGATCTTTCTCTGAGTGATTTGGGGAATTTTCCCCACCGTTGGATTTTTGATCCAAGGGCTTCTGTTTTACAGAAGAAAATCTTCTTGTTTTAACAAGAACAGAGAGATTTCTTTAAAATCTTAATTCAGTTTGGCGCAAATGCCCAAGCGCGTGATACGTGTCACGCAGCGCACAGCGCAGCGCAACTGCGCTAGCGCATCTGAGCTGACAAGTGTCGCGCAGCGCACAGCGCAGCGCAACTGCTCTAGCGCATCTGCGCTGACACGTGTCGCGCAGCGCAACTGCGCTGACACGTGTCGCGCAGCGCAAAGCGCTGACACGTGTCGCGCAGCGCAGCGCAGTGCATGCGCAACTGAAGCGTTGCTTCCTTTAAATAGAGCTTTGCTCTAATTGGGCGCGCCTTCTTGGGCGCTGCGCTGATGCATCTGCGCATGACAAGTGCCGCGTTGCGCCCGAGATTTGAAGCATTGCTTCAAAATTTGAATTTTGAATTTCCAACAGAGGTTTGCTCTGATTGGGGGAAACATGCATGTGCCTGATTAAATACATGTATGTGATACCGTATTATAATCTGACAGTTATCTGTTATCAAGTTAGGTTACATATGATATAACCAGATTATCGAATCAAGTGTTGATTTGATAATGTGATACACAGATAAATGATATTAGTTGGTTGTATGTGATATAACCGGATTATTAAATCAAATGTTGATTTAATAATGTGATATAAATTATATGTAATATAATTATATCTTAACTAATATCATTAGTTCACTAATTATTCTTCATAATATATATATTAATATATATATGATATATATATATATATAATGAAGTATGGCATGATTTTTATTTTTGTGAAAAATAGAAAAAGAGATGGAAAATGAGGAGGAATGGTGAAGCATGGCTTTGTATTATATTTTATTCATCTCTCATCACTATTGAAGTATGGTTCCATTTGCTTATTTGAAACAGATGGATGCTTCAAAATGTGAAGGGGTCAAGCCATTCTTCACTAAGTCTTTGATCATTTTTTCAAGGCTTGAGCTCACACTCTCTTGCTCTCTTCTTCTTCTTCCTCTTCATGCATCAAAATTCCAACCCTTCACATGTGATGTGAACCATGGAATTTTGAACATATTAGTGAGCCTCATATCCCTTACTTCACCACCACACCAAATTAGCACTTTGGTGTGGCGTGTTTACTTCACTGATAGGAGATTTGTGAAGAGGTAGCTTGAGCTAGTAGGCTTCGCGTGGATCATCTTCGGTACGAAGGTCATCGGAGGAAGCTCATCCAAACTCTTAAGTGGAGCCTATTAGAGTCGCGTGGACTACTACACAGAGCATGTGAAGTGAAGGACACGCGATCTACGTGGGTATAACCATCTTCACTTCTCTTTAGTTCATATCATCATAGGTTTAAACCATAAATATTCTAGTCACGGTCTTGGTTAGTCTAACTTAGCACCGGAAAATTTAAAATTCGGCATGCTTGATGCCACTAGAACCTCATGGTGGTGTTAGGGTAGACTTTCATGGTATCAGAGCCAAGCTAGAACATTTGGGTAGGTCTTTACGGCGTTAAAATGCTCGATCAGTTTTCAAAATGCCAAATTTATATAGTTTCTGTCGAATTTTTCAAATGTTGGAATTTTCATGATTAAAAATATTCAGAAAATCGTGCACGCTTTTTTATGAAGCTTCGTGAAATATGAGCACCAATTCCATCAAACGGCCGCGGAAGCGTGGCCAAACCCCATGTTTGGCCACGGTTCCGCGGCAGGTTAGTAGGGTTGTGGTCTCTGTTTTCATGTGCTGCTCCATGGTTATGTTTAGCACTCTCTGGGTATTTTTAATAGTTCTCAAGTTGTTGAGGTCTCTGGATTTTGTGGGTGTTTGCTAAACCGGTCGAAAAATTTAACGTTGTACAGATCTTGATGATATGTGATACAGTATTTAGAATCCAAATAATTAGTTTTGTGAAAACTAGTTAGTATATTATAAACCTAGTGTATTAGTCTCGATTAATCGGTTGCTACGGAGTTTTGATTCGGATCAAAACTCCGTCGCAATCGCGTATTGTACACGAACACTCTCCGGGTAACTCTAGTAAACAGCCATGCCCCATAGCCGCAACCAAGTGACTGTAGGAGAACCCCGTTGCCAAAAGCACCCACTCGGGTGCCTGCGGCCACGGTGTTCCGCCTTAGTACACTTCGTCGCCGGTATCGGGGGTGCAACCATCTACTAAAATTTCCAACGAGTATTCGATAATGTAGTCGGGAATCCTGTTGAATTACCCAACTAATGTAATTGAAAAGTGTTTTCAATTTGAGACTAAAATACAACGTTTATAGGTTAGGCATGAAATCCGGAATATGAGATATTCCGAGTTTATGATGTCTAAGGATATACGGATTCTAATTATTGTAGTTTTCCATTTCTTTTCTGCGACCGTAAGTATAATATGTGGGGTATCCTGATCTCGTTTCTATATGTCAATGAGTTTTCGGGATACGCGTATTTACTTACGTTGATGATATGTGATATTATGTGTTGCTGTGATATGTTTTATTGGATCGTCGTGATTGAATAGCCGGGGTTTTTTTTAATGTGAGATGAGAGATTTTATATTTTCATTCATGTAAAATCTGTATATAATATTCTTTTATTGGGACACTTTCGGGTTGAGGATGATGTCACCATTGATGTATATTATTTACTTTTCCGCGTTAGGATAGACCCAAGACGGGGAGCAAAGTAAGTGGGTTCTAGAGTCCAGTGGGAGGCCATCTCAAGGAGTTGAGACCGGGTCTCCTAACTCTAGAATTGGTAGGGTTACTTGCCGCTCTCGTAGGGGTCTAGGGATGTGGGTTAGGCTATTCTTCACGACCGTAGAATCCGTGTTTTACATTACTGGCTAAATTTAAAACACGGAAATCCTAGTATATCCAATATTTCATATGTTGCTTCTGCTGCTTAGTTCTGTGATGTGATCATATAATTGCGTGAGACAAATGTTATATTATATATATGATATATAATAAATGTTGCTTATGTTTTGCACCTGTGCTAGTCCAGCCCCCACTCTGCTGGTAGTTAAGTAACCTAACGGTTCATGACGGGGCCCTGTGGCAAATGCGGATGGCATAAGCGTACGTTCTATTTTCGTTTCACTTTTCTGTGATGTTTAGGAAACATTAAATGATGGGACTTCATTAATGAGATTAATGAAAAGAAAGAAACCTAAAGATATTGTAGAATCAAATTTTCAAAAAGGGTGGCTCTAGTTTTTGCTTTGCATAGTGGTATTCCTTGATGAATATCCAGCACCTCATTCGATGAGGAAAGAGCCGAGATCCCTTCACTGGAAGTGACCTCTTTAGCGAAACTAGCAAATGCTACAACTCACTCGGTTTTGTTTTTGAAAGCTTCTCTAGTTCTTGCTTTGCATAGTGGTATTCCTGAATATCCTGCACCTCATTCGATGAGGAAAGAGCCGAGATCCCTTCACCGGGAGTGACCTCTTTAGTAAAACTAGCAAAAGCCTCAAAAACACTCCTTTTCAAAATCATTAGATTCTACAACGATATCAAGTTCATTACGCTCATGGTTTTCTTAAAAACATGTGTAGCCTTCCGTCATTTCAGATAAGTACTATTTAGTATTCGTGCTGCGTTTGTCGACCTCCGTCAAGGCATAGTATGCGGTAGTTGATTAGTGCTTATCTGCCGCATGTGATGCGATTGGATTAGTGTGGTCGTATGGCCTTGTTGACATCGGTCAAGGATCGTGCGGGTGGGTTTAATTCAATCAAAAAATGAATGGGTTGAACTTGACTAGCAGCCTATGGTTTGTTAACCTCCGTCAAGGTCATAGGAAGCTAGGGGTAAAAACCATTATCGGGAATTTCAAGTGTTGAAATTTGCAACGAGATTGCATACCTTTTATATGATAGTTGGATCCCGATACCCACTGCAAGTAAGAGTTACTCCTGGAAGAGTTTTGCACTTTACAATTAGCTAATCCAGTAGGTTTCTAGAAAGGTGTCAACGGGGTTATGCCTCTAAGGAAACGAGGTTTATTTTAATTAGGTCCGTGCGAAAGCACGGGGAACCTCCCTCGGAGTACCGACACTTGCCTGGCTGACCGATTAGCGAACTTGTAGAATGTAATTAATCCCGGCTAATCTTACCTTTTAGGGTTTGAAGGAAGATTTGATAAAAACAGTGGGAGCCATCCTGATTAGATAAAATAATAACCAATCTAATCTTGTAAAGAGCGCATGCAAAGTAATTATCCTTCTCTCTCTCCTGGTAGCGACCAATGACATACCTTAATCAAGATAATAATATGGATGTATTGACTGAACCTACTTATTATACTGGGCTAGGTTCCGCTCTATCTTATGATTGTCATAAGTCTGAGCAAGGAATAGGGGAATATTCAGATTCATACGCCACCCAAACGAAGAATAAAGCATGTTGATGCATCGTCTTCGGGTGTGTTCGTAACCGAGAACTGTTTCTCAGTTTGCTCTGCATCATGGGTATTAGATACCAGATCAGGATCCCACATATGTAATTTGTTACATGGGCTATAGAGAGGTAGAGAACTGGGAAAGAGTGATATGTCTCTAGTAGTAAGGAATGGTGCAATTGTTGCAACCAAAGTAGTTGACAAATATCACCTAGTGTTACCAACTGGTAATACAATGATTCTAAGCAACTGTTATTTTGTACCAAAAATATTGTGAATATTTTTCTAAATCAAGTGTTGATTGGGTATGGTACGTTGTATAATAGTATACACGTTCTGAATCAAACTACAGTTCTAAGCATACAGAACACACACAAGAGAAACAGTTCAGAAATGAACGAAGTCTTCTTGTGGCATTGTAAACTGGGTCATATCGATGAGACAAGACTAGCTAAAGTTCCATAAGGATGCATATTTGAATCCGTTCGAATTTACATCTTATGAAACTTGCCAGTCATGTCTCAAAGACTAGGTGACCAAATCTCTGTTTACTGGAAACGGAGAAAGAACTACTGAACTCTTGGACAGATACATGGTGATGTATGCGGTCCTATGTCTATACATGTCAGGGATGGTTCCGCGTACTTTATTACATTCACCGATGTTCTTTCAAGATACGGACATGTGTTCTTGTTGAAACACAAATCTGAATCTTTTGAGAAATTCAAGGAATATAAGTATGAAGTAGAGAGCCAGACGGGTAAAAGTATTCAAATCCTTCGATATGATCAAGGGGGAGAATACTTGAGCAATGGAATTTCGAGACTATTTAAAAGAGAATGAGATTCTCTCTCAGTTTACTCCTCCGTATACACCACAGCACAACGGTATATCAGGGTAGAGGAATCGCACCCTATTAGATATGGTGCACTCTATGATGAGTACTGTTGAGTTACCTATTTCCTTTTGGGGTTATGCACTTGAGATAGCTGCATTTCTATTGAATAGAGTTCCGACCAAATCTATTGCCTACCACTCCATATGAGATATGGAATGGGAAGAGACCATCTCTTAAACAAGTTAAGATATGGGGTTGTCCGGGCTATGTTGAAATGCAAAATCCAGACAAGCTCGAGGCAAGGTCAGTTCTGTGCAAGTTTGTAGGATATCCTAAACATTCGTGAGGGTATATCTTCTACCACATCAAGGAACAAAAGGTGTTTGTTTCTCGACATGCCACCTTTTTAGAAAAAGAATTTCTTGTAAAAGAAATTAGTGGAAGTGAGGTAGAACTGGAAGATGTTCCAGCAGCACAAACTACAACTGACGATTTGGTGGAATCGGAGGATCCAATAGTGCCCAACGAACCCCAGCCACTCCGCAGATCTAGTAGGGTTCCTCATCCACCTGAGAGATACTACAGTTTTCTTATAGACGGTGTGAGCGAGGATTACATCATAGAAGATGGTGACCCAACTAGGTTCGAGCAAGCCATCGCAAGTACAAACTCTGTGAAATGGCTGGATGCTATGCGGTCAGAGATGGAATCCATATACACCAACAAAATATTGACTTTGGATGTTGCTCCTGAAGGGGTAAAACCCATCGGGAACAAGTGGATCCTTGAGAAAGATAATTTGGTGTAGATGGAAAAGTTAAGACTTTCAAAGCTAGACTTGTAGCAAAAGGTTTTCGTCAACGACCTGGAATCGATTATGATGAAACATTTTCTCCTGTCGCTATGCTTAAGTCCATCAGGATCGTACTTGCCATTGTTGTATACCATGACTATGAAATCTGGCAGATGGATATCAAGACCTCTTTTCGAAATGGTAATTTAGAAGAGAGTGTGTATATGACACTGTAAGAGGGCTTCGTAGACAGTGGGAGCAGCGGAAGCATATGCAAGCTGCTTAAATCCATCTACGGATTAAAACAGGTATCGCGGAGATGGAACATCTGTTTTGATGAAGCTGTCAAAGAGTTTGACTTCATCAAAAGGGTAGATGAACCATGTACATATAAGAAGGTTGTAGAGAGTAAGGTTGCCTTTCTCGTATTGTACGTAGATGACATACTCTTGATAGGAAAAGATGTTCCTATGCTACACTCGGTCAAGCTCCTCTTATCACACAAGTTCTTCATGAAAGACCTAACTGATTCCTCCTACATCCTGGGGAAATAGATCTATAGAGATAGATCTAAATGGATTTGGGATTGTCCCAATCCAGGGACATAGACACCATACTAAAAAAGTTTAGTATGGAAGATTCTAAGCGTGGTAACGTACTCTCTTATTCAGGAATCACTCGCTCCAAAAAGATGTCTCCCAAGACTGATCTGGAGAGGGCTCGCATACAAGGGATACCCTATGCTTCGGCAGTCGGGTCAATCATGTATGTGATGTTATGTACCAGACCAGATGTAGCTTACTCACTAGGTTTAGTGAGTGGGTATCAATCAGATCCAGAGGAGAAACACTGGATAGCTGTGAAGAACATTCTTAAGTACTTGAGATGCACTAAAGAGATGTTCTTGGTGTATGGTAACGGTGGAGTCCTTTACCGATTCGAGCTTCCAGAGTGATAAGGACGACTAAAAGTCATTCTCGGGTTTTTTCTTCACCCTTAGTGGAGGGACGGTATGTTGGAAGGGTTCCAAGGTATATACCGTAGCAGACTCGTTGATAGAGGCTGATTACATCGCTACCAACGATGCTGCCAAAGAGTTTGTCTGGATGAATAAGTTCATAAGATGAACTTAGTTCCTACCATTAGGCATCCAGTACATATGTATTGTGATGACAATGGAGCAGTGGTTTTGGCCTAGGAACCCCGGTCCCGTCAGCGATCCAGACATATTCTTAGACAGTATCACCTGATCAGGGAGATAGTTGATCTTTGGGAGATCGAGGTCAGGAGAGTTGACACAGAGGATAACACAGCGGATCCACTCACCGAGGCCCTCTCCCAAATGCTATTCGAGAGACTTTTGGGACGTTGGGTATGAGATACAACAACAACTGGCCTTAGTGCAAGTGGGAGATTGTTAGGAATATGTATGCCCTAGAGGCCATTATTGTTGATATAGTGGATACTTGGACATATATATAGAGGACTTTCTTGCTCGACATGATAGTATGCTATCTGGTTACCTTTATCTTAACATGTATACTGGTATTTTTATACTTTCTGTCTCTTACATGTTGATAAACCCCTTAGGATATGTACTTGACTACCAGGATTATGATGAGATCATACTAGTGGGGCCAGGGTGGTCCAAAAGTACATCCTTTAACTGTTCCTAGTCGAGGGGATATCGAGACAGGGTATCGATATTCCAGAGTAGACTAGTGTGTACGTTTCTTGTCCCCTGGAGGGCAATGGTTGATCCCACAACCATTGGTGTATGAAATCAAAGATTGTACACAGGTGCTCATTAGAGAATGGGTACACCGAACGGACTCGCCGAGAACTCCTAGTTGGTATTATACCTATCTTCAGATAGCAGTCCTCTGGTGACACTGGTACAGGTTAATCTGTAGACCCGAGATCGTCATAGAGTCTTGTGTGGCTCCCACTGTGCTTTGATTTCCTCCCTACCACGCTCAAGAGGAGTTGAGCAAACAGGTGGATTTTGGGTACAGTCCCAAGTCACATAGAAGCAATGAGCGATAGGAGGGGTTTCGTCTCTCCCGGTATTAGGGGTTGATGTTGCGCTATGCTCGATTGGCTATAATTGGAAGTCCCTGGCCAGGGCTGCAGCTGAGATTTACTGATAAGAGTTATCAGTAGTTTCTCGAACCGTTATAGGCCAGACATCGGCATGACTTATCACGTTACTGGGGTCTGACGTTTACCACCTCTAGACATGATATGCGACATATCAGACGAAGAGACCAGAATGTACGGTAGTGTTGCTGATAGGCTTCATGGAAAGTATGGACAAGCTTACTTGTTGATCTTCATATCGCTCAATACCCAGGTAGTCGTTACGTCCAGCTAGTACCGCTGACGGCTTGTAGGTGACTGATGTGATCATCACCTACTGTTGGCGTATTGGCAAGTCTTTAGAGTCCCACACAGAAGTTTCCTGGTTCAAGTGAAACGAAGTAAGGCACATGTGTGATATGTGCATAGGCCTTATTAAATACATATATGTGATACCGTATTGTAATCTGGCAGTTATCTATTATCAAGTTAGGTTATATATGATATAACCAGATTATCGAATCAAGTGTTGATTTGATAATGTGATACACAGATAAATGATATTAGTCGGTTATATGTGATATAACCGGATTATTAAATCAAGTGTTGATTTAATAATGTGATATAAATTATATGAGATATAATTATATCTTAACTAATATCATTAGCTCACTAATTATTCTTTGTAATATATATATTAATATATATGATATATATATATAATGAAGCATGACATGATTTTTATTTGTGTGAAAAATAGAAAAAGAAGTGGAAAATGAGGAGGAATGGTGAAGCATGGCATTGTATTATATTTTATTCATCTCTCATCACTATTGATGCATGGTTCCATTTGTTTATCTGAAACAAATAGATGCTTCAATAAGTGTAGGGGTCAAGCCATTCTTCACTAAGTCTTTGCTCATTTTTTCAAGGCTTGAGCTCACACTCTCTTGCTCTCTTCTTCTTCTTCCTCTTCAAGCATCAAAATTCCAACCCCTCACATGTGATGTGAACCATGGAATTTTGAACATATTAGTGAGCCTCATATCCCCTACTTCACCATCCCACACAAAATTAGCACTTTGGTGTGGCGTGTTTACTTCAAGGCTTGAGCTAGTGGGCTTCGCATGGATCATCTTCGGCATGAAGGTCATTGGAGGAAGCTCATCCAAACTCTCAAGTGGAGCCTAGTGGAGTCGGGTGGACTACTACACAGAGCATGTGAAGTGAAGGACTCGATCTACGAGGGTATAGCCATCTTCACTTCTCTTTAGTTCATATCATCATAGGTTTAAACCCTAAATATTCTAGTCACGATCTTAGTTAGTCTAACTTAGCACCGGAAAATTTAAAATTCGGCATGCTTGATTCCACTAGAACCTCATGGTGGTGCTAGGGTAGACTTTCAGATATATCTGTTGGTTATGTATATGCCCTAGAGGCCATTATTGTACATATGATGTATATTATAGAGGATGCTTGGATATATATAGAGAGGACTTTCTTGCTCGATATGATAGTATGCTATCTGGTTGCTCTTTGTCTTAACATGTTGACTTGTATTGTGTTATTGTCTTGCTCTCACATGTTGATAAAACTCTTAGGATGTGTGCTTGACTACTAGGACTATGATCCAGAGCATACTAGTAGGGCCAGGGTAGTCCAAAAGTACATCCTATAATTGTTCCTAGTCGAGGGTGTATCGAAACAGGGCATCGATACTCCAGAGTAGACTAGCATATACTCCTCTTGACCCATATGATAGGCGATGGATGATCCCACATCCATTGGTGTTTGACATCAAAGATGATATATGGGTGCTCAGTGGAGACTGGGTACACTAAACGGACTCACCGAGAACTCCTAGATGGTATTATACCTATCGTCAGATAGCAGTTCTCTGGTGACACTGGTATAGGTTAGTCTGTAGACCCGAGATCGTCATAGAGTCTTGTGTAATTCGCACTGTGCTTTGATTTCTACCTTACCATGTTCATGAGAACGTGCAAAACAGTGGCTTTTGGGTACAGTCCCGAATCACATGGAGGCAATGAGCGATAGGAGGGGTTTCGTCTCTCCCGGTATTGGGGGTTGATGTTGCGCTGTGTTCGATTGGCTATAACTGAAAGTCACTGGCCAGGGCTGATATGGAGATCTACTGGTAAGTGTTATCAGTAGTTTATCGACCTGTTATGAGCCTCACATCGACATGACTTATCGGTTACTGGGATCTGACGTATACCACCCCTAGACTGGATATGCGACATATCAGACGAAGAGACCGGACTGTACGGTAGTGTTACTGATTGGATTCGCAGGAGTATGTACAGGCTTGCTTGTTGATCTTCTGATCGCTCAATACCCGGGTGGCCGTTACGTTTAGCTGACCGCTTGCGGCTTGTGGGTGATTGATATGATCATCACCTACTGCCGGCGTATTGACGAGTCTTTAAAGTCCTACACAGAGGTTTCCTGGCTCATGCGAAACGGATTAGGAGCACATATGTGATATGTGCGGGACCGAGATTGATACACGTATGTGATACCGTATTCTATTCTCGCGATATATGACATCGGCCGGTTATATGTGTTATGGCCGGGTCATCGGATCAAGTGTTGATTCGATAAAATGATACATTTTGTATTAGTCGATTATATGTGATATTGCCGGATTATTAAATCAAGTATTGATTTAATAATTTAATGTATAATTATATGTTTGATATATTAAATTACATTAACTAATATATGCTCACTTGAGTATTTCATTTTCTCACATTTGCATACATTTAACATATATGTGATATATGTTTAATGTATTCTTTTCTTTTGTTACAAAATTATATATATGTGATATGTATAATTGTAACATGCTAGGTTATATATGCAACTTGTGTGTGAGAGACTTATACCATGCTAGGATTAAGATTAGGGTTTGTATTTATTATTAAGTAATTCAAAATTGTGGATTTAGTCATGGTTCAAAGCTTGTAGAAGCTTGTAGGTTCTTTGACTTGGTCTACTCTTTTGTCAAGCTTAAGATATTTATCAACCTAACCTTTAACCTTAACTTATGGTTAAGTCTTTACAAGGGTTAAGGATGACATAACTCACCATGGTTGCATTTCTAACCTCATAACAATAATTCATTCATCACTTCATCTTCTTCTTCCTCAAAAAGCTTGCTAGCTTTTTTCTCGGTGGAAAGATTGTGAGAAAAAGAAAACTAAAGAGAGCAAAAATCCTATTTTATCATCCTCTTCTATACTAGCCATATAGATTAGTGTGTTAGCTTCACTAATTCCATATTAGTGAAGTCATAGCTTGAGTTCGTGTTTCCTCAAAATAGATCATCTTGGATTTTGAAGTCTTCAAGCAAGTATGGATCATTCACCTTGCGGAGTCTCTCAAGAGTCCGGGAGTTCTAGGATCGCAGCGAAGGGACCACTACTTGGAGCTTATGAAATGAAGGAGAGGACTACAAAGGTTGTAATCTCTAATCACTTAGAAGTAAAGTTGTTTGCTTTATCGATTCCGTATGATTCTTTAGTTAAGAACCTAGGGTTAGGGTTAGATAGAACGGCAAAAATTTGAAATTGGCATGGACGATGCCTCCCGAAACCTTGCTGTTGTGCTATATAACCTTACAATTTCAAACCTTCTAACTCCATCAAGTGAACCAAGTGATTTATCGGTTGAGAATAGTATAATTGATGAATTTTTAAATACCAATTCGTTTGATTTGACCAAAGGTGTTAGTGAAAGCTGTGATGAGAATTCCGTTGAAGATGAATCCGTTATGATAGATGAGTTGGATTCTCCAACCCATCATGTCACTTCTATTGAATATAAACATCTTCCTGTACAATTAACCGATCCTATTCTTACTACCGACATATCCGAAAAGCAGAACGATATTCAACATTTATTTCCCACATCTGGTTCAACAACGTTCGACACCCAAATTTGTTTACCCATTTCATCTCCCACTTTCTTTGGTTCTTCTTCTAATCTTCCTTTAATCCTATCGAGTTTTGTTGAATCGCACTCCGATATTTCGAGTTCTATGATTCTTGAAAGACCACTTGATTTAGACTCTTTTGAGAATACGGTAGATGAACATTTCAAGTCTCCTACCTCCATAATTTCTAACAAATCAAGTATGTTGAATTCTGGAGCGAAACAGATTGATATTAAAACGTTCACTTGGACCATCGATGAAAGTTTCGAAGATATTTTCGCCGAAGAACTCGCGTTCCTTAAAAATTTGGATGTTGTGATAAATCAACCTCCAACCGAAAAAGTTGAATCGCCATCCCTTCTTTTTATCCCATACGAGAATGCAGCTATTCCACACATTCCTAATCATTCACATTCTCGTTTTCGTTCATACTCACTGTTTCTTCTCTATCAACCGAGACGTAAACTCGATCAATTACACCTCTAATCTCCTCCCCACTTCTTCACGTCTATAGATGACATGTTCTTCTACCAACCTTGGTGGTATATTGATAAAATATTCGAATGGTTGGTGTTGACTTTTGGTCTTTGTAAAGTTTTGCATAGACCAATATTTTTTCCTCTCTTTATAATTTTAAATGCTTAATACTGTTTCACTCAAGTTTGATGGGAGATAAATATAATTTGGCTCTAGAACTAAAAGAAATTTTTTTCACATGATTGTGAGCCAAAAATAAGTTTGGGGGAGGTTTTCACTGCCATTAATTCTTGTCCCATTTACTAACTTTCCTCCCAAGTCTACAGGTTTTAAGATGACATCAGTGAGGACACTGCTACAAATAGGTTTGGGGGAGGTTTGTGCTTATTCACGCATCATTTTGTATTATACTATGCATTATTCTAAATTTAAGCACAATTTTTATTGATAATGAAAGTTAGAAAGTGAAAAATTACATATAAAAGATTGGAAGAGTTTAAGAAAAGCAATAAAATTAGATGTTTTTAAACGAAACTAGTAATAGGTAGTCATGAGCTGTTGTCCCAAGGGTTAGTAAGATGAAGGAAATTACTAATCTGAGAATAGAAATAAGTCTGAAAAATAGTCTCTATTCTTGAGTCCAAACATTTGAACGTTGATACCCTACTATACGCACTTGCACACATCTTGAAACTTTGGATAGTAGAGTATACCTTGAAATGCACTTGTCTAAAAACCTTAGTATGAAGAAAAAAAATATAAATGGTGAAGAAAAAAATGAACACTAGTTTTGTAATTACTTAAGGCAGCATAAAAAAAAATATAGCAAGGGTGCTTTATTACCTAGTGCCTTAGACCAACTGGTTTGGGAGTCACTGGTAAGCCTTAGGTGTTGCAAGACTAGGATATTACGCTTTAATGAGTGAGCACATTTAGTAATCGGTTGGTTAGTAGCTCAAGAAGTATTAACGATCGCATGAAGAATGTGTGAGCTCCATCTAAAATATTCACCGACTAAATACTACTAAGGAAGATGGACAAGAGTATGATAGCTTAAATTGAATTCTCTAAGTGTAGAGATGTCTTTTACACACACGTAGGGGTATATGATCGATGTTTGGAAGAAAGGTAGAGAGGAAGACTAAAGGCGATGTTTTATTGAGGGATGATGTGATTTCTGACATTTTTTCATGACCATTAAGATAGGGTCCATGGCAACTGAAAAGCTAGTGTAGTTTGAAACTCTTATTTTTAAGTTCTTTCTTTTATATATTCTTTATCTTTGTATGTAACTTTCATCTTCTCTCTTTTATTATGGGATTTTGTGGGTGTAATCCGCTGAAAATCCTCAGGAGACAACACTCCTCCTACTAGGGACACCTAGAGGTTTAACGGCTTATTGCACGTGCTAAGTGCAATCGTGTTGCCTACAAAAGTGTGCTAATTAGGTTTTTCTTTTTCTTCTTTCGCTCTTTAATAACTAGTTTTCTTTAGACGATCAAAGTTAAGTTTGGGGGTATTTGATTAGTTCAAAATATTGCACATTTGAATGAACATTTTCCCTACTTTTGTTAAGTGCTTAAAGGTGTTTATTGTAAATATAGAACATATGAGGGTTTATTTGTAAAAAGTATATTAACATATATTTCTACATTATAATTAACATTATGAAGGAAAATATATGCATATAATATTGATATGAAATATTAATAATTAAAATACGCATATCATATCAAATAATTCTAATCAATATTCTTAAGATTTAATATCATACAAATGGTTAAGATAATATCTCAAAATAATAACAAATACTACTAACACTATGATGTGAGATATTGTGCAGATATTAGCTCAGGTCTAGAGATCGAGAGATCTGAGATGTCGAAATCAAATCTGCCGAGATATTGAGGGAAAATAAAAGATCTAGCAACGGAAGAGACTCAGAGTAAGATTTGAAAAATATAGACATCGAAGTGATCTCCAAATGTCAACAGAAGAGTCCACAAGAAATCCTAAGATCTGATCCTACTAAGACGCCGCGGTTGGACGGCCAAATGCATGTATTCGCGACGGATCTGTAGCGGGCTTGGGGCAGAAGGATTTGAGATTTTTCTGCTGTGATCGTAACATAGAAACTAAGGTTTCTAGCTTCTGTGACTATTTAAGGGACCGAGAACTATACTTGGAAAAGTATCACCGAAGAGATTAAGAGATCCAAAGACGGTCCACGTATCCGAGTAATCATCAACTAGCCATCTACTTCCAACGAGATAGAGACCGAGAGCAAAAACAAGGGTTCTTGTACTCTAAATTCAAAGGATTTGTACATGATTTAGTTGATTAATAAAAGGTAGATTGTTAGCTTTAATTCTCTTTGCATTTTACTTTCTGCATTTACATTATGATCTCATTCTTCATCTTCTCTTCTATTTCAACCATGAGCGAGTAATTCTTAGCTTGCTAGGGTTTGTAGGATAGAGTAGATCAATGGATGAGAAAATCATTTAACTTCTTTTATACAATTTAAAATTTATAAATTTTAGCAAAATAAATGTTAACATCCTTATCGGGCGCGTTATCAATTTATTGATAATCTCGACCGCGATTTGAGATTGGATTAACAATTGTTTTGTTAAAATCTAGACATGAATAGAGATCAATGAAAAGACAAGGGTTAAGAGTGGGAACCCTATTCCCTCAAAAAACCTTAATCTACATTCATCTAGTTTTAAACTATTAAAAGCTAAAAGGAGTCATCTTTAATTAGTCATCCATTACTACTAAGTCCTATGAACCCTACAAGCCTTTTCTTTATAAATTCTATATTCGTAACGACAATCAATCATCCATCTTCTATCAACTCGTCTAAAGCAAGTAAAAGGTTCGCGTTTCCCTGCGGACGACCCGTACTCACCGTGGCTAGCTACTAGTGACACCGTCTTGATTGCGGTTACTTTACAAACACTTTTTATACGATCAATCAAATGTCGTCAGCGAACTAGCACTCGATAAGTCCTAAAGAAATAAGAAAAGATAGTATATAATGTGAATAGAAACCAAATGAACAGTGGACATGTAAAGTTGTATATGATCATTCACAGGTATAAGATAGTTATTTTAACGTGCTTATTTGTAATTTGATAAAGAAGCTATTCATGTATGTTAGTTATATGTGTGCCCTAGAGGCCATTACTGTACATTGGATGTATATTGTAGTGGATGCTGGGACATATATAGGTAGGACTTTTTTGCTCGACGTGATAGTACGCTATCTGGTTGCTCTTTATCTTAACATGTATATTCACTGTCTCTCTGATTACATGTTGATAAAGCCCTTAGGATGTGTACTCGACTTCCAGGACTATGATGCAGATCATACTAGTGGGGCCTGGGTAGTCAATGAGTACATCCTTCATAGTTCCTAGTCGTGGGAATATCGAGACGGGGCATCGATATTCCAGAGTAGACTAGCGTATATCTTCTCGACCCATGCGATGGGCGATGGATGATCCCATATCCATTGGTGTTTGACATCAGAGATGGTATGCGGATGCTCAGTGGAGACTGGGTACACTGAACGGACTCGCCGAGAACTCCCAGATGGTATTATACCTCACGTCAGATGGCAGTTCTCTGGTGACACTGGTACAGCTTAGTCTGTTGACCCGAGATCGTCATAGAGTCTTGTGTGTCTCCCACTGTGCTTTGATTTCCACCCTACCACGGCTCTACTGAGTTGTGCAAACAGGTGGTTTTTGGGTACAGTCTCGATTCACATGGAGGCAATGAGCGATAGGAGGGGATTCGTCTCTCCCGGTATTTGGGGTTGATGTTGTGCTATGCTCGACTGGCCATAACTGGAAATCCCTGGCCAGGGTTGCAGTGATATACTGGTAAGAGTTATCAGTAGTTTCACGAATGTTATGGACTTCACGTCGGCATGACTTATCAAGCTATTGGGGTCTGACGTTTACCACTCCTAGGCGAGATATGCGACATATCAGACGAACAGACCGGACTGTACGTTAAGTGTTACTGGTTGGATTCACAGGAGTGTGAGCGGGCTTGCTCGTCGATCTTCTGATCGCTCAATACCCGGGTGGCCGTTACGTTTAGCAGACCGCTTGCGGCTTGTGGATGTTTGATATGATCATCATCCGATGCCGGCGTATTGACGAGTCTTTAGAGTCCTACACAAAGGTTTCCTGGCTTAAGCGAAACGAAATAGGAGCGCATATGAGATATGTGCGGGACCGAGAATAATGCGTGTATGTGATACCGTATTTCATTCTCGCGATGAATGTGTCGAATGGTTGTATGCGATATAACCTAGTTATCGAATCAAGGAATGATTCGATAAGCCGATACATTGGATACTAGCCGGTTATATGCGATATGACCGGATCATTGGATCAAGTGTTGATTTAATGATTTAATGTATAATTATATATTTGATATATTACTTTGCATTAACTAGTAATGGTTCACTTTAAATGGATTTACTCACTTGGTTTGTGCACATTGTATATGTGATATATTTTGTGCACATGATTGTATCATGTTTGATGATACATGCAAGCTAGGGTTAGTGTGAAGAATTAGACCATGGTTAGGTTTATGATTAGGGTTTTCTTTTTATTTACTTATTCATTTATTTACTCTTTTGTTTATTTTGGAAAAAGAAAAAGATAAAGAGAAAAAGAATGGTTGCTAGTTTTGTCTTGTAGTTGAAGTTTCTTGAAACTTTGACTTAGTCACCATTCTTGTCTCCTCCTTATCCCTAACCATTCAAGTTAACCATGGTCCTTTCTCTACAACTAACCAAGGGTTAGTAAATGATAAGTATTGATTTATTTATCATTTACATAACACTTATCATATTCTTTTTCATCATCTTCTTCTTCTTCAACATGAGAAAAAAGCTTGCTACATCAATGGTGATTGATGAAAAAGTGAGGGAAATCCAAAACTAAAGTCTACCCAATTCCTATTTCTTCATCCTCTACTACTTGCCATGTAGTAGAGTGTGTTTTCTTCACAAGTTTCTTGACTTGGCGAAGGCGGAGCTCGAGTTTGCGATGCCTCGACGTAGATCATCTTCGGCATCGAACCGACGATCAAGCCCGCCCATTCTTCGATGATGCCAATGCTAGAGTCAAGGGTTTGATTTGGACAGCGGAAGGAGATCATCGCGGAGCTTAGGAAGTGGTGGACCGGATCTACAAAGGTTGTAGCCCCTTCCCTATTTCTATATTTCCGTTTGCTTGCTTGCATCGCCTAGTTTATCTAGTTAACGATTCGTATTAGGGTTTGTAGGCACCCGTAAAATTTGAATTAGCCATGTTCGATCGCTTGTGAGACTTCATTAGTGTGCCTGGGAACCCTACAGTGGTATCAGAGCCTAGCTAGAGCCTTAGGCGATGCGTAGACGGAATTAGAAGTCCGATCGAACCAAAACCCAAACCCTAGAATGCTCTCTGTACATTTTTGAAATTCGTGGATTTTTGAGAATTAAAAATATGCAGAAAAATCAGCAGGAAATTCTAAGAATTACGGTGCAAAAAGTAACTAATGATCCCTCAAAAGTGCGGCGGAACCGCGGCATTAGCATGCTAATGCGGCGGTTCCGCGGCCGTTTTGTCTTATTAGGCATTCAATTTTGCACAGTAATTCCTATTTTGCAGTGCTGGTTTTCCTGGGAATTTTTTTTATCTGAAATCAAAAGTTGAGTTTTTTGGGTTGTATTGGGAGTTCGTACATTCGATCGGATTGTCTAATTTTGTCTATGTGTTTTTCGGATATTTTAGAATATGTTAAAAATTTTGACCGGACATAAATACCTACCTTTTCCCCTGCCGAGAAATTTCCAAGTGTTGGATTTTTCTGTGGTATAAGGACGTTCCAAGTAGTGCAAGTAACGCGATGGTCCCTCTAGAAGACAACAAACCTTAACTCGATTATGTGACCGTCTTGAACTGTCCTTTGAACCTTAGGGTTTGGGCAGTACGGCGTGCCACATGTGAGGCGTTGGCTTGACCCTTCTACGGCTGGACCGTTGGTACTGAGGCATGAAGTGAATGTCTTTGAACTTATTTCATTCGGTTGATCGGGAAAACTTGGGTGTTTGATTGTTCGATCGGAAAGTTTAACATTTTCTATCTTATCCGGAATGTGATACAATAATTGGAATTCACAAGCAGTTATGAGATAACTGAATGAATATTATAAACATAGCAGTTTAGTCTCACTTGATCGGTTGCCACGGAATTTTGATGTGATCAAAAGTCCGTCGCAATCACGTAGCGTACGCGGATACTCGCCGGGTAAACTTGATAGACAGCCTCACTCCATAGCCCCGACCAAGTGACTGTAGGAGAACCCCGTCGCCGAAAGCATCCATTCGGGTGCTCGCGGCAGCGGTGTTCCGCCTTGGTGCACTTCGTCGACGGCGTCGGGGGTGCGGCCGCCTACTAAAGTTTGCGACGAGTATTCAATCAGAATGTCGGGAATCCTGTTGAATTGCCCGACTTGGTATTGAAAAGAGTTTTCGATAATGAGACTGAAATGCGGGGTTTATAACTGTTAGGCATGTGATGTCTAAGTTATTCATTTGATTAGGCATGCGATGTCTATGCAGATTGCGGATTCCAACTGTTGTAGTTTTACACTTTCTTCTCTGTGACCGTAAGTGTAATATGTGATATCGCCGGTTTCGTTGCTATATGTCAACGACAATTGGGATGGACATATTTACTTACGTTGATGACATGTGATGTTATGTGTTGCTGGATATGTTATATTGGATCGTCGTGTTTGAATAGCCGGGGGGGTTTTTATGTGAGATGAGTGTTTTTTCATTTTCATTCATGTAAAAACTTGTATGTAATATTCTTTTATTGGGGCACTTCCAGGTTGCGGAAGTTGTCACCGTTGATGTATATTATTTACTTTTCTGCACTAGGATAGACCCAAGGAGGGGAGCACAAGTAACCGGGTTCTGGGGTCCAGTGGGAGACCAACTCGAGGAGTCGAGTCCGGGTCTCCTAACCCTAGAATTGGTAGGGTTGCTTGCCGCTCTCGTAGGGGTCTAGGGGTGTGGGATTGGCTATTCATTACGACCGTGGAATCCGTATTTTATACTGGCTCGTATTGAAAACACGGACGTCCTAGTATATCCAATATTTCATATGATTCTTTCTGCTGCGTTATCTGTGATGTGATCATGCGATGTTCTGTGCTCTGTTCAGATAGATGTAGTATATAGTATATATGATATATTATATAGACGTTGCTTATGTTTTACACCCGCGCTAGCCCTGCCTCGCTCTGCCGTTAGTTACCTAACCTAACGGTGCAGACGGGACATCGAGGCGAATGCGGATGGCATAAGTGTACGTTATATTTATCTGTGATGATTAGGTGGATTTAAATGATGGGATTTTCATTAATGTGATTAATGAAAGAAAATAAACCTAATTGATGTTGTGGAATCGAATTTCAAAATAAAACAGGTAGCTACAGTTCTTTCTTTGCATCGCGGTGTTCCTTGTAGAACATCCTGCACCTTATTCGATAAGGAAAGGACCGAGATCCCTTCACCGGGAGTGACTCCTTTAGCAATAACTGGCAGATGCTACATCACTCGGTTTGTCTTTTGATAGCTTCTATAGTTTCCGCTTTGCACAGTGATATATATGATATATCCCGCACCTCATTCGACGAGGAAAGGGCCGACGATCCCTTCACCGGGAGTGACCCCTTTAGCAAAACTAGAAAAGCTTCAAAAACTTTCCATTTAAAAACCATTTGATTCCGTAACGAGATCAAGTTCAAAGCGTTAAAGGTTTTCACAAAAACCAGCCGCAACCCTCCTTCATTTTAGGAAGTAGAGTACTTAGTATTCGTGCTGTGTTTGTTTACCATAGTCAAGACACAGTGTACGGTAGCTAAGTGATGTCTTCCTACACCGCATATGATGCGATTAGTTAGGACAGTCGCGTGACTTTGTTGACCTTAGTTAAGGGTCATGTGGGTGGGTCTAATTAATCATGAAATGACGGGTAGAACTTGACTAGTACTTATGATTTGTTGACCATAGTTAAGGTCATAGGTGCTAGGGGTAAAAACCTTTATCGGGAGTTTCAAGTGTTGAAACTTGCAATGAGATTGCATACCTTCTATATGATAGTTGGATCCCAATACCCACTGCGAGTAATTGTTACTCCTGGGAGAGTTTTGCACTTTACAATTAGCCGATCAAGTAGGTGTCTAGAAAGGTGTCAACGGGGTTACGCCTCTGGGAAAACGGGGTTTACGGTAATTAGGTCCGTGCGAAAGCACGGGGAACCTCCCTCAAAGTACCGACACTGGCCTGGCTGAAAGATTGGCGAACTTGTAGAGTGTAACTAATCCCGGCTAGTCTTTCCTTTTAAGGTTTGAAAGAAGATTTGATAAAAACAGTGGGGGCCATCCTGATTAGATAAAATAAATAGCCAATCTGATCTTGCAAGAGCGCACGCAGAGTGTTTTCTTCTCTCTCTCTCCAGGCAGCGACCATATCACGCCTTAATCAAGATAATAATATGGATGTATTGACCGAACCCGCTTGTTATACTGAGCTGGGGAACGTTGATCCCGCTCCAACTTATAATTGTTATAAGACAGAGCAGGAAATATGGGAATACCAGAATTCCTATGCCGCCCAAACGAAGAAAGCGCATATGATGCATCTTCTTCGGGTGTGTTCGTTAAACAGAACTGTTTCTCAGTATCCTCTGTATCTTGGGTATATGATACCGGATCAGGATCCCAGATATGTAAGCTGTTACATAGGGCTACAAAAGGGTAGAAAAACTGAGGACGGGTGATAAGTTTCATGAGACAGAAACCGGGGCAAGTGTTGCAGCCAAGTCTGTTGGTCACTGTCACCCTGTATTACCAATACATTGATTCTGAACAAATGCTATTAGATACCGAACCTGATATACAAAATCATATCAATCTCTTTATTAGTAAAGATGGATATAATTTTGTATTGTTGGATAATGTTTTGAACATTTCCTATATCAAAAGTTGATCGGTTCAGGCACGTTATCTAAAAGCATTGACGTTCTAAATCAAACTACAGTTCCTTATATGCTGAACACACACAAGAGGAAGAGTTCAGAAATGAACGAATTCTTCTAAAGGCATTGTAGACTAGGTCACATCAATGCGACCCGACTGGCTGAAGTTACATTTTAGATGCATATTTAAATCAGTTTGAATTTACATCTTATGAAACTTGCCAGTCATGTCACAAAGATTAGATGACCATAGCTCCGTTTACTGGAAACAGAGAAAGAGTTAGTAAACTCTTGGGACTAATACATTATGATGTATGTAAGGTCTCCTGTCTACACATGCCAGGACTGGTTCTTTATACTTCATTATATTCTCTGATAATCTCTCAAGATTCAGTCATATGTTCCTGTTGAAACATAAGTCCGAAGCTTTTGAGGTATTCACAGAATATAAGTTAGAAGTAGAGAACCAAAATACGGGTATAAGTATTATGTCCTATGGTAAGATCAGGGAGGAGAATACTTGTGCATAGAATTCCTGGACTATTCTAAAGAAGAATGAGATTCTCTCTCAGTGTTACTCCTCTGAATACACCACAGCACAACGGTGTATCGGGGTGGAGCAATCGCACAATATTAGATATGGTGTGCTCTATGATGAGTACTACTGAGTTTCCTATTTCCTTTTGGGAGTTGTGCGCTTGAGAAGCTGCATACCTATTGAATTAGGTTCGAATCAAATCAGTACCTACCACTCCATATGAGATATGGTATGGGAAGAACCCATCTCTTAAGCGAGTTAAGATTTGGGACTGTCCGGTCTATGTCAAAAGCAAAATCCGGACAAGATCGAGGCAGGATCAGTTCTGTAGAACTGGAAAGGTTCCAGCTATACAAAACTGCAGTTGATGATTTGACAGAACCAAAGGATTCTATAGTTCCCGACGAACCGCAGCCTCTCCGCCGATCTAGTAGGGTTCCTCATCCGCCTGAGAGATACCTCGGTTTCTCGATGACAGTGGGAGCAAGGATTGCATCATGAGATGATGACCCAACTAGTTTCGAGCAGGCCATCGAGAGTAGGGACTCTGTAAGAATGGCTGGATGCTTAGCGATCTGAGATGGAATCCATATACACCAGCAAAGTATGGACTTTGGTTGCTATATCTGAAGGGTTAAATCCCCATCAGGAGCAAGTATATCTTGAGAAGATTACTTGGTGTAGATGGAAAAGTTGAGACTTTCAAAGCTAGGCTTATTAAAGGTTTTAGTCATCAACCAGGCATGGATAATGATGAAACCTTTTCCAAGTGACTATGCTTAAGTCCATCCAGATCCTACTTGCCACGGCTACATACCATGACTGCGATATCTGGTGGTTGGGTGCCCTGACTGCTTTTCTAAATACTGATTTAGAAGAGAACGTCTATAAGAACACAGCCAGAGGTCTTCGTAAACAGTGGGAGCAGCGGAAACGTATGCAAGTTGCTTTACATAATGAAGAAGGCATCACGAAGTTGGAACGTTTATTTTGATGTGATAGTCAAAGTGTTTGACTTCATCAAAATGGTAGACGAACCTTGTATATACAAAAGGGTAGTAGAGAGTAAGGTGGTCATCTTCGTATTGTACGTAGACAACATACTCTTGATTGGAAGAGAGTTTCCTATACTACGATCGGTCAATCTCCTATTATCACTAGGATTCTCCAAATAGGATCAAAGTGATACCTCCTAAATCCTGAGATTTGGGTTTATATGATAGATCTAAATGGATGTTAGGATTCTCACAAGATGTAGTGAGATGGTATCAATCGATCCTGGGGAGAATCGCTGGAAGGGTTCCAGGGTGATAAAGACGACTGAATGTCAGTCGCAGGCATTGTCTTTACCCTCGGTAAAGGGACGGTATGTTGGAAGAGTTCCAAGCTAGATACCGTGGCAAACTAGACGATAAAGGCTGGTAATATCGCTATTGAAGATACTACCAAAGAGGAAGTTTGGGTGTATATTGGTTCATAAGATGAACTAGGTTCATGCCATTGTATGACAATGGAAGTGTGGCTTCGGCCCTGGAACCCTGGTCCCATCAGTGACCCAGACAAATTCTGAGGCAGCATCACCTGATCATGGAGATAGTTGATCTCCGGGGCGATCGAGGTTAGGAGAGAAGACTCAGAGGACAACACGGCGGATCCACTCACGAAGGCCTTTTCCCAAAGAGAGACTTTTAGGGGATGGTTGAGTATGTGATACTGCAACCACTGCTACAGATGGCCCTAGTGCAAGTGGGAGATTGTTAGTTATATGTGTGCCCTAGAGGCCATTACTGTACATTGGATGTATATTGTAGTGGATGCTGGGACATATATAGGTAGGACTTTCTTACTCGACGTGATAGTACGCTATCTGGTTGCTCTTTATCTTAACATGTATATTCACTGTCTCTCTGATTACATGTTGATAAAGCCCTTAGGATGTGTACTCGACTTCCAGGACTATGATGCAGATCATACTAGTGGGGCCTGGGTAGTCAATGAATACATCCTTCATAGTTCCTAGTCGTGGGAATATCGAGACGGGGCATCGATATTCCAGAGTAGACTAGCGTATATCTTCTCGACCCATGCGATGGGCGATGGATGATCCCATATCCATTGGTTTTTGACATCAGAGATGGTATGCGGGTGCTCAGTGGAGACTGGGTACACTGAACGGACTCGCCGAGAACTCCCAGATGGTATTATACCTCACGTCAGATGGCAGTTCTCTGGTGACACTGGTACAGCTTAGTCTGTTGACCCGAGATCTTCATAGAGTCTTGTGTGTCTCCCACTGTGCTTTGATTTCCACCCTACCACGGCTCTACTGAGTTGTGCAAACAGGTGGTTTTTGGGTACAGTCTCGATTCACATGGAGGCAATGAGCGATAGGAGGGGATTCGTCTCTCCCGGTATTTGGGGTTGATGTTGTGCTATGCTCGACTGGCCATAACAGGAAATCCCTGGCCAGGGTTGCAGTGATATACTGGTAAGAGTTATCAGTAGTTTCACGAATGTTATGGACTTCACGTCGGCATGACTTATCAAGCTATTGGGGTCTGACGTTTACCACCCCTAGGCGAGATATGCGACATATCAGACGAACAGACCGGACTGTACGTTAAGTGTTACTGGTTGGATTCACAGGAGTGTGAGCGGGCTTGCTCGTCGATCTTCTGATCGCTCAATACCCGGGTGGCCGTTACGTTTAGCAGACCGCTTGCGGCTTGTGGATGTTTGATATGATCATCATCCGCTGCCGGCGTATTGACGAGTCTTTAGAGTCCTACACAAAGGTTTCCTGGCTCAAGCGAAACGAAATAGGAGCGCATATGAGATATGTGCGGGACCGAGAATAATGCGTGTATGTGATACCGTATTTCATTCTCGCGATGAATGTGTCGAATGGTTGTATGTGATATAACCTAGTTATCGAATCAAGGAATGATTCGATAAGCCGATACATTGGATACTAGCCGGTTATATGCGATATGACCGGATCATTGGATCAAGTGTTGATTTAATGATTTAATGTATAATTATATATTTGATATATTACTTTGCATTAACTAGTATTGGTTCACTTTAAATGGATTTACTAACTTGGTTTGTGCACATTGTATATGTGATATATTTTGTGCACATGATTGTATCATGTTTGATGATACATGCAAGCTAGGGTTAGTGTGAAGAATTAGACCATGGTTAGGTTTATGATTAGGGTTTTCTTTTTATTTACTTATTCATTTATTTACTCTTTTGTTTATTTTGGAAAAAGAAAAAGATAAAGAGAAAAAGAATGGTTGGTAGTTTTGTCTTGTAGTTGAAGTTTCTTGAAACTTTGACTTAGTCACCATTCTTGTCTCATCCTTAACCCTAACCATTCAAGTTAACCATGGTCCTTTCTCTACAACTAACCAAGGGTTAGTAAATGATAAGTATTGATTTATTTATCATTTACATAACACTTATCATATTCTTTTTCATCATCTTCTTCTTCTTCAACATGAGAAAAAAGCTTGCTACATCAATGGTGATTGATGAAAAAGTGAGGGAAATCCAAAACTAAAGTCTACCCAATTCCTATTTCTTCATCATCTACTACTTGCCATGTAGTAGAGTGTGTTGTCTTCACAAGTTTCTTGACTTGGCGAAGGCGGAGCTCGAGTTTGCGATGCCTCGACGTAGATCATCTTCGGCATCGAACCGACGATCAAGCCCGCCCATTCTTCGATGATGCCAATGCTAGAGTCAAGGGTTTGATTTGGACAGCGGAAGGAGATCATCGCGGAGCTTAGGAAGTGGTGGACCGGATCTACAAAGGTTGTAGCCCCTTCCCTATTTCTATATTTCCGTTTGCTTGCTTGCATCGCCTAGTTTATCTAGTTAACGATTCGTATTAGGGTTTGTAGGCACCCGTAAAATTTGAATTAGCCATGTTCGATCGCTTGTGAGACTTCATTAGTGTGCCTAGGAACCCTACAATGTATACGAAAGGAGTCCATCTTACCCCGTGGACTATGGTAACATGTAGTGCAATGCCCCGTCATAACCCACGGGACAATGGCACATGAATTCACGTAGGTGTCTTTTAAACTGACCTCTCGTGCCACGATATACGTTCCGTATCAATCTACTCCTTTATCCCCGCGTATTGTATTGTATACATTAAGATTATAGGTCTAGGCCGAATCCATAGATATAAAATGTATAGGTTCATGTTCAAGATGTAATTATGTATTCAGGTATCCATGTCAAGTTATAACCATGGTTCGGTCAAGTCAAGTCAAGTATTCAAGTTTGAGTTTGATATTTGAATTCGAGTGTCAAGTTCATGATCAAGTATTGAAATTCGTATTTGATTTTGGATTCTGATTTGAGTTTAGATTCATGTTGAAGTCAGAATCTTATGAAAGGACTTAGTACTGGGGAGTAATCGGCAACTGTTGCACATGAACGGCAGGATTTATGTCTTTTTACAAGACAATTGCCATTGTTAATTCCGTTAAGTTGTCTAACCTGAATAGACAAGCACTCACTTTCTCCGGTTTTCCGGAGCTCAAGAGAATTGATACCGCTTAGACCTATATTAATCTAGAGCCCTTAAAATATTGTTTGCATATCTCGAAAAGGTTTGATGAAAAATACTTTAATATAGTTTAAAAATAAAGATCAAGGGTGATTTATAATATTTAGGGGTTTCATGAATATGTATTTTAATTGTTGTGGTGTTTTAATGATAAAACCTAGTTTTTAAAAATTTATGGTATTTTTATGAAAACTAGCTCTTTTGAAAACATGATAGTATTTTAATAAAAAAATTAATCTTTCATTTAAAAAAATATAGTCTCATAATATGTCATCATTGAAAATACGAATTCATGGTTTTATATAATTTTCCAAAATTTAGTTTTGTTTAGAAAAATCGTATTTCTTAAAAATCGTACTTTTATTTCCTTTCGAGACTGAATACTCCGTGAGGAGTTCTGCATCTCGCTCTACTATTCTAAGGATGTACGATAATCCGCACTATCCAATAGTGGGTCCCTTAACGAAGGTTGTAAAGACGTAATCGCCAAGGATTTAAAAATCTCGATTAAAAGAAACCCGTTTTTGTAAAAGTGTGGTATTTTAATATAGAACCTATTCTTTAAATTAGTCATATGTTTAGAATCTCATGCTATGAAACCATTGTGTGCGTGTGGGGTAGGTCATTACCCCGTGAAGTTTTCCTAAAGGTAGATAAACTAGTTATCGAAAAAGGTTATACTAAAATTCATTGTATTTTAATGAAAAACTTCGTTATATGATTATTTCATATGGAAATTTTATTAGACTAAAATCTAAATGATTGTAAATAAAGTTAAGAGTAGTGTGAGAAAGTTAATTTGACCCATTTTTCTTTAAAAAATGGATAACAATTGAGAAGATTATATCGGAGCTAACTCCACTTTGTCGATATTTTCTTAGAGGACGAATTGAGATGAAAGAAACGGAAAGAAGAGGGACTTACTCATTGTGTAGTGTTAGAAAGAGGTTAAGGAAGAGAGAGAGTGTCTTGGTCTTGTCGGAGATGCTCCGGTTGTCAGAATTTGATCGCTACTCCCTTTCGCTTGCTTAGCTCCATTTGAATAGCCTTAATCCTTCTTGAACTTAGAGAATTTTGAGGAAATTTTCAGAATAAAAGAGAGCTAGGGCATGGGGTGCTATTTATAATGAAGAAATTAGGGTTTGGGAATTAAAAATTGGATTAAAAGAATTAAAATTTGTGTTAAATGATGAATTGAATGGTCACTGTTCAATTGTAGGGAAATCAAATAGTGCAGGGGAGTTGAGGGGAGTCGAATGGTCTAGTATGCAAAGCATGGAGTCGTTTGGAGCCATCTCAACCGCCAGCCATAAGCAGGAAATGGGTGGTCGGATCTCGATGGATTTACTCGAGATTCGTGCCACGTGTCTAGATTGGTGTTTACTCCTCTTTGCACCTGTTTGATTTTTCCGAAACTTTTTGTTTCTCCGTAAATTGCACATGCAACTTTTGGGCTTCCGAAAAATGAAAAAAAGAAAAATCTTTAAAAATAATTGGGACTGGTGGGAATCGAATGCACATGTTATGTCACAGCAGTGTAGAGGTTTTATTAGAGAGCTATAAGCCGTTTCTTGCTTTTAATAAACAAATTTAACTTATAACTTTACAGCAGGCTGAAATACCCTTTCTATACAATAAACAAGTAATTTTTGTACAGGGATTTCAGAGTCGTTACATAATGAGTTTTCGAAAATGGGCTTGGTTAATGATGTAAAAGGAAACGGTTGGTTGGTAAAGTTCCATCATGAACGAACTATGTACGACATAAAGGAAGATAAGAATTACATGAATCTTCAATCTTCAATCGACATAACTCTCCATTACTCATTATCGGGCAGTCCAAATTCCAGTATAAGCTTGAACTCCGACAAAGAATTACGGTATATGCTTGAAATACAAGAGAAAATGAAGACTAATTTATTTGAACTTACAGCTTTTGTTGGAAATGGTACTGGTGATTTCTCTACTCAGCCCATGTAAGTAAATGTCCATCTTATTTCGCCCTTTAAAGTGTTCACCGTATCTTTACATTTGTTTTCGACCTTTATTTATTCTCCATATTTACAATTTTATTTCGATCATAAGTTATTACTCTCCATATTTACAGTTTTATTTCTAGATTTAGTGATCTTTCATTGTTTACTGTATTTTAAAGTCTAATATAGTGATCTTTAAACAATTATATTTTTCAGTTCATCTATTAGTACACAAAAGTCTGTAAAAGCAAGTAATCAACAAAATAGCCAACATGTTTGGAGAAGCGATGAAATGGATAATGATTCTCTCTGAATACCTACATGGTGGCATTTAGTAATTGTCGTGTTGGACAACAATTCGAAGGTGTAAAGAAAGTAAGGATGGCATCGACATATTACAACATCGCAAAAAGATTTGTATATTTATTCGCGAAGAATGATTCTAAAAGGGTGACAGTTGTTTGTACAAAGAGTGGAGAATCTGGTTGTAAGTGGAGACTACATGCTTCGCCTATGACCAGATCAACCAAGTTTTATGTTAAAACTTATGATGGTATCCACACTTGTGGAGATGGTATGTGTACTGATGATCACTCTAGAGCATCTCGAAATTGGATTTTTTCAGTAATACAGCTATACTGAAGCAACGACCGCTATGTCGCCCTATTGACGCGAAGAATTATATACACTTAAATTACGGTGTGAAAATTAATAATCATAAAGTATGATGGGGAAAGAAAAGAGCTCAAGAAAAACTCTATGGTGATGCGTGTCATTCTTATGATTCACTAAGATGGTACGACTTTCATTTGTACTGCTATATTTTCAATTTACATATATTAAGTTTTTTTTACCCTTTAGTGTTTTCTTTATACTTTTACTATGTCACTTTTAATCTCCAATATTTTCTTCCTATCTTTGCTTTTGTATTTTTATCTGTAGTCACTACTTACTATCTTTGATATTTTAATTTTATCTTAAGAGTTTTTTCTTTATCTATATGTTAATTTTCAACTTTCCATTTGTCGGTACTAAACTAAAATTGAAGAAACTAATCCTGGTAGTATCATTGAAATTCAAAAAAAAATGGTGATGATTGGTTTATGAGGATTTTTTTTGTTTTGTTGTGTGCCATTAAGGATTCATTGCTGGTTGTCATCCACTATTATTTTTGGATATCACATTCATAAAAGATCATTATAAAGGAACACTTCTTGCTGCTACAGGTTATGATAGAGACATGAATATATTTCCTTTAGCATTCTGTGTTTGTGACGTTGAAAATGACTCTAACAGGGATTGGTTTCTTTCTAGGTTATTTGATCTTTTATATTGTTCTGACGCTAACCCAACTCATGAACTAGTCATTGTTTCTGATGCTGATAAGGGAATTAAAGAGGGTGTAAACAAATATTTTGGTCACGCGACACATGTAAGATGTCTGTTACATTTGGAAGAAAATCATAAATACAAGCTTAGGGAAAATTGATTTAACTTAAAAATTGCACAAATATTTACCAAGATACTGTAAAATGCAGCTTACAAATACACGATGATAGAATTCAAAAAGGAGTGTGATAGAATTCAAAGTTCATCGAAATTGTCCTTTGATATTCTAATGGATTATCAACCTGAAAAATGAGCCAACTCACTATTTCCATGAATAAGGTATTATTATCTACTTTTAAACCGTGTTTTCATCTTTTAGATTTATCTTTCCATCTTTAGTTTGTTTATTGCCAAATTTAAACTTTGTATTATGTCTTCTTCAGTATACCTATAATAGTTTCTTTTTACCTTGATGATTTAATTTCTACCTTTATTCTTTACATTTTACTTTTACATTTTTCTTCATACCTTTACTGATATATTTCATTCATTTTAAGGTATGGCCACATCACATCTAATATAGCTGAATCATTGAATAGCTGGGTCAGGGAAGTTAGAATGCTTCCGGTACTTCAACTAGTAGATCACATACGCATACAGTTTATGGAACACATCAATGAATGTCGAACTTTGGTAAATAAGTGACAAACTGTCTACCGTCCAGAAATACGGATTCCTGTGAACCAAAATTTAGAAAAATCTGGAGGTTATGGAACCTACTTCTGATATCTTCAAAGTTTCGAATTATAGGACAGTGAAAGTTGAATTGAATAGTCGTAGTTGCACATGTATAGAGTGGGATGTAAAGCGTATATCATGTAAACATGCATGTGTAGCAATCAATTTCATGCATAGAAGCGTGGAATCATACGCTGACTGGTATCTTACCATGGAGGCGTTTAGAAAATCGTACCAGTTTTCGATATACCCGGTCCCTGATAACGACAATCCCCTGGTGACAATAAACTTTGAAAATTGTTAAACTTCTTCTTTAATATGCAATGAAAAACCTTAGGTAAAATTTTATTTCTACTAAAAAATTATCCTTTTACCTTTAATATGTTATGTCTGCCTTTAATCTTGGCTTTTGTATATATAGGTTACAGATGAAACAATGGAGCTGCGTCCGTTTGTTATAAGAAAAAGACGTGGTAGGAATAAAACAAGGAGAATCAACAATATGACTGAAGATATCAAACCACTCAAATGTTCAATGTGTCATACAGAAGGACATAACCGTCTTACCTGCAATGTGCCGATAATAGATTGAATATTTGCATTGTTGTTAAACATCTTGTGCTACTTTTAGAGATTTCATACCACTTTTAAACATTAATTTATATTGTTAAACATTTCTTTCTACTTTGAGATATTTCATGATACTCTTAAACATGTACAAATGTTTCTTTCTACTTTGAGATATTTCTTCCTATGTTGAACACATGTATAAATGTTTAGATGGTTGATGCCTTAAAAATTACAAAATAAAATAGTATTCATAAAATATGATAATTTTCAACGAAATATATCAGAAAATATCGTAATTATGGCTGGAAAATCATAGAATATGATATTTTTTGAACTATGGCAAGAAACCATATAAATATAGTATTTAACCTAATAAATGTGGTATATAATTATTGAAAAATTTAAAAACAAGATAATTATGGTAGAAAACAAGATAAACATGAGCGAAAAATCATAAAAGATATTTTCGAGCCAAATATGACAAAAAATTATATATAAACGATATATCATCCAAATGCAAAATCATAAAATAGGATCATTTTTTTCTATTTCACCTTTTATTGAAAGAAAGAACGAAGAATGTAGCCTTAACAGTACAAAATATTAGCCAATGATGGTTCCCAAAAATGAAAATAGGCTTAACAAATGTACAAATATTTAGTTAGATGCTTCCTTAGAAAAAATAGGATCGTCATCATCAAATATTTTGTTCTTCCTCTTATCCAGACGACTCATTTTAAGAAGAGTGACAACTAAAATTGTTCTAAATACCTCTGGAGTTATACCTTCTGGGACTGTATTCAAGATATTTCTACCAGTACTTAGAGCTTTCATATACAAGTACACATAAATGCCACTGTCATATTTGGAAAGTTAAAATTGAATAAAGATTAATAACTATAGGAATAAAGACAATTAACTACAGTAAGAAAGTTAAATTTAAACGAACTTCCTTACCCATTTGACTGTTTTTCATTCGTCGGCTTCTTGAATTTAAAACCATCTATAGAAGGTTCATCTTTTGTGTACGAGCATATTGTGTTCCCAACCATTTAACTATACGCTTCGTAGTGTCACTATAACCAGTGTGACATGTAGAATTGCAGTGTAAATTTTCCTGGTTTAATTTGTCTACGACCAGAAGACGCCAATGATCATTACTGCATATGGAGGAAAATACAATGTCTTTTTCTATTGATTTTTTTACATGTGTATCGTAATTATTCTCAGGAGACATTAGTACGCTTCTAAAGTATTAATGTAATTTAAAGGTAGAAATAAAACATTAGAAGTAAAATTAAATAACCAGATGTATAAATAAAAGAGATAAGGTAGGAAGAAAACAATAATGGTATAATCTGAATGTTACTTACCAAATACTATGTGTGAACTACACCAAATTTTTTCTGGTTATCCCCATACTTTCCAACCAATTCTTGATCAAGAAGCTAACAATATATGTTCATTATCTATTGTTGAATGCGAATTAATTTAACGAATACGGAATGAATAGACTAATTAAATTTAAAATACTTACCGGGTCATCCACCCAGCCATCTCATAGTAAATTTAGAATAGGACTCCTGCTGATATATTCCCCACCAATCGTCAATATTGACCGGCCGTGACATTATTAAAATTAAAGGTGTAAATATATTTCTAAAAGTATGTACAAATAAGTAAGGTAATACGAAACTTACGAATGAGCAAATCGATTCAAGAACTGATCAACTGTGTTTCTGTCTTCTTCCGGAATAATTTTACGTTCTGGATAATCTACTAAATTATGCATAAATGATGTGCAATCTTTATCCACAAACCAAATATTGAAATATACTGTATTCAGAACACCCTTATTAAGCTCAATCAAATATTTCAATTCTGTTTTAGTTCTAACAAAAGGAGATTTTCCTTCTTTCCGTTTGGCAGCAATAAGTGTCTTCTTAGTGTGTATAAACAAAGCTGATCATCAGATATTTTAGGTGTAGGAGTTTGGTCTCCCAAAAATATAATTTGAAGTGGACTTGTAACAACTGATTTGATTGGAGTAGCAATAACATGAATTATATCAGCCAGTTTTATCCACATTCGTATCAGCCTTGGCAACAATATCAGTGACATCAATCAGTTGATGCATTTTTATGCACATTCTTATCATCATTACACGTACCAGCTTGTTTTCCTTTTTTAGTCTGGAGCTATCAAATAAAAGTATGAAGAAAGAAATAAAGGTTGATAAAAAAAGATAAGGTATAAACATAAATCTAATGGTAAAAAGATAAGATCAACAATATACATATAAGATCAAAGTTTGAAAATATTAGTTTTTTGTTACCTTGTCGGTTACAAAAAAAGAAGCAGCAAACATTGCGGATTTCTTCCTATTTCTTCCTCTCTTTACTCGTTCCACCAAGCTACTTCCATTTTTGTCATTTTCCCCTTCTAACTGTGCTTCATTAAATATTCTCTTTCTTCTTATTCTAATCGGCTGCATGTGTTTATATGTAACCACATCATTTTCCTTTTTGTCTTCTTCTTTTTTAACTATTTCTGCCAAGTTCATATTATTTTCTTTTTCTTCAATTTCATTGTGTTTTTTATTCACATTCTTCTTTGTCTTCGATAGAGTGATCTTCTTCTGCCAACTTCAATTTATCTTTGTCTTCATTTATATTGTCTATTATTTTCTCACTGTCTTGTTCTATTTTCGGAACCTTTGCGCCTGAAAGTGCAATGTTCCCAAGATCATGACTATATAAACCATCACGTGGTCTTTTCACCTTTTCTTCACGTTTATCGAGTAAATACTTGTAACGATTTACTTATTTTTCCAATAATTTCATTTCTTTCTGCAAAGTAAATAAGAGTAGAAAGATCCAAAAAATTAAATGTAGAAACAAAAAGATAAAGGTATAAAACAAAGAGCAAAGGTAGAAACAAAAACATAAAGGCAGTAGGAAATATAAATGATCACTTATTTTCATTCTTTTAATAATTTTATAGTTAGCTGCTCCAGGTATTGGTTTAAGAGAAGAATAATCTATTCTTCTTAATCTTTTGTTTCATCTCCCAATATTCTTATTATCAGCCTTTAATGTTTTTTCCTCTTGAATCCGGAAATATTCATCAATAACCATTGGACTGTTTTCTACCACCAAATTTTTTAGCTCTTTTTATCCTTATGGATCCAACACGTTCTGCGCCTGAAAGGATCCAATTTGTATACGGTGGGAAGTCGGTCCTTTTAAGTATGGGAACTCTTGTTTCAGTTATATCATAAAAAAAAATAAACGTGCTAAAAAAATATAATATATTAGTAAAAATAAAATGAAATATTAAAAATCAAGAATATGTCAAAGAAAATAATTTATCGCTAAGAGATTAGCGTTTCCAGATAAGAATGTGCTAGAACGCACTTTACCATCTCTAATTTTATCCGGATTTAAAAATTGCTTGGCCGCCTTTATGCCTTCTAATGTAGCTCTGTGGATTAATGTGGCCCAAATAATTTTATTCACTTCCTCCAAGGTATTGGTATGCCTAATTAAGAAAAATAAGCAATAGTATTGTAAATCCACTATAAATTTTTCAAGGTAAAAATGTGTTGGGAATCCATCCGCGCGCACAAACACGTATGTTTTGAAATAGAGATTGTTTTAAAGAAATATTGCGCATGCGAGATCGTTCTCGTTTTAAATATTTATAGCCGCAAGTGCACGGCGTGTTGTAGCAAGCCGGCAAACACGGGTCGATCCGCAGGGAATTGTGTATTAGGTCTTGTCTTTTAAGGTTCAATAAATTAACGAATTGGTTGTTTGTCACAAATAATAAAATGAAAGAATACGAAAACAAGAAAAGTAAGAAAACAAGTTAAGAAAGAATGGTCGTGGCTTTGGTTCGGAAGGTTGAATCGCGACGATTCCCTCGACGCTCCTTTGATCATGAGTTGTCCGTCCTCACGTTGATCCCGGCATGAAGCACGACTTGTCAAAGCGGTTGCGAGGCATAAGTCATCAAATTCCGACATTCTCCGCAAATTACGAAACGAGTTTGTTTTGATCACTTACCGTTTATATGTCCAAGCTTGAGGTATCAACACTAAATACAAGGGTTAGCAAGTATACTACAACAATAAAAACACAAAGTAGTGGGTGAGAACAAATGATTTTAGTGTTGAGTTTGCTAAGTGTTTGTGATGGTATATCGTATATGAAACCAAGAGATTGTCAAACACTTGATCACAAAAATACGATATCCAAACCTAGCAACCTTAACACTAAATTGATTTTAACTTAAATATTGAAATGGGGAAAGGGAGTGAATATGGTATATGAGGAGGTTACAAAGTAACCATGTGTCAAAATACTATATCACATCAAAACATAAGTAATATTTAAGTTAGAATCATATAAATAAGCACATTAAATATAAACAGGAGGAGGAGGAGGCAAACCCTTTCATCTCACTTCCTCACCATAACCACAACCAAAGAAAAATTAGTTAAGCATGATGAATAAAAGAAAAACACAGCAAGTAAAGAAAAGTAACAATAATACTATTAACACTTGAGAAAAGAGATACAAAATTTTGGTTACTTGTTCAACCTCCTTAATAAAGCTCCCCAAAGAAAGCTTCAAGAGAGAAGAAGAAGAAGAAACTAAGTGATAACCCACTCAACACTCAAGCCTAAACAAAAACAAAAGAAAACAACAAAATGTGGTATAATATGTGCATATAAGACCCCATTCCCTTGCTCACTGGTCTACTTTTATAGGCACCAAAGAAAGATAAACAAACAATAAAAATAAGGTGACGTGACAGCAAGGGAGGGACCACAGAAGTTTGGTGCACATTGGGGCAAGGGGTCGGCGAGCTCGGGTCCTAGGGGGTCTGGCCAATCCAAAACCGAGCTATGAGGCTTGTAGTCATTGTGTGGTCTTGTGTGCTCTCCACAATCACTCATATGCTAGTTGTTTTATCAGTTGAAGCCTGGTTTGCATGCAGAGAATTGGAGGGAAATTTGATGCAAAGTATCACATCAAAACTTTAAGCATTCAATGCACATCACATCATATATGCCCCCCCACTTGCACAATTCATCATTTCTTGTGTGTCATGGGCAGCACCACCATGTCATGGTCCATACCAAAGAGTTGTGTGTACACTTGTATTGTGTTGGACCAAAATTTTGTGCACACATTTATTTTGCAAAAGCTCTTTGGATATCGGTCGGTTTATTGTTCTGTTTGCAGTGTCGGCTTTCAAATGTTATATCGTGATTTTAAATGTGTTTCCAGTATTTCATCACGAATACCTGTAAACTGTAATTACTGAGCAGACACTGATTAATAGCACCGATATATAACAAAATAGATAAATAATGAGCGGTATTAAAATGCAGTTTTCTGTGGTAAACAAATACCCCCAAACTTATCTATTTCTCGTCCCGAGCAATACAAAAAATCCTAACCTCACTTTCGCAGGGAACGCGATTGCACTGAGCATGTACAACAAGACGTTAAACCTCCGGGTATCTCTAGTAGGAGGAGTGTTGTCTCCTGAGGGTTTTCAGTGGATTACACCTACAAAATCCAGTCAAGTTAGCGTTACGAAAAAAATGTTGACTCTAATCTTAAGGTTAGAGATCAAAGTTAGAAGTTCTATCACCCAAGTCAGAAACGTTAAACCCTATTTTTCACACATCGCAATTTGTTTAACATAAGCTTATACGCATCTTTACGTGATTGTGTGGATAGTGTCCATAAGGTTTTAAGAATTATGATTAGGGTCATCATGTCATAATTATAGACCAGGATAAACTTCTGAAGGATCACACGAGTTTGAATAGAGTTAAGTTTTTCTCAAGTTTTTTGTTCTCCAGTTAGGTTTCAAGTCAGAATATATATATCAAATTTAACAGAGAACCTAAGTCTTATACTTCACTCCATCCTTTCACATGTTTTTGTTCATACACACCCTTCGTTATCGTGCAAAACGTCTTAATAAATACAAACTTTCATATCTCCGGAAAAAAATTAGTTTAATAGAAAATTCATCTCTGCTAAGATTATTCTCCCACAAAAAACCGTTAGGACTTTTAACTCGGAGAGAACACTTGCTTAGCTTGTTTTATCTGGCGATTGGAAACTTAGCGAGTTTTGGGTCAATGACTCCCAAACCAGATGGTCTTAGGGCATTAGGTGTGGAGACACCCCAATGACTTAATTACCCAAGTTACCAAGGACACAAAACAAAAGACCCATTTTATTTTAAATAATTATGCACTCAGTAAAAACGGAGATATAGCCAGCATTTTCTTTTAAATCCGAAGACGTTATATGTGAGAAGGTGTGTAATTACTCCAACAAGGTTTCAGATGGGTTATTTTTCAGACTTATAGTTTCTGTTAAAACCTCTATAAAATTCTTCATATCTATTTCACTGTATGAACTATTCTTGATATTTTGCTTAACTTAGAACAAACCTTCTTGATCCTAACGATGTTTATCAATTTTAAAAAAATTTCAGACATATTAGACATTTATCAAATTCTCAAAACACATACGACACGTGTAAAGTGATATAAAAGACGTATATCGGCTACAATTAAACTCAAAGGAGGGTTATCTTTCAGATTTTCAATCTCACAGCAAGGATTTAGTTATTTCTAACTTATCAACCGAACCGTCAAACTTCGAATCTAAGTTCCCCCGTTAGCTAACATGACAAAGTTTTTATATTTTTGAGAAATTTTTTCAATTTTTATGGGTTTTTAATATGTATGCAATGCAGAATATACAATATACACATGATGCGGCAAAATAAACGCAGCGCTCACCCCCAAACCTAAATTTTACGATGTCCTCATCGTTGCCCCCGTCTCCGGTAGCTAGACTTAAACATCAGGGTGAGAAATTTATTCAAAGAAAAAGAAAAAACCTAAGACTAATTACAATATTCACAAGTTAAACGACTGGGTTAGTCCAGAAATTAATACCATCCATTTAAAGATTTTGTCTATATAGTGCAATGGCTGGTAAAAGAATATATATATACAAAAGAAAAAGAAAAAGAAAAAGTATATATTAGATGTCAATGAAGGACATGGGCGTGTAAAAGTTGGGATCAGAAGACGCTGAAGATGAAGATGAAGTTTTGAAGAGGTCAAAAAATTGTTTTCTGAATGAATTGAATGTTCAAGAAGCACATGTTGAGTTCCGAAGTCAAGTTCGTGTAAAAACTAAAGTTCTTCCACAAAAAGTTCAGCAAAAGAAAAGTTTTTAGGATGTTCCCAAATTGATCCTGACTCAAACTCACATAAAATATCAAGTTCATCCGCAAAAATTTTCTCAAAACTCGACATGAAAGAGTATTCTTCAAGACTGTCTTCCTCCCTATGATTTTTCTCGATCCTATCCTTATCACTATAGCTCACAGACTCTCCCAATACAATTTCTCCCTCATCGCATTCACAAATAGGTAGGTATATGTCATCCAAAAAAGTAGGTTCCCACACTAACATTTCTTCCGAAACAATATCACTAAGTGATATAAAAATTGTGGGTTCCTGATCATTGATCTCTTCTGACAACTATCCAAACCATACCCAACAAGTTCACAAAGTCCCTCAAAAAAAATTCATCAGTCTGCCTCGGAGGGTTTTCTTATGCGTCCTGGTAACACTCAGTCAATTCAATCGTATCATCATCTATGAAATCATCAAAATTTATTTGATCATTTATCTCACTTGGGTGACTTCCTAGATGACAGATACTAACATTATTGGGTTCCGATTGACTGTGTTTACTCCCGAGAATTCTCACAGCTAAATGTTTCGCGTGTTCCTCTATTCTAGCCAATGATTGAGCCCGAGCAAGAAACAATTGCTCAGACTGCTGTATGAACAGGGCTAGCGTAGAAGCTGATTGATTTTTGACCGCAGTCATTACTTCATACCCTTCTTTATAGTGGTCAACCTAGCATCCATCTCACTATCATTCCCTAATGATGGTTCATGTTGAAGGGGTTGTGATGGTGGTGATGCTAAAGCAGTCAATCTGTCGACTTCTTTCTCTAAATCATCTATCATTAGGTCTCTAATTGAAGTGGGACTGGGTTCAGGAGTGTTAGGTGGGTGACCATTGTCAAAACTCTGGGACGGTTGGTCACCCCTTAAGAAAGGACAGTTGTCATGTATGTGGGAAGAATTGTGGCAATTTGAACAAACAAATTGGGATTGAGTATAAACAAAAGAATAAGAATCATGAAAAATCGAATTAAATTGTGTGTCACCCATATTAACAAGAATTTACAAATCTCACAAGAATATCATACCCCTAGCAGTCTATGGTATGCTAGTCAACTAGACCTGCTCAAGAACCTGACTGTCGAAGTAAAACTGTGTCGAGAAACGGGCTCAAGATATACAGATCACGAAGGCAGGTAAGTGCAAGAGAGAAGGGGAGGTTTTCCAACGCTTTCGCGAAGTTCCTTAATTAAATAACCCTTTCTCTTGAACACTTGTCTAGACACCCCGTGAACGATATACCGTGAAGCGGTGTTCTAAACACAGTTAACTTCTCCTAATGAGCGCGAAGTCTTTAGAGTCAAAGTTCTAGTTGATTTTAAATTACTGTGGGTATGCAAGAATGCAGTTTTATGATTTGTGGGCTACGGAAAAAAGGTGATGAAATCCTTTACCGTATCTTGTTTGGTCTTTTTGCCCTTAAATCCGTATTAAGATGCAAATGCGTAATCAATAAAAGAATTCAAAAAATCAAGCAATTTAAGCAATTCTTTTTCGTTTTAATTTAAGCGCTGCAAAAAATATGGTTAGTTCTCTGTTCAATTGGCGGCAAGCTTGTGCGAAGAATGCTGCAGAAGATAGAATAGTGGAATACGTTGGATTCAAGAAGGATGCGTTAGGAAATACGTACCGATGTGATTTGGTTTAAGAAAATCCCTTTGAAAGTGATCCGAGTCTTTGATTATTCGCTTGCGCGGGTCAAACTACCCGGATCTTTGGCACTATACTTCACTAACGTCTTGAAATTGAGTTTGAGTCTCGCTCCGCACGATCGCTGGTCGTAAATCCGTGAAAAACCTGAAATGTCAGAAAATACGATATTTAGTGTCAAAAAGAGATATATACGCCCCAATTCCTGCACAATCAAAATTATAAAAATCAAACAATACCACCAGAGTACAAACACTGCACTGGAGATCACCAAAAAAGAAAAAACTCAAACTCAACTAAATAGGTCGGCGAGCTCGGATAAAGTGAGGGTGTCACCGGTTTTTTCAAAGAGTTAGGTACACAAATTTTTGATGGGTTATCTAGGCTATATTAGTATTCTAATGGTCTAACTTGATTTTTTAGTTTAAGTTCAGGGTGATAGCAGGTCTGAAGGACAGAGAACAAAATGAAAGAATTTGTTAGTTTGTGTTAGTTTTGAAAAAATTTGAGTTAAAAAGTTAGTGAGTTAGTACGAACCTGTTGGGGTAAAAATTTACACCCCCGTTGACCGAGTCAAAGTTAAGGTCAACCCCAAGCCAGGTGGGCCCAAGCCTAGGTCAAGCGGGCCCATGCCCAAGTCGAGCCCGCGGCCAGCCTGCTCCATGTTAAAATATAGATCATGTAATAAATAATTTTCATGTAAATTTTTATACATGAATGTATGCAAAATGGGCATAAAGCCAAATTTTTGTAAGCCCATGGCTTATGTGCAAAAATGAAATGGCACATGAGCCATGGGATAGGCAAAAATGCCATTTTTGTAAAGCCCAAGGGGCTATATGTAAATATGTAAGCCTATATAAGGCAAAATGATGATGAATAAAATATACTTTTCATTCTCTCCACAAAAAATTTTAGATCTGAGAACTTTTGTGCCTCCTGCTCCTTCTCCAAGGTTCTAGACCTTCTCATTTCTTTTGAATTAAATCAAGAGTTTTACTCTTTCTTTTCAAAAACTAAGAAGTCTTCCACCACAAAACCCACAAAGGGGAACTTGGATCTACCATTAGATCTCAGAAAGAAGAGATTTTTAGATCTCACATCTCTTGAGCCAGCCAACAGAGGAGGAAGAAGAAGAAGAACCCATTCCCTCAAACAAAACATTTTTAGGAGTTTTAACTCCATATATATATATATATATATATATATATATATATATATATATATAACAATAAATATTTCCTTTCTGAAGCATAGCTTCTGGTTCTGGGACTAAAAGCCTTTTTTCTCCTCGAGCGCCCAGCGCTCGAGCGCAAAGCGCCCGCGTGCCGACACGTGGCGCGCTTGCGCTCAAGCGCAGCGCTCGAGCGCAAAGCGCCCGCGTGCCGATACGTGGCATGCTTGCACTTGAGCGCCCAGCGCTCGAGCGCAAGACGCCCGCGTGCCGACACGTGGCGCACTTGCGCTCAAGCGCAGCGCTCGAGCGCAAAGCGCCCGCATGCCGACACGTGGCACGCTTGCGCTTAAGTGCCCAGCGCTCGAGCGCAAGACGCCCGAGTACCGACACGTGGCGCACTTGCGCTCAAGCGCGGCGCTCGATCACAAAGCGCCCACGTGCTGACACGTGGCACGCTTGCGCTCAAGTGCCCAGCGCTCGAGCGCAAAGCGCCCACGTGCCGACACGTGGCGCGCTTGCACCTGAGCGCACAGCACCTAGGCGCACAGCGCCCAAGGTGCTGCCCCACGCATCCTTTGGATGCCTTTTCCCCCTCATTTTTTTTATATAACATATGCATACACATGTACAGATACACATACACTCCACGACACTGTCCCCCTCAAAAAAAATTTTGGGCCGGGGCGCTGCCCCGCACCCCGCAAGGGGGCTGCTAGCCCCCTTGACCCCCAGCCCGCTATCCGGGTAGCGGGACCCCCGTGAAAACTCTGCGTGGCTCCCGATATATCCAAAACCCCCTTTCAAAACACAACACACGCACACTGCACATTGAGTTCGCATGACCAGTGTAACCCGTTAATCGGCGGTCCCCTCGCCCCAAAGGCGAGGGGTAATTAACGGCAGCTTAGTCCGCGGCTGCCGGAGATTCGGATCCCCACAATCAATAAACCCCGGCCTGCCCTAGGCAGGGGGAATCTGTAGTACGCCTGACCAGCGCGCGCGTATTCCCATCTCAATGGGGTGACGAAAAACACCCTACAGATTCTGGCACGCCCGGTGGGACCAATCTCTCCTCCCATATTTCGGGTTAAGCGTTCATGCGAACTCAATCAATATACATACCTGTATTTATACTAAAAATAATGCTTTTTCATGCAGATTTTCAAGCAATCACCTTCCGACGATGTCTTCGATGATGAAATCAGCTCCCGTCTCCTACACGATGAGGATAGACTCTAGGACGGTCCTTCCGTCCAGTCTCGGGCGACAATGGGAGGAGCCGCTGCTACCATTCGACTCTATTATGTTCATGCCAGTTGGCGCCATCCCAGCTCCTCAAGCCCCGGTGGCAGACAAACCGGTCTCGAAAGGCAGGAGACCAAATGTGGTGATCTCAAGGGCGCCCCAACCCAAACGCAAGTCGGTATCTGAACGACTTTCCTTGGCCCCAGCTGGGGGCAAGTCCATCAACACCAACAAAGCTACAACGCGTCCCGAGCAAGCTCTAGCGGCGCCCCTGACAAATGCTCGATCGGGTGTCTTCTCTAAGCTCCCCGCTGATCAACTCACAATGGCTTCCCGGGTAGCGGATGCCCGCCAAGCCTTCAAAATCGAGAAGCTGAGGGAGAAAAGGCTCAGATATAGAGCCAACAAAAGGGCTAGGGCTCCTGTCAGGATGAACCTCATGAGGTTCGAAGAACAGGGTTACCCCGCCGAAGATGAGGAAATGGCTGGGTATGTGGTCCACACTGTCTACACGGTGGGCACGCGCACCAAGAGTAAGGACGGGGCCACCACATCTCAAATCCAATCTGGCTTGAATGTTGTTGCCACTTCCCAAGAACAGCCGCCTCCGCTGGATGATGAAAACCCTCTCGATGAGGATGATAGGCGGAAAGACCCTTCGGTCCATGAGGAGTCGGTCTCGGAAAGCGAAGAAGAGCCGACTTTTCGCCCCAGGACCGCGGAACAAGAGCTGCTTCAAGAGCTCCGAAAGCAGCTCAGAAACAAAGACAAGGAGATGGACAAACTCTACTCCAAAATCGATGACTTGACGAATGTCGTGATGCAGCTCACGGCCCGACTTGCCTCTCAGCCGCCCAATCAAGCGGAGGGCTCTGCTCGTGAACCGGGAAATGGTGTCCCAAAGCAGCCGACGCCTATTCACTCAAATCCAAAAGTGGGTGAACTACATGAAAACCAGTCGCATCCTATCTCGGGAAATGTCTTGGCTACCGATGACAGTAGCCCGCTAACTCAAGATCAAATCATGGATTTGGTTGCCAGCAAAGTCAAAACATTGGTGGCCGAAGCCGAAGCGCAAAAAGATATCGGCAGTAGTGGGAGACCATATCCTGCTCAGTATGATCTGGTAGAATTTCCTAGCGGCTATGTCATCCCCAAATTCGGAAGATTCGATGGGACGGGAAATGCGAATCAGCATATCGCCCACTTCAAAGCCTCATGCGGGAATACTGGGGGCAATAATGCGCTTCTCCTCCGCCAGTTCGTTAATAGCTTGACCGATGTTGCTTTCGACTGGTACGCGAGCATACCGGATGGCTCCGTCACAACTTTTGTCCAAATGGAGTCTCTGTTTCGGCAGAGGTTCATGAGCGTCAGCGATAAGATTACCATTGCTGAGCTCGTAAGGACCAAGCCCAAGAGCGACGAAAGCAGCACGGATTTTATAACCCGATGGCGCAATCTCTCCGTCAAATGCGAACCGCCGATAGAGCGGGACCAATCTGTCAGTCTCCTCGTCGGAAATCTCAACAATTGGATGGCCCTGTTTTTATGCACCGCGGGTCTCAGAACATTCTAAGAGCTGACCAAGAAAGTCCAGATGCTGGAGCGCTCAAAACAGAAGTCCTCCTCGGATTCTCAAAATAACAATAGGTCCTGGAGAAACCGGAAGGACGATAATCGCAAAGGCGGAAACTCCGATGATTCTGAATCTTTCAACACTTCGGCTAACCGAAATAAGCAAGGGATGAGCGGACCTAGCGCCAACCAGCCTCGAAAGCCAATGTTCGGAGAGGGAGGAGAATCTCCACTGAAAGAGAAGCTGGATAAGGTCTATTCCTTCATAAGGGACAAAATCCGTAAAATATTCAAAGACGCCCTGAAGAACGGTCTACAACTGCTAGAGTCAAAAAGACCGCAGGAAGCGAATATGACCGACGACCCCAAATACTGCCCCTATCACAGAGTGATAGGTCATGCCATTGAGGACTGCTTCGTCTTCAAAGATTGGGTCGAAAAGCAATACAAGGCAGGAGAGATAGAACTGTCCAAAGGCGTGTTAACAAACAGTCAAGCTGCAACCGCCAATTTCATACAAATGAAGACCGAAATTCATCGTGAAACCGATTCTCTCAGGCATCTGCCTTTCTCTGAAAACAATCGACCACCACGTCATTAAACTGGGAACAGTCGACCACCACGTCATTAAACTGGGAACAGTCGACCTCTAAGTCGTTAAACTGGGAATGTAAAAAAAAATTGTAAAGATGTAAATAAACGAAAAATATGTAAATAAAAGAAAAATAAAGAAAAGCCGAAATGATGGGGCAACTCGCAATAAAAATCAGCGAGTAAAAATGAAAATGAAAATAAAGCCGAAATGATGGGGCAACTCGCAATAAAAATCAGCGAGTAAAAATGAAAATGAAAATAAAGCCGAAATGATGGGGCAACCGCAAATAAATAGCCGAAATGATAGGGCAATCGCGACCTTCGCGATAATAAAAGCTGAAATGATAGAGCAATCGCGGTAAAACAAAAACAAAAACCAAAAAAAAATATAAACAAAACAACGGCGAATGATGAGTCGCTCCTGGTACCATATTCCAGTGCAGCGATGCAGACGCCAACCAAAATCCAATTTCCAAAATTCTTCCGGCCCTACGGCTAGTCCCTAAATTGACTATCGTATACAATCCACGGGCTCAAATAATTTTCATCATACCCATGCCCCAACGCAATCACCAGTTACGCGGCTGGTCTCCGCCTGTGGAATTATGCTCCATTAAGAAGACCCACTCATGTGTCCTCACGATACATGAGGAGAACAAGCCTTTGTGGGATCCTTACGACTCACGAAGGAAAAACACACTTAGGAGTCCTCACGACTCCTAAGGAGAAAACACACCTACGGGATCCTTACGACCCGTAGGGAGAAAATGCTTTTATGGGACCCTCACGGCCCATAAAATTGAAAAGACTTAGGTGATAGGGATCTAAACCTGTCTCCTAAGCCATCGCTCCCCAACCCCCAAGTGGCGAATGATGAGTCGCTCCTGGTACCATATTCCAGTGTAGCGATGCAGACGCCAACCAAATTCCAATACCATACCCCCAAGTGGCGAATGATGAGTCGCTCCTGGTACCATATTCCAGTGCAGCGATGCAGACGCCAACCAAATTCCAATACCATACCCCCAAGTGGCGAATGATGAGTCGCTCCTGGTACCATATTCCAGTGCAGCGATGCAGACGCCAACCAAATTCCAAATACCATACCCCAAGTGGCGAATGATGAGTCGCTCCTGGTACCATATTCTGGTGCAGCGATACAGACGCCAACAAAGTCCCGAAATTTTTAAGGCCCTACGGTCTAGATCATACATCCTGCAAAACCGTATACAATCCACGGGCGTAAAACAATCCCAATCTCTCCAAAAATAAAAAACATAAAAATAAAAAAGGTATGTCCACAAGTAAAATGGGCACGGATGAAAACCCGAAAGGGCTCCGTGAGTAAAAACAGCAGGACTGCCGGCGAGTTTGTGAAAACCCGAAAGGGCGCAAACTCGTGAGAAAGAGATGAAATGCACTCACAATGTCCTCTCGACTTTGTGAGGAGAAAATTCCCGCATGAGATCCTTACGACTCACAAAGGAGCGACACACTTGGGAGTCCCCACGACTCCCAAGGAGAAAATACACTTACGGGATCCTTACGACCTGTAGGGAGAAAATGCTTTGTGAGACCCTTACGGCTCACAAAATTGAAAAGCCTTAGGTGATAGGGATCCAAACCTGTCTCCTAAGCCATCACTCCCCAATCCCCAAGTGGCGAATGATGAGTCGCTCCTGGTACCATATTCCAGTGTAGCGATGCAGACGCCAACCAAATTCCAAATCCCATACCCCAATGGCGAATGATGAGTCGCTCCTGGTACCATATTCCAGTGTAGCGATGCAGACGCTAACCAAATTCCAAATCCCATACCCCAATGGCGAATGATGAGTCGCTCCTGGTACTATATTCCAGTGTAGCGATGCTGATGCCAAACAAAAAAAACAGTTCCCAAGTCTTCCCGGGGCAAATGATGAGTTGCTCCTGGCATTATTCCAGTGCAGCAATGCTGATGCCAAACAAAAAAAAAACAATTCCCAAATCCTGTCATGACAAATGATGATTCGTTCCTGGTACCATATTCCAGTGTAGCGATACTGATGTCAACCCAAATCAAATCAAACCAACAACCTCTACGGCGGAATCATGCTTCGTCCCAGAATTTACCCCGTGTCGAAATCATGCGTCGCCTCGGGATATCTACCTTCCCGGCCGGAATTTTGCTCCGCCTCGGAATCAAATCAATCAACGTGCTCTGCGTCGGAATCATACTTCGTCTCAGAGTGTACCCCGTGTCGAAATCATGCTTCGCCTCGGTGTATCTGCCTTCCCTGTCGAAATTATGCTTCGTCTCGGAATCAAGTCAGCCAACAAACTCTGCGCCGAAATCATGCTTCATCTTAGAATATATCCCCTGTCGAAATCAAGCTTCGCCTCGGACTATCTGCTTTCCCCATCGGAATTATGCTTCGCCTGGGAATCAACCTCTGCATCGAAATTATGCTTCGGTCAGAATGTCTACCGCTCTTCGGAATGATGCTCCGAATCCTGGAATTATGCTCCGCAAATTGGAATGATGCTCCGCTCATAGGAATGATGCTCTGATCCTTGGAATCATGCTCCGCCCTTCGGAATGATGCTCCGATCCCTGGAATCATGCTCCGCCCTTCGGAATTATGCTCCGACTCTTCGGAATGATGCTCCGATCCTTGGAATGATGCTCCGCTCATCGGAATGATGCTCCGATCCCTGGAATGATGCTCCGCTCTTCGGAATGATGCTCCGATCCCCTGGAATCATGCTCCGCTCTTCGGAACGATGCTCCGAATCCTTGGAATGATGCTCCGCTCATCGGAATGATGCTCCGATCCCTGGAATGATGCTCCGCTCTTCGGAATGATGCTCCGATCCCCTGGAATCATGCTCCGCTCTTCGGAACGATGCTCCGAATCCTTGGAATCATGCTCCGCCCATCGGAACGATGCTCCGATCCTTGGAATGATGCTCCGGCCTTCGGAATGATGCTCCGATCCCTGGAATCATGCTCCGCCCTTCGGAATTATGCTTCGACTCTTTGGAATGATGCTCCGACCTTGGAATTATGCTCCACAAATCGGAATGATGCTTCGATCCCCAGAAATCATGCTCCCCGAGGGATACTTCGACCTTGGAATTATGCTCCGCGAATCGGAATGATACTCTGATCCTCGGGAATCATGCTCCCCGGGATGATGCTTCGCCTCCGGAATGATGTTCCACCTCGAAGTTCATCTTCAAGATCCATCAATTTCATGCACACAACTCAAATGTGCGGTGTGCATTTATTGATCGGGGGCACTTTGTTGGGGTAAAATTTACACCCCCGTTGACCGAGTCAAAGTCAAGGTCAACCCCAAGCCAGGTAGGCCCAAGCCTAGGTCAAGCGGGCCCATGCCCAAGTCGAGCCCGCGGCCAGCCTGCTCCATGCTAAAATATAGATCATGTAATAAATAATTTTCATGTAATTTTTTATACATGAATGTATGCAAAATGGGCATAAAGCCAAATTTTTGTAAGCCCATGGCTTATGTGCAAAAATGAAATGGCACATGAGCCATGGGATAGGCAAAAATGCCATTTTTGTAAAGCCCAAGGGGCTATATGTAAATATGTAAGCCTATATAAGGCAAAATGATAATGAATAAAATATACTTTTCATTCTCTCCACAAAAAAATTTTAGATCTGAGATCTTTTGTGTCTCCTGCTCCTTCTCCAAGGTTCTAGACCTTCTCATTTCTTTTGAATTAAATCAAGAGTTTTACTCTTTCTTTTCAAAAACTAAGAAGTCTTCCACCACAAAACCCACAAAGGGGAACTTGGATCTACCATTAGATCTCAGAAAGAAGAGATTTTTAGATCTCACATCTCTTGAGCCAGCCAACAGAGGAGGAAGAAGAAGAACCCATTCCCTCAAACAAAACATTTTTAGGAGTTTTAACTCCATATATATATATATATATATATATATATATATATATATATATATATATATATATATATATATATATATATATATATAACAATAAATATTTCCTTTCTGAAGCATAGCTTCTGGTTCTGGGACTAAAAGCCCTTTTTCTCCTCGAGCGCCCAGCGCTCGGGCGCAAAGCGCCCGCGTGCCGACACGTGGCGCGCTTGCGCTCGAGCGCAGCGCTCGAGCGCAAAGCGCCCGCGTGCCGACAAGTGGCACGCTTGCGCTTAAGCACCCAGCGCTCGAGCGCAAGACGCCCGAGTGCCGACACGTGGCGCACTTGCGCTCGAGCGCAAAGCGCCCACGTGCCGACACGTGGCTCGCTTGCGCTCAAGTGCCCAGCGCTCGAGCGCAAAGCGCCCACATGCCGACACGTGGCGCGCTTGCGTCTGAGCGCACAACACCTAGGCGCACAGCGCCCAAGATGCTGCCCCACGCATCCTTTGGATGCATTTTCCCCCTCATTTTTTTTATATAACATATGCATACACATGTACAGATACACATACACTCCACGACACTGTCCCCCTCAAAAAAAATTTTGGGCCGGGGCGCTGCCCCGCACCCCGCAAGGGGGCTGCTAGCCCCCTTGACCCCCAGCCCGCTATCCGGGTAGCGGGACCCCCGTGAAAACTCTGCGTGGCTCCCGATATATCCAAAACCCCTTTCAAAACACAACACACGCACACTGCACATTGAGTTCGCATGACCAGTTTAACCCGTTAATCGGCGGTCCCCTCGCCCCAAAGGCGAGGGGTAATTAACGGCAGCTTAGTCCGCGGCTGCCGGAGATTCGGATCCCCACAATCAATAAATCCCGGCCTACCCTAGGCAGGGGGAATCTGTAGTACGCCTGACCAGCGCGCGCGTGTTCCCATCTCAATGGGGTGACGAAAAACACCCTACATAACCAAAAATAACAATTCCTAATAACTACCAAATCCCCGGCAACGGCGCCAAAAACTTGTTGGGAATCCACCTGCGCGCGCAAACACGTATGTTTTAAAATAGAGATTGTTTTTAAGAAATATTGCTCACGCGAGATCGTTCTCATTTTAAATATTTATAACCGCAAGTGTACGGCGTGTTGTAGCAAGCCGGCAAGCACGGGTCGATCCGCAGGGAATTGTGTATTAGGTCTTGTCTTTTAAGGTTCAACAAATTAACGAATTAGTTGTTTGTCACAAATAATAAAATGAAAGAATATGAAAACAATAAAAGCAAGAAAACAAGTTAAGAAAGAATGGTCGTGGCTTTGGTTCGGAAGGTTGAATCGCGACGATTCCCTCGACGCTCCTTTGATCATGAGTTGTCCTTCCTCATGTTGATCCCGGCATGAAGCACGACTTGTCAAAGCGGTTGCGAGGCACAATTCGTCAAATTCCAATATTCTCCACAAAGCACGAAACGAGTCCATTTTGACCACTTACCGTTTGTATGTCCAAGCTTGGGGTATCAACACTAAATACAAGGGTTAGCAAGCATACCACAATAATAAAAACACAAAGTAGTGAGTGAGAGCAAATGATTTTAGTGTTGAGTTTGCTAAGTGTTTGTGATGGTATATCGTATATGAAACCAAGAGATTGTCAAGCACTTGATCATAAAATACGATATCCAAACCTAGCAACCTTAACACTAAATTGATTTTAACTTAAACATTGAAATGGGGAAAGGGAGTGAATATGGTATATGAGGAGGTTACAAAGTAACCATGTGTCAAAATACTATATCACATCAAAACATAAGCAATATTTAAGTTAGAATCATATAAATAAGCACATTAAATATAAACAGGAGGAGGAGGAGGCAAAGCATTTCATCTAACTTTCTCACCATAACCACAACCAAAGAAAGATTAGTTAAGCATGATGAATAAAAGAAAAACAAAGCAAGTAAAGAAAAGCAACAATAATATTATTAACACTTGAGAAAAGAGATACAAGATTTTGGTTACTTGTTCAACCTCCTTAATGAAGCTCTCCAAAGAAAGTTTCAAGAGGGAAGAAAAAGAAGAAACCAAGTGATAGCCCACTCAACACTCAAGCCTAAACAAAAACAAAAGAAAACAACAAAATGTGGTATAATATGTGCATATGAGACCCCCTTCCCTTGCTCACTGGTCTGCTTTTATAGGCACCAAAGAAAGATAAACAAACAATAAAAATAAGGTGACGTGGCAGCAAGAGAGGGATCACAGAAGTTTGGTGCACATTGGGGCAAGGGGTCGGCAAGCTCGGATCCTAGGGGGGTCTGGCCGGTCCAAAACCGAGCTATGAGGCTCGTATTCATTGTGTGATCTTGTGTGCTCTCCACAATCACTCATATGCTGGTTGTTTTATCAGTTGAAGCCTGGTTTGCATGCAAAGAATTGGAGGAAAACTTGATGCAAAGTATCACATCAAAACTTTAAGTATTCAATGCACATCACATCATATGTGCCCCCCACTTGCACAATTCATCATTTCTTGTGTGCCATGGGCAGCCCCACCATGTCATGGTCCATGCCAAAGAGTTGTGTGTACACTTGTATTGTGTTGGACCAAAATTGTGTGCACACATTTATTTTGCAAAAGCTCTTTGGATATCGGTCGTTTTATTGTTCTATTTGCAGTGTTGGCTCCCAAATATTATATCCATGATTTTAAATGTGTTTCCAGTATTTCATCACGAATACCTGTAAACTGTAATTACTGAGCAGACACAGACTAATAGCACCGATATATAACAAAATAGATAAATAATGAGCGGTATTAAAATGCAGTTTTCTGTGGTGAACAAAATGTAGGCTATAAAGGTAGAAAGAACAGCTCAAAGAAAAAAATGTGTTAATGTATGAAGATTGTTAGTTATATGTATGCCCTAGAGGCCATTACTGTACATAGGATGTATATTGTAGTGGATGCTGGGACATATATAGGGAGGACTTTCTTGCTCGACATGATAATATGCTATCTGGTTACTCTTTACCTTAACGTGTATACTGATTGTCTCTCTATTACATGTTGGTAAAGCCCTTAGGATGTGTACTTGACTACCTGGACTATGATGCGGATCATACTAGTGGGGACAGGGTAGTCCATAAGTACATCCTTCAAAGTCCCTAGTCGTGGGTGTATCGAGACGGGGCATCGATATACCAGAGTAGACTAGCGTGTACCTTCTCGACCCATACAGATGGGCGATGGATGATCCCATATCCATCGGTGTTTGACATCAGAGATGATATACGGGTGCTCAGTAGAGACTGGGTACACTGGACGGACTCGCCGAGAACTCCCAGATGGTATTATACCTCACGTCAGATGGCAGTTCTCTGGTGACACTGGTACAGAGTAGTCTGTTGACCCGAGATCGTCATAGAGTCTTGTGTGGTTCCCACTGTGCTTTGATTTCCATCTTACCACGTCCAAGAGGGCGTGCAAAACGGTGGTTTTTGGGTACAGTCCCGAGTTACATGGAGGCAATGAGCGATAGGAGGGGATTCGTCTCTCCCGGTATAGGGAGTTGATGTTGCGCTGTGTTCGATTGGCTATAACAGGAAATCCCTGGCCAGGGTTGCTGAGATTTACTGGTAAGTGTTACCAGTAGTTTCTCGAAGTGTTATAGACCTCATATCGACACGACTTATCGAGCTATTGGGGTCTGACGTTTACCACCCCTAGGCAAGATATGCGACATATCAGACGATCAGACCGGACTGTACGGTAGTGTTACTGGTCGGATTCACTGGAGTGTGAGCGGGCTTGCTCGTCGATCTTCATATCGCTCAATACCCGGGTGGCCGTTACGTTTAGCAGACCGCTTGCGGCTTGTGGGTGTTTGATATGATCATCATCTGCTGCCGGAGTATTGACGAGTCTTTAGAGTCCTACACAGAGGTTTCCTGGCTCAAGCGAAACGAAATAGGAGCGCATATGAGATATGTGCGGGACCGAGAATGATACCAGTATGTGATACTGTATTTGATTCTCGCGATGTGACATTGATCGGTTATATCCGATATAGCCGGGTTATCGGATCAAGTGTTGATTCGATAAGTTGTTACTAGAGATACCAGTCGGTTATGTGAGACATGACCGGATCATTGAATCAAGTGTTGATTTAATGATTTAATGCATAATTATATATTTGATATATTACTTTGCATTAACTAGTATCGGTTCACTTTAAGATGGATTTTCTCACTCGGATGTGCAAGTTGTATATGTGATATACTTTTGTGCATATAAATTGTATCATGGTTGATGATACATGTTGACTTGTGTTTGTGTAAAGATTAAACCATGATTATATGAATGGTTAGGGTTTTATATACTTATTCATTTATTTATATTCATTATTCATTTAAGGAAAAGAAAAGAAAAATGGTGGCATTCTTTTGTTCATTCATGAAGCTTCATGAATACTTTGACTTAGTCACCATTTTTGTCTTCATTCCTAACCTAACCATTCACTTAACTTGGGTTTAGTCTCTACACATAACCATGGTCATGTTATGATAAAGATTGGATTATTCTTTTCTTTTTATTAATCTTATCATATAATTTTCTTCTTCTTCTTCCTTTCTTCAAGTGAAGAAAACAAAACCTCATCAATGGTGATTGATGATTAAGAGTGAGAAATCCATTTCCAAAGTTTACCCACATCCTATTTCTTCATCCTCTACCTCTTGCCAAGTAGTAGAGTGTGTTTACTTCACAAGTTTCTTGACTTGGTGAAGTCGGAGCTTGATTTAGCGATGCCTCGACGTAGATCATCTTCGGCACGTCGTCGACGACCTAGCCCGCTTCTTCTCCGATGAAGCCGACACAAGAGCCCGGATTTCGGATTTGAACAGCGGAGATGACTTCTTCATGGAGCTATGGAGGTGGACAAACGGATCTACAAAGGTTGTAATTCCGTATTCCTTTAGTTAATTGTTAACTAGTTTACTTTTCGCCTAGACATCTAGCAAACGATCCGTACACTAGGGTTTGTAGGCACCATAATTTTTGAAATTGCCATGATCGATGCCTTGGGAGACCTCACTAGGGTGCCTAGGAACCCTACAAAGATAACATTAAAGATAGGAAAATTGAAAAACGCACTCTAAATTCTTATCTGAATACAAGTCGAGAAACTTCAGATTTTGAAACTGGCAACCAAAGCATAGTCAACTGGTAATTTATTTGCAGGAGTACAAATTCCAAACGCTCTGTTTCATTCGTATTCGTTACCAAATTAGAAAGCAACCGTTCTAGATGTTTTCGTCCATCGGATAATTTATTTTTCAACTTTTTATCATCAAGATATTTTTTCCACATATAAGTTTTTTTATTTATTACGCTTGATGAGTATACCTTCAGTTGGGAAGAAGATATGCTTAGAGACCCATTCTTCATCAAATGAATATAGCTTTCTCTTAAAATGAAACTTATTTGCAGAATAAATATAGTTCGAAATGATTTGCTCGAGTAATGGTTTCTCGGGAGGAACATGTTCAAACTGCAGATAGAATCAGAAAGGGATATTCTGCAGCAATAATTTGTGCTCCTTCTGCCTTTCATAAATGAGCAATATGCACGAACATCATCATTAATTTTAAGACGTGTCGACTTATCCCTATAAAATGAACATAAAAAGCAAGTAAACATTAACAATATAATAGAATCTGTAAATGTACAAAAAATCATAGAGGAAGAAAGAAAAGAATAAAGGTGGATATGATATAATAAAAATAGAAAGCATGTAACATAGGTAAAAAGAAAATATTAAAAGTAAAATGGAAACAATAATGGTAGGAATTAAAAAATAACAGTTGACAAAAATAAATTAAGATTGAAGCAAACACATATAGACTTCTCTTGCTGCACAATCGAGCCAGATCCGGCAGGTGAAAGACCTTGTTCATTGCTTATGAAGCACCAATGTTTGCTTCTTTTCCCCTCTTTTTATTATGACGAGCCTATATATGTTTCGTCACTTGCGTCTTTTTAATGTGATAATTTGCAACTAGTTGTATAAGTGATTTTGTGATTCTATGTGTTTATTGGTTCGGTTCCCCCCTCACCCCCACCAAAAAAAAAAGAATAAAATATAAAAAAAAACTGACTAGCTTTATGCTACTCTATGATTTAAAATTTAGAGTTCATTACTTGCTATAAATAAATGTTTGACATTAATTTATTGAATTATTTTTGTATGCTATTAATGAAAAGCAAAAAGGATTTGCTTCCAAATATGTCAAATTAAGTTTGCTCCCACTCTATATCCATTTCATTTATATACACATATAACATATCCATGTACTATATGTTTATACTTTTTTGCAAGTTGTGTCTCCTATAATCATGTGCATCTAGTTCTCCATATCTATGTTTATGTTTTGATGCTCGTCTTGAGTAATCTTCCAAATGATTGTTTTTGCCCCATTGTCTCATTATTTTTGCTTTTCAGATTCGCCGCAAGATGAGAGAGATCATGGTTAATCAAGCAACATCCTGCGACTTGAAGGACTCGGTTGCAAAGTTCATCCCTGAATCTATCGGGAAAGGAATAGAGAAAGCTACATCGAGCATTTACCCACTACAGAATGTTTTCATCGGCAAGGTTAAAATCTTTAAAAGGCCCCGAAATTTGACTTGGGGAAATTGATGGAGGTATGTACACCAAAAGTTAAATTGTTTTTCTGAACTATCCCCCCCTTATTTATAATCTGTTTTAGGCTAGGTTACACTAAAATACCCCTTAACTATCGTTTTTCACTTGACTGTCTTAAAGTTTATAAATTACAGTTAGATCCATTAAAAATGCTACATTTTTGCGTATTATAGTGATAAAACACCTTTGAAACCATAGCTAAGGAGTTTTACTGTAATAATGTACTTTAGGATATAGTTTAATTTGGTTATAGATAAGGGCATTTTGGCATAGTTTAGGTATTTTGGTGTAATATTGATAATTTTATATGCCTTTTTTAGGTCCATGGTGACTACAGCATGGAGGATATTGGTGCCAAGATCGATAGGCCAGCAGAGGACACGCCAATGGAAGCTGAGACGGAAGTTGTTGGCGTTTAGGAGCATAGTTGTTTGTATCCAAGAAATGCTATCATTATAGTTTTCTAGTAATTTGTAGCTTAAATTTGATAGTTCGAGCTTGTGTCTGTTCTTCATTTGAGTTATGGAGCATGTTACTGCATTCAGTATTTGTCCTGCACGGTTATGAAGACCGATTATTGCTTATATAATTGAGGTTATTGATTCGTAACCAATAATTGTTTATATAAAATTGAGGTTAGTGGTGTTGCGTAACTCCACACACGCAATAGTGGCAAACTGGGGTGTGGGGGCAGTGACCCTCACTGCAAATGCATGAGCACGACCCCCTGTTTGGGTGTGTTGTGCAGCTCTAATTTTTTCTCATATAGATTAATAGGATTTTAATTTTGAAAAGAACACAAGTGCTTTTTCTATTTACAATAACAAGAAGAAATTATCCAATTGGAAATGAAAACTTAACTAGCTTGAACTGGATGAATTATGAACATGCAATGGACTTTTTTGCTAATCATGGAAATTGGAGAAAAGACCATCTGATATTTTCTCAAGATGCAAACATTTTGATCAAAACAAGTTTTAACTACATAGGATATTTCATCTTATTTTTGCATATATTACAACAAGAGACATGACTTGTCAAAAGCTCATGATAGGAGATGATTCTTTGAGCTCACAGGCTTCTCGAAAACAATCTGCAGCTTCCAGCAGAGAGCCCTCCATTTTGAACACAAGTCCAAGATTCAACCATGCATCATGACTTCTGGGTTCTATCTTTAGAGCACTCATCAAGAAACTTCTCGCAACGGGCAAAGATCTGCCGCCGATTTTCCTTAGAACTGCTCCGGTCGAAACCAAGCTCGGAACGTAGTCTGGTTCGATCGAGAGCGACATCGAAAATGCCGTTAGAGCCTCATTGTGTAGTGATTGTTCCTCTAAATTCAAGCCTGCATGTGTTAGATATGTATGTTAGCACTTTAAGTAGTAAAAAGGGAAAAGAGAAATGGGTTAATTGCACAAAACCCGCTTTGTAGTTTATTCTGTAGCGCACATATACCCTCTCAAGTGATCATTAATTAGCCAAAAGTCCCCATTTGCTCATTGCCCGAAAACCTCAGAACACTCAAACTCTACTCTAAACAACGAAAACAAGTTCAAATAGTTACATTAGACAATCATCCGAGTTGTTTAAACTTAGACTTGAGTATGAGTATTAGTAAGGGTTTTGGCCGGTGAGTAGAGGTGTTCACGGTGATAAATTACTTGAGGGGGTATAAGTGCTATATGGCGACGAACTACAAGGGATTTTGTACCAAAAAAATCATATATCCGGATATAATTTAGAACAGTACGATTTTCCAAAGTCCTGAAATTCTGAAAAGATTGTTACTTTGTCGAAACCATAGTAGCTTTAAGAGAATTGGTATAATAAATGCCTCTCATAATGAGGATAATGGAGGAAAGGTACCATAGGAGGGAATTTCCTCGCGTCGAAAAAGTGCGTCCTCCATCATGAGAGGCATTTATTATACCATAAGTGCCGATCGTCGTGAAAAATGATCGAGAGAAGCATTCCATGTGATTCTATAACTTTTTCACTGTTGATTTAGTAGGAGGAAAATTAACAGTTTACCGACAATAGAACTTTTTACATTGCTAATTCAACGATGAAAAAGTGGTAGAATCATATGAAAATTGGTGTATCCACATCTTGGATGATAAAGATGATGATAGATGCCGATCGTTAAATAAAATGTTGGAAGGTATATTTTTTCGCCACCGCCTAACGAAAAACCCTTCTAGGGCCTATTTTCTTCATTATTCTCATAATAAATATGATTTCGAAACCATAGTAGCTTTAAGATAATTGACATAATAAATATGTTGAATTCTCAAATCGACACAATCTCTTGAATTGTATAGCTAACCTGTTGTATGCCAAGTCTTCGGAGAGAAATATCCAATAGATTTCGCTATATCCAAGCAACTACTTGAATCCGCCCTTAACCCAAGTTTCATATAAATCAATGCCAAATCGGTCCACGCTTCCACTTCTAAGTCTTCCTTGAGCTTAACCTATGACACGGAGATATATTCACATAGTAAGATCTTACATTGTTGTGATGCACACATAAACAAAAGGCAGAATCACATTAAATTACCTTCAGTTTTTTTATATTTTTAATTACTCATATATACCTTTAACTATTTAATTAAGCTTTGGCTTTAAGCGATTTTTTCTTCACTAAAATACCCTTAAATGTAGCACTCTAAGGCAGCTGCTGTAATAAAACCTTCAACGTAGTTAACTAAAAATAATAATAATTAAGGGCAATTTTGTGTAAATTGGCCTAACAAAAATCAAAAGACTCACCACTTGATTATCTTTTTGCGCTTTAATCGACGCGAGCAAAATCCTGTAAGTTTCGATTGCATTTTTGGGGTTTTCCTGATTAAACTGAAGCAATGCTTTCATATGTAATAATTCGAGTCGATCCTCTACCCCACTATGAGCTATAGCAAGGTCAACTACCGATTCAGCCTCTTTTACATTTTGTTCTGCGGACACAATAAGAGCTAACAATCTCCAACCCTTGAGTTCGCTTTCACAAACCAACTCTAAATACTTCAACACGAGCTCTTTCGCTAAGTCAAGCTTTCTTTGTATTGCAAGCTCCATTGCAAAACTATATATCACTTCAGTCTCATCTTTTTCTAAAGCCGCTGCTTTCTGTAATGCCTCTAAAGCTTCTTTCTGCAGCTTTAACCTTTCTGAATCACAAATTGCACCTGTAGCCAAATTTCCATAACAAACACCTAGTAATTTGCAGGAAAGACCATTGAAATGCTTCTCTCGATCGCCCGAGCACTTGATCGCCCTTCGAGCAAAGTTTTTCCCTTCATAAGCATGGGTTGCATTTTTACTACATAGCTTCGATCCCAATAAAAGAGAAGGAATATGTGCTTTGTGTTTTCTTTCTGAACAGCCCGAGGAATTTCTCAAAATATTTAGTGCCACGTCATCTTTGCCTGCGGCACTATAACAAAGCGCAAGAAAGTACCATCTTTCAACTCTGTTATATATGCCTGGAAATAATTCTTCAAAAGAATTTGCTAATAACTCAAACTGCCCAGACAGTGAAAGCGCGAAAGCAAGATGATTCATGATATCTGGATCCCAACTAATTTCTTGAAACAAAATTCTTCGCATTAGAATAAGCAATAAAAGGATTGCTTCCTCTATGTTGGTTTTAGGAGCTAAAGAGCCCCATAACTGATGCAATTGCGAAGGTAAAGTTACCTCTTCGCCACAATAAAGTAGAACTGAAGCCAATTCTTTTTGAAATTTTCCACATTTTTCAGAGTCCAAGTTCCAAGGTTTGATGAGAGCTCGTCTATAGGCAGAAATTGCCTCATCAAGATAACCCGCTTGTTTACAAAGTTCGGGGAGCAATTCAAGCGCTTTGTGAAATATATCTTTTAATTTGCAATCGTCTGCGACACCTTGAGGCATACCATGAGGCCATGCAGATTCAAGAATGTCGATAATAGTTTTACATTCCATTGCAGCATCTGTGACATATAAAGGACATGCATGATGTTAATGATTTGGTATTTAGGAGTTGCATGTACATTTTCGGGAACTAAAATTAAAATTGATGGTATTTCTCTGAAATTTGAAGAGAGCAAATTAATATAGATGCATAAATGGTGTGGATGTAGAGAGGGCAATCTTCTAAATTTATCGTATTTAGGTGAATCCTACTAAGTTCATGATATTTATTTGCAATTTTTAAAGCGTATCAGTATATGATATTTATCAATACGTTGAAACTCCAGGTATTTTAAAGCAATTAGGCTTTAATGGAACATGCGGCACACATCAAACCATAAAAGATATAGGTAGAAATTTAGAATCACAACTTCTTATAAACATTGACATGTAGAAGAGAATCATGAAGAAGGATCGGTTAGGCACCATGTTGAACTATCCTTTTACCTTTAATACGACCGAGCTCCTCCATAGACTTTGATTTTAGAAATATTGCTTCTAATAACAAACTAACTGAATGCATCGACATTACATTCACCATCAAGTTTTCTCCTTTATACCGAGCTTTTCGAGGACGACTTCGTTCTGAAATGGCCTTAACCATCCTCGGCTTCAAAACTCGAATATCAATTCCTTGAAAAACTTGTAATGCCGCATCAAAATTACCTTTTTGATACTCTAATCGACCCAACAGTGCCCGAGCCTCCTGTTACAACATGTGAATTTGGAAGTGTTACTGTATCCAAACATATTCTTATATTCATTACACTAAATTTACCATGACCTTTCAAAGTTTGTCACATAAATGGCTAAATGGCACATAAATATCCAAAATTTCACCTATATAGCACATTAATACCTAGGTTTCAAAACACGGCATATAAATACCCAAACTTTTTTTTGGCACTTTAGCGACTAACAACGTTAACGACAAATACGTAAAGACAATTTTACCCCTCGGTACAACTGACTCAACCATCCCATTGACTAACTATAACCAATAAATTAAAAAAGTTCATCCCATAAGTTAACTTCTCCCCCTCTCTCATTCTCACGCAACCCTTTTTCTCTTTCACCAAAACCCTAGAAGTCTACTATGACAAAATTCGAGAAATTATTGTGGTAAGATTTGCTCGTCTATGGAAAATTTGAAATCTTGGGAATGAATTAAAGCCGCAATTCATCCTCTATAGTGGATTCGAGCTCTTGATTGTTCTCAGAAGAAGCCCTTAAAGAATTTTTAAGAGAAATAGAAGCCATGGATAAAGAAAAGAGGCTAGGGCACAGAACATTAGTATTGGAGATAATCATATGGTTAGAAATAATAATGGTTTGTTGTTGTGAATATTTTCTAGCTAGACTAAATCATAATTAGTTCTACTAGATATCTTATTAATTGTTTGTTGATAGAGTCAAAACCAAAAGATACTCTATTAATCTTAATTACATTCAATGTATTTGTAATTGTATATATTGATGTGAGAATGAAATGCAAAGTGTGCAATTTAATATACCAAATCATTTGTTCCTCTTGCTTGGTTTACACGACTTCGTGATTGTCCTCTACAAATGGGCTTTATTTACAAGTTCATGTAGCAAAGAAATTGCATTGATCATCAAGACATCAACTCTCTCACAAAGTCATTTGCAGTGAAATATCTTGGCAACTTGCATTATTTTCTCGGCATTGAAGCTTCATGTAGCTCTTCTGGTCTACATCTTTGTCAACAGAAATATATTCATGATCTATTGCTTCTTACAAAGATAGTGCCAAACCAATGCCTACACCAATGGCGTCCTCAACACGCCTTGTTGCTAACTCTGGTGATGCTTACACTGATCCAACCACATATAGGAGTGTTGTTGGCGCTCTTCAATACCTCACCAGCACATGACCAGATTTCTCCTTCGCCGTCAATAAAATGTGTCAATTCATGCAAGCACCAACCGTAGATCATTGATCGGCAGTAAAACCCATATTGCGTTGTCTTAAAGGCACAATGTCACATGGTCTTCTTCTCAAGCCATTTTCTGCTTTCTTTCTCAGTGTGTTTTCTGAAGCAGATTGGGCTGGATGTCTAAATGATCGGCGCTCTCAAGCCGCGTTTTGCATATATTTCGATCTAAATCTCATTTCTTGGAGTTCTCGAAAGCATAATATAGTTTCTCAATCGAGCAAGGAATCTGAGTTTTGTAGTCTTGCTTGTGTGTGCCACTGCTGATTTAATTTGGATCGAGAAACTGATTCATGAGCTTGGTATTGTGTTGCCCTTGGCGCCATTATTATGGCGCGATAACATTGGTGCTAACTGTCTCACCGCAAATTCGGTCTTCCACGGTCGTACAAAGTATTGAAATCGATTTTCACTTTGTTTGTGAATGTGTGCAACAAAAGAAATTATGCATCTGATATATCTCTACTGTTAACCAAGTGACCGACGCACTTACCAAACCATTAGCCCAATCTCAATCGTTATGTCGTGTAACAAGCTCACTGTTTTTCCAAACCGGCTTTGCTTGAGTGAGGGTATTGGAGATAATCTTATGGCTAGAAATAATAATGGTTAGTTTTTGTGAATATTTTCTAACTAGACTAAATCATAATCAGTTCTACTAGATATCTTATCAGTTGTTTGTTGATAGAGTCAAAACCATAAGATACTCTACAAATCTTGACCACATTCAATGTATTATATTGATGTGAGAATGAAATGCAAAGTGTGCAATTTAGAGCCCATTTGGCTTATCTTATAAGTAGTCAAACCCCATTGGGAAGAGAGGAGGAGGTGGGTGGCCATGGAGAATAGTAGGGGGGGAAACGAGGCCGGTGGTGAGTGGCCATCGTGAAGAGGACGGGGAGAGGAGGTTGGTGGTGGTGGGTTCTAGGTGGCCATGGGGAAGAGGATGGGGAGAGGTCAGTGGCGGTGGGTTGTGGGTGGCTATGGCGAAAAGGATGGGGAGAGGTTATCGGTGGTGGTGGGTTGTGGATGGCCATGGTGAAGAGGATGCGGAGAGGAGGTCGGGGTGGTGGCTTTGGGGAAGAGGAGATGGTGGCTGTGGCGGCCGAAGGTGATGGCGATGCCGGCGTTGATGATTTAGGGTTAGGGTTTGAAAATTAGTTAGGATTGGCGAAAGGTCGAAGATGAGGGTAAGATTGGAAATTTTGTAAATTTTATGCTGATGTGGCAAGGCTATGATGTGGCGATGATGTGGAACTAACGGTGATGTCGTGTCACCGTTAGATGTGGTAGTTTTCTGCACCTATCAAAATTTTTGGTAGTTTTCTAGGATTTGGCTAAACGTATAGAGAGTTTAGTGAACTTTAGCCAAAAATAAATAACATGTTCTTTTTTGTCATTTTGACATAACACATAACCTATAGGTCAAGTTTACCAAACACTTCACTACTTATAAGTCAAGTCTTACCAAACACTTTACTCACTTATAACTCTAAAATTATGAAGTGACCATGACTTATAAGATAGCCAATCATGCCCTTAATATACCAAATCATTTATGCCCTTAAAATTATGAAGTGACCATCACTTGTAATTCGTGTGATTACAATAAAAGTTATAAACTTATTTTTTCTGAAAATTCCCTTCATGCTTTTAAAACTTTGCAATTAATTTACACTGATGTTTGGGGACCCACTGAATTGTCGTATGATAGGTTTTGTTATTACGCAATCTTTGTTGATTATTACACAAAATACTAGCTGTATCCTATGAAACGTAAATCTAATGTTGCTACCATCTTTCCCCAATTCAAAAATCTTATCGAAAAATATTTTCAATTGCCGCTCATATCAATATATTCTGATAATAGTGGTGAATACACATCTCTTGACTCCATCTTCACCTTCTATGGTCCCTCATCTCACCACTCCTTCACACCCCCTGAACATAATGGCACATCAAAACGTCATCATCGTCATATTGTCGAAACTGGTATCACACCCTTGCACACGGCCTCACTTCTCTCTAAGTATTGGAGTTAAGCTTTTCAAACCGATGTTTATCTCATTAATCGTCTTTTCACACCGGTTCTTAATTTCCAATCCCTATTTGAAAAATTATTTCAACGTCCACCAAACTACAAACGTCTCAAGATTTTTGGATGTCTTTGCTATCTTTGGTTAATGCTATGCACCTCCTCTAAACTTAACATAGAACCACTCCCTATATTTTTCTAGGTTATTCAACATCTCAATCTGTATATAAATGTCTAGATCCTGTCACTCACAAACTTTACATTTCTCGTCATGTCAAATTTGTTGAAACCAATTTTCCCATGCAGATATTTAGTAGACATCAAGAGACTCTTTCGCAAGATTTGGCCTCTTCTGATGCAGCATCATAACCAATCCCGTATACCCAACCTACCAAACTTCACATCCTACCCACCATACCTAACCCAACCCCCACTGACCCTTAATCATTAACATCTCATACCCTCGACCTTTCCACCTCCACGAACTCTTCATAATCCTCACCTTGCAATCTCAATAACATCGCCAAGCTATCCGTCCCTACCTTCCCAACCGCTCAATCGCATTTACCATTTCCATAATTATTACCTGCTCCCCCATCCCAAATCTCCGAACCAACAATGAACGAAAACCGAACCCAAACTACTTCAACTCCCAATATATAAACCATATCATTGTTCATCCCATACCCCAAATTCTTGAACCAACCTGTGTATCTCAAGATGTGAAAGATCCTAACTGGCGTGTTGCAATGTCTGAAGAATTTGATGCCTTCATTTAGAACGGAACATGGGATCTTGTCCGAAAATCAAATCAGAATCTTATAGGTTGCAAATGGGTTTTCCGAATCAAGCGCAACTCCGATGGCACAATTGCCCAATACAAAGCTTGCCTTGTGGCCAACGGCCTGGTCTAGACTACTTCGCCACCTTCAGCCCCGTTATTAAGCTGACAACACTGCAAATAATCTTATGCATCGCACTTTCCAATGGATGGCATCTTCGTCAACTTGACATTAACATTGCTTTCTTCAACGGTACTCTCCATGAAGATGTGTATATGGCTCAACCCCAGGCTTTCTCCACTCCTCCCTACCCAACCATGTCTGCAAACTACAAAAATCTCCATATGGTCTCAAACAAGCGCCCAGGGCATGGTATCAAATCAAAGGTAATCTTCTACAAAGTGGCTTCTCAAATGCCGTGGCGGATACGTCTCTCTTTGTCTACTTCAAAGATGTCATCGTTGCCTATTTCTTGGTGTATGTTGATATCATTCTCACAGGCAACAACGTACAATTCCTTCAATTTTTGTTCGTCAACTGGGGCAACGCTTCTCTCTAAAGAATCTCAGCGATCTTCATCACTTTCATAGTGTCGAAACTTCCTACGCTGTAAGAACTCTTTCTATCTCAATATCGCCATATCGCCGATCTCCTTAAAAAGCTCTCCGTGAAAGGAGCTAAAGAAGTTACCATTCTTATGTGCAATACCACCCCTCTACTCCGCTATGACGGGTCTTCTCCCATGCCATACCGTCAGCTAGTTGGTGCTCTTCAATACTCCTCTCACTCGGCCCGATGTTTCTTTTGCAGTCAACCGCCTCTCCCAATTCTTGCACTCTCCCACAGAACTTTACTGGATGGCACCCAAGCATGTTTTTCGTTATCTCGAAGGTACGATACATCATTGCCTTTATCTCCGTCGACGAGCTCCTTTAACTCTTCAGGCCTTCAGAGACTCTGACTGGGGTGGAAGTCGCGATGACGGTCGATCAACAACTGTCTACATTCTCTATCTAGGCGCGAATCCTATATCATAAAAATCGGCCCGACAAAAGACTGTTTCTTGATCCTCCTCCGAAGCTGAATATAAAGCCTTTGCGAATGCCACGATCGAGATATTTTGGGTAAAAGATCTTCTATATGAACTCAAGGTAGTTCTGCGCAAACTGCCATCTCCACACTGTGATAATACCGGGGCTACCTATCTCAGTGCGAACTCAGTTTTCCACTCTCAGATGAAGTACATTACTTTTGACTATCATTTTGTTCGGGAGTGCGTTAAGGATGGAACCATTCGTGTCCACTGCATCAGCACTCATGATCAACTCGCGGATGTCCTTACAAAAGCATTTGGACGCACACAATTTCTTAAAATTTGATCCAAGATTGGAGTCTCTGACGGTGCCTCAATCTTGCGGGGTCGTATTAGTGACAAGAAGACAAAACACAAGCAGACGTTTGAAGAAATCTCATGCAGACGTTTAGGAACACAACGGAGTGAAGACAGACGTCTGCTGAAGGAAGCACAGATGTCCGGAAATCGATCTCTAGAAAATCCAGAGTCTAAGGAGACGTCTGAGCATTTGCCCAACAGACGTCAGCCGACTGTAGACGCGGCCGTTGCAGATCTTTGTTATTAGAAAAATCTTTCCATACCTTTTATGATGTTATTTGTTTAGGAAAGATTTTATTTGTTTTATTTTCTTCATCATGTAAAGTGTATATATACACCTTTAATATTCAATATAAATCAATCAAGCTACAAACCCTAAAAACCATTTCACCAAAATTCTATAGGCTAAATGTATAGAGAGTTTAGTGAACTTTAGCCAAAAATCAATAATATTTTCTTTTTTGTCATTTTGACATAACGAATAACTTATAAGTCAAGTTTACCAAACACTTAACTACTTATAAGTTAAGTCTTACCAAACTCTTTACTCACTCATAACTCAAAGTATGAAGTGACCATGACTTATAAGATAGCCAAACATGCCCTTAATATAGCAAATCATTTATTCCTCTTATAATTAGGTTGAAAAAGGACAATTGAGCCCAAAAAGTATCACATGAGAACATAAAAATCTAAATGCAATATTCTAACCCTTAGGTAACGATGGTAGCAAAGTGCTCATGAAGAAAAGTTTGAGTATTTATCTGCCACGTTTTAAAACTTAGGAATTTATGTGCTATATGGATGAAACAATAGATATTTATGTGTATTTAACCTCAGATAAATACATATAGTTTATGAATTACACATGGCATTTTCCTCAAGGCACCATGAGCATTTGAGATATTGCAATTTAATATCATCAACCTTTTTTCAAGATCGAAGAGTCTATGTTGCAAGGATTTGTCGTCAAGGAGATGCGTACATATCGGATTCATATTCATATAGGATTCTATGAGGATACTTGAGAACATCTTTGGTAGATCATATAATACATTTTGTATTCTAGATGTATCAAACATGTTAATAACCAATAATCTATGCATCAACACTAACAAATTATTTGTGTTTTTGTTAGATTTGACAAATTGATAAATTTTTGTTATTGCACACATAGACACCGTCGGCCCGCACAGGGGGAGGGAGAGAGAGAGATGATCGTATGAGTGTTGGCCTCAAAACACCCCAACCACCACGTTTTTCACCGATATGTTGTGGTCATCATGGCTACGTGTTTTAAGACTCCTATGTGTGAAATATCATAAGATTTGGAGACCTCCAACACATCCATCAAGTGGATCTAACACATCCATCAAGTGATCCACCTGATAGATGTATTAGAAGTTTCCAAATCTCGTGATATTTCATTCATAGGGTTTCTAAAATATGTATGGCACAATGACCCATACGGATCGATAAAAAACGACCGGTTGTGTTGCGAGGCATTGGCCTCAAATACTTATTTGAGGCCAGGCCTCATAAGATCAGTTCACACACATAGACACCCCCCAAAACACACACACATTCACTCACTTGTACAATAAAAAAAATTAGTGTATCCCGCCGAGTCGTATCCTAGACTTTTGGATAATTGTGAATCCATGTATCCAACTCATATCGTTTCTCATATCCATATTCGGGCTACTTAGCGAACAATTGTATAAAGGTAAGAAGGTTCTCGCTGAACAGCGAACGGTATTAAACTGAAAAGTAAAGCTTGTCGTATTTTTTGAAACATATTAAACTGATGGTATTACATGTAATTTACCGAATAAATGGTATTTATCTAAACAATGCTTAAAAGCCATGGTAATTTAGTAAAATTTAGCCCTGTTCATTTACAGCATATTTAATAATAGTTCTTGGGTTTCTCAAATGTCGTGTCCTTGCACTGCAACAGAATTCCTACATTATGATGAGGGTTGCAGGTTATATTTTATATTCTAACACGCCTTGTTGAAATTGGGCTTTTGCACAACAGTATTTTTAATGATAAGTTTGGGGTTGTTTTGAACATGAGTTGCTCTAATACCATCTTAGAAATTCATGCCCTGCACCAAAACTTTGAAGATATGCTGACAGTTGTGGGATGTACTATTATATTTTAAAAGCGGAAACATCGATACGCACAAGAAATGAAGTAACAATATCCAAAAAAGCCAACTCCCAGGTAGAGTTTTCAATAGAGAGAGAAGTACCTCATAGTTCAATGAGAGTGTCTCTCTCAATGTCGATTCTATGTCATCTACTTGTTCATCATCGAGTTTCGATTCGTAATCTCCAGTTTTTGATGATAGGCCGCTGACAGAGAAGTCCCTAGTAGCAAGAGACTGTGGAGATTGCGGAGCTTCTTCGAAATGGAACTGTTGATCTCTAGAGCAAGCACACAACATTTTGATATTGATTTCCAATGGAATTTTACTCGATGACCATTCTCTACAATTCCTTCAACCACATGTATGTTAATACTAATCAACCTTTCACCAAAATTTAGAGATCTTCTTACACTTGCAACCAAAAATTATATCATCGTCTGGATTTACTCTTACAATACCTGAGATAACATGAGAGGGTAAAAGTGAGGCAGGGATCCAAAATTACATGTAAAGTGACAAAAAATGCAAGCATCTCAAATATAGCATTATCACTGCTGTAAATCAAACAATCATCTCAAATATGGTAACCTTATTAGAAATCACAATTTAATCCCTAGATATTTACATTGTTGGTTCATTTGAAGCCATAAAAGAACTAATAAAAAAATTTTAAAAAATCACCCATTTTAGTGGGGGGAAAAAGAGGATAAAATTTATAATTTCAAATGGCCCACAAATCATCTCAAAACAAACAAACAATTCAACATCAAAGAGAGAACCAACGTGCCTTGATTTCAAATCTAAAATCAAAACCATGATCTCAAACAAGGTACCAACAAGACCCAACATTCTAAACAGAAGAAAATGTGTAGAAAATAAAGACCTCCTCTAGAAACAGTTAAAATTTTCAATCGTTTTAAGCAAAAATTACCCATTTCATAGGGTAAATTAGAGCATCTTTTCAAATGACACAATCCATCTAAAAACAAGAATCCAAAAGAGCAAAAGCAATGCACCTGATTTCAAATGCAAAGCTGACCTTTTTTCCATTTCCCCAAATTTCATTAAAAACCCCACAAAAATATGAAGAGCCCATTTCATGGAAAGATCGGTCTCAAGCACAAAACCCAACATTTTGATGACCCATCTCAGAAAAATTACATAAAAGGGAAGTAACAAAGAAAGAGAGAGATCAAGGGCAGCAGCAGCAAAGGAAAATGCAAGTGTACCAATTGCCAGCAGAGGGGGAAAAAAACACCAGTGTCTTGCTTGCATCATAAACGAGTACTTTTTAATTAAAAGATGCAATCTTTATTTTTATTTTTCAAAAAAAACGGCTGCAAAAAGAAATGGCGACTGATTGCTTACTCTGAGCTTTGGTTTTGAGTTGTTTGAGCAAAGACCAAGAGGCAGTTGCATTGGATTCTGTTATCTAAGGTTCATAGTAATGCTATTGTTTGATGGGGTTTATAGTTTTTTTTAATGATAAAAGGTGTAAGATTTGGAATTCAAATAATGAGATTGAGATCTCATATCTGAAGTTTGTGGGGTTTTTTTTGTCAGCAAGAGAGGTTGCAGGACTTGTGTGTGCATTATATGCATGTCCTTCTGGCCTATTTTTTTCTTCTCTTGTTACCGGTGATAATCAGTCATTTCTAAAACGCTCTACAATTAGAAAAGCGGTTTTCCAAGGCTAGTCGGCCATATCCACTGGAAGTCCTGATCGAAATGAGATTGTTTCTCCCTTTTCACTAAGTACACATTGGGGATGTAAGAACCATGCAAATTAAACGAGACGACTGGATCTCACATTGGTCTATATGAAAGAACGCGCCTGATCTGAAAAAGATGAGTAAACTAATTGGACTAGTTGAGCTTAGGTAAGATTTTTAGCGAGAACCAGTTAGTAAAGACTTTTCTTGAATCACCCTATTCTTAATTTTTGTTATTCTCTCCCCTCTTTTTAAACTAAATTGCATGGTATTGCCAAGATATATTGAAATATTGGATTTCCATGAATTGATAATAGGATATCATCTAATTATATAAGCTACATTATTTTACTTTCTAAGGCTAACTGATGGAGGCCTTGATCTCCTTCAGATGCTCTCCTCCGTCGATCTGTCGCGAGCGTTGCTGGACGGTTGAGATTCGATTTGGAGGTTGCCTGCTTGAGTGTGTGGATCTTAATGGGTTGAGTTTGATGTGGAAACCGAGCTACCTGCAAAGAAGTCCCGGAGTGGGTGACCACCGAACCCTCCGACGATTAAGTTAGCCGAGCAATTTGAGCAGAGTAGCGGCCTATTGGGTTCAAGTTGCCTTACCCGAGTCGTCTGAGAGAGTGGTTTTATAGTGGTCGCACGGAGCGAGCAGGCGTGAGATCTTCGCCTTCGGTTACGCCCCTGACGTTACGCGTGCGTGAACGACGGGATCCCTTCATTAATGACGGGATACACTAATTAATGGGGGGACGTGCCAGCATGGGACGTGGGACATGGGGCGGCGGTTATCTCGCTTTGGCGAGATACGCAGAGCCGTTGCGGAGGCGCTAGGGCTCCGCAATCTCGGAGATAAGCGGGAAGCCGAGGAAGCTCGGCGTGCTTGGAGCTCAGAAACGAGCAGGAGGCCGAGGAAGCTCGGTGTGCTTGGAGCTCGGAGACGAGCAGGGGGGCGAGGAAACTCGGCACGAGAGAAGGCTCGAAAGCGAGGAGACTGAGGAAGCTTGGAGACGGGCTGTTGGTAGTCTCCTAGATGAAAGTGGAATGTCTTTCGGGGGGGTCTCCCGAAAGATCAGGGACCTCCCCCGAGAAGGAGCCCTGGGGAATGTCCCCCATGCGGCTCACTTATTTCACCCCCGTGGAATCTAGGACACGACATCTTCCACGTGTCGTAATCGGGGGGGGGGACACCACTTGTGAGCACCATCATTAGCCCCCCACTCTCGGTCCGACCTATCCAAGGGCCAGGTCGAGAGTGGTCTGCTCGGTCTTTCTTCTGCTCAATTTGACGCCAAGGAATCATAATACGGATCTCCCGGAAACGGCCTGGCGTTTGGCCGTTACGTCGTTTCGATCCTTAGGCCCACGTATCACCTCGTCGTTCGCCGGAATATTCGCGTGTATCCTCGAAAACGTCAGCGGATCTGTGAAATGATTGCGCTTTTAAAGAGGGTGCGTCGCTTCGCTTATACGTTTGTTAGGCTGCAGGCCACGTGTCTGACATGGGTTGGCGGAAACAATAGGCTGTCGCTGCCACCTGCAACCGAAAGGACGTCCCCAATGGCTGATCGTCACGTAGCGCCCCGTCGGTCATCGGGCGCGGCTTCGTTTTAGCGGGAATCAGTCTAGGCCGTTGAATGTTTTTCTTTGTGGGTATATAAATAAGAGGGGACCCCCTAGGGCCGATACTTCCACCATAATTCACCCTCGTTGTCAGAGATTGTCCGACGCTCCTTCCTTTTAAATCGGAACACCCGTGCTTTTTCCTCGTCCAACCCCTTCCTTTGAGTCAACTTAGATCTCTTCATATGAGGATTCTGTAAAGGTGGTTAGGGTAGCGTCGGGTGATGAGGTTCCAGTTGTTGGAGCTGAGTCCAGAGGGTCATCCTCCTCTTCAGTTTTAGATAGCCATGAAGGTTCGTCTTCTGCCGCGTCGTCTGTGTCGGGTTCCCCTAGAGCCAGGGCTGCCCGTGTCGTTCGCCGTTGGGTGGCAACAAGGGCGTTTAAGGCACACATCGGGGACGCCCACGATGTGCCATCTGTTTTGAGGAATGCGGACGAGCTCGCTGAGATTCGGGCTCGATTCCACATTCTCTCCAACTATTTGCTTCGCTTACCTAGAAAGGGTGAGCGGCTGACCGGGTGCAGGGAAAGGAGATTGCCCTGTATTTGGAAGCATTCTGGGCCGGAATGCGTCTGCCCTTCTCAGCCGAGGTATGTGGGATGCTTTGCTGCTTCCATCTTGTCCCGGGCCAGCTAGTGCCGAACTCGTGTAGAATCCTCCTCGGATTTCTGGTCCGGTTGAAACTTGAAAATATCCCCTTCAGTTTGACCCTTCTCGTTTCCTTTCTCTGTTATAAGAATCATCCTGGCACCAGTAAGGATGAGCTGAGCTGGGTGTACTTTTCCTTCAAAAAACGTAGGGGCAGGGTGGCCGAGTCGGGTGTGGTAGCCGTACCCTCTTCCATCCATGAATGGAAGGAGAAGTTCATTTTCGTCGGGCCGTCCGAGGGCGAGGTTTGGCCCGTGCCTATCAACAACAAACCGCCCGCTAGTACAACGCCCGAGTCAAGTATCACGCCTTCAAGACAGGAGATTCGGTCCTACGAAGGAACGAGTTTATAGACCAAACAAGGCTGCACAAATTCTCTTCAAAATAGGACGGCCCATTCCTCGTTGCAGAAATATTGCCCGGTGGAGCATATCGCTTGCAAGACGCCAGGGGATGAAGGTTTTTTCGGCCTTACAACGCCGAGAAACTCAAATTGTATAAATGAATATATTTTCTTCTTTTTGAAGCGATGCAAATTTTATTAAGTTATAAGAGGCTTCTTCCACAAATTTTGTTTTCTTTCTTAGTTTCGTGACCCCTGAGCTCGTTTTGAAAAAGCATGTAAACAATGCAAAAGGGACAGACGGAAACAAAATGCCTCAACAAGAAAAACTTATATTCATCAAAGAGATATTATGGGCTCCTCAGCCTTACAAAACGTATATATTTATAACAAGGGGGGCCGGGAATTAAGAAAGCATTGTTGATGGTACTCCGAGAAAATTTCCGCCAGCCGATGTCACGCCCCGCTTCCCAGTGTATGGATAAGGAGACGCGACAAAGCCCGCTATGTATTTACTCAGAAGTAAACACGCTAAGCATAACTAAGCAATATAATGTAAATATACACAAGAAGACATGAAATATAAATGAACAGCAAATTTTATTTATTAAACATTTCTTTACAATACGACTGAAAAGTAAATACAATGATGAAAGCAATGCCTAAACAATGGCATGAACATGAAAGTAAAGTATATACAAGAGTTTAGAGCTCGGGGTTTTCGCTGAACTGATCCAAGTCCTCTGAACTGGGCTCTATCTCCAGTGAGTCCGATCCACCTGACAACATTCCAAAGAAAGAAGAGAAATAGGAATATCGTCAGCGAACAATCGCTCGGTAAGTCCCAAAGAAAGGTAGAAATAGAATAGACAGAAAGAATATAACTGTATATTATTTGATTATTATGTTAACGCAATTGTTTGTAGTTTGGTACAGAATATGCCAGTGTATACGAGAAGAGTCCAACTATTTCGTGGACTAAGGTATACGGAGCACAAAGAACCATTAAGCCACGAAACAACAGCAATGGATATTCAGGTTAGGTGTATTAAAGTGACCATCCTGTGCCACTTCTAACACATTCCGCACCAGTCTACCCCTTTAAAACCCCGTAATGTATTTTGTATTGATTTGTATTGTTTTGTTTAATAGATGTACGACTTACCGAAACCATGATATCATGTAAACGGAAAGGATATAAATGGATAGTCATGTAATCAGAGTATATCCATAGTTCGGTTCAGTCAAGTCATGTTGATATAGATTGAATTTTGGTATAAATGGATTCATGTTGAAATGGAGTTATACTGGAATCAGATTCAAGAATAGATTGATTGATTGATTTCAGATTAGACTGAGACTCTGTCTGAGTCAGACACTTTAAAACGAATTGAAGTCCTGAATTAATTTTGATTTTATCGGTAACTGCTGCACATGGACGGCAGGATTTGTGTTTTTTCCAAGATAATTACCGTATTGATAACACTGTATTTAGCTTATCTACCTTAGATAGGCAAGCAAACATATTCTCCGGCTCCCTGAGGCTCAAGATAACCGATCCCGCTTAAACCTATATTTACTAGGGTCTTTATTGAAAATTAATATAACTTGAGCGGGTTTTATGAAAAATAGTTTTGATATATTTTCAAAATAAACCTCAAGTATTTATTTATCGTCTTTAGGGTTTTCATAGTTGTAATTTTATAAAATAAAATATTCTAGTGGATATAAACCTAACTTTGAATAGTATATGATATTTTCTTGGAATTTGACTTGTATTGAATGTGATGGTATTTTCATGATCTTTTGTGATTCTTTTTTTTTGATTAGAAAACATGGAATATATATTATATTTAAAATAGACATTTTGATAATATTTATATATATATAATTATAAAAATAGAATTTATTTATTAAATAGAAATCACGTTTTCTTAAAAATTGTAATAAAAATTCCATCGAGATCGAATGTTCCGTGAGCAGATCTGCATCTCACTCTACTAGTCCCGAGGATGTGCGATAACCCGCACCATCCCGATCGGGTTCTCCAAAATGGGTTGTAGAGGCTTATTTGCAAGGAATTAATTAAAACAATTTAAAGAATACGGGGTTTGATAGTTTAAGGTATTTTAATGTAAATTGTGTTTTGTCCCACAAAAATTGTTATAAAAGCCATCATGCTATGTCAAGATGAGTGTTGTGATAAGGTAGGTCATTACCTCGTGCAATTTCTAAAGGTAATATGAGCCAAACTATAAAGTAATGTCGTATGTAAACTAGATGGTATTTTACCATAAAAGTTAAATAAATGTTGGTCAACACTATATTTTGAATTGAAACTTGTTACAAATGTTATTTAATGGTTAATAAACAATATATAACAAGATGGTAAATTTGTTATTAAGAAAAAATCCGTTTTTAATGAAAATTATAATCGGAAGTCGGATTAACTCCGCTTCCGACAAGTTTTAATAAATTATTATTTTAGACTAGAAAGAGGTGAGAAATGAAGGGACTTACGGGTTTGGAGAAGAGAAAGGAGGTAGAGGGAACTATTGGAAGCGTCGTGGAGTCGCGTCGCCGCCGAATTTGTCCCGGATCATCGCCGGAACTTTGACCTTAGCTAACTCCACTTGTACAACTTTTGGACTTAGAAATTTTAGAGAGTTTTGGTAATGAATTTCTGAACGAGGAGGCTAGGATGTGATGTTTGTATTTATAGGAGAAATTAGGGTTTTGAGAATTGAAGAATGAATTTAAAATATGCATTAAAATGGATTAAAGAGGTGAATTTAATCTCTCTGTAAATTTGCAGAGAAATAAAAAAGAATAAGAGTAGTGGAGGGAGTCCAAAGGGTGTGGGGGGAAAAATTTGGAGGCAATGCCTACGGGGGGCTCGGTGGTGCCGGTCCCTGTTAGTGCATATGCCCTATGGGCCATTATTGTATCATACTAGATTGTATATTACGTAATGGAAGCTTGGGATATTCACAGTTGTATATACAGTCTTGCTAAAAATGGTAGTATGCTACTTGGTTTGTGTCTACTTTAATATGTGCATATGTTTCTTGTAACGTATCACTTATACATATTAGTAGAGCCCATAGGTTCTTTGCTTGATTACCAGCGTTGTGATGGTAGTCACACTAGTGGGGGTTGGGTAGTCTATAAGCAACATCCTATACAGGTCCCTAGTCGTAGGATTATCGAGACAGGGCATCGATACTCCATAGTAGACTAGTGTGTACACTTCTCATCCCAGTTGGGGAGATGGTCTGTCCCATAGCCATCAATACGTCGTACTGGAGATAGTATACAGGTGCTCGTTAGGTTACGGGTACACCGGACAGGACTCGCAGGGGAACTGATTGGTTGGTATTATACCCATCGTCAGTTAACAGTTCCCAGGTGACATGAGTACAGCATAGTCCGCAGACTTGACACTGCTACTTCGCCTCGAGTGTGTCCCACTGTTCTTAGATTGCTACCCTACCACGGTTCAAAGGAGTCGTGCAAACAGGTAGCAGTTGGGTGCAGTCCCGAGCACTTGGAGGCAGTAGTAGTTAGACAGGATTCGTCTCTCCCGGTATTGGGAGTTGATATCGCGCTGTGTCATAGAGCCATTACGCAAAGTCCCTGGCCAGGGCAAGCGAGATATACTGGTAGGTTCCAGTAGCTTCTCAGGGTGTAATGGGCTTCGCTCCGACACGACTTATACAGCTATTAGGGGACTGACGCTTGCCGCCCCCTAGGCTTGATATGCGATAGTCTTAGAAGAACAGACCGGACTGTACGGAGATTGTCATATCAGGCTCAGTGGGAGTTCGGATGAGTTTACTCATCGGCCTTCTTATCGACATCCACCTGGGGACCGTTACGTACAGCTAGTGCCGCTTGCGGTCTGTGGTTAAACCCACTGCCAGCGTAGTGTCGAGTCTTTAGAGTCCCACACAGAGAGTTTCCCTGCTCCAGGAGAAACGATATAGAGGTCGTATGGTTTTACGACAAGGGTTCGGACGCGTACGTGTATTTACGCACGTACGACTTTTCGGACAGTTTTTACTAGTCGGCTTTGGTTTAAGCCAGATTCTAGTATCGGGTTATTGGATTTATACAGTCTAAAGTTTTTTTCGTGTTTTCACGGATTGGAGGGGCGTTCTCGTAATTTGTCGGGAAGCTTCCAGAAGAGTGGTGACTAAGGGGTTAAGGTGGCATGAGCATTAAATGCTTAATGACTCATTTGTGTGATTCATCCTTAGCATTAAATGATTCATTAATGAGTTAATGAGTCATATGATGAATCACACAAGGTGAATGCATCAACCATGATGATTAATCATTTATATTATTTATTTGATTAATTGTTATGGTTGTTATATTCATATGAGTTCATTATTCATTCTCATTATCATCTTCACCTTCTCTCTCCTCAAGCTCACTCTCTCTTCAAACCCTAACCTTAACCTCTCATGTGTTGAGATCAAGGGTTAGCTAGACTAATACTTCCATAAGCTCACTCTATATCCCCTAGGTAGCTTAGATTAGCACTTTAAGCAACCTAGTTATCTCAATTTAGAGATTAAGCTTGGCGTAGGAGCTTTCGAGTGGATCGTCTTTGACTCGAGAAGGCCGTTGAGGTGTCGATGTTCCAAGGAGCCTATGAGGAGTGGAGGACAGCGATGAAGACCCGAAGGACATGTAACATGAGGTATAATTTCGAATCCGAGTAGTTAAATCTCTAGTAGATAGTTAGCAATGGTTTAGAAATGATTCATGCGCTCAAGTCCGTGTTACGAAGCTTTGATAATCGTTTTTCATATATTCCGCCTCCCCGCAAGTTCGTGGGGTGCGTGACATGGATTTACAGTGGTATCAGAGCCAACTAAACCATTACTAGCTTGTTAGCAACTAATTAGAAGTTCGATCGACGGAAAACACGAAAACAAAACCCTGGATATTCCTAGTTTCTGTTAATTTTAAACTTGTCTGAAAAAATATTTGACATACCTTAAAATTCACAGCAGGGAATTTGATGAATAATGAGAAAATACGAGCACTCAATTCGACTTGACGATCGCGGATCCGCGTCCAAATGGTGCTTTTGGCAAACGGGTTTTCCGAATCAAGCGTCACTCCGATGGCACAATTGCCCGATACAAAGCTCGCCTTGTGGCCAACGGCCTGGCCTAGACTACTTCGCCACCTTCAGCCCCGTTATTAAGCTGTCAACACTGCAAATAATCTTATGCACCGCACTTTCCAATGGATGGCATCTTCGTCAACTTGATATTAATATTGCTTTCTTCAACGGTACTCTCTATGAAGATGTGTATATGGCTCAACCACCAGGCTTCCTCAACTCCTTCCTATCCAACCATGTCTGCAAACTACAAAAAGCTCCATATGGTCTCAAACAAGCGCTCAGGGCATGGTATCAACTCAAAGGTAATCTTCTATAAAGTGGCTTCTCAAATGCCGTGGCGGATACGTCTCTCTTTGTCTACTCCAAAGATGCCATCGTTGCCTATTTATTAGTGTATGTTGATATCATTCTTACAGGCAACAAAGTACAGTTCCTTCAATTTTTTGTTCGTCAACTAAGGCAACGCTTCTCTCTAAAGAATCTCAGCGATCTTCATCACTTTCATAGTGTCGAAGCTTCCTATGCCCTAAGGACTCTTTCTATCTCAATATCGCCATATCGTCAATCTCCTTAAAAAGTTCTCCGTGAAAGGAGCTAAAGAAGTTATCACTCTTATGTGCAATACCACTCCTCTACTCCGCTATGACGGGTCTTCTCCCATGCCATACCGTCAGCTAGTTGGTGCTCTTCAATACTCCTCTCACTGGCCCGATGTTTCTTTTGCAGTCAACCGCCTCTCCCAATTCTTGCACTCTCCCACAGAACTTTACTAGATGGCACCCAAGCGTGTTTTTCGTTATCTCAAAGGTATGATACATCATTGCCTTTATCTCCGTCGACGAGCTCCTTTTAACTCTTCAGGCCTTCAGAGACTCTGACTGGGGTAGAAGTCACGATGACGGTCGATCAACAACTGCCTACATTCTCTATCTAGGCGCGAATCCCATATCATAAAAATCGGCCCGACAAAAGTCTGTTTCTTGATCCTCCTCCGAAGCTGAATATAAAGCCTTTGCGAATGCCACGATTGAGGTATTTTGGGTAAAAGATCTTCTATATGCACTCAAGGTATTTCTGTGCAAACTGCCATCTCCACACTATGATAATACCAAGGCCACCTATCTTAGTGCGAACTCAGTTTTCCACTCTCGGATGAAGTACATTACTTTTGACTATCACTTTGTTCGAGAGTGCGTTAAGGATGGAACCATTCGTGTCCGCATCAGCACTCATGATCAACTCACGGATGTCCTTACAAAAGCATTTGGATGCACACAATTTCTTAAAATTTGATCCAAGATTGGAGTCTCCAACGGTGCCTCAATTTTGGGGGGTCGTATTAGTGACAAGAAGACAAAACACAAGCAGACGTTTGAAGAAATCTCGTGCAAACGTTTAGGAACGCAACAGAACGAAGATAGACGTCTGTTGAAGGAAGCACAGATGTCCGGAAATCGATCTCTAGAAAATCCAGAGTCTAAGGAGACCTCTGAGCATTTGCCCAACAGACGTCAGCCGACTGTAGACACGAATGTTGCAGATCTTTGTTATTAGAAAAATATTTCCATATCTTTTATGATGTTATTTGTTTAGGAAATATTTTATTTGTTTTATTTTCTTTATCATGTAAAGTGTATATATACACCTTTAATATTCAATATAAATCAATCAAGTTACAAACCCTAAAATCCATTTCACCAAAATTCTATAGGCTAAACGTATAGAGAGTTTAGTGAACTTTAGCCAAAAATCAATAATATTTTCTTTTTTGTCATTTTGACATAACGGATAACTTATAAGTCAAGTTTACCAAACACTTAACTACTTATAAGTTAAGTCTTACCAAACTCTTTACTCACTTATAACTCAAAGTATGGAGTGACCATGACTTATAAGATAGCCAAACATGCCCTTAATATACCAAATCATTTATTCCTCTTATAATTAGGTTGAAAAAGGACAAAAGAGCCCAAAAAGTATCACATGAGAACATAGAAATCTAAATGCAATATTCTAACCCTTGGGTAACGATGGTAGCAAAGTGCTCATGAAGAAAAGTTTGAGTATTTATCTGCCACGTTTTAAAACTTAGGAATTTATGTGCTATATGGATGAAACAATAGATATTTATGTGTATTTAACCTCAGATAAATACATATAGTTTATGAATTACACATGGCATTTTCCCCAAGGCGCCATAAGCATTTGAGATATTGCAATTTAATATCATCAACCTTTTTTCAAGATCGAAGAGTCTATGTTGCAAGGATTTGTCGTCAAGGAGATGCGTACATATCGGATTCATATTCATATAGGATTCTATGGGGATACTTGGAGAACATCTTTGGTAGATCATATAATACATTTTGTATTCTAGATGTATCAAACATGTTAATAACCAATAATCTATGCATCAACACTAACAAATTATTTGTGTTTTTGTTAGATTTGATAAATTGATAAATTTTTGTTATTGCACACATAGACACCGTCGGCCCGCACAGGGGGAGGAAGAGAGAGAGAGAGATGATCGTATGAGTGTTGGCCTCAAAACACCCCAACCACCACGTTTTTCACCGATATTTGTGGTCATCATGGCTATGTGTTTTAAGACTCCTATGTATGAAATATCATAAGATTTGGAGACCTCCAACACATCCATCAAGTGGATCTAACACATCCATCAAGTGATCCACTTGATAGATGTATTAGAAGTCTCCAAATCTCTGGATATTTCATTCATAGGGTTTCTAAAATATGTATGACAACGACCCAAACGGATCGATAAAAAACGACCGGTTGTGTTTCGAGGCGTTGGCCTCAAATACTTATTTGAGGCCAGGCCTCATAAGATCAGTTCACACACATAGACACCCCCCAAAACACACACATTCACTCACTTGTACAATAAAAAAATTAGTGTATCCCGCCGAGTCGTATCCTAGACTTTTGGATAATTGTGAATCCATGTATCCAACTCATATCGTTTCTCATATCCATATTCGGGCTACTTAGCAAACAATTGTATAAAGGTAAGAAGGTTCTCGCTGAACAGCGAACGGTATTAAACTGAAAAGTAAAGCTTGTCGTATTTTTTGAAACATATTAAACTGATGGTATTACATGTAATTTACCGAATAAATGGTATTTATCTAAACAATGCTTAAAAGCCATGGTAATTTAGTAAAATTTAGCCCTGTTCATTTACAGCATATTTAATAATAGTTCTTGGGTTTCTCAAATGTCGTGTCCTTGCACTGCAACAGAATTCCTACATTATGATGAGGGTTGCAGGTTATATTTTATATTCTAACACGCCTTGTTGAAATTGGGCTTTTGCACAACAGTATTTTTAATGATAAGTTTGGGGTTGTTTTGAACATGAGTTGCTCTAATACCATCTTAGAAATTCATGCCCTGCACCAAAACTTTGAAGATATACTGACAGTTGTGGGATGTACTATTATATTTTAAAAGTGTAAACATCGATACGCACAAGAAATGAAGTAACAATATCCAAAAAAGCTAACTCCCAGGTAGAGTTTTCAATAGAGAGAGAAGTACCTCATAGTTCAATGAGAGTGTCTCTCTCAATGTCGATTCTATGTCATCTACTTGTTCATCATCGAGTTTCGATTCGTAATCTCCAGTTTTTGATGATAGGCCGCTGACAGAGAAGTCCCTAGTAGCAAGAGACTGTGGAGATTGCGGAGCTTCTTCGAAATGGAACTGTTGATCTCTAGAGCAAGCACACAACATTTTGATATTGATTTCCAATGGAATTTTACTTGATGACCATTCTCTACAATTCCTTCAACCACATGTATGTTAATACTAATCAACCTTTCACCAAAATTTAGAGATCTTCTTACACTTGCAACCAAAAATTATATCATCGTCTGGATTTACTCTTACAATACCTGAGATAACATGAGAGGGTAAAAGTGAGGCAGGGATCCAAAATTACATGTAAAGTGACAAAAAATGCAAGCATCTCAAATATAGCATTATCACTGCTGTAAATCAAACAATCATCTCAAATATGGTAACCTTATTAGAAATCACAATTTAATCCCTAGATATTTACATTGTTGGTTCATTTGAAGCCATAAAAGAACAAATAAAAAAAATTTAAAAAATCACCCATTTTAGTGGGGGGAAAAAGAGGATAAAATTTATAATTTCAAATGGCCCACAAATCATCTCAAAACAAACAAACAATTCAACATCAAAGAGAGAACCAACGTGCCTTGATTTCAAATCTAAAATCAAAACCATGATCTCAAACAAGGTACCAACAAGACCCAACATTCTAAACAGAAGAAAATGTGTAGAAAATAAAGACCTCCTCTAGAAACAGTTAAAATTTTCAATCATTTTAAGCAAAAATTACCCATTTCATAGGGTAAATTAGAGCATCTTTTCAAATGACACAATCCATCTAAAAACAAGAATCCAAAAGAGCAAAAGCAATGCACCTGATTTCAAATGCAAAGCTGACCTTTTTTCCATTTCCCCAAATTTCATTTAAAAACGCACAAAAATATGAAGAGCCCATTTCATGGAAAGATCGGTCTCAAGCACAAAACCCAACATTTTGATGACCCATCTCAGAAAAATTACATAAAAGGGAAGTAACAGAGAAAGAGAGAGATCAAGGGCAGCAGCAGCAAAGGAAAATGCAAGTGTACCAATTGCCAGCAGAGGGGGAAAAAAACACCAGAGTCTTGCTTGCATCATAAACGAGTACTTTTTAATTAAAAGATGCAATTTTTATTTTTATTTTTCAGAAAAAACGGCTGCAAAAAGAAATGGTGACTGATTGCTTACTCTGAGCTTTGGTTTTGAGTTGTTTGAGCAGAAGACCAAGAGGCAGTTGCATTGGATTCTGTTATCTAAGGTTCATAGTAATGCTATCGTTTGATGGGGTTTATATTTTTTTTTAATGATAAAAGGTGCAAGATTTGGAATTCAAATAATGAGATTGAGATCTCATGTCTGAAGTTTGTGGGGTTTTTTTTTGTCAGCAAGAGAGGTTGCAGGACTTGTGTGTGCATTATATGCATGTCCTTCTGGCCTATTTTTTTCTTCTCTCGTTACCGGTCAGTCATTTCTAAAACGCTCTACAATTAGAAAAACGGTTTTCCAAGGCTAGTCGGCCATATCCACTGGAAGTCCTGATCGAAATGAGATTGTTTCTCCCTTTTCACTAAGTACACATTAGGGATGTAAGAACCATGCAAATTAAACGAAACGACTGGATCTCACATTGGTCTATATGAAAAAATGCGCCTGATCTGAAAAAGATGACTAAACTAACTGGACTAGTTGAGCTTAGGTAAGACTTTTAGCGAGAACCAGTCAGTAAAGACTTTTCTTGAATCACCCTATTCTTAATTTTTGTTATTCTCTCCGCTCTTTTTAAACTAAATTGCATGGTAATGCCAGAGATATATTGAAATATTGGATTTCCATGAATTGATAATAGGATATCATCTAATTATATAAGCTACATTATTTTACTTTCTAAGGCTAACTGATGGAGGCCTTGATCTCCTTCAGATGCTGTCCTCCGTCGATCTGTCGCGAGCGTTGCTGGACGGTTGAGATTGGATTTGGAGGTTGCCTCCTTGAGTGTGTGGATCTTAATGGATTGAGTTTGATGTGGAAGCTGAGCTACCTGCAAAGAAGTTCCGGAGTGGGTGACCACCGAACCCTCCGACGATCAAGTTAGCCGAGAAATTTGGGCAGAGTAGCGGCCTATTGGGTTCAAGTTGTCTTACCTGAGTCGTCTGAGAGAGGGGTTTTATAGTGGTCGCATGGAGCGAGCAAGCGCGAGATCTTCGCCTTCGGTTACGTCCCTGACGTTACGCGTACGTGAACGACGGGATCCCTTCATTAATGACGGGATATACTCATTAATGGTGGGACATGCCAGCATGGGACGCGGGACGTGGGGCGGCGGTTATCTCGCTTTGGCGAGATACGCAGAGCCGTTGCGGAGGCGCTAGGGCTCCGCAATCTCGGAGATGAGCGGGAAGCCGAGGAAGCTCGGCGTGCTTGGAGCTCGGAAATGATCGGGAGGCCGAGGAAGCTCGGTGTGCTTGGAGCTCAGAGACGAGCGGGGGGCCGAGGAAACTCGGCACGAGAGAAGGCTCGAAAGCGAGGAGACTGAGAAAGCTTGGAGACGGGCCGTTGGTAGTCTCCTAGATGAAGGTGGAATGTCTTTCAGGGGGGTCTCCCGAAAGGTCAGGGACCTCCCCTGAGAAGGAGCCCCGGGGAATGTCCCCGATGCGGCTCACTTATTCCACCCCCATGGAATACAGGACACGTCATCTGCCACGTGTCGTAATCGGGGGGGATACCACTTGTGAGCACCATCATTAGCCCCCCACTCTCGGTCCGACCTATCCAAGGGTCGAGTCGAGAGTGGTCTGCTCGATCTTTCTTTTGCTCAATTTGACGCCAAGGAATCGTAATGCGGATCTCCCGGAAACGGCCTGGCGTTTGGCTGTTACGTCGTTTCGATCCTTAGGCCCACGTATCACCTCGTCGTTCGCTGGAATCTTCGCGTGTATCCTCGAAGACGTCAGCGGATCAGTGAAATGATTGCGCTTTTAAAGAGGGTGCGCCACTTCGCTCGTACGTCTGTTAGGCTGCAGGCCATGTGTCTGACATGGGTTGGCAGAAACAATAGGCTGTCGCTGCCACCTGCAACCGAAGGGACGTCCCCAATGGCTGATCGCCACGTGGTGCCCCATCGGTCATCGGGCGCGGCGCTTCGTTTTAGCGGGAATCGGTCTAGGCCGTTGAATGTTCTTCTTTGGGAGTATATAAATAGGAGGGACCCCCTAGGGCCGATACTTCCACCATAATTCACCCTCATTGTCAGAGATTGTCCGGCGCTCCTTCCTTTTAAATCGGAACACCCGTGCTTTTTCCTCGTCCAACCCCTTCCTTTGAGTCAACTTAGATGTCTTCATATGAGGATTCTGTAAAGGTAGTTAGGGTAGCGTCGGGCGATGAGGTTCCAGTTGTTGGAGCTGAGTCCAGAGGGTCGTCCTCCTCTTCAGTTTTAGATAGCCATGAAGGTTCGTCTTCTGTCGCGTCGTCTGTGTCGGGCTCCCCCTAGAGCCAGGGCTGCCCATGTCGTTCTCCGTCGAGTGGCAACAAAGGCGCCTAAGGCACGCATCGGGGACGCCCGTGATGCGCCATCTGTTTTGAGGAATGCGGACGAGCTCGCTGAGATTCAGGATCGATTCCACATTCTCTCCAACTATTTGCTTCGCTTACCTAGAAAGGGTGAGCGGCTGACCGGGTGCAGGGCAAGGAGATTGCCCTGTATTTGGAAGCATTCCGGGCTGGAATGCGTCTGCCCTTCTCAGCCGAGGTATGTGGGATGCTTCGCTGCTTCCATCTTGTCCCGGGCCAGCTAGTGCCGAACTCGTGGAGAATCCTCCTCGGATTTCTAGTCCGGTTGAAACTTGAAAATATCCCCCTCAGTTTGACCCTTCTTGTTTCCTTTCTCTGTTATAAGAATCATCCTGGCATCAGTAAGGATGAGCTGAGCTGGGTGTACTTTTCCTTCAAAAAACGTAGGGGCGGGATGGCCGGGTCGGGTGTGATAGCCATACCCTCTTCCATCCATGAATGGAAGGAGAAGTTCATTTTCGTCGGGCCGTCCGAGGGCGAGGATTGGCCCGTGCCTATCAACAACAAACCACTCGCTAGTACAACGCCCAAGTCAAGCATCATGCCTTCAAGACAGGAGATTCGGTCCTACGAAGGAACGAGTTTATAGACCAAACGAGTCTGCACAAATTCTCTTCAAAATGGGACGGCCCATTCCTTGTTGCAGAAACATTGCCCGGTGGAGCATATCGCCAGGGGACGAAGGTTTCTTCGGCCTTACAATGCCGAGAAACTCAAATTGTATAAATGAATATATTTTCTCCTTTTTGAAGCGATGCAAATTTTATTAAGTTATAAAATGCTTCTTCCACAAATTTTGTTTTCTTTCTTAGTTCCGTGACCCCTAAGCTCGTCTTGAAAAAGCATGTAAACAATGCAAAAGGGACAGAAGGAAACAAAATGCCTTAACAAGAAAAACTTATATTCATCAAAGAGATATTATGGGCTCCTCAGCCTTACAAAACGTATATATTTATAACAAGGGGGCCGGGAATTAAGAAAGTATTGTTGATGGTACTCCGAGGAAATTTCCGCCAGCCGATGCCTCGCTTCCCAGTGTATGGATAAGGAGACGCGACAAGGCCCGCTACGTATTTACTCAGAAGTAAACACGCTAAGCGTAACTAAGCAATATAATGTAAATATACATAAGAAGACATGAAATGTAAATGCACAGCAAATTTTATTTATTAAACATTTCTTTACAATACAACTGAAAAGTAAATACAATAATGAAAGCAATGCCTAAACAATGACATGAACATGAAAATAAAGTATATACAAGAATTTAGAGCTCAGGGTCTTCGCTGAACTGATCCAAGTCCTCTGAACTGGGCTCTATCTCCAGTGAGTCCGATCCACCTGACAACATTCCAAAGAAAGAAGAGAAATAGGAATATCGTCAGCAAACAATCGCTCGGTAAGTCCCAAAGAAAGGTAGAAATAGAATAGACAGAAAGAATATAACTGTATACTATTTGATTATTATGTTAACGCAGCTATTTATAGCTTGGTACAGAATATGCCAGTGTATACGAGAGGAGTCCAACTATTCCGTGGAGTAAGGTATACGGAGCACAAAGAACCATTAAGTCACGAAACAACAGCAATGGATATTCATGTTAGGTGTATTAAAGTGACCATCCTGTGCCACTTCTAACACATTCCGTACCAGTCTACCCCTTTAAAACGCCGTAATGTATTTTGTATTGATTTGTATTGTTTTATTTAATAGATGTACGACTTACCGAAACCATGATATCATGTAAACGGAAAGGATATAAATGGATAGTCATGTAATCAGAGTATATCCATAGTTCAGTTCAGTCAAGTCATGTTGATATAGATTGAATTTTGGTATAAATGGATTCATGTTGAAATGGAGTTATACTGGAATCATATTCAAGAATAGATTGATTGATTGATTTCAGATTAGACTGAGACTCTGTCTGAGTCAGACGCTTTAAAACGAATTGAAGTCCTGAATTAATTTTGATTTTATCGGTAACTGCTGTACATGGACGGCAGGATTTGTGTCTTTTTCTAAGATAATTACCGTATTGATAACACTGTTTTTAGGTTGTCTACCTTAGATAGGCAAGCAAACATATTCTCCAGCTCCCTGAGGCTCAAGATAACTGATCCAGCTTAAACCTATATTTACTAGGGTCCTTATTGTAAATTAATATAACTTGAGAGGGTTTTATGAAAAATAGTTTTGATATATTTTCAAAATAAACCTCAAGTATTTATATATCGTCTTTAGGGTTTTCATAGTTGTAATTTTTATAAAATAAAATATTCTAGTGGATATAAACCTAACTTTGAATAGTATATGGTATTTTCTTGGAATTTGACTTGTATTGAATGTGATGGTATTTTCATGATCTTTTGTGATTCTTTTCTTTTGATTAGAAAAAATGGAATATATATTATATTTAAAATAGATATTTTGATAATATATATATATATATAATTATAAAAATAGAATTTATTTATTAAATAGAAATCACGTTTTCTTAAAAATTGTAATAAAAATTCCATTGAGATCGAATGTTCCGTGAGGAGATCTGCATCTCACTCTACTAGTCCCGAGGACGTGCGATAACCCGTACCATCCCGATCGGGTTCTCCAAAATGGGCTGTAGAGGTTTATTTGCAAGGAATTAATTAAAATAATTTAAAGAATACGGGTTTTGATAGTTTAAGGTATTTTAATATAAATTGTATTTTGTCCCACAAAAATTGTTATAAAAGCCATCGTGCTATGTCAAGATGAGTGTTGTGATAAGGTAGGTCATTACCTCGTGCAATTTCTAAAGGTAATATGAGCCAAACTATAAAGTAATGTCGCATGTAAACTAGATGGTATTTTACTATAAAAGTTAAATAAATGTTGGTTAACACTATATTTTGAATTGAAACTTGTTCCAAATGTTATTTAATGGTTAATAAACAATATATAAAAAGATAGTAAATTTGTTATTAAGAAAAATTATGTTTTTAATGAAAATTATAATCGGAAGTCGAATTAACTCCGCTTCCGACGAGTTTTAATAGATTATTATTTTAGACTAGAAAGTGGTGAGAAGTGAAGGGACTTACGGGTTTGGAGAAGAGAGAGGAAGTAGAGGGAACTATTGGAAGCGTCGTGGAGTCGCGTCGTCGCCGGATTTGTCCCGGATCGTCGCCGGATTTATCCCGGATCATCGCCGGAACTTTGACCTTAGCTAACTCCACTTGTACAATTTTTGGACTTAGAAATTTTAGAGAGTTTTGGTAATGAATTTCTGAATGAGGAGTCTAGGATGTGATGTTTGTATTTATAGGAGAAATTAGGGTTTTGAGAATTGAAGAATGAATTTAAAATATGCATTAAAATGGATTAAAGAGGTGAATTTAATCCCTCTGTAAATTTGCAGAGAAATAAAAAAGAATAAGAGTAGTGGGGGAGTCCAAGGGGTGTGGGGGGAAAAATTTGGAGGCAATGCCTACGGGGGGCTCGGTGGTGCCGGTCCCATGGCTAAATCTCGCCGGTCGATTTCGAGGGGAGGGGCTCTAGATTGGGGCCACGTGTCTTAATTATCATTTTCCACATGTTTGTTTTTATTATGACCTTTCATTTTATGTGCAGTGCACGTGCAAACTCTCGAGCTTCTAAAAGTTTAAAAGAAAATCAACAAAAAATATATGTGGCTGAGGGGATTTGAACACAGGAGCTACGACACAGCAGTGCAAAGCTTTACCAATGAGCTACAAGTGCTTTCTTGCTGTTCTAAAGCAAATCAAATACTTATAGCATACACAGGATTACTAATACTCCATTTGTATATTAACTTTTAAACAAATTTTCTGTACACTGAAACAGAGTTGTTACATTCTACTATCCTTACAAAAATTTTGTCCTCGAAATTTACAATTATTAAGGACTAATTTACAAACAAGTGAGGGTATCTTGCACACATGTCGTCCTCACGTTCCTATGTTGATTCTCCTGGTGTGCATTTTCTCCACATCACCTGAACCAATTTTACTTCCTTGTTCTGAAGTGACTTCACTTTTCTATCCAGGATTTCAACAGGTTGTTGCTCAAAAGATAAGTTTGGATGCACCGTAAGCTCGGAGTGATCAAGAATATGACTGGGGTCACTCACATACCTTCTGAGTTGGGATATGTGGAACACATTGTGCACTCCATCCATTGAGGGCAGAAGTGTCAAACGATATGCCATTTCTCCGACTCGTTCGAGTATATCGAACGGTCCAATGTATCTTAGACTGAGCTTACCCCTTCTTCCAAAGCGAATCACTCCACGGTTTGGGGAAATCTTCATAAAGACGTGATCTTCCGGTTGGAACTCCAAGTGATGACGCTTTGCATTAGCCTAGTGCTTATATCGATCTTGGGCTATGCGCATTCTTTCCTTGATAGTGCGAACTACATTGATTGTTGCCACTATCATCTCTGGTCCAAGGAGTTCTCTATCTCCGATATCGTCCCAACTTAATGGTGATCGACACTTTTTTCCATATAGAGCTGCAAAGGGTGTCATTCCAATACTTTCTTGGTAGCGGTTGTTGTATGAATACTCCAAAAGATGTAAGTGATCTTCCAATGATCCTCCGAAGACTAGCATACAAGCTCTTAGCATATTTTAAGTATCTGAATAGTTCGCTCAGACCCTCCATCTGTTTGTGGATGGTAAGCTGTGCTGAAGTTCAGACTTATTCCCAAGCTAACTTGCAGACTCTGCCAAAATTGCGATCGGAATCTGGTGTCACGATCGGAAACAATGCAAACCGGTACTCCATGTAATCTCACGATCTCCTGCATGAGTTCATGGGTATCAGAGATAGTACACATTGAAGAGTTAAATCTTACTTAGATTCAAACTTACATCCATATACTTCTTTGCTAGTGTCTCGGTAGATTGGCTAACTCGAAATGGGATGAAGTGAGCCGACTTTGTCAGTCGATCCACAATAACCCATACCGCACCGTTACCTTTCGTGCTATGAGGAAGAGCAGTCACGAAGTCCATAGTGATGTGTTGCAACATCCATTCTGGGATAGGTAACGGTTGAAGTAAACCAACAGTCCTGTGATGTTCAACTTTCATTTGCTGATACACCAAACATTTAGCGACGCTTATGGCTACTTCACGCTTCATTCCATGCCATCAGTAATGTTGCCGCAGATCTTTGTACATCTTTGTACCACCAGGGTGTACTGAGTAGGGAGAGCTGTGAGCTTCTTTCATCAATTCTTCCCGGACAGAACCTTGTGGTACACACAATCTACTGCCATATCTCAAATGTCCGTCTTTATGGATGATGAAATCTGTTCTAAGTCCACTTTCTACTTGTTCTATGATCTTTTGCAACTTGGCATCACTTGCTTGAGCTGCTTTGATCTAATTAACAATGGTAGATTGAACATGTAAGTTCATCAAACTTGAAGCATTACCTGGCATAACCACTACTATCTCCATCTGATGCAAATCTTGTTGAAGCTTCCACTGTGCGGTGAGATTCATTGATAGTGGTTGGTGACTAAGTGCATCAGGAACTACATTCACCTTCCCTGGATGATATTGTAGGTTGATATCGAAGTCTGCCATAAGTTCTAACCATCTTCTCTGCCGCATATTCAACTCTTTTTGAGTAAACACATATTTCAGACCCTTGTGGTCTGTATATATGTCCACTCGTTCTCCAAGAAGATAATGGCGCCAAATCTTGAGAGCAAAGATAATGGCTGCCATCTCCAGATCATGCGTCGGGTAGTTGCGCTCATAACTTTCAACTGTCTTGATGCATAAGCTACAACTTTGTCGTGCTGATATAGAACACATCCTAATCCCTTACTGGATGCATCGCAATGCACTACGAAACCTCCAGATCGATCCGGTATTACGAGAATAAATGTTGATGTCAATCTTGACTTAAGTTCTGCGAAAGATTGTTCGCATGCTTTTGACCACATGAATTCTTCATCTTTACGCGTGAGCTTGGTCAGGGGTGTTGCAATCTTCGAAAATCCTTCAATGAATCTTCTGTAATATCCTGCTAAACCCAAGAAACTTTGAATGTCCTTCATTGAGTTCGGTGTCGGCCATTCGCTTACTGCTGATATCTTAGCTGGATCTACAGAGATTCCATCGCCTGATACAATATGTCCGAGAAAACCGACTTGATCTAGCCAAAACTCGCACTTGCTGTACTTGGCATAGAGTTGATGCTGTCATAAAGTCTCTAGGACAATTCGTAGGTGCTCGGCATGTTCTTTCCGACTCTTAGAATACACCAGTATGTCGTCGATAAAGATGACAACAAACCTGTCTAGGTACTATCGGAAAACTTGATTCATTAGGTTCATGAATATAGCTGGTGTGTTGTTCACTTCAAATGGCATCACAAGAAACTCATAATGACCATAGCGAGTCCAGAATGCCGTCTTCGGAATATCAGACTCTTTGACCTTCACCTGATGATAACCCGAACGAAGATCTAACTTGGTGAAAACGCAAGACCCACTTAGCTGATCGAACGGATCGTCGATACATGGAAGTGGATATTTGTTCTTTATAGTTACTTCGTTCAGAGCTCTATAATCAATGCACATTCGATATGAATCTTCCTTCTTCTTCACAAGTAGAACAGGCAATCCCTAACTTGAAGTGTTGGGAAGAATCCATCCTTTCTTCAATAATTCGTCCAACTAAGTTCGGATCTCTTTCAAACCTTCGGGACTCAAGTGATACGGAGCTTTGATCACCGGTTGTGCTCCAGGTACTAAATCAATGCTGAATTCAAGAGCTCGATCAGGATGCAAACCTGATATGTCTCCAGGAAATACGTCATCGAACTCTCGAAGTACATCTGGCTTCGATCCTTCCTCTTCTTGAAGTGCTGCAATCACTGCCTTCTTCGGTTTTGCTTTGTGTGTGCTTGGCTCCAGGGTACGGTCTCCACTTTTGAAATAAAAGACTGGATGCTCTGGAATCTCGAACACTACCCTCTTTTGATGACAGTCAATGGTAGCATAGAATGTTCTTAACCAATCTATACCCAAAATGACATCGAAATTCGATATGTCCAGCACCTTGAAATCAGCATAGAATTCTCTGCTGCAGACGACCACTGGACACGGGTCATATCCCATTATTGCCTTTAGAATGCCGTTCCCTGAACTGACATTCCAGTTGGATACAAGTGGTTTGACTGGAATCGCATGAGTTCGGACGAACCGTTGCGACATAAAGCAATGAGATGCTCCAGTATCGAAGAGTGATAGTGCATGAAGTGAGGCTACTAAGATCGTACCTAAGTTATATGGGATATGTTTTAGGTATAAGAAAAAGATATATGGGTATGTATAAAGATTGAAAGAAAGTTTAAAAGAAAAGAGTTACCAGTGATGACTTGGCCAGTGGCTTCAGCTTCTTCCTTAGTCATTGTGAAAGCCCGTCGCTTCGGTACATTCCTCCTTACTGGAGGAACATTCCTATGTCCGTTCCTCTGTATTTGAGGTAAGTTCCTTTGTGCTTGGTGGAACTGACGAGGAGGAGGTGCAATCGGTCCACGAGGAGGTAGAGCTGGGAGAGCAAGTCGTGGAGCAGGTGCCTGGATAGCTGGCCGCTGCGGATAGGTAATTGCTGGTCTAGGTGCAGCATTTGGATTTAGTCTATGAGGACAAGACCCAATATCATGTGTGGCTGAGCCACACAGTAAGCAAAGGCGATTAGCATGCCAACAATCCTTCGCCATGTGTCCATCCCTACTGCAGTAGGTGCAAAAGGCTGGACTGGGCCGATTGAATGCTACTCTCGGTCTCCTGGGCATAAAAGGTGGCACTGTGTTAGTTATATGTATGCCCTAGAGGCCATTATTGTACATGATTGTATATTATAGTGGATGCTTGGACATATATAGAGAGGACTTTCTTACTCGACATGATAGTATGCTAGCTGGTTGCTCTTTATCTTAACATGTACACTTGTATCATTATACTGTCTCTCCGTTACATGTTGATAAACCCTTTAGGATGTGTACTTGACTACCAGGACTATGATGCTGATCATACTAGTGGGGCCAAGGTAGTCCATAAGCACATCCTTTAATTGTTCCTAGTCGAGAGAGTATCGAGACAGGGTATCGATATTCCAGAGTAAACTAGTGTGTACGTTTCTTGACCCTGTATGGGGCGATGGATGATCCCACATCCATTGGTGTTTGATATCAAAGATTGTACACATGTGCTCAATGGAGAATGGGTACACCGAACAGGACTCGCCGAGAACTCCTAGATGGTATTATACCTATCGTCAGATAGTAGTTCTCTGGTGACACTGGTACAGGTTAGTCTGTAGACCCGAGATCGTCATAGAGTCTTGTGTGGTTCCCACTGTGCTTTGATTTACTTCCTACCACAGCTCAAAGGAGTCGTGCAAACAGGTGGATTTTGGGTACAGTCCCGAGTCACATGGAAGCAATGAGCGATAGGAGGGGTTTCGTCTCTCCCGGTATTGGGAGTTGATGTTGCGCTATGCTCGATTGGCTATAACAGGAAGTCCCTAGCTAGGACTGTTTATAAGATTTACTGGTAAGTGTTCAGTAGTTTCTCGACCCGTTATAAGCCTCACATCGGCATGACTTATCAAGTTATTGGGGTCTGACGTTTACCACCCCAGACTCGATATGCGACATATCAGACGAAGAAACTGGACTGTACGATAGTGTTACTTACACGATTTACGGGAGTTTGGACAAGCTTGCTTGTTGATCTTCTGATCGCTCAATACCTGGACAGCCATTACGTCCAGCTAGTACCGCTGACGGCTTGTGGGTGACTGATGCGATCATCACCTATTGCTGGCATATTGACGCGTCTTTAGAGTCCTACACAGAGCTTTCCTAGCTCAAACGAAACGAAATAGGGCACATATGTGATATGTACAGGACCGAGATTAATACGTGTATATGATACAGTATTCTAATATCGCGATATAGGTTATATGTGATATAACCGGATTATTGAATCAAGTGTTGATTTAATAATTTGTTATATGTATATTTGATATACATATAAATGATATTAGTCAGTTATATATGATATAGCCGGATTATTAAATCAAATCTTGATTTAATAATTTGATATATAATTATATATTTGATATATTAATATATATATATATTAACTAATATTAGCTCACTTAAGAATTTCTTTTCTACAAATACATTTAAATATATATGAGATATATATTAATGTATTTACTATTGTGTCATGCTAGATGATATATTGAACATGGGTGTATGAGACTCACACCAAACTAAAGATAATTTGGGTGATTTAATTATTAAGGGATAAACCAAAATTAGGTGGAAAATGCCATGGCTTAAGATGCTTGTGGAAGCATATAGAAGCCTTGACTTAGTCCACTAATTTTGTTTTACTCTAGATATTTATTAACCCAACTATTGTCTTTAGCCATGGTTAACTGTTTACTAATATCTATGAGATATTTTCTCACCTATGGTTCACACTAGTAGATCTTCTTCATCTCTTTCTTTGCTCGCTAGCTTTGAGTGTGGTGAGAAAGAAAAAGAGAAAAAATAATTCTAAAGTGAGCAAAATTCCTACTTCATCAATCTATACGAAACTAGCCATTTAGTACAGGTTGTTTACTTTACTAATTTCTCAATTAGTGAAGAGCTAGTTTGAGTTAAAGATTCCTCAAGGTAGATCATCTTCGGCCTCGAAGATCCTTAAGCAAGCTTGTTCCTTTCACCAAGTGGAGCCTAAGAAAAGTTTGGGGGACTACTAGTTGGAGCTAAGGGACTACTACTTGGAAGTTTAGAAGTGAAGGACCGGTCTACAAAGGTTGTATTCTTATTCACTTAGTGTGTTTACATCCAACGAAACTCTAATTCCCTTGTTCGATTCTAGGATAGCATGCAATAGCACACTAGAATTTTTAAAATTGTATACTTGATGCTTCTAAAAACCTAGTAGTGGTGCTAAGCCATACTTTCATGATATCATAGCCAAGCTAGAGCATTAGGAGTGATCTAGGCGAAGTTAAAGTGTTCGGTCGACTTTTTGAAACCCAAGTTTCATAGTTTCTGGAAATTTTCCCAAAGGTTGGAATTTTTAAGATTAAAAATTCTCAAAAAATCATGCAGATTATTTGATGGAGCCATAAGAAATTCGAGGCCTCAACTCCCCCAAACTGCCGCGGAACCGCTGCCAAACGCATGGTTTGGCCGTGGTTCCGCCGCAATATTGAGGAGTTGTTGGCTCTTTTTTCTTGTGCTGCTCCATCTTGTTATTGACCACTCTCTGGGAATTTTTAGTGAGTCTCAAGTGTTGAGGTCTCTGTGATTTGTGGGTGTTTGAGATATCGATCGAAATGTTTAATATCGTCTACATATATTTGATATGTGATACAATATTTGGAATCCAAAATAATTAGTTTTGTGAAAACTAGTTAATGTTTTGTAAATCTAGCAATTTAGTCTCTTTTTTTTGATAGATTGCCATGGAGTTTCGATTCAGATCAAAACTCCGTCGCAATCTCGTATAGTACGCGAATATTCGCCGGGTAACACTAGTAAATGGCCACGTCCCATAGCCCCGACCAAGTGACTGCAAGAGAACCCCGTTTCCAAAAGCATCCGCTCGGGTGCTCGCGGCCGTGGTGTTCCACCTAAGTGCACTTCGTCGACGGTATCGGGAGTGCGGACGTCTTGTTGAATTGCCCGACTGGTTATTGAAAAGTGTTTTCAATTTGTGACTAAAATGCCGGGTTTATAGTGTTAGGCATGAAATCCGGAGTATAAGATATTCTGGGTTTATTATGTCTAAGGTGGTTGCGGATTCTAATTATTGTAGTTTTCATTTCTTTTCTGCGTCCGTAAATGTAATATGTGGTGTATCGCCGGTTTCATTGCTATACATCAACAACAATTGGGATACGCATATTTACTTACGTTGATGACATGTGATGTTATGTATTGCTGTGATATGTTATATTTGATCGTTGTGATTGAATAGCTGGGGGTTTTTGCGTGAGATGAGAGTTTTTCATTTTCATTCATGTAAAAATTGTTGGCTATAGTGCCCTCAAGTCAATTATTAAATCGCAGGCACGTGATTGTGATGATTGAGGGAGGACCTATACCGGTAGAACAGTCTTACTCGAAATGATAGTATGCTATCTGGTTTGTCTTTATCAACATGTGCATGCTTCAGGTGATATTACATATCACTATTACATATTGATAGAGCCCATAGGATTCTTGCTTGACTACCAGCATTATTATGGCGATCATATACGTGAGAGCTGGATGGTTTATAAGCACATCCTTAAATGTCCCTAGTCGTGGGAGTTTCGAGACTGGGCATCGATACTCCAGAGTAAACTAGTGTATACTGATCGAGACCCCGACAAGGGGCGGTGGCCAGGTCCCACAAGCCATTGGTGTTAGGTTGTTCACCTAAGATAGTATACAGGTGCTCATTGGGTTTTGAGTACACTGGACGGACTCGTTGGGAACCTGCTGGAGGGTATTATACATATTGTTAGATGGCAGTTCCCTGATGACATGTGTATAGGTTAGTCTTTCGACCTGAGATCGTCATTTGTCTCATGTGAGTTCCCACCGTGCTTTGATTACTACCCTACCACGGTTCAAAAGAGTCGTGCAAATAGGTTTTAGTTGGGTACAGTCCCGAGCCACATGGAGGCAGTGAGCGGATCGTCGGGGATTCGTTTCTTCCGGTATTGGGGGTTGATGTCGTATTGTGCACGGGCGGCCATCGGCAGAAATTCTCGGCCGGGGTAGATGAGAATTAACGATGCAGGATCGATAGTTTCTCAGATGGTGATGGGTTTCATACCGACACTAAATGTCGCATTATTAGAGATCTGACTTTATCCACCCCCTAAACTCGATATGCGATACTTTTAGACGAACAGACCGGACTATACGGATATTGTCACTGTCAGGCTCAGTAGGGGTTTGGATGAGTTTGCTCGTCGGCCTTCCTTTCGCTCAATACCTGGGTAGCCGTTACGTACAGCTAGTGCCGCTGACGTGCTTGTAGTTAAACACACTGCCAGCGTATTGACAAGTCTTTAGAGTCCCACACAGAGGGTTTTCACGGTTCAGGCGATATGGTGTAGATGACGTATGATGGTTCATATAAGTGTCCGATTAAATATGTATACATGCTACACAGACTTTAATCGGACGGTTGATAATACTAGCAGTTTAGGACTAAACCGGATTATTAAATCAGGTTTTGATTTAATAATTTATATATGTATTTATATATATATGTATTCTAGTATTATTGTTCACTATTCATTTTCTCTCTTGGCTATTCGTATTATTATACGAATATGCGTATATGTATTTCGATACGTGTACCGGGTTGTATTCCGTATTATACGGAATAGTTTCTAGAAGATTGGATACCTCATTTGTATGATTACCTTTTTTAGAAAATCATTTGTTTTTGCAAATGAGGTGAAGGGGGTGACATGGCATGAACATTGTTTAGCATGTTGAGAGGTATGGTATGGATTTATTTATTAAAAAATGAGATGAGATATTTTGTTAGATGATTGGAAAATTGGGGAGGGGGTTGCCATAATTCTCTTGTTGCCTTGCTCATTCTTTTCTTGACTTGGTTTTCTTCACTTGCTCATTTTGGACTTGGAGAGTCTTAGCCATTTTCTTTAGTTGCTCATGCCACATGTTTCCTCACCTCCTCTTGATCTTCTTGAGTTTCTCTTTGAGCAATTGTGATGAGAGAAAAAATACAGTGAGACATTGCTACACCTCCACTCTCCATTGCTAGCAACCTTGGAGCGTCGGTTGTCTCGTTTGGCGAGGCTGAAGCTTGCGTCGTTTCCCTCGGGTGGATCATCGTAGATGGAGGAAGACCGGCAACCAAATTCGATCCGCGACCACTAGGAGCTTGGGATGATGGTTGAAGACCCGAAGGACTTGGTTCATTCGGTATAACCATCTCTAACTCTTTATATTGTTTGCTTGTATAGGGTTTAGGGTAGATCCGGGTATCGGGTTATGGTAGCGCCAGTTTAGAAAATTTTTGTTCCGTATTTGGCCACGGTAGATGGCCGGGACGCTGCTGTAACCCAACATGGTATCAGAGCCAACCCGTAAACCCCTTACTAGCAGTTTAGTGTTAAAGTATCAAAACCGAAACAACTCCGAAACGATACCCCGAAGTATTTCAGTTTCTGTCGATTTTTCAGAGTCTTCAAATTTTTTTTAAGCAACTGCAGAAGACTACTTTGATGACCACAAGAGCACACCACAAATACGAGCCCAAACCGCCGGATTTGACCCGGCGAGATTTGCAAAAAAACGGGTGTGGCTGGTTTTTCTATGGTGTTTGGGCTTGAGATTTTTGGTGTTTTCTTGTCTCTGGAATATTGGTGCAGTGGTATTGTTTGTTTTGCCCATTTTGGATATTATGTTATCTTTTCTTCAGGGGCAATTTGGGGTGTTTCGAAGTCGATAATTTAACATTGTTTAAATGTTTACAGTACATGCATTACTATCTGCGACCGTGAATGTCATTAGAGCGGTACAACTCATCTAATTGCTATATGTTCTTTTAGACGGGTTTGCGAACGTGACATTCACGTTGATGTTCTTTGTTGTGCTGTGATTGTGGTTGGACCGTCGCGGTGGATAGCTTGGGTGCAATATTAGTACAGTTTAGTTTCATTTGTACATTTGATATTGCGGGGCGAGCTTCCGACATGTGGACTGCCGTCACTGCCTGTTTGTATATTATTTGTTTGGGGTACGACCGGGTTGAGGTCGATGTCACCCTTGTACATATTATTTTCTTTTCTGTACTAGGATTACCCCGCGGTGGAGTGCACGAATAGCCGGGTTGTAGAGGGAAACGGGTCTGCATCTCATGATGTTGAGACGGAGGGGACCTTACTCTAGAATTGGCGGGCTATTCGCCACACTCGTAGGAGGTATAGGTTGACCTATGGAGAGGTGCCCAAGTTACCGGATTCCGTGAAGTGCTGGGTGGCCCATTCATGTTGTTGATTGGGGTTGCCTCGCTTCTGGGATTGGTGGGTAACTTGCTGCACTCGTAGAGGTCTAGGTTTTCATTGCACAGGCTATCTACACGACAGGAAAACGTCAGGTCTCATTTGCGGCTCAAGTGAAACCCAGGGCTCCAGGATTATCCACCACTCTATATTTCTTGGCTGGGATTATGTGATGTTGCTTTATATCATGCCTGGGACGATTGATATATATATTTATATATATGCTAGTAGATGTTGTATATGTTTTGCACCCGCGCTAGTCCAGTCCCCGCTCTGTCGTTAGTTAAGCAACCTAACGAGTGATGACGGGACCCAGTCGTGAATGCGAATGGCATATACATATATCATATTTTCGTTCTTTTCTGGTGTGATTAATTGATGGGACCGTATTGATTTTGATCAATGCAAGGATAAAATAAACCTATATATGATGTTATAGGAACCAAGTTTTTAAAAACTTACATTATAGACGTTCTCTTTTGCTTTGCACAGTGGTATTTAGTTTGGAATATCCTGCAACTCATTTGACGAGGTAAAGGCCGAGATCCCTTCATCGGGAATGACCCCTTGGGTAAAAGTTTGCGTCAACGTAATAACTTTACAATAGTCGATTCTTTTGCTTTGATCGTGGTATTCAGTTTGGAATATCCTGCACCTCATTCTACGAAGAAATAGCCGAGATCCCTTCACCGGGAGTGACCTCTTTAGCAAAAGTTTTCGCCACTATATATTTGTAAAAATCACTTGGATTCCTTCAACGATATCAAGTTCATTACGTTAAAGGTTTTTCTCCAAAAACCAGTCGTAGCCCTCCGTCATTTTAGATTAGTATTGCTTAGTATACGTGCTGCGTTTGTTGACTCCGTCAAGGCGTAGTGTACGGTAGCTGAGTAGTGCTTATTTGTAGCATTTATATGCGATTGGTTAGGACAGTCGTACGGCCTTGTTGACTCCGTCAAGGGCTCGTTCGGGTGGGTTTAATGCAATTAAGATAATGACAGGTTGAACTTGACTAGGACTTTTTGATTTGTTGACTCCGTCAAGGTCACTTGGGTCCTAGGGGTAAAAACACACATCCGGAGTTTCAAACATACAGGAAACTTTCAAGACATGCGCATACCTTCTGCAGTGTGGTGATTTGAGTGGCTTCCATCGAGTTATCATGCTATGATAGTTGGATCCCGATTCCCACTAATAAGTAGGATTACTCCTCGGGTGATTTTACATGATCCTGACTAATTCTCCTTTTGGGTTTGGAGGAGAATTCGAGGAAACAGTGGGAGACATCCTGATTAGATAAAGTGATTAACCATTCTGATCTAGGTTAAAGTGCACGCCGAGTGTTTCTTTTCTCTCTCTCTCTCTCTCTCTCTGGCAGCGACCATGGCCCGACCCTAAACTAAAACTCATGAACCAAGTTAACCGAACCTTTTTAAAACACTTTGGCTTTTGGAATGTCACGGTGTCACATAACTCATTGCCACTACTACTTTCCCTCTGCATTTCTCCGGAACATTCCATATCACTACGAAGATCCACATTTATAGGATATGCCATCGTATAGTTACATACGAACACGATGGAACTTGTTCCAGTTCGAGGATGGTTTCCGGTTCTGGAGAAATTGAATAGGATTATTCAGTTGTCTTTTCCCTTTACCTTCTCTTAGGTTGCAAGGGCTCCTAAGATTAGGAGAGTACACCTATTACGCTTATTGGATAGTCTGCTTCCAAACCATAGGCAGGTGACCGAAAGGAGGGAAGGAAGAAAACCAATTAGCCTAAATGTGTTGTACATAAGGTAATAAGACAAATAAAGGGATTAGAAAGAGGGCAAAGGAAATTACGACTGCTATCATTTACGACGAAACCACGTATACCCCTACCACTCCTACATCCACTTTGCATTTCTCCAAAACACTCCGTATCACTACGAAGATCCATATTTATTGGATATGCTATCGTATAGTTACATATGAACTCGAAGGAACTTGTTCCAGTTCGAGGATGGTTTCTGGTTCAGGAGAAATAGAATAAGGATTATTCAGTTGTCTTTTTCCTTTACCTTCTCTAAGGTTGCGAGGGCTCCTGGTATAAGGAGAGTACACCTATTACGTTTATTGGATTGTCTTCTTCCAAACCTTAGGTTGGTGCCGAAAGGCGGGAAAGGAAGAAAATCAATTAGCCTAAGTGTGGTGTACAGAAGGTAATGAGTAAAGAAAAATAAAGGGATTGGAGAGATGGAAATGAAATATACGGTTACTGTCATGAATCTGGATAGTGGAAGAGGCATTACTAGTAATACCCGGATACCCCTTCGAAACATTTTCATGTTTCAGATTTACTGTGCAATATTAATTGAAAACTGTTTTCCCAATTGGATTTTAACTCCAGGGTATGTATTTACCAGATTCGTTTCTTACATCTGTATAATGTTACAGATGGTGAGTGGGAGTAAGATATTGGGAATTAGGTGATTAGATCCTCAATACATATCAGAATTCTTTGTAATTGGTGATATTTGAGGAAGTCGCCTGGGTTTTGCCTGACGACAAATATTTGGTTTTGAATATCCGTTGTTATGCACCATTTTTAAACTGATATATCTGTACATTTATTTTATAAAGTGAGATATAGCCTTTTGAAATTATGTCGATGACATTTACCTATATCAGTTGATGATTAGGTAAGGAGCATTCAACATCGGTGTAATTCTTCTTAACCATAATACAGTTTTCAACCTACGACGCACAAGATTTGAGTTATTGAACTCAGGGGACTTGTACAAAGTATTGTATATTGTCCAGTTTCCATTAAGACAATAGGGTTGGTACTCATACTATATTCTGTTTACTCATGACTTCTCTAGTTCTAGACAAGCATTTCGTTGAAATACAAGGTCCAGATTTTGAGAAGTTATAAGTATAAGAATAAAGAAGAGAACCATTTGTTGGAAGTATCAGGATTCTTCGTGGTAGTCGAAAATGTAGATACTTGTGTTTGGTATTCCGTTGATAGTAATGGTTTTGAGAACTTGCTTCTCTTTTAGGTTACTCATATGTGGATACACTCCTAGATGAGTAATGTTGCTTGGCCTCATTCCACTTAGTTGATATGCACTGGAGACAGCTGCATGATTTTGAATCTGGTTCCAATTAAATTAGTGCTTTTGTTTCTATATTGTATATAGAATGGTTCATATCTTAACGATGTTAAGGTATATAGAGTTGTCTGGCTTATGCTTAAAACCAGACTGTAGACAAACTCAAGGCACGTTTCAGTAATGGCAGTTTATGGGTTATCCCGGGTTTTGACGAGGGTTAACTTTCTACCATCAGGAAGATCAATAGTGATATTGTTCATGACTCGCCACAGCTTTAGCAAAATGGTCTTTTTCAGAAAACATTAGTAGGAGTATGGTAGAACTAGAAGTGATTCCAGAACCACAAACGATTACTGAAAATTTAATAGAACCTAAGAATTCAATTGGATTTGACATTCCATTAGCCACTCCACAGATTTGGTGGGTAAGCTCAGGCACCCGAGAGGCACTTCAGTCTTCTCAGAGACGGTGACAGGGAGGTTCTTATTTACCCCGACTTGCCATTGCTGTTGTTCTAAACTATAAGACCCGGCAGGAGGATGAGTATAGCGTCGTTCTAAACTATCTTTAGAAGTGCACGTGTATATGACTCTGTCAGAGGGTTGTTGTAGTCAGTGGGAGCAGCGGAAGCATAGAGGGCAAGTAGCTTATGTCTATTCATAGACTAAAGCATGTATAGCAGATATAGATCATCTATTTTTGATGTGACAGTCATAAGCTTTGACCTCATCAGAATAGGAGATGGATCTGGTAAGAAGGTAGTAGGGTGTGATGTCCTAGTATTTGGATGACATGCATTTTATAGGAAGTGATATTCATATACTACGATCGGTTATACTGTGGTTGTCATAAAGTTGTCTCTCCATATATGATATGGATATAATATCAGGGTTTCTGGTTACTAGATCTATGGTTTTAGATCTAGATTTGGGAAGTGTCCCAATCTGGGTACATTGACATGTTTCTAAAGGTGTTTTAGAATGAACGACTCCTGGCGAGGTGGTGTACCCGCAGGTGATGGAGTCACCCTCTCTATAGAGATGTCTTCTAGATTGATGTGGAGAGAGATTTGCAAGATTGGTATATCACTTGCTTAGGAAGTTAAGTCAAACATGTGATGTCAAGTACCACACCAGATGTTGTTTTTGCACTAGCTGCAATAAACATATATTAATCCAATCGTGGAGAAACATTAGGAAGCAGTTATGAACATAAGTGGATATTCTTGGAATATGGTAACGACAGCTTCCTTTAGGAGGCAGTTATCATTTCAGGCTTCCAAGATGACCTGGTTGACAGAGTGACTGTCAGAGTTTTAGTTTTCCCTCTTTTGAGGGACAGTATGTTGGACAGGTGGTCTAAGCGGATACTGTAGAAGGCATGGCGCAAGATACTGATTAAATTCAGTGGACGATACAGTCTAAGAAGTTTGCTAGATTTGGAGTTCATTTATGAACTGGGTCCCATCAGATATCCAGACATATTCTAAGACAGGTATTGCTCATTTCGGGAGATAGCTTTCTCCGCGAAGTTGAGATATAGAGAAATACAGAAAGAAACACTGGAGCGGATCCACTCACTGAGGCTATTTCTCCAACGCAAATGGGCTTTGCAAGACTGATTAGTAGAGCAGTTGGATGTGCGGTATCACAAGGGCTGTGAGTATGCGACACCGCAATAATTTGCCTTAAGTGTAAGTGAGAGATTGTTGGCTATATTGCCTTCAAGTAAATTATTGAACCGCAGGCACGCGATTGTGATGATTGAGGGAGGACCTATACCAGTAGAACAGTCTTACTCGAGATTGTTTACCGCCGAAAGACGCGACCGGGACGTTAGGACGTCCGGCATGAATTTTGGGGGCAGATACTATTTGGTTTTATCCGTCCACCTCTCCGAAGATGCCAAGTTGATTTATGGCACCATGTATTGAAGGTTTAAACAGATGCGGCCGTTGTAGCGGATTTCGTCAGAAAGTCTCTCTACGGCTGAAGAATGAGCGAGATTCCCCCTCGTTGTGAGAGTTTTTTTTTATTGTGGGGACGCTCTTCCCTGCAGGAGCAAGCCCCTACAGTTAATTACGTTACCGCATAGCGATAACCACTTTCCCCTGCTCCAGATGTTCACTTCGTGTCGTGTTGTGTTTGTTTTATTTTTGGTTGCTCATGGATTGTATACGAAGACTAATTTGGGTTGTCGCCCATAGGGTGTGAATTAGTCTAAATCCATATTTTCTTAGATTTGGGTTTGGTTTGATTTAAGGATCGTTAACCTCGTTTGAGATTAAAATCAACTTAAATATTTGTTAAGAATACGTTAATCCGATATTGGACTAAGATCTACTTAACGGAGGTTCATGATCATTTTTGATCCAATGAAAGTGCATTTGGGCTCTATCGTTTTAGTTTAGGGACGTTGCGTTCCGTTGGGTTTAAGGACATCATAGTCCATAGAGTTTAGTTTAGGGACATTGCGGTCCATAGAGTTTAAGAACATCATAGTCCATAAGGTTTAAGGACATCATAGTCCATAGAGTTTAGTTTAAGGACATTGTGGTACATTGGGTTTAAGAACATCATAGTCTAAAGAGTTTAAGGACATCATAGTCCATAGGGTTTAAGGACATCATAGTCCATAGAGTTTAGTTTAGGGACATTGTGGTCCATTGGGTTTAAGGACATCATAGTCCATAGAGTTTAAGGACATCATAATCCATAGGGTTTAAGGATATCATAGCCCATAGAGTTTAGTTTAGAGACGTTGCGGTCCATAGAGTTTAGTTTAGGGACGTTGCGGTCCATTGGGTTTAAAGACATCATAGTCCATAGAGTTTAAGGACATCATAGTCCGTAGAGTTTAGTTTAGGGACGTTGCGGTCCATAGAGTTTAGTTTAGGGACGTTGCGGTTCACAGTAGTTTCAGGACGTTGCGGTACGTTATTAGTTTAAGGATGTTGCGGTCCACAGATCACCATTTTTGAGATGAGGGTTTAGTTTAAGGACATTGCGGTCCATTATTAGTTTAAGGACGTTGCGATCCACAGATGCTGGTTGTCGGGACCCGCCACCTCTCTGAAGATGTTGGAGAATTACAACGACATATATCAGAGGTGTGAAGAGATGTACCCTTGAACCGATGAATGTTCATCAGGGACTTGGTAGTCTTGTTTGGGACTAAGGCCAATTTAGAAGAAGACATATGGGCTCATTCAATTCAGGGTTTGGCCAACCTTGGGCTCAGCCCACTTGATTATTTATTTTGGCCTGATCCTCTTTCTATATCAGCACTGCTGAGCATTGATTTTGGTTCTGACGCCCCTCTTTCTTTTTGTTTTACTTATACTCTTTTGTATGGAGTGTTAAACAATTTATGGCGCCCACGTGTAGAGCGCGTGAGGTGCTCGGCGCTGAGCGCCAAACACTGAGTACTAAGCACCTTTTTATTAAATAGCGCCCACGTGAGGAGCTTGTGGAGCGCTCGTCGTTGAGCGCTCACGTGGGCGCTGAGTGCCGGACTTTGAGTGCTAAGTACTTCTTATTAAGTAGTGCCCATGTGAGAGCACATGGAGCGCTCAGTGCTGAGTGCCAGACTTTGAGTGCTAAGCACTGAGTTTTCTGTTCTGCTTAATTCAATTCTCTGAGAATTAGATTCTTACTTGTGAAAGACTTTGTCTTATAGATCAGAGATCTATGAAAAGAACTAAGTTCTTATGATGTGAGAGTTAAACTCTTAGATATGAAGGAGATACTATGATCTCTCTTATTTTTATTTACCTTGAGGAGAAATCGTTCTCGTCTTTGAAGTTTGAAGTTTATGGGGGGTTTCTTCTGTACAAGACTTGAAATCTTGGGTCCTTTATATAGTGGAGGCCGATTTGTTTATTTAGTTAAGGAAATCACTTATTGAGAGATCTTTAATTGATTTGGGGATTTTATCCACCGTTGGATCTTTGATCCTAGGTCTTCTGTTTTACAGAAGATATTTTTCTTATTCTCAATAAGATTGGGAAAATATTTTCCCGTACAGAGCTTATTCTGTATCTTGGTGATTTTTAATCACCATTGGATCTTTAATCCAACGGTGCTCCATTTTACAGAGATTAATCTTTCTTGTTTTAGGAAGATTCGAGAAATATTTCCTCAACAGAACTTAATTTTGTAATTTGATGATTTATCATCTTCGTTGGATCTTTGATCCAACGGCAGAGAACTTTTAGTTCTGGCGCCGGCGCCCTCGTGCGGGGCACGTAAGGCACTGTCTCAGAGTTTTTAACTCTTGGGCATTGGCGCCCTCGTGCAAGGAACATGAGGCGCTGCCTCAGAGTTTTTAATTCTTGGCACTGGCGCCCTCATGCATGGCACGTGAGGTGCCGCCTTAGAGTTTTTAACTTTTAGCGCCGGCGTCCTCGTACAAGGCACGTGAGGCGCTGCCTATTTACTGAAGGTATCTTTTCGCCTTCTTTCTTTGCTTTTCCTAAGTCAAATGCTTGGAAATAGTTCCATCATGCACAACATTTTCTGTGCCTAGACTTAAATGTCTCCCTTCATTATCTGAAGCAAGGCTTCTCTTCTCCTTCACTTTCAGAGAATTATTTTAACAGAGAAAAGCTATGGCTTGTAATAGTCCACATGTTCGCCGGCAGCCATGGGAGGTGTCTATTGAGGAAATTGTTCCTCATTTTGTTGCCCGCTTGGTGAACCCTGCTCTTACGGATGACCAATGTGATATGGTGCTGCACGAGCTCTTGACTCGTAGAGGATCTCCTCTCCCCATCGGCTCCATTTGGCTCCGGTGGTATTCTTGTCCGTGCTTGATGATATTCCTCCTCATCCAGCGGAGATGACTTCGGCGATACTCGATGCAGCGGAGGACAAGATCGAGTGCTTTCATGAGGCACTTTTGATTACCACGGCCCTGAAGGATCGCTCTGTTCAGCTGCTAAGCCAGATACGGGCTCAATGGGCCATCATGTCTGCCTTCGCTGATGGACACGGTGCTGACCGATGGGGAACGTCTCTTCGTGAAGATCGCCGCTTTGCTATAGTGGAGAAGGTAGAGAGGGAGTTAGATAATTTTATCCATAGTTTTGTGAATCCCTATACTTTCGATCCCATGGATGGTGATCTATTTTCTGTAGAATAAAATGTTCAATTAAATGCTTTCTTTTTGTCGTTGACCACCAAGTGCTCCCTTTCTAACACCTGCTCTTCCTCTGATGTGTGTATGTGCGTATATGAATGAGCCCGATTTCACACATATCTGTAAACGAAACTTAAACCGGTGTAAACAGGAACAAATAGCTCTTGGCCGAAGATTTCGGCGGGAACAAATCCCCTCTACTACTTTGCCCACGTATGTATGTACATGGGTGAAATAGTGCAGAGTTATGCAGGGCCATGGAATTGAGGGCTTAGGAGACAAGTTTAGGGTCCTTGTAGCCTAAGACTTTTTCCATTTTCATGAGCCGTAAGGGTCTCAAGAAAGTTTTTTCTCCCTATGAGTCGAGAGGATCTCATAGGTGCATATTCTTCCTAGAAATCGTAAGGATTTCTAAGTGTTCATCGCCTCTATGAGTTGTAAGGATCTCACTCGGGTATTTTTTTCCTTACGAATCGTGGGGACCCATAAGTAGCATCTTCATTTCAGTGGCATGTAACTTTGGCAAATGTGTCATAGTCTACCTTGATCTCATTGCAGGGCAGCGATGGCTTAGAAGACAGGTTCAGATCTGTCGTCTAAGACTTTTCAACTTTATGAGCCATGAGGATCTCATAAAGACTTTTCTCCCTACGAGTCGAGACGATCCCGTAGGTGTCTTTTCTCCTTAGGAGTCGTGAGGATTCCTAAGTGCGTTTTTTCTTGAGAGTCGTAAGGATCTCATAAGAGAATTTTCTTTTTACGGGTTTAGAGGTTTGTGGGTTGACTTGTTTCCGAGTCGGAGCATTGTTCCGACGGGGTGGTCATTGGTTGACTTGTTTCCGAGTCGAAGCATTGCTCCGACGGGGAGGTCATTGGTTGACTTGTTTCCGAGTCGAAGCATTGCTTCGATGGGTAGGTCATTGGTTGACTTGTTTCCAAGACGGAGCGTTGTTCCGGCGGGGAGTCATTGGCTGACTTGTTTCCGAGACGGAGCGTTGTTCCGGCGGGGAGGTCATTGGCTGACTTGTTTCCGAGACGGATCGTTGTTCCGGCGGAGAGGTCATTGGTTGACTTGTTTTCGAGACGGAGCGTTGTTCCAACAGGGAGGTCATTGGCTGACTTGTTTTCGCGACGAAGCGTTGTTCCGGCGTGCAGGTAATTGGCTGACTTGTTTCTGGGTCGGAGCGTTCGGCGGGGAGGTCATTGATTGACTTGTTTTCAAGACGAAGCATGGTTCCAGCGGGGAGGTCATTGGTTGACTTGTTTCCGAGTCGGAGCATTGTTCCGGTAGGGAGGTCATTGTTTGACTTGCTCTGCTTTCTGCGGTGTCGGGGTTGACTTGCTCCACTTTCTGCGGTGTCGAGAAGGAACGCCGTATTGATCTTCTGGGATGCAGATGTTGCAGTCGAGATCTGACTCCCTTTTTGACAGAGTCTGTTGGGAAATGTGGTTCCCTTTTCGTTTATACCCATGGATTGTATACAGGGGTCAGTATGGACTCGCCTGTAGGGCAAAAGTTTCATTCTTTCATTTTTTTTATTTCCTTCTGCGATGCTCTATCATTTCAGCTTTTTATATCGCGAAAGTCGTGATTGCCCAATCATTTCGGCTATTTTTCACGGTGCCCAATCATTTCGGCTATTTTCTTTTTACTCGCTGCTTTTTATTGCGAATTGCCCAATCATTTCGGCTATTTTTCTTTTTACTCGCTACTTTTTATTGCGAGTTGCCCAATCATTTCGGCTATATTTTTTTTTGTATTTTTGGCTCGCTGATTTTGCTGCGAGTATGGATTTGAGATCTGATACTAATCTTAGTATCAGCATTGCTGCGACCAGAAAATTTCCAGGAGCGAATCATCACTTACCGTGAAACGACTTGGAATTTTTTACCGATTTAGGCATCAGTATCGCTACTACTGGAATGTTGTCAGGAGCGAATTATCATTTGCCTTCGCCGCTATCGAACAAAGGTGACTTAATAGACAGGGTTAAGGACCTGACGACTAAGGCTTTTGACCTCATGAGCTGTAAGGGTCTCATAAAGATGTTTCTCCCTACGAGTCGTGAGGATCTCATAGGTGTGTTTTCTCCTTAGGAGTCGTGAGGATTCCTAAGTGTATGTTCACTTATAAGTCGTAAGGATCTTATAAGAGTGTTTTCTCCTTATAAGTCAAGAGGACTTACAAGTGTTGTTCACCACATGAGGACATTTCTCGTCATTGGTGGGACTTGGTGAGGGAACGTTTATTTGTGCCCATGGATTATATACAAGGGTCAATATTGAACCGCTTGTAGAGCAATTTGGGGAATGTGATAGCTTAAAAACAGGTTCAGATCCCTATAGCTTAAGGCTTTTGAATCCTACGAGCCATGAGGGTCTCATAAGGGGAATTCTCCTTACGAGTCGTGAGGATCTCGTAAGTGCGATTTCTCCTAGGAATCGTAGGGATCCCTAAGTCTGTTACTCCCTAGTGAGTCGTAAGGATCTCACGCAGGTATTTTCTCCTCACAAGGTCGAGAGGACCTTGCAGGTGTCTTTATTTTAACGAGATTGCGCCCTTTCAGGTTTTCATAAACTCGCCGGTAGTCCTGCTGTTTTTACTCACGGCGTCTTTTCGGGTTTTCATCCGTGCCCTTTTCGGTTGTGGACGTACCATTTTTTTTGCGCGATGAAACTCTCGAGAATAGTTTCGCCGTATGTGATCCATCCGTTTGCCGGTGGGATTTGAGTTGCAGTCCTCACCGCTGGGACTTATGGACCTGCATTCCACTATCGCCGTGTTTGAGGCGAAGTTATTAGTTTAGGGACATCTCAGTCTGTTATTAGTTTAAGGACATCTCGGTCCACAGCTAGTTTAAGGATGTTGCGGTCCGTTGTTAGTTTAAGAACATTACGGTCCATAGCTAGTTTAATGACATTACGGTTGATAGCTAGTTTAAGGACGTTGCGGTCTGTTGTTAGTTTAAGGACGTTTCGGTCCATAGCTAGTTTAAGGACGTTGCGGTCCGTTGCTAGTTTAAGGACGTTGCGGTCCGTTTCTAGTTTAGGGACGTTGCGGTCCGTAGCTAGTTTAAGGACGTTGCGGTCCGTTGTTAGTTTAGGGACGTTGCGGTCCGTTGTTAGTTAGTTTTCTGCAGCGAAGTTTTACCGGATAGCACTTACAGAGTTTGGTACTCAGGAAGACAGCGAGCGGACACAAGCGTCGTCATCTATCATTAACCTGGGCTGTGACTCGTCAGGCATAGTATTTCTAAAGGAATCGGCCGTTTATTGGTCGGAAGGGTCTTTCGCCATGCATATCCATGAGCAAGTAAGCCCCGCCTTGGTAGACTTTGTCTATGATGTACGGGCCCTCGTAGTTTGGCTTAAATTTCCTCTATTTAGCACGATTGGGGATCATAGGTCTCTTTAAGACTAGTACGAGTTCACCTTGGCGGAATGTTCTCGGTCTAGTCAATCTTTCGTATGAGCGCATCATCCTTGCTTTGTAAGCTTCTAGGTTTTGCTGAGCCATGCGACGAGTTTCATCGAGGGCATCGAGCTCCTCAAGTCGAAGATGGACATTTTCTCCATCCGTTAGTTCGTATCGAACCTCCACTCGTAGAGAGGGTTGTGTTCCCGGCAAAAATTTCTGCACAGAAGAGTCCAAGGTATCAAATAGCAGCGATACGCTTAAGGAAATACGAACCAGTATCTTCCGGCCTGTATTTTGATAAACTCCCGAAAGAGGAACTATTAAATTCTGATGGTGTTGAAAGTATCTCAAAAAACCCTTCGATTTGATATATTATGGGCTTCATAATTCATCCGGGATCAAAAGTTATGAGCAAATATGCTATGTACTGTTCCTTGATTAAAAATCAGGAATTACCTCAATGAGGTGTCACGTGCTCACACGTGACCAATGGTCACGTGTTGACACGTGATAGTTAAAACAGAAATAAAAAAACAAACGGCGGAAGAAGGACCCAATTGGGGGTTACGTGCTCACACGTGACCAATGGTCACGTGTTGACACGTGATAGTTAAAACAGAAATAAAAACAAATGGCTAAAGGAAATACCTCAATGAGGTATCACGTGCTCACACGTGACTAATGGTCACATGTTGACACGTGATGGTTAAAACTGAAGCGTAAATAAAAGCTGAGAAAAGGACTCAATTGGGGGTCACGTACTCACACGTGACCAAGGGTCACGTGTCAGCACGTGACTGGCTCCGAAAGCCTCACAGTTAATAGAATTAAAATTCTAAAGCTTCTAAATCTTTCCAAATGGAAAAGGATTATGGGGACCGTTGGATTAAAGATCCAAGGGTGATTAAAAATCATCAATTTATGGAAAGATTTTAGACAAGGAAAGATTTCCCTAAAAATCTCACCAGAAATAACAAACATAATATCTTTGGATTTAAAATCCAACGGTGAATAAAATTCACTGTGTGATCTAAACGATCATATTAATTATGAAAACAAACAAAATCTTTCAACGAAAGATTTACTAAACAAATTGATTCTTTTCTTTCTCCTATAAATAGGAGCCAAGAAGAGAAAAGAGGGAGGGACCTTGGAGAGAGAAGAACAGAGAGAGGAGAATTTAATTCTTAAGAGAGAAGAAAATAAAGGAGAATTTAATTCTCAACAAAGAAAAGCCCTAGGTGATGTTTCGTCCAATCAGAGCAAAGCTCTGTTTGAATTCAAAATTCAAATTTTGAAGCAACGCTTCAAGTCGCGGGCGCAACGCGCCGCGTGTCTGGCGCTAATACGTCAGCGCAGCGCCCAAGAAAGCGCACCCAACCAGAGCAGAGCTCTATTTGCCTGAAGCAAAGCTTCAGTTGCGCTGCGCTCTGCGCTGCGCGACACGTGTCAGCGCAGATGCGCTGCGCCCTGCGCTGCGCGACACGTGTCAGCGCAGGTGCGCTAGCGCACTTGCGCTGCGCTCTGCGCTGCGCGACACGTGTCAGCGCAGGTGCGCTAGCGCACGTGCGCTGCGCTCTGCGCTGCGCGACACGTGTCACACGCTGGGGCATCTGCGCCAAACTAAATTAAGATTTTAAGAAATCTTTTCCGTTCTTTCCAAAACCAGAAGATTTTCTTCTGCCTTTGGATCAAAGATCCAGCGGTGGGAAAATTCCCAAAATCACCCAGAAAAGATCTTGTTAACAAATTCAACAAATTTGTGGGCACTATAAATAGGACCCCAGACCTCATTCAAAATCATCAACATTTTTTTTTTCTTGAGAACTCAAGAACTTTAAACAGAGAGAACTCTGAGAAGATTTCAAGAAAAAGGTAAAGAACCTTCGTGAATTAGAAGAAATTCCTTCTAATAGACCATTAGTCTAAAAAAAAAATAAGATCAATGATCTTTATAAAAAAAACAGTGCTTGACACTTCTTGTGAACCTTCGGTTCTTTAAAAACAATAAAAATAATAAAAGAATAAAAGAATAGTGCTTTGCACTTTTATGAACCTCTGGTTCTTCGAATAAAGAAAACGTTATTTTTCTTTGATCTAATTTAGATCAAGAAATTAAACAGTGCTTTGCACTTCCCTTCCTGAATCTAAAAGATTCTTAGTGCTTTGCACTTCCAAACTGCGCTGTTGCGCTCTTAAGAGAGCGCCACGTGTCGGCTATAGAACCACTTGCGCTAAGCGCCCTTAAGATAGAGCTTTGCTCTCTGGAATTGGCGCAACTCGCTAAGAGCGCGCCACGTGTCAGCAGCGCAATAGCGCAGCGCACTGCGCTAGTGCGCTTGCGCTCACCAGAGCACGACACGTGTCATCACCATACGAGCTTGCGCTCATTACTTAGCGCAAAGCGCAAATGCATTGTATTGCTTACAAAAGGGCCAAGCCCAATTAAAAGAAGGCCTAACAGGCTTAATAAAATGCAATGCATTATTTTAAGAGGCAGAGCCCAAACCAAAACAGATGCTCTGCATCATTTATAAATGGGCAGAACCCAAGCAAAATATTAAGAATGCTATGCATTTTAAAAGGGGCAGAGCCCAAACAAGGTAGATACTTTGCATCATCTGCAAATGGGCAGAGCCCAAAATAAATTGATACTCTGTATCTTTTGTGGGTAGAGCCTAAATATAAAATGCAATGCAAAAACAAATAAAATGTTGAATATTTTCAACTGGACTTAGCCCAATCGTGGCCATAAGTCCTTAAATTAAATTGACCGAGCAAAATGGCTCTCCTAAATCAATCTACGTTCGGTTCGAGGGTACATCTCCGAACTCCTTTGACATCCATCGTTGTAATTCCTCAACGACGTCAAAGAGGTGATGGGTCCCAACGACCACACATCCATATGGACTGCGGGGTCCTTAAACTCGTGGACCGAGACGTCCTTAAACTAATATTGGATCGAGACGTCCTTAAACTAATATTGGACCGAGACGTCCCTAAACTAATATTGGACCGAGACGTCCTTAAAACTAATATCGGACCGAGACGTCCCTAAACTAATAATGGACTACCACGTCCCTAAACTGGCGATGGACCACCACGTCCTTAAACTGGCGATAGACCACCACGTCCTTAAACTGGAATAATAGAGCCTCCAAACGCTCTTTTGCCGGATCTAAACGGTCCCGTTTAAGTTGATCTTAGCCCCAAACACGGCTAACGTATCCTTAAACATTCAAATGGATTATAAAACTCCCAATCAACTCTGGTTCGAGGGTACATCTCCGAGCTCCTCTGACATCTGTCGTTGTAATCCTTCAACGACGTCAGAGAGGTGACGAGTCCCGATGGCCATACATTAAATTAATCACTACGTCAAGTTGATCTTAGTCCAAAACGGGACTAACGTATCCTTGATAAACGTTTAAGTTGATCTTAGCCGCAACGCGACTAATGCATCCTTAAACTAAAAACATCAAATCCAAATCTAAGTAAATACGGATTTGGACTAATCCACGTCCTACGGGCGACGGCATTACTCAGTCTCCGTATACAATCCACGGGCAACCACAAACAAAACAAACACACACGACACGAAGTGAAATTCTGGAGAAGGAGAAAGTTGTTACCGTGATGCGGTAGCGTAATTAACTGCAGGGGCTTGTGCTTGCAGGGAAGAGCGTCCCCACAATCAAAAACCCCTTACCCTGAGGGGGAATCTGACGAAGTCTGCTACATCGGCCGCATCCGTCTAAACCTCCGATACACGGTGCCATAAATCAACTTGGCATCTTCGAAGAGATAGACGGATAAAACCAAATAGCATCTGCCCCGAACCTCAGGCACGGACGCGAAAGTCCGGGCCGCCGTTCGGAGGGGAACAGATTCTGGCACGCCCGGTGGGACATCTTCCTCTTTCCACTCCACACTTCGTGTGTCGTCTTCGCGAACCAATCGCGGTTTGTTAAATGGTTGCCTTCGGATTTCAAGTTGCTAAGATTTGGTCTTTTGTCTGGTACAGAACTCAAGCATTCAATGGCCACCAACTGCACCAACTGCTCGAAATGCCACTGCAACGGACGCTCCACCTCACCGAGAGGTGTAACATATGGGCCCCAAGCGGCCTCTTTCCTCGCTCTGCCGGTTGAACAGGTGACCCAGGCCACCACTGGCCTGTTTTTCGGGACCATGGTCCCACCTACAAGCTTCTCTATGCCGACGCCTGCACTGGAAGTGAACAAGAAGTCGGTGTTCGATCGACTCACTGCTACCACGACCCCTGTCAACGGGTCGCCTGCTATTAAACCAACAGCCTCCGTTTTCACCAGGCTAGGTCAGAACTATAAAGTGGCCGTCCCAAAAAGGGCAACAGCCGCTACTTTGGAAGTCGTTAAAGCGGCTTCTCCCATCAGAGAGTCGGTCTTCACAAGATTGACGGTTCCCACTCCTCCCCCAGCTGGTCGAAAGGCATCAGTCTTCGATAGGCTGACATCGGCAGTTACCCCACATTCAAACAGGGGGCAGCAAGAAACCATCTCGATTTCCAAGCCAATACCAACGGCTCGTCGTGCGCGACGTCGCCATTGGAAACGAGTAAGGAAAGCAGGCGGCAACTCCCCCTCAGGGCTAACCCCACCTGCTCCAGTGGTGGAGGTCAATGCTGCTGTTCCAACTGGGAACAGCTTTGAATTGCTGAGGAAGGTGAGAAAGAACTCTCCGATTGCTACATTGAAAAGATCTCCTCCGCCTATGGAAAAAGCTCCGGAGACAAAGCAGGAACAGCCCTCTTAGCGGCTGTCGTCAAAGATTTATAAAGTTTGGCGGAGGGTTCAAGACTCCGTGATTGACTCAGACCACTTTCGTCGCCAGAAAAAGGCAAAGGTGGAAAAAGACAAGAACCGCCCCATTAAACAGCAGGGGGCAACAAATGCTAGGATGCCCACTTCAACGGCTCCTTCAACCTCAATGGTCCACAAAAGAAAAAGGCCGGAGAAAGCCTCCGTGACACTGACAAAGTTTAAAAGCGGTGAACCCAAACGCCCCAAGTCAGGGGGCATAACAGTTCATACGGTTTATATGGCTTCTGGAAAAGAAGAAAGTCGTACTTCTACGGGTCACCGACCGCTCACCCGATCCGTGACGAAAGCCCAGGAGCAGCAACACAAGCTCCAGGAGATGATGACTACAATGGCTGCACTCACTGGGCCAAAAGAGAATCCTGAGACGTCCTTAGATGAACGTCAAGAGGAGGAGACCGACGTCGAGTTCCTCCGCCGAGTACTGGAAAAGAGAGACAAAGAGGCTGCTGAACAAGCAGCCAATATACAGCGTATGGGCCTCCTCTTCCAGGACATGATAGGGATGATGATACAACCAGATCCCACAACTGAAGAACCCCCGATTGTCCTTGGGGATGATAGGGGAGAGACATCAAACCCTCAGCCCGTTTTATCAACGGCTAAAGAGGATACAATCTCTAAAACTGATCTGGACGAATATATAGCCCAGCAAATAAAGGTTCATCACGCGGCCGAAGCAGCCGGCCACGTTGTAAAAACGGGGCGACCGTATCCAGGCTGGTATGACCAAATCAAATACCCGCCGGGTTACACAATTCCGAAGTTTCATGTCTACAAAGGGACCGGCAATCCCCATCAACATGTCGCCCAGTTCAGGGCGCTTTGCGGTAACACCGGCGGCGACGACAAGCTTCTGCTTCGCCAGTTCGTTGGAAGCCTATCAGATACGGCGTTCGAATGGTATTCCGAGCTCCCCAACGACTCTATTAAAACCTTTGCGGAGATGGAGCTGCTCTTCACCCAACGTTTTGCAAGTGCCAGTGAGCGTACTCCGATGACGGCGCTGATTAACGCCAGGGTAAAGCCCGGCGAGACGTGGGTTCAGTACGCTATACGGTGGCGTAATCTATGGTCTAAATGTGAACAGCGCATAGAAGAAGCCCCTGCGGTGGGAATGTTTGTTGGAACCCTTGATCCACAAGCAACCATTTCACAGTTTATGATGTTCTTCAAGCCGACTTCCTTCCAGGCTTTGATCGACAAATTGGCGCAGATGGACCAGATGGGCCATAAACCCCCTCTCCCGAAGCCGGACTCCCGAAACGATAAAGGAAAGGGAAAAGCGATCATCGTCGCTAATGCCCAACAACAACCAAACGACTCGAAGCCGGTTGCTCGTCCAAACAATACGCGCCCATACGTACCCCTTGAGGACAGGATGGGACGTGCTTACTCCTTCCCCCGTGATAAAACGAGGAGGCTATTCGAGCTGGCATTGCGCAACAGGCTCATAAATCTGCCAGATCCAAAACGCCCGTCGCAACCAAGTGACGTCAACGAGCCTAATTACTGCCCTTATCATCGAGTGCTAGGACATCCGATCGAAGACTGTTACGTTTTCAAAAATTGGCTTGAAAACCAGTACCGCCAGGGCAAATTTGCGCTATCCGACAAATGGAAGGTGAATCCCCCGCAGCCCCACACCTCTAAAGGGACGAATGCGCCGGGGGCAACATGTTCCGTCATTGAGGAAGCTCCTTGGGAGGTTGTATTATCGGCCAAAACGAGGAGAATGCTAAATGATCTTCAGACCTGTCCAGCGGTCAAGTGGAAGAACCCCTTGGAACCGCAGGTTATAGAGGGGATGTTGAAGCCACGTCCGACTCCGAAGACCGATGGTGGTAGTTCAATTGTTCATAACCAGCCGTCAAAATCTTCGAAAAAGAAGAAGAAGAAATCTAAGAAGCCCGTGAAGCCTGGCGACAAGCGCACGGACTTACAAAAGCAAATCGACGCACTAGATGAATACAACCAAAAGGCGCGGACTCCCATTATGCTCCAAGATTTCCTTGATCACGTCTTTCAAAAAGAAGATGAGGGGGAAAGTTCATCGGATGAATCCGAGGAATATGTGGCGAGCTGTCATATGATCTCCCACTCGACCTCGAACGATGAAGGGACTTCTGGCACCAAAACGCCGGGGGCAAATACTGAGTCAAGGGTTCCGGAATTATCAATCGAAATGATTGACGCGTTTCTTAGTGAAGCTCGATTGAAAAGCAAAGCTGATCGAGAGCGCGAGACGGCTATATTCGAAAAGGCCAAGCGCCAGAGATTTGAGAGTAGAGCTGAGATGATCCCGCTGGAACAAAATGCCTTCACCGCTGACAAAAGCCAATTCAAGATAAAAAAGAAGTTTGCTAAGGCTATATCGATGGGCATGAAGCTACCACCCTCTGAAGAAAAAGTTACTGGCGTGGTAGAAATGCACCCCTCTTATTGCTTATATCATCAGAAGGTCTCGCATTCCACCCAAGATTGCAAAGCTTTCAATGGATGGTGGCAAGGATACGTCGCTAATCAACAATGCTTTAAACGGGAAAAGCGTAAGATTCGTCGGGGGCAAAGAAGCACAACCAAAGAGCTTGAAAGAACTGCCGGCAACTGTCACATGGTTAACACTACCGGGTCGCAAGTGCCTACATTTGGGAGCGACTCTGATGAGGAGTTAGAACTTGCCCCTCTCTTTAAAGAGTCAACTTCGGGAAAAGAAGAGGAGCTAGTGGTTTGCGAAAATATCCGGCTGCGGAATCGAACACTGCCTGAAAAGAACCTCGGACCCTCGAATAGAAAAGATAAAGGGAACGAAAAGGTCTCTGAAGACATCGTCTTAGATGACCAAGTTCTGGAAGAGCTAAACGCCAAAAACCCGCTGAAGAGAAGTAAGGTGGATTACAACGTTCTGGCACATCTGAGGAAACTGCCCTCTCAGCTCAGCATCCTTGATGCCTTGTTACTATCAAAGGAAGCCAGAGACTCTTTGATTAAGGCGCTACAAGATCCTGACCAGTTCCAAGCCTTATTAGCCGAAGAAAAGATGAAAGATGAATTAGAAGAAGTGCACACAGCCGACGTTGCTTTTGGTGATGAAGACCTTCTCCTCGGGACGTGTGAACACAATCGCCCCCTTTATGTCTCGGGATATTGCCATGACATAAAGATAGGTAAAATCCTGGTCGATAACGGATCGTCTGTCAATTTACTCAATGTGCGAGTGTTAAAGGAGATTTGCATGAGTGTCCAACACCTCGCCCGAGACAAAATCACTATCTCCGGTTTCGACTCCCAATCCTCAAAGACTCTTGGATCTGTGATATTGACGCTGCGCTTCGGGTTGCTCGTCACAGACATCAAATTCCATGTTATAGACGCCAAGACGTGCTACAATGCTCTGCTCGGCCGACCATGGCTACACGAGTGCAATATCATCCCTTCTACACAGCATCAGTGCATGAAGTATTCTAGGGATGGCCTCGAGTACACAGTGGCGGGAGAGTTGAATCCATTTTCCGTAAACGAAGTTCGCAAGTATGAAGATGCCAAATACTTCTTACCGAGTTTCGAAGACACGGAAAGGTGTCACAAACCGGAGAACAAAGCTAACGCCACCATCCCTGTCTTCGGCAGTGACACCGAGGAGGAGGAGGACATCATTTATTCAGGTCCATCCCAATCCACCAGGCCGGGACCATCCGTTCCTTCATTGATCTTCGGTAGTGATTCAGAGGATGAAGTTCATGCTGTATTCCCTGCTCGGCCTTCGATACGGGTTTCCGCTGATGAAGAGCGAAGTCTGCAGATAACCATGGTGCCGCTTGAACATTACAAAGAACTGGATGCACTCGACACCAACAGCGTAGAAGAATTGCAGACATTCTATATCCCTCCCGGACGAAAAGGCGAGGAGGCAATCCTATTCTACCGTTCTGAAGAAAACAAGGTGAAAAAAGAAATTTGGCATGGCGCGGATCCCACGCTCGACAGGCTTCAGCCTATCCGTTTTCCCAGATATTATACCGAAGGTTTGAAGAAACTGCTGAAACGCCAGGGGATATCCTTCACACAGACCGTTAGAAAAGCCAAATTCTATGATAAGGTCTGGAACGTTCCCGGGACTCAATGCAAACTGCCTAACGGGAGAATAGAAACAAAAGGGCTTGGGTACATCCGGTCAAAGAAACGGGAGCTAGTGAATAGCTGTTATGTTATGTATGACTTCGATGAAGAGGCGGACGCTCAATGGGAGGACGCTAATCCTGAGCCAGCAAAAGTTCCTGATACAAAACCGCCCAGTCCATCATTTGAAGACCAGATGAGCAAACTTATTAGGGATGCGGGTCAAAAAGCCCGAGACGATCACGATCGTGAAATAGCAATCTATGAAAAGGCCAAGACACAACGCCTCCTTCAACAGGCGGTGAAGGAAGAAAATGCCGCTCCTTGTCAACCTGCTACAAAAAAGGTTCGACGCGAAAACAAAAACAAGTCGAAAGGCAAGAGAGGCGCTCGACAACCACAAAGCAGAGCTAAGAAGCCACGTATCCGAGAGTCGAGCGTTATTGACCTAGCCCTCAGGAAGAAAATGGGTCGGGCATACTCATTTCCTCGGAACAAAACGAGGAAGATATTCGATCTCGCTCTAAAACATCAAATGCTTACGTCGCCAGAGTCTAAGCATCCTGAGCACACAGGCGAGGTGTTCAACCCAAATTATTGCTTTTACCATCGAGCAATGGGACACCCTCTTGAAGATTGCTTCACCTTCAAGAATTGGGTTGAAGATCAGTATCAGCTAGGCAAATTCGCGTTTTCTGACAACTGGAGGGTAGCACCACCACAGAAGCACAAGCCCGAGGCCGCGAAAGAAGAACCAACTCCGCATTGGGATTGGCAGAAAATTCGCACTTGCCACGTGGTAACAATATTAAAAGAAGAGTCCGAGGACATGAACAACCTTCCTTGGTGCTTTGAAAACGGCAGCGATGAGGTAATCTCAGAATTTCCCCCAGCTCCGAAAGAACTGGAGGATGGAATCCATACTACTGCAGATAACCTCAAGAAAATCGAGTTGGGGACAACAAATGATCCGCGACCGACGTTCGTCAGCGAGCTGCTGTCGGAAGAGAGGGTGGCTGCGTTAAAAGACGTCCTTGTGCAGCATAAAGATTGCTTCGCATGGAACTATTCCGAGATGCCGGGACTAGATCCAGAAGTTGCTGTACATAGACTAGCAATATCCCCGAACATCAAGCCAGTCAAACAGGCGCCGAGAAGAATGCGACTCGAGCTTGAGATGAGCATAAATACCGAAGTCAAAAAGTTAATCGACTCCGGCTTCATCCAAGAAGTTCAGTACCCTGAATGGATCGCCAACATCGTCCCAGTGATGAAGAAAAATGGGACAGTGCGCATATGCGTAGACTTCCGGGATCTTAATAAAGCTTGCCCGAAGGATGATTTCCCAGTGCCAGTCACTGAACTGATGATAGACAATACATCCACTCATGAAGTCTTCTCCTTCATGGACGGCTCATCGGGGTATAACCAGATAAAAATGCATCCAGAAGACCAGAAGCACACAGCCTTCAGGACTCCTCTTGGTATATTTTGTTATAAAGTGATGCCCTTCGGTTTGAAGAACGCCGGTGCTACTTATCAGAGGGCCATGACGAAGATCTTCGACGACCTTATACACGAAATCGTTGAATGCTATATCGACGACCTCGTGGTTAAAAGCAAATCGTACGAGGAACATTTCGAGCATCTGAAGACCGTATTTCAACGCCTTCGGCAATACAACTTGAAGATGAATCCTCTTAAATGTGCATTCGGAGTTTCCTCAGGCAAATTCTTGGGATTCGTTGTTCGACACCGAGGGATTGAAATAGATCCGTTAAAGATTAAAGCGATCATGGAAATGCCTCCACCGAGGACTCTCAAACAGCTGCGGTCTCTCCAAGGGAAACTCGCATACATACGGCGATTTATAGCCAACCTTTCAGGAAAGTGCCGTCCTTATAGTCACCTGATGAAGAAGGGAACCCCATTCGTTTGGGATCAAAAATGCCAAGGCGCACTGGATGAGATCAAACAATACCTGCAGAACCCGCCAGTGTTGGCTGCTCCGGTTAAGGGGAAGCCTCTCATTCTTTATACAACCGCCCTCGAAGGTTCCTTAGGCGCATTATGGGCACAAGAGAACGATCAAGGGAAAGAAAGAGCACTCTACTACTTAAGTCGAGTTCTGCTGGGGGCAGAAAGCAACTACTCTCCCATTGAAAAACACTGCCTGGCATTGATCTTCGCAATAACAAAGCTTAGGCACTATGCGTTGGCTCACGAGGTCCGTCTTATTTCAAAAGTGGACCCTCTTAAATATCTAATGTCAAAAGCCATATTGACAGGGCGACTCGCTAAATGGGCCTTGCTCTTGATGGAATTTTCGATAACATATCAACCTCTCAGGGCAGTAAAAGGCCAGGCCATCGCCGACTTCCTTGCTGAGCATCCCATACCTGCTGATTCTCCTTTAAATTGCGATTTGCCAGACAGACATGCGTTTGACGCAGTCGACAGTGGTGATACCCGTTGGGAGCTTTATTTCGATGGAGCATCTTCCATGAAAAAGCACAAACAAAGTACGCCAATGATCAAATCGGGGGTAGGACTCATCTTTGTGACTCCACAAGGAGGAATAATGCGCTTCGCCTTCTCCTTAACAGAGCCGAGAACGAATAATAAAGCTGAATATGAAGCTTTGATAGCAGGCCTCGAGATCGCCATTGATATGGGAATCGAAAGCCTCCTCATATATGGGGACTCCCAGCTAGTCGTCAGTCAAGTGAACGGCGATTACCAAACATGCAAACCGGAATTGGTAAAATACGGTGAAAAAGTGCAGCAACTGCTAACCCAAATTCCCTCTTACACGTTGGAAAGTATACCGCGCGCGGAAAACAGCAAAGCGGACGCACTGGCCAAACTTGCTAAAGAATTGGCTGACGAGAACCTCGATGACGTTAGAATCGTGATACAAAGCCGTCGAGTGCTCTCCCCAGCAGAAATACCTCCAGAATCATATAAAGAAAAGGGAGCAACTGAGCAGGCGACCCTACAAATAAAAGATCATGAGAAGACCGAAGATTGGAGAGAAGTCTTCATAGATTACTTCAAGTTCCATCGAATACCTGAAGAAGCGTCCATAAGACATCAGCTCGTGAAACGAGCTCTGTCTTTCGCCTTCGTCAACGACACTCTATACAAGAGGTCATTCGATTCTCTGTGGTTGAGATGCCTAGGACCTGACGAAGCGAGAAAGGTCGTCCAAGAAGTTCACGACGGACTCTGCGGTTCCCATCAAGCAGGCCCTAAGATGAAGTTGAAGATAAAACGGATGGGCTACTACTGGCCCACGATGATGCAGGATTGCCTGGAATACGCGAGGCAATGTCATTCATGCCAGATTCATGGGGACTTCATCCATCAGCATCCCAATCCACTGCATCCAACAGTGGCTAGTTGGCCATTCGAAATGTGGGGAACTGACATAGTCGGCCCCGTCGAACCAGCATCGTCAAAGGGGCATCGTTTCATCTTGGCGACGACTGATTACTTCTCCAAATGGGCAGAGGCGGTTCCATTGAGGGAAGTGAAGACGGAGAACATTTTCCATTTCTTCAAAACGCATGTCATATACCGGTTTGGAACCCCGAGAAGGATCATCTCTGATAATGGGCCAGCCTACCGAAGTCATAAAATTAGCCGCTTCGCACAGCAGCACAATATAGACTGGAGATATTCCTCAGTTTATAATCCGCGAGCTAACGGTCTAGCTGAGGCCTTCAACAAGACCTTGACGAAGATCATGAAGAAAACAGTGTCACGAAATAAGAGAGATTGGCACGAAAGATTGCAAGAGGCTCTTTGGGCGTATCGGATTACGTTCAAGACGGCCACGAACACAACGCCGTATGCGTTGGTGTTCGGCACCGAAGCGGTACTCCCTCTCGAGATAGAATTACCCTCTCTACGAGTGGCAGTCCACTACGAGCTGACTGACGAAGAAAATGCTCACCTTCGTTTTGAAGAGCTTGACGCCCTTGATGAAATCCGGCTTCTAGCACAACAAAATCTGGAAGTTTATAAAGCAAAGATGACGCGCTCATACGAAAGATTGACCCGACCGAGGACATTTTGTCAAGGCGAACTCGTGCTAGTGGTTAAAAGGCCTATGATCCCCAATCGCGCCAAGCGGGGAAAGTTCGAGCCAAACTATGAAGGCCCGTATATCATAGATAAAGTCTACCAGGGTGGAGCCTATCTACTCATGGACATGCACGGTGAAAGGCCTTTCAGGCCGATAAACGGTCGCTTCCTAAAGAAATACTATGCTTAATGAGCCACAGCCTAGGTCAATGATAGATGACGACGACTATGTCCGCTCGCTATCTTCCTAAGCTCAAGCTTTATTAAAAGTAGCCGGCCTTCTCAACGACGGACCGAAACATCCTTAAACTAACGACGGACCGAAACGTCCTTAAACTAACGATGGACCGAAATGTCCTTAAACTAATAGCAGACCGAAACGTCTTTAAACTACTACCGCAGCATCCTTAGGCTGACCAAAAAAAAAAAAAAACGGTATGTCCATAAAGCAAAAAAGGGCACGGATGAAAAACCCGAGAGGGCTCCGTGAGTAAAAACAGCAGGGCTACCGGCAAGTGTTAATGAAAACCTGGAAGGGCGCGACCTCGTAAAAAAAAAGGAGAAGAAAGATTTCCACGTGGGGTATGGGATTCGAACTCTGGTGGCTTGGTTCAACGATGCAAGGTATTACCAATGAGTATGCTGCTAACACCATATGATATATGGAGTGGGATTTGGTAAAACCATATATACTTGTTATAAATATCGTAATTATTATTAATATGGGGAGTTGAAAAGTCAGGATCTCAATAACAAAGGGTGAAAGGATCTCAAAAAAAAAAAAAAAAAACGGTATGTCCATAATCAAAATGGGCACGGATGAAAACCTGAAAGTGCTCCGTGAGTAAAAACAGCAGGGCTACCGGCGAGTGTTTGTGAAAACCCGAAAGGGCGCAACCTCGTTAAAAGACACTTATAGGGTCCTCTCGACCTTATAAGGAGAAACCACCTGCGTGAGATCCTTACGACTCACAAAGGAGCAACACACTTAGGAATCCCCACGATTCCTAAGGAGAAAATACACTTGCGAGATCCTCACGACTCGTAAGGAGAACCCTCTTATGGGACCCTCACGGCTGATAAGATTTGAAAGTCTTAAGTCACAGAGACCTAAACCTGTGCTTAAGCAAACCCCACAAACTTCCAATATTGCCCTACAAGTGGTCCAATATTGACCCTTGTATACAATCCACGGGCGCGAATAAACATTTCCCTAGCCAAATTTCATCCATGACTGGGAATACGTTCGCATGGTAAGCAACCCTTATAAATCCCCTCGATTTATGAGGAGAAAACCCTCCTGTAGGATCCTTACGACTTACAGAGGGACAAAAACACTTAGGAACCCTCATGATTCCTAAGGAGAAAATACACCTACAAGATCCTCACGACTTGTAGGGAGAAATACCTTTGTGAGACCCTTACGGCTCATGAACTCAAAAGCCTTAGTCGACAGGGCCTTAACCCTGGTCGCTAAGCCTCCTTTGTTCGACAACGACAGAGGCAAATGATGATTCGCTCCTGGCAATATCCCAGTTGTAGCGGTGCTGGCGCCGAAATCGGTGTCCAATTTCAGGTTTACGGCGAAAAGCCAGTAGACCGCACATGCATACGAAATAGCCGAAATGAAGGGGGCAACTTGCAATGAAAAGCAGCAAGTAAAATGTATGCATGCAAAATAGCCGAAATGATTGGGCAACTCGTAATAAAAAGCAACGAGTGAAGATAAAATAAATAGCCGAAATGATCGAGCACCGCGAGAAATAGCCGAAATGATTGGGCAATCGCGACCTTCGCGATATAAAAGCTGAAATGATAGAGCATCGCGGAAATAAAATAAAATAAAAAGAAGAAATGATAAAACTTCGGCCCTACAGTTAAGATCACATCGATCCCTGTATACAATCCAAGGGCGTAAACAAGGAAGGGACCATACTTCCCCAGCGGATTCCGTCAAACGACGAAGCCAAACCTCAGCGGTTCATTTCAACCGAAGAAGCCAGTGACTTCAACAAACAAATTTCTCAACTTACGGATACAAACACTCCTTGACGAGAGCCTTCCGATCCGCGTCGACCCGCAGAGCCACCAGTGCCTCCGTAGGAACCCTCGACTCGTTTTAAACCCCAAGGACACAAATAATCCTTGGCGCCTGGGAAACAAATAATCCCTCGCAAAACTTCTCAACTCACGGATACAAACACTCCTTGACGAGAGCCTTCTGATCCGCGTCGACTCGCAGAGCCACCAGTGCCTCCGTGGGAACCCTCGACTCGTTTCAAACCCCAAGGACACAAATAATCCTTGGCGCTTGGGAAACAAATAATCCCTCGCAAAATCCTCGACTCACGGATACAAACACTCCTTGACGAGAGCCTTCTGATCCGCGTCGACTCGCAGAGCCACCAATGCCTCCATGGGAACCCTCGACTCGTTTCAAACCCCAAGGACACAAATAATCCTTGGCGCTTGGGAAAAAAATAATCCCTAGCAAACTCCTCGACTCACGGATACAAACACTCCTTGACGAGAGCCTTCTGATCCGCGTCGACTCGCAGAGCCACCAGCGCCTCCGTAGGAACCATCGATTCGTTTCAAACCCCAAGGACACAAATAATCCTTGGCGCTTGGGAAACAAATAATCCCTAGCAAAATTCTCAACTCACGGATACAAACACTCCGTGACGAGAGCTTCTTTGACTCACATCTCGGGCAGTAAGGATTCAAAAACTTGCTTCCTGAACAATGGGACCCTGCAAGTCAATCCTAAATGGTCTCTTGCATACTATTCACGGGTCTCACTCTCTAAAGTCGATTCTCGACAAAGAGGGAAACAACCGCTTACGAGCCCTCTCGACTCGTAAGAGGGAAAAATTCTTTTATAGGATCCTTACGGCTTATAAGAGAAAACCACACTTAGAAATCCTCACGATTCCTAAGGAGAAAATCCACCTATGTGATCCTCTCGATCCGTAGGGAGAAAATTTTCTATGAGACCCTCACGGCTTATGGAGTTGAAAAGTCTTAGGCAGCAGATCTGAACCTGCAGTCTAGGCCGTCATTATCTCTGGCAGAAATGAATTTGCCTGCCAATAAGGTGCATTAAAAATGTCATGCTGAAAAGAAAGAAAAAAGTGAAGAAGTGACACAAGACATTACAAAAAGGTGTATCTTTTATTCATAAACTTGATTGAATATAGGATACATTATGTCAAAGGATAAAAAAATATATACATATACATTCTTTGCAAAAATGGATAGCTACTGAGGAGGGAGTGTCTTTAGTAAGTTCACAAGCCGCTCTCGCACTTCCTTCAGCGCTTCCTCTCGAGTGACAGCTGCGGCCACCTCCGCCTCCACCTGAGCCCGCTGCTGCAAGAAGGATGAAAGTTGCTCCTCTACTGCCTTCTGGGCTGCTTCCTGGCTGGCTGCAGCTCGCTCGACAAAGTCAAGTCTTTGCCTCAATGATAACCCTTCGGAGAGGCATTGCAGGAGGCCCTCAAAGATAACCTTCAGCCGTGCGGCATTGGCCTCCACCCGAGCATGCAGTTGAGCAGACTTGCTTGAAGCCTCACCACGCTCCTTACGCCTTGAAATGACTTCTTGTTCGAGATGGCGGAAGTAAGGAGCGCTTTGCTCAATCCACGCTGTCCTCTGATTATTGGCAGCCACGGTCTCGGGAGCGGGACGCAGCGACTCCAACTGATATAAGCGACCCTCGATCTCCTTACAATGGTTAACCCAGGATGCAATGATGCCCTCCTCATGAAAGTTCACGAGTATTGCTAGCATCGGGTTAACCACCATAGCGAAGTCTGCGGCAGATGTAGGAGTTTCAACGTCGAGTTCCTCGACATAGTCACTCAACATGCGCAGACTATTCGCAGCGCCTTTTGAAGACAGACTCCTCAGATAAGGACCCGCCGGCATTGTGACGCAAGGTTCGAAGGACGCCGAAGCCAGAATGACAGCTGAAAGAAACAGGATGCGATCAGATAACAGTACAGAAAATAAAGAGAGGAAAGTTACCAATATGATGGTCATTGTACCAGTTGAGACAGGTGGCAAGGTCGGAAGGGCTGGTGGCGCAGCTGATCTTTCATCCCCTCCTTCAATCTGTAGCACTGCAGTTGAGATGGGAAAAAGAGGTTAGAGACAATTCCGTCAATAAGAAAAAAGAGAGGAAGGATTTCAACGGAAATCATACTCACCAACGCCACCAGAAGAAGAAGCAAGCTCAGATGGGAAGGAAAAGTGTGGGAGCAACATCTGATATACGTGATCAAAAAGCACTCCTGAAAACACGACAGTGTCACTTTAGTACGCGAATTATATGTCTGGAAAACAAGATTAATAAATCGTAAACACAGACCTTCCAACATCTTCGAGGGTATGAGAGAAGGTTGAGAGGTGACCACCGCCAAAGCAGTCGTTGAAGGCGCTCCCTCGAGCAGTGGGGCATCGGCGCTAGCCGCACCTGCATTATGAAAAGGTGAACTTGTCAGAAAAGGTTGTAAAGTAAAGAAAAGCAGCCACTTAGGGTTTACCTGAGGAGCTCCCGGCTGAAATGGAGGCGGCTCCTTCCTCCACCGACATGAGACCACCGCCCGTGGCCTCGTCACCCGACTCGATGGGGACCGTCGTCGTGCTAGCCAGGCCTGGGGACGGCGGAGGACCATAGGCGGGGAGGGCTATGACTGGAGTATTGCCAGATTCCAGAGAAGGAGCGGTTGGCTCGTCCTCGGGAATCATGGCCGCCTCACCCACTACTCTCTCAGGTTCAGTAGCTGCGGTTGTATCGTCTACCGTCGCCAGGGGACCGCCGACCTCGAGCGCCTCAGCCGCCACCACCCTGGACTCACCTATAATGATCATATCATCTGCCCCCGCTTCAGGTTCGGCATCAATGACCTTCTCGGCGGTAGGCCCCTCGACCTCCACTCTAGGCTCCATGGCCTCAACGATATTACCCACTGTCGGCTCGGGTTCGACAGGCACCGCCTCCTCCGTTCCCCTAGGATCGACGGCTTCCGCCTCTCCCTCGATCGGACTTGGCCCTGCAAAGATAAGAGATATAAGGACCAATGACATTAAAATCCTTATAACAAAAACTCTGAAAGAAATATTACCTGAAGTGGATTTACCGTTTGCGCTCCGAACTGCTCGCGCCACCTCTCTGCGGACAGTGGATAGGGCGACGGGGGCCTCTTCGGAGGGAGTATCGGCTCGAGGGGCGGTGCTGGGGCCCGCTCCCATAGACAGGGCAGCCCTGCGCGCCTTCGCCTCACGCCTCAACCGCTTTCTCTCCTCCCGAGCGGTTATGAGGGACCTCTGTGACGCCTCCTTCAAGGCATCATCATCTTCATTCAGGGATGCCTCCAGAGCCTTTAAGGCATCTCTCATCGGCTCTTCAAGACGAACCTCCTGTGGTGGCCCAAAAGAAGCGGGAACGTCGGCAGCTGGTAGGACGTCTGTGTCGCTAGGAGGGAGCGGCATTGAGGTTCCTGCAATTAAAAGGGAAAGGTTAGATCGACCATAACGCAAGGAAAATGAAAAACTTGATGAATCGAAACTTACTAAGGCCCATAGATGCTCTGAGACGTTCCTCCTCCTGAAAAGTCTTCAGAGAAGCAGCAATGGCTTCTTCATCAGTGATGCCTGTTGAAAGAAAAGAAAGAAAAGCGTTAGTCAAAAATAATGAAGAGGATATGTTACAATAAAGAAAAGGCGACTAGTAGTTACCTGATTGCGCCAGCTTAGCCAGCCACGCGTCACGCTTCACCAACCATGCCGAAGCTCTGAGAGCAGCCTCCAAGTCTGTATCGTCCGGCGGTGGCATCACTAATCCTGCGTTAGTCCCATATTCGAGCAGACCCTCGGAGTAGGGAGCATGGGGTTCCTGGCCGAACACAACGTCCGCGGCGAGGAGCGACTTCTTTTTCTTTTGCCCTCCGACCCTGGGCCCGCGAGGGATCGACTTCCGCTTAGCAGCCACTTTGGGACGACGAGTCCCGATGTCCGCACCCACGCCAGACTCCGGCGAGGGTACAACCATTGTTTCCACCTGAGTGCGGGGTGCAAGAGGTGCATCCGCGATATCAGGAAGTGGTAATTCACGTGGAGGACTTTGCGCACGTGATGGTCTGCTCCCGGCATCTTTTAAAGGAGCGATTACTGGGGTCCTAGGAACCAAAGGAGCGGTGCGATCGGTACCTGGAGGTGCACCCTTACGATCGACCAACAGTCGCCTTTCCTCCTTTATGACTGCTCCTGTTGCATGATTGTACCAGTCTTTGTACACATTGAGGAGTCTCGGAGCGTAAGCCGACGCATTGATAAAAAAACGAGAGCTCGTATTCACGCGCATGAAATGGTGCAATGCGTTCTCCATCCCCTCTTCAGTGGCAGCGGGTTCCACCAAGAAGGCTTCCAAGGGGACCCCTTGATTGGAGCCCAGTTGTTGAGCAAAACGATGTGGGTTATACCTCATAAAAATTGCCACATCATTCTGCCTAAAAACTAAAAAACCCGGTCTAATGGAATATAAGTGGAGGGTCTCCCGAGCCGTTAAAACTGAAGCTCCATCCTTAAAGACATCTTGCAATGGCTGCGTCACGGTGGTAGACACCTTTCCAACGGTCAATACCTTATCGACAAAGGACATCCCGGCTTCGACGGTATGGGGGCGAAGGAGCAAGCCCCTAGCGTTCCGTGGCGAGGGGTTTACAATTGATGCACCGATCAGCTGTATAATGCGAGGAAAACCGCACTTGTTAAAGAACGAGGGCCTTTTATACATCCCGAAGACACCCGCTGTGTGTAACTCAAGCCACGATGCGAAGTAATGCATCGGGAAGACCACATGCAACACCCCGGGCTCGCTAGCATCCGCTGCTCGACTGAGTCCATGGTATAAGTGTGCCAAGCCGGCGATCCCAACAGCTACCTTCACCCCGATGACCATCCGGTGTGCTGGATAAAAGACAGAGGGCCGCATCCGATGAGAGTGCATTGGGATAGCGAACCAACTCAACCATAACCCGAGAAACCCCAAGAAAAAGGCCTCCTCATCCATCCCAGGGGCCGCTACTTCTGCAAGAGACATGGTTGGAAAGTTAGGAAGAAAGAAATCCTTTTGACCTATTTCATTCGCCGGCAGGTTATCCAAACCTAAACCGAAAGGGTCCTCGAGGGTGGCAAACTTGGCAGTGGCCGCAGAGAGGGCGTTAGGGTGAAGGAACCGAGCAATGAAATCCTCAAAATTAACTCCTCGACTCCCATGTTCAACGAAGAGAGACTCATATATGTTCAACACTTTAATTAAGCTTGGGAACTGATGTTGAACAGCAGTATCCGGCGTGACCCCCTTCACCATTGGCCTAGCTCCGAAAACGTACACGTCTGTTGGGAGCAGCTCCTCATAATGTTCCCCCATCACCGGTAAGCCGGATACCTCCGCAAATTCCTCCAGAGAAATTGACACTTCCCGATCCATGGCAAGGAAAGTGTGGGTGGGAATATTCCATTGCTCCAAGAAAGCTTTAAGCCACCAGGTGGGAAGTGTGGGATACTGGAAGAGAGAGACATAGACCGCGGTGTACAGTCCTAATCTTATCAACTGTGACTTCTTCGTCGACAGGATATACCGGGCCCACGGCAGATAGCCAATCGGGTGGCGGGGAATCAGACCAAGGTTATACGATTGCCCCCAAGGTCGCGCTTCACCTTGACAGATACGACGTCCTAGGATGTCCAAAACCATAGGACGCTGAACCGGTATCGCATCTATAGCGGGATGTAGAAAACCTTTCGATGTCCAGTCCGCCAACTCCACGGCATACTGCACCGAGGGTGGGGTAGCATAATGAATCGCCGTGATGTGCTCAGACGGCACCGCGCATGTGAAGCTGCGTCGACCCATAATGATCTGATTGTACCACGAAACCCAAAGGTGGAGACTCTTGTACTCCGGATCGTATGCCTTGATCATGGCCAGGATCTCACGGTCCAGAGGCGCCTCTGGAAATCCCTCCTCCGAGCGGACGAACGGAAATGAAGTGTCTTCAGACATGATCTCTGCAAAAGGGCAATATAGCCGTTAGTGTTGTAATCCCAACGTTTGGCATTAAAAGAAGAAAATGCATTAATTAAATTAAATCAAAATCAAAATTAATTAATTACACCGCACCACAGTGCAGTGAGTAGGAGACCAAAGAGGGACCCATGAAATCTAAATGACAATACGTCAATTAAGGAGACAAACTCATCATTGGATGAGATTGTCAGTTGGCCCCTGAGGGGGAACATTCCCATAATAAAAAAAGGGGGGAAAGAATCACTAGAGACAAGGAGAAAATCTCCTCTTTCAGAGCAAAGCTCTGTCACAGAATGACACTAGTCAAGTTCTGGTCTCAAAAGAATAAAATTCCTTAAAAAAGAGCTTAGCTCTATAATACTCCATCAAAGAGAAAGTTTTGAAAAAGAAATTTAAAATTAAAATTTCTGGAATCCTGAAAAAAGATCCATAAAAGCTTATAGAAAAAATTCTTCATTTTTTTAGGTCTAAAAGATCTACCTTTAATTAAAGAGCAAAGCTCTGTTCATGGGTTAGAACCCATGAACAAGATCTCTGTAGATCTATGGATTTGTGAGAGCAAAGCTCTGTGGATGAAAACCCCAAAGGGAATTTCTTTAGATCAAAAGATCTATGAGAGCAAAGCTCTGTGGGTTAAAATTGACTTAAATTAATTTAACTTAGTTTTAAATTATATATTACCTAAAGTTTTCTAAAAAACTTTGGGAAATGAGAGCAAAGCTCTAGAGTTCTGAAAGCAAGAGCAAAGCTCTGAAATTCTTAAGCAAGAGCAGAGCTCTGAAAATCTAAATTTAGAAAAATGGTGGAGAGTTTTCTAAGGGCCAGAGGCTTTATTTATAAGGCGCTTGCGCCTCTTGAGATTCCCCCTTGATCTAACGGTCAGGGGGGGTTGCCACCGTTACACTCACGTATGCGCCACGTGAGCGCAACGGTGGGGGGGCATTTGTTTCGCCCAATCAGAGCAAAGCTCTGTTTGAATTCAAAATTCAAATTTTGAAGCAACGCTTCAAGTCGCGGGCGCAACGGGCCGTGTGTCTGGCGCTAATACGTCAGCGCAGCGCCCAAGAAAGCGCACCCAACCAGAGCAGAGCTCTATTTGCCTGAAGCAAAGCTTCAGTTGCGCTGCGCCCTGCGCTGCGCGACACGTGTCAGCGCAGGTGCGCTAGCGCAGTTGCGCTGCGCCCTGCGCTGCGCGACACGTGTCAGCGCAGGTGCGCTAGCGCACTTGCGCTGCGCCCTGCGCTGCGCGACACGTGTCAGCGCAGGTGCGCTAGCGCACTTGCGCTGCGCCCTGCGCTGCGCGACACGTGTCAGCGCAGGTGCGCTAGCGCACTTGCGCTGCGCTCTGCGCTGCGCGACACGTGTCACGCGCTGGGGCATCTGCGCCAAACTAAATTAAGATTTTAAGAAATCTTTTCCGTTCTTTCCAAAAACCAGAAGATTTTCTTCTGCCTTTGGATCAAAGATCCAGCGGTGGGAAAATTCCCAAAATCACCCAGAAAAGATCTTGTTAACAAATTCAACAAATTTGTGGGCACTATAAATAGGACCCCAGACCTCATTCAAAATCATCAACATTTTTTTTCTTGAGAACTCAAGAACTTTAAACAGAGAGAACTCTGAGAAGATTTCAAGAAAAAGGTAAAGAACCTTCGTGAATTAGAAGAAATTCCTTCTAATAGACCATTAGTCTAAAACAAAATAAGATCAATGATCTTTATAAAAAAAACAGTGCTTGGCACTTCTTGTGAACCTTCGGTTCTTTAAAAACAATAAAAATAATAAAAGAATAATAGAATAGTGCTTTGCACTTTTATGAACCTCTGGTTCTTCGAATAAAGAAAACGTTATTTTTCTTTGATCTAATTTAGATCAAGAAATTAAACAGTGCTTTGCACTTCCCTTCCTGAATCTAAAAGATTCTTAGTGCTTTGCACTTCCAAACTGCGCTGTTGCGCTCTTAAGAGAGCGCCACGTGTCGGCTATAGAACCACTTGCGCTAAGCGCCCTTAAGATAGAGCTTTGCTCTCTGGAATTGGCGCAACTCGCTAAGAGCGCGCCACGTGTCAGCAGCGCAATAGCGCAGCGCAACAGCGCAGCGCAACAGCGCAGCGCACTGCGCTAGTGCGCTTGCGCTCACCAGAGCACGACACGTGTCATCACCATACGAGCTTGCGCTCATTACTTAGCGCAAAGCGCAAATGCATTGTATTGCTTACAAAAGGGCCAAGCCCAATTAAAAAAAGGCCTAACAGGCTTAATAAAATGCAATGCATTATTTTAAGAGGCAGAGCCCAAACCAAAACAGATGCTCTGCATCATTTATAAATGGGCAGAACCCAAGCAAAATATTAAGAATGCTATGCATTTTAAAAGGGGCAGAGCCCAAACAAGGTAGATACTTTGCATCATCTGCAAATGGGCAGAGCCCAAAATAAATTGATACTCTGTATCTTTTGTGGGTAGAGCCTAAATATAAAATGCAATGTAAAAACAAATAAAATGTTGAATATTTTCAACTGGACTTAGCCCAATCGTGGCAATAAGTCCTTAAATTAAATTGACCGAGCAAAATGGCTCTCCTAAATCAATCTACGTCCGGTTCGAGGGTACATCTCCGAACTCCTTTGACATCCATCGTTGTAATTCCTCAACGACGTCAAAGAGGTGACGGGTCCCAACGACCACACATCCATATGGACTGCGGGGTCCTTAAACTCGTGGACCGAGACGTCCTTAAACTAATATTGGACCGAGACGTCCTTAAACTAATATTGGACCGAGACGTCCCTAAACTAATATCGGACCGAGACGTCCCTAAATAGGCGATGGACCACCACGTCCTTAAACTGGCGATAGACCACCACGTCCTTAAACTGGAATAATAGAGCCTCCAAACGCTCTTTTGCCGGATCTAAACGGTCCCGTTTAAGTTGATCTTAGCCCCAAACACGGCTAACGTATCCTTAAACATTCAAATGGATTATAAAACTCCCAATCAACTCTGGTTCGAGGGTACATCTCCGAGCTCCTCTGACATCTGTCGTTGTAATCCTTCAACGACGTCAGAGAGGTGACGAGTCCCGATGGCCATACATTAAATTAATCACTACGTCAAGTTGATCTTAGTCCAAAACGGGACTAACGTATCCTTGATAAACGTTTAAGTTGATCTTAGCCGCAACGCGACTAATGCATCCTTAAACTAAAAACATCAAATCCAAATCTAAGTAAATACGGATTTGGACTAATCCACGTCCTACGGGCGACGGCATTACTCAGTCTCCGTATACAATCCACGGGCAACCACAAACAAAACAAACACACACGACACGAAGTGAAATTCTGGAGAAGGAGAAAGTTGTTACCGCGATGCGGTAGCGTAATTAACTGCAGGGGCTTGCGCCTGCAGGAAAGAGCGTCCCCACAATCAAAAACCCCTCACCCTGAGGGGGAATCTGACGAAGTCTGCTATATCGGCCGCATCCGTCTAAACCTCCGATACACGGTGCCATAAATCAACTTGGCATCTTCGAAGAGATAGACGGATAAAACCAAATAGCATCTGCCCCGAACCTCAGGCACGGACGCGAAAGTCCGGGCCGCCGTTCGGAGGGGAACAGGTGAGAAAAGAAAGGGGGATCAAAACTTCAGAAAAAAGAGAATTTAATTCTCAAAAATCTAAGAGTTTAACTCTTTTGCAAAGAACTTAGTTCTTCCTCTTGTTGAAGATCTGCACATAGTACATCTCCCCATAAGTTGAGAATTTAATTCTCATCGGGTTGAGATCCTGACATGCAGATCCAAAACTTAGAGGGAGAATTGAGTTTAGAGAATTTAATTCTCCCAAAACAAAATTAGGGTTAAACCCTACATGAGAATTTAATTCTCCTGAAAATATAGGAATTTAATTCTTTCAAGATGGACAGAAATTAGGGTTTAACCCTACATAAGAATTTAATTCTTTCATAATAGGAATTTAATTCCTCCAAAATCATGATTAGGGTTTAACCCTACAGAGAATTTAATTCTTAAAATAAAGAGACTTGAAAGATCTCCATGCACATAAAGAATATTGGTCACGTGATGACACGTGACCCCAATCCGCAGTGATCAGAAAAGAAGGAATAAAACTAGGTCACGTGTCCCCACGCGACCCCTGAAGAGATCCCCAGAAATGAGAAGGAGAACAGGCTTTGAGGCAATGCCTCACGTGCTCTCACGTGACCTCCAAAACAAAGGGAATAAAAGCAAGGGAAATCTAAGCTTTGGGCGCTCTCACGTGTTACCACGTGACCCCTTGGCAAACGCTTTAACAGTTAGCGCATAAATCCCTATCACGTGTCAACACGTGATGCTCAAAATAAAAATAATACAAAAGTGTTCAACACTTAATTGCAGAACGAGGTAAAGGAGATCTGGCCTCACCTTTGGGTGCCCTCACGTGTCCACACTTGACCCCTCTTTCTTTAGTGTTTAACACTAATTTGGGGATTATATTTCCAGTGTTTAACACTAAATTGAAGATTATATTTCCAGTGTTTAACACTGATTGCCTTTTAGTGTTTAACACTAATTTGAGAGTTCTACCTCCAGTGTTTAACACTGTTGTTCTCTAGTGTGTAACACCACTTTTAGCCAAATTGGCTAATTTTCCAGAGGCAAAAGTCCCTCCTCCAAATGAATATCAAAATTGAGAAAATCAAAGATGAAAATGTTTAGCATTGATAAATAATGTGGGCTTGAACCCAGACAAATGTCTAATGGTCCAACAAAGGGCCAACACTTCAAATCCAATTGGACTTAGCCTAAGTTGGCCATAAGTCCTCAACTCAGACTCAACTGAGCCAACATGCTCACAATATAATTAACTGATCTCAGTTCCAAATTGGACTACAGATCACTTAATCCACCTTGGTTCAAGGGTACATCTTCGAACTCCTCTGACATTTGTAGTTGTAATCCTTCAACGTCGTCAGAGAGGTGATGGATCCCGATGGTCATACATGTAATGGACCACCACGTCCCTAAACTGGCAATGGACCACCACGTCCCTAAACTGGCAATGGACCACTATGTCCCTAAACTGGAACAATAGAGCCCCCAAATGCTCTTTTGTCGGATCTAAACGATCCCATTAAGTTGATCTTAGTCTCAAATTAGACTAACGTATCCTTAACAAATGTTTAAGTTGATCTTAGCCTCAAATAGGGCTAACGTATCTTTAAAACCTTCAAACAGACTTTAGTCCCAAATTAGACTATAGATCTCCCAACCAACTTTGGTCCAAAGGTACATCTCTGAACTCCTCTGATATCTGTTGTTGTAATCCTTCAACGTCGTCAGAGAGGTGACGGGTCCCAACGGCCATACGTTCAATGGACCACCATGTCCTTAAACTGGCAATGGACCATTATGTCCCTAAACTAGAATAATAGAGCCTCCAAATGCTCTTTTGTCGGATCTAAACGATCCCGTTAAGTTGATCTTAGTCTCAAATTAGAGTAACGTATCCTTAACAAATGTTTAAGTTGATCTTAGCCTCAAATATGGCTAACGTATCCTTATACCAAAACCCCAAACCCAAATCTAAGAAAATACGGATTTGGACTAATCCACGTCCTACGGGTGACAACATAAATTAGTCTCCGTATACAATCCACGGGCAACCACAAACAAAACAAACACCCACGACATGAAGTGAAATTCTGGAGAAGGAGAAAGTTGTTACCGCGATGCGGTAGCGTAATTAACTGCAGGGGCTTGCGCCTGCAGGGAAGAGCGTCCCCACAATTAAAAAACCCTTCGCAAAAGAGGGGGAATCTGACGAAATCTGCTACAACGGCTGCATCCGTCCAAACCTCCGATACACGGTGCCATAAATCAGCTTGGCATCTTCGGAGAGGTGGACGGATAAAACCAAATAGCATCTGCCACGAATCTCAGGCAAGACGCCCATGTCTTGGCCGCCGTTCGGAAGGGAACAGGTTGCTCTATCTCCAAGGGAAGTACCGCTTCCGTGCCGAATACTAATGCAAATAGCGTGGTATTCGTGGCTGTCCTGAACGTAGTCCGATAGGTCTAGAGAGCTTCATGCAGTCTCTCGTGCTAGTCCTTTTTATTTTTGGACACCGTCTTCTTTATGATCTTTGTCAAGGTTTTGTTGAAAGCCTCAGCTAGACCATTAGCTCAGGATTATAGACTGAAGAGTATATCTAGTCTATGTTATGCTGCTGTGCAAAGCGACTGATTCTGTGACTTCTGTAGGCCGGCCCATTATCGGAGATAATCCGTCGCGGAGTGCCGAACCGATAGATGACGCGTGTCTTGAAGAAATGGAGGATGTTCTCCGTCTTCACTTCTCTTAGCAGTATGGCTTCTGCCCACTTAGAGAAGTAATCAGTTTCCGCCAATATGAATCGATGTCATTTGGATGACGCTAGTTCGATGGGCCCAATTATGTCGGTTCCTCACATTTCGAACGGCCAGCTAGCCACTGTTGGGTGTAGCGGGTTTGGATGCTGGTGGATGAAGTCCCCATGAATCTGGCACGAGTGACACTGCTTCGTGTATTCGAGGCAGTCTTGAATCATCATAGGCCAATAGTAGCCCATTCTTTTGATCTTCAGCTTCATCTTTGGCCCGGCTTGATGAGAACCACAGAGTCCGTCGTGAGTTTCGTGGATGACTCTCCTTTCTTCTTCCGGTCCTAGGCATCTCAGCCATAGAGAGTCGAATGATCTCTTATATAGAGTATCATTGACGAAGGCGAAAGACAGAGCTCGTTTCATGAGCTGGTGTCTTGAGGATGCATCTTCAGGTGTTCGACGGGATTTGAAGTAGTCTATAAAGACTTCTCTCCAATCTTTAGCCCTTTCTTGGTCCTCTATTTGCAGGGTTATTTTCTTGGTCGCTTTCTTTTCTTCAGACGACTCTGGAGATATTTCTGCTGGTGCGAGAACCTGACGGCTCTGCACAACGATTCTTACATCATCGAGGTTTTCGTCAGCCAGTTCTTTAGCTAGTTTGGCTAATGCATCCGCTTTGCTATTTTTTGTACGCGGTATGCTTTCTAGGGCGTAGGAAGAGATTTGAGTTAGCAGTTGTTGCACTCTCTCGTCGTGCTTTACCAACCTTGGTTTGCACGTTTGATAGTCGCCGTTTACTTGACTAACGACCAGCTGGGAGTCTCCGTATATAAGGATATTTTTGATCCCCATGTCAACAGCGATCTCAAGACCTGCTATCAAAGCCTCATATTCCACTTCATTGTTTGTCCTCGGCTCCGTTAAGGAAAAGGCAAAGCGTATTATCCCTCCTTGTGGAGTCATGAAGATGAGACCTACCCCAGATTTGATTATGGGGGAGCTGTGCTTTCGCTTCTTATGCCCCATCGAAGTAAAGTTTCCATCGGGTATCACTCCCTCCTCTCTCCCTGTCGATCGTGTCAAACGTGTGCTCGTCTGGCAATTCACAATTTAGGGGTGAGTCGCCAAGTATCGGATGCTCGGCGAGGAAGTTAGCGATGGCCTGGCCTTTCACTGCTTTGAGAGGTCGGTATGTTATCGAGAATCCCATTAAGAGTAGGGCCCATTTAGCGAGCCATCCCGTTAGTATGGCTCTTGACATCAAATATTTGAGAGGATCCACTTTTGATATGAGATGGACCTCATGCGCCAAAGCATAATGCCGAAGCTTCGTTATCGCGAAGATTAACGCCAGGAAGTGTTTTTCGATAAGGGAGTAGTTGTTTTCTACCCCCAGGAGAACTCGACTAAAATAGTAAAGGGCTCTCTCTTTCCCTTGGTCGTTCTCCTGTGCCCATAGCGCGCCTAAAGAACCTTCAAGGGCTGTCGTGTACAGGATGAGGGGCTTTCCCTTGACTGGAGCGGTCAGTACCGGTAGGTTTTGTAGATATTGCTTGATTTCGACCAGTGCGCTTTAACATTTACGATCCCAAACAAACGGGGTCCCCTTCTTCATTAGATGACTGTAGGGGCGGCATTTGCTGAAGAGGTTATCTATGAACCGCCGGATATACGCAAGCTTTACTTGTAGAGACCGCAATTGTTTTAAAGTTCTTAGAGTGGGCATTTCTATAATTGCCTTGATCTTCGATGGATCTATTTCGATGCCCCGGTGTCGTATGATGAATTCCAGGAATTTTCCCGAGGAGACTCCAAATGCGCATTTCAGAGGGTTCATCATCAGGTTGTACTTCTGAAGACGCTGGAATACTATTTTCAAATGCCCCCAATGTTCCTCATACGATTTGCTTTTCACTACGAGGTCATCGATATAGCATTCGACGATTTCATATATGAGGTCATCGAAAATCTTTGTCATGGCCCTCTGATACGTAGCGTTGGCGTTCTTCAGACCGAAAGGCATCACTTTGTAGCAGAATATGCCCAGATGAGTCCGGAAAGCGGTATGTTTCTGGTCTTCGGGATGCATCTTTATTTTATTGTACCCCGATGATCCGTCCATGAAGGAGAAGACTTTGTGAGTGGACGTGTTATCTATCATCAACTCGGTAATCGGTACGGGAAAATCAGCCTTCGGGAAAGCTTTATTGAGGTCTCGGAAATCCACGCAGGTGCGCACCGTCCTATTTTTCTTCATCACTGGGACAATGTTGGCGATCCAGTCAGGGTATTGAACTTCTTGGATGAAGCCGGAGTCGATTAGCTTCTTGACTTCGGCGTTGATACTCATTTCAAGTTCGAGCCTCATTCTTCTTGGTGCTTGTTTGACTGGCTTAACGTCCGGAGATATCGCCAATTTATGCACAGCTATTTCTGGATCTAATTCGGGCATCTCGGAATAGTTCCATGCGAAACAGTCTTTATACTGCATGAGCACATCTTTTAGCGTAGCCACCTGCTCTTTAGAGAGCAGCTCAAGTATTCCGTGCACAAGTATTCTCCTCCTCGATCACATCAAAGGACATAATACTTATCCCCATATTTTGGTTCTCTACTTCTTTCTTATATTCCGTGAATATCTCAAAAGGTTCGGACTTGAGTTTCAACAGGAACATATGTCTGAATCTCGAGAGATCATCAGAGAATGTAATGAAGTATAAAGAACCATTCCTGGTATGTGTAGACAGGGGACCTACATACATCAACATGTATCATCCCAAGAGTTCACTAACTCTTTCTCTGTTTCCAATAAACAGAGTTATGGTCATCTTATCTTTGGGACATGACAGGCGAGTTTCACAAGATGTAAATTCAAACTAATTTAAATATGCATCTTAATGTAACTCCAGCCAGTCGGGTGGCATTGATATGACCAAGTCTACAATACCTCAAGAGGGATTCGTTCATTCCTGAACTCTTCCTCTTCTGTGTGTTCCGTATACTAAGAACTGTAGTTTGATTTAGAATTTCAATGCTTTTAGATAGCGTGCCTGAACCGATCAACTTTTGATATAGGAAATGTTCAAAACATTATCCAACAATACAAAATTTTATCATTTCTTTACTAATAAAGAGACTGATACGATTTTGTATATCAGGTTCGGTATCTAATAACATTCGTTCAGAATCAATGTATTCAGGTAATACAGGGTGACAGTGACCGACAGACTTGGCTGCAACACTTGCCCCGTTTTCTGCCTCATGAAACTTATCACCCGTTCTCAGTTTTTCTACCCTTTTGTAGCCCTATGTAACAGATTACATATCTGGGATCCTGATCCGGTATCACATACCCAGGATTGGGAGGATACTGAGAAACAGTTCTTTGTAATGAACACACCCGAAGATGATGCATCAACATGCACTCTCTTCGTTTGGGCGGCACGGGAAATCTGGTATTCCCCAATTTCCTGCTCTGTCTTATAACAATTATAAGTTGGAGCGGGACCAACGTCCCCCAGCTCAGTATAACAAGCGGGTTCAGTCAATAATCCGTATTATTATCTTGATTAAGGCGTGATATGGTCGCTACCCGGAGAGAGAGAGAAGAAAACACTCAGCGTGCGCTCTTGCAAGATCAGATTGGTTATGTTTTATCTAATCAGGATGGCTCCCACTGCTTTTTATCAAATCTTCCTTCAAACCCTAAAAGGAAAGACTAGCCGGGATTAATTACACACTACAGGTTCGCCAATCTTTCAGCCAGGCCAGTGTCGATACTTTGAGGGAGGTCCCCCGTGCTTTCGCACGAACCTAATTAATGTAAACCTCGTTTTCCCAGAGGCGTAACCTCGTAAACACCTTTTTAGACACCTACATGATCGGCTAATTGCAATGTGCAAAACTCTCCCAGGAGTAACTCTTACTCGCAGTGGGTATCGGGATCCAACTATCTCATAGAAGGTATGCAATCTCATTGCAAATTTCAACACTTGAAATTCCCGATAATGTTTTGCCCCAAACGATCTATGACCTTGACAAGGTCAACAAACCATAGACCGCAAGTCAAGTTCAACCCGTCATTTCTTGATTGAATCAAACCCACCCGCACGACCCTTGACAAGGTCAACAAGGCCGCACGACTACCCTAACCCAATCTGCATCATATGCATAAGCAGATAAATACTGGTTAGCTACCGCACACTGCGCCTTGACAAGGTCAACAAACGCAGCACGAATACTAAACAGCACTTATCTGAAATGACGGAGGGCTACGACAGGTTTTTCTGAAAACCTATTGCGTAATGAACTTGATATCGTTGTAGAATCAAATGAAGTTTTAAAATGGATTGATTTTGAGGCCTTTCTAGTTTTGCTAAAGGGGTCACTCCCGGTGAAGGGATCGTCGGCCCTTTCCCCATCGAATGAGGTGCGGGATATATCACATATATCACTGTGCAAAGCAAAAACTCTTAAAAGCATTCAAAAACAAACCGAGTGTGTAGCATGTGCCAGTTGTTGCTAAAGGAGTCACTCCCGGTGAAGGGATCTCGGTCCTTTCCTTATCGAATAAGGTGCAGGATATATCACATATACCGCTATGCAAAGCAAGAACTGTAGCTACCTGTTTTAATTTTGAAATTCGATTCCACAACATCTTTAGGTTTCTTTTCTTTCATTAATCACATTAATGAAGTCCCATCATTTAAATACCTAAACATCACAGATAGATATGACGTACACTTATGCCATCCGCATTCGCCTCGATGTCCCCTCGTGCACCGTTAGGTTAGGTAACTAACGGCAGAGCGGGACAGGGCTAGCGCGGATGTAAAACATAAGTAACGTCTATATAATATATCACATATATCATATACCATATCTATCACAGAACATCACATGATCACATCACAGATATCGCAGCAGAAGAATCAAATGAAATATTGGATATACTAGGACGTCCGTGTTTTCAATACGAGCCAGTACAAAACACGGATTCCACGGTCGTGATGAATAGCCAATCCCACACCCCTAGACCCCTACAAGAGCGGTAAGCAACCCTACCAATTCTAGAGTTAGGAGACCCGGACTCGACTCCTCGAGTTGGTCTCCCACTGGACTCCAGAACCCGGTTACTTGTGCCCTCCTCCTTGGGTCTATCCTAGTGCGGAAAAGTAAATAATATACAACCGGTGACATCTTCCGCAATATGGAAGTGCCCCAAATAAAAGAATATTACATACAAGTTTTTACATGAATGAAAATGAAAAACACTCATCTCACATAAAACCCCCCCGGCTATTCAAACACGACGATCCAATATAACATATCCAGCAACACATAACATCACATGTCATCAACGTAAGTAAGTATGCATACCCCAATTGTCGTTGACGTATAGCAACGAAACCGGCGATATCGCCATACTACACTTACGGTCACAGAAAAGAAAGTGTAAAACTACAACAGTTGGAATCCGCAACATGCATAGACATCACATGCCTAATCAAATGAATTACTTAGACATCACATGCCTAACAATTATAAACTCCGCATTTTAGTCTCATTATCGAAAACTCTTTTCAATATCAAGTCGGGCAATTCAACAAGATTCCCGATATCGTGATCGAATGCTCGTCGCAAACTTCAATAGGCTGCCGCACCCCTGATGCCGTCGACAAAGTGCACCAAGGCGGAACACCGCTGCCGCGAACACCCGAACGGATGCTTTCGGCGACGGGGTTCTCCTACAGTCACTTGGTCGGGGCTATGGGATGAGGCTGTCTATTAAGTTTACCCGGCGAGTATCCGCGTACACTACGTGATTGCGACGGACTTTTGATCACATCAAAATTCCGTGGCAACCGATCAAGTGAGACTAAAGTGCTATGTTTACAACATTCATTCAGTTATCTTATAACTTTTTGTGAATTCCAATTATTGTATCCAATTCCAGATAAACAGAAAATGTTAAACTTTCCGATCAAATATTCAAACACCCAAGTTTTCCCGAAACTGCTCAACACATGAAACACTGTCAAAGATATTCACTTCATGCCTCAGTACCAACGGTCCAGCCGTAGAAGGGTCAAGCCAACGCCTCACATGTGGCACGCCGTACTGCCCCAAACCCGAAGGTTCAAAGGGCAGTTCAAGACGGTCACATAATCGAGTTATGGTTTGTTGTCTTCTAGAGGGTCCATCGCGTTACTTGCACTACTTAGAATGTCTTTAAACCACGGAAAAATCCAACACTTGGAAATTTTCCGGCAGGGGAAAAGTTGGGTATTTATATACGGTCGAACTTTTTAACAGTTTCTAAAATATCCGGAAAAACATAAACGAAGTTAAATTATCCAATCAAATTAACGAATCCCCAATAACACCCTAGAAAATTCAATACTTGAGTAGAATTAAAAATTCACATAAAAAATTGCCAAGAAAGGACCTAAGAATAAATATATGAAATTTGAGGGACTAACTCCAAATTTGGGCCGCGGAAGGGCCGCCAAAACCCTGGTTTCGCGGCGGTTCCGCGCTCCAATTGTTGAATTAGTCAACCAAATTTCCAGTAATTCTTAGTTTTTCCTGCTTATTTTTCTGCATATTTTTAATTCACAAAATTCAACAGTTTTGAAAAAAGTACAGAGAGCGATTTTGCAATGGGGTTTCGGTTCGATCGGATTTCTAACTCCGTCCACGGATCGCCTAAGGCTCTAGCCTGGCTCTGATACCACTGTAGGGTTCCTATGCACATCAAGGGGTTGTCACAAGGCATCAACCATGCCAAACAAAAATTTTACATGTGCCGAAGAACCCTTATACGGATCGTTGGCTAGAGTTTAGGCGAAAAAGAAGCAACTAGTTATCAACATAACTAATGAGTGAAGAAAATACAACCTTTGTAGTTTCTTTGCTCCACCTCCATGGCTCCAAGACGATGTCCCTTCGCTTCGATCGTCGGATCCCGGACTCCGGTGATGGTTTCGTCGGAGAAATAATCGGGCTAAGTCGAAGACTACGATGCCGAAGAAGATCTATGTCGAGGCATCTCAAACTCGAGCTCCGCCTTCACCAAGTCAAGAACTTATGAAGACAACACACTCTTCAACAAGGCATGTTGTAGAGAATGAAGAAAGAGGAGATGGGTTGACTTTAGATTTTGTTTTCTCACTCATTTGATCATTTCACCATTGGAGATTTCAAGCTTTCTTCTTCTTGATGAAGAAGAAGAAGCATGAAGGAACATGAATGGACAAGAAGAATAATGTATGAATGGTGTAAGAATAATCAAATGTATCATAATGGTAACTAGGGTTAGTTGTAGAGAGGGAACCATGGTTGGTTGTATGGTTTGGTCAAAGACAAGAGACAAAATGGTGTAAGCTTCAAAGCTTCATCAATTTCATGAAGGATAAAAAATTGGCCACCATTTTATTCTTGTCCCCCACTATTCATCACAAATGAAATAATGGATAATTTGAAAGAAAACCCTAACCATTATTCAACCATGGTTTGATCCTTACATAAACTCAAGTTAGCATATATCAACAAACATGATACAATCAAGTGCACATGAAAGTATATCACATATACAATGTGCACAACAAGTGAGAAAAACCATCTTAAGTGAACCAATATTAGTTAATGTAAAATAATATATCAAATATATAATTATACATTAAATCATTAAATCAACACTTGATTTAACGATCCGGTCATATCTCATATAACCGACTAATATGAATAGTAACAGATTGTCGAATCAACACTTGATCCGATAACCCGACTATATCACATATAACCGATCAATATTAGTTAATGTAAAATAATATATCAAATATATAATTATACATTAAATCATTAAATCAACACTTGATTTAACGATCCGGTCATATCTCATAGAGCCGACTAACATGAATAGTAACAAATCATCGAATCAACACTTGATCCGATAACCCGGCTATATCACATATAACTGATCAATGTTACAAATCGCGAGAATAGAATACAGTATCACATACACGTATTATTCTCGGTCCCGCACATATCTCATATGTGCTCCTCTTTCGTTTTGCTCGAGCCAGGAAAACCTCTGTGTAGGACTCTAAAGACTCGTCAATACGCCGGCAGCGGGTGATGATCATATCAAACACCCACAAGCCGCAAGCGGTCTGCTAAACGTAACGGCCACCCGGGTATTGAGCGATCAGAAGATCGACGAGCTAGCCCGCTCACACTCCTGTGAATCCAACCAGTAACACTACCGTACAGTCCGGTCTGATCGTCTGATATGTCGCATATCTCGCCTAGGGGTGGTAAACGTCAGACCCCAATAGCTTGATAAGTCGTGTCGATATGAGGTCTATAATAACTCGAGAAACTACTGGTAACACTTACCAGTAAATCTCAGCAACCCTGGCCAGGGATTTCCTGTTATAGCCAATCGAACACAGCGCAACATCAACTCCCTATACCGGGAGAGACGAATCCCCTCCTATCGCTCATTGCCTCCATGTGACTCGGGACTGTACCCAAAAACCACCGTTTTGCACGCCCTCATGGACGTGGTAAGATGGAAATCAAAGCACAGTGGGAACCACACAAGACTCTATGACGATCTCGGGTCAACAGACTACTCTGTACCAGTGTCACCTGAGAACTGCCATCTGATGTAAGGTATAATACCATCTGGGAGTTCTCGGCGAGTCCGTCCAGTGTACCCAGTCTCTACTGAGCACCCGTATATGATCTCTGATGTCAAACACCAATGGATATGGGATCATCCATCGCCCATCTGTATGGGTCGAGAAGGTATACGCTAGTCTACTCTGGTATATCGATGCCCCGTCTCGATACACCCACGACTAGGGACTTTGAAGGATGTACTTATGGACTACCATGTCCCCACTAGTATGATCCGCATCATAGTCCAGGTAGTCAAGTACACATCCTAAGGGCTTTACCAACATGTAACAGAGAGACAATCAATGTACACGTTAAGGTAAAGAGTAACCAGATAGCATACTATCATGTCGAGCAAGAAAGTCTTCCCTATATATGTCCCAGCATCCACTACAATATACATCCAATATACAGTAATGGCCTCTAGGGCATACATATAACTAACAATCTCCCACTTGCACTAGGGCCATCTGTAGCAGTGGTTGCAGTATCTCATACTCAACCATCCCATAAAAGTCTCTCTCTGGGAACAAGCCTTCGTGAGTGGATCCGCCGTGTTATCCTCTGAGTCTGCTCTCCTTGCCTCGATCATCTTGGAGATCAACCATCTCCATGATCAGGTGATGCTGCCTTAGAATAAGTCTGGATCACTGATGGGACCAGCGTTCCTTGGCATAAGCCACAACTCCATTTTCTCACAATGGTAGGAACATAGTTCATCTCATGAACCATTATACATCCAAACAACCTCTTTGGTAGCATCTTAAGTAGCACTGTATCCTGCCTTTATCGTCTAGTATGTCACGGTATCTAGCTTGGAACTCTTCCAACATACCGTCCCTTTACTGAGGGTAAAGACAATGCCTGCGACTGACATTCAGTCGTCTTTATCACTCTGGAACACTTCCAGTGATTCTCCCCAGGATCGATTGATACCATCTCACTACGACTAGTGAGTATCCTAACATCCAATTAGATCTATCTCATAGATCCAAAAACCAGGATTTAGTAGGTATCATTTTGATCCTATATGGAGAATCATTGTGATAAGCGGAGATTGACCGAGCGTAGCATAGGAAACTCCTTCCCCATCAAGAGTATCTCATCCACGTACTCTACGAGGATCGTCACAATACTCCCTACTACCCTTTTGTTTATACAAGGTTCATCTACCATTCTGATGATGTCAAACTCTTTGACTAATCCATCAAAACAGACGTTCCAACTCCGCGATGCCTGCTTTATCACATAAAACATCTTGCACACGTTTCCGCTGCTCCCACTGTCTACGAAGCCCTCTGGCTGTGTACTTATAGACGCTCTCTTCCAAAACATCATTTAGAAAAGCAGTCATGACACCCAACCACCAGATATCGTAGTCATGGAATGTAGCCGTGGCAAGTAGGATCTGGATGGACTTAAGCATAGCTCCTTGGAAAAGGCTTTATCATGATCCACTCCTGGTCAATGATGCAAACCTTTAACAAGTCTAGCTTTGAAAGTCTTAACCTTTCCATCTACACCAAGTAATCTTCTCAAGATATACTTGCTCCTGATGGGGATTTAACCCTTCAGATATCGCAACAAAAGTCCATACTTTGTCGGTGTATAAGGATTCCATCTCAGATCGCTAAACATCCAGCCATTCTTACAGAGTCCCACTCCTGATGGCCAGCTCGAAACTAGTTGGGTCATCATCTCATGATGCAATCCTGGCTCCCACTGTCATAGAGAAACCGAAGTAACTCTCAGGTGGGTGAGGAACCCTACTAGATCGGCGGAGAGGCTGAGGTTCGTTGGTATCTACTGAATCCTTTGGTTGTACCAAATCATCTGCCGTCTTTTGTATAGCTGGAACCTTTCCAGTTGTACATAACAGACCTTGCCTCGAGCTTGTCCGAATTTTACTTTTAGACATAGATCGGACAACCCCCAAATCTTAACTAGCTTAAGACATGGGCTCTTCCCTTTCCATATCACATATGAAATGGTAGGCAACTGATTTGATTCGAACCCTATTCAATAGGTATGCAACTTCTCAAGTGCATAACTCCCATAAGGAAATAGGTGACTCAGTAGTACTCATCATAGAGCGCACCTTATCATATAGGGTGTGTCTGCTCCACCCCGATATACCATCGTGCTATAGTGTATTCGGAGGAGTAATGCTGAGAGAGAATCTCATTCTCCTTTAGTATATTCTTGGAATTCCGTGCACAAGTATTCTCCTCCTCGATCACATCAAAGGACATAATACTTATCCCCATATTTTGGTTCTCTACTTCTTTCTTATATTCCGTGAATATCTCAAAAGGTTTGGACTTGAGTTTCAACAGGAACATATGTCTGAATCTCGAGAGATCATCAGAGAATGTAATGAAGTATAAAGAACCATTCCTGGTATGTGTAGACAGGGGACCTACATACATCAACATGTATCATCCCAAGAGTTCACTAACTCTTTCTCTGTTTCCAATAAACAGAGCTATGGTCATCTTATCTTTGTGACATGACAGGCGAGTTTCACAAGATGTAAATTCAAACTAATTTAAATATGCATCTTAATGTAACTCCAGCCAGTCGGGTGGCATTGATATGACCAAGTCTACAATACCTCAAGAGGGATTCGTTCATTCCTGAACTCTTCCTCTTCTGTGTGTTCCGTATACTAAGAACTGTAGTTTGATTTAGAATTTCAATGCTTTTAGATAGCGTGCCTGAACCGATCAACTTTTGATATAGGAAATGTTCAAAATATTATCCAACAATACAAAATTTTATCATTTCTTTACTAATAAAGAGACTGATACGATTTTGTATATCAGGTTCGGTATCTAATAACATTCGTTCAGAATCAATGTATTCAGGTAATACAGGGTGACAGTGACCGACAGACTTGGCTGCAACACTTGCCCCGTTTTCTGCCTCATGAAACTTATCACCCGTTCTCAGTTTTTCTACCCTTTTGTAGCCCTATGTAACAGATTACATATCTGGGATCCTGATCCGGTATCACATACCCAGGATCGGGAGGATACTGAGAAACAGTTCTTTGTAATGAACACACCCGAAGATGATGCATCAACATGCACTCTCTTCGTTTGGGCGGCACGGGAAATCTGGTATTCCCCAATTTCCTGCTCTGTCTTATAACAATTATAAGTTGGAGCGGGACCAACGTCCCCCAGCTCAGTATAACAAGCGGGTTCAGTCAATAATCCGTATTATTATCTTGATTAAGGCGTGATATGGTCGCTACCCGGAGAGAGAGAGAAGAAAACACTCAGCGTGCGCTCTTGCAAGATCAGATTGGTTATGTTTTATCTAATCAGGATGGCTCCCACTGCTTTTTATCAAATCTTCCTTCAAACCCTAAAAGGAAAGACTAGCCGGGATTAATTACACACTACAGGTTCGCCAATCTTTCAGCCAGGCCAGTGTCGGTACTTTGAGGGAGGTCCCCCGTGCTTTCGCACGAACCTAATTAATGTAAACCTCGTTTTCCCAGAGGCGTAACCTCGTAAACACCTTTCTAGACACCTACATGATCGGCTAATTGCAATGTGCAAAACTCTCCCAGGAGTAACTCTTACTCGCAGTGGGTATCGGGATCCAACTATCTCATAGAAGGTATGCAATCTCATTGCAAATTTCAACACTTGAAATTCCCGATAATGTTTTGCCCCAAACGATCTATGACCTTGACAAGGTCAACAAACCATAGACCGCAAGTCAAGTTCAACCCGTCATTTCTTGATTGAATCAAACCCACCCGCACGACCCTTGACAAGGTCAACAAGGCCGCACGACTACCCTAACCCAATCTGCATCATATGCATAAGCAGATAAATACTGGTTAGCTACCGCACACTGCGCCTTGACAAGGTCAACAAACGCAGCACGAATACTAAACAGCACTTATCTGAAATGACGGAGGGCTACGACAGGTTTTTCTGAAAACCTATTGCGTAATGAACTTGATATCGTTGTAGAATCAAATGAAGTTTTAAAATAGATTGATTTTGAGGCCTTTCTAGTTTTGCTAAAGGGGTCACTCCCGGTGAAGGGATCGTCGGCCCTTTCCCCATCGAATGAGGTGCGGGATATATCACATATATCACTGTGCAAAGCAAAAACTCTTAAAAGCATTCAAAAACAAACCGAGTGTGTAGCATGTGCCAGTTGTTGCTAAAGGAGTCACTCCCGGTGAAGGGATCTCGGTCCTTTCCTTATCGAATAAGGTGCAGGATATATCACATATACCGCTATGCAAAGCAAGAACTGTAGCTACCTGTTTTAATTTTGAAATTCGATTCCACAACATCTTTAGGTTTCTTTTCTTTCATTAATCACATTAATGAAGTCCCATCATTTAAATACCTAAACATCACAGATAGATATGACGTACACTTATGCCATCCGCATTCGCCTCGATGTCCCCTCGTGCACCGTTAGGTTAGGTAACTAACGGCAGAGCGGGGCAGGGCTAGCGCGGATGTAAAACATAAGTAACGTCTATATAATATATCACATATATCATATACCATATCTATCACAGAACATCACATGATCACATCACAGATATCGCAGCAGAAGAATCAAATGAAATATTGGATATACTAGGACGTCCGTGTTTTCAATACGAGCCAGTACAAAACACGGATTCCACGGTCGTGATGAATAGCCAATCCCACACCCCTAGACCCCTACGAGAGCGGCAAGCAACCCTACCAATTCTAGAGTTAGGAGACCCGGACTCGACTCCTCGAGTTGGTCTCCCACTGGACTCCAGAACCCGGTTACTTGTGCCCTCCTCCTTGGGTCTATCCTAGTGCGGAAAAGTAAATAATATACAACTGGTGACATCTTCCGCAACATGGAAGTGCCCCAAATAAAAGAATATTACATACAAGTTTTTACATGAATGAAAATGAAAAACACTCATCTCACATAAAAACCCCCCGGCTATTCAAACACGACGATCCAATATAACATATCCAGCAACACATAACATCACATGTCATCAACGTAAGTAAGTATGCATACCCCAATTGTCGTTGACGTATAACAACGAAACCGGCGATATCGCCATACTACACTTACGGTCACAGAAAAGAAAGTGTAAAACTACAACAGTTGGAATCCGCAACATGCATAGACATCACATGCCTAATCAAATGAATTACTTAGACATCACATGCCTAACAATTATAAACTCCGCATTTTAGTCTCATTATCGAAAACTCTTTTCAATATCAAGTCGGGCAATTCAACAAGATTCCCGATATCGTGATCGAATGCTCGTCGCAAACTTCAATAGGCGGCCGCACCCCTGATGCCGTCGACAAAGTGCACCAAGGCGGAACACCGCTGCCGCGAACACCCGAACGGATGCTTTCGGCGACGGGGTTCTCCTACAGTCACTTGGTCGGGGCTATGGGATGAGGCTGTCTATTAAGTTTACCCGGCGAGTATCCGCGTACACTACGTGATTGCGACGGACTTTTGATCACATCAAAATTCCGTGGCAACCGATCAAGTGAGACTAAAGTGCTATGTTTACAACATTCATTCAGTTATCTTATAACTTTTTGTGAATTCCAATTATTGTATCCAATTCCAGATAAACAGAAAATGTTAAACTTTCCGATCAAATATTCAAACACCCAAGTTTTCCCGAAACTGCTCAACACATGAAACACTGTCAAAGATATTCACTTCATGCCTCAGTACCAACGGTCCAGCCGTAGAAGGGTCAAGCCAACGCCTCACATGTGGCACGCCGTACTGCCCCAAACCCGAAGGTTCAAAGGGCAGTTCAAGACGGTCACATAATCGAGTTATGGTTTGTTGTCTTCTAGAGGGTCCATCGCGTTACTTGCACTACTTAGAATGTCTTTAAACCACGGAAAAATCCAACACTTGGAAATTTTCCGGCAGGGGAAAAGTTGGGTATTTATATACGGTCGAACTTTTTAACAGTTTCTAAAATATCCGGAAAAACATAAACGAAGTTAAATTATCCAATCAAATTAACGAATCCCCAATAACACCCTAGAAAATTCAATACTTGAGTAGAATTAAAAATTCACATAAAAAATTTCCAAGAAAGGACCTAAGAATAAATATATGAAATTTGAGGGACTAACTCCAAATTTGGGCCGCGGAAGGGCCGCCAAAACCCTGGTTTCGCGGCGGTTCCGCGCTCCAATTGTTGAATTAGTCGACCAAATTTCACAGTAATTCTTAGTTTTTCCTGCTTATTTTTCTGCATATTTTTAATTCACAAAATTCAACAGTTTTGAAAAAAGTACAGAGAGCGATTTTGCAATGGGGTTTCGGTTCGATCGGATTTCTAACTCCGTCCACGGATCGCCTAAGGCTCTAGCCTGGCTCTGATACCACTGTAGGGTTCCTATGCACATCAAGGGGTTGTCACAAGGCATCAACCATGCCAAACAAAAATTTTACATGTGCCGAAGAACCCTTATACGGATCGTTGGCTAGAGTTTAGGCGAAAAAGAAGCAACTAGTTATCAACATAACTAATGAGTGAAGAAAATACAACCTTTGTAGTTTCTTTGCTCCACCTCCATGGCTCCAAGACGATGTCCCTTCGCTTCGATCGTCGGATCCCGGACTCCGGTGATGGTTTCGTCGGAGAAATAATCGGGCTAAGTCGAAGACTACGATGCCGAAGAAGATCTACGTCGAGGCATCTCAAACTCGAGCTCCGCCTTCACCAAGTCAAGAACTTATGAAGACAACACACTCTTCAACAAGGCATGTTGTAGAGAATGAAGAAAGAGGAGATGGGTTGACTTTAGATTTTGTTTTCTCACTCATTTGATCATTTCACCATTGGAGGTTTCAAGCTTTCTTCTTCTTGATGAAGAAGAAGAAGAAGCATGAAGGAACATGAATGGACAAGAAGAATAATGTATGAATGGTGTAAGAATAATCAAATGTATCATAATGGTAACTAGGGTTAGTTGTAGAGAGGGAACCATGGTTGGTTGTATGGTTTGGTCAAAGACAAGAGACAAAATGGTGTAAGCTTCAAAGCTTCATCAATTTCATGAAGGATAAAAAATTGGCCACCATTTTATTCTTGTCCCCCACTATTCATCACAAATGAAATAATGGATAATTTGAAAGAAAACCCTAACCATTATTCAACCATGGTTTGATCCTTACATAAACTCAAGTTAGCATATATCAACAAACATGATACAATCAAGTGCACATGAAAGTATATCACATATACAATGTGCACAACAAGTGAGAAAAACCATCTTAAGTGAACCAATATTAGTTAATGTAAAATAATATATCAAATATATAATTATACATTAAATCATTAAATCAACACTTGATTTAACGATCCGGTCATATCTCATATAACCGACTAATATGAATAGTAACAGATTGTCGAATCAACACTTGATCCGATAACCCGACTATATCACATATAACCGATCAATATTAGTTAATGTAAAATAATATATCAAATATATAATTATACATTAAATCATTAAATCAACACTTGATTTAACGATCCGGTCATATCTCATATAACCGACTAACATGAATAGTAACAAATCATCGAATCAACACTTGATCCGATAACCCGGCTATATCACATATAACCGATCAATGTTACAAATCGCGAGAATAGAATACAGTATCACATACACGTATTATTCTCGGTCCCGCACATATCTCATATGTGCTCCTCTTTCGTTTTGCTCGAGCCAGGAAAACCTCTGTGTAGGACTCTAAAGACTCGTCAATACGCCGGCAGCGGGTGATGATCATATCAAACACCCACAAGCCGCAAGCGGTTTGCTAAACGTAACGGCCACCCGGGTATTGAGCGATCAGAAGATCGACGAGCTAGCCCGCTCACACTCCTGTGAATCCAACCAGTAACACTACCGTACAGTCCGGTCTGATCGTCTGATATGTCGCATATCTCGCCTAGGGGTGGTAAACGTCAGACCCCAATAGCTTGATAAGTCGTGTCGATATGAGGTCTATAACAACTCGAGAAACTACTGGTAACACTTACCAGTAAATCTCAGCAACCCTGGCCAGGGATTTCCTGTTATAGCCAATCGAACACAGCGCAACATCAACTCCCTATACCGGGAGAGACGAATCCCCTCCTATCGCTCATTGCCTCCATGTGACTCGGGACTGTACCCAAAAACCACCGTTTTGCACGCCCTCATGGACGTGGTAAGATGGAAATCAAAGCACAGTGGGAACCACACAAGACTCTATGACGATCTCGGGTCAACAGACTACTCTGTACCAGTGTCACCTGAGAACTGCCATCTGACGTAAGGTATAATACCATCTGGGAGTTCTCGGCGAGTCCGTCCAGTGTACCCAGTCTCTACTGAGCACCCGTATATGATCTCTGATGTCAAACACCAATGGATATGGGATCATCTATCGCCCATCTGTATGGGTCGAGAAGGTATACGCTAGTCTACTCTGGTATATCGATGCCCCGTCTCGATACACCCACGACTAGGGACTTTGAAGGATGTACTTATGGACTACCATGTCCCCACTAGTATGATCCGCATCATAGTCCAGGTAGTCAAGTACACATCCTAAGGGCTTTACCAACATGTAACAGAGAGACAATCAATGTACACGTTAAGGTAAAGAGTAACCAGATAGCATACTATCATGTCGAGCAAGAAAGTCCTCCCTATATATGTCCCAGCATCCACTACAATATACATCCAATGTACAGTAATGGCCTCTAGGGCATACATATAACTAACAATTTATGACATGGCAGCCATGGAATCGCTCCCGTTTATTGGATTGGACATATCTAAGCCCGATCGTTTCCATTTTTCCATTGGGCAATTTTCGTTGAGTTCCGTGGACATTCCAGATCCTGTTGTAGAACTAAGCTTGTCGAGCAGTCTGTCTGAAAGGTACTGTAGGGTTCCTGTGAACGACAACGAGGTTTCGGGAGGCATCGTCCATGCCATTTTCAAATTTTTGCCATTTTAAAGAACCCTAAACTAGAATCTTTAACTAGAGAATTGTTCTCCTCCGAAACACAGAGACCGGGACCGCGTAGCTCCGTCTTGCCTGAATTTGGGGGAAGATGCTAATTGGTGCTATCCGTCCACCTCTCCGAAAATGTCAAGTTGATTTATGGCACTGTATATCGAAGGTTTAAACGGATGCGGCCGATGTAGCAGACTTCGTCAGATTCCCCCTCGTTTGAGGGGTTTTTGATTGTGGGGACGCTCTTCCCTGCAGGCGCAAGCCCTTGCAGTTAATTACGCTATCGCATCGCGGTAACCATTTTCTCCTTCTCCAGATGGTCACTTCGTGTCATGGGTGTTTGTTTTTTTTTGGTTGCCCATGGATTGTATACGGAGACTAATTTATGTTGTCGCCCATAGGGCGTAGATTAGTCCAAATCCGTATCTTCTTAGATTTGGGTTTGGGGTTGGGTTTAAGGATACGTTAGTCTCATTTGAGATTAAGATCAACTTAAACGTTTGTTAAGGATACGTTAGTCTAATTTTAGATTAAGATCAACTTAACGGTTTTTTAAGGACACGTTAGCCTAATTTTAGACTAAGGTCAACTTAACCATTTGTTAAGGATACGTTAGTCTAATTTTAGACTAAAATCTACTTAACAAGATCATTTAGATCCAACAAAAGATCATTTGGGCTCTATTATTTAGTTTAGGGACATTGCGGTCGATTACCAGTTTAAGGACATGGTGGTCCAAGATTAAGGACATCATAGTCCATGGGCTTAAGGACCCCACAGTCCGAGGTTAAGGACATCATAGTTCATGAGTTTAAGGACCCCACGGTCCAAGATTAAGGACATCATAGTCCATGAGTTTAAAGACCCCACAGTCCAGTTTAAACACGTCATAGTCTATGAAATGTATGGTTGTCGGGACCAGTCACCTCTCTGAAGACGTTGAAGGATTACAACGACATATATCAGAGGGGTTCAGAGATGTACCCTCGAACCAATTTTGGTTGAAAGATCTGTAGTCTAATTTGGGGCTAAGATCTGTTAAAAGATTCATGAGCATATGAGCTCAATTAATCTGAATGAGGGGTTTATAACCAATTTGGGCTCGGTCCACTCAGTTAAAATATTAAACATTTGACAATGCTGAGCATTGATTAGAGCTTTTGACAATTTTTGTCTTTTATTAAATGCTAAGCATTCATCTTAGCTCTAGGCTAATTAAAGAACAATTTATGTTCTATCAGCGTAGCACATGGTGCTCATGGCGCTTTGCGCCAGTCAAATAGCGCAGTGCGCTTCTGCCGAGTAGCGCACACGTGAGGGACACGTGTCGCGGTTGGCACCAGCGCCAGTTAATGAGCGCAGAGCGGTAGTTTACGAGCGCATTGCACTATTAGTTCAGTGGCGCACACGTGAGGAGCACGTGGTGCACTTGGCGCTGAGCGCCATTCCATGAGCGCAAAGCGCTAGTTCAAGAGCGCAGAGCGCTAACTGTTGAGTGGCGCACACGTGAGGAGCACATGGTGTGCTCTGCGCTGAGCGCCAGATCAGGAGCGCTGAGATGCTTCTTTTTAATATGGAGCACTAAGGCTCTTTTATGTAGCGTTGTGCGCTAGTTTTGGAGCGCTGAAGCGCTTCTTTTTTTAATATGGAGCACTAAGGCTCTTTTATGCAATGCTATGCACTGAGAATTAAATCATCTTTTTAAGAGATTTTGTCTCATAGATCTAAGAATAAAGTTCTTAGTTTATAGGGGATGCTTCAATCTCTTATATTGATGAAAGGCTTTGCCTTTATGGATCCGTGATCTTTAAGAGAATTGACTTATTTCTCCCCCCTTTATTTTATAATGTGATGTTCATGATCTCTTTTTGTAAAAGACAATTTGTCTTATAGATCTATGATCTGTGAGAAGAATTATGTTCTTCTTATTTTATGATGAGATCTTTTGATCTTTTTGTGAAATAATTTTGTCTTGTAGATCTATGATCTTTAAAGAAGTGAATTATTCTTTTTCAATTATGAGATGATTTCATCTCTCTGTTCATTTTTTACCTTGAAGAAACTCTTCTTTTTCTGAGAGCTTGGCTCTTGAGATCTCTTAAAGCTTCTGGGTGGTTCCTCTCTCTATTTCTGTATCTCTCTTTTTTTGTTTCTTTTCCTTTTTTTGTTGAAAAGAAGGATCATTGGTCGTTGGGACCCACCACCTCTCCGAACACTGAGAGATTACAGCGCCATATGTCGAAGGTGTGGAGGGATATACCCTTTAAACCATGTCCCACTCATTAAGGGGAAAGAACATGCTGGAGCTTAAGCTTCTCGCTGCTGAAAAAGGCTTCTTTGCGTTCGCGCACGTGCGTCTCACGTGTTGGGCGCACGTGCGTCGCACGTGTTCGGCGCACATGTTTGCACGTAGCGCACATGGAGCTTGCGCATATGCGCATTATGGGGGGAGAAAGCTCCTATAGAGAAATAATCTCCTTTGAGTATTATGGAATACTCCCACGTGCGTTGCACGTGTTTGGCTCACGTGCGTTGCACGTGGCGCACATGTGGCCGGCACACTGCATTGCACGTGGCACACATGGCGCTTGCGCATATACGCATTATGGGGGGGGGAGCAAGCTCCTATGGAGATAATCTCCTTTGAGTATTATGGAATACTCCCACGTGTGTTGCACGTGTTTGGCTCACGTGCGCTGCACTTGGCGCGCATGTGGCCGGCGCACGTGCATTGCACATGGCGCTTGCGCATTTGCGCGGGGAGCAAGCTCCTATGGAGAAATAATCTCCTGTGTATTATGGAATACTTCCACGTGCGTTGCACGTGTTTGGCTCACATGCGTTGCACGTGGCGCGCATGTGGCCGGCGCACGTTCATTGCATGTGGCGCACGTGGCGCTTGCGCATATGCGCATTATGGGGGGAGCAAGCTCCTATGGAGAAATAATCTCCTTTGAGTATTATGGAATACTCATCCTTTTCTAAGAGGTATCCCCTCTTATTTATATGGGAGTGGTAGAGAAGGGATCTCTCTTTTTCCCGATGTGGGACTAAAAATGCATCCCCATGTAGTAGAGCATTACTTTAGATTACACGTGCGTAGCACATTTTCTCATAACTTTTGATCCCGGATGAATTATGAGGCCCGTAATATATCAAATCGAAGGATTTTTCGAGACACTTTCGATACCATCAGAATTTTGCTATTTCTCATTCGGGAGTTTGTCAAAATACAGCCCGGAAAATACTGGTTCGTATTTTCCTCCTTAGATTATACGTGCATAGCATATTTGCTCATAACTTTTGATCCCGGATGAATTTTGAGGCCCATAATATATTAAATAGAAGGCTTTTTCGAGACTCTTTCGATACCATCAGAATTTAGCTATTTCACAATCGAGAGTTTGTCAAAATACATCCCGGAAAATACTGGTTCACATTTTCTTAAACGTATCGCTGCCATTTGATACCTTGGGCGCCCACTACTTTGCCCACGTAAGTATATACGTGGGTGAAGTAGTACAGAGTAATTCATAGCGTATGACCAGTTTCGGGTTGGTATATAATTTTCAGAATCTTGATCTGAGAAGATAACGAGCGGACACAAGCGTCGTCTTTTATCATTGACTCAAAACTCGACTCTTATGGGATATAGTTCCAAACCCTCAGCTCCATGAGCCGCACCCTTCTATTTCTTTATGTTTTACTCTGGCGTGAAATAGTTTATATGCTCATGAGTAACTTCTCCATTTCAGTGGCATGTAGCTTTGGCAAGTGTAGCTTATAGATGGTAGATAATAGTTCATCTTAAACTCTTTATAAGGTAGCGATGGCTTAGAAAATAGGGTTAGGATCTGTTGTTTAAGACTTTCTAACTTTATGAGCCGTGAGGGTCTCACAAAGGCTTCTCTCTATGAGTCGTGAGGATCTCGTAAGTGTATTTTCTCCTTAGGAATCCTCAGGAATCGTGAGGATTCCTAAGTGTGCTTTCTCTTGAGAGTCGTAAGGATCTCACAAGAGAATTTTCCCTCTTACAAGTCGAGAGGACTCGTAAGTGGTTGTTTCCCTCCTTTGGAGAGTGTGGTTCGTGAATAGTATGCAAGAGTCTATTTTATTCCGACTTGCAGGGCCCCAGTGCTTAGGAAACCGGTCCTTATCCCCATTGCCTAAGGCTTTTCCCTACGAGTCGAGACGAATCGAGAAGTTCTCGCAAAGACACTAATTTTCTCACGAGTCGAGACGAATCGAGCAGTTCTCGCAAGAATGTCCTAACGTCACAGTTAACCTCTGCTCTTTACGACAGAGGTCAGTTAGGGTCTGTGGTACTAGGGTTTTGTCCGTCGTACCGCCGCGTTGGCTGATGTATTCCTCGATAGGCAATCTTGCTGTTCGAGTAGCCTTGCGACTGTTATGTCTCTGATCCCTTCGGGGGCTGGACAAGACGTCTTCAAGCAATCTTCCTAGGCAGTTTGACCGTCGGAAGAGCAAGCGTTAGGAATTTTGCCATGCCGCTTTTTACTTGAGGTTAGGCTCATTTTGGGGAGCCCCGATGAGTTATAAGCACTCCGCGCTGGTGTAGGATGCTCTCCGATAGTCTTTCAGGTTTTATTAGAGTTGCCGTCAAGACCCTGAAGCTAGGAATTTGGCATTTTCTTCGTTTGCTGACATTGCGTTTGCTGTATCGAGACGAACGTCAAGGTGGTGACCACTCCGCGCTGGTGTGGGATGATCTCCGATAGTCTTTCAGGTTTTATATGAGTTTCCATTAAGACCCTGAAGCTAGGAATTTGGTTTTCGCTTCGTTTGCTTTTGCGTGTCCGAATCCTGTTGGAGGAAGAACGCTGTAGCGACATCTCATCTGCTGTATCGAGACGAACGTCGAGGTGGTGACCACTCCGCGCTGGTGTGGGATGATCTCCGATAGTCTTTTAGGTTTTATATGAGTTGCCGTCAAGACCCTGAAGCTAGGAATTTAGCCTTCGCTTCGTTTGCTTTGGCGTGTCCGAATCCTGTTGTAGGAAGGACGCTGTAGTGACATCTCTTCTACTGTATCGAGAAGAACGTCGAGGTGGTGACCACTCCGCGCTGGTGTGGGATGATCTCCGATAGACTTTCAGGTTTTATATGAGTTGTCGTCAAGACCCTGAAGCTAGGAATTTGACCTTTGCTTCGTTTGCTTTGGCGTTTTCGAATCCCGTTGGAGGAAGGACGCTGTAACGACATCTCGTCTGCTGTATCGAGACGAACGTCGAGGTGGTGACCACTACGCGCTGGTGTGGGATGATCTCCGATAGTCTTTCAGGTTTTATATGAGTTGCCGTGAAGACCCTGAAGCTAGGAATTTGGCCTTCGCTTCGTTTGCTTTGGCATGTCCGAATCCCGTTGGAGGAAGGACGCTGTAGCTACATCTCGTCTGCTGTATCGAGACGAACGTCGAGGTGGTGACCACTCCGCACTAGTGTGGGATGATCTCCGATAGTCTTTCAGGTTTTATATGAGTTGCTGTCAAGACCCAGAAGCTAGGAATTTGGCCTTCGCTTCATTTGCTTTGGCGTGTCCGAATCCTGTTTGAGGAAGGACACTGTAGTGACATCTCGTCTGCTGTATCGAGATGAACGTCGAGGTGGTGACCATTCCGCGCTAGTATGGGATGATCTCCGATAGTCTTTCAGGTTTTATATGAGTTGCCGTCAAGACCCTGAAGCTAGGAATTTGGCGTTCACTTCGTTTGCAGGCATTGCGTCTGCTGTAAAGAGACGAATGTCGCGGTTTTCTTTAGGTTGCGTGTGAACCGTCGAGGTTTGGAACTAGGGATTTTGCCGTGGCTCCGTTGTTGGTGTCGCGCCTACATCTTGTTGGAGGAAGAACGCTGGGTTGACATCGCGTCTACTGTATCGAGACGGGCGTCGAGGCGGTCTCTAGGTTGTTGGTGAACCGTCGAGATTTGGAACTAGGGACTTTGCCATGGCTCCGTTGTTTTGACCCTGGGGTGACATTGCGTCTGCTGTAACGAGACGAACGCTGAGGTGGAGCTGGGATTTTGCTATCACTCCGCCTTGTTTCGACCGTGAGGTCTTTCGTTGACGTTGCATCTGCATTCTGCTGAACTACGAAGGAACGCTGTTGTCGACATTGCGTCTGCTGTAACGAGACGAATGCTGAGGTGGAGCTGGGATTTTGCCATCACTCCGCTTTGTTTCGACCATGGGGTCTTTCGTTGACGTTGCATCTGCATCCTGCTGGACTGCGAAGGAACGCCGTTGTTGACATTGCGTCTGGTGTAACAAGACGAATGCTGAGGTGAAGCTGCAATTTTGCCGTCACTCCGCTTTGTTTCGACTGTGAGGTCTTTCATTGATGTTGCATCTGCATCCTGCTGGATTGCGAAGGAATGCCGTTGTTGACATTGCGTCTGGTGTAACGAGACGAATGCTGAGGTGGAGTTGGGATTTTGCCATCACTCCGCTTTGTTTCGACCGTGAGGTCTTTCATTGATGTTGCATCTGCATCCTGCCGGACTGTGAAGGAACGCCGTTGTCACAACCCGAAATGGCACGCGACTGACACTTGAATTATATGAAATCTATAGGACCCCATCTAATTCAAGTAAGCCAAGAAATCCCAGAAATCTAAACCATTTTAAATAAGAAGTGAAGAAAACATGTTTTAAAGCAAGGGTTTTTAAATAACATAAGCCGAATATGCATTTTAAAATCTCAAGTCTTTTCTAAAAATTTCGGCAGAGTTTCCTTTGTAAATACTGGCCCCAAACGGGGTACAACATGAATAATATATGCACAATGATAAAAGGCATCCCTAAGCGGGAGCTAGCTCTTCGTCAATCGACGGTCACAACCACGCAAGCAATATAATATACAACGCCGAAGGCCGATGATCAAAACTGAAAAGGAAACTCAAATCAACATGAAAACCTATAATAATACAACGCGCGACTCTAAGGTCGAAATAATAAACAACCGGTCTTCTAAGTCAACAAATAATACAAGTCTGGTTGATGGAGTTTCTAGATACAACAATGAAAATAATATACAAGCGAGTGAACCCACCTACCAAAGCAATCACCCAGAATGGAAGCAGTGTGCCAGAAAACCGCAATGAAACCTGTACGGCAAGACCTGCAAGAAATTGTGGCACAACGGGGGTGATTTGCCAACTCGTGAGTAGAAAATATCACAGAGCAGAAATCGCATGTATGACCCAATCCTAGGTCAATACGATCAGTAGTATAAATATCCTCAATATGATAACGTCTGAAGCATGAAAACGTGGCAAGGGTAAACATCTATACCAACTGTAATACTAAGTGCTCGTGTCAGTGCCTCAGGTAGTAACGTATCATAAACATGAGGTGTGATCAATATAATCATCATGAAATCAGTGTCAACTATATCATGAAGTCTAATAGTATGTGGGTATCATCCAACTATATAATCAATGCATGTATGCATCTGGATTTCGTCCACGTGTCAACCAATGACAAAACAACATCATGCATGTAAAATTCATAAAAGCATATGCATGGAAGTATGAGGATATAAATCAACGTGTGTTCCTCGCGGCACATCAAATCATGGAACCTGAGTGTCCAGCATCGACACTCGAAAACATCATGAAACCCGTGCCCAGCATCGGCACGTAAATCCTCATATATCGGGCTCCGTCGGTCCGGATCGTCCCACGGGCTCCGTCAGTCCGGATCGGCCCATATCATCTCTCGACTCCGGTCGGTATCCTCCGGATATCCGTCGAGCCCAAATACTATCACCGGTAGGTAGTAGTCCCAGTACCAGGCTCACCGTCTGTAGCACAGCAATCCGTTCTCGTCCCGGGGTACCATACCGGGTCCATCATGTACCCGCAATCGGCCTCATCCAACTCCTCGAATCGGGTTTCACATGTCATACGTTTCAGAACCGAGAAAACACATGGTGGACGCACTAAAATATCATATCAAGGGAAACCAGGTTTTTTAAACAATACATACTATCTTTTGAAATAACCACGGTTCCCAAATCCAGAAATCTCATGAAAACAAATATCTCAATGCGTATAATCATAAAGCATGATGTATGCGACATATAACAGAAATGGAAGCATATCTGTATATCATGCAACATGGAACAGTAATATGCACATATCGAGGGAAAACCGCTCTTTTAAAATGACTCCAGTTTTAAAATATGTCTTGCGGTTCCCAAATCTCCAAAATCAAGCCAGAATCATCTATGTATGTGCAAATACGTATGTATGCAAGTATGGGTGTACAATATGTGTGTACGCAAGTATGAGTGTACAATATGTATGTACACAAGTATGTCATGCAAGGGGTCATATCCTGATGCAACAATCCTACTGTGTAGTGACATGGCAATTATCGATGATGAAGTGTGTGAGCCGGCAAGCAGGTGTACGTGGAGCATACGCATCATCAATAATGGTGCTGGTGTCCTGACAACATGGGTTTAATATAATATAACTCACAAGTATATAGGCATGCAATGAGCTAATAACCACATGAATATATGGAAATGGAAAGTAAATGCAACAATAAGGAATCTACATTAGTTATACGAGTCATACAGTTTGTCATTTAAAATCACACAAATCGTGGTGCTTTGGAAAAATAGGGGCTACAGTGTTTTTAAGAAAAGAGGTACGTCCTTTGAAATATCCGTAGAATCTCTTGGCCTTTCTTTAAAATACTCACGATTCGTTAGTTTTGAAATAGGTATGACTCGAGTCTAGTCTAACATCTATAAGTAAACTACATGACTAATCGAAAGGTAATGAAGCCACCTAAATCTGAGTCGATACATATAAATATAATAGTCGGTGATCCCGCCTCAATAGTATCACATACGACACAATATATATTTTGACGTTCTCGAGTCAAGAGTGCGGATCTCTCATCAATATATAGCTCGTACGTAAATCCGTCGTACGGCATCCCAAATCTGGGTACGGGTCAAATATCACATTCATCTCATTATTCGTTTGGTATCCATTATCATCATATCCTGTATTAGGGGTATTGATCTAAGTCTAATACATACTGATACCATGTGTGTATATATATATATATATATATATATATATATATATATATGCGTGTATGAAAATACACGTCTCAAGGCCTGCTAAATTCTCATGTCGTATCTCACCATACGAAACAAAACATATCATCGATCTCATAGCATCATGCCCAATCTCATCGACTCATCTCCAAATACCATATACAATCCTCATCATCCATGTCAAAGTATACGTATATATATGTGCATCTCCCCATAACCATACAAGTAAAACAATGTAAACAAGTGTGTGTGTGCGTGTGGATGTAAACCTTATTCTAAGGTCCGCGACTAAACTAACTAATAAAGCTATCATCCAATTATCCATGACTCCCAAAGTCTATCTAGATAGTCAAAAACTCACAATAACCATATAAATATATCCATATCATATATACCATACACTACGCTACGAACTGCGGGGGTGCTATACGCCATCCACCCGACTTCCCCCGTAGATGTGTATCTACTCACCTTGATCTTGCTTGCCGATATCGATGTCGCCATCATCTTCTTCATCGTATCGACTCATCGTGGGGGTACCTACACATATAACACAATCGCAATGCGCATTAAAATCCAAGCCAAAACCGAAACGACACGCCAAGGCATATAGGTTAGAATCTATGGACCACGCCTTCAAAATCACCAACAACTCTCGATATCGTCGTACAAACGTCAAGTGATCGAGGTAAAACACAATACTAGAAATTCCAGAATTCAAAATACGAGAAACGAAACCCCGAATCAAAACAACAACTCTTGAAAATGGTCCCAGATTTTACCCTAGGTGAGTTTAGACAATTTTGCATATGCCAAGGGTCTAGATTACAGATATAGGAGCTACAGGAGAAGCACGAAGCCCAAACGTCATGCTCTGGCCGTAAATTGGGCCAGAAGGGTTTTATTTGCGGCCCGGGTGAGAGGGTAGGGGCTGGGGTCTTGGGTGGTGCTTTCTAGGTGCCTGCTGGTATCTCTGTATATGCTAAATAATTTTCAGGTCACCCGGGTGTTAGCAGATTTCATTTAGCCAACACAAAACCATAATTTTTCCATATCTGCAGAATTTTAAAGTTTGTATTCCGGGGTTTTATCTCTGGTTTGGTCCAATATGATATCACTAAGGGGTTTTAAGGTCACTACTAACCTCAATCACACATCATAACTCAAGAATTCCATAAATCCTAACTAGAAATTTCCTACCCTCACTAAACATCACTAAAACGCCTCTAATTAAACATGGAAGCTAAAGAGGAAGAAATACAATGCAAATGGTATAGGAATTACCTTATTTGCCAACTCAATAAGTTTCTTGAGTTTCCCCAAGTGTCCAAAATCAAAACTTGCTTGGTCCAAAGTGTTTCCCTTGAGCTTGTGCACATTTTTAATGAAATGGAGATGGGGTTTTGGGTTGTTTTTGATGGTGTTGTGTGGCTTGAAGAGGGGGAGGGAGGAGGTGCTGCCATGGGGTTGAGAGGGAGAGAGAATGGTGAAGGAAAAATGAGAGAGGGAATGAGACCAAGTCAAGGGAACCCCTCACCTCACTCTCTCTCATGCCTATCCCTCAATTCTTTAATGTTTTCTTTTCTTTTCTATTTTTCTTTTCTTATCTCATAATAAAACAACAACCATGATATAAAACATGAAGAAAAGCCATGATAAAAATGTAACAAGTGTAAAAATGACATGTGCATGTCATGTGCACAAAACACGCTTAAAGCCTGATTAGCGATTTTTAATCGCGATTAGCACTAAATTAGTGTCAAATAAATCATAAACTTTCATAATTTGCATGAATCACATAAAGCACCCTCATTTTAGTAACTTCTAAAAAAATTCAATTTTTTCCCCATTTATCGGTATTTAATTATACCACAATATTAAAATATTCATTATATTTAATATTTAATTATAAAAATTCCCAAAAATAATATTTTATTTTTCTGAAATGTTACAGCCGTTGTTGACATTGCGTCTGGTGTAACAAGATGAATGCCGAGGTGGAGCTGGAATTTTGTCGTCACTCCACTTTGCTGACGTCGCTTCTGCTGTAACGAGACGAATGTCGAGATGATCTCCAGGCTGTCTGTGGACCGACGAGATTTGGCTTCTTTTTCTGATGGAGCCTGGTGGGATGATATGGTTCCCTCTTTGTTTGCACCCCTGGATTGTATACAAGAATGGATGTGATCTCATCTGTAGGGCAAACATTTTCATTTTATATATTTTTCTTTCCGCGATGCTCTATCATTTCAGGTTTTATATCGCGAAAGTCGCGATTGTCCAATCATTTCGGCTATTTTTCGCGGTGCCCAATCATTTCGGCTATTTTTTTTATTTACTCGCTGCTTTTTATTGCGAGTTGCCCAACCATTTCTGCTATTTTGTATGCATACATTTTTACTTGCTGATTTTGCTGCAAGCTGCCCAACCATTTCGGCTATTTCATATGCATTTATAGCTCTCTAATTTTTATCACGGGTATGGAATTTAGGATCTGATACCGATTTAGACATCAGCATCGCTACAACTTGGATATTTCCAGGAGCGAATCATCATTTGCCTGTGTTGATGTCGAACAAAGGTGGCTTAGCGAATAGGGTTAGGATTCTGTCGACTAAGGCTTTTAACTTCATAAGCCGTAAGGGTCTCATGAAAGTATTCCTCCCTGCAAGTCGTGAGGATATCGTAAGTGCATTTTCTCCTTAGGAATCGTGAGGATTCCTATGTGTTCTCTTATAAGTCGTAAGGATCTTACAAGAGTGCTTTCTCCTTCTAAGTCGAGAGGACTTACAAGTGTCTTTTGCCATATGAGCATATCCCCAGTATCTGGTGGGACTTTGTCAGGGAAATGTTTATTCGCGCCCGTGGATTGTATACAAGAGTCAGCATTGAACGGCTTGTAGGGCAGCATTGGAGATTGTGAAGGCTTATGAACAGGTTCAGATCCCTGTAACCTAAGGCTTTTGAATCCTATGAGCCGTGAGGGTCTCAAAGGGGAATTCTCCTTACGAGTCATGAGGATCTCGTAAGTGTGTTTTCTCCTTAGGCATTGTGGGGATCCCTAAGTGTGTTGCTCCTTTGTGAGTCGTAAGGATCTCACGCAGGTAATTTCTCCTTACAGGGTCGAGAGGACCTCGCAAGTGTCCTTTAACGAGATTGCGCCCTTTCGGGTTTTCACAAAGCTCGTCAGTAGTCCTGCTGTTTTTACTCACGGAGCCCTTTCGTGTTTTCATCCGTTCCCATCTTGCTTATGGACGTACCCTTTTTTTTACCACGTCAACCTGGGGATGCCGCGGGTTTGTAGTAGTTTAAAGACGTTTCGGTTATAGGTCCGAGATTTTTCGGGCAATGTACGATTACGCAGCTAGATTTTCTCGCAAATCCTCGCATCTTTTGTGTCGGAGGTGGATTCCTCGAAGAGAAGGCTGAGGGCGATTTCTTCGTCAGAGTTGCTTCCAAAGGTGATAACTTGCGATCCCTTGGTGTCGACCATATGACAGTTGCCAGCGGCTCTTTTGCGCTCATCTGTCGTACTTTTCTGTTCCTGACGAGCCTTGCGTTTCACTCGTCGAACGTGTTGTCGGTGGGCAACATATCCCTGCCACCAGTTTTTAAAGGCTATGCACTCCTCGGTAGGGTGTGCAATCCTCTGATGGTATAAGCAGAAGTTAGGATGTATGTCCGCTTCATCAAGATGTATACCGCCAGGAGAATTTCCTCTGAAAGAAGGCAACTTCATTCCTATTGACAGGGCCCTAGCGAATCGTTTCCTTACTTTAAGCTTGGTTTTGCTGGCGATAGGGATGCTTTGATCTGGTGGTAATGTTTCAACCCTTTCGTCTAGTCGCCGGCGTTTGGCCTTTTCAAATATGGCCATCTCGCGCTCCCGATCAGCCTTTCTTTTCAAAAGAGCTTCATTCAGGAATGCGTCAATCATTTCGTTTGATGGTCCTAGAAGTTCCAGCTCAGGATCTTCCCCCAATTTCTTTGCATCAGGAGCTTCTTCACTGTTTAGCAATGAATGAGAGATCACATGGCAGCTTGCCACATAATCCTCAGGTTCATCCCACGAGTCTTCTCCATTATCGTTATCTCCGTCCTCAAGGACGTGGCTGAGAAATTCTTGGAGTGTGATTGGGGTCCGCGCCATCTGGTTATATTCTTCCAGCGCGTCAATATGTTTTTGCAGGTCCGTGTGCTTGTCATCAAGCTTCACGGACTTTTTGGTCTTCTTCTTCTTCTTCGAAGATTTTGACGGCTGGGTGCGGGCGCTTTGACTATCACCACTAATTTTTGGAGTTGGGCGCGGCTTCAGCATTCCCAAGGCTGCAACTTCATCGATGTGTTGCTTGTATTTGACCAGAGATTTCGTCATCGGGTAACACATTGAACCCAAGTCTCATTCGGTCTAACCCTTTCGTTGACCAGTGTCGTCACGGTAGTGCGTTTATTCATACTAGCGAATCGGAAGGCATCTCCATTTCGTCGAAGGTATTCATGGAGTCATTCGGGAGTCCCGCATACCATTCAAAGGCAATGCCCGCCAGACAGCCAATGAACTGTCAGAGGAGAAGTATATCAGTATTGCTGCACATGGGTTCAAATCGCGCCATGTGCCGGCGAGAATTCTCAGTTCCTTTGTACATGTGGCACGTTGGAAGTGTGTACTCTGGCGGGTACTGCATTTGATTGTGCCATGTCGGATACAGTCAACCAATCTTGATTGATCTATTTACGACTTCACTGGCCTAGTGAGCTTCGATTTGCTGAGCGATATATTCGTTCAGCTTTGCTTTTAGAAATCATTTCCTTCTCAGCCATTGATGAGCTTTGCAGAGGATTTGAAATGTCATCCTTATCTTTAAGACAGACTACCGGCAGTTGTTTCCCCTAATCAGAGCAAAGCTCTGTTTGAATTTCAAAATTCAAAAATTGAAGCAACGCTTCAAATCCCTTGCGCTGCGCGCAACGCGCCCCGTGTCAAAAACTGATACGTCGGCGCAGCGCCCAAGGCAGCGCGCCCAATCAGAGCAAGGCTCTATTTAAAACAAAATTAAAAGAAGCAACGCTTCAGATGATCTGCGCTCTGCGCTGCGCGACACGTGGCAGCGCGGTTGCGTTGCGCTCTGCGCTGCGCGACACGTGGCAGCGCGGTTGCGCTGCGCTCTGCGACACGTGTCAAGCGCTGGTGCATCTGCGCCAAACAGAATTAAAATTCCAGTAAGATCTTTCTGTTCTTGTTAAAACAAGAAGATTGTCTTCTGTAAAACAGAAGCCCTTGGATCAAAGATCCAACAGTGGGGAAAATTCCCCAAATCACTCAGAGAATGATCTCTTTAACAAATTTAACAAATTAATGGGCACTATATAAAGGCCCCTAGACCCCAATTCAAAAAGGATCAACATCAAGATCAAAAACAACAACACAGAGAATGGAGAGAGCTCTGAAAAATTGTGAAGAGAAAAAAGGTAAAAACCTTTATTAAAAAAAAGAAGAATTTCTTCTGAATAGATCATTGATCTAAGAACAAGATCAATGATCTTCAATAAATAAAAAATAATAACAGTGCCTTGCACTTTTTTTATGAACCATTGGTTCTGGAATCTTAAAGATTCTTTTCTTGAATCCAAAATTGGATCAAGTTATTGAACAGTGCCCTGCACTTGCAAAATCTGCACTGTTGCGCTCCTGGGTTGGAGCAAGCCACCATAGAGCGCCACGTGTCAGCTCCAGGACCACTTGCGCTGTGCGCTTTTAAGATAGAGCATTGCTCTCTGAAGTTGGTGCAACTCATCAGAGCATGCCATGTGTCAGCAGCGCAACAGAGCAGCGCATTGGCGCAGCGTACTGCGCTGTTGCGCTTGCGCTCACCCGAGCATGACACGTGTCATCTCCATATGCGCTTGCGCTCTATAATTGGCACAAAGCGCCTGACAGGCCACATGGCCACTGTCAGTTTGATTAATGCACTGCATTATTTACAGAAGGGCCAAGCCCAATTAAGAAAGGCTTAACAGGCCTAATTAAATGCAATGCATTATTTTAAAGAAGGGCAGAGCCCAAACAGATGCTCTGCATCATTTATAAAGGGACAGAGCCCAAATCAAAAAGGCCTAGCAAGCCAGAATAAAATGCAGTGCATTATTAAACAGGGGCAAAGCCCTAGCACATGCTTAATAGGCCGAAAATAAAAACGTCAAATATTCTCAACTGGACTTAGCCCAATCATGGCCGTAAGTCCTCAAATTAAATTAACTGAGCAAGACTGCTCTCTTAAATCAATTTACATCCGGTTCAAGGGTACATCTCTGAACTCCTCTGACACCTATCGTTGTAATCCTTTAACGACGTCAGAGAGGTAACGGGTCCTGACAACCACACATCGATACGGACTGCGGGGTCCTTAAACTCATGGACCGAAACGTCCTTAAACTAATATTCGTCCCAAAATGGGAACGTTGGACTGAAATGTCCTTAAACTAATGTTCGTCCCCAAATGGGAATGATGGACCACCATGTCCCTAAACTGGAAATCGACCACAATGTCATTAAACTAAACAACAGAGCCAATTACTCTCTTGTCAGATCCAAACGATCCTGTTAAGTTGATCTTAGTCTGGAGATTAGGCTAACGTATCCTTAACAAAAGTTTAAGTTGATCTTAGCCTTAAATAGGGCTAACGTATCCTTAAACAAAAACCCCAAACCCAAATCTAAGAAAATACAGATTTGGACTAATCCACGTCCTACGAGCGACGACATAAATTAGTCTTCGTATACAATCCACGGGAAACCACAAACAAAACAAACACCCACGACACGAAGTGAAATTCTGGAGAAGGAGAAAGTTGTTACCGCGATGCGGTAGCGTAATTAACTGCAGGGGTTTGCGCCTGCAGGGAAGAGCGTCCCCACAATCAAAAACCCCTCAAGCGAGGGGGAATCCGACGAAGTCTGCTACATCGGCCGCATCCGTCTAAACCTCCGATGCACGGTGCCATAAATCAACTTGGCATCTTCGGAGAGGTGGACGGATAAAACCAAATAGCATCTGCCCCGAATCTCAGGTAAGACGAGCCTACGCGGTCGCGTCTCTGTGTTCGGAGGGAAACAACAGATTATCCGCCAGTGGTTCCGATTAAACCATCATTCCAGCCATATTCTGAATCAGAAGGGCCATCTGGTTCATTTTAGTGGACATTTCTGCCGCTTCTGCATCTCCCTTTTTCAGAGCGTGCTTTAGGAAATCAATATCCGACCCCTTCTCTATTCTTTCTTCAGGTGCGTCTTCTGAATTTGCCTTAGACGATGGATTAGTGTTTGCTGTTGCCTGAGCAAGCATCTCCTGCAGCTTTTCACGTTGCAGTTGAACTTTTGTTAAGGACCGAGTTTGAGGTTGGTGACTAGTAGAAGCTCAAACTTTGTCTTTGGAATTCACCACATAGACTATGTGAACTACCATACCCCCCAGGCTTAGGGCGTTTAGAGTTTTGGCCTTTGGAGTTTGCTTCGGGCACTTGAGCTTTATTGGGCCTCTCTTTTTTGTGAAAAGCCGCTTTAGCTTTGGGAGGAACCGCTGTATCAGGATCCATCTTGGGATGAGTCCTCTTGTATTTGAAAGAGGATTGGTCAGAGTTTGGCTGACGTTTAGGGGAAGAGCCGCAGTTGACGACAGAGACCTTCACTCGCTTCCGTACTTTATATATAGATGAGGAAAGTTGCTTCAGGGAGCGAATTGGTTTCTGCTCTCGTGGGATCACCATGGGCTGCAGAGATTTCTCAAATATTGCAGTAGGAAAATTTTATCTGACCTTTCACACCAATTTGAAACTGTTCCTGGTTGGAACAACATTCACCACTGAGGTTGAAATAGAACCATACGGAGAACTGCCCCTAGCTCATTTTGTATGATGCCAATATCGACGTCGACCATTTCTTACAACCGGGATTTGATTAGCTTCAGGATTTTGCCGAGCCTGCCCCCTATTTCCTTTGAGAGCTTGAATATTCTTCCCCCTGCGTCGACCTTGGTCCTTAGCAGGTGCCAGTTGTTTGAGGACTGATTCCGTCGGCAAAGCTGCTGCTTGGGGAGCCCGCCTGTGGACGAATGACACCCTCTGGGCTTCCTCCATCGGCGTTGAGGCACCAAGGGTGGGAGGTGGGAGCATTGACCTAAAGAAAAGCCCGTTGATTTCTTGAAGAGCCGGATTGCAGAGATTTGAGCCTGCAAGTGGCCTGTACTTGACTCCACCAGATGACAGAGCCTGTGTTGCTAAGATGGGAACAAATGCCATTCTTTATAAAGACGAAACACCGACTTCAGTATCCACTCCCCTAAGGGCAACCACAAACATATACACCGCGATTAATTGATCAAGGGAAAAACACGACACACGAAGTATGGAGTGGAAAGAGGAAAAGGTCCCACCGGGCGTGCCAGAATCTGTTCTCCTCCGAAACACAGAGACCGGGACCGCGTAGGTCCGTCTTGCCTGAATTTAGGGGCAGATGCTAATTGGTGCTATCCGTCCACCTCTCTGAAAATACTAAGTTGATTTATGGCATCGTATATCGAAGGTTTAAACGGATGCGGCCGATGTAGCAAACTTCGTCAGATTCCCCCTCGTTTAAGGGGTTTTTGATTGTGGGGACGCTCTTCCCTGCAGGCGCAAGCCCCCTGTAGTTAATTACGCTATCGCATCGCGGTAACCACTTTCTCCTTCTCCAGATGGTCACTTCGTGTCGTGGGTGTTTTTTTTTTTTGGTTTCCCGTGGATTGTATACGGAGACTAATTTATGTTGTCGCCCGTAGGGCGTGGATTAGTCCAAATCCGTATCTTCTTAGATTTGGGTTTGGGGTTGGGTTTAAGGATACGTTAGTCTCATTTGAGATTAAGATAACCTTAAACGTTTGTTAAGAATACGTTAGTCTAATTTTAGACTAAGATCAACTTAACGGTTTGTTAAGGACACGTTAGCCTAATTTTAGACTAAGGTCAACTTAACCATTTGTTAAGGATACGTTAGTCTAATTTTAGACTAAGATCTACTTAACAGGATCATTTAGATCCAACAAAAGAGCATTTGGGCTCTATTGTTTAGTTTATGGACATTGCGGTCGATTACCAGTTTAAGGACATGGTGGTCCAAGGTTAAGGACATCATAGTCCATGGGCTTAAGGACCCCACAGTCCGAGATTAAGGACATCATAGTTCATAAGTTTAAGGACCCCACAGTCCAAGGTTAAGGACATCATAGTCCATGGGTTTAAAGACCCCACAGTCCAGTTTAAAGACGTCATAGTCTATGAAATATATGGTTGTCGGGACCCGTCACCTCTCTGAAGATGTTGAAGGATTACAACGACATATATCAGAGGGGTTCAGAGATGTACCCTCGAACCAATTTTGTTGAAAGATCTGTAGTCCAATTTGGGACTAAGATCTGTTAAAAGATTTATGAGCATATGGGCTCAATTAATCTGAATGAGGGGTTTATAACCAATTTGGGCTCGGCCCACTCAGTTAAAATGTTAAACATCTGACAATGCTGAGCATTGATTTGAGCTTCTGACAATTTTTGTCTTTTATTGAATGCTGAGCATTCATCATAGCTCTGGGCTAATTAAAGAACAATTTATGTTCTATCAGCGCAGCACATGGTGTGCTTGGCGCTTTGCGCCAGTCAAATAGCGCAGTGCGCTTCTGCTGAGTAGCGCACACATGAGGGACACGTGTCGCGCTTGGCACTAGTGCCAGTTAATGAGCGTAGAGCGTTAGTTTATGAGCGCATTGCGCTATTAGTTCAGTGGCGTACACGTGAGGAGCACGTGGTGCGCTTGGCATTGAGCGCTAGTCCATGAGCGCAAAGCACTAGTTCAAGAGCGCAGAGCGCTAACTGTTGAGTGGCGCACACGTGAGGAGCATATGGTGCGCTCTGTGCTGAGCGCCAGATCAGGAGCGCTGAGATGCTTCTTTTTAATATGGAGCGCTAAGACTCTTTTATGCAGCGCTGTGCGCTAGTTCTGGTGTGCTGAAGCGCTTCTTTTTTTAATATGGAGCGCTAAGGCTCTTTTATGCAGTGCTATGCACTGAGAATTAAATTATCTTTTTAAGATACTTTGTCTCATAGATCTAAGAATAAAGTTCTTAGTTTATAAGAGATACTTCAATCTCTTATATTGATGAAAGGCTTTGCCTTTATGGATCTGTGATCTTTAAGAGAATTGACTTATTTCTCCCCCTTTTATTTCATAATGAGATGTTCATAATCTTTTTTTGTAAAAGACAATTTGTCTTATAGATCTATGATCTGTGAGAAGAATTATGTTCTTCTTCTTTTATGATGAGATCTTTTGATCTTTTTGTCAAAGACTTTTGTCTTGTAGATCTATGATCTTTAAAGAAGTGAATTCTTCTTTTCAATTATGAGATGATTTTATCTCTCTGTTCATTTTTTATCTTGAAGAAACTCTTCTTTTTCTGAGAGCTTGGTGATTAGTCGAAAATATTGTATATTTTAGCCGGCAATTTCCTCATCATTTGCATTCATATAGAAGTGTTCGGCATTCATATTTCACATATTAACAAAACTGTCGCAAAATATCAGATTGCATGTGTTAGACTCTTAAACCGACACTATAAAGGAAATTGACTGCATTTCATTGCATGACATCATTTCTATATATCGCAACCCGTGTTTCGAAGTCTGTGCAGGAAAATTAGAAGCTTGCTCGAATGGACACTGCTAAAACATTACGCCAACTCAATGATTTCAGTTCTGGTACCAATTCAAAAGGCAAAACAAAAATCAACATATCAAAGAAAGGCCCAAGTATCAACCCAAGACCACACCAGAAGAACCAAGCCACAAGGACTCTACTTGACCGCGGAACTACGGCCTAAGCCTGCTTGTGCCGCGGTTCCGCGGCAACTTGATGATGTCACCACTCCAAATTTGCACCATAACTCCTAGCTCAATGCCTACACTTCAGAATGATACAACAAGTTCCAGAATACTCCAGAGACTTCTTCCAGATCAGCAAACCCTTGTTTCTACACTAAACTAAGCTTTGTATTCTAGAACCTTCTACTTAAACCCTAGCTTAAACCCTAAGCTAAGCCTAACAAACTCTTTCTAGAAGTCTTTCAACAAACTTTTGGAGGGAACTCAAAGGCTTAGGGTTTGGGTGATCTATAAATAAGACCCTAGACTCACTTGTAAAAGGATCCAATTATTGAATTCATTAGATTCATTCATTGAAATCAATAGACCCATTCACTCTCTTTCTTCATCTTCTTCTTCCACAAGTCTAGTGAGAGGACTTGTGTGAAACCCTAACCCTAATTCCATTCAAAAGCCAAGATCCCGAGTACCCATCAAGCAAGAAGCCTTGCAACCTTTTATGAGCCGAGCCGATCTTCAACGGAGCAAGTGGTCCAAGCCGATCCGCGACTCACGAAGCCGACCAAAGCCAAGTCGATAATTTAGTTCTTCCTCTTGTAGTTCTTGAGCGACTGTAATCAAATTGTTGATATAAATAAAAGGTGATTTTCTTTTATCTTGTTTTCTTTAAATTCTTGCATCATGATTCGATCTAAATTTCTAGTTGTAATTCTTGTTGTGATGCTTGAGTAATACTCCGCTCGTAAAGGAGCCGAGACGATCAATAGAATGATGATGTAATATATCTTAAAATGATTCTTGATTCCTACAAGTTTTGTAAACCCTAGCAAGTTCAAGAACCGACAACCCATTTCGTTACGATGCTTTCTTGAATGATATCGCTCGAAATTGGGGAGTTACGATCGTTTCTTGAAATTGCTAGAGGCTAGAATGTGAATGATATCGACAAAAGAATAAGGGTAAAATGATGAAACCCTAGTTTCACGAAGAAGCCCTAACTCTCGTCGATCATCATCGATCTAGTATCAATTCTTCGAAGGACAAGAACACGTTATCTTGAGATTACATCACGTCTATAGATCCGATCGATTCCTACGAGCCTCTTTTAGATTCTTGACATTTTGGTTGGAAATATTATCGAAACCCAATTCTTGATTGTTTATCAGTTTCTTGATTCTTGATTAAACTCGTGACACCTGAATCAATTGATAAATTCTTGAATCATGTTTTCCTTTCTTTTCTATTAACTTTTCAATTCAAACAAATCAAATATAAAAACGAATCGCACAATCCCTGTGGATGATCCGCACTCGCTTACGATCTACAACTGACACCGTAATTGATTGCGGTCAAATATAATTCTTTGATTGTGAACTTTATTCAATTTTCTAATTACCGACACAAAGAAACTCATTCGTTTTATTCGATTTACACAAACAAGAATTTCATTCAATCAAATGGCGCCGTTGCCGGGGACTATTTGATTTGATAAACACAAACAAGAATTTCATTACAATCACTTGGCTCTTGAGATCTCTCAAAGCTTCTGGGGGTTCCTCTCTCTATTTCTGTATCTCTCTTTTTTTGTTTCTTTTCCTTTTTTTTTTTTTGAAAAGAAGGATCATTGGTCGTTGGGACCCACCAACTCTCCGACGACACTGAGAGATTATAACGCCATATGTCGAAGGTGTGGAGGAATGTACCCTTTGAACCATGTCCCACTCATTAGGGGGAAAGAACAGGCTGGAGCTTAAGTTTCTCGTTGTTGAAAAAGGCTTCTTTGCGTTCGTGCACGTGCATCGCACGTGTTGGGCGCACGTGCGTCGCACGTGTTAGGCGCACATGTTTTCACGCAGCACACATGGAGCTTGTGCATATGCGCATTATGGGGGGAGGAAGCTCCTATGGAGAAATAATCTCCTTTGAGTAGTATGGAATACTCCCACGTGCGTTGCACGTGTTTGGCTCACGTGCGTTGCACGTGGCGCGCATGTGGCCAGCGCACGTGCATTGCACATGGCGCTTGCGCATATGCGCATTATGGGAGAGCAAGCTCCTATGGAGAAATAATCTCCTTTGAGTATTATGGAATACTCGCACGTGCGTTGCATGTGTTTGGCTTACGTGCGTTGCACGTGGCACACATGTAGCCGGCGTACGTGCGTTGCACGTGGCGCTTGCGAATATGCGCATTATGGGGGGGAGAAAGCTCCTATGGAGAAATAATCTCCTTTGAGTATTATGGAATACTTCCAAGTGCGTTGCTCGTGTTTGGCTCACGTGCGTTGCACGTGGCGCGCATGTGGTCGGCACACGTGCATTGCATGTGGCGCACATGGCGCTTGCGCATATGCGCATTATGCGGGAAGCAAGCTCCTTTGGAGAAATAATCTCCTTTAAGTATTATGGAATACTCATCCTTTTCTAAGAGGTATCCCTTCTTATTTATATGGAAGTGGTTGAGAATCGAATACGGTATCTCATACTCATATTAATCTCGGTCCCGCACTTATCACATATATGCTTCTACTTCGTTTTGCCTGAGCCAGTAAAATCTCTGTGTAGGACTCTAAAGTCTCGTCAATACGCCGGCAGTAAGTGATGATCACATCAAGCACCACAAGCTGTCAGCGGTACTAGCTGGACGTAACGGCTACCCGGGTATTAAGCGATCAAAAGATCAATAAGCAAGCCTGCTCTAGCTCCTGTAAAGCATGTCAGTAACACTACCATACAGTCCGGTCTCTTCGTCTGAGATGTCGCATATCAAGTCTAGGGGTGGCAAATTTCAGACCCCAATAACTTGATAAGTCATGCCGATACGAAGCTCATAACGGGTCGAGAAACTACTGGTAACACTTACTAGTAAATCTCTAAATTAGCCATGGCTAGGGACTTCCAGCTATAGCCAATCGAGCACAGCACGACATCTACCCCCAATACCGGGAGAGACGAAATCCCCTCCTATCGCTCATTGCCTCCATGTGACTCGAGACTATACCCAAAAACCACCGTTTCGCACATCCACTTAAACGTGGTAAGGTGGAAATCAAAGCACAGTGAGAATCACACAAGACTCTATGATGGTCTCAGGTCTATAGACTAACCTGTACCAGTGTCACCAGAGAACTGCTATCTGACGTCAGGTATAATACCATCTAGGAGTTCTCGACGAGTCCGTCCAGTGTACCCAGTCTCCACTGAGCACCCGTATACCATCTTTGATGTCAAACACCAATGGATATGGGATCATCCATTGTCCATCTCATAGGTCAAGAAGCGTATACGCTAGTCTACTCTGGTATATCAATGCCATGTCTTGATACACCCGCGACTAGGAACATTAAAGGATGAACTTATGGACTACCATGGCCCCACTAGTATGATCTGCATCATAATCCTGGTAGTCAAGTACACATCCTAAGGGCTTTACCAATATGTAACCATGAGACAGTATCAAGAGACAAGTACACATGTTAAGATAAAGAGCAACCAGATAGCATACTATCATGTCGAGCAAGAAAGTCCTCTCTATATATGTCCAAGCATCCATTATAATATACATCATATGTACAATAATGGCCTCTAGGGCATACATACAACTAACAATCTCCCACTTGCACTAGGGCCAGCTGTTGTAGTATCGCATACCCAACATCCCGAAGAGTCTCTCGAACTGTATCTAGGGAATGGCCTTCGTGAGTGGATCCGCTGTGTTGTTCTTCATGTCAACTCTCCTGACCCCGATCTCCCGGCGATCAACTATCTCCTGGATCGGGTGATACCGCCTCAGAATATGCCTGGATCGCTGATGGGACCTGGGTTCCTTGTCCAAAGCCACCGCTCCATTGTTATCAAAATACAAAGGTATTGGATACTCAATAGATGGAACCACTCCAAGTTCAGTTATGAACTTCTTCATCCAGACAGCCTCTTTGGTAGCATCGTTGGCAGCGATGTTTTCAGCCTCTATCATCGAGTCTGCCACGGTTTCCTGCTTGGAACTCTTCCAGCATACCGCCCCTCCATTGAGGGTAAAGACAAATCCCGAGTGCGACTTAGAGTCGTCCTTATCATTCTGGAAGCTCGAATCGGTAAAGGACTCCACTTGGAGTTCTCCGTTACCATACACCAAGAGCATCTCTTTAGTCCTTCTCAAGTACTTGAGAATGCTCTTCACAGCTGTCCAGTGACTCTCTCCTGGATCTGCTTGATACCTACTCACTACACTTAGTGAGTATGCTACATCGGGTCTGGTACATACCATCGTGTACATAATAGAGCCTACTGCCGAAGTATAAGGTATCCCTTGCATGCGAGCTCTCTCCAAATCAGTCTTGGGAGACATCTTTTTGGAGAGAGTGGGTCCTGAGATCGTGGGTAAAAACCCACGCTTGGATTCTTCCATACTAAACCTCTTTAGTATAGTGTCAATGTACCTGGATTGGGACAATCCCAGTATCCGTTTAGATCTATCTCTATAGATCTTAATCCCCAAGATGAAGGAGGCATCACTTAGATCTTTCATTGAGAATCTTTGTGATAAGAAGTGCTTGACCGATTGCAGCATAGGAATATCATTTCCTATTAAGAGTATGCCATCCACGTACAATACGAGGAAGACAACCTTACTCTCTGCCATCTTCTTGTATATACAAGGTTCATCTACATTTTTGACGAAGTCAAACTCTTTGACTACGACATCAAAATAGATGTTCCATCTCCGCGATACCTGCTTCAACCCGTAGATGGATTTAATCAGCTTGCACACCTTTCTGCTGCTCCCACTGTCTATGAAGCCCTCTAGCTGGGTCATGTACACGCTCTCCTCTAAATCACCATTTAGAAAGGCGGTCTTAACATCCATTTGCCAGATTTCGTAGTCATGGTATGCAGCAATGGCAAGTAGGATCCAGATGGACTTAAGCATAGCCACTGGAGAAAAGGTTTCGTCATAATCCGCACCTGGTCGTTGACAAAAACCCTTTGCAACAGGTCTAGCTTTGAAAGTCTCAACTTTCCATCTACACCCAGTTTCTTCTTAAAGATCCATTTGCTCCCAATGGGTTTTACCCCTTCAAGAGCAACTTCCAAGGTCCATACTTTGTTGGTGTACATGGATTCCATCTCAGATCGCATTGCATCAAGCCACTTCACAGAGTCCCCACTCGTGATGGCCTGCTCGAAGCTAGTTGGGTCATCATCCTCCATGATGCAATCCTCACTTCCACCATCAATGAGAAAACCGTAGTATCTCTCAGGTGGATGAGGAACCCTACTAGATCGGAGGAGAGGCTGAGGTTCGTTGGGTACTATCGAATTCTCTGGTTCCACCAAATCTTCTGTCGTAGTTTGTATAGCTGGAATCTCTTCCAGTTCTACCTCCTTGCTACCAATTTCCTTTGCAAGAAATTTCTTTTCTAAAATGGTGGCATGTCGAGAAACAAACACCTTTTGTTCCTCGGTATGGTAGAAGATATACCCTTATGAGTTTTTGGGATATCATACAAACTTGCACAGAACAGACCTTGCCTCGAGTTTGTCCGGATTATGCCTTTTGACATAGGCCGGACAACCCCATATCTTAACATAATTAAGACATGGTCTCTTCCCCTTCCATATCTCATATGGAGTGGTAGGTACTGATTTGGTAGGGACCATATTCAATAGGTGTATAGCTGTCTCAAGCGCATACCCCTAAAAAGAAATAGGCAACTCAGCAGTGTTCATCATAGAGCACACCATATCGAATAGGGGGCGATTCCTCCGTTCTGATACACTGTTGTGCTGTGGTGTATGCGGAGGAGTAAGCTGAGAGAGAATCTCATTCTCTTTTAGATAGTCATGGAATTCCGTGCTCAAGTATTCTCATCCCCGATCAGATCGAAGGATTTTAATACTTAAACCCGTTTGGTTATCAACTTCGTGCTTATATTCTTTGAATTTATCAAAAGCTTCAGACTTGTGTTTCAACAGAAACACATGTCCGTATCTTGAGAGATCGTCAGTGAATGTAATGAAGTATGAGGAACCATCCCTGACATGTGTAGACATGGGACCGCATACATCACTATGCATCAGTCCCAAGAGTTCCGTAACTCTTTCTCCGTGTCCAGTAAATGGAGTTTTGGTCATCTTCCCTTTGAGACATGACTGGCAAGTGTCATAAGATGAAAATTCGAACGAATTCAAATATCCATCCTTATGTAACTTAGCTAGTCGTGTCGTATTGATATGACCTAGTCTACAATACCACAAGAAGGATTCGTTCATTTCTTAACTCTTCCTCTTGTGTGTGTTTTGTATGTTAAGAACTGTGGTTTGATTTAGAACGTATATGCCATTAATTAACGAGCCTGATCCAATCAACTTTTGATTCAGGAAGATGTTCATAACATTATCCTGTACTACAAAATTATATACTTCTTTACTTAATAAAGAAACTGATATAAGATTGCATATCAGGGTCGGAATGTAATAGCATTCGTTCAGAATCAATGTATTACCATTTGGTAATACAAGGTGATATTCGCCAACTGCTTTGGCTGCAACGTTTGCACCATTCCCTACTCTTACGGAATGATCACCCATTCCCAGATCTCTACCTTTCCTTAGCCCATGTAACATATTACATATGTGGGATCCCGATCCGGTATCTAATACCCAGGACGTAGAGTGAACTGAGAAATAGTTCTCGATAACAAACACACTCGAAGAAGATTCATCAACATGCTCATTCTTCGTTTGGGCGGCGTGAGAATTCGGATATTCCCCTATTTCCTGTCCAGTCTTATAACAATTACAAGAAAGAACGGAACCAACGTTCCCCAGCTTAGTATAACAAGCGGGTTCGGTCAATACATCCATATTATTATTTTAATTAAGGCCTGACATGGTCGCTACCTGGAGAGAGAGAGAGAAGAAAACACTTTAGCGTATGATCTTGCAAGTTCAGATTGGTTATTATTTTATCTAATCAGGATGGCTCCCACTATTTTTATCAAATCTTCCTTCAAACTCTAAAAGGTAAGACTAGCCGGGATTAATTACACCCTACAATTTCGCCAATCTTTCAGCCAGGCCAGTGCCGGTACTTTGAGGGAGGTTCCCCGTGTTTTCGCACGGACCTAATTAAAATAAACCTCGTTTTCCCAGAGGCATGGCCCCATTGACTTCTTTCTAGACACCAACTTGATCGGCTAATTGTCTTGTGTAAAACTCTCTTAGGAGTAACTCTTACTCGCAGTGAGTATCGGGATCCAACTATCTCATCGAAGATATGCAATCTCATTGCAAATTTCAACACTTGAAATTCCCGAGAATATTTTTGCCCCTAACATGCTATGACCATAATGAAAGCCAACAAACCATAGTCTGCTATTCAAGTTCAACCCGTACATTTCATGATTGAATTAAACCCACCCGCACGACCCTTGACGAAAGCCAACAAAACCGTATGACTACCCTAATACAATCGCATCATATGCAGCAGATAAGCAGTAAGTAGCTACCGCACACTACGCCTTGACGAAAGCCAACAAACGTAGCATGAATACTAAGTAGTACTTATCTGAAATGATGCAGGGCTAAACTAGAATCTTTAACTAGAGAATCATACGAAACATATTGTAAACTTCTTTACAACTAAGTGAACTAGGAATACAACCTTTGTAGACTGGTCCTTCACTTCAATAGCTGCGTGTAGTAGTCCCTTCGCTCCAAGTAGTGATCTTCCGGACTCTAGCATGGCTTCACAAGAAAAAGGAACGAACTTGCTTGAAGTCTTCGAGGCCGAAAATGATCTACGTCGAGGAGACACTAACCCAAGCTACTACTTCACTAATGAGAGATTAGTGAAGCTAACACCCTATACTAAAGTGCTAATCTAGTAGAGGATGATGAAGTAGGATTTTTGCTCACTTTAGAATCGTTTTTCTCACTAATATTTCTCACTTGCTCAAAAGCTAGAGAGCTCTTGAGCTTGAAGAAGAAGATGAAGAAAGATAATGTTGTGTGAGTCAATGGCAACCATGGGTGAGAAAATATCTAATATTACTCATGTACAGACTTAACCATGAGTTTAGATAATGGTTGGGTTAACAAATATCTAGTGTAAGACAAAACTAGTGGACTAAGTCAATGGGTCTCAAAGCTTCATGAAGCTTCATGCCATGTGATAAATTTCCAACTAATAATTGAATTACAATAAATAAATAAACCCTACATTATCTTTATCATAGTGTAAGTCTCATACACCCATGCTGCATGTATCATCAACCATGACACATAAATAAAACACAATTAATATATATCTCATATATATTAAGTGTGCACATGTGAGAAAAATAAATGCTTAAGTGAGCTAATATTAGTTAATGTAAAATAGTATATCACATATACAATTATACACTAAATTATCAAATCAACACTTGATTTAATAATCCGGCTATATCTCATATAACCGACTAATATTATATGTATCAACTTATCGAATCAACACTTGATTCGATAACCCGGCTATATCATATATAACCGACCGATACAAATATCGCGAGAATCGAATACGGTATCTCATACTCGTATTAATCTCGGTCCTGCACATATCACATATGTGCTCCTACTTCGTTTTGCCTGAGCCAGTAAAACCTCTGTGTAGGACTCTAAAGACTCATCAATACGCCGGCAGTAGGTGATGATCACATCAAGCACCCACAAGCTGTCAGCGGTACTAGCTGGACGTAACGGCTACCCGGATATTGAGCAATCAGAAGATCAACAAGTAAGCCTGCTCTAGCTCCTGTAAAGCCTGTCAGTAACACTACCGTACAGTCCGGTCTCTTCGTCTGAGATGTCGCATATCAAGTCTAGGGGTGGCAAACGTCAGACCCAATAACTCGATAAGTCATGCCGATACGAGGCTCATAACGGGTCAAGAAACTACTGATAACACTTACCAGTAAATCTCTAAATCAGCCATGGCCAGGGAATTCCAGTTATAGCCAATCGAGCACAGCACGACATCTACCCCTAATACCGGGAGAGACGAAATCCCCTCCTATCGCTCATTGCCTCCATATGACTCGGGACTGTACCCAAAAACCACCGTTTTGCACGTCCTCTCGAACGTGGTAAGGTGGAAATCAAAGCACAGTGGGAATCACACAAGACTCTATGACGATCTCGGGTCTACAGACTAACATGTATCAGTGTCACCAGAAAACTGCTATCTGACGTCAGCTAAAATACCATCTAGGAGTTCTTGGTGAGTCTGTCCAGTGTACCCAGTCTCCACTGAGCACCCGTATACCATCTTTGATGTCAAACACCAATGGATATGGGATCATCCATTGCCCATCTCATGGGTCGAGAAGCGTATACGCTAGTCTACACTGGTATATCGATGCCCTGCCTCGATACACCCACGACTAGGAACATTAAAGGATGAACTTATGGACTACCATGGCCCATCTAGTATGATCTGCATCATAATCCTGGTAGTCAAGTACACATCCTAAGGGCTTTACCAACATGTAACCATGAGACAGTATCAAGAGACAAGTATACAAGTTAAGATAAAGAGCAACCGGATAGCATACTATCATGTCGAGCAAGAAAGTCCTCTCTATATATGTCCAAGCATCCACTATAATATACATCATATGTACAATAATGGCCTTTAGGGCATACATACAACTAACAGGTATGCCTTGGCATTTTAACAGCTTTTTAAATCCCTCTGTGTAATATCTGGGCAGACAGATTGGTTGAAGCCTGTCCAGTGCAAAATCGGCACCTTGCCAGATTTCTTTCTCCACTTTGGTTTCTGTGGATCGATAGAAGAGGATCGCCTTTTCTCCTCTTCGTCTGGGAGGGACGTAGAAATTCTGCAGCTCTTGCACGCTATATGTATCGAGCGCATCAAGTTCCCATTAATGTTGTTACGGAACTATGGCGATTTGCAAACTTTGATTAGCTCCAGTGAGGGCCTGCATTGATGGACGGACCGAGAACACGACGTTGACTTCGTCTTCAGAGTCACTGTCAAAAACCAGATTAGGGGTCGTTGGTCCCGGCCTGTTGCATTGGGGCGACCCCGAATAGACTATCTCTTCTTCCTCCTCAGTATCTCTCCCGAAGACCGGAATAGTGGTGATAGCTTTTTGCTTATTCTCCGATTTATTGTTAGTTATATATATGCCCTAGAGGCCATTATTGTACATATGATGTATATTATAATGGATGCTTGGATATATATAGAGAGGAGTTTCTTGCTCGTCATGATAGTATGCTATTTGGTTTCACTTTATCTTAACATGTTGACTTGTATTTGTTTACTGTCTTACTCTCACATGTTGATAAAGCCCTTAGGATCTGTACTCGACTACTGGGACTATGATGAGATCATACTAATGGGGCCACGGTAGTCGATGAGTACATCCTATAACTGTTCCTAGTCGAGGGTGTGTCGAGACAGGGCATCGATACACCAGAGTAAACTAGCGTATACGCATCTTGACCCATATGATGGGCGATTGATGATCCCATATCCATCGGTGTTTTGACATCAGAGATGGTGTACGGGTGCTTAGTGGAGACTGGGTACACTGGACGGACTCGCCGAGAACTCCCAGATGGTATTATACCCCACGTCAAATTGCAGTTCTCCGGTGACACAGGTACAGGGTAGTCTGTAGACCCGAGATCGTCATAGTGTCTTGTGTGATACCCACTGTGCTTTGATTTCCACCTTACCACGTCCAAGAGGGCGTGCAAAATGGTGGCTTTTGGGTACAGTCCCGAATCACATGGAGGCAATGAGCGATAGGAGGGGATTCGTCTCTCCCGGTATAGGGAGTGATGTTGTGCTGTGTTCGATTGACTATAACTGGAAGTCCCTGGCCAGGGCTGATATAGAGATTTACTGGTAAGTGTTACCAGTAGTTTCTCGACCCGTTATGAGCCTCACATCGACACGACTTATCGGTTACTGGAGTATGACGTATACCACCTCTAGTCTACATATGCGACATATCAGACGAAGAGACCGGACTTTATGGGAGTGTTATTGATTGGATTCACAGGAGAATGTACATGCTTGCTTGTTGATCTTCTGATCGCTCAATACCTGGGTGGCTGTTACGTTTAGCTGACCGCTTGCAGCTTGTGTGTGTTTGATATGATCATCACCTGCTATCGACGTATTGACGATTCTTTAGAGTCCTACACAGAGGTTTCTTGACTCAGGCAAAATGGAGTAGGGGCACATATGTGATATGTGCAGGACCGAGGATAATGCAATATGAGATACCATATTATACTCTCGCGTTATTTTGATATGAGCCGGATCATCGGATTAAGTGTTGATTCGATGAATCGGTACATGATATATTAGTCGGTTATATTCGATATAGCCGGATTGTCGGATCAAGTGTTGATTCGATAATTTAATGTATAATAATATATATGATATATTGAATTACATTATCTAATATTGGCTCGCTTTATTGATTCATTTTCTCACCGGGTAATACATTGATATATATGCGATATATGTTAATTGTATTATTTTCTTTTGTTACAAATATATATTATATATGTGATATATAATATTGTAACATGATATGATTACTAATGCAACATGTTTAGTGGAGATTAAACAAGGTTAGGGTTTAATTTGGGTTAGATCTTTCTTGATGCTTCTAGAAGGTTTTAGTTTGTTTCTAGCAAAGATATTATGCTTTATATTTTGCTTGATATTTTCTAACCCAACCCAAACCCTTCACCCTTGGTTAAGTCTCTACATGGGTTAGGCTCTTCATAGTCAACCATGGTTGCATTATTAATTATGATGATATTTTTCATTATTCATCACAAAAGGATTTTTCGTTCTTCTTCTTCCTTTGAGCTTTGAGAAAGCTTTCTAGGTTTTCTTCATGTGATGATTTAGTGTGAGAATTTGATAATAAAAGAGAGAGAAAATACTACTCCATCATCCTCATCTAATCTAGCCAATTAGATTAGGGTGTTCACCTCATTAGAGAGAGAGAGAGCTTGAGTTATAGAAACTTCGAGGTAGATCATCGGAGAAAAGGAAGACTAAAAGCTAGCATGGATCGTTCGAGTTGTGGAGCCTCTCTTGAGTCCGGGAGATCATGGATCGCGGCGAAGGGACTTCTACTCGGAGCTTATGAAGCGAAGGAGCGGACTACAAAGGTTGTAATCCCTCACTTTTAGTTGTAAATATGTTTACTTGCATGTGTAACCCTAATTATCTAGCAAAGATCCCGGCTTTGGGTTGTTCGGCACGTCTAAATTTTTATTCGGGCATGGTTGATGCCTTATTAACCCTTGTAAGAGTGCCTAGGAACCCTACAGTAGTATCAGAGCCTAGCTAGAGCATTAGGCGACGTGTATACGAAATTAAAACTCCGATCGAACCCCGATACGACGAAATAGACCCCCTCTCTGGAAATTTTGTAAAAATGTGATTTTTTCTGCATTAAAAATACTTAAAAAATTCATCATGGAATTCTAAGGATAACCCTAAAACACGAGCCCCCAAGGCTCTCAAAGAGCCGCAGAACCGCGGCAAGAACATGCTTGCCGCGGCGGTTCCGCGGCCAAAGGAGTGAATTGGGGACACGTGTTGGTACAGTAATATCCGTAGCTGTTCCTGCATATTTCTGGGTATTTTTAATCTGACTCAAGTGTTGAGTGTTCTGGGGATTATTTTGAATTCGTTGAATCGATCAGAAAATTTAATTTCGTTCTGTTTTCCGGATAATTTAGAAACTGTTAAAATGTTCGAACGGATATCATTAACTCATTTTTTCCCGGCACGAAAAACTTTCAAGTGTTGAATTTTTTTTGAGTTTAAATCTTTCGGTAAAACGTGCAAGTAACGCGGTGGACCCTCTAGAAGAACACAAACCTTAACTCGATTATGTGACCGTCTGAACCGCCTCTAATCCTTAGGGTTTGGGGCAGTACGGTGTTGCCACATGTGAAGCGTTGGCTTGACCCTTCTACGGCTGGACCATTGGTACTGTGACGTATTCTGGGACTTTTTGAACTCCGCTCAAATGTTGAGCTATTTAGGAAATCTTGGGTATTTGATTATTCGATCGGAAAGTTTAATACCGTCTATTTATCTGGAATGTGATACAATATGTGGAATTCATATAGTTAGGCATGAAATACGAAGTATGTGATATTTCGGATTTACAATGTCTAAAGAGATTGTGGATTCCAAATGTTGTAGTTTTACACTTTCTTTTCTGTGACCGTAAGTGTAGTATGTAGTTGTATTGCCGGTTTTCGTTGCTATACATCAACGACGATCGGTGTATGCATACTTACTTACGTTGATGATATGAGATATTATGTGTTGCTGTGATATGTTATATTGGATCGTCGTGTTCTGAATAGCCGGGGGTTTTATGTGAGATGAGGGTTTTTATTTTCATTCATGTAAAATTCATTTGTATGTAATATTCTTTTATTGGGGCACTTCCGGGATGAGGTTGATGTCACCAGTGTATATTGTTTACTTTTCCGCATTAGGTAGACCCAAGGAGGGGAGCACAAGTAACCGGGTTCTAGGGTATAGAGGGAGGCCATCTCGAGGAGTCGAGACCGGGTCTCCTAACCCTAGAATTGGCAGTGTTACTTGCCGCTCTCGTAGGGGTCTAGGGATGTGGGTTTGGCTATTCATCGCGACCGTGGAATCCGTGTTTTATACAGGCTCGTATTAAAACACGGACATCCTAGTATATCCAATATTTCATATATGTTCTTCTGCTGCAATGTTCTGTGATGAGATCATATTACTGCCTGAGACGAATGCTTATACCATATATATATGCTGATATATAAATATTACTGCTTTCGTTTCTACTGTGATGCTTAGGAAGCATAAGCTGATGGGATAAATTAATGAGATTAATAAAAGAAAAGAAACCTAAAAGATGTTGTAGAATCAAAATTTTATAAAAAGGGTAGCTACAGTTTTGTTTTGCATAGCGGTATATATGATATACACTGCACCTTATTTGATGAGGAAAGAGCCGAGATCCCTTCACCGGGAGTGACCTCTTTAGCGAAACTGGCAGATGCTACAAACTCGCGGTTTAGTTTTTGACAGCTTATATAGTTCTTGCTTTGCACAGCGTTATATATGATATATCCTGCACCTTATTCGATGGGGAAAGAGCCGAGATCCCTTCACCGGGAGTGACCACTTTAGCGAAACTAGAAAAGCCTCAAAAACACTCTTTTTCAAAAAAATCACTCGATTCTACGACGATATCAAGTTCATTACACTCATGGTTTTCTTAAAAACCTGCGTAGCCCTCCGTCATTTCAGATTAGTACCACTTAGTATTCGTGCTACGTTTGTTGACCATATTAAGGCGTAGTGTGCAGTAGCTAATTAGTGCTTATCTGCTAAAACATGTGATGTGATTGGATTAGGGTAGTCGTACGACTTTGTTGACCATGTTAAGGGTCGTACGAGTGGGTTTAATTCAATCGGGAAATGACGGGTTGAACTTGGCTAGCGCTTATGATTTGTTGACCATGTTAAGGTCATGAGTTGCTAGGGGTAAAAGTATTATCAGGAATTTCAAATGTTGAAATTTGCAATGAGATTGCATACCTTCTATGAGATAAATGGATCCCGATACCCACTACGAGTAAGAGTTACTCCTGGGAGAATTTTACACAGGACAATTAGCCGATCAAGTAGGTGTCTAGAAAGGTGTTAACGGGGTTATGCCTCTGGGAAAACGAGGTTTATTTTAATTAGGTCCGTGCGAAAGCATAGGGAACCTCTTTCAAGTACCAACACTGATCTGGCTGAAAAATTGACAAAATTGTAGGGTGCAATTAATCCCGGCTAATCTTACCTTTTAGGGTTTGAAGGAAGATTTGATAAAAATAGTGGGAGACATCCGGATTAGATAAGATAATAACCAATCTAATCTTGCAAGAGCATACGTTAAAGTGTTTCCTTCTCTCTCTCTCCAGGTGGCGACCATGTCAGGACTTAATCAAGATAATAATATGAATGTATTGACTGAAGCCGCTTATTATACTGAGCAGGGGATCGTTGGTCCCGTTCTTTCTTATAAGAGTTATAAGACTGAGTAGGAAACAGGAGAAAATCTGGATTCTCACGCCGCCCAAACGAAGAACAGGCATGCTGATGCATCTTCTTCGGGTGTGTTAGTTATTGAGAACTGTTTCTCAGTTCACCCTACGTCCTGGGTATTAGATACCGGATCGGGATCCCACATATGTAAATTGTTACGTGGGCTACGTAAAGGTAGAGAACTGGGAAAAGGTGATCATTCCGTACAAGTAAGGAATGGTGCAAGTATTGCAGCCAAAGCAGTTGGCGAATATCACCTAGTATTACCAAGCAGTAATACAATGATTCTGAACGAGTGCTATTATATACCGAACATGATGTGCAACATTATATCAGTTTCTTTATTAAGTAAAGAAGGATATAATTTTGTAATACAGGATAATGTTATGAACATCTTCCTAAATCAAAAGTTGATTGGATCAGGCTCGCTAAATAATGGCATATTCATTGTCAATCAAAATACAATCCTTAATATACAAAACACACACAAGAGGAAGAGTTCAAAAATGAACGAATCCTTCTTATGGCATTGTAGACTTGGTCATATCAATGCGACACGGCTAGCTAAGTTACATAAGGATGGATATTTGAATCCGTTCGAATTATCATCTTATGATACTTGCCTTTCACGTCTCAAAGGTAAAATGACCAAAACTCCGTTTAGTGGACACGGAAAAAGAGTTGAGGAACTTTTAGGACTGGTACATAGTGATGTATGCGGTCCCATGTCTACACATGCCAGGAACGGTTCTTCCTACTTCATTACATTCACTGACGATCTCTCAAGATACGGACATGTGTTCCTGATGAAACACAAGTCTGAAGCTTTTGAGAAATTCAGAGAATATAAGCACGAAGTAGAGAACCAAACAGGCAAAAGTATTAAGATCTTTCGATCTGATCGAGGAGGAGAATACTTAAGCAATGAGTTCCTAAATTATCTAAAAGAGAATGGGATTCTCTCTCAGCTTACTCCTCCTTATACACCACAGCACAACGGTGTATCGGAGCGGAGGAATCGCACCCTATTAGATATGGTACGCTCCATGATGAGTACAACTGAGTTACCTATTTCCTTCCGGGGTTATGCGCTTGAGACATCGGCATACCTATTGAATCAAGTTCCATTTAAATCAGTGCCTTCAACCCCATATGAGATATGGAGGGGAATGAGACCGTATTTTAAAAGATTTAAGATATGGGGTTGTCCGGTCTATGTCAAAAGGCAAAATCCGGACAAACTCGAGGCACGATCAGTTCTTTGTAAGTTTGTGGGATATCCAAAGAATTCTCAAGGATATATTTTCTACCACGCTGAGGAACAAAAAGTGTTTGTTTCTCAATATGCCACCTTTTTAGAAAAGAAATTTCTTGCAAATGAAATTAGTGGCAATGAGGTAGAACTGGAAGAAGTTCCAGCAACACAAACTGCAACAGAAGATTTGGTAGAACCAGAGAATTCAGTAGTTCCTGACGAACCCCAGCCTCTCCGCCGATCTAGTAGGGTTTCTCATCCACCTGAGAGATACTACGGTTTTCTCATTGATGGTGGGAGCGAGGATTGCATCATGGAAGATGATGACCCGACTAGTTTCGAGCAGGCCATCACGAGTGGTGACTCTGTGAAATGGATGGATGCAATGCGATCTGAGATGGAATCCATGTACACTAACAAAGTATGGACTTTGGAAGTTGCTCCTGAAGGGGTAAAACCCATTGGGAGCAAGTGGATCTTTAAAAAGAAAATTGGTGTAGATGGAAAAGTTGAGACTTTCAAAGCTAGACTTGTTGCAAAGGGTTTTCGTCAACGACCAGGTGTGGATTATGAAGAAACCTTTTCTCCAGTGGCTATGCTTAAGTCCATCCGGATCTTACTTGCCATTGCTGCATACCATGACTACGAAATCTGGCAAATGGATGTTAAGACCGCCTTTCTAAACGGAGATTTAGAAGAGAGCGTGTACATGACTCAGCCAGAGGGCTTCGTAGATAGTGGGAGCAGCGGAAAGGTGTGCAAACTGCTTAAATCCATTTATGGGTTAAAGCAAGCATCGCGGAGTTGGAACATCTTCTTTGATGTTGTAGTCAAAGAGTTTGACTTCATCAAAAACGTAGATAAACCTTATATCTATAAGAAGGTTGCAGAGAGTAAGGTAGTCTTCCTCGTATTGTACGTCGATGACATACTCTTGATAGGAAATGATATTCCTATGCTGCAGTCATTCAAGCTCTTCTTATCACAAAGATTCTCAATGAAAGATCTAGGTGATGCCTCCTGCATACTGGAAATTATGATCTATAGAGATAGATCTATACGGATACTGGGATTGTCCCAATCCAGGTACATTGACACCATACTAAAGAGGCTTAGTATGGAAAAATCCAAGCGTGGGAACCTACCCACGATCTCTGGGCTCACTCTCTCCAAAGAGATGTCTCCCAAGACTGATTTGGAGAGAGCTCGCATGCAAGGGATACCCTATGCTTCGGCAGTAGGCTCCATCATGTATGCGATGCTATGTACCGGCCCCGATGTAGCATACTTACTAAGTGTAGTGAGTAGGTATCAAGCAGATCCTGGAGAGAGTCACTAGATAGCTGTGAAGAACATTCTCAAGTACTTGAGAAGAACTAAAGAGATGTTCTTGGTGTATGGTAACGGAGAACTCCAGGTGGAGTCCTTTACCGATTCGAGCTTCCAAAGTGATAAGGACGACTCTAAGTCGCACTCGGGATTTATCTTTACCCTCAATGGAGGGGCGGTATGTTGGAAGAGTTCCAAACAGGATACCGTTGTAGACTCGACGATGGAGGTTGAATACATCACTGCCAACGATGCTGCCAAAGAGGTTGTCTGGATAAAGAAGTTCATTAGTGAACTTGGTGTGGTTCCGTCCATTGAGCATCCAATACCTTTGTATTGCGATAACAATGGAGCTGTGGCTTTGGCCAAGGAACCCAGGTCCCATCAGAAGTCCAGACATATTCTGAGGCGGTATCACCTGATCAGGGAGATAGTTGATCCCCGGGAGATCGAGGTCAGGAGAGTTGATACGAAGGACAACATTGCGGATCCACTCATGAAGGCCATTCCCCAGATACAGTTTGAGAGATTATTCGAGATGCTAGGTATGAGATACTACAACAGCTGGCCTTAGTGCAAGTGGAAGATTGTTAGTTATATATATGCCCTAGAGGCCATTGTTGTACATATGATGTATATTATAATGGATGCTTGGATATATATAGAGAGGACTTTCTTGCTCGTCATGATAGTATGCTATTTGGTTTTACTTTATCTTAACATGTTGACTTGTATTTGTTTACTGTCTTACTCTCACATGTTGATAAAGCCCTTAGGATCTGTACTCGACTACTGGGACTATGATGAGATCATACTAATGGGGCCACGGTAGTCGATGAGTACATCCTATAACTGTTCCTAGTCGAGGGTGTGTCGAGACAGGGCATCGATACACCAGAGTAGACTAGCGTATACGCATCTTGACCCATATGATGGGCGATGGATGATCCCATATCCATCGGTGTTTTGACATCAGAGATGGTGTACGGGTGCTTAGTGGAGACTGGGTACACTGGACGGACTCGCCGATAACTCCCAGATGGTATTATACCTCACGTCAAATTGCAGTTCTCCGGTGACACAGGTACAGGGTAGTCTATAGACCCGAGATCGTCATAGAGTCTTGTGTGATTCCCACTGTGCTTTGATTTCCACCTTACCACGTCCAAGAGGGCGTGCAAAACGGTGGCTTTTGGGTACAGTCCTGAATCACATGGAGGCAATAAGCGATAGGAGGGGATTCGTCTCTCCCGGTATAGGGAGTTGATGTTGTGCTGTGTTCGATTGACTATAATTGGAAGTCCCTGGCCAGGGCTGGTATAGAGATTTACTGGTAAGTGTTACCAATAGTTTCTCGACCCGTTATGAGCCTCACATCGACACGACTTATCGGTTACTGGAGTCTGACATATACCACCCCTAGACTAGATATGCGACATATCAGACGAAGAGACCGGACTTTATGGGAGTGTTATTGATTGGATTCATAGGAGAATGTACATGCTTGCTTGTTGATCTTCTGATCACTCAATACCTGGGTGGCTGTTACGTTTAGCTGACCGCTTGCAGCTTGTGGGTGTTTGATATGATCATCACCTGCTACCGGCGTATTGACGATTCTTTAGAGTCCTACACAGAGGTTTCTTGACTCAGGCAAAACGGAGTAGGGGCACATATGTGATATGTGCAGGACCGAGGATAATGCAATATGAGATACCGTATTATATTCTCGCGTTATTTTGATATGAGCCGGATCATCGGATTAAGTGTTGATTCGATGAATCGGTACATGATATATTAGTCGGTTATATTCGATATAGTTGGATTGTCGGATCAAGTGTTGATTCGATAATTTAATGTATAATAATATATATGATATATTGAATTACATTATCTAATATTGGCTCGCTTTATTGATTCATTTTCTCACCGGGTAATACATTGATATATATGCGATATATGTTAATTGTATTATTTTCTTTTGTTACAAATATATATTATATATGTGATATATAATATTGTAACATGATATGATTACTAATGCAACATGTTTAGTGGAGATTAAACAAGGTTAGGGTTTAATTTGGGTTAGATCTTTCTTAATGCTTCTAGAAGGTTTTAGTTTGTTTCTAGCAAAGATATTATGCTTTATATTTTGCTTGATATTTTCTAACCCAACCCAAACCCTTCACCCTTGGTTAAGTCTCTACATGGGTTAGGCTCTTCATAGTCAACCATGGTTGCATTATTAATTATGATGATATTTTTCATTATTCATCACAAAAGGATTTTTCATTCTTCTTCTTCCTTTGAGCTTTGAGAAAGCTTTCTAGGTTTTCTTCATGTGATGATTTAGTGTGAGAATTTGATAATAAAAGAGAGCACAAATACTACTCTATCATCCTCATCTAATCTAGCCAATTAGATTAGGGTGTTCACCTCATTAAAGAGAGAGAGCTTGAGTTATAGAAACTTCGAGGTAGATCATCGGAGATAAGGAAGAGTACAAGCTAGCATGGATCGTTCGAGTTGTGGAGCCTCTCTTGAGTCCGGGAGATCATGGATCACGGCGAAGGGACTTCTACTCGGAGCTTATGAAGCGAAGGAGCGGACTACAAAGGTTGTAATCCCTCACTTTTAGTTGTAAAGATATTTACTTGCATGTGTAACCCTAATTATCTAGCAAAGATCCCGGCTTTGGGTTGTTCGGCATGTCTAAATTTTTATTCGGGCATGATTGATGCCTTATTAACCCTTGTAAGAGTTCCTAGGAACCCTACATTTATGGCATCTTTCCGTATCTTCGAAGTCTGGTAGGAAATACTTTGCATTTTCGTACTTTCAGACTTACGGAGAATGGGTTTAGCTCCCCCGTCACAGTATACTCGAGACCATCTTTGAAATACTTCATACACTGATGTTGTGTAGAAGGGATGATATTGTACTCGTGTAACCAAGGCCTGCCGAGCAAAGCGTTATAGCAGGTCTTGGCATCAATGACATGAAATTTGATGTCAGTGATGAGCAGCCCAAAGCGTAACATCGGTATTATAGACCCAAGCGTACGTTTTGACTGGGAGTCAAACCCGGAGATGGTGATTTTTTTCCGAGCGAGGTGCTGAACGCTCATGCAGATTTCTTTTAGCTCCCTCACATTTAGGAGGTTGACAGAGGACCCATTGTCAACTAAGATCTTTCCTATCTTGATGTCATGGCAGTACCCAGTGACATACAAGGGACGGTTGTGCTCGCACGTTCCGAGGAGGAGGCCTTCATCACTGAAGGTAATGTCGGCTGTGTGAACTTTTTCCAGTTCGTCCTTCATTTTTTCTTCGGCAAGGAAAGCTTGAAACTGCTCGGGCTCTTGTAATGACATGATCACAGAATCTCGTGCCTCTTTAGACAAGAGAAGGGCATCCAAAACGCTTACCTGTGAGGGTATCTTCCTCAAGTGTGCCAGGACATTGTAATCTACTTTGTTTTTCTTAGGTGGGTCTTTGGCTTCCAGCTCTTCGACGACTCGGTCATCGAAGGCGATATCCTCAGGGACTTTTTCCTTCCCCTTATCTTTTTTGTTTGATCCCTTATTTATGGGTCCGAGATTCTTTTCGGGCAACGTACGATTACGTAGCTGAATATTTTCACAGTTCTTTATCTCTTCCTCTTTTCCCGAGGTGGATTCCTTGAAGAGAGGGCCGATGGCTACTTCTTCATCAGAATCGCTTCCGAAGGTGAGAACTTGCAATCCCCTGGTATTAAACATGTGACAGTTGCCGGCAGTTCTTTTATGCTCATCTGTCGTATTTCTCTGCTCCCGACGAGTTTTGCGTTTCAACCGCTTGAAATGTTGTCGGTGAGCAACGTATCCTTGCCACCATTTCTTGAAGGCATTGCATTCTTCAGTAGGATGTGTAACCTTCCGATTGTACAAGCAGTAGCTCGAATGAACGTCCACTTCGTCAAGGTACGTATCCTTGGGAGTATTTTCTTTGAAAGGTGGCAGCTTCATTCCCATCGACAGGGTTTTAGCGAACCGTTTCCTCGTCTTAAGTCTGTTTTTGTCTACCGCGGGCATGCTTTGATCCGGTTGGAGTGCTTTGCGACTCATCCCTACCATGACTTCTTCAACTTGATGCCGACGCCTGGCCCTTTCGTATATGGCCATTTCACGCTCTTGATCAGTTTTACTCTTCTGACGGGCTTCGTTCAGCAGCATGTCAATCATCTCGTTTAACGGTTCCAAGGATTTTGGCACCGATTCTGCCCCCAGCTCCTCTATATTATCTTCTGACACCGAGTGAGCTTCTTCTTCATTTATTGGTGAATGAGAGATCGTGTGACAATTTGCCACATAATTCTTGGGTTCTTCTGACGAGTCTTCTCCTGCATCATTGTCATTATCTCCGCCCTCAAGGATATGGTTGAAAAACTCTTGGAATGTGACCAGGATTCGTGCCTTCTGGTTATATTCTTCCAGCGCGTCTATATGCTTTTGCAGGTCCGTGTGTTTGTCGTCAGACTGCGTAGGCTTTTTGGTCTTCTTCTTCTTCTTTGAAGACTTCGACGGCTGGGCCTGGGTGTTTTCCCCATCGTTACCAATTCTCGGCGTTGGGTGCGATTTCAGCATCCCCTCAATGATCTCGGGCTCTAGCGGGCTTTTCCACCTGATTGCCGGACATGCTTGAAGATCCTTCAGCATTCTCTTAGTCTTGTCCGAAAGAACAGCTTCCCATGGAGCTTCCTCTATAAATGAGCATGATTCCCCCGGCGTGTCCACCTTTTTAAGAGCGTGCGGTTGTGGCGGGTTTACCCTCCAGTTTTCAGACAACGCGAACCTGCCCTGTTGGTACTGGTCCTCGACCCAGTTTTTGAAGACGAAGCGATCTTCGATTGGGTGGCCCACTATTCGGTGGTAGGGGCAGTAATTGGGGTTGTTGGAGTCACCCGGTTGCAGTGGGCGTCTCGGATCTGGTAGAGTGATAAGCCTGTTGCGCACCGCCAGTTCGAATAGTCTTCTCATTTTTTCCCAAGGAAATGAGTAAGGACGTCTTAGCTTTTCTTCGAGTGATCGCTGTTTATCATTTTGGCGACAACCGGTTTCGGACTCGGCTGTTGCTGAGCGTTGGCAAAGAAGGTCGCTTTCCCTTTGCCCTTTTCATTTTCGAAGCTCCGTTTTCGAGGAGGGCGGTCTATGGCCCATCTGGTCCATTTGGGCTAGCTTGTCGATCAAGGCTTGGAAAGTGGTCGGCTTGAAAAACATCATAAACTGGGATATAGTCGCCTGCGGTTCGAGGGTCCCTACGAACATGCCCATGGCAGGAGCTTCTTCTATGCATTGTTCACATCTCGACCATATGTTCCGCCACCGAATTGCATACTGAACCCAAGTCTCTCCTGGCTTTACCCTGGCATTGATCAATGCCGTGATCGGGGTGCGTTCGCTGGCGCTTGCAAAACGCTGGGTGAATAGCAACTCCATTTCTGAGAATGTTTTGATAGAGTCATTCGGAAGCTCCGAGTACCATTCAAATGCCGTCTCCGCTAAGCTGCCGACAAACTGGCGAAGTAGGAATTTGTCGTCACCTCCAGTATTGCCGCAGAGAGCCCTGAACTGAGCAACGTGCTGATGGGGGTTGCCTATCCCCTTATACACATGAAATTTAGGGATCGTATATCCCGGTGGGTACTTAATTTGATCGTACCAGCTTGGATAGGGTCGCCCAGTTCTGACGACTTGTCCAGCAGCTTCGCTTGTCTGATGAGCTCGTATTTGTTGAGCTGTGTAGTCATCAAGCGTAGCTTTCGAGATCGTCTCCTCCCTGGCTGTTGATAAAGCCGGAAGAGGGCTCGATGTTTCCCCTCTGTCGTCTTCAACGATTATTGGGGGATCTTCGGCTGGAGGGTACGACTGGATCATCATGCCCATCATATCTTGGAACAGGAGCACCATTTGTTTTATATTAGCCGCTTGTTCCACGACCTCTTTATCTTTTTTCTCGAGCATCCTTCGTAGGAACTTGGCGTCGGTTTCTTGTTCCTGGCGTTGCTCCGACGACGCTTCCGGGCTTTCTTTCTGCCCAGTAAGTGCAACCATCTTTGTCAGCATCTCCTAGAGTTTCTGTTGTTGCTCCTGAGTCTTTGTTACGGACCGCGTAAGTGGTCGATGACCCCCAGAAACACGGCTTTCCTCTTTTCCGGAAGCCATGTAGACGGTGTGCACTATCATGCCCCCAGACTTGGGGTGTTTGGATCCATCACACTCAGAATTTGTCGCCGGTGGTGGTTGATTCTCTGGCCTTCTCCTTTTATGGACGGTCGAAGTTGAGGGGGTTGTAACAGGCACCCCTGCAGACGATACCTTCCGTAGCATGGCGGCGGGATGGTCCTCCTTTTGCCGAACCTTCATTTTCTTCCATCGGCGGGAGTAGTTTTTGTCGATCACGGAGTCTTGGACTCTTCACCAGACCCTGTGGATTTTGGAGGACAGACGCTGAGGGGGCTGCTCCGGTTTCGTTTTAGTAACATTTTCAGCGGGTGGAGGAGGCCTTTTTAGTACGGCAATTGGAGAGTTCTTGCGCACCCTCCTGAGCGGCTCAAAGTTGTTCCCAGTTGGAACAACAGCATCAACTTCCACCATTGGAGCTGGTGGGGTAAGTCCAGAAGGGGAAGTGCCCCCAGCTTTCCTTACTCCGTGCCAGTGACGACGTCGAGCATGTCGTGTAGCCGGGATCACCTCTATCGTCAGAGTAGCTTCATCATGCCCCCTATTTTGAGGAGAGCTGTTATTGGTGCCGGCCTGTCAAAGACTGACATCCGCTGGGAAGCAATGGTCAACCTGTCGAAGGCCGACTTTCGAGTAGGGAAAGTAGTTTGGACGACTTCACCTACAGCAGGAGTTAGGATAGCCTTCTCCGGTATTGCGAGCCTCTTCGTAGGCCCATTTGAGCTTAGGCTTAGCGTGTAGAAGAATGAGGCAGTAGACTTGGACGACCCGTTGAGAGGGGCCGCAGTAGTTGCAAGCCGATCGAAGACCAACTTTTTCGGAGCTTCCTGTGACGGCACTGGAGAGTTGAAGCTCATTGGCGGGAGCATGGTCCCGAAGAACAACCCAGTGGTGTCCTGTGTCACCTGTTCCACCGGCATTGCGAAGATGGAGGCTGCTTGGGGCCCGTAAGTTACTCTTCCAGATAGGATGGAGCAAGAGTTGCTGTTGCAATTGGTGCAGTTGGAAACCATCGGCGTCATCTTCTCTTCTGTATGGAGCAAGACACCAAATCTCAGTACCTCAACTCCAGGGGCAACCATATTAAACCGTGATTTGTTCGCGAAACACGACACATGAAGTGTGGAGTGGAAAGAGAAAAAGGTCTCACTGGGCGTGCCAGAATCTGTTTACCGCCGAAAGACGCGACCGGGACGTTAGGACGTCCGGCCTGAATTTTGGGGGGAAATGCTATTTGGTTTTATCCGTCCACCTCTCTGAAGATACCAAGTTGATTTATGGCACCATATATCGAAGGTTTAAACAGATGCGGCCGTTGTAGCGGACTTCGTCAGATTCCCCCTCGTTGTGAGAGGTTTTTTTATTGTGGGGATGCTCTTCCCTGCAGGCGCAAGCCTGTAGTTAATTACGTTACCACGTAGCGATAACCACTTTTCCTGCTCCAGATGTTCACTTCGTGTCGTGTTGTGTTTGTTTTATTTTTGGTTGCCCGTGGATTGTATACGGAGACTAATTTGGGTTGTCACCCGTAAGGCGTGGATTAGTCCAAATACGTATTTTCTTAGATTTGGATTTGGTTTGATTTAAGGATCGTTAATCTCATTTGAGATTAAGATCGACTTAAATATTTGTTAAGGATATGTTAATCCGATATTGGACTAAGATCTACTTAACGGGGGTTTATGATCATTTTTTATCCAACGAAAGAGCATTTGGGCTCAATCGTTTTAGTTTAGGGACGTTGCAGTCCATTGGGTTTAAGGACATCATAGTCTATAGAGTTTAGTTTAGGGATGTTGCAGTCCATAGAGTTTAAGGATATCATAATCCATAGAGTTTAAGGACATCATAGTCCATAGAGTTTAGTTTAGGGACGTTGCGGTCCATTGGGTTTAAGGACATCATAGTCCATAGAGTTTAAGGACAACATAGTCCATAGAGTTTAGTTTAGGGACGTTGCGGTCCATTGGGTTTAAGGACATCATAGTCCATAGGGTTTAAGGACATCATAGTCCATAACGTTTAGTTTAGGCACGTTGCTGTCCATAGAGTTTAGTTTAGGGACGTTGTGGTCTATTGGGTTTAAGGACATCATAGTCCATAGAGTTTAAAGATATCATAGTCCATAGGATTTAAGGACATCATAGTCCATAGAGTTTAGTTTAGGGACGTTGCGGTCTATAGAGTTTAGTTTAAGGACGTTGCGGTCCACGGTAGTTTCAGGACGTTGCGGTCCGTTATTAGTTTAAGGACGTTGCGGTCTACAGATCACCATTTTTGAGGTGAGGGTTTAGTTTAAGGATATTGTGGTCTGTTATTAGTTAAGGACGTTGCGGTCCACAGATGCTGGTTGTCGAGACCCGCCACCTCTGTGAAGACGTTGAAGAATTACAACGACATGTATCAGAGGTGTGAAGAGATGTACCCTTGAACCGATCAATGTTCATCAGGGACTTGGTAGTCTTGTTTTGGACTAAGACCAATTTAGAAGAAGACATATGGGCTCGGTCAATTCGAGGTTTGGCCAACCTTGGACTCAGCCCCCTTGATTACTTATTTGGGCCTGATCCTCTTTCTGTATCAGCACTGCTGAGCATTGATTTTGGTTCTGACGCCCCTCTTTCTTTTTGTTTTACTTATACTCTTTTGTATGGAGTGTTAAACAATTTATGGTGCCCACGTGTAGAGCGCGTAAGGCGCTTGGCGCTGAGCGCCAAACACTGAGTGCTAAGAACCTTTTTTATTAAATAGCGCCCACGTGAGGAGCACGTGGAGCGCTCGGCGCTGAGCGCCAGACTTTGAGTGCTAAGCACTTCTTATTAAGTAGCGCCCACGTGAGGAGCACGTGGAGCGCTCGGCGCTGAGCGCCAGACTTTGAGGGCTAAGCACTGAGTTTTCTGTTCTGCTTAATTCAATTCTCTCAGAATTAGATTCTCACTTGTGAAAGACTTTGTCTTATAGATCAGAGATCTGGGAAAAGAACTAAGTTCTTCTGATATGAGAGTTAAACTCTTAGATATGAAGGAGATGCTATGATCTCTCTTATTTTTATTTACCTTGAGGAGAAATCGTTCTCGTCTTTGAAGTTTGAAATTTATGGGGGGTTTCTTCTGTACAAAACTTGAAGTCTTGGGTCCTTTATATAGTGGATGCCAATTTGTTGATTTAGTTAAGAAAATCTCTCATTGAGAGATCTCTAATTGATTTGGGGATTTTATCCACCGTTGGATCTTTGATCCTAGGTCTTCTGTTTTACAGAAGATATTTTTCTTGGTCTCAACAAAATTAGGAAAATATTTTCCCGTACAGAACTTATTCTGTATCTTAGTGATTTTTAATCACCATTGGATCTTTAATCCAACGGTGCTCCGTTTTATAGAGATTAATCTTTCTTGTTTTAGGAAGATTCGAGAAATATTTTCTCAACAGAACTTAATTCTGTAATTTGATAATTTATCATCTTCGTTGGATTTTTGATCCAACGGCAGAGAACTTTTAGTTCTGGCGCCGGCGCCCTCGTGCGGGGCACGTGAGGCGTTGCCTCAGAGTTTTTAACTCTTGGACGCTGGCGCCCTCGTGTGGGGCACGTGAAGCGCTGCCTCAGAGTTTTTAACTCTTGGCACTGACGCCCTCGTTCATGGCACCTGAAGCGCTACCTCAGAGTTTTTAACTCTTGGCACTGGCGCTCTCATGCAAGGCACGTGAGGCACTGCCTCTTTACTGAAGATGTCTTTTCACCTTCTTTCTTTGCTTTTCCTAAGTCAAATGCTTGGAAATAGTTCCATTATGCACAACATTTTCTATGCCTAGACTTAAATGTCTCCCTTCATAATCTGAAGCAAGGCTTCTCTTCTCTTTCACTTTCAGAGAATTATTTTAACAGAGAAAAGCTATGGCTTGTAATCGTCCACATGCTCGCCGGCAACCATGGGTGGTGCCTATTGAGGAAATTGTTCCTCGTTTTGCTGCCCGCTTGGTAAAGCCTGCTCTTACGGATGATCAATGTGATATGGTGTTGCACGAGCTCTTGACTCGTAGAGGATCTCCTCTCCCCATCGGCTCCATTTGGCTCTGGATGGTCTTCTTGTCCGTGCTTGATGATATTTCCCCTCAACCAGCGGAGATGACTCCGGCGATACTCGACACAACGGGGGACAAGATAGAGTGCTTTCATGAGGCACTTTTGATTACCACGGCCCTGAGGTATCGCTTTGTTCAGCTGCTAAGCCAGATACGGGCTCAACGGGCCATCATGTCTGCCTTCGCTGATGGGCACGGTGCTGACCGATGGGGAGCGACTCTTCGTGAAGATCGCCGCTTTGCCATGGTGGAGAAGGCAAAGAGGGAGTTAGAGAATTTTATCCATATTTTTGTGAATCCCTGTACTTTCGATCCCATGTATGATGATCTATTTTCTGTAGAATAAAATGTTCAATTAAATGCTTTCTTTTTGTCATTGACCACCAAGTGCTCGCTTTCTAACACCTGTTCTTCCTCTGATGTATGTATGTGCGTATATGAATGATACCGATTTCACACATATCTGTAAACGAAACTTAAACCGGTGTAAACAGGAACAAATAGCTCTTGTCCGAAGATTTCGGTGGGAACAATGATAGTATGCTATCCGGTTTGTCTTTATCATCATGTGCATACTTTAGGTGATATTACAGATCACTATTACATGTTGATAGAGCCCATGGGATTCTTGCTTGACTACTAGCATTATGATGGCAATCATATACCTGAGAGCTGGATGGTCTATAAGCACATCCTTAAATGTCCCTAGTCGTGAGAGTTTCGAGACTGATCATCGATACTCCAGAGTAGACTAGTGTATACTGATCGAGACCCTGACGAGGGGCGGTGGCCAGGTCCCACAAGCCATTAGTGTTAGTTTGTTCACCTAAGATAGTATACATGTGCTCATTGGGTTATGAGTACACTGGACGGACTCGCCTGGAACCTGCTAGAGGGTATTATACCTATTGTCAGATGGCAGTTCTTTAATGACATGTGTACAGGTTAGTTTGTCGAGCTGAGATCGTCATTTTTCTCGTATAAGTTCCCACTGTGCTTTGATTACTACCTTACCACGTCACAAAGAAGTCGTGTAAACAGGTTTTAGTTGGGTACAGTCCCGAGCCACATGGAGACAATGAGCGGATCGTCGGGGGATTCGTCTCTCCCGGTATTGGGGGTTGATGTCGCGTTGTGCACGGGTGGCCATCACCAGAAATTCTCGGCCGGGGTAGATGATAATTACCGATCCAGGATCGATATTTTCTCAGGTGGTGATGGGTTTCATACCGACACTAAATGTCGCGTTATTAGGGATCTGACTTTATCCACCCCCTAGACTCGATATGCGATATTCTTAGACGAACAGACCGGTCTGTACGGATATTTTTACTGTCAGGCTCAGTAGGGGTTTGGATGAGTTTGCTCGTCGGTCTTCCTTTCGCTCAATACCTGAGTAGCCGTTACGTATAGCTAGTGCCGCTGACGTGCTTGTGGTTAAACCCACTGCCAGCGTATTGACGAGTCTTTAGAGTCCCACACAGAGGGTTTTCACGATTCAGGCGATATGGTGTAGATGACGTATGTTGGTTCATACAGGTGTCCGATTAAATATGTATACAGGCTACATAGACTTTAATCGGACGGTTGATAATACTAGCGGTTTAGGACTAAACCGGATTATTAAATCATGTTTTGATTTAATAATTTATATATGTATTTATATATATGTATTCTAGTATTATTGTTTACTATTCATTTTCTCTCTTGGCTATTCGTATTTTTATACAAATACGCGTTTATGTATTTCGATACGTGTACCGGGTTGTATTCCGTATTTATACGGAATAGTTTCTAGAAGATTGGACACCTCATTTGTATGATTTCCTTTTTTAGAAAATCATTTGTTTTTGCTAATGAGGTGGAGGGGGTGACATGGCATGGACATTGTTTAGCATGTTGAGAGGTATGGCATGGATTTATTTATTGAAAAATGAGATGAGATATTTTGTTGGATGATTGGAAAATGGGTGGGGGGGTTGCCATAATTCTCTTGTTGCCTTGCTCATTCTTTTCTTGACTTGGTTTTCTTCACTTGCTCATTTTGGACTTGAAGAGTCTTAGCCATTTTCTTTAGTTGCTCATGCCACATGTTTTTTATGTTGTTTTGATTACAAAATATTGGATTTCTATCCTCAACATTACAATTTCGAGAATTGAAACAAATTAGAATTCTTAATTCTGTACGACGTTTAGGAGATAGAATATTTTCGGGAATAAGGAAATCATAAGAATTTTCGTTTTTATTCACAAACATATTGCTGTGTTGTGCAACGGATCCATCAAAATTATTTTTATCAACATATCCATTTTTTATTATGTATTTTCTATTAGTTTGGTGCTTATTCTTATCAACTAATGAAATACCTATGCTTTGATATATAATATATTTTCCATTCCTTTTCATAGATAAACGAATTGGTTCGATAATAAATATTCCCTCTTTTATCAATTCTGTAAGAGTTAGATCTTTCTGAATCAACATTGCATCCAGATGGATCTCCCCTCTTTGAATTGAAGATATAGCAATTTCCCTTGGATCTATTAGTCTAAGTAGAAGACAATATACCTTGTTATTATTGATCATTCTTTGATTCAAGGTATCATCCCATCTTAATTGAAAAAGCAAATATTTTTTCAGGAAGAAATTAAGTTCTGCTTCTTTCTTACTTTTGGCTTGTTTTTTCTTTCTACCTTTTTTAATGTTTGCTCCCATGTAATCTTCTTCAACATTTTTTTTCTATTGTTTTCGTATATCTCATACAAGATCTCCTTGGCCTTGTTCTTTTTTTTGTTGGAATTTTCTAATTCAAGATATTCTTTTTGATTAGCTAATATAGGAAGATTTTTTTTACGTCGATCTTTTCACTTTAACTAATATTTTCATTTCTATGAAAATGAAAAATAAGTAATTTGATTGGTATGATCCACGGTTTCTTATACGCATCAAAAAGTAACAAAAATTCCGGGAAAAACAAAGATTCTAAATTTGATATGGGATGATCTAACTTTTCTTTTTTTTGATCCATTCCCATCCAATTAAAAAAGTGTTTTTTTTATTGGATGGGTTGATTTTGTAATGAATCGTAAAAGAAAAAAGATCCATTTTTTCAAAATTTTGAACATTTTTTGTTTTAGCTTTTTTTTATGAATCTTGGTGTCGATATGCGTATTGGTCCAGGTCTCAATATCGATATTCTTTCTAATACAAAAATGGAGAATTTTACAACCAAACAATTTTCTATCCATATTTTTTCCCGTATCAATAATAGATTTTTTTTAGATAATCACTAATAGCTATACTTATCAATCCATAAAATGATTCGGGTTTCAGTGTATTGAAATTATATGGAATTTTTTTGTCATCTACTTATAATGTTGATCCATAAATATATGAGTCCTTACTATCTCCATAATTTATATATTTATATGATGAAAGATCATATCCGTAATTTGTTTTCAATTTTTCTTTTTAACTCATCAATAAATCCACTGTGTAGTAATTTTGTTTCATATAGTGGATTAATTGGTCTTTTTCTTTTTTATAATTTTCTTGAGTTGCTCTTTGAGCAATTGTGATGAGAAAAAAAAATATAGTGAGACATTCCTACACGTCCACTCTCCATTGCTAGCAACCTTGGAGCGTCGGTTGCCTTGCTTGGCGAGGCTGAAGCTTGCGTCGTTTCTCTCGGGTGGATCATCGTAGATGGAGGAAGACCGGCAACCAAATTCGATCCGCGACCACTAGGAGCTTGGGATGATGGTTGAAGACCCGAAGGACTTGGTTCATTCAGTATAACCATCTCTAACTCTTTATAATGTTTGCTAGTATAGGGTTTAGGGTAGATCCAGGCATCAGGTTGTGGTAGCGCCAGTTTAGAAAATTTTTGTTCCGCATTTGGCCACGGTAGATGGCCGGGGCGCTGTCGTAACCCAACAAAAATTTGTATGTAATATTCTTTTATTGGGACACTTCCGGGTTGAGGATGATGTCACCATCGATGTATATTATTTACTTTTCCGTATTAGGATAGACCTAAGGAGGGGAGCACAAGTAACCTGGTTCTAGAGTCCAGTGGGAGACCATCTCGAGGAGTCGAGACCGGGTCTCCTAACTCTAGAATTGGCGGGGTTGCTTGCCGCTCTCGTAGGGGGTCTAGGGATGTGGGTTTGGCTATTCATCATGACCGTGGAATCTGTGTTTTTTACTGGTTTGATTTAAAACATGGACTTCCTAATATATCATATATTTCATATGTTGACTTCTGCTGCAATGTTCTGTGATGAGATCATATAACTGCGTGAGATGAATTCCTTATATTATATATATAATATATAATAAACGTTGCTTATGTTTTGCATTTGCGCTAGTTATGCCCCCGCTCTGCCGTTAGTTAAGTAATCTAACGGTGCAAGACGGGACCCCGTGGCGAATGCGGATGGTATAAGCATACGTTCTATTTTCGTTTCTTCTGTGATGTTTAAGAAACATAAATGATGGGACTTCATTAATGGGATTAATGAAAAGGAAAGAAAGCTAAAGATGTTGTAGAATCAAATTTTCAAAAAGGTAGATCTAGTTCTTGCTTTGCATAGCGGTATTCTTTATGAATATCTAGCACTTCATTCGATGAGGAAAGAGCCGAGATCCCTTCACCGAGAATGACCTCTTTAGCAAAATCTAATAAATGCTACAACCCACTCGGTTTGTTTTGAAAATTATTCAATTTTAAAAAGCGGAGCTTAAACCATTCCTTTTCAAATCACTCTATTCTACAACGATATCAAGTTCATTACGCAAAAGGTTTTCTTAAAAACCTTTCGTAGCCCTCCGTCATTTCAGATAAGTGCTATTTAGTATTCGTGCTATATTTGTTGACCATAGCCAAGGCGTAGTGTGCGGTAGCTAATTAGTGCTTATCTACAACCATATGATGCGATTGGATTGGAGTAGTTGTACGGCTTTGTTGACCATAGCTAAGGGTCGTACGGGTGGGTTTAATTCAATCAGGAAATGACGGGTTGAAATTGGCTAGCACTTATGATTTGTTGACCATAGCCAAGATCATAAGTTGTTTGGGGCAAAAACATTATTGGGAATTTCAAGTGTTGAAATATGCAATGAGATTGCATACCTTCTGTGAGATAGTTGGATCCCGATACCCACTGCGAGTAAGAGTTACTCCTGGGAGAGTTTTCTACTTTACAATTAGCTAATCTAGTAGGTGTCTAAGAAAGGTGTTAACAGGGTTATGCCTCTGCGGAAACGAGGTTATTTAATTAGTTCCATGCGAAAGCACGGGGAGACTCCCTCAGAGTATCAATACCTGCCTGGTTGAACGATTGGCGAACTTATAGGGTGTAATTAATTCCGGCTAGTCTTACCTTTTTGGGTTTGAAGGAAGATTTGATAAAAACAGTGGGAGCCATCCTAATTAGATAAAATAATAACCAATCTAATTTTGCAAGAGCATACGCTAAAGTGTTTTCTTCTCTCTCTCCTGGTAGCGACCGTGACATGCCTTAATCAAGATAATAATATTGATGTATTGACCGAACCCGCTTGTTATGCTGAGCTGGGGATCGTTGGTTCCGCTCTATCTTATGATTGTCATAAGTCAGGGCAAGGAATAGGGGAATATCAGGATTCCCATGCAACCTGAACGAGGAATGAGCATGTTGATGTATCTTCTTCGGGTGTGTTCGTTACCAAGAATTGTTTCTCAGTTTGCTCTACGTCCTGAGTATTAGATACCGGATCAGGATCACACATTTGTAATATGTTACATGGACTAAAGAGAGGTAGAGAACTGGGAATAGTGATCATTCTCTCAGAGTAAGGAATGGTGCAATGGTTGCAGCCAAAGCAGTTGGCGAATATCACCTAGTCTTACCTGAAGGTAATGCATTGATTCTGAATGACTGTTATTACGTACCAGAAATAATGTGCAATATTATATCAATTTCTTTATTAAATAAAAAAGGATATAACTTTGTAGTAGAGAAAAATGTTATGAACATTTTCCTAAATCAAGTGTTGATTGGATTTGGTATGTTATGTAAAGGTTTATACGTTCTGAATCAAACCACAATTCTACATATACAGAACACACACAAGAGGAAAAGTTCAGAAATGAACAAAGCCTTCTTGTGGCACTGTAGACTAGGTCATATCAATGCGACAAGACTAGCTAAGTTACATAAAGATGGATATTTGAATCCGTTTGAATTTACATCTTATGAAACTTGTCAGTCATGTCTCAAAGGCAAGATGACCAAAACTCTGTTTGCTGGACACGGAGAAAGAGCTACTGAACTCTTGGGACTGATACATAGTGATGTATGCGGTCCTATGTCTACACATACCAGGAATGGTTCCTCGTACTTTATTACATTCACCGATGATCTCTCAAGGTTCGGATATGTGTTCTTATTGAAACACAAATCTGAAGCTTTTGAGAAATTCAAGGAATATAAGTGCGAAGTAGAGAACCAAATGGGTAAAAGTATTAAAATCCTTCGATCTGATCGGGGAGGAGAATACTTGAGCACGGAATTCCTGGATTATTTAAAAGAGAATGGGATTCACTCTCAGCTTACTCCTCCGTATACACCATAGCACAACGGTGTATCGGAGCGGAAGAATCGCACCCTATTAGATATGGTGCGCTCTATGATGAGTACTGCTGAGTTAAGTATTTCCTTTTGGGGTTATGCGTTTGAGACAGCCGCATACCTATTGAATAGAGTTCCAACCAAATCGGTGCCTACCACTCCGTATAAGATATGGGAGGGGAAGAGACTATATCTTAAACGAGTTAAGATATGGGGTTGTCCGGCCTATGTCAAAAAGCAAAATCCGGACAAGCTCGAGGCATGTTCAGTTCTTTGCAAGTTTGTGGGATATCGAAAGAATTCTCACGGATATCTATTCTACTACAGTGAGGAACAAAAAGTGTTTGTTGCTCAACATGCCACCTTTTTAGAAAAGGAATTTCTTATAAAAGAAATTAGTGGTCATGAGGTAGAATTGGAAGAAGTTCCAGCCACACAAACTACAACTGATGATTTGGTAGAACCGGAGGATTCGATAGTCACCAACGAACCTCAACCACTCCGCATATCTAGTAGGGTTCCTCATCCACCTGAGAGATACTATGGTTTTCTCGTAGACGGTAGAAGCGAGGATTGTATCATGGAAGATGATGACCCAACTAGTTTCAAGCAGGCCATCACAAGTGACGACTCTGTTGAATTGCTGGATGCAATGCAATCTGTGATGGAATCCATGTACACCAACAAAGTATGGATTTTGAAACTTGCTCCTGAAGGGGTAAAACCCATAGGGAGCAAGTGGATCTTTAAGAAGAAACTTGGTGTAGATGGAAAAGTTGAGACTTTCAAAACTAGACTTGTATAAAAAGATTTTCGTCAACGACCAGATGTGGATTATGATGAAACATTTTCTCCAGTGGCTATGCTTAAGTTTATCCGGATCCTACTTGCCATCGCTTCATACCATGAATACAAAATCTGGCAGATGGACGTCAAGACTACTTTTCTAAATGGTGATTTAGAAGAGAGCGTGTACATGACACAGTCAGAGGGCTTCGTAGACAGTGGGAGCAACGGAAAGGTGTGCAAACTGCTTAAATCAATTTACGGATTAAAGCAGGCATCGCGGAGTTGGAACATCTGTTATGATATAGCAGTCAAAGAGTTTGACTTCATCAAAAACGTAGATGAACCTTGTATATACAAGAAGGTTGTAGAGAGTAATATTGTCTTTCTCGTATTGTACGTGGATGACATATTCTTGATAAGAAATGATGTTCCTATACTACACTCGGTCAAGCTCTACTTATCACAGTTTCTCCATGAAAGATCTGGGTGATGCCTCCTACATCCTGGGATTAAGATCTATACGGATAGATCTAAGTGGATGTATTATACTCACTAGGTGTAATGAGTAGGTGTCAATCAGATCCTGGGAAAAAGCACTGGACAGCTGTGAAGAATATTCTTAAGTACTTGAGAAGGACTAAAGAATTGTTCTTGGTGTATGGTAACGGTGAACTCCATGTCGAGTCCTTTACCGATTCGAGCTTCTAGAGTGATAAGGACGACTGTAAGTCGGTCTCGGGTTTTTTCTTTACCCTCAGTGGAGGGACGGTATGTTGGAAGAGTTCCAAGCTAGATACCGTAGCAGACTCGACGATGAAGGCTGAATACATCGCTACCAACGATGCTGCCAAAGAGGTTGTCTGGATGAACAAGTTCATGAGATGAACTTGGTGAGGTTCCTACCATTAAGCATCCAATACTTGTGTATTGTGATAACAATGGAGCTGTGGCTTTGACCAAGAAACCCGGTCCCATCAATGATCCAGACATATTCTTAGGCGGTATCACCTGATCAGGGAAATAATTGATCTCCGGGAGATCGAGGTCAGAAGAGTTGGCACGAAGAATAACACAGTGGATCCACTCATGAAGGCCATTTGAGAGACTTTTTGGGATATTGGGTATGATATACTACAACAACTGGCCTTAGTGCAAGTAAAAGATTGTTGGTTATATGTATGCTCTAGAGGCCATTATTGTACATGATTATTGTAACAACCCTAAACTTTCTGTACAAATTTTTCCAAAATACAGAAACGAATATCTAAGCCTGAGCACAAGTTATAAATTTAATTTGCTTTTGAACAACAAGAAAATACTTGTAGCTCATTGGTAAAGCCTTGCACTGCTGTGACGTAGCCCTTATGATCGAATCCCCCTTGCCACATATATTTTTATTGTATTTTTCTTTTAATCTTTTAGAAGTCCAAGGATTTACACGTGCACTACACGTAAACTAAAGAGACACAGAATAAACAAACATGTGCACTAGGGTATATGAGGCGACAGAGACACGTGGCGAGAATCCCAGCCCCGACCCCACCAATCTAACCGGCGAGATTGGCCCAAATACCAGCGATGCCGGCCCCTCCATAGGAGATGCTCCCTATTTTTTTCCCCTTGCACCTGTTGGCCTACCCCACTTCCCTCATACAATTTGTTTTCTCTGAATTTTTTCAGAGAACATTGAATCACCTTTAATCCCATTTTTAATGCAAATTTTTAATGCATTCTTTAACTTTCTAAACCCTAATTTTCCCTATAAATACCACACTCCATTTCACACATCCTCACTCAAAATTTCCTCACAAAAACTCTCAAAAATTCTCAAGACCTTATAGTGTGCAAGTGGAGTTGGCAAAGGGTGAAGTTCCAGCGACGTTCCAAGGAGTTTCCGGCGACAAAACGATGCCCCGATACTTCCCTAGTCTTCCCCTACCTCTCTTCTTTCTCAATATCTTGTAAGTCCCTTCTTCCCCTCTCACTTTCTATTCTAAAAAGTATCATTTCTAAAACTCGACGGAAACGGAGTTAATCCGACTTCCGATTCGGTTTTTCTTTAAAAAGTCTATTTTTCTTAAATAACAAATACCATACTCTCATATAATATCTAACACTTTAAAATAAGTTTCATCTCAAAATAATCTTTTATGCAACTTTTATCGTATTTTTCCGGTAAAATACCATATGCTTTATTTTTCGACATAAATCAACATAATACTTGTATTACCTTTAGAAAACTCACAAGGTAAGGACCTACCTTATCACAACACACATATTGAACATAGCACGGTTTACTTTTCGGCAATGTTTTTGGGAATATCACGAATTACAATAAAATACCCTAAACTATTATAAAACCATTTTCTTTAAGAAAAGTATTATCTAATTCCTTGCAATTATGCCTCTACAATCCATTTTGGGTAACCCTGATCAGGATGGTGCAGGTTATGGCACGTCCTCGGGCCTAGTAGAGCGAGATGTAGTCCTCTGCAAGGAGCATTCGATCTCGATGGAATTTTTAATACTATTTTTAAGAAAAATGAGATTTCTAGAAAATAAATAAAATTTATTTTTATTAAATATATATATGAATATTATCAAAAGATCTATTTTAAATATATTATACAAATATTCCATGTTTTCTAAATCAAGAATCACAATTACATGAAAGTACCATTCCAAATTCAAAACAATTCCAATATTTCAATATAATACCATATACAATGAAAACTAGGTTCTATTCACTAGAAATTTCACTTTTATAAAATATACTTCTATGAAAACCCTAAAGATGATAATTAAATACTTGAGCTGTATTTTAAAATTATACCAAAACTATATTTACATAAAACCCCCTTAAGTTATACTAATTTACAATAAGGACCCTAGTAAATATAGGTTTAAGCGGGGCCAGTTCTCTTGATCCTAAGAGAGCCGGAGAATATGGGTGCTTGCCTATCTAAGGTAGACAATCTAATAACGGTATTATCAACACGGTAATTGTCTTTGAAAAAGACACAAATCCTGCCATCCATGTGCAGCAGTTACCGTTAACTCCAAAACAATCAGGACTTCAATTCTGTTTAAAAGTATGACTCAGTTCGAGTCGCGGGCAATATACAATCAATCTGACTTGAATATGATTTAAGTATAAACTACAATACAACATGAATCCGTTTATATTAGAATTCCATCTATAACATTATGAACATGACTGAACCGAACCATGGATATATTTTGTTTACATGACTATCCATTTACATCCATTCCATTTACTGATATCATGGTTTCGGCAAGTCTTCCATTTAATACAAGACAACACAATCAATCAGTACAATCAATACAATAAACAATACAGGGTTTATAAAGGGGTAGACTGGTATGGAACATATTAAAGGTGGCACAAGGTGGTCACTTAAGACGTAACTACATCCATGCCGCTGTTCCGTGGTATTTTCGACGGAGCCTTATACTATGGATTACCAAAGTCCACGGTGTAAGTTGGACTCCTCTCGTATACACCGGCATCTTCTGTACCAAGATACAAAGTCTACGTTAACCTAACAATCAAATATTATATTAGTTATACTCTCTTTTCTGTCTATTCTACTTCTCTCATTCTTTGGGACTTACCGAGCGATTGTTCGCTGACGACATTCTTATTTCTCTTCTTCCTGGGAATGTTGTCAGGTTGATCGGACGCACTAGAGATCGAGACGAGCTAGGAGCACTTGGAGTAGTTCATAGAAGATCCTGAGCATTGATTTTACTTGTACATGCTTTTCATTTCAGTTATGTCATTGTTTAGGTATTGCTTTCCATCCATATATTTACATTTCCAGTTGTACCAGTAAAAGAATGTTTAATAAATAAAGTTGTTGTTCAATTACATCTATTGTCATTTTCTTGTGTACTTTACTTTATATTGCTTAGATATGCATAGTGTGTTTACTTCTGAGTAAATACGTAGCGGCCTCGCCGCGTCCCCTTCCCGTACACTGGGAAGTGGGACGTGACTGTTCATATCAGAATTTTGCACTTTTATACCGCTCATACTTGATCGCATTGCATATAGGTAGGTACTCTTGATCCCTGTTTGCTAAATAATTGCAGGTTACAGGTTCTCAGCTCTAAACAATGAAAATCAAGAACAGTCACGACAAATTCAGGACAACTGCCAACAACAGATAAAAATATGGGTTTTCACTCACCATCCGTCAGATACTGCCTACCAGTTCAAGAGACAAAATAGCAATCAAGGGTCATTCATGCATGACGCACAAGGAGGCAGCACAAGAATCGAGTTTATAATGCGGAGCTCAAGAAGATCAAGGCAAAAGTCCACATTCTTTCATCTTTTTGGACTGTTGAGAATCTGGGAGAAAAATGAAGTGATTCTGAAAAACCAAGTATACCAAACAGAGAAGATTGGCAATATGGAAAACCCCAGAAAAAACGGCATAACAACTCACCCAAAGGGCCGCGGAACCGCGGCTGATGTGGCACTTATGCGGCGGTTCCGCGGCCGAGTTGACTCGGATCCAGGAGATATTTTTAGGGTAGTTTTGTAATTGTGTAAGGGCTCAGATTTTGGCCCTAGGATTTTATCTATCTGCCTATAAATAGCCCAGTTTCAAGCCAAATAAAGGATGCTTATTCTTGTGTTAGGATTTAGTTTAGTAGTTTGTAACTTCTTCTTCCTCTTCATCTATTCTCCATTAACATTGTAGTGAGCTTTTGAGTGAATGATGAATAAAGAAAAGTTATTTTTCATATGCATGTCTTATAATTGAGTTCTTATATTTTGCTTGTAATTCTCTTTGTTAAAATAGTTGTTGTTATTTTTTTGTTTGTTTGTTTTCTTTTTCTCTTTTTCATTATCCTTACAACAATGATGCTTAAGTGTGATCCTTGCCTAAGTGAGGTCCCAAGTAGCTAGTTGTGATTCTCAACCTCATTTCTTTCTATCTTCTTTGTTTGTTTTATTTTCTTTTTCTTTATAATGGGTGAGTAGTATCTCACTTGTTAGGGTAGGATAAGGGAAGTTTGAGAGAAGGAAATCTCTCTCACTCTTTTCTTTACCCAACATCTTGATTCGAACTCCCGTCAATTCAACCATAATCCGCTTTCTACGGCACCATATCCTACACGATAGTAGTGACACCCTGGTGAGACCGGTTGTGGTTAAATTGACCGGAGGTTATGGATAAGAGCCAAGAACGGACGGACAAGGACCAAAAGGAAGGAACTAAGCGTTGGAAAGCCTAACTTATACTCGCAAGTTTCCTTCCTAGTCGTGCTAATCTCCGTTGTTGCCGATTACCGTAACATCGATATTAAGAGTGGAAACGAAAGAAGCGAGCGAACTCCTAACTCAAACTAACCTAATCCTAATCCTAACAAGCTTTTTTTATACATATTTAGCACATAGTTAATCTTAAACAAACCTGGACAATTTGGACTTAACTCGTTAAAACACTAAGAAAAAGATTTCCATCTCTCCGTGGACCGACCCGTACTCATCCGGCTAGCTACCAAGCGAAACCGTCTTGATTGCGGTAATTAAAACTATCACACCAAACGTTTATCAATCAAATGGCGCCGTTGCCGCGGAGACGGTAGCTTAATTCTTTGTGTCATTTCGGGTTAATTTGTGAATATATATATAACCAAAAACAAAAAAAAAAAAATTGTAAAAAATCATCTTGTTATTTTTTATTCTTTTTTGTGCAAGTGTGCAGAATAGAGAGAAGATCAAGTTCAGTGCCAAAGTCGTGGGGAGTTAGACCCAGATCTCACGGCTATGCCGCGGCGGATCAAGAAGAAACCACGGTTAACTGTACAATTCTGGAGAAAATTCAGTAACCAATCCAAGAATCATGGGCTCTAACCATGAAGAGGAGATTACAGTTAGCTCAGTGAAGAATTTTGAAGCTCCCAATCGTCTATCAAGCCGCGGAACCGCAGCAAAAGTGTACGTTTGACAGCGGTCAACCTGTGACATCAGCATCTAAAAACTTTTGTGAGTATTCCAATCTTCTTTTCACCCCCTCTGAAATCTACTGAACTATTCTTTCTGCCGTATTCTTTGCGCAAACTCTCTTCCCCTCTCCAATAAAACTGTTTTTGTGCAGGATTCTTTGCGCTGCCGTCAAATAAATTTTTTTTGCAAGCATTTTAGATTTTTGTTTGTTATTGTTTTGCATAAATAATATGGACTTTAAGGGGCTATAACATCAATTCAGATTGGGTGGGGATTTCATCACCCTTCCAAGACCCCAAAAATCACTGAAAGCATACGCATTACCCTTGAGCTTAATTAAAAAATATCTAGACTCGGCCAACTAAGGACTTGTCGTGCTCAATAGGACAGAGAAAGGTTGTGGGCATTCGGTCGTTTATCTAAACTTGACTTTGTGGTGCCTAGGTTAGACAAGTGAGGAGGTAATTTTAAAAGGCTCGTCTCACAGTGATTCATGAGCGGAACCCTCCTTACCTCACTTGTGCTTATCTGGCCACAATTGGCGGTGAAGAGACGGTTTGAGAGTTATCTCACAACTTATCACTTTGGAACAGTTAGGAGCAGTCTAGTGGACTTTGAAGACCATAGCTTTAGGTGTGATTGTGCATGTTGTGACTGTGATTATTTGAAGTTGTGTCATAAATTCGTATATATTTTGCAAAACTCTTTAAAAAAAACTTTTATAAAAACTTGTCATTTGTCACCAAAATTCCATTTCACCTACCTTTCACTAATGTTTCTCCATTGACGTTTTCTTACCCTCACATTCTACGCTTTGACTACACTAAACTCGTTTAGTATATATCCGGTTGGACTTAGGACACTAGTGCCCGCCTAGTCCGCGTTACGTTAGTCGCTACCGACTACGCAATCGACTCCGATATCGAAACTCTTTCCACGCCTCTTTCACCCTTATCTTTGCCGGCCAACTCCGATGTTGACCGCAATTCTGTTCATACATCTTCACCTTCACTTTCACAATCACCATCACCAAATTCTTCTTACGAGATGCCGAAATTTCCTCCTAACATCACTTTACCTCCCCCGGGAATAATTCCACCTCCATTAGGTGCGAATAACCTGCAACCTCCTCTTGTTGAACCGCTACAGCGAATCGCGCTCCATGATCATTTCTATCCTACCCGCTTTGCACTTCCGACTTGTCTTTTACTTCCACCGGCCAATGGGGGTAATTTCGAAATTAAGCCCCACTTCATCAACATGTTGCCCAAATTTCACGGGCTTGAATCTGAAGATGCCTACATCTTCATCAATAAATTCCAGAACGTTTGTGCGATGATTAAGACAACCCAACTGTCTGATGATGCTATACGGCTATGAGTTATTCCTTTCACTTTGTGTGACCTTGCTGAAAAGTGGCTGTATAGCACCGCATCTCATTCGATAACCAGTTAGGATGAGTTTGTAAAAGCGTTTCTAAAAAAATTCTACCCAAATCATAAGACCGCACAGATTCGAAACTAAATTAACTAATTCACCCAGCTTCCTACCGAACCTTTTTGGAAGTGCTTTGACCGGTATAAGGACCTCCTTGTTTAGTGTCCCGTCAAGGTATAGAGAAATGGCAACTTTGCCAAACTTTATATGAGAGCCTGAATCCAGCAACTAAGCAATTGTTGGAAACCATTTGTCAGGGCCACTTCCTATCCAAATCTGACGAGGAGACTTGGCAATTCTTCGACGATCTTGCGGAGAAAACGCTGCAGTGGGAGAGCACCCGACCGAACACCTCAACGTATTCTTCTTCTTCTTTAGGTCTCTCTAGGGCAGGAGTTCATCAACTCGACATCTTAATTGCAATGAGGCCGAGATGGCTGCAATTACGCGGAAACTGGAAGCAATCGAGAGCAAATTCTCATTTCCTTCTCCTGTCCTTGTTCCTCCCCCTCGTACCATTTGCGCTTGTTGTTCAGATCCATCTCATTTGACTGAAGAGTGTCCTTATAACCCACCATCTCAAGGATAGGATCAGGTTAATGCTGCATTTCAGCAAAGACCAAGAAACGATCCATACTCTTCCACATACAATCCTGGTTGGAGGAACCATCCCAATTTCACCTAGAATCAGAACCAGCATCATTTCCAAGGCCAAAACAACTTCCAGAGGCCTCCTCCTCCTCCTCAACAACAACCTCAACAGTAAGCTCAACAACACTTTCAGCAGCCTTTCCAACCCCAACCTTTTCAAATCCGACGAACAACTTTGCACCCTGCAACAATTCTTTTCCTCAAAACAACTTTGTTCCGTCAAATACGATAAGGTTTCCTCGCTAGAACAAAGTTTGGAGGCTTTTGTGAAGCAATCGACTCAATCCACCGCAAACATCCAGTCTTCTATTCAGTCTCTGGTACAACACACCGCTGCACACAGGCAAAGCATCAAGACCATCGAAGCCCATATTGTACAGCTAAACGCAGCTTTAAGCGAGTGAGAGAAAGGAAAACTTCCATCTCAACCACTCCCAAATCCTGGTCACCCACATAATGTACATGTTGCTCTTGAATAACAGAACCATAATGTGAGTGCTATGACTACATTGAGATCTGGAAGAATGTTGAACAACAACATCGGCACACAATTGATGATGATGATGATGATATGACACCCCGGCCATTTCTTCCTCTACACCTTCTTCTTCTGATCCCATTCTCCATTCTTCAAAAGGCTCTTATTCTTCACACGCTGCTCCGAACGGATCCATATCTCACTCCACTCAAACTCCAGTTTTGGGTTCCGTTCCAACTCCACAATGTCCTCCACAAGCATTGGGCTCAACCAATTTCAAAAATGTTTCATTTCCAAACCGGTTGAGGTTCAATAAACAAAATCCACAAATGGAGAAGATTCTGGAGTTGTTCAAACAGGTTAACATCAACATTCCCCTCTTAGATGCAATTCAGCAAGTCCCGTCTTACGCAAAAATCTTGAAAGACTTATGCACGAAGAAGAGGAAATCTCAGGTACCCAAGAAGGTTTTCTTGGCTAGTAACGTGAGTGATACTCTTACCCAAGATTTACCACAAAAACGAAAGGACCCTGGCTGTCCTACGATTTCAATAACCATTGGGGATAAGTACATCAACTGCGCTCTTTTGGATCTTGGTGCCAGTGTTAACTTTCTTCCTTATTCGGTATATGAGCAACCAAGTGTAGGAGAACTGAAACCTACACATTGTACTCTTCAAATGGCCGACCGATCTATCACCCATCCTAAGGGTGAGATAGAGGATGTGTTAATAAAGATTGGGGACTTCATATTCCCTGTTGACTTTATTGTTTTAGATACACAACCTGTAGCTAACCCTCGGAATCAAATTCTGGTGATACTCGGTCGCCCATTCCTTGCAACCTCAAATGCTGTGATCATTTGTTGAAATGGTTCGATGAACCTATCTTTTGGAAACATGACAATTGAACTCAACATTTTTAGGTTAGGGAATTAGCCATCCAAACCAAGTGCTCATATACTAGATGTTTGTTCCATCCAAGAGATCTCCCCAGAGGACTGTGAATTTGAGGAATTTTTGTTTGATCACAGTAATCTTGACGCCACTAGTGCATTCCTCTTTGAACCTGCTGCTGCTTCCGCTTCCAACAATGATTATGAGTGCTTCACATTTTCGATTGATCCTGACTTGTCGCCGCCCGAGTTTGAATCTTTCAAATTTTCGGATGCGTTAGTTGAACCATCCGACTCGGTCGCATACACTCACTTTGAGCCCCTGTTGGAATCCTTTGAGTTCGAGACATTTTCTCCAATCTTGCCTTCAGTTGTTTCTCTTCCAACGCTCGAATTCAAGCCTCTGCCGCCTCGCTTCAAGTATGCTTGCTTAGGTGAGAATGAGACCCTCCTAGTCATCATCTCGGCTTCTCTAGCTCTAGAGCAAGAGAAAGCCCTTCTCACGGTCTTGCAATCCAATCGGCAAGCTTTCGGCTGGACGATGGCAGACATCAAGGGGATTAGTCCCCTAATTGTTGAACATCACATTCATATGATAAATGATGCCAAACCAGCTAAGGATCCACAGAGGCGGTTAAATCCATTCATGAAGGAGGCTGTGAAAAAGGAGATCGTTAAATGTCTGGATAGTGGTATCATTTACCCTATCTTAGACAGCCAGTGGGTCAGTCCTATACATGTTGTCCCTGAGAAGTCGGGCATTACGGTCGACACAAATGAGGCGAATGAGTTGATCCCTACTCGCACCGAGACCGGATGGCGAGTATGCATTGATTATCAAAAACTCAACGCCACAACGTGGAAGGATCACTTTCCGCTACCATCCATTGACCAAATGCTCGAAAGTTTAGCTGGACATGAGTATTACCATTTTCTGGACGGCTACTCAAGCTACAACCAGATTCCCATCGCCGAGAAAGACCAGGACAAAACCACTTTCACTTGTCCTTTCGGCACGTTCGCATATCGCCGCATGCCCTTTGGACTATGCAATGCTCCTGCTATCTTCCAGCGGTGTATGATGGGAATTTTCTCTGATATGGTTGAGAAATTTTTGGAGATATTCATGTATGATTTCTCCATCTTTGGCGATTCTTTTGACAAGTGTCTATAACATCTTGACGCTGTCCTTACCCGATGTAAGGATAAAAATCTCACTCTAAACTGGGGAAAATGTCACTTCATGGTACGCGAAGGAATTGTCTTAGGACATATCATTTCGCGAGATGGCATCGAGGTTGACAAAGCAAAGATTGATGTCATTTCCAACCTGTCACGACCCGAAGGTGCGGAACGTGACCGGCACTTAAATTACGAAGCGTCTAGAGGCGCAACGTAATCTAAGTAAGCCGAAGCCCAGAAATCTAAACCATATAAAAGAAGAAGTAAAGGAAAACATATAGGAAAACAAGTTAAAAAGCAACATCCAATTTTCTCAAAAATTTCGGCAGAGTCTCCTTTGTAAAAACTGGCCCCAAACGGGTACAAACAAGAATAATATATATACAGCAATAAAAAGGCATCCCCAAGCGGGAGCTAGCTCTACGCCACTAGGCGGAAACAACCACACCAAGCACAATAATATACAACGCCAAAGGGCGAGGCTCAAAACTCAAAAGAAAACAAATCCACCAGATACCATAATAATACAAGCGTGACTCTAAGGTCGAAATAAATAACTGTTCCTTTAAACTTATCAAGTAATACAAGTTTGGTTGATGGAGCTTACTAGATACCAATGAAATAATAAAAGTACAACGGCGGTCCTGATACAAGTGAACCAACCTACCAAGCAAATCACCCTGAATGAAATGATGTGCCAGCAAACTGCTAAGGAAACCTGTACATCGAACCTGTAATAAAATTTGGCACAACGGGGGTGAGTTGCCAACTCGTGAGTAGAAGACATCTGCGAAAAGAAATCGAATGCACGACGCTGTCCTAGGTCATAATAATATACTAATATATAACTAGTCATCTAGTAGTGCAGGGTAATAAACTACGCGTAAGTGCAAATGCTCCGTGCTCGTGTCAGTGCCTCAAATAGTAATATGTCGTGTGAATGAGTATGCATGCACCATGAATGTAAAACAATCAACCCTGAAATCTGGATATATCTGTATAAAAAGTCTTTAACTTTCACCATAGTAAAATTTGTATAGAAGTCTGAAACATCATCGATGAAATCCATGGAAATTCGTGTCAAGCATCGACACAAAACATGTAAATCTCAAGTCTCAATACCTCATAGTCTCAATATCTCGGGCTCAGTCAGTCCGGATCGGCCCATATCATCAAATCTCACGACAACGGTCGGTATCCTCCGGATATCCGCCGCGCCAGACATCACCGGTAGGTAGTCTTTCCCTGCTAGGCTCATCATCTACAACTCGATCTTCTTGCCCCGGGGTACCATACCGGGTCCACCATGTACCCGAGACGGTTCATCCACTCCTCGAATCGGGTCTCGAAATCCAACAGAAAACATGAAATCTCATGGTGGACGACACATACATCACGAGAAAACCGCAACTTATATTTTAAAAAGAGAGGGAGAAAGAGAGAGAAGTTTTTATATATATTCTTGCGGTTTTCCCCAAAATCCAGAAATCTCATAGAAATCCAAAATCCCAAAATCATGAGTAAGTAAATGGTAAGTGTCGGCATAAGCCCCATAATACTGCATGATAACATGAAAATGTGAATGCATGAAATGTCTAAGTAATAAATGCAATGTCTAGACTAACGCCTGAGAGTAATCACAATACTATATTGATCTAGCCTTTAGCTGATTCTATCATAAAAGATAATATGTTCTAAAGTGTACGTGACATGGCAATTACCGATGATGTGTGTGTGAGCCGGCAAATAAGTGTACGTGGGACATGCGCATCATCGGTAATGGTGCTGGTGTCCTAACAGGCAAAGTTTCATACTGACTAAAGAAACATATGTATGAACATGCAACTTGATGATTTCAATCTGAATGTAAAGGTAAAATGTGTACTAAACACTCATTTGGAATATACATATCTAACTACAACTATATGACTCGAGCCTCAACTAGTATCTATCTAACCCCCTAAGGAACTAAACTAAAGGAACTAGTCGATAGGAAATAAGAATCCACCTAAGGTCTGAGTCCATATCTGTAATAGTCGGCGATCCAGCCTCAATAGCGTCACATACGTAGTACGGCTTCCTCGAATCAAGAGCGCGGATCAATCATCACATCTATGCCTCGTACGGTAAAATCCATCGTACGGCATCCAAATATCGGGGTATGGGTCAAGTATCACCTACGTACATCATCATTCGTATAATATCATCATCAAATAGTGTCATGATCAAAGGTACTATACTGTAATCGCATACATCCCAATATTATCAATCATATATCATTGTCTGCGAACATATACGTCGTCAATTGTTCCTCAGAAATATCATGTCATATATATCATATCGTAATCAGGTCACACATATATCATATCGTAATCAAGTCACACATATATCATATCATAACCAAGTCACACATATATCATATCGTAATCAAGTCACAGGTTACGGTCCGGGTTCTATTCTAGAGTCTCGTATATCTCAATGTCATCATCACCTATTATCGTTTATGTATACATATCCATTCTCTCATTTTCCAACGATCCGCTAAGATCATAATATGACTGTATAGCCAAGAGATCACGGCATCAAGCCCAGTTATATCGTCTCATCCCCATGTATCATATAACATCCTTTTATCACATATACATGTTGTGTATATATACACCTACACACATTCCTACTTATATATACACATACACATATACACCAAGCCAAGTTTCTGTGGGTGCGTGTGTGTGTCTACCTGAAACCTACGAATTTCCTCCAAGACATTCCTCCTCTGGTAAAGTCTATCTAAATCAGTCTAGTCAATCCTAAGGTCTTTAATAGGGTCCTACTCGATAAGAATCTAAGGTCACGTCCGACTTCCTAATGACAATAAGCAATATCCCTATTCTACGTTTGCGGGGGTGCTAAACGCCATCCACCCGACTTCCCCCGTAGATATACATCTACTCACCTGGTCCTTGTCTGCCGAAGACGATGTCGCCCTCCTCTTCTTCCTCGTCTGAAGTCCACGCGAGGGGTACCTATACGTAAACATATATAATATCATAAACTGAATCACGGACAAAACCAAAACGACACACGAAACGCGCATAGGTTAAAACCTATGACCCGCTCATGCAAAAGAACCAAATATCGCTCGATATCGGCGTACAAACGCCGATTGATCGAGATAAAACACCAAAAAACAACTCGTAGTTTTAAAACTCATTACTTATAATATAAAACACGATTTAATTCATCGAAACCCTAAAATCGATCAAATCGTCGAATTCCGCAAAACCTTGAAAATGTCAATTTACCGTTTTACTTCAAAACTTGATGTTTAAAAGAAACTAATGGTCATAATATTCATTAAATAACATAACTAGATTATAGAAACCATTACCATATTTTTCTCACACCATTTTGTCTTAATTTAAAATTTCTAGTTTGCAAATTAGCCAAAATTAACACTTGTTGAGCAAAAATTCACAATTCCACTACTAAACTTGATTTTGCATATGTTAAAGTGTTAGACCACTCCATGAAAGCTTAAGAATGAGCTAAAGCCCTAATTATATTTTTAATACTACATTTTAAATTAATTTCTAAAACCTAGTTTACCGAAATAGCACATTTATCACATTATATTAACTAACAATTTGAAACTAATAATTAGATTAGGTCTTTCATTCATTTAACATGTTAATATTCTCATTAAAACCACAATATAATTATAAAAACCTTAATTAGAATTTTAACACACCAATATATATAATTTATAAAAATCTAGTTAGCAAAATTGCTTAATTTAAACAATTTTGAATGCACAAATTATAATACATCAACCATGCTAGATTTTTCCCTTCTAAAAATGTTAAGCTACTTATTATAACCCTACTTAATTAATAAAAACCCTAACTTGATTTTAGAAACCCTATCTTGAATTTTAAACTTGCAAATAGAATTAATTAAGAAAATCTAAATATGCTAAATAAAAGCATTTAACAACAATTAATCATAAGAATAAAAATTATACCTTCAAAGCATGAGATCCAAACATGAAAATATGCTTCCAAAATAATGGTTTCCAACTCCAAATTCCATGCTAAATAGGTCAAAGGAAAATGGTAGAGCTTGAATGTTGATTTTTGAGGTTTATTTTTGGAATTTTTGATGAATTTTGATGATTTTTAATGCAAAAATGATGGGGGGAAATTTTTGGGGCTGCCCATGGAGGTGAGGCCGTCCATGAGGTGAGGAAAAGAGAGGAAGAAGGAATGAAGAATAGTGTAGAACATTCTCCAAAGAAATACACCTTTTATGTCTTTTCATAATTTCTTTATTTTATTAATTTTCTTAATTCAATTCATCATAGAAAACTCTAGAATTTTAAAGACAATTCAAGAAGAGATTAGCATGCTAAAAACCTAATTCTAATATGTCATGGTTCACTTTTGAAAAATAAACCCATTGCAAATTGTAATTTACACTAATTTAATGTATATTTAAAAGCTTATGTTAATTTTTAAAATAATTAATTAAGGAAAAATATTTAAGTAAAATAACAAATTATAAGTCATTAAATAAACACCATTTATTAGTAATTACATAATTAAAATAGGACTTTTTAAATTTATGATGTTTATAGTTAAGTTCTACGGAAAATACGGTTTGTTTTACCGAAAATCAGAAAATTCACTTAAAGGATTTTATTTATTTATTTATTTAAAACGTTACACAAACTCCCTCCTCCCAGATGCTTCAGAGATATCCGAGCTTTTCTTGGCCATGCCGGTTTCTACAGACGGTTTATCAAGGACTTTAGTAAGATTGCTAGACCCTTGACTCTTCTTCTGGCCAAGGATACCACATTCAACTTCGACTCGAGCTGTTTGACTGCTTTCGAATCACTGAAAAGCTCACTCACCTCTGATCCCGTTCTTTCTTCACCTGACTGGACGCATCCTTTTGAGATTATGTGCGATGCATCTGACTTTGCTATCGGTGCGATCCTAGGATAGCACATCGATAAGATGCCGCACGTAATCTACTACGCGAGCCGGACCCTGAATGATGCCCAAATGAATTACACAACAACAGAGAAAGAGTTCTTGGCCGTTGTGTTTGCTTTATAGAAATTTAGGCTCTATTTGATCGGCTCCCCGGTCATTGTCTACACCGATCATTCAGCTCTGCAACATCTTTTTGCGAAAAAGGATGCAAAATCTCGGTTAATACGTTGGATTCTCTTACTTCAAGAATTTGACCTTGTCATTAAGGACAAAAGAGGATGTGAAAACGTAGTGGCCGACCATCTTTCACGACTTCCTTCTTCGCCGACGCTTCCTCTCACAATTAACGATATTTTTCCTGATGAACAACTCTTGACAGTATCATGCGAACCCTGGTTCGCAGATATTATGAACTATTTGGCGACAGGACTAATTCCAAACGAATGGTCGAGTCAGGACAGACTTAGATTTTTATCCCAAGTAAAGCACTTTTACTAGGACGAACCTTATATGTTCAAGTACTGTCCAGACCAAATTATTCATCGGTGTGTTCCTGATAATGAGTTCAAGAGTGTGCTGTTGTTTTGCCACGATCAAGCGTATGGCGGGAATTTTGGCCCAAGAAAGACAGCTGAGAAAATCTTGCAATGTGGATTTTACTGGCCACAACTCTTCAAAGATGCCCATGATTACTGCAAGTCTTGCTCCCGATTCCAACACTTGGGCCAGATTTCCAGCAGAAACGAGATGCCGCTCCAACCAATCTTGGTTGTTGAGATTTTCGATGTTTTGGGAATTGATTTCATGGGCCCGTTTCCCAGCTCTTTTGGGAACCTGTATATTCTCTTAGCTATTGATTATGTCTCTAAATGGGTCGAGGCAATGCCAAACCAGACGAACGACAACAAGGTTGTCATTAGATTCCTTAAAGAAAACATCTTTTCCCAGTTCGGGCACCCCCGCGTGATCATTAGAGACAATGGGACATATTTCTGTAATAGGTCTTTCGAAGCCTTGATGCGGAAATACTCAATTAATCATAAGCTATCCACGCCCTACCACCCCCAAACATATGGGCAAGCCGAAGTTTCAAATCGGCAAATCAAGCAAATTTTGGAGAAAACGGTTTTCAAGAACCGTAAAGATTGGTCTTTGAAACTAACTGATGCCATTTGGGCATTTTGAACTGCAACAAAACTGATCTTGGAATGTCTCCCTATCGGCTTGTGTATGGAAAGGCTTGCCACCTTCCTGTGAAAATCGAGCATCGCGCATTTTGGGCGATCAAAGAGCTGAATCTAAACCTTGAAGATGCGGGCAGCTATCGGAAGCTGCAAATTAACGAACTGAACGAGATTCGGGATGAGGCTTATGAGAACGCGGTTGTTATAAAGAACCGAACGAAGGTGTTTCATGATAAACACCTTACGCACAAAACCTTCACGCCTGGACAACAGTTACTTCTTTACGACACCCGACTCCATTTCCATCCCGGTAAGCTTCGATCCCACTGGAAGGGACCCTTTCTTGTGCGGTGTGTATACCCGCACGGCGCGGTGGATTTGGAGAATCCAGAGGACGGTTCACTATTCAAAGTGAACGGACACAGAGTAAAACCGTTCCTCACCGCAGAACCATCGGAGGAGCTCCTGATGTTGTAGGAGCCGGTTTACATTGAATAATCTTCCTCCCAAATTTCGGTTATCCAACCATAAATATTAGAAATACTGTTTCAAATAAGTTTGGGGGTATGTATATACCATCTTGTATATATATAATGGATATTCTTGTCCGGTGCATATCCATTTTGTTTTTGTGTCGGGATATTTCTTGCCAGGTGAAATCCCCATTTGTATAAATAAAAAAATATAAAAAATATATATAATAAAAAATAAAATAAAAAATATAATGAGGGGATATTTTTGTAAATATTCTTTTTGGAGGACTTTTATGCAAATAGGTCCCTTTTTGTTGACCGCTCCTTTAAATAAGCTCTCTCTCTCTGTAATTCCCAAGCCTTCATTCAAACCCTCACAGAAAACCCTAGCCGCCACTGCAAATCCCACCAGCGATCGCCTCATCCCACCGCGAAAGCGCCACCGTTTTGCTATCTCCACCGCCGATTCGCCGCCGTTCAGCCGCTTCTCCCTCTGAAATTTTCAAAGGAGCTTTGATTTTCTCATCTCCTCTCTTTAGATTTAATAATTCTGCGTTTTCTGTTAATGGCTCCTAATTTTCAATTCGAACTGGATTTCCCGCAATTATTCGCCCATAACGTTTATGGTAGCTACTTTAGTGATGAGATCCGGAAACGCGGGTGTAATTTCCTGTTGTATAACCATCCGAACGCGTTCGCGATTCCGGATCTCGTTGCGCGTTTCTTTGAGAGCATGAAGGAGGGTTGTTTAGCTAAATACGGGTTTATACGCTTGTTGTGGGGGGATCGGGAAATTGTTATAGATAGGGACTTCATTCATGAAATCACTTTGATACCCAGTATCCCCGCACACGACCAACCCCTCCGCTTTGAGAATTACATGCCGTTGATGGGCGATGATTGTTCTAGGGAACCCAGGAAGGGCATTCAAGCCCGTACGCTGTATACGAATATCTTAACCGTGTGCCATTGGGCACAAAACAACATCTTTGGAAGTTCGCATAACACCACCTTTTTCACCCCATCCCTACACATTGTGCACACGTTAATGATGAAAAACCCTAACTATGACTTGTGCACTGTGCTTTTGCACTCGATTGGCGCCGGCAAGGGGCAGCCAATTATCCGTGCCCAATATTAGTGACACAATTATGTCGCTATTTCCTTTCTGTTGAGGAATTCGATACTTTTATGCATGGTGGGGTTCCCATTCGACCCCTATTTGAGGGTGTCTCCACGTCATACACTAGACTTCATGCGTTATGGTTGCGTACCGAGCCGGCCGAGGATGTGATGGCAAAGATACCCAGCTCGAGCTCCACATCGAGCGATGAAGAGCTGACCCCCGCCGCGCAAGCATGCTTGCTGAGACGTACTCATAGGGGTTAGAGAGAGTGTTGGGGATTCTGACAAGCGTTTGACGAGTCTTGAGCAGAGGATGTCTACCCTACTGGCACGAGAAGAGAGAGCGAGATCGAGGGGTCGTGGTGCAGAAAGGAGTGAAGCTGGTACGAGTGATACTGCGTCTGGTTCTAGGAGACGCCGTAGGCAGCAGTGAAGGCACTGCTGTGGGTCAGTTTGGGGCGGGGTTTTGTTGTAAATAGTTATCCTTGCATTCTGTATCTGCATGTTTTGTTTTGTAAAGATTTGTTCTTTTACTTTGCATGTTTAAATTCCGCATCGCATTTTTTCTGCATTTCATTATTTTTCCCAAAAAATATATATATAAAATTATAAATAAAAATAATAATAATAAAATTTTTATAAAAAATCAATGTTGGCCATTTAGACTCAAGTTCGACATGATGGTTGACTAGTTAGAAAAAAACTAAATCCTAAACTTAGTAATTGAAAACCCTAAAAAATAACCTTCCTTGAAGTATAACTGTAGAAAATATATGTCCTTGTAGTTTGTTTAGAAATAAGCAATTTTGAGTTTAATTCTTGGGCTAAGTTGAAATGAAGGAAGAGTATTGAAAGCTCTATTTGAAGAGTAAGTCTGAAAAATAGTTCCGAATCTTAAGTCCAAATTCTGAAAATATATACCGTACAAATCGCACATGCACGCACCTTGAAACTTGGGATAGTAGAGAATACCTAGAAATACTCTTGCCTGAAAGCCTAGTATGAATGAAAAACGGTATTTAAAGCTAACCACCAAAAGAGCAACATTGAAAAATATATCCGGTCTTGAAAGAAAAAATAAATAAATAAAAAGAGTACAAGACCTGGAAACTGCTATTTACGCTTTAAGCTCACGCATTCAGTAATCGGCTGATTAATGCCTCAGGAAGCTGTAATAGTCGTATGAAAGATGTGTGAGCGAATCCGTCCACCATTAATAAAAAAAGAAGTGGTGCTAGGTATTAAGGCAAAGGTATTATAGCTTGAATTGAATTTCCAAGTGTAAGGGTGACATTTACACACACATAGGGGTATATAATCGAAGTTTGGAGGAGAGATAGGAATGAAAAATAGGGCTTATATCTTCAGTTGAGATGATAAAATTCCGGATTTGAGATTGCATTTTAGAAGGAAAACTCAAGAAATGCTAAGAGCTTTATAAACTGGCAAAACGTATAGGATCTTAAGTTAAATAAATAGGAAGTGTGAAGAATAAGGGATGAAAATTTCTAACTTAGGATGATATAGTTTCTTGCTAGAATGCTAAACTGTAAGATTAGGGTCGACAGCCAACTTGATCGGATTTTGTGGGTGGTATCCGCTGAAAACCCTCAGGAGACAAAACTCCTCCTTTAGGGCAACCCAGGGGTTTAACGGCTTGTTGCACGAGCTCAGTGCAATCGCGTTCCCTGCGAAAGTGAGGTTAGGACTTTTCATGAATAAAATGGTTTTGCTCGGGACGAGCAAAAGATAAGTTTGGGGGTATTTGTTCATATCATAATTTTGCACTTTTATACTGTCCATTCTTGATCGCATTGCATATAAGTAGGTACTCTTGATCCGTGTTTGCTAAATAATTGCAGGTTACAGGTTCTCAGCTCTAAACAATGAAAATCAAGAACAACCACGACAAATTCAGGAAAACTGCCAACAACAGATAAAAATACGGGTTTCCGCTCACCATCTGTCAGATACCGCCTACCAGTTCAAGAGAAAAAATGGCAATCAAGGGTCATTCATGCACAAAGCACAAGGAGGCAGTACAAGAATCGAGTTTATAATGCGGAGCTCAAGAAGATCAGGGAAAAAGTCCATATTCTTTCATCTTTTTGGACTGTTGAGAATCCGGGAGAAAAATGAAGTGATTGAAAAAACAAATATACCAAACAGAGAAGAGTAGCAACATGGAAAACCCCAGAAAAACGTCATAACAACTCACCCAAAGGGCCGCAGAACCGCGACCGATGTGGCACTTATGCGGCGGTTCCGCGGCCGAGTTGACTCGGATCCAGGAGATATTTTAGGGTAGTTTTGTAATTGTGTAAAGGCTCAGATTTTAGCCCTAGGGTTTTATCTATCTGCCTATAAATAGCCCAGTTTCAAGCCAAGTAAAGGATGCTTATTCTTGTGTTAGGATTTAGTTTAGTAGTTTGTAACTTCTTCTTCCTCTTCATCTATTCTCCATTAACCTTTGTAGTGAGCTTTTGAATGAATAATGAATAAAGAAAAGTTTTTTTTCATATGCATGTCTTATAATTGAGTTCTTATATTTTGCTTGTAATTCTCTTTGTTAAAATAGTTGTTGTTATTTGTTTGTTTTCTTTTTCTCTTTTTCATTATCCTTACAACAATAATGCTTAAGTGTGATCCTTGTCTAAGTGGGGTCCCAAATAGCTAGTTATGATTCTCTACCTCATTTCTTTCTATCTTCTTTGTTTGTTTTATTTTCTTTTTTTTTTATAATGGGTGAGTAGTATCTCACTTGTTAGGGTAGGATAAGGGAAGTTTGAGAGAAGAAAATCTCTCACTCTTTTCTTTGCCCAACATCTTGATTCGAACTCCCGTCAATTCAACCACAATTCGTTCCCTACAGCACCCTATCTACATGATAGTGGTGACACCGTAGTGAGACCGGTTGTGGTTAAATTGACCGGAGGTTATGGCTAAGAGCCAAGAACGGACGGACAAGGACCAAAAGGAAGGAACTAAGCGTTGGAAAGTCTAGATTATACTCGCAAGTTTCCTTCCTAGTCAAGCTAATCCCCGTTGTTGCTGATTACCGTAACATCGATATTAAGAGTGGCAACGAAAGAAGTGAGCGAACTCCTAACTCAAACTAACCTAATCCTAACTCTAACAAGCTTTTTTTATACATATTTAGCACATAGTTAATCTTAAACAAACCTGGACAATTTGGACTTAACTCGTTAAAACACTAAGAAAAAGATTCCCATCTCTCCGTGGACCGACCCGTACTCATCCGGCTAGCTGCCAAGCGAAACCGTCTTGATTGCGGTAATTAAAACTAGCACACCAAAAGGCTATCAATCAGTGACAATTGTATATTATAGTGGATGCTTGGACATATATAGAGAGGACTTTCTTGCTCGACATGATAGTATGCTATATGGTTGCTCTTTATTTTAACATGTACACTTGTATCATTATACTGTCTCTTCGTTACATGTTTATAAAGCCCTTAGGATGTGTACTTGACTACCAGGACTATGATGCAGATCATACTAGTGGGGCCAAGGTAGTCCATAAGCACATCTTTTAATTGTTCCTAGTCGAGGGAGTATCGAGACAGGGCATCGATATTCCAGAGTAGACTAGTGTGTACTTTTCTTGACCATGTATAGGGAGATGGATGATCCCACATCCATTGGTGTTTGATATCAAAGATTGTACACAGGTGCTCATTGGAGAATGGGTACACCGAACAGGACTCGCCAAGAACTCCTAGATGATATTATACCTATCGTAAGATAGCAGTTCTCTGGTGACACTGGTATAGTTTAGTCTGTAGACCCGAGATCGTCATAGAGTCTTGTGTGGTTCCCACTATGCTTTGATTTCCTTCCTACCACGGCTCAAAGGAGTCATGCAAACAGGTGGATTTTAGGTACAATCCTGAGTCACATGGAGGCAACGAGCGATAGGAGGGGTTTTGTCTCTCCCAGTATTGGGAGTTGATGTTGTGCTATGCTCGATTGGCTATAACAGGAAGTCCCTGGCCTGGGATGTTGATGTGATTTACTGGTATATGTTATCAGTAGTTTCTCGACCCATTATGAGCCTCACATCGGCATGGCTTATCAAGTTATTGGGGTTTGACGCTTACCACCCCCAGACTTGATATGTGACATATCAGACGAAGAGACCGGACTGTACGATAGTGTTACTTACAGGATTCACGGGAGTTTGGATAAGCTTGCTTGTTGATCTTCTGATCGCTCAATACCTGGGCAGCCGTTACGTCCAGCTAGTACCGCTAACGGCTTGTAGGTGACTGATGTGATCATCACCTACTGCTGGCGTATTGACGAGTTTTTAGAGTCCTACACAGAGGTTTCCTAGCTCAAACGAAATGAAATAGGGCACATATGTGATATGTGCAGGACCGAGATTAATACGTGTATATGATACAATATTCTAATCTCGTGATATAGGTTATATGTGATATAACCGGATTATTGAATCAAGTGTTGATTCAATAATGTGTTATATGTATATTTGATATACATATAAATGATATTAGTCGGTTATATATGATATAGCCGGATTATTAAATCAAATGTTGATTTAATAATTTGATATATAATTATATATTTGATATATTAATATATATATATATATATATATATATTAACTAATATTAGCTCACTTAAGAATTTCTTTTCTAAAAATACATTTAAATATAAATGAGATTTATATTGAAGTATTTACTATTGTGTCATGCTAGATGATACATTGGACATGGGTGTATGAGACTCACACCAAACTAAAGATAATTGGGTGATTTAATTATTAAGGGATAAACCAAAATTAGGTGGAAAATGCCATGGCTTAAGATGCTTGTGGAAGCATGTAGAAGCCTTGACTTAGTCCACTAATTTTATTTTACTCTAGATATTTATTAACCCAAACATTATCTTTAGCCATGGTTAACTCTCTACTAATATTTATGAGATATTTTCTCACCCATGGTTCACACCAGTAGATATTCTTCATCTTGTTCTTTGCTCTTTAGTTTTGAGTGAGGTGATAAAGAAAAAGAGAAAAAATAATTCTAAAGTGAGCAAAATTCATACTTCATCAATCTATACCAAACTAGTCATTTAGTATAGGTTGTTTACTTCTCTAATTCCTCAATTAGTGAAGAGGTAGCTTGAGTTAGAGATTTCTCAAGGTAGATCATCTTCGGCCTCGAAGATCCTTAAGCAAGCTTGTTCCTTTCACCAAGTGGAACCAAAGAAGAGTTCAGGGGACCACTACTTGGAGCTAAGGGACTACTACTTGGAGGTTTAGAAGTGAATGACCGGTCTACAAAGGTTGTATTCCTATTCACTTAGTGTAAAGTTTGTTTACATACAATGAAACCCTAATTCTCTAGTTCGATTCTAGGATAGCACTAGAATTTTTCAAATTGTATACTTGATACTTCTAAAAACCTAGTAGTGGTTCTAAAACATACTTTTACCTTGAAGAGGCTCCTCCTGCCATCTGAGTGGCAGGGTGCTTCACTCCGACAGATTGGGGTCTACCCTTCATCTTTATAACTGCCTCATATCGACGGGCAACTTTCATATCCAGTTCGTGGGTTGGGAAATCCCCTGTAGCTAAGGCAGCTTGGATCTCCAGATCTAACCCTTGCTGAAATCGTTTGGACCTGATCTCAGCAGTCGGAATGAGGTATGCCACGAACCTGTTACAGTCTTGTGTTAGCTGTGTAATATATGATATAGGAAAATTGAATATTTAAGACATATTTTTACCTGCTCAACATAGTGAACTCGGCATCATACTCATCCACTGATTTGCTCCACATAGAGCATTGTTGTAAATGAATGAATTGCTGCTCCATGTCGAATCGGGCAGTCTCTGGAAAGTATTTCGCGTCGAACATGTCACAAAATTTTTTCCATTCGATAGGCTGGACAAGACGGCTTTCTTCCGCCTTCCACCACACTTGGGCATTGTCGGTGAGTTGCAGCTTCGCAACCCGTACCCAAGCGATGTCTGGCACTTGTGCTGCTGCCAGATCGTCCTCAATACACAGAGCCCATTCTTCAGCTTTCAAAGGGCTCTCTTTCCCAAAAAATTGCTTCGGGTGAAATGCTCGGAATTGCTTCACTCCGGGTGCTTCCGCTTCTGGACGGTTCAATAAGATAGCAGTCTGCTGCTGCTGTCCTTCCAGGAGACTTCGGATTGCCTCAAGTAATACTGTTTGCTCGTTGATCGGAATTGCAACGGTCGGCGTAAGTGGAAGAGGTGGTGGTGTGTATCGTTGATCGGAATTGCCTCAAGTAATTTGTGCTGGTATTGTTTAGAGAATCCATAACCTTGAAAGAAAAAATAGGGTTAGGATAAATTCAAAGAATATAAAATTGTAAGATTCAAGGAATATGAAATGTAAAGAATGTTTTTAGTTGTTGATTCTTGTGTTATATTGCTTAGGATTTCATGCAGAATTGACCTGCATGTCCATGCAGAACTGATCTGCATGGGCCGCCAACAAAACCTGTCACGCCCCGCTTCCAAGTGTACGGGTAAGGAGACGCGACGAGGCCCGCTACGTATTTACTCAGAAGTAAATACGCTAAGCGTAACTAAGCAATATAATGTAAATATACACAAGAAGATATGAAATGTAAATGAACAACTTTTATTTATTAAACATTTCTTTACAATACAAATGAAAAGTAAATACAATGATGAAAGCAATGCCTAAACAATGGCATGAACATGAAAGTAAAGTATACACAAGAGTCTAGAGCTCAGGGTCCTCGCTGAACTGATCCAAGTCCTCTGAACTGGGCTCTATCTCCAGTGAGTCGGATCCACCTGACAACATACCAAAGAAAAGAAGAGAAATAGGAATGTCGTCAGCGAACAATCGCTCGGTAAGTCCCAAAGAAAGGTAGAAATAGAATAGACAGAAAAATATAACTGTATACTATTTGATTGTTATGTTAACGCAGTTGTTTGTAGCTTGGTACAGAATATACCAGTGTATACGAGAGCAGTCCAACTATTCCGTGGACTAAGGTATATGGAGCACAAGGAACTATTAAGCCACGGAACAACAGCAATGGATATTCAGGTTAGGTGTATTAAAGTGACCATCCCGTGCCACTTCTAACACATTCCGTACTAGTCTACCCCTTTAAAACCCCGTAATGTAATTTGTATTGATTTGTATTGTTTTGTTTAATAGATTTACGACTTGCTGAAACCATAATATCATGTAAACGGAAAGGATATAAATGGATAGTCATGTAATCAGAGTATATCCATGGTTCGGTTCAGTCGATTCATGTTGATATAGATTGAATTATGGTATAAATGGATTCATGTTGAAATGGAGTTATACTGGAATCATATTCAAGGATAAATTGATTGATTGATTTCATATTAGACTGAGACTCTGTCTGAGTCAAACACTTTAAAACGAATTGAAGTCCTGAATTAATTTTGATGTTATCGGTAACTGCTGCATATAGACAGCAGGATTTGTGGCTTTTTCCAAAACAATTACCGTATTGATAACACCGTATTTAGGTTTTCTACCTTAGATAGGCAAGCACCCATATTCTCCGGCTTCCTGAGGCTCAAGAGAACTGGTCCCGCTTAAACCTATATTTACTAGGGTCCTTATTGTAAATTAATATAACTTAAGATGGTTTTATGAAAAATAGTTTTAATATATTTTCAAAATAAACCTCAAGTATTTATTTATCGTCTTTAGGGTTTTCATAGTTGTAATTTTTATAAAATGAAATATTCTAGTGGATATAAATCTAAGTTTGAATAGTATATGGTATTTTCTTGTAATTTGACTTGTATTGAATGTGATGGTATTTTCGTGATCTTTTGTGATTCTTTTCTTTTGATTAGAAAACATGGAATATATATTATATTTAAAATAGATATTTTGATAATATTTATATATATATATATATATAATTATAAAAATAGAATTTATTTATTAAATAGAAATCATGTTTTCTTAAAAATTGTAATAAAAATTCCATCGAGATCGAATGCTCCGTGAGGAGGTCTGCATCTCGCTCTACTAGTCCCGAGGACGTGCGATAACCCGCACCATCCTGATCGGGTTCCCCAAAATGGGTTGTAGAGGCTTATTTGCAAGGAATTAATTAAAACAATTTTAAAAATACGGGTTTTGATAGTTTAAGGTATTTTAATGTAAATTCTGTTTTGTCCCACAAAAATTGTTACAAAAGCCATCGTGCTATGTCAAGATGAGTGTTGTGATAAGATAGGTCATTAACTCATGCAATTTCTAAAGGTAATATGAGCCAAACTATAAAGTAAAAACTATAAAGTAATGTCGTATGTAAACTAGATGGTATTTTACCGTAAAAATTAAATAAAAGTTGGTTAACACTATATTTTGAATTGAAACTTATTCCAAATGTTATTTAATGGTTAATAAACAATATATAAAATGATGATAAATTTGTTATTAAGAAAAATTACGTTTTTAATGAAAATTAGAATCAGAAGTCAGATTAACTCCGCTTCCGACGAGTTTTAATAGATTATTGTTTTAGACTAGAAAGAAGTGAGAAGTGAAGGGACTTACGGGTTTGGAGAAGAGAAAGAAAGTAAAGCGAACTATTAGAAGCGTCATGGAGTCGCGTCGTCGCCGGATTTGTCCCAAATCGTCACCGGAACTTTGACCTTAGCTAATTCCACTTGTACAACTTTTGGACTTAGAAATTTTAGAGAGTTTTGGCAATGGATTTCTGAATGAGGAGGCTAGGGTGTGATGTTTGTATTTATAGGAGAAATTAGGGTTTTGAGGATTGAAGAATGAATTAAAAATATGCATTAAAATGGATTAAAGAGGTGAATTTAATCCCTCTGTAAATTTACAGAGAAATCAAACAGAATAGGAGTAGTGGGGGAGTCCAAGGGGCGTGGGGAAAAAATTTGGAGGCAATTCCTACGGGGGGCCCGGCGGTGCCGGTCCTATGGCTAAATCTCGCCGGTCGATTTCGAGGGGAGGGGCTCTGGATTGGGGCCACGTGTCCTAGGCTGCTTAATTATCATTTTCCACATGTTTGTTTTTATTGTGACCTTTCATTTTACGTGCAGTGCACGTGCAAACTTTTGAGCTTCTAAAAGTTTAAAAGAAAATCAACAAAAAATATATGTGGCTGAGGGGATTTGAACACAGTGGCTATGACGCAGCAGTGCAAGACTTTACCAATGAACTACAAGTGCTTTCTTGCTGTTCTAAAGAAAATCAAATACTTATAGCATACACAGGATTGCAAATACTCCATTTGTACATTAACTTTTAAACAAATTTTTGGTACACTGAAACAGAGTTGTTACACCCGAGCCCGAGCTTCCTCAGCTGCCACAGAAGCGCTTTCCGTTGGACAAAAGTCAGCGATCAGCCTCTTCTGGAAACACTCAAGAAGAAGGCCCACTGATCGGTCCCGCCTGCTCTTCGAGATCAGGCCAAGGTGGTAGAGCGAGTGCAATTTCACGATCACCTCGTCCCTCAGCTGTGGAGACAGGGTATTGTGCAGCCCCGGGGACCTCCTCCAGATCGTGTAGATGAGCAGTTGGAGGTGCGGAGAACGCCGGGGAAGAAAGCGTCCAAAGTGCCCTTCCACGCGGTCTATCACCGCCTCGTACGTCTGCTCGGAGCGGTCGAGCTTGTAAAGATACACATCGTCACGAGAAATGATCTCCCCGATGTGCACATACTGACGACCTACCATTTTCAGAAACAGAAGGCTAGAGAGAAACCAACATGCCCTCGCTATTTATAGCCTCAACCAAAATCTCCAAAGGCTGTAATTTATGCACATAAGCGACGCGAATCGCAGGACGTCTCAAATTCCCGATATGGAACGGACACGTGTCGGCTATGCCTGTCTTCAAGGGCGGCAATGCGGTCCACGGAAGGTTGAACGACGCCCTCACTCCTGCCGACGTCGCTACGGAAGGTTGAACGACGCCCTCACTCCTGCCGACGTCGCTACGGAAGGTTGAACGACGCCTTCACTCCCGCCAATGCCGCCACAGAAGTTTGAACGACGCCCCAGGGAGGCGCAAGGGGGTCTCTAAAGCCCTCTTTGCAAGGCCACCGAGCAGCTTCCCTGCCCGGTCTATCCTTAGCGGGTAGATTCCTACCCATCTATGCTAAAGATCCAAGCCCTCCTCACGAGACCACCGAGCAGTTTCCTTGCCCGGTCCATCCCCAGCGGGTAGATTCCTACCCATCTACGCTAAGGATCCAAGCCCTCTTCATGAGGCCACCGAGCATCTTCCCAGCCCGGTCCATCCCTAGCGGGTCTAAAGCCCTCCTCATGAGGCCACCGAGCAGCTTCCCTACCCAGTCCATCCCTAGCGAATAGATTCTTATCCATCTACGCTAAGGAACCAAGCCCTCCTCACGAGGCCACCGAACAGCTTCCCTGCCCGGCCCATCCCTAGCGGGTAAATTCCTACCCATCTACGCTAAGGATCCAAAGCCCTCCTTACGAGGCCACCGAGCAGCTTCCCTGTCCGGTCCATCCCCAGCGAGTAAATTCCTATCCATCTACGCTAAGGATCCAAGCCCTCCTCATGAGGCCACCAAGCCGCTTCCCTGCCCGGTCCATCCCTAGCAGGTAGACTCCTGTCCATCTACGCTAAGGATCTAAAGCCCTCCTCATGAGGCCATCGAGCAGCTTCCCTGCCCGGTCCATCCCTAGCGGGTAGATTCCTATCCATCTACGCTAAGGATCCAAGCCCTCCTCATGAGGCCACCGAGCAGCTTCCCTGCCCGGTCCATCCCTAGCGGGTAAATTCCTATCCATCTACGATAAAGATTCAAAGCTCTCCTCACAAGGCCACCGAGCATCTTCCATGTCCGGTCCATCCCTAACGGGTAGATTCCTACCCATTTACGCTAAGGATCCAAAACCCTCCTAACGAGGCCACCGAGCAGCTTCCCTGCCCGGTCCATTCCTAGCGGGTAGATTCCTGCCCATCTACGTTAAGGATCCAAACCCCTCCTCACGAGGGCACCGAGCAGCTTCCCTTCCCGGTCCATCCCTAGCAGGTAGATTCCTACCAATCTATGCTAAGGATCTAAAGCCCTCCTCACGAGGCCACCGAGCAGCTTCCCTGCTCGGTCCATCCCTAGCGAGTAGACTCCTTCCCATCTACGTTAAGGATCTAAAGCCCTCCTGACGAGTCCATCAAGCAGCTTCCCTGCTCAGCTAATCTTCGAGGGGTAGATTTCTGCCCTATGGAGACACGAGTCTAGAAACCGCATAAGAGGAATCAGTCAATGCAGGCCTATTCTAACTTGGCTATTTTACAACTCATGCTAGACGTAGTCGTCAATCCGATTATGTGGAAGGGACTAATACTAACCTTCCTACACTTGGATGTCTTTGGATTCATCCAAAATGATCGATCGCCACCTCGACTCTGGGGAAGGGGAAGGCACCGACCTTCTTACATTTGGCAATTACTCGGCTCACACTCGATGCGCGATCGTCATCTAAAAAGCCAGGCATCTGAAAATCACACGTTCATGCAGAGGAAAATAAGCTTAGATTTATTTATATTCCATAAAATTTAAGGTATTCTGGGCTCCTCAGCCTTACAAAACGCCCGGAGGCTTACTAAACTTAAAAAAGGAAAAGGTAGGAAAGCTCAGGCCACAGGACCAGGGAGGATCTCGCCCTGATCGACGCCAGCGTCGGGAACCAAAACAGCGACCTCTGGGACGGTACCTCCACCGGCAGCTTCACCCCTGGCGCTTCTACCAGCAGCCTCTCCCCCGACGGCATCCCCGACAGTTTTTGCCTACGGCGCATCCTTGGACAGAGGGTACTGGAGCCGAAGCTCACCGTCAGCAAACCCCGACATCAACGCCTTGACAGCGTCGAGAGCATGGTGCCAAACAATGGCCGAGGCATCGGCGAGGTCGGCGTAGAACTGGTCCGACGCCTTATACCTCTCCACGGACTTCGAAGCTCGAAGATCGACAAACTTCACCGCATCGAGCGCCGCCTGGGTGTCCCTCTTGTAGGCATCCCGTGACTTCTTTATCGTGGCGTAGAGCTTGATAGCCTCCTCCAACTTAGCATGGATGGCCTTGTTGGACTCACTCAGAAGTCGGATTGACTCCTTACACTTGGAGTTCATCAACTCCTCAGCGACCACCCGGGTTTCGAGGACGACTATCCTCTCCTACGCCTGCTACAGCTCCAGGCGCAGATCCTCCTCCTACGAGGATGATTCGCCCGCCTTCCTCATGGCCGGGGCAATCTCCTCGGACTCCATATTGACGATAATGGCACAGTGTTGGAGGACCTGAGGAAAGCAGCAAAAGGAGTTAGAAATGTTCAAACTTAGGAAAATTGCTTAACGAAATTCTTAAGGGAAATGGATACCGACCTGAACCGCCTCCTGAGCGATGGAGGCCACTTAGGCCTTTAGGGTCCCCTAAGGAATTTTGCTCCCGGAAGATCGCTCTATGTCGAAGAGCAGGCTATCGACAACGGAAAGCCCCGAAGGCACCTCAAAACAGACGTCCCCCTCCTGCATGGGGATCCAGGAGGGTGGAGAGCGAGAGACCGTCCTTTTATGCCTCTTGAGGGGGACCTCAGTGAGGTCGGCTTCATCCTCCACCCCCTCGCCCGGGACTCTGGTCCCCGTGCATGCTTCTGGCTTTCCCCGTGGCTGACTTCCGGCAGAAGGCTTCGGCGGTGCAATCGGTTTGGGGGCCGAGATCGAACTGGGATGGGACGAACTACCGCCCCTGGTCTTCTTTCTTGCCTTCGCGGCCATAGCAGCTAAGAAATTGGATTGGTCCATTTGCTCTGCAACTCGAGCATTGTAGTAGCGAGGAGTTTTGTCATGCCCCGCTTCCCGGTGTACAGCAAGGGGACACGGCGTGGCCTGCTACGTATTTACTCAGAAGTAAACACGCTAAGCGTATCTAAGAAATATAAAGTAAAGCACACAAGAGACATGAATGTAAATGAACAGCAACTTTATTTATTAAACATTCTTTTACAGATACAATTGAAATGTAAATACATGAATAGAAAGCGATGCCTAAATAATGGCATAACTGAAATGAAAATATGTACAAGTGCCTACAGCTCTGGGTCAAACGCTAACTACTCTAAATCTTCAGTGCTGGGTGTTGGGTTACGGCAGCGTCCCGGCCATCAAACTGTGGCCAAATGCGAAACAAAAATTTACTAAACTGGCGCTACCATTACCCGATTCCCGATCTACCTTAAACCCTAAACTAGCAAGCTATATATAAGAAGTTAGATGGTTATACCGAGTTGATCCGTGTCCTTCAGTCTTCAACCATCATCCCCAAGCTCTTAGTGGCTCCTTGATCGAGTTTGGTTGCCGGTCTTCCTCCATCTACGATGATCCATCTGAGGGAAACGGCGCAAGCTTCAACCTCGCCAAACGAAGTAACCGACGCTCCAAGGTTTCTAGCAATGGAGAGTGGGGGTGTAGGAATGTGTCACTATAATTTTCTCACAATCACATTTGCTCAATGAGCAACCATAGAAGATGAAGAAGGGGGTGAGGAAACAATGGCATGAGCAATACAAGAATGGCTAAGTGTTGAAGTGAGTGGTGAATGAGAGAGCTATGAAGCAAGTGAAGAAAATGAGCATGAGCCACTTTAGAGTTGTGGCTACCCCCCTCTCTCTCATGCACCAAAATATCTCATATCAATAATCAAATAAACAATTCCATGCCATACCTATGACCCATGCTCATGCCACCTCACTCCTCCACCTCATTTGTGAAACAAATGAATTTCCAAAAATGGAAAATCATACAAATGAGGTGTCCACTTCTAGAAGTTATTCCGTATAAATATGGAATATTTCCCGGTACATGTATCGAAATACATAGACACGTATTCATACAGAAATACGAATAGCCAAGAGAGAAAATGAATAGTGAACAATAATACTAGAATACATATATATAAATTATTAAATCAAAACCTGATTTAATAATCCGGCTTAATCTTAAGCCGCTAGTATTATCAACCGTCCGATTAAAGTCTGCGCAGCATGTACACATATTTAATCGGACACCTGTATGTACCAACATACGTCATCTACACTATATCGCCTAAACCATGAAAACCCTCTGTGTGGGACTCTAAAGACTCGTCAATACGCTGGCAGTGGGTTTAACCACAAGCACGTCAGCAGCACTAGCTGTACGTAACGGCTACCCAGGTATTGAGCGAAAGGGAGGCCGACGAGCAAACTCATCCTGAACTCCTACTGAGCCTGACAGTGGCAATATCCGTACAGTCCGGTCTGTTCGTCTAAGAGTATCGCATATCGAGTCTAGGGGGTGGATAAAGTCAAACCCCTAACAACACGACATTTAGTGTCGGCATGAAACCCATCACCACCTGAGAAACTATCGATCCTAAATCAGTAATTCTCGTCCACCATGGCCATGGATTTCTGGTGATGGCCACCCGTGCACAACGCGACATCAACCCCCAATACCGGGAGAGACGAATCCCCGACGATCTGATCACTGCCTCCATGTGGCTCGGGATTGTACCCAACTAAAACCTGTTTGCACGACTCCTTTGAGCCGTGGTAGGATAGTAATCAAAGCACAGTGGGAACTCACACGAGACAAATGACGATCTCAGGTCGACAGACTAACCTGTACACATGTCATCTGGGTACTGCTATCTGACAATAGGTATAATACCAACTAGCAGGTTCCCGGCGAGTACATCCAGTGTACTCATAACCCAATGTGCACCTGTATACTATCTTAGGTGAACAAACTAACACGAATGGCTTGTAAGACCTGGCTACCGCCCTTCGTCGGGTTCTCGATTAGTATACACTAGTCTACACTGAAGTGTTGATGCCCAGTCTCGATACTCCCACGACTAGGGACATTTAAGGATGTGCTTATAGACTCCCAGCTCCCACGTATATGATCGTCATCATAATGCTGGTAGTCAAGCAAGAATCCTATAGGCTCTATCAACATGTAATAGTGATGATAAAGACAAACCAGATAGCATACTATCATCTCGAGTAAGACTGTTCTACCGGTATAAGTCCTCCCTCAATCATCATAATCATCTGCCTGCGATTATGATAATTGCCTTGAGGGCACTATAGCCAACAATCTCCCACTTGCACTTAACGCCAATTATTGCGATGTCGCATACTCACAGCCCGTGTGATACCGAACACCAAACTTCACTAGTAATCAGTTTCGCAAAGCCCGTTTGCAAAACTATTGCATTTGAGAAATAGCCTCGGTGAGTGGATCCGCTCCAATGTTTCTTTCTGTATCTCTCTATATCTCAACTTCGCGGAGAAAACTATCTCCCGAAATGAGCAATACCCATCTTAGAATTTGTCTGGATATCTGATGGGACCCAGTTCACTAATGAACTCCAAATCCAGCAAACTTCTTAGAATGTATCGTCCACTGAATTTAATCAGTATCCTGTGCCATGCCTTTCCTCAGTATCCGCTTGGACCACCTGTCCAACATACTGTCCCTCAAAAAGAGGGAAAAACTATAACTCTGACAGTCACTATATCATCCAGGTCACCTTGGAAGCCTGAAATGATAACCTTCTCCTGAAAGAGGCTGCTGTTACCATATCCTAAGAACATTCACTTATGTTCATAAACTGCTTCCCTACGTTTCTCCAGGATTGGATTAATATATCTGCTTATTGCAGCTAGTGCAAAAACAACATCTGGGATGGTACTTGATATTTCATGATTAACTCAATTGCCTAAGCAAGTGATATGCTAATCATGCAGATCCCTCTCCCCTTTAGTCTGTAAGACACCTTTAGAGAGGATGGCTCCATCATCTGCAGGTACACCACCATGCCAGGAGTTGTCCATTTTAAAATACCTTTAGAATAATGTCAAAGTACCCAGATTGGGACACTTCCCAAATCTAGATCTAAAAGCATAGATCTAGTAACCAGAAAACCTGATATTTTATCCATATCTTGTGTGGAGAAATAACTTGTGACAACCACTGTATAACCGATCGTAGTATAGGAATATCACTTCCTATAAAGTGCATGTCATCCCAAATACCAGGACATCACACCCTTTTACCTTCTTACCAGATCCATCTCCTATTTTGATAAAGTCAAAGCCTATGACTGTCACATCAAAAATAGATGATCTATTTCCTCTAAACCTGCTTTAGTCTATAAATAGACATAAGCTAATTGCCCACTATGCTTCCGTTGCTCCCGCTGACTACAACAACCCTCTGGTAGAGTCATATACACATGCACTTCTAAAGCTAGTTTAGAACGACGCTATACTCATCCTCCCACCGGGTCTTATAGCCTAGAACAACAGCAATAGTAAGTCTGGGTAAATAAGAATTTCCCTGTCACGGTCTCTGAGAAGACCGAAGTACCTCTCGGGTGCCTGAGATTACCCACCAAATCTGCGGAGTGGCTAATGTAATGTCAAATAGAATTGAATGCTCAGGTTCTATTAAATCTTCAGTGATCATTTGTGGTTCTGGAATCACTTCCAGTTCTACCATACTCCCACTTCTGTCTATCTGAAAAATCCATTTTACTAAAACTGTGGCGGGTCAAGAACAATATAAATATTGATCTTCCTGATGGTAGCAAGTTGACCCTCGTCAAAGCCTAGGATAACCCACAAATAGCCATTACTGAAACGTGCCTTGAGTTTATCCGGATTCTGGTTTTAAGCATCAGCCGAACAACTCCCTATACCTTAACATCGTTCAGATATAAATTGATTCTATATATATCCAATATAGAAACAAAAGCATTAATTTAATTGGAACTAGATTCAAAATCATGCAGCTGTCTACAGTGCATATCAACCAAATGGAAGGAGGCCATTCAGCGTTACTCATCTAGGAGTGCATCCATATATGAGTAACCTGAAAGAGAAGCAAGTTCGCATAACCATTACTATCAACAGAATACCAAACACAAGTATCTACATCTTCGACTTCCTCGAAGAATCCTGATACTTCCAACAAATGGTTCTCTACTTTATTCTTATACCTATAACTTCTTAAAATCTGAACCTTATATTTCAACGAAATACTTGTCTAGAACTAGAGAAGTTATGAGTAAACAGAATATAGTACGAGTACAACCCCATTGTCCTAATGGACATTGGACAACATATAATTCCTTGTATAAGTCCCCTGAGTTCAATAACTCAAACCCTGTGCGTCGTAGGTTGAAAAACTGTACTATGGTTAAGAAGAATTACACCGCTGTTGAATGCACCTTACCTAATCACCAACTGATATAGGTAAATGTCATGGACATTATTTCAAAATGTTATATCTCACTTTATTAAATAAACGTACAGTTATATCAGTTTGAAATTGGTGCATAATAACGGATATTCAAAACCAAATATTTGCCATCCGGCAAAATCCAGATGATTTCCTCAAATATCACCAATTACAACGAATTCCGATATGATGAGAATCTAATCGCCCAATTTCCAATATCTTACTCCCACTCACCATCTGTAATAACATACAGATGTGAGAAACAAATCTGGTAAATACATACTCTGGAGTTAGATTCAAATTAGGAAAACAGTTTTCAATTAATATCGCACAGTGAAACTGAAATATGAAAATGTTTCGAAGGGATAACCGGGTATTCCTAGTAACGCCTCTTCCACTATCCTGATTCATGACAGTAACCATATACTTATCTGCCCTCACTCCAATCCCTTTATTATGTCTTTACTTATTACCTTCTGTACACCACTTTTAGGCTAATTGGTTTTCTTCCTTCCCTACCCTTCGGCACCAGCCTAAGGTTTGGAAGAAGACTATCCAATAAGCATAATAGGTGTACTCTCCTAATCCTAGGATCCCTCGCAACCTGTGAGAAGGTAAAGGGAAAAGACATCTGAATAATCCTATTCAATTTCTCTTGAACCGGAAACCATCCTCGAATCTGGAACAAGTTCCTTTGAGTTCGTATTTAACTATACAATGGCATATCCAATAGAAGTGGATATCCGTAGTGATACGGAGTGTTCTAGAGAAAGGCAAAGTGGGTGTAGGAGTGGCAGGGGTATATACGGTTTTTTTCGTGAATGATAGCAGTCGCAATTTTCTTTACCGTTATTCTAATCCCTTTATATGTCTTTACTTATTACCTTCTGTACACCACCTTTAGGCTAATTGGTTTTCTTCCTTCCTCACCTTTCGGCACCTGCCTATGATCTGGAGGAAGACTATCCAATAAACTCAATAGGTGTGCCCTCTCCTAATCTTAGGAGCCCTCGCAACCTGAGAGAAGGTATAGGGAAAATACATCTGAATAATCCTATTCAATCTCTCCAGAACCAGAATCCATCCTCAAATCTGGAACAAATTCCTTCGAGTTCGTATGTAACTATACGATGAATTTATCCAATGGAAGTGGATGTTTGTAGTGATACAGGGTGTTCTGGAGAAATGCAAAGGTGATTTAGAAGTGGCAATGATATTTGCGACACCGTGACATTCCAAAATCCAAAGTGTTTTAAGAAGGTTCGGTTAACTTGGTTCATAAGTTTTAGTCAAGGGTCGGACCATGGTCGCTACCAAAGAGAGAGAGAGAAAAGAAACACTCAGCATGCACTCTAACCTAGATCAGAATGGTTAATCACTTTATCTAATCTGGATGGCTCCCACGGTTTCCTCGAATTCTCCTCCAAACCCAAAAGAAGAATTGTCGGAATCACCCGAGGAGTAATGCTACTCATCAGTGGGAATCGGGATCCAACTATCATCGCATGATATCTTGATAGAATCCACTCAAGTTACCACACTTCGGAAGGTATGCGCAAGCCTGGCAAGTTTCCTGTATGTTTGAAACTCCCGATATGATTTTTACCTCAAGCGGTTTATGACCTTGACAAAGGCCAACAAATCATAAACCACAAGTCAAGTTCAAATGGTCATTATCCTGGATTACTCTAGACCCACCCATACAAACCCTTGATAAAGGCCAACAAGGTTATACGACCGTCCTAGATAATCGCAACTCAATACAACAGACAAGCAATATCTAGCTACCATACACTACGCCTTGATAAAGGCCAACAAACGCAGCACGAATATTAGGTACCACCTGAAAGAAATGACGGAGGGCTACGGGTGGTTTTTGGCGAAAAACCTTTAACGTAATGAACTTGATATCGTTGAAGGAACCGAGTGGTTTTACAAATATATAGTGGCGAAAACTTTTGCTAAAGAGGTCACTTCCGGTGAAGGGATCTCGGCTCTTTCCTCATCGAATGAGGTGCAGGATATTCCAAACTGAATACCACGATGCAAAGTAAAAATAATCGACTATAGTGAGATTATTACGTTGACCCAAAATTCTGCCCAAGGGGCCACTCCTGATGAAGAGATCTCGGCCCTTGCCTCGTCGAATGAGGTGCTGGATATTCATAACCGAATACCACTGTGCAAAGCAAAAGAGAACGTATGTAATGTCAGTTTTAAAAACTTGGTTCCAACAACATCATATAGGTTTGTTTTAACCTTACATTGATAAGAATCAATGCAGTCCCATCAATTAATAACACCAAAAAAGAACGAAAATAAAATGTACGTATATACCATCCGCATTCGCCACTGGGTCCCGTCATCACCCGTTAGGTTACTTAACTAACGACATAGCGGGGACTGGACTAGTGCGGGTGCAAAACATATACAATATCTACTAGTATATATAAATATATATATAACATTCGTCCCAGGCATGATATAAAGTAACATCACAGAAGCATCACAGAAGCAACACAGAATGGTGGATAATCTTGGAGCCCCGGGTTTCACTTGAGCCGCAAGTGAGACCCAACGTTCCTCTGTCATGTGGATAGCCTGTGCAATAAAAACCTAGACGCCTACGAGCGCCGCAAGTTACCCGCCAAAACCAAAAGTGAGGCAACCCCCTTCAATAACGTGAATGGGCCACCCAACACTTCACGGAATCCGGTAACTTGAGCACCCCTCCATGGGTCAACCCATACCCCCTACGAGTGCGATGAATAGCCTGCCAATTCTAGAGTAAGGCCCCCTCCGTCTCAACGCCATGAGATGCGGGCCCGTTGCCCTCTAGAACCCGGCTATTCGTGCACTCCACCGCGGGGAAATTCTAGTACAGAAAAGAAAAGTATATACAGCGGTGACATCGACCTCAACCCGGTCGTGCCCCAAACAAATAATATACAAACTGGCAATGACGGCAGTCCACATGTCGAACGCTCGCCCCGCAAAATCAAATATACAAATGAATCTAAACATACTACCATTGCACTACTGGCTATCCACCACGACGATCCAACCACAACCACGGCACAACACAGAACATCAACGTGAATGTCACATTCGCAAACCCGTTTAAAAGAACTATAGCAATTAGACAAGTTGTACCGATCTAATGACATTCACGGTCGCAGATAGTAATGTAAGTACTGTTAAACGCACACTTAAAATATCGATTGACTAAATTTCCCAAATTGGCCCCAAATGCAAATCCAGCACTCAAACAGAAATATGGGCCAAAACCATATATGTCAAAAATCACAATTCCATATAACTGAGCTACAGAAAAATTTGGTGCTCCGTTGCTACTAAATGACCGCGGAACCGCCGCAAATAGGGGTTAAATGCGGCGGTTCCGTGGCACATTAGAGGCATCTTGAGCCCAAATTATTTGTGTACTCATAAAAAAGCCTGTACGTATTTTTAAGCCACTGGAAATAATTTTTTGACCACTTTTGAAAATCAGCAGAAACTTCAAAAATGGAATCATGATATCGGAAACTTTCGTCGATTGATCTTTTAAGCACGTCTAAATAAGCTAGTAAGGGGTTAAAGGGTTGGCTCTGATACCATGTTGGGTTACGGCAGCGCCCCGGCTATCAAACCGTGGCCAAATGCGGAACAAAAATTTACTAAACTGGCGCTACCATTACCCGATGCCCGGATCTAAACCCTAAACTAGCAAGCTATATATAAGAAGTTAGATGGTTATACCGAGTTGATCCGTGTCCTTCGGTCTTCAACCATCATCCCCAAGCTCTTAGTAGCTTCTTGATCGGGTTTGGTTGCCGGTCTTCCTCCATCTACGATGATCCACCTGAGAGAAACGGTGCAAGCTTCAATCTCGCCAAACGAAATAACCGACACTCCAAGGTTGCTAGCAATGGAGAGTGGAGGTGTAGAAATGTGTCACTATAATTCTTTCTCAATCGCATTTGCTCAATGAGCAACCATAGAAGATGAAGAAGGAGGTGAGAAAACAATGGCATGAGCAACACAAGAATGGCTAAGTGTTTAAGTGAGTGGTGAATGAGAGAGCTATGAAGCAAGTGAAGAAAATGAGCATGAGCCACTCTAGAGTTGTGGCTGCCCCCTTCTCTCTCATGCACCAAAATATCTCATATCAATAATCAAATAAACAATTCCATGCCATACCTATGACCCATGCAAATGCCACCTCACTCCTCCACCTCATTTGTTAAACAAATAAATTTCCAAAAATGGAAAATCATACAAATGAGGTGTCCACTTCTATAAGCTATTCCGTATAAATACAGAATACTTTCCGGTATACGTATCTGTTAGTTATATGTATGCCCTAGAGGCCATTACTATACATAGGATGTATATAGTAGTGGATGCTGGGACATATATAGGGAGGACTTTCTTGCTCGACATGATAGTATGCTATCTGGTTACTCTTTACCTTAACGTGTATACTGATTGTCTCTCTGTTACATATTGGTAAAGCCCTTAGGATGTGTACTTGACTACCTGGACTGTGATGCGGATCATACTAGTGGGGACATGGTAGTCCATAAGTACATCCTTCAAAGTCCCTAGTCGTGGGTGTATCGAGATGGGGCATCGATATACCAGAGTAAACTAGCGTGTACCTTCTCGACCCATACAGATGGGCGATGGATGATCCCATATCCATTGGTGTTTGACATCGGAGATGATATACGGGTGCTCAGTAGAGACTGGGTACACTGGACGGACTCGCCGAGAATTCCTAGATGGTATTATACCTCACGTCAGATGGCAGTTCTCTGGTGACACTGGTACAGAGTAGTCTGTTGACCCGAGATCGTCATAGAGTCTTGTGTGGTTCCCACTGTGCTTTGATTTCCATCTTACCACGTCCAAGAGGGCGTGCAAAACGGTGGTTTTTGGGTACAGTCCCGAGTCACATGGAGGCAATGAGCGATAGGAGGGGATTCGTCTCTCCCGGTGTAGGGGGTAGATGTTGCGCTGTGTTCGATTGGCTATAACAGGAAATCCCTGGCCAGGGTTGCTGAGATTTACTGGTAAGTGTTACCAGTAGTTTCTCGAATTGTTATAGACCTCATATCGACACGACTTATTGAGCTATTGGGGTCTGACGTTTACCACCCCTAGGCAAGATATGCGACATATCAGACGATCAGACCGGACTGTACGGTAGTGTTACTGGTCGGATTCACTGGAGTGTGAGCGGGCTTGCTCGTCGATCTTCAGATCGCTCAATACCCGGGTGGCCGTTACGTTTAGCAGACCGCTTGCGGCTTGTGGGTGTTTGATATGATCATCACCTGCTGCCGGCGTATTGACGAGTCTTTAGAGTCCTACACAGAGGTTTCCTGGCTCAAGCGAAACGAAATAGGAGCGCATATGAGATATGTGAGGGACCGAGAATAATGCGTGTATGTGATACCGTATTTCATTCTCGCGATCAATGTATCGATTAGGTTATATGCGATATACCCTAGTTATCGAATCAAGGGTTGATTCGATAAACCGATGCATTGCATACTAGTCGGTTATATACGATATGACCGGATCATTGAATCAAGTGTTGATTTAATGATTTAATGCATATTTATATATTTGATATATTACTTTGCATTAACTAGTATCGGTTCACTTTAAATGGATTTTCTCGCTCGGATGTGCGCATTACATATGCGATATGATTTTGTGCACTTGATTGTATCATGTTTGATGATACATATCTTTTTGGTTAAGTGTAAAGATTTAAACCATGGTTAAGTGGATAATTAGGGTTTTACTTATTCATTTATTTATCCTTTTATTTTTGGAAAATAAGGAAATGAAATGAGAGAAAAATGGTGGCTTATTTTGTTTGCAACATGAAGCTTCATGAAGCATTCATGAAGTGACCATTTTTGTCTCATCTCCTTAACCCTAACCATTCTTTAACCTTGGTCAATTCTCTACACTTAACTTGGGTTATGTTATGATAAGAATGGATTATTCTTTTCTTTTTCAATTTAACTTATCATATCATTTCTTCTTCTTCTTCCTTGAACAAAAGAAGAAACCTTCACTTCATCAATGGTGGATTGATGAAAAGAGTGAGAAATCCAAAACTAAAGTCTACCCACTTCCTATTTCTTCATCCTCTACCTCTTGCCAAGTAGTAGAGTGTGTTTTCTTCATAAGTTTCTTGACTTGGTGAAGTCGGGGCTTGATTTAGCGATGCCTCGACGTAGATCATCTTCGGCATGGACATCGACGACCTAGCTCGCTTATTCTCCGATGAAGTCGACGCTAGAGCCCGGATTCTTATTGGACAGCGGAGAGGACTTCGTTGCGGAGCTCTGGAGGTGGAGCACCGGATCTACAAAGGTTGTATTTCCGTATTCCCTTAGTTAAGTGTTAACTAGTTTACTCTTTTCGCCTAAATATCTAGCAAACGATCCGTAGTCGGGTCTCTCGGCACCTAGAATTTTTGAATTTGGCATGTTCGATGCCTTGTGAGACCTCACTAGAGTGCCTAGGAACCTTTCACTGCTATCAGAGCCAAGCTAGAGCCTTAGGCGAAGTTCCGACGAAGTTTGAAATCCGAACGAACCCGAAACCCATATTCAAAAATGCTCTCTGTCCAGATTTTGAAAATGTGGATTTTTCAAGATTAAAAATATCCAGAAAATCAAGCAGGGTTTTTTATGAAATACTGTGAAAAACGGAGACTTAACGCCGTCATAACGCCGCGGAACCGCGGCCTAAGCCCACGTGGCGCGGCGGTTCCGCGGCCGTTTTGTTGACTCGTTGACTCCTGTTTGCACAGTAATTCCTATTTTAATATTCTGAGTTTTCTGGGAATTTTTAATATGCAGTAAACAGTTGAGCATTTTTGGGTTGTATTGGGAATCAATGATTCGATCGGGGTTTCAAATTTTGTCTGTGTGGCTTTCCAGATAAATTTTAGAATATGTTAAAAAGTTCGACCGGACATAAATACCCAATTTTTCCCCTATCGGGAAATTTCCAAGTGTTGGATTTTTCCGTAGTTTAATGACGTTCTAAGTAGTGCAAGTAATGCAATGGACCCTCTAGAAGACAACAAACCTTAACTCGATTATGTGACCGTCTTGAACTGCCCTTTGAACCTTCGGGTTTGGGGCAGTACGGCGTGCCACATGTGAGGCGTTGGCTTGACCCTTCTACGGCAGGACCGTTGGTACTGAGGCACGAACTGAATGTTGTTAGACTTATTTCATGTGTTGATCTGTATCGGGAAAACTTGGGTGTTCGATTGTTCGATCGAAAAGTTTAACATTTTCTGTTTATCTGGAATGGGATACAATAATTGGAATTCACAATAGTTATATGATAACTGGATGAATGTTATAAACATAGCAATTTAGTCTCACTTGATCGGTTGCCACGGAATTTTGATGTGATCAAAAGTCCGTCGCAATCACGTAGCGTACGCGGATACTCGCCGGGTAAACTTAATTGACAGCCTCACTCCATAGCCCCGACCAAGTGATTGTAGGAGAACCCCGTCGCCGAAAGCATCCGTTCGGGTGCTCGCGGCAGCGGTGTTCCGCCTTGGTGCACTTCGTCGACGGTATCGGGGGTGCAGCCGTCTACTAAAGTTTGCGACGAGCATTCGATCAGGATGTCGGGAATCCTGTTGAATTGCCCGACTTCATATTGAAAAGTGTTTTCGATTTTGAGACTAAAATGCGGGGTTTATAATTGTTAGGCATGCGATGTCTAAGTAATTCATTTGGTCAGGCATGCGATATCTGAGGTGGTTGCGGATTCCAACTGTTGTAGTTTTACACTTTCTTTTCTGTGACCGTAAGTGTAATATGTAATATCGCCGGTTTCGTTGCTATATGCCAACGACAATTGGGATGGACATATTTACTTACGTTGATGACATGTGATGTTATGTGTTGCTGGATATGTTATATTGGATCGTCGTGTTTGAATAGCCGGGGGTTTTTATGTGAGATGAGTGTTTTTCATTTTCATTCATGTAAAAACTTGTATGTAATATTCTTTTATTGGGACACTTCCAGGTAGCGGAAGTAGTCACCGTTTGTATATTATTTACTTTTCCGCACTAGGATAGACCCAAGGAGGAGGGCACAAGTAACCGGGTTCTGGAGTCCAGTGGGAGACCAACTCGAGGAGTCGAGTCCGGGTCTCCTAACTCTAGAATTGGTAGGGTTGCTTGCCGCTCTCGTAGGGGTCTAGGGGTGTGGGTTTGGCTATTCATCACGACCGTGGAATCCGTGTTTTATACTGGCTCGTATTGAAAACACGGACGTCCTAGTATATCCAATATTTCATATGATTCTTCTGCTGCGATATCTGTGATGTGATCATGTGATGTTCTGTGATAGATACAGTATATATGATATATGATATATTATATAGCCGTTACTTATGTTTTACACCCGCGCTAGCCCTGCCCCGCTCTGCCGTTAGTTACCTAACCTAACGGTGCACGAGGGGACATCGAGGCGAATGCGGATGGCATAAGTGTACGTCGTATTTATCTGTGATGATTAGGTACATTATATGATGGGACTTCATTAATGTGATTAATGAAATAAAAGAAACCTAAGATGTTGTAGAATCGAATTTCAAAATAAAACAGGTAGCTACAGTTCTTGCTTTGCACAGCGGTATATATGATATATCCTGCACCTTATTCGATAAGGAAAGGACCGAGATCCCTTCACCGGGAGTGACTCCTTTAGCAATAACTGGCAGATGCTACACCCTCGGTTTGTCTTTTGATTGCTTTTAACTGTTTTTGCTTTGCACAGTGATATATATGATATATCCCGCACCTCATTCGACGAGGAAAGGACCGACGATCCCTTCACCGGGAGTGACTCCTTTAGCAAAACTAGAAAAGCCTCAAAAACACTCCATTTCATAATTCATTCGATCCTACAACGATATCAAGTTCATTACGCAATAGGTTTTCAGAAAAAACCTGTCGTAGCCCTCCGTCATTTCAGATAAATCCTGTTTAGTATTCGTGCTGCGCTTGTTGACCTTATCAAGGCGCAGTGTGCGGTAGCTAACCAGTATTTATCTGCTTATGCATATGATGCAGATTGGGTTAGGGTAGTCATGCGGCCTTGTTGACCTTGTCAAGGGTCGTGCGGGTGGGTTTGATTCAATCAAGAAATGACGGGTTGAACTTGACTTGCGGTCTATGGTTTGTTGACCTTGTCAAGGTCATAGATCGTTCGGGGCAAAATATTATCGGGAATTTCAAGTGTTGAGATTTGCAATGAGATTGCATACCTTCTATGAGATAGTTGGATCCCGATACCCGCTGCGAGTAAGTGTTACTCCTGGGAGAGTTTTATACATTACAATTAGCCGATCAAGTAGGTGTCTAGAAAGGTGTCAACGAGGTTACGCCTCTGGGAAAACGAGGTTTACATTAATTAGGTTCGTACGAAAGCACGGGGGACCTCCCTCAAAGTACCGACAATGGCCTGGCTGAAAGATTGGTGAACTTGTAGTGTGTAATTAATCCCGGCTAGTCTTTCCTTTTAGGGTTTGAAGGAAGATTTGATGAAAAGCAGTGGGAGCCATCCTGATTAGATAAAATTATAACCAATCTATTCTTGAAAGAGCGCACGCTGAGTGTTTTCTTCTCTCTCTCTCCTGGTAGCGACCATATCACGCCTTAATCAAGATAATAATACGGATTATTGACCGAACCCGCTTGTTATACTGAGCTGGGGAACGTTGGTCCCGCTCCAACTTATAATTTTTATAAGACAGAGCAGGAAATTGGGGAATACCAGATTTCCCGTGCCACCCAAACGAAGAGAGTGCATGCTGATGCATCATCTTCGGGTGTGTTCATTATACAGAACTGTTTCTCAGTATCCTCCGCATCCTTGGTATATGATACCGGATCAGGATCCCAGATATGTAAGATGTTACATAGGGCTACAAAAGGGTAGAAAAACTGAGAACGGGTGATAAGTTTCATGAGGCAGAAAACGGGGCAAGTGTTGCAGCCAAGTCTGTTGGTCACTGTCATCCTGTATTGTAATACATTGATTCTGAACGAATGTTATTAGATACCGAACCTGATATACAAAATCATATCTGTCTCTTTATTAGTAAAGAAACGATAAAATTTTGTATTGTTGGATAATGTTTTGAACATTTCCTATATCAAAAGTTGATCGGTTCAGGCACGTTATCTAAAAGCATTAATGTTCTAAATCAAACTACAGTTCTTCGTATACAGAACACACACAAGAGGAAGAGTTCAGAAATGAACGAATTCTTCTTGAGGTATTGTAGACTAGGTCAGATCAATGTGACCCGACTAGCTAGAGTTATATAGAGATGCATATTTAAATTAGTTTGAATTTACATCTTGTGAAACTCGCCAATCATGTCACAAAGATAAGATGACCATAGCTCTGTTTATTGGAAACAGAGAAAGAGTTAATGAACTCTTGGGTTGATACATGTTGATGTATGTAAGGTCCCCCGTCTACACATGCTAAGACCGGTTCTTTGTACTTCATTACGTTCTCTGATGATCTCTTTAGATTCAGACATATGTTCCTGTTGAAACATGAGTCCGAACCTTTTGAGATATTCACAGAATATAAGTTAGAAGTAGAGAACCAAAATACGGGTAAAAGTATTATGTCCTTTGATGAGATCAAGGAGGAGAATACTTGTGCATAGAATTTCTGGACTATTCATAAGGAGAATGAGATTCTCTCTCAGCATTACTCCTCTGTATACACCATAGCACGATGGTATATCGGGGCGGAGCAATCACACCCTATATGATAAGGTGTGCTCTATGATGAGTACTTCTGAGTTACTATTTCCTTTTTGGGAGTTATGCACTTATGAAGTTGCATACCTATTGAATTACGGTTCGAATTAAATCAAAGCCTACCATTTCATATGTGATATGGAAAGGGAAGAGCCCATATCTTAAGTTAGTTAAGATTTGGGGTTGTCCGGCCTATGTCTAAAAGCAAAATCCGGACAAGCTCGAGGCAACGTCAGTTATGTAGAACTGGAAAGGTTCCAGCTATACAAACTACAGCAGATGATTTGGTAGAACCAAAGGATTCAGTAGATTCCAACGAACCTCGGCCTCTCCGCCGATCTAGTAGGGTTCCTCACCCACCTGAGAGATAGTTCGGTTGCTTTATGACAGTGGGAGCGAGGATTGCATCATGAGATGATGACCCAACTAGTTTCGAGCTGGCCATCAAGAGTAGGGACTCTGTAAGAATGGCTGGATGTTTAGCGATCTGAGATGGAATCCTTATACACCAACAAAGTATGGACTTTAGTTGCTATATCTGAAGGGTTAAATCCCCATCAGGAGCAAGTATATCTTGAGAAGATTACTTGGTGTAAATGGAAAAGTTGAGACTTTCAAAGCTAGACTTGTTAAAGGTTTTCGTCATTGACCAGGCGTGGATAATGATGAAACCTTTTTCAAGTAGCTATGCTTAAGTCCATCCAGATCCTACTTGCCATGGCTACATACCATGACTACGATATCTGGCGGTTGGGTGCCATGACATCTTTTCTAAATGATGTTTTAGAAGAGAATGTCTGTAAGTACACAGCCAGAGGGCTTCGTAAACAGTGGGAGCAGCGGAAACGTGTGCAAGATGTTTTATCTGATAAAGCAGGCATCGCGGAGTTAGAACGTCTGTTTTGATGTGTTAGTCAAAGAGTTTGACATCATCAAAATGGTAGATGAACCTTGTATAAACAAAAAGGTAGTAGGGAGTATGGTGGTGATCCTCGTAGAGTACGCGGATGACATACTCTTGATAGGGAAAGAGTTTCCTATGCTACGCTCGATCAATCTCCGCTTATCACAATGATTCTTCACATAGGATCAAAGTGATACCTACTAAATCCTGGATTTTGGATCTATGAGATAGATCTAAATGGATGTTAGGATACTCACTAGTTGTAGTGAGATGGTATCAATCGATCCTGGGGAGAATCACTGGAAGTGTTCCAGGGTGATAAAAACGACTGAATGTCAGTCGCAGGCATTGTCTTTACCCTCAGTAAAGGGACGGTATGTTGGAAGAGTTCCAAGCTAGATACCGTGACATACTAGACGATAAAGGCAGGATACATCGCTACTTAAGATGCTACCAAAGAGGTTGTTTGGATGTATATTAGTTCATGAGATGAACTTAGTTCCTACCATTGTGTGACAATGGAGTTGTGGCTTATGCCAGGAACCCCCGTCCCATCAGTGATCCAGACATATTCTAAGGCAGTATCACCTGATCATGGAGATGGTTGATCTCCAAGGTGATCAAGGCAAGGAGAGCAGACTCAGAGGATAACACGGCGGATCCACTCACGAAGGCCTATTCCCAGAGAGAGACTTTTATGGGATGGTTGAGTATGAGATACTTCGACCACTGCTACAGATGGCCCTAGTGCAAGTGGGAGATTGTTAGTTATATGTATGCCCTAGAGGCCATTACTATACATAGGATGTATATAGTAGTGGATGCTGGGACATATATAGGGAGGACTTTCTTGCTCGACATGATAGTATGCTATCTGGTTACTCTTTACCTTAACGTGTATACTGATTGTCTCTCTGTTACATGTTGGTAAAGCCCTTAGGATGTGTACTTGACTACCTGGACTGTGATGCGGATCATACTAGTGGGGACATGGTAGTCCATAAGTACATCCTTCAAAGTCCCTAGTCATGGGTGTATCGAGATGGGGCATCGATATACCAGAGTAGACTAGCGTGTACCTTCTCGACCCATACAGATGGGCGATGGATGATCCCATATCCATTGGTGTTTGACATCGGAGATGATATACGGGTGCTCAGTAGAGACTGGGTACACTGGACAGACTCGCCGAGAACTCCCAGATGGTATTATACCTCACGTCAGATGGCAGTTCTCTGGTGACACTGGTACAGAGTAGTCTGTTGACCCGAGATCGTCATAGAGTCTTGTGTGGTTTCCACTGTGCTTTGATTTCCATCTTACCACGTCCAAGAGGGCGTGCAAAACGGTGGTTTTTGGGTACAGTCCCGAGTCACATGGAGGCAAAGAGCGATAGGAGGGGATTCGTCTCTCCCGGTATAGGGGGTAGATGTTGCGCTGTGTTCGATTGGCTATAACAGGAAATCCCTGGCCAGGGTTGCTGAGATTTACTGGTAAGTGTTACCAGTAGTTTCTCGAATTGTTATAGACCTCATATCGACACGACTTATTGAGCTATTGGGGTCTGACGTTTACCACCCCTAGGCAAGATATGCGACATATCAGACGATCAGACCGGACTGTACGGTAGTGTTACTGGTCGGATTCACTGGAGTGTGAGCGGGCTTGCTCGTCGATCTTCAGATCGCTCAATACCCGGGTGGCCGTTACGTTTAGCAGACCGCTTGCGGCTTGTGGGTGTTTGATATGATCATCACCTGCTGCCAGCGTATTGACGAGTCTTTAGAGTCCTACACAGAGGTTTCCTGGCTCAAGCGAAACGAAATAGGAGCGCATATGAGATATGTGCGGGACCGAGAATAATGCGTGTATGTGATACCGTATTTCATTCTCGCGATCAATGTATCGATTAGGTTATATGCGATATACCCTAGTTATCGAATCAAGGGTTGATTCGATAAACCGATGCATTGCATACTAGTCGGTTATATACGATATGACCGGATCATTGAATCAAGTGTTGATTTAATGATTTAATGCATATTTATATATTTGATATATTACTTTGCATTAACTAGTATCGGTTCACTTTAAATGGATTTTCTCGCTCGGATGTGCGCATTACATATGCGATATGATTTTGTGCACTTGATTGTATCATGTTTGATGATACATATCTTTTTGGTTAAGTGTAAAGATTTAAACCATGGTTAAGTGGATAATTAGGGTTTTACTTATTCATTTATTTATCCTTTTATTTTTGGAAAATAAGGAAATGAAATGAGAGAAAAATGGTGGCTTATTTTGTTTGCAACATGAAGCTTCATGAAGCATTCATGAAGTGACCATTTTTGTCTCATCTCCTTAACCCTAACCATTCTTTAACCTTGGTCAATTCTCTATACTTAACTTGGGTTATGTTATGATAAGAATGGATTATTCTTTTCTTTTTCAATTTAACTTATCATATCATTTCTTCTTCTTCTTCCTTGAACAAAAGAAGAAACCTTCACTTCATCAATGGTGGATTGATGAAAAAAGTGAGAAATCCAAAACTAAAGTCTACCCACTTCCTATTTCTTCATCCTCTACCTCTTGCAAAGTAGTAGAGTGTGTTTTCTTCACAAGTTTCTTGACTTGGTGAAGTCGGAGCTTGATTTAGCGATGCCTCGACGTAGATCATCTTCGGCATGGACATCGACGACCTAGCTCGCTTATTCTCCGATGAAGTCGACGATAGAGCCCAGATTCTTATTGGACAGCGGAGAGGACTTCGTTGCGGAGCTATGGAGATGGAGCACCGGATCTACAAAGGTTGTATTTCCGTATTCCCTTAGTTAAGTGTTAACTAGTTTACTCTTTTCGCCTAAATATCTAGCAAACGATCCGTAGTCGGGTCTCTCGGCACCTAGAATTTTTGAATTTGGCATGTTCGATACCTTGTGAGACCTCACTAGAGTGCCTAGGAACCTTTCAGTATCGAAATACATATACGCGTATTCGTACAGAAATACGAATAGCCAAGAGAGAAAATGAATAGTGAACAATAATACTAGAATACATATATATAAATATATATATAAATTATTAAATCAAAACCTGATTTAATAATCCTGTTTAATCCTAAGCCGCTAGTATTATCAACCGTCCGATTAAAGTCTGCGCAGCATGTACACATATTTAATCGGACACCTGTATGTACCAACATACGTCATCTACACCATATCGCCTGAACCGTGAAAACCCTCTGTGTGGGACTCTAAAGACTCGTCAATATGCTGACAGTGGGTTTAACCACAAGCACGTCAGCGGCACTAGCTGTACGTAATGGCTACTCAGGTATTGAGCGAAAGAGAGGCCGACGAGCAAACTCATTCTGAACTCCTACTGTACCTGACAGTGACAATATCCGTACAGTCCGGTCTGTTCGTCTAAGAGTATCGCAAATCGAGTCTAGGGGGTGGATAAAGTCAGACCCCTAACAACACGACATTTAGTGTCGGTATGAAACCCATCACCACCTAAGAAACTATCGATCCTAGATCGGTAATTCTCGTCCACCATGGCCATGTATTTCTGGTGATGGCCACCCGTACACAACGCGACATCAACCCCCAATACCGGGAGAGACGAATCCCCGACGATCCGATCACTGCCTCCATGAGGCTCGGGACTGTACCAACTAAAACCTGTTTGCACGACTCTTTGAGCCGTGGTAGGGTAGTAATCAAAGCACAGTGGGAACTCACACGAGACAAATGACGATCTCAGGTCGACAGAGTAACCTGTACACATGTCACCTGGGAACTGCTATCTGACAATAGGTATAATACCAACTAGCAGGTTCCCGGCGAGCCCGTCCAGTGTACTTATAACCCAATGAGCACCTATATACTATCTTAGATGAACAAACTAACACCAATGTCTTGTGAGACCTGGCCACCGCCCCTCGTCGGGGTCTCGATCAGTATACACTAGTCTACACTGGAGTGTCGATGCCCAGTCTCGATACTCTCACGACTAGGGACATTTAAGGATGTGGTTATAGACCCCCAGCTCCCACGTATATGATCGCCATCATAATGCTGGTAGTTAAGCAAAAATCCTATAGGCTCTATCAACATGTAATAGTGATGATAAAGACAAACCAGATAGCATACTATCATCTCGAGTAAGACTGTTCTACCGGTATAGGTCCTCTCTCAATCATCATAATCATCTTCCTGCAATTACGACAATTGCCTTGAGGGCACTATAGCCAACACTGGGCTCGATCTCTAATGAGTTTGAAACACCTGACAACAGTCCAAAGAAAGAAGAAAAGGAATGTCTTCGGCGAACAATCGCTCGGTAAGTCCCAAAGATCAGTAGAGATAGAATAGACAGAAAAAGAATATAACTAGTACTGTTTGATTATAATGTTAACGCGGTTGTTTGTAGCTTGGTACAAAAATACCAGTGTATACGAGAGGAGTCCCACAATTCTGGAGATTAAGGTATACGGAGCACAAGGAACCGTTCAGCCACGATACAACGGCAATGGATATTCAGGTTAGGTGTATTATGGTTACAGTCTCGTGCCACTTCTAACACCTTCCGTACCAATCTACCCCTTTAAAAACCCCGCGATGTCTTTTGTATTGATTGTATTGTTTGTTATATAGATGGATGACTTGCCAAAACTATGATATTAGTAAATGGAATGGATATAAATGGAGAGTCATGTAAACGGAGTATATCCATGGTTCGGTTCAGTCAATACAGATTGATATAGATTGAATAGACGGATTCATGTTGAATTGTAGTTTTATACTTGAATCATATTCAAGTCAGATTGATTAGATCAAGACTCGGTCAGAGTCAGACACTTTGAAAAGAAATTGAAATCCTGAGTTAGTTTTGATGTTATCGGTAACTGATGCACATGGACGGCAGGATTTGTGTCTTTTCCCAAGACAATTACCGTGTTGATAACACCTTTTGTTAGATTTTCTACCTTAGATAGACAAGCACCCATATTCTCCGGCTCCCTGAGGCTCAAGAGAACTGGTCCCGCTTAAATCTATGTTTACTAGGGTCTTTATTGTAATTTAGTATAACTTGAGAGGGTTTATGTAAAAATAGTTTGATATAATTTTCAAAATATACCTCAAATATTTAATTATCGTTTTTAGGGTTTTCATAGATGTATATTTTATAAAAGTGAAATTCCTAGTGAGTAGAAACTAATTTCCATAGTATATGGTATTTTATTGAAATATCGTTATTGTTTTGTATTTGAATGGTATTTTCATGTAATGGTGATTCTTTTGATTTGGAAAACTTGGAATATTTATATAATATATTTAAAATATATATTTTTATAATAGTTATATATATATATATTTAATAAAAAAATTATTTATTTTTGTAGAAATCTCATTTTCTTAAGAAAAATGCATTAAAATTCCATCGAGATCGAATGCTCCTTTCGGAGGTCTGTATCTCACTCTACTGGGCCTAAGAATGTGCGATAAGCCGTACCATCTCGAACAGGGTTCCCTAAAATGGGTTGTAGAAGCGTAATTGCAAGGAATTGATTAATACACTTTTAAAAGAAATGGTTTTGCAAGTTTGATGGTATTTATTTGTAATGTCGTATTATCCCATAACTAATGTCCCAAAATTGCATCGTTCTATGTCAAAGATATGTGTTGTGATGAGGTAGGTCATTACCTCGTGAGTTGTTTAAAGGTAATACAAGTATTATGTTGTTTTCTGGCGAAATGTAAAGTATGTGGTATTTTACCGTAAAAATACAATAAAAGTTGCATAAAAGATTGTTTTGAGATGAAACTTGTTTTAAAGTGTTTGTTAATGTTTGTTAAAAATTATATGAGAGTATGGTATTTTATTAATTAAGAAAAAAAAGAATTTTAAAGGAAAAACCGAATCGGAAGTCGGATTAACTCCGCTTCCGTCGGGTTTTAGAAATTAAAGTTTTTAAGATAGTAGAAGAGAAGGGAAGAGGGGACTTACTGGATAGAGAACAAGAGAAGAGAGAGGGGAAGACTAAGGAAGTGTCGGGGCGTCGTTTCGTCACCGGAATCTCCTTGGAACGTCGTCGGACCTTCATCCTTTGCTAACTCCACTTGCACACTAAAAGGAATTGAGAATTTTTGAGAGTTTTGGCAGGGAATTTCTGAGTGAGAATGTATGAAATGAAGTGTGGTATATATAGGAAAAATTAGGATTTAGTGGGTTAAAGAATGCATTAAAATTTGCATTAGAAATGGGATTAAAGGGTATTTTATTGTTCTTTGGATGAATGCAGAGTAAACAAACAACATGGGGGTAGTTGGGTAGGCCAAGGGGTGCTCGAATGAAAATATGAGGAGAATCCCCTATGGGGGGCCCAGCGGTGCCGGTCTCCAACGCTTGAGTCGCCGGTCCAAAACCGGTGGAATGGCCTTGGATTGGTGCCACGTATCCTTCACGCTTCATATACTCTCGTGCACATGTTTATTTAATCTGTAACTTATCATATTACGTGTAATGCGCGTGCAAACCCTTGGACTTCTAAAAGATTAAAAGAAAATTTAATAAAAAGATAATGTGGCTGGGGGGTTCGATCACAGAGGCTATGTCACAGCAGTGCAAGGCTTTACCAATGAGCTACAAGTGTTTTCTTGCTGTTCAAAAGTAAAACAAATACTTATAGTGTACACGGGATTGCAAATGCTCCAATTGTACATTAACTTTTAAACAATTTTCTGTACATTGAAATTGGAGCTGTTACAAGTTTATTGTTAGGCGGCCGTTCTGATTTGCGCTCGGTCCCGTTTCACTAGTAGGATATCTAAGTTAGTCCGGAGCGCCGAGGTGTTAACTTCATTATCGAAGTGTTCAACTCTGTAACTGGGCAATCCGATCTCCGCGGGAACCATGGCCTCGGTGCCGTAGCAGAGGCTGAAGGGGGTTTCTCCCGTGGGTATTTTTCTTGACGTTTGCAGTGCCTATAGGACCCGAGGTAGTTCCTCGACCCAGCCGCCTTGTCTTCCTTCTAGACGGGCTTGGAGACCGTGGATGACGCCCCGGTTCGCAACCTCTACTTGCCCGTTGCATTGAGGATGGGCAACCGTGGCAAACTTCATCAATATGTGGTACTCGCTGCAAAACTCTCTGACTTTGTCGTTTTCGAAGTCGGTCCAGCGGTCGGTGATGATGCATCTCGGGATCCTGAATCGAGTGATTACGTTATTCTGCAGGAACTTTATAGTGGAGGCAGAGTCTAGTTTTATGATCAAGACGGTCTCTATCCACTTTGTGAAGTAGTCTACCGCGACGAGGATGTATTTGTGTCTGCCCGTGCCAGTGGGGAGTTGGCCCACCATGTCCATCCCCCATTGTGCAAACGACCAAGGGAAACTGAGGGTTGTTAGCTCGGTAGTAGGGAGACGAGGTATGCTGCCATAGAGTTGGCAGCTTTTGCATCTTCTGACAAGCTTCTCGGCATCCTGGTGTATGCTCGGCCAATAATATCCTTGGAGCAGCGTCTTCTGGACCAGAGTGCGGGCCCTTTTGTGCGTCCCTCCCGACCCCTTCGTGTATCTCTTGTAGAACATAGTCGGCTTCAGGAGGGTCGACGCATCGGAGTATATAACGTTCTGAAAATCGTTTAGGTAAAATTTTCTGATAATCGGTAATATAACTCGTATTTTCCATAAAACGTAATGATAATTATTTTTCAATATAGACTTAATTATATCTATTTTAGCTATGTAATTGCTAGTATTTGGTATTTAATCGGTCATTTATAAATTATTGGTTTACTTAAATATTTTTTCTTAATCAATTATTTTAAATATTATTATAAGCATTCACTTATACATTTAATTAATGGTAATTACAAATTAGAATGGGTTTACAAATATGAACCATGACAACCTAAAACCTAGTTTATAACATATTTCCTTTTTATCAAATGGTCTCCATAATTCTAGAGAATTCTAGGGATAGGGTTATTAGAAAAAGAAATTTAAATAATTAAGGAAATAATTAAATAGGTAATAATTGGGGGATGTTTCTACACACACCCACACACATCCACTCACTTTTCTCTCTCCTTCAAGGCTTGGCCGAAACCAAGGCAGCCCTCATCCCTAATTCTCCACCTCTTTTCTCTTCAAAAATCCTTCAAGAAATGCTTTAAAAATCCACACAAATTTCCACTAATTCATAGATAAACCTTCACTCATTATTCCTTGGCCCAAACTGGCTTGGATTTAGGAGAAAGAGAGCAATTTGGAAGGCCAAGAATTCAAGTTTGATCTCATATTTGTTGAGGTATAATCCTAACCCAATGGTTAATTGTTGGTTAATTACTTCAATTTAATTAAATTTGGTGTTTAATTATGGTTTTAATTTCAAGATTAAATTTTCAAGAGAAGGGTTTGAATTCAAGTTAGGGTTTTTATCACACCATTAAGGTTGCAATGTATAGTTTAACATCTTAAGACATGAAAAATTTAGTCTAGTTGTTAAATTGCTAATTGTTACTTTTAAATTGTATTGATGGTATAATTTTTGCAAACTAGGTTTATAATTAGTGTGTAAATGGGTGAGATAAAATTTTAGTAAAGGTTTGTGTGGCTTAATTAAGCTATTAAATGAATATTGCGACCATTAGATTTGTTAAAACAATTAGATTTGAACTAAAATGGTAAGTGATGCTTACTAGGTTTTAGGATAAATAGATTTCAATTTAGTTTGAGATTTTGATGACTTACAACCTAATTCCTATAATATTTAATGTGTTGTGATTGCGAGATTTTTACGATTGGGTTTTAGGTTTGGGGATTTTCACGTATAGCGACCCTAGTTGTAGTTTGCGGCGTTATCGCGAGCGCGTTCTGTGCACCAAGTGTGTGCGCGTCTAGTTAGTGAGCGTGATTGACTTGTATCGTTTGTTCCGCGACTATCATTTATTTATCCTCTTAATTTCTTGTGTGCGATCCTAGAATCGGGTGCAGATGCGTCGGATGTGGAGCGGAAAAGACATGGCTGAGATCAGATCAAATTAGCCGAGGCGTCCTGGTGAGTAGATGTACACATCTATGGGGGGATTGTCTGGATGGCGCGAGGCGCCCGACAGTAGGATTACTAGTAGTGCTTGCAGTATATGCGTGGTTTTCCTAGTTATTCATTCATCGCATTGCATCATCTTATATACTCGTGATATCATTTCATAGGACACTTGCACCGTTACCATTGGTTCATGCTGCACGTGCACTATTTATGTGAACACACACGCCTTTGGTAATTGCTATGTCACGAACACTTTAGAACTTAATTAGGATCGGTAATTGTGTATTTGCATCATATATGATCCGTAGACTTATACCAGTATATTCATTTCATTAAGATGGATACGTAGGATTGTTATTCATATGTATATACCGCATTGCATCATGATTCATGCATAGTTTATGGCCTCATTTCGCATGGTATATACTACCGTATCATAGATTTCCATCATCATCAGTATGTTAATATATTATGATTCTTCTCGAGGATTTTAGTATTTATGAGATTTCTGGATTTTTGGGAAAACCGCAAGAATTTTATAAACCTGTTATCATTTTTAAGAAAATAGAAATTTGCGGTTTTCTCGTGATATGATGTGTGTGGCGTCCACCATGAGTTTTCTCGGTTCTTGAGCTGTATCATATACACGATTCGAGGAGGGGGATACACCGTCTGTGGGTACATGGTGGACCTGGTATGGTACCCCGGGGCGAGATAGTTTTTGTGGGGATGACGATGAGCCCGGCCGGGGAGCACTACCTACCGGTTATTTATGGCGCGGCGGATATCCGGAAGATACCAACCGTAGTCGTGAGATTGATGATATAGACCGATCCGGACTGACGGAGTCCGAGATATTGAGATATTGAGACATTGAGATATTGTGTCATTGAGATGTCGTGACATTGAGATATTGAGGCATTGAGATATACATATTTAGTGTCGATGCTTGACACGGATTTCAGTTGATTTCATTGATGATACTTCAATTATTTCACAAAAGTTTTATTAAAATAAGAATACAGATTTTCTCGTACCAAACATATTCAGGTTTCATGTGATTATGCATTCATGTTGCACACATACTAGTACATTGCATCATATCGGTATATGTAGGTTGTGACGCATTGTGTGCATGCTTACGATAGTCTTATTAGATGTTACTTACTACTCACGAGTTGGTAACTCACCCCCGTTGTGCCACAGTATCTTGCAGGTCCGACCTGTTAGCATAGTAGCGGCGGGCGTACTTCTTCCTTTGCTTCGTTTGCTTAGACTTGCGGCTTTCTCATAGGTGGGTTGCGAGAATATCTTGTTTTCACTTTGTATATTACTTTGTATCTAGTACACTCCATCTATCCTTGTATATTGGACTAGACGGTGAGACTTGTGAGACTTGTATTTATGGTTTTAGGTGTCGATGCTCACTTGAGCCGACGTAGTGTTTCTTATTTCTTGCTTACAAATGCTTGTTTTCGTGCTTTGATATACATATTGCATGTGGTTATGATTCCGCCTTTGGCGAAGAGTTAGCTCCCGCTTGGGGATGCTTTTATTCATGATTTATATGTATTTTCATATGTTGTACCCGTTTGGAGGCCAATATTTACAAAGGAGACTCTGCCGAAATTTTCGGGAATTTTGATGCTTTTAAAAAAATTTAATGCGACTTATTTTGGTTAAAATCGCTTTCTTTTAATAAGTTTTCCTTCACTCTATTTCTTATTTGGTTTAGATTTCTGGGTTTTGGCTTACTTAGACTTTTCGTAATTTAAGTGTCAGTCACGTTCCGTACTTTCGGGTCGTGACAGAGTAGAGGCTGAGTGTACGATTTCTTGTAAAGGTTCCCATTGCTCCAGACGAAATGACAAGCTTTTGCTCGAAGGCGGCTGTTCTCCTCTGAACGGCGGCGCACAAGACTGCGAAGTCCTGACGCTGGGGTTCGGGGCGGATGCTATTTGGTTTTATCCGTCCACCTCTCCGAAGATGCCAAGTTAATTTATGGCACCGTGTATCGGAGGTTTAGACGGATGCGGCCGATGTAGCAGACTTCGTCAGATTCCCCCTCGCTTGAGAGGTTTTTGATTGTGGGGACGCTCTTCCCTGCAGACGCAAGCCCCTGCAGTTAATTACGCTACCGTATCGCGGTAGCCACTTTCTCCTTCTCCAGAATTTCACTTCGTGTCGTGTGTGTTTGTTTTGTTTGTGGTTTCCCGTGGATTGTATACGGAGACTGGGTAATGCCGTCGCCCGTAGGACGTGGATTAGTCCAAATCCGTACTTACTTAGATTTGGATTTGGTGTTTTGGTTTAAGGATACATTAGCCGTATTCAGGCTAAGATCGACTTAAACGTTCGTTAAGGATACGTTAGTCTGATTTGAGACTAAGATCAACTTAACGGGATCGTTTGAATCCGACAAAAGAGCATTTGGGGGCTCTATTGTTCCAGTTTAGGGACATGGTGGTCCATATTCCAGTTTAGGGACGTGGTGGTACATCGCCAGTTTAGGGACGTAGTGGTCCATGTTCCAGTTTAGGGACGTGGTGGTCCATAGCCAGTTTAGGGACGTAGTGGTCCATCATTAGTTTAAGGACGTTTCGGTCCAATATTAGTTTAAGGACGTTTCGGTCCAATATTAGTTTAAGGACGTTTCGGTCTATGAGTTTAAGGACCCCGCAGTCCGTGTTGATGTGTGGTTGTCGGGACCCATCACCTCTCTGACGTCGTTGAAGGATTACAACGACAGGTGTTAGAGGAGTTCGAAGATGTACCCTCGAACCGGAGGTAAATTGATTTAAGAGAGCAATCTTGCTCAGTCAATTTAATTTGAGGACTTACGGCCAAAATTGGGCTAAGTCCAGTTGAAAATGTTCAACATTTTATTTGCTTTTGCATTGCATTTCTTTTTATTTTTATTTGGGCTCTACCCATAAAAGATACAGAGAATCAATTTGTTTTGGGCTCTGCCTATTTATAAATGATGCAAAGCATCTACTTTGTTTGGGCTCTGCCCCTTTTAAAATGCATAGCATTTTTATTATTTCGTTTGGGCTCTGCCCATTTATAAATGATGCAGAGCATCAATTTAATTAGGCCTGCTTGGTCTTTTTGATTTGGGCCTGGCCCTTTAGGAAATGCCTTGCATTTATCAGGCACTTTGCGCCAATCAGAGAGCGCAAGCGCTTGTAGTGTTGACACGTGTCGCGCAAGCGCAGTGCGCTGCGCTGATGCGTTGCGCCTGCGCTGCTGACACGTGGCGCGCTCTGGTGGCTTGCGCCAATCCAGGAGCGCAACAGCGCAGTTTGCAAGTGCAAGACACTATGATTTAAGAATCTTTTAGATTCAAGAACCAATAGTTCATAAAAGAAGTGCAAAGCACTATTCGTTTCCTTGATCTAATTTAGATCAAAGAAAAACAAGTTTTTTCTTTTTATTTCAGGAACCAAAGGTTCATAAAAGTGCAAAGCACTACTCTTTATTTTGTTTTTCTTGTTTTAAAGAACCAATGGTTCATAAGAAGTGCAAATCACTGTTTATTATGTGAAGATCATTGATCTTGTTTTTTAGATCAATGATCTATTAGAAGAAATTTCTTCTATTTTGTGAATGTTTTTACCTTTTTCTTGAAACATTTTCAGAGTTTTCTATGTTTGAAGCTCTTGATTTCTCAAAAAGTGTTTATGCCTTTGAATTGAGGTCTAGGGTCCTTTTTATAGTGCCCATAAATTAGTTAAGTTTGCTAAAGAGATCTTTCTTTGAGTGATTTGGGGAATTTTCCCCACCGTTGGATCTTTGATCCAAGGGCTTCTGTTTTACAGAAGAAAATCTTCTTGTTTTAACAAGAACAGAAAAGATTTCTTTAGAATTTTAATTCTGTTTGGCGCAAATGCCCCAGCGCGTGACACGTGTCAAGCAGCGCACAGCGCAGCGCAACTGCGCTAGCGCATCTGCGCTGACACGCGTCGCGCAGCGCAGCGCTTGCGCAACTGAAGCGTTGCTTCCTTTAATTTTACTTTAAATAGATCTTTTCTCTGATTGGGTGCGCCGCTTTGGGCGCTGCACTGATGTATCTGCGCCTGACACGTGGCGCATTGCGCGCAGCGCAAAGAATCTGAAGCGTTGCTTCATTTATTAAAGTTTAAATTTTCAAAGCAAAGCTTTGCTCTGATTGGGGGAAGATGAAGCGTTGCTTCATCTCCCGTCTCGAAATTTGAACAGAGATTTGCTCTGATTGGGGTAAACAAATGCCCCCCCCACCATTGCGCTTACGTGGCCCCAAACATGAGCGCAACGGTGGCGGAGTTCCAACCGTTGCGGCAACTTTGGAAGTTGAAAGGGCGCTTGATGCCTATAAATAGGACCTTTGGTCCTGCACAGATGATTATCATCTTTAAATTTCTCTTTTTCAGAAACTTCAGAGCTTTGCTCTTGCCTTCAAGAACTCTCAGAGTTAGATTTTCTTTAAGAGAAACTATTTAAGTAAGAATTAGTCTTAAATTAAATCAATTTTAATTAATAGAGCTTTGCTCTCATAGATCTTTGATCTAAAGAAAATCCTTTTGGGGTTTCACCAAATAGAGCCTTGCTCTCAGGAATCTGTTTCAGGGTTTCTTAACTCATGAACAGAATTTTGCGTCTTTGGCAAAACATAGATCTCTTTGATCTAAAAAAAAGGAACTTTTAAGAGTTCGAATATGGATAATGAGAATTAAAAATGGAGTTTTGTATTTAATGGATTATATCATCTTTTAATAGTAACAATCTTAGAGTTCTCGGGGGATTTATTTAAATTCCCCCTATTAGGATTTTGGTAGTCAGTCATGTTTGCAGAGCACTGCTCTCGAGGAGTTTAACTCTCTGTGTGTATTATTTTTCTTTTTATCGCTAATCTTCCTGTAGTATTTCCTTCAGGCATAATGGCGGTGCGTCTATACAGTTTGCACGAGTTCATCACCTACGACGATATCCGCGCACAGGGCCATCATCAAAACCAGGAGTTTACGGACGCCCAGTGTGCGGAGGTCATGGGTCGCCTCAACGCAAGCGGTGGTTGGCTGCTTCCTCGTCGTTCAGCTCTCTTGAAGGTCGTGCTGGGAGCAATATGGAGAGCACTTCCGGGGTTTCACGAGGCCCTACCGCTCAATGCGCTGGATGATGCCGAAGACAAGGTGCATTCAGTGTACCTGACGGGGCTGATCTCGAAGAAACGGCGGGACAGCCTCATCGACATCCTACATCAAATTTTCCAGCAGACGACGATAGTCGCTGCTTATCGAAGGCTGGGAGGGCTTGCCGAGGATCTTGACACATAGGAGCGCGAGAGGCTGCGCACAAGATTAATCAGAAAGGCCAGAAGAACTCTGGATGGCCTTACTTTTGAATTCCTCAATCCGTGCCCTGGATCTGAGGTTATTCCATTGTAATAATATTTTTCATTTATTGCTTTTATGATTGTAAGAACTTTTGGCAATATTAATGGAAAAAATTTATCCCAGCTTGTCTCTATTTTTCGTTCTGAATCTTTTGCTTATGCATGAATGAGTGTGTCTCGAGCGCCTGATCAAATGCAAATCGGATGCTCTTTCTGTCGCTTTCTTCTTTCTCTTATTATCAGCATGTTGTCACAATTAGCAGATAATAGAGTAAGCACCTTGATTTCTTCACGAGATAGCGATGGCTTAAGCCGCAGGTTCAGATCTGCCGCCCAAGACTTTTCAACTCTATGAGCCGTGAGGGTCTCACAGAGACTTTTCTCCCTACGGATCGAGAGGATCTCATAGGTGGATTTTCTCCTTAGGAATCGTGAGGATTCCTAAGTGTGTTTTCTATTATAGGTCGTAAGGATCCTGTAAGAGAATTTTTCCCTCTTACGAGTCGAGAGGACCCGTAAGCGGTTGTTTCCCTCTTTGTCGAAACTCGACTTTGGAGAGTGAGACCCATGAATAGTATGCAAGGGACCATTTTAGATCGACTTGCAGGGTCCCATTGTTCAGGAAGCAAGTTTTTTAGTCCTTACTGCCTGAGGCTTCATCTTGTAAGTTGAGACGAATCGGGAATTTTCCCACGGAGACACTGGTTTCTCTGCGAGCCGACGCGAATCAGGAGGCTCTCGTCAAGGATTGTTTGATTCCCTAAGTTGAGGTATTTGCTAAGGATTATTTGTTTCCCTAGCGCCAAGGATTATTTGTTTCCTTGGTGTTGAAACGGATCGAGAATTTCCCACGGAGGCACTGGTTTTTCTGCGAGTCGATGCGAATCAGGAGGCTCTCGTCAAGGATTGTTTGTTTCCCTGAGTTGAGATATCTGCTGAGGATTATTTGTTTCTCTAGCGCCAAGGATTATTTGTTTCCTTGGTGTTGAAACGGATCGAGAATTTCCCACGGAGGCACTGGTTGCTCTGCGAGTCGATGCGAATCAGGAGGCTCTCGTCAAGGATTGTTTGTTTCCCTGAGTTGAGATATCTGCTGAGGATTATTTGTTTCTCTAGCGCCAAGGATTATTTGTTTCCTTGGTGTTGAAACGGATCGAGAATTTCTCAAGATTCAGTCATATGTTCCTGTTGAAACATAAGTCCGAACCTTTTGAGGTATTCACAGAATATAAGTTAGAAGTAGAGAACCAATAACCGGGTATAAGTATTATGTCCTATGATGAGATCAGGGAGGAGAATACTAGTGCATGGCATTCCTGGACCATTCTAAAGGAGAATGAGATTCTCTCTCCGTACTGCTCCTCTGAATACACCACAGCACAACGGTGTATCAGGGCGGAGCAATTGCACAATATTAGATATGGTGTGCTCTATGATGAGTATTACTGAGTTACCTATTTCCTTTTGGGGTTATGCACTTGAGAAGCTGCATACCTATTGAATTAGGTTTGAATCAAATCACTGCCTACCACTCCATATAAGATATGGTGTGGGAAGATCCCATCTCTTAAGTGAGTTAAGATTTGGGGTTGTCCGGCCTATGTTTAAAGCAAAATCCGGACAATATCGAGGCAGGATCAGTTCTGTAGAACTGGAAAGGTTCCAGCTATACAAAACTGCAGTTGATGATTTGACAGAACCAAAGGATTCTATAGTTCCCGACGAACCTCAGCCTCTCCGCCGATCTAGTAGGGTTCCTCATCCGCCTGAGAGATGCCTTGGTTTCTCGATGACAGTGGGAGCAAGGATTGCATCATGATATGATGACCCAACTAGTTTCGAGCAGGCCATCGAGAGTAGGGACTCTGTAAGAATGGCTGGATGCTTAGCGATCTGAGATGGAATCCATGTACACCAGCAAAGTATGGACTTTAGCTGCTATATCTGAAGGGTTAAATCCCCATCAGGAGCAAGTATATCTTGAGAAGATTACTTGGTGTAGATGGAAAAGTTGAGACTTTCAAAGCTAGACTTGTTAAAGGTTTTCGTCATTGACCAGGCGTGGATAATAATGAAACCTTTTTCGAGTAGTTATGCTTAAGTCTATCCAGATCCTACTTACCACGGCTACATACCATGACTACGATATCTGGCGGTTGGGTGCCATGACTGTTTTTCTAAATACTGATTTAGAAGAGAACGTCTGTAAGAACACAGCCAGAGGGCTTCGTAAACAGTGGGAGCAGCGGAAACGTGTGCAGGTTGCTTTACATAATGAAGCAGGCATCGCGGAGTTGGAACGTCTGTTTTGATGTGATAGTCAAAGTGTTTGACTTCATCAAAATGGTAGACGAACCTTGTATTTACAAAAGGGTAGTAGAGAGTAAGGTGGTCATCTTCGTATTGTACGTAGACAACATACTCTTGATAGGAAAAGAGTTTCCTATACTACGATCGGTCAATCTCCTATTATCACTTGGATTCTCCAAATAGGATAAAGATGATACCTCCTAAATCCTGTGATTTGGACCTATGAGATAGATCTAAAGGGATATTAGGGTTCTCACTAGGTATAGTGAGACTGTATCAATCGATCCTGGGGAGAATCACTGGAAGTGTTCCAGGATGATAAAGACGACTGAATGTCAGTCACAGGCATTGTCTTTACCCTCAGTAAAGGGACGGTATGTTGGAAGAGTTCCAAGCTAGATACCGTGGCAGACTAGACGATAAAGGCCGGTGACATCGCTATTAAAGATACTACCAAAGAGGCTGTTTGGGTGTATAGTGGTTCATAAGATGAACTAGGTTCCTGCCATTGTATGACAATGGAAGTGTGGCTTTAGCCCTGGAACCCTGGTCCCATCAGTGACCCAGACATATTCTGAGGCAGCATCACCTGATCATGGAGATAGTTGATCTCCAGGGTGATCGAGGTTAGGAGAGTAGACTCAGAGGACAGCACGGCGGATCCACTCACGAAGGCCTGTTTCCCAAAGAAAGACTTTTAGGGGATGGTTGAGTATATGATACTGCAACCACTGCTACAGATGGCCCTAGTGCAAGTGGGAGATTGTTAGTTATATGTTTGCCCTAGAGGCCATTACTGTACATTGGATGTATATTGTAGTGGATGCTGGGACATATATAGGTAGGACTTTCTTGCTCGACATGATAGTACGCTATCTGGTTGCTCTTTATCTTAACATGTATACTTTCTGTCTCTCTGATTACATGTTGATAAAGCCCTTAGGATGTGTACTCGACTTCCAGGACTATGATGCAGATCATACTAGTGGGGCCTGGGTAGTCAATGAGTACATCCTTCATTGTTCCTAGTCGAGGGAATATCGAGACGGGGCATCGATATTCCAGAGTAGACTAGCGTATATCTTCTCGACCCATGCGATGGGCGATGGATGATCCCATATCCATTGGTGTTTGACATCGGAGATGGTATGCGGGTGCTCAGTGGAGACTGGGTACACTGAACGGACTCGCCGAGAACTCCCAGATGGTATTATACCTCACGTCAGATGGCAGTTCTCTGGTGACACTGGTACAGCTTAGTCTGTTGACCCGAGATCGTCATAGAGTCTTGTGTGTCTCCCACTGTGCTTTGATTTCCACCCTACCACGGCTCTACTGAGTTGTGCAAACAGGTGGTTTTTGGGTACAGTCCCGATTCACATGAAGGCAATGAGCGATAGGAGGGGATTCGTCTCTCCCGGTATTGGGGGTTGATGTTGTGCAATGCTCGACTGGCCATAACAGGAAATCCCTGGCCAGGGTTGCAGTGATATACTGGTAAGAGTTATCAGTAGTTTCACGAATGTTATGGACCTCAAGTCGGCATGACTTATCGAGCTATTGGGGTCTGACGTTTACCACCCCTAGGCGAGATATGCGACATATCAGACGAACAGACCGGACTATACGGTAAGTGTTACTGGTTGGATTCGCAGGAGTGTGAGCGGGCTTGCTCGTCGATCTTCTGATCGCTCAATACCCGGATGGCCGTTACGTTTAGCAGACCGCTTGCGGCTTGTGGGTGTTTGATATGATCATCATCCGCTGCCGGCGTATTGACGAGTCTTTAGAGTCCTACACAGAGGTTTCCTAGCTCAAGCGAAACGAAATGGGAGCGCATTTGAGATATGTGCGGGACCGAGAATAATGCGTGTATGTGATACCGTATTCTATTCTCGCGATGAATGTATCGATTGGTTATATGCGATATAACCTAGTTGTCGAATCAAGGATTGATTCGATAAACCGATACATTGAATACTAGCCGGTTATATGCGAAATGACCGGATTGTTAAATCAAATGTTGATTTAATGATTTAATGTATAATTATATATTTGATATATTACTTTGCATTAACTAGTATTGGTTCACTTTAAATGGATTTACTCACTTAGTTTGTGCACATTGCATATGTGATATATTTTGTGCACATGATTGTATCATGTTTGATGATACATGCAAGCTAGGGTTAGTGTAAAGACTTTGACCATGGTTAAGATTAAGATTAGGGTTTTCTTTTTCTTATATATTTTGGAAAAAGAAAATGATAAAGAAAATGAAATGGTGGCTTATTTTGTTTGTTGTTGAAGTTTCTTGAAACTTTGACTAAGTAGCCATTTTGTCTTCTTTCTTAACCCTAACTCTTCATATTAACCTTAGTCAATTCTCTACCACTAACTAAGGTTAATGATATGATAAGTATTATATTTTCTTTACTATTTTAAATATCTTATCATATCATCTTCTTCTTGCTTCATCTTCTTCTTCAATGGAGAAAGCTTGCTACTCCAATGGCAAGTCATGAAATCTAGTGAGAAATCCAAAACTAAAGTTTACCCACTTCCTATTTCTTCATCCTCTACCTCTTGCCAAGTAGTATAGGGTGTTTCCTTCACAAGTTTTTCCGACTTGGTGAAGTTGGAGCTTGTTCTTGCGACGCCTCGACGTAGATCATCTTCGGCATCGAACCGACGATCAAGCCCGCCCATTCTTCGACGAAGCCGACGTTGGAGTCCGGATTCTTTTTTGGACAGCGGAGGGGACTTCGTTGCGGAGCCGTGGAGGTGGTGGACCGGATCTACAAAGGTTGTATGTCCATTCCCTTAGTTAAAATGTTAACTAGTTTATGTTTTCGCCTAAATATCTAGTAAACGATCCGTAGTCGGGTTTGTAGGCACCCGTAAAATTTGATTTGTGCATGTTTGATCACTTGTGAGACTTCACTAGAGTGCCTAGGAACCTTACAATCTATAGTCCGATTTGGGACTAAAGTCTGTTTCAAGGTTTTGGTTTAAGGATGCGTTAGCCATATTTGAGGCTAAGATCAACTTAAACGTTTGTTAAGGATACGTTAGTCCGGTTTGAGACTAAGATCAACTTAACGGGATCGTTTAGATCCGACAAAAGAGCGTTTGGGCTCTATTGTTCCAGTTTAGGGATATGGTGGTCCATCTCCAGTTTAGGGACATGGTGGTCCATCTCCAGTTTAGGGACATGGTGGTTCATCGGTAGTTTAAGGACATTGCGGTCCATTGGTAGTTTAAGGACGCATAAGTCCATGGGTTTAAGGACCCCACAGTCCATATGGGTGTGTTTAAGGACGCATTAGTCCGTTAGTTTAAGGACGCATAAGTCCGCGGGTTTAAGGACCCCACAGTCCGTATCTTGGTTTAAGGACGCATAAGTCCATGAGTTTAAGGACCCCACAGTCCGTGTTGATGTGTGGTTGTCGGGACCCGTCACCTCTCTGAAGACATTGAAGGATTACAACGACAAATATCAGAGGAGTTCAAAGATGTACCCTTGAACCAATGAGTTGGTTGAAAGAGCAGATGTGCTCAGTTCAAGATGATTTGAGGACTTATGGCCAGTTTGGGCTAAGTCCAATTAGGTTTGAAATATTGGCCCTTTGTTGGCTCATTGAAGGAGAGGCTTTGCCTCTAGAAACTTAGCCAATTGGGATAAAGCTAGTGCTAAACACTAAAGACCAACAGTGTTGAACACTGGAATTAAGATTAGCAAGTTAGTGTTTAACACTAAAAGATAATCAGTGTTAAACACTAGCAACGGGGCTTTCAAATTAGTGTTAAACACTAAATCAAATCAGTGTTAAACACTGGTAGCATAGATTTCAAATTAGTGTTAAACACTAAAGCAAATCAGTGTTAAACACTGCAAATAGAGTTTTCCAAATTAGTGTTAAACACTAAGAAAATCGGTGTTAAACACTGCAGATAGAGTTTTCCAATTATTGTTAAACATTAAGAAGGGAGGGGTCACGTGCGGACACGTGAGAGCGCCCTGATTTCTCTTATTTTATTCTGCAGGTAAGTGTTTAACACTTTTAATTTTATGGCGGCCATCACGTGTGAGCACGTGATGGAGGCCCCCGCTCTCGTCCGTTAGAATGCTCATTAGGGGTCACGTGGTGACACGTGAGGGCGCCCTAAATGTGGAGCCAGATCTCCTTTTGGTTTATCCTCAAATCTGCGAATAAGTGTTAAACACTTTTGTTTTTATTTTAGAGCATCACGTGTTGGCACGTGATGGAGGCCCCCGCTCTGGTCTGTTAGAATGCTCATTAGGGGTCACGTGGTGACACGTGAGGGCGCCCTAAATGTGGAGCCAGATCTCCTTTTGGTTTATCCTCAAATCTGCGAATAAGTGTTAAACACTTTTGTTTTTATTTTAGAGCATCACGTGTTGGCACGTGATGGGGATCTGTGCGCCAATTGTTAAAGCATTTGCTGAGGGGTCACGTGATAACACGTTAGAGTGCCCAAAGCTTTCATTTCCTTTGCTTTTTCTTTCTGCGTTTTGGGAGTCACGTGGGAGCACGTGAGGTGATGCTTCAAAGTTCTTTGCAGGGGATCTTTTCTGGGGTCACGTGGGGCACGTGACCCTAGTTCTTTTCATGAACAGAGATCTTTTAAGAATTGAATTCTTTGTAGGGTTAAATCCTAATTATGATTTTGAAGGAATTAAATTCCTATCGTGAAAGAATTAAATTCTTATTTAGGATGAAACCCTGATTTCTTTTCAAAGGAATTAAATTCCCAGATATATAAAAGAATTAAATTCTTGATTAGGGTTAAACCCTAGTTTTGTTTTAGGAGAATTAAATTCTCAAAACTCAATTCCCCTTCTAAGTTTAGGATCTGCATGGCAGGATCTCGACCCGATGAGAATTAAATTCTCAAGTTATGGGGAGATGTGCTCTGTGCAGATCTTCAACCAGAAGAAGAACTAAGTTCTTTTTTGTATAAGAGTTAAACTCTTGGATTTTGAGAATTAAATTCTCTGTTTGAAGTTTTGATTCCCTTTCTTTTCTCACCTAGGGTTTTCTTTGTTGAGAATTAAATTCTCCTTTCTTTTCTTCCCTCTTGAGAATTAAATTCTCCTCTCTCTGTTTTTCTCTCAAAAAAGTAGATCCCCTCTCTTCTCTTCTTGGCTCCTATTTATAGGAGAAGAAAAAGAATCAATTTGTTTAGCAAATCTCTCATTGAAAGATTTGATTTGATTGTTGAGAGATTTGATTTATATTTATCATTAATCTGGGCCTTTAGATCATTCAGTGAATTTTATTCACCGTGGATTTTAAATCCAAAAGATATTCTATTTGTTATTCTGGTGAGATTTTCAGGGAAATCTTTCCTTATCCAAGATTTTTCCATAAATTGGTGATTTTTAATCACCCTTGGATCTTTAATCCAACGGTCCCCATAATCCCTTTCCATTTGGAAAGATTTAGAAGCTTTTAGAATTTTAATTCTATTTCGAAAGATTTAAATGATATTTTTTTAGAATTTAATTCTGTTGAACAGCAAGGCTTTTACAGCCAGTCACGTGTTGCCACGTGACCCCCAATTGAGTCATTTTCTCAGTGTTTACTTACGCTTCAGTTGTAACCATCACGTGTCAACACGTGACCATTGGTCACGTGTGAGCACGTGACACCTCATTGAGGTATTTCCTTCAGCTGTTTGTTTACGCTTCAGTTTTAACCATCACGTGTCAACACGTGACCATTGGTCACGTGTGAGCACGTGATTCCTGATTTTTAATCAGGGAACAGATTTTAGAATTTAATTCTATTTATTAATTTAGAGGCCTTAAAAGCCCATCACGTGTCTGCACGTGACCCATGGTCACGTGTGAGCACGTGATGCCCCATTGGGGTCTTTTCTGAGTTTATATTATATTTTTTAACTCCTCCAGCGGGTTCTTAAAAGTCCATCACGTGTGGACACGTAATTCCTCATAACTTTTGATCCCGGATGAATTACGAGGCCCGTAATATATCAAATCGAAGGGTTTTTCGAGCCGCTTTCGATACCATCAGAATTTATCTGTTTCTCATTCGGGAGTTTGTCAAAAAACAGCCCGGAAGATACTGGTTCGCATTTCCTTAAGCATATCCCTGCCATTTGATACCTTGGACTCTTTTGCGCAGAAATTTTTGGCGGGAACAAATGACCCCCACTACTTTGCCCACGTAAGTATATACGTGGGTGAAGTATTGCAGAGTAATGCATGGCGTATGACCAGTTTCGGATTGGTATATAACTTTCAGAATCTTGATCTGAGAAGATAACGAGCGGACACAAGCGTCGTCATTTATCATTGACTCAAATCTCGACTCTTAAGAGATATAGTTCCAAATCCTTAACTCCATGAGCCGCACCCTTCTATCTCTTTATATCTTACTCTGGCGTGAAGTAGTTTATATGCTCATGAGTAGCTTTTCCATTTCAGTGGCATGTAGCTTTGGCGAGTGTGGCTTAGGAGACAGGGTTAGGATCTGCCACCTAAGACTTTTCAACTTTATGAGCCGTGAGGGTCTCATAAAGATTTTTCTCCCTACGAGTCGAGAGGATCCCGCAGGTGTATTTTCTTCTTAGGGGTCGTGAGGACTCCTAAATGTGTTTTCTCTTGAAAGTCGTAAGGATCTCACAAGAAAATTTTCCCGCTTATAAGTCGAGAGGACTCGTAAGTGGTTGTTTCCCTCCTTGTCGAGATTCGAATTTGGAGAGTGTGACCCGTGGATAGTATGCAAGAGACCTTTTGGGGCCGACTTGCAGGGTCCCAGTGCTTAGGAAACAGGTTTTTTAATCCCTACTACCTAATGCTTTATCTCACGAGTCGAGACGAATCGAGAAGTTCTCGCAAAGACATCAATTTCCTCACGAGTCGAAACGAATCAAGCAGATCTCGCAAGAATATCCTAACGTCACAGTTAACCTCTGCTCTTTACGACAGAAGTCCGTTAGGGTCTGTGGTACTTAGGGTTTTGGCCGTCGTACCGTCGCATCAGCTGATATATTCCTCGATTGGCAATCGTGCTGTTCGAGTAGCCCTGCGACTGCCGTGTCTCTGATCCCTTCGGGGGCTGGACAAGACGTCTTCAAGCAATCCTCCTTGGCAGTTTGACCGTCGGAAGAGCAAGCGTTAGGAATTTTCCATGCCGCTTTTTACTTGAGGTTAGGCTCATTTTGGATAGCCCCGATGAGTCATAACCACTCCGCACTGGTGTGGGATGATCTCCGATAGTCTTTCAGGCTTTATATGACTTGCCGTTAAGACCCTGAAGCTAGGAATTTGGCCTTTGCTTCGTTTGCTGGCATTGCGTCCTCTGTATCGAGACGAATGTCATGGTTGTCTCTAAGTTGCTGATGAACCGTCGAGGTTTGGAACTAGGGATTTTTCCATGGCTCCTTTTGGTGATGTTGCGTCTGCTGTATCGAGACGAACGTCGAGGTGGTGACCACTCCATGTGGGATGATCTCCAGTGGTCTTTCAGGCTTTATATGACTTGCCGTTAAGACCCTGAAGCTAGGAATTTGGCATTCGCTTCGTTTGCTGGCATCGCGTCCTCTGTATCGAGACGAATGTCATGGTTGTCTCTAGGTTGCTGGTGAACCGTCGAGGTTTGGAACTAGGGATTTTGCCGTGGCTCCTTTTGGTGATGTTGCGTCTGCTGTGTCGAGACGAACGTCGAGGTGGTGACCACTCCGCACTGGTGCGAGATGATCTCCGATTGTCTTTCAGGCTTTATATGACTTGCCGTTAAGACCCTGAAGCTAGGAATTTGGCCTTCTCTTCGTTTGCTTTGGCGTGTCCGAATTCTGTTGGAGGAAGGACGCCGTAGTGACATTTCATCTCCTGTATCGAGACGATCGTCGAGGTGGTTACCACTCCGCGCTGGTGCGAGATGATCTCCGATGGTCTTTCAGGCTTTATATGAGTTGCCGTCAAGACCCTGAAGCTAGGAATTTGGCCTTTGCTTCGTTTGTTTTTGTCACGTCTGAACCCTGCTGGAGGAAGGACGCTGGGGTGACATCTCGTCTGCTGTATCGAGACGATCGTCGAAGTAGTGACCACTCCGCGCTGGTGCGAGATGATCTCCGATTGTCTTTTCGGTTTTATATGAGTTACCGTCAAGACGTTGAAGCTAAGAATGTGGCCTTCGCTTCGTTTGCTTTGACTGTGTCTGCTGTATCGAGACGAATGCTGAGGTGGAGCTGGGATTTTGCCGTCACTCCGCTTTGTTTCGACCATGAGGTCTTTTGTTGATGTTGCTTCTGCGTCCTGTTGGACTGCGAAGGAACGCCATTGTTGACATCTCGTCTACTGTATCGAGACGAATGTTGAGGTGGAGCTGGAATTTTGCCGTCGCTCCGCTTTGTTTCGACCGTGAGGTCTTTTGTTGACGTTGCATCTGCATCCTGCTGGACTGCGGAGGAACGCCATTGTTGACATCTCGTCTGCTGTATTGAGACGAATGCTGAGGTGGAGCTGGGATTTTGCCGTCGCTCCGCTTGATGGTGTAACATCTGTGTCATGCTGGAATAAGGAGGCCCACCGTTGTTGGTCTTCGGGCTGCAGATGTGGCCATTGAGATTTGGAACTAGGGACTTTGCCATGGCTCCGTTTCGTTGCGACTCTGAGGTCGGTTGTTGACGTCATGTCTGTATCTGGTTGGAGTGAGGAGAAACGCCGTTGGTGATCTCTAAGTTGTCGATGTTGACGTCGAGACCCTGAAGCTCGGGATCTTCGTTTGCTTCATTTGTTGACATCGTGTCTGTAATATTGCGACAAATGTCGAGATTGTCTCTAGGTTGTCTATGAACCGTCGAGATTTGGCTTCGCTTTCTGATGGAGCCTGTTGGGAAGGTATGGTTCCCTCTTTATCTGTGCCCCTGGATTGTATACAGGGATCGATGTGATTTCACCTGTAGGGCAAAAAGTTTCATTCTTTCATTTTTTTTATTCTTTCCGCGATGCTCTATCATTTCAGCTTTTTATATCGCGAAAATCGCGATTGCCCTATCATTTCGGCTATTTTTCGCGGTGCCCAATCATTTCGGCTATTTTTCTTTTTACTCGCTGCTTTTTATTGCGAGTTGCCCAATCATTTCGGCTATTTTGCATGCATACATTTTTACTTGCTGATTTTGTTTGCAAGTTGCCCCATCATTTCGGCTATTTCGTATGCATTTTTTTTTGGCTCGCTGATTTTTTTTTTTTGCGAGTAGGGGATTTGGGATCTGATACCAATCTTGGCATCAGCATCGCTGCGACTGGAATATTGCCAGGAGCGAATCATCATTTGCCGTGAAAGGACTTGGAATTTGATACCGGTTTAGGCATCAGCATCGCTGCAACTGGGATATTGCCAGGAGCGAATCATCATTTGCCTTGAAAGGGCTTGGAATTTGATGCCGGTTTAGGCATCAGCATCGCTGCAACTGGGATATTTCCAGGAGCGAATCATCATTTGCCTCTGTCGATGTTGAACAAAGGTGGCTTAGTAAACAGGGTTAAGGGTCCTGTCGGCTAAGGCTTTTGACTTCATGAGCCGTAAGGGTCTCACAAAGGTATTTCTCCCTACAAGTCGTGAGGATCTTGTAGGTGTGTTTTCTCCTTGGGAATCGTGAGGATTCCTAAGTGCATGTTCTCTTGTAAGTCGTAAGAATCTTACAAAAGGGTTTTCTCCTTATAAGTCGAGAGGACTTACAAGTGTTGTTTGCTGTACAAGCATATCCCTAGTCACGAATGGGACTTTGTTAGGGAAATGTTTATCCGTGCCCGTGGATTGTATACAAGGGTCAATATAAGCCGCTTGTAGGGAAATATCGAAGGTTGTGGGGGTTGCTTAAGAACAGGTTAAGGTTTCTGTAACTTAAGACTTTCAAATCTTATGAGCCGTGAGGGTCTCATAAGAGAGTTCTCCTTACGAGTCGTGAGGATCTCGCAAGTGTATTTTCTCCTTAGGAATCGTGAGGATCCCTAAATGTGTAACTCCCTTGTGAGTCGTAAGGATCTCACGCAGGTGGTTTCTCCTTATAAGGTCGAGAGGACCCTGTAAGTGTCTTTTAACGAGATTGCGCCCTTTCGGGTTTTCACAAACACTCGCCGGTAGCCCTGCTGTTTTTACTCACGGAGCCCTTTCGGGTTTTCATCCGTGCCCATTTTGCTTATGGGCATACCGTTTTATTTTTTCTTTTTTTTTATTTTGTTTATTCTTTCTTTCTTTTTTATTCTAACGAGGTTGCGCCCTTTCGGGTTTTCACAAGACTCACCGGTAGCCCTGCTGTTTTTACTCACGGAGCCTTTTTGGGTTTTCAACCGTGCCCATTTTGTTTGTGGACATACCGTTTTTTTGTTTTTTTTTTACCACGCCGGCCTGAGGATGCCGCGGGTTGATAGTAGTTTAACGACGTTTCGGTCATTTGCAAGTTTTAGGACATTGCGGTCCGTCGTTAGTTTATGGACGTTTCGGTCCGACACCAGTTTTAGGACATAGTGGTCCACCATCGCCGTATTTGAGGCGACTCTCTAGTTTACTGACTTTTCGGTCTATGGGGCTTTCCCTATGAATGAGCATGATGCCCCCGGCATATCCATCTTTCTCGAGGCATGTGGTTGTGGCGGGCTCACCTTCCAGTTTTCGGACAGCGCGAGTTTGCCTTGTTGGTATTGGTCTTCAACCCAGTTTTTGAAGACGTAGCAATTTTTGAGTGGGTGACCCATTACTCTGTGGTAGGGACAATAGTTAGGTTTGTCAACGTCACCTGGCTGCAACGGACGTTTTGGATCCGGCAGAGTGATGAGCCCGCTGCGCACCGCTAGCTCGAACAGTCTCTTTGTTTTATCTCTGGGAAACGAGTAAGGACGTTTCAACTTCTTATTGAGGTATCGCGGCTTGTTGTTTTGACGACCAAACGGTTTCGGGTCACTCGGCTGTTGTTGAGCATTGGCGACGGAGGTCGCTTTTCCATTCCCCTTATCCCTTTTGTTCGATCCCTTGTTCGCGGGTCCGAGATTCTTTCCGGGTAGCGTGCAATTGCACGGCTGAATGTTCTCACAGCTCCTCAATTCTTTCGTTTCAGATATGGATTCCTTGAAGAGAGAACCGAGGGCTACTTTTTCGTCGGAGTCGCTCCCGAAGGTGAGAACTCGCGATCCCCCGGGATCAACCCTATGACAATTGTCGGCAATTCTTTTACGCTCATCTGTCGCATTTTTTAGCTGTCTACGAGCTTCACGCTTTGTCCTGTTGAAGTGTTGCCTGTGAGCGACATACCCTTGCCACCAACACTTAAAGGAGTTGCAGTCTTCAGTAGGATGTGCGATCTTCTGATGATATAAGCAGAAGTTAGGATGTACGTCCGCTTCATCAAGATGTATACCGCCAGGAGAATTTTCTCTGAAAGAGGGCAGCTTCATCCCCATCGATATGGCTTTGGCGAATCGTTTCCTTGTCTTGATCCTGCTTTCATTTGCGTCGGATGTACTTTGATCCGGTGGGAGTGTTTCGACCCTTTCATCTAGTCGCCGGCATTTGGCTTTCTCGAATATGGCCATCTCGCGCTCTCGATCAGCTTTGCTTTTAAGACGGACTTCGTTCAGGAATGCATCAATCATTTCGTCTGATGGTCCAAGAAGTTCTGGCTCAGGATCTGCCCCCAGCTTCTCTGTGTAAGGAGCTTCTTCGTCATTTATTGACGAGTGAGAGATCACATGGCAGCTTGCCACATAACCTTCAGATTCATTCGACAAGTCTTCTCCATTGTCATCATCTCCGTCCTCAAGGACGTGGCTGAGAAATTCTTGGAGTGTGACTGGGGTCCGCGCTTTTTGATTGTATTCTTCCAATGCGTCAATCTGCTTTTGCATGTCCGTGCACTTGTCACTAGGCTTCACGGGCTTTTTGGTCTTCTTCTTGTTTTTCTTTGAAGATTTTGACGGCTGGGTGTGAGTGCTGGGACCTTCACCATCGATCTTTGGAGTTGGGCGCGGCTTCAACATCCCTTCGACGATCTGGGGTTCTAGTGAGTTCTTCCACCCGATCGTCGGGCATGTCTGGAGATCATTCAGCATCTTTTTGGTTTTGGCTGACAGCACGACCTCCCACGGAGTTTCTTCAACAAAAGAACAAGTTGCCCCCGGTGTGTCCATCTTCTTTGGAGTGTGCGGTTGTAGTGGGTTTACTTTCCACTTCTCAGACAGCGCAAACTTGCCTTGTAGGTGCTGATCCTCGATCCATCCTTTAAAGACGAAGCAATCCTCGATCGGGTGACTTACCGTTTGGTGGTAAGGGCAATAATTGGGATCGTTGACATCGCCTGGCTGCAACGGACGCTTTGGACTCGGCAGATTGATGAGTCTGTTGCGCACTGCCAGCTCGAACAGTCTTCTCGTTTTATCCTGAGGGAACGAGTAAGGACGTCCCAGTCTCTCCTCGAGGGATGAGCGTGGACACATATTGTTTTGACGGACAACCGTCTTCAAGTTGCTCGGTTGTTGTTGAGCGTTGGCGACGAAGGTTGCTTTCCCTTTGCCCTTTCCATTCCAAGGCTCCGTCTTTAAAGAGGAAGGCCTATGGCCTATCTGGTCCATTTGGGCCAGCTTGTCAATCAAGGCCTGGAAAGTAGTTGGCTTGAAGAACATCATGAATTGTGAGATGGTCGCTTGCGGATCAAGAGTGCCCACGAACATGCCCACCGCCGGCTCTTCTTCGATCCGCTGTTCGCATTTCGACCATAGATTCCGTCATCGTGCTGCGTATTGAACCCACGTTTCGCCTGGCTTCACCCTGGCGTTAATCAGTGCTGTTATCGGGGTGCGCTCGCTGGCGCTGGCAAATCTTTGTGTAAACAATAGCTCCATCTCCGCAAATGTTTTGACAGAGTCATTAGGTAGCTCCGAATACCATTCAAAGGCCGTTTCTGCTAAGCTGTCGACGAATTGGCGAAGCAACAGTTTGTCGTCGCCTCCTATGTTGCCGCATAAGGCCCTGAATTGAGCGACATGCTGATGTGGATTCCCTGTCCCCTTGTACACATGGAATTTAGGGATCGTATATCCCGGCGGGTAACTGATTTGGTCATACCAGCCCGGATAGGGTCGTCCGGTTCTAACAATTTGCGCAGCTGCTTCATTCGCCTGATGAGCCCGTATTTGCTGAACGATATGATCATCGAGCGCGGTCTTGGAAATGGTTTCATCCTTGGCTGCTGAAAGAGCTGGCGGAGGATTAGATGTCTCCCCTCCGTCATCTTTAACAATGATTGGAGGGTCTTCAGCTGGAGGGTCCGGCTGTAACATCATCCCTACCATATCTTGGAAGAGAAGCGCCATCTGTTTTATGTTAGCCGCTTGCTCTGCGGCTTCTTTGTCCCTCTTCTCAAGGACTCTGTGTAAGAAGTCAGCGTCGGTTTCTTGTTCGTGCCGCTGTTCTGATGATACTTCCGAGCTTTCTTTTGGCTTGGTAAGCGCAACCATTGCAGTCATCATTTCCTGAAGCTTTTGTTGTTGCTCCTGGGCTTTCGTCATGGATCAGGTGAGCGGTCGGTGACCCATCGAAGTGCGGCTATCCTCTTTTCCGGAAGCCATATAAACAGTGTGCACCACCGTGCCCCTAGACTTGGGGCGTTTGTGTTCAGCGCTTATACGTTTCGCCATGTTTACATGGGCTTTTTGCGGCCTCCTTTTCCTTTGAGTGATTGGAGTTGAGGGGGCCGTCGCAGTGGGCGCCCAAGCAGCTATTGCTTTTTGTGGCTTGACGGAATAATCCTTCTCTTGCCGAACCTTCATCTTTTCATATCGGCGTAGATAGTCTTGATCAATCACCGACTCCTGGACCTGTCGCCAGACTTTGTAAATTTTAGAGGATAGCCGTTGAGGGGGCTGCTCGAGCTTCTTCTCTGGAGTATTCTCCATAGGTGAAGGAGTTCGTTTCAACACCGCAGTAGGAGAGTTTCTGCGCACCGTGTTCAGCAATTCAAAGCTGTTCCCGATTAGAACAGCAGCATCGATCCACGCCGTTGGAGCTGGTGGAGTAAATCCAGAGGGGGAGTTGCCCCCGGCCTTCCTTACTCGGCGCCAGTGGCGACGTCGAGCGTGTCTTGCGGATGGAGTTGCTTCAGCTATAAGGGTGACTTTGTCGTGCCCCCTCTGAGCAGGGGAAGTAGCTTTGAGGACCTTGCCTGGAACAGCAACTGGAATGGCCAGCCTTGTAAAAACCGACTTCTTGGAAGGAGAAGCCTTGATTTCGTCCGCTTGAGCCGTGATGGCTATCCGTTTCGGGATGGCAGCTTCAGGTATCGCGGGCTTGTAAACGTTCTGGCCCAGTCTGTTGAAAACTGAGGTACTGAAGTTGGGCGACCCGTTGAGAGGGGCCGCGGCAGTGGTAAGTCGATCACAGACCGACTTCTTTGGAGCCTCTTATAATGGTACAAGAGTGCTGAAGCTCATTGGTGGGAGCATGGTCCCAAAGAACAACCCAGTGGTGTCCTGAGTTACCTTCTCCACTGGCATCTTGAAAAGAGAGGCCGCTTGGGGTCCGTAAGTCACTACTCCAGCAGGGACGGAGCGAGAGTTGCAGTTGCAGGTAGTGCAGTTTGAAGCCATTGATCTTCTGTTTTCTGCACGGAGAAAGACACCAAATCTAAGTACCTTGAATCCAAAGGCAACCACAGCAAACCGCGATTTGTTTGCGAACACGACACACGAAGTGTGGAGTGGAAAGAGGAAAAGGTCCCACCGGGCGTGCCAGAATCTGTTCCCCTCCGAATAGCGCGACCAAGACATGGGCGTCTTGCCTGAGATTCGGGGCAGATGCTAATTGGTGCTATCCGTCCACCTCTCCGAAGATGCCAAGTTGATTTATGACACCGTGTATCGAAGGTTTAAACGGATGCGACCGATGTAGCAGACTTCGTCAGATTCCCCCTCGTTTGAGGGGTTTTTGATTGTGGGGACGCTCTTCCCTGCAGGCGCAAGCCCCTGCAGTTAATTAAGCTACCGCATCGCGGCAACAACTTTCTCCTTCTCCAGCTGGTCACTTCATGTCGTGGGTGTTTGTTTTGTTTTTGGTTGCCCGTGAATTGTATACGGAGACTAATTTATGTAGTCGCCCATAGGACGTGGATTAGTCCAAATCCGTATTTTCTTAGATTTGGGTTTGGGGTTTTGGTTTGAGGATACGTTAGCCATATTTGAGACTAAGATCGACTCAAACGTTTGTTAAGGATACGTTAGTCCGATTTGAGACTAAGATCAACTTAACAGGATCGTTTAGATCCGACAAAAGAGCATTTGGGCTTTATTGTTCCAGTTTAGGGACATAGTGGTCCATTGAATGTATGGCCGTCGGGACCCATCACCTCTCTGACGACGTTGAAGGATTACAATGACAGATGTCAGAGGAGTTCAGAGATATACCCTTGAGCCAAAGTTGGTTGGGAGATCTATATTCCAATTTGGGACTAAAGTCTGTTTCAAGGTTTTGGTTTAAGGATGCGTTAGCCATATTTGAGGCTAAGATCAACTTAAACGTTTGTTAAGGATACGTTAGTCCGGTTTGAGACTAAGATCAACTTAACGGGATCGTTTAGATCCGAAAAAAGAGCGTTTGGGCTCTATTGTTCCAGTTTAGGGACATGGTGGTCCATCGGTAGTTTAAGGACATTGCGGTCCATTGGTAGTTTAAGGACGCATAAGTCCATGGGTTTAAGGACCCCACAGTCCATATGGGTGTGTTTAAGGACGCATTAGTCCGTTAGTTTAAGGACGCATAAGTCCGCGGGTTTAAGGACCCCACAGTCCGTATCTTGGTTTAAGGACGCATAAGTCCATGAGTTTAAGGACCCCACAGTCCGTGTTGATGTGTGGTTGTTGGGACCCGTCACCTCTCTGAAGACGTTGAAGGATTACAACGACAAATATCAGAGGAGTTCAGAGATGTACCCTTGAACCAATGAGTTGGTTGAAAGAGCAGATGTGCTCAGTTCAAGATAATTTGAGGACTTATGGCCAGTTTGGGCTAAGTCCAATTAGGTTTGAAATATTGGCCCTTTGTTGGCTCATTGAAGGAGAGGCTTTGCCTCTAGAAACTTAGCCAATTGGGCTAAAGCTAGTGTTAAACAATAAAGACCAACAGTGTTGAACACTGGAATTAAGATTAGCAAGTTAGTGTTTAACACTAAATGATAATCAGTGTTAAACACTAGCAACGGGGCTTTCAAATTAGTGTTAAACACTAAAGCAAATCAGTGTTAAACACTGGTAGCATAGATTTCAAATTAGTGTTAAACACTAAAGCAAATCAGTGTTAAACACTGCAAATAGAGTTTTCCAAATTAGTGTTAAACACTAAGAAAATCAGTGTTAAACACTGCAGATAGAGTTTTCCAATTAGTGTTAAACATTAAGAAGGGAGGGGTCACGTGCGGACACGTGAGAGCGCCCTGATTTCTCTTATTTTATTCTGCAGGTAAGTGTTTAACACTTTTAATTTCATGGCGGCCATCACGTGTGAGCACGTGATGGAGGCCCCCGCTCTGGTCCGTTAGAATGCTCATTAGGGGTCACGTGGTGACACGTGAGGGCGCCCTAAATGTGGAGCCAGATCTCCTTTTGGTTTATCCTCAAATCTGCGAATAAGTGTTAAACACTTTTGTTTTTATTTTAGAGCATCACGTGTTGGCACGTGATGGAGGCCCCCGCTCTGGTCTGTTAGAATGCTCATTAGGGGTCACGTGGTGACACGTGAGGGCGCCCTAAATGTGGAGCCAGATCTCCTTTTGGTTTATCCTCAAATCTGCGAATAAGTGTTAAACACTTTTGTTTTTATTTTAGAGCATCACGTGTTGGCACGTGATGGGGATCTGTGCGCCAATTGTTAAAGCATTTGCTGAGGGGTCACGTGATAACACGTGAGAGTGCCCAAAGCTTTCATTTCCTTTGCTTTTTCTTTCTGCGTTTTGGGAGTCACGTGGGAGCACTGTCACGACCCGAAAGAGCACGTGACTGGCACTTGAACCATATGAAGCCTATAGGACTCCATCTGATCCAAGTAAGCCAAAAGCCCAGAAATCTAAAACCATTTTGAAGAATAAGTAAAGAAAACTGGTTTAAATAAATGAAGAAATACGGGTTTGAAATCAAGGTTTTTAAATAACTAAGCCGAACGTGCATTTTAAAACAGTAAAGTTTTTCTAAAAATTTCGGCAGAGTTTCTTTTGTAAAACGGGCCCCGAATGGGGTACAACATGGATAACAATATATATATATGCAATGATAAAGGCATCCCCAAGCGGGAGCTAGCTCTTCGTCAATCGACGGTCACAACCACACAAGATATGATAATATACAACGCCAAGTGGCGAGGATCAAATCCAAAAGAAAGCTCAAAAGCAACAAGGAAACCGCAATACTACTAAGCGCGACTCTAAGGTCGAATAATACAACACTGTCTCTAAGTCTGAAAGAATATACAAGTTTTGGTTGATGGACAATTTCTAGATACAATGAATAAATTAAATACAAAGGTGACTCCTGATACGAAGGAATCCACCTACCAAAGCAAATCACCCGCAAGAAGGAAATGTGCCAGAAATGCCGCAATAGAACCTGTACGGCATAACCTGCAAGTGCTGTGGCACAACGGGGGTGAGTTGCCAACTCGTGAATAGAAACATCTACAAGGATAAATCGAATGCAAGACATAATCCTAAGTCAACGATCAGTAAAATATCCACAAGAGTACATCTGAGTGTAATAAGGTGGCAAGGTAACATCTAATCATGTATATAGTGCCAGGTACTCAGGTAACAACATGTCATCAGGTAAGGTATGTCTGCATGAAGTATCAATGAAGAAATATCAATAATATCAATACACATATATTAGCGTCCCATACCACTAATATTGGTGTAAGATAAGTGTAAATCCAATCTGTATATGAACCAAGTCTGTATATATGTGGAACCCGTCCACCTGTCACCCACTGACAGTAAGCATCATGTATGCAATGTGAGGATATAACCAAAATCATGGAAAACTCATCATGAAACCCGTGCCAAACACCGACACGTAAATCCTCATCCGTATGGGGCTCCGTCTGCGGATATCGGCCCTCGGCCCCGGCAGTATGAGTCAACCCATGTCCATCTCTGGGCTCCGTCTGCGGATATCGGCCCGTCGGCCCCAGCAGTATGCCCATCTCTCGGCTCCAGGCGGTATCCCCCGGATATCCGCCGAGCTCAGGTAAAATCACCGGTAGGTACTCGCCCGCCTCCAGGCTCAATCGGCATAACCCATCGATCATCTCGCCGAGGGGAACCATACCGGGCCCACCACGAACCCGCAAACGGTACATCACCTCCTCGAATCGGGTTTCAAGCACACGTCTCAGCACCGAGAAAACGCGTGGTGGACGCACCGAAATATCATATCACGAGGTACCGGGTTTTCATAAAGTGCCTCTTTTCTTAAATAACCCCACGGTCCTCAAAAACCAGAAATCACATGAAAATCCAACATCCAGCAGTAAATCCAATGCAATGTACTATGCAATCAATCCATGATATATGCGACATGTAAAGAGAGTAATCATATCGGAAATCATGCAACATGGAATAGGAATGCGCATATGTCAAAGGAAGCATCATATCACGAATGTAATAGTACTACTGTGTAGTGACATGGCAATTATCGATGATGAAGTGTGTGAGCCGGCAAATAGTGTACGTGAAACATACGCATCATCGATAATGGTGCTGGTGTCCTAACAGCATGATAATAACATGGTAATGAACATATGCCAGCAATGCGAATAGTATGAATATGCGGAAATCTAGTAATCAACAGCACAGTGAAGTATCTACTATGCAACTACATCTAAGTATCCTGTCAATCAGGAGGGGTAGGTGTGGAAACCATCTAAAACTGAGTCTAAGTATATATGTAGATATATAGTCGGTGATCCCGCCTCAATGTCATATCGTAAGATATCCTCTAGCTATGAGTGCGGATCTATCATCAATATCAGCTCGTACGGTAAATCATCGTACGGCATTCCCAAAAGCTGGGTAGGGGTCAACATCTCACTGTCTCATCACATAACAAATATCACCATCATCAGATCATATAGTCTGGAGTACTACTCTATGTCTAGTACAAACGGTAACATCGGTAAAGTATGCATGCGGGGGTAAACACACATCCCAAGCCCGCAAGAATCACAAGTCATACCCCACATATGAATCGTATCAAATCACCGATCCCAGGGCACCAAGCCCACAATATCGACTCATCTCCAAAGTCGTCACATATCATCAATCACAGTGCAAGTACAAGTGATAAGCAAAGGTGTGTGTATAGGTGTAATTCTATCCTAGGGTTCGCGACTATGAACTGCACTAGTCACTTCTAACCCTATACTATCCATAACACCTATATCACAATAAACTACATAATAATCTATCTACGGACTGCGGGGGTGCTATACGCCATCCACCCGACTTCCCCCTGTAGATATAATCTACTCACCTGAATCCTGCGTGTCGGTGTCGATGTCTCCGTCATCTTCCGCATCGTCTCGGATCGTCGCGGTGTACCTACACACATCACACGTATCGCATCGCATCAAAACCAATTCAATACTTGAAACGACACACAACACACCAATACGATACGCTAAAACCGACACGATACGCAAAAAGGCCTATAGGTTAGAACCTACGGTTAGCCTTCGCAAAACAACTCCAAATCACTCGATATAGACGTACAAACGTCACACAATCGAGATAACACACGAATACAAATATCTGAAGTTCAAAACAAGCAAAACCAAACCCAAATTCAAAGCTGCAACATGAGAAAATGCTCCCAGATTTCATCTCGGGCCAAACTAGATCAATTCAACAACTCCAGGGTGCTATGCAGGGTACAAGGAAGGTACAGAAGCAAAATGGGGCAAATCCATCACAGTGGGGCCGGCCACATACACTGTTTGGCCGGCCTGGCCGGCCCACCTGAGGAATTGGGGGGTCGTGTTCCTAGGGTGGTCTCCTGGGGTCTCATATGGGTCCCTGGTATTGCTACTTTTGTCTAAAAATGTCCCAGCATGTTCCAGATTTTCCTGCACACACAAACCGACATAAAGTCCCGAAATTCCGTATTCTTGGTTTCCAATGGGATTGGGCTGGGTTTCTAGCTCTAGGGTGCTCATACGATCTCCACTGAACTCAAATTACCCATCACAACTCACAATTCCCTCAAACCCTAACTAATTTTCACCAAGTCCACAAATTCACCCGATATCGATTCTAAACTTGCATAGGGGTATAGGAAATGCTAAAACTAAGATTATAGTTCAGAAATTACCTTAATTGGCAACTCAAGAACTTTCTTGAGTTGCCCCAAGTGGTCACAATCCAAGCTTTCTAGGTCCATCTTGTAGATCTCGAGCTTGCGCATCTTTTTTGTGAAACCGACATAGGATTTTGGTGATGTTTTAGAGATGAAGTGAGGGGATTTAGTGGAGGAAGAATGAGGCTAGGGCATCAGCAGCACAAGGAGGAAGAGGGAGAGAAATGGGAGGGAGAGAAATGGCTAAGGGTTAAAAGTCAAATGTCCACTCTCTCTCTCACCTACCCTCATCATTACTTTTTCTCTTTTCTTTTCTTTTTCCCTTTTCTATTAATCCAAACCTTCTCATAAGAATAGTAACCCCAAAAGAAATCCATGGCTAGAAAAATACACAAGTGTAGGAAAAATGTGATATGTGCAAGTTTTGCACAAAATTACCGAAAAACCCGATTAGCGATTTTAATCGCGATTAGCACTAAATTAGTGTCAAAATGATCACAACAACTTAAAAATGTCATAATTCACTAATTTATCCTATTTTAGAATTTTCCATAATTTTCCGTAATTTTCCTCCATTTATTTGCATTTAAAAATAGATTTAATATTAAAATAATCAATAAAATAATATTAAATTATAAAAATTCCCAAAATTAATATTTTATATTTTCGAAAATGTTACAATCTACCCCCCTTAAAGAAATTCGGTCCCCGAATTTAAATTTAAACCCCCAAATACAAAAACATCTCAGTAATAAACCAAAGTCGTCGGGGCTCCGAAATCATCAACACATAGAACGTCACAGCGCAATGCATGCGCATGAAAAGTGAGCAGATAACTCAAAAGCAAAACTCCGTCAAGCATCTCGCAATCATCGGAGTCGAGGTAAAAACACAATGTCAAATCCAATACAAAACCGATATGATATGGATCAAAACTACACATGTGGACATCCAATCCATACATGTAAGTAGCTGATGCAAAAGCATGCAAAAGTATATCCAGGTACCGTCCACTGACCAGTCCTGCTCAGCATGAAAGCAAAAATCCAACATCATAAAAAGTACTGCTCCAAAAGGAAATAATCCCAAAAATGCACATAACACAATCCTGTGCGTCTGGTGCGCACGGAAATCAAAAATCCATAAATGTGCTAAACAGGTGCACAAAACAACATCTAGGTGCAACGGGTGTGCACGAAGCATCTGTCATGGGCAACGTATATGCCTGACAGCCAAGGTCCGGTGCATCTAACATGCACGATTTAATGCATCGGGTGCGCACCAAAATCGTATCAAAAAAAACATGCGCCCAACACGCGCGAAAATCCAAATCTGTGCATCCATCGTGCACGAATGAAAATCTAAACCCTGCGCACTCAACATGCACGGAATCACGAAATCCAATAACAAACATCGAATAGGTGTAAAGCACATCACCAGCACGGAGTGCAAAACCAACCATAAAAATCCGGGTCAAAATCAACGATAAAATGCGTCTCAAACCAAAATCAGGTGTACCTCAAAGGAAAATCTCACAATCGTGTGCATCAGCGTGCACGAATCAAGCATAACACTAAAATGCATGAAAACTCTGCGCGAAATATATAAATATCCAGTGGGTGCATGAAACCAATATCATGAAACTCAGTCACCAAAACTAAATCATGCAAACAGAACACCCAAAATACCGAAATCCAAAATGACGGATACGTGATAATCGAATCACAAAATCACAAATCATAAATACCGTCGTCGGTAGTTCCTCCTTCGAGGTCGAGAAGGAGTCGGTGCAATCCACAGCTAGTAGCGCAGGATATCTACCTGCCTCTTGCTCACGGTCTAGCGTCTTCTGACTCTCTGGATCCTTATCTTCTCTGCGAATTACCTATCACGCGGTCAATCGACTCATCGGCCCTGTCAGATGTGCTAACGGGGACGATTCCGTTCTGGCACTTCTCTGGTCACCTCTCGGTCAAACCTCACGACCACTCGTAAGGCAGCATATCACCGGCGTCGGCCTCTGGCTCTCTGAAAGCACGTCACACATCTGATCCTGGGTGCAAACATCGTTGCAGTAATGTCCTGGAAGAATCCTGCTCAAGGTCTCTTCCAATCATGCCTATGCCGAACTAAACGGAGGCTGGCTCTCCTGCACAACCTCTTCTCGCTCAAAAGACACCTGTGTCCTCATAACAATATTCCCTCGGAAACTGGTCACATCCCAACGTCTCTGTAAGCAAATCAGGTCTCTAATCTCGACGGAAAGCAATGACAGCTCGTCAGTGTCTCGCACGAACCTCTTGTTCCAACTGTCTCTATCGTCGTCCACTATGGCGTCATGCTAAGCTACGATGCACTGCACTGTTCTCGGCCACGGTCAATCTGAAGTCTCTCACACGGACTCGAAATCGCGTACTCTGTAGCTTCATCACTCTGTAGCAGATGTCAGGCCGAACTGGTCCTTGGGAACACGTCCCAACCATCGGAGGAATACTCATCACTCGTCCGTCCTTGATCAATTCGCAAGCATCTGGTTAAGTTCCTTTATCCGAACCTGGTCAACTACCTCGTCGACAACGCCGAACTCTGTCCTGCTGGGTGCACGCAAAACGACCACTCCTGGTCTAGGTCTTCTCATATCGTACTCCAGAAAGGTCCTGTCGGGGTTTCTTTCGCAAATCTCAATCCTGCCGAAATGCCCGGAAGTCATCATCCAATGCTGAAACGAAAGATCATTCCGGAACGGCTGCATACATTATCGCGCTTCTTTCTGGAAGATATATCCATATACCACGCCTCGGGGTGTGTATCACATCTCTAATGTCAGCGAAGTGGGACATCATCTCGTCGAAATCTCGTACGAACTCTTTTCTTCACTCTGCGTCAGTGCCGACTGATTCGGACTCGTCTCATCATGGCTACACGAACTGCGCTCCGACGGCTATGCTCGCATCTGGAGTCTCCCAAGCAGGGTCCCATCACGATATCCGAAAGATGTCGAACCATCCGATCGACTCGTCAGATCCTCATAATCCCCCAAGAGCTCACATCTCGGGTACAGTTTAATAGTATCGAGTACATGCCACAGCGTCGGTGGTCCAGCCGTAGAAGGGCAAACCCAAGCCTCACTAATGGCGCCGCGGAACCGCCGTAAACCCTAAGGTTCAAAGGCTGTCACACGGTCATTAAGTCGAGTTAGGGTTTCATTCTTCTAGAGGGTCCATAGAATCACCTGCATGTCTTTCCGTATACTTTAAACTTGGAAAATGGCTCCTGACATTCGATCGTCTCAATCGACTCTCAACGAACCTGCGTGAAGTCGTCTCTATCTGGAATCAATCCACCAGATGACTCGCATCGGGGTAAGCAAACTCACCACACGTCCTAGTCATTCATCCTCGGTGACTAGCGACTCGCTATCATCTCTCTAAGTACATGCTCATGCTGCAGTAGCTCCAATCATCTGGGCGATATTTCCTCATTTGCAGCAACAACTGGCTCATACACCTGTACGTCGAACAATGCCTCAATCCTCCAGGAAAGGCAATACATAAGCGGTCATCTCTGAATCAGCCTGCTCTAGGTCTGAGTAAGACTCTCCACACTGGAAATCTTCAACTCAACTGGGCCCGCTCTGGCGCAAAACCGGACGAATCACCTTCGTCTCTCGAATCGGGTAGACTAGCTACCATCTGTCGCGTATCTGCCTGAAAGCTCCGGCAATCTCAGCTCGTAAGCTCCGAAAGCAACATCCCGTCAATCTCAGCAACAGCTGGTACATCTGTCTGCACGGTCGCCGACATCACAATCCCTGAGGTATGCTGTACATCAACAGTCCTCTCTCAGCTGGCAGCTCTAACAAAGGCTCGATCATCCGGTGCAAGACCAAGCACTCGCCTCCACCAGAGGTCACAATCACCAATACTAACTCAAGACATTCCCATGTCACCAGAAAACACAAAGGTCGGCCCTCGTACCAAACGAGCTCACACCGGCCGTAACCCTAGCAGCAGCCCAAACTGCGCTCAAACATGGTGACAGGGATCTCAATCGAGTATCAAAAGAGAGCACATCAAAGGCAAGAAAGGAAACAACAAATCCAAAGGGGATACATGATCATAGGAAGGAATAGCATCAATGAAGGTATGATCATGAAACTAATAGAATCGGGAGTCTCAAATGGATGTATAATCCTGGATATGAAGAGAATCACTAATCTCAAATGTATGTACATCCTAAGGTTCCTTAAGCGGAGTGGCGTGTCGTAAGTATGCCGCGGAACATACCAACGGTACGTCACTCTACTTTAGTCACCTAATCCATCAACCAAAGGTCATCCTAAAACGACGAAAGTTCGGGTTTACACCCCCTCGACCAAGTCTAAGTTCCGTAAGGTCAAGCCTAAGTTCTGTATAAAAACAACTCCTTAGGCTCCACATAGTCAAACTTAAACTCGAACCAAGGTCAACCTAGCGCTCTGATACCAACTTTGTCACGACCCGAAAGAGCACGTGACTGGCACTTGAACCATATGAAGCCTATAGGACTCCATCTGATCCAAGTAAGCCAAAAGCCCAGAAATCTAAAACCATTTTGAAGAATAAGTAAAGAAAACTGGTTTAAATAAATGAAGAAATACGGGTTTGAAATCAAGGTTTTTAAATAACTAAGCCGAACGTGCATTTTAAAACAGTAAAGTTTTTCTAAAAATTTCGGCAGAGTTTCTTTTGTAAAACGGGCCCCGAATGGGGTACAACATGGATAACAATATATATATATGCAATGATAAAGGCATCCCCAAGCGGGAGCTAGCTCTTCGTCAATCGACGGTCACAACCACACAAGATATGATAATATACAACGCCAAGTGGCGAGGATCAAATCCAAAAGAAAGCTCAAAAGCAACAAGGAAACCGCAATACTACTAAGCGCGACTCTAAGGTCGAATAATACAACACTGTCTCTAAGTCTGAAAGAATATACAAGTTTTGGTTGATGGACAATTTCTAGATACAATGAATAAATTAAATACAAAGGTGACTCCTGATACGAAGGAATCCACCTACCAAAGCAAATCACCCGCAAGAAGGAAATGTGCCAGAAATGCCGCAATAGAACCTGTACGGCATAACCTGCAAGTGCTGTGGCACAACGGGGGTGAGTTGCCAACTCGTGAATAGAAACATCTACAAGGATAAATCGAATGCAAGACATAATCCTAAGTCAACGATCAGTAAAATATCCACAAGAGTACATCTGAGTGTAATAAGGTGGCAAGGTAACATCTAATCATGTATATAGTGCCAGGTACTCAGGTAACAACATGTCATCAGGTAAGGTATGTCTGCATGAAGTATCAATGAAGAAATATCAATAATATCAATACACATATATTAGCGTCCCATACCACTAATATTGGTGTAAGATAAGTGTAAATCCAATCTGTATATGAACCAAGTCTGTATATATGTGGAACCCGTCCACCTGTCACCCACTGACAGTAAGCATCATGTATGCAATGTGAGGATATAACCAAAATCATGGAAAACTCATCATGAAACCCGTGCCAAACACCGACACGTAAATCCTCATCCGTATGGGGCTCCGTCTGCGGATATCGGCCCTCGGCCCCGGCAGTATGAGTCAACCCATGTCCATCTCTGGGCTCCGTCTGCGGATATCGGCCCGTCGGCCCCAGCAGTATGCCCATCTCTCGGCTCCAGGCGGTATCCCCCGGATATCCGCCGAGCTCAGGTAAAATCACCGGTAGGTACTCGCCCGCCTCCAGGCTCAATCGGCATAACCCATCGATCATCTCGCCGAGGGGAACCATACCGGGCCCACCACGAACCCGCAAACGGTACATCACCTCCTCGAATCGGGTTTCAAGCACACGTCTCAGCACCGAGAAAACGCGTGGTGGACGCACCGAAATATCATATCACGAGGTACCGGGTTTTCATAAAGTGCCTCTTTTCTTAAATAACCCCACGGTCCTCAAAAACCAGAAATCACATGAAAATCCAACATCCAGCAGTAAATCCAATGCAATGTACTATGCAATCAATCCATGATATATGCGACATGTAAAGAGAGTAATCATATCGGAAATCATGCAACATGGAATAGGAATGCGCATATGTCAAAGGAAGCATCATATCACGAATGTAATAGTACTACTGTGTAGTGACATGGCAATTATCGATGATGAAGTGTGTGAGCCGGCAAATAGTGTACGTGAAACATACGCATCATCGATAATGGTGCTGGTGTCCTAACAGCATGATAATAACATGGTAATGAACATATGCCAGCAATGCGAATAGTATGAATATGCGGAAATCTAGTAATCAACAGCACAGTGAAGTATCTACTATGCAACTACATCTAAGTATCCTGTCAATCAGGAGGGGTAGGTGTGGAAACCATCTAAAACTGAGTCTAAGTATATATGTAGATATATAGTCGGTGATCCCGCCTCAATGTCATATCGTAAGATATCCTCTAGCTATGAGTGCGGATCTATCATCAATATCAGCTCGTACGGTAAATCATCGTACGGCATTCCCAAAAGCTGGGTAGGGGTCAACATCTCACTGTCTCATCACATAACAAATATCACCATCATCAGATCATATAGTCTGGAGTACTACTCTATGTCTAGTACAAACGGTAACATCGGTAAAGTATGCATGCGGGGGTAAACACACATCCCAAGCCCGCAAGAATCACAAGTCATACCCCACATATGAATCGTATCAAATCACCGATCCCAGGGCACCAAGCCCACAATATCGACTCATCTCCAAAGTCGTCACATATCATCAATCACAGTGCAAGTACAAGTGATAAGCAAAGGTGTGTGTATAGGTGTAATTCTATCCTAGGGTTCGCGACTATGAACTGCACTAGTCACTTCTAACCCTATACTATCCATAACACCTATATCACAATAAACTACATAATAATCTATCTACGGACTGCGGGGGTGCTATACGCCATCCACCCGACTTCCCCCTGTAGATATAATCTACTCACCTGAATCCTGCGTGTCGGTGTCGATGTCTCCGTCATCTTCCGCATCGTCTCGGATCGTCGCGGTGTACCTACACACATCACACGTATCGCATCGCATCAAAACCAATTCAATACTTGAAACGACACACAACACACCAATACGATACGCTAAAACCGACACGATACGCAAAAAGGCCTATAGGTTAGAACCTACGGTTAGCCTTCGCAAAACAACTCCAAATCACTCGATATAGACGTACAAACGTCACACAATCGAGATAACACACGAATACAAATATCTGAAGTTCAAAACAAGCAAAACCAAACCCAAATTCAAAGCTGCAACATGAGAAAATGCTCCCAGATTTCATCTCGGGCCAAACTAGATCAATTCAACAACTCCAGGGTGCTATGCAGGGTACAAGGAAGGTACAGAAGCAAAATGGGGCAAATCCATCACAGTGGGGCCGGCCACATACACTGTTTGGCAGGCCTGGCCGGCCCACCTGAGGAATTGGGGGGTCGTGTTCCTAGGGTGGTCTCCTGGGGTCTCATATGGGTCCCTGGTATTGCTACTTTTGTCTAAAAATGTCCCAGCATGTTCCAGATTTTCCTGCACACACAAACCGACATAAAGTCCCGAAATTCCGTATTCTTGGTTTCCAATGGGATTGGGCTGGGTTTCTAGCTCTAGGGTGCTCATACGATCTCCACTGAACTCAAATTACCCATCACAACTCACAATTCCCTCAAACCCTAACTAATTTTCACCAAGTCCACAAATTCACCCGATATCGATTCTAAACTTGCATAGGGGTATAGGAAATGCTAAAACTAAGATTATGGTTCAGAAATTACCTTAATTGGCAACTCAAGAACTTTCTTGAGTTGCCCCAAGTGGTCACAATCCAAGCTTTCTAGGTCCATCTTGTAGATCTCGAGCTTGCGCATCTTTTTTGTGAAACCGACATAGGATTTTGGTGATGTTTTAGAGATGAAGTGAGGGGATTTAGTGGAGGAAGAATGAGGCTAGGGCATCAGCAGCACAAGGAGGAAGAGGGAGAGAAATGGGAGGGAGAGAAATGGCTAAGGGTTAAAAGTCAAATGTCCACTCTCTCTCTCACCTACCCTCATCATTACTTTTTCTCTTTTCTTTTCTTTTTCCCTTTTCTATTAATCCAAACCTTCTCATAAGAATAGTAACCCCAAAAGAAATCCATGGCTAGAAAAATACACAAGTGTAGGAAAAATGTGATATGTGCAAGTTTTGCACAAAATTACCGAAAAACCCGATTAGCGATTTTAATCGCGATTAGCACTAAATTAGTGTCAAAATGATCACAACAACTTAAAAATGTCATAATTCACTAATTTATCCTATTTTAGAATTTTCCATAATTTTCCGTAATTTTCCTCCATTTATTTGCATTTAAAAATAGATTTAATATTAAAATAATCAATAAAATAATATTAAATTATAAAAATTCCCAAAATTAATATTTTATATTTTCGAAAATGTTACAATCTACCCCCCTTAAAGAAATTCGGTCCCCGAATTTAAATTTAAACCCCCAAATACAAAAACATCTCAGTAATAAACCAAAGTCGTCGGGGCTCCGAAATCATCAACACATAGAACGTCACAGCGCAATGCATGCGCATGAAAAGTGAGCAGATAACTCAAAAGCAAAACTCCGTCAAGCATCTCGCAATCATCGGAGTCGAGGTAAAAACACAATGTCAAATCCAATACAAAACCGATATGATATGGATCAAAACTACACATGTGGACATCCAATCCATACATGTAAGTAGCTGATGCAAAAGCATGCAAAAGTATATCCAGGTACCGTCCACTGACCAGTCCTGCTCAGCATGAAAGCAAAAATCCAACATCATAAAAAGTACTGCTCCAAAAGGAAATAATCCCAAAAATGCACATAACACAATCCTGTGCGTCTGGTGCGCACGGAAATCAAAAATCCATAAATGTGCTAAACAGGTGCACAAAACAACATCTAGGTGCAACGGGTGTGCACGAAGCATCTGTCATGGGCAACGTATATGCCTGACAGCCAAGGTCCGGTGCATCTAACATGCACGATTTAATGCATCGGGTGCGCACCAAAATCGTATCAAAAAAAACATGCGCCCAACACGCGCGAAAATCCAAATCTGTGCATCCATCGTGCACGAATGAAAATCTAAACCCTGCGCACTCAACATGCACGGAATCACGAAATCCAATAACAAACATCGAATAGGTGTAAAGCACATCACCAGCACGGAGTGCAAAACCAACCATAAAAATCCGGGTCAAAATCAACGATAAAATGCGTCTCAAACCAAAATCAGGTGTACCTCAAAGGAAAATCTCACAATCGTGTGCATCAGCGTGCACGAATCAAGCATAACACTAAAATGCATGAAAACTCTGCGCGAAATATATAAATATCCAGTGGGTGCATGAAACCAATATCATGAAACTCAGTCACCAAAACTAAATCATGCAAACAGAACACCCAAAATACCGAAATCCAAAATGACGGATACGTGATAATCGAATCACAAAATCACAAATCATAAATACCGTCGTCGGTAGTTCCTCCTTCGAGGTCGAGAAGGAGTCGGTGCAATCCACAGCTAGTAGCGCAGGATATCTACCTGCCTCTTGCTCACAGTCTAGCGTCTTCTGACTCTCTGGATCCTTATCTTCTCTGCGAATTACCTATCACGCGGTCAATCGACTCATCGGCCCTGTCAGATGTGCTAACGGGGACGATTCCGTTCTGGCACTTCTCTGGTCACCTCTCGGTCAAACCTCACGACCACTCGTAAGGCAGCATATCACCGGCGTCGGCCTCTGGCTCTCTGAAAGCACGTCACACATCTGATCCTGGGTGCAAACATCGTTGCAGTAATGTCCTGGAAGAATCCTGCTCAAGGTCTCTTCCAATCATGCCTATGCCGAACTAAACGGAGGCTGGCTCTCCTGCACAACCTCTTCTCGCTCAAAAGACACCTGTGTCCTCATAACAATATTCCCTCGGAAACTGGTCACATCCCAACGTCTCTGTAAGCAAATCAGGTCTCTAATCTCGACGGAAAGCAATGACAGCTCGTCAGTGTCTCGCACGAACCTCTTGTTCCAACTGTCTCTATCGTCGTCCACTATGGCGTCATGCTAAGCTACGATGCACTGCACTGTTCTCGGCCACGGTCAATCTGAAGTCTCTCACACGGACTCGAAATCGCGTACTCTGTAGCTTCATCACTCTGTAGCAGATGTCAGGCCGAACTGGTCCTTGGGAACACGTCCCAACCATCGGAGGAATACTCATCACTCGTCCGTCCTTGATCAATTCGCAAGCATCTGGTTAAGTTCCTTTATCCGAACCTGGTCAACTACCTCGTCGACAACGCCGAACTCTGTCCTGCTGGGTGCACGCAAAACGACCACTCCTGGTCTAGGTCTTCTCATATCGTACTCCAGAAAGGTCCTGTCGGGGTTTCTTTCGCAAATCTCAATCCTGCCGAAATGCCCGGAAGTCATCATCCAATGCTGAAACGAAAGATCATTCCGGAACGGCTGCATACATTATCGCGCTTCTTTCTGGAAGATATATCCATATACCACGCCTCGGGGTGTGTATCACATCTCTAATGTCAGCGAAGTGGGACATCATCTCGTCGAAATCTCGTACGAACTCTTTTCTTCACTCTGCGTCAGTGCCGACTGATTCGGACTCGTCTCATCATGGCTACACGAACTGCGCTCCGACGGCTATGCTCGCATCTGGAGTCTCCCAAGCAGGGTCCCATCACGATATCCGAAAGATGTCGAACCATCCGATCGACTCGTCAGATCCTCATAATCCCCCAAGAGCTCACATCTCGGGTACAGTTTAATAGTATCGAGTACATGCCACAGCGTCGGTGGTCCAGCCGTAGAAGGGCAAACCCAAGCCTCACTAATGGCGCCGCGGAACCGCCGTAAACCCTAAGGTTCAAAGGCTGTCACACGGTCATTAAGTCGAGTTAGGGTTTCATTCTTCTAGAGGGTCCATAGAATCACCTGCATGTCTTTCCGTATACTTTAAACTTGGAAAATGGCTCCTGACATTCGATCGTCTCAATCGACTCTCAACGAACCTGCGTGAAGTCGTCTCTATCTGGAATCAATCCACCAGATGACTCGCATCGGGGTAAGCAAACTCACCACACGTCCTAGTCATTCATCCTCGGTGACTAGCGACTCGCTATCATCTCTCTAAGTACATGCTCATGCTGCAGTAGCTCCAATCATCTGGGCGATATTTCCTCATTTGCAGCAACAACTGGCTCATACACCTGTACGTCGAACAATGCCTCAATCCTCCAGGAAAGGCAATACATAAGCGGTCATCTCTGAATCAGCCTGCTCTAGGTCTGAGTAAGACTCTCCACACTGGAAATCTTCAACTCAACTGGGCCCGCTCTGGCGCAAAACCGGACGAATCACCTTCGTCTCTCGAATCGGGTAGACTAGCTACCATCTGTCGCGTATCTGCCTGAAAGCTCCGGCAATCTCAGCTCGTAAGCTCCGAAAGCAACATCCCGTCAATCTCAGCAACAGCTGGTACATCTGTCTGCACGGTCGCCGACATCACAATCCCTGAGGTATGCTGTACATCAACAGTCCTCTCTCAGCTGGCAGCTCTAACAAAGGCTCGATCATCCGGTGCAAGACCAAGCACTCGCCTCCACCAGAGGTCACAATCACCAATACTAACTCAAGACATTCCCATGTCACCAGAAAACACAAAGGTCGGCCCTCGTACCAAACGAGCTCACACCGGCCGTAACCCTAGCAGCAGCCCAAACTGCGCTCAAACATGGTGACAGGGATCTCAATCGAGTATCAAAAGAGAGCACATCAAAGGCAAGAAAGGAAACAACAAATCCAAAGGGGATACATGATCATAGGAAGGAATAGCATCAATGAAGGTATGATCATGAAACTAATAGAATCGGGAGTCTCAAATGGATGTATAATCCTGGATATGAAGAGAATCACTAATCTCAAATGTATGTACATCCTAAGGTTCCTTAAGCGGAGTGGCGTGTCGTAAGTATGCCGCGGAACATACCAACGGTACGTCACTCTACTTTAGTCACCTAATCCATCAACCAAAGGTCATCCTAAAACGACGAAAGTTCGGGTTTACACCCCCTCGACCAAGTCTAAGTTCCGTAAGGTCAAGCCTAAGTTCTGTATAAAAACAACTCCTTAGGCTCCACATAGTCAAACTTAAACTCGAACCAAGGTCAACCTAGCGCTCTGATACCAACTTTGTCACGACCCGAAAGAGCACGTGACTGGCACTTGAACCATATGAAGCCTATAGGACTCCATCTGATCCAAGTAAGCCAAAAGCCCAGAAATCTAAAACCATTTTGAAGAATAAGTAAAGAAAACTGGTTTAAATAAATGAAGAAATACGGGTTTGAAATCAAGGTTTTTAAATAACTAAGCCGAACGTGCATTTTAAAACAGTAAAGTTTTTCTAAAAATTTCGGCAGAGTTTCTTTTGTAAAACGGGCCCCGAATGGGGTACAACATGGATAACAATATATATATATGCAATGATAAAGGCATCCCCAAGCGGGAGCTAGCTCTTCGTCAATCGACGGTCACAACCACACAAGATATGATAATATACAACGCCAAGTGGCGAGGATCAAATCCAAAAGAAAGCTCAAAAGCAACAAGGAAACCGCAATACTACTAAGCGCGACTCTAAGGTCGAATAATACAACACTGTCTCTAAGTCTGAAAGAATATACAAGTTTTGGTTGATGGACAATTTCTAGATACAATGAATAAATTAAATACAAAGGTGACTCCTGATACGAAGGAATCCACCTACCAAAGCAAATCACCCGCAAGAAGGAAATGTGCCAGAAATGCCGCAATAGAACCTGTACGGCATAACCTGCAAGTGCTGTGGCACAACGGGGGTGAGTTGCCAACTCGTGAATAGAAACATCTACAAGGATAAATCGAATGCAAGACATAATCCTAAGTCAACGATCAGTAAAATATCCACAAGAGTACATCTGAGTGTAATAAGGTGGCAAGGTAACATCTAATCATGTATATAGTGCCAGGTACTCAGGTAACAACATGTCATCAGGTAAGGTATGTCTGCATGAAGTATCAATGAAGAAATATCAATAATATCAATACACATATATTAGCGTCCCATACCACTAATATTGGTGTAAGATAAGTGTAAATCCAATCTGTATATGAACCAAGTCTGTATATATGTGGAACCCGTCCACCTGTCACCCACTGACAGTAAGCATCATGTATGCAATGTGAGGATATAACCAAAATCATGGAAAACTCATCATGAAACCCGTGCCAAACACCGACACGTAAATCCTCATCCGTATGGGGCTCCGTCTGCGGATATCGGCCCTCGGCCCCGGCAGTATGAGTCAACCCATGTCCATCTCTGGGCTCCGTCTGCGGATATCGGCCCGTCGGCCCCAGCAGTATGCCCATCTCTCGGCTCCAGGCGGTATCCCCCGGATATCCGCCGAGCTCAGGTAAAATCACCGGTAGGTACTCGCCCGCCTCCAGGCTCAATCGGCATAACCCATCGATCATCTCGCCGAGGGGAACCATACCGGGCCCATCACGAACCCGCAAACGGTACATCACCTCCTCGAATCGGGTTTCAAGCACACGTCTCAGCACCGAGAAAACGCGTGGTGGACGCACCGAAATATCATATCACGAGGTACCGGGTTTTCATAAAGTGCCTCTTTTCTTAAATAACCCCACGGTCCTCAAAAACCAGAAATCACATGAAAATCCAACATCCAGCAGTAAATCCAATGCAATGTACTATGCAATCAATCCATGATATATGCGACATGTAAAGAGAGTAATCATATCGGAAATCATGCAACATGGAATAGGAATGCGCATATGTCAAAGGAAGCATCATATCACGAATGTAATAGTACTACTGTGTAGTGACATGGCAATTATCGATGATGAAGTGTGTGAGCCGGCAAATAGTGTACGTGAAACATACGCATCATCGATAATGGTGCTGGTGTCCTAACAGCATGATAATAACATGGTAATGAACATATGCCAGCAATGCGAATAGTATGAATATGCGGAAATCTAGTAATCAACAGCACAGTGAAGTATCTACTATGCAACTACATCTAAGTATCCTGTCAATCAGGAGGGGTAGGTGTGGAAACCATCTAAAACTGAGTCTAAGTATATATGTAGATATATAGTCGGTGATCCCGCCTCAATGTCATATCGTAAGATATCCTCTAGCTATGAGTGCGGATCTATCATCAATATCAGTTCGTACGGTAAATCATCGTACGGCATTCCCAAAAGCTGGGTAGGGGTCAACATCTCACTGTCTCATCACATAACAAATATCACCATCATCAGATCATATAGTCTGGAGTACTACTCTATGTCTAGTACAAACGGTAACATCGGTAAAGTATGCATGCGGGGGTAAACACACATCCCAAGCCCGCAAGAATCACAAGTCATACCCCACATATGAATCGTATCAAATCACCGATCCCAGGGCACCAAGCCCACAATATCGACTCATCTCCAAAGTCGTCACATATCATCAATCACAGTGCAAGTACAAGTGATAAGCAAAGGTGTGTGTATAGGTGTAATTCTATCCTAGGGTTCGCGACTATGAACTGCACTAGTCACTTCTAACCCTATACTATCCATAACACCTATATCACAATAAACTACATAATAATCTATCTACGGACTGCGGGGGTGCTATACGCCATCCACCCGACTTCCCCCTGTAGATATAATCTACTCACCTGAATCCTGCGTGTCGGTGTCGATGTCTCCGTCATCTTCCGCATCGTCTCGGATCGTCGCGGTGTACCTACACACATCACACGTATCGCATCGCATCGCATCAAAACCAATTCAATACTTGAAACGACACACAACACACCAATACGATACGCTAAAACCGACACGATACGCAAAAAGGCCTATAGGTTAGAACCTACGGTTAGCCTTCGCAAAACAACTCCAAATCACTCGATATAGACGTACAAACGTCACACAATCGAGATAACACACGAATACAAATATCTGAAGTTCAAAACACGCAAAACCAAACCCAAATTCAAAGCTGCAACATGAGAAAATGCTCCCAGATTTCATCTCGGGCCAAACTAGATCAATTCAACAACTCCAGGGTGCTATGCAGGGTACAAGGGAGGTACAGAAGCAAAATGGGGCAAATCCATCACAGTGGGGCCGGCCACATACACTGTTTGGCCGGCCTGGCCGGCCCACCTGAGGAATTGGGGGGTCGTGTTCCTAGGGTGGTCTCCTGGGGTCTCATATGGGTCCCTGGTATTGCTACTTTTGTCTAAAAATGTCCCAGCATGTTCCAGATTTTCCTGCACACACAAACCGACATAAAGTCCCGAAATTCCGTATTCTTGGTTTCCAATGGGATTGGGCTGGGTTTCTAGCTCTAGGGTGCTCATACGATCTCCACTGAACTCAAATTACCCATCACAACTCACAATTCCCTCAAACCCTAACTAATTTTCACCAAGTCCACAAATTCACCCGATATCGATTCTAAACTTGCATAGGGGTATAGGAAATGCTAAAACTAAGATTATGGTTCAGAAATTACCTTAATTGGCAACTCAAGAACTTTCTTGAGTTGCCCCAAGTGGTCACAATCCAAGCTTTCTAGGTCCATCTTGTAGATCTCGAGCTTGCGCATCTTTTTTGTGAAACCGACATAGGATTTTGGTGATGTTTTAGAGATGAAGTGAGGGGATTTAGTGGAGGAAGAATGAGGCTAGGGCAGCAGCAGCACAAGGAGGAAGAGGGAGAGAAATGGGAGGGAGAGAAATGGCTAAGGGTTAAAAGTCAAATGTCCACTCTCTCTCTCACCTACCCTCATCATTACTTTTTCTCTTTTCTTTTCTTTTTCCCTTTTCTATTAATCCAAACCTTCTCATAAGAATAGTAACCCCAAAGAAAATCCATGGCTAGAAAAATACACAAGTGTAGGAAAAATGTGATATGTGCAAGTTTTGCACAAAATTACCGAAAAACCCGATTAGCGATTTTAATCGCGATTAGCACTAAATTAGTGTCAAAATGATCACAACAACTTAAAAATGTCATAATTCACTAATTTATCCTATTTTAGAATTTTCCATAATTTTCCGTAATTTTCCTCCATTTATTTGCATTTAAAAATAGATTTAATATTAAAATAATCAATAAAATAATATTAAATTATAAAAATTCCCAAAATTAATATTTTATATTTTCGAAAATGTTACAAGCACGTGAGGTGATGCTTCAAAGTTCTTTGCAGGGGATCTTTCTCTGGGGTCACGTGGGGCACGTGACCCTAGTTCTTTTCATGAACAGAGATTTTTTAAGAATTGAATTCTTGTAGGGTTAAATCCTAATTATGATTTTGAAGGAATTAAATTTCTATCGTGAAAGAATTAAATTCTTATTTAGGATGAAACCCTGATTTCTTTTCAAAGTAATTAAATTCCCAGATATATAAAAGAATTAAATTCTTGATTAGGGTTAAACCCTAGTTTTGTTTTAGGAGAATTAAATTCTCAAAACTCAATTCCCCTTCTAAGTTTAGGATCTGCATGGCAGGATCTCGACCCGATGAGAATTAAATTCTCAAGTTATGGGGAGATGTGCTCTGTGCAGATCTTCAACCAGAAGAAGAACTAAGTTCTTTTTTGTATAAGAGTTAAACTCTTGGATTTTGAGAATTAAATTCTCTGTTTGAAGTTTTGATTCCCTTTCTTTTCTCACCTAGGGTTTTCTTTGTTGAGAATTAAATTCTCCTTTCTTTTCTTCCCTCTTGAGAATTAAATTCTCCTCTCTCTGTTTTTTCTCTCAAAAAAGTAGATCCCCTCTCTTCTCTTCTTGGCTCCTATTTATAGGAGAAGGAAAAGAATCAATTTGTTTAGCAAATCTCTCATTGAAAGATTTGATTTGATTGTTGAGAGATTTGATTTATATTTATCATTAATCTGGGCCTTTAGATCATTCAGTGAATTTTATTCACCGTGGATTTTAAATCCAAAAGATATTCTATTTGTTATTCTGGTGAGATTTTCAGGGAAATCTTTCCTTGTCCAAGATTTTTTCCATAAATTGGTGATTTTTAATCACCCTTGGATCTTTAATCCAACGGTCCCCATAATCCTTTTTCCATTTGGAAAGATTTAGAAGCTTTTAGAATTTTAATTCTATTTCGAAAGATTTAAATGATATGTTTTTAGAATTTAATTCTGTTGAACAGCAAGGCTTTTACAGCCAGTCACGTGTTGCCACGTGACCCCAATTGAGTCATTTTCTCTGTGTTTACTTACGCTTCAGTTGTAACCATCACGTGTCAACACATGACCATTGTTCACGTGTGAGCACGTGACACCTCATTGAGGTATTTCCTTCAGCTGTTTGTTTACGCTTCAATTTTAACCATCATGTGTCAACACGTGACCATTGGTCACGTGTGAGCACGTGATTCCTGATTTTTAATCACGGAACAGATTTTAGAATTTAATTCTATTTATTATTTTAGAGGCCTTAAAAGCCCATCACGTGTCTGCACGTGACCCATGGTCACGTGTGAGCACGTGATGCCCCATTGGGGTCTTTTCTGAGTTTATATTATATTTTTTAACTCCTCCAGCGGGTTCTTAAAAGTCCATCACGTGTGGACACGTAATTCCTCATAACTTTTGATCCCGGATGAATTACGAGGCCCATAATATATCAAATCGAAGGGTTTTTCGAGCCGCTTTCGATACCATCAGAATTTATCTGTTTCTCATTCGGGAGTTTTTCAAAAAACAGCCCGGAAGATACTGGTTCGCTTTTCCTTAAGCATATCGCTGCCATTTGATACCTTAGACTCTTTTGCGCAGAAATTTTTGGCGGGAACAACTGGTTTCTCTGCGAGTCGATGCGAATCAAGAGGCTCTCGTCAAGGATTGTTTGTTTCCCTGAGTTGAGTTATTTGGTAAGGATTATTCGTTTCCCTAGTGCCAAGGATTATTTGTTTCCTTGGTGTTGAAACGGATCGAGAATTTCCCACGGAGGCACTGGTTTCTCTGCGAGTCGATGCGAATCAGGAGGCTCTCGTCAAGGATTGTTTGTTTCCCTGAGTTGAGTTATTTGCTAAGGATTATTTGTTTCCCTAGCGCCAAGGATTATTTGTTTCCTTGGTGTTGAAACGGATCAAGAATTTCCCACGGAGGCACTGGTTTCTCTGCGAGTCGATGCGAATCAGGAGGCTTTCGTCAATGACTGTTTGTTTCCCTGAGTTGAGTTATCTGCTAAGGATTATTTGTTTCCCTACCGCCAAGGATTATTTGTTTCCTTGGTGTTGAAACGGATCGAGAATTTCCTACGGAGGCACTGGTTTCTCTGCGAGTCGATGCGAATCAGGAGGCTCTCGTCAAGGATTGTTTGTTTCCCTGAGTTGAGTTATTTGCTAAGGATTATTTGTTTCCCTAGCGCCAAGGATTATTTGTTTCCTTGGTGTTGAAACGGATCGAGAATTTCCCACGGAGGCACTGGTTTCTCTGCGAGTCGATGCGAATCAGGAGGCTCTCGTCAAGGATTGTTTATTTCCCTGAGTTAGAGTTATTTGCTAAGGATTATTTGTTTCCCTAGCGCCAAGGATTATTTGTTTCCTTGGTGTTGAAACGGATCGAGAATTTCCCACGGAGGCACTGGTTTCTCTGCGAGTCGATGCGAATCAGGAGGCTCTCGTCAAGGACTGTTTGTTTCCCTGAGTTGAGTTATCTGCTAAGGATTATTTGTTTCCCTGGCGCCAAGGATTATTTGTTTCCCTGGTGTTGAAACGGATCAAGAATTTCCCACGGAGACACTGGTTTCTCTGCGAGTCGACGCGAATCAGGAGGCTCTCGTCAAGGATTGTTTGTTTCCCTGAGTTGAGGTTATTTGTCGAAGACACTGGTTTCTTCGAAGTTCGGATGAATCGTCGAGATCTGGCTTCGTTTTCTGGCGGAGCCTGTTGGGAAAGTATGGTTCCCTCTTTGTTTACGCCCTTGGATTGTGTACAGGGATCGATGTGATCTCAACTGTTGGGCCAAAGTTTTATCATTTTTTTTTTGTTTTATTTCCGCGATGCCTCTATCATTTCAGCTTTTATATCGCGAAGGTCACGATTGCCCAATCATTTCGGCTATTTTTCGCGGTGCCCAATCATTTCGGCTATTTATTTTATTTTTACTCGCTGCTTTTTATTGCGAGTTGCCCAATCATTTCGGCTATTTTGCATGCATACATTTTTACTTGCTGCTTTTTTATTGCAAGTTGCCCTATCATTTCGGCTATTTCGTATGCATGTGCGGCCTACCGGCTTTTCACCGTAAACCTGAAATTAGACACCGATTTCGGCATCAGCACCGCTACAACTGGGATATTGCCAGGAGCGAATCATCATTTGCCTCCGTCGATGTCGAACAAAGGTAGCTTAGCTAACAGGGTTAAGGTCCTGTCGACTAAGGCTTTTAACTTCATGAGCCGTAAGGGTCTCACAAAGGTATTTCTCCCTACAAGTCGTGAGGATCTTATAGGTGTATTTTCTCCTTAGGAATCGTGAGGATTCCTAAGTGTATGTTCCTCTGTAAGTCGTAAGGATCCTACAAGAGGGTTTTCTCCTTGTAAATCGAGAGGACCTACAAGGGTTGTTCACCATGCAAACATATCCCCAGTCACGGATGAGACTTGGTTAGGGAAATGTTTATTCGCGCCCGTGGATTGTATACAAGAGTCAGTATTGAGCCACTTGTAGGGCAATATTGGAAGTTGTGGGGGTTGCTTCAGCACAGGTTCAGGTCTTTGTAACTTAAGACTTTCAAATCTTATGAGCCGTGAGGGTCCCATAAGAGAGTTCTCCTTACGAGTCGTGAGGATCTCGCAAGTGTATTTTCTCCTCAGGAATCGTGGGGATCCCTGAGTGTGTTGCTCCCTTGTGAGTCGTAAGGATCTCACGCGGGTGGTTTCTCCTTACAAGGTCGAGAGGACCTTGTAAGTGTCTTTTAACGAGGTTGCGCCCTTTCGGGTTTTCACAAACACTCGCCGGTAGTCCTGCTGTTTTTACTCACGGAGCCCTTTCGGGTTTTCATCCGTGCCCTTTTTGCTTATGGACATACCTTTTTTTTATTCTTTATATATATTTTTTTTACGAGGTCGCGCCCTTTCGGGTTTTCACGAACACTCGCCGGTAGCCCCGCTGTTTTTACTCACGGAGCCCTTCCGGGTTTTCATCCGTGCCCTTTTTGCTTATGGACATACCGTTTTTATCATCATTTTTTTTTTCTTTTTCTCCTTTTTTTCTTTTTTTTTTTTATTCATCTCGTCAGCCTAAAGATGTTGCGGTAGTAGTTTAAGGACGTTTCGGTCCGCCATTGAGAAGGCCGACTACTGCTTATAAAGCTTGAGCTTAGGAAGATAGCGAGCGGACATAGTCGTCGTCATCTACCATTGACCTAGGCTGTGGCTCATTAAGCATAGTATTTCTTTAGGAAGCGACCGTTTATTGGCCTGAAAGGCCTTTCACCGTGCATGTCCATGAGTAGATAGGCCCCACCCTGGTAGACCTTATCTATGATGTACGGGCCTTCATAGTTTGGCTCGAATTTTCCCCGTTTGGCGTGATTGGGAATCATAGGCCTTTTGACCACTAGCACAAGTTCGCCTTGGCGGAATATCCTCGGTCGGGTCAATCTTTCATATGAGCGCGTCATCTTTGCTTTATAAGCCTCCAGATTTTGCTGCGCTATGAGCCGGGTCTCATCGAGGGCATCGAGCTCCTCAAGCCGAAGGTGGGCATTTTCTTCATCTGTTAGCTCGTAATAGACTGCCACTCGTAAAGAGGGTAACTTTATCTCGAGAGGGAGTACTGCTTCTGTACCGAATACCAGCGCATATGGCGTTGTGTTTGTGGCTGTCTTGAACGTAGTTCGATACGCCCAAAGAGTTTCTTGCAGCTTCTCATGCCAGTCCTTCTTATTTCGGGACACCGTCTTCTTCATGATCTTTGTCAAGGTTTTGTTGAAGGCTTCAGCTAGACCATTAGCTCGTGGATTATAAACCGAGGAATATCTCCAGCCTATATTGTGTTGCTGCGCGAAGCGACTGATCTTGTGGCTTCTGTAAGCTAGCCCGTTATCGGAGATGATCCGTCGTGGAGTTCCAAACCGATATAGGACGTGCGTCTTGAAGAAATGGAGGATATTCTCCGTCTTCACTTCCCTCAATGGTACTGCTTCTGCCCATTTGGAGAAGTAGTCGATCGTCGCCAGGATGAAACGGTGTCCCCTGGACGATGTTGGTTCGATAGGGCCGACTATGTCAGTTCCCCACATTTCGAACGGCCAGCTAGCCACCGTCGGGTGTAGCGGATTTGGATGCTGATGGATGAAATCCCCATGAATTTGACATGAGTGGCACTGCTTCGCATACTCAAGGCAGTCTTGAATCATCGTGGGCCAGTAGTAGCCCATCCGTTTGATCTTCAACTTCATCTTTGGGCCTGCTTGATGAGAACCGCAGATTCCGTCATGAACTTCCTGGATGACTCTTTTCGCTTCGTCAGGTCCCAGACATTTCAACCACAGGGAATCAAATGACCTCTTGTACAGAGTATCATTGACGAAGGCGAAAGACAGAGCTCGTTTCATAAGCTGATGTCTCGAGGACGCATCTTTGGGCATTCGATGGGACTTAAAGTAGTCTATGAAGACTTCCCTCCAATCCTCGACCTTTTCCCGGTCTTTTATTTGCAGAGTCGTCTGTTCAGTCGCTCCCTTTTCTTCGGGTGATTCCGGAGATATTTCTGCTGGGGCAAGCACCCGACGGCTTTGTACCACGATTTTTACGTCATCGAGGTTCTCATCAGCCAGTTCCTTAACGAGCTTGGCCAATGCGTCCGCTTTACTGTTTTCCGCGCGCGGTATGTTCTCGAAAGTATAGGAGGGAATTTGGGTCAACAGTTGCTGCACCTTTTCGCCGTACTTCACCAACTCTGGTTTGCACGTTTCGTAGTCACCGTTTACTTGACTAACGACCAGCTGGGAGTCTTCGTATATGAGGAGGTTTTCAATTCCCATGTCTATGGCGATCTCAAGACCTGCTATCAAGGCTTCATATTCGGCTTCATTGTTCGTCCTCGGCTCTGTTAAGGAGAAAGCGAAGCGCATTATCCCTCCTTGTGGAGTCACGAAGATGAGGCCTACCCATGATTTGATTATAGGGGCGTTTTGTCTGCGCTTCTTCAGGGAAGATGCCCCATCGAAATAAAGCTCCTATCGGGTATCACCGCCGTCGATCGCATCAAACGTATGTTCGTCTGGAAGATCGCAATTTAAAAGAGAATCGGCGGGTATCGGATGCTCAGCGAGGAAGTCGGCGATGGCCTGGCCTTTCACTGCCTTGAGAGGTTGATACGTTATCGAGAACTCCATCAAGAGCAGGGCCCATTTAGCGAGTCGTCCCGTCAATATGGCCTTTGACATCAAATATTTAAGGGGGTCCACCTTTGAAATGAGACGGACCTCGTGCGCCAACGCATAGTGCCTGAGCTTTGTTATCGTGAAGATCAACGCCAGGCAGTGTTTTTCAATGGGGGGTAGTTGGTTTCTGCCCCCAGCAGAACTCGACTTAAGTTGTAGAGTGCTCTTTCCTTCCCTTGATCGTTCTCTTGTGCCCATAATGCGCCTAAAGAACCTTCGAGGGCGTTCGTACAAAGAATGAGAGGCTTTCCCTTAACCGGAGCAGCCAACACTGGCGGGTTTTGCAGGTACTGCTTGATTTCGTCTAGCGCGCTTTGGCATTTTTGGTCCCAAATGAACGGGGTTCCCTTCTTCATCAGGTGGCTGTAGGGACGGCACTTTCCTGAAAGGTTGGCTATAAATCGCCGTATATATGCGAGCTTCCCTTGGAGAGACCGCAGCTGTTTGAGGGTTCTTGGCGGAGGCATTTCCATGGTCGCCTTGATCTTTGATGGATCTATCTCAATACCCCGGTGTCGGACGATGAATCCTAGGAATTTGCCCGAGGAAACTCCGAATGCACACTTGAGAGGGTTCATCTTCAAGTTGTATTGTCGAAGGCGTTGAAATACGGTCTTCAGATGCTCGAGATGTTCCTCGTATGATTTGCTTTTAACCACGAGATCGTCGATATAGCATTCGACGATTTCGTGTATGAGGTCATCGAAGATCTTCGTCATGGCCCTCTGGTAGGTGGCACCGACGTTCTTTAAACCGAAGGGCATCACCTTGTAGCAGAATATACCCAAAGGAGTCCTGAAGGTGGTGTGCTTCTGGTCTTCAGGATACATCTTTATCTGGTTATACCCCGATGAGCCATCCATGAAGGAGAAAACCTCATGAGTGGACATATTGTCTATCATCAGTTCGGTGACTGGCACTGGAAAATCGTCATTCGGGCAGGCTTTATTGAGATCCCGGAAGTCTACGCATATGCGCACTGTCCCATTTTTCTTCATCACCGGGACGATGTTGGCGATCCATTCCGGATATTGAACTTCCTGGACGAAGCCAGAGTCGATCAGCTTCTTGACCTCGGCATTGATACTCATCTCAAGCTCGAGCCGCATTCTTCTTGGCGCCTGTTTGACCGGCTTGACGTCCGGGGATATCGCCAATTTGTGCACAGCAATTTCTGGATCTAATCCCGGCATTTCGGAATAGTTTCATGCGAAGCAATCTTTATGCTGCATAAGCAGGTCTTTTAATAAAGCCACCTTCTCTTCAGACAGCAGCTCACTAATGAATGTCGGTCGCGGGTCATTCGCCATTCCCAATTCAATTTTCTTGAGGTTATCCGCCGTGGTATGGATTCCATCTTCCAGCTCTTTCGACGCTGGTGGAAACTCTGAGATCACCTCATCGTTGCTGTTTTCGAAGCACCAGGGAAGGTCATCCATGTCCTCGGGCTCTTCTTTTGATATCATTATCACGTGACAAGTACGAATTCGCTTCCAATCCCAATGTGGCACTGGTTCTTCTTTCGTGGCCTTGGGTTCATGCTTTTGTGGCGGCGTTACCCTCCACTTGTTAGACAGAGCGAATTTGCCAAGCTGATACTGATCTTCGACCCAATTCTTGAAGGTGAAGCAGTCTTCGAGAGGATGCCCTACCACTCGGTGATAAAAGCAATAGTCTGGGTGTGAGACCTCGCTTGCTTGTTCGGGGTGTTTAGACTCCGGCAGTGTAAGCATCTGATGCTTTAGAGCGAGGTCAAGTATTTTCTTCGTCTTGTCCCGAGGAAAAGAGTATGCTCGACCCATTTTTCTCATGAGGGATAGATCGGAACCGCTTGGTTCCTACTTGCGCGGCCTTTTAGCCCCGCTTCGTTTCCATTGAGCGTCTTTTTCGCGTTTCGACTTATTTCTGCCCCTGCATCGGTCCTTCTTTATAACAGGTTGACAAGGAGCGGCATTTTCATCTTTCAAGGCCTGTTGGAGGAGGCGTTGCGTTTTGGCTTTCTCGTAGATGACCATTTCGCGGTTATGGTCGTCTCGGACTTTTTGACCCGCTTCCCTTATAAGCTTGTCCATTTGTTCTTCGAACGACGGACTGGGCTCTTTTGCATCTGGAACTTTCACTGGTTCAGGATTAGCGTCCTCCCATTGAGCATCCGCTTCTTCATCAAAGTCATACACAACGTAGCAACCGTGTAGTAGCTCCCGTTTCTTTGACCGGATGTATCCAAGCCCTCTTGTTTCCATTCTCCCATTAGGCAGTTTGCGTTGAGTCCTGGGAACGTTCCAGACTTTGTCATAGAACTTGGCTTTTCGAACGGTCTGCTTGAAGGATATCCCCTGACGCTTCAGCAGCTTTTTCAAACCTTCCGTATAATATCTGGGAAGACGGATAGGCTGAAGCCTGTCGAGCGTAGGATCTGCGCCATGCCAGATTTCTTTCTCCACTCTGGTTTCTTCAGAGCAGTAGAATAGAATGGATTTTTCGCTTTCTCGCCTGGGAGGGATATAGAACGTTTGCAGCTCTTCTACATTGTAAATATCAAGTGCATCCAGTTCTTTACGGTGTCTAAGCGGCACCATGGCGACTTGTAGACTTTGTTCTTCGTTAGCGAACGTTCGTATTGAAGGTCGAGCAGAGAATAAAGCATGGATCTCATCTTCCGAGTCGCTACCAAAGATCAACGTAGGAGCATATGGTCCCGGCTTGTTGTATTGGGGCAGACCCGAATAAACTATCTCCTCTTCCTCCTCGGTATCACTGCCGAAGACAGGGATGGTGGCATTAGCTTTATTCTCAGGCTTGTGACACCTCTCCGTGTCTTCGAAATCCGGTAAGAAGTATTTGGCATCTTCATATTTGCGGACTTCGTTCACGGAGAACGGGTTCAGTTCTTCCGCCACGGTATACTCGAGACCATCCTTAGCGTATTTCATACACTGATGTTGTGTAGAAGGGATGACGTTGTACTCGTGTAACCACGGTCGGCCAAGCAAAGCGTTGTAGCATGTCTTGGCGTCTATGACGTGGAACTTAATGTCCGTGACGAGTAGCCCGAAGCGCAGCGTCAGTATCACAGACCCAAGAGTTCTTGATGACTGGGAGTCGAACCCGGAGATGGTGATCTTGTCCCGAGCAAGGTGCTGGACGCTCATGCAGATTTCTTTTAACACCCGCACGTTGAGGAGGTTAACGGAGGATCCATTGTCGATTAGGATTTTGCCTATTTTTATATCGTGACAGTATCCTGAGACATAAAGGGGGCGATTGTGTTCGCACGTCCCAAGGAGAAGGTCTTCATCACCAAAAGCGACATCGGCCGTATGCACTTCCTCCAATTAATCTTTCATCTTTTCCTCGGCCAGGAAAGCTTGGAATTGTTCCGGATCTTGTAGTGCCTTGATCAACGAATCTCTCGCCTCCTTTGATAACAAAAGGGCATCAAGAATGCTGAGCTGTGAGGGCAGCTTCCTCAGATGTGCTAAAACGTTGTAATCCACCTTATTCTTCTTCGGCGGGTCCTTGGCGCTTAGCTCCCCCAGAACCTGGTCATCTAAAACGATATCTTCAGAGACCTTTTCTTTCCCTTTATCTTTTCTGTTTGAGGGTCCGAGATTCTTTTCAAGCAGCGTCCGATTCCGCAGCCGAATATTTTCGCAAACCTTCGGCTCTTCTTCTTTTCCCGAAGTGGACTCTTTAAAGAGAGGGGAAAGTTCCAGCTCCTCATCAGAATCGCTCCCGAATGTAGGCACTTGTGACCCGCCAGTGTTAACCATGCGACAATCGCCGGTAGTTCTTTTAAGCCCTTCGGTCGTATTTCTTTGCTCCCGATGAGTTTTACGCTTTTCTCGCTTAAAGCGTTGCCGATGAGCAACGTATCCTTGCCACCATCTATCGAAAGCTTTGCACCATTGAGTGGGGTGTGAAACCTTCTGATGATACAAGCAATAGGAGGGGTGCATTTCTATTTCACCAGTAATTTTTCCTTCGGAGGATGGTAGCTTCATGCCCATTGATATGGCCTTAGCAAACATTTTCCTCATCTTGAATTGGCTTTTGTCGGTAGTGGAGGTATTTTGCTCTAGCGGGATCATCTCAGCTCTTTCATCAAGTCGCTGGCGCTTGGCCCTTTCAAATATGGCCATCTCGCGTTCTCGATCAGCTTTACTTTTCAACCGAGCTTCATTAAGGAATGCGTCAATTACTTCATCTGATGGCCCCAGAATTTTTGATTCAGGATCTGCTCCCAGCGTTTCAGTACAAGAAGTCTCCTCATCGTTCAGGAACGAATGGGAAATCACATGACAGCTCGCCACATATTCTTCAGATTCATCAGATAAACTTTCTCCCTCATCTTCCTCTTGAAAGACATGATTGAGGAACTCTTGGAATGTAATGGGAGTCCGTGCCTTCTGGTTGTATTCCTCCAGCTCGTCAATTTGTTTTTGCAAGTCCATGAACTTGCCGCCAGGCTTCACGGGCTTCTTAGATTTCTTCTTCTTCTTTTTCGAAGATTTTGACGGCTGATTGCGAGTGCTTGAGTCACCACCAGCGGTCTTTGGAGTTGGACGTGGCTTCAACATCCCCTCAATGATCTGCGGTTCCAACGGGTTCTTCCACCTAATCGCTGGGCATGCCTGAAGATCGTTTAGCATCCTCTTTGTCTTGGTTGATAATACAACCTTCCAAGGAGCTTCTTCAACGACGGAGCATGTTGCCCCCGGCGTATTCGTCCCCTTAGATGTGTGGGGCTGTGGGGGATTCACCTTCCATTTGTCAGATAACGCGAATTTGCCCTGTCGGTACTGGTTTTCAAGCCAATTTTTGGAAACGTAGCAATCTTCGATCAGATGGCCCAGTACTCGATGATAAGGACAGTAGTTGGGCTCATTGACATCACTTGGTTGTAACGGACGTTTTGGATCCGGCAGATTTATGAGTCGGTTGCGTAACGCCAGCTCGAATAACCTCCTCGTTTTATCGCGGGGAAAGGAGTAAGAACGTCCTAGCCTCTCCTCAAGGGCCACGTACGGACGCATATTATTTTGACGAGCAACCGGCTTCGAGTCGCTCGGTTGTTGTTGAGCATTAGCGACAACGATCGCTTTTCCCTTCCCTTTGTCATTTCGGGAGTCCGGCTTTGGAAGAGGGGGTTTATGGCCCATCTGATCCATTTGCGCTAGCTTGTCAATCAAGGCCTGGAAGGTAGTTGGCTTGAAAAACATCATAAATTGTAAGATGGTTGCTTGCGGATCAAGAGTTCCAACAAACATACCCACCGCGGGAGCTTCTTCAATGCGCTACTCGCACTTCGACCATAAGTTACGCCACTGTATAGCATATTGAACCCACGTCTCGCCTGGTTTTACCCTGGCGTTAATCAGTGCCGTCATCGGGGTGCGTTCACTGGCGCTTGCAAAACGCTGAGTAAATAGCAACTCCATCTTTGCGAAGGTCTTGATAGAGTCGTTCGGGAGTTCAGAGTACCACTCGAACGCCGTATCTGATAAACTTCCAACAAACTGGCGAAGCAACAGCTTTTCGTCACCGCCGGTGTTGCCACAGAGTGCCCTGAACTGGGCAACATGCTGGTGAGGATTGTCCGTCCCCTTGTAGACATGGAACTTGGGAATTGTGTAGCTGGGTGGGTACTTGATTTGATCGTACCAACTTGGATATGGCCGTCCTGTTTTTACGACCTGGCCGGCTGCTTCAATCGCATGATGAACCCGTATTTGCTGGGCTATGTACTCGTCCAAGTCAGCTTTGGAGATTGTCTCCTCCTTAGCTGTTGACAGAGCTGGCGGAGGATTTGACGTCTCTCCCCTATCTTCTTCAAGGACGATCGGGGGCTCTTCGGCCGGAGGATCTTGTTGTATCATCATCCCTACCATGTCTTGGAAGAGGAGGCCCATACGCTGTATGTTGGCTGCTTGTTCAGCAGCCTCTTTGTCCTTCTTCTCCAATATTCGACGAAGGAATTCGGCGTCAGTTTCTTGCTCTTGGCGTTCATCTGAAGACGTTTCAGGGCTTTCTTTTGGCCCAGTAAGTGCGACCATAACGTTCATCATCTCTTGGAGTTTCTGTTGCTGCTCCTGCGCTTTGGTCACTGATCGCGTAAGCGGTCGATGACCCGTAGATATGCGACTGTCCTCTTTACCAGACGCCACATAGATGGTATGAACTACAATGCCCCCTGACTTAGGGCGTTTGGGTTCACCACTTCTGATATTTGTCGCCGGCACGGGGGTTTTCTCCGGCCTTCTTCTTTTGTGGGCCATTGAAGTTGAAGGGGCCGTTGCAGTGGGCACCCTAGCGATTGTTGTCCTCTGCTATTTAACAGGACGGTCTTTTTCTTTTTGCACCTTCGTCTTCTCTTGTTGACGAGAGTGATCAGGGTCGATCACGGAGTCTTGAACCCTTCGCCAAACCTTGTATATTTTTTAGGACAGCCGTTGAGGGGGTTGCTCTTGCTTTGTTTCCGGAACTCTTTCCGCGGGCGGAGGAGATCTTTTCAGTGTAGCGGTTGGAGAGTTCTTACGTACCCTCCTCAGCAGTTCAAAGCTGTTCCCAGTTGGAACAGCAGCGTTGACTTCCACCACTGGAGCCGGTGGAGTTAGCCCTGAGGGGGAGTTGCCCCTGCCTTCCTCACTCGTCGCCAATGGCGACGTCGAGCATGACGAGCCGTTGGGACTGGCTCGGAGATAGAGATAGCTTCTTTTTGCCCCCTGTCTGAATGAGGCACCGCCGGTGTTAATCTCTTAAAGACTGAGGTTGTCTTTTGAGGGGTGATATTCAACCTGTCGAAGATGGATCCTCGAGCAAGGGCAGGAGCAGGGATCGTCAGTCTTGAAAAGACTGACTCTTTGACAGGGGAAGCCGTCTTGACGACTTCTGGAGCAGCAGTTATTGCCTTCCTTGGGATAGCCAATTTAGAGTTCTGATCCAGCCTGGCGAAAACAGAGGCTGTTGGTTTGGCAGTGGGCGACCCGTTGACAGGGGCCGTCGTAGCAGTGAGCCGGTCGAAGACCGACTTCTTGTTCACTTCCGGTGCAGGTATTGGCATAGAGAAGCTTGTAGGCGGGATCATGGTACCGAAAAACAGGCCGGTGGTGGCCTGGGTCACCTGGTCTACCGGCAGAGCGAGGAAGGAAACCGCTTGGGGCCCATATGCTACACCTCCGGAGGAGGTGGAGCGTCCGTTGCAGTGGCACTTCGAGCAGTTGGTGCAGTTAGAGGCCATTGACGCTTGAGTTTTGCGCCAGGCAAAAGACCAAGTCTTAGTAACTTGAAATCCAAAGGCAACCATTTAACAAACCGCGATTGGTTTGCGAGGACGACACACGAAGTGTGGAGTGGAAAGAGGAAAAGGTCCCACCGGGCGTACCAGAATCTGTTCCCCTACGAACGGCGGCACACAAGACTGCGAAGTCCTGACGCTGGGGTTCGGGGCAGATGCTTGGTTTTATCTGTCCACCTCTCCGAAGATGCCAAGTTGATTTATGACACCGTGTATCGGAGGTTTAGACGGATGCGGCCGATGTAGCAGACTTCGTCAGATTCCCCCTCGCTTGAGGGGTTTTTGATTGTGGGGACGCTCTTCCCTGCAGGCGCAAGCCCCTGCAGTTAATTACGCTACCGCATCGCGGTAGCCACTTTCTCCTTCTCCAGAATTTCACTTCGTGTCGTGTGTGTTTGTTTTGTTTGTGGTTGTCCGTGGATTGTATACGGAGACTGGGTAATGCCGTCGCCCGTAGGACGTGGATTAGTCCAAATCCGTACTTACTTAGATTTGGATTTGGTGTTTTGGTTTAAGGATATGTTAGCCGTATTCAGGCTAAAATCGACTTAAACGTTCGTTAAGGATACGTTAGTCTGATTTGAGACTAAGATCAACTTAACGGGATCGTTTGGATCCGACAAAAGAGCATTTGGGGGCTCTATTGTTCCAGTTTAGGGACGTGGTGGTCCATGTTCCAGTTTAGGGACGTGGTGGTCCATCGCCAGTTTAGGGACGTGGTGGTCCATGTTCCAGTTTAGGGACGTGGTGGTCCATCGCCAGTTTAGGGACGTGGTGGTCCATCATTAGTTTAAGGACGTTTCGGTCCAATATTAGTTTAAGGACGTTTCGGTCCACGAGTTTAAGGACCCCGCAGTCCGTATTGATGTGTGGTTGTCGGGACCCGTCACCTCTCTGATGTCGTTGAAGGATTACAACGACAGGTGTCAGAGGAGTTCGGAGATGTACCCTCGAACCGGAGGTAAATTGATTTAAGAGAGAAATCTTGCTCAGTCAATTTAATTTGAGGACTTACGGCCAAAATTGGGCTAAGTCCAGTTGAAAATGTTCAACATTTTATTTGCTTTTGCATTGCATTTCTTTTTATTTTTATTTGGGCTCTACCCATAAAAGATGCAGAGCATCAATTTGTTTTGGGCTCTGCCTATTTATAAATGATACAAAGCATCTACTTTGTTTGGGCTCTGCCCCTTTTAAAATGCATAGCATTTTTATTATTTCGTTTGGGCTCTGCCCATTTATAAATGATGCAGAGCATCAATTTAATTAGGCCTGCTTGGTCTTTTTTATTTGGGTCTGGCCCTTTAGGAAATGCCTTGCATTTATCAGGCACTTTGAGCCAATCAGATAGCGCAAGCGCTTGTGGTGTTGACACGTGTCGCGCAAGCGCAGTGCGCTGCGCTAATGCGCTGCGCCTGCACTGCTGACACGTGGCGCGCTCTGGTGGCTTGCGCCAATCCAGGAGCGCAACAACGCAGTTTGCAGGTGCAAGGCACTATGATTTAAGAATCTTTTAGATTCAAGAACCAATGGTTCATAAAAGAAGTGCAAAGCACTATTCGTTTCCTTGATCTAATTTAGATCAAAGAAAAACAAGTTTTTTCTTTTTATTTTAGGAACCAAAGGTTCATAAAAGTGCAAAGCACTACTCTTTATTTTGTTTTTCTTGTTTTAAAGAACCAATGGTTTATAAGAAGTGCAAAGCACTGTTTATTATGTGAAGATCATTGATCTTGTTTTTTAGATCAATGATCTATTAGAAGAAATTTCTTCTATTTTGTGAATGTTTTTACCTTTTTCTTGAAACTTTTTCAGAGTTCTCTCTGTTTGAAGCTCTTGATTTCTCAAAAAGTGTTTATGCCTTTGAATTGAGGTCTAGGGTCCTTTTTATAGTGCCCATAAATTAGTTAAGTTTGCTAAAGAGATCTTTCTCTAAGTGATTTGGGGAATTTTCCCCACCGTTGGATCTTTGATCCAAGGGCTTATGTTTTACAGAAGAAAATCTTCTTGTTTTAACAAGAACAGAAAAGATTTCTTTAGAATTTTAATTCTGTTTGGCGCAAATGCCCCAGCGCGTGACACGTGTCAAGCAGCGCACAGCGCAGCTGCATGAGCGCATCTGCGCTGACACGCGTCCCGCAGCGCAAAGCGCAGCGCGACTGCGCTAGCGCATCTGCGCTGACACGTGTCGCGCAGCGCAACGCTTGCGCAGCGCAAGCGTTGCTTCCTTTAATTTTACTTTAAATAGAGCTTTGCTCTGATTGGGTGCGCCGCTTTGGGCGCTGCACTGATGTATCTGCGCCTGACACGCGGCGCGTTGCGCGCAACGCAAAGAATCTGAAGCGTTGCTTCATTTATTAAAGTTTAAATTTTCAAAGCAAAGCTTTGCTCTGATTGGGGTAAGATGAAGCGTTGCTTCATCTCCCGCCTCGGAATTTGAATAGAGCTTTGCTCTGATTGGGGTAAACAGCGGCGTGCCTCTCCTCGGTCTTCTAGAAGTGTGCCATCTTTTAAGATTTCCACGAGGGGCTTCCTCCAATTTTGGCCTTCCTTCTGAGTCATGTATACCTGGAGTGTTACCTCTCCGTCCTCCACACTGGTCCATGGTAATACTTCGAAGAGGATATTCCTCTTATGGTTGGCCGTATAGGAAGAGGCGAGCTTGCTCAATGCGTCAGCTTGAGTGCTCAGATTCCGAGGAATCTGCTCTACCTGGGCTTCGTTGAAATTTTTGCGAAGTCTCTTTACCTCGGCTAGGTACTTTATCATGAGCGGTTCTCGGGCTTCGAAACGCCCGGTTACCTGGCCGACGACTAGTGCGGAGTCGCTGCGGATTCTGATGGTCTTCAGCCCCACCTCGGATGCGATTCGGAGTCCTGCTAATAAAGCTTCGTATTCCGCGACATTGTTTGATGCTTTAAACCTTAGCTTTAAGGAGTATTCCAACTCTGCTTCATTTGGGTCGCGGATGATCAAGCCAGCCCCGCTCCCTTCCTCGGTGGAGAATCCGTCCATGTATAGCATCCAGTCCGGGATGGGGTCGGATATCTCTTCGACCGACGAACGTGGTTCGGGGCCTTGTTCTGCCGTTCCGCCTTTAACGTGAATGGTGCACTCGACAACGAAATCGGCTAAGACCTGCGATTTGATGGCTTGCCGGGGCTGTACCTGATATCGAATTGGGACAATTCCCACCTCCATTTTTCTAGACGACCCGAAGACTTGGGGGAGGTGAGGATAGACCCTAAAGGTCGCTCGGTGAGGACGAGGATTGTGTGTGCTCGGAAGTAATGTCGGAGTTTCCTGGAAGTGACGACAAGTGCCAGGACTATCTTCTCCATGGCGGGGTATCTTGTCTTTGCATCCTTGAAGACATGGCTCACGTAGTAAACTGGCTTCTGCACACCATCGACTTCCTTGACGAGCACCGAGCCTGCAGCTTGATCAGAGACCGTGAGGTATAACAATAGCTCGTCGCCTTCGACTGGTCGAGTGAGTAGCGGAGGAGTCTCTAGGTGTGCCTTGAGCTGCTCGAAGGCGTTCTAGCATTCCTCGGACCGTTCGAACTTTGGAATCTTCCTTAGGGCTTTGAAGAATGGTAAGCACTTTTCCCCGGACCTGGACATGAAACGACTCAGGGCAAGACCCTCCTGGTGAGGCGCATGATCTCCACATTACTCTTAGGGGATGCCATGTCGAGGATGGATTTGATCTTTTCCGGGTTTACTTCGATTCCTCGGTGGGTTACCATGAACCCGAGGAATTTCCTACCGGTGACTCCAAACGCGCACTTAGCCGGATTGAGTTTCATTTTATATTTGCGCAGGACATTGAATGTCTCGCTGAGGTCTTTCGTATGCCCCGCCGAAGAAACGGATTTCACTAGCATGTCGTCGACGTAAGCTTCCATGTTTCTCCCCATCTGCGGCTTGAACAGCCTGTTGACGAGGCGTTGATATGTAGCCCCAGCATTCTTAAGACCGAAGGGCATCAGTTTGTAGCAGTATACCCCCCCCCCCAACTGTGGTGAATGCGGTAAGCTCTTCATCTGCCGGGTTCATCCGGATCTGATTGTAACCGGAAAACGCATCCATAAAGCTAAGTAATTTATGGCCGGCTGAGCTGTCCACCAACTGGTCTATCCGAGGGAGGGGATAGTTGTCTTTAGGTCAGGCCTTGTTCAGATCAGTGAAGTCCATGCACATGCGCCATTTCCCGTTGGCCTTTTTGACCACGACCACATTCGCCAACCACTTTGAATAGTCCAGGTTTCTGATAAAGTTGGTGGCAAACATTCGATTCACTTCGTCCTCAATCGCCCTTTGCTTTGCCGGTGGAAAGCTTGTCTTCTTTTGCCGGACGGGCTTTGCTTTCAGGTTGACCCCGAGCTTATGGGAGATCACTTTGGGGTCGATCCCGGGCATATCCGCAGGGGTCCAAGCGAACACGTCTGAGTTGTCACAGAGGAACCACATCAAGTCTTCGTGGTGGTTCCCGGTTAAGAGGGAGCCAACCCGGACGGTTCGTTCGTCGACCCCTTCGACGAAGGGGACTTCCGTCAGTGCTTCTACTGGGGATCCTCGGACTTCCCTTTGGTCGTCGCGCGTGTCCAGAGACCCCTGAAAATCACATGCATCTTCAAAATCGTCACTCGTCTCTCCGGTGGACAACACGGAGGCTAGACAAACCCTAGCAATCTGCTGGTTCCCATAAGCCCGACCTATCTCCTCTTGGTCTAATGAAAACTTGATCGCAAGGTGGTAGGTCAAGATTTAAGCCCGGAGGGTGTTTAATGTTGGGCGTCCCAGGAGGATGTTGTAGGACGAAGGGATTCTAGCGACGATGAATTCCACAGGTACGGTCCTCATATGGCCTGCTTCTCCGATGTTGAGGAGGAGGGTGACCACTCTTTCGGCCGGGACGGAGTGGTTTGTGAACCCCGAGAGGACATGGGAGGTGGGCCGTAGGTCGGACGGTCCCAGCCCCATATGCTTGAAACAGTCGTAGAAGAGGATGTCTGCCGAGCTCTCGGAATCGACTAATATCCTCTATACCTCGTAACGGTGGACTCGGGCTATTATGACGAGAGGGTCGTTGTGAGGCAAGGATATACCATGGAGATCTTCATCGGTGAAGATGATGGGCTCGATCTTCTTGCAATTCTTCTGGGGTACATCGCTTGTACCCTCGAATGGTAGGAGTTGTTGGTTTTCGCCGGCTGCGCGGGTAGATTCCGAGGTGACGACCATGATTTGATCGATCGTTAACTCCCCGGGAGGGGGCTGGTTTTCTTGCACCCGGTCTGCCTGCCGCTTGTCCCGCAAGTACTTCGCCAGGTGGCCAGAGCGGATCAACTCCTCAATATAGTCACAGAGTTGTTTGCAGTTTTCGGTCAGGTGACCCTGTGACCTATAGAAGGCACAGTACGGTCCCCGGATACGCTTAGCCACTCTTTGGGTGACTGGCGGGAGCTTGAAGAATATCTCGCCTTTCGCTTCCTCCAACAGCTCAGTCTAGGAGATGTTAAGAGGAGTGTACTCCTGGAATTTCGGGAAGTAGGGTTTTGGCCAGTCGACCCTCTTCTTCTGGTCGGTTTGGTCGCTCCGGGGTAGGTTGGTATTCACCTTCGACTCGAGTTGGATCTCCCGCTCGGTCCAAGCTTTGCCTCGGCCATGGTCTTAGGTTGCGCTAATGCAAAACAGCGGAGCCACTCTTTGTACCTAAGACCCGACCTTAGTGCGGTGAGGACAGTTTCATCCAGGTGCTCGAGGACCTCGAGTAGAGCGTTGTAGAAATGAGTGACATATCCCTTAAAGGATTCCTTATCTCCACTCTTTATGGTGAACAGGTAGTCGACTGTTCTCTTTTATCGTCGATTCCCGATGAAATGGCTGAGGAATTGTGTGGCCAGCTCACCGAAGGTCGAGATGGAGCGTGGCGTTAGTCCTCGGAACCAGTCCCGGCCAGCCCGAATGAGGGTGGCAGAAAAAGCTCCGCGTTGGGCAGTGTTGGAGTTATCCTGGAAGCTCATGTCCGCCGTAAAGGCATCTAGATGGTCCTTCAGGTCGGATTTCCTGTCGAAGAAGGCCACCTTGGGCGGTTTGTTCCTGGACGAGACGTGCTCGGCCAGCAGCTCTTCCGTAAAGGGTTTCGTCAGTGAATCGGCGGAGTATCGGACCCCTTTGCCGGATGCTTGGCCGTCCCGGTATATGCCCTCGATTTTCTTCTTGAGGGCTTTGAGTCGGTGGTGGTTGCCCGAGGATTCCACGCAGTCGGAGTGGTGACTGTCCCCGCTCCGGGTCTGCGCCAATGTGCGGCTTCGATTCCGCTCTATCAAATTTCGCAAATCTTCGGGCGAGGTCCTTCTCGAGTGGCCCCGGTGTTCGTCGTTCGCGTGCCCCCGGCGGGAGGGGAGGTGTCGATCATGCCTGAAAGCAGGCGAGCTGACCGATACCTCCTCGGGGGGCGAGAACGCGCAGTGGGCATTGGAATGACGACCCAGTCTTTCCTAGGACCGCGGCGTGGAGCTATCCGGCGCCCGGCGGGTCATGGAATCAGTCGCCGCGTGTGGGTTAAGGTGGCCGGAATCGGCCCGCCGGCGCTCAGTGGCACTGTGACGAGGACGAGGTAGATCAAAAGCATGAGCGTGCCCGTCCATCCTTCGATGGACGTCATTATCCCGGGGAGGGAAAATTGAGGCCTGGTCGGTGTGGCCCGCCGCTTGGATGCAAACGAAGGCATCCACCAAGGATGTGAGTCTGTCTATCCGAGAGGATAGGGCGCCGATGGTGGTAGGAGCGGGAAGCGAGCCGCTTCAGCCTCCGTTGTGGCGTCTTGTATTTGGATCGTTGCGGTCATCGCTCGCCATTTGGATCGAGGGCGGAGAATCAACTTTTGTTGGTGGAACAGGATAAGTCTTACGATTCCCACAGACGGCGCCAACTGATGGAGGCCTTGATCACTTTCAGATGTTGTCCTTCGTCGATCTGTCGTGAGCGTTGCAGGACGGTTGAGATTGGATTTGGAGGTTGCCTCCTTGAATGTGTGAATCTCAATTGGTTGAGTTTGAGGTGGAAGCCGAGCTACCTGTAAAGAAGTCTCGGGATAAGTGACCACCGTAGGACTCTCCGATGATCAAGTTAGCCGAGAAATTTAAGCAGAGTAGCGGCCTATTGGGTTCAAATTGCCTTACCTGAGTCGTCTGAGAGAGAGGTTTTATAGTGGTCACACGGAGCGAGCAGACACGAGGTCTTCGCCTTCGGTTACGCCCCTGACGTTACGCGTGTGTGAACGATGGGATCTCTTCATTAATGACGGGATACGCTCATTAATGAGGGGACATGCCAGCGTGGGACGCAGGACGTGGGGCGCTGGTTATCTCGCGTTGGCGAGATACGCGGAGCTGTTGCGGAGGCACTAGGGCTCCGCAATCTCGGAGATGAGCGGGAGGCCGAGGAAGCTCAGCGTGCTTGGAGCTCGGAGACAAGCGGGAGGCGAGGAAGCTCGGCATGAGTGAAGGCTCTGAGGTGAGGAGACTAAGGAAGCTTGGAGACAAGCTGTTGGTAGTTTTCTAGATGAAAGTGGAATGTCTTTCAGGGGGGTCTCCCGAAAGGTCGGGAACCTCCCTCCAGAAGGGGCCCCGGGGAATGTTCCCGATACGGCTCATTTATTTCATTCCTGTGGAATCCGGGATACGTCATCTACCACGTGGCGTAATCTGGAGGGACTCCACTTGTGAGCATCATCACTAACCAAATTTATGCCTCGTCAAATGTCAATTATATTTTATCTTCTGGGAAAAAAAATCATATAACCGGTGAATCAAGAGGTGCCCATACTTTGCAATTTTCAAATTCTGATAAAATCATTTATTTTACACTAACATCATCAACCCATTTGTTATTTTTTTGAAAATTGAATTTCATATTCCTCTCATTTCCATCAGGAGCTTGACTTGAAAAGTAATAGGAAGGCTCGAAAAGCAACGGAAAAAACTTCCTGGACAAAACAAATCCGTGGAAAACTCGCTCGATCTAAAGAGTAATAGGTTTAAATTCTTATAGTACAACCAACAACTTTTTATTTTTGATATTCTCATATTATACTTGTCAACTTCTGTAGGAGAACTGTTACTTTTAGATGATGCAATAGTTATCTAATAAATATAGCAGTGTACCTGCTAAATGGAGCACTTATCTGCCAAAAATTGGATATTACAGAGTAAAAAGTGGATGCTTGTCCTAGCTATAGAAAATTAAACCTATAACATTTACATTTTGGGTTTAGGATGTTTTTTCTTGGATTTTTTTTGCCTATTAGTTTCCGCACCAAGTGAGCTAAACCCATTTTTCCCATGTACTTTTTTTTTATGTTGTGTAGTGAAATGATTGATCCAATGCCATATATAATCCAAAAGTGATCACAGGGCACTCTTTTTGACTTTTGCGGAAAGTAACACAGTGCTCCAGATAGAAAGCCAAAAGACATCACACTATGCATGTTTTTTTTCCTCTTCCTTTTCAAGATCAAAACACTAACCCTGTTAACACTCCTATTTTATCCTTTTTCTCACCGTCAGATCTAATAGTTCCTAATGGTATGTGATGCTAATTGTAGACGGTCTAAATTCTCTTTTGGAGGCTTGGTTCCAAATAAACTTCATAATCGAATCATATTTTATTTAACTATTTTTAAAGGATTATTTGTTCATTGAAAAATCAATCAACATAATAAAAAAATCCGATAATCATTCAACATTTATCATACAAGAGACTGGTTCATTTATGTGTATCTATTTTTTATGAACATCATTTTTTATGAGCTCTCTAATAAAATATCATTAAGGAGATACCTAATCCATTTTTAGTTCTGACTTTCACATTTAACAAAAATTGAAATTAATTCTACATAAATAAATAAAAAATTCAAATACAAGGCAACTTTGAAGTGTTTACCGTATATTTGACCTTTTAATAAAAAAGGTCTCATGATTTAATCTTTATAAAATGAAAACAACACCCACTCACCCACCCCCTATATTTGTATGCATATGAAGAATTGCTAATGAATGTAAAGAAGAGTTTCGTTCCGCAAACCGAAAACTCAACATTGCTATCACAAGAATTGAAAAACTTGATGGAAATGTATGCGTGTTTTCTCAAAAATATATAATAATATGGCATTGCTTATTGTTTAAGTTAATGTAGAATGTCTCGAAAGATATTTGCAATACAACATTAAAGAATTTATATAAATGGCTGTGGATATCGAATCTAACAGCGACGTTAATGCAACAGGAAACTCCCCGTTGCATTTTATTTATTTTATTTGAAGTCCCGATCAAAGTTTGAGACGGTAAACCCTTATTAAACATTTACATGATCTTGTTCTTTTTGGGATAAGATATATGAAAAAAAATATATTTATTTTCTTTCATTTTGTAAGAGGGTGAGCTGATTTGTGTAAGACATGAATGTAACTGCTATTGAATGCGAGCCGAATTTTAATGAAACGAGTCAAGATCCCTACATGTATAGCCTGTGAGGCTGCCACTTTCATCAGCATGCGTCACAGACCATATTTATGTGGCATCATTGATGTGATTTTGATTCATGAAACCCCATGAACCCATGATGCATTTGGACCCATGATGCATTTGGTTGCAGGTTTTGAAATTTGGATTTTCAAACAGCACAGTTGAAAAAATCTGGATTAGCTAATTTTGTGTTTAGTTGGTGTTGAATTCTTAATGTGCGATTTGTAGATCCTTGTAATTCTTATTTGGTTGAGAAAAAATTAGTGGGATTTGGATTTAAGAATTATAAAGAGAGACACAGAGAGGGGGATGTTGATTTGAGAATTATAGAGAGAGACACAGTGGGGATTTTTTAATAATGTAAAGTACGTGGACCCATCTAAACAGTGCCAAAACCATATAAATCGATAGTTTTTTTTTTGGATTCAAGAATCCAAAAAATGGTGGGCCCCTCATAAAATACAAGCAAATCCAAAACAAACAAAATCCTACAACCAAACAAAGAATTCAAGAACCCAAACTCTCTTTGGGATTCAAGAATATAAACAAAGAATTCAAGAACCCAAACTCTTTTCGGGATTCAAGAATATAAACAAAGACAAATCCTACCAAAATCCTGCAACCAAACAACCCTTTAGCTAGATTCCATTGCAAGCTTCTCAAGGATCATCTTTGCTATATTTAGTTGAGATTTATGTAGCCACGGTCTTCCAACGAAATGAGGTTCTAATTACCCGGGTTCGATCCCAACCACATTAAAGTCTATTCAGTTTGTACAATCAAAACTAAGAAGGTTCCTGATTAGCAGAAACTAGATATTAGAGACACAGGCCAAAAGCAACAGCAGATGCTTGAAGACGGAATTGCAAACGTCTGCCTAAATAGCAGAGCGTGGACAGTGTCTGAAGAAGGTGTTGCAAACGTCTGTATTATGTCTACCAAACAACAGAGTGGGGCAGACGTCTGAAGCAGAAGGTTCAGAGGTCTGGCCATAAAAGCACCGCTGTAGCGGTTATCAATCAAACGTCTGAACAATATGCTTCAGACGTCTGACAATCGCGAGTGCAGCTGTTATGGATCTTAATCACGCCAATTTTTCCATAACATCCAAATTAATTTTATTTTATGTTTAGAAAAGATTTTATTTGATTCTATTATATAAATTGTAATATATATACATCATTTATATTCAATATAATTACCAAGTTGAAAACCCAAAAAAAAATTAATTACCGTATAAGAACTTGAAGAAGATGATTTTTAGGGTTTTCGACTTGGTAATTATATTGAATATTAATGATGTGTATATATTACAATTTACATAATAGAATCAAATAAAATCTTTCCTAAACTTGAAATAAAATCAATTTAGAAGTTATGGAAAGATCGGCATGATTAAGATCCATAACAGCTACACTCGCGATGGTCAGACGTCCGAAGCACATTGTTCAGACGTCTGATTGATAGCCGCTACATCGGTGGTTTTATGGCCAAACGTCGACCTTTTTCTTCAGACGTCTGGCTCCGCTCCGTTGTTTGGTAGACATAACACAGACGTTTGCAACACCTTATTCAGACGTCTGGTCACGCTCTGCAGACGCGTGGCATTCCGTCTTCAAACGTCTACTATTGTTTTTGGCCTGTGTCGCCAATACTATAATCAAATAGATATTTCATTTTCGAAACAGACCATCTATAAAGTTTGAAATATCACAGTGAGTATTTCAGAATAAATGCAATTTAATAGCTAAAAAGCACGAAACCTTCTTACTTGTGAAATGCCCTCACATCTAACAATGCACCAAACTAAATAATTATTTCTTAGGAATAAAAACTAGCAAGCGGTTATAATTTTTTAGGGTAAATTGTCAAAATGCCTCAGGCCCGCTTCAAACTTGTGTATACACCCCTGGGCTTTTTACTCTTGTCGAAAAAATCCTGAGCCCAGTCAAAACACCCGGTTGCCTATAAAATCTAAGCAGTTGCGCAATATCGGCCTAAACGAAACATAGACCAGAGTTTGTTTATAAAGATTTTGAGTAGTAGGCCGTTCCCAACAATTACAAAAGTTACAAGGGTTTTTAGACTAGGCAGGCCATGGGCTTTTTGACAATTTACCGAATTTTTAAATATAGCCTTGATATATAAACCACACAATGCATGTTCAACTTAAGCTGTAGCCAGTAGTTTTCTTTTTCTTTGCCCAACCAGCTGCACAAAAATAATAAATGAAAATGACAAATAAACCAAGAGGTTTTAGAAGCTAGAGGTTCAGAATGCAAACTGCAGCAAGAGTCACCCAGACTTGCAAATAAACAGCTTCTCATAATTATTTTACAGAGGAATTTAAACAAGAAGAAAACACAAACAAAAAAGGACTCTATCTTAAAATTTCATGCTTATAATGCTTGAACAAGAAAATTGGTATCGACATGCACATTAGACCTTTCTGACATGGTATGAATATGTTAAAAAAGACACCAAACCTCAAGAAAAAGATACCAAACCTCAATAAAAGTTGGGCAGGATACCCTAATCAGATATGCATTAAAATAATATATTTACAGATACAACATCAACAGTTCAACCAAATCTCATTCAGGTAACAAACCAATTGAAAACACCGTTCGCAAGTTATGAATCAACCTAAGCTGATAGAATTGGAAGCGGATCAATTATCGTCATCCGTTGCTGCTAGCAGTTAGATGGAATCTCAACTAAATTAAATTTCTAATCTAAAACTATTTCAGATTAAGGGTTATATCACAAGAAGCCCCCAAAAGGCAATTTATTTGAGATTTAATCCTTGCATAGATATAGGTATTTGTCATAACAATGAGTCCAACATACACAAAGCTACAAGTCTCAAGGCTTCAGTATAGAACATTTTGTAGCATAAGCAATTACAAAGATTATTCCCCTGAATGGGGAAAACAATTAAAGAGTGAAGAAAAGTAGTCGACAATGGTCATATGATCAGAAACCCAATTAGCTCAAATGAGAACTCACCGCAAGCACAACATCAGACACAATCTCGGAAAGATCGAAACACTAAAGAGATGAAACAGGTAGCAGGCTCGTGAAAAGAGGAGGCATGATGGCTTAATTTTTCGTCTTTGAGTGCTTCACAAGCCAATCTATAACCACGTCGATGTTGGTCGAGTTCTTGCATGAGATCATAAAGCAGCAAACTTCCCTATCAGTGATTTCCTTCAGCCCCCTGCAAAATGCAATCGTCAGCGACGAAACCGAAATTTCTGCTGTCCTTGAGCAAGGCAGATTTCTGAATCATTCATAAAGTAGTTAATCCCATAAACCTAAATTTTACACTAATTTTAATAAGAGGAACATGCACCTATGGCGCATGGATTCATCGTCAAAGTGACGAATTCGTTGCTTATTTCTATCGGAATCAGTTGGATTCGTCAAATACCCCAGGGACTTTTTTTGACATGTTTAAAAATTTAGATTGTGTTCTAAATATATTAAACTTGCATCAATAACCAAGCCACCAGATATTACTGTGGTTTGCGTTCACTTGTGAAAACATTTTTTGTATATACTTGTTGATTATGACTTTTCTGTATTTAATTAAATTTCAATTAAACAATAAAAAATTGGAGTATCTTGATCAATCTTATCTTAAAGTTCTGTAAATAGTGGGAGGTGACTCTGAATTTTATAGTCTTTTGTCACATACCTGTATCCAAATCCATGCCTACTTAACCATGCCACATGAGTGGCACTGTTGACAATTTTCTGTAGACGGTGGTAAAAAAAATCCAACCCTGTCACTTGTTTTGATGATAGCTAAAATATAGATGCACTAAATTTTTAGTTTTGATACTCCTTGCATATTAATCTCTGGGTGTAGCATATTGCACTGTCGAAAGAGCAAGGCATATGGAAAGCACATAATCTTCGGCACAACAGTATTTTAGACCAATGAGATCAAGACGAACAAGTACCAATTGTCCAAAAATTGGTGAGTTGACTTTTTGACCTAAACTGTAAAAAAAAACTGCTACAATGCTACTGCATGTTAATGGCACGATCCCTAATAAGACGAAAGAATAATTGGGCAGGGTTAGTGCCCCGAAGTATGTTCTACCAGAGACTCACAGCCTGCACGCTGTTAGTAATCGATAAAAAGTGGCCTTAGTTTCTTTTTGCCAATTTCTACAAATTTACATATAGGAAAGGATGAAGGAATATGGAAAAAGCAGAATTTTAATCAGAAATAAAACTTGAAGGTCATATAGTCAAAATATTGTGTGATAATTGTAGTAGAATCTTAGGTTACATACATTTCCTCTGTCAGAGCTTGTTTAGATAGAGCTTCAGGCTTGTCGATTTTGTTTCCAAGAACAAGTAGTGGGATCCCATGGAGTGATGGCTTGCCCAGTAGATCATGAAGTTCACTTTTTGAGATTGACAAGTTGTCTCGATCAGCAGCATCAACAACATACCTGGAAACAAATTTTTTTTTTAAAAGTGATGTATGTGATTTCATATAATGGCAATCAAGTCATGAAACAATTTAAATAATGAAAAAATAGCAAAGTGCATTTTCCACTGTAATTGAACTAAGATCACATATTAAACTTTAGAAAACACTGACATTACCGATTGGGAGCCCCCCCCCCCCCCCCCTCCCAGTCATGGAGACATCCAGAACCACCATATAAATGGTCTCCAAACATCTCATTGAAAATTTTACGGAACAAAATAAAGAATGATAAATCCAGAGTATGCTTTTCATACATGAAACCCTACTTGTTAAAATTAACTTGCTCATAATATTTGTTAATACTTATGCATATAATATGTTGTTTGGTATATAGAGTCAACTGCTGTCGGCCTAAATTTTGAAGACCCAGACACAGCCTTAAATATAAAGGTAGGTGTATAAGATATCATAGCAAAGTACAATGGTTAGCAGGCCATAAAGATTTAGGAGATTTCCTGTTATTAACAATTGGTTTGTCTTATTACGATAGAAAAGAAAAGAAAAAAAAGGAAGAAGTGTTTTGTTGTAGTTATGAATAAAAAAGGAAGAAGTGTTTGTAGTTATTAGAAAAAATGGTAGTATTTGTTTTAGTTATGAATGTGTATCTGATATCAATACCAGTCAACAATAACTTGGTTGAATAGATCCAGCTATTATGTTGCAATCATAGAGCGCATAAGTTCTGCTCCATTCATGCATATATGTACACAAAATAACCTTAGTTCATACTGCAGAAGACACACAAATTTAATATTAAGTTTTAAATAAATCAGCCGGAGTTGATCCCCATGAAACTTTCATCCCTCATTTAATAATTGATGCCATGATCAATTTGTTACCTCCCTTCTTCACATAAATATAGTTTACAAATTCATTTATATGAATTTGGATTATTACCATTTACTGGCTCTTTCTATATTGTGCTCCAGAGGGACATGATATACTAAATCACAGCTTATGCCTAATACTCATATTAAAGAATTCAAACCAAGGACAGATAAGAGCTTCCTAGTTGAACGGGCTTGAACAATATATCCACAATCAACTGTTTTCTACCTAGCGTCTAGGTTTAATGATCAGAATACAGAACCTCTCCTGCTCCAAGTTGCCTCAGTGAGCATATTTTACAACTATTTCTTAGTGGTCGGTGATATATTTGTTCAGTTATACAACATCCAAAAGTCGACCATAAAACGTAGACAACCATAAAGCATGGACAGAGATTGAATACAACATGGATACCGCAACACGGCAAATTCTTAAAAAATAGGACGGGGGATGGTGATTATAACATATTTGTATTATATATACCCACATATTAGTCAAAATAAATACACTATAAACTAAAAAACTACTACCTTCAGCCACATACATCTATATGAATGAGTTTGTAAACTATATTTAAGAAGGTAACAACTAATGTCACACATTGTTAGAAAACATGAAAAGACATGCTCATCCAAAGGAAAAAGAAGCATCCATAAAAAGGAACAAAATATAACAGCTCACAAACAACAACAAGCCTTCATTCCAAAATTTTTGGGCCGACTGTATGAAAATTTGTTTCTTCCATTATGATCTAATAAGGGTTATCTTCTTGGTTAAATTAATAATTAACATATCATTTTTAGTTGTCTATATCCATGTTGATTTAAGTCTACCCCTACCTCTCGTTGGGTAAAATTTTGGAATGAACTAAAACCTAATTTTAAAACAAAGTTAGAAATTAGATGTTTATATAAATAAAGTTAAAAACATGAACTAAATTTATACATGAATCAAGTCTTAACACAAATTATGACAATAATAAGTTCCTTTAATTAAGAAATGTATTGGACACGCATATGAAATGGAAAGTTAATCCGACATATTTGATGTGCCCAATATGCGTCGGGTAAGTGTCACTGCCCAATATGTGCAAAGCACGGACACAACACCTTGTTTGAAGTCTTTACGCTTCAAAGTAACTACTAAGGAATGTAAAAAATCATAATATATGTTTGTACATTGAGTAACGAAGAACACCTGGCGACTCTTCCTGGCACATGGCCACCAATAAGTAACTCGACATACTTATTTTCTAGGTTTCATGATTGAGACTTTACTCGCTTAAATTCACCATAACTAGCATTTAAACACCGATCCTTAGAAGGACCAGCTTTATCCTCATTTAGGAAGAACGAGAAGTAAAGGGGATGTGAATAATTGGTAGAACATGAAAAATATGAATCAAACCATGCAATCAACACAAAGAGAGAGGAGACTAATCCTATTTGGAGGAGATTCGTATGGGCCGAACCTTGTTATTCGAAGATGAAAGAAAATGTGAAATATGCATTTCAAGGCTTTAAACACCCATAGAAGATCTCTTAAATAAGAAGGGCTTATAAAATATCTAATATTATCAGAGATAGTTTTTTCCGAGAACCATTGGTACATAATTATCAACCGGCGGATCCAAGATGGGTCAATGTTAGGAAGCCGACATACCTAGATTGTGAGTATGCATACCTAGGTTCTGATTTGAAACTTTCCTATAAATGGTATATCTTCGTCTAACCTGAAAATTGGTTTTCTATACTGATGCGGAACAACTAAAACCCTTCTTATAGTTAGGATTTTGGTACAATTTTAGTCTATTTTAGCCATGCATATTGAATTGATCTTTATGTTTGTCAATTAGAATCGGTTTAGGTTCATTAGTTGAGACGGTTTGGAATGATTGGTTTGAGTCTATCTTGATTTAGTTATCTTATAGTTTTTAAAATTGTTTAGATAAGATTTGAGTTATTAATTTTTTTTATAAATCAGTTCTCTTCCATTCCTCTTTTCGCCTAAAATTTTTTATATCTCTTTTCTTAATATATTATCTTTCTTAATTTTTTTAATTTGTATTCTTTTTATCTAAATTCTTCTTATCTTCTTGTTCTCTTCCTCTAAATTATATTCTCTCTCTTCTTCTTCTTCTCTTTCCTAAAGTCTTCTTGTTCTCTTCTGCAAACTCTATTCTTTTTCCTAAATCCTCTCAAAATTTTGTTCTTTAAAAGTTACTCTTTACTATATTCTATTTTCCATCTAAATTATTTGAATACTTCTTTAACCTCAATTCTTCTTCCTCTTGTGATTCTCCACCATATATTCTATACTATCCGTTCAAATGGTTGAGAATTATGGTTAGGTGCTCTTGTATCCAAGTTTGGATACCAAATGCACATTTTTTTTTGGTTTTTACCATATGGACTTCTGAAGTAGAGAGTTAAAGATAGAAGTCTCCTATAAGCCCATTGAATTTTCTTACATTCATATACTTCCATCATATTTTTATAAATTTTTCTAATATGTATATTTATACAAAATTTCGCTAATAGTTGACATGTTAATATTATTGACTGTTTAATATAAAAAAAAATAAAAACGAATAGCCCATGATCCAAAATTCGATGCATATTCTATTTTTAAGCGCATGGTAGATCTTAAAAATTTCATCAAATTTCATCTCATTTAATTTCTTTTTCTTGTAATACTAATTTTAATCTCGCTTAAGATCAATTTGGATCACAAAAACATGTTTTTCAGCAAAATTTTGAACATCTCATTATATGCACTCACACATTCACCCACGGGTGAAATAATTTGAAAGGTTACATGCCTTTCTTTGCAAGAAGTTTCTAACACAAGCTTTTTACTTTCTAAGATTATGAAGTGTTCAAGCATAACCTACGCCATAATATAACAAATGTTCATAAATCAAAACAACATTAATATTTGACAAAAAAACGTTTACTATGTTTGCAACTGTTTTCTGTGAATTGAACAGTAATGAAACGTGGCATTTGAAAATCACCGCATGTTCATCAAGTGCAAATTATCAGGCCCTCTATCCAAATTTATTTCAGCATACAAAACACATTCCAATTAGCTAGTTTCCTATACCAAATTTATTTGACTCACTTAACCTACAGTTGCCATTACTGCCTATTGATTTTCTACATGGAAAACCAAACATGAATTGTTCTCATCCCACTCTGGCTATATTTGATGCAAAAATTCATGATTCAAAAGCAGCCGTAAAGAATACGAAAAGGAGGCTTGTCACATAAACTAACGAAACATGTCTGCACTAAAGCCTTTTGCCATCAACAGTAAGCTGGCTATGAAAGACTCACACACTGAGAAGGCACCAGGGCAGAATCAGCTAGTTTTTACTGTTTGTTGATCTTAGTTTTGGTGGCAAATTCCTGGATAAAGACAATATAGACATATAGGAGGCTTGTCACATAAACTTACTGTGTATTGATTATGTAGTTTAATCTCATGCAACCAAGGATAAGCCCATCAAAATTTTCCAAGACAAATGAAGGGCTTTAAAATGTGTAAATTGATAAATTGACTAAGGAAATTTGCATTCTTGAGGCATACTACGGAAGAAGAGGCACAAAAAGGCCGTTTCAAAAAGAAAATCATCATTTTCTGCTTGAAGAAAATCTAAATACCTGAGAATTCTTATTAATTTACCATTAGCTGATAAGGGCTGCTCCCACAAAGCCAACCTCTTGAATTAGGAAAACAGATCAATAATTTTCTTTTACATCTGAGCATGATTCGATTAAATGAATCAATGACACATTTCACCAGGTTGTTGCAGTTTCTCACCATGGCCCACTATCACTACAATCAACGGTCTCTCATTTTGATCCATGCTCACCAACATTCTCAAAAACCATTTGGGTGTTGCTGATCTAATTTAATAACCAATTAAAATGTGATTTTTAAACCATTGTTGCATCCTTTAGGACAGGACAAGTTTTCAATAAGACAATTTAACTTTAAAACACCTTTGGGGAGTTTAGATTGGCGGAGGATAAAAGAAGGCTGCAACGATAAGTGTAAACTAATTTCCCCTGCTCATCTCGATTCAGTAAATTAAAAGAAAAAATAACTTTAATTTCATACAAATTGATAGCTTGCAAAAAAAGAAAACTATGGATGCTCTTGAAATCAAATGAATAAAAGAGGACACAAGAATTCTCTTTGATGAATATGCATTGGGCTTTTGAGAGCGGAAGATAGATATGATGTTAGTACTAACTGAAAGTCATTTTGTTGATGGTCTAAAAAATACACACAATCATCAGAGCACTTATCATCTATAAGCTGGTATGACGAGTTCATCATTTTTCGACAGATAAGCATTGAGCCGCACCTTGAAGTTATCAAACCTAGTAGTAAGCATTCATATTACAGGATGATACTCTGTCCAACATACATCCAAGGATCGACAATTGTTAGTGTTCTTTTTTTATAAAAAAAAAGTTGCACATCCTACATGTACAACAACGATCTCTCATGGATATCCATTATCATGCAAGGACTTGCATTTACTACATATTTAAGATAGCATTGTACACCATGTATTAATTCATATCCCCATGGGCACCCACTATAGATGGATGATCAGACAGGAACCACTTGAGCTGATCCTTTTTGCCTACTTTCAGTTACTGATCAGTGACCTTTGTTGGTTATCAATATGCCTTTTCCATAAACAGCTAAATTGCAGAAATTACTATAAAAAGATGCCTTCCGAATTAATAATTAGCAAAGTTTTGTGGTATAATCAAGTAGCACATGGAACAATCCAGCAATACTATTCCACATAAATCTTAAACACCACAAGACAAAATAGTTGGCAATCAAGTTGCATGCAAAACAAAACCCAGCAGCTATAGACAAAGAGTCGGCAGAAAAAGGGAATGGATATTTTAAAAGATTGAGAAACATACACAATGGCAGAGACAGCTCGGCAGTATCTCTCCCACATACTACGAAACCTCGGCTGGCCCCCAAGGTCCCACAGCTTAATCGTTACATTACCCTTGGTGACTTTCCTCATATTGAACCCTACCTATAAGAATTCAATTCACTCAGTAATCCACAGAAGCTAGGTTACACGTCAAAAAGAAAAATGAACAAAAAAAACTCAGTTACGGTTTGGATGAAATAATACTCACAGTAGGAATCATGTCCTCGCTATATCCACCAGTCTGCAAATAACAAAAAGCGATTAGTGTTGTTGGATGGCGTAAAACAATTGTTGGCGCATAACCACACGAGCTTAATCATTCAGATTAATTGGTTATCAACATGATATCATGATAAAAAATAATTCCAGGATTTGGATCAATCTCCATCTCTTTGAAGAGGAAGAAGGTTTCTTTCGTAAGATATCCCGGTATGAAGCAATTTTACTTGAAGATTGAATTTTCTTTTTTCACAGATGCTTGTCGTATACCTTAACTTCTATCTCCTTATTTCATACTTTCAATGAAATATCTTATTCGACTCTATCCAATTTCCTCTAAAAGAATGGTTAAAAATCCCACCACCAACACTATATTTAAAAAATAATAATAAACTTTTCATGTGAAATGTTGTATCGACTTGCCACTCCATAGCTTAATGTAGCACACTTAAAATGCACTAATCTGGAACTCCAAATAAAAACTACAAGATTCCAACAATTTAGAGCGTTACGTACTGCGATGACATTCACAAGGGAAGTTTTCCCAGCGTTCTGCAGCCCAATCAAAGAAAGCTCCATCTCCTGCTTGAAAAAGAGGCTGCAAGCAAACAAAACAACGACGACGACAAATCAGCAAGATTCAATCCTGAATATTTGAATCGCAATCAATCACGGATTCTTCAACGATAATAACACAGAGCTCGCAACTTTATCAAAAACAATCAGATTCAAGCCCTAAAGCCGATCGAATCTACGAAGAAACGGAACGAAATCGCGAGTAATGTGGGGAATCTCACCTTCGGAGCCAATTGAGGAAGGCTTCCCAGAGCCCCATGGTGATTAGGGTTTCGATTTGGGGAAAAAATTAGGGCTTTTTTTAAATCCCCGGCTCTAATTTGACCATTGCTTAATGAGAGAGAGAGAGAGAGGGCTTTGATATTGCCCGCGAGACCCACCGTAAAAAAAAGGACGCCTTTAAAAAAGCGATTGCAATTTAATAAACTAATTATTGCGACAGCACTCGTGGTGGATGTCCATTGGTTGGGAGGGGATGAGCTGTGATTGCTTTTTGGTTTTATATTGGAGGTTGAGAATGAGGACGGTTTGATTTAATATTTTTTTTTGTAATTATTATGGATTTTTGTGGGCTGATTTTTCTTTCTTTCTTAGGTATTGGAATAAAAAAAGTTTTATATCCCATTTTAAACATAATTTAGAGTTTAAAAATTGAGAATAGACTATAAGAAAGAGTGAGAAATATTGATCTTTTTAATGGCGAGTTAATGGGTATAACAAGGGCCCATGGGTTAATGATCTTTTTAATCTTTGAAGCCGATAGGATCTAATAATAGCAGAGAATATAGCAGAGAGTGATAGCAGAGGAATCTGAGGGGGCCCTATTGTATTTCGCCTCATATAGGTGACCAAGTGGCTTTTGTACCGGTGGACAAGACGGGTACCAAAAATATATATATGTTTGAGAACCTGTGTGATCTATTTATTAATTAAGAGCAAATGACGATTAGGGCAACGCTCTCCCTATCAGGACCCAACCAGGTTGGGTCTGTTGCACAAGTTTGGGTAGAGAAAGGGTTACAACAACCCATAGTCTTTGAGAGGGGATTGAGCCTTTAGGCCCATGATAACTTTCTCCAAATAATTGGTTGAAAATCCTTCTTACCACTGCAATTGGGGGTTTCAAACTCAAGACCTCTCAGCATGTTGGGGTTGGGGGGGCGTCATTGCCGCTCAGTCAAAGGCTCTTTGGCTAATTAATTGGTTTTTTTGGTATTGGTCCGTAAGCCTTAACCTCTACACACCCACATATACCATACACAAGTACACTAACACATGAGCAGCCAAGATCCATGAATTTGCGTTAATTTGTGGCCAATTAATTGTTAATGTTGCTATAGTTTGTCAATCTTTCAATATGACTTAGTTATAGATTTTCATCATGTAAAATATATATATATCGTTAAAATATATATATATCGTTAAGCAATATATAAATACATAATAGCGTGTATGAAAACTTATACATCCTCATTTGCTTTTGACGTGTTTTTCCTGACTTTCAATATTCGAATTCATATGAATAATCATATAGTTGTTTATATAAACCTTTTTGCTCAACATGTAAAGAACCAACATTCTACTCGTAAACATCTTAGCTATGTCATAGATTCTGTTTCACGGTTTTCCATCTAACCAGTCCTAAACTTGGACTGAACGAAGTACTCGAAGCCATTATTTTTTGAAGATAGCAGCCCAATTTATAACCATAAGGAAGGCAGAAAGTCATTTTCTATCCCTAACAGCCTTATTTAACACGTTAGAGCTGTAGCCATAAGAGATTTATGGGACATTGTTATAATACGAGGATTTTGGGCGTGTTTTCCAAATAGCAAAGGTTTGGGTGGCCAATACATTGAAGGATTTTTTTTATAGATACCCCGCTGAAAACTTTAATAGTATAAAAATCTCCATCCAAATCCTGGTAATTTAAAACACCCTATCCTAATCTAAAATGTTATTTGATTGCTCCACTATGTTAGCAAATAGTTAGATAATTGGTTGGTTAAGATTAATTAGAGTTATGTTAGCATAAACAGATAACACGCCTTCCTCTATCTCCTCTAATTTACTAGTGGCCAACCACCCAATCCATCTCCTCCAACTCATGACTCATTGTGCTAAACACCAAGCGCTTACCAATGAGGCAGTTTCAAGATAGGAAGGATCTCTACAAGTAAGTTTATAAACTAATAAGGATTACTATCTACATAGGAGATACTGGATCAAGGTTAGACAAGGCAGTTGTCTAACCTCGATCTACCCTGGCTTCGCCCCCGACGGTTTTGTCCTTTGAAACTTTGCCCCTCTTCCATTTTCTCTACTATATGTGTTGCATATCCATATTGATCCCAAATCAATTGTCATATCCCACTTCCCAAAAGACGAGACGTGAGAGCGGACGAGCCCACGGCGTATTCACACCGAGAAACACACCTTTCCGATATGAATACGCTAAGCATCTCGATTAAGCATAATAAATGATAAAAGAATTTAAAAGACAACTAAATAAATAAAACATCCAACATCATTTATTACATCGTCAAAATCTAAAGGGATTTAAGTGTCACGACTCGAAAGAGCACGTGACTGGCCCTTGAACCATATGAAGCCTATAGGACTCCATCTGATCCAAGTAAGCCAAAAGCCCAGAAATCTAAAACCATTTTGAAGAAAAAAGTAAAGAACTGGTTTAAAGTAGTGAAGAAATACAGGTTTGAAATCAAGGTTTTTAAATAACTAAGCCAAATGTGCATTTTAAAAAAACGGTACAGTCTTTTCTTAGAAATTTCGGCAGAGTTTCCTTTGTAAAACTGGCCCCGAATGGGGTAAAACGATAATACCAAGATATAACATGATAAAGGCATCCCCAAGCGGGAGCTAGCTCTTCGTCAATCGACGGTCACAACCACGCAATGATATAATAATATACAACGCCAAGTGGCGAGGATCAAATCCAAAGAAAGCTCAAAAGCAACAAGAAACCGCAATACTACTAAGCGCGACTCTAAGGTCGAAATATACAACACTGATATCTAGGTCTGGAAGAATATACAAGTTTTGGTTGATGGACAATTTCTAGATACAATGAAATAAATAAATACAAAGGTGATTCCTGATACGAAAGAATCCACCTACCAAAGAAAATCACCCGCAAGAAGGAAATGTGCCAGAAATGCCGCAATAGAACCTGTACGGCATAACCTGCAAGAGCTGTGGCACAACGGGGGTGAGTTGCCAACTCGTGAATAGAAACATCTACAAGGATAAATCGAATGCAAGACATAATCCTAAGTCAACGATCAGTAAAATATCCACAAGAGTACATCTGAGTGTAATAAGGTGGCAAGGTAACATCTAATCATGTATATAGTGCCAGGTACTCAGGTAACAACATGTCATCAGTGTAAGGTATGTCTGCATGAAGTATCAATGAAGAAATATCAATAATATCAATACACATATATTAGCGTCCCATACCACTAATATTGGTGTAAGATAAGTGTAAATCCAGTCTGTATATGAACCAAGTCTGTATATATGTGGAACCCGTCCACCTGTCACCCACTGACAGTAAGCATCATGTATGCAATGTGAGGATATAAACAAAATCATGGAAAAACATCATGAAACCCGTGCCTAGCATCGACACGTAAATCCTCCTGTATCGGGCATCCGTCATTCCGGATCATACCCTATATCAAGGTACATATCGGGAATCCGTCAGTCCGGGTCATCCCTCTCTCAATGCATCGGGCATCCGTCATTCCGGATCATGCCCTATATCAATCCATCGGGCATCCGTCATTCCGGATCATGCCCTACCTCAAAATATATATCGGGAATCCGTCAGTCCGGGTCATCCCTCTCTCAATACATCGGGCATCCGTCATTCCGGATCATGCCCTATATCAATCCATCGGGCATCCGTCATTCCGGATCATGCCCTACCTCAAAATATATATCGGGAATCCGTCAGTCCGGGTCATCCCTCTCTCAGTACATCCTCTAGCACCGAGAAAACACGGGGCGACGCCCCAAATATCATATCAAGGGAACCAGGTTTTTAAATGATTGCTATTGAAAAGGACACGGTTCCCAAATCCAGAAATCCCATGAAATCCAACATCAAGAAGTACATCCAATGCGACGTGCTATGCAATCAATCCATGATGTATGCGACATGTAAAGAAAAGTAATCATATCGGAAATCATGCAACATGGAATAGTAATGTGCATATGTCGAAGGAAGAATCATCTCATGAATGCAATAGTACTACAGTGTAGTGGCATGGCAATTATCGATGATGAAGTGTGTGAGCCGGCAAATAGTGTACGTGAAACATACGCATCATCGATAATGGTGCTGGTGTCCTAACAGCATAATAATAATATAGCAATGAATGTATGCCAGCAATGCGAATAGCATGAGACTGCAGAAATCTAGTAGTCAACACCACAGTGAAGTATCTACAATGCAAACTACATCTAAGTATCAGGTCAATCAGGAGGGGTAAGTGTGGAAACCACCTAAATCTGAGTCGGTATATATATAAAGATATATAGTCGGTGATCTCGCCTCAATGTCATATCATAAGATATCCTCGAGTTAGGAGTGCGGATCTATCATCAATATCGGCACGTACGGTAAATCATCGTACGGCATACCCATAGCTGGGTAGGGGTCAACATCTCACTGTCTCATCACATAACAGATATCACCATCATCAGATCATATAGTCTAGAGTACCACTCTATGTCTAGTACAAACGGTAACATCGGTAAGTATGCATGCGGGGGTAAACACATATCCCAAGCCCGCAAGAATCACAAGTCATATCCCACATATGAATCGTATCAAATCACCGATCCCAGGGCACCAAGCCCACATCATCGACTCACCTCCAAGTCATCACATAACATCAATCACAGTGTAAGTACATGTGAAAAGCAAGGGTATATGTATAGGGTAATTCTATCCTAGGGTTCGCGACTATGAACTACACTAGTCACTTCTAACCCTACATATCCAAAATACGCCTAATATCACAATACCATATAATAAGCTATCTACGGACTGCGGGGGGTGCTATACGCCATCCACCCGACTTTCCCCCGTAGATATAATCTACTCACCTTGCATCATCATTTGCGGACATCACCATGCATTTGCTTGTCGTCCGAAGTCTTCATGGGTACCTACACATCAAAATATCGTATATGCGCATTAAAACCAAATCCAATCTAAAACGGCGCATAAACTCCAAAACGATACGATAAGGGGCCTATAGGTGAGAACCTATGGCACGCCTTCAAAACCATCCATAATCCTCTATATCGTCGTATAAACGACAATAGTCGAGGCAAAACACATTCCACCATTTCCAATCCAAAAATACGGAATACGGAAACACGAATCCAAAACGACAACATAGGATATATGTCCCAGATTTCACCCTAGAGAGAATCTGTCAAAACTAGAAGTACCCAGGGCCAAGAATTGAGGAAATGGGGCCAGGCACGCAAAACGAGGCAACTCCTCCCTGGTCTGGCCGCAATTTGCGGCCAGAATGCAGGTTTTGGCGGCCGGAAAGTGGAATGGGGAGCTAGGGTTTTGGGGTTGGCTTCCTGGGTGCCTGCACATGTCACTTTCCACTCAATTTTATTTTAGGGCATCTCGGGTGATAGCAGATTCCAATTAACCTTCACAGATTACACAATTTCCCCGATATCGGTTTCTAAAATCCGTATTCTGGTTCTAGCATCAGGTTAGGGTCTCAATTCAAACACTAGGGTGTTGGTATAATCTTAACTGAGCTCAATTTCATAATGCAACACCAATTCACTCAAACCCTAACTAGGTTTCTCTCAAATCCATAATATCACACGATATCGATAAAATCTTGACATGGGGTTATAGGAAAGGCTGTAATTAAGCAAATGGTTCAGAAATTACCTTCATTAGCAACTCAAGAAAATTCTTGAGTTGCCCTCTAGTGACCAAATCCATGCTTCTTTAGCTCCATGTGTAGATCTAGGGATTTTGGACATTTTTAATGAAAGGAGATTGGGGTTTTGGTGTGTTTTTAGAGATGATTCATGGCTTGAGGAGGGGAGGGAAATGGAGAAGGGGCAGCAGCAGCAACTATGGGAGAGAGGGGAAGAAATGAGAAGGAGAAACAAGACTAAGGGTTAAGGTCAAAGTCCACCTCTCTCTCTCACCTACCCTCATCATTGCATTTTCTTTTCTTTTCCCTTTTCTTTTAAAACCCAACCCTTCTCACACCAATAGTAAACCCAAATGAAAACCATGGCTAGAAAAATACAGAAGTGTAGAAAAAGTGATATGTGCAAGTTTTGCACAAAATTGCCAAAAAACCCAATTAGCGATTTTAATCGCGATTAGCACTAAACTAGTGTCAAACTAATCACAAAAACTTACAAATGTCATAATTCACTAATTTACCCTATTTTAGAATTTTCCATAATTTTTCTAACATTTTTTCTATTTATTTGCATTTAATATTAAAATAATCAATAAAATAATATTAAATTATAAAAATTCCCAAAATTAATATTTTATATTTTTGAAGATGTTACATTAAGGCCCGATAAAGAGTTTATACTGAAAATAAAAGTTCTGAAATAAAGCTTTAAACATAAGGCACACCGAACTAAAAAGAAGACTAAAGCTCGACCAGTGAAGGAAGATAATGACTGTCCTCCTCGCTCGGCTCGATCTCGTACCGAGCATCGTCACTAGCCCGTGTATTTCCTGACAGACATTATAACACCCTAGCACGTTTATACGACACTAATCGGTATTTTAAATCAAGCTTTGTACTTTTATTTATTTATTTGGTTTGTGATGGATTTGAATAGTAGAAGTGGTTATCTGACTCGACCTGCATGTGTGGAACCCATTATGGTACTAGGTTATATTTTATTTATCAGTAAACTAAATCCATGAAAATATATATATATATATATATATATATATATATATATATAGGCTTAAGGGTCCTGAGTTCAGCCTCAGGAAAAAAAAAATATATATATATATATATATATATATAGAGGCTTAAGGGTCCTGAGTTCAGCCTCAGGAATTTTTCCTGAGCCCCTCGACTAAAAAATACTTCTGTCTTCTTAAATACCCCACAGTTCCTCTCTCTTCTTCTTCTCAAATTTTTCCTGTTCCCGTTTTGGCCTCGCGAAACTCGCCCGCGCCTCTCGCTCGCCTCGTCGCCGTCGCCGTCTCAACGCCCTCGTCGCCCGCCTCGTCGCCGTCGCCGCCTCAACGCCCTCGTCGCCTCTCCCCTTCACCTCCTTCCCGACGAGGAACCCGAGCCCGACCATGAAATCCACAGCAGCCAACCCAACGCCTTCGGCCACGACCTCGCCTGCCCTCGTCGTCGTTGTCGACCATCCCACACCCTCGTCGACATCTTCTCCCTTCTCTTCCCCTCCCCATCCTCAACTCTCCCCTCCTTCCCCGTTCACCCCTGCACAACCCGCGACCCATACCCATCGCCTGGTTGGTTCTGATTAATTTTAGAAAGAAACGGCACTTGATGTTTGAGCATGATTGGCTGGTTGAGAAGCTGGCAAGGGATAAAGCAACAAGAAAAATGTAAGATAAATAAATTCTTAAGTTTTATTTGCAAATGAAAAGAGGTAAACAATGATTAAATTTACCAAAAGAAAAGGGACTTGATGTCTGAGAAGGTGCAGCTGGTGAGAAGTAGGCCAGAGAAAGATGGCAACAAGACCATGTTAAGACTTATTCAAAAAATATATATTAAGCTGAAGTACACTTAACTATCGCTGTTTTTCACGACCTTAAAGTTTATAATGAATTGTCGTGTAATTCCCTATTAGAGTTTCTTTTTGATGAAATATCAAAGAAATTTATTCGCATTAAATTTTCCTTACATGTAATGCTTTAAAAAAGCTTACTACAGAAATTATTTTTAATAATGTAAGCTAGTTAGCTAAAAAAAGATCATATTTAAGAATAGCTTGGTGAAATTTAACCATAACTAATAAATCTAAAAAAAAGGCTAGATAACCGATATTCACCTGGTTGTGTCCGAGTGTTGTTAAAGAAAGAAAATCCACTTGACGTTTGAGTACGTAGGTTGAGAAGCTGGCAAGAGAGAACGAAACAACAAAATATAAGATGAGGAAGAAAATCATATATTTTATTGAAAATGAAAAGAAGTGAACAATATATCAAAACTCCGTTACCTGGCTGTGTCCGAGTTCCAAAAGAAAAGGCATTTGGTTTCTGCTGAGAAGGAGATGAATGAAAAGCCTGTAAAATGCAACAAACAACTCAATTATATCACAAGACAATTAATTATGGAATTTTGTGGCAGTGGTAATGTAATCAAGAGATTAAGGATTTTCAAGAGTAACTTGCATTGTTTGTCTGAAGAAAACACGGAGCCTGGCTAGTAAACGACACCCCCCTGTTCCAGTTGCTTGCGAGTTTGACAAACTAAAACTTGACATAGTTTGTTGAAACCCTGCAGCAGATTTTGCAAATCAAAAGCATTACAGAACACGATCGATGAATTAAATAATGAACAAAATTAAACAGGTTAACAAACTTAAATCAGAACTCGCACGCTAAAAGCAGGGGCGCAAGAAATTCCAGGCATAGGAGAAGAAGAAATTGAGTTAAAACAGCCAAGTGAAGTGGTTGAATCAAAGCACTGGATCCCAAGGATGAAGTTTTAGGCGCAAAGATGATGCACATGACAAAAGTATTCGCACAACTATGTCGAAATGCGCCTATACAAGCAAAAGGACTAACTTGCATATTGTCCATCTAAACATGGTCCCCTTGGAGTGTGATATTACAACCATAAAACATAATAAATTAGCCATAATATACAGCTAAGTTCAAAAAAGATATCCAAGAATGCGCGATTCACAGTTAGTACGTAACATTTTGGTTATGTAAGACACCAGGGGAAAATGCTTTTTAATCACAGCAAGAAAAAGATCTAATGTTGTAAGCAACAGATTATGCAATCTCAATCGATGTTTTGGTTTACCTCCTTTATCGCCAGGTTGATAATCCTCCCATCTTAGTTCCTCATAATTTTTATCTTTGTACACATCCATTGCCGCTATTGAATGCATTTTGCAACTAGTCGATTTACAATTTGTTTCTTCAGTAAATTTTGTTGGTGAATGCTTCGCCACTCTGCTTCCCCTTAAAGTTGACTGTCCAAATCCTGGAGTACCTGAATAAGTGAGATCTATTGATGATTAGTGACAACCTTAAAATAAGAAAAAAATCTATGTTGCTACATTAGCTGTGGAGGAGACGCATTCATTTTGGATGTGAATTAAATTCATTCACATATAGGATTCTTTCGGATTCATCAAGGATACTTATCCAAAAAACTAATATTTTGCTCCAGACGTATCTATCATGTATGAAAGACTAAGATATCAACTATGTATGCATCAACCTTAACATATTGCTTGTATTGTATTGTTAGTTAGCCAATATGATAATTTATTGTGTTATCATGTATATATGCGCACATTGCCTGCACACATATACTACACGCTCATAATAAAATCTCAACATATCCCAATAAATCATATTCTTAATTTGGGAAAACTATGAATCTACGGATCTGATTAGTATTATGTCCTGTATTAGAAGTCGTGCTATTTTGAGAAGGAAAAACTCACCAGATGAGGGGCTTTGAGTACCAAAGGGTGATGACGTGGTGGTAGTACCAAAAGGTGTTGTGGATCCGAAGCTAAAGGAAGGAATAGACGAGAATGTGGTGGTAGTACCAAAAGGTGTTGTGGATCCGAAGCTAAAGGTAGGAGTAGAGGAGGATGAACCAAAAGAAGTTGAAGATCCAAACGAATTAGTGCTAGTGGCACCGAAGGGTGAAGAGCTTGAAGACCCAAATGCATTTTGTGTCGAACCAAATGCTGGGGTGCTTGAAACTCCAAATGCATTGTGCGCTGAACCAAATGCCGCGGTGCTAGAAACCCTAAATGCTGTAGACCCAAATGCTGGGCTGCTTGAAACCCCAGATGTTGTAGATCCAAATGTCGGGGCGGTTGTATTTCCAATGTTCGAGGCAGTTGAAGCTCCAAATGGCGAAAAGGTTGTGGCACTGGGCGCAGGTGTGGAGCCAAATGTCGGTTGAGTCGAGGCACCAAAGGTTGTGGCTGAGCCAAAAGCACCAGTAACAAACAAACTTGTTTGATTTGGAGTTGATGATCCAAACCCTCCAAAGTTTATGTTTCGTCCAATTTGTGTAGATCCTAAAAAAGAGCACAGCAATGTTTTAAGGCATAATTATTTAGATTAAATGAAACATATCGCTGCTGTCATTTTATGTTGAAATTGTCTACATTAACTATGAATTATAATTAGAACAACTAGTATTATGCCTGTAGGTTTCTTCTGTAACATTATTATTTTCAGTGGCCTGCCTTCATATATAGCTTTCCATGAGTTGGATCACTATATTTTTGTTACTACAAGTTATATTATATAAAAAATAAGATGATGAAGATCCTGAGTAGATCTTCATTTCACCACCAATTAATCACCTACGTGATTTGATATTTGAAATGCACCCTTTATATATTCAATATATGAATAGAACCAAAAAGCAAAATACTACCAACAAGTTTGAAATTAATAGCTAGAAGCGTACTATGAAGCGCTTGAGCTATACGAGAAGCCGCAAAAGCAACAAACCTTTATCCCAAACTTCTGGGACCGGTCCTAAAAGTTGAAGTTTGGGGCATTCTGAGAATCGAACTCGGGACTTCTCGCACTTTAAGCGAAAATCATACCACTAGACCAAATGCCCTTGTTCTCTGATTAGGGTGAGTTACACAAAATCCCCATGCACACTTTTAAAGGTTTCGCTAAATTATAGATAACTTTTAAAGGTTTTATAAAGCTCAATGCTTTAAAATGATAAACAACAAAAGTTTAAAACACGCAGAGTGCTTACTGCCAAATGAATTAGAAGAAGTACCAAAGGCCGGTGACGATGAGGCACCGAAAGCTGATGAGCTCCCAAAGGCCGGTGATGACGAAGCATATTGTGCACAAGTAGTAATTGTTACAACAAACTATTAACATTAACTCAAAAAAGAAGAAAAAATAAACAAAATCCAGAAAAATAAAAATAAAATGAATCATAGAGAAGACAGCAAAAGAAAATTTGAAATTGAAACTCAATCATGCCACATTAAACATAATTCCTGCTTTTTGCATACAAACCCACATTAGGAAAACTGTGAGGAAGACAAAACCCTTGGGTTTTTTAATATTAAAAAAAAGCCTATTACAAGAAACCCAATTTTTATGATGAGGAATTAATCAGACCCATCAAAGAAACCTAACAAAAATCCATAAATATGTCAACTTTTTTGCATCCAAAAATAAAAATCCAAGAATATGTCAACTTTTGCATCCAAAAATAAAAATCTAAGAACCCAACTCTTATTAGAAGAAACTAAACATGCCCATCAAACAAAACCAACAAAATCCCATAAAAATTCAAACTTTATTGCATCCAAACATTTCATATACAAAATTCTCATAACATAACCATCAAGATCTCAACTTTCTGCATCCAAACTTGCCTTGATAACAATCAATGCGAAATCCAAAACACAATTTTCCATATCAATTCTAAAGTTTGAAAAAACTAAAAACAAATTAAAGAAATTACAAAGGAGCGAAGAGCTTACTATACATTGCTGAATAATTTGATTCAGGAGACGAGAAAGAGATTGCTTCTGATTAATTTTGATCGGCTCTTTACATATAGAACTCTCAATCTCAAATAGCGTGGCTTAAATTTTAAGCTACGCGATATATATATAGGGTGTGGGATGGTCGACGACAACGACGAGGGCAGGCGAGGTCGTGGGCGAAGGCGTTGGGTTGGCTGCTGTGGGTTTCATGGTCGGGCTCGGGTTCCTCGTCGGGAAGGAGGTGAAGGGGAGAGGCGACGAGGGCGTTGAGGCGGCGACGAGGCGAGCGAGGGGCGCGGGCGAGTTTCGCGAGGCCAAAGCGGGAACAGGAAAAATTTGAGAAGAAGAAGAGAGAGGAACAGTGGGGTATTTAAGAAGAGAGAATGATTTTTTAGTCAAGGGGCACAGGAAAAATACCTGAGACTGAACTCAGGACCCTTAACCCCTATATATATATATATAATATCTAATTTATATGCACATATCTTTTAGTAGTCACATGTTAGGGATAATTTATATATCAACTGTCATCATATGGTTAAGTATCTCATGTTTTATTTTCGACTTTTGTCTATTACGCTTAAATATAATAGAATCGGTATACCAAATATTTATTAGATTTAGATATATTTAAAATCCTTTTAAATCTTAAATTGGGGTATAAGTTTTTTAGATTATATTCTTGCATTATGATTAGAAAGTTTACGTATATGTATTATTTTCCAAAATATATTTTTGATGAGATTTTGGTGGAGACGAATTGTACTTTGATATTATCTTTATACTAAACTATAATATATATTTATAATCTAATATAAACTATACTATATAAATACTTTACATATTTTATTATAAAACCTAAAGTCTCTATCTCATTATCATATAACTCTCTCCTCAAAAACAATTTAAATAAACCCATCACCCTTTTAACCAAGGTCGGCATCTCCCTCCTCAAACGAATCTCAAAACCCGAGCACACCTACCAACTATCTCCCTCTTCTTTCTTTGCTGACTTCAACTCAAACCCTCGGCTGAATCAAACTTTGACCCTAGCGCTGAGAGTTATCTTCCTCCCTGTCTCCTAACACCGTCGCCAACTTTGACTCCATCGCCGTGAACACCTCAACCTCATCTCGTTGTCGCCTACACCTCCACCGCACAGCCGCTTCCTCGTCATCATCACCTCTGCTATCTCCTTGTCACCAACCTCTAACACCGGCGCTAATTCCTCGAAACAACCCTCTTCGACCCCCCGATCACCCGCAACTGTGAACCCACTTCGCCTTCCTCCTCACCATCTCACAGAGAACCCATCTCCTCAAACTAGCCCAAGACCTTCACCATCGACCCACATCACATCGGCCGAAAACCCACAGCCTCTTTATCGCCGGCCACCTCCGTCAACTTCGACCAACCACAACATCTCGCCGCAACCCTAGGAGCCGCAGCTGTCTCCTTCACCGTCGCCGACTCCCTATAGGGTGTTTTTCGTCACCCTATTGAGATAGAAAATATGCATCGCTTGTCAGGCGTATTATAGATTCCCCCTGCCTGAGCTAGGAAGGGGTTTATTGGTTGTGGGGATCCGAATCTCCGGCAGCCGCGGACTAAGCTGTCGTTAATTACCCCTCGCTTTGAAAGCGAGAGAACCTCCCATTGATGGGTAAAACTAGTCATGTAGACTCAATGTGTGATGTGCATATATTGTGTTTTGGACGTATCAGAGGCCTCGCAGAGTTTACGGGGGTTTCACTACCCGGATAGTGAGTTGGGGGTCAAGGGAGCGAGCAGCCCGTTGCGGGACGCGGGGCAGGCCCCGTTAGAAATTTTTTCTAACGGGGGAAGTGTTTTGAGTATGGAGTGTATGAGAAAAAGAGGGGTAAGGAGCGTCCTAAGAACACGTGAGACAATACGTGACCTTTGGGCGCTAGCGGGTCGCGTGTCTAGCTCCCGGGCGACCCGTGACCCGCGCGTAGGCGTCGGGTGCCAGCGGGTCGCGTGACCTGCGCGGGTGCCGGGCGCCAGCGGGGCGCGTTGTCACGCCTCGCTTCCCAAAATACGGAAAACGAGAGATGACTAGGCCAGCCATGCTCCTACAGTCAAGGAATAATCCCGCCGTAGTCACACTTCGGCTTCTAGCATTACATGGTAATCGGTAAACAAAGCACAGAAGTAAAGGAAATACATCACTAAAATATTGTATCAAAGTTCATTGTTCACAATTTACAAATAAATAAGAAAAGAACTACTAACTAAGTTCGAGTACAAGATCTCTTTAGGGAAAGCAGAAAAGAAGAAAAAGGTACTCCAGACTAGATCTCTGCTAGCTCGAAAGGTAAATCCGACTTCTGCGCTGGTTCTTCCTCGAGGTCTGAGCATGCATACTTAGGTCGTCAGAGCGACGTAATAACAATATTATAATAATGATATGAAACAGGCAAATAAGGTAATAACAGTGGAAGTAAAATGCAGATAATCGCCATGTCACTAAATGATGCAAAGTATGATCTGTGTCCCTATCAGTCTCTAAGTCATGTTTGAAATCGAATAGTGGAAATGAGGATCATGTTTAACGGGAGTCTCGTATATACCCGAGACAACGGCCCACACGCCCGGGACATAACCCTGTCAGCCGGATCGCTAGATCCTACCTAATATATATAAGAATCGTTGTTCGAATGATCATCCTCTAAAACACGGTCCTCGATAAATATGATGCTCTTTCCACTTCGATTTCCCCTTTTTCCCCAGGTTTACACTATTGATGATTATGGTTTAGTCGTGTACAAGTATGCACCAATAGCACGGTTTTGTCACTGTTCACTATATTAATCACTGTCACGAATCATTCACTTTTCCATTGGCGTACTTGACACTCCTAAACCAATACCATTCACGCACGATAATGCAATGTCCACTGAATAATAACGTGCACTATCAATGTGTATATGGAAGCTGGGTAAGATATGTACATTTATGCAGTTAACAAGTCATGTGTGATATGAACTATTATGCATGTCATAAGCTTACAAAAATTGCAGTAAATCAAATGTTCAGAATTCAGTGAAACGATACAAATACGGTAACAAGTACACTCTGTCGTAAGTTCAGCAAAATTGGTTCAGTGCAATCGGATTTCGGGTGTTCAAGTTACAGCCATTTCGATTTAAGTGCTCGCTGCAGGAAATTCAGTTTTTGAACTGAATGTCCGTTTCGCGACACGATTTTCACCCAGTTGGGATTAGAATTCAGCGACGCTACAGTTGAATGAAATTTAGGGTTTTCAATAGGGTTTCCAACATACTAGACAGATTCTCAATCGCATCCTTATGTCAGAAGTTATGCACTGTTCAATACTATGGTATCAGTTCTGTTTCTGTTTGGGACTGCTATACGTCCTGTTCTTTTAAATTGTAGATTAAATAGTAAACGATGATAAAAGGGTGTGAAATCACTTGCGTTATTTAGCTAACATATTCATCTTCAATAAAGTATAGGGTTCCGCAACATACAAGTTCAGTCAGCAAGGTAGTAAGAATTACGAGATAGAAATTAACAACCGGAGCTGCTCTGGACTGCAGTCCAGAGCCGCTCTCCGAATCAGTTCTTGTCATATTTTCAGTACAGAAAAAATTAAAAACTTTTATAGGGTTCTATGTTGTCGAGTCGGCTTCGATTCGAGCCCTCGAACGCATCATTTCAATGTGTACACAATTAATTATGATTTTAACAAGTTTCAGGTGCGGGGAATTCTCAGTTTTTACGGGTGTAATTGGGGGTAATCGTTTAAGCCAGTAACAACCATATTTTTCAGTAAAATTTCTACATGATGTTCATTATCACATGGGCCATATTATACGATCAATTTCTGTCAGTTTAAAGAGAGGTTTTTGTTCGAGTTTTGCATCGAACACCTACACTATTTTAAGTCGCACTAAATGTTCATGTGGATTTTGACGGTATTTCAAGTTTTAGTAAAACAAATAGCATGAAGCAAGTAGGTAACTTGCCTGGAGATGCTTTGGCGATGCACGGCAGCAGCAACGGCACGAACGCGCGACGAACGGCACTGTTTGGATTCACGGCCTCGGCTCGCGTTTCGGGTTCGTCGTCGGAGTTGTCCGGGGATGTCTCGCGATCGCTGGAGGCGGAGGGTGGCGCTGGGAAGTTCCTGTGAGTGCGCTGGGATTGACGGTGGTCGGCGGTGGTCGCGGTGTCGCCCCGACGATGGGCAGCAGGGGTGAGGCAGTGTACTGGAGTTTGGTGGTTTGGGTGTGCAGGTGGCGGCCGAGGTGACGAGGAGTGGTTCTGAGTTTAGGAGGAGGTGATGGTGATGCAGGGGATGCAGAGGAGTCGACGACGTGGCCGGCGGCACGATGGGAGCTCGTCGGTGTGAGGGTGCAAGGGGGTGAGTTCGGTGGTGGCGGTTTGGAGGTGGTGAAGGAAAGATGGTGGTGGGTTTTTCTGAGGACAGAGAGGAGTGAGCACGAGAGTGAGAGCGAGAGAGGAGAAAGGGGGACGAGGAGAGTCGTCGTCGTCGTCGTCCATGAGGGCTCGAAGCTTGCAGCTTTCGAGAGAGAGGAGAGGAGTGAGTTGGAGAGTGAGAGGGAGAGAGGAGTTTGAGACGAGGAGAGGTTTGAGGGGGTGCGCGGGCGTGGTCGAGTCGTGGGGCAACGAAGACGAGGCGTCGGCGACGCGTGATGTGGGAACGTGGGTACGTAAGGAACAAAATGAGCGGGAAAGTTTTAGAATGAGGGGAAGAAGGTATAAACGGGTCGGGTCAGGTTTGGAGAAGGCGGGTCGGGGTTTGGGTTAGCGGGCGCGGTTAAGGGGGTTTGGGCACGGGCTGCTGGGCTGGGTCGGCTTGGGGGAGAAATAATTCATTTATTAACTGAAGAGAAGGAAGTGGACCGGGGAGAAAAGAGCTTGGGCTGAGGAATTATGGAACTTGGGCTGAGGTTTTAAAATGGGGAAATTATATATATTTTTTGTTTTGTTTTTCAGTTGGGCTGGGGGATGTATTGACTGAGGATTTTAGTTTAATTATCTTTTTTCAGATTTTCTTTGGTTTTGGTTTTAAATTTTAAAGGTTTAGAAAGATTTAAATACGATAATCTAGCAACCAATTTCCTACAAAATTACGAGGAAAAGGAAAAGGGAAATATAGAAAAGATTTTCATTGATGGAAACGGGGATTTACATCATACCCCTTTACAAAAATTTCGTCATCGAAATTAAACAGGGATACAAAGAAACAAAAGCACTAAACAAAGAGATGTGGAAAATGTATACGGATATCTTCCTCCCGCTCCCAGGTAGATTCTCCTGGGGAACGACCGCCCCAAGATACTCGGACTAACGGAATGATCTTGTTCTTCAGCACTTTCTCCCCGCGGTCGAGGATGGTGGTGGGCTGCTCTTCGTAGGATAGGTCGGTACCCAATGCTAACTCCAAATAGTCCAGAACATGGCTCTCATCTCGAACATAACGCCGCAACTGAGACACATGGAAGGTATTGTGTACACCAGCTAGCGATGGAGGCAAGGCAAGTCGATAGGCCACCTCTCTTACTCGCTCTAGCACCTCAAAAGGTCCGATGAAACGGGGACTGGGTTTCCTGCTACCTCCGAACCTGATAACTCCACGGGTAGGGGAAATCTTCAGGAACACGTGATCTCCGACTTCAAATTCTAGTGCTCTCCTGCTGGTATCTGCCCAACTCTTCTGTCGATCCTGAGCCGTCCTAATACGCTGCCTGATCATTTGGACCTTGTCGACTGTCTGAACAATAAGCTCGGGACCCAGTAATCTTCGCTTTCCCACATCATCCCAACAAACTGGGGATCGACACTTCCGCCCGTAAAGTGCTTCGAAAGGAGCCATCTGAATGCTAGCCTGATAACTGTTGTTATAAGAAAACTCGACTAGATGCAGATGATCTTCCTAGGAACCCTGAAAATCCAACATGCAGGCCCTCAATATATCCTCGAGCGTCTGAATCGTACGCTCGGATTGTCCATCCGTCTGCGGGTGATAAGCTGTACTGAACTTGAGGCGGGTATCCAAACTCTCCTGTAAGCTTCTCCAGAAGTGCGAAACGAATCTGGTGCTCGATCTGATACAATGCTGACCGGGACTCCGTGAAGTCGCACTATCTCCTGCATGTATCTCTCAGCCAGTGATTCTGTTGACTGTCCCACTCGGAAATGTAAGAATTGTGCAGCTTTCGTGAGGCGGTCGACGATAACCCAAATGGCGTTGTTGCCTCTAGGGCTCTGTGGTAAGGCCGTCATGAAATCCATGGTAATGTGCTCCCATTTTCATTCAGGTATCGGAAGTGGTTGTAACAGTCCTGCTGTCCTCTGATGTTCCGCCTTCACCTGTTGGCATACCAAGCATCTGGATACGAACCGCGCAATTTCTCGCTTCATCCCGTTCCACCAGAAATGCTGCTTTAGATCCCGATATATCTTTGTACCTCCCGGATGCACAGAGTGAGCTGAACTATGAGCCTCAGTCAGTACTTCTTTTCAAACATTCCCCTTGGGTATGCAGAGTCTGCTACTGAATCTCAGAGAGCCGTCTTCATGTATGATTAAGTCCGTTCTCAGCCCGGCTTCTACTTGCGCTCTGAACTTTTGCAATCGAGGATCATTCGCTTGTGCAGCCTTGATGCGATCCACAAGGGAAGACTGCACTTGTAATTGCCAGAATTGACTGAGTGCGCTCGGTGTAGCGACTTTAAGCTTGAGTCTCTGAAAGTCCTCAATAATGCTCCTCTGACTGGTCAACATCATGACTGCTGGCTTGCGACTGAGAGCATCTGGTACAACATTTACTTTCACTGGGTGATACTGAAGGTTCAAGTCGTAATCTGCCATCAGTTCTAGCTATCGGCGCTGCCTCATGTTTAGTTCTTTCTGAGTGAAGACGTACTTCAGACTTTTATGATCCATGTACACTTCCACTTTCTCGCCCAATAGATAGTGCCTCCAAATCTTCAACGCAAAAACCACTGCAGCTAACTCCAAGTCAAGCGTAGGATAGTTCTTCTCGTGATTTCTCAGCTGTCGAGAGGCGTAGGCAACCACCTGACCGTGCTGCATCAGAACACAGCCTAAACCCTTCCCTGAGGCATCACTATGTATCACCAAACCACCAGAATCATCTGGTACTGTAAGAATAGGCGCCATGGTTAACTTCTGCTTCAGTGTGTCAAATGCCTGAGTACATTCCTCTCTCCATGCAAACGATACATCCTTCCGTGTCAGCCTCATCAACGGTTCAGCGATTCTTGAAAAGTCTTGGACGAACCTCCGATAATATCCTGCCAATCCCAGAAAGCTTCCGATCTCGGCCACTGACTTCGGCGTCAGCCAGTCTCTGACAGATTCTATCTTTGCCGGGTCCACTGAGATGCCTTCGCCCGAAACGATGTGTCCCAAGAACTGAACCTTGTCGAACCAGAATTCACACTTGCTCAATTTCGCATACAGCTTCTATTCCCGAAGAATTCGTAGAACCGTGCGCAAATGCTCAACATGCTCCTCTCGGGTCTTCGAGTAGACAAGTATGTCGTCGATAAATACAACGAAAAATGTGTCCAAGTATTTTGCAAACACCCTGTTCATCAAGTCCATGAATATTGCTGGAGTATTGGTAACACCGAAAGGCATCATAAGAAACTCATAATGTTCGTATCGGGTCCTGAAAGCCGTCTTGCATACATCCTCAGCTGCCACTCTGATCTGATGATATCCAGAACGGAGATCCAACTTTGAGAATACCTTGGCCCCACTTAGCTGATCGAAAAGGTCGTCGATGCGCGGAATTGGGTACTTGTTCTTTATTGTGACTTTGTTCAGCTCCCGATAATCTATACACATCCGCAGCAATCCATCTTTCTTCTTCACTAACAGAACTGGTGCACCCCACGGTGAAACGCTCGGCCGGATAAATCCCTTCTCTGGGAGTTCTTCAATTTGCTTCTTCAACTCTGCCAACTCAACCGGTGCCATTCTGTACGGGGCCTTGGAAACTGGTGCTGTACCTGGAGTCAAATCGATCGAGAACTCCAAGACGCGTGGAGATGGTAGACCTGGTAAATCTTCAGGGAACACGTCCAGAAAATCCCGAACAATCTCTGGGGCTGGGCTCTCATCAATCTCCATAGCTGTCAGCTCCTTTGGCTTGGCTCTATACTTGGCTGGCTCTAAGGATTCGCTCCTGCCTTCGAAAATAAACTCTGGGTGATTGGGAATGCGGAAGATCACGTTCCTTGCTCGACAATCAATAACTGCATAGAAGGTACTCATCCAATTCATCCCGAGAATTGCGTCATAGCTGCCCGTCCCGATCAAAAGGAAATTCGCATAGAATTCCCTGCCACACACTACAACCGGACATGATCTATATTCTCGACTAGATACTATCACGCCATTACCCGTATGTATTTCCCAACCCTTGGTTAGTGGTTCATGCGGTATAGAGTGTGTATCAACGAAATGCGCAGACATGAAACAATGCGTTGCTCCAGAATCAAATAGTACTCTAGCTGGCAAGGAATGTACAAGCAGAATACCTGTGACAACTTCTCCTGAAGCCTCTGCCTGCTCGGCGGTCAAGATGAAAGCACGCCCCTGACAGCGACCTGTATAGGGTTGCCTCTACTCCTGTGATCTCTGCAGCTGCTGTCCAGAACCTCCCTGTATCTCTGCTCACTCGGGGCAACCGCTAATCCTGTGCTGACTGGATCCGCAAATCAGACACTGCCCCTTGGCGTGGCGACAGTCCTTCTGGGTATGCCCATCTCAATTGCAGTAGCCGCAAACTACGTTCTGTCTCTGGGGCGATGCTGGGGCACGAATGGATGCTTCATCTGTGCCGTTCCAGGCCTGTGAACCAGTATGGCTCCTCGAGAAGGTGCGTGGGTGCGTGCTGGAACGACTGGGGGCTTCCTGAACTTGTTAATCAATTTCTCCTGAATTCTCGCCGCGTTGAGTACCTGTGCAAAAGTCTGCAACTCCGGTGACGCGATCAACTGTTGCAGCTCGAAATCAAGTCCCTGCAAGAAGCGTCTGGCCCTGGTAGCCTCTGAAGCGACTATGTATGGAGCAAATCGGCTTAGACGGTTGAACTCTGCCGCGTATACGTCCACGGGACGGCCATTCTACTTCAGTAGAATGAATCTTTCCTCCATCTCTGCCTTGACGGTGGAAGGGAAATAGTGGTCCAGGAAACACTCATTGAATTTGCTCCATTCGATTGGCCTCTCTAGCCTGCTTTTTCAATTGTCCACCAAGTACAGGCTTCATCTTCCAACTGGATCTTTATCACATTCACTCTATCTTCCTCTGGTACCCTGGCGGCTGTCAGTAAGTTCTCCATGTTCACCAGCCATTGCTCGGCCTCTAGTGGTTCGGCTACCCCTGTAAATGCAGTTGGATGCAACCTCCGAAAATCTGATACGGTGCCAGCCCTAGCAGAAAAAGCTGGTGGAGAAGTGCCCTCGGGGGCGGTAATGAGTGCGGAGGGTCCCCCTGTAGCGGTAATAGCCCTGAGTCCCTCGGCGAGTAAGTCCGTCTTCCTCTCCTGAGCTTCTGCGAGAGAGGTCAGTGCACTAAGTATCCTCTCCGTGCGGTCCTGAGAAATTGAGTCCGAGGAGTGGTCGTTCGGGGACGTCATATCGCTGGAAGATATTCAAAAGGATATGATTAGATACAAGGATGACAATCAGGGATAGTGAAGCAAAAATAATGTAATACAGTGTAGTTAATGTTATCCTTTACTATTAAACACTTCTCTGATACCAACAAAACCATGTCACGCCCCGCTTCCCAAAATACGGAAAACGAGGGATGACTAGGCCAGCCATGCTCCTACGGTCAAGGAATAATCCCGCCGTAGTCACACTTCGGCTTCTAGCATTACATGGTAATCAGTAAACAAAGCATATAAGTAAAGGAAATACATCACTAAAATATTACATCAAAGTTCATTGTTCATAATTTACAAATAAACAAGAAAAGAACTACTAACCAAGTTCGAGTACAAGATCTCTTTAGGGAAAGCAGAAAAGAAGAAAAAGGTACTCCAGACTAGATCTCCGCTAACTCGAAAGGTAAATCCGACTCTTGTGCTGGTTCTTCCTCGAGGTCTGAGCATGCATAGTCAGGTCGTCAAAGTGACGTAATAGCAATATTATAATAATGACATGAAACAGGCAAATAAGGTAATAACAGTGGAAGTAAAATGCAGATAATCGCTATGTCACTAAATGATGCAAAGTATGATCTGTGTCCCTATCAGTCTCTAAGTCATGTTTGAAATCAAATAGTGGAAAAGAGGATCATGTTTAACGGGAGTCTCGTACATACCCGAGACAACGGCTCACATGCCCGGGACATAACCCTGTCAGCCGGATCGCTAGATCCTACCTAATATATATAAGAATCGATGTTCGAATGATCATCCACTAAAACACGGTCCTCGCTAAATACGATGCTCTTTCCATTTCAATTTTCTCTTTTTCCCCAGGTTTACACTATTGATGATTATGATTTAGTCGTGTACAAGTATGCACTAATAGCACGGTTTTGTCAGTTTTCACTGTATTAATCACTGTCATGAATCATTCACTTTTTCATTGGCGTACTTGACACTCCTAAACCAATACCATTCACGCACGATAATGCAATGTCCACTGAATAATAACACGCACTATCGCTATGGATATGGCAGCTGGGTAAGGTATGCACATTTATGCAGTTAACAAGTCATGTGTGATATGAACTATTATGCACGTCATAAACTTACAAAAATTGCAGTAAATCATATGTTCAGAATTCTGTGAAACGATACAAATACGGTAACAAGTACACTCTGTCGGAAGTTCAGAAAAATTGTTTTTAGTGCAATCGGATTTTGGGTGTTCAAGTTACAGCCATTTCGATTTAAGTGCTCGCTGCAGGAAATTCAGTTTCTGAACTGAACGTCCGTTTCGCGACATGATTTTCACCTAGTTGGGATCAGAATTTAGCAACGCTACAGTTGAATGAAATTTAGGGTTTTCAATAGAGTTTCCAACATACTAGACAGATTCTCAATCGCATCTCTACGTCAGAAGTTATGCACTGTTCAACACTATGGTATCAGTTCTGTTTATGTTTGGGACTGCTATACGTCCTGTTCTTTTAAATTGCAGATTAAATAGTAAACGACAATAAAAGGGTGTGAAATCACTTGCGTTATTTACCTAGCAGATTCATCTTCAATAAAGTGTAGGGTTCCGCAACATACAAGTTCAGGCAGCAAGGTAGTAACCATTACGAGATAGAAATTAACAGCCGGAGCTGCTCTGGACTGCAGTCCAGAGCTGCTCTCCGAATCAGTTCTTGTCATATTTTCAGTATAGAAACAATTAAAAACTTTCATAGGGTTCTAGTTCGTCGAGTCATCTTCGATTCGAGCCCTCGAACGTATCATTTCAAGGTGTACACAATTAATTATGATTTTAACAAGTTTCAGGTGCGGGGAATTCTCAGTTTTTACGGGTGTAATTGGGGGTAATCATTTAAGCCAGTAACAACCATATTTTTCAGTCAAATTTCTACACGATGTTCCTTATCACATGGGCCAGATTATACGATTAATTTCCATCAGTTTAAAGAGAGGCTTTTGTTCGAGTTTTGCATCGAACACCTACATTATTTTAAGTCGCACTAAATGTTCATGTGGATTTTGACGGTATTTCAAGTTTTAGTAAAACAAATAGCATGAAGCAAGTAGGTAGCTTTCCTGGAGACGCTTTGGCGACGCACGGCAGCGGCAACGGCACGAACGCGCAACGAACGACACGGTTTGGATTCACGGCCTCGGCTCGCGTTTTGGGTTCGTCGTCGGAGTTGTCCGAGGATGTCTCGCGATCGCTGGAGGCGGAGGGTGGTGCTGGGAAGTTCCTGTGAGTGTGCTGGGGTTGACGGTGGTCAGCGGTGGTCGCGGTGTCGCCTCGGCGATGGGCAGCAGGGGTGAGGCAGTGTACTGGAGTTTGGTGGTTTGGGTGTGCAGGTGGCGGCCGAGGTGACGAGGAGTGGTTCTGAGTTTAGGAGGAGGTGATGGTGATGCAGGGGATGCAGAGGAGTCGACGACGTGGCCGGCGACACGATGGGAGCTCGTCGGCATGAGGGTGCAGGGGGGTGAGTTCGGTGGTGGCGGTTTGGAGGTGGTGAGGGAAAGACGGTGGTGGGTTTTTCTGAGGAAAGAGAGGAGTGAGCACGAGAGTGAGAGCGAGAGAGGAGAAAGGGGGACGAGGAGAGTCGTCGTCGTCGTCATCCGTGAGGGCTCGAAGCTTGCAGCTTTCAAGAGAGAGGAGAGGAGTGAGTTGGAGAGTGAGAGGGAGAGAGGAGTTTGAGACGAGGAGAGGTTTGAGGGGGTGCGCGGACGTGGTCGGGTCGTGGGGCAACGAAGGCGAGGCGTCGGCGACGTGGGGGCGCGTGACGTGGGAACGTGGGTACGTAGGGAACAAAATGAGCGGGAAAGTTTTAGAATGAGAGGGAAGAAGGTATAAACGGGTCGGGTCGGGTTTGGAGAAGGCGGGTCGTGGTTTGGGTTGGCGGGTCGGGGTTAAGGGGGTTTGGGCGCGGGCTGCTGGGCTGAGCCGGCTTGAGGGAGAAATAATTCATTTATTAACTGAAGAGAAGGAAGTGGACCGGGGAGAAAAGAGCTTGGGCTGAGGAATTAGGGAACTTGGGCTGAGGTTTTAAAATGGGGAAATTATATATATATATTTTGTTTTGTTTTTCAGTTGGGCTAGGGGATGTATTGACTGAGGATTTTAGTTTAATTATCTTTTTTTAGATTTTGTTTGGTTTTGGTTTTAAATTTTAAAGGTTTAGAAAGATTTAAATACGACAATCTAGCAACCAATTTCCTACAAAATTACGAGGAAAAGGAAAAGGGAAATATAGAGAAGATTTTCATTGATGGAAATGGGGATTTACACGCGTGCCAGGCGTGTGGGTGCCGGGCGCCAGCGGGTCGCGTGAGCGGCACGTGGTTGCCGGGCGCCAGCGGGTCATGTGCGCGACACACGACCGCTAGAAACATCAGTGGAAAAAGAGGCTAAGCCCTTGGGTCTGGAGTTGAACTCCCGAATAGGAATTGGGTGTATATTTGGAGTTAAACTCCCAAAATATTTTGATTTGGAGTTAAACTCCTAAAAAATCTGAATTTGGAGTTAAACTCCTTTGAGAATTTGGATCTTGGAATTGAACTCCTCAAAGATCTTCGGAGATGATCAAAGGGGACCCCAATCTTCTCCCTTGAGCCTTGGATCCTCCCAAAGTGGGATTTCTGGAGATGGATCTTCTTCCTCCTCTTCTGTTTTTACTGGATTTTAAGGAAAAAGGAATGTGAGGTTAAAAAAACTCCCTTTTAGGAATTTGATGGGAGATCTGAACTCCCTTTTGAGGGTTTTATGGTGAAACTTTATTTATTTTTGAGAAAAAGAGAGCTAAGCTCTCGTTTTAGTTGGAAATGAAGAGGAAGAGAAAAAACTTGAGAAAGAGAAGATGGAGACATAAACCCTAGAATTTTTAAGAGAATGAAAGTTGTTATTAATTTTCTCATCATGTTTGCCTTTTATAGGCTACATACTTTATATGTAGCCCCTTGGGCTTTTCCATATGGCACTTGTGCCTCCCCATGCCTATTCCTTTTTGCACATAAGCGATGGGGTTTACAAAATTTTGGGCTTTTTGCTCCTTTCCCATACATTTATTTAAAAAAAACATTAAACTAATTTATAGCTTTATTCTTTTTGTCATGGGGCCGGCCCCTTCCATATTAGGTCTTGACTTGGGCTTGGGCCCACTTGGCTTAGCTTGGGCCCGCTTGCTTGGGCTCAGGCCCATTTGGCTTAGGATTGACTTTGACTTTGACTTGGTCAAGCGTAGTGTAATTTTTGATCCCAACAAAATGCCCCCATCAATAAATGCACACCGCGTGTATGGGTTGTGTGTATGAAATTGATGGATCTTGTTCTATATGGGGATTGATTTGGTTTGGTTCCCTGTGGAGGATCAGTGCTGCCATTTTTACGACTTGGACGATCGGTGCTGCCACTTTTGCGACTTGGACGGTCGGTGCTGCCATTTTAGCGACTTGGACGGTCAGTGCTGCCACTTTAGCGACTTGGACGGTCGGTGTTGCCATTTAACTTGCTCGCTTCTTACGGTGTTGGGGTTGAAGTTGACTTGCTCCGCTTCTTGCGGTGTCGGGATTTGATTTGATTTGCTCCGTTTTTTACGGTGTCGGGATTGAAGTTGACTTGCTCCGCTTTTTGCAGTGTCATAGTTGATTTGTTTGATTTGTTTTTTTTTGGGAGTTCCACACCTGTCCAGCGGGACTTTTGAGCTTAGAAGTACTGCCGAGTGGGACATTGATTTGATCTATTTGATTTCTACCTTATTTGGCGGGTCTTTTGAATTTGAGAAGAACTTTAAATTTGGATTTTGTTTAGCATCAGTATTGCTGCACTGGAATAATACCAGGAGTAACTCATCATTTCCCCAAGGAGGACTTGGAATTTGTTTTTTGGGTCGGCAACAGTACTGCTAACACTGAAGCGTAGAGCTAGGAGCGACTTATCATTTGCTTTTGGGAAAACTTAGGGTTTGAGTTTTTGGTCCGCATTAGCATCGCTAACACTTGAGCGATGCCAGGAGCGACTCATCATTTGCCTTAAGAAGACTTGGGATTTGGGTTGGTATCAGCACCGTTAACACTGAAGCATAATGTCAGGAGCGACTCATCATTTTCCGTTGCCCGTTAGGGAGCGATGGCTTAGGAGACAGATTTAGATCCCTATCACCTAAGGCTTTTCAATTTTATGAGCCGTAAGGGTGTAACGACCCGGAATTTTCTGTATAAAATTTTTCTTCTTAAAGTACAGAATGGAGTTTGCAACCTTGACTACAATTTAAAAGTTATTTTTGTTTAAGAATAGCAAGAAAACACATGTAGCTCATTGGTAAAGCCTTGCACTGCTGCGACGTAGCTCCTGTGTTCGAATCCCATCAGCCACATATTATTTTTTCCTGATTTTTCTTTTAAATTTTTTGGAAGACCAAAAATTTACACGTGATTGCACACAAAAATGAACAGCCAAGAAAAACAAACATGTTTAAAATGTTGTATGTATTGAAGAGGACAGGTGGCACAAATCCAACGGCCCAACTCAAAAATTTGGCCGGCGAGATGAAGGTTTGGGCCGGCGACGGCAAGTCCTCCATGGGGAAAAGTCCCCATATTCTGCACACTTGACTCTTGACCTACCCCCCATTACCCCTGTTCTGTTTGTTTTCTCTGCAATTTAACAGAGAATTCAATTTCATCTTTAATCTAATTTTAATTCAATCTTTCAATTCCAAAACCCTAATTCCACCCTATAAATACAACCCCATACCCTAGCCCCTCCTCATTCTGAAATCTCTAGTCAAAATCATCAAAATTTTCTAAGTCCAAGAAGAGTACAAGTGGAGTTAGCAAGAGGTCGACTTCCGGTGAGGATCTACGCAATTTCCAGTGACCTTACGACGCCGCGAAAGTTTCCACATCTTCTTCTACCTTCCTTCTTTCTTTCTAGCAACTAATTCCCACCCCCTTCTTCTCTTTATACTTAAGAATGTCTCTTTTTATAAAATATGTCGGTAAGTGGAGTTATACTGATATTAGTTTCTAAAACCCTTAAAACTACATCTTTTATTAAGCACTACTCATTCATATTCTATACCTTGAATTGTTAAACATGAAACTAATAATTAGAAACAACTTTCTCCCTAAATTATCATGCTAGATAACTTTAAATTGAGTTTTACTTTTAAATACTATGAACTTTGTATTTGTTGGGTTACGATAGCGTCCTGGTCATCTACCGTGGCCGATACGGAACAAAAATGACGTTTAAAAAACTTGGCGCCAACGAACCCGTCTAGAACCTCGTTTCAAAATAATACGCCGTCTGGGGGCTTCGAACCATAAACCTACACTAGCAAACTATGAAGAGCTAAACTATAAGGTTAGAAATGGTTATACCAAATGAACCGTGTCCTTCGGTCTTCTACCATCTTCCCTAGCTCCTTGAGGCGCCCTCGACTGAACTTGATCGCCGGTCTTCCTCCGTCGAAGATGATCCACCCGAGAGATGTAGCTCATGGCTCTAGCTCTACACCAAAGATCTAATGAAGCAACTAGGGACTCTAGGTTGCTAATCTAGAGTGCCTAGGATGTTGTGAAGTATTCAAAGTGTTTATCTATTTCACCTCTTCTCTTGGTTCTCAACTCATGAGATTGTAGAGAGGAGGTTGAGGATGAAGGTGGATGAACTCAAGAAACTAGAGAGGATAGTGAAGCATGATGGTGAGGTAAAGAAAAACTCATCAAGTGAGGAAAAATAACATGAAGCCTTGTTTTATCAAACCCATTTTTCTAATATAAAATGCAACCCATGCTTGAATAGTTTGCACAAATGAATTAACAATTCATTTATGCAACACTATGCAAGCATGGTTCTCACCATACTCCCCTCTCTCCTTTTCCACCTCATTTCCCATTAAAAATAAATGGAGAAATCTAAAATGAGGTGTTCACCTTCTAGAATGTTATCTGTACAAATACGGATTACACTCTACTGTATTTACATACCTGTATTCGTACCGAAATACGAATACCCAAAGAGATAGAATAACACAAAGAACATAATACTAGAATATACATATCGAAATATATATACGTAAATTATTAAATCAATACATGATTTAATAATCCGGCTCAAACTCGAGCCGGCTAGTATTATCAACTGTCCGATCGAAAGTCCGGGTACATAGTACAATCGATCGGAACCCTGCACGTATCTAATACGGCCACTACATCATTTCGCAAGAACCAGGGAAACTCTCTATGTGGGACTCTAAAAACTCGTCAATATACTGGCAGTGGGTTTAACCACAAACACGTCAGTGGCACTAGCTGTACGTAACGGCAACCCAGGTATTGAGCGAACGGAAGGCCGACGAGCAAACTCATCCAAACCCCTACTGAGCCTATCCGTGACAATCTCCATACAGTCCGGTCTGTTAGTCTAAGAGTATCGCATATCGATTCTGGGGGGTAGATAAAGTCAGACCCCTAATAACGCGATATTTCGTGTCGGCATGAAGCCGATCACCCATGGAGAAACTACTGATCCAAATCAGTAATTCTTGTCTACCTTGCCCAAGTATTTCTGGTGATGGTCACCTGTGCACCGCGCGACATCAACCCCCAATACCGGGAGAGACGAATCCCCGACGATCCGCTCACTGCCTCCATGTGGCTCGAGACTGTACCCAACTAAAACCTAATTACACGACTCCTTTGAGTCGTGGTAGGGTAGTAATCAAAGCACAGTAGGAACTCACATGAGACAAATCATGATCTCAGGTCGACAGACTAACCTGTACTCATGTCATCTGGGAACTGCTATCTGATAATAGGTATAATACCATCTAGCATGTTCCCGACGAGTCCGTCCAGTGTACTCATAACTCAATGAGCACCTGTATATTATCTTAGGTGACCAACTGACACCAATTGCTTGTGAGACCGGCCACCGCCCTTCGTCGAGGTCTCGAAAAGTATACACTAGTCTACTCCGGAGTATCGATGCCCAGTCTCGATACTCCCTCGACTAGGGACATTTAAGGATGTGCTTATAGACCACCCAGCTCTTATGTATATGATCGCCATCATAATGCTGGTAGTCAAGCAAGAATCCTATGGGCTCTATCAACATGTAATAGTAATCTGTAATACCACATAATGCATGTACATGATGATAAAGGCAAACCGGATACCATTTTATCATTTTGAGTAAGACTGTTCTACTCGTATAGGTCCTCGCTCAATCATCACAATCACGTGCCTGCTATTACAATAATTGACTTGAGGGCACTATATCCAACAATCTCCCACTTGCACTTAAGGCTAATTATTGAGGTGTCACAAACTCACAGCCCGTGTGATACTGAACACCCAACTTCTCTACTAATCAGTCTCACAAAGCCCGTTTATAAAACTATTGCATTCAAGAAATAGCCTCATTAAGTGGATCCGCTCCAATGTTTTTATTTTATCTCTTTATATCTCAACTTCGCGGAGTAAGACTATCTCCCGAAATGAGCGATACCTGTCTTAGAATTTGTCTGGATATCTGATGGGACCCAGTTCACAAATGAACTCCAAATCCAACAAACTTCTTAGACCATATCATCCACTGAATTTAATCAGCATCCTGTGCCATGCCTCTCTCAGTATCCGCTTGGACCATCTGTCCAACATACTGCCCCTCAATAGAGGGAAAACTATAATTCTGACAGTCACTCTATCATCCATGTCATCTTGGAAGCCAGAAATGATAACCACCTCCTGAAGGAGGCTGCCTTACCATATACCAAGAACATCCTCTTATGTTCATAACTGCTTCCCAACGTTTCTCCAGAATTGGATTAATATATATGTTTATTGCAGTTAGCGCAAAGGCAATATCTGGTGTGGTACTTGGCATCTAATGATTGACTCAATTGCCTAAGCAAGAGATATGCCAATCATGCAAATCCCTCCCTTCATCAGTCTAGAAGACATCTCTTTAGAGAGGGTGACTCCATCACCTGCGGGTATACCACTACGCCAGGAGTCGTCCATTCTAAAACACTTTAGAATAGTGTCAAGTACCCAAATTGGGTCACTTCCCAAATCTAGATCTAAAACCATAGATCTAGTTACAAGAATCCGTGATATTTTATCCAGATCCTATATGGAGAAACACTATATGACAACCACAGTATAACCGATCGTAGTATAAGAAAATCACTTCCTATCAAGAGCATGTCATCCAAATACCAGGACATCACTCCCTACTATCCTCTTACCAGGTCATCTGTTGTTCTGATGAAGTCAAACTATATGACAGTCACATCAAAACTAGACGATTTATCTCCGCTATACTTGCTTTAATCTATAAATAGATATAAGTTACTTGCCCACTATGCTTCCGCTGCTCCCACTGACTACAACAACCCTCTGGCATAGTCATATACACGTGCAATTCTAAAGCTAATTTAGAACGACGTTATACTCATCCTCCTGCTAGATCTTATAGTCTGGAAGAGCAGTAGTGATAAGTATGGGTAATTAAAAACCTCCCTGTCACCGTCTTTGAGGAGACCGAAGTACCTCTCGAATGCCTGAGGTTACCCATAAAATCTATGGAGTAGCTAATGGATTGTCGAATCCAATTGAATGTTTAGGTTCTTCTAAATTTTTTGTAATCGTTTGTGGTTTTGGAATTACTTCCAGTTCTACCATACTCCCACTAATGTTTTCTGAAAAGAATTCACTTTACTAAAACTTTAGCGAGTCAAGAACAATATAACTATTGATCTTCCAAATGGTAGAATGTTAACCATCGTCAAAGCCTGGGATAACCCATAAACTGCCGTTACTAAAACGCGCCTAGAGTTTATCCGGATTCTATTTTTAAGCATAAGCCGGATAACTCTATATACCTTAACATCGTTAAGATATGAATCCATTCTATATCCAATATAGAAACAAAGGCACTAATTTAATTGGAAGCATATTCAAAATACATGCAGTCGTTCCCAGTGCATATCAACTAAATAGAAGAAGGCCAAGTAGCATTACTCATCAAGGAGCGTACTCACGGATGAGTAATCTGAGAGAGAAGCAAGTTCTCAAAACTATTACTTAAAACGGAATACCAAACACAAGTATCTACATTTTCGATCACCTTGAAGAATTCTGATACTTGAAAAACATATGGTTCTCTACTTTATTCTTATACCTATATCTTCTCAAAATCTGGACCTTGTATTTCAACGAAATACTTGTCTAAAACTAAAGAAGTCATGAGTAGACAGAATATAGTACGAGTACCAACCCCTTTGTCCTAACGGACATCAGACAACATACAATACTTTGTATAAGTCCTCTGAGTTCAATAACTCAAACCATGTGCGTCGTAGGTTGAAAACTGTAATATGGTTAAGAAGAATTACACCGCTGTTGAATGCTCCTTACCTAACCATCAACTGATATAGGTAAATGTCATAAACATAATTTCAAAAAGTTATATATCATTTTATAAAATAAACGTACAGATATATCAGTTTGAAATCGGTGCATAATGATGGATATTCAAAACTAAATATTTGCCGTCAGGCAAAACCCAGGTGATTTTCTCAAATATCACCAATTACAAAGAATTCTGATATATAGAGGATCTAATCACCCAATTCCCAATGTCTTATTCCCACTCAGCATCTGTAACACCATACAGATGTGAGAATCAAATTTGATAAATACATACCCTGGAGTCAGAATCAAATTGGGAAAATTGATTTCAATTAACACCGCACAGTAAAACTGAAATATGAAAATATTTCGAAGGGGTGGCCGGGTATTCCTAGTAATGCCTCTTCCACTATCCAGATTCATGACAGTAACCGTATATTTCCTTACCCTCACTCCAATCCCTTTATATGTCTTTACTTCTTACCTTCTGTACATCTTTCGTAGGCTAATTGGTTTTCTTCTTTCCCTAACTTTCGGCACCAGCCTAAGGTTTGGGAGAAGACAATCCAATAAGTACAATAGGTGTACTCTCTTAATACTAGGAGCTCTCGCAACCTGAGAGGAGGTAAAGAGAAAAGACAACAGAATAGTCTTATTCAATTTTTCCAGAACCGGAAACCATCCTCGAACCGAAACAAGTTTCTTCGAGTTCGTATGTAACTATACGATGGAATATCCAATCAATATGGATCTTCGTAGTGATACGGAGTGTTCTGGAAAAATGCAAAGGGAAAATAGGAGCGGCGGGGATATATGCGACTTAATGACAATCTAAAAGCCAAAGTATTTTAAGAAGGTTCGGTTAATTTAGTTCATGAGTTTTTAAGGTCAGGCCATGGTCCCTGCCAAAGAGATGTTAGTTATATGTATGCCCTAGAGGCCATTACTGTACATACGATGTATATTGTAATGGATGCTTGGACATATATAGGGAGGACTTTCTTGCTCGACATGATAGTATGCTATCTGGTTGCTCTTTATCTTAACATGTACTCTGATTGTCTCTATGTTACATGTTGATAAAGCCCTTAGGATGAGTACTTGACTACCAGGACTATGATGCAGATCATACTAGTGGGGACAGTGTAGTCGCTAAGTACATCCTTCAAATATTCCTAGTCGTAGGTGTATCGAGACAGGGCATCGATATACCAGAGTATACTAGCGTATAGCTTCTCGACCCATGTAGATGGGCGATGGATGATCCCATATCCATTGGTGTTTGACATCAGAGAAAGTATACGGGTGCTCAGTGGAGACTGGGTATACTGAACGGACTCCCCGAGAACTCCTAGATGGTATAGTACCTATCGTCAGATAGCAGTTCTCTGGTGACACCGGTACGGGTTAGTCTGTAGACCTGAGATCGTCATAGAGTCTTATGTGATTCCTACTGTGCTTTGATTTCCACCTTACCACGTTCAAGAGGACGTGCAAAATGGTGGCTTTTGGGTACAGTCCTGAATCACATGAAGGCAATGAGCGATAGGAGGGGTTTCGTCTCTCCCGGTATTGGGAGTTGATGTTGCGCTGTGCTCGATTGGCCATAACTGGAAATCCCTGGCCAGGATTGCTGAGATTTACTGGTAAGTGTTATCAGTAGTTTCTCGAACCGTTATGGACCTTACATCGGCACGACTTATCGGTTATTGGGGTCTGACGTATACCACCACTAGACTGGATATACGACATATCAGACGAAGAGACCGGACTGTACAGGAGTGTTACTGATTGGATTCACAGGAGTGTGTACAAGCTTACTTGTTGATCTTCTGCTCGCTCAATACCCGGGTGGCTGTTCGTTTAGCTGACCGCTTGCAGTTTGTGGGTGTTTGATATGATCATCACCTACTGCCGGCGTATTGACGAGTCTTTAGAGTCCTACACAGAGGTTTCCCGGCTCAGGCAAAACGGAGTAGGAGCACATATGTGATATATGCGGGACGAGATTGATGCGCGTATGTGATACCGTATTCTATTCTCGCGATATGTGATATCGGCCGGTTATATGTGATATAGCTGGCTTATCGGATTAAGTGTTGATTCGATATAATGATATATATATATATATATATATTATATGCTCACTTAAGTATTTATTATTCTCACTCATGATATATTTAATATATATGTGATATATGTTTATTGTATTGTTTTTTATTGTTACATAAATATATTATATATGTGATATATAATATTGTGCCATATTTGGTTACACATGCAACATGTATGTATGAGACTCATACCATATTAGGGTTTATATTAGGGTTTCATTTATCATTAAGTAATCACAAATTAGTGGACTTAATTAAAGCTAGAAGCTTGGAGAAGCTTTTGGATAAGCTTTGACTTAGTCCACTCTTTTGTTTCTACTTAAGATATTTTGTGACCTAACCATTAACCCTTGACCATGGTTAACTCTCTACATGAGTTAGGGTTTGTGATATTCTCACCCCTCCCATGGTTGCATATATATCCAAATGAGAAGAGATATTTTCATCACTTAATCATTATTTTCTTCATCTTCTTCTTGCTCATGAGTTGAGCTCACTAGCCATTGATCAAGTGATGATATATTGTGAGAAATGAAATTCTAAAGAGAGCAATATTCCTACTTCATCATCCTCTTCAATACTAGCCATATAGATTAGTATGTTACCTTCACTAATACCTCATTAGTGAAGTGAAAGCTTGGGTTTGTGATCCCTCAAGGCAGATCATCTTGGATTAGTGAAGACTTCAAGCTAGCTTGTTTCATTCACCTCATGGAGCCTGTATAGATTCCGGGAGCTTGATGATCGCAGTGAAGGGACTTCAACTCGGAGCTTATGAAGCGAAGGAATAGACTACAAAGGTTGTAATCCCAAACTCTTAGATGTTAAGTTGTTAACATATTGTTTTGTTTGATTCTCTAGTTAAAGATCTATGGTTAGGGTTATCTAGAATGGAAAAAATTTAAACTTGGCATAAATGATGCCTCCCGAAACCTTGCTGCCGTTGTACGTAACCCAACGGTGGTATCAGAGCCTAGCTAGAGAATTAAACGGATAAGTGTAGGATTACGAAACCGAAACAACTCCGAAACACCCGATGCAAAACCCCAGTTTCTGTCGAATTATTTTAGGTGTCAAATTTTTTTTCAAACAGTTGCAAAATGTTGTATGTGATACAATATGAACACACACCAAAATCCAACCCCCCAGCTCGGAATTTGGCCGGCCACAAGGGCAATAAATCTGGCATGCTCGGATTTTTGAAGGAGCTAGGGTTTGGGTCTTGGGTGGTGTTCAAGTCTCTGGGGTTTGGTACTTTTGGTGTTGTTTATTTTTTCTAAATTTGCATGAGATGTTTATTTACTAAAAAGGTAATTCGGAGTGTTTAGTAATCGCAATTCTAGCTTTATTTCGGATTGTTTAGACAATGTTAAAAAGTTCGAACGGATATCAATAACTTACTTTTTTCCCTGCCGGAAAATTTCCAAGTGTTGGATTTTTCCTTAGTTAAAGAACATTCAAATAGCGTGCAAGTGATGCGATGAACCCTCTAGAAGAACAAAACCTTAACTCGATTTTGTGACCATCAAAACCGCCTCTAAACCCTAGGGTTTGTGGTAGTTTAGCGGTTCCACAAGTGAGGCATTGGTTGACCCTTCTACGGCTGGCTCACTACTACTGTGGCATATGATGGATACTTCTAAACTACGCTAAAGTGTTAAGCATTTTTGGAAATTTTGGGTGTTTGTTGATTCGATCGGAATATTTAACATCGTCTAGCTTTTTCTGTAATATGATACAATATGTGGAATTCATATAGTTAGGCATGAAATCTGTAATATATGATATTTCGGGTTTACAATGTCTAAGGTGATTGTGGATTCCAAATATTTTAGTTTTACACTTTCTTTTCTGCTACCGTAAGTGTAATATGTGGTGTATCACCGGTTTCGTTGCTATACATCAACGACAATTGGGATACGCATAATTACTTACGTTGATGACATGTGATGTTATGTGTTGCTGTGATATGTTATATTGGATCGTCGTGTTCTGAATAGCCGGGGGTTTTATGTGAGATGAGAGTTTTTATTTTCATTCATGTAAAATTCAATGTATGTAATATTCTTTTATTGGGGCACTTCCGGGTTGAGGATGATGTCACCATTGTATATTATTTACTTTTCCGCATTAGGATAGACCCAAGGAGGAGAGCATAAGTAACCGGGTTCTAGGGTCCAGTGGAATGCCATCTCGAGGAGTCGAGACCGGGTCTCCTAACCTTAGAATTGGTAGGGTTGCTTGCCGCTCTCGTAGGGGTCAGGGATGTGGGTTTGGCTATTCATCACGACCGTGGAATCCGTGTTTTATACAGGCTCGCAATAAAACACGGACTTCCTATTATATCCAATATTTCATATGTTTCTTCTGCTGCGATATCTGTGATGTGATCATTTGATATGTTGAGATAAATACTGGATATAGTATATATGATATATTATATAGACGTTGCTTATATTTTATACCCGCGCTAGCACTGCCCCGCTCTGCCGTTAGTTACCTAACCTAACGAAGCACGAGGGGATATCGAGGCGAATGCAGATGGCATAAGCGTACGTTGTATTTATCTGTGATGTTTAGGTAAACTTAAATGATGGGACTTCATTAATGAGATTAATGAAATTAAAGAAACCTAAAGATGTTATGGAATTGAATTTTCAAAAATAGGTAGCTCTAGTTCTTGCTTTGCATAGCGGTATTCCTTATAGAATATCCAGCACCGTATTCGATTTAAATCATTTGATTATACCGAATGGACCCATGCTTGAACCTACACTAGCAAACTACGAAGGAACTTACACTAGCAAACTACGAAGAGCTAAACTATAAGGTTAGAAATGGTTATATCGAATGAACCGTGTCCTTCGGTCTTCTACCATCTTCCCTAGCTCCTTGAGGCGTCCTCGACTGAACTTGACCGCCGGTCTTCCTCCGTTGAAGCTGATCCACCCGAGAGATGTAGCTCATGGCTCTATCTCCACACCACAGATCAAGTGAAGCAACTAGGGACTCTAGGTTGCTAATCTAGAGTGCCTAAGATATAGTGAAGTGTTCAAAGTGTTTAACTATCTCACCTCCTCTCTTGATTCTCAACTCATGAGATTGTAGAGAGAAGCTTAAGGATGAAGGTGGATGAACTCAAGAAACTAGAGAGGAGAGTGAAGCATGATGGTGAGGTAAAGAAAAACTCATCAAGTGAGGAAAAATAATATGAAGCCTTGTTTTATCAAACCCATTTTTCCAATATAAAATGCAACCCATGCTTGAATAGTTTGCACAAATGAATTAACAATTAATTTGTGCAACACTATGCAAGCATGGTTCTCACCATACTCCCCTCTCTCCTTTTCCACCTCATTTCCTATTAAAAATAAATGGAGAAATCTAAAATAAGGTGTTCACCTTCTAGAATTTTATCTGTACAAATACGGATTACACTCTACTGTATATACATACCTGTATTCGTACCGAAATACGAATACCCAAAGAGATAGAATAACATAAAGAACATAATACTAGAACATACATATCGAAATATATATACGTAAATTATTAAATCAATACATGATTTAATAATCCAGCTCAAACCCGAGCCGGCTAGTATTATTAGCTGTTCGATCGAAAGTCCAGGTACATAGTACAATCGATCGGAACCCTGCACGTATCCAATACGGCCACTACATCATTTCTCAAGAACCAGGGAAACTCTCTATGTGGGACTCTAAAAACTCGTCAATACGCTGGCAGTGGGTTTAACCACAAACACGTCAGTGGCACTTGCTGTACGTAACGGCTACCCAGGTATTGAGCGAAAGGAAGGCCGACGAGCAAACTCATCCGAACCCCTACTGAGCCTGTCCGTTACAATCTCCGTACAGTCCGGTTTGTTCGTCTAAGAGTATCGCATATCGAGTCTGGAGGGTTGATAAAGTCAGACCCTTAATAACATGATATTTCGTGTCGGTATGAAGCCCATCACCCATTGAGAAACTACTGATCCAAATCAGTAATTATCGTCTAGCTTGGCCAAGGATTTCTGTTGATGGCCACTGATTAAACGTTAAAAAGTGTTCGTAAAGTAAAGTAACCGCAATCAGGACAGTGTCGCTAGTAGCTAGCCGCGATGAGTATGGGTTGTCCGCAGGGAAACGTGAACCTTTTTCTTGCTTTAGACGAGTTGATAGAAGATGGGTGATTGGTTGTAGATCTAATTTGATACGGATGTAGAATTTATAAAGAAGAAGATTTTAGGGTTCATATGACTTAGTAGTAATGGATGACTAATTAAAAATGACTCATTTTATCTTTTAATAGTTTAAAACTAGATCGAAAGTGATGAATGTAGATTAGGGTTCTTTTGGAAGAAACTAGGGTTTCCCCACTCCTAACCCTTGTCCTTGTAAGTGCACGGCAGCGCCCCGGCAGTCAATCCGACGCCGGAATGCGGAAATGAAACTTTTACAAAACTAGAAACGGCGCTACCGCGCACTGTTAAACCCGGATCGGGCCATTAACCTAATGCTAGCAAACTAGAGAATGGGTAGAAAGCTATACCGAGCGATCCGTGTCCTTCGGTCTTCGGCCTCCATCTCGATCTCCTCGCGGAATCTCCGGTCTTCATCTTCTCGTCGGAACGGGCACCACATCGCCGGGTTCTTTTACGGGCTCCCACCTCTGGACCGAGGCAACTCGGGCACGAAGTCGGCGAGTCGACGTGTCCAAGAATACTGTAGTCTAGTGTAGAATCGCTTGTCTCAAGCGGGTAGTGAAGTTGCCTTTGAAGGAGGGAAGAAGAAAATGAGCTTTTGAGATGGCTCTGGATTTTTGTGGCAAAGCATAATATGAGATGAACAAACTTTCCCCACACCCAAAAATGAAATCCCCTTCCCTCTTTGAAGTGGCCGGCCTAAGAAAAAGAGAAAGAGAGCATGAAGGGAGGTAAGTGTAGTAAAAGCAAAGGGGTGATCATAAACAAAAGCAAACCTCACTTCAAAACATCACCCTCACATCCTCATCAAATCCCATCTCAATTAATGCAAACCATGATGAAAGAAAAAAAGCAAAGATGCTTGTATTATCATAAAGCCACATATCACTAATAACCCCTCCACAATTGCTAATTTGCATATTTGCAAATTAGCCCCTCTCATCACAAAAATCCGGCCGTGAAGGAACAAAGGAAAACTGGCCGAAACGGAATGCAAACTGGCAACTTCAAAAAACTGATCCCGTAATAAATTACAGGAAAACCCCGCGACCGTATATACATACCCGCATTTGTATTCCGACCGAATACAAATGCAATGAGACAAAATCTACACTGTACAATACTAGGATCCGGCTTAAACCAAAGCCCGCTAGTATTATCGGTCCGATCATGATCCGTGCAATACCGCACGTATAAGATCGAACCCTGCCATATCTCCATACGGCCTCTACAGCGTTTCGCCCGAAACTTGAGAAACTGTCTGTGGGGGACTCTTAAGACTCGTCAATACTTTTGGCTGTGGATTTAACCACTAGCACGTCAGAGGTATTAGCCATACGTAACGGGCTACCAGGTATTGACCAAAAGGGACGTCGATGAGCAAACTCATGCTGACACCCTACTGAGCCTGTCAGTGACAATATCCGTACAGTCCGGTCCGTTCGTCTATGAGCATCGCATGTCGGGCCTAGGGGGTTGGTAAAAGTCAGACCCTCAAAAGCGGTACAAGTCGTGTCGGAGTGTAGCTCAGAACACCCTGAGATACTACTGGAATACCTACCAGTAAATCTCCTGCCTTGGCTAAGGACTTTCGTGTACTGGCTCTCCTAGACACAGCGCGGCCTCACCCCCAATATCGGGAGAGACGAACCCCTGCAGATCCGCTCACTGCCTCCATGTGGCTCGGGACTGTACCCAACTAAAACCTGTTTGCACGACTCCTTTGAGCCGTGGTAGGGTAGTAATCAAAGTACAGTGGGAACTCACACGAGACAAATGACGATCTCAGGTCGATGAACTAACCTGTACACATGTCACCAGGGAACTGCTATCTGACGTTAGGTATAATACCAACTAGCATGTTCCCGACGAGTCCTGTCCGGTGTACTCATAACCCAATGAGCACCTGTATACATCTTAGGTGAACCAACTGACACCAGTGGCTTATGAGACCGGCCACCGCTCCTCGTCGGGGTCTCGACTGTATACACTAGTCTACTCTGGAGTATCGATGCCCTGTCTCGAAACTCCCACGACTAGGGACCTTTTAAGGATGTGCTTATGGACCCCAGCTCCCACGTATATGACCGCCCTCATACTGCTGGCAGTCAAGCAAGAATCCTAGGGGCTCTATCAACGTGCAATAGTGATCAGTAATGTCACCTAAAGCAGTACACGATGATAAAGATAAACTAGATAGCATACTATCATCTTGAGTAAGACTGTCTTACCGGTATAGGTCCTCCCTCAATCATTGCAATCACGTGCCTGTGATCCAATAATTGACTCTGAGGGCACTATCTCCAACAATCTCCCACTTGCACTCAAGGCTAATTATTGCGATGTCGCATACTCACAGCCCGTGTGATACTGGACACCTAACTCCTTTACTAATCAGTCTCACAAATCCTGTTTGCGAAACTATTGCGTTCGAGGAATAGCCTCAGTGAGTGGATCCGCTCTGATGTTTCTTTTTATGTCTCTTTTTATCTCAAGTTTGCAGAGAAAGCCATCTCCCGAAATGAGCAATACCTGTCTTAGAATATGTTTGGATGTCTGATGGGACCTAGTTCATAAATGAATTCCAAATCCAAACTTCTTAGACTGTATCGACAACTGAACTTAATCAGTATCCTGCGCCATGCCTCCCTCAGTATCCTCTTGGACCACCTGTCCAGATACTGCCCCTCGTCAGAGGGAAAACTATAACTCTGACAGTCGTTCTGTCATCCAGGTCACCTTAGAAGCCTGGAATGATAACCGTCACCTGAATGAGGCTGACGTTATCATATCCCTAGAACATCAACTTATGTTCCAAAACTGCTTCCGAATGTTTCTCCAGGATTGGATCAATATCAACTTATTGCATCTGGTGCAAAAACAATATCTGGTATGGTACTTGACATCTCATGATCAACTCAATTGCCTAAGCAAGTGATCTGCCGATCATGTACATCCCTCTCTCCTTTAGTCTATAAGACACCTTTAGAGAGGGTGACTCCATCATCTGCAGGTACACTACCGTGCCTGGAGTCGTCCATTCTAAATACTCTTAGAATGCGGTCTAAGTACCCTGATTAGGAAACTACCCAAATCTAGATCTAAAACTATAGATCTAGTAACTAGAATATCTGATATAATATCTATATCCTATGTGGAGAAACCACTGTGTGACAACCAAAGTATAACCGATCGTAGTATAGGAATTTCACTTCCTACTCTGTGTATGTCATCCAAATACCAGGACATCACACTTTACTATCTTCTTAACAGATCCATCCCCTATTCTGATGAAGTCAAACCTATGATTGTCATATCAGAAATAGATGATCTATCTCCGCTATATCTACTTTAGTCTATAAATAGACATAAGCCAGTTGTCCACTATGCTTCCGCTGCTTCCACTGACTACGACAACCCTCTGGCAGAGTCATATAGACGTACACTTCTAAAGCTAGTTCAGAACGACGCTATACTCATCCTCCTGCCGGGTCTCACAGCCTGGAACAACAGCAATGGCAAGTTTGGGTAAACAAGAACCTCCCTGTCACCGTCCTTGAGGCTACCGGAGTACCTCTTGGGTGCCTGAGGTTACCCACCTTATCTGTGGAGTGGCCAATGGAATGTCAAACCAGATTGAATCTTTAGGTTCTTATCAAATCTTCAGTAATCGTTTGCGGTTCTGGAATTACTTCCAGTTCTACCATACTCCCACTACTGTTTTCTGAAAAAATCCATTTTTATTAAAACTGTGGCGAGTTAAGAACAATATCACTATCGATCTTCCAGATGGTAGAAAGTCAACCCTCGTCATTGCCCGGGTCAACCCACAAACAGCCATTACAGAAACGTGCCTTGAGTTATCCAGAGTCTGGTTTTAAGCATAAGCCGGACGACTCCCCGTAGCTTAACATTGTTAAGATATGAACTGTTCTATATCCAATATAGAAGCAGAGGAATTGATTTAATTGAACCAGATTCAAATCATGCAGCTGTCTCCAGTGCATGTCAACAAAATGGAGAGAGGCCGATCAGCATTACTCAACTTAGAAGTACTTTCAATTATGAGTAACCTGAAAGAGAAGCAAGTTCTCTTAATCATTACTATTAACTGAATACCATACACAAGTATCTACATCTTCGATCACCTTGAAGAATCCCGATACTTGCAACACCTGGTTCTCTATTTATTCATATACCTATAACTTCTCAAAATTCGGACCTTGCGTTTCTACGAAACACTTGTCTAAAAACTAGAGAAGTCATAAGTAAACCGAATATAGTATGAGGATCAACCCCTCTGTCCTAATGGACACTGGACAACATACAATACTCTGTATAAGTCCCCTGAGTCCAATAACTCATTCGCTGTGTGTCGTAAGTTGAAAACTGTACTTATGGTTAAGAAGAATTACACTGCTGTTTAATGCTTCTTACCTAACCATCCACTGATATAGGTAAATGTCATAGACATAATTTCAAAAAGGTATATCTTACTCTATAAAAATAGACGTATAGATATATCAATTTGAAATTGGTGCATAACAACGGATATTCAAAACCAAATATTTGCCGTCCGGCAAACTACCCAGGTGATTTCCTCAAATATCACCAATTACAACGAATCCCGATATAATGAGGATGATCACCTAATTTCCAATAACTTACTCCCACTCATCATCTGTAAAACCATACAGATGTGGTAATCATACCTGGTAAATACATACCCTGGAGTAAGTGTCTAATTGGGAAATCAGTTTTCTTTTAACAGTACACAGTGAAACTGAAACATTGAAATGTTTCGATGGGGTATCCTGGTATTCTTAGTAATGCCTCTTCTATTATCAGATTCACAACTGTAACCGTACATCTCTTTGCCATCTCTCCAAATCCCTTCATATGTCTTTAGTCATTACCTTCTGTACACCCTTTAGGCCAAATGGTTTTCTTCCTTCCCTACCGTTCGGCACCAGCCTATGGTTTGGAAGAAGACTATCCAATAAGCATAATGGGTGTACTGTCCTAATCCTAGGAGCACTCGCAGCCCGAGAGAAGGTAAAGATAAAAGACACCTGAATAAACCTTATTCATATTCCTCCTGAACCAGAATCCATCCCCGAACTGGAACAAGTTCCTTTCGAGTTCGTATATAACCATACGATGGAATATCCAACAAACTGTGGATCTTCGTAGTGACACGGAGTGTTCTGGAGAAATACAAAGGTGATGTAGGATTGGCGAAGAAATACTTGGTTTGGTCGTGAATAGCAGTCGCAATTTACTTTGCCCTCTTACTAATCCCTTTATTTGTCTTTACATAGTACCTTCTGTACACCATCGTTAGGCTAATTGATTTTCTTCATTCCCTACCGGTCGGCACCTGCCTATGGTTTGGAAGAAGACTATCCAATTTGCGTAATAGGTGTACTGTCCTAATCCAAGGGGCACTCGCAACCTGTGAGAAGGTAAAAGGAAAAGATAACTGAATAGTCCTATTCGTTTTCTCCAGAACCAGAAACCATCCTCGAATAAATTCCTTCGAGTTCGTATATAACCATACGATGGTTTTATCCAATGGAAGTGGACGTTCGTAGTAATACGGGGTGTTCTGGAGAAAAGGGTAAAAGTAGGAGTGGCAAAGAGGTTTGCAACTCTGACAATCCAAAAGCCAGTGTTAAAGAAGGTTCGGTTAATCTTGGTCACTAAGTCATAATCAAGGGTCGGGTCATGGTCGTTGCCAAAGAGAGAGAGAAAAGAAACACTCAGCGTGCACTCTAACCTAGATTAGAATGATTATCAATTTATCTAATCAGGAAACCTCCCACTGTAACGTCAAATTCTTCTCCAAACCTGAAAGAAGAATTAGTCGGGATCACCCGAGGAGTAAACCAACTCATCAGTGGGAATCGGGATCCAACTATCATCGCATGATAATGTGACGGAATCCGCTCACGTTATCACACTCCAGAAGGTATGCGCATATCTGGCAAGTTTCAGTTTCTTTAGAAACTCCCGATGTGATTTTTACCCCATGCTCTTATGACCTTGACTTTGGCCAACAAATCATAAGTAACATGTCAAGTTCTACTCGTTATTCTCCAGGTTGATTTGAACCCACCCGTACCTACCCTTGACTTTGGCCAACAAGGCAGTACGACTGTCCCAAACCAACGCATCTATCTATGCTGCAGAAAAGTAACAAATAGCTACCATACACTATGCCTTGACTTTGGCCAACAAACATAGCATGAGTACTACGTGCTACCCGTCTGAAATGATGGAGGGCTACGAATGGTTTTTGGCGAAAAACCTTTAACGTAATGAACTTGATATCGTTGAAGGAACCGGATAGCTTTATAAAAATATAGTAGCGAAAACCTTTGCTAAAGAGGTCACTCCCGGTGAAGGGATCTCGACTCTTTCTCCGTAGAATGAGGTGCAGGATATTCCAACAGAATACCACGATGCAAAGCAAAAGTACACGACTATAGTGAAGTTATTGCCTTGACGCAAACTTCTGTCCAAGGGGTCACTCCCGGTGAAGGGATCTCGGCCCTTGCCTTGTCGACTGAGGTGCTGGATATTCATAACCGAATACCACTGTGCAAAACAAAAGAGAACGCCCTTGCAATAACAGCTTTTTGAAAAAATTGTTCCAACAACATCAGAATAGGTTTGTTTAGCTTGCATTGATCCGAATCAACGCAGTCCCATCAATTGATCACACCAATAAAGAACGAAAATAATAATGTACATATTGTAGGGTTGCTAAGCACGCGCACAAGGGTCTACGAGGCATCAATCATACCCGATTAAAAATTTAGCCGTGCCGAACAACCCGAATACGGATCTTTAAACTAGAGATTAGGCGAAAACTAACATGTTAACAACTTAACACCAAGTGAGAGGGATTACAACCTTTGTAGATCCGGTCCTTCACTTCATATGCTCCGTGTTGTGGTCCCTTCGCTGCGATCATCGGGTTCCGGACTCTCGAGAAGTTCCATGAAGAGAAATATGCAACCTTTGCTTCCGATCTTCGATACTAAGATGATCTACCTTGAAGTTTCTTTAACACAAGCTAACACTCATGAAATGATGTGAACACCCTCCTCTAAATGGCAAGGGAAGATGAGGATGATGAAGTAGGATTTTTGCTCTCTTTATTTATCTTTTTCTCATATTTATTCATCACTTTGGAAAAATCTAGCAAGCTTTTTCATGAAAGAATGAAGGAAGAAGAAGAATAGTGATCCATTTTCTTTTGTGATGAATAATGAAAGGATTAATATGAAGAATAATGCAACCATGGTTGACTTAATCATTGTAGAGAATTAACCAAGGGTTAGGGTTTGGGTTGAGTTAAGAATGAGTCACTTGTAAATATCTTTTCTAAAACAAAAAGAAAACCTTCTAGAAACATCTAGAAAGCTTAACCCTAATCCAAACCCTAATCATGTTTAAACTAGAGATTAGGCGAAAACTAACCGTAGCAGATTTCAGACTTTTGGGTCCGTTTACTTTCACTGGTCTGGAGGAGCCGTTGCCAGCCGAGCAGTGGCTAGTGACACGGAGAATTTGCTGATTGCGACACAGATTCCAGAGGACAAAGGAGTTGATGCGGTGCGCATTCAGCTAGTGGATTACGCCCGAGAGTGATGGCTTGTGGAGGAGACCCGCTTGCCCAAGCCGATCAGTTGGGCGAATCTCTCTAAAAGTTTCCTGGAGAAATTCTTCCCGCGGACTGCACGGGAGGAAATGGAAGAGAAGTTCATCGGACTAAGGCAGAATGGAGCAACCGTGGACGTGCATGCAACAGAATGGACGAGACTCAGTAGTCTCGCTGGACCTTTCGCGGCCAACAATGTAGACAGCAGTTGCGGTAAGGAAGCAGTTCTGTCGGGCCAGTCGAGTTTAGGGCTAGGCCGACAAACAGTGTTCTTGCAGCTATGGAAGTTGATAGTAATGAAGAGCCGGCAGTTGTTCACGACTTTATGGACGTATTTGAAGATATATCGGGCTTACCGCCGACGCGAGATGTGGAGTTCGCGATTGACCTTATTCCTGGTGCAGCCCCAGTATCGAAATCTTATTATCCGATGGCACCAGTGGAATTGGAAGAAGTTAAGAAACAAGTTGGTGAATTACTCGAGAAGGGTTGGATTCGAAGTAGCAACTCATCTTGGGGAGCTCCAGTTCTTTTAGTAAAGAAGAAGGATGGCACGAGAAGGATGTGCATTGATTATCGAGAATCGAACCGGGTGACTATTAAGAACAAGTACCCGATCCCTCGCATTGGAGAACTTTTTGAGCAGCTTAGTGGCGCGAGGGTATTCTCGAAACTGGATTTGCGATCCGGATATCATCAGGTTCGAGTGAAAACAGAAGATATTTGCAAAACGGCGTTCCGAACTCGGTATGGACATTACGAGTACTTAGTGATGCCCTTCGGAGTAACGAATGCGCCTGCAGTATTCATGGATTTGATGAACCAAATCTTTTCACCGTTCTTGGATCAGTTCATTGTGGTATTCATTGACGATATTCTGGTTTACTCGAAGAGTTTTGAAGAGCATGCTGAGCATTTGAAGATCGCACTGCAGACGTTGAGACAGGAGAAATTATTCGCGAAGATGAGTAAGTGCGAATTCTGGCTGGAAGAAGTGAAGTTTCTGGGGCATGTTGTGTCGGGCGATGGAATCGCCGTTGATCCCGAGAAGATTGCAGCAGTTCGAGATTGGCCAACTCCAAAGAATGTTGCGGAGATAAGAAGTTTTCTTGGACTCGCCGGATACTACAGGAGATTTGTGGAGAACTTCGCTCGTTTGGCAGAGCCGTTAACCAAGCTCACGCGCAAAGAGGTACCGTTTGTTTGGACGGATGGATGTGCACTGGCCTTCGAGACATTGAAGCAGAGGTTGATAACCGCCCCTATCCTGACCGTACCAGAAAATTCAGGAGGACTGGTGATTCACAGCGACGCATCTGGGAAAGGATTGGGATGTGTTTGATGCAGAATGGAAAGGTAGTAGCTTACGCATCGAGACAACTGAAGACTCATGAGAAGAATTATCCGACTCACGACTTGGAGCTTGCAGCCGTAATCTTCGCCTTGAAGATTTGGAGACACTACCTTTTGGGCGAGAGAGTCGAAGTCTTTACGGATCACAAGAGTTTGAAGTATGTGTTCACTCAGAAGGAGTTGAACATGAGGCAACGCAGATGGTTGGAGCTGATGGCCGACTACGACCTTGATCTTAAGTACCATCCGGAAAAGGTTAACGTCGTGCCGGATGCGCTAAGTCGGTTACCAGCAATTCAGGTTTTGACCGCACAAAGGGAGATCATTGCGGATTTTCAGAGATTTGACTTGGAGGTTGTGCTACCACATGCTACGGGACAGTTGATGCAGTTGCAAGTACAGTCGTCCTTGGTTGAGAAGATTAAAGCGGCACAATTGTAGAATCCTAGACTGCGAAAGTTTCGAGAGCAGGTTGAAGCCGGACTACGAACCGATTTACTGATCCACGAAGACGGTTCGTGGAGATATGGTAGCCGTGTGTGTGTGCCTAAAGGAGATGTGCATGAAGAGCTTATGAAGGAGGCACACAGTTCAGCCTACTCTGTACATCCAGGAGGGACAAAGATGTACCGAGATATTCGACAGCACTTCTGGTGGGAAGGTATGAAACGGGAGATTGCTCGCTTCATGGCTAAGAGCTTGGTGTGTCAGCAAGTCAAGGCCGAACACCAACGGGTTGCTGGTTTGTTGCAACCACTTTCGATCCCTCAGTGGAAGTGGGACATATAACCATGGATTTCGTGACGGCTTTACCACGGAGTCCAAAGGGCAACAATGCAGTATGGGTGATTGTCGATCGGTTGACCAAGGCAGCTCACTTTATTCCTTTCCGGGTTGGTCAATCGACGGAGACTTTAGCAGAGCGATCCATGCAGGAGATTGTAAGATTGCATGGAGTACCGGTAAGCATCGTGTCCGATCGGGACACTCGGTTCTTGTCGCACTTCTGGAGGAGTTTACAAGAAAGTTTGGGGACTCGATTGAAGTTTAGCACAGCTTATCATCCTCAGACTGATGGACAATCGGAGAGAACGATCCAGACCCTTGATGATATGTTGAGGGCTTGCATGTTGGACTTCAAAGGTTCTTGGGAGGATTATCTACACCTGGTGGAGTTTTCGTACAACAATAGCTTCCAAGCGACTATTCAGATGGCTCCGTTTGAAGCGTTGTATGGTCGTAAGTGCCGTTCACTTGTTTGTTGGGATGATGTTGGTGAACGATAGTTACTAGGACCAGATTTGGTGGTACAGACAGTCGAGAAGGTGAATACAATCAGGAAGCATATGAAGGCAGCTCAAGACAGACAGAAAAGTTGGGCTGACACGTCAAAGAGACCTCTAGAGTTCGCCGTGGGTGATTTGGTATTCCTGAAGATATCACCGACTAGAGGGGTGATTCGCTTTGGGAGTCGGGAAAGCTTAGTCCCCGATTCGTTGGACCCTTCGAGATATTGGAGCGTGTTGGAGAGGTAGCGTACCGTTTGGCGTTACCACAGTCATTGGCAGGAGTGCACGATGTGTTTCATGTGTCTCAACTACGGAGGTATGTCCGAGATGAGGCTCACGTCTTGGATCATTCGGAGTTGACTGTACGGGAGGACCTAACTTTTGAGGAACGACCAGTTGAAATCAAGGATCGAAGAGAAAAGGTTCTTAAGAACAAAGTTATCCCTCTTGTGCTAGTTTCTTGGGGTAATCGATTGCATGGAGAATCCACTTGGGAGCGAGAAGACGAGATCCGGCAGAAATTTCCTCACCTTTTCCTGTAGTTAGCTATCTTGTATTCTTGGAATTTCGAGGACGAAATTCTTTTTGTAGTTGGGTATGATGTAACACCCGAGCCCAATAATACTATTTCTGGTGCTAGTTGAGTGTTATACATTGCTCATTCCAATTATCCTGATTGTTTGGTGTTTATTGCTAAATTTTAACCGGTTAAGTCATTTTGGCACATAACAAATTTTAACACCTAAAATGAAATTAAAAATATCCATGTTGGCCTACTCGTCGCCACTAGTCGCGTGGTAGCGTCCGCGTGTCGAGATTTCTTCCCGTCCGGCTGAACGGGCAAGTTTGGACGGCTACGCGCGCGTGCAAGTGTCCGACTTGGGGGCATGCATTTTAATCATAAAACACCTCTTTTCAAAATTTGGAACTCGCTTAAAATCCTATAATTTGAATTTGGAACATTTGGGCGCAACCCGGGCGCGATTTGAAAATGTTTCATTTAGCGCCAAAATCCCAATTTAATTTTATAATCTAAACCTCATAATATTTGTTTTATATATATATATTTCTGTTAACTAAACATTCAGAATCCTTATAAAATATTTCCTTAATTCAAAATCTTTCCCTCTGGCCAATCACGAGGGCTAAAACCCTCGTGGGCCCCCCAACTCTCTCTCTCCCTCTCCGTCTCTCTCTATCTCTCTCCTATAATATATTCTCTCTCTCTCTAACAATCTCTCTCTATCTCTCTCATATAACTCTCTCTCTATATATATTTTATCACCACTGTTCCTCGTCCCCATCGCAGAAAAACCCCACGAGAAACCTCGCGAACCTCGAACCCTAACCCTAGCCATCTCCTGCCGTCGCCGTCCTCGCCTCCACAGCCTTACCGCACCCCCTACCTCCTTCCTCCCTCCTTCCCGAGCCTGGAAACCCAACCCCCGACGCCACACCAGCACGCAGTGCTCGCCGTCGCCGCCGCCTCTCATCGCCGCCGACACCAGAATCTTCCTCCCTTCACCCTCGCCCCGACCTTGTCGTCTTCTTCCTCCTCCCCTCGCCGGACCACCACAGAACCCGAGCCCAACCCTAACACCAACCCCAGATCGCCGGGAAACTTGCCGTCGATCCTCGCCGTCGTTGCCAGAGCCACCTCCGACCACCTCCGTCTCCCCTTGATCACCAGAGCAGACCAGCACCCTCCTCTACTCGTCGCACCACCCTCTCCAGCGAACCCAGAAGCTGTCCAGCCTTCGCTGCTCGCCGTCGCTGCCTCGCCGGCCTCCCATCGCCGTCGAGCCCGTCGTGGTTGCCCTGGTTCTTCCCTGTAAGCATCCCTTTAACTTTCCATTCGGGTTAAACCCCCTCGCTGGTCTTTTGTTTACGTGTATCGTATTTTACTAACTTCGTCGCCAACTTTGACATTTCGCCGGATTCCGGCCGTGCCGACGACTGGACCCGACTCTCCAGCGAAGTGCTCTGGTCCGTGTGGTCCCGCTGTTCGCTGTTAGGACTCGATCCGTGGCCCGTGCACCCGTCTCGTGTTTTCCGCCGACATTGCATCCGTGCTTTCCGGTTTGCGAAACCGTCGAGGCAAGTATCCGAATACTTGCTCTAACATGCTAGTACACAAGATCAAGTCTCGCTATACACTTAATTATCATATTATTACTAGAATTGACGGTTGCAACTATCCTCAACATTGAATCAGTATAGTAGTTTCTTGTAATTAATCGGTCTACTATCAATCCATACTTTAACTAACTGAACCAATTAGATCGTCCTTGCTTTATTCGTTAAATCATCCATGAGACAATTATTTATGCTTTAGTATTAAATTCATGTAGCTTCATTACTTTATGTTGTTGATATTGTTTCACCTTGTGACTATTGCACCCCAAGGGTGCTTGAACCTGTTAATAAAGATAATACAAAGCACCATTGTGATTAAGTGACTATTAGTGCTGTTTACTTTAAATTCTTGCTGCTGTATACCTGTTGAGAGCATACACTCGATCACAGTACATATTGACTCGACCCTGCTACACCTGACACATATACTGATACACCGGACATGACACCCTGTACATACTGACTCAACCTATTGTACTACGACCTGACTTATTACATGATCTCATGCCTAATGCCAACAAACCTGACTTGGGGTCCTCATGGACCATTCCTGCTGTCTATTCAGACAGACCTGCTTTTACCTGATTCTGTGTTGGCATTAGTCCTTGACTACTGAATACCTGACCTGACATACATAACTTGGGGGTATTGGGAAATCAAAGATGAACCTGACTTGTAACTCGACAGTTCACTACCTGTTCGAGTGTACACATTCCTGTTTTGTGCCTAGCGGCATGTCTCGGTTTCGGCCGAGAATATTGTGGCCGTGATCCCGGGTATGTACGGGGTACTACTGAGTGTACACTTTCCTGTTTTGTGCCTAGCGGCATGTCTCGGTTTCGGCCGAGAATATTGTGGCCGTGATCCCGGGTATGTACGGGATACTATTGAGTTACATCGACGATTCATCAATTGATTTCAAAGACTTTAGAGTAGAAACCTGATAGGACAGTTTAGTTACCGCTGCACTGTTATTCCATAGTACTGCTTTATTCATGATTCATACCTGCATTGTTATTACCATGTTTATATTATATTATTTGGTTGTCATGACGCGCTGACGTCTGGGTTTTGCATGGCCCAGATTCCTTACCACTGTCGACGACCGAGCAGGAGTACTTCAGCCAGCAGGCTGAACTGTGAGTCCTTAGTGATTAGTTTATTTATTTCATTTCCAGATGTGAGCCCGCATTATGGGACATACTGTTTATTTATTGTATTGGATCATTGGCTTCCGCACTATTGTTCATTGACTCTTGTTATTATGGATTTGGACATGTGTTAGATTAGTTTATTTATATTTTTCTTGATATCTCTACAACCGTAATGTGACTGTGGATGGATACTTCCTACCCACAGGTAGCATGGTTGGCTATGTTACGTGCCCAATCTTGCGTACTCTGGGAAGCGGGGCGTGACAGTTATCATATCATGTTACAATATTATATATCACATATATAATATTTATCGTAACAAAATAAAATAATACAATTAACATATATCGCATATATATCAATGTATTATCCGAGTGAGAAAAAGAATCTTTTAGTGAGCAAATATTAGTTAATGTAATTTAATATATCATATATATTATTATACATTAAATTATCGTATCAACACTTGATCCGACAATCCGGCTATATCGCATATAACCGACTAATATTTATCCGTACCGATTCATCGAATCAACACTTGATCCGATGACCCGGCTGATATCAAATATCGCGAGAATATAATACGGTATCATATATCGCATTATCCTCGGTCCCGCACATATCACATATGTGCTCCTACTCCGTTTTTCCTGAGCCAAGAAACCTCTGTGTAGGACTCTAAAGAATCGTCAATACGGCGGCAGTAGGTGATGATCATATCAAACACCCACAAGCTGCAAGCGGTCAGCTAAACGTAACAGCCACCCAGGTATTGAGCGCTCAGAAGATCAACAAGCAAGCCTGTAACTTCTCCTGTGAATCCAATCAGTAACACTCCCGTACAGTTCGGTCTCGTCGTCTGATATGTTGCATATCTCGCCTAGGGGTGGTAAACGTCAGACCCCAGTAGCTTGATAAGTCGTGTCGATATGAGGTCTATAATAGTTCGAGAAACTACTGATAACACTTACCAGTAAATCTCAGCAACCCTGGCCAGAGATTTCCGGTTATAGCCAATCGAACACTGCACAACATCAACTCCCTATACCGGGAGAGACGAATCCCCTCCTATCGCTCATTGCCTCCATGTGATTCGGGACTGTACCCAAAAGCCACCTTTTTGCACGCCCTCTTGGACGTGGTATGATGGAAATCAAAGCACAGTGGGAATCACACAAGACTCTATGACGATCTCGGGTCAACAGACTACTCTGTACCAGTGTCACCGGAGAACTGCCATCTGACGTATGGTATAATACCATCTGGGAGTTCTCAGCGAGTCCGTCCAGTGTACCCAGTCTCCACTGAGCACCCGTACACCATCCTTGATGTCAAACACCGATGGATATGGGATCATCCATCGCCCATCATATGGGTCAAGATGCGTATACGCTAGTCTACTCTGGTGCATCGATGCCCTGTCTCGATACACCCTCGACTAGGAACAGTTTATAGGATGTACTCGTGGACTACCGTGGCCCCACTAGTATGATCTCATCATAGTCCCAGTAGTCGAGTACACATCCTAAGGGCTTTATCAACATGTAACATAGAGACAATCTGAGTACATGTTAAGATAAAGTACAACCAGATAGCATACTATCATGTCGAGCAAGAAAGTCCTCCCTATATATGTCCAAGCATCCACTACAATATACATCGTATGTACAGTAATGGCCTCTAGGGCATACATATAACTAACAATCTTCCACTTGCACTAGGGCCATCTGTTATGGTATCGCATACCCAACAATTAGCTGCGGTTGAAGTATCTCATACTCAACCATCCCATAAAAGTCTCCACTGCGAAAAAAAGGCCTTTGTGAGTGGATCCGCGCTGTTGTCCTCTGTGTCTACTCTCCTAACCTCGATCTCCCTGGAGATCAACCATCTCCATGATCAGGTGATACTGCCTAAGAATTATATCTGGATTTCTGATGGGACGGTAGTTCCTTGGCTGAAGCCACAACTCCATTGTCACACAATGGTAGGAACGAAGTTCATCTTATGAACTTATATATATCCAGACTGCCTCTTTGGTAGTATCCTTGGTAACGATGTATCTTCCCTTTAATCGTCTAGTATGTCACGGTATCTAGTTTGGAACTCTTCCAACATACCGTCCCTCCACGGAGGGTATGGACAATGCCTGCGACTGACATTCAGTCGTCCTTCTCAGCCTGGAACCTTTCCAGTGATTCTCCCCAGGATCGATTGATACCATCTCACTACAACTAGTGAGTGTCCTAACATCCAATTAGATCTATCTCATAGATCCAAAACCCAGGATTTAGGAGGTATCACTTTGATCCTATATGGAGAATCCTTGTGATAAGCGGAGATTGACCGAGCGTAGCATAGGAAACTCCTTCCCTATCAAGAGTATGTCATCCACGTACTCTACGAGGATCACCACCATACTCTCTACTACCTTTTCGTATATACAAGGTTCATCTACCATTTTGATGAAGTCAAACTCTTTGACTTCCACATCAAAACAGATGTTCCAACTCCGCGATGCCTGTTTTATCATATAAAATATCTTGCACACGTTTCCGCTGCTCCCACTGTCTACGAAGCCCTCTGGCTGTGTACTTATAGATGCTCTTTTCTAAAACATCATTTAGAAAAGCAGTCATGACACTTAACCACCAGATATTGTAGTCATGGTATGTAGCCGTGGCAAGTAGGATCTGGATGGACTTAAGCATAGATCCTTAGAAAAGGTTTCAACATAATCCATACCTGGTCTATGATGCAAACCTTTAACAAGTCTAGCTTTGAAAGTCTCAACTTTTCCATGTACACCAAGTAATCTTCTCAAGATATACTTGCACCTGATGGGGATTTAACCCTTCAGATAAAGCAACCAAAGTCCATACTTTGTTGGTGTATAAGGATTCCATCTCAGATCGATAAGCACCCAGCCATTCTTACAGAGTCCCACTCCTGATGGCCAGCTCGAAACTAGTTGGGTCATCATCTCATGATGCAATCCTCGCTCCCACTGTCATAGAGAAACCGAAGTATCTCTCAGGTGGGTGAGGAACCCTACTAGATCGGCGGAGAGGCTGAGGTTCATTGGAAACTATTGAATCCTTTGGTTCTACCAAATCATCAACTGCAGTTTGTATAGCTGGAACCTTTCCAGTTCTACATAACAGACCTTGCCTCGAGCTTGTCAGGATTTTGCTTTTAGGCATAGGCCGGACAACCCCAAATCTTAACCAACTTAAGATACGGGCTCTTCCCTTTCCATATCACATATGAAGTGATAGGTAACTGATTTGATTTGAACCTTATTCAATAGGTATGCAGCTTCTCAAGTGCATAACTCCCAAAAGGAAATAGGAAACTCAGTAGTACTCATCATAGAGCACACCATATCTAATAGGGTGAGTTTGCTCCGCCCCGATATACCATCGTGCTATGGTGTATACGGAGGAGTAATGCTGAGAGAGAATCTCATTCTCCGTTAGAATAGTTCAGGAATTCCGTGCTCAAGTATTCTCCTCCTTGATCTCATCAAAGGACATAATACTTATAACCGTATTTTGGTTCTCTACTTCTAACTTATATTCTATGAATATCTCAAAAGCTTCGGACTTGTGTTTCAGCAGGAACATATGTCTGAATCTTGAGAGATTATCAGAGAATGTAATGAAGTACAAAGAACCGATCTTCGCATATGTAGACAGGGGACTTTCATACATCAGCATGTATCAATCCCAAAAGTTCACTAACTCTTTCTCTGTTTCCAACAAACAGAGCTGTGGTCATCTTATCTTTGTGACATGACCGGCAAGTTTCACAAGATGTAAATTCAAACTAATTTAAATATGCATCTATATGTAACTTCAGCCAGTCGGGTCGCATTGATATGACCAATGCCTCAAGAAGGATTCGTTCATTTCTGAACTCTTCCTCTTGTGTGTGTTCCGTATACTAAGAACTGTAATTTGATTTAGAACGTCAATGCTTTTAGATAACGTGCCTGAACCGATCAACTCTTGATATAGGAAATGTTCAAAACATTATCCAACAATATAAAATTATATCCTTTCTTTACTAATAAAGAGACTGATATGATTTTGTATATCAGGTTCGGTATCTAATAACATTTGTTCAGAATCAATGTATTCCGGTAATACAGGGTGACAGTGACCAACAGACTTGGCTGCAACACTTGCACCGTTTTCTGTCTCATGAAACTTATCACCCGTTCTCAGTTCTCTACCTATCTGTAGCCCATGTAACAGATTACATATACGGGATCCTGATCCGGTATCACATACCGAGGACGTAAAGGATACTGAGAAACAGTTCTGTGTAATGAACACACCCGAAGATGATGCATCAACATGCACTTTCTTCGTTTGGGCGGCACGGGAATTCTGGTAATCCCCAATTTCCTGCTCTATCCTATAACAATTATAAGTTGGAGCGGGACTGATTGGAGTGATTTAGCGTGCTTGCGCTTTCTAAAAGATAGATCAAAAATATTTGTAACCGCAATCAAGAACGGCGTCGCCTTGCAGCTAGCCGGTGAATACGGGTCGGTCCACAGGGATGTTGTGAATCTCCGATTCGTTCTTACGAGTTAATTCCGAAGGGTGTTCGGATTAATTATTAAATCTAAAATTTGATTCTATCTAAAAACTAAATTAATCTAGATTTAAATCTTGCTAGGGTTAGGTTTAAGGGTGGTTTGGAAATGTAATTAAATCTCACCGCTTTCAATACCCGAATGAAGATCTGTGAGGAGTTATGGTAATTATCAATAAAGTGGATTAGATCCGTTCGGGAAGGTGTTCCTTCCTCTAGGTTCTTGTCCTTCCTTTAGAGATCCTTACCCTAACCTCCATGGAAAACATCACACCCGGGCCTTTATACTACGGTATCACCGCTATCTCGAGGGATAGAGTGCCGTAGGAAGCGGTATGTGCATGTATGCATGGAGTCCTATTGTAAATATTTGGTGGGTAAGAAAGGGATGAGAGATCTCATCTCTCAAAATCCTTCCCAAAGCTAAACCCTAAACAAGTTCCTAGGGCATGAAATTAAATCTACCTAGGGCAAGGAATTTAAATCTACACTAAGGCAAGAAATTAAATTACTTACAGATGCATCCCTCCAATCATCCATGCAGGGTTGTCAGATCTGAATTTCTGAATGGAGAAGAAACACCGATACTCTCCAAAAGATTTCTAAATTTTATTCATTAAAGGGAGGCATAAAGAATTACAATGATTAGAGTTCTATTTATAGGAAATAGAAACCCTAGGTTACATCTTGAACCGCATGTCTACAATTACAAATATACCCTCAGGAAATCTTTTCAGCGTCGCACAAAACTTTTGGTAAAAAAATATTTTTCTTTTCTCTTCTTCTGGCCGCGGAACCGCGGCAATGGTGGGCTTGGGCCGCGGTTCCGCGACCCTTTGATGAGCTTAGCTGCTGAATTTTTTGGGTTATGTTCTGGATCTTTTTGGGCTTCTGGTTCTTTTGTTCTTTTGTCAATTGGGCTTCTACATTAGCTCCAGATCTTCAGTGAACCATTTGCAATGGATTTTTAACCGTCCGCTTTGTATTTTTGGACCTTGAGTTGCCTTGTTAATTGTGAATTGTCTTTCGATGTAGGCTTGACTAAGATCCTCCCATTTGTTGGTCAAAAGTCCATATTTTCATCGTCTTTACATCGTTTTCACTGTTTCCTGTCCAAGAACTTGTAACCTGTAACATGTAGCAGACATGCGTCAAAAGTACCTATTTATTTATAAAAAGAATAAGAATGGGGAATATAATAATGCAATATTATGGTGTGAACAAATACCCCCAAACTTATCTTTTGCTCGTCCTCGAGCAAACTTATTTTTATTCGCTAAAATCCTAACCGCACTTTCGCAGGGAAACGCGATTGCACTGAGCACGTGCAACAAGCCGTTAAACCTCTAGGTGTCCCTAGTAGGAGGAGTGTTGTCTCCTGAGGGTTTTCAGCGGATTACACCCACAAAATCCTATCAATTCGGCCTTTCGACTTTTGTTCTCCAATTAGGTTTTCTAACTAAGAATTCTATTATCATCGACCCGCAAATTATCCAGCCACATTCTTCATACTTCCTCATTATTTAACTTAAGATTATATATGTTATGTAGACCTACTTAGCTTTCGGCATCTCTTAAGTTCTCCTTCTAGGGTTCCATCTCCACTTAGGAATTTCTATCAACCCTTACTAAAGATACAAGTTCTATTCTTCACTCCTTTCTCTTATCTAAATCCTAATCATATACCCCTACGTGTGTGTATAAATCACCCTTACACTTAGAAATTCAAATCAAGCAATCATGCTCTCGTCCATTGTCCAAAGCACTTCTTAGTTAGTGAATTTTTAAATGAAATTTGCTTACACATCCTTCATGCGACCGTTAATACTTCTTGAGGTACCAACGACCGATTACAAAATGTGTTTGCACATTTAAGCGTAATTCCTAGTCTTGCAACACCCAAGGCTTTAGCAGTGACTCCCAAACCAGTTGGTCTAAGGCACTAGGTGATGAAGCACCCTCGCTAAATATTTTTCTATTTTTGCAGGCTTAAGTAATCACAAAAACCAGTGTCCATTTTTTTTATTCTTTATTCACTTTTTTTTTATTTTTTATTTTCATTGGACTAAGGACTTTAGACAAGAGCATTTCAAGGTCTCTTCTACTATTCCAAGTTTCAAGATGCGTGATTGTGCAAGTTGTAGGGTATACATTTTCAGAATCTAGACTTAAGTTAGGAACTATTTTTCAAACTTATACTCTAATAAGAATATCAATACTCTTCCCTTGTTTCGACTTAGCCCAAAAAGTGAACCCAAAATTTGCCTATTTCTAAATAAACTACAAGGCATATACTTTCTACCGTTAAACTTTAAGGAAGGTTATCTTTAGGGTTTTTAACTTACTAAGTCTAAGATCTAGTTGTTCCTAGCTAATTGACCTATTTGTCAAACTCAAGTCAATTAGCCAAAATTGAATACATTTATTTTTATAATTTTTGAAATTTTTCAAATTTTTATGGGTTTTCAAATAAGTATGCAAATGCAAAAATATGTACACATGAATGCGAAGGAAGAAGACGTACCGAGCATACCCCCAAACTTGAACTTGACAGTGTCCTCACTGTCATGCTAAACCAAGAGTGTAAAAATGCCGGCACTCTCCTGTTTATTTATTTATAATTTTTTTTAATATTTTTAATGTTTTGGAATTTTTTTTATTTTTTTATAGAAAAAGAAAACAAAAATATATATACATATATACAAAGATTCCCCCAAACTTAAGCTTGGCCTTCCACAAGCCAAAGGTTAGCACCAACCATTCAAAAATCTTATCGTGGAAATGGTATAGTTGGTGCCAGAAAATGAGAAGCACGCGAGACCGTGTGGAAAGAAGAATGGTAGAATATGGTCTCGGTGGGGGAGAAGAATGGCGAAAAGAAGAAGGAAGTGGTGTACGATCTTGAGGGTGTAAATTTAGTGAATAAATTAGCGCAATATGTGATGACCGATGTGTTAAAAGCGATTGCGCTAACCTATCAACCCGTCGGGAAATGGGGTCAAATCCCTCAAGATTCGCAAGAAAACATGGGTACGCCGAACTTGGTATAGGAGATGAAAGCGTAACGGTCATTTGTTCGGTCAGAACAATGGGAAAGACGAAAGGGAGTGAATTAGGGATAGTATCTTTCTCACCGTAGTAAACTGTTTCGAACTTGAAAGATTCCATTAATGGTTCGAAACTACTATAATCAACCGAGTCTGATGGCTCATCTGAAAATGTAAAGGACTCAAACTCGGGCGGTGAGTCATCAACATCGTCCGAAAAAGTGAAACACTCGCACGTGTTATCGGCTGTGAGAATTGTGTCAGATTCAAAGGAAAAGGTTTCAAGCTCACAGTCTTCAAGCGGGGTCGGGACGATGGGAAGGAGGGAGGGTGATATAACAGTCAAAGGTTCAGGAGGATGAATTGGAAAATCATACACATCAAACAAAAATGATTCAACCTCAATATTATCCTCAAGACTCTTCTCGATACTATCCTCAATATTCAACTCATCCATGCCATTATCATCAAAATCCAGACGCATATGAGATTCGGGAGAAACATTTAATAACTCAGGATGATTTTTTGAACATAAAATTTCAAGCAAATTGACAGGTTCATCATCCGAAATATTCCCGGCGTCTATATCCTCAATCAAGTGAAAACCAATTTCTTTAGACACCTCATCAGCATGGATATGTATCGATTTAGGTTCTAGAGTGGAGGTGTAAAGATCGAAAGAATTAGGTGCGGTTTCACTCGAAAGAGGTTCCTCACAATCTGGCAAATCAAACACTACAAAATCACACAACTCATTTTTATTTTCAACAGGTGAACTATTTAGGGCAATCGATGGCAAACAGGAGTTGTGGGCTTCAATTGGGTAAGGGTAGGTTTGATTTGAAAATCCTCTCTCATTCTCACTCTGTCCAACTGCCGCCTCATACATTGAAAAATTTGGAGCTAGCGGGACACTAGCTACCGGTTCACTAGGTTGCATAAGGACGGCCATGGACGCTTCCACATTCCTCATCATTTTATTTGTTGCTGCAATGTACGCTTCCAACGACTCTTCCAAACTAGACTTAGGTGGTGAGGGGGTTTCAGTAAAAGATTCAAAATTGGTGGGATATGTGAAACTCCCTAATGGCTGTATAGAAATAGTGTCTAGTGAGGGTAGTAAGGTCGGGTAGGACTGGTAGGAAGTGGGTGGTTGGGTAGGGGTAGGGTCAACATATGGATAAAAAGATGAATAATCGTGCGGATCCCTAAAACTAGATGAGTGGAGAGGGGTGAAAGATCTACTGCGAGATTGAGCAATATGCTCAGCGATGGACATCGGCCTAGGAGTGACAGAAGGACTTGAAGAAGTGGTATCAACATATGTAGGTGGTGAAGATTGACTTGGTTGACACAAAGTGGGTTGAAAAGTCAAACTATTTCTCCTAGACTCCTCTATGTGATCTTTCAAAGATTTTTTAGGCATGGAAGGATCGTCTTTAAATTGACCGAACACATTGACATATGACGCAAAATTAGGTTCGGGATACCAAAGTTCGGCTAATGATTTATTATATGGGGTACCCATGTTAGAAGAAGAAAGGTGACAAGAAGGAAGGTTGGATGGTGCAAGGATTTATTTGGGGCTAAAAAAAAAATTTTGCAAGCTCTATAAAATATTTGTCCTTGTTATTTTCATTTTTTTTTCTTTATTTGGAAAAAATTTTGTTGCAAAAAGATTTTAGAGAAAAGATATGCAACAACAAAATATTTTATAGAAAAGATATGCAACAGCAAAATATTACTTGCAATTGGTTATTATTTGAAGCATATCACAAGAATCTTTATTTGGAAAGAATTGTTGCAAAAAGATATTCGAGAAAAGATATGTAACAACAAAATATTTCTTGCAATCAATTTAGTTCAAGGGGGGCCCAAAAATCCTGCACAAGATCGTTATTTGGAAGGGAATATATTTTTTAATGTGCACAAAATCCTGCAGGCAATTTTCAGAAAATATCTCAAAATTTACAGAGGAAAAATAACAGGGAGCTTACAGTGCAAATTCCATCAACCGAAGACACCAAATGGCCGCGTTTCCGCGGTTAGAATAGGTATTGTGCGGCGGATCCGCGGTGAAAAAGCCGGCTCGGGTCCCCAGAAAATTTTGATGCGACGACTCGACAAGACGGCCGCGTTTCCGCGGCCTAAGGTGGGTTTTGGCCGCGTAATCGCGGCGGGTTGGGGGGTTTGGTGCTCCAAAATTTTTGTGCTTCTTTGTTTTTTAAAATCCCTTCTGTTCCGATATCTCCTTTTCCGTTTCGCTTTCTGGAAATCTCCAGATCCGAATTTGTATATCCTACAAAATTCAAATAACAAAGTATCCCTTCCAAAAATAACAAAATATATATTTTTTATATTTTTAATATTTTTTCAGATTTTAAAGATTTTTTAAATTTTATGATTAACCCGAAATTGCGAAAAGGAAAGTTCTACGCCATCCCCGGCAACGGCGCCATTTGATTGGAGTGATTTAGCGTGTTTGCGCTTTCTAAAAGATAGATCAAAAATATTTGTAACCGCAATCAAGAACGGCGTCGCCTTGCAGCTAGCCGGTGAGTACGGGTCGGTCCACAGGGATGTTGTGAATCTCCGATTCGTTCTTACGAGTTAATTCCGAAGGGTGTTCGGATTAATTATTAAATCTAAAAATTGATTCTATCTAAAAACTAAATTAATCTAGATTTAAATCTTGCTATGGTTAGGTTTAAGGATGGTTTGGAAATGTAATTAAATCTCACCGCTTTCAATACCCGAATGAAGATCTGTGAGGAGTTATGGTAATTATCAATAAAGTGGATTAGATCCGTTCGGGAAGGTGTTCCTTCCTCTGGGTTCTTGTCCTTCCTTTAGAGATCCTTACCCTAACCTCCATGGAAAATATCACACCCGGGCCTTTATACTACGGTATCACCGCTATCTCGAGGGATAGAGTGCCGTAGGGAGCGGTATGTGCATGTATGCATGGAGTCCTATTGTAAATATTTGGTGGGTAAGAAAGGGATGAGAGATCTCATCTCTCAAAATCCTTCCCAAAGCTAAACCCTAAACAAGTTCCTAGGGCATGAAATTAAATCTACCCAGGGCAAGGAATTTAAATCTACACTAAGGCAAGAAATTAAATTACTTACGGATGCATCCCTCCAATCATCCATGCAGGGTTGTCAGATCTGAATTTCTGAATGGAGAAGAAACACCGATGCTCTCCAAAAGATTTCTAAATTTTATTCATTAAAGGGAGGCATAAAGAATTACAATGATTAGAGTTCTATTTATAGGAAATAGAAACCCTAGGTTACATCTTGAACCGCATATCTACAATTACAAATATACCCTCAGGAAATCTTTTCAGCGTCGCACAAAACTTTTGGTAAAAAATTATTTTTCTTTTCTCTTCTTCTGGCCGCGGAACCGCGGCAATGGTGGGCTTGGGCCGCGGTTCCGCGGCCCTTTGATGAGCTTAGCTGCTGAAATTTTTGGGTTATGTTCTGGATCTTTTTGGGCTTCTGGTTCTTCTGTTCTTTTGTCAATTGGGCTTCTACATTAGCTCCAGATCTTCAGTGAACCATTTGCAATGGATTTTTAACCGTCCGCTTTGTATTTTTGGACCTTGAGTTGCCTTGTTAATTGTGAACTGTCTTTCGATGTAGGCTTGACTAAGACCCTCCCATTTGTTGGTCAAAAGTCCATATTTTCATCGTCTTTACATCGTTTTCACTGTTTCCTGTCCAAGAACCTGTAACCTGTAACATGTAGCAGACATGCGTCAAATGTACCTATTTATTTATAAAAAGAATATGAATGGGGAATATAATAATGCAATATTATGGTGTGAACAGGGACCAACGTTCCCCAGCTCAGTATAACAAGCGGGTTCGGTCAATATATCCGTTTTATTATCTTGATTAAGGCGTGATATGGTCGCTACCTGGAGAGAGAGAGAAGAAAACAGTCAGCGTATGCTCTTGCAAGATTAGATTGGTTATATAATATATCTAATCAGGATGTCTCCCACTGTTTTAGTCAAATCTTCCTTCAAACCCTAAAAGGAATGACTAGCCGGGATTAATTACACGTTACAAGTTCGCCAATCTTTCAGCCAGGCCAGTGTCGGTACTTTGAGGGAGGTCCCCGTGCTTTCGCACAAACCTAATTAAAGTAAACCTCGTTTTCCCAGAGGCGTAACCCCGTTAACACCTTTCTAGACACCTACTTGATCGGCTAATTGTAATGTGTAAAACTCTCCCAAGAGTAACTCTTACTCGCAGCGGGTATCAGGATCCAACTATCTCATAGAAGGTATGCAATCTTATTGCAAATTTCAACACTTGAAATTCCTAATAATATTTTACCCCTAGCGTCCTATGACCTTGACGAAGGCCAAACTACCCATAGTCCGCTAGTCAAGTTCAACCCGTTCATTTCTTGATTGAATTAAACCCACCCGCACGACCCTTGACGAAGGCCAAACTACGCCGTACGAATACCCTAATCCAATCGCATCGTATGTAAGCAGATAAGCATTAGTTAGCTACCGTACACTACGCCTTGACGTAGGCCAAACTACCGCAGCACGAATACTAACTAGTACTTATCTGAAATGACGGAGGGCTACGACAGGTTTTTAAGAAAACCCTTTGCGTAATGAACTTGATATCGTTGTAGAATCGAGTGATTTTAAATGGAGTGTTTTTGAGGCTTTTCTAGTTTTGCTAAAGGGGTCACTCCCGGTGAAGGGATCGTCGGCCCTTTCCTCATCGAATAAGGTGCAGGATATTTCACAAATATTACTATGCAAAGCAGAAACTATAGAAGCAATCAAAAGACAAACCGAGTTTGTAGCATCTGCCAGTTATTGCTAAAGGAGTCACTCCCGGTGAAGGGATCTCGGTCCTTTCCTTATCGAATAAGGTGCTGGATGTTCTACAAGGAACACCGCTATGCAAAGCAAGAACTAGAGCTACCAGTTTTTACAAACAAGTTTCTACAACATCTTAGGTTTCTTTTAGTTTCATTAATCTCATTAATGAAGTCCCATTTTATTATGCTTCGCAAGCACCTCTTTTGAAACGAAATCTGCAATATAACATATATCTCATATATATAATATAAACATTCGTCTTAGGCAGTAATATGATCTCATCACAGAACATTGCAGCAGAAGAACATATATGAAATATTGGATATACTAGGATGTCCGTGTTTTCAATACGAGCCTTTATAAAACACGGATTCCACGGTCGCGATGAATAGCCAAACCCACATCTCTAGACCCCTACGAGAGCGGCAAGTAACACTGCCAATTCTAGGGTTAGGAGACCCGGTCTCGACTCCTCGAGATGGTCTCCCATTGGACCCTAGAATCCGGTTACTTGTGCTCCCCGCCTTGGGTCTACCTAATGTGGAAAAGTAAATAATATACAACGGTGACATCTTCCGCTACCTGGAAGTGCCACAATAAAAGAATATTACATACAAATGAATTTTACATGAATGAAAAAGAAAAAACTCTCATCTCAAATAAAACCCCCGGCTATTCAAAAGCGACGATCCAATACAACATATCACAGCAACACATAATATCTCATATCATCAACGTAAGCAAGTATGCGTATCCCGATTGTCGTTGATGTATAGCAACGAAGCCGGCGATACACCACATACTACGCTTACGGTCACAGAAAAGAAAGTGTAAAACTACAACAGTTGGAATCCGCAATCTCCTTAGACATCGCATGCCTAACCAAATGAATTCCTTAGACATCGCATGTCTAACAATTATAAACCCCGCATTTTAGTCTCATTATCGAAAACTCTTTTCAATATCAAGTCGGGCAATTCAACAAGATTCCCGACGTCCTGATCGAATGCTCGTCGCAAACTTTAGTAGACGGCCGCACCCCCAGATGCCGTCGACGAAGTGCACTAAGGCGGAACACCGCTGCCGCGAGCACACGAACGGATGCTTTCGGCGACGGGGTTCTCCTACAGTCACTTGGTCGGGGCTATGGGGCGTGGCTGTCTATTAAGTTTACCCGGCGAGTATCCGCGTACGCTACGTGATTGCGACGGACTTTTGATCACATCAAAATTCCGTGGCAACCGATCATCTGAGACTAAACTGCTATGTTTATAATATTCAAATTAGTTATCTCATAACTACCTGTGGATTCCAAATATTGTATCACATTCCAGATAAATAGATAAAGTTAAACTTTCCGATCGAATCATCAAACACCCAAGATTTCCCCAATATATCTCAACACTTGAAATCAGTTTAAAAACATCCATCACATGCCACAGTACCAATGGTCCAGCCGTAGAAGGGTCAAGCCAACGCCTCACATGTGGCACGTCGTACTGCCCCAAACCCTAAGGTTCAAAAGGCAGTTCAAGACGGTCACATAATCGAGTTAAGGTTTGTTGTCTTCTAGAGGGTCCACCGAGTTACTTGCACGACTTAGAACATTCTTAAACACGAGAAAAAAAATCCAACTTTTGAAAAATTTTCCGACAGGGGAAAAAGTGAGTTATTGATATCCGTTCGAACTTTTTAGCAGTTTCTAAAAGTTATCCGGAAAACACATAGACAAAATCTGATAATCCGATCGAATCATCGAATCCCCAAAACAACCCCAGAAAATTCAACTCTTGAATAAAATATAAAAATTTCCAGAAGACTCAGCACATAAAGTTACTAATTACTGTGCAAAGCACGTGCATTGATTCATCACTTTGGCCGCGGAACCGCCGCGCAAGCCATCTTAGGCCGCGGTTCCGCGGCGCTTCTGTCGAATCAATGGCACGTGCTTCACAGTAATTCATCAAATTTCCTGCTGAATTTTTTGGCAATTTTTAATTCACAAAAATCCAAATTTTCAGAAAATTTCCAGAGAAGGGGTTAATTCGGGTTTTCCGGGTTCGATCGGACTTTAAACTTCGTCTAGATTTCGCCTAAAGCTCTAGCTTAGCTCTGATACCACTGTAGGGTTGCTAGGCACGCACACAAAGGTCTACGAGGTATCAACCATGCCCGATTAAAAATTTAGCCGTGCCGAACAACCCGAATACGGATCTTTAAACTAGAGATTAGGCGAAAACTAACATGTTAACAACTTAACACCAAGTGAGAGGGATTACAACCTTTGTAGATCCGGTCCTTCACTTCATATGCTCCGTGTTGTGGTCTCTTCGCTGCGATCATCGGGTTCCGGACTCTCGAGAAGTTCCACGAAGAGAAAGATGCAACCTTTGTTTCCGATCTTCGATACTAAGATGATCTACCTTGAAGTTTCTTTAATACAAGCTAACACTCATGAAATGATGTGAACACCCTCATCTAAATGGCAAGGGAAGATGAGGATGATGAAGTAGGATTTTTGCTCTCTTTATTTATCTTTTTCTCATATTTATTCATCACTTTGGAAAAATCTAGCAAGCTTTTTCATGAAAGAATGAAGGAAGAAGAAGAATAGTGATCCATTTTCTTTTGTGATGAATAATGAAAGGATTAATATGAAGAATAATGCAACCATGGTTGACTTAATCATTGTAGAGAATTAACCAAGGGTTAGGGTTTGGGTTGAGTTAAGAATGAGTCACTTGTAAATATCTTTTCCAAAACAAAAAGAAAACCTTCTAGAAACATCTAGAAAGCTTAACCCTAATCCAAACCCTAATCATGTTTAAACTACACTAAACAAGTTGCATTAGTTATCATATCATGTTACAATATTATATATCACATATATAATATTTATCGTAACAAAATAAAATAATACAATTAACATATATCGCATATATATCAATGTATTATCCGAGTGAGAAAAAGAATCTTTTAGTGAGCAAATATTAGTTAATGTAATTTAATATATCATATATATTATTATACATTAAATTATCGTATCAACACTTGATCCGATAATCCGGCTATATCGCATATAACCGACTAATATTTATCCGTACCGATTCATCGAATCAACACTTGATCCGATGACCCGGCTGATATCAAATATCGCGAGAATATAATACGGTATCACATATCGCATTATCCTCGGTCCCGCACATATCACATATGTGCTCCTACTCCGTTTTGCCTGAGCCAAGAAACCTCTGTGTAGGACTCTAAAGAATCGTCAATACGCCGGCAGTAGGTGATGATCATATCAAACACCCACAAGCTGCAAGCAGTCAGCTAAACGTAACAGCCACCCAGGTATTGAGCGCTCCGAAGATCAACAAGCAAGCCTGTAACTTCTCCTGTGAATCCAATCAGTAACACTCCCGTACAGTCCGGTCTCGTCGTCTGATATGTTGCATATCTCGCCTAGGGGTGGTAAACGTCAGACCCCAGTAGCTTGATAAGTCGTGTCGATATGAGGTCTATAACAGTTCGAGAAACTACTGATAACACTTACCAGTAAATCTCAGCAACCCTGGCCAGGGATTTCCGGTTATAGCCAATCGAACACTGCACAACATCAACTCCCTATACCGGGAGAGACGAATCCCCTCCTATCGCTCATTGCCTCCATGTGATTCGGGACTGTACCCAAAAGCCACCTTTTTGCATGCCTTCTTGGACGTGGTATGATGGAAATCAAAGCACAGTGGGAATCACACAAGACTCTATGACGATCTCGGGTCAACAGACTACTCTGTACCAGTGTCACCGGAGAACTGCCATCTGACGTATGGTATAATACCATCTGGGAGTTCTCAGCGAGTCCGTCCAGTGTACCCAGTCTCCACTGAGCACCCGTACACCATCCTTGATGTCAAACACCGATGGATATGGGATCATCCATCGCCCATCATATGGGTCAAGATGCGTATACGCTAGTCTACTCTGGTGCATCGATGCCCTGTCTCGATACACCCTCGACTAGGAACAGTTTATAGGATGTACTCGTGGACTACCGTGGCCCCACTAGTATGATCTAATCATAGTCCCAGTAGTCGAGTACACATCCTAAGGGTTTTATCAACATGTAACATACAGACAATCTGAGTACATGTTAAGATAAAGTACAACCAGATAGCATACTATCATGTCGAGCAAGAAAGTCCTCCCTATATATGTCCAAGCATCCACTACAATATACATCGTATGTACAGTAATGGCCTCTAGGGCATACATATAACTAACACATATATGCCATCCGCATTCGCCACTGGGTCCCGTAATCACCCGTTAGGTTACTTAACTAACGACAGAGCGGGGACTGGACTAGCGCGGATGCAAAACTTATACAACATCTACTAGTATATATATCAATATATAATATTCGCTCAAGGCGTTATAAAATGCAACATCACAGAAATGTAATCAGCATCACAGAACAATACAGATATCTGGGATCCCCGGGTTTCATAGAGCCGCTACTGAAACCCGACGTTCTCCTGGTCATGTGGATAGCCTATGCAATGAAATCCTAGACCCCTACGGGCGCGGCAAGTTACCCGCCAAAATCTAAAGCGAGGTAGCCCCCTTCAATAACGTGAATGGACCACCCAGCACTTCACGGAATCCGGTAACTTAGGCACCCCTCCTTGGGTCAACCTATACCCCCTACGAGTGCGGCGAATAGCCCGCCAATTCTAGAGTAAAGCCCTCTCCGTCTCAACGCCATGAGATGCGGGCCCGTTGCGCTCTAGAACCCGGCTACCCGTGCACCCCTCCGCAGGGTAATCCTAGTACAGAAAGTAAAATATACATACAACGGGTACATCAACCTCAGCCCGGTCGTGCCCCAAAAGAAAAATATACAAACAGGCAGTGAAGGCAGTCCATATGTCGGATGCTCGCCCCGCAATATCAAATGTACATAATAAACCAAACTGTACTACCATTGCATCCAGGCTATCCCCACGACAAATCCGCAACATCACAGCATAACACAGAATATCAACGTGAATGTCACGTTCGCAAATCCGTCTAAAAGGGCTATAGCAGTTAGACAGGATTTACCGATCAAGTGACATTCATGGTCGCAGATATAATGTAAATACTGTGAACTAACATGCTTAAAATTTTCGATCGACAGAATTTACCGAAGTGGGCCCCAAGCACAATTGCAGCACTCAAAATAAATCTGGACCCAAACAGAATATACCAAAAACCCTATTTCCATGTCAGAGAGCCACTGTAAAAATTTGATGCAGTGAAGCCACATTTAGGCGGCGGAACCGCGGCCAAAATGGGGTTACGGCCGCGGTTCCGCGGCTCTACAGTAGGATCAAGGTACCAAATTTTCACAAAATGCATAAAAATCCCTGCACGTATTTTTACAATGTACCAAATGATTTTTAGAGCACTGGAAAAATTCGACAGAAACTTGACATGGAAACGCGGTTTTTGGAAAATCCGTTCGATCGAACTTGTAAACACGTTAGAGTAAGCTAGACTAGGTTAATGGCGTGGCTTTGATACCAGTATAAGTGCACGGCAGCGCCCCGGCCGTCAATCCGACGCCGGAATGCGGAAACGAAACTTTTACAAAACTAGAAACGGGGCTACCGCGCACTGTTAAACCCGGATCGGGCCATTAACCTAATGCTAGCAAACTAGAGAATGGGTAGAAAGCTATACCGAGCGATCCGTGTCTTTCGGTCTTCGGCCTCTATCCCGATCTCCTCGCGGAATCTCCGGTCTTCATCTCCTCGTCGGAACGGGCACCACATTGCCGGGTTCTTTTACGGGCTCCCACCTCTGGACAGAGGCAACCCGGGCACGAAGTTGGCGAGTCGACATGTCCAAGAATACTGTAGGCTAGTGTAGAATCACTTGTCTCAAGCGGGTAGTGAAGTTGCCTTTGAAGGAGGGAAGAAGAAAATGAGCTTTTGAGATGGCTCTGGATTTTTGTGGCAAAGCATAATATGAGATGAACAAACTTTCCCCACACCCAAAAATGAAATCCCTTTCCCTCTTTGAAGTGGCCGGCCTAAGAAAAAGAGAGAGAGAGCATGAAGGGAGGTAAGTGTAGTAAAAGCAAAGGGGTGATCATAAACAAAAGCAAACCTCACTTCAAAACATCACCCTCACATCCTCATCAAATCCCATCTCAATTAATGCAAACAATGATGAAAGAAAAAAAGCAAAGATGCTTGTATTATCATAAAGCCACATATCACTAATAACCCCTCCACAATTGCTAATTTGCATATTTGCAAATTAGCTCCTCTCATCACAAAAATCCGGCCGTGAAGGAACAAAGGAAAACTGGCCGAAACGGAATGCAAACTGGCAACTTCAAAAAACTGATCCCGTAATAAATTACAGGAAAACCCCGCGACCGTATATACATACCCGCATTTGTATTCCGACCGAATACAAATGCAATGAGACAAAATCTACACTGTACAATACTAGGATCCGGCTTAAACCAAAGCCCGCTAGTATTATCGGTCCGATCATGATCCGTGCAATACCGCACGTATAAGATCGAACCCTGCCATATCTCCATACGGCCTCTACAGCGTTTCGCCCGAAACTTGAGAAACTGTCTGTGGGGGACTCTTAAGACTCGTCAATACTTTTGGCTGTGGATTTAACCACTAGCACGTCAGAGGTATTAGCCATACGTAACGGGCTACCAGGTATTGACCAAAAGGGACGTCGATGAGCAAACTCATGCTGACACCCTACTGAGCCTGTCAGTGACAATATCCGTACAGTCCGGTCCGTTCGTCTATGAGCATCGCATGTCGGGCCTAGGGGGTTGGTCAAAGTCAGACCCCCAAAAGCGGTACAAGTCGTGTCGGAGTGTAGCCCAGAACACCCTGAGATACTACTGGAATACCTACCAGTAAATCTCCTGCCTTGGCTAAGGACTTTCGTGTACTGGCTCTCCTAGACACAGCGCGGCTTCACCCCCATTATCGGGAGAGACGAACCCCTGCAGATCTGCTCACTGCCTCCATGTGGCTCGGGACTGTACCCAACTAAAACCTGTTTGCACGACTCCTTTGAGCCGTGGTAGGGTAGTAATCAAGGTACAGTGGGAACTTACACGAGACAAATGACGATCTCAGGTCGATGAACTAACCTGTACACATGTCACCAGGGAACTGCTATCTGACGCTAGGTATAATACCAACTAGCATGTTCCCGACGAGTCCTGTCCGGTGTACTCATAACCCAATGAGCACCTGTATATATCTTAGGTGAACCAACTGACACCAGTGGCTTGTGAGACCGGCCACCGCCCCTCGTCGGGGTCTCGACTGTATACACTAGTCTCCCCTGGAGTATCGATGCCCTGTCTCGAAACTCCCACGACTAGGTACCTTTTAAGGATGTGCTTATGGACCCCAGCTCCCACGTATATGATCGCCTTCATACTGCTGGCAGTCAAGAAAGAATCCTAGGGGCTCTATCAACGTGCAATTGTGATCAGTAATGTCACCTAAAGCAGTACACAATGATAAAGATAAATCAGATAGCATACTATCATCTTGAGTAAGACTGTCCTACCAGTATAGGTCCTCCCTCAATCATTGCAATCACGTGCCTGTGATCCAATAATTGACTCTGAGGGCACTAACTCCAATAGTCCTTGCATTGATCAATATTCATGTCTAGCCTTTACCAAAACAATTGTTAATCTAATCTCAAATCGTGGTCGAGACTATCAATAAATTGGTAGCGTGCCCGATAATGATGTTAACTTTTATTTTGCTAAAGTTTATAAACTTTAAAATGTATAAAAGAAGTTAAAATATTTTATCATCCATTGATTTACACTAGCCTACGAACCCTAGCAAGCTAGGAATTACCCACTCATGGTTTGAAATAGAAGAAAGGATGAAGAAGAAGACATGATTAAGATGCATAAATTAAGTGCAGAAATTAATTGCGAAAGACTAATAAAAACTCTACCTTTATTAATCAACTATATCATATACAAATCCTTTTAAAGTAGAGTACAAGAACCCTAGTTTTTGCTCTCGATCTCTATTTTGTTGGAAGTAGATGAACAACTGATGATCACCTGGATGCGTGGATCGCTTTGGACATCTTGATCTCTTCGGTTTGATGATCTTCAAAGTATAACTCTCGGCCCCTTATATAGTCACTAACCCAGAAACCCTATATGCCATATGTGATGATTTGTTGTTACGATCTTATCCAAAAAATCTCAAATCCTACGGCCACAGTACTGTCGCGTATCCACCGCAAATGTGTTATTTTGGCCGCCCTACCGCCGCGGTTTAGTGTCATCACGTTTTGAAAATTCTTCAGGTCTCTGGTGTTGACATGTGTAGATCTTCTAGATGTCTAGATTCTGAGAATTTAACTCTGAGTCTCTGCCGATGCTAGATCTTATGTTTTGCTTCAATATTTCGGCAGATTTGATTTCGACGTCTCGGATCTCTTGGATTCCAGAACTGAGCTAATATCTGCACAATATCTCAAGTCATAGTGTTAGTAGTATTTGGTATTATTTTGAGATATTATCCTAGCCATTTTATATGATATTAAATCTTAAGAATATTGATTAGAAATATTTGATATGATATGCATATTTTAATTATTAATATTTCATATAAATATTATATGCATGTATTTTCCCTCATAATGTTAATTATAATATAGAAACATATGATAATAAACTTTTTACACATAAACCCCCATATGTTCTATAATTACAATAAACACTTTTTAGAGCTTAACAATAGTGGAGAAAATAATCATTCAAATGTGCAATATTTCAGACTAATCAAATACCCTTAAACTTAATTTTGATCGTCCCGAGCAAACTAGTTATTAAAGAGAAGAAGAAGAAAAAAGAAAAAGAAAAACCTAGCACACTTTCGTAGGCAACACGATTGCACTTAGCACATGTAATAAGCCTTTAAACCTCTAGGTGTCCCTAGTAGGTGGAGTGTGTCTCCTGAGGGTTTTCAGATTATACCCACAAAATCCCATAATAAAAGAAAGATGATAAAAGTTATATATAAAGATAAAGAACATATAAAAGAAAGAACTTGAAAATAAGAGTTTTTAACTATACTAGCTTTTTTTAGTAGCCGTGAGCCCTATCTTAATAGTCATGGAAAGATGTCAGAAATCACATCATCTCTCAATAAAACATCGCATTTAGTCTTCCTCCCTACCTTTCTTCCAAACATAGATCATATATGTCACGACCCGAAATATTAGCTCGTGACCAACACTTAGATCACACAACGTCTAAAGGCGTAACGTAATCCAAGTAAGCTGAAACCCAGAAATCTAAACCTTTTCAAGAAATAAAAGAGGTGCAGTTTTGAAATAAGGTATAATGAAGAAAAGTGTTTTCTCAAATGCATAAAAAAAAGGGAACATGAAAAATGCAAGTTTATCCTACTTGTTGTGAAACGTGTTCGTCTTTTAAAAATTTGGGCAGCACCTCCTTTGTATATTTTGATCCAAAACCACAAATATAAGATAATATAAAAGGCATCCCCAAGCAGGAGCTAGCTCTTCACCAAACGGCGGATCACAACCACGCAAGTAATAAAACAAGTATACGAGGCCCAATCGGCGAAGATCGGCACAAAAGATAAAGAATAAAGCAAGATATCAACCCAAAAAGCGAACATAAACCCATCGCTCAAGTCTCGCAACTACAAGACTCACTAAGTCTCACTATTTATACAAATAATAGTTTTGATTGATGGAGTTGACTAGATACAAAAGAATAATAAATACAAAAAGTGGTACGATCCAACATGTACAACCTACCCAAGCAAGTCACCCGAATGTAAGCTGTGTGCCAACGATGCCGCTACCGATCCATGCGGTCAACCTGCAAGAACTATGGCATAATGGGGGTGAGTTACCAACTCGTGAGTAGAAAACATCATCAGGTAGAAATCGAATAAAATAACGACTTCCTAGGTCAACTATATCATAAAGGTAATACTATGATATCTAGGGTGACCGTATGTGTAAATATGTGCCAACAATAAATAAATGCAAGCATGTAAGTGGATATCATCCAATAATATAATCAATGCCAATATACATGTAGATCTCGTCCACTCGAAACATCGTAATAGCATATGCATGTAAATATATGAGGATATCAAGAATGTGCGTGTCCATCAGTAACACACCAAAACATGTAACCTGAGTGTCCAACACCGACACTCGAAATATCATGAAACCCCGTGTACAGCATCGACACGTAAATTCTCATATCTCAGGCTCCGCATCCTCAGATCGGCCCTCGTGTCCATCTCTCTACTCCGGTCAGTATCCTCCGGATAAACCGCCGAGTCCAAATACTATCACCGGTAGGTAGTGCTCCCCTGCTAGGCTCGACGCCATCATCTGCGACCATCTTACCCCGGGGTACCTCACCGGGTCCACCATGCACCCGCAGACGGTTCCTTTTCCTCCTCGAATCGGGTGTAACATGCCAATCTTAGAACCGAGAAAACACATGGTGGACGCACTGAAATATCATATCAGGAGAAACCGGGTTTTTAAAATAATACATACTTTCCTTTGAAATAACCACGGTTCTCAAATCCAGAAATCTCATGAAAGTAGCATATCTCAATGCGTAAAATCATAAAGCATGATGTATGCGACATATAACAAAATGTAAGCATATCAGTAAATCATGCAACATGGAACAGTAACATGCATATATCAAGGGAAACCCGCTCTTTAAAATGAATTCAGTTTTAAAATATATCCTGCGGTTCCCAATTCCTCCAAGGTCAAATGCAACATCGTATAAAGGTGTATATGTAACTATAGCAAGTAAATTATGCAAAGAGTCATATCATGATGCAGCAATTCTACTGTGTAGTGACATGGTAATTATCGATGATGAAGTGTGTGAGCCGGCCAATTTGTGTAAGTGTGACATACGTATCATCGATAATGGTGCAGGTGTACTAGCATAGGTATATGAAATGCAATAGTAATGACATAAAAGTAGCATAAAGTAAATCGGCAGCTAAAAGGTATAAGGTATACGTATCTAACATGACCGAGTCGGTGAATCTATCAATCGGCCTCCTCTAGTCAAGAGTATGGATCAATCATCAATCAACTCATCACGTACGGTAACTCATCGTACGATGTCATAAAACAATTTAGGATCCTAACAACCTATGTGACAAGGAGGGTACGCACCTCACGTCTCGTACGGCGCATCATTCAAGATTCACAACATTATCCATATATATATATACCTATCTCTTAGGTCACGTCTGCCTCAATCTCGGATCATGGGACCGGTAAGGTATCAATCATCTCATATCGACCCGCATCCGTATACCAACATATCATCAAGTCATCTTATCAATCTAAAGTTGTATATTATCAACCTCATGTTAAGCCACTATAATCTCCTATTGGTTCTCTTTATAACTACTTATCTATATCTATCATATCATGTCACCTAAACCCTAAGCTATACTTTTAAGTCATGGTATATCTTATCTCCTGCTAATTCCTTAACCCTATTCCTAACTTTCTAATATGATTTCTCTAGCCATATCCTATAGTTTTCTAGTCTAGGGTTCCTTAATCGTATTCTATAAATCGGTTTCCATCAAAACTTGCGTGGGTGCTATACACCATCCACCCGACTTCCCCCGTAGATATAGATCTACTCACCTTCATCTCTACTCGCCGAAGTCGATGACGCCATGCTCCATCGTCTCAGAATCCACGCGAAGGTACTTACAATATCAACACATATCGAAATGCTATTAAAATCGAGTTCGGAAAACCAATACTGTTAGTGTATATGCCCTAGAAGCCAATACTGTATCATACTAGTTTGTATATTACTTGATGGAAGCTTGGGATATTCACAGTTGTATAGACAATCTTGCTCGAAATGGTAGTATGCTACTTGGTTTGTTTCTACTTTAATGTGTGCATGTGTTTCTTTTAGCATATTGCCTATACACATTAGTGGAGCCCTTAGGATCTTTGCTTGATTACCAGCGTTGTGATGGCAGTCACACTAGTGGGGGCTGGGTAATCTACAAGCACATCCTTATACAGGTTCCTAGTCGTAGGATTATCGAGACGGGGCATCGATACTCCGGAGTAGACTAGCGTATGCGCTTCTCATCCCAGCAGGGGAGATGGTCTGTCCTACAGCCATCAGTACGTCGTACTGGAGATAGTATGCGGGTGCTCGTTAGGTTACGAGTACACTAGACACGACTCGTCGGGAACTGTTGGTTGGTACTATACTTATCGTTAGTTAACAGTTCCCAGGTGACATGAGTACAGCTTAGTCCACTGACTTGACACCGTCACTTCGCCTCGAGTGTGTTCCTACTGTTCTTTGATTACTACCCTACCACGGCTCAAAGGAGTCGTGCAAACAGGTAGTAGTTGGGTACAGTCCCAAAGCACTTGGAGGCAGTGATGGTTAGACAGGATTCGTCTCACCCGGTATTGGGGGTTGATATCGCGCTGTGTCTTGGAGAGCCATTACACAAAGTCCCTGGCCAGGGCAAGCGAGATATACTGGTAGGTTTTCCAGTGTTATCTCAGGGTGTTCTGGGCTACACTCCGACACGACTTGTACCACTATTAGGGGACTGACGTTTACCGCCCCCTAGGCCCACCATGCGATATTCTCAGACGAACAGACCGGACTGTACGAAGATTGTCACATTCAGGCTCAGTAGGAGTTCAGATGGGTTTATGTCATCGGCCTTCTTATCGACATTTACCTGGGGACCGTTACGTACAGCTAGTGCCACTTGCGGTCTGTGGTTAAACCCACTGCCAGCGTAGTGTCGAGTGTTTAGAGTCCCACACAGAGAGTTTCCCTGCACTGAGCGAAAAGTGTAGAGGCCGTATGGTTTTACGGCAAGGCTGCGATCACTTACGTGCACTTGAGCGCGTATGCTGTTCGGGCAGACAATGCTAGTGGGCTTTGGTTTAAGCCGGATTCTAGTATTGTATGGATGGATTAGTTTGGTCTTCTGTGCATTCACATTCTACGGAATGCGGATGCGGGTGTGTATGCATAGTTGTGAGGAGCGAAGAAGAAGGAGGTGCCCCATTAGGGTTTTGACAGTTGGTTCGGTCAAAACCATTATGAGGCGGGGACATTATTTACTAATCTTTTAATGATAATTATGTTATGGCTAATTGCTTTGACCATTTGACCATGCTTGACCATGTTGACAATTTGACCATTGTTGACTTGGAGTTTTCTTATGAGATCTAGAGTATTCTTTTGCTTTTTGGTTTTGGATTTGATTTGTGATGATAATGGTCAAATCAAGGTAGCCATCAACTTTATCATGAAGAGATTAGTAATGATAATGTCCATGGTTCATTATTCTTGGTTCATTATTTTCTCTTCTCATTCTCTCTCTTGAAATGAGAAGCTCCATGGTTGCTCCTTCTTCTTCCTCCTCTTGATTTTTCCTTTGCTCTCAAGTGTTGAGAAAATAAGGATCTAAATTGACAAACACATCCATCCTCTTCTTCTACACAACCTAGGACATCAAGCTTAGCAACCTTGTTGCCCTAGTTACCTCGGCTTGAGGTGGAGCTCGGAACACAAACTCTCGGATGGATCGTCTTCGACTCTAGGAGGCCGCGGAGGTGATCAAGATCCGGATCGATCCTTGGAGCTTGGATGGACGAGGAGGACAGCGGAGAGAAGACCCGAAGGACCGGTTTCGTGAGGTATAATCTCTTTAGCATAGTAAATAGAACCTCATGTAGTTTTCTAGGTTTTTGTTTAGCAAAGATCCTCTTTTTAGTCCATGTTGCCTTGTGTCAAAAAATCATTTTTTACCGTTTCCGCCTCCCCGTAAGAATCGGGGTGGGCAACATGGACTTACAGTGGTATCAGAGCCTAGCAAAACAACAACTAGCATGTTAGCAAAGTGATTAGAACTTCGATCCGGAAAAAAATCGCGAAACATGTCAAAAACCCACACTTTCTGCCGATTTTTAAAACTGCTCTAAAAATAATTTCACATATCTTAAAAATCAGTGAAGGCTTTTTTAGAAACAGCCAGCAAAATCGAGCCCACGACTCGGTCAAAGCGCCGCGGAACCGCGACGAAACCAAGCGTTTCGCCGTGGATCCGCGGCCGAGTTGACTCGGCCGCGACTCGGATTTGCTGCAGTTTCTTCAGTGTTCTGTTTTGGGATTTTTAAAGTATTTTGTTTCTGCCCAGAATTTCCAGAGAACAAAGTTGTGTTTGGGGTAGTTACAAATTGGTGTTTTGATCGAAGTTCTACAATCTTTTGCTAAATGGTTATATCTGTAATGTGATATATGCACTGAACGTCGATTAATCGCTATACGTCGATTAGTGGGGGTTGTGCATATCTGTGATCTGTAATATTGTTGGATTGTGTATATGAACTTGTTGGATTGTCGCGGATGAATAGCCGGGGGTTATGAGATGAGAGTTTTCTTTATCTTTCATTTGATGTAATATGTAAATTGATGTAATATTATTTTATGGCCGCACATCCGGGATGAGTTGTAGCCGCCATTGTATATTATTTCTTTTACTGTTTTTGCTCCTAGGATAGACCCAAGGTGGGGTGCACAAACTACCGGGTACCTCGAAGTGCCGAGTGGCCTACTCACGTAGTTGAGGGAGGTTGCTTCACTTCGGGTATTCGGCGGGTAGTTTGCCGCACCCGTAGGGGTCTAGGGTGGGGTGTTGGCTATTCATCGCGATCGTGTAATCAGTCTTTCGTTGCAGGCTCGAACGAAACGCGAATTCCTAGTATATCTAATGTGTTCATCTGTGATCTGGAATGGCTATCATTGCATCTAACGAATGTATATATCTATATATGATATCTAGTAGGCATTGCTTATGTTTTGTATCCGCGTTAGTCCAGCCCCCGCTCTGTCGTTAGTTAAGTAACCTAACAGGTGATGACGGGGCCCCATGGCGAATGCGGATGGCATAAGTGTACATCATATTTTCGTTGTTTTCATCGAATCAACACCTAGCGCTGTCGTTAGTTAAGTAACCTAGCGCTGCATACCATTTGGAGTGTGATGATTCTGATAGGATTCCTTCAGTTTTATTACACGATGATATTTGGATCCCGATCCTACTGTGAGTATATGCTACTCCTCGGGAACTTTCTCACTTAACGATCAATGCTATAAACAAAGTAGGTGTCTAGAAAGGTGTTAGCGGGGCTACGACCACAGAGAAAAGAGGTTATTTAATTAAGGAACTTTGCGAAAGCGTTGGAAAACCTCCCTCGTGTAGGGTTCCTAGGCACACTATAGAGGTCTCACAAGGCATCAACCATGCCAATTTCAAATTTTACAAGTGCCGAGAAACTCTAATACGGATCGTTAACTAGAATTTTAGGCGAAACATTAATCTAGTTAACAACTTAACTAAAAATAAGAAGCTACAACCTTTGTAGATCCGGTTATCCTCTTGCTTAGCTCTACGTAGTCGTCCTCTCGCTGTCCAAGTCGGATCTCGGACCCTAACATCGGCTTCATCGGAGAAATGAGCGGAATAGTCGTCGGCTACGTTGCCGAAGATGATCTACGTCGAGGCTTCACAAGATCAAGCTCCGACTTCACCAAGTTGTGAAACTTGTGAAGAAAACACTCTATACTACTTGGCAAGAGGTAGAGGGTGAAGAAATAGGAGGTGGGTTCACTTTAGAATTGGATTTCTCACTTGTTTACTCAAGATGCCATTAATGGTGGCAAGCTTTTTCTTGAACTCAAGAAGAAGATGAATATGATTATGATAAGTTATTAAAATGAAAAAGAAAATGAATACTTATCATAATGTAGACCATGGTTAGGTGTAGAGAATTGACTAAGGTTAGATGAATGGTTAGGGTTAAGCATGAAGACAAAATGGTCACTTTGGTCAAAGCTTCATGAAGCTTCAACAAGCTTCAAGAATGAAAGCAACCATTTTGTTTTCTTTTGCCATTTCTTTTTAATCCAAATTAAAAAGATAAATGAATGAATAAAAAAAAACCCTAACCATTTACTTAACCAAGGTTTAATTCTTTACACTTAACCAAATGAGCAAGTATCATCAAACATGATACAAACATGTGCACAAAAGTATATCACATATACAACTTGCACATCAAGTGAGAAAATCCATTTAAAGTGAACCAATACTAGTTAATGTAAAGTAATATATCAAATATATAATTATACATTAAATCATTAAATCAATACTTGATTCAATGATCCGGTCATATCGCATATAACCGACTAGTATCCTATGTATCGGCTTATCGAATCAATCCTTGATTCGATATCTAGGTTATATCGCATATAACCAATCGATACATTCATCGCGAGAATGGAATACGGTATCACATACACGCATTATTCTCGGTCCTGCACATATCTCATATGCGCTCCTATTTTGTTTCGCTTGAGCCAGGAAACCTCTGTGTAGGACTCTAAAGACTCGTCAATACGCCGGTAGCAGATGATGATCATATCAAGCACCCACAAGCTGCAAGCGGTCTGCTAAACGTAACGGCCATCCGGGTATTGAGTGATCAGAAGATCGACGAGCTAGCCCGCTCACACTCCTGTGAATCCAACCAGTAACACTTACCGTACAGTACGGTCTGTTCGTATGATATGTCGCATATCAAGTCTAGGGGTGGTAAACGTCAGACCCCAGTAACCGATAAGTCGTGCCGATGTGAGGCTCATAACGGGTCGAGAAACTACTGGTAACACTTACCAGCAAATCTCTGATCAGCCCTGGCCAGGGACTTCCCTGTTACGGCCAATCGAGCACAGCGCAACATCAACCCTCAATACCGGGAGAGACGAAACCCCTCCTATCGCTCATTGCCTCCATGTGACTCGGGACTGTACCCAAAGACCACCGTTTTGCACGCCGTCATGGACGTGGTAAGGTGGAGATCAAAGCACAGTGGGAATCACACAAGACTCTATGACGATCTCGGGTCTACAGACTAACCTGAACAAGTGTCACCTGAGAACTGCCATCTGACGTGAGGTATAATACCATCTGGGAGTTCTCGGCGAGTCCGTCCAGTGTACCCAGTCTCCACTGAGCACCCGTATACTATCTCTGATGTCAAACACCAATGGATATGGGATCATCCATCGCCCATCTCATAGGTCGAGAAGCGTATACGCTAGTTTACACTGGTATATCGATGCCCCGTCTCGATACACCCACGACTAGGGACCTTGAAGGATGTACTTATGGACTACCATGTCCCCACTAGTATGATCTACATCATAGTCCAGGCAGTCAAGTACACATCCTAAGGGCTTTACCAACATGTAACTATAAGACAGTTTAAAGAGACTAGTATACATGTTAAGATAAAGAGTAACCAGATAGCATACTATCATATCGAGCAAGAAAGTCATCTCTATATATGTCCAAGCATCCAATATAATATACATCATCTGTATAATACTGGACTCTAGGGCATACATACAACTAACAATCTCCCACTTGCACTAGGGCCAGCTGCTGTAGTATCGCATACCGAGCATCCCGAAGAGTCTCTCAAACTGTATCTGGGGAATGGCCTTCATGAGTGGATCCGCCGTGTTGTTCTTCATGTCAACCCTCCTGACCTCGATCTCCCGGCGATCAACTATCTCCCGGATCAGGTGATACCGCCTCAGAATATGCCTGGATCGCTGATGGGACCTGGGTTCCTTGGCCAAAGCCACCGCTCCATTGTTATCGCAATACAAAGGTATTGGATGCTCAATGGATGGAACCACTCCAAGTTCAATAATGAACTTCTTGATCCAGACAGCCTCTTTAGCAGCATCGTTGGCAGCGATGTATTCAGCCTCCATCGTCGAGTCTGCCACGGTTTCCTGCTTGGAACTCTTCCAGCTAACCGCCCCTCCGTAAAGGGTAAAGACAAATCCCGACTGCGACTTAGAGTCGTCCTTATCACTCTGGAAGCTCGAATCGGTAAAGGACTCCACTTGGAGTTCTCCGTTACCATACACCAAGAGCATCTCTTTAGTCCTTCGCAAGTACTTGAGAATGCTCTTCACAGCTGTCCAGTGACTCTCTCCAGGATCAGCTTGATACCTGCTCACTACACTTAGTGAGTATGCTACATCGGGTCTGGTACATAGCATCGCATACATGATAGAGCCTACAGCCGAAGCATAGGGTATCCCTTGCATGCGAGCTCTCTCCAAATCAGTCTTGGGAGACATCTCTTTGGAGAGAGTGACTCCAGAGATCGTGGGCAAGTTCCCACGCTTGGATTCTTCCATACTAAACCTCTTTAGTATGGTGTCAATGTACCTGGATTGGGACAATCCCAATATCCGTTTGGATCTATCTCTATAGATCCTAATTCCCAATATGCAGGAGGCATCACTAAGATCTTTCATTGAGAATCTTTGTGATAAGAAGAGCTTGACCGATTGCAGCATAGGAATATCATTTCCTATCAAGAGTATGTCGTCCACGTACAATACGAGGAAGACAACTTTACTCTCTGCCACCTTCTTGTAGATACAAGGTTCATCTGGATTTTTGACGAAATCAAACTCTTTGATAACGACGTCAAAGCAGATGTTCCAACTCCGCGATGCTTGCTTTAATCCATAAATGGATTTAAGCAGCTTGCACACCTTTCCGCTGCTCCCACTGTCTACGAAGCCCTCTGGCTGAGTCATGTACACGCACTCTTCTAAATCACCGTTTAGAAAGGCGGTCTTAACATCCATTTGCCAGATTTCGTAATCATGATATGCAGCGATGGCAAGCATGATCCGGATGGATTTAAGCATAGCCACTGGAGAAAAGGTTTCGTCATAGTCCACACCTGGTCTTTGACGAAAACCTTTTGCAACAAGTCTAGCTTTGAAAGTCTCCACTTTCCCATCTACACCAAGTTTTTTCTTGAAGATCCACTTGCTCCCAATGGGTTTTACCCCTTCAGGAGCAACTTCCAAAGTCCATACTTTGTTGGTGTACATGGATTCCATCTCGGACCGCATAGCATCCAGCCATTTCACTGAGTCCTTACTCGTGATGGCCTGCTCGAAGCTAGTTGGGTCATCATCCTCCATGATGCAATCCTCGCTGCCACCATCCATGAGAAAACCGTAGTATCTCTCAGGTTGGCGAGGAACCCTACTAGATCGACGGAGAGGCTGAGGTTCATCGGGAGCTACTGAATCCTCTGGTTCAACCAAATCTTCTGTCGTAGTCTCTATTGCTGGAACCTCTTCCAGTTCTGCCTCCTTGCCACTAATCTCTTTTTCAAGAAATTCCTTTTCTAAAAAGGTGGCTTGTCGAGAAACAAACACTTTTTGTTCCTCGGTGTGGTAGAAGATATACCGGCGTGAATGTTTGGGATATCCAATAAACTTACACAGAATGGACCTTGCCGCGAGTTTGTCCGGATTTTGCGTTTTTACATATGCCGGACAACCCCATATCCTAACATAATTAAGACATGGTCTCTTTCCTTTCCATATCTCATATGGAGTGGTTGGCACGGATTTGGTGGGAACCGTATTCAATAGGTCTGCAGCTGTTTCCAGTGCATATCCCCAGAAGGAAATAGGTAACTCAGCTGTGCTCATCATAGAGCGCACCATATCTAATAGGGTGCGGTTCCTCCGTTCTGATACACCGTTGTGCTGTGGTGTATATGGAGGAGTCAGCTGAGAGAGAATCCCATTCTCTTTTAGGAAGTCCAGGAATTCATTGCTTAAGTATTCTCCTCCTCGATCAGATCGAAGGATTTTAATACTTTTTCCGGTTTGGTTCTCGACTTCCTGTTTATATTCTCTAAATTTCTCAAAAGCTTCTGATTTGTGTTTCATCAGGAACACATATCCGAATTTAGAGAGATCGTCAGTGAATGTAATGAAGTACGAAGAACCATCCCTGGCATGTGTAGACATGGGACCGCATACATCACTATGTATTAGTCCCAAGAGTTCGGTAACTCTTTCTCCGTGTCCCGTAAACGGAGTTTTGGTCATCTTGCCTTTAAGACATGACTGGCAAGTGTCATAAGATGAAAATTCGAATGGTTTCAAATATCCATCCTTATGCAACTTAGCCAGTCGTGTCGCATTGATGTGACCCAGTCTACAATGCCACAAGAAGGATTCGTTCAGTTCAGAACTCTTCCTCTTGTGTGTGTTTGTTAGGCTCAGAACTGTTGATTGATTTAGAACATAAATGCCATTGCACAACGTGCCTGATCCAACCAACTTTTGGTTACGGAAAATGTTCATAACATTATCCTGTAATACAAAATTATATCCCTCTTTACTCAACAAAGAAACCGATATAATGTTGCATATCAGGTTCGGCATGTAATAGCATTCGTTCAGAACCAATGTATTACCAGTTGGTAATACAAGGTGATATTCTCCGACAGTCTTAGCTGCAACAATTGCACCATTTCCAACTCTAATGTCTTTATCACCTTCTCCAAGTTCTCTACCTTTCCTAAGCCCATGTAACTGATTACATATATGGGATCCTGACCCGGTATCTAATACCCAGGACGTAGAGCAAATGGAGAAACAGTTCTCTGTAACGAACACACCCGAAGAAAATGCATCAACATGTACTTTCTTCATTCGGGTGGCATGGGAATCCTGGTATTCCCCTATATCCTGTTCAGTCCTATAACTCTTATAAGAAAGAACGGAACCAACGTTCCCCAGCACAGTATAGCATGCGGGTTCAGTTAATACATCCATATTATTATCTTGATTAAGGCATGACATGGTCGCTACCTGGAGAGAGAGAGAAGAAAACACTTTAGCGTATGCTCGTGCAAGATCAGATTGGTTATTATCTTATCTAATCAGGATGGCTCCCACTGGTTTTTATCAAATCTTCCTTCAAACCCTAAAAGGAAAGACTAGCCGGGATTAATTACACCCTACAACTTCGTTGATCTTTCAGCCAGGCCAGTGTCGGTACTTTGAGGGAGGTCCCCCGTGCTTTCGCACGAACCTAATTAATGTAAACCTCGTTTTCCCAGAGACGTAACCTCGTTAACACCTTTCTAGACACCTACTTGATCGGCTAATGGCAATGTGTAAAACTCTCCCAGGAGTAACTCTTACTCGCAATGGGTATCGGGATCCAACTATCTCATAGAAGGTATGCAATCTCATTGCAAATTTCAACACTTGAAATTCCCGATAATATTTTGCCCCTAGCGTCCTATGACCTTGACGCAGGCCAACAAACCACAGTGCGCTAGTCAAGTTCAACCCGTCATTTCCTGATTGAATTAAACCCACCCACACGACCCTTGACGCAGGCCAACAAAGTCGTACGACTACCCTAATCCAATCTGCATCATATGCATAAGCAGATAAATACTAGTTAGCTACCGCACACTACGCCTTGACGCAGGCCAACAAACGTAGCACGAATACTAACTACTACTTATCTGAAATGATGGAGGGCTACGACAGGTTTTTCTGAAAACTTATTGCGTAATGAACTTGATATCGTTGTAGAATCAAATGAAGTTTTGAAATGGAGTGATTTTGAGGCTTTTCTAGTTTTGCTAAAGGGGTCACTCCCGGTGAAGGGATCGTCGGTCCTTTCCTCGTCGAATGAGGTGCGGGATATATCATATATATCACTGTGCAAAGCAAAAACTCTTAAAAGCAATCAAAAGACAAACCAAGTGTGTAGCATCTGCCAGTTATTTCTAAAGGAGTCACTCCCGGTGAAGGGATCTCGGTCCTTTCCTCGTCGAATGAGGTGCGGGATATATCATATATATCGCTGTGCAAAGCAAGAACTGTAGCTACCTGTTTTATTTGAAATTCGATTCCACAACATCTTAGGTTTCTTTTCTTTCATTAATCACATTAATGAAGTCCCATCATTTAAGTCACCTAAACATCACAGATAAATGTTAGTGTATATGCCCTAGAGGCCATTACTGTATCATACTAGTTTGTATATTACTTGATGGAAGCTTGGGATATTCACCTTGTATAAACAATCTTGCTCAATATAGTAGTATGCTACTTGGTTTGTTTCTACTTCAATGTGTACTTGTGTTTATTTCAGTATATCACTTATACGCATTAGTGGAGCCCTTAGGATCTTTGCTTGATTACCAGCGTTGTGATGGCAGTCACACTAGTGGGGGCTGGGTAATCTATAGGCACATCCTTATACAGGTCCCTAGTCGTAGGACTATCGAGACAGGGCATCGATACTCCGGAGTAGACTAGCGTATGCGCTTCTCATCCCAGTGTGGGAGATGGTCTGTCCCACAGCCATCAGTACGTCGTACTGGAGATAGTATACGGGTGCTCGTTGGGTTACGAGTACACTGGACAGGACTCGTCGGGAACTGACAGGTTGGTATTATACCTATCGTCAGTTATCAGTTCCCAGGTGACATGAGTACAGCTTAGTCCGCTGACTTGACACTGACACTTCGCCTCGAGTGTGTTCCCACTGCACTTTGATCACTACCCTACCACGGCTCAAAGGAGTCGTGCAAACAGGTGGTGGTTGGGTGCAGTCCCGAAGCACTTGGAGGCAGTGACGGTTAGACAGGATTCGTCTCTCCCGGTATTGGGGGTTGACATCGCGCTGTGTCTAGGAGAGCCATTACACGAGTAGTCCCTGGCCAGGGCAAGCGAGATATACTGGTAGGTTTCCAGTGTTATCTCAGGGTGTTTTGGGCTTCACTCCGACACGACTTGTACCGCTATTGGGGGACTGACGTTTTACCGCCCCCTAGGCCCGCCATGCGATGTATCAGACGAACAGACCGGACTGTACGGAGAATGTCACATTCAGACTCAGTAGGAGTTCCGATGGGGTTTCACCTCGTCAGCCTTCTTGTCGGCATCTACCTGGGGACCGTTACGCACAGCTAGTGCCGCTTGCGGTCTGTGGTTAAACCCACTGCCAGCGTAGTGCCGAGTCTTTAGAGTCCCACACAGAGGGTTTTCGCCTCTGGGCAAAACAGAGTAGAGGTCGCATGGTTTTGCGACAGGGTTCGTTCTCATCCGCGCACTTGTGCACGTTTGGAGTCCGGACGGATTATACTGGCAGGCTCTGGTTTGAGCCAGATACTGGTATATGTTTTTGGGGTTGCTTTTATATCTTGGTATTCTTGTTCCTCGGAACGAGAATGCAGGTGTGTATGCACAGTTGCTTGAGGCGGAGAATGAGGTTTTTCGTTAGGGTTTCGGATCGGGTGCGTATGCACAGTTGACAGTCTTCATTTCCAAACCCTAATGGATTTATATATATTATCTATTAATAATAATAATTAAATGAGAATTATGTTATGGTTGTTTTTGTTGACTTGTTGACCTTGGTTGACTTGTTGACCATTGACCACTTTCATGCCTTGAAAGTCTTCCTTGATTCATGCTTACTTTTAATTAAATGAAGCATGGTTGTGGTCATTCAAAATACTACCATCAACTATTCTCATTTTCAATTATTATCATTTAGATAATTCATTTCTTTTGCAATATGGTTGCAAGAAAGAAATAATTGAGCTCATTCTATCATAACCTCTCTCTCTCCTCATTTTCATCTTCTTCTTCCTCTTGAAAAGAGAAACCTTCTCATGTGTTGAGAATCATTCTCTTTAGAAAGAAAAGCAAACCCTAATCTATCTCTACTCATTCTAGGATGAAGGTTTAGCAAACCGGAAACCCTAGTTCACTCAAAGATCGAGGAAGAGCCCAAAGTCGAACCTTCGAGGTGGATCCATCTTCGACAGGAGAAGGCGACGCAAAGAGAACCATCAACCTCTACAAGGTTTGAAGAAGAAGGAGTTCAAGTTTAGGTATAACCATCTTTCCATAGTAGCTAACTCTCTTTAGCTAGAACACTAGTTTTAGTTTAGACAACGATCCCGACCATGTTTAGTCCATGTTGCCTCTTGCGATAAAAATTCGTTTTTTATACCGTTTCCGCCTCCCCGTAAGCACCGGGGGTCGCAATATGGACTTACAGTGGTATCAGAGCCTAACTAAACTTAAACTAGCTTGGTAGTGAAGTGTAACGAAGTTCGGAACCGTAAAAAACCCAAAAACCGTATTTTTCCAAAACCTGAGTTTCTGTTGAAATTTTTTTGGCTCAAAATGAAAAAAATTATATTTGTAAAATCATCTCAGGGTTTTCTAAAAGCACCCATGAAAAACGATCCAGTGTTGAGCTCAAAGCGCCGCGCATCCGCGGCACGAGGTAGGCTCGTGCCGCGGAACCGCCGCGCTTTGTCGTCTTCTGCGTGTCGTTTTTCGTGCAGTGTCTGTAGTTGTTGATTTTGGGATTTTTATGATATAAATTATATGCCCAGATTTTCCAGAAAAGAAAGTTCCTTTTGGGGTCCTATAATTCCGTATTTTTTCCGAACTTCACTACACTTTAGCTATATTGGTTATATCTGTGATGTTTGCATGTATTGAACGTCGGCTAATCGCTATAAGTCGATTAGTCGGGGTTATACATGATCTGTAATGTGCTGGAATGTGTATATGAATGTGTTGGACTGTCGCGGGTGAATAGCCGGGGTTGGATGTGAGATGAGCTTTTGTTTTTCTTTCATTCATTTGTAAATGTAAATTGATGTAATTATATTATTTGTTTGGCCGCACAACCGGGTCGGGGTTGTAGCCGTCATTGTATAATTCCTTTTTACTGTTTTTTGCTCCTAGGATAGACCCATGGTGGGGTGCACAAACTACCGGGAACTTGGCAGGTAGTTTGCCGCACCCGTAGGGGTCTTGGGTGGGGTATTTGCTATTCACCGCGACCGTGTTATCCGCTTTTCGTTTCAGGCTCGAAAGAAATGCGGATTGCTAGTATATCCAATGTATTCATCTGTGATCTGTAATGTCTATCATTGCTTTCTATTTAGGCGTTGCTTATGTTTTACAGCCGCGCTAGCCCAGCCCCCGCTCTGTCGTTAGTTAAGTAACCTAACGGGTGATGACGGGGCCCCGTGGCGAATGCATATGGCATAAGCGTACGTCATATTTTGGTTGTTTTCTGCAATGGTAGGATTTAAATGATGGGACGCATTAAAAGTACTAATGCAAGAATATCACGCATTAAAAGAACTAATGCAAGATAATAAACCAAGTTAAAGTCGTTGGAACACTTTCGAAAAACCACTCGGTTCTTTTCAAAACCAACTTTTAAATGCGGAGTTTGAGCCACTCCTTTTAAAAGCTATCTCGTTCCATCGACCAAATCAAGTTCACTACGTTCACGGTTTTGCCAAAACCATTCGTAGCCCTCCGTCGTTTCGTATGAATATTCAAATAGTATTCAAGCTGTGTTTGTTGACCTTCGTCAAGGCATAGTGATTGGTAGCTGTTAAGTATTCATATGTAGCATAGATAGATGCGTTGGTTTGGGACACTCACATTACCTTGTTGACCTTCGTCAAGGGTATATGCGGGTGGATTCAAATTAACCTGGATAATGACGGGCAGAACTTGACATGTGACTTATGATTTGTTGACCTTCGTCAAGGTCATAAGAGCATGGGGCAAAAAATCCACATCGGGAGTTTCATAAGTACTGAAACTTGCTAGATTTGCATACCATTTGGAGTGTGGTGATTCTGGTAGGATTCCTTCAGTTTCGTCACGCGATGATATTTGGATCCCGATCCTACTGTGAGTATATGCTACTCCTCGGGAAATTTCTCACTAAACGATCAATGCTATAAACCTAGTAGGTGCCTAGAAAGGTGTTAGCGGGGCTACGCCCCCAGGGAAAAGAGGTTCTTAAATTAAGGAACTTCGCGAAAGCGTTGGAAAACCTCCCTCGAAGTACCGACACTGGCCTGGCTGAACGGTTAAGCAAGTATTGTACGGTGGGATTGATCCCGGCTAATTCTTCCTTTGTGGTTTGAGGAGGGATTCGAGAGACAGTGGGAGCCATCCTGTTTAGACAAATTAAAAACCATTCTAAACTTGCAAGAGCATCGTGCTAAGTGTTTCTTCTCTCCCCCCCTGCAGCGACCAAATCGAAATGACTGGACTTAAGTTGATTCTAGATAAAAACATATTGACAGGGCCAAACTACAAAGATTGGCTCAGGAATGTCAAGTTGGCAATCACTTACGACAAGCTGGGGTATCTTCTTACCACCAAAGCTCCCCCCGTCCCAGGTCCCACCTCCAGCGTCGCGGATAAGGAAATCCGTAAGACTTGGGAGATTGACAGCGCGAAGGCCAGGTGCCTCGTACTTGCCTCGATGGACAACGAACATCAGAGGAGGCACGAGAATATGGATTTGGAATCCATATTTCTTCATACAAAAGAACTGTATGGAGAGCAGTCTCGTATCGCTAGATACGAAGTGTCGAAGAAGTTGTTTTCGACAAAGTTGGCCGTCGGATCATCGGTAGCGGACCACGTGCTTAAGATGATTGGCTACACTGAGGAGCTCGCGGAACTTGGGACCACGTTGGACAGTGAACTCTACACGGATATAATCCTCCAGTCCCTTCCATCCACTTACGCCCAGTTCATACTGAATTTCAACTTGCAAGAAAAGGAAGTTGAACTTTCAGAACTCCTCAACCTGCTGAGGAGCGCAGAGGGCACCCTACAGAAGGGTAGGGAAACACCCGCTTTGTTTGTAGGAGGATCTTCTTCCTCTAGGTCCAAGGCGAAAGCCAAGGGAAAGAGGAAGAAAGCCCCCGCCAAACCAAGAGGCGGTGTTAGTAAAGTGGGTACGAAGGGAAAGGAAAAGGCAACAAAGATTGCGGGGAAGCTTGTTGGAAAGGAAGAATGCTTCTATTGTCATAAGAGTGGACACTGGAAGAAAGATTGCAGGGCTTGGAAGGCCAAGACACAGGAACTGAAGCAGGTTGCGGCTTCAGCTTCAGGTGTGTATGTTATTGAAAACTGTCTTTCTATAAACTCTACTTCCTGGGTATTGGATACCGGATCAGGATCTCATATCTGTAATTCTTTGCAGGCGTTGAGAAACCGTAGGTTTTTGAAGGAAGGTAACATGACCCTCAGAGTTGCGAACGGAGCTAGCATGGATGCTAAAGCCGTGGGGGACTATCACCTGGGAATGTCAGATGGACATGTTTTGGTTTTGCGTAATTGCTTTTTTGTACCCAACGCAACTTGTAATATCATTTCTGTATCTTTAGTTTCTAAAGAAGGTTATGAATTTGCGTTTGTAAGTAATGTTGTAAACATTCGCCTTAATCAAGTTTTGATTGGGTCAGGTACTTTGAGTAATGGTATATACGTATTGAACCAACCACAGATTTTTAATGTCCAGAATACACACAAAAGAAAGTCTCCAGAAATAAACCAGACTTTCTTATGGCATTGTAGATTGGGTCACATCAATGAGAGAAGGTTGACGAAGTTACACACAGAAGGGTATTTGAATGCGTTCGAATATCAGTCGTATGCCACTTGTCAATCCTGTCTCAAGGGAAAGATGACAAAGACTCCTTTTACTGGACATGGAGTAAGAGCGAGCGAGCTCTTGGGACTCGTACACAGTGACGTGTGCGGTCCAATGTCTACACATGCCCGAAGCGGACATTCTTACTTCATTACTTTTACGGATGACTTCTCAAGGTACGGTTATGTTTTCTTAATGAAACATAAGTCCGAAGCCTTTGGAAAATTCCAGGAGTATAAGAATGAAGTAGAGAAACAGACCGGCAAGAGTATTAAGATTCTAAGATCGGATCGAGGTGGAGAATACTTAAGTGCCGAGTTCCTGGACTATTTAAAAGAGAACGGAATTCTCTCTCAGCTTACTCCTCCATACACCCCGCAACATAACGGTGTATCGGAGAGACGGAACCGAACCCTATTGGATATGGTTCGGTCCATGATGAGTAACGCTGAGTTACCGCGATCATTCTGGGGATATGCAATAGAAGCAGCTGCGTATCTCTTGAACAAGGCTCCCACCAAGACTGTGCCTACCACCCCTTATGAGATGTGGACTGGGAAGAAACCCTGTCTTAAGTATCTTAAGGTATGGGGATGTCCAGCTTTTGTAAAAAGGCAGCATGCGGACAAGCTTGAGGCACGTTCAGTACAGTGTAAGTTTGTGGGATACCCAAGGAACTCCAGGGGGTATCTTTTCTATTCCGCTGAGGAACAAAAGGTTTTTGTTTCTCAGCATGCCCGCTTCTTGGAAACTGAGTTTTTGGAAACCCAGATAAGTGGGAGCACAATAGAACTGGAAGAAGTTCCAGAACCACAGACTGTTACTGAGAGCTTAGGGGAACCAGAGGGTTCAACAGAACAGGACATTCCTACGCCGCTCCGCAGAAGTAGTAGGCAGTCTCATCCGCCCGAGAGATACTACGGTTTTCTCATAGACGGGGATAGAGAGGATTGCATCATAGATTATGATGAGCCTACTAGCTTCCAGCAGGCCGTTCAGAGCATTGACTCAATAAAATGGCTGGATGCAATGCGGACCGAAATGGAGTCCATGTACACCAACAAGGTATGGACGTTGGACATTGCTCCAGACGGGGTAAAACCCGTAGGATGCAAGTGGATCTTCAAAAGGAAGATTGGTGTAGATGGACAGGTTGAGACCTATAAAGCTAGACTTGTAGCAAAGGGTTTCCGTCAAAGACCTGGCTTGGACTACGACGAAACCTTTTCTCCAGTGGCTATGCTGAAATCCATTCGGATCCTTCTTGCCATTGCTGCCTTCCACGATTATGAGATTTGGCAGATGGACGTAAAAACCGCTTTTCTAAATGGAAATTTAGAGGAGTGTGTCTATATGGATCAGCCAGAGGGTTTCATTCAGAGTGGGAGCAGCGGAAAGGTGTGCAAGTTGCTTAAGTCCATCTATGGACTAAAGCAGGCATCGCGGAGTTGGAACATCTGTTTTGATGAGACGGTCAAGGAATTTGACTTTATCAAAAATCCAGATGAACCATGCATCTATAGTAGATTTGTAGCGAGAACTGTAGTATTCCTTGTTTTATACGTGGATGACATTCTCTTAATAGGAAATGACATTCCTATGCTACAATCTGTCAAGGGTTTCTTGTCACAAAGGTTCTCCATGAAAGACCTGGGTGATGCCTCTTACATCCTGGGGATCCGGATCCATCGTGATAGATCCAAGAGGATATTAGGACTTTCACAGTCCAGGTACATCGACACCGTACTGAAAAGATTCAGTATGGAAGATTCCAAGCGCGGTAACTTACCGGCTTGTCACGGGATCACCCTCTCTAAAGAGATGTCTCCCAAGACTAATTTGGAGAGGGATCGCATGTCTATTATACCCTACGCTTCTGCGGTAGGCTCTATAATGTATGCGATGTTGTGTACCAGACCGGATGTAGCTTATGCACTGAGTGTAGTAAGCCGGTATCAGTCAAACCCTGGGGAGAAACATTGGATAGCGGTAAAGAACATTCTCAAGTACCTGAGGAGGACTAAGGAGATGTTCTTGGTGTATGGCGGAAAAGACCTCCAGATTGAGGCCTTTGCTGACTCCAGCTTCCAGAGTGACAAGGATGATTCCAAGTCCATGTCGGGTTTTGTCTTTACCCTCAATGGAGGGGCGGTGTGTTGGAAGAGTTCCAAACAGGAAACCGTTGCAGACTCGACTATGGAAGCGGAATACATCGCTGCATCTGATGCCGCAAAAGAAGCTGTCTGGATAAGGAAGTTCTTAAAAGAACTTCAGGTGGTTCCGTCCATTGTTGACCCAGTACCTCTGTATTGCGACAACAACGGGGCTATAGCTTTAGCAAAGGAACCCAGGTCCCATCAGAGATCCAGGCACATCTTGAGGCGGTATCACCTGATCAGGGAGATCGTGGATCGCAAGGAGATCGAGGTTCGGAGGGTTGCTTCAGAAGAGAACACTGCAGATCCATTCACCAAGGCCCTACCCCAGACTCAGTTCGAGCGGCTGATCGAGATGATAGGTCTTCGATACGCCAGTACATGGCCTTAGTGCAAGTGGGAGATTGTTAGTGTATATGCCCTAGAGGCCATTACTGTATCATACTAGTTTGTATATTACTTGATGGAAGCTTGGGATATTCACCTTGTATAAACAATCTTGCTCAATATAGTAGTATGCTACTTGGTTTGTTTCTACTTCAATGTGTACTTGTGTTTATTTCAGTATATCACTTATACGCATTAGTGGAGCCCTTAGGATCTTTGCTTGATTACCAGCGTTGTGATGGCAGTCACACTAGTGGGGGCTGGGTAATCTATAGGCACATCCTTATACAGGTCCCTAGTCGTAGGACTATCGAGACAGGGCATCGATACTCCGGAGTAGACTAGCGTATGCGCTTCTCATCCCAGTGTGGGAGATGGTCTGTCCCACAGCCATCAGTACGTCGTACTGGAGATAGTATACGGGTGCTCGTTGGGTTACGAGTACACTGGACAGGACTCGTCGGGAACTGACAGGTTGGTATTATACCTATCGTCAGTTATCAGTTCCCAGGTGACATGAGTACAGCTTAGTCCGCTGACTTGACACTGACACTTCGCCTCGAGTGTGTTCCCACTGCACTTTGATCACTACCCTACCACGGCTCAAAGGAGTCGTGCAAACAGGTGGTGGTTGGGTGCAGTCCCGAAGCACTTGGAGGCAGTGACGGTTAGACAGGATTCGTCTCTCCCGGTATTGGGGGTTGACATCGCGCTGTGTCTAGGAGAGCCATTACACGAGTAGTCCCTGGCCAGGGCAAGCGAGATATACTGGTAGGTTTCCAGTGTTATCTCAGGGTGTTTTGGGCTTCACTCCGACACGACTTGTACCGCTATTGGGGGACTGACGTTTTACCGCCCCCTAGGCCCGCCATGCGATGTATCAGACGAACAGACCGGACTGTACGGAGAATGTCACATTCAGACTCAGTAGGAGTTCCGATGGGGTTTCACCTCGTCAGCCTTCTTGTCGGCATCTACCTGGGGACCGTTACGCACAGCTAGTGCCGCTTGCGGTCTGTGGTTAAACCCACTGCCAGCGTAGTGCCGAGTCTTTAGAGTCCCACACAGAGGGTTTTCGCCTCTGGGCAAAACAGAGTAGAGGTCGCATGGTTTTGCGACAGGGTTCGTTCTCATCCGCGCACTTGTGCACGTTTGGAGTCCGGACGGATTATACTGGCAGGCTCTGGTTTGAGCCAGATACTGGTATATGTTTTTGGGGTTGCTTTTATATCTTGGTATTCTTGTTCCTCGGAACGAGAATGCAGGTGTGTATGCACAGTTGCTTGAGGCGGAGAATGAGGTTTTTCGTTAGGGTTTCGGATCGGGTGCGTATGCACAGTTGACAGTCTTCATTTCCAAACCCTAATGGATTTATATATATTATCTATTAATAATAATAATTAAATGAGAATTATGTTATGGTTGTTTTTGTTGACTTGTTGACCTTGGTTGACTTGTTGACCATTGACCACTTTCATGCCTTGAAAGTCTTCCTTGATTCATGCTTACTTTTAATTAAATGAAGCATGGTTGTGGTCATTCAAAATACTACCATCAACTATTCTCATTTTCAATTATTATCATTTAGATAATTCATTTCTTTTGCAATATGGTTGCAAGAAAGAAATAATTGAGCTCATTCTATCATAACCTCTCTCTCTCCTCATTTTCATCTTCTTCTTCCTCTTGAAAAGAGAAACCTTCTCATGTGTTGAGAATCATTCTCTTTAGAAAGAAAAGCAAACCCTAATCTATCTCTACTCATTCTAGGATGAAGGTTTAGCAAACCGGAAACCCTAGTTCACTCAAAGATCGAGGAAGAGCCCAAAGTCGAACCTTCGAGGTGGATCTATCTTCGACAGGAGAAGGCGACGCAAAGAGAACCATCAACCTCTACAAGGTTTGAAGAAGAAGGAGTTCAAGTTTAGGTATAACCATCTTTCCATAGTAGCTAACTCTCTTTAGCTAGAACACTAGTTTTAGTTTAGACAACGATCCCGACCATGTTTAGTCCATGTTGCCTCTTGCGATAAAAATTCGTTTTTTATACCGTTTCCGCCTCCCCGTAAGCACCGGGGGTCGCAATATGGACTTACAATAAATACGACGTACACTTATGCCATCCGCATTCGCCTCGATGTCCCCTCATGCACCGTTAGGTCTGTAGGGTTGCTATGCACGCGCACAAGGGTCTACGAGGCATCAACCATGCCCGATTAAAAAATTAGCCGTGCCGAACAACCCGAATACGGATTTTTAAACTAGAGATTAGGCGAAAACTAGCAAGCTAAACACTTTAACACTAAGTGAGAGGGATTACAACCTTTGTAGATCCGGTCCTTCACTTCATTTGCTCCGTGTTGTGGTCCCTTCGCTGCGATCATCGGGTTCCGGACTCTCGAGAGGTTCCACGAAGAGAAAGATGCAACCTTTGCTTCCGATCTTCGATACTAAGATGATCTACCTTGAAGTTTCGTTAACACAAGCTTACACTCACTAAACGAAGTGAACACCCTCATCTAAATGGCAAGGATAGATGAGGATGATGAAGTAGGATTTTTGCTCTCTTTATTTATCTTTTTCTCATATTTATTCATCACTTGAAGAAAACTAGTAAGCTTTTTCTATATCAAGAATGAAGGAAGAAGATGAACAATATGATAAGCATCCTTTTGTGATGAATAGAAAAAAAATAATATGATGAATAATGCAACCATGGTTGACTAAACCCATATAGAGAATTAACTAGGGTTAGGGTTTGGGTTGGGTTAAAGCATGAGTCACTTACAAATATCTTTCACAAAACAAAACCAAAACCTTCTAGAAACATCTAGAAAGCTTAACCCTAATCCAAACCCTAATCATGTTTAAACTCCACTAAACAAGTTGCATTAGTTATCATATCATGTTACAATATTATCATATCATGTTACAATATTATATATCACATATATAATATTTATCGTAACAAAATAAAATAATACATTTAACATATATCGCATATATATCAATGTATTACCCGAGTGAGAAAAAGAATCTTTTAGTTGCAAATATTAGTTAATGTAATTTAATATATCATATATATTATTTTACATTAAATTATCGAATCAACACTTGATCCGACAATCCGGCTATATCGCATATAACCGACTAATATTTATCCGTACCGATTCATCGAATCAACACTTGATCCGATGACCCGGCTGATATCATATATCACGAGAATAGAATACGGTATCTCATATCGCATTATCCTCGGTCCCGCACATATCACATATGTGCTCCTACCCCGTTTTTCCTGAGCCAAGAAACCTCTGTGTAGGACTCTAAAGAATCGTCAATACGCCGGCAGTAGGTGATGATCATATCAAACACCCACAAGCTGTAAGCGGTCAGCTAAACATAAAAGCTACCCAGGTATTGAGCGCTCAGAAGATCAACAAGCAAGCCTGTAACTTCTCCTGTGAATCCAAACAGTAACACTCCCGTCCAGTCCGGTCTCGTCGTCTGATATGTCGCATATCTCGCCTAGGGGTGGTAAACGTCAGACCCCGGTAGCTCGATAAGTCGTGTCGATATGAGGTCTATAACAGTTCGAGAAACTACTGATAACACTTACCAGTAAATCTCAACAACCCTGGCCAGGGATTTCCGGTTATAGCCAATCGAACACAGCACAACATCAACTCCCTATACCGGGAGAGACGAATCGCCTCCTATCGCTCATTGCCTCCATATGATTCGGGACTGTACCCAAAAGCCACCTTTTTGCACGCCCTCTTGGACGTGGTATGATGGAAATCAAAGCACAGTGGGAATTACACAAGACTCTATGACGATCTCGGGTCGACAGACTACTCTGTACCAGTGTCACCGGAGAATTGCCATCTGACGTATGGTATAAGACCATCTAGGAGTTCTCGGCAAGTCCGTCCAGTGTACCCAGTCTCCACTGAGCACCCGTACACCATCCTTGATGTCAAACACCGATGGATATGGGATCATCCATCGCCCATCATATGGGTCAAGATGCGTATACGCTAGTCTACTCTGGTGCATCGATGCCCTGTCTCGATACACCCACGACTAGGAACAATTATAGGATGTACTCGTCGACTACCGTGGCCCCACTAGTATGATCTCATCATAGTCCCAGTAGTCGAGTACATATCCTAAGGGCTTTATCAACATGTAATATAGGGACAATCAGAGTACATGTTAAGATAAAGTACAACCAGATAGCATACTATCATGTCGAGCAAGAAAGTCCTCCCTATATATGTCCGAGCATCCATTACAATATACATCGTATGTACAGTAATGGCCTCTAGGGCATACATATAACTAACAATCTCCCACTTGCATTAGGGCCATCTGTTATGGTATCGCATACCCAACAATTAGCTGCGGTTGAAGTATCTCATACTCAACCATCCCATAAAAGTCTCTATTGGGAAAAAGGCCTTTGTGAATGGATCCGCGCTGTTGTCCTCTGTGTCTACTCTCCTAACCTCGATCTCCCTGGAGATCAACTATCTCCATGATCAGGTGATACTGCCTAAGAATTATATCTGGATTTCTGATGGGACGGTAGTTCCTTGACAATAGCCACAACTCCATTGTCACACAATGGTAGGAACGAAGTTCATCTTATGAACTTATATATATCCAGACTACCTCTTTGGTAGCATCCTTGGTGACGATGTATCTTGCCTTTAATCGTCTAGTATGTCACGGTATCTAGCTTGGAACTCTTCCAACATACCGTCCCTCTACTGAGGGTATAGACAATGCCTGCGACTGACATTCAGTCGTCCTTATCACCCTGGAACCTTTCCAGTGATTCTTCCCAGGATCGATAGATACCATCTCACTACAACTAGTAAGTATCTAACATCCAATTAGATCTATCTCATAGATCCAAAACCCAGGATTTAGGAGGTATCATTTTGATCCTATATGGAGAATCCTTGTGATAAGCGGAGATTGACCGAGCGTAGCATAGGAAACTCTTTCCCTATCAAGAGTATGTCATCCACGTACTCTACGAGGATCACCACCATACTCCCTACTACCTTTTTGTATATACAAGGTTCATCTACCATTTTGATGAAGTCAAACTCTTTGACTACCACATCAAAACAGATGTTCCAACTCCGCGATGCCTGCTTTATCATATAAAACATCTTGCTCACGTTTCCGCTGCTCCCACTGACTGCGAAGCCCTCTGGCTATGTACTTATAGACAATATTTTCTAAAACATCATTTTAGAAAAGCAGTCATGACACCCAACCGCCAGATTTCGTAGTCATGGTATGCAGCCGTGGCAAGTAGGATCTGGATGGACTTAAGCATAGCTTTGAAAGTCTCAACTTTTCCATGTACACCAAGTAATCTTCTCAAGATATACTCGCTCCTGATGGGGATTTAACCCTTCAGATAAAGCAACCAAAGTCCATACTTTATTGGTGTATAAGGATTCCATCTCAGATCGATAAGCATCCAGCCATTCTTACAGAGTCCCACTCCTGATGGACAGCTCGAAACTAGTTGGGTCATCATCTCATGATGCAATCCTCGCTCCCACTGTCATAGAGAAACCGAAGTATCTCTCAGGTGGGTGAGGAACCCTACTAGATCGGCGGAGAGGCTGAGGTTCGTTGGAAACTATTGAATCCTTTGGTTCTACCAAATCATCAGCTGCAGTTTGTATGGCTGGAACATTTCCAGTTCCACATAACAGACCATGCCTCGAGCTTATCCGGATTTTGCTTTTAGACATAGGCCGGACAACCCCAAATCTTAATAAGCTTAAGATATGGGCTCTTCCCTTTCCATATCACATATGAAGTGGTAGGCAACTGATTTGATTTGAACCCTATTCAATAGGTATGCAGCTTCTCAAGTGCATAACTCCTAAAAGGAAATAGGAAACTCAATAGTACTCATCATAGAGCACACCATATCAAATAGGGTGCTATTGCTCCACCCCGATATACCATCGTGCTATGGTTTATACGGAGGAGTAATGCTGAGAGATAATCTCATTTTCCTTTAGAATAGTCCAGGAATTCCGTGCTCAAGTATTCTCCTCCTTGATCTCATCAAAGGACATAATACTTATACATGTATTTTGGTTCTCTACTTCTAACTTATATTCTGTGAATATCTCAAAAGGTTCGGACTTGTGTTTCAGCAGGAACATATGTCTGAATCTTGAGAGATCATCAGAGAATGTAATGAAGTACAAAGAACCGGTCTTGGCATGTGTAGACAGGAGACTTTCATACATCAGCATGTATCAATTCCCAAGAGTTCACTAACTCTTTCTCTGTTTCCAATAAACAGAGCTGTGGTCATCTTATCTTTGTGACATGACCGGCAAGTTTCACAAGATGTAAATTCAAACTAATTTAAATATGCATCTATATGTAACTTCAGCCAGTCGGGTCGCATTGATATGACCTAGTCTACAATACCTCAAGAAGGATTCATTCATTTCTGAACTCTTCCTCTTGTGTATGTTCCTTACACTAAGAACTGTAGTTTGATTTAGACCGTCAATGCTTTTAGATAACGTGCCTGAACCGATCAACTTTTGATATAGGAAATGTTCAAAACATTATCCAACAATACAAAATTATATCCTTTCTTTACTAATAAAGAGACCGATATGATTTTGTATATCAGGTTCGGTATCTAATAACATTTGTTCAGAATCAATGTATTCCGGTAATACAGGGTGACAGTGACCAACAGACTTGGCTGCAACACTTGGACCATTTTCTGCCTCATGAAACTTATCACCCGTTCTCAGTTCTTTACCTTTCTGTAGCCCATGCAATATATTACATATGCGGGATCCTGATATGGTATCTCATACCTAGGACGTAAAGAAAACTGAGAAACAGTTCTCTGTAATGAACACACCCGAAGATGATGCATCAACATGCACTTTCTTCGTTTGGGCGGCACGGGAAATCTGGTATTCCCCAATTTCCTGCTCTATCTTATAACACTTATAAGTTGGAGCGGGACCAACGTTCCCCAGCTGAGTATAACAAGCGGGTTCGGTCAAATATATCCGTATTATTATCTTGATTAAGGCGTGATATGGTCGCTACCTGGAGAGAGAGAAGAAAACACTCAGCGTATGCTCTTGCAAGATTAGATTGGTTATCTAATATATCTAATCAGGATGTTTCCCACTGTTTTAATCAAATCTTCCTTCAAACCCTAAAAGGAAAGACTAGCCGGGATTAATTACACGCTACAAGTTCGCCAATCTTTTAGCCAGGCCAGGGTCGGTACTTTGAGGGAGGTCCCCCGTGCTTTCGCACGAACCTAATTAATGTAAACCTCGTTTTCCCAGAGGCGTAACCCCGTTAACACCTTTCTAGACACCTATTTGATCGGCTAATTGTAATGTGTAGAACTCTCCCAGGAGTAACTCTTACTCGCAGCGGGTATCGGGATCCAACTATCTCATAGAAGGTATACAATCTCATTACAAATTTCAACACTTGAAATTCCCAATAATATTTTACCCCTAGCGTCCCATGACCTTGACGCAGGCCAACAAACCACAGTACGCTAGTCAAGTTCAACCCGTCATTTCTTGATTGAATTAAACCCACCCGCACGACCCTTGACGCAGGCCAACAAAGTCGCACGACTACCCTAACTCAATCTGCATCATATGCATAAGCAGATAAATACTAGTTAGCTACCGCACACTACGCCTTGACGCAGGCCAACAAACGTAGCACGAATACTAACTACTACTTATCTGAAATGACGGAGGGCTACGACAGGTTTTTATGAAAACCCTTTGCGTAATGAACTTGATATCGTTGTAGAATCGAGTGATTTTAAATGGAGTGTTTTTGAGGCTTTTCTAGTTTTGCTAAAGGGGTCACTCCCGGTGAAGGGATCGTCGGCCCTTTCCTCATCGAATAAGGTGCAGGATATATCATATATACCGCTGTGCAAAGCAAGAACTATAAAAGCAATCAAAAGACAAACCGAGTTTGTAGCATCTGCCAGTTATTGCTAAAGGAGTCACTCCCGGTGAAGGGATCTCGGTCCCTTCCTTATCGAATAAGGTGCTGGATGTTCTACAAGGAACACCGCTATGCAAAGCAACAACTAGAGCTACCAGTTTTTATAAACAAGTTTCTACAACATCTTAGGTTTCTTTTATTTCATTAATCTCATTAATGAAGTCCCATTTTAATTATGCTTCGCAAGCATCTCCTTTTGAAACGAAATCTGCAATATAACATATATCTCATATATATAATATAAACATTCGTCTCAGGCAGTAATATGATCTCATCACAGAACATTGCAGCAGAAGAACATATATGAAATATTGGATATACTAGGACGTCCGTGTTTTCAATACGAGCCAGTATAAAACACGGATTCCACGGTCGCGATGAATAGCCAAACCCACATCCCTAGACCCCTACGAGAGCGGCAAGTAACACTGCCAATTCTAGGGTTAGGAGACCCGGTCTCGACTCCTCGAGATGGTCTCCCACTGGACCCTAGAACCCGGTTACTTGTGCTCCCCACCTTGGGTCTACCTAATGCGGAAAAGTAAATAATATACAACGATGACATCTTCCGCTACCTGGAAGTGCCCCAATAAAAGAATATTACATACAAATGAATTTTACATGAATGAAAAAGAAAAAAAATCTCATCTCACATAAAACCCCCGGCTATTCAAAACGCGACAATCCAATATAACATATCAAAGCAACACACAATATCTCATATCATCAACGTAAGCAAGTATGCGTATCCCGATTGTCGTTGATGTATAGCAACGAAGCTGGCGATACACCACATATTACGCTTACGGTCACAGAAAAGAAAGTGTAAAACTACAACAGTTGGAATCCGCAACTTCTTCGACATCGCATGCCTAACCAAATGAATTCCTTAGACATCTCATGCCTAACAATTATAAACCCCGCATTTTAGTCTCATTATCGAAAACTCTTTTCAATATCAAGTCGGGGAATTCAACAAGATTCCCGATATTCTGATCGAATGCTCGTCGCAAACTTTAGTAGACGGCCACACCCCCAGATGCCGTCGACGAAGTGCACTAAGGCGGAACACCGCTGCCGCGAGCACCCGAACGGATGCTTTCGGCGACGGGGTTCTCCTACAGTTACTTGCTCGGGGCTATGGGGCATGGCTGTCTATTAAGTTTACCCGACGAGTATCCGCGTACACTACGTGATTGCGACGGAGTTTTGATCACATCAAAATTCCGTGGCAACCGATCATTTGAGATTAAACTGCTATGTTTATAATATTCAAATCAGTTATCTCATAACTACCTGTGGATTCCAAATATTGTATCACATTCCAGATAAATAGACAAAGTTAAACTTTCCGATCGAATCATCAAACACCCAAGATTTCCCCAATATATCTCAACACTTGAAATCAGTTTAAAAACATCCATCACATGCCACAGTTCCAATGGTCCAGCCGTAGAAGGGTCAAGCCAACGCCTTACATGTGGCACGCCGTACTGCCCCAAACCCTAAGGTTCAAAAGGCAGTTCAAGACGGTCACATAATCGAGTTAAGGTTTGTTGTCTTCTAGAGGGTCCGCCGCGTTACTTGCACGACTTAGAACGTTCTTAAACACGAGAAAAAATCCAACTTTTGAAAAATTTTCGGACAGGGGAAAAAGTGAGTTATTGATAACCGCCCGAACTTTTTAACAGTTTCTAAAAGTTATCCGGAAAACCCATAGACAAAATTAGACATCCCGATCGAAACATCGAATCCCCAAAACAACCCCAGAAAATTCAACTGTAGAATAAATATTAAAATATTCCAGAAAATACAGCACTAGAAATTAGGAATTATTGTGCAAATTAAAAAGGCTGATGTGACTACTTGGCCGCGGAACCGCCGCACAAGCCAGCTTGTGCCACGGTTCCGCCGCACTATAGAGGAATCATGATCACGTGCTCCACAGTAATTCTTCAAATTCCCTGCTGATTTTTCTGCATATTTTTAATTTCGAAAAAGACCAGATTTCAGAAAAAGTACAGAGAGCATTCTTGAGTTAGGGTTTCGGTTCGATCGGACTTCTAACTCCGTCTAGACTTCGCCTAAAGCTCTAGCTTGGCTCTGATACCACTGTAGGGTTGCTATGCACGCGCACAAGGGTCTACGAGGCATCAACCATGCCCGATTAAAAAATTAGCCGTGCCGAACAACCCGAATACGGATCTTTAAACTAAAGATTAGGCGAAAACTAGTATGCTAAACACTTTAACACTAAGTGAGAGGGATTACAACCTTTGTAGATCCGGTCCTTCACTTCATTTGCTCCGTGTTGTGGTCCCTTCGCTGCGATCATCGGGTTCCGGACTCTCGAGAGGTTCTACGAAGAGAAAGATGTAACCTTTGCTTCCGATCTTCGATACTAAGATGATCTACCTTGAAGTTTCGTTAACACAAGCTTACACTCACTAAACGAAGTGAACACCCTCATCTAAATGGCAAGGATAGATGAGGATGATGAAGTAGGATTTTCTCTCTCTTTATTTATCTTTTTCTCATATTTATTCATCACTTGAAGAAAACTAGTAAGCTTTTTCTATATCAAGAATGAAGGAAGAAGATGAACAATATGATAAGCATCCTTTTGTGATGAATAGAAAAAGAATAATATGATGAATAATGCAACCATGGTTGACTAAACCCATGTAGAGAATTAACTAGGGTTAGGGTTAGGGTTTGGGTTGGGTTAAAGTATGAGTCACTTACAAATATCTTTCACAAAACAAAACCAAAACCTCCTAGAAACATCTAGAAAGCTTAACCCTAATCCAAACCCTAATCATGTTTAAACTCCACTAAAAAAGTTGCATTAGTTATCATATCATGTTACAATATTATATATCACATATATAATATTTATCGTAACAAAATAAAATAATACATTTAACATATATCGCATATATATCAATGTATTACCCGAGTGAGAAAAAGAATCTTTTAGTGAGCAAATATTAGTTAATGCAATTTAATATATCAAATATATTATTATACATTAAATTATCGAATCAACACTTGATCCGACAATCCGGCTATATCGCATATAACCGACTAATATTTATCCGTACCGATTCATCGAATCAACACTTGATCCGATGACACGGCTGATATCAAATATCGCGAGAATATAATACGATATCACATATCGCATTATCCTCGGTCCCTCACATATCACATATGTGCTCCTACCCCGTTTTGCCTGAGCCAAGAAACCTCTGTGTAGGACTCTAAAGAATCGTCAATACGCCGACAGGAGGAGATGATCTTATCAAACACCCACAAGCTGCAAGCGGTCAGCTAAACGTAATAGCTACCCAGGTATTGAGCGCTCAGAAGATCAACAAGCAAGCCTGTAACTTCTCCTGTGAATCCAAACAGTAACACTCCCGTACAGTCCGATCTCGTCGTCTGATATGTTGCATATCTCGCCTAGGGGTGGTAAACGTCAGACCCCAGTAGCTCGATAAGTCGTGTCGATATGAGGTCTATAACAGTTCGAGAAACTACTGATAACACTTACCAGTAAATCTCAACAACCCTGGCCAGGGATTTCCGGTTATAGCCAATCGAATACAGCACAACATCAACTCCCTATACCGGGAGAGACGAATCACCTCCTATCGCTCATTGCCTCCATATGATTCGGAACTATACCCAAAAGCCACCTTTTTGCACGCCCTCTTGGACGTGGTATGATGGAAATCAAAGCACAGTGGGAATCACACAAGACTCTATGACGATCTCGGGTCAACAGACTACTCTGTACCAGTGTCACCGGAGAATTGAGTGTCACCGGAGAATTGCCATCTGACGTATGGTATAATACCATCTGGGAGTTCTCGGCGAGTCCGTCCAGTGTACCTAGTCTCCACTGAGCACCCGTACACCATCCTTGATGTCAAACACCGATGGATATGGGATCATCCATCGCCCATCATATGGGTCAAGATGCGTATACGCTAGTCTACTCTGGTGCATCGATGCCCTGTCTCGATACACCCACGACTAGGAATAATTATAGGATGTACTCGTCGACTACCGTGGCCCTACTAGTATGATCTCATCATAGTCCTAGTAGTCGAGTACATATCCTAAGGGCTTTATCAACATGTAATATAGAGACAATCAGAGTACAAGTTAAGATAAAGTACAACCAGATGGCATACTATCATGTCGAGCAAGAAAGTCCTCCCTATATATGTCCAAGCATCCATTACAATATACATCGTATGTACAGTAATGGCCTTTAGGGCATACATATAACTAACAAGGTTAGGTAACTAACGACAGAGCGGGGCAGGGCTAGCGCGGGTGTAAAACATAAGTAACGTCTATATAATATATCATATATACTATATAAAGTATCTATCACAGAACATCACATGATCACATCACATATATCGCAGCAGAAGAAACATATGAAACATTGGATATACTAGGACGTCCGTGTTTTCAATACGAGCCAGTATAAAACACGCATTCCACGGTCGTGATGAATAGCCAATCCCATACCCTAGACCCCTACGAGAGCGGCAAGCAACCCTACCAATTCTAGGGTTAGGAGACCCGGACTCGACTCCTCGAGATGGTTTCCCACTGGACCCTAGAACCCGGTTACTTGTGCTCTCCTCCTTAGGTCTATCCTAATGCGGAAAAGTAAATAATATACAAAGGGTGACATCTTCCGCAACCTGGAAGTGCCCCAATAAAAGAATATTACATACAAGTTTTTACATGAATGAAAATGAAAAACACCCATCTCACACAAAAACCCCCGGCTATTCAAACACGACAATCCAATATAACATATCTAGCAACACATAACATCACATGTCATCAACGTAAGTAAATATGCGCATCCCAATTGTCGTTGACATATAGCAACGAAACCGGCGATATCACATATTACACTTACGGTCACAGAAAAGAAAGTGTAAAACTACAACAGTTGGAATCCGCAATTTCTTTAGACATCGCATGCCTAATCAAATGAAATACTTAGACATCACATGCCTAACAATTATAAACCCCGCATTTTAGTCCCATTATCGAAAACTCTTTTCAATATCAAGTGAGACTAAACGGCTAGATTTATAACATTCATTCAGTTATCTCATAACTGTTTGTGAATTCCAATTATTGTATCCCATTCCGGATAAATAGAAAATATTAAACTTTCCGATCGAACATTCGAACACCCAAGTTTTCCCGAAACCATTCAACATATGAAATAAGTTCAAAAACATTCACTTCATGCCTCAGTACCAACGGTCCAGCCGTAGAAGGATCAAGCCAATGCCTCACATGTGGCACGCCGTACTGCCCCAAACCCGAAGGTTCAAAGGGCAGTTCAAGACGGTCACATAATCGAGTTAAGGTTTGTTGTCTTCTAGAGAGACCATCGCGTTACTTGCACTACTCAGAACGTCTTTAAACCACAGAAAAATCCAACACTTGGAAATTTTCCGTCAGGGAAAAAGTTGGGTATTTATATCCGGTCGAACTTTTTAACATATTCTTAAATTATCTGGAAAAACACATAGACAAAGTTTGATAATCCGATCGAATCTACGAACTCCTAATACAACCCAGAAAACTCAACTCTTGAGTTCAGATTAAAAATTCCCAGGAAAACCAACACTGCAACATAGGAATTACTGTGCAAAATTGAACAACAGAGGAGACTATATGACCGCGGAACCGCCGCATTAGGCATGCTAATGCCGCGGTTCCGCTGCTCTTCTATGGCATTAGGTTATCGAATTTCACAGTAACTCTTACAATCACCTGCTGATTTTTCTGCATATTTTTAATGTGGAAAAAACCCAGTTTTTGAAAAAAGTCCAGAGAGCATTTTTGGATTTAGGGTTTTGGTTCGATCGGACTTCAAACTTCGTCTAGACTTCGCCTAAGGCTCTAGCTAGGCTCTGATACCACTGTAGGGTTCCTAGGCACACTATAGAGGTCTCATAAGGCATCAACCATGCCAATTTCTTACAAGTGCCGAGAAACTCTAATACGGATCGTTAACTAAAATTTTAGGCGAAACATTAATCTAGTTAACAACTTAACTAAAGATAAGAAGCTACAACCTTTGTAGATCCGGTTATCCTCTTGCTTAGCTCCACGTAGTCGTCCTCTCGCTGTCCAAGTCGGATCTCGGACCCTAGCATCGGCTTCATCGGAGAAATGAGCGGAATAGTCGTCGGCTACGTTGCCGAAGATGATCTACGTCGAGGCTTCACAAGATCAAGCTCCGACTTCACCAAGTTGTGAAACTTGTGAAGAAAACACCCTATACTACTTGGCAAGAGGTAGAGGGTGAAGAAATAGGAGGTGGGTTCACTTTAGAATTGGATTTCTCACTTGTTTACTCAAGATACCATTAATGGTGGCAAGCTTTTTCTTGAACTCAAGAAGAAGAAGAAGATGAAGATGATTATGATAAGTTATTAAAATGAAAAAGAAAATGAATACTTATCATAATGTAGACCATGGTTAGGTGTAGAGAATTGACTAAGGTTAGATGAATGGTTAGGGTTAAGCATGAAGACAAAATGGTCATTTTGGTCAAAGCTTCATGAAGCTTCAACAAGCTTCAAGAATGAAAGCAACCATTTTGTTTTCTTTTGCCATTTCTTTTTAATCCAAATTAAAAAGATAAATGAATGAATAAAAAAAAAACCCTAACCATTTACTTAACCAAGGTTTAATTCTTTACACTTAACCAAATGAGCAAGTATCATCAAACATGATACAAACATGTGCACAAAAGTATATCACATATACAACTTGCACATCAAGTGAGAAAATCCATTTAAAGTGAACCAATACTAGTTAATGCAAAGTAATATATCAAATATATAATTATACATTAAATCATTAAATCAATACTTGATTCAATGATCCGGTCATATCGCATATAACCGACTAGTATCCTATGTATCGGCTTATCGAATCAATCCTTGATTCGATATCTAGGTTATATCGCATATAACCAATCGATACATTCATCGCGAGAATGGAATACGGTATCACATACACACATTATTCTCGGTCCTGCACATATCTCATATGCGCTCCTATTTCGTTTCGCTTGAGCCAGGAAACCTCTGTGTAGGACTCTAAAGACTCGTCAATACGCCGGTAGCAGATGATGATCATATCAAGCACCCACAAGCCGCAAGCGGTCTGCTAAACGTAACGGCCATCCGGGTATTGAGCGATCAGAAGATCGACGAGCTAGTCCACTCACACTCCTGTGAATCCAACCAGTAACACTTACCGTACAGTCCGGTCTGTTCGTCTGATATGTCGCATATCAAGTCTAGGGGTGGTAAACGTCAGACCCCAGTAACCGATAAGTCGTGCCGATGTGAGGCTCATAACGGGTCGAGAAACTACTGGTAACACTTACCAGCAAATCTCTGATCAGCCCTGGCCAGGGACTTCCCTGTTACGGCCAATCGAGCACAGCGCAACATCAACCCCCAATACCGGGAGAGAAGAAACCCCTCCTATCGCTCATTGCCTCCATATGACTCGGGACTGTACCCAAATACCACCGTTTTGCACGCCCTCATGGACGTGGTAAGGTGGAGATCAAAGCACAGTGGGAATCACACAAGACTCTATGACGATCTCGGGTCTACAGACTAACCTGCACAAGTGTCACCTGAGAACTGCCATCTGACGTGAGGTATAATACCATCTGGGAGTTCTCGGCGAGTCCGTCCAGTGTACCCAGTCTCCACTGAGCACCCGTATACTATCTCTGATGTCAAACACCAATGGATATGGGATCATCCATCGCCCATCTCATGGGTCGAGAAGCGTATACGCTAGTCTACACTGGTATATCGATGCCCCGTCTCGATACACCCACGACTAAGGACCTTGAAGGATGTACTTATGGACTACCATGTCCCCACTAGTATGATCTACATCATATCCAGGCAGTCAAGTACACATCCTAAGGGCTTTACCAACATGTAACTATAAGACAGTTTAAAGAGACTAGTATACATGTTAAGATAAAGAGTAACCAGATAGCATACTATCATATCGAGCAAGAAATTCATCTCTATATATGTCCAAGCATCCAATATAATATACATCATCTGTACAATACTGGCCTCTAGGGCATACATACAACTAACACCTCGAAGTACCAACACTGGCCTGGCTAAACGATTAAGCAAGTATTGTACGGTGAGATTGATCCCGACTAATTCTTCTTTTATGGTTTGAGGAAGGATTCGAGAAACAGTGGGAGCCATCTTGTTTAGATAAACTAAAAACCAATCTAAACTTGCAAGAGCATCATGCTGAGTGTTTTTCTTCTCTCTCTCTCTTAATTGCAGCGACCCAGTGACCACACATAGGTTACATCTAGATAATAAAATGACTGAATCTGACTGTTATGACTGGCAAAGGTCTGTCCAGATGTCCATTGCCCATAACGAGCTGAGACACCTCTTAACTAATCAAACCCCTGCCGTCTCGGGACCAGTTTCCCCTGTCACGGATATTGATATCTGTAAGACATCGGAAAAAGACTGTGCGAATGCCAAGTGTCTCGTGTTGGCCTCAGTTGATGGTGGATACCAGAGGCAGCACGAGAAGATGGACTTAGTTTCTATCTTCTTCCATAACAAAGATTTATATGGAGAGCAATCTCGTATCGCAAGATATGAGACCTCGAACGAATTGCTTAAAGCGAGGTTGGCTATTGGGTCATCTGTAGGGGGCAACGTCTTTACAGAGACCAGCTATTTTGATGAGCTTACGGACTTGAAGACCACGTTGAAGAACGGGTCAAATACTGACTTGATTCTACAGTCTCTGCCCTCTACTTATATCCTGAAGGAAACCGGGGAAGTAGAAGGGAATGGAAGGGCAAAAGTTTCGGGACTGGATGTAGTAAAAGAGGGACGTTCCTATTGTTACGGGAATGAACATTGGCAGAAGGATTGCAGGGCTAGCAAAGCCAGTAGCCAGGATTCGAAGCATGTTGTGGCTTCGGCTTCGGGTGTGTTTGTAGTAGAAAACTGTATGTCAGTTAACCCTACTTCTTGGGTATTGGATACTGGATCAGGATCTCACATCTGTAATTCATTATAGGCTCTGAGAAACCGTAGGGTTATCAGGATATGTGATATGACTCTCAGGGTTGCCAACGGAATGAGCATGGACGCTGAATCCGTAGGGGAATATCATCTTAGACTGACAACTGGGCAGATATTGATTCTGCGTGACTGTTTGTATGTACATAGTATGACTTGTAATATCATATCTGTATCCTTACTTTCTAAGGAAGGATATGATTTTACTTTTGTAAGCGATGTGGTCCACATCCACCTAAATCAAGTTCTGATTGGGTCAGGTACATTAGAAAACGAGATATACGTATTGAATCAAGCTCAGATTTTCAGTGTCCAGAACACTGTCACGACCCGAAAGAGCACGTGACTGGCCCTTGAACCATATGAAGCCTATAGGACTCCATCTGATCCAAGTAAGCCAAAAGCCCAGAAATCTAAAACCATTTTAAATAAAAAAGTAGGGAAAACTGGTTTAAAGAAGTGAAGAAAACACGTTGAAATCAAGGTTTCAAAATAACTAAGCCGAATGTGCATTTTAAAAACGGTACAGTCTTTTCTAGAAATTTCGGCAGAGTTTCTTTTGTAAAACTGGCCCCGAATGGGGTAAAACGATAATAACAAGATATAACATGATAAAGGCATCCCCAAGCGGGAGCTAGCTCTTCGTCAATCGACGGTCACAACCACGCAATGATATAATAATATACAACGCCAAGTGGCGAGGGTCAAACCCAAAAGAAAGCTCAAGCAACAAGAAACCCCAATACTACTAAGCGCGACTCTAAGGTCGAATAATACAACACTGTCTCTAAGTCTGAAAGAATATACAGTTTTGGTTGATGGACAATTTCTAGATACAATGAAGTAAAATAATACAATGGTGGCTCCTGATGCGAAAGAACCCACCTACCAAAAGCAAGTCACCCGCAAGAAGTAGTGTGCCAGAAATACCGCAAAGGAACCTGTACGGCAGAACCTGCAAGAACTGTGGCACAACGGGGGTGAGTTGCCAACTCGTGAATAGAAACATCTACAAGCAGAAACCGAATGCAAGACATAATCCTAAGTCAACGATCGGTATAAAAATCCTCAATATAAAGCATGCAGCCTATAGCAAGGCTAGGGTAAATATCTAACCCGAGTGCAATCTCAATGTGTCTGTGTCAGTGCCTCAGATAACAATATAGCAAATGAATGAGATATGAATGCGAGAAAATAGAATACATCTACATGAAGCAACAGTTTTCATACTTTAGTGAGATTTCCCTGTATTTTAAAAGATGAGGTACCATAATGAAATCAGCATAAAACTGTGCCTAGCATCGGCACAAACGAAATCCCAATATCCTGATATCTCAAAGTCTCAACCATCATATCTAGGGCGCCGTCAGTCCAGACCGGCCCCTACCATAAATCTCAGACCACGACGGTATCCTCCGGATATCCGACGCGTCGGGTAAAGTCACCGGTAGGCAATCTCCCCCTGTCAGGCTCATCGTCATCACCACGTCTTCTTGCCCCGGGGTACCTTACCGGGTCCACCATGTACCCGCAATCGGCCTCATCCGCCTCCTCGATTCGGGTTTCACATGTCGCTCTCAGCACCGAGAAAACACATGGTGGACGCACCAAATATCATATCAAGGGTAACCGGGTTTTTAAAGCAATAATGTATTCTCTTTTAAAGACATCCTCGGTTCCCAAATCCAGAAATCACATGAACATCCAACATCAAGAAATAAATCCAATGCGATGTGTTATGCAATCAATCCATGATGTATGCTACATGTAAAGAAGGTATGTACATCATCATGTCATGTAAGAATCATATAATGAATGTAATGGTACTACAGTGTAGTGACATGGCAATTATCGATGATGAGTGTGTGAGCCGGCAACAAGTGCACGTGGAACAGATGCATCATCGATAATGGTGCTGGTGTCCTAGCAGCATGATATTAATACTGGAGCATGCAACATAGTATGAAAATGCGATGCAAAGCGAACCACAGAAAGGGAGTGGGAGCTCAAACTAGACGTAACCCAAAACTTATCTGCATAAATCTAATATAAGTCCTACGAGTGGTGCCTTTTGAAATAACACGAATCATGGGGTTTTGAAAATAGGGGCTACGGTGTTTTTATGAAAAGATACGTCGTTTTTGAAATATCCGTAGGTTCCCTTGAGCTGTCTTTAAAAATACCCACGATTCGTCAGTTTTTGAAATAGGTAAGAAGTCTAAACTACTCTAACAACTACACTAAACTATACGGCTGAACTAGCAAGCTGAACTACAGGTAAGGAAACCGCCTAACATCTGAGTCGATATATATATATATAAGTTGGTGATCCCGCCTCAATAGTATCGCGTATGATACAGTGTATCATCTGACATCCTCCAGTCATGAGCGCGGATCTATCATCAATGTAAAGCTCATACGGTAAATCGTCGTACGGCATCCCAATAGCTGGGTAGGGGTCAACATCTCACTATCTCTCCACATAACAGGTATCACTACCATCAGATCCTATAGTCTGGGTACTACTCTATGCCTAGTACAATCGATACCATCAATGAAGTAAGCATGCGGGGTAACACATATCCCAAGCCCGCAAGAAACACAAATCATATCCCATATATGAATCAATATCAACTCGCCGATCTCGCGGCGCAAAGTCCACATCATCGACTCATCTCCAAAGTCATCCCAAATCATCAAACACTGCAAGTATGAGTAGTATGCAAGGGTGTGAATGTAGGTATGTAAGTATGTGTGTAAGTATGTGCAATCGCTACCTAGGGTTCGTACTATACCCAAACCATATATCTCATCATCAATAAAACCATTATTCACATCAATGATCCTAACAACACATAATAAATATACGTGGGTATACGTATTCGTATACCACACCACGGACTGCGGGGGTGCTATACGCCATCCACCCGACTTCCCCCTGTAGATATAATCTACTCACCTGTGTCCTGCGTGTCGGTGTCGACGTCACTGTCATCCTCCGCATCGTCTCGGATCGTCGCGGTGTACCTACACATAACACACGTATCGCATCGCATCAAAACCAAATCAAAGCTAAAACGGCATACGAAGTCCAAAACGACACGATAAGGGGCCTATAGGTGAAAACCTATGGCACGCCTTCAAAACCATCAACAAATCCTCTATATCGTCGTATAAACGCCAAATAGTCGAGGTAAAACGAAACAAACCAATGCAGAAATGAAAATACGGAATACGGAAACAAAAATCCAAAACAGCAACTCTTGAAATATGTCCCAGATTTCACCCTAGGTCACTTTATACAAAACTATATATACCAGGGGCCTAAACTAACAATGTAGAAGCTACAGAACCAATACGAGACAGAATGGTGGGACCCAGGCCGCAATTGGCGGCCAAAAGGGAAGAATTGGCGGCCGGGAATGGGAGTTGGGGGCTAGGGTTTGGGGTGTTGCCTCTATTGTGCCTGCACATCTCAATTCCCACTCAATATCATTTTAGGGTTCTCGGGGTAATAGCAGATTCAAGTTAACATGCACAGATTTCACATTTTCCCCGACATCGGTTTCTAAAATCCGTATTTCTAGTTCTAGCTTCAGGTTTTGGGTTCCAATTCATGCACTAGGGTGTTTATATAACCTCAATTGAACTCAATTTCACATTACAACTCAAGTTTCCCTCAAACCCTAACTAGGTTTTCACCAAGTCCATAATATCACATAATATCGATTAACAACTTGCATAGGGGTATAGGAAATGCTAAAACTAAGACAATGGTTCAGAAATTACCTCATTTGGCAACTCAAGAATTTTCTTGAGTTGCCCCTAGTGACCAAAATCCATGCTTTCTTAGTCCATCTTGTAGATCTCAAGCTTGTGCACACTTTTTGTGAAACCGATATAGGGTTTTGGGATAGTTTTTGAGATGATTTGAGGGATTGAAGAGGGGAGGAAAGGGGAAAGGAAGCAGCAGCAGCAGTAGGAGGAAGAGAGGGAGGGAAAAATGAAGAGAGAAATGGCTAAGTGTGGAGGTCAAAGAAGCCCATACCTTCTTCTCACCAAACCCCATTCTTTAATCCTTTTCTTTTTCTTTTCCTTTTCTCTTTTAATCCTTAATTCAAACCTTCTCACCTCAATAGTAATCCCAAATGATAAATCATGGCAAGAAAAGTGCACAAGTGTGGAAAAAGTAGTGTGTGCATGTTTTGCTCAAAATTTGCTAAAAACCCGATTAGCGATTTTTAATCGCGATTAGCACTAAATTAGTGTCAAAATGATCACAACAACTTAAAAATGTCATAATTCACTAATTTACCCTATTTTAGAATTTTTCTTAATTTTCCACAATTTTTCTCATATTTTTCCTATTTATTTGTATTTAAAAATACCTAAATATTAAAATATTCAATAAAATAATATTAAATTATAAAAATTCCCCAAAATTAATATTTTATTATTTCGAAATGTTACAATCTACCCCACTTAAAGAAATTCGGTCCCCGAATTTAAATTTAAACCCCCACTACTAAAACAATTTCAGTAATAATCCATTTGTCGGGGCTCCGAAAACATCAACACATAGAGAATATCAAAAAAAAAAAAAAAAAAAGTACTACTCTACTAGAAATCAATCCCCAAAATGCATATATAAGAATATCCTATGCGTCTGGTGCGCAAGGAATCAAAATCCATATATGTGTCAAACAGGTATAGAAAACAACATCTAAGTGCAACGGGTGTGCACGAAACATCTGCCGTAGGCAACGTGCATGCCTGACAGCAACCAAATCAGGTGCATATAACATGCACGAAGAATCCCGATTCAGTGCATCTAGTGTGCACTAGAATCGTATGTCAAAACACTAAAGGTGCATGAAAGCTACGCTGGAAGTGCAAATCAAATCACTGAATACGATAGGCATGAAATCTCAATCAATATCTCAATGTAATAACTATGCGTGAAATACATAAATATCCAGTGGGTGCATGAAACAAATATCAGGAAACTCAATCATCAAAACTAAATCATGCAAACAGAACGCCCAAAATACCGAAATCCAATAATGACGGATACGTGATAATCGAATCACAAAATCACAAATCATAAGTACCGTCGTCGGTAAATTCATCCTTCAAGGTCGAGAAGGAGTCGGTGCATCCACTGCTAGCAGCGCAGGATATCTACTTGCCTCTTGCTCACGGTCTGGCGTCCTCTGACTCTGGGTCCTTATCTTCTTTGCGGATTTCCTATCTCGCGGTCAATCGGCTCATCGGCCCTGTCAGGTGTGCTAACGGGGACGATTCCGTTCTGGTACTTCTCTGGTCACCTCTCGGTCAAACCTCACGACCACTCGTAAGGCAGCATATCACTGGCGTCGGCCTCTGACTCTCTGAATGCACGTCACACATCTGATCCTGGGTGTAAACATCATTGCTGCAATGTCCTGGAAGGAATCCTGCTCAAGGTCTCTTCCAATCATGCCTATGCCGATCTGCACAGAGGCTAGCCTTCCTGCACAACCTCTTCTCGCTTGATAGACATCTGTGTCTTCAGCACAACCTTTCTCGGAAACCGGTCAATCTGAAGTCTCTCGCACGGACTCGAAATCGCGTACTCTGTAGCTTCATCATCCTGTAGAAGCTGTCTGGTCGAACAGATCCTCGGAAACACGTCTCAACCATCGGAGGAATACTCATCTCTCGACTGTCCTTGCTCAATTCGCAACGCATCTGGGTAAGTTCCTTTATCCGATCCTGGTCAACTACCTTGCCGACAATGCCGAACTCTGGCCTGCTAGGTGTGCGCAATCATGACCACTCCTGGGTCTAGGTCTTCTCGTGTCGTATTCCGGAAAAGTCCTGTCGAGGTTCCTTTCTTAAATCTCAATCCTGCCGAATTGCCGGGAAGTCGTCATCCATTACTGAAGCTAAAGCTTATTCCGGAACGGCTGCATACTTGTCGCGCTTCTTTCCGAAAGATATATCCATATACCACGCCTCGGGGTGCATATCACATCTCTGATGTCAGCGGAGTGGAATGTCATCCCATCGAAATCTCGTGCGAACTCTTTTCTTCACTCTGCTAAAAATGTCGACTGATCCGGACTCGTCTCATCGTGGCTACACGAACTGCGCTCCGACGGCTATCCTCGTCTCTGGAGTCTCCCAAGCAGTATCCCATCACGATATCCGAAAGATGTCGAATCATCCGATCGACTCGTCAGAACCTCATAATCCCCCAAGAGCTCACATCTCGGGTACAGTTTAATAGTATCGAGTACATGCCACAGCGTCGGTGGTCCAGCCGTAGAAGGGCAAACCCAAGCCTCACTAATGGCGCCGCGGAACCGCCGTAAACCCTAAGGTTCAAAGGCTGTTACACGGTCATTAAGTCGAGTTAGGGTTTCATTCTTCTAGAGGGTCCATAGAATCACCTGCATGTCTTTCCGTATACTTTAAACTTGGAAAATGGGCTCCTGACATTCGATCGTCTCAATCGACTCTCAACGAACCTGCGTGAAATCGTCTCTAGCTGGAAACGATCTATCTGATGACCTCGCATCGGTAACGAACGAACCATATGTCCTAGTCATTCATCCTCGGTGACTAGCAACTTGCTATCAACTCTCTAAGAACATGCTCATGCTGCAGTAGCTCCAATCATCTGGGCGATATCTCATCATTTGCAGCAACAACTGGTTCATACGCCTGTATGCCGAACGATGCCTCAATCCTCCAGGAAGGGCAATACATAGGCGGTCATCTCTGAATCGGTCTGCTCTAGATCTGAGTAAGATTCTCCATACTGGAAATCTTCAACTCAACTGGGCCCGCTCTGGCGCAAAATCGGACGGATCACCTTCGTCTCTCAAACCGGTAGACTAGCTATCATCTGTCTCATCTGCCTAACAGCTCCGGCAATCTCAGCTCGTAAGCTCCGAAAGCAACATCCTGTCAATCTCAGCAACAGCTGGTCCATCTGTCTGCACGGTAGGCGACATCACAACCTCTGAGGTACGCTGTACATCAACAGTCCTCTCTCAACTGGCAGCTCTAACAATGGCCCGATCATCCGGTGCAAAACCAAGCACTCGCCTCCACTAGAGGTCACAATCACCAACACTAACTCGAGACATTCCCATGTCACCAGAAAACACAACGGTCGGCCCCCGTACCAAACGAGCTCACACCGGCCGTAACCCTAGCAGCAGCCCAACTGCGCTCAACCATGGTGACAGGAATCTCAATCGAGTATCAAAGAGAGCACATCAGTGGCAAGAAAGGAAACAACAGATCCAGAGTGGATACATGATCATAGGAAGGAACAACATCAATGAAGGTATGATCATGAAACTAATAGAATCGGGGATCTCAAATGGATGAATAATCCTGGATATGAAAAGAATCACTGATCTCAAGAAATATGCACATCCTAAGGTTCCTTAAGCGGAGTGGCGTGTCGTAAGTATGCCGCGGAACATACCAACGGTACGTCACTCTACTTTAGTCACCTATTCCATCAACCAAGGGTCATCCTAAAACGACGAAAGTTCGGGTCTAATACCCCCTCGACCAAGTCTAAGTCCCGTAAGGTCAAGCCTAAGTTCCGTATATATATAAAACGCCCTAGGCTCCACATAGTCAAACTCAGACTCGAACCAAGGTCAACCTAGCGCTCTGATACCAACTTTGTCACGACCCGAAAGAGCACGTGACTGGCCCTTGAACCATATGAAGCCTATAGGACTCCATCTGATCCAAGTAAGCCAAAAGCCCAGAAATCTAAAACCATTTTAAATAAAAAAGTAGGGAAAACTGGTTTAAAGAAGTGAAGAAAACACGTTGAAATCAAGGTTTCAAAATAACTAAGCCGAATGTGCATTTTAAAAACGGTACAGTCTTTTCTAGAAATTTCGGCAGAGTTTCTTTTGTAAAACTGGCCTCGAATGGGGTAAAACGATAATAACAAGATATAACATGATAAAGGCATCCCCAAGCGGGAGCTAGCTCTTCGTCAATCGACGGTCACAACCACGCAATGATATAATAATATACAACGCCAAGTGGCGAGGGTCAAACCCAAAAGAAAGCTCAAGCAACAAGAAACCCCAATACTACTAAGCGCGACTCTAAGGTCGAATAATACAACACTGTCTCTAAGTCTGAAAGAATATACAGTTTTGGTTGATGGACAATTTCTAGATACAATGAAGTAAAATAATACAATGGTGGCTCCTGATGCGAAAGAACCCACCTACCAAAAGCAAGTCACCCGCAAGAAGTAGTGTGCCAGAAATACCGCAAAGGAACCTGTACGGCAGAACCTGCAAGAACTGTGGCACAACGGGGGTGAGTTGCCAACTCGTGAATAGAAACATCTACAAGCAGAAACCGAATGCAAGACATAATCCTAAGTCAACGATCGGTATAAAAATCCTCAATATAAAGCATGCAGCCTATAGCAAGGCTAGGGTAAATATCTAACCCGAGTGCAATCTCAATGTGTCTGTGTCAGTGCCTCATATAACAATATAGCAAATGAATGAGATATGAATGCGAGAAAACAGAATACATCTACATGAAGCAACAGTTTTCATACTTTAGTGAGATTTCCCTGTATTTTAAAAGATAAGGTACCATAATGAAATCAGCATAAAACTGTGCCTAGCATCGGCACAAACGAAATCCCAATATCCTGATATCTCAAAGTCTCAACCATCATATCTAGGGCGCCGTCAGTCCAGACCGGCCCCTACCATAAATCTCAGACCACGACGGTATCCTCCGGATATCCGACGCGTCGGGTAAAGTCACCGGTAGGCAATCTCCCCCTGTCAGGCTCATCGTCATCACCACGTCTTCTTGCCCCGGGGTACCTTACCGGGTCCACCATGTACCCGCAATCGGCCTCATCCGCCTCCTCGATTCGGGTTTCACATGTCGCTCTCAGCACCGAGAAAACACATGGTGGACGCACCAAATATCATATCAAGGGTAACCGGGTTTTTAAAGCAATAATGTATTCTCTTTTAAAGACATCCTCGGTTCCCAAATCCAGAAATCACATGAACATCCAACATCAAGAAATAAATCCAATGCGATGTGTTATGCAATCAATCCATGATGTATGCTACATGTAAAGAAGGTATGTACATCATCATGTCATGTAAGAATCATATAATGAATGTAATGGTACTACAGTGTAGTGACATGGCAATTATCGATGATGAGTGTGTGAGCCGGCAACAAGTGCACGTGGAACAGATGCATCATCGATAATGGTGCTGGTGTCCTAGCAGCATGATATTAATACTGGAGCATGCAACATAGTATGAAAATGCGATGCAAAGCGAACCACAGAAAGGGAGTGGGAGCTCAAACTAGACGTAACCCAAAACTTATCTGCATAAATCTAATATAAGTCCTACGAGTGGTGCCTTTTGAAATAACACGAATCATGGGGTTTTGAAAATAGGGGCTACGGTGTTTTTATGAAAAGATACGTCGTTTTTGAAATATCCGTAGGTTCCCTTGAGCTGTCTTTAAAAATACCCACGATTCGTCAGTTTTTGAAATAGGTAAGAAGTCTAAACTACTCTAACAACTACACTAAACTATACGGCTGAACTAGCAAGCTGAACTACAGGTAAGGAAACCGCCTAACATCTGAGTCGATATATATATATATAAGTTGGTGATCCCGCCTCAATAGTATCGCGTATGATACAGTGTATCATCTGACATCCTCCAGTCATGAGCGCGGATCTATCATCAATGTAAAGCTCATACGGTAAATCGTCGTACGGCATCCCAATAGCTGGGTAGGGGTCAACATCTCACTATCTCTCCACATAACAGGTATCACTACCATCAGATCCTATAGTCTGGGTACTACTCTATGCCTAGTACAATCGATACCATCAATGAAGTAAGCATGCGGGGTAACACATATCCCAAGCCCGCAAGAAACACAAATCATATCCCATATATGAATCAATATCAACTCGCCGATCTCGCGGCGCAAAGTCCACATCATCGACTCATCTCCAAAGTCATCCCAAATCATCAAACACTGCAAGTATGAGTAGTATGCAAGGGTGTGAATGTAGGTATGTAAGTATGTGTGTAAGTATGTGCAATCGCTACCTAGGGTTCGTACTATACCCAAACCATATATCTCATCATCAATAAAACCATTATTCACATCAATGATCCTAACAACACATAATAAATATACGTGGGTATACGTATTCGTATACCACACCACGGACTGCGGGGGTGCTATACGCCATCCACCCGACTTCCCCCTGTAGATATAATCTACTCACCTGTGTCCTGCGTGTCGGTGTCGACGTCACTGTCATCCTCCGCATCGTCTCGGATCGTCGCGGTGTACCTACACATAACACACGTATCGCATCGCATCAAAACCAAATCAAAGCTAAAACGGCATACGAAGTCCAAAACGACACGATAAGGGGCCTATAGGTGAAAACCTATGGCACGCCTTCAAAACCATCAACAAATCCTCTATATCGTCGTATAAACGCCAAATAGTCGAGGTAAAACGAAACAAACCAATGCAGAAATGAAAATACGGAATACGGAAACAAAAATCCAAAACAGCAACTCTTGAAATATGTCCCAGATTTCACCCTAGGTCACTTTATACAAAACTATATATACCAGGGGCCTAAACTAACAATGTAGAAGCTACAGAACCAATACGAGACAGAATTGTGGGACCCAGGCCGCAATTGGCGGCCAAAAGGGAAGAATTGGCGGCCGGGAATGGTAGTTGGGGGCTAGGGTTTGGGGTGTTGCCTCTATTGTGCCTGCACATCTCAATTCCCACTCAATATCATTTTAGGGTTCTCGGGGTAATAGCAGATTCAAGTTAACATGCACAGATTTCACATTTTCCCCGACATCGGTTTCTAAAATCCGTATTTCTAGTTCTAGCTTCAGGTTTTGGGTTCCAATTCATGCACTAGGGTGTTTATATAACCTCAATTGAACTCAATTTCACATTACAACTCAAGTTTCCCTCAAACCCTAACTAGGTTTTCACCAAGTCCATAATATCACATAATATCGATTAACAACTTGCATAGGGGTATAGGAAATGCTAAAACTAAGACAATGGTTCAGAAATTACCTCATTTGGCAACTCAAGAATTTTCTTGAGTTGCCCCTAGTGACCAAAATCCATGCTTTCTTAGTCCATCTTGTAGATCTCAAGCTTGTGCACACTTTTTGTGAAACCGATATAGGGTTTTGGGATAGTTTTTGAGATGATTTGAGGGATTGAAGAGGGGAGGAAAGGGGAAAGGAAGCAGCAGCAGCAGTAGGAGGAAGAGAGGGAGGGAAAAATGAAGAGAGAAATGGCTAAGTGTGGAGGTCAAAGAAGCCCATACCTTCTTCTCACCAAACCCCATTCTTTAATCCTTTTCTTTTTCTTTTCCTTTTCTCTTTTAATCCTTAATTCAAACCTTCTCACCTCAATAGTAATCCCAAATGATAAATCATGGCAAGAAAAGTGCACAAGTGTGGAAAAAGTAGTGTGTGCATGTTTTGCTCAAAATTTGCTAAAAACCCGATTAGCGATTTTTAATCGCGATTAGCACTAAATTAGTGTCAAAATTATCACAACAACTTAAAAATGTCATAATTCACTAATTTACCCTATTTTAGAATTTTTCTTAATTTTCCACAATTTTTCTCATATTTTTCCTATTTATTTGTATTTAAAAATACCTAAATATTAAAATATTCAATAAAATAATATTAAATTATAAAAATTCCCCAAAATTAATATTTTATTATTTCGAAATGTTACAAACACACTTAAAAGAAAGTCTCCGGAAACAAATCAGGCTTTCTTATGGCATTGTAGACTGGGTCACATTAATGAGACACGATTAACAAAGTTACATAAAGAGGGATACTTGAATTCGTTCGAGTATCAGTCTTATGCCACTTATGAATCTTGTCTCATGGGAAAGATGACAAAGACTCCGTTCACTGGACACGGAGAAAGAGCAAGCGAGCTCTTAGGACTCATACACAGTGACGTGTGTAGTCCAAATGTCTACACATGCGCGAAGTGGTTATTCATACTTCATTACTTTTACGGATGATTTCTCTATGTATGGACATGTCTTCCTGATGAAGCATAAATCCGAGGCTTTTGAGAAATTTCGGAAATACAAGAATGAAGTTGAAAAACAAACAGGAAAAAGTATCAAGACACTGAGATCTGATCGAGGTGGTGAATACTTGAGTGCCGAGTTTCTGGACTACTTAAAAGAGAATGGAATTCTCTCGCAGCTTACTCCTCTATACACACCACAACACAACGGTGTATCGGAAAGATGGAATCGAACTCTATTGGATATGGTTCGTTCCATGATGAGTAAGGCTGAGTTACCGCGATCTTTCTGGGGTTATGCACTAGAAACAGCTGCATATCTTTTGAACCAAGTTCCTGCTAAGTCAGTGCCTACCACACCATATCAGATGTGGAGTGGGAAGAAACCCTGTCTTAAACACTTTAAGACATGGGGATGTTCAGCTTTTGTCAAAAAGCAGCATGCGGACAAGCTCGAGGCACGCTCAGTACAGTGTAAGTTTGTAGGATACCCAAAGAACTCCAAGGGGTATGTTTTCTATTACGCAGAGGAGCAAAAGGTCTTTGTTTCTCGTCATGCCCGCTTCTTGGAAACTGAGTTTTTAGAAAATCAGATAAGTGGGAGCGCAATAGAGCTGGAAGAAATTCCAGATTCACAAGCTATTACTGAAACCTTAGTAGAACCAGAAGGTTCAGGAGAACCGGACATCACAGCGCCATTCCGCAGGAGTAGTAGGCAGTCTCATCCGCCCAAGAGTTACTACGGTTTTCTCATAGACGGGGATAGAGAGGATTGCACCATTGATTATGATGAGCCTACTAGCTTCCAGCAAGCCATTCAGAGCTGTGACTCAGTAAAATGGCTGGATGCAATGCGGACCGAGATGGAGTCCATGTACACCAACAAAGTTTGGACTTTGGACTTTGCTCCAGAAGGGGTAAAACCCATAGGCTGCAAATGGATCTTCAGAAAGAAGATTGGTGTAGATGGGCAGGTTGAAACCTATAAAGCTAGACTTGTTGCAAAGGGTTTTCATCAAAGAGCTGGATTGGACTATGACGAGACCTTTTCTCCAGTGGCTATGCTCAAATCCATTCGGATCCTTCTTGCCATTGCTGCCTTCCACGATTATGAGATCTGGCAGATGAACGTAAATACGGCTTTCCTAAATGGAAATTTGGAAGAGTGCGTCTATATGGATCAGCCGGAGGGATTCATTCAGAGTGGGAGCAGCGGTAAAGTGTGCAAGTTACTTAAGTCCATTTATGGACTGAAGCAGACATCACGGAGTTGGAACATCTGCTTTGATAATACTGTCAAAGAATTTGACTTTATCAAAAACCCAGATGAACCATACATTTACAGTAAGATTGTAGGGAGAACTGTGGTATTCCTCGTCTTGTACGTGGATGACATTCTCCTAATAGGAAATGATATTCCTATGCTACAGTCAGTCAAAGGATTCTTGTCACAGAGGTTCTCCATGAAGGGCCTGGGCGATGCCAACTACATTCTGGGGATCCAGATCTATCGTGATAGATCTAAGAGGATGTTGGGACTTTCGCAGTCCAGATACATTGACACCACACTGAAACGATTCAGTATGGAAGATTCAAAGCGCGGTAATCTACCGGCTTGTCACGGAATCACCCTCTCCAAAGAGATGTCTCCCAAGACTGATTTGGAAAGGGCTCGCATGTCATCTATACCCTACGCATCTGCGGTAGGCTCTATAATGTATGCGATGTTGTGTACCAGACCAGATGTAGCATACGCATTGAGCGTTGTAAGCCGGTATCAGTCGGATCCAGGGGAGAAACATTGGATAGTAGTAAAGAACATTCTCAAGTACCTGAGAAGGACTAAGGAAATGTTCTTGGTGTATGGCGGAAAAGACCTCCAGATCGAGGCCTTTGCTGACTCCAGCTTCCAGAGTGACAAGGATGACTCCAAGTCCATGTCGGGTTATGTCTTTACCCTCAATAGAGGGGCGGTTTGCTGGAAGAGCTCCAAGCAGGAAACCGTTGCTGACTCAACTATGGAAGCGGAGTACATAGCTGCTTGCGATGCCGCAAAGGAAGCTGTCTGGATGAAAAAGTTCCTCACGGAGCTTCAGGTGGTTCCTACCATTGTTGATCCAATACCGCTGTATTTTGACAACAACGGCGCTATAGCTTTAGCGAAAGAACCCAGGTCCCATCAGAAGTCCAGGCACATTTTGAGGCGGTACCACCTGATCAGGGAGATCGTAGATCGCCGGGAGATCGAGGTGAAGAGAGTAAATTCGGAGAATAACACTGCAGATCCATTCACGAAGGCCATACCCCAGACTCAGTTCGAGCGGCTGATCGAGATGATAGGTCTTCGATACGCCGGTACATGGCCTTAGTGCAAGTGGGAGATTATTAGTGTATATACCCTAGAGGCCATTACTGTATCATACTATTTTGTATATTACTTGATGGAAGCTTGGGATATTCACAGTTGTATAGACAATCTTGCTCGAAATTGTAGTATGCTACTTGGTTTGTTTCTACTTTAATGTGTGCATGTGTTTCTTTTAGCATATCGCCTATACACATTAGTAGAGCCCTTAGGATCTTTACTTGATTACCAGCGTTGTGATGGCAGTCACACTAGTGGGGGCTGGGTAATCTACAAGCACATCCTTATACAGGTCCCTAGTCGTAGGATTATCGAGACGGGGCATCGATACTCCGGAGTAGACTAGCGTATGCGCTTCTCATCCCAGCAGGGGAGATGGTCTGTTCCACAGCCATCAGTACGTCGTATTGGAGATAGTATGCGGGTGCTCGTTAGGTTACGAGTACACTAGACACGACTCGTCGGGAACTGTTGGTTTGTACTATACCTATCGTCAGTTATCAGTTCCCAGGTGATATGAGTACAGCTTAGTCTGCTGACTTGACACCGTCACTTCGCCTCCAGTGCGTTCCCATTGTTCTTTGATTACTACCCTACCACGGCTCAAAGGAGTCATGCAAACAGGTAGTAGTTGGGTACAGTCCCGAAGCACTTGGAGGAAGTGACGGTTAGACAGGATTCGTCTCTCCCGGTATTGGGGGTTGATATCGCGCTGTGTCTAGGAGAGTCATTACACGAAGTCCCTGGCCAAGGCAAGCGAGATATACTGGTAGGTTTTCCAGTGTTATCTCAGGGTGTTCTGGGCTACACTCCGACACGACTTGTATCGCTATTAGGGGACTGACGTTTACCGCTCCCTAGGCCTGCCATGCGATATTCTCAGATGAACAGACCAGACTGTACGGAGATTGTCACATTCAGGATCAGTAGGAGTTTGGATGGGTTTATCTCATCGGCCTTCTTAGCGACATCTACCTGGGGACCGTTACGTACAGCTAGTGCCGCTTGCGGTCTGTGGTTAAACCCACTGCCAGCGTAGTGTCGAGTCTTTAGAGTCCCACACAGATAGTTTCCCTGCACTGAGCAAAAAGTGTAGAGGCCGTATGGTTTTACGGCAAGGCTACGATCACTTACGTGCACTTGTGTGCGTATGCTGTTCGGGCAGACAATGCCAGTGGGCTTTGGTTTAAGTCGGATCGTAGTATTGTATGGATAGATTAGTTTTGTCTTCTGTGCATTCGCATTCTACGGAATGCGGATGCGGGTGTGTATGCACAGTTGTTGTTAGTTATATGTATGCCGTAGAGGCCATTACTGTACATAGGATGTATATTGTAGTGGATGCTGGGACATATATAGGTAGGACTTTCTTGCTCAACATGATAGTACGCTATCTGGTTGCTCTTTTTCTTAACATGTATACTTTCAGTCTCTCTGTTACTTGTTGATAAAGCCCTTAGGATGTGTACTCGACTTCCAGGACTATGATGTAGATCATACTAGTGGGGCCTGGGTAGTCAATGAGTACATCCTTCATTGTTCCTAGTCGTGGGAATATCGAGACGGGGCATCGATATTCCAGAGTAGACTAGCGTATATCTTCTCGACCCATGTGATGGGCGATGGATGATCCCATATCCATTGGTGTTTGACATCGGAGATGGTATGCGGGTGCTCAGTGGAGACTGGGTACACTGAACGGACTCGCCGAGAACTCCCAGATGGTATTATACCTCACGTCAGATGGCAGTTCTCTGGTGACACTGGTACAGCTTAGTCTGTTGACCGGAGATCATCATAGAGTCTTGTGTGTCTCCCACTGTGCTTTGATTTTCACCCTACCACGGCTCTACTGAGTTGTGCAAACAGGTGGTTTTTGGGTACATTCCCGATTCACATGGAGGCAATGAGCGATACGAGGGGATTCGTCTCTCCCGGCATTGGGGGTTGATGTTGCGCTATGCTCGACTGGCCATAACTGGAAATCCCTGGCCAGGGTTGCAGTGATCTACTGGTAAGTGTTATCAGTAGTTTCACGAATGTTATGGACCTTACATCGGCATGACTTATCAAGCTACTGGGGTTTGACGTTTACCACCCCTGGGCGAGATATGCGACATATCAGACGAACAGACCGGACTGTACGGTAAGTGTTACTGGTTGGATTCACAAGAGTGTGAGCGGGCTTGCTCGTTGATCTTCTGATCGCTCAATACCCGGGTGGCCGTTACGTTTAGCAGACCGCTTGCGGCTTGTGGGTGTTTGATATGATCATTACCTGCTGCCGGCGTATTGACGAGTCTTTAGAATCCTACACAGAGGTTTCCTGGGTCAAGCGAAACGAAATAGGAGCGCATATGAGATATGTGCAGGACCGAGAATAATACCAGTATGTGATACTGAATTCTATTCTCGCGATTTGTATCATCGGACGGTTATATAAGATATATCCGGGTTACCGAATCAAGTGTTGATTCGATACATTGATACACTTGATATTAGTCGGTTATATGCAATATGACCGGATCATTAAATCAAGTGTTGATTTAATGATTTAATGTATAATTATATATTTGATATATTACTTTACATTAACTACTATTTGTTCACTTAAGATTGATTTTCTCACTTGATGTGCACAAGTAGTATATGTGATATATTTTTGTGCACTTGATTGTATCATGTTTGATGATACATGCAAACTTGGGTGTGTGTATGTTATACACCATGTTTAGTAAATGGTTAGGGTTTTATTTACCTTATTTATTTTTGGTTAAAAAGAAAAAACTAAATGGTTGCTTTTGTTTTATGCAAGAAGGTTCATGATGCTTCATGCATCTTGGACAAAGTGACCATTTTGTTTTTATTCCTTAACCTAACCATTTAACTAAACCCTAGTTTAGTCTCTACACTAGTTACACTCACCCATGGTTGCTAAATGATAAGGCTTCACTTGATTTTCCATTTTTAAGATCTTTTCTTCTTCATCTTCTTCATGAAAAGAAAGAAGCTTGCTAGAAAAATTTCAAGTGTTGAAATCAAGTGAGAAATCCAATTCTAAAGTGAACCCACTTTCTATTTCTTCATCCTCTACCATTTGCCATGTAGTATAGGGTGTTTTCTTCACAAGTTTCATGACTTAGTGAAGGTGGAGCTTGAGTTTGAGTTGCCTCGACGTAGATCATCTTCGGTATCGAAGTCAACGACCTAGCCCGACCATCTCTCCGATGAAACCAACGCTAGAGTTCCGGGATCCGATGATCGCAGCGAAGGGACATCGCCACGGAGCCAAGGAAGTGGAGGACCGGATCTACAAAGGTTGTAGTCCCTTTCACTTATTAGTTAAGTTGTTAACTTGTTTAGTTTTCGCCTATCCTCTAGTCAACGATCTTCATTAGGGTTTCTCGGCACATAAATTTTTGATTTTGACATGGTTGATATCTTGTGGAACCTCTTGAGTGTGCCTAGGAACCTTACAGTGCACATGCAATTTTTGAATTGGACATGTTTGATCAGTTTTAGAACCTTATTAATGTGCCTAGGAACCCTACAGTTGTGAGGAGCGAAGAAGAAGGAGGTGCCCCATTAGGGTTTTGACAGTTGGTTCGGTCAAAACCATTATGAGGCGGGGACATTATTTACTAATCTTTTAATGATAATTATGTTATGGCTAATTGCTTTGACCATTTGACCATGCTTGACCATGTTGACAATTTGACCATTGTTGACTTGGAGTTTTCTTGTGAGATCTAGAGTATTCTTTTACTTTTTGGTTTTGGATTTGATTTGTAATGATAATGGTCAAATCAAGGTAGCCATCAACTTTATCATGAAGAGATTAGTAATGATAATGTCCATGGTTCATTATTCTTGGTTCATTATTTTCTCTTCTCATTCTCTCTCTTGAAATGAGAAGCTCCATGGTTGCTCCTTCTTCTTCCTCCTCTTGATTTTTCCTTTGCTCTTATGTGTTGAGAAAATAAGGATCTAAATTGACAAACACATCCATCCCCTTCTTCTACACAACCTAGGACATCAAGCTTAGCAACCTTGTTGCCCTAGTTACCTCGGCTTGAGATGGAGCACGGAACACAAACTTTCGGGTGGATCGTCTTCGACTCTAGGAGGCCGCGGAGGTGATCATGATCCGGATCGATCCTCGGAGCTTGGATGGACGAGGAGGACAGCGGAGAGAAGACCCGAAGGACCGGTTTCGTGAGGTATAATCTCTTTAGCATAGTAGATAGAACCTCATGTAGTTTGCTAGGTTTTTGTTTAGCAAAGATACTCTTTTTAGTCCATGTTGCCTTGTGTCAAAAAATCGTTTTTTACCGTTTCCGCCTCCCCGTAAGAACCGGGGTGGGCAACGTGGACTTACAAATACGGCACACGGTGTGTTTAGAAGTTAGAACCTATAGTCTCGCATGCAAAGTACAACCAAATAACCCTCGTTGTTGACGTACAAACGCCATACGAATGAATTCAAATCAAATACAAAAACCAAATTTTCAGAATCGGAAAACATAAATTTAGCAACATGAGAAATCCATCCCAGATATTCCATCAGGTAAAATTAGGAAATTTTGCATAAGGGTTTGTTCTAATTAGAAGATATGGGAGACACAGACCAAAAACCAACTGATTCCCTCACATTGTGGCCGCAATTGCGGCCAGTAGGGATAAATTGGCGGCCAGGAAATGAGGGGAGGGGCTAGGGTTTCAATGGTGGGTTCCTATGAGCCTGCACGTCTCTTAGTAATGGCAACTTACTTAGTGGTGCTCTCGAGTCATAGCAGATATCATATAAACCTCGCAAACTGTCAAAACCCGATATTGGAAAAACCTCTAAGTTCAAGTGTTGGGTTTCAAGTCTCAAGTTTAACCGGAATTCTAACTCTAAGGTACAGTAACTGCCCCTACACATCACCACAACACATCTCAAACCCTAATCCATTTCTTGGAATTTCCAAGCTCATAAATCCACACCTTAAACCAATTCTAACTAACTAGAATGCTAGGAAAACATAAAGTAAAGGGAATTTTATCTCAATTGGGCAACTCAAGAAAAACCCTAGCTGTCCCAAGTCATCAAAATAGAACATTGATGGGTCCAATGTGTTGAGGATGAAGAAGGGATCAACTTTAATGAAAGGGTTATAGTGCTTGGATGAAGAATTTGAGATTATTCCTTAGGGTTGAAGGGGGAGGGAAGTGAGCTTGAAGGAGATGAAAAGAAATAATGGGGGAGGAAAAGAAATGAGGCAGCCCCCCTCTCACTTATTCTAACTCTCTCTCTCAATTATTTACATTATTACCCTTTTTCCCTTTTTCCTTTTCTTTTTATTTTTAAAAAACCAAAACACATAATACCCTAAAAACAACACAAAGAGACAACAAGTAACCAAAACGTAACATGACACGGTGTACTAGCCATGGAAAACTGTAGAAACATGGATTTGGCCTAATCGCAATTAGCAGTGCATTAATCAGTTTTTATCCAAACTGCATATAATAAATTTTTAAAATGCCAAATCCAATAAATATACTTTTAAATGAATAAAATCATTTTAATTTCTAATTATTTCATAATTATTGGTATATATTTATACCTTTTTACGAAAACCGCAATTTCGCAAATCGGGTAGTTTTCGCGAAATATATTATTTTAATATTAAATTCCAAAAATAATATTTTATATTTTTTGAAATGTTACAATCTTCCCCCCTTAAAGAAATTCGATCCCTGAATTTAAATTTAAACCTCCAAATACTAAAACATTTCAGTAATCAACTCAAATCGACGGGGCTCCGAAATCATGGAAGATATAGAAAGCCACAGCGCATCGCGTGCGACTGAAAATGAATACAAACTCAAAATGGAACTTCGTCAAGCGTCTCGTAAATTATCGGATTTGCACGCATATTATCGGAGTTACAATGGAGATACAGATCTCGAAATTCCCTACTGAAATCCATTATGCATAGTCAAATACTATAATACATATATATAGCACGCATCCTTGGAAAAATCTTAAAACCGAATAAAACACATGAAAAATCTTTTTGAATTGTCGTGTGATGCGTAACTCACGGCACAAGGGGCGGACGCTCATTATAAATTAGTAAATATACTTATATGTGTTTTTGCTCGAATTATACGTTCCACCGTCTTGAAATATCCCAAATGGTTTTCCTTTATAAACGTTTGTGCCGCTCGCGGACACGTAGGAAATAGTGAGACTATAGTTTTTTTTCCTTCTGAAAACCACTTGTTAACTTTTTAGTGCATGCAAAATACTCAGGTACTGTCCCCAGATCAGTCTTGTTTGGCTACTAAATAATATAGTGCCCAACATGAAAATAAGGTGCTCAAAAGCAAAATCAGCCTCAAAAGGGCGTATCCAACAATCACCTGCTTCCGGTGTGCATGGAAATCAAATCCAAACACAGGTGCCACAATATGCACAAAGTAAAACTAAGTGTAACGGGTGTGCACGAAAGCATCTGTCCAGTGCAACGGGTGTGCACGGCAACAATATCTGGTGCAGCTATTGTGCACAAAAATCTCAATTGAGTGCATCCGGTGTGCACAAAATCATATCTCATATCATGCGCAAAAATCCAAATCAAACACGTCAGGTCCGTAAAAAGCATCTAGTGCAATAGCATGTACGAAAAATATAAGTCTGGTGTAACAAATACACAAAAATACAAATCTGGCGCATCAAATGCACAAAATACCAATCAATAACTCAAGTGCATAAAAAACAACACCGAGTGTACCAAGGTGTAAAAATCATAAACGTGTGCAACTGCGTGCACAAAACAAGTATCAATGCACTGCAAGTACATATAAGCTATACCGAGTGCAAGATCAAATCGAGTGCGTACCATACGTACAAAATCAAATCAACTGTATGAAATCCAGGAAATCATAAACATGTGCAGCCAAGGCAAAAAATCAATATCAAGTGCAATATATATGCACAAAACATAAACCAACACAACGGTATATAAAAATATATATCAAGTGCAATAACCATGCACGAAAATATAATTACCCAGTAGGCGCAACAATGGAGCACGAAAGTAACATCATAAAACTCATTATCAAAACTCAAATCCACGTGATATAAGCGTAATACTAGGATCACAAAGCAAATCGCAGCAAATGACATTGAGGTACACCTCCTACAATGTCGAAAAATATTGGTGCGCCCAAAACTGGCAGAGCAAGAACATCCGCTTGCCTCCTGCTTACGGTCTGGCGTCCTCTGTCTCTGGGTCCTCATTTCTCTGTGGATTACCAATCTCGCAATCCATCAGCTCATTGGTTCAGTCAGGTGTGCTAACGGAAACGATTCCTCTCTGGCACTTCTCTGGTCAACTCTTGGCCAATTAGTATGACCTCTCATAAAGCAGCACGTCACTGGCATCGGCCTCTGGTCCTCTGAATACTCGTCACACGTCTGGTCATCAGTGCAAATCTTATTGCAGCAGTGTCCTGGAAGGAACCTGCTCAGGGTCTCTTCCGATCTTTCCTATGCCGAACTATACGAATGCTGATACACTTGCCTAATCTTTTCTCGCTTTCTGGACATCCGCGTTCTTAGCACAGCTTTTTCTCGAAAACTGGTCGTATCTCACGCCTCTGTATACATATCAGATCTCTGATCTCAACGGGGAGTAGCAACAGCTCGTTTGACATCTCGCACGAACCTCTTGTTCCAATCGTCTTTATTATCGTCTGCTTTGACGTCACATCATGCTATCTGTGTACTGCAATTGTCTCGGCTATAGTCAATCCGAAGTCTCTCACACGGACTCGTAATCACTAACTCGGTATCTTCATCACTCTGTAGAAGATCTTTAGCCAAACACGTCCTCGGGAACTCGTCCATACCATCGGAGGAATACTTAATACTCGTCCGTTCTCGATAAAATCACAACGCATCAGGGTGAGGTCCTCTATCTGAAGCTGGTCCACTTACTGTTCTCCTATCACATGATATCCGGACGATGTTAAACTTTTCGTTCGATTTGTCAAAGTCCTATAATTCCCCGAAAGCTCAACTCTGAGTACAGTTTAATAATATCTAGTACACGCCACAACACCTATGGACCAACCATAGAAGGGCAAACCCAAGCCTCACTGATGGCACCGCTAAACTGCCGCAAATCCTAAGGTTCAAAAGCGGTTCCATGGTCATCATGTTGAGTTAGGGTTTCATTCTTCTAGAGGGTCTACAGAATTACTTGCATGTTCTCTCGAATACTTTAAAATTGGAAATATGGGTTTCTGACATTCGTTCGAACTTTTAACTTCGCCTAGACAACATGTGAATACCCTTCGTCTCTCAACTCAAGATAGACTAGCTATCATCTGTCGTATCTCTGCCTGATAGCTCCAGCGATCTCAGCTTGTTAGCTCTGGAAGCGACATCACATCAATCTCAGCAACAGCTGGGTTATCTGTCTACACGGTAGACGACATCAAAATCTCCGAGGTATGCTGTACATCAACAGTCCTCTCACAACCGGCAGCCTCTATCAACGTCCCGATCATACGGTGCAACGCCGAACACTCACCTCAAATGAGAAGTCACAACACCAATACAAAATCGAGACGTTCTCGTGTCACCAGAAAACACGATGGTCAGTCCTTGTCTATGACGAGCTCGCCCTGATCGCTTCACTAGCAACAACTCAATCTGCGCTCAAACCATGGTGACAGGAATCTCAAGCATGTATCGATGAAACTATATCAATAGAATGAAAGGAATCAATAGATCCTAAAATGGATACATGATCATAAGGAGGAATGGAATCAATAAGGGTATGATCATGGAAACAAATAGAATCAAAGATCTCAATATATGTACATCCTAAGCTTTCTTAAGTGGAGTATCGTATCGTAAATATGCCGCGGAACATATGCACGGTAAGTTACTCTACTCAAGCTACCTACTCCATCAATGAGGGTCAGCCTATGTAACGAAAGTTCGGGTTTAATACCCCCTGTCCAAGTCTAGGTTTTATAAGGTCAAGCCTAGGTTCCAAAATATTGACGCCCCAGACTACACATAGTCAAACCTAAACTCAAACAAAGGTTAAACCTAGCGCTCTGATACCAATTTTTGTCATGACCCGAAATATTAGCTCGTGACCAGCACCTAGATCACGCAACGTCTAAAGGCGTAACGTAATCCAAGTAAGTTGAAACCCATAAATCTAAACCTTTTCAAGAAATAAAAGAGGTGCAGTTTTGAAATAACGTATAATGAAGAAAAGTTTTTTCTTAAATGCATAAAAAAAGGGAACATGAAAAATGCAAGTTTATCCTACTTGCTGTGAAACGTGTTTGTCTTTTAAAAATTTGGGCAGCACCTCCTTTGTATATTTTGATCCAAAACCACAAATATAAGATAATACGAAAGGCATCCCCAAGTGGGAGCTAGCTCTTCGCCAAACGGCGGATCACAACCACGCAAGTAATAAAACAATTATACGATGCCCAATCGGCGAAGATCAGCACAAAAGATAAAGAATAAAGCAAGACATCAACCCAAAAAGGGAACATAAACCCATCGCTCAAGTCTCGCAACTACAAGACTCACTATGTCTCACTATTAATACAAATACAAGTTTTGATTTATGGAGTTGACTAGATACAAAAGAATAATAAATACAAAAAGTGGTATGATCCAACATGTACCACCTACCCAAGCAAGTCACCCGAATGCAAGCTGTGTGCCAACGATACCGCTACCGATCCATGCGGTCAACCTGCAAGAATTGTGGCACAACGGGGGTGAGTTGCCAACTCGTGAGTAGAAAACATCATCAGGTAGAAATCGAATAAAATAACGATTTCCTAGGTCAACTATATCATAAATGTAATACTATGATATCTAGGGTGACCATATGGGTAAATATGTGCCAACAATAAATAAATGCAAGTATACAAGTGGATATCATCTAATAATATAATCAATGTCAATATACATGTGGATCTCGTCCACTCGAAACATCGTAATAGCATATGCATGTAAATATATGAGGATATCAAGAATGTGTTTGTCCATAAGTGACACACTAAAACATGTAACCTGAGTGTCCAACACCGACACTCGAAATATTATGAAACCCGTGTACAGCATCGACACGTAAATCCTCATATCTCATATGCCGCATCCTCAGATCGGCCCTCATGTCCATCTCTCTACTCCGGTCGATATCCTCCGGATAAACCACCGAGTCCAAGTACTATCACCGGTAGGTAGTGCTCCCCTGTTAGGCTCAACGCTATCATCTGCGACCATCTTGCCCCGGGATACCACACCGGGTCCACCATGCACCCACATACGGTTCCTTCTCCTTCTCGAATCGGGTGTAACATGCCAATCTCAGAACCGAGAAAACACATGGTGGACGAACTGAAATATCATATCAGGAGAAACCGAGTTTTTAAAACAATACATACTTTCCTTTGAAATAACCACGGTTCTCAAATCCAGAAATCTCATGAAAGCAGCATATCTCAATGCGTAAAATCATAAAGCATGATGTATGCGATATATAACAAAATGTAAGCATATCAGTAAATCATGCAACATGGAACAGTAATATGCATATATCAAGGGAAACCCGCTCTTTAAAATGAATCCAGTTTTAAAATATATCCTGCGGTTCCCAATTTCTCCAAGGTCAAATGCAACATCGTATAAAGGTGTATATGTAACTATAGCAAGTAAATTATGCAAAGAGTCATATTATGATGCAGCAATTCTACTGTGTAGTGATATGGCAATTATCGATGATGAAGTGTGTGTGCCGGCCAATCTGTGTAAGTGTGACATATGCATCATCGATAATGGTGCAGGTATACTAGCACAGGTATATGAAATGCAATAGTAATGACATGAACGTGGCATAAAGTAAATCGGTAGCTAAAAGGTATAAGGTATACGTATCTAACATGACCGAGTCGGTGAATTTATCAATCGGCCTCCTCTAGTCAAGGGTACGGATCAATCATCAATCAACTCATCATGTACGGTAAATCATCGTACGACGTCATAAAACAATTTAGGATCCTAACAACCTATGTGACAAGGAGGGTACAGACCTCACGTCTCGTACGGCTCATCATTCAAGATTCATAACATTATCCATATTTATATATATATATATATATATATATATATATATATATATACCTATCTCTCAGATCACGTCTACCTCAATCTCGGATCATGGGACCGGTAAGGTATCAAGCATCTCATATCGACTCGCATCCGTATACCAACATATCATCAAGTCATCTTATCAATCTAAAGTCATATATTGTCAACCTCATGTTAAGCCACTATAATCTCCTATTGGTTCTCTTTACAACTACTTATCTATATCTATCATATCATGTCACCTAAACTCTAAGCTATACTTTTAAGTCATGGTATATCTTATCTCCTACTAATTCCTTAACCTTATTTCTAACTTTCTAATATGGTTTCTCTAGTCATATCCTATAGTTTTCTAGTCTAGGGTTCCTTAACCGTATTCTATAAATCAGTTTCCATCAAAACATGCGGGGGTGCTACACGCCATCCACCCGACTTCCCCCGTAGATATAGAACAACTCACCTTGATCCTTGCTCGCCGAAGTCGATGACGCCATGCTCCATCGTCTCGGAATCCACACGAAGGTATCTACAATATCAACACATATCGAAATGCTATTAAAATCGAGTTCGAAAAACCAATACGGCACACGGTGCGTTTATAGGTTAGAACCTATAGCCTCGCATGCAAAATTCAACCATATAACCCTCGTTGTTGACGTACAAACGCCACACGAATGAATTCAAATCAAATACAAAAACCAAGTTTTCAGAATCGGAAAACATAAATTCAGCAACATGAGAAATCCTTCCCAGATTTTCCATCAGGTACAATTAGGAAATTTTGCATAAGGGGTTGTTCTAATTAGAAGATATGGGAGACACAGAAAAAAAACCAACTGATTCCCACACACTGTGGCCGCAATTTGCAGCTACTAGGGATAAATTGGCGTCTAGGAAAGGAGGGGAGGGGCTAGGGTTTCTATGGCGGGTTCCTATGAGCCTGCACGTCTCTTAGTAATGGCAACTTACTTAGTGGTGCTCTCGGATCATAGCAGATATCATATAAACCTCGCAAACTGTCAAAACCCGATATCGGAAAAACCTCTAAGTTCAAGTGTTGGGTTTCAAGTCTCAAGTTTAACCGGAATTCTAACTCTAAGTTCTAGTAACTGCCCCTACACATCACCACAACACATCTCAAACTCTAATCCATCTCTTGGAATTTCCAAGCTCACAAATCCATACCTTAAACCAATTCTAACTAACTAGAATGCTAAAAAAACATAAACTAAACCAAGTGAAGGGAATTTTACCTCAATTGGGCAACTCAAGAAAAGCCCTAGCTGTCCCAAGTCATCAAAATCCAATATTGATGGGTCCAAAGTGTTGAGGATGAAGAGGGGATCAATTTTAATGAAACGGGTATAGTGTTTGGATAAAGAATTTGAGATGATTCCTTAGGGTTGAAGGGGGAGCGAAGTGAGGTTGAAGGAGATGAAAAGAAATAATGGGGGAGGAAAAGAAATGAGGCAGCCCCCCTCTCTCACTTATTCTAACCCTCTCTCTCAATTATTTACACTATTACCCTTTTTTCCTTTTCTTTTTATTTTTAAAAAACCAAAACACATAATACCCTAAAAACAACACAAGGAGACAACAAGTAACCAAAACGTAACATGACATGATGCACTAGCCATGGAAAATTGTAGAGACATGGATTTGGCCTAATCACGATTAGCAGTGCACTAATCGGTTTTTATCCAAACTGCATATAATAAATTTTTAAAATGCCAAATCTGATAAATATAATTTTAAATGAATAAAATCATTTTAATTTCTAATTATTTCACAATTATTGGTATATATTTATACCTTTTTACGAAAACCCTAATTTCACAAATCGGGTAGTTTTCGGGATATATATTATTTTAATATTAAATTCTAAAAATAATATTTTATATTTTCTGAAATGTTACAATCTTTCCCCTTAAAGAAATTCGGTCCCCGAATTTAAATTTAAACCCCCAAATAATAAAACATTTCAGTAATCAGCTCAAATCGACGGGGCTCCGAAATCATGGAAGATATAGAAAGCCACAGCACATCGCGTGCGACTGAAAACGAATACAAACTCAAAATAGAACTCCATCAAGCGTCTCGCAAATCATCGGATTTGCACGCATATCATCGGAGTTATAATGGAGATACAGATCTCGAAATCCCCTACTGAAATCCATTATGCATAGTCAAATAATATCATACATATATATAGCTCGCATCCTTGGAAAAATCTTAAAACCGAATAAAATACATGCAAAATCTTTCTGAATTGCCGTGTGATGCGTAACTCACGGCACAAGGGGCGGACGCTCATTGTAAAGTAGTAAATATACTTATATATGTTTTTGCTCGAATTATACGTTCCGCCGTCTTGAAATATTCCAAAAGGTTTTCCTTTATAAACGTTCGTGCCGCTCGCGGACACGTTGCAAATAGTGAGACTATAGCTCTTTTTTTTTCCTGAAAACCTCTTGTTAACTTTTTAGTGCATGCAAAATACTCAGGTACTGTCCCCAGATCAGTCCTGTTTGGCTACTATACAATATAGTGCCCAACATGAAAACAAGGTGTTCAAAAGCAAAATTAGCCTCAAAAGGGCGTATCCAAAAATCACCTGTGTCCGGTGTGCACGGAAATCAAATCTAAACACAGGCGCCACAATATGCACAAAGCAAAATTAAGTGCAACGGGTGTGCACGAAAGCATCTGTCCAGTGCAACGGGTGTGCACGGCAACAATATCTGGTGCAGCTATTATGCACGAAAATCTCAATTGAGTGCATCCGGTGTGCACAAAATCACATCTCATATCATGCGCAAAAATCCAAATCAAACACGTCAGGTCCGTAAAAAGTATCTAGTGCAATAGCATGTACGAAAAATATAAGTCTGGTGTAACAAATGCACAAAAATACAAATCTGGCGCATCAAATGCACAAAATACCAATCAATAACTCAAGTGCATAAAAAGCAACACCGAGTGTACCAAGGTGTAAAAATCATAAACGTGTGCAACTGCGTGCACAAAACACGTATCAATGCACTGCAAGCACATATAAGCTATACCGAGTGCAAGATCAAATCGAGTGCGTACCACACGTACAAAATCAAATCAACTGTATAAAATCCAGGAAATCATAAACATGTGCAGCCAAGGCACAAAATCAATATCAAGTGCAATATATATGCACAAAACATAAACCAACACAACGGTGTATAAAAATATATATCAAGTGCAATAACCATGCATGAAAATATAATTACCCAGTAGGCACAACAATAGAGCACGAAAGTAACATCATAAAACTCATTATCAAAACTCAAATCCACACGATATAAGCGTGATACTCGGATCACAAAGAAAATCGCAGCAAATGATATTAAGGTACACCTCCTACAATGTCGAAAAATATTGGTGCGCCCAAAACTGGCAGAGCAAGAACATCCGCTTGCCTCCTGCTTACGGTCTGGCATCCTCTGTCTCTGGGTCCTCATTTCTCTGTAGATTACCAATCTCGCAATCCATCAGCTCATCGATTCAGTCAGGTGTGCTAACGGAAACGATTCCGCTCTGGCACTTCTCTGGTCAACTCTTGGCCAATTAGTATGACCTCTCAAAAAGCAGCACGTCATTGGCATCGGCCTCTGGTCCTCTGAATACTCGTCACACGTCTGGTCATCAGTGCAAATCTTATTGCAGCAGCGTCCTGGAAGGAACCTGCTCAGGGTCTCTTCCGATCTTGCCTATGCCGAACTATACGAAGGCTGATACACTTGCCTAATCTTTTCTCGCTTTCTGGACATCTGCGTTCTCAGCACATCTTTTCTTCGGAAACTGGTCATATCTCACGCCTCTGTATACATATCAGATCTCTGATCGCAACGGGGAGTAGCAATAGCTCGTTTGACATCTCGCACGAACCTCTTGTTCCATTCGTCTTTATTATCGTCTGCTTTGACGTCAAGTCATGCTATCTGCGTACTGCAATTGTCTCGGCTACAGTAAATCCGGAGTCTCTCATACAGACTCGTAATCACTAACTCGGTATCTTCATCACTCTGTAGAAGATCTCTAGCCGAACACGTCATCGGGAACTTGTCCATACCATCGGAGGAATACTTAATACTCGTATGTTCTCGATCAACTCACAATGCATCAGGGTGAGGTCTTCTATCTGAAACTGGTCCACTTACTGGTCTCCTATCACATGATATCCGGACGACGTTAAACTTTTCGTTCGATTTTTCAAAATCCCATAATTCCCCGAAAGCTCAACTCTGAGCACAGTTTAATAATATCTAGTACACGCCACTGTACCTATGGACCAACCGTAGAAGGGCAAACCCAAGCCTCACTGGTGGCACCGCTAAACTGCCGCAAACCCTAAGGTTCAAACGCGGTTCTATGGTCATCATGTCGAGTTAGGGTTTCATTCTTCTAGAGAGTCCACAGAATTATTTGCATGTTCTTCCGAATACTTTAAACTTGGAAATATGGGTTTCTGACATTCGTTCGAACTTTTAACTTCGCCTAGACAACATGTGAATACCCTTCGTCTCTCAACTCAAGATAGACTAGCAATCATCTGTCGTATCTCTGCCTGAAAGCTCCAGCGATCTCAGCTCGTAAGCTCTGGAAGCGACATCACATCAATCTCAGCAACAGCTGGGTCATCTGTCCACACGGTAGACAACATCAAAATCTCTGAGGTATGCTGTACATCAACAGTCCTCTCACAACCGACAGCCTCTATCAACGTCTCGATCATATGGTGCAACGCCGAACACTCGCCTCAAACGAGAAGTCACAACACCAATACAAAATCGAGACGTTCTCGTGTCACCAGAAAACGCGATGGTCAGTCCTCGTCCATGACGAGCTCGCCCTGACCGCATCACTAGTAGCAGCTCAATCTGTGCTCATGGTGACAGGAACCTCAAGCATGTATCGATGAAACCATATCAATGGAATGAAAGGAATCTACAGATCCCAAAATGGATACATGATCATAAGGAGGAATGGAATCAATAAGGGTACGATCATGGAAACAAATAGAGTCAAAGATCTCAATATATATACATCCTAAGGTTTCTTAAGTGAAGTATCGTATCGTAAATATGCCGCGGAACATACGCACGGTACGTTACTCTACTCAAGCTACCTACTCCATCAATCAGGTTCAGCCTATGTAACGAAAGTTCGGGTCTAATACCCCCCTGTCCAAGTCTAGGTTCCATAAGGTCAAGCCTAGGTTCCGAAATATTTACGCCCCAGACTACACATAGTCAAACCTAAACTCGAACAAAGGTTAAACGTAGCGCTATGATACCAACTTTTGTCACGACCCAAAATATTAGCTCGTGACCAGCACTTAGATCACGCAACGTCTAAAGGCACAACATAATCCAAGTAAGCTGAAACCCAGAAATCTAAACCTTTTCAAGAAATAAAAGAGGTGCAGTTTTGAAATAAGGTATAATGAAGAAAAGTTTTTTCTTAAATGCATAAAAAAGGGAACATGAAAAATGCAAGTTTATCCTACTTGTTGTGAAACGTGTTCGTCTTTTAAAAATTTGGGCAGCACCTCCTTTATATATTTTGATCCAAAACCACAAATATAAGACAATATGAAAGGCATCCCCAAGCGGGAGCTAGCTCTTCGCCAAACGGCGGATCACAACCATGCAAGTAATAAAAAAAGTATACGATGCCCAATCGGTGAAGATCGGCACAAAAGATAAAGAATAAAGCAAGACATCAACCCAAAAAGCGAACATAAACCCATCGCTCAAGTCTCGCAACTACAAGACTCACTAAGTCTCACTATTTATACAAATACTAGTTTTGATTGATGGAGTTGACTAGATACAAAAAAATAATAAATACGAAAAGTGGTACGATCCAACATGTACCACCTACTCAAGCAAGTCACCCGAATGCAAGCTGTGTGCCAACTATGCCGCTACTGATCCATGCGGTCAACCTGCAAGAATTGTGGCACAACGGGAGTGAGTTGCCAGCTCGTGAGTAGAAAACATCATCAGGTAGAAATCGAATAAAATAACGATTTCCTAGGTCAACTATATCATAAAGGTAATACTATGATATCTAGGGTGACCGTATGTGTAAATATATGCCAACAATAAATAAATGCAAGTATGCAAGTGGATATCATCCAATAATATAGTCAATGTCAATATACATGTGGATCTCGTCCACTCGAAACATCGTAATAGCATATGCATGTAAATATATGAGGATATCAAGAATGTGTGTATCCATCAGTGACACACAAAAACATGTAACCTGAGTGTCCAACACCTACACCCGAAATATCATGAAACCCGTGTTCAGCATCAACACGTAAATCCTTATAGGGTTCCTAGGCACACTAATGAGGTCTTACTAGGCATCAACCATGACAATTTCAAAAATTTACGGTGCCGAGAAACCCTAATGCGATCGTTGGCTAGAGTTTAGGCGATAACATATGCGAGCAAACGACTTTACTCTAAAAGTGAACGGAAATACAACCTTTGTAGATCCGGTCCTCCACCTCCATAGCTCCGTGCTGAAGTCCCCTCTCTGCGATCATCGGATCCCGGGCTCTAGCGTCGGCTTCATCGGAGAAATGGGCGGGCTTGGTTGTCGACTTCGATGCCGAAGATGATCTACGTCGAGGCAACACAAGATCAAGCTCCAATTTCACCAAGCCATGAAACTTGTGAAGAAAACACCCTATACTACTTGGCAAGTGGTAGAGGATGAAGAAATAGGAAGTGGATTCACTTTATAATTGGATTTCTCACTCTTTTTCTCAAGTCACCATTGAAGCAAGCAAGCTTCATTCTTCTTGAAGAAGAAGAAGAAGACGAAAAAGAATATGATAAGATTAATGAATAAAGGGAAAATAATGTCAATCTTATCATAATGCAACCTTGGGTTAGTTTAACATGTGTAGAGAATAAACTAGGGTTAGGTGAATGGTTAGGTTTAAGAAAGAAACAAAGTGGTCAAAGCTTCATGAAGCTTCAAGGTCAAAACAAAATATGCCACCATTTTGTTTCTTCTCCAAAAATAAACAAATAACTAAATAAAATGAATAAGTGAATAATTCAAAACCCTAACCATTCACTTAACCATGGTCTAAAGTAAACATATACCCAAGATTGCATGTATCATCAAACATGATACAAACTTGTGCACAAAAAATAAATCACATATACAATGTGCACAACAAGTGAGAAAATCCATCTTAAGTGAACCAATACTAGTTAATGCAAAGTAATATATCAAATATATAATTATACATTAAATCATTAAATCAACACTTGATTTAACGATCCGGTCATATCGTATATAACCAACTAATATCCAATGTATTGGCTTATCAAATCAATCCTTGATTCGATAACTAGGTTATATCACATACAACCATTCGATACATTCAACGCGAGAATAGAACACGGTATCACATACACGCATTATTCTCGGTCCCGCACATATCTCATATGCGCTCCTATTTCGTTTCGCTTGAGCCAGGAAACCTCTGTGTAGGACTCTAAAGACTCGTCAATACGCCGGCAGCAGATGATGATCATATCAAACACCCACAAGCCGCAAGCGGTTTGCTAAACGTAACGGCCACCCGGGTATTGAGCGATCAGAAGATCGACGAGCAAGCCCGCTCACACTCCTGTGAATCCAACCAGTAACACTTACCGTACAGTCCGGTCTCGTCGTCTGATATGTCGCATATCTTGCCTAGGGGTGGTAAACGTCAGACCCCAATAGCTCGATAAGTCGTGTCGATATGAGGTCTATAACAATTCGAGAAACTACTGGTAACATTTACCAGTAAATCTCAGCAACCCTGGCCAGGGATTTCCGGTTATAGCCAATCGAACACAGCGCAACATCAACTCCCTATACCGGGAGAGACGAATCCCCTCCTATCTCTCATTGCCTCCATGTGATTCGGGACTGTACCCAAAAACCACCATTTTGCACGCCCTCTTAGACATGGTAAGGTGGAAATCAAAGCATAGTAGGAACCACACAAGACTCTATGACGATCTCGGGTCAACAGACTACTCTGTACCAGTGTCACCTGAGAACTGCCATCTGACATAAGGTATAATACTATCTGGAAGTTCTCGGCGAGTCCGTCCAGTGTACCCAGTCTCCACTGAGCACCCGTATATCATCTCTGATGTCAAACACCAATGGATATGAGATCATCCATCGCCCATCTGTGTGGGTCGAGAAGGTATACGCTATTCTACTCTGGTATATCGATGCCCTGTCTCGATACACCCACGACTAGGGACCTTGAAGGATGTGCTTATGGACTACCATGTCCCCATTAGTATGATCCACATCATAGTCCAGGTAGTCAAGTACACATCCTAAGGGCTTTACCAACATGTAACAGAGAGACAATCAGTGTACACGTTAAGGTAAAGAGCAACCAGATAGCATACTATCTTGTCGAGCAAGAAAGTCCTCCCTATATATGTCCAAGCATCCACTACAATATACATCCTATTTATAGTAATGGCCTCTAGGGCATACATATAACTAACAATCTCCCACTTGCACTAGGGCCATCTGATAGCAGTGGTTGTAGTATCTCATACTCAACCATCCCATAAAAGTCTGTCTCTGGGAAAAGGCCTTTGTGAGTGGATCCGCTGTGTTGTCCTCTGAGTCTACTCTCCAAACCTCGATCACCCTGGAGATCAACCATCTCCATGATCAGGTGACACTGCCTTAGAATATGTCTGGATCACTGATGGGACGGACGTTCCTTGGCATAAGCCACAACTCCATTGTCTCACAATGGTAGGAGTGAAGTTCATCTCATGAACTAATATACACCCAGACTGCCTCTTTGGTAGCATCTTAAGTAGCGATGTATCTTGCCTTTAATCGTCTAGTATGCCACGGTATCTAGCTTGGAACTCTTCCAACATACCGTCCCTTTACTGAGGGTAAAGACAATGCCTGTGACTGACATTCAGTCGTCCTTATGACCCTGGAACCTTTCCAGTGATTCTCCCCAGGATCAACTGATACCATCTCACTACAACTAGTGAGTCTCCTAACATCCAATTAGATCTATCTCATAGATCCAAAATCCAGGATTTAGGAGGTATCACTTTGATCCTATATGGAGAATCATTGTGATAAGCGGAGATTGATCGAGCGTAGCATAGGAAACTCCTTCCCTATCAAGAGTATGTCATCCACGTACTCTACGAGGATCGCCACCATACTCCCTACTACATTTTTGTATATACAAGGTTCATCTACCATTTTGATGAAGTCAAACTATTTGACTACTACATCAAAACAGATGTTCCAACTCCGCGATGCCTGTTTTATCCTATAAAGCATCTTGTACATGTTTCCGCTGCTCCTACTGTTTACGAAGCCCTCTGACTGTGTACTTATAGACGCTTTCTTCTGAAACATCATTTAGAAAAGCAGTCATGACACTCAACCGCCAGATATCGCAGTCATGGTATGTAGCCGTAGCAAGTAGGATTCGGATGGACTGAAGCATAGCCACTGGAAAAGGTTTCATCATTATCCACGCCTGGTCGATGACGAAAACCTTTAACAAGTCTAGCTTTGAAAGTCTCAACTTTTCCATCTACACCAAGTAATCTTCTCAAGATATACTTGTTCCTGATGGGGATTTAACCCTTCAGATATAGCAACCAAAGTCCATACTTTATTGGTGTACATGGATTCCATCTCAGATCGCTAAGCATCCAGCCATTCTTATAGAGTCTTACTCCTGATGGCCAGCTCGAAACTAGTTGGGTCATCATCTCATGATGCATTCCTCGCTCCCACTGTCATAGAGAAACCGTAGTAACTCTCAGGTGGGTGAGGAACCCTACTAGATCGGCGGAGAGGCTGAGGTTCGTTGGTATCTACTGAATCCTTTGGTTGTACTAAATCATCTGCTGTAGTTTGCATAGCTGGAACCTTTCCAGTTCTACATAACTGACCTTGCCTCGAGCTTGTCCGGATTTTGCTTTTAGACATAGGCCGGACAACCCCAAATCTTAACTAGCTTAAGACATGGGCTCTTCCCATACCATATCTTATATGGAGTGGTAGGCTGTGATCTGATTCGAACCTAATTCAATAGGTATGCAGCTTCTCAAGTGCATAATCCCCGAAAAAAGAAACAGGTAACTCAGTAGTACTCATCATAGAGCGCACCATATCGAATAGGGTGGAATTGCTCCGCCCCGATATACTATCGTGCTATGGTGTATACGGAGGAGTAATGCTGAGAGAGAATCTCATTCTCCTTTAGAAAAGTCCAAGAATTTCGTGCTCAAGTATTCTCCTCCTTGATCACTTCAAAGGACATAATACTTATACCCGTGTTTTGGTTCTCTACTTCTAACTTATATTCTGTGAATATCTCAAAAGGTTCGGACTTGTGTTTCAATAGGAACATATGTCTGAATCTAAAGAGATCATCAGAGCATGTAATGAAGTACAAAGAACCGGTCTTGGCATGTGTAGACAGGGGACCTTCATACATCAACATGTATCATCCCAAGAGTTCACTAACTCTTTCTCTGTTTCCATTAAACAGAGCTATGGTCATATTATCTCTGTAACATGACTGGCAAGTTTCACAAGATGTAAATTCAAACAGATTTAAATATGCATCTATGTGCAACTTAGCTAGTCGGGTCGCATTGATATGACCTAGTCTACAATACCTCAAGAAGGATCCGTTCATTTCTGAACTCTTCCTCTTGTGTGTGTTCCGTATACTAAGAACTGTAGTTTGATTTAGAACATCAATGCTTTTAGATAACGTGTCTGAACCGATCAACTTTTGATATAGGAAATGTTCAAAACATTATCCAACAATACAAAATTTTATCATTTCTTTAATAATAAAGAGACTGATATGATTTTGTATATTAGGTTCGGTATCTAATAACATTCGTTCAGAATCAATGTATTTGGAATACAGGGTGACAGTGACCAACAGACTTGGCTGCAACACTTGCCCCGTTTTCTGTCTCATGAAACTTATCACCCGTTCTCAGTTCTCTACCTTTCTGTAGCCCTATGTAACAAATTACATATCTGGGATCCTGATCCGGTATCAAATACCCAGGACGTGGAGGATATAGAGAAACAGTTCTTTGTAATGAACACACCCGAAGGAGATGCATCATATGCACTTTCTTCGTTTGGGCGGCACGGGAAATCTGGTATTCCCCAATTTCCTGCTCCGTCTTATAACAATTATAAGTTGGAGCGGGACCAACGTTCCCCAGCTCAGTATAACAAGCGGGTTCGGTCAATATGTCCGTTTTATTATCTTGATTAAGGCGTGACATGGTCGTTACCTGGAGAGAGAGAGAAGAAAACACTCTGCATGTGCACTTGCAAGATCAGATTGGTTATTATTTTATCTAATCAGGATGGCTCCCACTGTTTTTATCAAATCTTCCTTCAAATCCTAAAAGGAAAGACTTGCCGGGATTAATTACACACTACAAGTTCGCCAATCTTTCATCCAGGCCAGTGTCGGTACTTTGAGGGAGGTTCCCCGTGCTTTCATACGGACCTAATTAATGTAAACCTCGTTTTCCCAGAGGCATAACCCCGTTGACACCTTTCTAGACACCTACTTGATCGACTAATTGTAATGCGTAAAACTCTCCCAGGAGTAACAATTACTCGCAGTGGGTATCGGGATCCAACTATCTCATAGAAGGTATGCAATCTCATTGCAAATTTCAACACTTGAAATTCCCGATATTTTTGCCCCTAGCACCCTATGACCTTGAAGGAGGTCAACAAACCATAGGCTACTAGTCAAGTTCAACCGGTCATTTCTAGATTGAATCAAACCCACCCGCACGACCCTTGACGGAGGTCAACAAGGTCGCACGACTACCCTAATCCAATCTGCATCATATGCATAAGCAGATAAATACTAGTTAGCTACCGCACACTACGCCTTGACGGAGGTCAACAAACGTAACACGAATACTAAATAGGACTTATCTGAAATGACGGAGGGCTACGACAGGTTTTTCTGAAAACCTATTGCGTAATGAACTTGATATCGTTGTAGAATCAAACGATTTTAAAATGGTGTGTTTTTGAGGCTTTTCTAGTTTTGCTAAAAGGGTCACTCCCGGTGAAGGGATCGTCGGCCCTTTCCTCGTCGAATGAGGTGCGGGATATATCATATATATCGCTGTGCAAAGCAGAAACTATAGAAGCAATCAAAAGACAAACCGAGGGTTGTAGCATCTACCAGTTATTGCTAAAGGAGTCACTCCCGGTGAAGGGATCTCGGTCTTTTCCTCGTCGAATGAGGTGCGGGATATATCATATACATCACTGTGCAAAGCAAGAACTGTAGCTACCTGTTTTATTTTTGAAATTCGATTCTACAACATCTTTAGGTTTCTTTTACTTTCATTAATCATATTAATGAAGTCGCATCATTTAAGTACCTAAACATCACAGATAAATACGACGTACACTTATGCCATCCGCATTCGCCTCGATGTCCCCTCGTGCACCGTTAGGTTAGGTAACTAACGGCAGAGCGGGGCAGGGCTAGCGTGGGTGTAAAACATAAGTAACGTCTATATAATATATCATATATACTATATAGTATTTATCACAGAACATCACATGATCACATCACAGATATCGCAGCAGAAGAAACATATGAAATATTGGATATACTAGGACGTCCGTGTTTTCAATACGAGCCAGTATAAAACACGGATTCCACGGTCGCTGTGAATAGACAATCCCACACCCCTAGACCCCTACGAGAGCGGCAAGCAACCCTACCAATTCTAGAGTTAGGAGACCTGGACTCGACTCCTCGAGTTAGTCTCCTACTGGACTCCAGAACCCGGTTACTTGTGCTCCCCTCCTTGGGTCTATCCTAATGCAGAAAAGTAAATAATATACAAACGGTGACATCTTCCGCAACCTGGAAATGCCCCAATAAAGGATATTACATACAAGATTTTACATGTATGAAAATGAAAAACACTCATCTCACATAAAACCCCCCCGGCTATTCAAACACGACAATCCAATACAACATATCCAGCAACACATAACATCACATGTCATCAACGTAAGTAAACATGCGTATCCCAATTGTCGTTGACATATAGCAACGAAATCGGCGATATCACATATTACACTTACGGTCGCAGAAAAGAAAGTGTAAAACTACAACAGTTAGAATCCGCAAACTCTTTAGACATCGCATGCCTAATCAAATGAATTCCTTAGACATCGCATGCCTAACAATTATAAACCCCGCATTTTAGTCTCATTATCGAAAACTCTTTTCAATATAAAGTCGAGCAATTCAACAAGATTCCCGACATCCTGATCGAATGCTCGTCGCAAACTTCAGTAGACGGCTGCACCCCCGATGCCGCCGACGAAGTGCACCCAGGCGGAACACCGTTGCCGCGAGCACCCGAACGGATGCTTTCGGCGACGGAGTTCTCCTACAGTCACTTGGTCGGGGCTATGGGGCATAGCTGTCTATTAAGTTTACCGGCGAGTATCCGCGTACGCTACGTGATTGCGACGGACTTTTGATCGCATCAAAATTCCGTGGCAACCGATCAAGTGAGACTAAAGTGCTATGTTTATAACATTCATTCAGTTATCTTATAACTTCTTGTGGATTCCAATTATTGTATCACATTCCGGATAAATAGAAAATGTTAAACTTTCCGATCGAACAACCAAACACCCAAGTTTTCCCGATACAGCTCAACACATGAAATAGGTTTAAAAACATCCAGTTCATGCCTCAGTACCAACGGTCCAGCTGTAGAAAGGTCAAGCCAACGCCTCACATGTGGCACGTCGTACTGTCCCAAACCCTAAGGTTCAAAGGGCAGTTCAAGACGGTCACATAATCGAGTTAAGGTTTGTTGTCTTCTAGAGGGTCCATCGCGTTACTTGCACTACTTAGAACGTTATTAAACCACGGAAAGATCCAACACTTGAAAATTTCCCGACAGGGGAAAAAGTGGGTATTTATATCCGGTCGAACTTTTTAACATGTTCAAAAATTATCCGGAAAACACATAGACGAAGTTAAAGATTTCGATCTAATCGTCGAATCCCCAAAAGACCCCAGATTACTCAACTCTTGAGTGAAGATTAAAATTACCCAGAAAACACAAGATTCCATACGAAACATTACTGTGCAAATTTTAGATGGTGACGTCACAAAATGGCGGCGGAACCGCCGCCCGAGCCATGCTCATGCCGCGGTTCCGCAGCGGTTTGATCTCCAAACAGTGTCGTTTTGCACAGTTATTCTTATAATTTCCTGCTTAGTTTTCTGCATAATTTTAATTTGGAAAACTCCCAGTTTTAAAAAATTGTACAGAGAGTGATTTGGGATTAGGGTTTCGGGTTCGATCGGACTTCTAACATCGTCTACGTATCGCCTAAGGCTCTAGCTAGGCTCTAATACCACTGTAGGGTTCCTAGGCACACTAATGAGGTCTCACAAGGCATCAACCATGACAATTTCAAAAATTTACGGTGCCGAGAAACCCTAATGCGATCGTTGACTAGAGTTTAGGCGATAACATATGCGAGCAAACGACTTTACTCTAAAAGTGAACGGAAATACAACCTTTGTAGATCCGGTCCTCCACCTCCATAGCTCCGTGATGAAGTCCCCTCGCTGCGATCATCGGATCCCGGGCTCTAGCGTCGGCTTCATCGGAGAAATGGGCGGGCTAGGTCGTCGACTTTGATGCCGAAGATGATCTATGTCGAGGCAGCACAAGATCAAGCTCCAATTTCATCAAGCCATGAAACTTGTGAAGAAAACACCCAATACTACTTGGCAAGTGGTAGAGGATGAAGAAATAGGAAGTGGGTTCACTTTAGAATTGGATTTCTCACTCTTTTTCTCAAGTCACCATTGAAGCAAGCAAGCTTCATTCTTCTTGAAGAAGAAGAAGAAGAAGAAGAAAAAGAATATGATAAGATTAATGAATAAAGGGAAAATAATGTCAATCTTATCATAATGCAACCTTGGGTTAGTTTAACAAGTGTAGATAATAAACTAGGGTTAGGTTTAGGAAAGAAACAAAGTGGTCAAAGCTTCATGAAGCTTCAAGGTCAAAAAAAAGATGCCACCATTTTGTTTCTTGTCCAAAAATAAACAAATAACTAAATAAAATGAATAAGTGAATAATTCAAAACCCTAACCATTCACTTAACCATGGTCTAAAGTAAACATACACCCAAGCTTGCATGTATCATCAAACATGATACAAACTTGTGCACAAAATATATATCACATATACAATGTGCACAACAAGTGAGAAAATCCATCTTAAGTGAACCAATACTAGTTAATGCAAAGTATTATATCAAATATATAATTATACATTAAATCATTAAATCAATACTTGATTTAACGATCCGGTCATATCGCATATAACCGACTAATATCCAATGTATCGGCTTATCGAATCAATCCTTGATTCGATAACTAGGTTATATCACATACAACCATTCGATACATTCAACGCGAGAATAGAACACGGTATCACATACACGCATTATTCTCGGTCCTGCACATATCTCATATGCGCTCCTATTTCGTTTCGCTTGAGCCAGGAAACCTCTGTGTAGGACTCTAAAGACTCGTCAATACGCCGGCAGCAGATGATGATCATATCAAACACCCACAAGCCGCAAGCGGTCTGCTAAACGTAACGGACACTCGGGTATTGAGCGATCAGAAGATCGACGAGCAAGCCCGCTCACATTCCTGTGAATCCAACCAGTAACACTTACCGTACAGTCCGGTCTCGTCGTCTGATATGTCGCATATCTTGCCTAGGGGTGGTAAACGTCAGACCCCAATAGCTCGATAAGTCGTGTCGATATGAGGTCTATAACAATTCGAGAAACTACTGGTAACATTTACCAGTAAATCTCAGCAACCCTGGCCAGGGATTTCCGGTTATAGCCAATCAAACATAGCGCAACATCAACTCCCTATACCGGGAGAGACGAAACCCCTCCTATCGCTCATTGCCTCCATGTGATTCGGGACTGTACCCAAAAACCATCATTTTGCATGCCCTCTTAGACGTGGTAAGGTGGAAATCAAAGCACAGTGGGAACCACACAAGACTTTATGACGATCTCGGGTCAACAGACTACTCTGTACCAGTGTCACCTGAGAACTGCCATCTGACGTAAGGTATAATACCATCTGGGAGTTCTCGGCTAGTCTGTCTAGTGTACCCAGTCTCCACTGAGCACCCGTATATCATCTCTGATGTCAAACACCAATGGATATGGGATCATCCATCGCCCATCTGTATGGGTCGAGAAGGTATATGCTATTTTACTCCGGTATATCGATGCCCTGTCTCGATACACCCACGACTAGGGACCTTGAAGGATGTACTTATGGACTACCATGTCCCTACTAGTATGATCCGCATCATAGTCCAGGTAGTCAAGTACACATCCTAAGGGCTTTACCAACATGTAACAGAGAGACAATCAGTGTACACGTTAAGGTAAAGAGCAACCAGATAGCATACTATCATGTCGAGCAAGAAAGTCCTCCCTATATATGTCCAAGCATCCACTACAATATACATCCTATGTATAGTAATGGCCTCTAGGGCATACATATAACTAACAATCCTCATATCTCAGGCGCCGCATCCACAGATCGGCCCTCATGTCCATCTCTTTACTCCGGTCGGTATCCTCCGGATAAACCGCCGAGTCCAAATACTATCACCGGTTGGTAGTGCTCCCCTGCCAGGCTTAACGCCATCATCTGCGACCATCTTGCCCCGGGGTACCTCATCGGGTCCACCATGCATCCGCAGATGGTTCCTTCTCCTTCTCGAATCGGGTGTAACATGCCAATCTCATAACCGAGAAAACACATGGTGGACGCACTGAAATATCATATCAGGAGAAACCGGGTTTTTAAAACAAAGCATAAAGTATGATATATGCGACATATAAAAAAATGTAAGCATATCAGTAAATAATGCAACACGTAACAGTAATATGCATATATCAAGGGAAAACCGCTCTTTAAAATGAATCAAGTTTTTAAATATATCCCGCGGTTCCCAATTCCTCCAAGGTCAAATGCAACATCGTATAAAGGTGTATATATAACTATAGCAAGTAAATTATGAAAAGAGTCATATCATGATGCAGCAATTCTACTGTGTAGTGACATGGCAATTATCGATGATGAAGTCTGTGAGCCGGCCAATCTGTGTAAGTGTGACATACGCATCATCGATAATGGTGCAGGTGTACTAGCACAGGTATATGAAATGCAATAGTAATGACATGAACGTGGCATAAAGTAAATCGGCAGCTAAAAGGTATAAGGTATACGTATCTAACATGACCGAGTCGGTGAATCTATCAATCGGCCTCCTCTAGTCAAGGGTATAAATCTATCATCAATCAACTCATCACGTACAGTAACTCATCGTACGGCGTCATAAAACACTTTAGGATCCTAACAACCTATGTGACAAGGAGGGTACGCACCTCACGTCTCGTACGGCTCATCATTCAAGATTCACAACATTATCCATATATATATATACCTATCTCTTAGGTCACGTCCGCCTCAATCTCGGATCATGGGACCGGTAAGGTATCAATCATCTCATATCGACTCGCATCCGTATACCAACATATCATCAAGTCATCTTATCAATCTAAAGTCGTATATTATTAACCTCATGTTAAGCCACTATAATCTCCTATTGGTTCTCTTTACAACTACTTATCTATATCTATCATATCATGTCACCTAAACCCTAAGCTATACTTTTAAGTCATGGTATATCTTATCTCCTACTAATTCCTTAACCCTATTCCTAACTTTCTAATATGGTTTCTCTAGCCATATCCTATAGTTTTCTAGTCTAGGGTTCCTTAACCGTATTCTATAAATCGGTTTCCATCAAAACTTGTGGGGGTGCTATACGCCATCCACCCGACTTCCCCCGTAGATATAGATCTACTCACCTTGATCCTTGCTCGCCGAAGTCTATGAATCCATGCTCCATCGTCTTGGAATCCACGCGAAAGTACCTACAACATCAACACATATCGAAATGCTATTAAAATCGAGTTCGGAAAACCAATACGGCACACGGTGCGTTTATAGGTTAGAACCTATAGCCCCGCATGCAAAATACAACAAAATAATCCTCGTTGTTGACATAAAAACGCCACACGAATGAATTCAAATCAAATACAAAAACCAAGTTTTCAGAATCGGAAAACATAAATTCAGCAACATGAGAAATCCATCCCAGACTTTCCATCAGGTAAAATTAGGAAATTTTGCATAAGGGGTTGTTCTAATTAGAAGATATGGGAGACACAGACCAAAAACCAACTGATTCCCTCACACTGTGGACGCAATTTGCGGTCACTAGGGATAAATTGGCTGCCAGGAAAGGAGGGGAGGGGCTAGGGTTTCTATGGTGGGTTCCTATGAGCCTGCACGTCTCTTAGTAATGGCAACTTACTTAGTGGTGCTCTCGGGTCATTGCAGATATCATATAAACCTCGCAAACTGTCAAAACTCGATATCGGAAAAACCTCTAAGTTCAAGTGTTGGGTTTCAAGTCTCAAGTTTAATCGGAATTCTAACTTTAAGGTCTAGTAACTGCCCCTACACATCACCACATCACATCTCAAACCCTAATCCTTCTCTTGGAATTTCCAAGCTCACAAATCCACACCTTAAACCAATTCTAACTATCTATAATGCTAGAAAAATATAAACTAAACCAAGTGAAGGGAATTTTACTTCAATTGGGCAACTCAAGAAAAACCCTTGCTGTCCCAAGTCATCAAAATTCAATATTGATAGGTCCAAAGTGTTGAGGATGAAGAGGGGATCAATTTTAATGAAAGGGGTATAGTGTTTGGATGGAGAATTTGAGATGATTCCTTAGGGTTGAAGGGAGAGGGAAGTGAGGTTGAAAGAGATGAAAAGAAATAATGGGGGAGGAAAAGAAATGAGGCAGCCCCCACTCTCACTTATTCTAACCCTCTTTCTCAATTATTTCCACCATTACCCTTTTTCCTTTTTTTCCTTTTTTCCTTTTCTTTTTATTTTTAAAAAACCAAAACACATAATACCCTAAAAACAACACAAGGAGACAACAAGTAACCAAAAATTAACATGACATGGTGCACTAGCCATGGAAAACTGTAGAGACATGGATTTGGCCTAATCACGATTAGCAGTGCACTAATCGGTTTTTATCCAAACTGCATATAATAAATTTTTAAAATGCCAAATCCGATAAATATACTTTTAAATGAATAAAATCATTTTAATTTCTAATTATTTCACAATTATTGGTATATATTTATACCTTTTTACGAAAACCCCAATTTTGCAAATCGTGTAGTTTTCGCGAAATATATTATTTTAATATTAAATTCCAAAAATAATATTTTATATTTTCTGAAATGTTACAATATATCCCTACGTGTGTGTAATAGTCATCCCTACACTTAGAGAATTCAATTCAAGCTATCATACTCTTATCCATCTTCCTTAGTACTTGGTGAATATTTTATAGATGGAATTGCTAATACATTCTTCATGCGACCGTTAATATTTCTTGAGGTACTAACCGATCGATTACCAAATGTGCTCACTCTTTTAGGCGTAATTAGAAATATTTTGTCTTGCAACATCTAAGGCTTAGCAGTGGCTCCCAAACCAGTTGGTTTAAGGTGGTGGTTCAACTTCTTCGGGTGGAGGTTGATTCATCACAACATTCATGTCTTTTAGGAATGCGAGTTTTTCGGAGAAAATGTCTTCAAAACTTTCATCAATGGCCCGAGTAATAATTTCATCGATATCTATATTGATGGAATATGCAGATTCATTAGGACGGTTGAAAGTTTCAAGTTCAGTCTTTTGCGCACCAAGATTCAAAACACTCGATTCGTCAGAAATTATAGAGGTAGGAGATTCGAAATGATCGTCTCCCTCCTTCTCAAAAGTGTCTAAATCAAGTGATCTTTCAAGAATCATAGAACTCGAAATATTGAAGTGTGATTCATCAAAACTCGGTGGAGTTGAAAGAAGATTAGAAGAACTAAAGAAAGTGGATGATTAAATGGGTAAACAAATTTAGGTGTCGAGAATTGTTGAACCAGATGTGGGAGATAAAGGCTGAATATCGTTCTGCTTATCGGATAGGTCGGTGGTAAGAACAAGATCTATTAATTGTATAGGAAGATGTTCGTATTCAATAGAAGGGACATGATGGGTAGGAGAATCCAACTCATCCAACATAACGGGTTCATCTGCAACGATATTCTCATCACCGCTCTCACTAGCACTTTCGGTCAAATCAAAGAAATAGGTATTCAAGAATTCATCAATTATACTATCCTCACTCGATAAATCACTTGGTTCACTTGATAGAGTTGGAAGGTTTGAAATATAAAGTGTAGTCGAATAAGGATCAGTTTGATTTGAAATGGTGTCAAACTCTCTTTCACACTCACTATTAGCAAAGTCAAACATGTTATTCTCGGGCACCTCATCACTTAGACTATGAAGCAGTTGAACATCGAATATATTCGGTCGGGGTGCAGGATGGAAGGTGTCGAGGTCAAAAGAATTGGTTTTAGTTTGACTTTGATGGATCTCTTGTTCTTTTTCACTACTCAATTCCAACTTTACTTCAAGACTAGACACGGGTTATGAGGAAGTTCCAATGAAGGATTCTCTTTGAACCGTGGAACTTCCTAATTCATTTTCAGGAGCACTGTCTGGATAAGATGAAGAAGTTGAGTATGATTGGGAAGTGTCTAATTGTTGGCTACGAGCAAGTTCAATGTGTTCAGCAATTGACATGCGTTTATGATTTGTCGCATTAACCCAAAGAGAAATGTTAAGAAGAGATGCCCTTACTTGTTGGCTATGGACGAGTTCAATGTGTTTCGCAATCGACATGCGTTTCTGATTTGTCCCATTAGCCTCAAGATGAGAGCGTGTGAAAGTTTGGTACCATGGATAAGAATTAGAAGGGTGAACCCAAGGTTCATAACCAGGATTATGATCAACATTAGGATATGAAGAATATTGAGATTTGTTGGTTAGTTGGCGACTGGCAATTGCTATTTGTTCAGCAATGGTAAAAGATGTCATATTTGCCTTAAAACGAGTATCAATATTTTCATATGTAAATGATGGTGTTTGTTGTTCGAACGGTTTTGGATTAGTGAAAGGATTGAAACTTTGGCTTTCAGCCTTCGCAATATACTCAGCGATGGACATGCGTTTCGAAGTTCCCTCACTTGCTTTAAATGTATTATCAACATAAGAAGATGTGAAATTTTGATGTGGTTGATAGGACCTTGAGTGAGCTATCCAACTGTTCTTTCCGCTTGCTCTATCCTATCTTTTAAAGACATAGTAGAGTCGGATTTTGTACCGAAGCAGTTACGAAAACAAGATATATTTGGTTATGGATAGCAAAACTCGGCAAGAGTTCGTCTGTTTGGTTACCCATTAGAAGAAAGTGAAAGGAAAAGAGGGTGATGGTAATGATTTAAGCTTTTTTTGGATTTTGGAATTTGTTTTGCTTTGAAAGATGGACTTGAGGCTTGACTCAACAAATCACAAAATGCACAATCAACCCCTATAGCTAGGGTTTCCTAGGTCAAGTTACTAGATCGCTCCTATTCTAAAGGACAAGTCAAAAGATCAATCCTCTACCACCTCTTTATCACTTTTGTGGCCAGGAAAGTGCCAGGTAACTGCCAGATAAGTAGGAGGTATCCACTATACGAATCACTGAAATAGCAGGCCTAATTAAGTTACCACTTTCCTTAGTCACACTTGCCTAGACACCACGAGAGAAACGCGGATAAGCGATAGATTACCCACAACCCTCCTCTGTCCCAATTGAGCGCGACAGTCCTTAGGGCTTTGTCTAGATAATTTTTTTATTAATGTAGGGTGATAGTATACATTTTTATGATTTATGGGGCTTAGGAAGGATGATGAAATCCCTACCTAATCTGAATTTGGGTTTATTGCCCCTTAAAGTCCGTTTTAAAATATGCAAAAACAACCCGAAATCAAAACACGCAAAAATATTTTTAGCGGCAATATTTGCAAAGAATCCTACAAATAAAATCAATTTATTGGAGCTTAGAGGAGAGAGAAAGATACGAGAAAAATACCAGAGGATTTTGGGGCTGCAACTCCTCCAACTTGCCGCGGTTCTGACGCAAAAACACCTATTCCGCTGCGGTTCCACCGCACTTTGGCATGTTCTTTTGTTAATTTTTTTTATGCACCATTATGCTCCTCTGTTCTTTGATGATAGTATCTGAATCTCTATTTCCTCGCTCTAGTTACTTCAGATTCCCTTGCAAAACTCATACAATAATCGTTAAATACACAAGATGCGGTTTTGAATTTTTTTTTATGGTTGCCGAATTTTATAAGAAATCAACCCGAATAACAAGAAAAAAATTACGACCGTCTTCCTGGCAACGGCACTATTTGATTGAACGTTAAAAAGTGTTCGTAAAGTAAAGTAACCGTAATCAGGATGGTGTCGCTAGTAGCTAGCCGCGATGAGTACGGGTCGTCCGCAGGGAAACATGAACCTTTTTCTTGCTTTAGACGAGTTGATAGAAGATGGGTGATTGGTTGTAGATCTAATTTGATACGGATGAAGAATTTACAATATTTCAGACTAATCAGCCACTCGTGCACCGCGCGACATCAACCCCCAATACCGGGAGAGATGAATCCCCGACGATCCGCTCACTGCCTCCATGTGGCTCGGGACTATACCCAACTAAAACCTATTTGCACGACTCGTTTGATCCATGGTAGGGTAGTAACACAGTGGAAACTCACACGAGACAAATTACGATCTCAGGTTAACAGACTAACCAATACTCATGTCACCTGGGAACTGCTATCTGACAATAGGTATAATACCATCTAGCATAATCCTGGCGAGTCCGTCCAGTGTACTCATAACCCAATGAACACCTGTATACTATCTTAGGTGACTAACTGACACTAATGGCTTGTGAGACCAGCCACCGCCCCTCGTCGGGGTCTCGAAAAGTATACACTAGTCTACTCCGGAGTATCGATGCCCAGTCTCGATACTCTCTCGACTAGGGACAATTAAGGATATGCTTATGTAAGTCCATGTCATGCACCCTGCGTGTTCGCGGGGAGGCAGAATTTTCAAAAAACGATTTTTCAAAGCTCGCAACACGGAGTTGAACTCTAGGATCGATGCTAAATCCTAGCTAACAAAATACTGTGTGAGGTTTAACTACTTGGATGAAAGTTATATCTCACGAAACCAAGTCTTTTGGGTCTTCTAGTTGCTGTCCTCCTCCTCGTCATCACAAGCTCCAAGAATCGTTTGGATCGGGCAACCTCGCTGGCCTCCTCGAGTCAAAGATGGTCCACCCGATAGTCTATAGTCTGAGATCCAGCCTCAAATCGAGGTAACTAGGGCAAATAGCTTGCTAAACTAGAAAGCCTAGGTGATGTAGAGAGTGAAGATGAATTTGTTTGTCTCTTGAAACCCTAGGTTTCTCAACTCATGAGACATTTAGGGTTTTGAAGAAGAAGATGAAGCTTGAAGAAAATCAAGTGAAGAAAAGAGCTTGGAAAAAAATGAAGCCTCTCTTGTGTCTATAGAATAATGAATCACATGATATTTGATGAGAAAAATATCTCACCAAATATCTCCATGGTTCAATATATCTATTTTGTTAAGTTTGACTCACCATCCATTTGCCAAATATCTCCACCTCATTTTCCACCACCAAAATTAGGTTTTTAATTTCACAAAAGAAAAATCAAAACCCTAATTAGGTTTTTTTTTTTCTTCTAGAGGCTTCTCGAGAAATTACGAGAATGCCCCCATCCGTATATATATACCCGCATTCGTGTTCTGAGAAACATGAATACTATGAGACGAAAACAATCCATCAATATAATACTAGGATCCGGCTTAAACCAAAGCCCACTAGTATTATCTGCTCGATCATCATACGCGCACAAGTGCACGTACGTGATCGAAGCCCTACCGTAAAACTATACGGCCTTTACATCTTTTACCCGATGCAGGAAAACTCTTTATGTGGGACTCTAAAGACTCGATAGTACGCTGGCAGTGGGTTTAACCATAAGCCGCAAGCGATACTAGCTGCACGTAATGGCTACCTAGGTATTTGTCGATGAGAAGGCCGATGAGCAAACTCATCCGAACTCCTACTGAGCCTGTATGTGACAATCTCCGTACAGTCTGGTCTGTTCTTTTAAGAGTATCACATATTAGACTTAGGGGGGCGGTAATCGTCAGACCCCTAATAACGCAATAAGTCGTGTCGGAGTGCAGCCCAAAATACCCTGAGAAACTACTGGAATACCTACCAGTAAACCCGCTTGCCCTGGCCAGGGACTTTGTGTAATGGCTCTCCAAACACAGCGCGATATCAATCTCCAATACCGGGAGAGACGAATCCAATCTAACCGCCACTACCTCCAAGTGCTTCGGGACTGCACCCAACTACTACCTGTTTGCATGACTCCTTTGAGCCATAGTAGGGTAGTAATCAAAGTACAGTGGGAACACATTCGAGGCGAAGTAGCAGTATCAAGTCGACAGACTAAGCTTTACGCATGTTACCTGGGAACTGCTACCCGACAATAGGTATAATACCCACCAACAGTTCCCGACGAGTCCTATCCAGTGTACTCATAACCTAATGAGCACCTGCATACTATCTCCAGTACGACGTAATAATGGCTGTGGGACAGACCATCTCCCATGTTGGGATGAGAAGCGTATACACTAGTCTACTCTGGAGTATCGATGCCCCGTCTCGATAATCCTATGACTAGGGACCTGTATAAGGATATGCTTATAGACTATCCAGCCCCCACTAGTGTGACTGCCATCACAATGCTGGTAATCAAGCAAAGATCCTAAGGGCTCTACTAATACATATAAGCGATATGCTAAAAGAAACACATACACATATTGAGGTAGAAACAAACTAAGTAGCATACTACCATTTTGAGCAAGACTGTTAATACAACTGAGAATATCCCAAGCTTCCATTAAGTAATATACAAACTAGTATGATATAACAATGGCCTCTAGGGCATATTTCATTAACAATCTCTTACTTGCACTAGGGCCATGTACTGGCGTATCACAGACCTATCATCTCGATCAGCCTCTCGAACTGTGTCTGAGGGTTGTCCTTCGTGAGTGAATCTGTAGTGTTATTCTCCGTATCTACTCTCCTTACCTCGATCTCCTGGCGATCAATGATCTCCCTGATCAGGTGGTACCGCCTCAAAATGTGTCTGGACTTCTGATGGGACTTAGGTTCCTTCGCTAAAACTATAGCGCCGTTGTTATCGCAATACAGCGGTATTGGATCAACAATGGTTGGAACCACCTGAAGTTCGGTTAAGAACTTCCTCATCCAGACTGCTTCTTTTGAGGCATCGCAAGCAGCTATGTACTCCACTTCCATCATCGAGTCAGCAACGGTGTCCTGCTTGGAGCTCTTTCAACAGACCGCCCCTCCATTGAGGGTAAAGACATAACCCAACATGGACTTGGAGTCATCCTTGTCACTCTGGAAGCTGGAGTCAGTAAAAGCCTCGATCTGGAGGTATTTTCCGCCATACACCAAGAACATCTCCTTAGTCTTTCTCAGGTACTTGAGAATGTTCTTTACTGCTATCCATTGCTTCTCCTCTGAGTTTGACTGATACCGACTTACAACGCTTAATGCGTAAGCTACATCTAGTCTGGTACACAACATCGCATACATTATAGAGCCTACCGCAGATGCGTAAGGTATAGATGACATGCGATCCCTTTCCAAATCAGTCTTGGGAGACATCTCTTTGGAGAGGGTGATTCCGTGACAAGTCGGTAGATTACCGCGCTTTGAATCTTCGATACTGAATCTTTTCAGTATGGCGTCGATATACTTGGATTGAGAAAGTCCCAAAATCCTCTTAGATCTATCACGATAGATCTGGATCCCCAGAATGTAGGAGGCATCACCCAGGTCCTTCATGGAGAACCTCTGTGACAAGAATCCTTTGGCTGATTGTAGCATAGGAATGTCATTTCCTATCAAAAGTATGTCATCCACGTACAAGATGAGGAATGCCACAGTTCTCTTTACAATCTTACTATAAATGCATGGTTCATATGGATTTTTGATAAATTCGAATTCTTTGACCGCCTCATCAAAACAGATGTTCCAACTCCGCGATGCCTGCTTTAGTCCATAAATGGACTTAAGCAACTTGCACACTTTACCGCTGCTCCCACTCTGAATGAAACCTTTTGGCTGATCCATATAGACGCACTCTTCCCAATTTCCATTTAGAAAAGCCGTCTTTACGTCCATCCGCCATATCTCATAATCGTGGAAGGCAATAATGGAAAGAAGGATCCGAATGGATTTGAGCATAGCCACTGGAGAAAAGGTTTCGTCATAGTCCAAACCAGGTCTTTGACGAAAACCCTTTGCAACAAGTCTAGCCTTATAGGTTTCAACCTGTCCATCTACACCAATCTTCTTTCTGAAGATCCATTTGCAGCCTACGGGTTTTACCCCTTCTAGAGAAATGTCCAAAGTCCATACTTTGTTGGTGTACATGGACTCCATTTCGGTCTGCATTGCATCCAGCCATTTCACCGAGTCGTTGCTCTGTATGGCTGCTAGAAGCTAGTAGGCTCATCATTGTCAATGATGCAATCCTCTTGATCCCCGTCTATGAGAAAACCGCAGTATCTCTCGGGCGGATGAGACAGCCTACTAGTTCTGCGGAGTAGCACGGGGATGTCCGGTTCTTCTGAAACCTCTAGTTCTACCAAGCTTTCAGTAATAACTTATGGTTCTGGAATTTCTTCCAGTTCTATTACGCTCCCACTTATCTCTTTTTCTAAAAATTGAGTCTCCAAGAAGTGGGCATGATGAGAAACAAAACCTTTTGGTTCTTCTGCGTAATAGAAAAGATACATGTTCCCCTCCGAAAGACGGCGCACAGGACTGCGAAGTCCTGACACTGAGATTCGGGGCAGATGCTATTTGGTTTTATCCGTCCACCTCTCCGAAGATGCCAAGTTGATTTATGGCACCGTGTATCTGAGGATTAGACGGATGCGGCCGATTTAGCAGACTTCGTCAGATTCCCCCTCGCTTGAGGGGTTTTTTTGATTGTGGGGACCCTCTTCCCTGCAGGCGCAAGCCCCTGCAGTTAATTATGCTACCGCATCGCGGTAACAACTTTCTCATTCTCCAGAATTTCACTTCGTGTCGTGTGTGTTTTTTTTGTTTGTGGTTGCCCGTGGATTGTATACGGAGACTAAGTTATGCCGTCGCCCGTAGGACGTGGATTAGTCCAAATCCGTATTTACTTAGATTTGGGTTTGGTGTTTTGGTTTAAGGATACATTAGCCGTATTGAGGCTAAGATCGACTTAAACTTTTGTTAAGGATACGTTAGCCTAATCTCCAGAGTAAGATCAACTTAACGGGATCGTTTAGATCCAACAAAAGAGCAATTGGCTCTATTGTTTAGTTTAATGATGTTGCGGTCAATTTCCAGTTTAGGGACATGGTGGTCCATATTCCAGTTTAGGGACATGGTGGTCCATTTCATTTGTGGCCGTCGGGACCCGTCACCTCTCTGACGTCGTTGAAGGATTACAATGATAGGTGTCAGAGGAGCTCGGAGATGTACCCTTGAATCGGATGTAAATTGATTTAGGAGAGCAGTTTTGCTCAATCAATTTAATTTGAGGACTTACGGCCATGATTGGGCTCGGTCCAGTTGAAGAAATGTTCAACGCTTTTATTTTTCTTTGGCCTAATAGGCCTGTGCTAGGGCTTTGCCTCTTTTTAAATAATGCATTGCATTTTTTTATTTTGTTTGGGCTCTGCATTTTATTTTGTTTGGGCTCTGCCCTTTTATAAATGATGCAGAGCATCAATTTTATTTGGGCTCTGCCTTTTTATTGCATTGCAATTTATTTTGGACTACTAGGCCTTTTTGATTTGGGCCTGGCCTTTTAGTAAACAATGCTTTGCATTTGTCAGGCGCTTTGCGTCAATCACTGAGCGCAAGCACTTGTGGTGACGACACGTGTCATGCAAGCGCAGTGCGCTGCGCTTGCGCTGCTGACACGTGGCGCGCTCTGGTGAGTTGCGCCAATTTTAGAGAGCACGACTCAATCTTAAAATCGCATAGCGCAAGTGGTTCAGGTGCTGACACGTGGCGCTCTCTGGTGGCTTGCGCTAACCCAAGAGCGCAACAGTGCAAATTTTATAAGTGCAGGGCACTGTTTAATTTCTTGATCCAATTTAGATCAGAGAAAACAAGTTTTTCTTATTTTTTCTTATTTTTAGAGAGCCAGTGGTTCATAAAAAGTGCAAGGCACTTATTATTATTTGAAGATCATTGATCTTGTTCTTAGATCAATGATCTATTAGAAGAAATTCTTCTATTTTATAAAGGTTTTTACCTTTTTCTTGAACTTTCTTCAGAGTTCTCTCTGTTTTGAGGTTCTTAATCTCTCACAATGTTGATCATGTTTTGAGTTGGGGTCTAGGGGTTTTTATATAGTGCCCATAGGTTTGTTAAGTTTGTTAAACAGATCCTTCTCTGAGTGATTTGGGGAATTTTCCCCACCGTTGGATTTTTGATCCAAGGGCTTCTGTTTTACAGAAGACAATCTTCTTGTTTTAATAAGAACAGAAAAATCTTACTAGAATTTAATTCTGTTTAGCGCAAACGCCCTAGCGCGTGACACGTGTCGCGCAGCGCAGAGCGCAGCGCAACTGCGTTTGCGGTGACACGTGTCGCGCAGCGCAGCGCAGCGCTTGCGCCACTGCGCTTGCACAATTGCGCTTACGCAACTGCGCTGACACGTGTCGCGCAGAGCAGCGCCTGCGCAACTGAAGCGTTGCTTCCTTTAATTTTTGTTTTTAATAGAGCCTTGCTCTGATTGGGCGCGCTGCCTTGGACGCTGCGCTGACGTATCAGCTTTTGACACGTAGCGCGTTGCGCGCAGCGCAAGAAATTTGAAGCGTTGCTTCTAATTTTGAATTTTTGAAATTCAAACAGAGCTTTGCTCTGATTGGGGGAAACAAATGCCCCCCCACCGTTGCGCTCACGTGGCGCGCACGTGAGTGCAGCGGTGGCAAGATCCTAGCCATTGGATCAACCGGTGAGGTGAAAGGGCGCAGGCGCTTATAAATAGGACCTTTGGTCCTTAGAAATTTTTTTACCATTTTTCAAGAACTTGATTTTCAGAGCTTTGCTCTTGCTTAAAAATTTCAGAGCCTTGCTCTTGTTTCTTCCCAAGAACTTCAGAGTTCAGAACTTAGAACATTTTTAGGTAAAATTTAACTTAAATAAATTATATTAATTTTAATCAACAGAGCTTTGCTCTCATAGATCTTTGATCTAAAGAAAACCTCTTTGGGGTTTTACCAACAGAGCTTTGCTCTCAAGAATCCATAGATCTGAAGAGATCCTGTTCATGGGTTCTAACCCATGAACAGAGCTTTGCTCATGAATCAAAATGTAGATCTTTTTGATCTAAAAATGAAGAACTCCTAAGAGTTTTCATGGATCTTTAAGATCCCAAAATTTTTAATTTTTTTCAAGAGTTAAATTTTTCTTTTGATGGATCTTTCCATCATTATTACAGAGCTAGGCTCTTTTTAGGGAATTTTATTTCCTTGAGACCGGAGTTTGACAACTGTCACTCTGTGACAGAGCTTTGCTATGAAAGAGGAGATTTTCTCCTTGTCTCTAGGGATTTCCCATTAATAAGAATATTCTCTTGGGGATCTCTTCATTAATTGACAGTTTCATCCAATGATGGGGCTGTCTTATTAACTGATGCACTGTCATCCAGATTTTGTGGGTCCCCATTTGGCCCCCTACCCACTGCATTGCAGTGTGGTGTAAAATTTTAAAATGTAGAGCGTTGGAATTACAGTACTGACGGTTAATTTTTGTCCCTCTGCAGGAAACATGTCTTTCGATACTTCATTCCCATTTGTTCGTTCGGAGGAAGGATTTCCCGAAGCGCCCGTGGACCGCGAAGTCCTAGCTATGATCAGGGACCACGACCCGGAATGTAAGAATCTCCACCTTTGGGGGTCGTGGTACAACCAGATTATCATGGGTCGACGGAGTTTTTCGTGCGCAGTGCCGTCAGAGCCTATTGCGGCGATCCACTATGCCAGTCCACCCCCGGTGCAGTATGCCGTGGAGATGGCCGATTGGACTTCAAAGGGCTTTCTTCATCCTACTATTGATGCAATTCCGGTTCAGCGTCCTATGGTTTTGGATATCCTGGGATGTCGTATTTGTCAAGGCGAGGCGCGACCTTGGGGGCAATCATATAACATAGGTCTGATCCCCCGCCACCCAATCGGCTATCTGCCGTGGGCTCGCTATATTCTGTCGGCGAAGAAGTCGTAGTTGATAAGGTTAGGGTTGTACACTGCAGTTTATGTCTCCCTCTTCCAATATCCCACGCTTCCCACCTGGTGGTTCAAGGCCTTTTTGGAGCAGTGGAACATTCCTACTCACACTTTTCTCGCAATGGACCGGGAAGTGTTGATTTCTTTGGATGAATTCACAGAGGTCTCCGGCTTACCGGTTATAGGGGAGCACTATGAGGAGTTGCTTCCTACAGACGAGTATGTCTTCGGTGCTAAGCTGGCAGTAAGGGGCCTCACTCCGGAGAATGCTGTTCAACACCAATTTCCAAGTTTGATCAAAGTGTTGAACATCTATGAGGCCCTTTTCATCGAATGTGGGAGTCGCGGAGTTAGCTTCGAGGATTTCACCGCTCGGTTCCTTCACCCAAACGTCCTCTCGGCAGAAGCTGCTAAGTTTGCCACCCTTGATGACCCTTTCGGTCTAGGTTTGGATAACCTGCCGGCGAAGGAAATAGACCAAAAGGGTTTTTTCCTTCCTAACTCCCCGACCATGTCTTTTGCGGAAGTTGCAGCCCCTGGGATGGACGAGGAGGCCTTCTTCTTAGGATTTCTTGGGCTATGGCTGAGTTGGTTTGCGCTCCCGATGCATTCTCGCCATATGCGGCCCTCTGTCTTTTACCCAGCTCACCGGATGACCATCGGGATAAAAGTGGCCATTAGGATCGCCGGTTTGGCACACTTGTATCATGGCCTCAGTCTAGCGGCGGATGCTAATGAGCCTGGGGTACTGCACGTGATCTTCCCGATGCACTACTTCCTATCGTGGCTCGAGCTACACACATCGGGCGTCTTCGGCATGCACAAAAGGCCCTCGTTCTATGACAGGTGCAGCTTCCCTCGCATCATACAGTTGATTGGCGCATCAATTGTGACTCCATCGCCACGGAATGGCAGGGGTTTGCTCCTTCGCCCCCACACCGTTGGAGACGGGGTGTCTTTCATTGACAAAGTGCTGACTATTGGAAAGGCATCTACCACTGTAGTGCGGCCATTACAAGACACTTTCAAAGATGGAGCCTCAGTTTTGACGGCCCGGAAGACCCTCCATCTATATTCTATCAGATCGGGCTTCCTGGTGTTCAGGCAGAACGGTGCGGCGATTTTCATGAGATACAACCCGCATCGTTTCGCCCAACAACTGAGCTACAATCAAGGGGTACCATTGGAGGCTTTCCTATCGGAACCTGCTGCTACTGAAGAAGGGATGGAGAGCGTGCTGCATCACTTCATGCGTCTGAATACGGGTTCTCACTTTTTTATCAGTGAGCCGGCTTGCGCCCCACGACTCCTCAAGGTATATACAGAATGGTACAGTCATTCGACGGGAGCCGTCATAAAGGAGGAAAAGCGATTGCTGGTCGACCGTAAGGGTGTGCCTCCAGGTAGCGACCGCAACGCTCCTTTAGTGCTAAGGACCCTGGTAGTCCCCCTCTAAAAGATGCTAGAGCCGGACCACCGCGTGCGCAGAGTCCTCCACGCGGATTTCCGCTTCCCGATATTGCGGATGCACCACCAGCGTCCTGTGCTCCAGTGGAGACAGTGGTTGTAGCCTCGCCGGAGTTTGGTGTGGGTGCGGACATCGGGACCCGTCGCCCCAAGGTGCCTGCAAAGCGTAAATCGATCCCGGGTGTACCTAGGGCTGGTGGGTGTTCAGTTGATAAAACTGCACATTTAATATGACATTTTTCCTACTATTATTATATAATAAAAGGTGTTTATTATAATATATGATACATATGAGGGTTTATCTGTAAAAATGCTATTTTCATGTGTTTATATATTATAAATAACATTTTGTAGGAAAAAATAAGCATATAATATCCATGTAACATTTGGCCCATTTAAATATCCTTACCTTATTAATACCTTTGACCAATTCTTAATGGTTAAGTTAATATCTCAATAAAACAAACTCTACTAATATTGTTTGTTGAGTTATTGTGCAGAATTTTCAGGGCTAAAATCAAGGAAATCAAAGTTGGCAAATCAAATCTACCAAAGATATTTAAGAAACTAATTCTGGTAGAAATGTAAAAAAGATTTTCAAAGTCTACATACTCAAAAGATTACCAAGTGTTACAGATATGAAGCTACAAAAATTAGAGGCCATGATCTTACCAAAAGGGGGCGGATCCACGGCCAAACCTATCCAATGGCCGCGGTTCCGCCGCGGATTTAAAGAGTTGAGATATGGGATTATGGTGGTTAGGATCCTAACAACTAGTTTCCATATTAGGAAACTAGGGTTCTGGCTCTGTGACTATAAATAAGGACCGAGAGCCTCTTAGAAAAATCATCAAGTCGACGCGATTACGAAGTCCAAGATGGCTCACGTATCCAGACTGATCATCAACTGTTCGTCTACCTCCTTGGAAGAGATCGAGAAGCAAGCCAGTCTTTGTAATCATTTTCTAAGGATCAAAGTGTAATGAATTTTTGATTAATAAAGGTAGTTCTTTTTCTTATTCTATTTCTTTGTAGTTTAATTATGCATTTTCTCTCCATCTCTTTTTCTCCCAACACGCGCGAGTAATTCTCCGCTTTTTAGGGTTCGTAGGATTAGGGTAGGCTATTGGATGATGAACATCCTTAAACCCTTTTTAAGTCCTATAAAGTTTATGAATTTTATCAAAAGAATCATTAACACCCTAATCGGGCGCGCTAATAATTCTTTGTTAGTTCCGACCGCGATTAAAGATTAGATTAATGATTGTTTTGGTAAAGGCTAGATATGAACGGAGTTCCGTGTCGAGATAGGGGTTAAGAGTGGGATTCCTTTTCCCTCCAGAAACCCTAATCTACACGCATCATCGTCGTTCTAGTTTTAAATCTATTAAAGGATAAAAAGGGTAACTTTTAATTAATCGTCCATGACTACTAAATCCTAACGAACCCTACAAGCCCCCTTATTATATTAACTATATCTCTAAAATATTCTAGATCTATATTTTTTACATTCTTGCTTAAACGTAGATCTAGAAACCTTTCCACAAAATTCTTTATTCCTCCTCTCTTTTTCAACACATCTAAAGTAAGAGTAAAAGATTCAACGTTTCCCAGAGGACGACCCGTACTCACCTCGGTCTAGCTACACGCGACACCGTTCTGATTGCGGTTATTCTACAAACACTCTTTCGAACCAATCAGTGGGCAGAAGAAGAAAAAGAAGTCGCTCTTCGCGGCTGACGTTGTGTTCGGTCAGGAACCCCACGCTCCCTATGGTGAGGGCCTGAGTGAATACGGGACCAACAGGGGGTTAGTCATGCCGCCGGATGACACGGACTTGGAGGCCGCTCTCGTAGCTTCAGATTAGTTGGCGAGGCGCGACGCGTGGCTAGCTAAACTTGCGCAATCAGGTAACCATTAGTCGCATTTTTTATTGTATCATATCTTTATTATTTCCCTTGACTAACGTTTTTTCCCTCTTTTCTTCAAACAGGCATCACCACTGAAGAGTCCATTGCCGCCTCCCTCAAGACTTTCCAAGAGGAGGAATGACTTAGAGCGTCCTTAGGTCTTGGTACACTTCGATTCATCAAGTCTTTATTCTCCTTGTGTTATGGTTGATCTAATCTCCCCTTTTTTTTATCGCAGGAACCACAATGCCGATCCTGCCAGGTGACGCGGAGACTCTTCCCGTGCCAGCCACCGATGTTTCTGCCTCCTCGGGGCTACCACGAGAGGTCCGTCTTGAAGAGCCGATGAGAGATGCCTTAAAGGCTCTGGAGGCAACTCTAAACGAGGACGACGACACCTTAATTAAGGAAGCGTCGAAGAGGTCTATCGCGATGGCCCGGGAGGAGAGGAAGCGGTTGAGGCGCGAAGCGAAGGCACACAGGGCTGCCTTGGCCATTGGAGCGGGCCCAAGCACCGTCCCTCGTGCCGATACTCCGTCAGAAGAGCCCCCGGCCGCCTTGTCTATAGCTCATTGACAGACGGTGCGCACCAATAGGGAGGCTACCGATAAGTCCACCTCAGGTAATATTTCTTTCAGAATTTTGTTGTAAGAACTATAAAGCTGTCGGTTCTTATATATTCTGTCCTGCAGGGCCAAGTCCAACCGAGGGGAAGGCGGAGACCGTCGATCCCAAGGAGACAGAGGAAGAGGCGCCGGCCAAACCAGAGCAGACGGTGGGCAACGTCGACGGGGTTGCTGAGCCTGAGTTGGGGGCTGAGGGAGCCGCACCCCAGAAGGTCGTTGATGCCGAGCCTGAGATGGCGGCAAATGAGAAGACCGCTACAACTGAGCCCGAGGTAGCGGCGGACGAAGTGCTTGAGGCCAGTGACCCCCTGGTGATGGCGGATGAGACAATGGAGACCGCTGAGCCTGAAGAAGTAGCGGGTGAGATGGGCACGACTCTTGGGGAAGAGCCAGCCGCTCCTTCTCAAGAGTCCGGCAATGCTCCGATTATTGCCCTCCCCGCCTACGGTCTTCCGCCGTCTCCCGGCCGCGCAAGCATGACGACAGCCCCCATTGAGTCGGGTGATGAGGCCACAGGCGGTGGCCACATGTCGATGGAGGAGGGAGATGCCTCTGCTTCGGCCGGCGGCTCATCAGGTAAATCTCGAGTTACAGTCCCTTTTTATCTTGCAACCGCTTCTGACAGGTTTATCCTTGTTTTTAACGCAGGTGCGGCCAGTGTCGATGCTCCATTGCTTGAGGGAGCGCCGTCAACTACTGCCTTGGCGGTGGTCACTTCTCAGCCCTCTCTTGTACCATCGAAGATGTTGGAAGGTATGTATTTGCAACCTATTAGTTTCGTCTTTCAGCCGCATAATTTATGTACTAAAGTCGTATTGTTGTGTCTTTCCAGGAGTGCTTTTTGATCATCTTTATCAAGTGTTGCTCCCACACTTCTCCTTGCCATCTGAACTCGCTTCTTCCTCGAGTGGCGCTAGTGAGTATAGTTTCCAACTGATGTCTTTCTTTTTTAGTGATGGAATTATTTCTAACTTGTTCTCGTCCTGGTTGCAGTGCTACAGATCGAAGGAAGGGATGAACGATCGGCCGCGCCACCGGCCCTTCCGGCCTTGCCACCTGCTGCAGCTGGTATAGCAAACTATTGCATTGATGACCCCTTCTTTTTTTGTCTTTCTTAAAGTGTCATCTAATCGCATCTTTTTTTTAGCTGTCGTTCCGATCTCGGTGCCCTTCGAGCCTTGCATCACAATGCCAGCATGCCCTTTCTTGAGACGTCCGTCCTCGAAAGGCGCCGCGAATAGTCTGCGTATGTTGAGCGAATACATCGAGGAACTCGACATCGAGACTCCTACGTCTGCTGCAGACTTCGCTACGGCGGTTAACCCGATGCTGGTGATACTCGTAAATTTCCATGACGAGGGCATCGTTGCGTCTTGGGTTAATCACTGCAGGGAGATCGTGGCTCGCCTGCATCAGCTGGAGTCGATGCATCCTTCCCCTGAGGTTCTGACCGTGAGCACTCAAAGAGCAGCGTGGATTGAGCAAAGCGCTTCTTACGTCCACCACTTGGAACAAGAAGCGGCTTTAAGGCTGAGGGAATACCGAGAGACCTCGAGCGAGACGGCTCGTCCGCGTGCTGAGGTTGAGGCGAATGCTGCCCAAGTGAAGGCTATCTTTGAGGGCCTCCTGGAACGCATCTCTCATGGGCTAAACTTGAAGCGAAAACTTGATGTCGCCGAGCGTGACACCCCAGGCCGCGAAGCTGTTCATCAGGCCGTTGGGGAGCAGCTTGCATCTTTCTTGCAGCAGCGGGCTCAAGTGAAGGCAGAACTGGCGGTGGTGGCCGATCAGGAGAAAACGTGGAAGGAGGTGCGCGAACAATTGCTAAAGCTATGCAAGACGCTTCCTTCCCAGTAGTTCCCCTAGTATCAATACAATTGTAAATTTTTTTTTCTTTTTTTCAAATAATATGTATCCATTCTTTATTCTTTTGTACGCTTCACCTTGTACTTGATTAAATTAATAAATAAAGATATACATTTTTCTTTGCAATATCTTGTACTATTTCTTTGCTTTCTCCCTTCTCTTACTATCAACATGCTGTCTTGATAAACATAATTGACAGATAATAGAGTAAGTATCTAGATTTCTCCAAGAGATAGCGATGGCTTAGGCCGCAGGTTCAGATCTGCTGCCTAAGACTTTTCAACTCTATGAACCGTGAGGGTCTCATAGAGATTTTTCTCCCTACGGATCGAGAGGATCTCGTAGGTGGATTTTCTCCTTAGGAATCGTGAGGATTCCTAAGTGTGTTTTCTCTTATAAGTCGTAAGGATCTTATAAGAGAATTTTCTCCCTTACAAGTCGAGAGGACTCGTAAGTGGTTGGTGAGTTGACTTGTTTCCGGGTCGAAGTATTGCTCCGACGGGGAGGTCGTTGGCCGACTTGTTTCCGGGTCGGAGCGTTGTTCCGACGAGGAGGTCATTGGCTGACTTGTTTCCGTGATGGAGGTCGTTGGTTGACTTATTTTCGCGACGGAGGTCGTTGGCTGACTTGTTTTCCTGACGGAGGTCATTGGTTGACTTGTTTCCGAGACGGAGGTCATTGGCTGACTTGTTTCCGCGTCGGAGGTCATTTGCTGACTTGTTTCCGTGACGGAGGTCATTTGCTGACTTGTTTCCGAGACGGAGGTCATTGGTTGACTTGTTTCCGAGACGGAGGTCATTGGTTGACTTGTTTCCACGACGGAGGTCATTTGCTGACTTGTTTCCGTGATGGAGGTCATTTGTTGACTTGGTTCCAAGACGGAGGTCATTGGTTGACTTGTTTCCGAGACGGAGGTCATTGGTTGACTTGTTTCCGCGACGGAGGTCATTTGCTGACCTGTTTCCGTGACGGAGGTCATTTGTTGTCTTGTTTCTGAGACGGAGGTCATTGGCTGACTTGTTTCCGCGACGGAGGTCATTTGCTGACTTGTTTCCACGACGGAGGTCATTTGCTGACTTGTTTCTGAGACGGAGGTCATTGGCTGACTTGTTTCCGCGACGGAGGTCATTTGCTGACTTGTTTCCGAGACGGAGGTCATTTGCTGACTTGTTTCCGAGACGGAGGTCGTTGGCCGACTTGTTTCCGAGACGGAGGTCTTTGGCTAACTTGTTTCCGAGACGGAGGTCGTTGGTTGACTTGTTTCCGCGATGGAGGTCATTGGCTGACTTGTTTCCGAGACGGAGGTCGTTGGTTGACTTGTTTCCGAGACGGAGGTCATTGGCTAACTTGTTTCCGAGACGGAGGTCCTTGGTTGACTTGTTTCCGCGACGGAGGTCGTTGGCCGACTTGTTTCCGAGACGGAGGTCGTTGGTTGACTTTAGGTTGTCTGTGAACCGTAGAGTCTTGGAACTGGGGACTTTGCCGTAGCTCCGATTGGTGATGTCACGTCCATGTCCTGCTGGAATGAGGAGGAACGCCGCTGTTGGTCTCCAGGTTGTAGATGTGGTCGTCGTGATCTGACTTCCCTTTGACGCAGCCTGGTGGGGAAATGTAGTCCCCTTTCCCTTTTTTTGTTTATGCCCATGGATTGTATACAGGGGTCACTATGGACTTACCTGCAGGGCAAAAGTTTCATTCATTTTTATTATTTTATTTCCGCGACGCTCTATCATTTCAGATTTTTACATCACGAAAGTCTCGATTGCCCAATCATTTCGGCTATTTTTCGCGGTGCCCAATCATTTTGGCTATTTATTTTATTTTTACTCGCTGCTTTTTATTGCGAGTTGCCCAATCATTTCGGCTGTTTTGTATGCATACGTTTTTACTTGCTGCTTTTTATTGCAAGTTGCCCCATCATTTCGGCTACTTCGTATGCATGTGCAGCCTACCGGCTTTTCACTGTAAACCTGAAATTAGACACCGATTTCGGCATCAGCACCGCTACAACTGGGATATTTCCAGGAGCGAATCATCATTTGCCTTCATCGATGTCGAACAAAGGTGGCTTAGCGAACAGGGTTAAGGTCCTGTCGGCTAAGGCTTTTGACTTCATGAGCCGTAAGGGTCTCACAAAGGTATTTCTCCCTACAAGTTGTGAGGATCTCGTAGGTGTATTTTCTCCTTAGGGACCGTGAGGATTCCTAAGTGTATGTTCCTCTGTAAGTCGTAAGGATCCTACAAGAGGGTTTTCTCCTTATAAGTCGAGAGGACTTATAAGGGTTGTTCATCGTGCGTACATATCCCCAGTCACGGATGGGACTTGGTTAGGGAAATGTTGACTCGCGCCCATGGATTGTATACAAGGGTCAGTATTGAACCACTTGTAGGGCAATATCGAAGGTTGTGGGAGTTTCTTAAGCACAGGTTTAGGTCTCTGTAACTTAAGACTTTCAAATCTTATGAGCCGTGAGGGTCCCATAAGAGAGTTCTCCTTACGAGTCGTGAGGATCTCGCAAGTGTATTTTCTCCTTAGGAATCGTGGGGATCCCTAAGTGTGTTGCTCCCTTATGAGTCGTAAGGATCTCACGCGGGTGGTTTCTCCTTACAAGGTCGAGAGGACCCTGTAAGTGTCCTTTAACGAGGTTGCGCCCTTTCAGGTTTTCACAAACACTCGCCGGTAGTCCTGCTGTTTTTACTCACGGAGGCCTTTCGGGTTTTCATCCGTGCCGATTTTTCTTATGGACATACCGTTTTTTATTCTTTTTATTTTCTTTTTTTTTACGAGGTCGCGCCCTTTCGGGTTTTCACGAACACTCGCCGGTAGCCCTGCTGTTTTTACTCACGGAGCCCTTTCGGGTTTTCATCCGTACCCATTTTGCTTATGGACATACCGTTTATCATCATCATCATTATTATTATTATTATTATTATTTTTTATATTCCTTTTTTTTATTCATCTCGTCAGCCTAAGGATGCCGCGGTAGTAGTTTAAGGACGTCCGGTCCGTCATTAGTTTAAGGACGTTTCGGTCCGCCGTTAGTTTAAGGACGTTTCGGTCCGTTATCCAGTTTTAGGACGCAGTGGTCCGTCATTAGTTTAAGGACGTTTCGGTCCGTTGGGCTTTCTCTATGAATGAGCATGATGCCCCCGGCATTTCTATCTTTTTCGGAGCATGTGGTTGTGGTGGGCTCACCTTCCAGTTTTCAGACAGCGCGAGTTTGCCTTGTTGGTACTGGTCTTCAACCCAGTTTTTGAAGACGAAGCAATCTTCGAGCGGATGACTTACTGCTCGATGGTAGGGGCAGTAATTAGGATCGTTGACATCTCCAGGTTGTAGCGGAAATTTCGGATTCGGTAGATTGACGAATCCGTTGTGCACTGTCAGTTCAAACAGTTTCCTCGTTTTATCTTGGGGAAATGAGTAAGGACGTCCTAGTCTTTCCTTGAGTGATGGGCATGGGCGTATGTTGTTTTGGCGAACAATCGATTTTGAGTTGCTCGGCTGTTGTTGAATGTTGGCGACGAAGGTCATTTTTCCTTTTCCTTTATCCTTTTTGTTCGCTCCGTCGTTTGCGGGTCCGAGATTCTTTCCGGGTAGTATGCCCTTGCACAGAGGAATGTTCTCATGATTCTTTAATTCTTCAGAGATGGATTCCTTGAAGAGAGGGTTAAAGGCTATTTCTTTATCGAGGTCGTTCCTGTGGCAATTGCCGGCGACTCTTCTATGCTCATCTGTCGTATCTTTCCGCCGTCTACGAGCTTCCCGCTTTGTTCTGTTGACGTAATGTTTGTGAGTGGCATACCCTTTCCACCAACACTTAAAGGAGTCGCAGTCTTCAGTAGCGTGTGCGATCTTCTGATGATATAGGCAATAATCAGGATACATCTCTATTCCACCGAGAGTGTTTTCTTCCGAGGGTGGTAGCTTCATTCCCATTGATATGGCTTTAGCAAACCTTTTCCTCATCTTGAATTTGTTTTCATCGGCAGCAGATGTCTTTTGATTTGATGGGAATACCTCGACTCTTTCGTCCAGTCGGCGGTGTTTGGCTCCTTCCAGTATGGCCATCTCATGCTCTTGATTGGCTTTAACTTTCAGACGAATCTCATTCAGGAAGGCATCGATCATCTCGTCTGACGGTCGCAGAATTTTTGGTTCAGGGTCCGTCCCCATCTTCTCAGCGCAAGGAATTTCCTCATCGTTTGTAAATGAATGGGAAATCATATGACAGCTCGCCACGTATTCTTCAGATTCATCAGCTGTCTCCCTCATCTTCTTCTTGAAAGGCGTGGTTGAGGAACTCTTAGAGTGTAATGGGAGTCCGTGCTTTCTGGTTGTATTCCTTCAGCACGTCAATTTGTTTTTGTAAGTCCGTGCGCTTGTCGTCAGGCTTCACGGGCTTCTTGGATTTCTTTTTCTTCTTCTTTGAAGATTTTGACGGCTGGTTGTGAGCGCTTGGGCTACCACCATCGGTCTTTGGAGTTGGACGCGGCTTCAACATCCCTTCAATGACCTATGGTTCCAACGGGTTCTTCCACTTGATCGATGGGCATGTTTGAAGATCGTTCAGCATCCTTTTGGTCTTAGCTGACAGCACAACCTCCTACGGGGCTTCTTCAATGAGAGAGCACGTTGCCCCCGGCGTATTCATCCTTTTAGAGGCGTGAGGTTGCGGTGGATTTACCTTCCATCTGTCGGATAACGCGAACTTGCCCTGTTGGTACTGGTCTTCAAGCCAATTTTTGAAGACGTAGCAATCTTCAATCGGATGACCTAGTACTCGGTGATAGGGACAGTAGTTGGGCTCATTGACATCATTTGGTTGCGACGGACGTTTTGGATCCGACAGGTTTATGAGTCGGTTGCGCAACGCCAGCTCGAATAATCTTCTCGTTTTATCTCGGGGAAAAGAGTAAGGACGTCCTAGTCTCTCCTCGAGGGGTACGTGCGGACACATATTATTTTGACGAACAACCGGCTTTGAGTTGCTCGGTTGTTGTTGAGCATTAGCGACAATGATCGCTTTTCCCTTCCCCTTGTCATTTCGGGAGTCTGGCTTTGGAAGAGGGGGTCTATGGCCCATCTGATCCATTTGCGCTAGCTTGTCGATCAGGGCCTAGAAGGTAGTCGGCTTGAAGAACATCATAAATTGCGAGATGGTTGCTTACGGATCAAGGGTTCCCATAAACATACCCACTGCAGGAGCTTCTTCAATGCGTTGCTCGCATTTTGACCATAAGTTCCGCCACCGTATAGCATATTGGACCCATGTCTCACCTGGCTTCACCCTGGCATTAATCAATGCCGTCATCGGGGTGTGTTCACTGGTGCTTGCAAAACGCTGGGTAAACAGCAGCTCCATCTCTGCGAAGGTCTTGATAGAGTCATTTGGGAGCTCAGAGTACCACTCGAACGCTGTATCTGACAAGCTGCCAACGAACTGGCGAAGCAACAATTTATCATCACCACCGGTGTTGCCGCAGAGTGCCCTGAACTGGGCAACATGCTGGTGAGGATTGCCCGTCCCCTTATAGACATGGAACTTGGGAATGGTATAGCCCGGCGGGTACTTGATCTGGTCGTACCAGCTCGGATATGGTCGTCCTGTTTTTACGACCTGGCCGGCTGCTTCAGTCGCTTGATGAACCCGTATTTGTTGGGCTATGTACTTGTCCAAGTCAGCTTTGGAGATTGTCTCCTCCTTAGCTGTTGACAGAGCTGGTGGAGGATTCGACGTTTCTCCCCTATCGTCTTCAAGGACGATCAGGGTATCTTCAGCTAGAGGATCTTGTTGGATCATCATCCCTACCATGTCTTGGAACAGGAGGCCCATACGCTTTATATTGGCTGCTTTTTCAGCAGCCTCTTTATCCTTCTTCTCCAATATCCGACGAAGGAATTCGGCGTCAGTTTCTTGCTCTTGGCGTTCATCCGAGGACGCTTCGGGGCTTTCTTTTGGCCCAGTGAGTGCAGCCATCGCGGTCATCATTTCCTGGAGCTTTTACTGTTGCTCCTGCTCTTTGGTCACTGATCGCATGAGCGGTCTATGACCTGTAGATATGCGGCTGTCCTCCTTCCCCGACGCCATGTAGACGGTATGAACTACGATGCCCCCTGACTTAGGCCGTTTGGGTTCACCACCTTTGATATTCGCCGTCGGCGTGGGAATTTTCTCTGGCCTCCTTCTCTTATGGGCCGTTGAAGTTGAGGGGGCCGTTGCAGCAGGCACCCTGGTGGTGGTCGTCCTTTGCTGTTTGTTCGGACGGTTCTTTTCTACTTGCACTTTTGCCCATTTCTGTTGGCGAAAGTGATCTTGGTCGATTACGGAGTCTTGAACCCTCCGCCATACTTTATAAATTTTGGAGGATAGCCGCTGAGGGGGCTGCTCCAGCTTCGTTTCCGGAACCCTCTCCGCAGGTGGAGGAGATCTTTTCAGCATAGCAGTTGGAGAGTTCTTACGCACCCTCCTTAATAGTTCAAAGCTGTTCCCAGTTGGAACAGCAGCATCAACTTCCACCATTGGAGCGGATGGAGTTAGCCCCGAGAGGGAGTTACCCCCAGCCTTTCTTACTCGGTGCTAGTGGCGACGTCGAGCATGACGAGCAGTTGGGACTGGCTCGGAGATAGGGACAGCTTCATCTTGCCCCCTGTCTGCATGAGGCGCTGCTGGTGCCAGCCTCTTGAAGACTGAGGTCGTCCTTTGAGTGGCAATATTCAATCTGTCAAAGACAGATCCTCGAGCAGGGGCAGGAGCTGGAATAGTCAGCCTTGAAAAGACTGACTCCTTGACAGGAGAAGCCGCTTTAACGACTTCTGGAGCTGCAGTTGTTGCCTTCCTCGGGACAGCAACTTTAGAGTTCATGGGCTTCCTAACGGGCCCATCAGAGTTCTGATCCAGCCTGTCAAAGACAGAGGCTGTTGATTTGATATTGGACGACCCGTTGGCAGGGGCCGTTATAGTTGTGAGCCGATCGAAAACCGACTTCTTTGAAGCTTCCGGTACGGGTATTGGCAGGGTGAAGCTTGCAGGAGGGATCATGGTCCCGAAAAACAGGCCGGTGGTGGCCTGAGTCACTTTCTCCATAGGCATAGTAAGGACGAAGGCCACTTGAGGCCCATATGCTACACCTCCAGGTGAGGTGGAGCGTCGGTTGCATTGGCACTTCGAGCAGTTCGAGCAATTGGAGGCCATTAATGCTTGATTTCTGCACCAGGCAAAAGACCAAATCTTAGTAACTTGAAACCCTAGGGCAAACATTAACAAACCGCGATTCGTTCGCGAAGACGACACACGAAGTATGGAGTGGAAAGAGGAAAAGGTCCCACCGGGCGTGCCAGAATCTGTTCCCCTCCGAAAGACGGCGCACAGGACTGCGAAGTCCCGATACTGAGATTCGGGGCAGATGCTATTTGGTTTTATCCGTCCACCTCTCCGAAGATGCCAAGTTGATTTATGGCACCGTGTATCGGAGGTTTAGACGGATGCGGCCGATTTAGCAGACTTCGTCAGATTCCCCCTCGCTTGAGGGTTTTTTTTTATTGTGGGGACGCTCTTCCCTGCAGGCGCAAGCCCCTGCAGTTAATTACGCTACCGCATCGCGGTAACAACTTTCTCCTTCTCCAGAATTTCACTTCGTGTCGTGTGTGTTTGTTTTGTTTGTGGTTGCCCGTGGATTGTATACGGAGACTAAGTTATGCCGTCGCCCGTAAGATGTGGATTAGTCCAAATCCGTATTTACTTAGATTTGGGTTTGGTGTTTTGGTTTAAGGATACGTTAGCCGTATTGAGGCTAAGATCGACTTAAACTTTTGTTAAGGATACGTTAGCCTAATCTCCAGAGTAAGGTCAACTTAACGGGATCGTTTAGATCCAACAAAAGAGCAATTGGCTCTATTGTTTAGTTTAATGACGTTGCGGTCAATTTCTAGTTTAGGGACATGGTGGTCCATATTCCAGTTTAGGGACATGGTGGTCATTTCATTTGTGGCTGTCGGGACCCATCACCTCTCTGACGTCGTTGAAGGATTACAACGATAGGTGTCAGAGGAGCTCGGAGATATACCCTTGAACCGGATGTAAATTGATTTAGGAGAGCAGTCTTGCTCAGTCAATTTAATTTGAGAACTTACGGCCATGATTGGGCTCAGTCCAGTTGAAGAAATGTTCAACGCTTTTATTTGTCTTTGGCCTAATAGGCCTGTGCTAGGGCTTTGCCCCTTTTTAAATAATGCATTGCATTTTTTTTATTTTGTTTGGGCTCTGCATTTTATTTTGTTTGGGCTCTGCCCTTTTATAAATGATGCAGAGCATCAATTTTATTTGGGCTCTGCCCTTTTATTGCATTGCAATTTATTTTGGACTACTAAACCTTTTTGATTTGGGCCTGGCCCTTTAGTAAACAATGCTTTGCATTTGTCAGGCTCTTTGCATCAATCACTGAGCGCAAGCGCTTGTGGTGACGACACGTGTCACGCAAGCGCAGTGCGCTGCGCTTGCGCTGCTGACACGTGGCGCGCTCTGGTGAGTTGCGCCAATTTTAGAGAGCAAGGCTCTATCTCAAAAGCGCATAGCACAAGTGGTTCAGGTGCTGACACGTTGCGCTCTCTAGTGGCTTGCGCCAACCCAAGAGCACAACAGTGCAAATTTTATAAGTGTAGGGCACTGTTTAATTTCTTGATCCAATTTAGATCAGAGAAAACAAGTTTTTCTTGTTTTTTCTTATTTTTAGAGAGCCAGTGGTTCATAAAAAGTGCAAGGCACTTATTATTATTTGAAGATCATTGATCTTGTTCTTAGATCAATGATCTATTAGAAGAAATTCTTCTATCTTATGAAGGTTTTTACCTTTTTCTTGAACTTTCTTCAGAGTTCTCTCTGTTTTGAGGTTCTTAATCTCTCACAATGTTGATCATGTTTTGAGTTGGGGTCTAGGGGTCTTTATATAGTGCCCATAGGTTTGTTAAGTTTGTTAAAGAGATCCTTCTCTGAGTGATTTGGGGAATTTTCCCCACCGTTGGATTTTTGATCCAAGGGCTTCTGTTTTACAGAAGACAATCTTCTTGCTTTAACAAGAACAGAAGAATCTTACTAGAATTTAATTCTGTTTGGCGCAAATGCCCTAGCGCATGACACGTGTCACACAGCGCAGAGCGCAGCGCAACTGTGCTGACACGTGTCGCGCAGCGCACATCGCAGCGCAACTGCGCTAACACGTGTCGCGCAGTGCATTGTGCAGCGCAACTGCGCTTGCGCTGACACGTGTCGCGCAGCGCACAGCACAGCGGAACTGCGTTTGCGCTGACATGTGTCGCGCAGCGCAGCGCTTGCGCCACTGCGCTTACGCAACTGCGCTAACACGTGTCGCGCAGAGCAGCGCCTGCGCAACTGAAGTGTTGCTTCCTTTAATTTTTGTTTTTAATAGAGCCTTGCTCTGATTGGGCACGCTGCCTTGGGCGCTGCGCTGACGTATCAGGTTTTGACACGTGGCGCGTTGCGCGCAGCGCAAGGAATTTGAAGTGTTGCTTCTAATTTTGAATTTTTGAAATTCAAACAGAGCTTTGCTCTGATTGGGGGAAACAATACCCCCTGGAGTTCTTTGGGTATCCCACAAACTTATACAGTACTGAGCATGCCTCGATCTTGTCCGCATGCTGCTTTTTGACAAAACTTGAAAATCCCTATATCTTCAGATACCGAAGATGGGGTTTCTTCCCACTCCACATCTGATATGGTGTGGTAAGCACAGTCTTGGTAGGAATCTTGTTCAAAATATATGCAGCTGATTCTAGTGCATAACCCCAGAAGGATCGCGGTAACTCGGCATTACTCATCATGGAGCAAACCATATCCAATAGGGTTCGATTCCGCCTTTCCGATACACAGTTGTATTGTGGTGTGTATGGAGGAGTAAGCTAAAAGAGAATTCCATTCTCTTTTAAGTATTCCAGGAACTCGGCACTTAAGTATTCATCACCTCGATCAGATCTCAGTGTCTTGATACTTTTTCCTGTTTGTTTTTCCACTTCATTCTTGTATTCCCGGAATTTCTCAAAGGCCTCGGATTTATGCTTCATCAAGAAGACATGTCCATACCTAAAGAAATCATTCGTAAAAGTAATGAAATAAGAATAACCACTTCGCACATGTGTAGACATTGGACCACACACATCGCTGTGTATGAGTCCCAAGAGCTCGCTCACTCTTACTCCGTGTCCATTGAATGGAGTCTTTGTCATCTTTCCCATGAGACAAGATTGACAAGTAGCATAAGACTGATATTCGAACGGATTCAAATATCCCTCTCTATATAGCTTCGTCAACCGTGTTTCATTGATGTGACCCAGTCTACAATGCCATAAGAAAGCCTAATTTAGTTCCGGAGACTTTCTTTTAAGTGTGTTCTGGACACTGAAAACCTGAGCTTGATTTAATACGTATATACCGTTATCTAATGTACCTGACCCAATCAAAGCTTGATTTAGGTGGATATTTACTACATCTCTTACAAATGTAAAATCATATCCTTCTTTAGAAAGTAAAGATACAGATATGATATTATAAGCTAGACCAGGTACATACAAACAGTTACGTAGAATCAATATCTGCCCACTTGTCAATCCTAGGTGATATTCCCCTACGGATTCAGCGTCCACGCTCATTCCGTTAGCAACCCTGAGAGTCATATCACCTGCCTTGATAACTCTACGATTTCTCAAAGCCTGTAACGAATTACAGATATGAGATCTTGATCCGGTATCTAGTACCTAGGAAGTAGAGTTAATTGGCATACAGTTTTCAATTACAAACACACCCGAAGCCGAAACCACAACGTGCTTCGAATCCTGACTGCTGGCTTTCCAAGCCCTGCATTCCTTCTGTCAATGTCCTTTCCTGTGACAATAGGAACATCCCTCTTTCCCTACTATTAGCCCTGAAACTTTTGCCCTTCCCTGTCCCTCTATCTTACTAATACCGCCTTTCAGCTTTGTGGAGGTCTTTTTCTTCTCACCCTTGGCTTTTGCCTTGGATCTAGAAGAGGAAAATTCCCCAATAAGCAGAGCGGGTGTCTCCCTGGTTTCCTTTAAGGTGCCCTCATCTGGAAGTATAACTTTCTTCCTCTGGGCGTAAGTAAGAGGTAAGGACTGTAGAATCAAGTTAGCATATGACTCGTTCTCCAACGTGGTCTCCAGGTCCGTGAGCTTATCAATATAGCTAATCATCGTAAGAACGTTGTCCCCTACAGATGACCCGATAGCCAACCTCACTTGAAGTAATTCCTTCGAGGTCTCATATCTTGCGATACGAGATTGCTCTCCATATAAATCTTTGTTATGGAGGAATATGGAACCTAAGTCCATCTTCTCGTGCTGCCTTTGGTTTACACCATCTACCGAGGACAACACGAGGCACTTGGCATTCACACTGTCCTTTTCTGATGTCATATGAATATCAACATCCGCGACGGTGAAAACTGGACCAGGGACGGCGGGGACTTGAGTAGTAATGAGGTGTCCCAGCTTGTCATAGGTAATGGACATCTGGACAAACCTTTGCCAGTCATTATAGTATAACTCAGTCATTTTATTATCTAGATGTAACCTATGTCCAGTCACTGGGTTGCTGCAATTAGGAGAGAGAAAATAAACACTTTAGCATGATACTCTTGCAAGTTTAGATTAGTTTTTAATTTATCCAAACATGATGGCTCCCACTGTTTCTCGAATCTTTCCTCAAACCATCAAAGAAGAATTAGTCAGGATTAATCTCACCGTACAATTCTTGCTTAACTGTTTGGCCAGGCTAGTGTCGGTACTTCGAGGGAGGTTTTACGACGCTTTCGCAAAGTTCCTTAATTAAATAACCTCTTTTCCCTGGAGGCGTAGCCTCGCTAACACTGTTCTAGACACTTACTTGGTTTATAGCATTGATCGTTAAGTGAAAAAATCTCCCGAGGAGTAGCGGATACTCACAGTAAGATCAGGATCCAAATATCATTGTGTGATAATGCTGAAGGAATCCTACTAATATCATCATGCTCCAAATGGTATGCAGCACTAGCAAGTTTCAGTTTCTTTAGAAACTCCCGATGTGGATTTTTCCACCATGCTCTTATGACCTTGACAAAGAACAACATATCATAAGTCATATGCCAAGTTCTACCCGTCATTGTCCACGTTAATTTGAACCCACCCATACATACCCTTGACGAAGGCCAAAATAATAGTACGACTGTCCTAAACCAATGCATCTATCTATACTACATATGAATATCCAGCAGCTACCAATCACTATGCCTTGGCGAAGGTCAAAATACATAACTTGAATACTACTGAATATTCATATGAAATGACGGAGGGCTACAACTGGTTTTGGCAAAACCGTGAACGTAGAGAACTTGATATAATCGAGGGAACCTGATAGCTTTTAAAAGGAGTGGTTTAAGCCCCGCATTTAAAAGTCTGCTGTTTTAAAATAACCGAGTGGTTTTAAAATTTGTTCCAACGATTCAGCTTTGGTTTATTTGCTTTGCATTAATGTAATGCAGTCCTATCATTTACACCTATCATCACAGAAAAAGACGAAAATACCACGTCCACTTATGCTATCCGCATTCGCCACTGGGCCCCGTCTAACACCGTTAGGTTACTTAACTAACGCCAGAGTGGGGGCTGGACTAGCGCGGGTGCAAAACATAAGCAACATCTATTATATAATATATATATAATAACCATTCGTCTCATGCAATAATAGGCATTCCAGATCACAAATGGACATATTAGATATAATAGGAATTCCGCGTTTCGTTTAAGCCTATAACGAAAGACGGATTCCACGGTCGTGATGAATAGCTAAACTCCACCCCAGACCCCTACGGGTGCGACAAAATACCCACCAAATACCCGAAGTGAAGCAACCTCCCTCATCAACGTGAGTAGGCCACTCAACACTTCAAAGTACCGGTAGTTTGTGCACCCCACCTTGGGTCTATCCTAGGAGCAGAAAACAGTAAAAGAAATAATATACAACGGTGGCTACAACCTCAACCCGGATGTGCCCCGCAAAATAATATTACAACACTTTACAATTTTACATCGAATGAAAGAAAAGAAAACTCTCATCTCACATCCCCCGACTATTCATCCACGACGATCCAATAAGTTCATATACACAAACCACAAGAACAGCAACACAGATATGTGCAACCCCGACTAACCGACGTATAGCAATTAGTCGACGTTTCCAAACACATATATCACAACTTGAAACTTTAAACGACGTTAAAACTGCGACTTCGAAACACTCCGTATTGCCACAACAGATAATAAACAGTATATCAATAATTGGCAAAAAAAAACAACACCTGAGACCTTAGATCCAAGCAACTTGAATACAGAACAAAACTCAAGAAATTTCACCATAAGAAAATGGGTAAGGCCGGGAATTTTCCCAATGTGGCCGGCCATGCTACAGTGAAATTGTCTCGTTTTTGTTGTGTGTTCATCTCACAAGCAAAGGGGCACTCTGCAATTGTTTAAAAAAATTTTAGAGGCTCGGGAAAAAATGACAAAAACTTGGATTTCTTGTTTCGTGTTTCGGAGTTATTTCGGTTTCGTAGTTTTAAACTTCGTCTAAACTGTTAGCTATGGTTTAGTAGGCTCTGATACCACTGTAAGTCCAAGTCACGCGCCCCGCGTGTCCGTGGGGAGGCAGAATTTTCAAAAAACGATTTTTCAAAGCTCGCAACACGGAATTGAACTCCAGGATCGATGCTAAACCCTAGCTAACAAAATACCGTGTGAGATTTAACTACTCGGATGAAAGTTATACCTCATGAAACCAAGTCCTTCGAGTCTTCTAGTCGCTGTCCTCTTCCTTGTCATCACAAGCTCCAAGGATCGTTTAGATCGGGCAACCTCGCCGGCCTTCTCGAGTCAAAGACGATCCACCCGAGAGTTTATAGTCCGAGCTCCAGCCTCAAATCCTAGGTAACTAGGGCAACTAGCTTGCTAAATTAGAAGGCCTAGGTGATGTAGAGAGTGAAGATGAATTTGTTTGTCTCTTAGAACCCTGGGTTTCTCAACTCATGAGACATTTAGGGTTTTGAAGAAGAAGATGAAGCTTGAAGAAAATCAAGTGAAGAAAAGAGCTTGGATAAAAATGAAGCCTCTCTTGTGTCTGTAGAATAATGAATCACATGATATTTGATGAGAAAAAATATCTCACCAAATATCTCCATGGTTCAATATATCTATTTTGTCAAGTGTGACTCACCATCCATTTGCCAAATATCTCCACCTCATTTTCTACCACCAAAATTAGGTTTTTAATTTCACAAAAGAAAAATCAAAACCCTAATTAGGTTTTCTTTTTCTAGAAGCTTCTCGAGAAATTATGAGAACACCCACATCCGTATATACATACCCGTATTCGTATTCCGAGAAACATGAATACTAAGAGACAAAAACAATCTATCAATATAATACTAGGATCTGGCTTAAACCAAAACCCACAAGTATTATCCGCCCGATTATCATACATGCACAACTACACGTACGTGATTGAATCCTTGCCGTAAAACCATATGGCCTCTACATCTTTTGCCCGATGTAGGGAAACTCTCTATGTGGGACTCTAAAAACTCGACAGTACGCTGGAAGTGGGTTTAACCACAAGCCGCAGGCGGTACTAGCTACATGTAATGGCTACCCAGGAATCTGTCGATGAGAAGGCCGATGAGAAAACTCATCCGAACTCCTACTGAGCCTGTATGTGACAATCTCCGTATAGTCCGGTCTATTCGTCTAAGAGTATCGCATATTAGGCCTAGGGGGAGGTAATCGTAAGACCTCTAATAGCGCAATAAGTCATGCCGGAGTGTAGCCCAAAACACCCTGAGAAACTACTGGAATACCTACCAGTAAACCCGCTTGCCCTGGCCAGGGACTTTGTGTAATGGCTCTCCAAACACAGCGCGATATCAACCCCCAATACCGGGAGAGACGAATCTAATCTAACCGCCACTGCCTCCAAGTGCTTCGGAACTGCACCCAACTACTGCCTGTTTGCACGACTTCTATGAGCCGTGGTAGGGTAATAATCAAAGTACAGTAGGAACGCACTCGAGGCGAAGTAGCAGTGTCAATTCGACGGACTAAGCTGTAAATGTCACCTGGGAACTGCTACCCGACGATAGGTATAATATCCACCAACAGTTCCTGACGAGTCCTGTCCAGTGTACTCATAACCTAATGAGCACCTGCATACTATCTCCAATACGACGTACTAATGGCTGTAGGACAGACCATCTCCTCTGCTGGGATGAGAAGCGTATACACTAGTCTACTCTGGAGTATTGATGCCCCGTCTCGATAATCCTATGACTAGGGACCTGTATAAGGATGTGCTTATAGACTACCTAGCTCCCACTAGTGTGACTGCCATCATAGTACTGGTAATCAAGCAAAGATCCTAAGGGCTCTACCAATATGTATAAGCGATATGCTAAAAGAAACACATGCACATATTGATGTAGAAACAAACCAAGTAGCATACTACTATTTTGAGCAAGAATGTCAATATAACTGTGAATATCCCAAGATTCCATTAAGTAATATACAAACCAGTATGATACAATAATAGCCTCTAGGGCATACATCACTGACAGCTTATAGACCACCCAGCTCCCACGTATTTGATCGCCATCATAATGCTGGTACTCAAGCAAGAATCCTTTGGGTTCTATCAATATGTAACAGTGATCTGTAATACCACATAATGCATGTACATGATGATAAAGGCAACCCAGATAGCATACTATCATTTTGAGTAAGACTGTTATACTCATATAGGACCTCCCTCAATCATCACAATCGCGTGTCTGCGATAACAATAATTAACTTAAGGGCACTATATCCAACAGTATTTACCGTATTTTATTACTTGGCTTAATCTTATTTTTAGAAAACATCATAGGGTAATGACCTAGCCTTCACAACACATATATTGGCATAGCACGATTCTTTTAGGAACCTATTTTTGTAGCGATTATAATTTTTCATTAAACTACAATGAACTATAAACCACGGTTTTCTTTGAATTGTATTCTAAAAATCTCTTTGTGATTATGCCTCTACAACTCATTTTGGGGAACCCGCTATTGGATGGTGTGGATTATCGTACATCCTAGGGCTAGTACAGCGAGATGCAGACCTCCACACGGAGCATACGATCTCGAAAGAATTTTAATACGATTTTTAAGAAAAACGAGATTTTCTAATTAATAATAAAATTAATTATTATAATTATATAAATATTACAAATCCATATATTTTCAAAATATAATAATCTTATATTTTTTTTCAAATGAAAGAATTACAAGTTTCATCAAAATACCATTAAGATACCAACAAAAGTCAAGTTTTACAGTAAAATACCATGAACTATTCAAGATAAGGTAATTATCACTAAAATACCTCAAACCCTTAAAAATTCATATCCATGAAAATCCTAAATACGATAAATAAATACTCGAGATTTATTTTGAAAGTATATAAAATATTTTTCATAAAACCCCATCGAGTTATATAAAATTATATTAAGGATCTTAGTAAATATGGGTTTAAGCTGGATCAATTCTCTTGAGCCTCAAGGAGCTGGAGAAAGTGAGTGCTTGCCTATTTAAGATAGAAAAACTTAACGGGTTATCAATGATAATTGTCTCGGAAAAAGACACAAATCCTGCCGTCCATGTGCAGCAGTTACCGATAACTCCTAAACCAAATTCAGGATCCAAATCCGTTTACAGTGTCTGACTTAAGTCTAAGTCTGAGTCTAATCTGAATCCAATCCAAACATGAATCCAATTCAACATGAATCCAATATACCAAAGATGAACCTGAATACCAGAACAATATCAACATGCAAACATGGCTTGACTTGACCGAACCATGGCTATGACTTGACTTGACTACATGACTACTTGATACATCCTGAACAGTTTACATGAACAACTTATATCCATGGTCTCGGCAAGTCTGATAACTACAAATTAGTACAATATATATTACGGGGTTTTAACGGGGTAGATTTGTATGGAATGTGTTAAAAGGTGAACAATGATGGAAACTAAAAGACATAGATAAACATCCATTGTTGTTGTCCCGTGGGTCTTGATGGGGCTTTATACTACCGGGTTACCATAGTTCACGGAGCAAGTTGGATTCTTCTCGTATACATTGATACATTCTGTACCAAGCTACAAATAACTACGTTAGTTTAACAAACATATACCTGTATAAATTATCGGTTCTTCCCTATCTACTTGTTCTATTCTATTCTTTCTTTTGGGACTTACCGAGCGCTAGTTCGCTGACGACATTCCTGTTTTTTTCTTTCTGGAATGTTCATCAGGAGGACTCGACTCTCAGGAGACCGAGCCCAGCCAGGAGTACTTGGATCAGTTCACAGAGCAACCAGACTTCTAGACTACTTGTACTTATTTCCTTTTCATTCGTATGCCACTGTTTAGGCATTGCTTTTATCATTGTATATTTCTTTTCAAATCAGTTGTCATGTAAAGAAAGAATATTAATAAAAGTTGTTATTTTACATCTCTTGTTATTCTTGTGTATTCATTTTTATTGCTTATTTACGCTTAACGTGTTTACTTCTGAGTAAATATGTCGCGGCCCGTCACTTCTACTTCTCCGTACACTGGGACGCGGGGCATGACAGGTTTTGTTGGCGGCCCATGTAGGTCAGTTTTGCATGAAATCCTAAGCAATATATCACAAGAATTATAAGAATCATCAACTAAACATTATTTACATTTTTAATCTCTTGAATCTATCCCAACCCTTCATTTTCTCTCAAGGTTATGAATTCCCCGAACAACACGAGCACCAACCTGAATGGCAACACCCCACCACCTCCTTTACCACCACCACCTACCGTTACAGCTCCTATCAATGAGCAGACGGTATTGCTTGAGGCGATCAAGAGCCTCTTAGAGGGTCAGCAGCAGTAGACTTCTATCCTCTTGAACCACCCTGAAGCTGAGGCACCCGGAGTCAAAGAATTTCGTGCATTGCACCCTAAGCACTTTTCTGGGAAAAAGAGCCCACTAGAGGCAGAGGAATGTGCTCAGTCCATTGAAGATGACATGGCAGTAGCACAAGTGCTAGAGGTTGCTTGGGTGAGAGTTGCGAGTTTACAACTCACTGAAAACGCCAGAGTATGGTGGAAGGTTGAAGAAAGCCGTTTTGCCCAGCCGATTGAATGGAATACTTTTCGCGACATGTTCGACGCGAAATACTTTCCCGAGATTGCCCGATTCGACATGGAACAGCAGTTCATCCACTTGCAGCAAGGTTCGATGTGGAACAAATCCATGGATGAATATGATGCTGAGTTTACCATGCTTAGCAGGTTCGCGGCATACTTGATTCCGACTGCTGAAATCAGGGCACGAAGATTTCAGTAAGGGTTAGACTCGGAGATCCAAGCTGCAGTAGCTACAGGGGATTTCCCAACCTATGATCTTGCATTGAAGGCTGCTCGACGATATGAGGCAGTGGTGAAGAGGAAGGGCATACCTCAGACTGCCGGTGTATAGCGCCCTGCCACCCAGATGGCTAGAGGAGCCTCTTCCATGCCAACTTTTGCTCCTAGGAGACCAGAACTAACATTTAACCGGCAAAGTCCAGATTTTTGCTTCTACTGCAAGAGGGATGGACACCTGGTAAAAGACTGCAGGCGTGCAAACGGCCTGTGCTTAGTTTGTGGTGCATCCACTCATGACATTGGAACATGTCCTCATAGACGCAACCCAGTTCCAGCACACATACTTTTCAGCAGCGGCCAGCTATTTAAGCTCATGTACCTCGTCTTGCCCTACCTGCTCCACCTTTTTGTGGACCTCATGCATAGCCTTCTCGTCAGTTCCATCAGGTAATGAGGAACATGCCTCAAGGGCAGAGAAACATGCCCCAACGATAGAGGAATGTGCCTCTAGCTAGGAGGAATTTACCTCGGCGTTAGGCTTTCACTTTAGCGGCCGTAGAAGTTGAAGCTATAGGTCAAGATAATACTGGTAATTCTTCTTCTTTCAAAACCCTTGCATCCTTTCATTCTTTCAAACATATTTTTTTCATTCACTTTCAGTGGTTCTTTCACCACCATCAAATTTTTCTTGAATCTGTTACAACTTCCTTCTATAAATTTCGAGGACAAAATTTTTGTAAGGAGGGTAGAATGTAACGACCTTGAATTTTCGGTACAAAATTTTTCTTCTTAAAGTACAGAATGGAGTTTGCAAGCCTGACTACAATTTAAAATTTATTCTTGTTTAAAAACAGCAAGAAAACACTTGTAGCTCATTGGTAAAGCCTTGCACTACTGTGACGTAGCCCCTGTGTTCGAATCCTATCATCACATATTATTTTTTCTGATTTTTCTTTTAAACTTTTTGGAAGTCCAAAAGTTTACACGTGCATTGCACACAAAAATGAATAGTCACGAAAAAAACATGTTTAAAATGTTGTATGTACTGAAGAGGACAGGTGTCACAAATCCAACGACCCAACTTAAACATTTGACTGGCGAGATGAAGGTTTAGGCCGGCGACGGGGGGTCCCCCGTGGGGAAAAGTCCCTATACACTGCACACTTGACTCTTGGCCTACCCCAATTATCCCTGTTCTGTTTTTTTTCTTCGTAATTTAATAGAGAATTCAATTTCACCTTTAATCCAATTTTAAATGCATTTTAATTCAATCTTTCAATTCCAAAATCCTAATTCCACCCTATAAATACAACCCCATACCCTAGCCCCTCCTCATTCTGAAATCTCAAGTCAAACTTATCAAAATTTTCTAAGTTCAAGAAGAGTACAAGTGGAGTTAGCACGAGGTCAACTTCCGGCGAGAATCTACGCAAGTTCCGGTGATCCCATGACGCCACGAAATCTTCCACATCTTCTTCTACCTTCCCTCTTTCCTTCTAGCAAGTAAGTCCCACCCCTTTCTTCTCTTTATACTTAAAAATGTCTTTTTTTTATAAAACATGTCGGTAAGTGGAGTTATACCGATATTAGTTTCTAAAACCCTTGAAACTGCATATTTTATTAAGCATTACTCATTCATATTCTATACCTTGAATTGTTAAACATGAAACTAATAATTAGAAACAACTTTCACCCTAAATCATCATGCTAGATAACTTTAAAAAGAGTTTTACTTTTAAATACTATGAACTTTGTATTTACCGTATTTTATTACTTGGCTTAATCTTACCTTTAGAAAACATCACGGGGTAATGATATACCCTTCACCACATATATTGACATAGCACAATTCTCTTGAGAACCCATTTTTGTAGCGATTATAACTTTTCATTAAACTACCATGAACTATAAAACCGGGTTTTGTTTCAATTGTATTATCAAAAATTCTTTGCGATTATACCTCTACAATCCATTTTGGGGAACCCGCTATTGGATGGTGCGGATTATTGCACATACTCGGGCTAGTAGAGCGAGATGCAGACCTCCTCACGGAGCATACGATCTCGAAAGAATTTTAATACGATTTTTAAGAAAAACGAGATTTTCTACTTAATAATAAAATTAATTTTTATAATTATATAAATATTACAAATCCATATATTTTCAAAATATAATAATCTTATATTTTTTTTCAAATGAAAGAATTACAAGTTTCATCAAAATACCATCAAGATACCAACAAAAGTCAAGTTTTACAGTAAAATACCATAAACTATTCAAGTAAAGGTAATTATCACTAAAATAACTCAAACCCTTAAAAATTCATATCCATGAAAACCCTGAATACGATAAATAAATACTCGAGGTTTATTTTGAAAGTATATAAAATATTTTTCAAAAACCCCCCTCGAATTATATAAAATTTGTTAGGAATATGTATGCCCTAGAGGCCATTATTGTATGATATAGTGGATGCTTGGACATAATATAGAGGACTTTCTTGCTCGACATGATAGTATGCTATCTGGTTGCTCTTTATTTTAACATGTACACTAGTATTAATATACCGTCTCTCTGATACATGTTGATAAGGCCCTTAGGATGTTTGCTTGACTACCAAGACTATGATGCAGATCATACTACTGGGACTTGTGTAGTCCACAAGCACATTCTTTAATTGTTCCTAGTCGAGAGAGTATCAAGACAGGGCATCGATATTCCAGAATAGACTAGTGTGTACATTTCTTGACCCAGTATGGGGCGATGGTTGATCCCATAACCATTGGTGTTTGACATCAAAGATTGTACACAGGTGCTCATTAGAGAATGAGTACACTGAACATGACTCATCGAGAACTCCTAGTTGGTACTATACCTATCTTCAGATAGAAGTTCCCTAGTGACACTGGTACATGTTAGTCTGTAGACCCGAGATCGTCATAGAGTCTTGTGTGTTTCCCATTGTACTTTGATTTTCTCCTTACCACGGCTCAAAGGAGTCGTGCAAACAGGTGGACTTTAGGTACAGTCCCGAGTCACATGGAGGCAATGGGCGATAGGAGGAGTTTCGTCTCTCCTGATATAGGGAGTTGATGTTCCGCTATGCTCGATTGACTATAACAGGAAGTCCCTAGCCAGGGCTGATGAGATTTATTTGTAAATGTTATCAGTAATTTCTCTAACCGTTATTAGACATGCATCGGCATGAATTATCTAGTTACTGGGGGTTTGACGATTCCACCCCTAGACACGATATGCGACATATTAGACGAAGAGACCGGGCTGTACGGTAAGTGTTATTTATAGGCTTTGTGGGAGTTTTGACAAGCTTGCTTGTTGATCTTCTATTCGCTCAATACCTGAGTAGCCGTTACGTCCAGCTAGTACCGCCGACGGCTTATGGGTGCATCACCTACTGCTGGCGTATTGACGAGTCTTTAGAGTTCCACACAGAAGATTCCCAGTTCAAGTGAAACGAAGTAGGACACATATGCTGATATGTGCGGGGGCTTGATTAAATACGAGTATGTGATACCATATTCTAATCTGGCGGATATTTGTTATCGGTTAGGTTGTATGTGATATAACCGGATTATTGAATCAAGTGTTGATTTGATAATGTGATATACAGATAAATGATAATAGTCGGTTATATATGATATGACCAGATTATTAAATCAAGTGTTGATTTAATAATATGATATATATTTATATTTGATATAATTATTTATTAACTAATAATATTGCTCACTAATTATTAACTATTTTCTTTATATATATATATATATATAATGAAGCATGGTTGAAATTCTATTTTTTGAAAATAGAATGTTGAAGTGGAAAATGAGGAATGGGGAATCATGAATTTTATCAATTATTTTATTACTCTTGACTCACTATTGAAGCATGGTTCTATATTTTATTTGTGGAAATTGGATGCTTCAATGAGTAAGAGATATTTGATGAGCCATTCTTCTTTCTTCACTAGACTTGTGATTTTTTTTCACATGAGCTCTTGCTCTCTAGCTCTCTTCATCTTCTTCCTCGCCTCCTCCAAGCTCAATCCTTCACATGAGTTGTGAAACCTTGAGCTTGTGAGAACCCTAGTGAGCAAACAAAATCCCTACTTGACCATCCTATACTTGATTAGCAATTAAGTGTAGTGTGTTTCTTTCACTAAAGAGTTTAGTGAAGAGGTGGCTTCCAAAGCACTAGCGGCACATCAAAGAATTTTTAGACTACAGAGCTGCTTGTGGAGATATGTACGCGGGCTTAGATTAGCAGAGCTTCGGGTGGATCATCTTCGGCACGAAGATCGCAAAAGAAGCTCGATCCAACTTCAAGTGGAGCCTAGTAGAGTCGCGTGGACTACTACACAGAGCTTGAGAAGAGAAGGACACGGTCTACAAAGGTTGTAGCCTCTTTCTCTTAATATAGTTTTCTTTATATCAAGCTAAAACCCTAATCATCTAGTTTAGATTCTAGATTAGTATTAATTAGCACCCCAAATTTTTTTAAAATGGCAAGCTTGATGCTAGTAAAACCCAGTGGTTGTGGTAATAAACACTTTCATGGTATCAGAGCCAAAGCTAGAAGATTGTACGATGTAGTTAGAATTACGAAAACAAAACAACTTCGAAACCGAAACCCAAAACACCAAGTTTCTGTCGATTTCAAAATGATCTCTGAAAATTATTTAAATAGTTGCAGAATGTTATATATGATATAACTAGAACACTGAACAAAAACGAGACCAAGGCTCCAAAAGTCAACTGGCGAAAATCCTTTTTTCACCGGCCTCGCCGGCCCCAACTACTCTATTTGGTCTCGTATTTGTTTGGTGTTCTGCTAGCTTGGTTTTGGTGTTTCAGGCACTGTTTGTTTAGCTCAGTTTGCATGTGATGTTAACTTTTCTAATGGGGCTATTCAGAGTGTTTCATAGTCGTATTTTTACATCATTTCGGGTTTAAGTTTGATATGCGATACAATACTTGGAATCCACAGTTAATTAGTTTTGTGAAAACTAGTTTGTAATTGTAAATCTAGAAATTTAGTCTCTATTGATCGATTGCCACAGAGTTTTCATTCGGATCAAAACTCCATCGCAATCACGTATAGTACGCGAATACTCGCCGGATAACTTTGCTAGATAGCCACGCCCCATAGCCCAATCCAAGTGACTGTAGGAGAACCTCGTTGCCAATAGCATCCACTCGGGTGCTCGCGGCTACGATGTTCCACCTAAGTGCACTTCGTTGTCGGCATCGGGGGTATGGCCATCTACTAAAGTTCCCGACGAGTATTCGATTGTTTTAGTCGGGAATCTTGTTGAATTACCCGACTAAGTTATTGAAAAGTGTTTTCGATTTGAGAGTAAAATGCAAGGTTTATAGGTTAGGCATGAAATTCGGCATATAAGATATTCCTGGTTTATGATGTCTAAGGTATTTGCGGATTCTAATTATTGTAGTTTTTCATTTTTTTTCTGTAGGGTTCCTAGGCACTCTTGTGAAGGCTCATAAGGCATCAAACATGCCCGAATTAAATTTTAGACGTGCCGAACAACCCAAAGCCGGGATCTTTGCTAGATTATTAGGGTTTAACATGCAAGTAAACATCTTTACTACTAAGTGTTAGGGATTACAACCTTTGTAGTCCGCTCCTTCGCTTCACAAGCTCCGAGTAGAAGTCCCTTCGCCGTGATCCATGATCTCCCGGACTCAAGATAGGCTCCACGACTCGAACGATCCATGAAAGCTTGTCGTATTCCTTTTCTCCGATGATCTACGTCGAAATTGCAATAGCTCAAGCTCTCTCACTCTAATGAGGTGAACACCCTAATCTAATGGGCTAGATTTGATGAGGATAATGGAGTAGTGTTTATACTACCTTTTTATATCATTTTCTCACAAGAAATCATCACAAAAGAAATCACAAGTGAGCTCACTCAAAAACTCAAAAGAGAAGAAGATGAAGAATAATAAGATAATTCCTTTTGTGATGAATAGTAGATAAGAATATATGATTTATTATAGAACCATGGTCAAGGATGAGAGGCTTAACCTTTGTAGAGAATAAACTAGGGCTAGGGTTTGGTTAGGTTAGAAATGAGTCATGGATAAATATTAACCATAATATCTTAACCAAGACAAAAGTAAAGCTTCTATATGGTGCAAGAAGAAGCTAACCCTAATCAAACCCTAATCCCTTTTTATCATCTCTAAACATGTTTCATAATAAATCATATCATGTCACAATAATATATATCACATATATATTATATATTTGCAACAAAAGAAAATAATACAATTAACATATATCGCATATATATCAATGTATTAATCCGGTGAGAAAATGAAATAATAAAGCGAGCCAATATTAGATAATGTAATACAATATATCATATATATCATTATACATTAAATCATCGAATCAACACTTGATCCGACGATCCGGCTATATCGAATATAACCGACTAATATATCATGTACCGATTCATCGAATCAACACTTGATCTGATGTACCGGTTCATATCTAAATATCACGAGAATATAATACGGTATCTCATATCGCATTATCCTCGGTCCTATACATATCACATATGTGCCTCTACTCCGTTTTGCCTGAGCCAAGAAACCTTTGTGTAGGACTTTAAAGAATCGTCAATACGCCGGTAGCAGGTGATGATCATATCAAACACACACAAGCTGCAAGCGGTCAGCTAAACGTAACAGCCACCCAGGTATTGAGCGATCAGAAGATCAACAAGCTAGCCTGTCCGTTCTCCTGTGAATCCAATCAGTAACACTCCCGTACAGTCCGGTCTGTTCGTCTGATATGTCGCATATCAAGTCTAGGGGTGGTATACGTCAGACCCCAGTAATCGATAAGTCATGTCGATGTGAGGCTCGTAACAGATCGAGAAACTACTGGTAACACTTACCAGTATATCTCTATATCAGCCCTAGCCAGGGACTTCCAGTTATAGCCAATCGAACACAGCACAACATCAACTCCCTATACCGGGAGAGATGAATCCCCTCCTATCGCTCATTGCCTCCATGTGATTCGGGACTGTACCCAAAAGCCACCATTTTGCACGCCCTCTTGGACGTGGTAAGGTGGAAATCAAAGCACAGTAGGAATCACATAAGACTCTATGACGATCTCGGGTCTACAGACTACCCTGTACCAGTGTCACCGGAGAACTGCCATTTGACGTGTGGTATATCACCATCTGGGAGTTCTCGGCGAGTTCGTCCAGTGTACCCAGTCTCCACTGAGCACCCGTACACCATCTCTGATGTTAAACACTGATGGATATGGGATTATCCATCGCCCATCATATAGGTTAAGATGCGTATACGCTAGTCTACTCTGGTGTATCGATACCCTGTCTCGATATACTCTCGACTAGGAAAATTTATAGGATGTATTCATCGACTACCGTGGCCCCACTAGTAAGATCTCATCATAATCCCTGTAGTCAAGTACAGATCCTAAGGGCTTTATCAACATGTAAGAGAAAGACAGTAAACCAATACAAGTCAACATGTTAAGATAAAGTGAAACCAAATAGCATACTATCATGACGAGCAAGAAAGTCCTCTCTGTATATATCCAAGCATCCATCATAATATACATCATATATACAACAATGGCTTCTAGGGCATATACATAACTAACAATCTCCCACTTGCACTAAGGCCAGCTGCTGTAGTATCTCATACCTAGCATCCCGAATAATCTCTCAAACTGTATCTGGGAAATGGCCTTCGTGAGTGGATCCGCAGTGTTGTCCTTTGTATCTACTCTCCTGACCTCGATCTCCCGGCGATCAACTATCTCCCTGATCAGGTGATACCGCCTCAGAATATGTCTGGACTTCTGATGGGACCTGGGTTCCTTGGCCAAAGCCACAGCTCCATTGTTATCGCAATACAGAGGTATTGGATGCTCAATGGATGGAACCACACCAAGTTCACTAATGAACTTCTTCATCCAGACAGCCTCTTTGGCAGTATCGTTGGCAGCGATGTATTCAGCCTCCATCGTCGAGTCTGCAACGGTATCCTGTTTGGAACTCTTCCAACATACCGCCCCTCCATTGAGGGTAAAGACAAAACCCGACTGCGACTTAGAGTCGTCCTTATCACTTTGGAAGCTGGAATCGGTAAACAACTCCACCCGGAGTTCTCCATTACCATACCAAGAACATGTCTCTAGTCCTTCGCAAGTACTTGAGAATGTTCTTCACAGCTGTCCAGTGATTCTCTCCAGGATCTGCTTGATACCGACTCACTACATTTAGTGAGTATGCTACATCGGGTCTGGTACATAGCATCGCATACATGATAGAGCCTACTGCCGAAGCATAGGGTATCCCTTGCATTCGAGCTCTCTCCAAATCAGTCTTGGGAGACATCTCTTTGGAGAGAGTGAGTCCAGAGATCGTGGGTTGGTTCCCATGCTTGGATTCTTCCATACTAAACCTCTTTAGTATGGTGTCAATGTACCTGGATTGGGACAATCCCAGTATCCTTTTGGATCTATCTCTATAGATCCTAATCCCCAATATGCAAGAGGCATCACCTAGATCTTTCATTGAGAATCTTTGTGATAAGAAGAGCTTGAGTGATTGCAGCATAGGAATATCATTTCCTATCAAGAGTATGTCATCCACGTACAATATGAGGAAGACAACTTTACTCTCTGCTACCTTCTTATAGATACAAGGTTCATCTATATTTTTGATGAAGTCAAACTCTTTGACTACAACATCAAAATAGATGTTCCAACTCCGCGATGCTTTCTTTAATCCATAAATGGATTTAAGCAGCTTGCACACCTTTCCGCTGCTCCCACTATCTACGAAGCCCTCTGGCTGAGTCATGTACATGCACTCTTCCAAATCACCATTTAGAAAGGCGGTCTTAACATCCATTTGCTAGATTTCGTAGTCATGGTATGCAGCAATGGCAAGTAAGATCCGGATGGACTTAAGAATAGCCACTGGAGAAAAGGTTTCGTCATAATCCACACCTGGTCGTTGACGAAAACCCTTTGCTACAAGTCTAGCTTTGAAAGTCTCAACTTTTCCATCTACACCAAATTTCTTTTTAAAAATCCACTTGCTCCCAATGGGTTTTACCTCTTCAGGAGCATTTTCCAAAGTCTATACTTTATTGGTGTACATGGATTCCATCTCAGATCGCATTGCATCCAGCCATTTCACAGAGTCACCACTCATGATGGCCTGCTCAAAACTAGTCGGGTCATCATCTTCCATGATGCAATCCTCGCTGCCACCATCAATGAGAAAACCGTAGTATCTCTCAGGTAGACGAGAAACCCTACTAGATCGGCGGAGAGGCTGGGATTCGTCGGGTACTACTGAATCCTCTGGTTCTACCAAGTCTTCTGTTATAGTTTGTGTTGCTGGAACCTCTTCCAGTTCTACCTCAATGCCGCTATTCTGTTTCATAAGAAAACCTTTTTCTAAGAAAGTGGCATGTCGAGAAACAAACACCTTTTGTTCCTCGGGATGGTAGAAGATATACCCTTATGCATTTTTGGGATATCCTACAAACTTACATAAGACAGATCTTGCCTCGAGTTTGTCCGGATTTTGACTTTTGACATAGTCCGGACAACCCCATATCTTAATATAATTAAGATGTGGTCTCTTCCCTTTCCATATCTCATATGGAGTGGTAGGTACAGATTTGGTAGGAACTCTATTCAATAGGTCTATGGCTGTCTCAAGCGCATACCCCCAGAAGGAAATAGGTAACTCTGCTGTACTCATCATTGAGCGCACCATATCTAATAGGATGCGATTCCTTCGTTCTGATACACCGTTGTGCTGTGGTGTATAAGGTGGAGTAAGCTGATAGAGAATCCCATTCTCTTTTAGATAATCTTGGAACTCATTGCTTAAGTATTCTCCTCCTCAATCAGATCGAAGGATCTTAATAGTTTTTCCCGTTTGGTTCTCTACTTCGTGCTTATATTCTCTGAATTTCTCAAAAGCTTCAGACTTGTGTTTTAACAGGAACACATGCCCGTATCTAGAGAGATCGTCAGTGAATGTAATGAAGTAGGAAGAACCGTTCCTGGCGTGTGTAGACATGGGACAGCATACATCACTATGTACCAGTCCTAAAAGTTCCGTAACTCTTTCTCCGTGTCCACTAAACGGAGCTTTGGTCATTTTTCCTTTGAGACATGAATGGCAAGTATCATAAGATGATAATTCGAACGGGTTCAAATATCCATCTTTATGTAACTTAGCTAGTCGTGTCGCATTGATATGGCCAAGTCAACAATGCCACAAGAAGGATTCGTTCATTTCTGAACTTTTCCTCTTGTGTGTGTTTTGTATATTGAGCACTGTATTTTGATTTAGAATGAATATGCCATTATGTAACGAGCCTGATGCAATCAACTTTTGATCTAGGAATATGTTCATAACATTATCCTGTACTACAAAATTATATCTTTCTTTACTTAATAAAGAAACTGATATAATGTTGCACATCATGTTCGGTATATAATAGCACTCATTCAGAATCAGTGTATCACCACTTGGTAACACTAGGTGATATTCGCCAACTGCTTTGGCTGCAACATTTGCCCCATTCCCTACTTGAACAGAATGATCACCTTTTCCCAGTTCTCTACCTTTACGTAGCCCATGTAACAATTTACATATGTGGGATCCTGATCCGGTATATAATACCCAGGACGTAGGGTGAACTGAGAAATAGTTCTCAATAACTAACACACCTGAAGAAGATACATCAACACGCATGCTCTTTTGGGCGGCTTGAGAATCTAGATATTCTCCTATTCCCTATTCAGTCTTATAACTCTTATAAGAAAGAACGGGTCCAACGTTCCCCTGCTCAGTATAATAAGCGGGTTCAGTCAATACATCCATATTATATTCTTGATTATGGCCTGACATGGTTGCTACCTGGAGAGAGAGAGAAGAAAACACTTTAGCGTATGCTCTTGCAAGATTAGATTGGTTATTATCTTATCTAATCAGGATGTCTCCCACTGTTTTTATCAAATCTTCCTTCAAACTCTAAAAGGTAAGATTAGCCGGGATTAATTACACCCTACAATTTCGTCAATCTTTCAGCCAGATCAGTGTCGGTACTTGAGGGAGGTTCTCCGTGCTTTCGCACGGACCTAATTAAAGTAAACCTCATTTTCCCAGAGGTGTAACCTCGTTAACACTTTTCTAGACATCTACTTGATCGGCTAATTGTCCTGTGTAAAACTCTCCCAGGAGTAACTCTTACTCGCAGTGGGTATCGGGATCCAACTATCTCATAGGAGGTATGCAATCTTATTGCAAATTTCAACACTTGAAATTCCCGATAATATTTTGCCCCTAGCGTGCTATGACCTTGGCGCATGCCAAACAACCCATAGTCCGCTAGTCAAGTTCAACCCGTACAATTCGTGATTGAATTAAACTCACCCGTACGACCCTTGACGCATGCCAAACAACGCCGTACAAATACCCTAATCCAATCGCATCTCATACTACAGATAAGTAATAATCAGCTACCATACACCACGCCTTGACGCATGCCAAACTTCTGCAGCACGAATACTAAATATTACTTATCTGAATTGACGGAGGGCTACGCAAGTTTTTCAGAAAACCATGAGCGTAATGAGCTTGATATCGTTGTAGAATCAAGTGGAATTTTGAAATGGAGTGATTTTGAGGCTTTCATTAGTTTTGCTAAAGAGGTCACTCCCGGTGAAGGGATCTCGGCTCTTTCCTCATCGAATAAGGTGCAGGATATATCATATATATCGCTATGCAAAGCAAAACTCCAAAAGCAGTCAAAAGTCAAACCGAGTATTGTAGCATCTGCCAGTTTTGCTAAAGAGGTCACTCCCGGTGAAGGGATCTCGGCTCTTTCCTCATCGAATAAGATGCAGGGTATATCATATATACCGCTATGCAAAGCAAAACTGTAGCTACCCTTTTTATAAAGTTTTGATTCTACAACATCTTTTAGGTTTCTTTTCTTTTTATTAATCTCATTAATAAAATCCTATCAGCTTATGCTTCCTAAGCATCACAGAAGAAACGAAAGCAGTAATATTTATATATCAGCATATGTAAATAGTATAAGAATTCGTCTCAGGCAGTAATATGATCTCATCACAGAACATTGCAGCAAAAGAGTATATATGAAATATTGGATATACTAGGACGTCCGTGTTTTCAATACGAGCCTATATAAAGCACGGATTCCACAGTCGCGATGAATAGCCAAACCCACATCCCTAGACCCCTACGAGAGCGGCAAGTAACACTGCCAATTCTAGGGTTAGGAGACTCGGTCTCGACTCCTCGAGATGGCCTCCCACTGGACCCTAGAACCCGGTAACTTGTGCTCCCCTCCTTGGGTCTACCTAATGCGGAAAAGTAAATAATATACACTGGTGACATCAACCTCAACCTGGAAGTGCCCCAATAAAAGAATATTACATACAAATGAATTTTACATGAATGAAAATAAAAACCCTCATCTCACATAAAACCCCCGGCTATTCAGAACACGACGATCCAATATAACATATCACAGCAACACATAATATCACATATCATCAACATAAGTAAGTATGCATACACCGATCGTCGTTGTCGTATAGCAACGAAAGCCGGCAATACAACTACATACTACACTTACGGTCACAGAAAAGAAATTGTAAAACTACAATATTTGGAATCCACAATCACTTTAGACATCGTAAATCCGAAATATGACATACTTCGCATTTCATGCCTAACTCTATGAATTCCACATATTGTATCACATTCCAAATAAATAGACAGTATTAAACTATTCGAACAGATAATCAAATACCCAAAATTTCCTAAATAACTCAACACTTGAGCGGAGTTCAAAAGTTCCAGAATACGTCACAGTAGCAACGGTCCAGCCGTAGAAGGGTCAAGCCAACGCCTCACATGTGGCACACCGTACTGCCCCAAACCCGAAGGTTCAAAAAGCAGTTCAAGACGGTCACATAATCGAGTTAAGGTTTGTTGTCTTCTAGAGGGTCCGTCGCGTCACATGCACGTTTTTCCGAAAGATTTAAACCCGAGAAAAATTCGACACTTGAATGTTTTTCGTGCCGGGAAAAATTGAGTTAATGATATCCGTTCGAACATTTTAACAGTTTCTAAATATCCGGAAATAATAACGAATTTAAATATTCCAATCGAATCTACGATTACAAAATAAACCCCAGAATATTCAACACTTCAGTCAGAATAAAAAATACCCTGAAAATATAATCACAGAAGTAGATATTACTGTAGAAAGCCTAAAGCCCATTGCTACAGTACGGCCGCGGATCCGCGGCCCAAGAGGGATATGGCCGCGGTTCCACGGTGGATCTTACTGTTCATGGGCTCGTTTTCTACAGTAATGTTTATATTTACCTTCCGATTTTTTAAAGTATTTTTAATTCAAAAAAATCAAAGATTTTAAAAAATGTACAGAGAGGGGTTGATTTCGACGTGTTCGGGTTTGTTCGGAGTTTAAACTTCGTTAACACATCGCCTAATGTTCTAACTAGGCTCTGATACCACTGTAGGGTTCCTAGGCACTCTTGTGAAGGCTCATAGGCTTCAAACATGCCCGAATTAAATTTTAGACGTGCCGAACAACCCAAAGCCGGGATCTTTGCTAGATTATTAGGGTTTAACATGCAAGTAAACATCTTTACTAGTAAGTGTGAGGGATTACAACCTTTGTAGTCCGCTCCTTTGCTTCACAAGCTCCGAGTAGAAGTCCCTTCGCCGCGATCCATGATCTCCCGGACTCAAGAGAGGCTCCACGACTCGAACGATCCATGAAAGCTTGTCTTATTCCTTTTCTCCGATGATCTACGTCGAAGTTGCAATAGCTCAAGCTCTCTCACTCTAATGAGGTGAACACCCTAATCTAATGGGCTAGATTAGATGAGGATGATGGAGTAGTGTTTATGCTTTCTTTTTATATCATTTTCTCACAAGAAATCATCACAAAAGAAATCACAAGAGAGCTCACTCAAAAACTCAAGAGAGAAGAAGATGAAGAATAATGAGATAATTCCTTTTGTGATGAATAGTAGATAAGAATATATAATTTATTATAAAACCATGGTCAAGGATGAGAGGCTTAACCTTTGTAGAGAATAAACTAGGGCTAGGGTTTGGCTAGGTTAGAAATGAGTCATGGATAAATATCAACCATAATATCTTAACCAAGACAAAAGTAAAGATTCTAGATGGTGCAAGAAGAAGCTAACCCTAATCAAACCCTAATCCCTTTTTATCATCTCTAAACATGTTTCATAATAAATCATATCATGTCACAATAATATATATCACATATATATTATATATTTGCAACAAAGAAAATAATACAATTAACATATATCGCATATATATCAATGTATTAATCCGGTGAGAAAATGAAATAATAAAGCGAGCCAATATTAGATAATGTAATACAATATATTATATATATCATTATACATTAAATCATCGAATCAACACTTGATCCGACGATCCGGCTATATCGAATATAACCGACTAATATATCATGTACCGATTCATCGAATCAACACTTGATCCGATGTCCCGGTTCATATCTAAATATTGCGAGAATATAATACGGTATCTCATATCGCATTATCCTCGGTCCTGCACATATCACATATGTGCCTCTACTCTGTTTTGCCTGAGCCAAGAAACCTCTGTATAGGACTCTAAAGAATCGTCATTACGCCGGTAGCAGGTGATGATCATATCAAACACCCACAAGCTGCAAGCGGTCAGCTAAACGTAATAGCCACCCAGGTATTGAGCGATCAGAAGATCAACAAGCTAGCCTGTCCGTTCTCCAGTGAATCCAATCAGTAACACTCCCGTACAGTCCGGTCTGTTCGTCTGATATGTCGCATATCAAGTCTAGGGGTGGTATACGTCAGACCCCGGTAATCGATAAGTCGTGTCGATATAAGGCTCATAACAGGTCGAGAAACTAATGGTAACACTTACCAGTATATCTCTATATCAGCCCTGGCCAGGGACTTCCAGTTATAGCCAATCGAACACAGCACAACATCAACTCCCTATACCGGAAGAGACAAATCCCCTCCTATCGCTCATTGCCTCCATGTGATTCGGGACTATACCCAAAAGCCACCGTTTTGCACGCCCTCTTGAACGTGGTAAGGTAGAAATCAAAGCACAGTGAGAATCACACAAGACTCTATGACGATCTCGGGTCTACAGACTACCCTGTACCAGTGTCACCGGAGAACTGCCATCTGACGTATGGTATATCACCATCTGGGAGTTCTCGGCGTGTCCGTCCAGTGTACCCAGTCTCCACTGAGCACCCGTACACCATCTCTGATGTCAAACACCGATGGATATGGGATCATCCAACGCCCATCATATGGGTCAAGATGCGTATACGCTAGTCTACTCTGGTGTATCGATGCCCTGTCTCGATATACCCTCGACTAGGAACATTTATAGGATGTACTCATCGACTACCGTGGCCCCACTAGTATGATCTCATCATAATCCCAGTAGTCGAGTACAGATCCTAAGGGCTTTATCAACATGTGAGAGAAAGACAGTAAACCAATACAAGTCAACATGTTAAGATAAAGTGAAACCAAATAGCATATTATCATGACGAGCAAGAAAGTCCTCTCTGTATATATCCAAGCATCCATCATAATATACATCATATGTACAACAATGGCCTCTAGGGCATATACATAACTAACATTTTCTGCGACCGTAAGTGTAATATGTGGGGTATCTCTGATCTCGTTGCTATATGTCAACGGAATTTGGGATATGCATATTTACTTACGTTGATGACATGTGATGTTATGTGTTGCTATGATATGTTATATTGGATCGTCGTAATTAAATAGTCGGGGGGTTTTGCGTGAGATGAGAGTTTTTCAATTTTCATTCATATAAAAATTATATGCAATATTATTTTATTGGGATACTTCCGGGTTGAGGATGATGTCTCCATTGATGTATATTATTTACTTTTCCGCATTAGGATAGACCCAAGGCGGGGAATACAAGTAACCAGGTTCTAGAGTCCAGTGGGAGACCATCTCGAGGAGTCGAAACCGGGTCTCCTAACTCTAGAATTGGCAGGGTTGCTTGCCGCTCTCGTAAGGGTCTAAGGATGTGGGTTTGGCTATTCATTACGACCAGGAAATCCGTGTTTTCATTACTGGCTGAATTTAAAACACGGACCTCCTAGTATATCCAATATTTCATATATTGACTTCTGCTGCTTTGTTCTGTGATGTGATCATATAACTGTGTAAGACGAATGCTATATATATATATATATATGATATATATAATAAATGCTGCTTATATTTTGCACCCACGCTAGTCCAGCCCCCACTCTGCCGTTAGTTAAGTAACCTAACGGTGCATGACGGGGCCCCGTGGCGAATGTGGATGGCATAAGCGTACGTTCTATTTTCATTTCTTTTCTGTGATGTTTAGGGAAACATAAATGCTGGGACTTCATTAATGAGATTAATGGAAAGAAAAGAAACCTAAAGATGTTGTAGAATCAAAATTTTAAAAAGGTAGCTCTAGTTCTTGCTTTGCATAGTGGTATTCCTTGATGAATATCCAGCACCTCATTCGATGAGGAAAGAGCCGAGTCCCCTTCACCGGGAGTGACCTCTTTAGCAAAATTAGCAAATGCTACAACCCACTCGGTTTTGTTTTTATAGCTTCTCTAGTTCTTGCTTTGCATAGTGGTATTCCTTGATTGATATCCAGCACCTCATTCAATGAGGAAAGAGCCGAGATCCCTTCACCGGGAGTGACCTCTTTAGTGAAAACTAGCAAAAGCTACAAAAAACACTCATTTTCAAAACACTAGATTCTACAATGATATCAAGTTCATTATGTTAAAGGTTTTCATCAAAACCAGTCGTAGCCCTCCGTCATTTCAGATAAGTACTATTTTGTAATCGTGCTGCGTTTGTTGACCTTGTCAAGACGTAGTGTGCGGTAGCTGATTAGTGCTTATCTGCCGCATGTGATGCGATTGGATTAGGGTAGTCGTATGGCTTTGTTGACCTTGTTAAGGGTTGTACGGTTGGGTTTAATTCAATCATGAAATGACGGGTTGAACTTGGCTAGCGCTTATGATTTGTTGACCTTGTTAAGGTCATAAGTTGCTAGGGCTAAAAACAGATATTGGGAATTTCAAGTGTTGAAATTTGCAATGAGATTGCATACCTTCTATGAGATAGTTGAATCCCGATACCCACTACAAGTAAGAGTTGCTCCTGGGAGAGTTTTTCACTTTACAATTAGCTGATCCAGTAGGTGTCCAAGAAAGGTGTTAACGGGATAATGCCCCTGCGGAAACGAGGTTATTTAATTAGTTCCATGCGAAAGCATGGGATGACTCCCTCGGAGTACCAATACCTACCTGGCTGACCGATTGGTGAACTTGTAGGGTGTAATTAATCCCGGCTAATCTTACCTTTTATTGTTTGAAGGATGATTTGATAAAAATATTGGGAGCCATCCTGATTAGATAAGATAATAACCAATCTAATCTTGCAAAGAGCGCACGCTAAAGCGTTTCCTTCTCTCTCTCCAGGTAGCGATCAATGACACGCCTTAATCAAAATAATAATATGGATGTGTTGACCGAACCCGCTTATTATACTGAGCCGGGGAACGTTGGTTCCGCTTTTTCTTATGATTTTCATAAGTCTGAGTATGAAATAGGGGAGTACCCGGATTCCTACACCACCCAAATGAAGAAGGAGCATGCTGATGTATCGTCTTCGGTTGTGTTCGTTACCGAGAATTGTTTCTCAGTTTTCTCTACGTCCTGGGTATTGGATACTGAATCAGGATCCCACGTCTGTAATATGTTACATGGGCTAAGAAGAGGTAGAGAACTGGGAAAATATGATATGTCTTTAAAAGTAGGGAACAGTGCAATTTTTGCAGCCAAAGCAGTTGGCGAATATCACCTAGTATTACCAAATGGTAATACAATGATTCTGAACGACTGTTATTACGTGCCAAACATGATGTGCAATATTATATCAGTTTCTTTGTTGCATAAAGAAGGATATAATTTTGTATTGGAGGATAATTTTATGAACATTTTCCTAAATCAAGTGTTGATTGGGTTTGGTACGTTATGTAATAGTATATACGTTCTAAATCAAACTACAGTTCTAAACGTACAGAACACACACAAGAGGAAAAGTTCAGAAATGAACGAAGCCTTCTTGTGACATTGTAGGCTAGGTCATATCAATGCGACAAGACTTGCTAAGTTGCATAAAGATGGATATTTGAATCAGTTCGAATTTACATCTTATGAAACTTGCAAGTCATGTCTCAAAGGCAAGATGACCAAAACTCCGTTTATTGGACACGGAGAAAGAGCTACTGAACTCTTGGGACTGATATATAGTGATGTATGCGGTCCTATGTCTACACATGCCAGGAATGGTTCCTCGTACTTTATTACATTCACCGATGATCTCTCAAGATACGGACATGTGTTCTTGATGAAACACAAATCTGAATGTTTTGAGAAATTCAAGGAATATAAGTGCGAAATGGAGAACCAAACGGGTAAAATTATTAAAATCCTTCGATCTGATAGAGGAGGAGAATACTTGAGCACGGAATTCCGTGACTATTTAAAAGAGAATGGGATTCTCTCTCATCTTACTCCTCCGTATACACCACAGCACAACGGAGTATCGGAGCGGAGGAATCACACCCTATTATATGGTGCGCTCAATGATGAGTACTGCTAAGTTACCTATTTCCTTTTGGGGTTATGCACTTGAGACAGCTGCATACTTATTGAATCAAGTTCCATCAAAATCTGTGCCTAAAACACCATATGAGATATGGAGTGGAAATAGACCATATCTTAAACAAGTAAAGATATGGGGTTGTCTGACCTATGTCAAAAAGCAAAATCCGGACAAGCTCAAGGCAAGGTCAGTTCTTTGCAAGTTTGTGGGATATCCTAAAAATTCACATGGATTTATCTTCTACCACACCAAGGAACAAAAAGTGTTTGTTTCTTAATATGCCACCTTTTTAGAAAAGGAATTTCTTGTAAAAGAAATTAGTGGTAATGAGGTAGAACTGGAAGAAGTTCCAGCCGAACAAACTACAACTGATGATTTGGTGGAACCGGAGGATTTGATAGTCCCTGATGAATCTCAGCCACTCCGCAGATCTAGTAGGATTCCTCACTCACTTGAGAGATACTATGGTTTTCTCATAGACGGTAGGAGTGAGGATTGCATCATGGAAGATGATGACCCAACTAGTTTCGAGCAGGCTATCATAAGTGGGGACTCTGTGAAATGGCTGGATGCTATGCGATCTGAGATGGAATCTATGTACACCAACAAAGTATGGACTTTGGAAGTTGTTCCTGAAGGGGTAAAATCCATCGGGAGCAAGTGGATATTTAAGAAGAAAATTGGTGTAGATGGAAAGGTTGAGACCTTCAAACCTAGATTTGTAGCAAAAGGTTTTCGTCAACGACCAGGTGTTGATTATGATGAAACCTTTTCTCTTGTCGCTATACTTAAGTCCATCAGGATCCTACTTGCCATTGCTGCATACCATGACTATGAAATCTGGCAGATGGACGTCAAGACCGCTTTTCTAAATGGTGATTTAGAAGAGAGCGTGTACATGACACAGCCAGAGGGCTTCATAGACAGTGGGAGCAGCGGAAGCGTGTGCAAGCTGCTTAAAACAATCTACAGGTTAAAGTAGGCATCGCGGAGCTGGAACACCTATTTTGATGAAGCTATCAAAGAGTTTGACTTCATAAAAAATGTAGATGAACCATGTATATACAAGAAGGTTGTAGAGAGTAAGGTTGTTTTCCTCGTATTGTACGTGGATGACATACTCTTGATTGGAAATGATGTTCTTATGCTACACTCGGTCAAGCTCATCTTATCACACAGATTCTCCATGAAAGATCTAGGTGATGCCTCCTACATCTTAGGGATAAAGATCTATAAAGATAGATCTAAACGGATGTTGGGATTGTCCCAATCTAGGTATATTGACACCATACTAAAGAGATTTAGTATGGAAGATTCTAAGCGTGGTAATTTACCCGCTTTTACCGGAATCACTATCTCCAAAGAGATGTCTCCCAAGACTGATTTAGAGAGGGCTCGCATGCAAGAGATACCCTATGCTTCGGCAGTCACGTCAATCATGTATGCGATGTTATGTACCAGACCGGATGTATCTTACTCGCTAGGTGTAATGAGTAGGTATCAATCAGATCCTGGGGAAAAGCACTGTACAATTAAGAAGAACATTCTTAAGTACTTGAGAATGACTAAAGAAATGTTCTTGGTGTATGGTAATGGTGAACTCCACGTGGAGTCCTTTACCGATTCGAGTTTCCACAGTGATAAGGACGACAGTAAGTCGGTCTCGGGTTTTGTCTTCACCCTCAATAGAGGGGCGGTATGTTGGAAGAGTTCCAAGCAAGATACCGTAGCAGACTCGATGATGGAGGCTGAATACATCGCTGCGAATGATGCTGCCAAAGAGGCTATCTGGATGAAGAAGTTCATTGCTGAACTTGGTGTGGTTCCATCCATTGAGCATCCAATACATGTGTATTGTGATAACAATGGAGCTATGGTTTTAGCCAAGGAACCCCGGTCCCATCAGAGATCCAGACATATTCTTAGGCGGTATCACCTAATTCGAGAGATAGTAGATCGATGGGAGATCGAGGTCAGGAGAGTTGACACGAAGAAAAACATGGCGGATCCACTCATGAAGGCCTTCCCCCAGATGCAGTTTGAGAGACTTTTTGGGATGTTGGGTATGAGATACTACAACACACGGCCTTAGTGCAAGTGGGAGATTGTTAGGAATATGTATGCCGTAGATGCTATTATTGTATGATATAGTGGATGCTTAGACATATATATAGAGGACTTTCTTGCTCGACATGATAGTATGCTATCTGGTTGCTCTTTATCTTAACATGTACACTAGTATTAATATACTGTCTCTCTGATACATGTTGATAAAGCCCTTAGGATGTTTGCTTGACTACCAAGACTATGATGCAGATCATACTACTGAGACTTGTGTAGTCCACAGGTACGACCTTTAATTGTTCCTAGTCGAGGGAGTATCGAGATAGGGCATCGATATTCCAGAGTAGACTAGTGTGTACGTTTCTTGACCCTCTATGGGGCGATGGTTGATCACATAACCATTGGTGTTTGACATCAAAGATTGTACACATGTGCTCATTAGAGAATGGGTACACTGAACAGGACTCGCCGAGAACTCCTAGTTGGTACTATACCTATCGTCAGATAGCAGTTCTCTGGTGACACTGGTACAGATTAGTCTATAGACCCGAGATCGTCATAGAGGCTTGTGTGGTTCCCACTGTGCTTTGATTTCCTCCCTACCACAGCTCAAAGGAGTCGTGCAAACAGGTGGACTTTGGGTACAGTCCCGTGTCACATGGAGGCAATGGGCGATAGGAGGGGTTTCGTCTCTCCTGATATAGGGAGTTGATGTTGTGCTATGCTCGATTGGCTATAACAGGAAGTCCCTGGTCAGGGCTGATGAGATTTACTAGTAAATGTTATCAGTAGTTTCTCAAACCGTTATGAGCCATTCATCGGCATGACTTATCTAGTTACTGGGGGTCTGACGATTCCACCCCTAGACTCGATATGCGACATATCAGACGAAGAGACCGGACTGTACGGTAAGTGTTATTTATAGGCTTCATGGGAGTTTGGACAAGCTTGCTTGTTGATCTTCTATTCGCTCAATACCTGGGTAGCCGTCACGTCCAGCTAGTACCGCTGACGGCTTGTGGGTGACTGATATGATCATCACCTACTGCTGGCGTATTGACGAGTCTTTAGAGTCCCATATAGAGGTTTCCTAGTTCAAGAGAAATGAAGTAGGGCACATATGCTGATATGTGCGGGGGCCTGATTAAATACGAGTATGTGATACCGTATTCTAATCTGGTGGATATTTGTTATCGGTTAGGTTATATGTGATATAACTGGATCATTGAATCAAATGTTGATTTGATAATGTGATATACAGATAAATGATATTAGTCGGTTATATGTGATATGACTGGATTATTAAATCAAGTGTTGATTTAATAATATGATATATATTTATATTTGATATAATTATATATTAACTAATATTATTGCTCACTAATTATTAACTATTTTCTTTATATATATATTTGATATATATATATATATATATATATAATGAAGCATGGTTGAAATTCTATTTTGTGAAAATAGAATGTTGAGGTGGAAAATGAGTAATGGGGAAGCATGGCTTTTATCAATTATTTTATTGCTCTTGACTCACTATTGAAGCATGGTTCTATATTTTATTTATGGAAATTGGATGCTTCAATGAGTGAGAGATATTTGATGATCCATTCTCCTTTCTTCACTAGACTTGTGATTTTTTTTCGCATGAGCTCTTGCTCTCTAGCTCTCTTCATCTTCTTCCTCATCTCCTCCAAGTTCAATCCCTCACATGAGTTGTGAAACCTTGAGCTTGTGAGAACCCTAGTGAGCAAACAAAACCCTTACTTCACCATCCTACACTTGATTAGCAATTAAGTGTAGTGTGTTTTCTTCACTAAAGAGTTTAGTGAAGAGGTAGCTTGGATTAGTGGAGCTTCGGGTGGATCATCTTCGGCACGAAGATCGCAAATGAAGCTCGATCCAATTTCAAGTGGAGCCTAGTAGAGTCGCGTGGACTACTACACGGAGCTTGAGAAGAGAAGGACATGGTCTACAAAGGTTGTAGCCGCTTTCTTTTAGTATAGTTTTCATTATATCAAGATAAAACCCTAATCATCTAGTTTAGATTCTAGGTTAGTGTTAATTAGCACCCTAAATTTTTTTAAAATGGCATGCTTGATACTAGTAAAACCCAGTGGTGGTGGTAATAAACACTATCAAAATTACATTAAGGACCTTAGTAAATATGGGTTTAAGCGGGATCAATTCTTTTGAGCCTCAGGGAGCCAGAGAAAGTGAGTGCTTGTCTATTTAAGGTAGAAAAACTTAACTGGTTATTAATGGTAATTGTCTTGGAAAAAAACACAAATCCCGCCGTCCATGTGCAGCAGTTACCAATAACTCCCAAACCTAATTCAGGATCTAAATCTGTTTAAAGTGTCTGACTCAAGTCTGAATTTGAGTCTAATCTGAATCCAATCCAAACATGAATCCAATTCAACATGAATCCAATATACCAAACATGAACCTGGATACCAGAACAATATCAATATGCAAACATGACTTGACTTGACTGAACCATGGCTATGACTTGACTTGACTACATGACTACTTTATACATCCTGAACCGTTTATATGAACAACTTATATCCATGGTCTCGGCAAGTCTGATAACTACAAATCAGTACAATATACATTACGGGGTTTTAACGGGGTATATTAGTACGGAATGTGTTAAAAGTGGAACGATGATGGACACTAAAAGACGTAGATAAACATCCATTGCTGTTTTCCCGTGGGTCTTGACGGGGCCTTGTACTACCGGGTTACCATAGTCCACGAAGCAAGTTGGACTTTTCTCATATACACTGATACATTCTGTACCAAGCTACAAACAACTACTTTAGTTTAACAAACATATACATGTATAAATTATCGGTTCTTCCCTATCTACTTGATCTATTCTATTCTTTCTTTTGCGACTTACCGAGCGCTAGTTCGCTGACGACATTCCTGTTTCTTTCTTTCTTTGGAATGTTCGTCACGAGGACCCGACTCTCAGAAGATCGAGCCCAGCCAGGAAGACTTGGATCAGTTCACAGAGGAGACAGACTTCTAGACTACTTGTACTTATTTCCTTTTCATTCGTATGCCACAGTTTAAGCATTGCTTTTATCATTGTACATTTCTTTTCAAATCAGTTGTAATGTAAAGAAAGAATGTTAATAAATTTTTTTGTTATTTTACATCTCTTGTGATTCTTGTGTATTCATTTATATTTCTTATTTACGCTTAACATGTTTACTTCTGAGTAAATACGCCGCGGCCCGTCACATCTACTTCTTCGTACACTGGGAAGCGGGGCATGACAAAGGGTCTCATAAAAGTATTTTCTCCCTATGAGTCGAGAGAATCTTGCAGGTGTATTTTCTCTCTAGGAATCGTGGGGATTCCTAAATATATTGCTCCTTTGTGAGTCGTAAGGATCTCATACGGGGATTTTCTCCTCACAAGGTCGAGAGGACTTTGCGAGTGTATTTCATCTCTTTTCATGAGTTTGCGCCCTTTTGCGTTTTCACAAACTCGCCGGCAGTCCTGCTATTTTTACTCACGGAGACCTTTCGGGTTTTCGTCCGTGCCCGTTTTGCTTGTGGACATACCCTTTTTTTTGCTTCATCGCCGGTAGGATTTCAGATGTAGTCTCGCCAGTAGGACTTGGGAGAAATAGGGGTCATTTACGCCCGTGGATTGTATATGGTATTATAGAATGTATGATCTAGACCGTAGAGCCAGTATGCTTAATTCGTTTGCGATCTGAAGCATTCACGCGTAGTATTTCTTGAGGTATCGGCCATTGATGGGTGGCATGGGCCTTTCTCCCTCGCCAGTTATTAGTTGGTAGGATCCTCCATTGAACACTTTCTCTATGACATATGACCCTTCCCAATTTGGATCGAATTTTCCTTTGGCATGTCGATTGGGGATGATCGGTCATTTGAGGGTCAACACCAATTCACCTTAATTGAAAGCACGGAGACAGGTCATCTTGTCATAGGCCCATGATATTTGGGCTCGGTACAGCTCCAGATTTTACTGTATTGTGAGCCTCTTTTCTTCGAGAGCGTCGAGCTCTTCGAGCTGTAGGAAGATGTTTTCCTCCTCCGTCAAATCGTGCTGGACAGCCATTCTTAGGCTTGGAAATTCGACTTCGAGGAGGAGGATTGCGTCCACTCCGAAAAGTAATGAGTATGGAGTGGACTAAGTTGGAGTGTGGTGCGTGGTACGATATGCCCACAATGCCTCATGGAGCTTGAGATTCCAGTCTCTCTTGTTGGCTGAAGCATTTTTCCTCAGGAGCTTGCACAGAGTTTTATTGATGGATTCAGCTAGCCCATTGATTTTTGGATTGTAGATGGAGGAATATCTCTAGTCTATCTTGTGCTGTGTAGCGAACCTTGAGACATTGCAACTCTTGAAAGAAGGCCCATTGTCAGAAATGATTCTTCTAGGTGTACCGAAGTAGTATAGAATATTATGCCGGAAGAACGTCAAAATATCATCTGTCTTTAGTTTCTTTAGCGGGACAGCTTCAGCCCACCTGAATAAATAGTCAGTTCAGCCAATATGAACCGATGACTTTTGGATGACGGAGGATCAATTGGACCAACTATGTAGGTGCCCCAAACTTCGAAGGGCCATGACGCCACCGTAGAATGCAGCGGATTAGGATACTTGTGAATGAAGTTACCGTGAATTTGGCAAAGATAACATTTCTTCGCATGCTCTTCACAATCCCTTATTATGGTAGGCCAGTAATACCCAGGCTGTTTCACTTGAAGCTACATTTTAGGGCCGGACTGGTGAGCTCCGCAGACGCCCGAATGAAATTCTTTCATGACTTTTTGGGTTTCGGCCGATGACAGACACCTGAGCCAGAGTTGGTCATATGATCTGCGGTATAGCGTATTATTTACAAACATGTATCGAAGAGTTATCTTCTTCAGTTGACCCCTTATAGATTTTTCTTCGGGCAACTTGTCGTATCGGAGGTACTCTATGAAGGGCTCTCTCCAATCGGACTCATCTTGAATGATCAGAACTTTTTCGCCAGGATTGCCTTTTTGTTCTATGCTTTCTTCTTCATGAAAAGACTGGAGGCAGAATTTGCCGGCTTCTAACCATTATTAGAATTTCATCCATATTAGGATCAGCCAGCTCCTTGGCTAAGCGAGCGAGTACGTCGGCTTTTCTGTTCAACGCCCTAGCAACTCCCATCAGTTCAATGTGGGTGAACTGTTTCATGAGCTCCACCACCCGGCTTCAGTACCGAGCTAACTCGGGTTTGTATATCTTATAGTCTCCGCTTACTTGGTTGATGCTGTAAGCCGATGTTGCGCACCCTGCGGTTCGCGGGAAGGCGGAATTTACAAAAACAATGATTTTGACTACGCAACACCAGCTAAAACTCCAGGATCTTTACTAAATCCTTAACTAGCTAATCTATCTAAGAGGTTTAACTACTCTGTTATAATGTTATACCTCTAAGAAAGGGTCTTCGGGTCTTCTAGTGCTCCTCTCCAAGGCTCCTCGGTGATCGGATCTGATTTGCTCCATCGGCCTTCTCTTGTCAAAGATGATCCACCGCGAGAGAATGTGTTCCAAGCTTCAACCTCTAAATGAGGTAACTAAGGTAGATGGTTCACTAAACCAACTAGCCTAAGAGATGTAGAGAATGCTAATGGATTGTTTATCTCATTAAACCCTTGGCTCACAACACATGTGAAGGTTAGAGTTTAGTTAGAGGAAGAAGGAGATGGAGGAAACCTAGATTTTAATACGATTTTTAAGAAAAACGATATTTTCTATTTAATAATAAAATTAATTTTTATAAATATATAAAAATTATTAAAACCACATATTTTCAAGATATAATAAAATTTCATGTTTTCTAAGAATGACAAGTTTCACTAAAATACCATCAAATAGCAATACAAGACAAGTATTTCACTTAAATACCATGAACTATTCAAACTATGTTAATATTCACTAAAATACCTCAAATCTTAAAAGTTACATCCATGAAACCCTAAATACGATAAATAAATACTCGAGATTTATTTTGAAAGTATATAAAATATTTTTCATAAAACCCCCTTGAGTTATATAAATTACATTTAAGAACTTTAGTAAATATAGGTTTAATCGGGATCAATTCTCTTGAGCTTCAGGGAGTCGGAGAAAGTGAGTGCTTGTCTATTTAAGGTAGGAAAACTTAACGGGGTTATCAATGGTAATTGTCTTGGAAAAAGACATAAATCCTGCCGTCCATGTGCAGCAGTTACCGATAACTCCCGAACTTAATTCAGGGTCCAAATCTGTTTAAAGTGTCGGACTCAAGTCTGAGTCTAATTCAATCTGAATCCAACCAGAATCCAATCTAAACATGAATCCAATACAAATATAAATCAAATTCAACATGAATCCAAACTATATCATGTATACTTGAACCTGAACCTGAATACCAGAACAATATCAACATGACTTAACTTGACCGAACCATAGCTATATCTTCACTTGATTACATGACTACTTGTTTACATCCTGAACCTGTTTACATGAACAACTTATATCCATGGTCTCGGCAAGTCTGATAACTACAAATCAATACAATATACATTACAGGGTTTTAACGCAGTAGATTGGTACGGAAAGTAATAAAAGTGGCATGATGATAGACAATAAAAGACGTAGATTAACATCCATTGCTGTTGTCCCGTGGTTTTTGATGTGGCCTTGTACTTTCCATTTCCATAGTCCACGGGATAGTTGGACTTCTCTCGTATACACTGATACATTCTGTACCAAACTACAAGCTACTACGTTAGTATAACAAACATATATTTTTACCAATTACCAGTTCTATTCTCTTTACTTGTCTATTCCATTCTTTCTTTTGGGACTTACCGAGCGCTAGTTCGCTGACGACGTTCCCGTCTCTTCTTTCTTTAGAATGTTCGTCAGGAGGACCCGACTCTCAGGAGACCAAGCCCAGCCAGGAGTAATTGGAGCAGATACCCGAGCAACACGACTATTAGCTTACTTGTACTTATTTACTTTTCAGTTCTTATACCATTGTTTAGGCATTGCTTACATCCTTATACTTTTCTTTTCAAATCAGTTGTAATGTAAAAAATGAATGTTAATAAAAGTTGTTGTTTATATTACATCTCTTGTTACTATTGTGCTTTTATTTATATATTGTTTATTTACACTTAACGTGTTTACTTATGAATAAATACGTCGCGGCCCGTCACGTCTACTTTCCCGTACACTGGGAAGCAGGGCGTGACAGGTTTTGTTGGCGGCCTATGCAGGTTAGTTCTGTATGAAGTCCTAAGTAATATATATCACAAGAATTATAAGATTCAGTAACTATACATTCTTTACATTTCAAATTCCTTGAATCTATCTTGAACTTCACCTTCGAATTCCTTGAATATAATCTATCGACTTTTGAATTCTTATCTCCGGTTCACCCTTCTGCTTGTATCTAGTAGGCCTATTAGCTCAGTTGGTTAGAGCATCGATTGACAGAGCTCGAAGAAGACTTACCCTAATATTATCCTTACTTTCTCGTGCCTTGCTGCATCGTACTCCTTGAGAGAATTTCGCGGAAGAAATTCTTTTAAGGAGGGTAGACTGTAACGCCTGCAACATGATTGCATTCCTTTGAATCTTTTCTTGTTTTCCCTGATAATCTTGTCTCGACGTAACACGAAACTACAAACTCTTGATCTTCCTTTGATTTTTCTTGATTGTTTCTTAAGCCTTATCATCTTGACTCTGATGGTAGGATTTGGGTGATTTAAATGGAGTTATGTGATTGTAACTATGAACCGCAGCATAATTACAATGCGGTACTATACTTGGGTGACTTAGAATTCTGCCATTAATCCACTTTCTTCTTAATTTAGTTATGTTTTACCGTATATCATCGAACCATATTTTCTTTGTTAATTTATATTCCTTCCCTGATTTTTATTCGATTATCATTTTTATCTTCATACCATTCTTGACAATCCAATTCTAATTTACATTTCTTTTATTTTGCATGTTCGCAGCTTTCTTGAAAACTACTCTTGCATCCTTTCGTTCTTTCAAACATTTTTCTGGCACTTTCAGTACCATATCAATAGTTCTTTTCACCACCACTGTAATCAAATTTTTCTTGGATCTGTTACAACTTCCTTTTAAAAATTTCGAGGACGAAATTTTTATAAGGAGGATAGAATGTAACGACCCTGAATTTTCTGTACAAAATTTTTCTTCCTAATGTATAGAATGGAGTTTGCAAGCCTGACTACAATTTAAAAGCTATTTTTGTTTAAGAACAACAAGAAAGCACTTGTTGTTGGATATAGTGCCCTCAGTGTTAATTATTGGATCACAGGCACGTGATTGCAATGATTGAGGGAGGACCTATGCCGGTAGAACAGTCTTACTCAAGATGATAGTATGCTATCTGGTTTAACTTTATCATCGTGTACTGGTTTAGGTGACCTTACAGGTCACTATTGCACGTTGATAGAGCCCTTAGGATTCTTTCTTGACGGCCAGCAGTATGATGGCGATCATATACGTGGGAGCTGGGGTCTATAAGCACATCTTTAAAAAGTCCCTAGTCGTGGGAGTTTTCGAGACAGGGCATCGATACTCCAGAGTAGACTAGTGTATACAGTCGAGACCCCGACGAGGGGCGGTGGCCGGTCTCACAAGCCACTGGCGTCAGTTGGTTCACCTAAGATGTATACAGGTGCTCATTGGGTTATGAGTATACCGGACAGGACTCGCTGGGAACACGCTAGTTGGTTTTATACCTGACGTCAGATAGCAGTTCCCTGGTGACATGTGTACAGGTTAGTTTATCGACCTGAGATCGTCATTTGTCTCGTGTGAGTTCTCACTGTACTTTGATTACTACCCTAACACGGCTCAAAGGAGTCGTGCAAATAGGTTTTAGTTGGGTACAGTCCTGAGCCACATGGAGGCAGTGAGCGGATCTGCAGGGGTTCGTCTCTCCCGGTATTGGGGGTGAGGTCGCGCTGTGTCTAGGAGAGCAATTACACGAAGTCCTTGGCCAAGGCAGGAGATTTACCGGTAGGTATTCCAGTAGTATCTCAGGGTGTTCTGGGCTACACTCCGACACGACTTGTACCGTTTTTGGGGGTCTGACTTTTACCAACCCCCTAGGCTCGACATGCGATGCTCATAGACGAACGGACCGGACTGTACGGATATTGTCACTGACAGGCTCAGTAGGGTGTCAGGATGAGTTCGCTCATCGACTTCCCTTTTGGTCAATACCTGGTAGCCCATTACGTACGGCTAATACCTCTGACGTGTTAGTGGTTAAATCCACAGCCAAAGTATTGACGAGTCTTTAGAGTCCCCTACAAACAGTTTCTCAAGTTTCGGGCGAAACGCTGTAGAGGCCGTATGGATATATGGCAGGGTTCGATCATATACGTGCGGTATTGCACGGATCATGATCTGACAGATAATATTAGCGGGCTTTGGTTTAAGCCTGACCCTAGTATTGTACAGTGTAGATTTTGACTCATTGTATTTGTATTCGGTCGGAATACAAATGCGGGTATGTATATACAGTCGCGGGGTTATCCGGTAATTTGATACCGGATCGCTTTTTGAAGTTGCCAGTTTGCATTACGTTTCGACCATTTTTCCTTTGTTCCTTCTTGGCTGAAATTCCTTTGATGGGAGGGGCTTATTTGCAAATATGCAAATTAGCAAAGTAGAGGGTGTTTTTTGTAAGTGGTTGCTTCATGATGGTTCTAGATTGACTTTGACTTCCTTTTGTTCATCATTACTTGCTTGATGGTGATGGGATTGAAGAGGACTTTGGTGTGACATGTTTCATGATGATCACTCATTCATTTCTCTTGCATTATTGACCTCCCTCCTCTCTCAACATGGCCGGCCACTACTAGTGGGGGCTGTCCAAAAATTTTTGATGAGGGAATTGATCTCATTTTGCTTGCACAAAATCCTTTTGTTCATCTCAAAAGCTTACTACTCCACCTCCACATCCAAATGGCAACTTCAAACAACCCCTCGAGACATAGCATTCTACACTCAGTCTACAGCAATCTTGGACACGTCGGCTTGCCAACTTCGTGTCCGAGTTGCCTCGGTTCAGAGGTGGGAGCCCGTAAAAAGACTCGGTGATGTGGTGCCCTTTTCGACGAGGAGATCGAGATCGGAGATTCCACAGGGAGATCGGGATGGTAGCCGAAGACCGAAGGACACGGATCGCTCGGTATAGCTCTCTACCCTTTCTCCAATTAGCTAGTAGTAGGTTAATGGTCCGATCCGGGTTTATAGTCCGCGGTAGCGTCGGTTTCTAGTTAGAAAAAGTTTTTGTATTCCGCATTTTGGCCTCGGATAGATGGCCGCGGCACTACCGTGGTCTTACATGGTATCAGAGCCACGCCATTAACCTTTTCTAGCTTGCTCTAACGTGTTTAGAACTCAATCGAACAAAAATTCCAAAACCGCGTTTTCAAATTTGACAGTTTCTGTCGATTTTCATTTGTGCTCGAAAAATTATTTGGTATACTGCAGAAAATCGTGCAGGCTGTTATAAGAATACTGTAGAAATTTGGTTGCATGAAGTCACTGTATAGCCGCGGAACCGCGGCCGTAACCCACTTTTGGCCGCAGTTCCGCCGCAGAACAGTGAAGTCACTGCACCATTTTTCCTGCAGTGATTCCTGAGTTTAAAATGGGTTTTTGGTATATTTTGTTTGGGCCCAGATTTATTTTGAGTGCTACAGTTGTGCTTGGGGCCCACTTCGGAAAATTTAGTCGATCGAAACTTTTAAACATGTTAGTTCACAGTATTTACATTATATCTGCGACCGTGAATGTCATTTGATCGGTAAATCCTGTCTAATTGCTATAGCTCTCTTAGACGGATTTGCGAACGTGACATTCACGTTGATGTTCTGTGTTGTGCTGTGATGTTGCGGATTTTTCATGGTGGATAGCCTGGATGCAATGGTAGTACAGTTTGGTTGTATATGTACATTTGATATTGCGGGGCGAGCGTCCGACATGTGGACTGCCATTACTGCCTGTTTGTATATTATTCTTTTGGGGTACGACCGGGCTGAGGTCGATGTACCCGTTGTATGTATATTTTACTTTCTGTACTAGGATTACCCCAAGGTGGGGTGCACGGATAGCCGGGTTCTAGAGGGCAACGGGCCCGCATCTCATGGCTTTGAGACGGAGGGGGCTTCACTATAGAATTGGCGGGCTATTCGCCGCACTCGTAGGGGGTACAGGTTGACCCAAGGAGGGGTGCTCAAGTTACCGGATTCCGTGAAATGCTGGGTGGTCCATTCACGTTGTTGAAGGGGGCTGCCTCGCTTCAGGTTTTGGCGCGTAACTTGCCGTGCCCGTAGGGGTCTAGGATTTCATTGCACAGGCTATCCACACGACCAGGGGAACGTCGGGTTTCAGTAGCGGCTCTATGAAACCCGGGGATCCCAAATATCTGTATTGTTCTGTGATGCTTATTACTTTCTATGATGTTGCATTTTATCACCCCTTGAGTGATTATTATATATTGATATATATACTAGTAAATGTTGTATATGTTTTGCATCCGCGCTAGTCCAGTCCCCGCTCTGTCGTTAGTTAAGTAACCTAACGGGTGATGATGGGACCCAGTGGCGAATACGGATGGCATATACGTACATCGTATTTTCGTTCTTTTGTGGTGTGATCAATTGATGAGACTGCATTGATTCGGATCAATGCAAGCTAAACAAACCTATTCTGATGTTGTTGGAACAATTTTCAAAAAGCTGTTATTGCAAGGACGTTCTCTTTTGTTTTGCACAGTGGTATTCGGTTATGAATATCTAGCACCTCAGTCGACGAGGTAAGGGCCGAGATCCCTTCACCGGGAGTGACCCCTTAGACAGAAGTTTGCGTCAGGGCAATAACTTCACTATAGTCGATTACTTTTGCTTTGCATCATGGTATTTAGTTGGAATATCTTGCACTTCATTCTATGGGGAAAGAGCCGAGATCCCTTCACCGGGAGTGACCTCTTTAGCAAAGGTTTTCGCCACTATATTTTTATAAAAAGCTATCCGGTTCCTTCAACGATATCAAGTTCATTACGTTAAAGGTTTTTCGCCAAAAACCATTCGTAGCCCTCCGTCATTTCAGAAAGGTAGCACTTAGAATTCATGCTATGTATGTTGGCCTTCGTCAAGGCATAGTGTATGGTAGCTATTTGCTACTTTTCTGCAGCATAGATAGATGCGTTGGTTTGGGATAGTCGTACTACTATTTTGGCCTTCGTCAAGGGTATGTACGGGTGGGTTCAAATTAACCTGGATAATGTCGGGTAGAACTTGATATGTGACTTATGATATGTTGGCCTTCGTCAAGGTCATAAGAGCATGGGGTAAAAATCACATCGGGAGTTTCTAAAGAAACTGAAACTTACCAGATATGTGCATACCTTCTGGAGTGTGGTAACGTGAGTGGATTCCATCACGTTATCTGTTAGGTCCACGTTACCTCTCCCGGTACTTTCGGGGTTGCGGAAACGGTAAAACAAAATTTTTCTAAACTTTGTAACATGGACCGTAAAAGCCGGATCTTTGCTAAACAATACACTAGCTACCTAACAAGAGATGTTATCTACTCGGTTAGGGGTTATACCTCAACTTGAACTCCTTCTCTTCTTTTTGTTCTTCACTCCTTGTTGTTCTTCTCTTCTTGTTGCTCTTCTCTTTGTTTGCTCAATGGTTGATCCGGACTTCGGTCACCTCCGCGGCCTCCTTGAGTCGAAGACGATCCACCCGAGAGATGTACACTGAGCTCCACCTCGAGCCGAGGTAACTAGGGCAAGGAGATGGCTAATCTAAAAGCCCTAGGTTATGTAGAAGTGATGGAGGGATGGCTTTGTCTTTGTGAAATCTTTATCTCTCAACACATGAGATCAAAAGATCAAAAATAAGAGGAGGAAGAAGAAGGAGTTTTTCTTGCAACCATGGAGCTTCTCATTTTAAGAGAGAGAATGAGAATGAGCAAATGAAAAGCTTAACCAAGAGAAAACCTCACCATGGTTGCAATAATGCACAAACATTTTCATTACTAATCCCATCAAGATAAAGGTGATGGCTACAAATGACATGACCATTATCATAACAAAAGAAAAAGAAAACCAAAGAATACTTTAGATCTTCTAAGAAGATCCAAGTCAACTTTGGTCAAATGGTCAACAAAGTCAAGATGGTCAAATGGTCAATGTAATTAGCCACAACAAAATTATCAATGAAAGGATTAGTAAATAATGTCCCCGGCTCATAACGGTTTTGACCAAACGAACTGTCGAAACCCTAATGAGTCCGCCTCAAAATGGTTTTGACCGAATCAACTGTCAAAACCCTAATGAGCCTGCCACATAGCGGTTTTGGCTGAACCAACTGCCAAAACCCTAATGAGGCACCTCCTCCTTCATCGCTCCGGAAAACTGTGCATACACACCTGCATCCGTATTCCGTAGAATGCGGATGCGCAGAAGACAAAACAAAACCATCCATGCAATACTAGGATCCGGCTTAAACCAAAGCCCACTAGTATTGCCTGCCCGAACACCACACGCACACAAGTATACGTAAGTGATCGCAGCCCTGCCGTAAAACCATACGGCCTCTACACGTTTCTCTCAGTGCAGGGAAACTCTCTGTGTGGGACTCTAAAGACTCGACACTACGCTGGCAGTGGGTTTAACCACAGACCGCAAGCGGCACTAGCTGTACGTAACGGTCCCCAGGTAGATGTCGATAAGAAGGCCGATGAGGTAAACTCATCCGAACTCCTACTGAGTCAGTATGTGACAATCTCCGTACAGTCCGGTCTGTTCGTCTGATACATCGCATGTCGGGCCTAGGGGGCGGCAAGCGTCAAACCCCTAATAGCGGTACAAGTCGTGTCGGAGTGAAGCCCAGAACATCCTGAGATAACACTGGAACCTACCAGTATATCTCGCTTGCCCTGGCCAGGGACTACTTGTGTAATGGCTCTCCTAGACACAGCGCGATGTCAACCCCCAATACCGGGAGAGACGAATCCTGTCTAACCGTCACTGCCTCCAAGTGCTTCGGGACTGATCCCAACTACTACCTGTTTGCACGACTCAGTAGAGCCGTGGTAGGGTAGCAATCAAAGAACAGTGGGAACACACTCGAGGCGAAGTGACAGTGTCAAGTCAGCGGACTAAGCTGTACTCATGTCACCTGGGAACTGATAACTGACGATAGGTATAATACCAACCATCAGTTCCCGACGAGTCCTGTCCAGTGTACTCGTAACCTAACGAGCACCCGCATACTATCTCAAGTACGACGTACCGACGGCTGTACGAAAGACCGTCTCCCATGCTGGGATGAGAAGCGCATACGCTAGTCTACTCCGGAGCATCGATGCCCTATCTCGATACTCCCACGACTAGGGACGTGTAAAAGGATGTGCTTGTAGATTACCCAGCCCCCACGAGTGTGATCGCCATCACAACGCCGGTAATCAAGCAAAGATCCTAAGGGCTCTACTAATGCGTATAGGTGATATAATAAATAAACACACATATACACATTAAAGCAGAGACAAACCAAGTAGCATACTATTATATTGAGCAAGATTGTCTGTACAAATGTGAATATCCCAAGCTTCCATCAAGTAATATACATACTAGTATGATACAGTAATGGCCTCTAGGGCATATACACTAACAATTTCCCACTTGCACTAAGGCCATGTACTGGCGTATCGAAGACCTATCATCTCGATCAGCCGCTCGAACTGAGTCTGGGATAAAGCCTTCGTGAATGGGTCCGCAGTGTTGTCCTTTGTGTCCACTCTCCGCACCTGGATCTCCTGTCGATCAATGATCTCCCTGATCAGGTGATACCGCCTTAAGATGTGTCTGGATTTCTGATGGGACCTTGGTTCCTTCGCTAAAGTTATAGCCCCATTGTTATCGCAATACAAAGGTATTGGGTCAACAATGGACGGAACCACCTGAAGTTCACTAATGAACTTCTTCATCCAGACCGCCTCTTTTGCGGCATCGCTTGCAGCAATGTATTCAGCCTCCATCGTCGAGTCTGCGACGGTTTCCTGCTTGGAACTCCTCCAACAGACCGCCCCTCCGTTGAGGGTAAACACAAAACCCGAGACGGACTTGCTGTCATCTTTGTCACTCTGGAAGCTTGAATCGGTAAAGGACTCGACCCTGAGGTCTCCATTACCGTAAACCAGGAACATCTCCTTAGTCCTTCTTACGTACTTGAGAATGTTCTTCACTGCTGTCCAGTGGTCCTCCCCTGGGTCTGACTGATACCGGCTTACCGCGCTCAACGCGTAAGCTACATTTGGTCTTGTACATAGCATCGCATACATTATAGATCCTACCGCCGAAGCGTAGGGTATAGTGCTCATGCGAACCCTCTCCTCGTCAGTCTTAGGAGACATCTTCTTGGAGAGGGTAATTCCGTGCAATACGGGTATGTTACCGCGCTTGGAACCCTCCATACTAAATCTCTTTAGTACGGTCTCTATGTACCTGGACTGCGAAAGTCCCAATAGTCTCTTGGATCTATCTCTATGGATCTTGATCCCCAGAATGTACGAGGCATCACCCAGGTCCTTCATGGAGAACCTTTGTGACAAAAATAGCTTGACCGATTGTAGCATAGGAACATCATTTCCTATCAAAAGAATGTCGTCCACGTACAAGACTAGGAATACGACAGTTCGTCCTACAATCTTCTTATAAACACAGGGTTCATCTTCGTTCTTGATGAAATCAAATTCCTTGATTGCCTCATCAAAACAGATGTTCCAGCTCCGCGATGCCTGCTTTAATCCATAAATGGATTTAAGCAACTTGCACACCCTTCCGCTGCTCCCACTGTCTACGAAACCTTCTGGTTGATCCATGTAAACGCACTCTTCCAAACAACCATTTAGGAAAGCCGTCTTAACATCCATCTGCCAGATTTCATAGTCATGGAAGGCAGCAATGGCAAGTAGGATCCGAATGGATTTGAGCATAGCCACCGGAGAAAAAGTCTCGTCATAGTCCAAACCAGCTCTTTGACGAAAACCTTTTGTAACGAGTCTAGCTTTATAGGTTTCCACCTGCCCATCTACACCAAGTTTCCTTTTGTAGATCCATTTGCATCCAACGGGTTTTACCCCAGGTGGAGCAATATCCAAGGTCCACACTTTATTGGCGTACATGGACTCCATTTCGGATTGCATTGCTTCCTGCCACTTATCAGAGTCCCTACTGATAATGGCCTGCCTGAAACTGGTAGGGTCATCTTCTTCCAAGATGCAATCCTCTCGATCCCCGTCTATGAGAAAACCGTAGTATCTCTCGGGCGGATGAGAAATCCTACCAGATCTGCGGAGTGGCTGAGGTTCGTCTGGGGTTATAGAATCTAGCGGTTCCTCCAAATTTTCAGTTACATTTTGTGGTCGCTGAATTTCTTCCAGTTCTACCGAACTCCCACTAGTTTCTTTTGCAAGAAACTCCCTTTCTAAGAAGGTGGCGTGGCGAGATACAAACACCATCTGTTCCTCAGTGTGGTAGAACAGATATCCCAGTGAGTTTTTAGGATATCCCACAAATTTACACAGAACTGATCGTGCCTCTAGATTGTCCGGTTTCTGTGTTTTCACATAGGCCGGACAACCCCATATCTTAATAAACTTCAGACATGGTTTCTTACTGCTCCATATTTCATACGGAGTTTTTGGCACAGATTTGGACGGAACTTGATTCAAAAGATATGCCGCTGTCTGAAGCGCATGTCCCCAGAATGAAGGAGGTAACTCAGCACTACTCATCATGGAGCGAACCATATCCAATAGGGTACGATTCCTCCGCTCCGATACACCGTTGTGCTGTGGTGTATAAGGAGGAGTAAGCTGAGAGAGAATACCATTCTCTTTTAAGTAATCTAGGAATTCCGTGCTTAAGTACTCCCCTCCCCTGTCAGACCGGAGGATCTTGATACTTTTGCCTGTCTGGTTCTCTACTTCGTTTCTGAATTCCTTGAATTTCTCAAAAGCTTCAGATTTGTGTTTCATCAGATACACATATCCGAACCTAGAGAGATCGTCAGTGAATGTGATGAAGTATGAGAACCCACCCCTTGCATGTATAGACATCGGACCACACACATCACTGTGTATGAGTCCCAAGAGCTCTCTTGCTCTTTCTCCATGTCCGGTGAACGGAGATTTGGTCATCTTCCCTTTGAGACAAGACTGACAAGTTTCATAAGATGAAAACTCGAACGCATCCAAGAGTCCATCTTTATGCAACTTATTCAGTCTTTTCTCTCCGACATGACCAAGTCTACAATGCCACAAGTAGGATTCATTCGTATCTGAATTCTTCCTCTTGCGTGTGTTTTGTATATTGAGAACTGTATTCTGATTTAGAACGTAGATACCATTACACAGTGTACCCTCTGCAACCAGTACCTTATCAAGGTAAATGTTCATGATATTCTTTTCAAGAACAAAGTTATATCCATCTTTATCGAGTAAAGAAACTGATATGATGTTGCAAACCATGGAGGGTACATAGTAGCAATCGTTCAAAATCATAGTCTTGCCATTTGGCAATACTAGGTGATATTCACCGACGGCTGCCGCATTAACTTGTGCTCCGTTCGCTACTCTGAGCGACATATCACCCGGTGCAACTTTCCTACTTTTTCTCAGTCCCTGCAATAAATTACAGATATGAGATCCTGATCCGGTATCAAGTACCCAGGAGGTAGGGCTGACCGTAAAACAGTTCTCAATTACAAGAACACCTGAAGTAGATGCAAAACCATGCTTCTTCTTCGACTGGGTATCCTGGAAATCCATACAATCCCCTTTCCCATTCTCATACTCATGACTGTTGTCACAAGTTAGAGCTGAACCAACTTTCCCCAGTCCCGAATAAGAATTCGGATCGGTCAAGCGATACATTTTATTATCTTGATTAGGGCGTGAAAAGGTTACTGCCTGGAGAGAGAGAAAAGAAACACTCAGCGTATGCTCTTGCAAGATTAGATTGGTTTATTAATTTATCTAACCAGGATGTCTCCCACTGTTTACTCAAATTCTTCTTAAAACCTTTTAAAAGAAGAACTAGTCAAGATTTTAATTCACGTCACAATACTTGCTTAACCTTTCAGCCAGGCTAGTGTCGGTACTTCGAGGGAGGTTTTCCAACGCTTTCGCGAAGTTCCTTAATTATAGAACCTCTTTTCCCTGGGGGCATAGCCCCGCTAACACCTTTCTAGACACCTACTAGGTTTATAGCATTGATCGTTAAGTGAAATAATCTCCCGAGAGTAAACCAACTCATCAGTGGGATCGGGATCCAACTGTCATTGTGTGATAACCTAGATGGAATCCACTCTAGTCACCACACTCCAGAAGGTATGCTAAATCTGTAAGTTTCAGTTCTTTTGAAACTCCCGATGTGGTTTTTGCCCCTAGGACCCAAGTGACCTTGACGAATAATCAACAAATCAAAAGGTCCTAGTCAAGTTCAACCCGTCGTTATCCAGGATTGCATTAGACCCGCCCGCATGATCCTTGACGAATAATCAACAAAATCATGCGACCGTCCTAACCAATCGCATCTATCAGTGCAACAGAGAATTATTACTTATCTACCGTTCACTGTGTCTTGACGAATAATCAACAAACGCAGCACGAATACTAAGTATTAATTATCCGAAACGACGGAGGGCTACGGCTGGGGTTTTTGGCGAAAAACCCGTTAACGTAATGAACTTGATATCGTTGAAGGAACCTGGTAATCCTTTTTGAAAATATAGTGGCGAAAACTTTTTGCTAAAGAGGTCACTCCCTGCGAAGGGATCTCGGCTCTTTCCTCGTCAAATGAGGTGCAGGATATTCCAAACTGAATACCTCGATGCAAAGCAAGCATAATCGACTATAGTGAAGTTATTATCCTGACGCAAACTTTTGTCCAAGGGGTCACTCCCGATGAAGGGATCTCGGCCCTTGCCTCGTCGACTGAGGTGCTGGGCATTCACAACCGAATACCGCTATGCAAAACAAAAATGAACGTCCTTGCAATAACAGCTTTTTGAAAAACTTGTTCCAACAACGTCTTTTAGGTTTATTTTCTTGCATTAGTTCTTTTAATGCGTCCCATCATATAAATCCTACCATTGCAGAAAACAACCAAAATATGACGTACGCTTATGCCATTCGCATTCGCCACTGGGCCCCGTCATCACCCGTTAGGTTACTTAACTAACGACAGAGCGGGGGCTGGGCTAGCGCGGCTGTAAAACATAAGCAACGTCTAAATAGTTATTATATATAGATATACTGCAATGATAACCAATCCAGATCACAGATGAACACTTTGGATATACTAGGAATCCGCGATTCGTTCGAGCCTGCAACGAAAAGCGGATTACACGGTCGCGATGAATAGCCAATACCCCACCCAAGACCCCTACGGGTGCGGCAAACTACCCGCCAAGTACCCGAAGCGAAGCAACCTCCCTCAATGCCATGAGTAGGCCACTCGGCACTTCGAGATACCCGGTAGTTTGTGCACCCCCTCCATGGGTCTATCCTAGGAGCAAAAACAGTAAAAAGAATTATACAATGACGGCTACAACCCCGACCCGGTTGTGCGGCCAAAACAAATAATATTACATCAATTTACAAATTTATTACATGAATGAAAGAAAAAGAAAACATCATCTCACATCCACCCCGGCTATTCATCCGCGACAATCCAACGAGTTCATATACATATTCCAATATCAAACACAGATCACAGAGATGTATAACCCCGACTAATTGACTTATAGCGATTAGCCGACGTTCAATACATACAAACATCACAGATATAACCAACATAGTCAAAGTGTAGTGAAGTTCGGAAAAATACGGAATTATAGGCCCTCAAAAAAAATTTTCTATTCTGGAAAATCTGGGCACTTATAATATATCTTAAAAATCCTAAAACCAATACAGAGATACACTGCACCAAAATCGAGGCAGAGAGGAGACAAGACGGTCACGGATCCGCGGCGACATAGCTTGCTGTCGCCGCGGAAATGCGCTCGTTTGGTCAGATCTCTGGCTCGTTTTTGGTGGTTATCTTTAGAAAACCCTGAGATGATTTTAGGTGCATGACAAATTTTGTTTTGACCAGAAAAAAATTTAAAAGAAACTCAGGTTTTCGCAACTTGGTTTTATCGATTTTTCCGTTTCGAACTTCGATACACTTCACTACCAAGCTAGTTTATGTTTAGTTTGGCTCTGATACCACTGTTAGGTCCACGTTACCTCTCCCGGTACTTTCGGGGTTGCGGAAACGGTAAAACAAAATTTTTCTAAACTTTGTAACATGGACCGTAAAAGCCGGATCTTTGCTAAACAATACACTAGCTACCTAACAAGAGATGTTATCTACTCGGTTAGGGGTTATACCTTAACTTGAACTCCTTCTCTTCTTGTTATTCTTCACTCCTTGTTGTTCTTCTCTTCTTGTTGCTCTTCTCTTTGTTTGCTCAATGGTTGATCCGGACTTCGGTCACCTCCGCGGCCTCCTTGAGTCGAAGACGATCCACCCGAGAGATGTACACTGAGCTCCACCTCGAGCCGAGGTAACTAGGGCAAGGAGATGGCTAATCTAAAAGCCCTAGGTTGTGTAGAAGTGATGGAGGGATGGCTTTGTCTTTGTGAAATCTTTATCTCTCAACACATGAGATCAAAAGATCAAAACAAGAGGAGGAAGAAGAAGGAGTTTTTCTTGCAACCATGGAGCTTCTCATTTTAAGAGAGAGAATGAGAATGAGCAAATGAAAAGCTTAACCAAGAGAAAACCTCACCATGGTTGCAATAATGCACAAACATTATCATTACTAATCCCATCAAGATAAAGGTGATGGCTACAAATGACATGACCATTATCATAACAAAAGAAAAAGAAAACCAAAAAATACTTTAGATCTTCTAAGAAGATCCAAGTCAACTTTGGTCAAATGGTCAACAAAGTCAAGATGGTCAAATGGTCAATGTAATTAGCCACAACATAATTATCAATGAAAGGATTAGTAAATAATGTCCCCGGCTCATAACGGTTTTGACCAAATGAACTGTCGAAACCCTAATGAGTCCGCCTCAAAATGGTTTTGACCGAATCAACTGTCAAAACCCTAATGAGCCTGTCACATAGCGGTTTTGGCCGAACCAACTGCCAAAACCCTAATGAGGCACCTCCTCCTTCATCGCTCCGGAAAACTGTGCATACACACCTGCATCCGTATTCCGTAGAATGCGGATGCGCAGAAGACAAAACAAAACCATCCATGCAATACTAGGATCCGGCTTAAACCAAAGCCCACTAGTATTGCCTGCCCGAACACCACACGCACACAAGTGTACGTAAGTGATCGCAGCCCTGCCGTAAAACCATACGGCCTCTACACGTTTCGCTCAGTGCAGGGAAACTCTTTGTGTGGGACTCTAAAGACTCGACACTACGCTGGCAGTGGGTTTAACCACAGACCGCAAGCGGCACTAGCTGTACGTAACGGTCCCCAGGTAGATGTCGATAAGAAGGCCGATGAGGTAAACTCATCCGAACTCCTACTGAGTCAGTATGTGGCAATCTCCGTACAGTCCGGTCTGTTCGTCTGATACATCGCATGTCGGGCCTAGGGGGCGGCAAGCGTCAGACCCCTAATAGCGGTACAAGTCGTGTCGGAGTGAAGCCCAGAACACCCTGAGATAACACTGGAACCTACCAGTATATCTCGCTTGCCCTGGCCAGGGACTACTTGTGTAATGGCTCTCCTAGACACAGCGCGATGTCAACCCCCAATACCGGGAGAGACGAATCCTGTCTAACCGCCACTGCCTCCAAGTGATTCGGTACTGCTCCCAACTACTACCTGTTTGCACGACTCAGTAGAGCCGTGGTAGGGTAGCAATCAAAGAACAGTGGGAACACACTCGAGGCGAAGTGACAGTGTCAAGTCAGCGGACTAAGCTGTACTCATGTCACCTGGGAACTGATAACTGACGATAGGTATAATACCAACCATCAGTTCCCGACGAGTCCTGTCCAGTGTACTCGTAACCTAACGAGCACCCGCATACTATCTCAAGTACGACGTACCGACGGCTGTGGGACAGACCGTCTCCCGTGCTGGGATGAGAAGCGCATACGCTAGTTTACTCCGGAGCATCGATGCCCTATCTCGATACTCCCACGACTAGGGACGTGTAAAAGGATGTGCTTGTAGATTACCCAGCCCCCACGAGTGTGATCGCCATCACAACGCCGGTAATCAAGCAAAGATCCTAAGGGCTCTACTAATGCGTATAGGTGATATAATAAATAAACACACATATACACATTAAAGCAGAGACAAACCAAGTAGCATACTACTATATTGAGCAAGATTGTCTGTACAACTGTGAATATCCCAAGCTTCCATCAAGTAATATACATACTAGTATGATACAGTAATGGCCTCTAGGGCATATACACTAACATTATCATGCGATGATAGTTGGATCCCGATTCCCACTGATGAGTTGGTTTACTCCTCGGGTGATCCCGACTAATTCTTCTTTCAGGTTTAGAGGAGAATTTGAAAATACAGTGGGAGGTTTCCTGATTAGATAAATTGGTAACCATTCTGATCTAGGTTAGATTGTACGCTGAGTGTTTCTTTTCTCTCTCTCTCTCTCTCTCTTTGGCAGCGACCATGGCCCGACCTTTGACTATGACTCAGTGACCAAGATTAACTGAACTTTCTTAAACACTAGCTTTTGGATTGTCAGAGTTGCGTACCTCATTGCCACTCCTACTTTTACCCTTTTCTCCAGAACACCCCGTATTACTACGAACGTCCACTTCTATTGGATAAACCATCGTATGGTTATATACGAACTCGAAGGAACTTGTTCCAGATTCGAGGATGGTTTCTGGTTCTGGAGAAAACGAATAGAACTATTTAGTTGTCTTTTCCTTTTACCTTCTTTCAGGCTGCGAGTGCTCCTTGGATTAGGGCAGTACACCTATTACGCTTATTGGATAGTCTTCTTCCAAACCATAGGCTGGTGCCGAACGGTAGGGATGGAAGAAAACCATTTAGCCTAAAAGGTGTACAGAAGGTATTAAGTAAAGACAAATAAAGGGATTAGTAAGAGGGCAAAGTAAATTGCGACTACTATTCATGACCAAACCAAGTATTTCATTACCACTCCTACTTCACCTTTGTATTTCTCCAGAACACTCCGTATCACTACGAAGATCCACATTTATTTGGATATTCCATCGTATGGTTATATACGAACTCGAAAGGAACTTGTTCCAGTTCGGGGATGGATTCTGGTTCAGGAGAAATAGGAATAAGGTTTATTCAGTTGTCTTTTATCTTTACCTTCTCTCACGTTGCGAGTGCTCCTAGGATTAGGAAAGTACACCTATTACGCTTATTGGATAGTCTTCTTCCAAACCATAGGCTGGTGCCGAACGGTAGGGAAGGAAGAAAACCATTTAGCCTAAGAGGGTATACAGAAGGTAATGACTAAAGACATATGAAGGAATTTGGAGAGATGGCAAAGAAATATACGGTTACAGTTGTGAATCTGGATAATGGAAGAGGCATTGCTAGGAATACCCGGATACCCCTACGAAACATTTCATGTTTCAGTTTCACTGTGTACTGTTAAAAGAAAACTGATTTCCCAATTAGCCCTTGCTCCAGGGTATGTATTTACCGGGTATGATTCTCACATCTGTATGGTTTTACAGATGATGAGTGGGAGTAAGTTATTGGGAATTAGGTGATCATCCTCATTATATCGGAATTCGTTGTAATTGGTGATATTTGAGGAAATCACCTGGGTTGTTTGCCGGACGGCAAATATTTGGTTTTGAATATCCGTTGTTTTGCACCAATTTCAACTTGATATATCTGTACGTTTATTTTAATAAAGTGAGATACAACCTGTTGAAATTATGTCTATGAAATTTACCTATATCAGTGGATGGTTAGGTAAGGAGTATTAAACAGCGGTGTAATTCTTCATAACCATAAGTACAGTTTTCAACCTACGACACACAGGGAATGAGTTATTAGACTCAGGGGACTTATACAGAGTATTGTATGTTGTCCAGTGTCCATGAGGACAGAGGGGTTGGTACTCGTACCATATTCTGTTTACTTGTAATTTCTCTAGTTCTTAGACATGTATTTCGTAGAAATGCAAGGTCTATGTTTTGAGAAGTTATAGGTATAAGGATAAAGTAGAGAACCAGGTGTTGCAAGTATCAGGATTCTTCAAGGTGATCGAAGATGTAGATACTTGTGTATGGTATTCAGTTGATAGTAATGGTTTTTGAGAAACTTGTTTCTCTTTCAGGTTACTCATACCTGGATGCATTCCTAAGTTAAGTAACGCTGATAAGCCTCCTTCCATTTAGTTGACATACACTGGAGACAGCTGCATGATTTGAATCTGGTTCCAATTAAATCAGTGCCTCTGTTTCTATATTGGATATTGAACGGTTTATATCTTAACAATGTTAAGGTACGGGGAGTTGTCCGGCTTATGCTTAAAACCAGACTCTGGATAACTCAAGGCACGTTTCTGTAATGGCTGTTTGTGGGTTGACTCGGGCTATGACGAGGGTTGACTTTCTACCATCTGGAAGATCAATAGTGATATTGTTCTAGACTTACCACAGTTTTAAGTAAAATGGATTTTTTCAGAAAACAGAAGTGGGAGTATGGTAGAACTGGAAGTGATTCCAGAACCGCAAACGATTACTGAAAATTTGATAAGAACATAAAGATTCATTCTGGTTTGACATTCCATTGGCCACTCCGCAGATAAGGTGGGTAATCTAAGGCACTCGAGAGGTACTTCGGTATGCTCAAAGACGGTGACAGGGAGGTTCTTGTTTACCCAGACTTGCCATTGCTGTTGTTCCAGACTGTGAGACCTGGCAGGAGGATGAGTATAGCGTCGTTCTAAACTATCTTTAGAAGCGTATGTGTATATGACTCTGCCAGAGGGTTTTCGTAGTCAGTGGGAGCAGCGGAAGCATAGTGGACAAGTGGCTTATGTCTATTTATGGACTAAAGAAGATATAGCGGAGAAAGATCGTCTATTTCTGGTGTGACAGTCATAGGTTTGACTTCATCAGAATAGGGGATGGATCTGTTAAGAAAGTAGTAGGGTGTGATGTCCTGGTATTTGGATGACATACACAGAGTAGGAAGTGAAATTCCTATACTACGATTGGTTACACTTTGGTTGTCATACAGTAGTTTCTCCACATAGGATGTGGATATTATATCAGATATTCTGGTTACTAGATTTATGGTTTTAGATCTAGATTTGGGAAGTGTCCCAATCAGGGTACTTGGACAGCATTCTAAAGGTATTTAGAATGGACGACTCCTGGCATGATAGTGTACCTCCAGGTGATGGAGTCACCCTCTCTGAAGGTGTCTTACAGACTAAAGGGGAGAGGGATGTGCATGATTGGCAGATCACTTGCTTAGGCAATTGAGTCAATCATGAGATGTCAAGTATCGCACCAGATGTTTTTTTTTGCACTAGATGCAATAAGTTGATATTAATCGTATCCTGGAGAAACGTTCGGAAGCAGTTTTAGAACATAAGTGGATGTTTTAGGGATATGATAATGACAGCCTCTTTTAGGAGACAGTTATCATTCCAGGCTTCCAAGGTAACCTGGATGACAGAGTGACTGTCAGAGTTATAGTTTTCCCTCTGACGAGGGGCAGTGTTTTGGACAGGTGATCCAAGCGGACACTGAGGGAGGCATTACGCAGGATACTGATTAAGTTCAGTTGATGATACAGTCTAAGAAGTTTGGATTTGGAGTTCATTTATGAGCTAGGTCCTATCAGATATCCAGACATATTCTAAGACAGGTATTACTCATTTCGAGAGATGGCTTTCTCCGCGAACTTGAGATGAAGAGAGAAATAGAAAGAAACATTAGGGCGGATCCACTCACTGAGGCTATTCCTCGAACGCAATAGTTTCGCAAACGGGTTTTGTGAGACTGATTAGTAGAGGAGTTGGGTGTTCGGTATCACACGGGCTGTGAGTATGCGACATCGCAATAATTAGTCTTGAGTGCAAGTAGGAGATTGTTGGATATAGTGACCTCAGAGTCAATTATTGGATCACAAGCACGTGATTGCAATGATTGAGGGAGGACCTATGCCGGTAGAACAGTCTTACTCAAGATGATAGTATGCTATATGGTTTATCTTTATCATCGTGTACTGCTTTAGGTGACCTTACAGGTCACTATTGCGCATTGATAGAGCCCTTAGGATTCTTGCTTGACAGCCAGCAGCATGATGGCGATCATATACATGGGAGCTGGGGTCTATAATCACATCCTTAAAAGGTCCCTAGTCGTGGGAGTTTTCGCGACAGGGCATTGATACTCCAGAGTAGACCAGTGTATACAGTCGAGACCCCGACGAGGGGCGGTGGCCGGTCTCACAAGCCACTGGTGTCTGTTGGTTCACCTAAGATGTATACAGGTGCTCATTGGGTTATGAGTACACCGGACAGGACTCGCCGGGAACATGCTAGTTGGTTTTATACCTGACGTCAGATAGCAGTTCCCTGGTGACATGTGTACAGGTTAGTTCATCGACCTGAGATCGTCATTTGTCTCGTGTGAGTTCCCACCATACTTTGATTACTACCCTACCATGTCTCAAAGGAGTCGTGCAAACAGGTTTTAGTTGGGTACAGTCCCGAGCCACATAGAGGCAGTGAGCGGATCTGCAGGGGTTCGTCTCTCCTGGTATTGGGGGTGAGGTCGCGCTGTGTCTAGGGGAGCCATTACACGAAGTCCTTGGCCAAGACAGGAGATTTACTGATAGGTATTCCAGTAGTATCTCAGGGTGTTCTGGGCTACACTTCGACATGACTTGTACCGCTTTTGAGGGTCTGACATTTACCAACCCCCTAGGCCCGACATGCGATGCTCATAGACAAACGGACCGGACTGTACGGATATTGTCACTGACAGGCTCAGTAGGGTGTCAGGATGAGTTCGCTCATCGACTTCCCTTTTGGTCAGTACCTGATAGCCCGTTACATACGGCTAATACCTCTGACCTGCTAGTGGTTAAATCCACAGCTAAAGTATTGACGAGTCTTTAAAGTCCCCCACAGACAGTTTCTCAAGTTTCGGGCGAAACGCTGTAGAGGCCGTATGGATATATGGCAGGGTTCGATCATATACGTGCGGTATTGCACGGATCATGATCGGACGGATAATACTAGCGAGCTTTGGTTTAAGCAAGATCCTAGTATTGTACAGTGTAGATTTTGTCTCATTGCATTTGTATTCGGTCGGAATAGAAATGCGGGTATGTATATACAGTCGCGGGGTTATCCAGTAATTTGTTACTGGATCGCTTTTTGAAGTTGCCAGTTTGCATTACATTTCGGCCATTTTTCCTTTGTTCCTTCTTGGCTGAAATTCCTTTGATGGGAGGGGCTTATTTGCAAATATGCAAATTAGCAAAGTGGAGGGTGTTTTTTGTAAGTGGTTGCTTCATGATGATTCTAGATTGACTTTGACTTCCTTTTGTTCATCATTACTTGCTTGATGGTGATGGGATTGAAGAGGACTTTGGTGTGACATGTTTCATGATGATCACTCATTCTTTTCTCTTGCATTATTGACCTCTTTCCTCTCTCAACATGGCCGGCCACTACTAGTGGGGGCTGTCCAAAAATTTTTGATGAGGGAATTGATCTCATTTTGCTTGCACAAAATCCTTTTGTTCATCTCAAAAGCTTACTACTCCACCTCCACATCCAAATGGCAACTTCAAACAACCCCTCGAGACATAGCATTCTACACTCAGTCTACAACAATCTTAGACACGTCGGCTTGCCAACTTCGTGTCCGAGTTTCCTCGGTTCAGAGGTGGGAGCCCGTAAAAAGACTCGGTGATGTGGTGCCCTTTCCGACGAGGAGATCGAGACCGGAGATTCCGCGGGGAGATCGGGATGGTGGCCGAAGACCGAAGGACACGGATCGCTCGGTATACCTCTCTACCCTTTCTACAATTAGCTAGTAGTAGGTTAATGGTCCAATTCGGGTTTATAGTCCGCGGTATTGCCGGTTTCTAGTTAGAAAAAGTTTTCGTATTCCGCATTTTGGCCTCGGACAGACGGCCGGGGCACTACCGTGGTCTTACACTTGTAGCTCATTGGTAAAGCTTTACACTGCTGTGACGCAGCCCCTGTGTTCGAATCCCATCAGCCACATATTATTTTTCTGAATTTTTCTTTTAAAATTTTTGGAAGCCCTGCAACAGATTCAAATATGTGAAAAAGGGTATTAGAACCCTATATATATATATATAAAGGGAAATAGGAAAGGGGAATAAAATTCCCAAAAAGTTCAAAAAATATTTTCTCAGAGCTAAGCTCTGTAAGGCAAAATGGAATTAAAATTCCTCAAATAATGGGATTAAATCCCAGAAGCCCTTCATGTTGGGAGATAGATGGAATTAATTTCAAGAAACCCTCAAAGAGTAAGATCAATGATAGGGTAAAACCCTAAGAAAAGAACTAACAGAGATTTGAGACCCACGGTTCATTTAATAAAGGGTAAGAATTCTTCTTAAGATCTCTGAGAGATCATTTTAAAAAAGAGTGAGTCAAGCTCTGTTACTGGGTTAAAAATCCAAGACAAGAAAGAAGGTTCTTTTAAGAGTTGAACTCTGGTCATGATCCTTACCAATTGTTTTTTGACAGAGTTTAACTATGAAAAAGTTCTGTCGACAGAAATCTAAGCTCTGTGATGAGAATTAAATTCTCAAGGAGGAAGAAGACTCAAGAAAGATGATGAGATGACAATCATCTCAAGGGCCAAAGGCCCTATTTATAGGATGTGAAGGGACAGTTCAACTCCCTAGAAGATCAAACGGTAGAAAAAGTGGCACCGTTGCACTCATGTGGAAGCCACGTGAGAACAACTGTGGGGGGTATTTGTTCCCCCAAAATTTAAACATAATAAAAGAGCTAAGCTCTGTTAAAATTTTGTTGAGGCAGCGCTTCGTGTGCCCCTCATGAGAGCGCCAGCGCGTGAAGCTCACGTGGGCGCCAATATGCAAAGCACAGGAGCACCCAGAATTAAATTCTTAAATAGCTCCTACGTGCATGACACGTGAGAGCCGGCGCCCAAATTAAAATCAAGTAGAACTAAATTCTACATGGGGATATTTCCCTAAAAATTAGGATACTCTCTGTTAAACAAGCCGTTAGATCAAAAATCCAATGGTGATGATAAATCATCAAATAATAGAATTAAATTCTATTCTAAGGAATATTTTTTTATTCCTCAATCTTTCCAAAAAAAAAGATTGCTCTCTGTAGAACAGAGAGCCCTTGGATTAAAAATCCAATGGTGATTAAAAATCACCATTTTACAGTATAAATTCTGTATATGGAAAAATATTTCCTTAATCTTGCTAAAAACAAGAAAACATATTCTGTAAAACAGAAACATTTGGTTCAAAGATCCAACGGTGGGTAAAATTCCTTAAATCAATTTTGAGACCAATTAAATCAATTGGAATCTCTCAATGATAGATTTTCTCAAAACTAATTAACAATTTGCCTTTACTATATAAAGGACCCGAGACTTCAAGTCTCATATAGAGGGAAACCCCCCATAAGCTTATGGAAAAATACAGAAAGCTTCCAAAACAACAGAGAACTCAATTCTCAAGAAAAGAAGAAGACTTTCCTCCTCAAAACCCTAGGTAAAGGAAACACAGAGATCAAAATATCTCTTTTTACCTATTTAAGGATTTAACCCTTCTCAAAGAACTTAGCTCTTCCTCTGCATCAGAGATCCACAAGACAAGTCTCCCACAAGTTAAGAATTTAATTCTCATCGGGAAGATCTTATTCTTGAGAATCAAAGATTCGGAAAAGAACTAGGTTAAAAAGAAAGAAAAAGAAAAAGAACATGTATTCTGGGAATTTTATTCCTCCGAAATTAGGGTTTAACCCTACATAAAGAACTTAGTTCTTATAAAAAGAAAAGAAGAGCATAGTCCTCCAATAATAATAAAAAATGATCCAAGGTCTCCAAAATTGAGATCTTGATGATCATTAATGGAAAAACTGGCATTAACAGAGATTTAATCTCTAAAAAAGAAAAGTGATTAGCGCCTCACGTGTTCCCCGCGTGGGCGCCCTCCCAATAGCGCCCAATGCCTCACGTAAAAAAAACACGGGCGTCCAGAGCAGAGGGCCAGCACCTCACGTGAAATATACATGGGTGCTGAATCTAAGTGCTTAGCACTTCATATACAGCCAAAACGGTTGAGTATTTAGCACTGATTGGGCAGCGTCCAGCGCTTCACGTGCTCCTCACGTGGGCACCACATAAAAAGTGTTTAGCACTTTATATACAGCTAAAATGGGTGAGTGCTTAGCACTGATTGGGCAGTGCCTAGCGCCTCACATGCTCCTCATGTGGGCGCCATACAAAAAGTGCTTAGCACTTCATACATAGCCAAAACGGCTAAATGCTTAGCACTGATTGGGTAGTGCCCAGCGCCGCACGTGCTGTTCATGTGGACGCCACATAAAAAAAGTGTGTAACACTATATATATATATAACTGAGTGCTTAAACTGATTAGGCAACGCCCATAACTGAAAGCTTCACATGATACCTATGTGAGAACCAGAGCATCAATGTCACGCCCCGCTTCCCATTCTACGGCGAAGGGGACGCGACTGGACCGCTACGTATTTACTCAGAAGCTAATACGCTAAGCGTAACTAAGCAATATAAAAGAAAATACACAAGAGGCAAGGTATAATAAAAACAACAACTTTTATTTATTAACATTCTTTTGTACAATGCATGAAAAGGAAATACAACTGAAATAAAAATGATGCCTAAACAATGGCATGACAGGAAATGAAAGGTACTGAATGGAAAATGTACAATGAAACTAGAGCTCTGGTTCTTCAGCAAGCTGATCCAAGTCTTCTGCAGATGGCTCGATCTCTGTCAGGTCCAAAACACCTGATGATATTCAAAGAAGAAAGAAATAGAATGTCATCAACGAACAGATCGCTCGGTAAGTCCCAAAGATAAGGGAGAAGTAGAAAAGAATAAAGAGAGAGAGAGAGAGAGTAGCTTTTAATGTTGTGTTATATTGTTGTAATGTTGTATTAACGCTGTTGTTTATAGCTTGGTACAGAAGAATGCCAGTGTATACGAGAGGGGTCTCAGTATGCTAGAGACCAGGGCAAATGGAAGTACAAGGCTCCGTTATACAACTCGGAACAATGGCAATTGGATTCATATTAGGTGTCTTAATCTTACCGTCTCGTGCCACCTTTAACACCTTCCGTACCAATCAACCCCTTAAACCCCGTAGTGTTTTATTTGTATTGTTTTGTTCTGTAAATTGTATTGAATATATAATTGAAAGACTGACCGGAACTATGATATCAGTAAACGGATGTAACTGTGGAATCATGTAAATGGAATAACTGGAGAATCATGTAAATGGAAAGTATATCCATAGTTCGGTTCAGTCAAGTCGTATAGATTGATAATTGAATTCATGGATTCATGTTGAAGATTGTAAATTGTAGATTGACTTGAATCATATTCATCTCAGATTAATCAGACTCAAACCTGAGTCAGACAATTAGAAATGTAACTCGAACTCTTGATTATTTCTTAAACCTATAATTTCTAGGGTCCTTAGGGTAATTTATAAAGCTTGAGGGGGTTTTATGTAAAAATACTTTTATATACTTTTCAAAATACACCTCAAGTATTCATTATTCGTCTTTAGAGTTATAATGAATGTGGATTTTATATTGTGATATTTCTAGTGAAAATATCCTAGATTCATAATTAAAGGTATTTATTTATAATATTGATTTATTTGGAATTCATGGTATTTTAGTGTAAAATTTGTTCTTGTGATTTTTAGAAAAAGGTGGAATATTTATATCATAACAAAATAGATATTTTAATGATAAATATACATATATTTATACAAAATAATTTTAATAAATATTTTATATTCTAAAAAATCTCATTTTCTTAAGATGTCGTATTTTAAATCTTTTGAGACCGAATGCTCCTTGCGGAGGTCTGAATCTCGCACTACTAAGCCCGAGGGTATGCGATAAACCGCACCATCCTAAACGGGTTCCCCAAAATGGGTTGTAGCGGCGCTTTGTAAAGATTGTAAAATACTAAATCCTTTAGAAAACGGTTTTATGAAGTAAATGGTATTTATTTGTAAAGGTGTATATTTTCCGTATTGTATGTTCTAGATTCTCCTAAGTCAACTAGTCTATTCCTAACTGGTCTAGACGACAAGTTGTGAGATGCCTCAAATCGCCTCTTCACCGCCAATTGTGACCAGGTAAGTACAAGTGAGGAAAGGAGAGATCCACTCACGAATCACCGTGAGACGGGCCTTTTAAAGTTACCTTTCTCACTTGCCTAGCTTAGACACTACAAAGTCAGATTTAGATAAACGACTGATGTCCACAACTCATCTTATTTTCATAATAAGTGGTACTTCTTTAAAAAGTGTATCAAAACTAAATCTTTTAGAATTGGTTTTATTAAGTATGTGGTATTTAGATGAAAATGTTTGTTTTCTCGTATTCTAGGTTCTCGGGGGTGTTGCATATGAGTATGTGAGGAGGTAAGTCATTACCTCGTGGTCTACTTTAAATGTATAGCAAGTTTGATGGGGTTAAATAAAGGATTGAAACAATGTGGTATTTAAGTGAAAAATACGATAAATTGAAAAAGCTATCATTTCATGTGACGAAACTTGATCAAATTGTTTGATTAGTGTTTAATAGTCAACATGAGGAAGTTTAGGTATGATTGTATCAGTGAGAAGTGGAATTTTATAAAAAACCGAATCGGAAATCAGATTTGTTCCGATTCCGTCGGGTTTTGTAATTTCATATTTTGAGAATGGAAAAGAGAGATAGAAAGGGACTTACGGGTTTTAGATTACTCAAGAGAGTGAGAGGGAACTAGAGGGATCGTCGGTGTGTTGCGTCGTTGCCGATAGTTCCTAAGATGATCTCCGGAAGTTCTGCCGGAATTTCGTTGGAGCTTCGCCTTGAGATTATTTTCAAAGTACACGATCTTTGGAAAAATTTTGAGAGAGTGGGCTTAGGATTTTGGGGTGAGAGGGTAGTGTGTAGGGTTGGTATTTATAGGGTTAGGCTAGGGTTAGGGTAGATGAAAAGTTTAAAATAAAAATGTGATAAAATGTATTAAAAGTGGAGTAATTGAGGTTTTTAAAGACCTCTGGAAATGGTCTGAGGCTTAAATTTTGCAGGTGCATAGGGCATACGAAAAGATACAATTTTCATGTTGGGGTCGTCGCCGGAATCGGCCGACTCGGCCTTGACTCGGCCGTGACTCGGTTTAAGGATGGAGTCAGACCGAGTCAAGGCCGATTTGGCCGATTCCCGGCCGAGTCAGGCGGCCGGGATCCCCCCGACGGTTCATTTAACTCCTGGAAATGTTACATCTTTGGGTGTAGTGGGGTTTTTGTGAGATATGCACGTGTAAACTCTTAGTATTCTAAAGGTTTTTAAAAAAATCAATATTAAAAATAATGTGAGGTATGAGATTTGAACTCTGGTGGCTTGGTTCAGCAGTGCAAGATATTACCAATGAGCTACAAGCTCCTTCTTGTAATTATGGAGCTAATTAATTACTTATAGTAATATCAGTAAATGTAAATACCCCAAGTATACATTAATTTTAAAGCAAATTTTTGTACACTAAAAATGGAGTTGTTACATTCTTTTAACTTGTAATTAAAAAACAAAATAATTACTTATAACTTGTGCTCTGGCTAAAATACCCCTTTATGGATTTTTGAAAAATATTTAGAAAAATTTGTATAGGAAATTTGGGGTTGTTACAGTCAAACAAGTGCTCGGTACTTTTGCATAAAAATGGGAGGCTGAACAAACAGAGCCCAAATAAGTGCTTAGCACTTTTGAACAAAAAAAACTGAGTAGACTAAGCCTAAATTGGTTTAGTCTCTTTAAAAAGGTTTTCTTGCAGCTGAGCCCAAATGCTCTGTTGTTGGATCTGAAATAAAAATGATCCTCGAAATTTTGCTAAGTTGATCTTAGTCTCAAATATGACTAATGCATCCTTAGTTAAAAATAAATTGAGCCTAAATGATCGTATATTTAAGTCGATCTTAATCTCAAACTAGATTAATGGTCCTTAAATAAAACACACCCAAATCTAAAATATACGGATTTGGACTGATCCGCGCCCTACGGGTGACGACATAAACTAGTCTCCGTATACAATCCACGGGCAAATACATAAAAACAAAATAACACACGACACGAAGTGAACTGCTGGAAAAGGAGAAAGTGGTTATCGCAATGCGGTAACGTAATTAACTGCAGGGGCTTTTGCCTGTAGGGATGAGCGTCCCCACAATTAAAAACCCCTCACAAATGAGGGGGAATCTGACAAAGTCTGCTACATCGGTCGCATTTATCTAAACCTCCGATATACGGTGCCATAAATCAACTTGGTATCTTCAAAGAGGTGGATGGAGAAATCAAAATAGCATCTTCCCCTAAATTCAGGCAGGACGATCTATCCCAGTTCATCTCTGTTTTCGGCGGAGAACAAACAAAACTATTTGACATAGGGATAATGTGGTAGTCCGGGGAGGGAAATGTGACACATGTATCGAGGGTCCCGTTATTGTTGTCGCGGTTCCGGGCATAGATGGAATGCTGACTTTCATGCTACCGTGGTTCCGGGCATAGACGGAATGCTGACTTTTATGCGTGTATTGTTATTTCTTAGCATAAGCGGAATACCCTTCGATATACTGTGCTCATTCATTCATCTGCACTTGCTAAATAAAATTCCGCTATTAAATAAACAACTTGTTGATAATTTTCTAGACTCACATGCCGCAATTTCCCTTGTTATTTACTGTAGTAATGTTCAATGCACTTTATGTATTCATGACGAGTATTTTTATCCATGATTATTAAACTTGGGATACTTACCCGAGCGCCAGGTCGCTTACGGATATTTTGTTACATTTAAAATATTTCGTCAGAATTAATTTCGGTTGAGGATGAAGAAATGATGAAGAAGGGGGTCCCCGTCAACTACATTGATATAATTAAGGATATGTACGATGGAATAGTGGCAAATTTCAGAACTTGCGGCGGCCTAACGAGTGATTTTTCGATTACAATTGGTTTACATCAAGGATCAGCATTATGTCCATTTCTATTTTCCATCGTGATGGATGAATTTACTCGAACTATCCAAGATGAGATACCTTGGTGTATGTTATTCGCTGATGATATTATTCTAGTAAATGAGATGAAAGCAGGGGTTAATGCCAAATTGGAGTTATGGAGGCAAACGTTGGAATCTCGGGGGTTCAGATTGAGCAAGTCCAAGACAGTATATATGCCTTGCAAATTTAGCAAATAGAGAAGTCGAGGCCACATTGGTATAACACTGGAAGGACAAGAATTATCACCGAGCGATCAATTTAGATATTTAGGTTCCATCATCCAAAAGGATTGGGAGATTGATAGTGATATTAATCAAAGGATCCAAGCTGGTTGGTTGAAATGAAGAAGTGCAACAGGGATTTTGTGCGATCGTAATTTTCCGTTAAGGTTGAAAGGGAAGTTTTATCGAAGCGCTATTCGGCCTACCTTATTATATGGTACAGAATGCTGGGCTCCTAAGAAGTATCATACACAGAATATGCACGTAGCGGAGATGCGAATGCTTCGTTGGATGTATAGTAACACTAGAAAAGATAAGGTGCAGAATAAGAATATTCGTGCAAAATTTGGTGTAGCACCTGTGGAGGAAGAGATGTGGGAAAACCGGCTAAGATGGTTCGGTCATGTGCGACGCAGACCTATGAAAGCACCGGTTCAACGAATGGATACTATCGATATACACAATGTTAACAAGGCGAAAAGGAGACCAAAGAAAATATGGATGGAGGTGATACGAAAATATATGGTTGCCAAAGGCCTCAATGAAAGTATATTGTTTGATAGGAGTGAGTGGAGGCGGAGGATTCATGTGTTGTACCCGGCGTGATTCTCATGTTGGTTCATGTAGCCTACCCCATATGCTTGAGATAAAAGGCTCAGTTATTGTTGTTGTTGTTGTATGAGGCAACGCCCGGTGAAGTGGACCCGACGACAGAAGATCTATCGCACCTCTAGAACCAATCCGAGTACTAGAAATATTCATGTTCATGTTTTCTTTAGATTTCTTGTTATCTTTTGCTTCATGTTATGTCCTCCGTTAAATGTCTCGTGTGTAAAGACATATTCCTCCCTTTTGTATTCTTTAAGACTTGAAGTATCTTCGTTAAAAGCTTTGTTATCTTGCTTTAATAATGTTGCTGGATTCCGTGTGATATAAATTCTTGTAATACAGTTACTACATGACTAGATGCTTAGCGTGTTTATATCAAGAAGGTGTGCTTCTCGGTATAAATATATCGCGGGCCTTGTCACGTTCTCGTCTCATTTTTTAGGAAGCGGGGCATGAAAGATAGAAGCAAGGGATGAGAGAGAAGGAGGTAGACAACGATGAGAGAGAAGTAAAAAAAGAAAAAGAAAAGAGAGACAGGGAGAAAGAGAGAGAAGACAAGTATAAAGCAATAACGAAGAAGAGTATCCAATACCAATAAGCTATAACTCAGTTGGTATGGGCACTTTCTTTCTTAGGGAGAGTGTAGTTCAAGCCCCAGGAACTCCAAGAGGAGAAGTGGACACAAATTAACGCTTTTAGGGTAAATTCATGGTCCCTTTGGGTGCATGTGTGTGTTTTGTGCTTGTGTGTGAGTGTGTTGTGTGCATAGGTTAGAACTTATGGGCTAGTTCCATAAAAAGGAAAAACAAAAGAAGAGTAGACAATTTATACCAGCATAATTAATATCCGTTAAAGATGTAATTTGGTCTTTTTATTCCTTCTATAAATGGATGGAAGGTAATTAGGGTGGGCATTTCTGACCACGAGCATAGCTTTAAATTGTGTTTTAAAACATATCGGAGTAGAATTTTGTCTGGGGATATTAAAAAGGAGAGAGTAGCTGCGTAATAGCAGCTACGCAACTGTCTACAAACTAGAGACAATGGACTCTAATGGGGCCTACACATAAGTCATAGGCCCAACCCCTATTTATCCCCTATTGCGTAGGTGCTTCATTTCTCAGCGTCCTTAAGCTCTATTAAGAAAACCCTACATAAAGACCCTCGGTGAAGAAAAAAGAAAGAGAATTTGAGGTGAGATGTTGAAAAAGAAAAATCCACAAATATTATAGACAAATATTATGTCAGCCTCTCTATAATGAAAACTACCACAGCAAGAACTCACAGTAAAAAAAAGAACGAAGAAGAAACTATTAAACTCCATATGTTCACTTTAGATGCGTAGATACAATACAAACGATCAAAGCAGCTGAAATAACATGTATCTACTCTAAAGGTTTACCGATATACCTGATCCAGTTGGTGGGATCGTTATCCTCATCCACGTCACGTTATAGATCCGGTTTCTTATGCCTCCACACAATGGCTGGAGGGAAACCACACTTTGAAGAAGCAAGAATTCCCCACGTGATCACCCCGCAAGCCAACCATAGTAGAATAGGATGAAGAAGGAGACGACGGCTCTCTTATTTTTCTCTCTAGAAAAACTCTCTATATATTATTGTATATCTCACATATAATATCTCATATGACTCATATGAAACCCTAACCTCCCATATATGAATATATAGGGTACCCACTCATATGGGCGGATATTGGACTGGATCAGATCCAATGACTAACATACTCCCATTCGCACATTCGAGTCGGTGCCGTCCATAGCTTCCTAAGCTGGTTCCCTGAATCAATTATCTCCCGGAGACTCTCCTCATTCTCTTCCTTGTTCTTATCCATACTTGTTATGTTGGTACGGCATGGACCGTTGAGAACCTACAAGTAGGTAGCTTTGCATCCAGATCCATTAGGACCGACACAAAGATCTCTCTAAAAGAAAAAAACAATATAAACTAAATATATGTTAGGCTCACGAAATCTCGTACCCCAGATCCGATCATACATGTCTGTTCAAGTACCTTCGATCCCTCTCGGAAGCGTACTTGCACACCTAGGTATACCTCTCGATTCATTGCACTCTTAAGCCTCGCCACCATGGCTTCAATAAGAGTTGTGTTTGCGATGCAATCGAAAGCATTCCAATCGATCTTCCTTCGGCTCTAAATAGCTAGGTCTGCTATTCACCCGCTTTTCTGACACTGCCCTATATGTGCGGTATATTGTCATCATAGTAGGAAATGACAGCCAAAATAGCAGACGCTCATAACATGCATACCTAGACAGCCCAGTGATTCTAAGGGTATATAGACCGTCTTTCCTTCCGTGAAAAAGGGCTACATAAAGGCTCATACAGTAAGGGAGATGGTGTAACATTTTGAAAATTATAAATATTATTTTATAATTTAAATATGGGAACTATGAGTTTTATGCAAATAATACCGTGTATGGATTTGGGTTTTTCCGGATCGACATCTGTATGTATATTTATGTGGGAATCGGTAAATGTGAGATATTTTGAAAATGATATGGTATTTTGTGTTTATTGTATTATTATGATAGAGAGAGAAAGCGCCATATCCTCTCACCATACCCACACTCTCTCTCCTCCTCCTCTTATAATCCCATCTCATTTCTCTCTCCTCCAAAATATCTCCCATCTCTCTCCAAATGTCTCTTAACTCTCAAACACCCAAACCCAAACCAAAACACATCCTCCTTCAATAAAAAAAATCTAAGTTTTCTTTATCTAAACCCATCAAGACTTAAAGTGAAGCCACCACAACTTCCAAGATCTTCAAATGGACATCCCTAGAGCTTGGATCTTCACTTTTCATCACTTCAATTGGTAAGAATTCTTCTTTACCAAAAGATCTACAAGTTTTGATATGCTTGGCCATGGAAAAATATAGTTTCTATACTAAAAATGGTATGTTTATGGGTTGAATTCCTTGTAGCTTGGTTTTTGAGATGATCCACTAGTAGTGGTGAATGTTAGTATGGTTTACTTGGTGGATACACCCTATTTTGGGAAGTAGAGGGTATTTTGGTGCAAAAGAATGGATTTTTAAGGTTTTGGAATTTTCCAGTTTTTACAAAATTCGTTCAGTAAAATCCTTCTTCAGACGCCTGCTCATTTGAGCTTCAGACGTCTGCTTCTTATATGATTTTCATGTTTTTCCTTCTGCAGACGTCTGTCCCCCAAAGATTCAGACGTCTGTCAATGATATGTGAATCTTTGATTTGTTGATTTTCAGACATCCGATGCTCAGGTGAAAAGACGTATACTTTTGATTTGGATTTCTTGATATTTGTTTTTCAAACGTCTGTCTACTTTCTGTTTGATTGTGACCAGTTGGTCAGACGTCTGTAACCCCTTCTTCAGACTTTTGCTTAGTTTCTAAACAACTGTGACCTTTTGGTCAGATGTCTGCCTGCTATAGGTTTAGACGTCTGTCCTTTAGTAATTTTAACAGTTTTGCTATTTTGATTATGTTTTCACTGTATTTCGTTTGTTTGGGTTTGTATTGGTTTTCATGGAGTTTCCTTACATGTTTATGACTACTTTGGTTATAGGAACTATTGCGGAGACTTCTAAGACGGCGAGGAAGGGCGAGACGGTCGTTGGCTTCGATTAGAGCGAGGCACACTTCGGTGAGTAGATTCATATCCACGGAGGAAATTAGGTGGATGGCGAATAGCACCCCTGAACTAATTCTAGGGAACACTTAGTATAGAAAGCATATATATATAACCCAGATACTTAGGCTATTATGTAATTAGTCTATAGTTGTAGATTATGTAGTTAGTATATAGTTCATAACTAGTAAGTTATATATATGTGTATATATATGATATTGATGCTTATATGCCGTACGCGACTATAAGTCCGTACTTATATTGTTTGGATGATTGTTGACATCATACGATGGAGATTCTGTACTGGATGTCATAAAGATAGATCGCTGATTGTAGCTTCTGTTTATTTGACTCGTGGAGTCTTGATATTTAATCTCGATTAGGACATTATTAAGATTGTTGATTATACTATTTGTAAAACCAACAATTCATTTCCAATTATAAACACTCATGCCGAGAATATACTTTTTATTTCAAATGAATATTTATAGTAAAAAAATTACAGCCTCCTTCTTTCTAAACAACATTCGTTCTATTTTAAACTGTATAATCGTATATATTACGCTTGGTCATGTTACGTTTATTTTACTTGTTGTACGCTCGCGCTTCGTATAATTAGTTGCGATATCATATTTGTATGAATACACTTATAGAACACTGCACAACTATCAATGATTGCTATGTGGCGCCATCACAGACTCGCATGTTACACTACACATCATTGGTACTGCCATGTCATTGTAAGATTGTCATGCTTACTCGTGTAGTAATTATATTCATGTTGACGATTATTATATTTGTCTAGATAGGAAATCAAGAGCTATTCTCATATGATGACACTTGATAGAACACTTGCATATTTACTAATGATTGCTATGTTGAACAATCACAGATGCGTATGCTACACCACACATCATTAGTATTGCCATGACATAGTAGAAACTGCCGTGTTTATTAGCTTGTGTGAATTATCCATGCTTGTATGCAGGATATATGATGATTTTGATATCCGAATACCATTGCCATGGATATGATATATGATTATAGCCAATTGTGGCGAAGATAAATGTTAAATTCTGTTCTTATGAACATGATATGAGTTATGGATTTGTCCTTATGGACTTGATATTTTCCATTGATTTTGATAATCCACGGTATGATTTATAAAACATTGTGTAAGTTTTCAAAAGTGCGGTTTTCTCTTAATATGATGATTTGGGAATCCATCATGAGCTTTCTTGTTTTCATGATATAATATCCTAATCGAGGCAAGGGGAACCGATTAAAGATACATGGTGGAACTGACGGTACCTAGGGGAAAGATGCCTATATATAGTGATGAGGTGTGCCTAGTGAGGATGAGGCCGACCGGTGATAGTATTGGGTACAACGGTTATCCGAAGGATACCGACCAGTGCGTAGGACTGATCCAAGGGATAATGCATAAGGAAACACCTGAGATTTACGTATCAATGATTGGCACAATTTTCTGATGATTTATTTAGTGATGTGTTTCCATTTGCGCGATCTGATTTTGATGCGCTTTATTTGATATGATATGATATATGTGAGGGATCGATATGGATGCCCTGCATAGACTGTGATGTTTTAAGCTATATTATAGCCAAACAGGACTAATCGTAGAGACAGTACCTGAAATACTATTTTCATTACCGATGTATACTAAAGAGGTTTTCAAAGGAGCTATAGTCTCCCTATTTTCTACGTGTCTATGATGACACAAGAAACCTTCAAAAGAAAACCTTCTTTAAATCATTTTCAAAAGGCGTAATATATACTTTAAATAAAATTGCATATAATACTTTATAAACCAACGTCTGCTACTTGTGCCATGATATACGTATCATACGGTTATTTTGAAATATTTACATTTTTGGCTACTTTATAGGCTTACTTGGATGCATGCTATGTGTGTGTGTGTATGAAATGATTACGCGATCCATTGGGATACACTTATAGTACTTATATAGTTGATTTATGTTATATATAATATGACTGTACTATATCTTATGGCTCAACTCACCCCCATTGTGCCTTAGTTTCTTATAGGACCGCTCGGATCGTAGCGGCTTGCTGGCACATCTTCTTTCTTCGGTGATTGCTTTGGTAGGTAAGTTACATGTTGGATCGTAACCGCCTCTTGTATATGTATTATTATTATTCTTAGATCTAGTTAAAAACTCCATCAACCATTTGTATATTTGTATTATCCATGACTTAGAGACGAGACTTAGATATGTATTGTTTTGGGAGTCGGACTCATTTGGAGCAGACTTGAGTTATTTACATATCTTTTGTTTTATTATTTGTGTTGATCTTCACCATTGGGCGTCGCATATATATTTGCATGGATTGTGACTCCACCATTAGGCGTGAGCTAGCTTCCATTTAGGGATGCTTTTTGTATATATATTATTGTGCTTGTTTTACTAAGAATTTACAAAGGAGGCATTGTCTGATTTTTAAACGACGAACATGTTTTAGATCAAACCTTACTTATTTTAAAAATAAAACTTGATTTCAATGTATAAAACCTTATTCAAAACTATACCTCCACTATTTTCTAAAATGGTTTAGATTCCTGGTTTTTGGCTTACTTGGTGATGGTGGGGTCCTATAGACATCACGTGATTCAAGTGCCGGTCACGTGCTATTTCTGGGTCCTGACAAAGTTGGTATCAGAGCGCTACATTTAATCTTTGTTCGAGTCTAGGTTTGACTATATAGAGTCTAGGGCGTATATTTTTGGAACCTAGGCTTAACTTTACGGAACTTAGACTTGACTTTGGGGGTATTAGAATCGAACTTTCGTAGGTTGATCTTGGTATGATGGAGTAGGTACTAAGTAGAGTGACATATCGTATGTATGTTCCGAGGCATATTTATGATACGATACTCCGCTCAAGTGACCTTAGGATGTATATTGAGATCCTTATTCTATTTCATTCCAGTTGATCTATCCTCATCGATAATTGTTTGTTGTTCTGGTCACCATGTCCATGCGAGCCGAGAGGGCCACAGCGAAAGACGTGGTCAGGACAGACTCGTCTGAAAAGACGACTGACCAGGGTGGTATTCCGGTGACACGGGAACAATTTGATCATACTTTCGTTGATAGGATTTCTCGTTTTGAGACGAGTGTTTTGGATCCGTACCATATGGTCGGGTCATTGCTTGAGACTGGCCCGGACTTGGAGGCTTGATGTCGTTCGGCCTGCTCCAAAGATTGTTATCCTGTCTACCATACAGATAGTTGTACCATCCGTTGCTGAGATTATTGAGGTGTCATTTCCAAATTTCATGGAGCTGAAGCCACCGGTGTTTACGGGCATGAATGTAAAAGAGGATCCTTAGTCATTCCTGGATAAGATAGATAGGATATTCTATTCGTTGAGATGCTCCGATGGGAGATCAGTCGTGTTGGTAAGTTTTCTTTTGAGTTGTCTTACTCAGACTAGGTGCAAGTCGATCAAGAGAGGCCATGTAGTAGGTCTTCCTCCGACGACGTAGGACGAGTTCTCGAAGGTATACTTAGCCAAATTTCTTTCGCAAAGTATCAAAGATGCCTGAGATCGTAGTTTTGAGTCTTTGTGTAAGACTTAGGATATGACCGTAGCCGAGTATGAATTACAATTTATGCAGCTATCAAGATATGATTCCTGCTTGGTCGATACTGATGAGAAGTGGATTAAGAGATTCGTACGAGGTTTCGATACGCAATTGTTCTTCTCCATTGGTGCCCAGCATTTTAATACGAATGTAGAGGCATTATATGCGGCAATACTTATGGAAGAACGTTTTGATGAGATTGCGGCTATTCCAGAACCGAAGTGGGTTATGTTGATGTCCCATTTTCCGGGCAGTTCGGCAGAGATGATATAGATGGAGGCCGTGGTGAGCTCTTTCCAGGATGCATTGGTGATAGAGATCGGACCTAAAGCCAGATGATTATCTCATATCCGCAAAGCCAGAGGTCGCCGCCGGTGTGTTACTTGTGCGAGAGGTCAGGTCATTTCACCCGGTGCTTGTACCATGATGCGTCAGAGCAGGGTGTCAATTCCACACCCAGTATTTGCACCGAGAGGCTGTGGATTTGGTGGTCCTGTACTAAGAGGACGAGGACTCAGTGGCAGAGAACGCCATACCGTAGTCAGAAGGCAAGTAGGACTTCTTGCTCTGCCAGTTTTGGGTGCTCCGGCACCTATCGACATTGGAGCAGATATACTTCAATGCCATTTGATTTATTGGTATTTTGTGATCCGAGTATCAAACTTTCGACATTGAAGAATGAATACTTTAATATTGGTTGTTTTGACTCTTGTGTTTTGATGATGGATTTTTTCGTGCACATTAGATGCACATAATGATTTCATGCATACCAAATGCACCTGATTTTGTTTTCGTGCACATTAGATGCACATGTCGTTTTCGTGCACAGCAGTTGCACTTGATTGATGTTTTGTGCACACCAGCTGCACTTGGCATTTTCGTACACACTTGATACACTTGATTGATATTGATTTTTGTGCACTTCGATGCACTAGATATTTTTGTACACCCGTTGCACATGATATTGATTTTTGTGCACCTCGTTGCACATGATATTATTTTCATGCACCCAGTTGCACTTGATATTGATTTTTGTGTACCCCGTCGCACTAGATATTTCTATGCACCCCGTTGCACGAGATGTTTCCGTACACCCCGTTGCACTCGATAAACTTGATTTTCGTGCACACTCGATACACTTGATTTTGTTTTCTTACACCTTAGGTTGATTTCGTTTTCGTGCATAACACTTGAGGATATAGATTATGTTATATATATATATATATATATATATATATATATTATAGCTTTGGTTATGTTTGTGCTTAGTCGTGTTCTATAGATACTGCACTACGGCTATGGTTATGATTGTGTATTTGATTTAAACGATTGAATTTGCCTTTTTGTCACCACCCGAAATTGGCACGTGACGGCCCTAATTGTTGGTGGGTGCTGCATGCTCCCACAACTATTGTGGCGCGGCGGAAGCGATGAACAAAAATTTCTTAGCATGCAACACGCACTAAACCGAAAATCTTGCCTAAACCACAACTAGTAAATCCCAACTAGAGATCTAATCTACTATGTTAGGGATTATACCTTGATGATCCGGTCCTTCGGGTCTTCTCTCCGTCGTCCCGATCTCCCGCGGAATGTCCGGTCTCCTCCTCGTCGCCGGAAGGGCACCACATTGCCTACGTCTTTTACGGGCTCCCACCTCAATACCAAGGCAACTCGGGCGTGAAGTTGGCTAGCCGACACGCCCAAGATTTGCTGTAGAATATAGTGTAGAGAGCATGTCTCATTTGGGGTATTGGTTGCCATGGATGGAGGAATTTTGCACAAAGAATTTCATGGATGTGTTAAAAGAAAAATGAAGCATGCACATCATATGTGCTCTCTGCTGAATGAAAATCCTGCACAACATTTTGTGCACTCTGCAAATCAATGATGAGCTCAATGTGTGCTCTCTTTATAAGCTTCAATGGGAATTGGAATGAATGATGAAGCACTCTCTGTTTTTGTTCTCTGTGGAATCTGGAATGAAGGTGAAGAATGCACTCTCTGCACTCATTTTGTGCACACTACTTCATCTATATGAAGCAGGCTCTCACTAAGGAATTTATAGTGTGCTCAAAGAAAACTTTAGGAGATAAATTAATGAACAAACATGGATGTAATGCTCATATAGTGGCCGACCCATTACTTCTTTCCAGCACATTCACAGCTCTTCACAATAATTAATATTAATTAAATTCATCATGCTCCTTTATCATTCCATATGCTATATTCTCTTTTTCTTAACCATGATGCCTACAGCACATTTATACTAATTGCCTCCTTGTTAATTGCCTGCCCACTTCATAGTGCTCATCTTAATAAATCCATCAATTATGAATGGCCGGCCCATTTTGTGCACAAAGCAAATTAATCAAATGCAATATGTCATCAATGTTCTTTATTCCTCTTGATTAATTTATCCCACAATGCATCTCCAGCAAACATTCTCCACTTATGTTTTTCCTTTAATTAATTTAACATCATCACCATGATGATAACATGCCACCACCCTGATTAATGTATAAGTGGCCGGCCCCTCTACATGTGGAGGAAAAACAAAGTATATTTGCAAGAAACCCCTTCCACAAAAAATTATTTGCACAATTGCAAATAACCCCCTCCATCAGAAAAGTCCGGCCGGGAAAGAACAAAGGAAAACCGGCCGGAACGGAATGCAAACTGGCAACCCCAGAAAACTGGTCCCGTAACAAATTACAGGAAAACCCCAATACTGTGCATACATACCCGCATCTGTATTCCGACCGGATACAAATGCAAAGAGACAAAACTACACTATTTAATACTAGGATCCGGCTTAAGCCAAAGCCGGCTAGTAAAAAACCCGTCCGATCCTGATCGAACCCTGCCATATCTCCATACGGCCTCTACAGCGTTTCGCCCGAAAACTTGAGTAACTGAATGTGGGGGACTCTAAAGACTCGTCAACACCTTAGTTGTGGATTTAACCACTAGCACGTTAGAGGTATAAGCCAATACATAACGGGCTACCAGGTATTGTCTAAAAGTTGACCGACGAGCGAACTCATCACAACCCTTACGAGCCTGTAAGCAACACTTACCGTACAGTCCGGTCTCTTCGTCTGATACGTCGCATATGCAGTCTAGGGGTGGTAAATGTCAGACCCCAGTAACTTTATAAGTCATGTTGATTTATGGCTCATAACCGGTCGAGGAACTACTGATAACTCTTATCAGTAAACCTCGAGAACCTTGGCCAAGGATTTAGGTGTTATAGCCGATCAAATATAGCGCGACATCAACCCCCTATACCGGGAGAGACGAAACCCCTCCTATCGCTCACTGTCTCCATATGATTCGGGACTGTACCTAAAATCCACCTGTTTGCACGACTCAGTAGAGCCGTGGTAGGGAGGAAATCAAAGCACAGTGGGAACCACACAAGACTCTATGACGATCTCGGGTCTACAGACTAACCTGTACAAGTGTCACCAGAGAACTGCTATCTGACAATAGGTATATATACCATCTAGGAGTTCTCGGCGAGTCCGTTCAGTGTACCCAGTCTCCACTGAGCACCCGTACACCATCCTTGATGTCAAACACCGATGGATATGGGATCATCCATCGCCCATCATATGGGTCAAGATGCGTATACGCTAGTCTACTCTGGTGTATCGATGCCCTGTCTCGACACACCCTCGACTAGGAACAGTTATAGAATGTACTCATAGACTACTATGGCCCCACTAGTATGATCTCATCATAGTCCCAGTAGTCGAGTACAAATCCTAAGGACTTTATCAACATGTAACAAAAGAGACAATCGGAGTACATGTTTAGATAAAGTACAACCAGATAGCGTACTATCATGTCGAGCAAGAAAGTCCTCCCTATATATGTCCAAGCATCCACTACAATATACATCGTATGTACAGTAATGGCCTCTAGGGCACACATATAACTAACACTAATACTATGCAACGCCTAAAGACGTAACGCAGTAAAAGAAACCCAAAACCCAGAAATCTAAACCATGAAAATACGGAAGAGATAATAAAAGTTTTTGAAACATTTGAAATCACAACCCAAATTCTTTAAAAGTCCAATTTTTCTTTCTTTAAAATTTTGGCAGCACCCCCTTTGTAAAAACTAACCCCAAAATGGGTACAACAATAAAGATAAATAAAGCATCCCCAAACGGGAGCAAATACACGCCAAAAGACAAAAAACAATCATCACCACAAATATACGACACTGTAGCGAAGAAATAAAGACAATAGAGATAAAGCTGTGTAAAAGACAACAAATCCACAAATAATATACAATATCGTCCTCACCAAGTCTCTAAGTCAACAATATAATAGTAGATGGAGAGTAAAAGATACAATGAATGTACAATACAAAATACAGATAACCACCAAAACACACCTAAGCAAAATAGCACACTGTGAGCCGATGCGGTATCTGTAGCAAAACATGATAGATGAATAGACTGCCTCGAATACTCTGGGGAAATACCCTGCAAAACAACTATGGCACAATGGGGGTGAGTTGCCAACTCATGAATAGTAGATAACATATGCAGGTAATCACAGGTATGTACGTACAGCATGAATCTAAGATATGCAATTTACAGTAATAACAGGTCATGTGAATGCAGAATAATGGAAAGTACACTAGCAGGTACAATCAATATGTGAAGCAATAATAATATGACAATAGTATGCAATAATCATGCGATAGGGATATGAGAATGTAGATATGCAGCAATCAGGAAGGGTACACTAACAGGTACTAGTAATACATGAACAATGCATAAATAAATAGGTATGAGGTATGGAGTGAAATATGTCATTCCCACGGAAACCTGACATCGTGGTAGGATCACAATCCATCAAGACACTCAAATCCTAATTCCTCAAATCAGCCCCCAAGTTGGGCTCTCATATCATATAAGTCTCACATCTCCCCAATGTACAATATCGAGTAATCTCCTATATCCCGAATGTACAAATCAGTAATCTCATATGTATCCGGTATCCAATCTCAATGAATCACCTAATATCCCAAATCAAGCTCAAGTAAAATTCTAACATCCTAAATATATATATTTGCAGAAATAAATGTGATGGGGTCAATACACATATATTAGCGTCCTACTCCACTAATATTGGTGTAAGGGTATATATAACAACGGCTAAATCCCCTGTTATATATACAAAGGTGTTAAAAGAAATATCAGGAAAACAATGTGCCAAGTTATCGACACAAAAATCCTGATCTATCAGATACCGTCACTAAGACTAGCATCCTGATAGGTACGTATCATACTCTATCCCGGAAAGCACGAGTGCCTAGCCTGACCCTCGCCATCCCACATATCCATACGTATATGACTCCCAACGGTATCCCCATGATCCCCGCCGAGTCATTGGTACTGTCACCGGATGGTATGGCTCCCCTGCCGGGCTCATCGGCGTGGTACATCGACATCCCTTTCTTGCCCCGGGGTACCTCCGGGCCCCACCATGTACCCTCTACGGCCTCGACGCCTCCTCGTAGGGGTATATATATAAATCAGCACCGATAAAACTCATGGTGGATGCGCAAATATCATATCAAGGAAACCAGGTTTTTCAATGTATGCATAATTTCATGAACTCCCGCGGTTCCCAAATCCATAAAACATCATGTAAAATCCAAATAACAATGCGCAAATCCAGAAATAAATATGTGCGATATATCTGAAATGCGAGCATATAAAGGAAAATATGTAGCTGAAACCAGATGTATGCGAAATCAATAAGGTACAGCTAAGTATAGGTGTCTGCCTATAAGTAAATGATGTAGTATACCCCCCTGGGTATGAGTAAAATATGAGCAAGGTATACCTGTAGCTGTATCGTAAAGGGTATATGTACCTATCACTAATGGTACGATACTCTATAGGTATACAGGTATGGTAAATGTCATATGTGATAAGCAGTACGAATCAATGTCACAAGATCCCTAACCAAGCAATATATTATCTATAAGTGGTTTGTGTGTGACATGGCAATTATTGACGGTGTGTGTAGCATAAAATCAGTGCTCATGCAACATGAATCGTCAATAATTTGTGCAATGTCCTACGGCTACTAGTCCAAATACAACATCTAAGTAATGGGGTAAAGGCGTAATTCTAACAATAACGTAGAATATGCGACAAGTATTAGAATCCTAGCACAGACGCATAACGCCATGCTGGCGATTCCCCTGTAGATGTTAAATCTACTCACCAGCGCTCCACGCTAGGTGAATCCTACCACCAGTTTCCCCCTGTAGCAGTGTCCGTAGTCCCCGCCTGCGAACCTGCAACATTAAAACAATAAAGCAACTATATATTAATAATAGTTATAAAACACAAACAAACTATATTGGACCGACGCAATAACACAAATCCTACTCTCAAGTGTTCGTATTGTGGCTAACGTGTGTAGCGAAACGACGAAAATGACTTAAGAGCAAAACCACGCAAACAGCACGATCCGTGTCGTATTACGTATCGCGCGGACACAAAACACTAAAAACTGCCTAAGTGATCTCAGATTTTGCATACTATAAAAGATAAACAAACAAACAAGACCAACAGAATCCAAACCACTGCAAACACCAATCCAGGAAAAACCAAACCCTAACTCCTAACCCTAGCCGGCGTCGCCGGACCTCCTCCTTGCCGTCGCCGGCCCTGGCCGGTGGCTTGGGTGTTGTGCCTCAGGTGGTGCCCCAGGGTCCCTAGTACATCACTACAATTTTGCTTAATTTTCCAGTATTTCCTCCGGGTCACAGCAGGTTCCCGATGTCGCAAATCGACACTAAAATACGATTTTTGCACAAAACGTAAACCCTATGGTATTTTAGTGAAATTTGGGTTAAATCTTAGTTAAAGTGACCCTAACAACACTTAAATAGGTAGGGTTTACCAACACAATCATGACCTAACCAAAGTTCCACCCAATTCACCATATTTAGCACAAAACTAACTTTAAACGCAAACCGACGTTAAACCACACACAAGCTAAGCAAAAAGGGATATTGGGTTCAGAACATATACCGTAAAGGACCCTAGGAAGCAAGAGAAGAAGTGTATGGAGGAAGAAGAGCCGTTGCAAGCTGCTGGGCTCTTGCTGCTGCTGTTGCAGAAGCTGCTGTTGCTTCTGGTGCTGATGCTGGAGCTGCTTGCTGCTGATGCTAATGGTGCTGCTGTTTGCTTCAGCTGCTGAAGCTCCTGCTGCTGCTGTTCGAGCTGCTTGCTGCTGCTGCTCGAGCTGCTTGCTGCTGCTGCCTTGCTTCTGCAGCTGCTGCTTCTCGAGCTGCTGGAGCTGATGCTGGTGTTGCTGCCTCTGCTGTTGAAGCTGCTGATGTTGTTGTTGTTGTTGCTGAAGTCGTGTGTGTGTGAGTGTATGAGAGAAAGAGAAAATGAGAGAAACAAAACCTAGACCCCCCTTCTCACTCTCTCTCATCATTTAATGGGCATGGCATAAGCCATGTAGCCCCATGCTCATCTCTCTCTCTCTCTCTCATGGTCAACACTTCAACCCAAGAAATGAGAGAAACAAAACCTAGACCCCCCTTCTCACTCTCTCTCATCATTTAATGGGCATGGCACAAGCCATGTAGCCCCATGTTCATCTCTCTCTCTCTCTCTCATGGTCAACACTTCAACCCAATTTAAAAATCCTTTTAAATTCATTTTATTTTTAAAAACAACCATACACAATTAAAACCAAAACACTTAATACAAAACTATAAAACTAGATTAGGGAATGGTTAGTTCACCATGTTGCTAATCATGACTAAACCCCAAATTAACACCCTAGTTAACATGCACAAGTGCGTGCAAGGCGAGGAAAAATCTAATAAAATATTCATTAAATAGGATAAAATAATTGAAAACCAATTTGGTAAACTTTTTATTAAAAACCATATATTATAATATAATTATCCACAAAACACATTCTAAGGTGTTACATTTTGTACTTTTCATCATAGGTTGTGTGATTCTCTTAGCATTTGACTAAAGTTTCAGTTATTTGAAGTTTCACACTTTTGGTTTTCATGCACACGTGCTGCACTATGGTAGTTCCAGCTCGTATGGGATTTTGGAGTCCCGTTAATTTGAGCGGACTAAATGTTTTCAGAATTGGGCCCTGTTAATTTGGTTTGAGTTGATTGGACAAAATGTTTTAAAGATTTGGGGCTTAAATTTAAATTCGAGGACATAATTTCTTTAAGTGGGAGATATTTTAACATTTTGAAAATTATATATATTATTTTATAATTTAAATATGGGTATTATGAGTTTTATGAAAATAATACCGAGTATGGATTTGGGTATTTCCGGATCGACATTCGTATATATGTTTATTTTTGGGAATTGGTAAATGTGAGATATTTTGAAAATGATTAGTATTTTGTATTTGGAAAATGATATGGTATCTGGTGTTTATTTTAATATTATGGTAGAGAGAGAGAGCTATACCCTCTCACCATACCCACACCCTCTCTCCTCCTCTCATAATCCCGTCGCATTTCTCTCTCCTCCAAAATATCTCCCATCTCTCTCCAAATGTCTCTAACTCTCAAACACCCTAACCCAAACCAAAATCCATCCTCCTTTAATCAAAAATCCAAGTTTTCTTCATCTAAAACAATCAAGACTTTAAGTGAAACCACCACAACTTCCAAGATCTTCAAGTGGACATCCTAGAGCTTGGATCTTCACTTTTCATCACTTCAATTGGTAAGAATCCTTCTTTACCACAAGATCTACAAGTTTTGATATGTTTGGCCATTGAAAAATATCTATAATAAAAATGGTATTTTTATGGGTTGAATTCGTTTTAGTTTGGTTTTTGAGATGATCCACTAGTAGTGATGAGTGTTAGTATGGTTTACTTGGTGGCTACACCCTATTTTGGGAAGTAGAGGGTATTTTGGTGCAAAAGAATGAATTTTTAAGGTTTTGGAATTTTCCATATTTTACAAAATTCGTTCAGTAAAATCCTTCTTCAGACGTCTGCTCATTTGAGCTTTAGACGTTTGCCTCTTATATGGTTTTCCTTCTGCAGATGTCTATCCCCCAAAACTTCAAACGTCTGTCGATGATATGTGAATCTTTGATTTATTGATTTTCAGACGTCTGCTTTTAATTTGGATTTCTTGAGATTTGTTGTTCAAACGTCTGGGAGTCCTTCTTCAGACGTATGTCTACTTTCTGTATGATTGTGACCATTTGGTCAGACGTCTGTGATCCCTTTTTCAGACTTCTGTTTAGTTTCTGTATGACTGTGATCCTTTGGTCAGGCGTCTGCCTAGTATAGGTTCATACGTCCGTCTGTCAGTAATTTTGATTTTGACAGTTTTGCTATTTTGATTACGTTTTCGCTGTATTTCGTTTGTTTGGGTTTGTATTGGTTTTAATGGACTTTCCTTGTATATTTATGACTACTTTGGTTATAAAGACTATTGCGGAGACTTCCAAGACGGCGAGGAAGGGTGAGACGGTCGTCGGTTTCGACTAGAGCGAGGCGCACTCCGGTGAGTAGATTCATATCTACGGGGGAAATCGGGTGGATGGCGCAGAGCATCCCCAAACTAATTATAGGGAACACTTAGTATAGAAAGCGTATATATGTAACCCGAATACTTAGGCTATTATGTAATTATTCTATAGTTGTAGATTATGTAGTTAGTATATAGTTCATAATTAGTAGGTTATATATGTGTGTGTATGTATGATATTTATGCTTATATGCCGTACGCGACTATAAGTCCGTACTTATATTGTTTGGATGATTGTTGACATCATATGATGGAGATTCCGTACTAGATGTTATGAAGATAGATAGCCGATTGCGGCTTATGATTATTTGACTCGTAGAGTCTTGATATTTAATCCCGATTGAGATATTATTATGATGCTTGATTATACTATTTGTAAAACTAACGATTCGTTTCCAATTATAAACACAATGCCGAGAATATGCTGCTTATTTCAAATGAATATTTATAGTAAAAACATTATAGCCTCCTCCTTTCTAAACAACGTTTCGTTCTATTTTAAACTGTATAATCGTATATATTACGCTGGTTCACGTTACGTTTATTTTACTTGTTATATGCTCATGCTTTGTATAATTAGTTGCGATATCATGTTTGTATGAATACACTTATAGAACAATGCACAACTACCAATGATTGCCATATGGCACTATCACAGATTCACATGTTACACTACACATCATTGGTACCACCATATCACCATAGGATTGTCATGCTTACTTGTGTAGTAATTATATCCATGTATATTGATGTCTAGTTAGAAAATCGAGAGCTATTCTCGTATGATGAACTTGATAGAACACTTGCAAATTTACTAATGATTGCTATGTTGCACGATCACAGACGTGTATGCTACACCACACATCATTAGTATTGCCATGACACGGTAGAAACTGCCATGCTTATTAGCTTGTATGAATTATCCATGCTTGTATGCAGAATATATGATGATTTTGATATATTAATACCATTGCCATGGATATTCATATATGATTATAGCTAATTGTGGCGAAGATAAATATTAAATTATGTTCTTATGAATATGAGATGAGTTATTGATTTGTCTTTATGGACTTGATGTTTTCTATGGATTTTGAGAAGCCATGGTATGATTTATAAAACACCGTGTATGTTTTCAAAAGTGTGGTTTTCTCTTGATATAATGATTTGAGAATCAACCATGAGTTTTCTTGTTTTCATGATATAATATCTTAATCGAGGCAAGGGGAACCGGTTACGGATATATGGTGGAACTGGTACGGTACCGAAGGGCAAGATGCCCGTATAAGGTGACGAGGTGAGCCTAGCGAGGATGAGGCCGACCAGTGATAGTATTAGGTAAGGCGTTTATCTGAAGGATTTAGACCGATGAGAAAAAGAAAGGATAGGACTGATCCAAGGGACAGTGCCTAAGGAAACACCTAAGATTTACGTATCGATAATTGGCAGGTTTTCTGATGATTTATTTGGCGATGTGTTTCCATTTGCGCGATCTGATTTTGATGCGCTTTATTTGATGTGATATGATTTAAGTGAAGGATCGGTATGGATGCTTTGCACAGAATGTGATGTTTTAAGCTATATTTTAGCCGAACATGACTGATCCTAAAGACAGTACCTAAAATACTATTTTCATTACCGATGAATACTAAAGAGGTTTTCAAAGAGGCTATAGCCTCCCTATTTTCCACGTATCTATGATGATACAAGAAACCTTCAAAAGAAAACCTTCTTTAAATCATTTTCAAAAGGCGTGAAGTATACTTTAAACAAAATTGCATATAATGCTTTATAAACCAGCGTCCGCTACTTGTGCTGTGATATACGTATCATACGGCTATTTTGAAACGATTTACATACATATATCTTCAGCTACTTTAGAGGCTTACTTGGATGCATGCTATATATATATATATATATATATATATATATATATGAAATGATTACACGATCCATTGGGATACGCTTATAATACTTATATAGTAGGTTTATGTTGTATATAGTATGATAGTACTATATCTTATGGCTTAGGTAGTCGTTATGTATTCGATTTCTTACTTGTAATATCTTTCTACTCATAAGTTGGCAACTCACCCCCGTTGTATCTTAGTTTCTTGCATGATCGATCCCTCGGATCATAGCGGCTTGCTAGTACATCTTCTTTCTTCGGTGATTGCTTTGGTAGGTGGGTTACATGTTAGATCATAATCGCCTCTTGTATATGTATTATTATTATTATTGGATCTAGTTGAAAACTCTATCAACCATTTGTATATTTGTATTATCCACGACTTAGAGATGAGACTTAGATATGTATTGTTTTTGGTGCCGACTTGAGTTATTTACATATCTTTTGTTTTATTGCTTGTTTTGATCTTCGCCATTGGGCGTCATATATATATTTGCGTGGATTGTGTCTACACCATTGAGCGTGAGATAGCTCCCATTTTGGGATGCTATATATATATATATATATATATATATATATATATATATATATTATTGTGCTTGTTTTACTCAAAATTTACAAAGGAGATGTTATCCGATTTTTAAACGACGAACGTATTTTAAATCAAACCTTGCTTATACTATAAACAAAACTTGATTTCAATGTATAAACCCTTTTTCAAAACTACACCTCCACTATTTTCTAAAATGGTTTAGATTCCTGGTTTTTGGCTTACTTAGGTTACAGTGGGGTCCTATAGACATCATGTGATTCAACTGCCGGTCACGTGCCATTTCCGGGTCATGATAGATAGGATCCATCCCTCTAGCTCCTTATGTGCACGATCCAAGTGCACGTCGTATGGCAATGTACTACGGTATAAAATTCTCCCCCTGAGAGCATACACCATTAAGGTTATACCGTACGGAGCCCAATCACCATGTGATTAACTTGCATAGCATATCGTCCAGCGATATGCCTAGGATCTCCCGAAAAGCTCACACCCTGTACGACGAGTCAGACCTCTAGTCCGGCTATATGTAAACTGGTAAAAGTGGCCATGGGATAACCACTTCAGTCGCTCGACCTATAGAACATGGCAGCCTCTTCCTAACCCGGTCAGGTCGACTCTTTTAAGTGTTCCCACTATCACCATACCAAGTATACAATAATACAGTCATTGCTTCGAGCAAATGACGTCTAGCACTTAGTTTCACCTTCGTATACTTCCCTAGCATAAAGGGGATCTCTCATATGAGAGAGAGTTCTTACCTGCTGGCGTATCTTTATTAAATATGTGCCCTGCACACATCATGTATCTTGTACACTTGTACTTCATGCCTGAAATAGTCAAAACAAAATATAGACATGCATATCCTTATTATTTATGAAAGAAAGCAATAAACTATCAATCATAATATGTCCATAAAGTCTCCATCCATAATAATAATACCAAACATAAGAGTAAGGTCTATCTGTCAGGAATATGTATGCCCTAGAGGCCATTATTATATTATAGTGGAAGCTTGGACATATATATAGAGGACTTTCTTGCTCGACATGATAGTATGCTATCTGGTTGCTCTTTATCTTAATATGTACACTTGTTTTAGTTTACTGTCTCTTTGATACATGTTGATAAAGTCCTTAGGATGTTAGCTTGACTATCAGGACTATGATGCAGATTATACTAGTGGGGCTTGTGTAGTCTATAAGCACATCCTTTAACAGTTCCTAGTCGAGAGAGTATTAAGACAGGGCATCGATATTCCAGAGTAGACTAGTGTGTACGTTTCTTGACCCTGTATGGGGTGATGGTTGATCCCATAACCATTGGTGTTTGACATCAAAGATTATACACATGTGCTCATTGGAGAATAGGTACACCGAACAGGACTCGCCGAGAACTCCTAGATGGTACCATACCTATCGTCAGACAGCAGTTCTCTGGTGACACTTGTACAGGTTAGTCTGTAGACCTGAGAACGCCATAGTTTCTTGTGTGGTTCCCACTGTGCTTTGATTTCCTCCCTACCACGGCTCAAAGGAGTCGTGTAAATAGGTGGATTTTGGGTACAGTCCCGAGTCACATGGAGGCAGTGAGCGATAGGAGGGGTTTCGTCTCTCCCGATATTGGGAGTTGATGTTGTGCTATGCTTGATTGGCTATAACAGCAAGTCCCTGGACATGGCTAATGAGATTTACTGATAAGTGTTATCAGTAGTTTCTCGAAAAGTTATAGGCTACACATCGGCATGACTTATCAAGTTAGTGGGGTCTGACGATTCCACCCCCCAGACTCGATATGCGATATATCAGACGAAGAGACCGGACTGTATGGTAAGTGTTGCTTATAGGCTCTATGGGAGTTTGGAAAAGTTTGCTTGTTGATCTTCTATTCATTCAATACCTAGGTAGTCGTTACGTCCAGCTAATACCACTGACGGCTTTTGGGTATCTGATGTGATCATTACCTACTGCTGGCGTATTGATTTGTCTTTAGAGTCCCACATAGAGGTTTCCTAGCTCAAGCGAAACGAAGTAAGGAACGAATGGAGATATGTGCGAGAGCTTGATTAAATACGAGTATATGATACCGTATTCTAATCTAGCGATATTTGATATCAGCCGGGTTATATGTGATATAACCGGATTATTGAATCAAGGGTTGATTCAATAATTTGATTTATATATATGTTTATATATTTGATATTAGCTGGATTATATATGATATAACCGGATTATTGAATCAAGTGTTGATTTAATAATTTGATATATATTTATATTATATATATATATATATTAACTAATATTAAGCTCACTTAAGATTTTCTTCTCTTTATAGATATTTATATATGTGATATATATATATATATATATATATATATATATATGCATTTGTATCATGGTTGATGATACATGGAACTAGGATGTATGAGAATCATAAGAGAGGTGAAGATAAGGAGATAATGATTAATATATATATATATATATATATATATATATGAATTAAAGAAAATAGAAATGAGTCATTGTTTGTAGATGGTTTGAGAAGCCATGACTCATCTTTCTTTTCTTGTTTTATTCATAGATATTTATCACTCTCATTCTCATCTAAACTTATCTTGATGGTTCATACGCTCTCTCATCATTCCAAGTTCATCATCTCCTTTTTCATCTCCTCACTAGTTTTCTAGAGTTGAGAAAAAGAGAAGAGATAATTTTGTGAGCAAAATTCATACTTCTTCAACCTACACTACTCTAGCCTATTAGTTTAGGTTGTTAACTTCACTAACATCTTCATTAGTGAAGTGTGAGCTTGAGTGAGAGACTTCAAGGTGGATCATCTTCAATGACGAAGACTACAAGAAAGCTTGATACTTTCTTCAAGTGGAGTCAAAGAAGAGTTCTAGGGACTACTACTTGGAGGTTTAGAAGTAAAGGACTAGACTACAAAGCTTGTAGACTCTTTTCACTTAGATTAAAATTTGTTTGCTTACCTTTGGAACCCTAATTCTCTAGTTCGATTCTTATTTAGTATACTTAGACTTCTATTCTTTATCTAAAATTGCATACTTGATGCTCATAGAAACATAGTAGAGGTCCTAAGACATACTTTCATAGTATCAAAACTAAGCTAGAGACTTAGGCGAAATCTAGACGACGTTAAGGTGTGTGATGAACTTTTCAAACACCGTATTTGTTAGTTATATGTATGCCCTAGAGGCCATTACTGTACATATGATGTATATTGTAGTGGATGCTTGGACATATATAGGGAGGAATTTCTTGCTCGACATGATAGTATGCTATCTGGTTACTCTTTATCTTAACATGCACTTTGATTGTCTCTATGTTACATGTTGATAAAGCCCTTAGGATATGTACTCGACTACTGGGACTATGATGAGATCATACTAGTAGGGCCACGGTAGTCGACGAGTACTTCCTATAATTGTTCCTAGTCGAGGGTGTATCGAGACAGGGCATCGATACACCAGAGTAGACTGGCGTATACGCATCTTGACCCATATGATGGGCGATGGATGATCCCATATCCATCGATGTTTGACATCAAGGATGGTGTACGGGTGCTCAGTGGAGACTGGGTACACTGGACGGACTCGCCGAGAACTCTCAGATGGTATTATACCTCACGTCAGATGGCAGTTCTCTGGTGAAACTGGTACAGGTTAGTCTATAGACCCCAGATCGTCATAGAGTCTTGTGTGATTCCCACTGTGCTTTGATTTCCATCATACCACGTCCAAGAGGGCGTGCAAAAAGGTGGCTTTTGGGTACAGTCCCGAATCACATGGAGGCAACGAGCGATAAGAGGGGATTCGTCTCTCCCAGCATAGGGAGTTGATGTTGCACTGTGTTTGATTGGCTATAACTGGAAATCCCTGGCCAGGGTTGCTGAGATTTACTGGTAAGTGTTATCAGTAGTTTCTCGAACTGTTTTAGACCTCATATCGACACGACTTATCAAGCTATTGGGGTCTGACGTTTACCACCCCTAGGCGAGATATGCGACATATCAGACGAAGAGACCGGACTGTACATGAGTGTTACTGATTGGATTCGCAGGAGAATGTAAAGGCTTTCTTGTTGATCTTCTGATCGCTCAATACCTGGGTGGCTGTTACGTTTAGCTGACCGCTTGCAGCTTGTGGGTGTTTGATATGATCATCACCTACTGCCGGCGTATTGATGATTCTTTAGAGTCCTACACAGAGGTTTCTTGGCTCAGGCAAAACGGAGTAGGAGCACATATATGATATGTGCGGGATCGAGAACAATACGTGTATGTGATACCGTATTGGATTCTCACGATATGAGATATCGGCCGGGTATATGTGATATAGCCGGGTCATCGGATCAAGTGTTGATTCGATGAACTGATACAGATTATATTAGTCGGTTGTTTGTGAAATGGCCGGATTATCGGATCAAGTGTTGATTCGATAATTTAATGTATAATTATATATTTGATATATTAAATTACATTAACTGATATAAGCTCACTAAAAGATTCTTTTTCTCACTCGGGTAATACATTAATATATATGCGATATATGTTAATTGTATTATTTTATTTTGTTACAATAAATATTATATATGTGATATATAATATTGTAACATGATATGGTTATTAATGCAACATGTTTAGTGGAGATTAAACATGGTTAGGGTTTGATTTGGGTTAAGCTTTTCTTGAAGTTTCTAGAAGCTTTGCTTTTTGTTTTGCTAAAGATATTTTGAGAAGATATTTCCTTAACCTAACCCAAACCCCTTTACCATGGTTGTTACTCTACATGAGTTAAGGATTTATTCTTAACTATGGTTGCATTTCTAACCTCATATATTAGTTTCATTATTCATCACAAAAGGATTACGATTCTTCTTCTTCTTCCTTGAGCTTTTGAAAAAGCTTTCTAGGTTTTTCTTAAGTGATGAAAATGAGTGAGTTAAAGAAAACAAATAAGAGCTGAAATCGTACTTCATCATTCTAATCTATTCTAGCCATTTAGATTAAGGTGTTCACTTCATTTAGTGAGTGATAGCTTGTATTATTGAAACTTCAAGGTAGATCATCTTAGTTATCGAAGATCGGAAGCAAGCATGAATCTTTCTCTTCGTGGAGCCTCTCTAGAGTCCGGAAACTCGATGATCGCAGCGAAGGGACCTCAACACGGAGCTTTAGAAGTGAAGGACCAGACTACAAAGGTTGTAATCCCAAACTCTTAGATGTTAAAGTGTTTAACATGCTTAGTTTCGCCTAATCTCTAGTTTAAAGATCTTGGTTAGGGTTGTTCGGCACGTCTAAATTTTAAATTGGGCATGGTTGATGCCTTGTAGACCCTTGTGAGAGTGCCTAGTAACCAAACAGTGGTATCAGAGCCGAGCTAGAGCTTTAGGCAAAGTTTAAAGTCCGATCGAACTCTGAATACCCGTAAAACCCTAGTTTCTGGAAATTTTTCAAAAAGTTGATTTTTTTTCATATTAAAAATGCTCAGAAAATTCAGCAGGTAATTTTATGGAACTGTGGGAAAAACGACATGGTAATTTGCTAAAGGCGCCGCGGAACCGCTGCATGAGCATGGGTCGCACGGCTGTTCCGCGGCCGTACAGGCTAATTATTGTTAGCTTTTCCTACAGTAATGTCCGTATGTATTTCCTGATTCTTCTGGGAATTTTTAATTTTACTCAAGTGTTGAGTTTTCTGGGTTGTATTCGGAGCTCGTTGGTTCGATCGGAAAGTATAATTTCGTTTAGTTTGTCCGGGTAATTTTTAGAACGTGTTAAAAAGTTCGAACGGATATCAATAACTCACTTTTTCCCCTGTCGGAAAATTTTTCAAAAGTTGGATTTTTCCGAAGTTTAAGAACATTCTTAGTCGTGCAAGTAACGCGGTGGACCCTCTAGAATAATACAAAGCTTAACTCGATTATGTGACCATCTGAACTGCCTCTAAACGTTAGGGTTTGGGGCAGTACGGTGCTGCCACATGTGAGGCGTTGGCTTGACCCTTCTACGGCTGGACCATTGATACTGTGGCATGTGATGGATATTTTTTGAACTCCGCTCAAGTGTTGAGCTATTTGGGAAAACTTGGGTGTTTGATTATTCGATCGGAAAGTTTGACATTGTTTATTTATCTGGAATATGATACAATATTTGGAATCCACAAGTAGTTATGAGATAACTAATTTGAATGTTATAAATCTAGCAGTTCAGTCTCAGACAATCGGTTGCCACGGGATTTTGATGCGATCAAAAGTCCATCCCAATCACGTAGCGTACACGGATACTCGCCGGGTAAACTTAACAGACAGCCACGCCCCATAGCCCCGACCAAGTGACTGTAGGAGAACCCCGTCGCCAAAAGCATCCGTTCGGGTGTTCGCGGCAGCGGTGTTCCGCCTTAGTGCACTTCGTCGACGGCATCCGGGGGTGCGGCCGTCTACTAAAGTTTGCGACGAGCATTCGATCAGAATGTCGGGAATCTTGTTGAATTGCCAGACTTGATATTGAAAAGTGTTTTCGATAATAAGACTAAAATGCGGGGTTTATAATTGTTAGGTATGTGATGTCTAAGGAATTCATTTGGTCAGGCATGCGATGTCTAAGGAGGTTGCGGATTCCAACTGTTGTAGTTTTACACTTTCTTTTCTGTGACCGTAAGCGTAGTATGTGGTGTATCGCCGGTTTCATTGCTATACATCAACGACAATCGGGATACGCATGCTTCCTTACGTTGATGATATGAGATATTATGTGTTGCTGCGATATGTTATATTGGATCGTCGCGTTCTGAATAGCCGGGGGTTTTATGTGAGATAAGAGTTTTTCTTTTTCATTTATGTAAAATTCATTTATATGTAATATTCTTTTATTGGGGCACTTCCGGGCTGAGGATGATGTCACCATTGTATATTATTTACTTTTCCGCATTAGGTAGACCCAAGGCGGGGAGCACAAGTAACCGGGTTCTAGGGTCCAGTGGGAGACCATCTCGAGGAGTCGAGACCGGGTTTCCTAAGCCTAGAATTGGCAGTGTTGCTTGCCGCTCTCATAGGGGTCTAAGGATGTGGGTTTGGCTATTCATCACGACTGTGGAATCCGTGTTTTATACAGGCTCGTATTGAAAACACGGACCTCCTAGTATATCTAATATTTCATATATGTTCTTCTGCTGCAATGTTCTGTGATGAGATCATATTACTGCCTGAGATGAATGTTTATATTATATATATGAGATATATGTTATATTGCATATTTCTTTTCAAAAGTGATGCTTGTGAAGCATAATAAAATGGGACTTCATTAATGAGATTAATGAAACTAAAAGAAACCTAAAGATGTTGTAGAAACTTGTCTTAAAAACTGGTAGCTCTAGTTCTTGCTTTGCATAGCGGTGTTCCTTGTAGAACATCCAACACCTTATTCGATAAGGAAAGAGCCGAGATCCCTTTACCGGGAGTGACCTCTTTAGCGAAACTAGCCTATGCTACAAACACGGTTTGTCTTTTGATTGTTTCTATAGTTTTTGCTTTGCATAGTGGTATTTGTGAAATATCCTGCACCTTATTCGATGAGGAAAGAGCCGATGATCCCTTCACTGAGAGTGACCTCTTTAGCAAAACTAGAAAAAGCCTAAAAAACACTCCATTTAAAATCACTCGATTCTACAACGATATCAAGTTCATTACGCAAAAGGTTTTCTTAAAAACCTATCGTAGCCCTCCGTCATTTCAGATAAGTACTACTTAGTATTCATGCTGCGGTAGGTTGGCATTCATCAAGGCGTAGTGTATGGTAGCTAACTAGTGCTTATCTGCTAGCATACGATGCGATTGGATTAGGGTATTCGTGCAACGTTGTTTGGCATTCGTCAAGGGTCGTGCGGGTGGGTTTAATTCAATCAGGAAATGTATGGGTTGAACTTGACTAGCGGACTATGGGTGGTTTGGCATTCGTCAAGGTCATAGGACGCTAGGGGTAAAATATTATCGGGAATTTCAAGTGTTGAAATTTGCAATGAGATTGCATACCTTCTATGAGATAGTTGGATCCCGATACCCGCTGCGAGTAATAGTTACTCCTGGGAGAGTTTTACACATTACAATTAGCCGATCGAGTAGGTGTCTAGAAAGGTGTTAACGGGGTTACGCCCCTGGGAAAACAAGGTTTATTTTAATTAGGTCCGTGCGAAAGCACGGGGAACCTCCCTCAAAGTACCGGCACTGGTCTGGATGAAAGATTGGCGCACTTGTAGGGTGTAATTAATCCCGGCTAGTCTTTCCTTTTAGGGTTTGAAAGAAGATTTGACTAAAACAGTGGGAGACATCCTGATTAGATAAATTGATAACCAATCTAATCTTGTAAAAACGCACGCTGAGTGTTTTCTTCTCTTTCTCTCCTGTTTATGACTATGTCACGCCTTAACCAAGATAATAATACGGATGTATTGACCGAACCCGCTTGTTATACTGCGCTAGGGAACGTTGGTCCCGCTCTAACTTATAATTGTTATAAGACAGAATAGGAAATAGGGGATTACCAGAATTCCCGTGCCGTCCAAACGAAGAAAGTGCATGTTGATACATCTTCTTCGGGTGTGTTCATTACACAGAACTGTTTCTCAATATCCTTTACGTCCTGGGTATTTGATACCGGATCAGGATCCCACATATGTAATTTGTTACATGGGCTACAGATAGGTAGAGAACTGAGAACGGGTGATAAGTTTCATGAGATAGAAACGGTGCAAGTGTTGCAGCCAAGTCTGTTGGTAGTTATCACCCTGTATTATCAGAATACATTGATTCTGAACGAATGTTGTTAGATACCGAACCCGAGATACAACATCATATCAGTCTCTTTATTAGTAAAGGAGGATATAATTTTGTATTGTTTGATAATGTTATGAACATTTCCTATATCAAGAGTTGATCGGTTCAGGCACATTATCTAAAAGCATAGACGTTCTAAATCAAACCACAGTTCTTAATGTACAGAACACACACAAGAGGAAGAGTTCAGAAATGAACAAATCCTTCTTGAGGCATTGTAGACTAGGTCATATCAATGCGACCCGACTAGCTGAAGTTACATATAGATGCATATTTAAATTAGTTTGAATTTACATCTTGTGAAACCTGCCGGTCATGTCACAGAGATAAGATGACCACAGCTCCGTTTATTAGAAACAGAGAAAGAGTTAGTGAACCCTTGGGATTGATACATGCTGATGTATGAAGGTCCCCTGTCTATACTTGCCAGGACCGATTCTTTATACTTCATTACATTCACTGATAATCTCTCAAGATTCAGACATATGTTCCTATAGAACACAAGTCCGAAACTTTTGAGATAATCACAGAATATAAGTTAGAAGTAGAGAACCAAAAACGGGTATAAGTATTATGTCCTTTGATGAGATCAAGGAGGAGAATACTTGAGCACGGGATTCCTGGACTATTCTAAAGGAGAATGGGATTCTCTCTCAGTATTACTCCTCCATATACACCACAGCACGTCGGTGTATCGGGGCAGAGCATTCACACCCTATGAGATATGGTGTGCTCTATGATGAGTACTATTGAGTTGCCTATTTTCTTTTGGGGTTATGCACTTGAAAAGCTGCATACCTATTGAATAGGGTTCAAATCAAATCAGTTTCCTACCACTTCATATGTGATATGGAATGGGAAGAGCCCATATCTTAAGTAAGTTAAGATTTGGGGTTGTCCGGCCTATGTCTAAAAGCAAAATCCGGACAAGCTCGAGGCAAAGTCAGTTCTGTGGAAATTTGTTGGATATCCCAAGCATTCGCAAGGGAATATCTTCTACCAAACCGAGGAACAAAAGATGTTTTGTTTCTCAGCATGCCACCTTTGTGAAAGGGAATTTCTTGTGAAGAAATTATTGGTCATGAGGTAGAACTGGAAAGAGTTCCAGCTATATAAACTGCAGCTGATGATTTGGTAGAACCAAAGGATTCAATAGTTTCCAACGAATCTCAGCCTCTCTGCCGGTCTAGTAGGGTTCCTCACCCACCTGAGAGATACTTCGGTTTTCTCTATGACAGTGGGAGCGAGGATTGCATCATGAGATGATGACCCAACTAGTTTCGAGCTGGCCATCAGGAGTGACTCTGTAAGAATGGCTGGATGCTTAGCGATCTGAGATGGAATCCTTATACACCAACAAAGTATGGACTTTGGTTGCTTTATCTGAAGGGTTAAATTCCCATCAGGAGCAAGTATATCTTGAGAAGATTACTTGGTGTACATGGAAAAGTTGAGACTTTCAAAGCTATGCTTAAGTACATCCAGATCCTACTTGCCACGGCTACATACCATGACTACGATATCTGGCGGTTGGGTGTCATGACTGCTTTTCTAAATGATGATTTAGAAGAGAGCATCTATAAGTACACAGCCAGAGGGCTTCATAAACAGTGGGAGCAGCGGAAACGTGAGAAAGATGTTTTATGTGATAAATCAGGCATCGTGGAGTTGGAACGTCTATTTTGATGTGGTAGTCAAAGAGTTTGACTTCATCAAAATGGTAGATGAACCTTGTATATACAAAAAGATAGTAGGGAGTATGGTGGTGATCCTCGTAGAGTACGTGGATGACATACTCTTGATAGGAAAGGAGTTTCCTATGCTACGCTCGGTCAATATCCGCTTATCACAAGGATTCTCCATATAGAATTAAGGTGATACCTCCTAAATCCTGGGTTATGGATCTATGAGATAGATCTCATTGGATGTTAGGATTCTCACTAGTTGTAGTGAGATGGTATCAATCGATCTTGGGGAGAATCACTGGAAAGGTTCCAGGGTGATAAGGACGACTGAATGTCAGTCGCAGGCATTGTCTTTACCCTCAGTGGAGGGACGGTATGTTGGAAGAGTTCCAAACTATATACCGTAACTTACTAGACGATTAAAGGCAAGATACATCGTTACCAAGGATGCTACCAAAGAGGCATGTCTAGATATATTTTAGTTCATGAGATGAACTTCGTTCCTACCATTGTGTGACAATGGAGTTGTGGCTTATGCCAAGGAACTCCAGTCCCATCAGAAATCCAGATATAATTCTTAGGCAGTATCACCTGATCATGGAGATGGTTGATCTCCAGGGAGATCGAGGTTAGGAGAGTAGACACGGAGAACAACAGCGTGGATCCACTCACAAAGGCCTTTTTCCCAGTAGAGACTTTTATGGGATAGTTGAGTATGAGATACTTCAACCACAGCTAATTGTTGGGTATGCGATACCACAACAGATGGCCCTAGTGCAAGTGGGAGATTGTTAGTTATATGTATGCCCTAGAGGCCATTACTGTACATATGATGTATATTTTAGTGGATGCTTGGACATATATAGGGGGACTTTCTTGCTCGACATGATAGTATGCTATCTGGTTACTTTTTATCTTAACATACACTTTGATTGTCTCTATGTTACATGTTGATAAAGCCCTTAGGATATGTACTCGACTACTGGGACTATGATGAGATCATACTACTGGGGCTACGGTAGTCGACGAGTACATCCTATAATTGTTCCTAGTCAAGGGCGTATCGAGACAGAGCATCGATACACCAGAGTAGACTAGCGTATACGCATCTTGAACCATATGATGGGCGATGATTGATCCCATATCCATCGGTGTTTGACATCAAGGATGGTGTATGGGTGCTCAGTGGAGACTGGGTATACTGGACGGACTCGCCGAGAACTCCCATATGGTATTATACCTCACGTCAGATGGCAGCTCTCTGGTGACACTGGTACAGGTTAGTCTGTAGACCCGAGATCGTCATAGAGTCTTGTGTGATTCCCACTGTGCTTTGATTTCCATCATACCACGTCCAAGAGGGCATGCAAAAAGGTGGCTTTTGGGTACAGTCTCGAATCACATGGAGGCAATAAGAGGGGATTCGTCTCTCCCGGTATAGGGAGTTGATGTTACACTGTGTCATATTGGCTATAACTGGAAATCCCTGGTCAGGGTTGCTGAGATTTACTGGTAAGTGTTATCAGTAGTTTCTCGAACTGTTATAGACCTCATATCGACACGACTTATCAAGCTATTGGGGTCTGACATTTACCACCCCTAGAAGAGATATGCGACATATCAGACGAAGAGACCGGACTGTACGGGAGTGTTACTGATTGGATTCGCAGGAGAATGTACAGGCTTGCTTGTTGATCTTCTGATCGCTCAATACCTGGGTAGCTGTTACGTTTAGCTGACCGTTTGCAGCTTGTGGGTGTTTGATATGATCATCACCTACTGCCGGCGTATTGACGATTCTTTAGAGTCCTACACAGAGGTTTCTTGGCTCAGGCAAAATGGAGTAGGAGAACATATATGATATGTGCGGGACCAAGAACAATACATGTATGTGATACCGTATTGGATTCTCACGATATGAGATATCGGCCGGGTATATGTGATATAGCCGGGTCATCGGATCAAGTGTTGATTCGATGAACTGAAACAGATTATATTAGTCGGTTATTTTTGAAATGGCCGGATTATCGGATCAAGTGTTGATTTGATAATTTAATGTATAATTATATATTTGATATATTAAATTACATTAACTGATATAAGCTCACTAAAAGATTCTTTTTCTCACTCGGATAATACATTGATATATATGCGATATATGTTAATTGTATTATTTTATTTTGTTACAATAAATATTATATATGTGATATATAATATTGTAACATGATATGGTTATTAATGCAACATGTTTAGTGGAGATTAAACATGGTTAGGGTTTGATTTGGGTTAAGCTTTTCTAGAAGTTTCTAGAAGCTTTGCTTTTTGTTTTGGTAAAGATATTTTGTGAAGATATTTCCTTAACCTAACCCAAACCCCTTTACCATAGTTGTTTCTCTACATGAGTTAAGGATTCATTCTTAACTATGGTTGCATTTCTAACCTCATATATTAATTTCATTATTCATCACAGAAGGATTACTATTCTTCTTCTTCTTCCTTGAGCTTTTGAAAAATCTTTCTAGGTTTTTCTTAAGTGATGAAAATGAGTGAGTTAAAGAAAACAAATGAGAGCTAAAATCCTACTTCATCATCCTAATCTATCCTAACCATTTAGATTAGGGTGTTCACTTCATTTAGTGAGCGAGAGCTTGTGTTATTGAAACTTCAAGGTAGATCATCTTAGTTATCGAAGATCGGAAGCAAGCATGCATCTTTCTCTTCGTGGAGCCTCTCTAGAGTCCGGAAACTCGATGATCGCAGCGAAGGGACCTCAATACGGAGCTTTAGAAGTGAAGGACCGGACTACAAAGGTTGTAATCCCAAACTCTTAGATGTTAAAGTGTTTAACATGCTTAGTTTCGCCTAATCTCGAGTTTAAAGATCTTGGTTAGGGTTGTTCGGCACGTCTAAATTTTAAATCGGGCATGGTTGATGCCTTGTAGACCCTTGTGAGAGTGCCTAGTAACCAAACAGTATTTTACTAGTTTCTGTACATTTTTTCAAACGTTGATATTTTCACAATTAAAAATTCTCAGAAAATCATGCAGGGTATTCTATGGAGCCATAAGAAATATGAGAGCCTAACTCCTCTAAGTGGCGGCGGAACCGCCGCCTAGACCATGTATTGGTCGCGGTTCCGCCGCCCACTTGAGGAATTAGAGACTAGTTTTTCTTCAGTTGCTTCATTTTGAAATTGTTGATTTTCTGGATATTTTTGGTGAGGCTCAAGTTGTTGAGGTTTTTATGAATTGCTGTTGTTTGAATTATCGATCGAAATTTTTAACATCGTCTAGATTGCTTTGGATATGTGATACAATTTTTGGAATCCACATTGATTAGTTTTGCGAAAACTAGTTAATGATTTGTAAATATCACATTTTAGTCTCAAATGATGGATTACTACGGAGTTTGGATTTAGATCGAAACTCCGTCGTAATCTCGTATCGTACGTGAATACTCGCCAGGAGAAACTACTAGACAGCTACGCCCCATTACCCCGACCAAGTGACTATAGGAGAACCCCATGGCTAAAAGCATCCACTTGGGTGCTCGCGGCCATGGTGTTCCGCCCAAGTGCACTTCGTCGACGGCTTCGGGGGTGCGGCCATCTACTAAAGTTTCCGACGAGCCTTCGAATCATTAATCAGGAATCTTGTTGAATTGCCCACATTAATTTTTGAAAAATGTTTTCAATTCGAGTCTTAAATGCAAGGTTTATAGGGTTAGGCATGAAATTCGGAATATGTGATAATCCGGGTTTATGATGTCTAAAGATGACGCGAATTCTAATTATTGTAGTTTTCAATTTTTTTTCTGCGACAGTAAGTGTAATATGTAGGAGTATCCCTGATCTCGTTGCTATACGACAACGACATTAGGGATATGCATATTTACTTACGTTGATGACATGTGATGTTATTGTGTTGCTATCAATATGTTATATTGGATCGTCGTGATTGAATAGCCGGGGGGTTTTATGTGAGAAGAGAGTTTTTCAATTTTCATTCAGGTAAATATTTGTATGTAATATTCTTTTATTGGGACACTTCCGGGTTGAGGTTGTTGTCTCCATTCGATATATATTATTTACTTTTCCGCATTAGGATAGACCTAAGGCGGAGAGCACAAGTAACCGGGTTCTAGAGTCCAGTGGGAGGCCATCTCGAGGAGTCAAGACTGGTCACCTAACTCTAGAATTGGCAGGGTTGCTTACCGCTCTTATAGGGGTCTAGGGGTGTGGGCTTGGCTATTCATCACAACTGTGGAATCCGTGTTTTTTGTTACTAGCTTAATCTAAAATACAGATCTCCTAATATATCCTATATTTCATATATCTGCTTCTGTTGTTTCTGTGAAGTGATGTAATCATATAACTGCGTGAGACGAATGCTACTTATATATATGATATATTAATAGACACTATATATGTTTTGCATCCGCGCTAGTCCTAACCCCGCCTGCCGTAAGTTAAGTAACCTTACGGTAAAGACCCGGGTCCCTATGGCGAATGCGGATAGCATATATGTGTCTTTTATTTTCATTTCTTATGTGATGTTTAGGAAACATAAATGTTAGGACGTCATTAATAAGATTAATGAAAAGAAAAGAAAACTAAAAGATGTTGTAGAATCAAATTTTTAAAAAAGGTAGCTCTAGTTTTTGCTTTGCATAGCGGTATTCCATTATGAATATCCTGCACCTCATTCGATGAGGAAAGAGCCTAGATCCCTTCACCGAGAATGTCCATTTTAGCAAAAACTAGAATGTTCTACAACCCTCGGTTTGTTTTGAAAACTACTCGATTTTTAAAAGCGGAGCTTAAACCACTCCTTTTCAAATCACTAGATTCTACAACGATATCAAGTTCATTACGTTAAATGTTTTCTTCAAAACCAGTCGTAACCCTCCGTCATTTCAGATATGTAGTATTTATTATTCGTGTTGTGTTTGTTGATCTCCGTCAAGGCATAGTGTACAGTAGCTGGGTAATGTTTATCTGCAGCATGTTGATGTGATCGGTAGGGGAAGTCACACAATCTTATTGACCTCCGTCAAGGGTTTGTATGGGTGGGTTCGAATCGATCAAGAAATGATGGGTTGAACTTGACTAGCGGTCTATGGTTTGTTGACCTCCGTCAAGGTCATAGGTCATTAGGGGTAAAAAAGCTATTGGGAATTTCAAGTGTTGAAATTTGCAATGAGATTGCATACCTTCTATATGATAGTTGGATCCCGATACCAACTGCGAGTAAGTGTTACTCCTGGAAGAGTTTTCCTCTTTACAATTAGCTAATCCAGTAGGTGTCTAAGAAAGGTGTTAACTGGGTTATGCCCCTGCGGAAATGAGATTATTTAATTAGTTCCATGCGAAAGCACGGGGAGACTCCCTCGGTGTACCAACACCTGCCTGGCTGACCGATTAGCGAACTTGTAGGGTGTAATTAATCCTGGCTAATCTTACCTTTTAGGGTTTGAAGGAAGATTTGATAAAAACAGTGGGAGCCATCATGATTAGATAGTATAATAACTAATCTAATTTTGTAAGAGCGCACGCTAAAGTGTTTTCTTCTCTCCCTCTCTCTCTCTCTCTCCAGGTAGCGATCATGTCACGCCTTAATTAAGATAATAATATGGATGTATTGACCGAATCCGCTTATTATACTAAGTTGGGGAACGTTGGTTCCGCTCTATCTTATGACAACTGTCATAAATCAGGGCAAAGGATAGGGGAAATCAAGGATTTTAACGCAACCCGAATAAAGAAAGAGCATTCTGATGTATCTTCTTCGGGTGTGTTGGTTATTAAGAACTGTTTCTCAGTCTGTTCTACGTCCTGAGTATTAGATACCGGATCAGGATCCCATATTTGTAATTTGTTACAAAAGTTAAAGAGAAGTGGAGAACTGAGAAAGGGTGATATGTCTCTCAGAGTAGGGAATGGAGAAATTGTTGCTGCCAAAACTGTCGGCGAATATCACCTAGTATTTCCAAATGGTAATACATTGATTTTGAACGACTGTTATTTCATACCATCAACGCAATATAATATCCATTTCCTTATTAGATAAAGAGGGATATAACTTTACATTAGAGAAAAATGTTATGAACATTTTCCTAAATCAAGTATTGATTGGGTTTGGTACGTTGTGTAATTGTATATACGTTCTAAATCAAAATACTATTCTGAATATACAAAACACACATAAGAAAAAAGTTTAGAAATGAACGAAGCCTTCTTATGGTATTGTAAACTTGGTCATATCAATGCGACCAGACTAGCTAAGTTGTATAAAGACGAATATTTGAATCCGTTCAAATTTACATATTATGAAGCTTGTCAGTTATGTCTCAAAGAAAAGATGACCAAAACTCCGTTTACGGGACACAGAGAAAGAGTTACTGTACTCTTAGGACTGATACATAGTGATGTATGCGGTCCTATTTCTACACATGCCAGGAATGGTTTCTCGTACTTCATTACATTCACCGATGATATCTTAAGATTCGGACATGTGTTCCTGTTAAAACACAAATCTGAAGGTTTTAAGAAATTCAAGGAATATAAGAGCGAAGTAGAGAACCAGACGGGTAAAAGTATTAAAATCCTTCGATCTGATCGAGGAGCTGAATACTTAAGTACGGAATTCTGAGATTATTTAAAAGAGAATGGGATATTCTCTCTCAGTTTACTCTTCCGTATACACCACAGCACAATGGAGTATCGGAGTGGAGGAATCGCGCCCTATTAGATATGGTGCGCTTTATGATGAGTGTTTCTGAGTTACCTATTTCCTTTTGGAGTTATGCACTTGAGACAGCGGCATACATATTGAATAGGGTTCCTACCAAATCTACGTCTACCACTCCATATGAGATATGGGAGGAGAAGAGACCATGTCTTAATTTCTTTACGATATGAGGTTGTCCGGCTTATGTTAAAAAGCAAAATCTGGACAAGTCGAGGCAAGGTCTGTTCTATGTAAGTTTGTTGGATATCCTAAACATTCGCGAGGGTATATCTTCTACCACACTGAGGTTCAAAAGGTGTTTGTTACTCAACATGCCACCTTTTTAGAAAAAGAATTTCTTGTAAAAGAAATTAGTGGTAATGAGATAGAGCTGGAAGAAATTCCAGATACACAAACTGCAATAGAAGATTTGGTAGAACCGGAGGATTCAATAGTCACCGACGAATCTCAGCCACTCCGCAAATCTAGTAGGGTTCCTCATCCACCTGAGAGATACTACGGTTTTCTCATAGACGGTGGGAGCGAGGATTGCATCATGGAAGATGATGACCCAACTAGTTTCGAGTAGGCCATCACAAATGGGGACTCTATGAAATGGCTGGATGCTATGCGATCTGAGATGGAATCCATGTACACCAACAAAGTATGGACTTTGGAAGTTGCTCCTGAAGGGGTAAAACCCATTGGGTGTAAGTGGATCTTCAAGAAGAAAATTGGTGTAGATGGAAAGGTTGAGACCTTCAAAGCTAGACTTGTAGTAAAAGGTTTTCGTCAACGACCAGGTGTCGACTATGATGAGACTTTTTCTCCAGTGGCTATGCTTACTTCCATCAGGATCCTACTTGCCATTGCTGCATACCATGACTATGAAATCCGGTAGATAACTTCAAGACCTCTTTTCTAAATGGTGATTTAGAAGAGAGCGTGTGTATGACACAACCAGAGGGCTTTATAGACAGAGAGAGCAGTGGAAAGGTGTGCAAGCTGCTTAAATCAATCTACCAATTAAAGCAGGCGTCGCGGAGCTGGAACATCTGTTTTGATATGGAAATCAAAGAGTTTGACTTCATCAAAAATGTAGATGAACCGTGTATATATAAAAAGGTTGTAGAGAGTAAGGTCGTATTCCTCGTATTGTATGTGGATGACATACTCTTGATAGGAAATGATGTTCCTATGCTGAACTCGGTCAAACTCTTCCTATCACAAAAGTTCTCCATGAATGATCTGGGTGATGCATCCTACATCCTGGGGATAAAGATCTATAGAGATAGATCTAAAAGGATGTTGGGATTGTCCTAATTCAGGTACATAGACACCATACTAAAGAGGTTTAGTATGGAAGATTCTAAGTGTGGTAATTTACCCGCTTGTTCAGGAATCACTCTCTCCAAAGAGATGTCTCCCTAGACTGATTTGGAGAAGGCTCGCATGAATGTGATACCCTATACTTCTGTAGTTGGTTCTATCATGTACGCGATGTTATGCACCAGACCGTGTGTAGCTTACGCACTTAGTCTGGTAAGTAGGTATCAATCAGACCTAGGAGAGAAGCACTGGATACCTGTGAAGAACATTCTTAAGTACTTGAGAAGAACTAAATAGATGTTCTTGGTGTATGGTAACGGAGAACTCCGAGTGGAGTCCTTTACCAATTTGATCTTCCAGAGTAATAAGGATGACAGCAATTTTGTCTCGGGCTTTGTCTTCACCCTCAATGGAGGAGCGGTATGTTGGAAGAGTTTCAAGCAAGATACTGTTGCAGACTCGGCGATGGAGGCTGAATACATCGCTGCTAACAATGCTGCCAAAGGGGCTGTTTGGATGAAGAAGTTCATTAATGAACTTGGTGTGCTTCCATCCATTGTAGACCCAATACCTTTGTATTGTGATAATAATAGAGCTATGATTTTGGCCAAGGAACCCCGGTCCCATCAGCGATCTAGACATATTCTGAGGCGGTATCACCTGATCGGGAGATAGTTGATCGCTGCGAGATCGAGGTTAGGAGAGTAGACGAAGGCCCTCCCCAAGACACAATTCGAGAGACTTTTAGGGATGTTGGGTATGCGATACTACAACAATTGGCCTTAGTGTAAGTGGGAGACTATTAGGAATATGTATGCCCTAGAGGCCATTATTGTATATTATAGTGGATACTTGGACATATGTAGAGAGGACTTTCTTACTCAACATGATAGTATGCTATCTGGTTGCTCTTTATCTTAACATGTACACTTGTTTTAGTTTACTGTCTCTTTGATACATGTTGATAAAGCCCTTAGGATGTTGGCTTGACTACCAGGACTATGATGCATTTCATATTAGTGGGGCTTGTGTAGTCCATAAGCACATCCTTTAACAGTTCCTAGTCGAGAGAGTATCGAGACAGGGCATCGATATTCCAGAGTAGACAAGTGTGTACGTTTCTTGACCCTGTATGGAGCGATGGTTGATCCCATAACCATTGGTGTTTGACATCAAAGATTGTACACAGGTGCTAATTGGAGAATGGGTACACCGAACAGACTTGCCGAGAACTCCTAGATGGTACCTTATGAATGTGTGTCTTAGCAACTCTACTAGGTTTCCACATGCATCAAGTATGCAATTTTAAAAAATCTATAGGTTTAAGCTACACTAACCTAGAATCGAACTAGGGTTTTAAGCAAGCTAACAAGTTCTATAACTAAGTGAATAGGGTTACAACCTTTGTAGACCAAGTCTTTCACTTTTATATGTCCAAGTAGTAGTCCCTAACCTCCAAGTAGTAGTCCCTAGAACTCTTCTTGGCTCCACTTGAAGAAAGGAATGAACTTTCTATGTGATCTTCAAAGCCAAAGATGATCCACCTTGAAGCCTCTCTATGCCAAGCTAACTCTTCACTAATCAAAGTATTAGTGAAGCCAACAAGCTAAACTAATGAGCTAGATTAGTATAGGTTGATGAAGTAGGAGATTTTTCTCACTTAGAAATATTTTCCTCTCTCTTTTTCCAACTCAAGAAAAACCCTAGAGCTCATTTGAGGAAGAAGATGAACTTGGGTGAGTGAGAGTTATTTGTGATGAATAATGAGAGAATAAACCATGGGCTATAGATAAGAGTGGGATCAACAAATATCTAAGAGTAAAACAAAACATAAGATATGAGTCATGGCTTCTCAATGCTTCTCCAAGCATCCAAGCCATGACTCATTTCTAATCCTTTTATTTTCTCTTTAAATAAATCATCCAAATTCTCTTAAACCCTAGGTATGAGTCTCATACACCCATGTTCTATGTATCATCAACCATGATGCAATAATCCATTTTATATATATATATATATATATACATATATATATCATATATACATATATCCAATTATATATCAAGAGAAGAAAATTATAAGCGAGCAATAATATTAGTTAATATAAATATATCAAATATAAATATATATCAAATTATTAAATCAACACTTGATTCAATAATCCGGTTATATCATATATAACCGACTAATATCATATAAATATGTATATCAAATTATCAAATCAACACTTAATTCAATAATCCGGTTATATCACATATAACCGACAATATTCAATATTCAATATCAAATCAACACTTGATTCAATAATCCGGTCATATCATATATAACCGGTCAATATCAAATATATATATATACATATAACAAATCATTGAATCAACACTTGATTTAATAATTCAGTTATATCATGTATAACCTAACCAATATCAAATATCGCGAGATTAGAATACGGTATCACATACTCTTATTTAATCAAGCTCCCGCACACATCATCATATGTGCCCTACTTCGTTTCACTTGAGCTAGAAAACCTCTGTGTGGGACTCTAAAAACTCGCCAATACATCAGTAGTAGGTAATGATCACATCAGTTACCCACAAGCCGTCAGCGGTACTAGCTGGACGTAACGACTACCCAGGTATTGAACGAATAGAAGATCAACAAGAAAGCTTGTCTAAACTCTCGTGAAGCCTAAAAGAAACACTTACCGTACAGTCTGGTCTCTTCGTCTTATATGTCGCATATCGAATCTAGGGGTGGAATCGTTAAACCTTAGTAACTTGATAAGTCATACCGATGTATGGCCTATAATCTTTCGAGAAACTACAGATAACACTTACCAGTAAATCTCATCATCCCTGGCCAGGGACTTGTTATTATAGCCAATCGAGCATAGCGCAACATCAACTTCCTATACCGGAAGTGACGAAACCCTCCCTATCGCTCACTGACTCCATGTGACTCAGAACTGTACCCAAAATCCATCTGTTTGCACGATTCCTTTGAGCCGTGGTAGGGAGGAAATCAAAGCACAGTGGGAACCACACAAGACACTATGACGATCTCGGGTCTACAGACTAACCTGTATAAGTGTCACCAGAGAACTGCTATCTGACGATAGGTATGGTACCATCTAAGAGTTCTCGGTGAGTCCTGTTCGGTGTACCCATTTTCTAATGAGTACCTGTGTACAATCTTTGATGTCAAACACCAATGTTATGGGATCAGCCATCGCCCCATACAATATCAAGAAACGTACACACTAGTCTACTCTGGAATATTGATGCCCTGTCTCGATATTCCCTCAACTAGGAACTGTTAAAGGATTTGCTTGCGGACTACACAAGTCCCACTAGTATGATCTGCATCATAGTCCTGGTAGTCAAGCCAACATCCTAAGGGCTTTATCAACATGTATCAGAAAGACAGAATAATAATAATATAAGTGTACATGTTAAGATAAAGAGCAACCAGATAGCATGCTATCATGTCGAGCAAGAAAGTCCTCTATATATATATCCAAGCATCCACTATATCATATAATAATGGATTCTAGGGCATACATATTCTTAACAATCTCCCACTTGCACTAAGGCCAGATGTTCTAGTATCGCATACCCAACATCCCAAAATGTCTCTCAAACTGCGTCTGGAGAAGGGCCTTCGTGAGTGGATCCGCTGTGTTGTCCTTCGTGTCAACTCTCCTGACCTCGATCTCCCGGTGATTTACTATCTCCCGGATCAGGTGATACCGCCTCAGAATATGTCTAGATCGCTAATGGGACCTGGGTTTCTTGGAAAAAGCCACATCTCCATTGCTATCACAATACAAGGGTATTGGATTCTCAATGGATGTAACCAAACCAAGTTCAGCAATGAACTTGTTCATCCAGACAGCCTTTTTGGCAGCATCGTAGGCAGCGATGTATTCAGCCTCCATCGTCGAGTCTGCCACGGTATCTTGCTTAGAACTCTTCCAACATACCACCCCTCCATTGAGGGTGAAGACAAAACCCGAGATGGACTTGTTGTCGTCCTTATCACTCTGGAAGCTCGAATCGGTAAAGGACTCCACCTGGAGTTCTCCATTACCATACACCAAGAACATTTCTTTAGTCTTTCTCAAGTACTTAAGAATGTTCTTCACAGCTGTCTACTGCTTCTCCCCGGGATCTGATTGATACTTGCTTACCACACTAAGTGCGTAAGCTAAATCCGGTCTGGTGCATAACATCGCGTATATGATAGACCCAATTATATAAGAATAGGGTATCACGGTCATGCAAGCCCTCTCTAAATCCGTCTTGGGAGACATCGTTTAGGAGAGAGTGATTCCTGAACAAGCTGGTAAATTATCACGCTTAGAATTTTCCATACTAAACCTCTTTAGTATGGTGTCAATGTACCTGGATTGGGACAATCCCAACATCCTTTTAGATCTATCTCTATATATCTTAATCCCCAGGATGTAGGAGGCATCATCCAGATCTTTCATGAAGAACTTTTGTGATAAGAAGAGCTTGACCGAGTGTAGAGTAGGAACATCATTTTCTATCAAGAGTATGTCATCCACGTATAATACGAGGAAGACAACCTTACTCTCTACAACATTTTTGTATATACAAGGTTCATCTACGTTTTTGATGAAGTCAAACTCTTTGACTGCCACATCAAAACAGATGTTCCAGCTCCGCATTGCTTGCTTTAATCCGTAGATTAATTTAATCAACTTGCACACCTTTCCGCTACTCCCGCTGTCTACGAAGCCCCCTGGCTGTGTCATGTACACGCTCTCTTCTAAATCACCATTTAGAAAAGCGGTCTTAACGTCCATCTGCCTGATTTTGTAGTCATGGTATACAAGAACGGCAAGTAGGATCCTGATGGACTTAAGTATAGCTACTGGAGAAAAGGTTTCATCATAATCGATACCTGGTCGTTGACGAAAACCTTTTGCTACAAGTCTAGCTTTGAAGGTCTCAACCTTTCCATCTACACCAATTTTCTTCTTGAAGATCCACTTGCTCTCAATGGGTTTTACCCTTTCAGGAGCAACTTCCAAAGTCCATACTTTGTTGGTGTACATGGATTCCATCTCAGATTGCATAGCATCCAGCCATTTCACAGAGTCCACACTTGTGATGGCCTGCTCGAAAATAGTTAGATCATCATCTTCCATGATGCAATCCTCGCTCTCACCGTCTATGAGAAAATCGTAGTATTTCTCAGGTGGATGGGGAACCCTACTAGATCTGTGGAGTGGCTGAGGTTCGTCGGGGACTATCGAATCCTCCGGTTGTACCAAATCATCAGCTGTAGTTTGTGTAGCTGGAACTTCTTCCGGTTCTACCCCATTACCACTAATTTCTTTCATAAGAAATTCTTTTTCTAAAAAGGTGGTATATTGAGAAACAAACACTTTTTGTTCCTCAGTGTGGTAGAAGATATATCCATGTGAATTCTTTGGATATACCACAAACTTGCAAAGAACTGATCGTGTCTCGAGTTTGTCCGGATTCTGTATTTTAACATAGGCCGGACAACCCCATATCTTAACTCATTTAAGATATGGTCTTTTTCCACTCCATATCTCATGTGGTGTTTTAGGCACTGATTTTGATGGAACTTGATTCAATAGGTATGCAGATGTCTATTCATTCCAAAATATTGCATTTAATATAGCCCGTTCTTCTACTCGTTTGTTTATAGGCAGGTGCTTTTGATCCGTGTTTGCTACATATTTACAGGTTACAGGTTCCCAGTCCAAAATAACGCAAATTATACAAAATCTCCACAGTTATGCCAAAATCCAGAACATTTGTCATAGACAGATAAAAGCCGGGTTACGGTCATCCGTATAAGTCCAATGCCGCTTACCAGTTCAAGAGACGAGATGAAAAACAGTGGTCATTCATGTCTCGGACAAGCACAGAGCACGAGATGGGAAGCACAAGATTCAATGGGTGTGCGGAGCTCGAGGGAGATAAAGGTCAAATGAATTAAAAGTGAAGCCATTTTAGACTGTTGCAAATCTGAAGAAACTTTTGAAGAATTTTGCAATTTGGGACATGTAGAACAACAGAAGAAAGCAATGTGGAGAAGCCCTAGAAAAATCACCCTATGACTCCCCCAAAGAGCCGCGGAACCGCGGCCAATGTGGCTATTATGCGGTGGTTCCGCGGCCGAGTTGACTCGGAAACAGACGATATTTTTAGGGTAGTTTTGTAATTTCATTTGGGCTCAGAATTTGGTCCTAGGGTTTCAGCTATATGCCTATAAATACTCCAGCTTTGAGCCATTGTAGGATGCTTCTTTTTAGTTAGATTTTAGTGTAGATTAGTTTGTAGCTTCTTCTTCTTCATCTATTCTCCATGAAAGTGTTGTGAGAGCTCTTGAGTGGAAAATCAACGAAGATGAGGGGTTTTATTTAATTTGTATCTTTATTTCTTGTATTGTAATTTTAATTCCTAGTAATTTAATTTCTTGTTGTTAAGTAGTTGTTGTTATTGCTTGTTTTATTTTCCTTTTCTTTTTATCCGTATTTTCAAGCCATGATACTCGACGGAGTCCCTTGCTAAGGTGAGAGCCCAAGTAGTTAGCTTGCTACCATTTTGTAAAACCGTATTTTTCCTTTCTTTCTTTTCTTCTTTTCTTGTTTTCTTTTTCATTAAAATATGTGAATAATTTCCACACTTATTAGGGGCTAAGGAAGGTTAGTATGAGGGATAGAAAAATCCCTTGTGCTTCTCTTCGCCAAACATCTTAAAACGAACCTAGACCAAACAAATGCAACCCCGTCACTTAGGCGCGCTATACATGACATATAGCTGCGCCCTAAGTTGAGAAGTCTTTTGGGTGCACTACAACGTGAAATGTAGTTGTGACTTAATTAGATACATGGTTACGGGTGTTTAGCCTAGGGTTGGAAATAAGCGCACGTAGCGGAAGGACAAGGGACACTAGGAATGGATTTAGCATCGGAAAGCTTGCTTAAACTTGAAAATCTCATTCCTATGTCCTCCTAATCCCTACTACGTTCGATTATCCCAACATCGTTTTAAGAATGGCAAAATAAAAGCACAAGACTAATCCTAACTCTACTAACCAATCTTAACCCTAACAAGCTTACTTGAACAAAAATACGACACATAGGATAGAATTGAACATAACACATATACATTCTTAATTGACTCGTCTAAAACACGGACGGACATACTACCATCTCCCTGTGGATCGACCCGTGCTCAACCGGCTAGCTGCAAAGTGACACCGTCTTGATTGCGGTAAGTAGAGAATATAGTAGAACGCATATCATAAAACGTATCGCATCTTCGCTACCAACCACTGTCTCAAGTGCATAACTCCAAAAGGAAATAGGTAACTCAGCAATACTCATCATAGAGCACACCATATCTAATAGGGTGAGATTCCTCCGCTCCAAAACTCCATTGTGCTGTGGTATATACAGAGGAGTAAGCTGAGAGATAATCCCATCCTCTTTTAAATAATCTCGGAATTCCATGCTTAAGTATTCTCCTCCTCGATTAGATCAAAGGACTTTAATACTTTTACCCGTCTGGTTCTCGACTTCACACTTATATTCCTTGAATTTCTTAAAAGCTTCAGATTTGTGTTTCAACAGGAACACATGTCCAAATTTTGAGAGATCATCGGTGAATGTAATGAAGTACGAGAAACCATTCCTGGCATGTGTAGACATAGGACCTCATACTGCTAGGTTCCTTAGCACGACTACTAGGTTTAGGAAGGCATCAAGCATGCAATTTTATAAAAATCTAGTGTGCTAACAAACCCGAACCAAGGATCTAATTAGAGAATAAGGGTTTAACTAAGCAAGTAAACAACTTTACACTAAGTGATATAGGAAAACAACCTTTCTAAACTGGTCCTTCACTTCTAAAGCTCCGTGTAGTAGTCCCTTAGCTCCAAGTAGTGGTCTCCCAAACTCTCATTAGGCTCCACTAGGCGAAAGGAACAAGCTTGCTTAAAGATCATCGAGGCCGAAGATGATCTACGTTGAAGAATCTCTAACTCAAGCTATCTCTTCACTAATTGATGAACTAGTGAAGAAACAACCTATACTAAATGGCTAGTTTGGTATAGATTGGTGAAGTAGGAATTTTGCTCACTTTAGAATAATTTCTCTCTCTTTCTTTTCTTCACTCACTCAAAGCTAGAGAGCAAGGAAGAGATGAAGAAGAAACTCACAAGTGATCAAGTCATGAACCATGGGTGAGAAAATATCTCATATAACTCATGTAGAGACTAAACCATGGCTAAAAATAATGGTTAGATTAATAAATATCTAGAGTAAAACAAAATTAGTGGACTAAAGTCAAAACTTCTCCATGCTTCCACAAGCATCTTAGCCATGCTAATTTCCACCTAATTTTGATTTTTCCCTCAATATTTAAACACCAAAATTATCTTAAGTTAGGTATGAGTCTCATACACCCAAGTCCAATGTATCATCTAGCATGACATAAATTAAACACATTAATATATATCATATATATATTTATATGTATTTAGAGAAACCAATTTCTTAAGTGAGCTAATATTAGTTAATGTATATTAATATATCAAATATATAATCTTACATTAAATTATCAAATCAACAATTGATTTAATAACTCGGCTGTATCGCATACAACCAACTAATATCATTTATATGTATATCACATATACATATAACATATCATTGAATCAACACTTGATTCAACAATCCGGTTATATCACATATAACATGTATCGCGAGATTAGAATATGGTATCACATACACGTATTAATCTCGGTCCCGCACATATCATATATGTGCTATACTTCATTTCACATGAGCTAGGAATCCTCTGTGTAGGACTCTAATGATTCGTCAATACGCCAGCAGTAGGTAATGATCATATCAGTCACCCACAAGCCGTTAGCGATACTAGCTGGACGTAACGGCTACCCGGGTATTAAGCGATCAGAAGATCAACAAGCAAGATTGTCCATACTCCCGTGAATCTAATAAGTAACACTACCGTACAGTCCGGTCTCTTCGTTTGATATGTCGCATATCTAGTCTGGGGGTGGTAAACGTCAGACTCCAATAACTTGATAAGTCATGCCGATGTGAGGCTCATAACGAGTCGAGAAACTACTGATAACACTTACCAGTAAATCTCAGTATCAGCCCTACCCAGTGACTTCCTGATATAGCCAATCGAGCACAGCGCAACATCAACCCCCAATACCGGGAGAGACGAAACCCCTCCTATAGCTCATTGCCTCCATGTGACTCAGGACTGTACCCAAAAACCACCGTTTTGCACACTCTCTTGAATGCGGTAAGGTGGAAATCAAAGCACAGTAGGAATCACACAAGACTCTATGACGATCTCGGGTCTACAGACTAACCTGTACCAGTGTCACTAGAGAACTACTATCTGACGATAGGTATAATACCATCTAGGAGTTCTCAGCGAGTCATGTTCAGTGTACCCAGTCTCCACTGAGCACCCGTATACCATCTTTGATGTCAAACACCAATGGATATGGGATCATACATCGCCCATCAAATGGGTCAAGAAGCATATATGCTAGTCTACTATGGAATATCGATGCCTCGTCTCGATACACCCTCGACTAGGAAAAACTTAAGCATGGACTTATGGACTACCCTGGCCCCATTAGTATGATAGCCATCATAGTCCTGGTAGTCAAGTCCACATCCTAAGAGCTTTATCAACATGTAACGGAGAGACAATACAAGTATACATGTTAAGATAAAGAGTAACCGGATAGTATACTATCATGTCGAGCAAGAAATTCCTCCCTATATATGTCCAAGTATCCACTATAATATACAATCATGTATAATAATAGCCTCTAGGGCATATATAAAACTGACAATCTCCCACCTGCACTAAGGCCAGTTGTTGTAGTATTTCATACCCAGCATCCCTTAAAGTCTCTCTAGGGAAAGGCCTTCGTGAGTGGATCCGCCGTGTTATTCTTCCTGTGAACTCTCCTGACCTCGATCTCCCGGAGATCCACCATCTCCCTGATAAGGTGAACTGCCTAAGAATATGTCTGGATCACTGATGGGACCGGGGTTCCTAGGCCAAAGCCACAGCTCCATTGTCACCACAATGGTAGGAACCAAGTTCATCTCATGAACATCTATACCCAGACAACTTCTTTGGTAGCATCGTTGGCATCGATGTATTCACCCTTTATCGTTGAGTCTGCCATGGTATCTAGCTTGAAACTCTTCCAACATACCGTCCCTCCACTGAGAGTAAACACAAAACCTGAGACTTTCTTACAGTCGACCTTATCACTTTGGAAGCTCGAATCGGTAAAGGACTCCACTTGGAGTTCATCGTTACCATACACCAAGAACGTTTCTTTACTCCTTCTCAAGTATTTAAGAATGTTCTTCACTGCTGTCCAGTGTTTCTCCCCAGGATGTGAAAGGCATCACCCAAATCCTTTATGGAGAAACATAGTGATAAGTAAAGCTTGACCGAGTATAGCATAGGAACACCATTTCCTATCAAGAGTATGCCATCCATGTACAATATGAGGAAGACAACCTTACTCTCTACTATTAGTGTGATATGCCCTAGAGGAATTACTGTATAGTACTAGTTTGTATATTATATTTTGGAAGCTTGGGATATATACATGGATTTATGACAGTCTTGCTCGATTTAGTAGTATGCTACTTGGTTTGTATCTATCTTAATATGTGTATATGTTTCTTTTAACGTATCGCTAATACATATTGATAGAGCCCTTAGGATCTTTACTTGACTACCAGCGTTGTGATGGTAGTCACACTAGTGGGGGCTGGGTAGTCTACAAGCACATCCCTACACAGGTCCCTAGTCGTAGGATTATCGAGACAGGGTATCGATACTCCAGAGTACACTAGTGTAAACGCTTCTCTTCCCGGCAGGGGAGATGGTCTGTCCAACAGCAATCAGTACGTCGTACTGGAGATAGTATGCAGGTGCTCATTGGGTTATGAGTTACACTAGACAGACTCATAGGGAAATGCTGGTTGGTAATATACCTACCGTCAGGTAGCAGTTCCCAGGTGATATGAGTACAGCTTAGTCCGTCGACTTGACACTGCTACTTTGCCTCAAGTGTGTTCCCACTGTTCTTAGATTACTACTCTACCACGGCTCTGCTGAGTCATGCAAACATGTAGTAGTTGGGTGCAGTCCCGAAGCACTTGGAGGTGGTAGTGGTTAGATAGGATTCGTCTCTCCCAGTATTGGGGGTTGATGTCGCGCTGTGTTCGGAAAGACATTACACAAAGTCCCTGGCCAGGGAAAGCGAGATTTGCTGGTAGGGATTCCAGTAGTTTCTCAGGGTGTTTTTGGCCACGCTCCGACATGACTTATTGCACTATTAGGGGTCTAACGCTTGCCGCCCCCCTAGGACAGATATGCAACACTCTTAGACGAACAGACCGGACTGTATGGAGATTGTCACAGACATGTTCAGTAGGGGTACGGATGAGTTCGCTCGTTAGCCTTCTTATCGACAGATACCTGGGTAGCCGTTATATACAGCTAGTGCCACTGACGCGCTTATACTTAAACCTACTGCCAGAGTACTGTCGAGTCTTTAGAGTCCCACACAGAGGGTTTCCCAGCTTCGGGCAAAATGTGTAGAGGTCGTATGGTTTTACGACAGGGTTCAATCACATACGTATACTTGTGCGCATATGATGTTCAGGCGGACACTACTAGTGGGCTTTGGTTTAAGCCGGATCCTACTATATGATTATTGGATTAGTTTCGTCTTATTGTATTCGTGTTTCTCGCGATACAGATGCGAGTATGTATATACGGATAGAGGAAACTTTATGGTATTTTAGTGAAATGAGATTAGGGTTTTGCATTGACCATCTTGGACTCATTAAGCATTTGTTAGATATTTTATAGATAATTTCTCATGGTATAAATGCCAAAACTCTAGCTCATTTCACTTAATTCTTTTATCGAAAGAATTCTACAGATACTTTTCCTCTCTTCATTTCCTTAAGCTTTTCTCCATCTCCTCTCAAACCCTAACCATCTCATGAGTTGAGAATTATAGGGTTTAGTGAGACAACTTGATCCCTCATCACACTCTACACATCCTAGGCTACTAAGTTTAGCACGCCAAGTGACCTAGTTGCCTCAAGATAGAGGTTAAGCTCAAAGTCGGATCTCTTGAGTGGATCTTTTCTACAATTTGGAGAAGACGACGAGGAGGTGCAATCCGTTCTCAGTTCAAGGAGCTCATGACTTGGAGAAGGACAGCGAGGAGGTGAAGGATGTAAGTATACGGTAGCGCCCCGGCCGTCTAACAGACGCCAAATGCGGAACAAAAACTTTTTACAACTGGCGCTATCGCGTACTATAACCCGGATCTGCCATTAAAGCTAAACTAACAAACTATAAAGTGGGTAGAAGAGTTATACCGAACAATCCGAGTCCTTCGGTCTTCAACCATCATCACACGCTTGTTGCGGCTGCTTCGATCTCCTGAATCTCCAGTCTTCACGTCCAGGTGGCACCACGTCGACGGATCTTTAAATGGGCTCCCGCCTCTGAACCGAGGCAACTCGATCATCAAGTTTGCCAAAAGAGATGACCAAGATGATGTTGAGAATGGGTAGAACACTTTATCTCATTACGTCCAAAGCCATTGACGAACAGTTAATGAAGTTGCCTTTTGGAATCGGGTGAAATGAGAAATGAGGCTATCTAATTTACATGAATCCAAAACTATATCTTTTCCAAATTAACAACCATGTCTCTCACATGAGAGGGGGTCGGCCACTTATAGATGAGGGGGAGGTGAGTGTAGGAGGGGGAAGGTGACCATAAAGCAAAAGATCTTGATCAAAATATCCTAAGCATTACAAAATATCATTAATGAAAAGGTGACTCACTAATAACACCTCATCATATCATTAAATGCAATAAGTGACTCACTAATCCTAGTCACCACAACATGAAGCTTCCACTCATGACTCACCTCATGACTCACCCTGAAGAAGAAAAGATAAATCCGCATTTAGCCGAATGTTAAATACGGCCGATAGAAAACGGGAAACTGGCAACTTCCAAAAGTGATCCTGAAACGAATTTCAGTATAAACATATCCGCATTTGTATTACGACCGAATACAAATGCATGAGACAAAGATATTATATCTACACAGTATAATACTCGGATCCGGCTTAAACCAAAGCCCACCAGTATTATCTGCCCGAAATATGACACGTGCATAAACGCACGTGCATTTTCCGAACCCTGCCATAAAACCATACGGCCTCTACAACGTTTCGCCCGAACTTGGGAAAGTGTCTGTGGGGGACTCTAATGATTCATCAACACACTGGCACTGGGTATAACCACTAGCACGTCAGAGGTACTGGCTGTACGTAACGGTTGCCTATGTATTGATTGGAAGGGAAGCTGACAAGCGAACTCATCCAGAAACCCTACTGAGCCTAACAGTGACAATATACATACAGTCCGGTCCGTTCGTCTATGAGTATCGCATATCAGCCTAGGGGCTGGTAACGTCAGACCCCCAATAGCGGTATAAGTCGTGTCAGAGAGTAGCCCAGAACACCCTGAGTTACTACTGGAGTACCTATCAGTAAATCTCCTGCCTCGGCCGAGGGCTTTGTGTAATGGCTCTCCTAGACACAGCGCGATCTCACCCCCCAATACCGGGAGAGACGAATCCCCTGCCGATCCGCTCACTTGCATCCATGTGGCTCGGGACTGTACCCAAAAAAGACCTGTTTGCACGACTCCTTTGAGCCGTGGTAGGGTAGAAATCAAAGCATAGTGGGAAATCACATGAGACAAATGACGACCTCAGGTCAATGAACTAACCTGTACACATGTCACCAGGGAACTGCTATCTGACGCTAGGTATAATACCAACAAGCAGATTCCCGGCGAGTCCTGTCCGGTGTACTCATAACCCAATGAGCACCTGTATACATCTTAGGTGAACCAACCAATACCAATGGCTTGTGAGACCGGCCATCGCCCCTCGTCGGGGTCTCGACTGTATACACTAGTCTACTCTAGAGTATCGATGCCCTGTCTCGAAACTCCCACGACTAGGGACACTTTTAAGGATGTGCTTACAGACCCCAGCTCCCACGTATATGATCGCCATCATACTGCTGGTAGTCAAGCAAGAATCCTATGGGCTCTATCATCATGCAATAGTGAACTAAAGCATGTATACGATGATAAAGACAAACCAGATAGCTTACTATCATTTCGAGCTGTAAGTCGATGTACAACACCCCACGACTTGCGGGGAGGCGGAATAATGAAAAACGATCTTGTTTTAGGCGTAAACATCGACTAACCGAGAATCTTTGCATAAACAATAACTAACAACAAACATAGGAGTTAACAACTACTATGAAAAGTGATTATACTTGTAGAACTGAGTCCTTCGTCTAGTCGTTCTCCACGTCCTCTCCGGCCTTCTCTAAGTAGTAGAAGATCCACCCGAGAGCTTTACTACAAGCTTCACCTCAAACTAGAGGTAACTAGGTTTCTTGAAGTGCTAATCCAAGTAACCTAGATGATATAGAGAATGGTTAAGGATTAAGTAGTCTAATCTAATCCTTGTACTCAACACATGAGAGGGGAGGATTAGGGTTTGAAGAGGGAGAGCTTGAGGAGAGAGAAAGTGAGCAAAAGAATGAGATGAGAAAATGAGCTATCATAATATATATCAACCATTATGATTTATCAACAAAAGAAAATGAATGATTAATCATCATGCTTAATAAATATAAGAGTGTGATTCATCTCCATGAGTCATTAAGCATTTATGATGCATTAATGACTTGGATGAATCACTCAAATGACTCACTAATCTCATTTAATGCATATGCCACCTTAACCCCCAAGTCACCATCTTCTAGAAGCTTCTCGTACAATTACGAGAACGCCCCTCCTATCCGTGAAAACACGGAAAAACTTTAGACTGTATAAATCCAATAACCGGATACTAGAAACTGGCTTAAACCAAAGCCGACTAGTAAAAACTGTCCGGATGTCGTACGTGAGTAAACACACGTATGCGTCCGAACCCTTGTCGTAAAACCATACGACCTCTATATCGTTTCGCCTGAAGTAGGAAAACTCTCTGTGTGGGACTCTAGAGACTCGACTACTACGCTGGCAGTAGGTTTAACCACAGACCGCAAGCGGCACTAGCTGTATGTAACGGTCCCCAGGTAGATGTCGATAAGAAGGCCGATGAGGAAACCCATCCGAACTCCTACTGAGTCTGATGTGACAATCTCCGTACAGTCCGTTCTGTTCGTCTAAGACTATCGCATATCGGGCCTAGGGGGCGGCAAGCGTCAGTCCCCTAATAGCGGTATAAGTCGTGTCGGAGCGAAGCTCATTACACCCTGAGAAACTACTGGAACCTACCAGCAAATCTCACTTGCCCTGGCCAGGGACTTTGCGTAATGGCTCTCTGACACAGCGCGATATCAACTCCCAATACCGGGAGAGACGAATCCTGTCTAACCGCCACTGCCTCCAAGTGCTCGGGACTGCACCCAACTGCTACCTGTTTGCACGACTCCTTTGAGCCATGGTAGGGTAGCAATCTAAGAACAGTGGTACACACTCGAGGCGAAGTAGCAGTGTCAAGTCTGCAGACTATGCTGTACTCATATCATCTGGGAACTGTTCACTAACAACTGGTATAAAACCAACCAACAGTTCCCTGTGAGTCCTGTCCGGTGTACCCGTAACCTAACGAGCACCTGCATACTATCGCCAGTACGACGTACTGACGGCTGTGGGATAGACCATCTCCCCAACTGGGATGAGAAGCGTACACACTAGTCTACTCCGGAGTATCGATGCCCTGTCTCGATAATTCTACGACTAAGGACCAGAATAAGGATGTGCTTGTAGACTACCCAGCCCCCACTAGTGTGACTGCCATCACAACACTGGTAGTCAAGCAAGATCCTAAGAGCTCTATCAATACGTATACTCACATATTAAGATAGAAAAACCAAGTAGTATACTACCATGTTTAACAAGACTGTTATATACATGTGAATATCCCAAGCTTCCATTAAGTAATATACAAACTAGTATGATACAATAATGGCCCCTAGGGCATATACACTAACAATCTCCCACTTGCACTAGGGCTATGTACTGGCGTATCGAAGACCGATGATCTAGAGTAGCCTCTCGAACTGAATCTGAGGTAGGGCCTTCGTGAATGGATCAGCAATGTTATCCTCTGAATTTACTCTCTTTACCTCGATCTCCTGGCGATCTACGATCTCCCTGATCAGGTGATACCACCTTAAGATGTGTCTGGACTTCTGATGGGACCTGGGTTCCTTCAGAAGTCCAGACACATCGTAAGGTGATACCACCTAAAGATATAGCGCCATTGTTGTCGCAATACAGAGGTATTGGACCAACACTGGTAGGAACCACCTAAAGTTCTGTGAGCAACTTCTTCATCCAGACAGCTTCTTTTGTGTCATCGCAAGCAGCTATGTACTCCGCTTCCATCGTTGAGTCGGCAACGGTCTCCTGCTTGGAACTCTTCCAATAGACCGCCCCTCCATTGAGGGTAAAGACATAACCCGACATGGACTTGGAGTCATCCTTGTCACTCTGGAAGCCGGAGTCAGCAAAGGCCTCGATTTGGAGGTCTTTTCCGCTATACACCAAGAACATCTCCTTAGTCCTCCTCGGGTACTTGAGAATGTTCTTTACTGCTATCCAGTGATTCTCCCCTGGGTTTGCCCGATACCAGCTTACAACGCTCAATGCGTATGCTACATCTGGTCTGGTACATAACATCGCATACATTATAGAGCCTACTGCAGAAGCGTAGGGTATAATCGACATGCGATCCCTTTCCAAATCAGTCTTGGGAGACATCTCTTTGGAGAGGGTGATTCTGTGACAAGCCGGTAGGTTACCGCGCTTAGAATCTTCCATACTGAATCTTTTCAATATGGTGTCTATGTACCTAGACTGTGAAAGTCCCAACATCCTCTTTGATCTATCACGATAGATCTGGATCCCCAGAATGTAGGTGGCATCACCCAGGTCCTTCATAGAGAATTTCTGTGACAAGAATCCTTTGACTGACTGTAGCATAGGAATATCATTTCCTATTAGGAGAATATCATCCACGTACAAGACGAGAAATACAACAACTCTCCCTACAATCTTACTGTATATGCATGGTTCATCTGGATTCTTGATAAAGTTGAATTCTTTGACAGTATCATCAAAACAGATGTTCCAACTCCGCGATGCTTGCTTTAGTCCATAAATGGACTTAAGCAACTTGCACACTTTACCGCTGCTCCCACTCTGAATGAATCCCTCTGGCTGATCCATATAGACGCACTCTTCCAAATTTCCATTTAGAAAGGCCGTCTTTATGTCCATCTGCCAGATCTCATAATCGTGGAAGGCAGCAATGTCAAGAAGGACTCAAATGGATTTGAGCATAGCCACTGGAGAAAAGGTTTCGTCATAGTCCAAACCAGGACTTTGACGGAAATCCTTTGCAACAAGTCTAGCCTTATAGGTTTCAACCTGTCCATCTACACCAATCTTCTTTCTGAAGATCCACTTGCATCTTACGGGTTTTACCCCATCTGGAGCAATGTCCAAAGTCCATACTTTGTTAGTGTACATGGACTCCATTTCGGTCCGCATTGCATCCAGCCATTTTACCGAGTCGCCGCTCTGAATGGCTTGCTAGAAGCTAGTAGGGTCATGATTATCAATGACGCAATCTTCTCGATCCCCGTCTATGAGAAAACCGTAGTATCTCTCGGGTGGATGAGACTGCATACTACTTCTGCGAATAGGCGCTGGTATGTCCCTTTCCTCTGAAACTTCTTGTTCTACCAAACTTTCAGTAACAGCTTGTGGTTCTGGAATTTCTTCCAGTTCTACTGCGCTCCCACTCTTCTGATTTTCTAAAAATTCAGCTTCTAAGAAGTGGGCATGACGAGAAACAAAATCCTTTTGTTCCTCTGCGTAATAGAAATAATATCCCTTGGAGTTCTTTAGATATCCCGCAAGCTTACACTGTACTGAGCGTGCCTCGAGCTTGTCCGGATGCTGCTTTTTTACAAAAGCTGGACATCCCCATGTCCTAAAATGTTTTAGACAGGGTTTCTTCCCACTCCACATCTGATATGGTGTGGTAGGCACAGTCTTGGTTGGAACTTGGTTCAAAAGATATGCAGCTGATTCTAGTGCATAACCCCAGAAAGATCGCGGTAACTCAGCCTTACTTATCATGGAACGAACCATATCCAATAGGGTTCGATTCCTCCTTTCCGATACACCGTTGTGCTGTGGTGTGTATGGAGGAGTAAGCTGAGAGAGAATACCATTCCCTTTTAAGTAACCCAGGAATTCGGCACTTAAGTATTCACCACCTCGATCAGATCTCAGTGTCTTTATACTTTTGCCTGTCTGTTTTTCCACTTCATTGCTGTATTCTCGGAATTTCTCAAAGGCCTCGGATTTATGCTTCATTAAGAAGATATATCCATACCTAGAAAAATCATCCGTAAAAGTAATGAAGTAGGAATAACCACCTCGCGCATGTATAGACATTGGACCGCACACGTCACTGTGTACGAGTCCTAAGAGCTCGCTTGCTCTTTCTCCGTGTCCAGTAAACGGAGTCCTTGTCATCTTTCCCATGAGACAAGATTCACAAGTAGCATAAGATTGATATTCGAACGGATTCAAATATCCTTCTCTATGTAACTTCGTCAACCGTGTTTCATTGATGTGACCTAGTCTACAATGCCATAAGAAAGCCTGATTTATTTCTGGAGAATTTCTTTTAAGTGTGTTCTGGACATTGAAAACCTGAGCTTGACTCAATACGTATATACCGTTATCTAATGTACCGGACCCAATCTGAACTTGATTTAGGTGGATGTGAACTACATCGCTTACGAATGTAAAATTGTATCCCTCTCTCGAAAGTGAGGACACTGATATGATATTACAAGTCAAACTAGGTACATACAAACAGTTACGTAGAATCAATATCTGCTCACTTGTCAAACCCAGGTGATATTCTCCCACGGATTCAGCGTCCACGCTAATTCCGTTTGCAACTCTGAGAGACAAATCACCTACCCTTATAACTCTACGGTTTCTCAAAGCCTGTAATGAATTACAGATATGAGATCCTGCTCCGGTATCAAGTACCCAGGAAGTAGAGTTAATTGACAAGCAGTTCTCAATTACAAACACACTTGAGGCTGAAGCCACAACATGCTTCGTATCCTGGCTACTGGCTTCCAAAGCCCTGCAATCCTTCTGCCAATGCCCATTCCCATAACAATAGGAACATCCTTCCTTACTTACACCAAGTCCCGAAACTTGTGCTCTTCCCTTTCCTCCTACTTTACTAACACCGTATATCGGCTTTATAGAGGTCTTCTTCTTTTCACCCTTTGCTTTCGCCCTGGATGTAGAAGAAGAAGGTCCCCCATTAAGCAGAGCTTGTGTCTTCCTGGTTTTTTCAAGGTGTAAGTAGAGGGTAGGGACTGTAGAAATAAGTCAGCATATGACCTGTTTCCCAACGTGGTCTCCAGGTCCTTGAACTCATCAATATAGCTAGTCATCGTAAGGACGTCGTCCCCTATAGATGACCCGTCAGCCGACCTCGCTTGAATTAATTCGTTCGAGGCCTCATATCTTGCGATATGAGATTGCACTCCATATAAATCTTTGTTATGGAGAAAGATGGAAACTGGGTCCATCTTCTCGTGCTGCTTCTGGTATACACCATTAACTGAAGCCAACACAAGGCACTTAGCTTTCGCTTTATCCCTTTCCCTTGTCTGACGGATATCCATATCCGCGACGGTGGAAACTGGACCTGGGACGGCGGGATCTTGAGTAGTAATAGGGTGGTCCAGCTTGTCATAGGCAATGGACATCTGGACAGACCTTTGCCAGTCAAATAAGTTAGATTCAGTTAACTTGTTATCTAGATGTAACCTAGTCATGGTCATAAGGTTGCTGCAATGAGAGAGAGAGAAGAAAACACTTAAGCATGATGCTCTTGCAAGTTTAGAGTGGTTTTTAATTTATCTAAACTGGATGGCTCCCACTATTTCTCGAATCCTTCCTCAAACCATAAAAGAAGAATTAGCCAGGACCATTCTCACCGTACAATACTTGCTTAACCGTTCGGCCAGGCCAGTGTCGATACTTCGAGGGAGGTTTTCCAACGCTTTCGCGAAGTTCCTTAATTAAATAACCTCTTTTCTCTGGGGGCGTAACCCCGCTGACACCTTTCTAGGCACCTACTTGGTTTATAGCATTGATCGTTAAGTGACGAATCTCCTGATAAGTAGCATATACTCACAGTAGGATCGGGATCCAAATATCATCGTATGATAATGTTGAAGGAATCCTACCAACATCCATTAAACTCCAAATGGTATACAACACTAGAAAGTTTCAGTTTCTTTAGAAACTCCCGATATGGATTTTTGCCCCATCTTCTTATGAACTTGACTAAGGGCCAACAAATCATAAGTCACACGTCAAGTTCTACCCATCATTATCTTGTTAATTTGAACCCACCCGTATATACTCTTGACTAAGGGCCAAACAAAGTAATACAACTGTCCCAAACCAACTCATCTATCTATGCAACAAATGAATACCCCAGCAGCTACCAAACACTATGTCTTGACTAAGGGCCAAACAAACATAGCTTGAATATTACTGACCATCCATAAGAAATGACGGAGGGCTACAACTGGTTTTGGCGAAACCGTGAACGTAGTGAACTTGATATAACCGAAGGAACCTAATAGCTTTTAAAAAGGAGTGGTTAAAGCTCTTCAATTAAAAAAAATATCTTCTGTTTAAAAATAACCGAGTGGTTTCTTTTAAATTGTTCCAACGATTAAACTTTGGTTTATTTTCTTTGTATTAATAATATTGCGTCCCATCATTAACCTATCATTGCAGAAAACAATGAAAATACAACGTTCTCTTATGCCATCCGCATTCGCCACTGGGTCCCGTCATCACCCGTTAGGTTCCTTAACTAACGACAGAGCGGGGGCTGGGCTAGCGTGGGTGTAAAACATAAGTGACGTCTAAATAGCTATCATATATAGATATTGTACATTCGTCAGACGCAATAATAGGCATTCCAGATATCAGATGAACATTATTGGATATACAAGCAATCCGTGTTTGCTTTGAGCCTGCAACAAAAGACGGATTACACAGTTGTGATGAATAGCCATTACCCCACCTTAGACCCCTACGGGTACGGCAAACTACCCGCCAAGTACCCGAAGTGAAGCGGTCTCCCTCAACAAAGTGAGTAGGCCACTAACTTCAAAGTACCCGGTAGTTTGTGCACCCCACCTTGGGTCTGTCCTAGGAGCAAAAACAGTAAAATGAAATAATACTGTTAGTTATATGTATGCCCTAGAGGCCATTACTGTACATAGGATGTATATTGTAGTGGATGCTGGGACATATATAGGGAGGACTTTCTTGCTCGACATGATAGTATGCTATCTGGTTGCTCTTTACCTTAACGTGTATACTGATTGCCTCTCTATTACATGTTGGTAAAGCCCTTAGGATGTGTACTTGACTACCTGGACTATGATGCGGATCATACTAATGGGGACAGGGTAGTCCATAAGTGCATCCTTCAAAGTCCCTAGTCGTGGGTATATCGAGACGGGGCATCGATATACCAGAGTAGACTAGCGTGTACCTTCTCGACACATACAGATGGGCGATGGATGATCACATATCCATCGGTGTTTGACATCAGAGATGATATACGGGTGCTCAGTAGAGACTGGGTACACTGGACGGACTCGCCGAGAACTCCCAGATGGTACTATACCTTACGTCAGATGGCAGTTCTCTGGTGACACTGGTACAGAGTAGTCTGTGTTAGTTATATGTATGCCCTAGAGGCCATTACTGTACATTGGATGTATATTGTATTGGATACTGGGACATATATAGGGAGGACTTTCTTGCTCGACATGATAGTATGCTATCTGGTTACCCTTTACCTTAACGTGTACACTGATTGTCTCTCTGTTACATGTTGGTAAAGCCCTTAGGATGTGTACTTGACTACCTGGACTATGATGCGGATCATAATAGTGGGGACATGGTAGTCCATAAGTACATCCTTCAAAGTCCCTAGTCGTGGGTGTATCGAGACGGAGCATCGATATACCAGAGTAGACTAGCGTGTACCTTCTCGACCCATACAGATGGGCGATGGATGATCCCATATCCATTGGTGTTTGACATCAGAGATGATATACGGGTGCTCAGTAGAGACTGGGTACACTGGACGCACTCGCCGAGAACTCCCAGATGGTATTATACCTCACGTCAGACGGCACTTCTCTGGTGACACTGGTACAGAGTAGTCTGTTGACCCGAGATCGTCATAGAGTCTTGTGTGGTTCTCACTGTGCTTTTATATCCATCTTACCACGTCCAAGAGGGCGTGCAAAATGGTGGTTTTTGGGTACAGTCCCGAGTCACATGGAGGCAATGAGCGATAGGAGGGGATTCGTCTCTCCCGGTATAGGGAGTTGATGTTGCGCTGTGTTCGATTGGCTATAACAGGAAATCCCTGGCCAGGGTTGCTGAGATTTACTGGTAAGTGTTACCAGTAGTTTCTCGAATTATTATAGACCTCATATCGACACGAATTATCGAGCTATTGGGGTCTGACGTTTACCACCCCTAGGCGAGATATGCGACGTATCATACGATCAGACCGGACTGTACGGTAGTGTTACTGGTTGGATTCACTGGAGTGTGAGCGGGCTTGCTCGTCGATCTTCAGATCGCTCAATACCCGGGTGGCCGTTACGTTTAGCAGACCGCTTGCGGCTTGTGGGTGCTTGATATGATCATCACCTGCTGCCGGCGTATTGACGAGTCTTTAGAGTCCTACACAGAGGTTTCCTGGCTCAAGCGAAACGAAATAGGAGCGCATATGAGATATGTGCGGGACCGAGAATGATACCAGTATGTGATACTGTATTTGATTCTCGCGATTTGTGACATTGATCGGTTATGTGCGATATAGCCGGGTTATCGGATCAAGTGTTGATTCGATCAGATGTTACTGTTGATATTAGTCGGTTATATGCGATATGACCGGATCATTAAATCAAGTGTTGATTTAATGATTTAATTCATAATTATATATTTGATATATTACTTTGCATTAACTAGTATCGGTTCACTTAAGATGGATTTTCTCACTCGGATGTGCGCATTGTATATGTGATATATTTTTGTGCACTTGCTTGTATCATGTTTGATGATACATGTTTACTTGGTTAAGTGTAAAGAATTAAACCATGGTTAAACTTATGATTAGGGTTTGATTTCCTTTTCTCATTTATTTATCTATTTATTCATTTTGGAAAATAGATGGAAAAAGGAGAAAAAGAATGGTGGCTTTTTTTGTTGTTTAGTGGAAGCTTCATGAAACCTTGACCCTAACCATTCATTTAACCTAAGTTAATTCTCTACACTTTACCATGGTTACTTTTATGATAAGAATGATTATTCTTTTCTTTTCTAATTAATCATTCTCATCATTTCTTCTTCTTCTTCCTTGAACTCATGAAGAAAACCTAAGCTCTATCAATGGTGATTGATGGAAATGAGTGAGAAATCCACATCTAAAGTCTACCCACTTCCTATTTCTTCATCCTCTACCTCTTGCCAAGTAGTAGAGTATGTTTACTTCACAAGATTCTTGACTTGGTGAAGTCGGAGCTTGATTTAGCGATGCCTCGACGTAGATCATCTTCGGCACGTCGTCGATGACCTAGCCCGCTTCTTCTCCCATGAAGCCGATGCAAGAGCCCGGATTTAGATTTGGACAGCGAGGATACTTCGTTGCGGAGCTATGGAGGTGGAGCACCGGATCTACAAAGGTTGTATTTCCGTTATCTTATAGTTAACTGTTAACTAGTTTTTAGTTTCGCCTAGTTTTCTAGCAAACGATCCATAGTCTAGGGTTTCTCGGCACCATTTTTTTGAAATTGGCATGTTCGATGCCTTGTGAGACCTCATTAGGGTGCCTAGGAACCTTTCAGTGGTATCAGAGCCTAGCTAGAGGCTTAGGCGAAGTCTAGACGGAATTTGAAACCCGGACGAACCGAAAACCCGAACCCAAAATTGCTCTCTGGACGATTTCTGAAATCTGGTCTTTTTCAAAATTAAAAATATGCAGAGAACACATCACAAACATCTAAGAGTTACTGTGAAATTTGACAGTCCAATTCCACTAAGGCAGCGCGGATCCGCGGCATGAGCTATAGCTCATGCGGCGGTTCCGTGGCCGTACGGCCACACTATTTAAATTATTTTGCACAGTAACTGTTAGTTTCCAGTGGTGATTTTTCTGGGAATTTTTAATATTTTTTAAAGAGTTGAATTTTCTGAGTTGTTTTGGGGATTCGGTGTTTCGATCGGGGTATCAAATTTTGTCTATTTGGCTTTCCGAATATTTTTAGAATATGTTAAAAAGTTCGACCGGATATAAATACCCAATTTTTCCCCTGTCCGGAAATTTCCAAGTGTTGGATTTTTCCGAAGTTTAACGACGTTCTAAGTAGTGCAAGTAACGCGATGGACCCTCTAGAAGACAACAAACCTTAACTCGATTATGTGACCGTCTTGAACTGCCCTTTGAACCTTCGGGTTTGGGGCAGTACGGCGTGCCACATGTGAGGCGTTGGCTTGACCCTTCTACGGCTGGACCGTCGGTACTGAGGCACGAACTGAATGTTGTTAGACTTATTTCATGTGTTGATCTGTATCGGGAAAAGTTGGGTGTTCGATTGTTCGATCGGAAAGTTTGACATTTTCTATTTATCCGGAATGGGATACAATAATTGGAATTCACAAGTAGTTATGTGATAACTAAATCAATGTTATAAACGTAGCAGTTTAGTCTCACTTGATCGGTTGCCACGGAATTTTGATGTGATCAAAAGTCCGTTGCAATCACGTAGCGTACGCGGATACTCGCCGGGTAAGCTTAATAGACAGCCTCACTCCATAGCCCCGACCAAGTGACTGTAGGAGAACTCCGTCGCCGAAAGCATCCGTTCGGGTGCTCGCGGCAGCGATGTTCCGCCTTGGTGCACTTCGTCGACGGTATCGAGGGTGCGGCCGTCTACTGAAGTTTGCGACGAGCATTCGATCAGGATGTCGGGAATCTTGTTGAATTACCCGACTTGATATTGAAAAGTGTTTTCGATTTTGAGACTAAAATGCGGGGTTTATAATTGTTAGGCATATGATGTCTAAGTAATTCATTTGGTCAGGCATGCGATGTCTGAGATGGTTGCGGATTCCAACTGTTGTAGTTTTACACTTTCTTTTCTGTGACCGTAAGTGTAATATGTGATGTCGCCGGTTTCGTTGCTATATGTCAACGACAATTGGGATGCGCATATTTACTTACGTTGATGACATGTGATGTTATGTGTTGCCAGATATGTTATATTGGATCGTCGTGTTTGAATAGCCGGGGGTTTTTATGTGAGATGAGTGTTTTTCATTTTCATTCATGTAAAAACTTGTATGTAATATTCTTTTATTGGGGCGCTTCCAGGTTGCGGAAGTTGTCACCTCTTGTATATTATTTACTTTTCTGCACTAGGATAGACCCAAGGAGGGGAGCACAAGTAACCGGGTTCTGGAGTCCAGTGGGAGACCAACTCGAGGAGTCGGGTCCGGGTCTCCTAACTCCAGAATTGGTAGGGTTGCTTGCCGCTCTCGTAGGGGTCTAGGGGTGTGGGTTTGGCTATTCATCACGACTGTGGAATCCGTGTTTTATACTGGCTCGTATTGAAAACACGAACGTCCTAGTATATCCAATATTTCATATGTTTCTTCTGCTGTGATCTCTGTGTTGTGACTCTGTGATGGATATAGTATATAGTATATATGATATATTATATAGACGTTACTTATGTTTTACACCCGCGCTAGCCCTGCCCTGCTCTGTCGTTAGTTACCTAACCTAACGGTGCACGAGGGGACATCGAGGCGAATGCGGATGGCATAAGTGTACGTCATATCTATCTGTGATGTTTAGGTACTTAAATGATGGGACTTCATTAATGTGATTAATGAAATAAAAGAAACCTAAGATGTTGTAGAATCGAATTTCAAAATAAAACAGGTAGCTACAGTTCTTTCTTTGCACAGCGGTATATGTGATATATCCTGCACCTTATTCGATAAGGAAAGGACCGAGATCCCTTCATCGGAAGTGACTCCTTTAGCAATAACTGGCATATGCTACACCCTCGGTTTGTCTTTTGATAGCTTTTAAGAGTTTTTGCTTTGCACAGTGATATATATGATATATCCAGCACCTCATTCGACGAGGAAAGGACCGACGATCCCTTCACCGGGAGTGACTCCTTTAGCAAAACTAGAAAAGCCTCAAAAGCACTCCATTTCAAAAATCATTCGATCCTACAACGATATCAAGTTCGTTACGCAATAGGTTTTCAGAAAAACCTGACGTAGCCCTCCGTCATTTCAGATAAGTACTAGTTAGTATTCATGCTACGGTAGTTTGGCATTCGTCAAGGCGTAGTGTGCGGTAGCTAACTAGTTTTTATCTGCTTATGCATATGATGCAGATTGGATTAGGGTATTCGTACGGCTTTGTTTGGCATTCGTCAAGGGTCGTGCGGGTGGGTTTAATTCGATCAAGAAATGTACGGGTTGAACTTGACTATGTGGACTATGGGTTGTTTGGCATTCGTCAAGAAATGTACGGGTTGAACTTGACTATGTGGACCTTGGTTAAACTCGGATGTCCGAACGACCCGAAACCCCCACCCTAAAAATGCTCTCTGTCCATTTTTTAAAATCTGGTCTTTTTCCAAATTAAAAATATGCAGAAAATCAAGCAGGGTTTTGTAGGAATTACTGTAAATTTCGTGGACCTAATTCATCTAAACCGCCGCGTTTCCGCGGCATGAGCATGGCTCATGCGGCGGATCCGCGGCCGTACGGTCGATTCTCACAGTAAAGGTTTCACTGTAATTCCTCCTTAGTTGTGCTGTATTTTCTGGGATATTGTAATATTTATTATTGACATGAGTGTTTTTGGGGTTGTTTTGGGGATTCGGTGTTTCGATCGGAGTATCAAATCTTGTCTGTGTGGCTTTCCGGATAAATTTTAGAACATGTTAAAAAGTTCGACCGGATATAAATACCCAATTTTTCCCCTGTCGGGAAATTTACAAGTGTTGGATTTTTCCGTAGTTTAAAGACGTTCTAAGTAGTGCAAGTAACTCGATGGACCCTCTAGAAGACAACAAACCTTAACTCGATTATGTGACCGTCTTGAACTGCCCTTTGAACCTTCAGGTTTGGGGCAGTACGGCGTGCCGCATGTGAGGCGTTGGCTTGACCCTTCTACGGCTGGACCGTTGGTACTGAGGCACGAACTAAATATTTTTAGACTTGTTTCATGTGTTGATCTGTATCGGGAAAACTTGGGTGTTCGATTGTTCGATCGGAAAGTTTGACATTTTCTATTTATCCGGAATGGGATACAATAATTGGAATTCACAATAAGTTGTGAGATAACTGAATGAATGTTATAAACATAGCAGTTTAGTCTCACTTGATCGGTTGCCACAGAATTTTAATGTGATCAAAAGTCCGTCGCAATCACGTAGCGTACGCGGATACTCGCCGGATAAACTTAATAGACAGCCTCACTCCATAGCCCCGACCAAGTGACTGTAGGAGAACCCCGTCGCCGAAAGCATCCGTCCGGGTGCTCGCGGTAGCGGTGTTCCGCCTTAGTGCACTTCGTCGACGGCATCGGGGGTGCGGCCGCCTACTGAAGTTTGCGACGAGCATTCGATCAGGATGTCGGAAATCTTGTTGAATTACCCGACTTGATATTGAAAAGTGTTTTCGATTTTGAGACTAAAATGCGGGGTTTATAATTGTTAGGCATACGATGTCTAAGTAATTCATTTGGTCAGGCATGCGATGTCTGAGGTGATTGCGGATTCCAACTGTTGTAGTTTTACACTTTCTTTTCTATGACCGTAAGTGTAATATGTGATATCGCCGGTTTCGTTGCTATATGTCAACGACAATTGGGATGCGCATATTCACTTACGTTGATGACATGTGATGTTATGTGTTGCTGGATATGTTATATTGGATCGTCGTGTTTGAATAGCCGGGGGTTTTTATGTGAGATGAGTGTTTTTCATTTTCATTCATGTAAAAACTTGTATGTAATATTCTTTTATTGGGGCACTTCCAGGTTGCGGAAGTTGTCACCGTTGATGTATATTATTTACTTTTCTGCACTAGGATAGACCCAAGGAGGGGAGCACAAGTAACCGGGTTCTGAAGTCCAGTGGGAGACCAACTCGAGGAGTCGAGTCCGGGTCTCCTAACTCTAGAATTGGTAGGGTTGCTTGCCGCTCTCGTAGGGGTCTAGGGGTGTGGGTTTGGCTATTCATCGCGACCGTGGAATCCGTGTTTTGGACTGGCTCGTATTGAAAACACGGACGTCCTAGTATATCCAATATTTCATATGATTCTTCTGCTGCGATATCATGTGATGTTCTGTGATAGATACAGTATATAGTATATATGATATATTATATAGACGTTACTTATGTTTTACACCCGTGCTAGCCCTGCCCCGCTCTGTCGTTAGTTACCTAACCTAACGGTGCACGAGGGGACATCGAGGCGAATGCGGATGGCATAAGTGTACGTCGTATTTATCTGTGATGTTTAGGTACTTAAATGATGGGACTTCATTAATATGATTAATGAAATAAAAGAAACCTAAGATGTTGTAGAATTGAATTTCAAAATAAAACAGGTAGCTACAGTTCTTGCTTTGCACAGCGGTATATGTGATATATCCTGCACCTTATTCGATAAGGAAAGGACCGAGATCCCTTCACCGGGAGTGACTCCTTTAGCAATAACTGGCAGATGCTACACCCTCGGTTTGTCTTTTGATTGCTTTTAAGAGTTTTTGCTTTGCACAATGATATATATGATATTCCCGCACCTCATTCGACGAGGAAAGGACCGACGATCCCTTCACCGGGAGTGACTCCTTTAGCAAAACTAGAAAAGCCTCAAAGACACTCCATTTCAAAATTCATTTGATCCTACAATGATATCAAGTTCATTGCGCAATAGGTTTTCAGAAAAACCTGTCGTAGCCCTCCGTCATTTCAGATACGTACTAGTTAGTATTCGTGCTGCGGTTGTTTGGCATGCGTCAAGGCGTAGTGTACGGTAGCTAACTAGTGCTTATCTGCTAGCATACGATGCGATTGGATTAGGGTATTCGTACGGTGTTGTTTGGCATGCGTCAAGGGTCGTGCGGATGGGTTTAATTCAATCAAGAAATGTACGGGTTGAACTTGACTAGCAGACTATGGGTTGTTTGGAATGCGTCAAGGTCATTGCGAGCTAGGAGCAAAATATTATCGGGAATTTCAAGTGTTGAAATTTGCAATGAGATTGCATACCTTCTATGAGATAGTTGGATCCCGATACCCGCTGCGAGTAATTGTTACTCCTGGGAGAGTTTTATACATTACAATTAGCCAATCAAGTAGGTGTCTAAAAAGGTGTTAACGGGGTTACGCCTCTGGGAAAACGAGGTTTATATTAATTAGGTCCGTGCGAAAGCACGGGGCACCTCCCTCAAAGTACCGACACTGGCCTGGCTGAAAGATTGGCGAACTTGTAGTGTGTAATTAATCCCGGCTAGTCTTTCCTTTTAGGGTTTGAAGGAAGATTTGATAAAAAGCAGTGGGAGCCATTCTGATTAGATAAAATAATAACCAATCTATTCTTGCAAGAGCGCACGCTGAGTGTTTTTTTCTCTCTCTTTCCTGGTAGCGACCATATCACGCCTTAATCAAGATAATAATACGGATTATTGACCGAACCCGCTTGTTATACTGAGCTGGGGAACGTTGGTCCCGCTCCAACTTATAATAGTTATAAGACAGAGCAGGAAATTGGGGAATACCAGATTTCCCGTGCCGCCCAAACGAAGAGAGTGCATGCTGATGCATCATCTTCGGGTGTGTTCATTATACAGAACTGTTTCTCAGTATCCTCCGCATCCATGGTATATGATACCGGATAAGGATCCCAGATATGTAATCTGTTACATAGGGCTACAAAAAGGTAGAAAAACTGAGAACGGGTGATAAGTTTCATGAGGCAGAAAACGGGGCAAGTGTTGCAGCCAAGTCTGTCGGTCACTGTCACCCTGTATTGTAATACATTGATTCTGAACGAATGTTATTAGATACCGAACCTGATATACAAAATCATATCACTCTCTTTATTAGTAAAGAAATGATAAAATTTTGTATTGATGGATAATGTTTTGAACATTTCCTATATCAAAAGTTGATCGGTTCAGGCACGTTATCTAAAAGCGTTGATGTTCTAAATCAAACTACAGTTCTTAGTATACAGAACACACACAAGAGGAAGAGTTCAGAAATGAACGAATCCTTCTTGAGGTATTGTAGACTAGGTCATATCAATGCGACCCGACTAGCTGAGTTACATTTAGATGCATATTTAAATCAGTTTGAATTTACATCTTGTGAAACTCGCCAGTCATGTCACAATGATAAGATGACCATAGCTCCGTTTACTGGAAACAGAGAAAGAGTTAGCGAACTCTTGGGACTGTTACATGATGATGTATGTAAGGTCTCCTGTCTACACATGCCAGGACTGGTTCTTTGTACTTCATTACATTCTCTGATAATCTCTCAAGATTCAGACATATGTTCCTGTTGAAACACAAGTCCGAACCTTTTGAGATATTCACAGAATATAAGTTAGAAGTAGAGAACCAAAATACGGGTATAAGTATTATATCCTATGATGAGATCAAGGAGGAGAATACTTGAGCACGGAAATCCTGGACTATTCTAAAGGAGAATGAGATTCTCTCTCAGCATTACTCCTCCGAATACACCATAGCACGATGGTATATCGGGGCGGAGCAGATACACCCTATTTGATATGGTATGCTCTATGATGAGTATCACTGAGTTACCTATTTCCTTTTGGGAGTTATGCACTTGAGAAGATGCATACCTACTAAGCAGGGTTCAAATCAAATCAGTTGCCTACCACACCATATAAGATATGGAATGAGAAGAGCCCATATCTTAAATTGGTTAAGATTTAGGGTTGTCCGGCCTATGTCTAAAAGCAAAATCCGGACAAGCTCGAGGCAAGGTCTGTTAAGTACAACTGGAAAGGTTCCAGCTATACAAATGACAGCAGATGATTTGGTACAACCAAAGGATTCAGTAGATTCCAATGAACCTCAGCCTCTCCGCCGATCTAGTAGGGTTCCTCACCCACCTGAGAGATACTTCGGTTTCTCTATGACAGTGGGATCGAGGATTGCATCATGAGATGATGACCCAACTAGTTTCGAGCTGGACATCAGGAGTGAGACTCTGTAAGAATGGCTGGATACTTAGCGATCTGAGATGGAATCCTTATACACCAACAAAGTATGGACTTTGGTTGCTATATCTGAAGGGTTAAATCCACATCAGGAGCAAGTATATCTTGAGAAGATTACTTGGTGTAAATGGAAAAGTTGAGACTTTCAAAGCTAGACTTGTTAAAGGTTTTCGTCATTGACCAGGCGTGGATAATGATGAAACCTTTTCCAGTACCTATGCTTAAGTCCATCCAGATTCTACTTGCCACGGCTACATACCATGACTACGATATCTGGTGGTTGGGTGTCATGACAGCTCTTCTAAAATGATGATTTGGAAGAGAGCGTCTATAAGTACACAGCCAGAGGGCTTCGTAGACAGTGGGAGCAGCGGAAACGTGTGCAAGATGTTTTATGTGATGAAGCAGGCATCGCGGAGTTGGAACATCTGTTTTGATGGATTAGTCAAAGAAGTTGACATCATCAAAATGGTAGATAAACCTTGTATATACAAAAAGGTAGTGGGGAGTATGGTGATGATCCTCGTAGAGTGCGTGAATGACAAACTCTTGATAAGAAAGGAGTTTCTTATGCTACGCTCGATCAATCTCCGTTTATCACAAAGATTCTCCGTGTAGGATCAAAGTGATACCTACTAAATCCTGGATTTTGGATCTATGAGATAGATCTAATTGGATGTTAGGAATCTCACTAGTAGTAGTGAGATGGTATCCATCGATCCTGGGGAGAATCACTGAAAGTGTTCCAGGGTGATGAAGACGACTGAATGTCAGTCGCAGGCATTATCTTTACCCTCAGTAAAGGGACGGTATGTTGGAAGAGTTCCAAGCTATATACCGTGACATACTAGACGATAAAGGAAGGATACATCGCTACTTAAGATGCTACCAAAGAGGCTGTTTGGGTGTATATTAATTCATGAGATGAACTATGTTCCTCCCATTGTGTAACAATGGAGTTGTGGCTTATGCCAAGGAACGCCGGTCCCATCAGTGATCCAGACATATTCTAAGGCAGTATCACTTGATCATGGAGATGGTTGATCTCTAAGGGATCGAGGTTAGGAGAGTAGACTCAGAGGACAACACGGCGGATCCACTCACAAAGGCCTATTCCCAGAGAGAGACTGTTATGGGATGGTTGAGTATGAGATACTGCAACCACTGCTACAGATGGCCCTAGTGCAAGTGGGAGATTGTTAGTTATATGTATGCCCTAGAGGCCATTACTGTACATAGTATGTATATTGTAGTGGATGCTGGGACATATATAGGGAGGACTTTCTTGCTCGACATGAAAGTATGCTATCTGGTTGCTCTTTACCTTAACGTGTATACTGATTGCCTCTCTATTACATGTTGGTAAAGCCCTTAGGATGTGTACTTGACTACCTGGACTATGATGCGGATCATACTAATGGGGACAGAGTAGTCCATAAGTGCATCCTTCAAAGTCCCTAGTCGTGGGTATATCGAGACGGGGCATCGATATACCAGAGTAGACTAGCGTGTACCTTCTCGACCCATACAGATGGGCGATGGATGATCCCATATCCATCGGTGTTTGACATCAGAGATGATATACGGGTGCTCAGTAGAGACTGGGTACACTGGACGGACTCGCCGAGAACTCCCAGATGGTACTATACCTTACGTCAGATGGCAGTTCTCTGGTGACACTGGTACAGAGTAGTCTGTTGACCCGAGATCGTCATAGAGTCTTGTGTGGTTCCCACTGTGCTTTGATTTCCATCTTACCACGTCCAAGAGGGCGTGCAAAACGGTGGTTTTTGGGTACAGTCCCGAGTCACATGGAGGCAATGAGCGATAGGAGGGGATTCGTCTCTCCCGGTATAGGGAGTTGATGTTGCACTGTGTTCGATTGGCTATAACAGGAAGTCCCTGGCCAGGGCTGATCAGAGAATTGCTGGTAAGTGTTACCAGTAGTTTCTCGACCCGTTTTAGACCTCATATCGACACGACTTATCGAGCTATTGGGGTCTGACGTTTACCACCCCTAGGCAAGATATGCGACATATCAGACGACGAGACCGGACTGTACGGTAGTGTTGCTGGTTGGATTCACTGGAGTGTGAGCGGGCTTGCTCGTCGATCTTCTGATTGCTCAATACCCGGGTGGCCGTTACGTTTAGCAGACCGCTTGCGGCTTGTGGGTGTTTGATATGATCATCACCTGCTGCCGGCGTATTGACGAGTCTTTAGAGTCCTACACAGAGGTTTCCTGGCTCAAGCGAAACGAAATAGGAGCGCATATGAGATATGTGCGGGACCGAGAATAATACGTGTATGTGATACCGTATTCCATTCTCGCGATGAATGTATTAATTGGTTATATGCGATATAACCTAGTTATCGAATCAAGGATTGATTCGATAAGCCGATACATTGAATACTAGTCGGTTGTGTGCGACATGACCGGATCATTGAATCAAGTGTTGATTTAATGATTTAATGCATAATTATATTTGATATATTACTTTGCATTAACTAGTATTGGTTCACTTTAAATGGATTTTCTCACTTGGTTTGTGCACATTGTATATGTGATATACATTTGTACATTTGATTGTTTCATGTTTGATGATACATGATAGTTTGGTGTATGGATTAAACCATGGTTGGTCAATGGTTAGGGTTTCTTTTGCTTCATTTATTCATTTATTTATCCATTTTGTTTATTTTAGCAAAAGAAAATAATGAAGAGATAATGGTGGCTTTCTTTGTTTGTTTATGAACCTTCATGAAGGTTTGACCAAAGTGACCATTTTGTCTTCATGTCTTAACCCAACCATTCACTAACCCTTGTTAATTCTCTACACCTAACTATGGTTTGATTATGATAAGAATGATTATTCTTTTCTATTCTTTAATTCTTATCATAATAATTATCATCATCTTCTTCTTCTTCTTCATATGAAGAAAACTCACTTCATCAATGGTGGATTGATGAAACAAGTGAGAAATCCAATTCTAAAGTCTACCCACTTCCTATTTCTTCATCCTCTACCTCTTGCCAAGTAGTAGAGTGTGTTTCCTTCACAAGTTTTCTAGACTTGGTGAAGTTGGAGCTTGATTTAGCGATGCCTCGACGTAGATCATCTTCGGCACGTCGTCGATGACCTAGCCCGCCATTTCTCCGATGAAGCCGACGCTTGAGCCCGGGATTCATTTTGGACAGCGGAGAGACATCATTACGGAGCTATGGAGGTGGAGCACCGGATCTACAAAGGTTGTATTTTCGTATTCTTGTAGTTAAGTGTTAACTAGATTTAATTTTCGCCTAGTTTTCTAGCCAACGATCCGTAGTCGGGTTTCTCGGCACCTAGATTTTTTGAAACGGGCATGCTTGATGCCTTGTGAGACCTCCTTAAGGTGCCTAGGAACCCTACAAATACAATGGTGGCTAAAACCGCAACCTGGATGTGCCCCGCAAAATAATATTACAACATATTACAATTACATTGAATGAATTAAAATAATAACCCATCACAAAACCCCGGCTAATCATCACAACAGTCCAATACAGTTCATAATCACAAACAGAAAAAACCATTACAGAAATGTGCAACCCCCTGCCAACCGACATACTAGCAGTTAGGGGAGGTTTACGAACATATTATACAAACACAGATATAATCAAATTAGCAAACATCGCAAAATTTCGATCGAGCAAACATATCAGTTTCTACTCCCAAAACTTCTCTGTGCACCTGAGACTTTGAGCAGAAAATAAACATTCCAGTAAACACAAAAATATCACAGAAGAATAACAGAAGAAAACTGGGTTGAATCGGAGCCAACTCGGCCGCGGATCCACGGCGGATCGGTGGTTTTGGTCGCAGTTCCGCGGCTCAATGGCCAATTCACAAACCCATTTTTCTACAATGTTCTTATATTTCTCTGCTTGTTATTCTGAAGCAACCTGAAAAATTTTTAGAGCCCTTTTGAAAAGCGACAGAAACATGGTGATATCGATGTGTTATCCGGTTCGTTTTGCGTTCGAAATTCATACGACTTTGCTAATTAGTTAATTATTGTTTAGCGAGGCTATGATACCACTGTAAGTCGATGTACAACACCCCACGACTTGTGGGGAGGCGGAACTATCATCTCGAGCAAGACTGTCATATCGGTATAGGTCCTGCCTCAATCATTGCAATCACGTACCTGCGATCCAATAATTGACTTTGAGGGCACTATCTCCAACAATCTCCCACTTGCACTTAAGGCTAATTATTGCGATGTCGCATACTCACAGCCCGTGTGATACCGAACATCCAACTCCTCTACTAATCAGTTTCACAAAGCTAGTTTGTAAAACTCTTGTGTTCGAGAAATAGCCTCAGTGAGTGGATCCGCCCTGATGTTTCTTTCTATGTCTCTCTTAATCTCAAGTTCGCGGAAAAAGCCATCTCCCGAATCGAGTGATACCTGTCTTAGAATATGTTTGAATATCTGATGGGACCTAGTTCATAAATGAACTCCAAATCCAAACTTCTTAGACTGTATCGATAACTGAACCTAATCAGTATCCAGCACCATGCCTCCCACAGTATCCTCTTGGACCATCTGTCCATAATACTGTCCCTCATCAGAGGGAAAACTATAAGTTTGACAATCACCCTGTCATCCATGTCACCTTGGAAGCCTGGAATGATAACCGTCTCCCGAAAGAGGTTGCCATTATCAAACACGTAGAACATGCACTTATGTTCTAAAACTGCTTCCTTATGTTTCTCCAGGATTGGATTAATATAAACTTATCGCATCTAGTGCAAAAACAATATCTGGTGTGGTACTTGACATCTCACGATTGACTCAACTGCCTAAGCAAGTGATCTGCCAATCATGCACATCCCTCTCTCTTTTTGTCTCTAAGACACCTTCAGAGAGGGTGACTCCTGTTAGTTATATGTATGCCCTAGAGGCCATTACTATACATAGGATGTATATTGTAGTGGATGCTTGGACATATATAGGGAGGACTTTCTTGCTCGACATGATAGTATGCTATCTGGTTGTTCTTTACCTTAACGTGTACACTGCTTGTCTCTCTGTTACATGTTGGTAGAGCCCTTAGGATGTGTACTTGACTGCTTAGACTATGATGCGGATCATACTAGTGGGGACATGGTAGTCCATAAGTACATCCTTCAAAGTCCCTAGTCGTGGGTATATCGAGACGGGGCATCGATATACCAGAGTAGACTAGCGTATACCATCTCGACCCATATAGATGGGCGATGGATGATCCCATATCCATTGGTGTTTGACATCAGAGATGATATACGGGTGCTCAGTGGAGACTGGGTACACTGGACGGACTCGCCGAGAACTCCCAGATGGTATTATACCTTACGTCAGATAGCAGTTCTCTGGTGATACTGGTACAGAGTAGTCTGTTGACCCGAGATCGTCATAGAGTCTTGTGTGATTCCCACTGTGCTTTGATTTCCACCTTACCATGTCCAAGAGGGCGTGCAAAATGGTGGTTTTTGGGTACAGTCCCGAATCACATGGAGGCAATGAGCGATAGGAGGGGATTCGTCTCTCCCGGTATAGGGAGTTGATGTTGCGCTGTGTTCGATTGGCTATAACAGGAAATCCCTGGCCAGGGTTGCTGAGATTTACTGGTAAGTGTTACCAGTAGTTTCTTGAACTGTTATAGACCTCATATCGACACGACTTATCGAGCTATTGGGGTCTGACGTTTACCACCCCTAGGCGAGATATGCGACATATCAGACGATCAGACCGGACTGTACGGTAAGTGTTACTGGTTGGATTCACAGGAGTGTGAGCGGGCTTGCTCGTCGATCTTCTGATCACTCAATACCCGGGTGGCCGTTACGTTTAGCAGACCGCTTGCGGCTTGTGGGTGTTTGATATGATCATCACCTGCTGCCAGCGTATTGACGAGTCTTTAGAGTCCTACACAGAGGTTTCCTGGCTCAAGAGAAACGAAATAAGAGCGCATATGAGATATGTGCGGGACCGAGAATAATGCGTGTATGTGATACCGTATTTCATTCTCGCGATGAATGTTTCGATTGGTTGTATGCGATATAACCTAGTTATCGAATCGAAGATTGATTCGATAAGTCGATACATTAGATACTAGTCGGTTAGGTGCGACATGACCGGATCATTGAATCAAGTGTTGATTTAACGATTTAATGGATAATTATATATTTGATATATTACTTTGCATTAACTAGTATTGGTTCACTTTAAATAGATTTTCTCACTTGAAGTTCACAAGTTGTATATGTGATATACTTTTGTGCACTTGATTGTATCATGTTTGATGATACATGCTTACTTAAGTTTGTGTAAAGATTGAACCATGGTTATTTAAATGGTTAGGGTTTTGTTTTTCATATCTATTTATTTATTTATTTATTATGGAAATGATAAGAAGAGAAAATGGTGGCTTTCTTTGTTTGATATTGAAGCTTCATGAAGCTTTGACTAAGTGACCATTTTGTCTCATGCTTAACCCTAACCATTCCACTTAACCCTAGTTCATTCTCTACACTTGACCATGGTTGGTTTATGATAAGTATTCATTTTATTTTCTTTTTTTAATATACTTATCATAATATCATTATCATCTTCTTCTTCTTCTTCATGAAGAAAGCTTTCTACCAACAATGGTGAAATGTGAAAATGAGTGAGAAATCCAATTCTAAAGTGAACCCACCTCCTATTTCTTCATCCTCTACCTCTTGCCAAGTAGTATAGGGTGTTATCTTCACAAGTTTCATGACTTGGTGAAGTGGGAGCTTGATCTTGTGATGCCTCGACGTAGATCATCTTCGGCATCGTAGTCGATGACCTAGCCCGTCCATTTCTCCGATGAAGCCGACGCTAGAGCCCGGGATTCGAATTGGACAGCAAGGAGAATTCATCATGGAGCTATGGAGGTGGAGGACCGGATCTACAAAGGTTGTATTTCCGTTCACTTAGTTATTTTGTTAACTAGTTGGTTGTTTCGCCTAAAATTCTAGTTAACGATCCGTATTAGGGTTTCTTGGCACTTGTAAAATTAGAAATTGGCATGGTTGATACCTTGTGAGACCTCATTAGTGTGTCTAGGAACCCTACAGTGGTATTAGAGCCTAGCTAGAGCCTTAGGTGAAGTGTAGACGACTTTTGAAATCCGAACGAATATCGAAACCAACATCCAAAATGCTCTCTGGAAATTTTCTGAAAATTTGGATTTTTGTGAATTAAAAATTGCTAAAAAATTCAGCAGGGTCTTAGTTGAATTACTGTGAAATTCGAGGGGCTAACTCATCTAAAGCGCGGCGGAACCGCGGCACAAGCATGGCTTGTGCGGCGGTTCCGCGGCCATATGATGACGTCAGCCCTACATTTTTGCACAGTAATTTGTATCTTCTAGTGCTGGATTTTCTGGGAATTTTTAATATTTATTCAAGAGTTGAATATTCTGGGGTGTTTTGGAGCTTCGTTGATTCGATCGGAAATTTCAAATTTTTTCTATGTGGCTTTCCGGATAATTTTAGAATATGTTGAAAAGTTCGACCGGATATAAATACCCACTTTTTCCCCTGCCGGAAAATTTCCAATTGTTGGATTTTTCCATAGTTAATGACGTTCTAAGTAGTGCAAGTAACGCGATGGTCCCTCTAGAAGACAACAAACCTTAACTCGATTATGTGACCATCTTGAACTGCCCTTTGAACCTTCGGGTTTGGGGCAGTACGGCGTGTCACATGTGAGGCGTTGGCTTGACCCTTCTACGGCTGGACCGTTGGTACTGAGGCATGAACTGGATGTTTTTTAAACTTGTTTCATGTGTTGAGCTGTTTCGGGAAAACTTGGGTGTTTGACTGTTCGATCGGAAATTTTAACATTTTCTGTTTATCTGGAATGTGATACAACATTTGGAATTCACAAGTAGTTATGAGATAACTGATATGAATGTTATAAACATAGCACTTTAGTCTCAATTGATCGGTTGCCACGGGATTTTGATGTGATCAAAAGTCCGTCGCAATCACGTAGCGTACGCGGATACTCGCCGGATAAACTTATTAGACAGCTGCATCCCTTAGCCCCGACCAAGTGACTGTAGGAGAACCCCATCGCCGAAAGCATCCGTTCGGGTGCTCGTGGTAGCGGTGTTCCGCCTTGGTGCACTTCGTCGACGGTATCGGGGGTGCGGCCGTCTACTAAAGTTTGCGACGAGCATTCGATCAGTTTTTCGGGAATCTTGTTGAATTGCCCGACTTGATATTGAAAAGAGTTTTCGATAATGAGACTAAAATGTGGCGTTTATAATTGTTAGGCATGCGATGTCTAAGGAATTCATTTGATTAGGCATGGGATGTCTATGCAGGTTGCGGATTCCAACTGTTGTAGTTTTACACTTTCTTTTCTGTGACCGTAAGTGTAATATGTGATATCGCCGGTTTCGTTGCTATATGTCAACGACAATTGGGATGGGCATATTTACTTACGTTGATGACATGTGATGTTATGTGTTGCTGGATACGTTATATTGGATCGTCGTGTTTGAATAGCCGGGTTTTTTTTTATGTGAGATGAGTGTTTTTCATTTTCATTCATGTAAAAACTTGTATGTAATATTCTTTTATTGGGGCACTTCCAGGTTGCGGAAGATGTCACCCATAGTATATTATTTACTTTTCCGCATTAGGATAGACCCAAGGAGGGGAGCACAAGTAACCGGGTTCTGGAGTCCAGTGGGAGACCAACTCGAGGAGTCGAGTCCGGGTCTCCTAACTCCAGAATTGGTAGGGTTTCTTGCCGCTCTCGTAGGGGTCTAGGGGTGTGGGTTTGGCTATTCATCGCGACCGTGGAATCCGTGTTTTATACTGGCTCGTATTGAAAACACGGACGTCCTAGTATATCCAATATTTCATATGATTCTTCTGCTGCGATATCTGTGATGTGATCATGTGATGTTCTGTGATAGATACAGTATATAGTATATATGATATATTATATAGACGTTACTTATATTTTACACCCGTGCTAGCCCTGTCCCGCTCTGCCGTTAGTTACCTAACCTAACGGTGCACGAGGGGACATCGAGGCGAATGCGGATGGCATAAGTGTACGTCGTATTTATCTATGATGTTTAGGTATTTAAATGATGGGACTTCATTAATGAGATTAATGAAATAAAAGAAACCTAAAGATGTTGTAGAATCGAATTTCAAAATAAAACAGGTAGCTACAGTTCTTGCTTTGCACAGCGGTATATATGATATATCCTGCACCTTATTCGATAAGGAAAGGACCGAGATCCCTTCACCGGGAGTGACTCCTTTAGCAATAACTGGCAGATGCTACACACTCGGTTTGTCTTTTGATTGCTTTTAAGAGTTTTTGCTTTGCACAGTGATATATATGATATATCCCGCACCTCATTCGACGAGGAAAGGACCGACGATCCCTTCACCGGGAGTGACTCCTTTAGTAAAACTAGAAAAGCCTCAAAAACACTCCATTTTAAAAATCATTTGATTCTACAACGATATCAAGTTCATTACGCAATAGGTTTTCAGAAAAACCTGTCGTAGCCCTCCGTCATTTCAGATAAGTCCTGTTTAGTATTCGTGCTGCGTTTGTTGACCTTGTCAAGGCGCAGTGTGCGGTAGCTAACCAGTATTTATCTGCTTATGAATATGATGCAGATTGGGTTAGGGTAGTCGTGCGGCCTTGCTGACCTTGTCAAGGGTCATGCAGGTGGGTTTGATTCAATCAAGAAATGACGGGTTGAACTTGACTTGCGGTCTATGGTTTGTTGACCTTGTCAAGGTCATAGATCGTTCGGGGCAAAATATTATCGGGAATTTCAAGTGTTGAAATTTGCAATGAGATTGCATACCTTCTATGAGATAGTTGGATCCCGATACCCACTGCGAGTAATTGTTACTCCTGGGAGAGTTTTACACATTACAATTAGCCGATCAAGTAGGTGTCTAGAAAGGTGTCAACGGGGTTACGCCTCTGGGAAAACGAGGTTTACATTAATTAGGTTCGTGCGAAAGCACGGGGGACCTCCCTCAAAGTACCGACACTAGCCTGGCTGAAAGATTGGCGAACTTGTAGTGTGTAATTAATCCCGGCTAGTCTTTCCTTTTAGGGTTTGAAGGAAGATTTGATAAAAAGCAGTGGGAGCCATCCTGATTAGATAAAATAATAACCAATCTGATCTTGCAAGAGCATACGCTGAGTGTTTTCTTCTCTCTCTCTCCAGGTAGCGACCATATCACGCCTTAATCAAGATAATAATACGGAAAATTGACCGAACCCGCTTGTTATACTGAGCTGGGGAACGTTGGTCCCGCTCCAACTTATAATTGTTATAAGACAGAGCAGGAAATTGGGGATTACCAGAATTCCCGTGCCGCCCAAACGAAGAAAGTGCATATGATGCATCATCTTCGGGTGTGTTCGTTACAAAGAACTGTTTCTCAGTATCCTCTGCGTCCTGGGTATATGATACCGGATCAGGATCCCAGATATGTAATCTGTTACATAGGGCTACAAAAAGGTAGAAAAACTGAGAACGGGTGATAAGTTTAATGAGACAGAAAACGGGGCAAGTGTTGCAGACAATTCTGTTGGTCACTGTCACCCTGTATTACCAATACATTGATTCTGAACAAATACTATTAGATACCGAACCTGATATACAAAATCATTTCAGTCTCTTTAATAATAAAGAACGGATATAATTTTGTATTGTTGGATAATGTTTTGAACATTTCCTATATCAAAAGTTGATCGGTTCAGGCACGTTATCTAAAAGCATTGATGTTCTAAATCAAACTACAGTTCTTAGTATATGGAACACACATAAGAGGAAAAGTTCAGAAATGAACGAATTTTTCTTAAGGTATTGTAGACTAAGTCATATCAATGCGACCCGACTAGCTAAAGTTACATATAGATGCATATTTAAATCAGTTTGAATTTACATCTTATGAAACTTGCCAGTCATGTCACAAAGATAAGATGACCATAGCTCTGTTTATTGGAAACAGAGAAAGAGTTAGTGAACTCTTGGGATGATACATGTTGATGTATGTAGGTCCCCTGTCTACACATGCCAAGACCGGTTCTTTGTATTTCATTACATTCTCTGATAATCTCTCAAGATTCAGACATATATTCCTATTGAAACATAAGTCCGAACCTTTTGAGATATTCACAGAATATAAGTTAGAAGTAGAGAACCAAAATAAGGGTATAAGTATTATGTCCTTTGATGTGATCGAGGAGGAGAATACTTGAGCACGAAAATCCTGGACTATTCTAAAGGAGAATGAGATTCTCTCTCAGCATTACTCCTCCGTATACACCATAGCACGATGGTATATCGGGGCGGAGCAATCACACCCTATATGATATGGTGTGCTCTATGATGAGTACTACTGAGTTTCCTATTTCCTTTTTTGGGAGTCATGCACTTATGAAGTTGCATACCTATTGAATAGGGTTCGAATCAGATCAGTTGCCTACCACTCCATATGAGATATGGTATGGGAAGAGACCATGTCTTAAGCTAGTTATGATTTGGGGTTGACCGGCCTATGTCTAAAAGCAAAATCCGGACAAGCTCGAGGCAAGGTCTGTAATGTAGAACTGGAAAGGTTCCAGCTATACAAACTACAGCAGATAATTTGGTAGAACCAAAGGATTCAGTAGATGCCAACGAACCTCAGCTTCTCCGCCGATCCAGTAGGGTTCCTCACCCACCTGAGAGATACTCAGGTTTCTCTATGACAGTGGGAGCGAGGATTGCATCATAAGATGATGACCCAACTAGCTTCGAGCTGGCCATCAGGAGTAAGACTCTATAAGAATGGCTGAATGCATAGTGATCTGAGATGGAATCCATGTACACCAACAAAGTATGGACTTTGGTTGTTATATCTGAAGGGTTAAATCCCCATCAGGAGCAAGTATATCTTGAGAAGATTACTTGGTGTACTTGGAAAAGTTGAGACTTTCAAAGCTAGACTTGTTAAAGGTTTTCGTCATCGACCAGGCATGGATAATGATGAAACCTTTTTCCAGTAGCTATGCTTAAGTCTATCCAGATCCTACTTGCCACGGCTACATACCATGACTAAGATATCTGGTGGTTGGGTGCCATGACTCCTTTTCTAAATGATGTTTTAGAAAAGTGCGTCTATAAGTACACAGCCAGAGGGCCTCGTAGACAGTGGGAGCAGCGGAAACGTATACAAGATGCTTTGTAAGATTAAAGCAGGTATCGCGGAGTTGGAACATCTGTTTTGATGGATTAGTCAAAGAGTTTGACATCATCAAAATGGTAGATAAACCTTGTATAAACAAAAAGGTAGTAGGGAGTATGGTGACGATCCTCGTAAAGTACGTGGATGACATACTCTTGACAGGAAAGTAGTTTCCTATGCTACGATCGGTCAATCTCCGCTTATCATAATGATTCTCCATAAAGGATCAAACTGATACCTACTAAATCCTGGGTTTTGGATCTATGAGATAGATCTAATTGGATATTAGGATACTCACTAGTTGTAGTGAGATGGTATCAATTGGTCCTGGGAAGAATCACTGGAAGTGTTCCAGGGTGATAAAGACGACTGAATGTCAGTCACAGGCATTGTCTTTACCCTCAGTAAAGGGACGGTATGTTGGGAGAGTTCCAAGCTAGATACCGTGGCATACTAGACGATAAAGGCAGGATACATCGCTACTTAAGATGCTACCAAAGAGGCTGTTTGGGTGTATAATGGTTCATGAGATGAACTACGTTCCTACCATTGTGAGACAATGGAGTTGTGGCTTATGCCAAGGAACGCAGGTCTCATCAGTGATCCAGACATATTCTAAGGCAGTATCACCTGATCGAGGAGATGGTTGATCTCTAAGGGATCGAGGTTAGGAGAGTAGACTCAGAGGATAACACGGCGGATCCACTCACGAAGGCCTATTCCCAGAGAGAGACCTTTATGGGATGGTTGAGTATGAGATACTACAACCACTGCTATCAGATGGCCCTAGTGCAAGTGGGAGATTGTTAGTTATATGTATGCCCTAGAGGCCATTACTATACATAGGATGTATATTGTAGTGGATGCTTGGACATATATAGGGAGGACTTTCTTGCTCGACATGATAGTATGCTATCTGGTTGTTCTTTACCTTAACATGTACACTGCTTGTCTCTCTGTTACATGTTGGTAGAGCCCTTAGGATGTGTACTTGACTACCTGGACTATGATGCGGATCATACTAGTGGGGACATGGTAGTCCATAAGTACATCCTTCAAAGTCCCTAGTCATGGGTATATCGAGACGGGGCATCGATATACCAGAGTAGACTAGCGTATACCTTCTCGACCCATATAGATGGGCGATGGATGATCCCATATCCATTGGTGTTTGACATCAGAGATGATATACGGGTGCTCAGTGGAGACTGGGTACACTGGACGGACTCGCCGAGAACTCCCAGATGGTATTATACCTTACGTCAGATGGCAGTTCTCTAGTGACACTGGTACAGAGTAGTCTGTTGACCCGAGATCGTCATAGAGTCTTGTGTGATTCCCACTGTGCTTTGATTTCCACCTTACCACGTCCAAGAGGGCGTGCAAAACGGTGGTTTTTGGGTACAGTCCCGAATCACATGGAAGCAATGAGCGATAGGAGGGGATTCGTCTCTCCCGGTATAGGGAGTTGATATTGCGCTGTGTTCGATTGGCTATAACAGGAAATCCCTGGCCAGGGTTGCTGAGATTTACTGGTAAGTGTTACCAGTAGTTTCTCGAACTGTTATAGACCTCATATCGACACGAATTATCGAGCTATTGGGGTCTGACGTTTACCACCCCTAGGCGAGATATGCGACATATCAGACGATCAGACCGGACTGTACGGTAAGTGTTACTGGTTGGATTCACAGAAGTGTGAGCGGGCTTGCTTATCGATCTTTTGATCGCTCAATACCCGGGTGGCCGTTACGTTTAGCAGACCGCTTGCGGCTTGTGGGTGTTTGATATGATCATCACCTGCTGCCGGCGTATTGACGAGTCTTTAGAGTCTTACACAGAGGTTTCCTGGCTCAAGCGAAATAAAATAGGAGCGCATATGAGATATGTGCGGGACCGAGAATAATGCGTGTATGTGATACCGTATTTCATTCTCGCGATGAATGTTTCGATTGGTTGTATGCGATATAACCTAGTTATCGAATCGAAGATTGATTCGATAAGTCGATACATTAGATACTAGTCGGTTATGTGCGACATGACCGGATCATTGAATCAAGTGTTGATTTAATGATTTAATGTATAATTATATATTTAATATATTACTTTGCATTAACTAGTATTGGTTTACTTTAAATGGATTTTCTCACTTGAAGTTCACAAGTTGTATATGTGATATACTTTTGTGCACTTGATTGTATCATGTTTGATGATACATGCTTACTTGAGTTTGTGTAAAGATTGAACCATGGTTATTTAAATGGTTAGGGTTTTGTTTTTCATATCTATCTATTTATTTATTTATTATGGAAATGATAAGAAGAGAAAATGGTGGCTTTCTTTGTTTGATATTGAAGCTTCATGAAGCTTTGACTAAGTGACCATTTTGTCTCATGCTTAACCCTAACCATTCCACTTAACCCTAGTTCATTCTCTACACTTGACCATGGTTGGTTTATGATAAGTATTCATTTTATTTTCTTTTTGTAATATACTTATCATAATATCATTATCATCATCATCTTCTTCTTCTTCATGAACAAAGCTTTCTACCAACAATGGTGAAATGTGAAAATGAGTGAGAAATCCAATTCTAAAGTGAACCCACCTCCTATTTCTTCATCCTCTACCTCTTGCCAAGTAGTATAGGGTGTTATCTTCACAAGTTTCATGACTTGGTGAAGTGGGAGCTTGATCTTGTGATGCCTCGACGTAGATCATCTTCGGCATCGTAGTCGATGACCTAGCCCGTCCATTTCTCCGATGAAGCCGACGCTAGAGCCCGGGATTCGAATTGGACAGCAAGGAGACTTCATCATGGAGCTATGGAGGTGGAGGACCGGATCTACAAAGGTTGTATTTCCGTTCACTTAGTTATTTTGTTAACTAGTTGCTTGTTTCGCCTAAAATTCTAGTTAACGGTCCGTATTAGGGTTTCTCGGCACTTGTAAAATTAGAAATTGGCATGGTTGATGCCTTGTGAGACCTCATTAGTGTGCCTAGGAACCCTACAACTCCATCACCTGCAGGTACACTACCATGCCAAGAGTCATCTATTCTAAAATACTATTAGAATACTGTCAAAGTATACTGATTAGGAAACTACCCAATACTAGATCTAAAGCCATAGATCTAGTAACCAGAATGTCAGATATTATATCCATGTCTTTTATGGAGAAACAACTGTGTGACGACCAACGTACAACCGATCGTAGTATAGGAATTTTACTTCCTACTCTGTGTACGTCATCCAAATACCAGGACATCACACCCTACTATCTTCTCAACAGATCCATCCCTTATTCCGATAAAGTCAAAGCCATGACTGTCTCATCAAAATCAGATGATCTAATCTCCGCTATATCTGTTCAAGCCTATAAATAGACATAAGCTACTTGCCCAATATGCTTCCGCTGCTTCCACTGACAACGACAACCCTCTGGCAGAATAATATATGCGTATACTTCTAAAGCTAGTTTAGAACGACGCTATACATATCTTCCTGCCGGGTCTCATAGTCTGGAACAACAGTAGTGTCAAGTCTGGGTAAACAAGAACCTCCCTGTCACCGTCCTTGAGGCTATCGGAGTACCTCTCGGGTGTCTGAGGCTACCCATCATATCTGCGGAGTGGCTATTGGAATGTCAAACCTGATTGAATATATAGGTCCTATTAAATTTTCCGTAATCGTTTGCGGTTCTGGAATCTCTTCCAGTTCTACCATACTCCCACTACTGTTTTCTGAAAAAATCTATTTTACTAAAACTGTGGTGAGTCAAGAACAATATCACTATTGATCTGCCAGATAGTAGAAAGTCAACCCTCGACATAGCCCGGGTCAACCCACAAACTGCCATTACATAAACGTTCCTTGAGTTATCCAGTATCTGGTTTTAAGCATAAGCTGGATAACTCCCCTTACCTTAACATCGTTAAGATATGAACCATTCTATATCCAATGATGGGTTGAACTTGACTAGCGGTCTATGGTTTGTTGACCTCCGTCAAGGTCATAGGTCATTAGGGGTAAAAAAGCTATTGGGAATTTCAAGTGTTGAAATTTGCAATGAGATTGCATACCTTCTATATGATAGTTGGATCCCGATACCAACTGCGAGTAAGTGTTACTCCTGGAAGAGTTTTCCTCTTTACAATTAGCTAATCCAGTAGGTGTCTAAGAAAGGTGTTAACTGGGTTATGCCCCTGCGGAAATGAGATTATTTAATTAGTTCCATGCGAAAGCACGGGGAGACTCCCTTGGTGTACCAACACCTGCCTGGCTGACCGATTAGCGAACTTGTAGGGTGTAATTAATCCTGGCTAATCTTACCTTTTAGGGTTTGAAGGAAGATTTGATAAAAACAGTGGGAGCCATCATGATTAGATAGTATAATAACTAATCTAATTTTGTAAGAGCGCACGCTAAAGTGTTTTCTTCTCTCCCTCTCTCTCTCTCTCTCCAGGTAGCGATCATGTCACGCCTTAATTAAGATAATAATATGGATGTATTGACCGAATACGCTTATTATACTAAGTTGGGGAACGTTGGTTCCGCTCTATCTTATGACAGCTGTCATAAATCAGGGCAAAGGATAGGGGAAATCAAGGATTTTAACGCAACCCGAATAAAGAAAGAGCATTCTGATGTATCTTCTTCGGGTGTGTTGGTTATTAAGAACTGTTTCTCAGTCTGTTCTACGTCCTGGGTATTAGATACCGGATCAGGATCCCATATTTGTAATTTGTTACAAAAGTTAAAGAGAAGTGGAGAACTGAGAAAGGGTGATATGTCTCTCAGAGTAGGGAATGGAGAAATTGTTGCTGCCAAAACTGTCGGCGAATATCACCTAGTATTTCCAAATGGTAATACATTGATTTTGAACGACTGTTATTTCATACCATCAACGCAATATAATATCCATTTCCTTATTAGATAAAGAGGGATATAACTTTACATTAGAGAAAAATGTTATGAACATTTTCCTAAATCAAGTATTGATTGGGTTTGGTACGTTGTGTAATTGTATATACGTTCTAAATCAAAATACTATTCTGAATATACAAAACACACATAAGAAAAAAGTTTAGAAATGAACGAAGCCTTCTTATGGTATTGTAAACTTGGTCATATCAATGCGACCAGACTAGCTAAGTTGTATAAAGACGAATATTTGAATCCGTTCAAATTTACATCTTATGAAGCTTGCCAGTTATGTCTCAAAGAAAAGATGACCAAAACTCCGTTTACGGGACACAGAGAAAGAGTTACTGTACTCTTAGGACTGATACATAGTGATGTATGCGGTCCTATTTCTACACATGCCAGGAATGGTTTCTCGTACTTCATTACATTCACCGATGATATCTTAAGATTCGGACATGTGTTCCTGTTAAAACACAAATCTGAAGGTTTTGAGAAATTCAAAGAATATAAGAGCGAAGTAGAGAACCAGACGGGTAAAAGTATTAAAATCCTTCGATCTGATCGAGGAGCTGAATACTTAAGTACGGAATTCTGAGATTATTTAAAAGAGAATGGGATATTCTCTCTCAGTTTACTCTTCCGTATACACCACAGCACAATGGAGTATCGGAGTGGAGGAATCGCGCCCTATTAGATATGGTGCGCTTTATGATGAGTGTTTCTGAGTTACCTATTTCCTTTTGGAGTTATGCACTTGAGACAGCGGCATACATATTGAATAGGGTTCCTACCAAATCTACGTCTACCACTCCATATGAGATATGGGAGGAGAAGAGACCATGTCTTAATTTCTTTAAGATATGAGGTTGTCCGGCTTATGTTAAAAAGCAAAATCTGGACAAGTCGAGGCAAGGTCTGTTCTATGTAAGTTTGTTGGATATCCTAAACATTCGCGAGGGTATATCTTCTACCACACTGAGGTTCAAAAGGTGTTTGTTACTCAACATGCCACCTTTTTAGAAAAAGAATTTCTTGTAAAAGAAATTAGTGGTAATGAGATAGAGCTGGAAGAAATTCCAGATACACAAACTGCAATAGAAGATTTGGTAGAACCGGAGGATTCAATAGTCACCGACGAATCTCAGCCACTCCGCAAATCTAGTAGGGTTCCTCATCCACCTGAGAGATACTACGGTTTTCTCATAGACGGTGGGAGCGAGGATTGCATCATGGAAGATGATGACCCAACTAGTTTCGAGTAGGCCATCACAAATGGGGACTCTATGAAATGGCTGGATGCTATGCGATCTGAGATGGAATCCATGTACACCAACAAAGTATGGACTTTGGAAGTTGCTCCTGAAGGGGTAAAACCCATTGGGTGTAAGTGGATCTTCAAGAAGAAAATTGGTGTAGATGGAAAGGTTGAGACCTTCAAAGCTAGACTTGTAGTAAAAGGTTTTCGTCAACGACCAGGTGTCGACTATGATGAGACTTTTTCTCCAGTGGCTATGCTTACTTCCATCAGGATCCTACTTGCCATTGCTGCATACCATGACTATGAAATCCGGTAGATAACTTCAAGACCTCTTTTCTAAATGGTGATTTAGAAGAGAGCGTGTGTATGACACAACCAGAGGGCTTTATAGACAGAGAGAGCAGTGGAAAGGTGTGCAAGCTGCTTAAATCAATCTACCAATTAAAGCAGGCGTCGCGGAGCTGGAACATCTGTTTTGATATGGAAATCAAAGAGTTTGACTTCATCAAAAATGTAGATGAACCGTGTATATATAAAAAGGTTGTAGAGAGTAAGGTCGTATTCCTCGTATTGTATGTGGATGACATACTCTTGATAGGAAATGATGTTCCTATGCTGAACTCGGTCAAACTCTTCCTATCACAAAAGTTCTCCATGAATGATCTGGGTGATGCATCCTACATCCTGGGGATAAAGATCTATAGAGATAGATCTAAAAGGATGTTGGGATTGTCCTAATTCAGGTACATAGACACCATACTAAAGAGGTTTAGTATGGAAGATTCTAAGTGTGGTAATTTACCCGCTTGTTCAGGAATCACTCTCTCCAAAGAGATGTCTCCCTAGACTGATTTGGAGAAGGCTCGCATGAATGTGATACCCTATACTTCTGTAGTTGGTTCTATCATGTACGCGATGTTATGCACCAGACCGTGTGTAGCTTACGCACTTAGTCTGGTAAGTAGGTATCAATCAGACCTAGGAGAGAAGCACTGGATACCTGTGAAGAACATTCTTAAGTACTTGAGAAGAACTAAATAGATGTTCTTGGTGTATGGTAACGGAGAACTCCGAGTGGAGTCCTTTGCCAATTTGATCTTCCAGAGTAATAAGGATGACAGCAATTTTGTCTCGGGCTTTGTCTTCACCCTCAATGGAGGAGCGGTATGTTGGAAGAGTTTCAAGCAAGATACTGTTGCAGACTCGGCGATGGAGGCTGAATACATCGCTGCTAACAATGCTGCCAAAGGGGCTGTTTGGATGAAGAAGTTCATTAATGAACTTGGTGTGCTTCCATCCATTGTAGATCCAATACCTTTGTATTGTGATAATAATAGAGCTATGATTTTGGCCAAGGAACCCCGGTCCCATCAGCGATCTAGACATATTCTGAGGCGGTATCACCTGATCGGGAGATAGTTGATCGCCGCGAGATCGAGGTTAGGAGAGTAGACATGAAGGACAACACGGCAGATCCACACACGAAGGCCCTCCCCAAGACACAATTCGAGAGACTTTTAGGGATGTTGGGTATGCGATACTACAACAATTGGCCTTAGTGTAAGTGGGAGACTATTAGGAATATGTATGCCCTAGAGGCCATTATTGTATATTATAGTGGATACTTGGACATATGTAGAGAGGACTTTCTTACTCAACATGATAGTATGCTATCTGGTTGCTCTTTATCTTAACATGTACACTTGTTTTAGTTTACTGTCTCTTTGATACATGTTGATAAAGCCCTTAGGATGTTGGCTTGACTACCAGGATTATGATGCATTTCATATTAGTGGGGCTTGTGTAGTCCATAAGCACATCCTTTAACAGTTCCTAGTCGAGAGAGTATCGAGACAGGGCATCGATATTCCAGAGTAGACAAGTGTGTACGTTTCTTGACCCTGTATGGAGCGATGGTTGATCCCATAACCATTGGTGTTTGACATCAAAGATTGTACACAGGTGCTAATTGGAGAATGGGTACACCGAACAGACTTGCCGAGAACTCCTAGATGGTACCTTATGAATGTGTGTCTTAGCAACTCTACTAGGTTTCCACATGCATCAAGTATGCAATTTTAAAAAATCTATAGGTTTAAGCTACACTAACCTAGAATCGAACTAGGGTTTTAAGCAAGCTAACAAGTTCTATAACTAAGTGAATAGGGTTACAACCTTTGTAGACCAAGTCTTTCACTTTTATATGTCCAAGTAGTAGTCCCTAACCTCCAAGTAGTAGTCCCTAGAACTCTTCTTGGCTCCACTTGAAGAAAGGAATGAACTTTCTATGTGATCTTCAAAGCCAAAGATGATCCACCTTGAAGCCTCTCTATGCCAAGCTAACTCTTCACTAATCAAAGTATTAGTGAAGCCAACAAGCTAAACTAATGAGCTAGATTAGTATAGGTTGATGAAGTAGGAGATTTTGCTCACTTAGAAATATTTTCCTCTCTCTTTTTCCAACTCAAGAAAAACCCTAGAGCTCATTTGAGGAAGAAGATGAACTTGGGTGAGTGAGAGTTATTTGTGATGAATAATGAGAGAATAAACCATGGGCTATAGATAAGAGTGGGATCAACAAATATCTAAGAGTAAAACAAAACATAAGATATGAGTCATGGCTTCTCAATGCTTCTCCAAGCATCCAAGCCATGACTCATTTCTAATCCTTTTATTTTCTCTTTAAATAAATCATCCAAATTCTCTTAAACCCTAGGTATGAGTCTCATACACCCATGTTCTATGTATCATCAACCATGATGCAATAATCCATTATATATATATATATATATATATATATATATATATATATATACATATATATATCATATATACATATATCCAATTATATATCAAGAGAAGAAAATTATAAGCGAGCAATAATATTAGTTAATATAAATATATCAAATATAAATATATATCAAATTATTAAATCAACACTTGATTCAATAATCCGGTTATATCATATATAACCGACTAATATCATATAAATATGTATATCAAATTATCAAATCAACACTTAATTCAATAATCCGGTTATATCACATATAACCGACAATATTCAATATCAAATCAACACTTGATTCAATAATCCGGTCATATCATATATAACCGGTCAATATCAAATATATATATATACATATAACAAATCATTGAATCAACACTTGATTTAATAATCCAGTTATATCATGTATAACCTAACCAATATCAAATATCGCGAGATTAGAATACGGTATCACATACTCTTATTTAATCAAGCTCCCGCACACATCATCATATGTGCCCTACTTCGTTTCACTTGAGCTAGAAAACCTCTGTGTGGGACTCTAAAAACTCGCCAATACATCAGTAGTAGGTAATGATCACATCAGTTACCCACAAGCCGTCAGCGGTACTAGCTGGACGTAACGACTACCCAGGTATTGAACGAATAGAAGATCAACAAGAAAGCTTGTCTAAACTCTCGTGAAGCCTAAAAGAAACATTTACCGTACAGTCTGGTCTCTTCGTCTTATATGTCGCATATCGAATCTAGGGGTGGAATCGTTAAACCTTAGTAACTTGATAAGTCATACCGATGTATGGCCTATAATCTTTCGAGAAACTACAGATAACACTTACCAGTAAATCTCATCATCCCTGGCCAGGGACTTGTTATTATAGCCAATCGAGCATAGCGCAACATCAACTTCCTATACCGGAAGAGACGAAACCCTCCCTATCGCTCACTGACTCCATGTGACTCAGAACTGTACCCAAAATCCATCTGTTTGCACGATTCCTTTGAGCCGTGGTAGGGAGGAAATCAAAGCACAGTGGGAACCACACAAGACACTATGACGATCTCGGGTCTACAGACTAACCTGTATAAGTGTCACCAGAGAACTGCTATCTGACGATAGGTATGGTACCATCTAAGAGTTCTCGGTGAGTCCTGTTCGGTGTACTCATTTTCTAATGAATACCTGTGTACAATCTTTGATGTCAAACACCAATAGTTATGGGATCAGCCATCGCCCCATACAATATCAAGAAACGTACACACTAGTCTACTCTGGAATATTGATGCCCTGTCTCGATATTCCCTCAACTAGGAACTGTTAAAGGATTTGCTTGCGGACTACACAAGTCCCACTAGTATGATCTGCATCATAGTCCTGGTAGTCAAGCCAACATCCTAAGGGCTTTATCAACATGTATCAGAAAGACAGAATAATAATAATAATATAAGTGTACATGTTAAGATAAAGAGCAACCAGATAGCATGCTATCATGTCGAGCAAGAAAGTCCTCTATATATATATCCAAGCATCCACTATATCATATAATAATGGATTCTAGGGCATACATATTCTTAACAATCTCCCACTTGCACTAAGGCCAGATGTTCTAGTATCGCATACCCAACATCCCAAAATGTCTCTCAAACTGCGTCTGGAGAAGGGCCTTCGTGAGTGGATCCGCTGTGTTGTCCTTCGTGTCAACTCTCCTGACCTCGATCTCCCGGTGATTTACTATCTCCCGGATCAGGTGATACCGCCTCAGAATATGTCTAGATCGCTAATGGGACCTGGGTTTCTTGGAAAAAGCCACAGCTCCATTGCTATCACAATACAAGGGTATTGGATTCTCAATGGATGTAACCAAACCAAGTTCACCAATGAACTTGTTCATCCAGACAGCCTTTTTGGCAGCATCGTAGGCAGCGATGTATTCAGCCTCCATCGTCGAGTCTGCCACGGTATCTTGCTTAGAACTCTTCCAACATACCACCCCTCCATTGAGGGTGAAGACAAAACCCGAGATGGACTTGTTGTCGTCCTTATCACTCTGGAAGCTCGAATCGGTAAAGGACTCCACCTGGAGTTCTCCATTACCATACACCAAGAACATTTCTTTAGTCTTTCTCAAGTACTTAAGAATGTTCTTCACAGCTGTCTACTGCTTCTCCCCGGGATCTGATTGATACTTGCTTACCACACTAAGTGCGTAAGCTAAATCCGGTCTGGTGCATAACATCGCGTATATGATAGACCCAATTATATAAGAATAGGGTATCACGGTCATGCAAGCCCTCTCTAAATCCGTCTTGGGAGACATCGTTTAGGAGAGAGTGATTCCTGAACAAGCTGGTAAATTATCACGCTTAGAATTTTCCATACTAAACCTCTTTAGTATGGTGTCAATGTACCTGGATTGGGACAATCCCAACATCCTTTTAGATCTATCTCTATATATCTTAATCCCCAGGATGTAGGAGGCATCATCCAGATCTTTCATGAAGAACTTTTGTGATAAGAAGAGCTTGACCGAGTGTAGAATAGGAACATCATTTTCTATCAAGAGTATGTCATCCACGTATAATACGAGGAAGACAACCTTACTCTCTACAACATTTTTGTATATACAAGGTTCATCTACATTTTTGATGAAGTCAAACTCTTTGACTGCCACATCAAAACAGATGTTCCAGCTCCGCAATGCTTGCTTTAATCCGTAGATTAATTTAATCAACTTGCACACCTTTCCGCTACTCCCGCTGTCTACGAAGCCCCCTGGCTGTGTCATGTACACGCTCTCTTCTAAATCACCATTTAGAAAAGCGGTCTTAACGTCCATCTGCCTGATTTTGTAGTCATGGAATACAAGAACGGCAAGTAGGATCTTGATGGACTTAAGTATAGCTACTGGAGAAAAGGTTTCATCATAATCGATACCTGGTCGTTGACGAAAACCTTTTGCTACAAGTCTAGCTTTGAAGGTCTCAACCTTTCCATCTACACCAATTTTCTTCTTGAAGATCCACTTGCTCTCAATGGGTTTTACCCTTTCAGGAGCAACTTCCAAAGTCCATACTTTGTTGGTGTACATGGATTCCATCTCAGATTGCATAGCATCCAGCCATTTCACAGAGTCCACACTTGTGATGGCCTGCTCGAAAATAGTTAGATCATCATCTTCCATGATGCAATCCTCGCTCTCACCGTCTATGAGAAAATCGTAGTATTTCTCAGGTGGATGGGGAACCCTACTAGATCTGTGGAGTGGCTGAGGTTCGTCGGGGACTATCGAATCCTCCGGTTGTACCAAATCATCAGCTGTAGTTTGTGTAGCTGGAACTTCTTCCAGTTCTACCCCATTACCACTAATTTCTTTCATAAGAAATTCTTTTTCTAAAAAGGTGGTATATTGAGAAACAAACACTTTTTGTTCCTCAGTGTGGTAGAAGATATATCCATGTGAATTCTTTGGATATACCACAAACTTGCAAAGAACTGATCGTGTCTCGAGTTTGTCCGGATTCTGTATTTTAACATAGGCCGGACAACCCCATATCTTAACTCATTTAAGATATGGTCTTTTTCCACTCCATATCTCATGTGGTGTTTTAGGCACTGATTTTGATGGAACTTGATTCAATAGGTATGCAGATGTCTATTCATTCCAAAATATTGCATTTAATATAGCCCGTTCTTCTACTCGTTTGTTTATAGGCAGGTGCTTTTGATCCGTGTTTGCTACATATTTACAGGTTACAGGTTCCCAGTCCAAAATAACGCAAATCATACAAAATCTCCACAGTTATGCCAAAATCCAGAACATTTGTCATAGACAGATAAAAGCCGGGTTAGGTCATCCGTATAAGTCCAGTGCCGCTTACCAGTTCAAGAGACAAGATGAAAAACAGTGGTCATTCATGTCTCGGACAAGCACAGAGCACGAGATGGGAAGCACAAGATTCAATGGGTGTGCGGAGCTCGAGGGAGATAAAGGTCAAATGAATTAAAAGTGAAGCCATTTTAGACTGTTGCAAATCTGAAGAAACTTTTGAAGAATTTTGCAATTTGGGACATGTAGAACAACAGAAGAAAGCAATGTGGAGAAGCCCTAGAAAAATCACCCTATGACTCCCCCAAAGAGCCGCGGAACCGCGGCCAATGTGGCTATTATGCGGCGGTTCCGCGGCCGAGTTGACTCGGAAACAGACGATATTTTTAGGGTAGTTTTGTAATTTCATTTGGGCTCAGAATTTGGTCCTAGGGTTTCAGCTATATGCCTATAAATACTCCAGCTTTGAGCCATTGTAGGATGCTTCTTTTTAGTTAGATTTTAGTGTAGATTAGTTTGTAGCTTCTTCTTCTTCATCTATTCTCCATGAAAGTGTTGTGAGAGCTCTTGAGTGGAAAATCAACGAAGATGAGGGGTTTTATTTAATTTGTATCTTTATTTCTTGTATTGTAATTTTAATTCCTAGTAATTTAATTTCTTGTTGTTAAGTAGTTGTTGTTATTTCTTGTTTTATTTTCCTTTTCTTTTTATCCGTATTTTCAAGCCATGATACTCGACGGAGTCCCTTGCTAAGGTGAGAGCTCAAGTAGTTAGCTTGCTACCATTTTGTAAAACCGTATTTTTCCTTTCTTTCTTTTCTTCTTTTCTTGTTTTCTTTTTCATTAAAATATGTGAATAATTTCCACACTTATTAGGGGCTAAGGAAGGTTAGTATGAGGGATAGAAAAATCCCCTGTGCTTCTCTTCGCCAAACATCTTAAAACGAACCTAGACCAAACAAATGCAACCCCGTCACTTAGGCGCGCTATACATGACATATAGCTGCGCCCTAAGTTGAGAAGTCTTTTGGGTGCACTACAACGTGAAATGTAGTTGTGACTTAATTAGATACATGGTTACGGGTGTTTAGCCTAGGGTTGGAAATAAGCGCACGTAGCGGAAGGACAAGGGACACTAGGAATGGATTTAGCATTGGAAAGCTTGCTTAAACTTGAAAATCTCATTCCTATGTCCTCCTAATCCCCACTACGTTCGATTATCCCAACATCGTTTTAAGAATGGCAAAATAAAAGCACAAGACTAATCCTAACTCTACTAACCAATCTTAACCCTAACAAGCTTACTTGAACAAAAATACGACACATAAGATAGAATTGAACATAACACATATACATTCTTAATTGACTCGTCTAAAACACGGACGGACATACTACCATCTCCCTGTGGATCGACCCGTGCTCAACCGGCTAGCTGCAAAGTGACACCGTCTTGATTGCGGTAAGTAGAGAATATAGTAGAACGCATATCATAAAACGTATCGCATCTTCGCTACCAACCACTATCTCAAGTGCATAACTCCAAAAGGAAATAGGTAACTCAGCAATACTCATCATAGAGCACACCATATCTAATAGGGTGAGATTCCTCCGCTCCAAAACTCCATTGTGCTGTGGTATATACAGAGGAGTAAGCTGAGAGATAATCCCATCCTCTTTTAAATAATCTCGGAATTCCATGCTTAAGTATTCTCCTCCTCGATTAGATCAAAGGACTTTAATACTTTTACCCGTCTGGTTCTCGACTTCACACTTATATTCCTTGAATTTCTTAAAAGCTTCAGATTTGTGTTTCAACAGGAACACATGTCCAAATTTTGAGAGATCATCGGTGAATGTAATGAAGTACGAGAAACCATTCCTGGCATGTGTAGACATAGGACCTCATACTGCTAGGTTCCTTAGCACGACTACTAGGTTTAGGAAGGCATCAAGCATGCAATTTTATAAAAATCTAGTGTGCTAACAAACCCGAACCAAGGATCTAATTAGAGAATAAGGGTTTAACTAAGCAAGTAAACAACTTTACACTAAGTGATATAGGAAAACAACCTTTCTAAACTGGTCCTTCACTTCTAAAGCTCCGTGTAGTAGTCCCTTAGCTCCAAGTAGTGGTCTCCCAAACTCTCATTAGGCTCCACTAGGCGAAAGGAACAAGCTTGCTTAAAGATCATCGAGGCCGAAGATGATCTACGTTGAAGAATCTCTAACTCAAGCTATCTCTTCACTAATTGATGAACTAGTAAAGAAACAACCTATACTAAATGGCTAGTTTGGTATAGATTGGTGAAGTAGGAATTTTGCTCACTTTAGAATAATTTCTCTCTCTTTCTTTTCTTCACTCACTCAAAGCTAGAGAGCAAGGAAGAGATGAAGAAGAAACTCACAAGTGATCAAGTCATGAACCATGGGTGAGAAAATATCTCATATAACTCATGTAAAGACTAAACCATGGCTAAAAATAATGGTTAGATTAATAAATATCTAGAGTAAAACAAAATTAGTGGACTAAAGTCAAAACTTCTCCATGCTTCCACAAGCATCTTAGCCATGCTAATTTCCACCTAATTTTGATTTTTCCCTCAATATTTAAACACCAAAATTATCTTAAGTTAGGTATGAGTCTCATACACCCAAGTCCAATGTATCATCTAGCATGACATAAATTAAACACATTAATATATATCATATATATATTTATATGTATTTAGAGAAACCAATTTCTTAAGTGAGCTAATATTAGTTAATGTATATTAATATATCAAATATATAATCTTATATTAAATTATCAAATCAACAATTGATTTAATAACTCGGCTGTATCGCATACAACCAACTAATATCATTTATATGTATATCACATATACATATAACATATCATTGAATCAACACTTGATTCAACAATCCGGTTATATCACATATAACATGTATCGCGAGATTAGAATATGGTATCACATACACGTATTAATCTCGGTCCCGCACATATCATATATGTGCTATACTTCATTTCACATGAGCTAGGAATCCTCTGTGTAGGACTCTAATGATTCGTCAATACGCCAGCAGTAGGTAATGATCATATCAGTCACCCACAAGCCGTTAGCGATACTAGCTGGACGTAACGGCTACCCGGGTATTAAGCGATCAGAAGATCAACAAGCAAGATTGTCCATACTCCCGTGAATCTAATAAGTAACACTACCGTACAGTCCGGTCTCTTCGTTTGATATGTCGCATATCTAGTCTGGGGGTGGTAAACGTCAGACTCCAATAACTTGATAAGTCATGCCGATGTGAGGCTCATAACGAGTCGAGAAACTACTGATAACACTTACCAGTAAATCTCAGTATCAGCCCTACCCAGTGACTTCCTGATATAGCCAATCGAGCACAGCGCAACATCAACCCCCAATACCGGGAGAGACGAAACCCCTCCTATAGCTCATTGCCTCCATGTGACTCAGGACTGTACCCAAAAATCACCGTTTTGCACACTCTCTTGAATGCGGTAAGGTGGAAATCAAAGCACAGTGGGAATCACACAAGACTCTATGACGATCTCGGGTCTACAGACTAACCTGTACCAGTGTCACTAGAGAACTACTATCTGATGATAGGTATAATACCATCTAGGAGTTCTCAGCGAGTCATGTTCAGTGTACCCAGTCTCCACTGAGCACCCGTATACCATCTTTGATGTCAAACACCAATGGATATGGGATCATACATCGCCCATCAAATGGGTCAAGAAGCATATATGCTAGTCTACTATGGAATATCGATGCCTCGTCTCGATACACCCTCGACTAGGAAAAACTTAAGGATGGACTTATGGACTACCCTGGCCCCATTAGTATGATAGCCATCATAGTCCTGGTAGTCAAGTCCACATCCTAAGAGCTTTATCAACATGTAACGGAGAGACAATACAAGTATACATGTTAAGATAAAGAGTAACCGGATAGTATACTATCATGTCGAGCAAGAAATTCCTCCCTATATATGTCCAAGTATCCACTATAATATACAATCATGTATAATAATAGCCTCTAGGGCATATATAAAACTGACAATCTCCCACCTGCACTAAGGCCAGTTGTTGTAGTATCTCATACCCAGCATCCCTTAAAGTCTCTCTAGGGAAAGGCCTTCGTGAGTGGATCCGCCGTGTTATTCTTCCTGTGAACTCTCCTGACCTCGATCTCCCGGAGATCCACCATCTCCCTGATAAGGTGAACTGCCTAAGAATATGTCTGGATCACTGATGGGACCGGGGTTCCTAGGCCAAAGCCACAGCTCCATTGTCACCACAATGGTAGGAACCAAGTTCATCTCATGAACATCTATACCCAGACAACTTCTTTGGTAGCATCGTTGGCATCGATGTATTTACCCTTTATCGTTGAGTCTGCCATGGTATCTAGCTTGAAACTCTTCCAACATACCGTCCCTCCACTGAGAGTAAACACAAAACCTGAGACTTTCTTACAGTCGACCTTATCACTTTGGAAGCTCGAATCGGTAAAGGACTCCACTTGGAGTTCATCGTTACCATACACCAAGAACGTTTCTTTACTCCTTCTCAAGTATTTAAGAATGTTCTTCACTGCTGTCCAGTGTTTCTCCCCAGGATGTGAAAGGCATCACCCAAATCCTTTATGGAGAAACATAGTGATAAGTAAAGCTTGACCGAGTATAGCATAGGAACACCATTTCCTATCAAGAGTATGCCATCCATGTACAATATGAGGAATACAACCTTACTCTCTACTATTAGTGTGATATGCCCTAGAGGAATTACTGTATAGTACTAGTTTGTATATTATATTTTGGAAGCTTGGGATATATACATGGATTTATGACAGTCTTGCTCGATTTAGTAGTATGCTACTTGGTTTGTATCTATCTTAATATGTGTATATGTTTCTTTTAACGTATCGCTAATACATATTGATAGAGCCCTTAGGATCTTTACTTGACTACCAGCGTTGTGATGGTAGTCACACTAGTGGGGGCTGGGTAGTCTACAAGCACATCCCTACACAGGTCCCTAGTCGTAGGATTATCGAGACAGGGTATCGATACTCCAGAGTACACTAGTGTAAACGCTTCTCTTCCCGGCAGGGGAGATGGTCTGTCCAACAGCAATCAGTACGTCGTACTGGAGATAGTATGCAGGTGCTCATTGGGTTATGAGTTACACTAGACGGACTCATAGGGAAATGCTGGTTGGTAATATACCTACCGTCAGGTAGCAGTTCCCAGGTGATATGAGTACAGCTTAGTCCGTCGACTTGACACTGCTACTTTGCCTCAAGTGTGTTCCCACTGTTCTTAGATTACTACTCTACCACGGCTCTGCTGAGTCATGCAAACATGTAGTAGTTGGGTGCAGTCCCGAAGCACTTGGAGGTGGTAGTGGTTAGATAGGATTCGTCTCTCCCAGTATTGGGGGTTGATGTCGCGCTGTGTTCGGAAAGACATTACACAAAGTCCCTGGCCAGGGAAAGCGAGATTTGCTGGTAGGGATTCCAGTAGTTTCTCAGGGTGTTTTTGGCCACGCTCCGACATGACTTATTGCACTATTAGGGGTCTAACGCTTGCCGCCCCCCTAGGACAGATATGCAACACTCTTAGACGAACAGACCGGACTGTATGGAGATTGTCACAGACATGTTCAGTAGGGGTACGGATGAGTTCGCTCGTTAGCCTTCTTATCGACAGATACCTGGGTAGCCGTTATATACAGCTAGTGCCACTGACGCGCTTGTACTTAAACCTACTGCCAGAGTACTGTCGAGTCTTTAGAGTCCCACACAGAGGGTTTCCCAGCTTCGGGCAAAATGTGTAGAGGTCGTATGGTTTTACGACAGGGTTCAATCACATACGTATACTTGTGCGCATATGATGTTCAGGCGGACACTACTAGTGGGCTTTGGTTTAAGCCGGATCCTACTATATGATTATTGGATTAGTTTCGTCTCATTGTATTCGTGTTTCTCGCGATACGGATGCGAGTATGTATATACGGATAGAGGAAACTTTGTGGTATTTTAGTGAAATGAGATTAGGGTTTTGCATTGACCATCTTGGACTCATTAAGCATTTGTTAGATATTTTATAGATAATTTCTCATGGTATAAATGCCAAAACTCTAGCTCATTTCACTTAATTCTTTTATCGAAAGAATTCTACAGATACTTTTCCTCTCTTCATTTCCTTAAGCTTTTCTCCATCTCCTCTCAAACCCTAACCATCTCATGAGTTGAGAATTATAGGGTTTAGTGAGACAACTTGATCCCTCATCACACTCTACACATCCTAGGCTACTAAGTTTAGCACGCCAAGTGACCTAGTTGCCTCAAGATAGAGGTTAAGCTCAAAGTCGGATCTCTTGAGTGGATCTTTTCTACAATTTGGAGAAGACGACGAGGAGGTGCAATCCGTTCTCAGTTCAAGGAGCTCATGACTTGGAGAAGGACAGCGAGGAGGTGAAGGATGTAAGTATACGGTAGCGCCCCGGCAGTCTAACAGACGCCAAATGCGGAACAAAAACTTTTTACAACTGGCGCTATCGCGTACTATAACCCGGATCTGCCATTAAAGCTAAACTAACAAACTATAAAGTGGGTAGAAGAGTTATACCGAACAATCCGAGTCCTTCGGTCTTCAACCATCATCACACGCTTGTTGCGGCTGCTTCGATCTCCTGAATCTCCAGTCTTCACGTCCAGGTGGCACCACGTCGACGGATCTTTAAATGGGCTCCCGCCTCTGAACCGAGGCAACTCGATCATCAAGTTTGCCAAAAGAGATGACCAAGATGATGTTGAGAATGGGTAGAACACTTTATCTCGTTACGTCCAAAGCCATTGACGAACAGTTAATGAAGTTGCCTTTTGGAATCGGGTGAAATGAGAAATGAGGCTATCTAATTTACATGAATCCAAAACTATATCTTTTCCAAATTAACAACCATGTCTCTCACATGAGAGGGGGTCGGCCACTTATAGATGAGGGGGAGGTGAGTGTAGGAGGGGGAAGGTGACCATAAAGCAAAAGATCTTGATCAAAATATCCTAAGCATTACAAAATATCATTAATGAAAAGGTGACTCACAAATAACACCTCATCATATCATTAAATGCAATAAGTGACTCACTAATCCTAGTCACCACAACATGAAGCTTCCACTCATGACTCACCTCATGACTCACCCTGAAGAAGAAAAGATAAATCCGCATTTAGCCGAATGTTAAATACGGCCGATAGAAAACGGGAAACTGGCAACTTCCAAAAGTGATCCTGAAACGAATTTCAGTATAAACATATCCGTATTTGTATTACGACCGAATACAAATGCATGAGACAAAGATATTATATCTACACAGTATAATACTCGGATCCGGCTTAAACCAAAGCCCACCAGTATTATCTGCCCGAAATATGACACGTGCATAAACGCACGTGCATTTTCCGAACCCTGCCATAAAACCATAGGGCCTCTACAACGTTTCGCCCGTACTTGGGAAAGTGTCTGTGGGGGACTCTAATGACTCATCAACATACTGGCACCGGGTATAACCACTAGCACGTCAGAGGTACTGGCTGTACGTAACGGTTGCCTATGTATTGATTGGAAGGGAAGCTGACAAGCGAACTCATCCAGAAACCCTACTGAGCCTAATAGTGACAATATACATACAGTCCGGTCCGTTCGTCTATGAGTATCGCATATCAGCCTAGGGGCTGGTAACGTCAGACCCCCAATAGCGGTATAAGTCGTGTCAGAGAGTAGCCCAGAACACCCTGAGTTACTACTGGAGTACCTATCAGTAAATCTCCTGCCTCGGCCGAGGGCTTTGTGTAATGGCTCTCCTAGACACAGCGCGATCTCACCCCCCAATACCGGGAGAGACGAATCCCCTGCCGATCCGCTCACTTGCATCCATGTGGCTCGGGACTGTACCCAAAAAAGACCTGTTTGCACGACTCCTTTGAGCCGTGGTAGGGTAGAAATCAAAGCACAGTGGGAAATCACATGAGACAAATGACGACCTCAGGTCAATGAACTAACCTGTACACATGTCACCAGGGAACTGCTATCTGACGCTAGGTATAATACCAACAAGCAGATTCCCGGCGAGTCCTGTCCGGTGTACTCATAACCCAATGAGCACCTGTATACATCTTAGGTGAACCAACCAATACCAATGGCTTGTGAGACCGGCCATCGCCCCTCGTCGGGGTCTCGACTGTATACACTAGTCTACTCTAGAGTATCGATGCCCTGTCTCGAAACTCCCACGACTAGGGACACTTTTAAGGATGTGCTTACAGACCCCAGCTCCCACGTATATGATCGCCATCATACTGCTGGTAGTCAAGCAAGAATCCTATGGGCTCTATCATCATGCAATAGTGAACTAAAGCATGTATACGATGATAAAGAAAAACCAGATAGCTTACTATCATTTCGAGCTGTAAGTCGATGTACAACACCCCACGACTTGCGGGGAGGCGGAATAATGAAAAACGATCTTGTTTTAGGCGTAAACATCGACTAACCGAGAATCTTTGCATAAACAATAACTAACAACAAACATAGGAGTTAACAACTACTATGAAAAGTGATTATACTTGTAGAACTGAGTCCTTCGTCTAGTCGTTCTCCACGTCCTCTCCGGCCTTCTCTAAGTAGTAGAAGATCCACCCGAGAGCTTTACTACAAGCTTCACCTCAAACTAGAGGTAACTAGGTTTCTTGAAGTGCTAATCCAAATAACCTAGGTGATATAGAGAATGGTTAAGGATTAAGTAGTCTAATCTAATCCTTGTACTCAACACATGAGAGGGGAGGATTAGGGTTTGAAGAGGGAGAGCTTGAGGAGAGAGAAAGTGAGCAAAAGAATGAGATGAGAAAATGAGCTATCATAATATATATCAACCATTATGATTTATCAACAAAAGAAAATGAATGATTAATCATCATGCTTAATAAATATAAGAGTGTGATTCATCTCCATGAGTCATTAAGCATTTATGATGCATTAATGACTTGGATGAATCACTCAAATGACTCACTAATCTCATTTAATGCATATGCCACCTTAACCCCCAAGTCACCATCTTCTAGAAGCTTCTCGCACAATTACGAGAACGCCCCTCCTATCCGTGAAAACACGGAAAAACTTTAGACTGTATAAATCCAATAACCGGATACTAGAAACTGGCTTAAACCAAAGCCGACTAGTAAAAACTGTCCGGATGTCGTACGTGAGTAAACACACGTATGCATCCGAACCCTTGTCGTAAAACCATACGACCTCTATATCGTTTCGCCTGAAGTAGGAAAACTCTCTGTGTGGGACTCTAGAGACTCGACTACTACGCTGGCAGTAGGTTTAACCACAGACCGCAAGCGGCACTAGCTGTATGTAACGGTCCCCAGGTGGATGTCGATAAGAAGGCCGATGAGGAAACCCATCCAAACTCCTACTGAGTCTGATGTGACAATCTCCGTACAGTCCGTTCTGTTCGTCTAAGACTATCGCATATCGGGCCTAGGGGGCGGCAAGCGTCAGTCCCCTAATAGCGGTATAAGTCGTGTCGGAGCGAAGCTCATTACACCCTGAGAAACTACTGGAACCTACCAGCAAATCTCACTTGCCCTGGCCAGGGACTTTTCTTAATGGCTCTCTGACACAGCGCGATATCAACTCCCAATACCGGGAGAGACGAATCCTGTCTAACCGCCACTGCCTCCAAGTGCTCGGGACTGCACCCAACTGCTACCTGTTTGCACGACTCCTTTGAGCCGTGGTAGGATAGCAATCTAAGAACAGTGGTACACACTCGAGGCGAAGTAGCAGTGTCAAGTCTGCAGACTATGCTGTACTCATATCATCTCGGAACTGTTCACTAACGACTGGTATAAAACCAACCAACAGTTCCCTGTGAGTCCTGTCCGGTGTACCCGTAACCTAACGAGCACCTGCATACTATCGCCAGTACGACGTACTGACGGCTGTGGGATAGACCATCTCCCCAACTGGGATGAGAAGCGTACACACTAGTCTACTCCGGAGTATCGATGCCCTGTCTCGATAATTCTACGACTAAGGACCAGAATAAGGATGTGCTTGTAGACTACCCAGCCCCCACTAGTGTGACTGCCATCACAACGCTGGTAGTCAAGCAAGATCCTAAGAGCTCTATCAATACGTATACTCACATATTAAGATAGAAAAACCAAGTAGCATACTACCATGTTTAACAAGACTGTTATATACATGTGAATATCCCAAGCTTCCATTAAGTAATATACAAACTAGTATGATACAATAATGGCCCCTAGGGCATATACACTAACAATCTCCCACTTGCACTAGGGCTATGTACTGGCGTATCGAAGACCGATGATCTCGAGTAGCCTCTCGAACTGAATCTGAGGTAGGGCCTTCGTGAATGGATCAGCAATGTTATCCTCTGAATTTACTCTCTTTACCTCGATCTCCTGGCGATCTACGATCTCCCTGATCAGGTGATACCACCTTAAGATGTGTCTGGACTTCTGATGGGACCTGGGTTCCTTCAGAAGTCCAGACACATCGTAAGGTGATACCACCTAAAGATATAGCGCCATTGTTGTCGCAATACAGAGGTATTGGACCAACACTGGTAGGAACTACCTAAAGTTCTGTGAGCAACTTCTTCATCCAGACAGCTCTTTTGTGTCATCGCAAGCAGCTATGTACTCCGCTTCCATCGTTGAGTCGGCAACGGTCTCCTGCTTGGAACTCTTCCAATAGACCGCCCCTCCATTGAGGGTAAAGACATAACCCGACATGGACTTGGAGTCATCCTTGTCACTCTGGAAGCCGGAGTCAGCAAAGGCCTCGATTTGGAGGTCTTTTCCGCTATACACCAAGAACATCTCCTTAGTCCTCCTCGGGTACTTGAGAATGTTCTTTACTGCTATCCAGTGATTCTCCCCTGGGTTTGCCCGATACCAGCTTACAACGCTCAATGCGTATGCTACATCTGGTCTGGTACATAACATCGCATACATTATAGAGCCTACTGCAGAAGCGTAGGGTATAATCGACATGCGATCCCTTTCCAAATCAGTCTTGGGAGACATCTCTTTGGAGAGGGTGATTCTGTGACAAGCCGGTAGGTTACCGCGCTTAGAATCTTCCATACTGAATCTTTTCAATATGGTGTCTATGTACCTAGACTGTGAAAGTCCCAACATCCTCTTTGATCTATCACGATAGATCTGGATCCCCAGAATGTAGGTGGCATCACCCAGGTCCTTCATAGAGAATTTCTGTGACAAGAATCCTTTGACTGATTGTAGCATAGGAATATCATTTCCTATTAGGAGAATATCATCCACGTACAAGACGAGAAATACAACAACTCTCCCTACAATCTTACTGTATATGCATGGTTCATATGGATTCTTGATAAAGTTGAATTCTTTGACAGTATCATCAAAACAGATGTTCCAACTCCGCGATGCTTTCTTTAGTCCATAAATGGACTTAAGCAACTTGCACACTTTACCGCTGCTCCCACTCTGAATGAATCCCTCTGGCTGATCCATATAGACGCACTCTTCCAAATTTCCATTTAGAAAGGCCGTCTTTATGTCCATCTGCCAGATCTCATAATCGTGGAAGGCAGCAATGTCAAGAAGGACTCAAATGGATTTGAGCATAGCCACTGGAGAAAAGGTTTCGTCATAGTCCAAACCAGGTCTTTGACGGAAATCCTTTGCAACAAGTCTAGCCTTATAGGTTTCAACCTGTCCATCTACACCAATCTTCTTTCTGAAGATCCACTTGCATCTTACGGGTTTTACCCCATCTGGAGCAATGTCCAAAGTCCATACTTTGTTAGTGTACATGGACTCCATTTCGGTCCGCATTGCATCCAGCCATTTTACCGAGTCGCCGCTCTGAATGGCTTGCTGGAAGCTAGTAGGGTCATGATTATCAATGATGCAATCTTCTCGATCCCCGTCTATGAGAAAACCGTAGTATCTCTCGGGTGGATGAGACTGCATACTACTTCTGCGAATAGGCGCTGGTAAGTCCCTTTCCTCTGAAACTTCTTGTTCTACCAAACTTTCAGTAACAGCTTGTGGTTCTGGAATTTCTTCCAGTTCTACTGCGCTCCCACTCTTCTGATTTTCTAAAAATTCAGCTTCTAAGAAGTGGGCATGACGAGAAACAAAATCCTTTTGTTCCTCTGCGTAATAGAAATAATATCCCTTGGAGTTCTTTAGATATCCCGCAAGCTTACACTGTACTGAGCATGCCTCGAGCTTGTCCGGATGCTGCTTTTTTACAAAAGCTGGACATCCCCATGTCCTAAAATGTTTTAGACAGGGTTTCTTCCCACTCCACATCTGATATGGTGTGGTAGGCACAGTCTTGGTTGGAACTTGGTTCAAAAGATATGCAGCTGATTCTAGTGCATAACCCCAGAAAGATCGCGGTAACTCAGCCTTACTCATCATGGAACGAACCATATCCAATAGGGTTCGATTCCTCCTTTCCGATACACCGTTGTGCTGTGGTGTGTATGGAGGAGTAAGCTGAGAGAGAATACCATTCCCTTTTAAGTAACCCAGGAATTCGGCACTTAAGTATTCACCACCTCGATCAGATCTCAGTGTCTTTATACTTTTGCCTGTCTGTTTTTCCACTTCATTGCTGTATTCTCGGAATTTCTCAAAGGCCTCGGATTTATGCTTCATTAAGAAGATATATCCATACCTAGAAAAATCATCCGTAAAAGTAATGAAGTAGGAATAACCACCTCGCGCATGTATAGACATTGGACCGCACACGTCACTGTGTACGAGTCCTAAGAGCTCGCTTGCTCTTTCTCCGTGTCCAGTAAACGGAGTCCTTGTCATCTTTCCCATGAGACAAGATTCACAAGTAGCATAAGATTGATATTCGAACGGATTCAAATATCCTTCTCTATGTAACTTCGTCAACCGTGTTTCATTGATGTGACCTAGTCTACAATGCCATAAGAAAGCCTGATTTATTTCTGGAGACTTTCTTTTAAGTGTGTTCTGGACATTGAAAACCTGAGCTTGACTCAATACGTATATACGTTATCTAATGTACCGGACCCAATCTGAACTTGATTTAGGTGGATGTGAACTACATCGCTTACGAATGTAAAATCGTATCCCTCTCTCGAAAGTGAGGACACTGATATGATATTACAAGTCAAACTAGGTACATACAAACAGTTACGTAGAATCAATATCTGCTCACTTGTCAAACCCAGGTGATATTCTCCCACGGATTCAGCGTCCACGCTAATTCCGTTTGCAACTCTGAGAGACAAATCACCTACCCTTATAACTCTACGGTTTCTCAAAGCCTGTAATGAATTACAGATATGAGATCCTGCTCCGGTATCAAGTACCCAGGAAGTAGAGTTAATTGACAAGCAGTTCTCAATTACAAACACACTTGAGGCTGAAGCCACAACATGCTTCGTATCCTGGCTACTGGCTTCCAAAGCCCTGCAATCCTTCTGCCAATGCCCATTCCCATAACAATAGGAACATCCTTCCTTACTTACACCAAGTCCCGAAACTTGTGCTCTTCCCTTTCCTCCTACTTTACTGACACCGTATATCGGCTTTATAGAGGTCTTCTTCTTTTCACCCTTTGCTTTCGCCCTGGATGTAGAAGAAGAAGGTCCCCCATTAAGCAGAGCTTGTGTCTTCCTGGTTTTTTCAGGGTGTAAGTAGAGGGTAGGGACTGTAGAAATAAGTCAGCATATGACCTGTTTCCCAACGTGGTCTCCAGGTCCTTGAACTCATCAATATAGCTAGTCATCGTAAGGACGTCGTCCCCTATAGATGACCCGTCAGCCGACCTCGCTTGAATTAATTCGTTCGAGGCCTCATATCTTGCGATATGAGATTGCACTCCATATAAATCTTTGTTATGGAGAAAGATGGAAACTGAGTCCATCTTCTCGTGCTGCTTCTGGTATACACCATTAACTGAAGCCAACACGAGGCACTTAGCTTTCGCTTTATCCCTTTCCCTTGTCTGACGGATATCCATATCCGCGACGGTGGAAACTGGACCTGGGACGGCGGGATCTTGAGTAGTAATAGGGTGGTCCAGCTTGTCATAGGCAATGGACATCTGGACAGACCTTTTCCAGTCAAATAAGTTAGATTCAGTTAACTTGTTATCTAGATGTAACCTAGTCATGGTCATAAGGTTGCTGCAATGAGAGAGAGAGAAGAAAACACTTAAGCATGATGCTCTTGCAAGTTTAGAGTGGTTTTTAATTTATCTAAACTGGATGGCTCCCACTATTTCTCGAATCCTTCCTCAAACCATAAAAGAAGAATTAGCCAGGACCATTCTCACCGTACAATACTTGCTTAACCGTTCGGCCAGGCCAGTGTCGATACTTCGAGGGAGGTTTTCCAACGCTTTCGCGAAGTTCCTTAATTAAATAACCTCTTTTCTCTGGGGGCGTAACCCCGCTGACACCTTTCTAGGCACCTACTTGGTTTATAGCATTGATCGTTAAGTGACGAATCTCCTGATAAGTAGCATATACTTACAGTAGGATCGGGATCCAAATATCATCGTATGATAATGTTGAAGGAATCCTACCAACATCCATTAAACTCCAAATGGTATACAACACTAGAAAGTTTCAGTTTCTTTAGAAACTCCCGATATGGATTTTTGCCCCATCTTCTTATGAACTTGACTAAGGGCCAACAAATCATAAGTCACACGTCAAGTTCTACCCATCATTATCTTGTTAATTTGAACCCACCCGTATATACTCTTGACTAAGGGCCAAACAAAGTAATACAACTGTCCCAAACCAACTCATCTATCTATGCAACAAATGAATACCCCAGCAGCTACCAAACACTATGTCTTGACTAAGGGCCAAACAAACATATCTTGAATATTACTGACCATCCATAAGAAATGACGGAGGGCTACAACTGGTTTTGGCGAAACCGTGAACGTAGTGAACTTGATATAACCGAAGGAACCTAATAGCTTTTAAAAAGGAGTGGTTAAAGCTCTGCAATTAAAAAAAATATCTTCTGTTTAAAAATAACCGAGTGGTTTCTTTTAAATTGTTCCAACGATTAAACTTTGGTTTATTTTCTTTGCATTAATAATATTGCGTCCCATCATTAACCTATCATTGCAGAAAACAATGAAAATACAACGTTCTCTTATGCCATCCGCATTCGCCACTGGGTCCCGTCATCACCCGTTAGGTTACTTAACTAACGACAGAGCGGGGGCTGGGCTAGCGTGGGTGTAAAACATAAGTGACGTCTAAATAGCTATCATATATAGATATTGTACATTCGTCAGACGCAATAATAGGCATTCCAGATATCAGATGAACATTATTGGATATACAAGCAATCCGTGTTTGCTTTGAGCCTGCAACAAAAGACGGATTACACAGTTGTGATGAATAGCCATTACCCCACCTTAGACCCCTACGGGTACGGCAAACTACCCGCCAAGTACCCGAAGTGAAGCGGTCTCCCTCAACAAAGTGAGTAGGCCACTAACTTCAAAGTACCCGGTAGTTTGTGCACCCCACCTTGGGTCTGTCCTAGGAGCAAAAACAGTAAAATGAAATAATACTGTTAGTTATTTGTATGCCCTAGAGGCCATTACTGTATATAGGATGTATATTGTAGTGGATGCTGGGACATATATAGGGAGGACTTTCTTGCTCGACATGATAGTATGCTATCTGGTTGCTCTTTACCTTAACGTGTATACTGATTGCCTCTCTATTACATGTTGGTAAAGCCCTTAGGATGTGTACTTGACTACCTGGACTATGATGCGGATCATACTAATGGGGACAGGGTAGTCCATAAGTGCATCCTTCAAAGTCCCTAGTCGTGGGTATATCGAGACGGGGCATCGATATACCAGAGTAGACTAGCGTGTACCTTCTTGACACATACAGATGGGCGATGGATGATCCCATATCCATCGGTGTTTGACATCAGAGATGATATACGGGTGCTTAGTAGAGACTGGGTACACTGGACGGACTCGCCGAGAACTCCCAGATGGTACTATACCTTACGTCAGATGGCAGTTCTCTGGTGACACTGGTACAGAGTAGTCTGTGTTAGTTATATGTATGCCCTAGAGGCCATTACTGTACATTGGATGTATATTGTATTGGATGCTGGGACATATATAGGGAGGACTTTCTTGCTCGACATGATAGTATGCTATCTGGTAACCCTTTACCTTAACGTGTACACTGATTGTCTCTCTGTTACATGTTGGTAAAGCCCTTAGGATGTGTACTTGACTACCTGGACTATGATGCGGATCATAATAGTGGGGACATGGTAGTCCATAAGTACATCCTTCAAAGTCCCTAGTCGTGGGTGTATCGAGACGGAGCATCGATATACCAGAGTAGACTAGCGTGTACCTTCTCGACCCATACAGATGGGCGATGGATGATCCCATATCCATTGGTGTTTGACATCAGAGATGATATACGGGTGCTCAGTAGAGACTGGGTACACTGGACGCACTCGCCGAGAACTCCCAGATGGTATTATACCTCACGTCAGACGGCAGTTCTCTGGTGACACTGGTACAGAGTAGTCTGTTGACCCGAGATCGTCATAGAGTCTTGTGTGGTTCTCACTGTGCTTTTATTTCCATCTTACCACGTCCAAGAGGGCGTGCAAAATGGTGGTTTTTGGGTACAGTCCCGAGTCACATGGAGGCAATGAGCGATAGGAGGGGATTCGTCTCTCCCGGTATAGGGAGTTGATGTTGCGCTGTGTTCGATTGGCTATAACAGGAAATCCCTGGCCAGGGTTGCTGAGATTTACTGGTAAGTGTTACCAGTAGTTTCTCGAATTGTTATAGACCTCATATCGACACGAATTATCGAGCTATTGGGGTCTGACGTTTACCACCCCTAGGCGAGATATGCGACGTATCAGACGATCAGACCGGACTGTACGGTAGTGTTACTGGTTGGATTCACTGGAGTGTGAGCGGGCTTGCTCGTCGATCTTCAGATCGCTCAATACCCGGGTGGCCGTTACGTTTAGCAGACCGCTTGCGGCTTGTGGGTGCTTGATATGATCATCACCTGCTGCCGGCGTATTGACGAGTCTTTAGAGTCCTACACAGAGGTTTCCTGGCTCAAGCGAAACGAAATAGGAGCGCATATGAGATATGTGCGGGACCGAGAATGATACCAGTATGTGATACTGTATTTGATTCTCGCGATTTGTGACATTGATCGGTTATGTGCGATATAGCCGGGTTATCGGATCAAGTGTTGATTCGATCAGATGTTACTGTTGATATTAGTCGGTTATATGCGATATGACCGGATCATTAAATCAAGTGTTGATTTAATGATTTAATTCATAATTATATATTTGATATATTACTTTGCATTAACTAGTATCGGTTCACTTAAGATGGATTTTCTCACTCGGATGTGCGCATTGTATATGCGATATATTTTTGTGCACTTGCTTGAATCATGTTTGATGATACATGTTTACTTGGTTAAGCGTAAAGAATTAAACCATGGTTAAACTTATGATTAGGGTTTGATTTCCTTTTCTCATTTATTTATCTATTTATTCATTTTGGAAAATAGATGGAAAAAGGAGAAAAAGAATGGTGGCTTTTTTTGTTGTTTAGTGGAAGCTTCATGAAACCTTGACCCTAACCATTCATTTAACCTAAGTTAATTCTCTACACTTTACCATGGTTACTTTTATGATAAGAATGATTATTCTTTTCTTTTCTAATTAATCATTCTCATCATTTCTTCTTCTTCTTCCTTGAACTCATGAAGAAAACCTAAGCTCTATCAATGGTGATTGATGGAAATGAGTGAGAAATCCAAATCTAAAGTCTACCCACTTCCTATTTCTTCATCCTCTACCTCTTGCCAAGTAGTAGAGTGTGTTTACTTCACAAGATTCTTGACTTGGTGAAGTCGGAGCTTGATTTAGCGATGCCTCGACGTAGATCATCTTCGGCACGTCGTCGATGACCTAGCCCGCTTCTTCTCCCATGAAGCCGACGCAAGAGCCCGGATTTAGATTTGGACAGCGAGGATACTTCGTTGCGGAGCTATGGAGGTGGAGCACCGGATCTACAAAGGTTGTATTTCCGTTATCTTATAGTTAACTGTTAACTAGTTTTTAGTTTCGCCTAGTTTTCTAGCAAACGATCCATAGTCTAGGGTTTCTCGGCACCATTTTTTTGAAATTGGCATGTTCGATGCCTTGTGAGACCTCATTAGGGTGCCTAGGAACCTTTCAGTGGTATCAGAGCCTAGCTAGAGGCTTAGGCGAAGTCTAGACGGAATTTGAAACCCGGACGAACCGAAAACCCGAACCCAAAATTGCTCTCTGGACGATTTCTGAAATCTGGTCTTTTTCAAAATTAAAAATATGCAGAGAACACATCACAAACATCTAAGAGTTACTGTGAAATTTGACAGTCCAATTCCACTAAGGCAGCGCGGATCCGCGGCATGAGCTATAGCTCATGCGGCGGTTCCGTGGCCGTACGGCCACACTATTTAAATTATTTTGCACAGTAACTGTTAGTTTCCAGTGGTGATTTTTCTGGGAATTTTTAATATTTTTTAAAGAGTTGAATTTTCTGAGTTGTTTTGGGGATTCGGTGTTTCGATCGGGGTATCAAATTTTGTCTATTTGGCTTTCCGAATATTTTTAGAATATGTTAAAAAGTTCGACCGGATATAAATACCCAATTTTTCCCCTGTCCGGAAATTTCCAAGTGTTGGATTTTTCCGAAGTTTAACGACGTTCTAAGTAGTGCAAGTAACGCGATGGACCCTCTAGAAGACAACAAACCTTAACTCGATTATGTGGCCGTCTTGAACTGCCCTTTGAACCTTCGGGTTTGGGGCAGTACGGCGTGCCACATGTGAGGCGTTGGCTTGACCCTTCTACGGCTGGACCGTCGGTACTGAGGCACGAACTGAATGTTGTTAGACTTATTTCATGTGTTGATCTGTATCGGGAAAAGTTGGGTGTTCGATTGTTCGATCGGAAAGTTTGACATTTTCTATTTATCCGGAATGGGATACAATAATTGGAATTCACAAGTAGTTATGTGATAACTAAATCAATGTTATAAACGTAGCAGTTTAGTCTCACTTGATCGGTTGCCACGGAATTTTGATGTGATCAAAAGTCCGTTGCAATCACGTAGCGTACGCGGATACTCGCCGGGTAAGCTTAATAGACAGCCTCACTCCATAGCCCCGACCAAGTGACTGTAGGAGAACTCCGTCGCCGAAAGCATCCGTTCGGGTGCTCGCGGCAGCGATGTTCCGCCTTGGTGCACTTCGTCGACGGTATCGAGGGTGCGGCCGTCTACTGAAGTTTGCGACGAGCATTCGATCAGGATGTCGGGAATCTTGTTGAATTACCCGACTTGATATTGAAAAGTGTTTTCGATTTTGAGACTAAAATGCGGGGTTTATAATTGTTAGGCATATGATGTCTAAGTAATTCATTTGGTCAGGCATGCGATGTCTGAGATGGTTGCGGATTCCAACTGTTGTAGTTTTACACTTTCTTTTCTGTGACCGTAAGTGTAATATGTGATGTCGCCGGTTTCGTTGCTATATGTCAACGACAATTGGGATGCGCATATTTACTTACGTTGATGACATGTGATGTTATGTGTTGCCAGATATGTTATATTGGATCGTCGTGTTTGAATAGCCGGGGGTTTTTATGTGAGATGAGTGTTTTTCATTTTCATTCATGTAAAAACTTGTATGTAATATTCTTTTATTGGGGCGCTTCCAGGTTGCGGAAGTTGTCACCTCTTGTATATTATTTACTTTTCTGCACTAGGATAGACCCAAGGAGGGGAGCACAAGTAACCGGGTTCTGGAGTCCAGTGGGAGACCAACTCGAGGAGTCGGGTCCGGGTCTCCTAACTCCAGAATTGGTAGGGTTGCTTGCCGCTCTCGTAGGGGTCTAGGGGTGTGGGTTTGGCTATTCATCACGACTGTGGAATCCGTGTTTTATACTGGCTCGTATTGAAAACACGGACGTCCTAGTATATCCAATATTTCATATGTTTCTTCTGCTGTGATCTCTGTGTTGTGACTCTGTGATGGATATAGTATATAGTATATATGATATATTATATAGACGTTACTTATGTTTTACACCCGCGCTAGCCCTGCCCTGCTCTGTCGTTAGTTACCTAACCTAACGGTGCACGAGGGGACATCGAGGCGAATGCGGATGGCATAAGTATACGTCATATCTATCTGTGATGTTTAGGTACTTAAATGATGGGACTTCATTAATGTGATTAATGAAATAAAAGAAACCTAAGATGTTGTAGAATCGAATTTCAAAATAAAACAGGTAGCTACAGTTCTTGCTTTGCACAGCGGTATATGTGATATATCCTGCACCTTATTCGATAAGGAAAGGACCGAGATCCCTTCATCGGAAGTGACTCCTTTAGCAATAACTGGCAGATGCTACACCCTCGGTTTGTCTTTTGATAGCTTTTAAGAGTTTTTGCTTTGCACAGTGATATATATGATATATCCAGCACCTCATTCGACGAGGAAAGGACCGACGATCCCTTCACCGGGAGTGACTCCTTTAGCAAAACTAGAAAAGCCTCAAAAGCACTCCATTTCAAAAATCATTCGATCCTACAACGATATCAAGTTCGTTACGCAATAGGTTTTCAGAAAAACCTGACGTAGCCCTCCGTCATTTCAGATAAGTACTAGTTAGTATTCATGCTACGGTAGTTTGGCATTCGTCAAGGCGTAGTGTGCGGTAGCTAACTAGTATTTATCTGCTTATGCATATGATGCAGATTGGATTAGGGTATTCGTACGGCTTTGTTTGGCATTCGTCAAGGGTCGTGCGGGTGGGTTTAATTCGATCAAGAAATGTACGGGTTGAACTTGACTATGTGGACTATGGGTTGTTTGGCATTCGTCAAGAAATGTACGGGTTGAACTTGACTATGTGGACCTTGGTTAAACTCGGATGTCCGAACGACCCGAAACCCCCACCCTAAAAATGCTCTCTGTCCATTTTTTAAAATCTGGTCTTTTTCCAAATTAAAAATATGCAGAAAATCAAGCAAGGTTTTGTAGGAATTACTGTAAATTTCGTGGACCTAATTCATCTAAACCGCCGCGTTTCCACGGCATGAGCATGGCTCATGCGGCGGATCCGCGGCCGTACGGTCGATTCTCACAGTAAAGGTTTCACAGTAATTCCTCCTTAGTTGTGCTGTATTTTCTGGGATATTGTAATATTTATTATTGACATGAGTGTTTTTGGGGTTGTTTTGGGGCTTCGGTGTTTCGATCGGAGTATCAAATCTTGTCTGTGTGGCTTTCCGGATAAATTTTAGAACATGTTAAAAAGTTCGACCGGATATAAATACCCAATATTTCCCCTGTCGGGAAATTTACAAGTGTTGGATTTTTCCGTAGTTTAAAGACGTTCTAAGTAGTGCAAGTAACTCGATGGACCCTCTAGAAGACAACAAACCTTAACTCGATTAAGTGACCGTCTTGAACTGCCCTTTGAACCTTCAGGTTTGGGGCAGTACGGCGTGCCACATGTGAGGCGTTGGCTTGACCGTTCTACGGCTGGACCGTTGGTACTGAGGCACGAACTAAATATTTTTAGACTTGTTTCATGTGTTGATCTGTATCGGGAAAACTTGGGTGTTCGATTGTTCGATCGGAAAGTTTGACATTTTCTATTTATCCGGAATGGGATACAATAATTGGAATTCACAATAAGTTGTGAGATAACTGAATGAATGTTATAAACATAGCAGTTTAGTCTCACTTGATCGGTTGCCACGGAATTTTGATGTGATCAAAAGTCCGTCGCAATCACGTAGCGTACGCGGATACTCGCCGGATAAACTTAATAGACAGCCTCACTCCATAGCCCCGACCAAGTGACTGTAGGAGAACCCCGTCGCCGAAAGCATCCGTCCGGGTGCTCGCGGTAGCGGTGTTCCGCCTTAGTGCACTTCGTCGACGGCATCGGGGGTGCGGCCGCCTACTGAAGTTTGCGACGAGCATTCGATCAGGATGTCGGAAATCTTGTTGAATTACCCGACTTGATATTGAAAAGTGTTTTCGATTTTGAGACTAAAATGCGGGGTTTATAATTGTTAGGCATACGATGTCTAAGTAATTCATTTGGTCAGGCATGCGATGTCTGAGGTGATTGCGGATTCCAACTGTTGTAGTTTTACACTTTCTTTTCTGTGACCGTAAGTGTAATATGTGATATCGCCGGTTTCGTTGCTATATGTCAACGACAATTGGGATGTGCATATTCACTTAAGTTGATGACATGTGATGTTATGTGTTGCTGGATATGTTATATTGGATCGTCGTGTTTGAATAGCCGGGGGTTTTTATGTGAGATGAGTGTTTTTCATTTTCATTCATGTAAAAACTTGTATGTAATATTCTTTTATTGGGGCACTTCCAGGTTGCGGAAGTTGTCACCGTTGATGTATATTATTTACTTTTCTGCACTAGGATAGACCCAAGGAGGGGAGTACAAGTAACCGGGTTCTGGAGTCCAGTGGAAGACCAACTCGAGGAGTCGAGTCCGGGTCTCCTAACTCTAGAATTGGTAGGGTTGCTTGCCCCTCTCGTAGGGGTCTAGGGGTGTGGGTTTGGCTATTCATCGCGACCGTGGAATCCGTGTTTTGTACTGGCTCGTATTGAAAACACGGACGTCCTAGTATATCCAATATTTCATATGATTCTTCTGCTGCGATATCATGTGATGTTCTGTGATAGATACAGTATATAGTATATATGATATATTATATAGACGTTACTTATGTTTTACACCCGTGCTAGCCCTGCCCCGCTCTGTCGTTAGTTACCTAACCTAACGGTGCACGAGGGGACATCGAGGCGAATGCGGATGGCATAAGTGTACGTCGTATTTATCTGTGATGTTTAGGTACTTAAATGATGTGACTTCATTAATATGATTAATGAAATAAAAGAAACCTAAGATGTTGTAGAATTGAATTTCAAAATAAAACAGGTAGCTACAGTTCTTGCTTTGCACAGCGGTATATGTGATATATCCTGCACCTTATTCGATAAGGAAAGGACCGAGATCCCTTCACCGGGAGTGACTCCTTTAGCAATAACTGGCAGATGCTACACCCTCGGTTTGTCTTTTGATTGCTTTTAAGAGTTTTTGCTTTGCACAGTGATATATATGATATTCCCGCACCTCATTCGACGAGGAAAGGACCGACGATCCCTTCACCGGGAGTGACTCCTTTAGCAAAACTAGAAAAGCCTCAAAGACACTCCATTTCAAAATTCATTTGATCCTACAACGATATCAAGTTCATTGCGCAATAGGTTTTCAGAAAAACCTGTCATAGCCCTCCGTCATTTCAGATACGTACTAGTTAGTCTTCGTGCTGCGGTTGTTTGGCATGCGTCAAGGCGTAGTGTACGGTAGCTAACTAGTGCTTATCTGCTAGCATACGATGCGATTGGATTAGGGTATTCGTACGGTGTTGTTTGGCATGCGTCAAGGGTCGTGCGGATGGGTTTAATTCAATCAAGAAATGTACGGGTTGAACTTGACTAGCAGACTATGGGTTGTTTGGAATGCGTCAAGGTCATTGCGAGCTAGGAGCAAAATATTATCGGGAATTTCAAGTGTTGAAATTTGCAATGAGATTGCAAAACTTCTATGAGATAGTTGGATCCCGATACCCGCTGCGAGTAATTGTTACTCCTGGGAGAGTTTTATACATTACAATTAGCCAATCAAGTAGGTGTCTAGAAAGGTGTTAACGGGGTTACGCCTCTGGGAAAACGAGGTTTATATTAATTAGGTCCGTGCGAAAGCACGGGGCACCTCCCTCAAAGTACCGACACTGGCCTGGCTGAAAGATTGGCGAACTTGTAGTGTGTAATTAATCCCGGCTAGTCTTTCCTTTTAGGGTTTGAAGGAAGATTTGATAAAAAGCAGTGGGAGCCATTCTGATTAGATAAAATAATAACCAATCTATTCTTGCAAGAGCGCACGCTGAGTGTTTTTTTCTCTCTCTCTCCTGGTAGCGACCATATCACGCCTTAATCAAGATAATAATACGGATTATTGACCGAACCCGCTTGTTATACTGAGCTGGGGAACGTTGGTCCCGCTCCAACTTATAATAGTTATAAGACAGAGCAGGAAATTGGGGAATACCAGATTTCCCGTGCCGCCCAAACGAAGAGAGTGCATGCTGATGCATCATCTTCGGGTGTGTTCATTATACAGAACTATTTCTCAGTATCCTCCGCATCCATGGTATATGATACCGGATAAGGATCCCAGATATGTAATCTGTTACATAGGGCTACAAAAAGGTAGAAAAACTGAGAACGGGTGATAAGTTTCATGAGGCAGAAAACGGGGCAAGTGTTGCAGCCAAGTCTGTCGGTCACTGTCACCCTGTATTGTAATACATTGATTCTGAACGAATGTTATTAGATACCGAACCTGATATACAAAATCATATCACTCTCTTTATTAGTAAAGAAATGATAAAATTTTGTATTGATGGATAATGTTTTGAACATTTCCTATATCAAAAGTTGATCGGTTCAGGCACGTTATCTAAAAGCGTTGATGTTCTAAATCAAACTACAGTTCTTAGTATACAGAACACACACAAGAGGAAGAGTTCAGAAATGAACGAATCCTTCTTGAGGTATTGTAGACTAGGTCATATCAATGCGACCCGACTAGCTGAGTTACATTTAGATGCATATTTAAATCAGTTTGAATTTACATCTTGTGAAACTCGCCAGTCATGTCACAATGATAAGATGACCATAGCTCCGTTTACTGGAAACAGAGAAAGAGTTAGCGAACTCTTGGGACTGTTACATGATGATGTATGTAAGGTCTCCTGTCTACACATGCCAGGACTGGTTCTTTGTACTTCATTACATTCTCTGATAATCTCTCAAGATTCAGACATATGTTCCTGTTGAAACACAAGTCCGAACCTTTTGAGATATTCACAGAATATAAGTTAGAAGTAGAGAACCAAAATACGGGTATAAGTATTATATCCTATGATGAGATCAAGGAGGAGAATACTTGAGCACGGAAATCCTGGACTATTCTAAAGGAGAATGAGATTCTCTCTCAGCATTACTCCTCCGAATACACCATAGCACGATGGTATATCGGGGCGGAGCAGATACACCCTATTTGATATGGTATGCTCTATGATGAGTATCACTGAGTTACCTATTTCCTTTTGGGAGTTATGCACTTGAGAAGATGCATACCTACTAAGCAGGGTTCAAATCAAATCAGTTGCCTACCACACCATATAAGATATGGAATGAGAAGAGCCCATATCTTAAATTGGTTAAGATTTGGGGTTGTCCGGCCTATGTCTAAAAGCAAAATCCGGACAAGCTCGAGGCAAGGTCTGTTAAGTACAACTGGAAAGGTTCCAGCTATACAAATGACAGCAGATGATTTGGTACAACCAAAGGATTCAGTAGATTCCAATGAACCTCAGCCTCTCCGCCGATCTAGTAGGGTTCCTCACCCACCTGAGAGATACTTCGGTTTCTCTATGACAGTGGGATCGAGGATTGCATCATGAGATGATGACCCAACTAGTTTCGAGCTGGACATCAGGAGTGAGACTCTGTAAGAATGGCTGGATACTTAGCGATCTGAGATGGAATCCTTATACACCAACAAAGTATGGACTTTGGTTGCTATATCTGAAGGGTTAAATCCCCATCAGGAGCAAGTATATCTTGAGAAGATTACTTGGTGTAAATGGAAAAGTTGAGACTTTCAAAGCTAGACTTGTTAAAGGTTTTCGTCATTGACCAGGCGTGGATAATGATGAAACCTTTTCCAGTACCTATGCTTAAGTCCATCCAGATTCTACTTGCCACGGCTACATACCATGACTACGATATCTGGTGGTTGGGTGTCATGACAGCTCTTCTAAAATGATGATTTGGAAGAGAGCGTCTATAAGTACACAGCCAGAGGGCTTCGTAGACAGTGGGAGCAGCGGAAACGTGTGCAAGATGTTTTATGTGATGAAGCAGGCATCGCGGAGTTGGAACATCTGTTTTGATGGATTAGTCAAAGAAGTTGACATCATCAAAATGGTAGATAAACCTTGTATATACAAAAAGGTAGTGGGGAGTATGGTGATGATCCTCGTAGAGTGCGTGAATGACAAACTCTTGATAAGAAAGGAGTTTCTTATGCTACGCTCGATCAATCTCCGTTTATCACAAAGATTCTCCGTGTAGGATCAAAGTGATACCTACTAAATCCTGGATTTTGGATCTATGAGATAAATCTAATTGGATGTTAGGAATCTCACTAGTAGTAGTGAGATGGTATCAATCGATCCTGGGGAGAATCACTGAAAGTGTTCCAGGGTGATGAAGACGACTGAATGTCAGTCGCAGGCATTATCTTTACCCTCAGTAAAGGGACGGTATGTTGGAAGAGTTCCAAGCTATATACCGTGACATACTAGAAGATAAAGGAAGGATACATCGCTACCTAAGATGCTACCAAAGAGGCTGTTTGGGTGTATATTAATTCATGAGATGAACTATGTTCCTCCCATTGTGTAACAATGGAGTTGTGGCTTATGCCAAGGAACGCCGGTCCCATCAGTGATCCAGACATATTCTAAGGCAGTGTCACTTGATCATGGAGATGGTTGATCTCTAAGGGATCGAGGTTAGGAGAGTAGACTCAGAGGACAACACGGCGGATCCACTCACAAAGGCCTATTCCCAGAGAGAGACTGTTATGGGATGGTTGAGTATGAGATACTGCAACCACTGCTACAGATGGCCCTAGTGCAAGTGGGAGATTGTTAGTTATATGTATGCCCTAGAGGCCATTACTGTACATAGTATGTATATTGTAGTGGATGCTGGGACATATATAGGGAGGACTTTCTTGCTCGACATGAAAGTATGCTATCTGGTTGCTCTTTACCTTAACGTGTATACTGATTGCCTCTCTATTACATGTTGGTAAAGCCCTTAGGATGTGTACTTGACTACCTGGACTATGATGCGGATCATACTAATGGGGACAGGGTAGTCCATAAGTGCATCCTTCAAAGTCCCTAGTCGTGGGTATATCGAGACGGGGCATCGATATACCAGAGTAGACTAGCGTGTACCTTCTCGACCCATACAGATGGGCGATGGATGATCCCATATCCATCAGTGTTTGACATCAGAGATGATATACGGGTGCTCAGTAGAGACTGGGTACACTAGACGGACTCGCCGAGAACTCCCAGATGGTACTATACCTTACGTCAGATGGCAGTTCTCTGGTGACACTGGTACAGAGTAGTCTGTTGACCCGAGATCGTCATAGAGTCTTGTGTGGTTCCCACTGTGCTTTGATTTCCATCTTACCACGTCCAAGAGGGCGTGCAAAACGGTGGTTTTTGGGTACAGTCCCGAGTCACATGGAGGCAATGAGCGATAGGAGGGGATTCGTCTCTCCCGGTATAGGGTGTTGATGTTGCACTGTGTTCGATTGGCTATAACAGGAAGTCCCTGGCCAGGGCTGATCAGAGAATTTCTGGTAAGTGTTACCAGTAGTTTCTCGACCCGTTTTAGACCTCATATCGACACGACTTATCGAGCTATTGGGGTCTGACGTTTACCACCCCTAGGCAAGATATGCGACATATCAGACGACGAGACCGGACTGTACGGTAGTGTTGCTGGTTGGATTCACTGGAGTGTGAGCGGGCTTGCTCGTCGATCTTCTGATCGCTCAATACCCGGGTGGCCGTTACGTTTAGCAGACCGCTTGCGGCTTGTGGGTGTTTGATATGATCATCACCTGCTGCCGGTGTATTGACGAGTCTTTAGAGTCCTACACAGAGGTTTCCTGGCTCAAGCGAAACGAAATAGTAGCGCATATGAGATATGTGCGGGACCGAGAATAATACGTGTATGTGATACCGTATTCCATTCTCGCGATGAATGTATTGATTGGTTATATGCGATATAACCTAGTTATCGAATCAAGGATTGATTCGATAAGCCGATACATTGAATACTAGTCGGTTGTGTGCGACATGACCGGATCATTGAATCAAGTGTTGATTTAATGATTTAATGCATAATTATATTTGATATATTACTTTGCATTAACTAGTATTGGTTCACTTTAAATGGATTTTCTCACTTGGTTTGTGCACATTGTATATGTGATATACATTTGTACATTTGATTGTTTCATGTTTGATGATACATGATAGTTTGGTGTATGGATTAAACCATGGTTGGTCAATGGTTAGGGTTTCTTTTGCTTCATTTATTCATTTATTTATCCATTTTGTTTATTTTAGCAAAAGAAAATAATGAAGAGATAATGGTGGCTTTCTTTGTTTGTTTATGAACCTTCATGAAGGTTTGACCAAAGTGACCATTTTGTCTTCATGTCTTAACCCAACCATTCACTAACCCTTGTTAATTCTCTACACCTAACTATGGTTTGATTATGATAAGAATGATTATTATTTTCTATTCTTTAATTCTTATCATAATAATTATCATCATCTTCTTCTTCTTCTTCATATGAAGAAAACTCACTTCATCAATGGTGGATTGATGAAACAAGTGAGAAATCCAATTCTAAAGTCTACCCACTTCCTATTTCTTCATCCTCTACCTCTTGCCAAGTAGTAGAGTGTGTTTCCTTCACAAGTTTTCTAGACTTGGTGAAGTTGGAGCTTGATTTAGCGATGCCTCGACGTAGATCATCTTCGGCACGTCGTCGATGACCTAGCCCGCCATTTCTCCGATGAAGCCGACGCTTGAGCCCGGGATTCATTTTGGACAGCGGAGAGACATCATTGCGGAGCTATGGAGGTGGAGCACCGGATCTACAAAGGTTGTATTTTCGTATTCTTGTAGTTAAGTGTTAACTAGATTTAATTTTCGCCTAGTTTTCTAGCCAACGATCCGTAGTCGGGTTTCTCGGCACCTAGATTTTTTGAAACGGGCATGCTTGATGCCTTGTGAGACCTCCTTAAGGTGCCTAGGAACCCTACAAATACAATGGTGGCTAAAACCGCAACCTGGATGTGCCCCGCAAAATAATATTACAACATATTACAATTACATTGAATGAATTAAAATAATAACCCATCACAAAACCCCGGCTAATCATCACAACAGTCCAATACAGTTCATAATCACAAACAGAAAAAACCATTACAGAAATGTGCAACCCCCTGCCAACCGACATACTAGCAGTTAGGGGAGGTTTACGAACATATTATACAAACACAGATATAATCAAATTAGCAAACATCGCAAAATTTCGATCGAGCAAACATATCAGTTTCTACTCCCAAAACTTCTCTGTGCACCTGAGACTTTGAGCAGAAAATAAACATTCCAGTAAACACAAAAATATCACAGAAGAATAACAGAAGAAAACTAGGTTGAATCGGAGCCAACTCGGCCGCGGATCCACGGCGGATCGGTGGTTTTGGTCGCAGTTCCGCGGCTCAATGGCCAATTCACAAACCCATTTTTCTACAATGTTCTTATATTTCTCTGCTTGTTATTCTGAAGCAACCTGAAAAATTTTTAGAGCCCTTTTGAAAAGCGACAGAAACATGGTGATATCGATGTGTTATCCGGTTCGTTTTGCGTTCGAAATTCATACGACTTTGCTAATTAGTTAATTATTGTTTAGCGAGGCTCTGATACCACTGTAAGTCGATGTACAACACCCCACGACTTGTGGGGAGGCGGAACTATCATCTCGAGCAAGACAGTCATATCGGTATAGGTCCTGCCTCAATCATTGCAATCACGTACCTGCGATCCAATAATTGACTTTGAGGGCACTATCTCCAACAATCTCCCACTTGCACTTAAGGCTAATTATTGCGATGTCGCATACTCACAGCCCGTGTGATACCGAACATCCAACTCCTCTACTAATCAGTTTCACAAAGCTAGTTTGTAAAACTCTTGTGTTCGAGAAATAGCCTCAGTGAATGGATCCGCCCTGATGTTTCTTTCTATGTCTCTCTTAATCTCAAGTTCGCGGAAAAAGCCATCTCCCGAATCGAGTGATACCTGTCTTAGAATATGTTTGAATATCTGATGGGACCTAGTTCATAAATGAACTCCAAATCCAAACTTCTTAGACTGTATCGATAACTGAACCTAATCAGTATCCAGCACCATGCCTCCCACAGTATCCTCTTGGACCATCTGTCCATAATACTGTCCCTCATCAAAGGGAAAACTATAAGTTTGACAATCACCCTGTCATCCATGTCACCTTGGAAGCCTGGAATGATAACCGTCTCCCGAAAGAGGTTGCCATTATCAAACACGTAGAACATGCACTTATGTTCTAAAACTGCTTCCTTATGTTTCTCCAGGATTGGATTAATATAAACTTATCGCATCTAGTGCAAAAACAATATCTGGTGTGGTACTTGACATCTCACGATTGACTCAACTGCCTAAGCAAGTGATCTGTCAATCATGCACATCCCTCTCTCTTTTTGTCTCTAAGACACCTTCAGAGAGGGTGACTCCTGTTAGTTATATGTATGCCCTAGAGGCCATTACTATACATAGGATGTATATTGTAGTGGATGCTTGGACATATATAGGGAGGACTTTCTTGCTCGACATGATAGTATGCTATCTGGTTGTTCTTTACCTTAACGTGTACACTGCTTGTCTCTCTGTTACATGTTGGTAGAGCCCTTAGGATGTGTACTTGACTGCTTAGACTATGATGCGGATCATACTAGTGGGGACATGGTAGTCCATAAGTACATCCTTCAAAGTCCCTAGTCGTGGGTATATCGAGACGGGGCATCGATATACCAGAGTAGACTAGCGTATACCATCTCGACCCATATAGATAGGCGATGGATGATCCCATATCCATTGGTGTTTGACATCAGAGATGATATACGGGTGCTCAGTGGAGACTGGGTACACTGGACGGACTCGCCGAGAACTCCCAGATGGTATTATACCTTACGTCAGATAGCAGTTCTCTGGTGATACTGGTACAGAGTAGTCTGTTGACCCGAGATCGTCATAGAGTCTTGTGTGATTCCCACTGTGCTTTGATTTCCACCTTACCATGTCCAAGAGGGCGTGCAAAATGGTGGTTTTTGGGTACAGTCCCGAATCACATGGAGGCAATGAGCGATAGGAGGGGATTCGTCTCTCCCGGTATAGGGAGTTGATGTTGCGCTGTGTTCGATTGGCTATAACAGGAAATCCCTGGCCAGGGTTGCTGAGATTTACTGGTAAGTGTTACCAGTAGTTTCTTGAACTGTTATAGACCTCATATCGACACGACTTATCGAGCTATTGGGGTCTGACGTTTACCACCCCTAGGCGAGATATGCGACATATCAGACGATCAGACCGGACTGTACGGTAAGTGTTACTGGTTGGATTCACAGGAGTGTGAGCGGGCTTGCTCGTCGATCTTCTGATCACTCAATACCCGGGTGGCCGTTACGTTTAGCAGACCGCTTGCGGCTTGTGGGTGTTTGATATGATCATCACCTGCTGCCAGCGTATTGACGAGTCTTTAGAGTCCTACACAGAGGTTTCCTGGCTCAAGAGAAACGAAATAAGAGCGCATATGAGATATGTGCGGGACCGAGAATAATGCGTGTATGTGATACCGTATTTCATTCTCGCGATGAATGTTTCGATTGGTTGTATGCGATATAACCTAGTTATCGAATCGAAGATTGATTCGATAAGTCGATACATTAGATACTAGTCGGTTAGGTGCGACATGACCGGATCATTGAATCAAGTGTTGATTTAACGATTTAATGGATAATTATATATTTGATATATTACTTTGCATTAACTAGTATTGGTTCACTTTAAATAGATTTTCTCACTTGAAGTTCACAAGTTGTATATGTGATATACTTTTGTGCACTTGATTGTATCATGTTTGATGATACATGCTTACTTAAGTTTGTGTAAAGATTGAACCATGGTTATTTAAATGGTTAGGGTTTTGTTTTTCATATCTATTTATTTATTTATTTATTATGGAAATGATAAGAAGAGAAAATGGTGGCTTTCTTTGTTTGATATTGAAGCTTCATGAAGCTTTGACTAAGTGACCATTTTGTCTCATGCTTAACCCTAACCATTCCACTTAACCCTAGTTCATTCTCTACACTTGACCATGGTTGGTTTATGATAGGTATTCATTTTATTTTCTTTTTTTAATATACTTATCATAATATCATTATCATCTTCTTCTTCTTCGTCATGAAGAAAGCTTTCTACCAACAATGGTGAAATGTGAAAATGAGTGAGAAATCCAATTCTAAAGTGAACCCACCTCCTATTTCTTCATCCTCTACCTCTTGCCAAGTAGTATAGGGTGTTATCTTCACAAGTTTCATGACTTGGTGAAGTGGGAGCTTGATCTTGTGATGCCTCGACGTAGATCATCTTCGGCATCGTAGTCGATGACCTAGCCCGTCCATTTCTCCGATGAAGCCGACGCTAGAGCCCGGGATTCGAATTGGACAGCAAGGAGAATTCATCATGGAGCTATGGAGGTGGAGGACCGGATCTACAAAGGTTGTATTTCCGTTCACTTAGTTATTTTGTTAACTAGTTGATTGTTTCGCCTAAAATTCTAGTTAACGATCCGTATTAGGGTTTCTCGGCACTTGTAAAATTAGAAATTGGCATGGTTGATACCTTGTGAGACCTCATTAGTGTGCCTAGGAACCCTACAGTGGTATTAGAGCCTAGCTAGAGCCTTAGGTGAAGTGTAGACGACTTTTGAAATCCGAACGAATATCGAAACCAACATCCAAAATGCTCTCTGGAAATTTTCTGAAAATTTGGATTTTTGTGAATTAAAAATTGCTAAAAAATTCAGCAGGGTCTTAGTTGAATTACTGTGAAATTCGAGGGGCTAACTCATCTAAAGCGCGGCGGAACCGCGGCACAAGCATGGCTTGTGCGGCGGTTCCGCGGCCATATGATGACGTCAGCCCTACATTTTTGCACAGTAATTTGTATCTTCTAGTGCTGGATTTTCTGGGAATTTTTAATATTTATTCAAGAGTTGAATATTCTGGGGTGTTTTGGAGCTTCGTTGATTCGATCGGAAATTTCAAATTTTTTCTATGTGGCTTTCCGGATAATTTTAGAATATGTTGAAAAGTTCGACCGGATATAAATACCCACTTTTTCCCCTGTAGGGAAATTTCCAATTGTTGGATTTTTCCATAGTTAATGACGTTCTAAGTAGTGCAAGTAACGCGATGGTCCCTCTAGAAGACAAAAAACCTTAACTCGATTATGTGACCGTCTTGAACTGCCCTTTGAACCTTCGGGTTTGGGGCAGTACGGCGTGTCACATGTGAGGCGTTGGCTTGACCCTTCTACGGCTGGACCATTGGTACTGAGGCATGAACTGGATGTTTTTTAAACTTGTTTCATTTGTTGAGCTGTTTCGGGAAAACTTGGGTGTTTGACTGTTCGATCGGAAATTTTAACATTTTCTGTTTATCTGGAATGTGATACAACATTTGGAATTCACAAGTAGTTATGAGATAACTGATATGAATGTTATAAACATAGCACTTTAGTCTCAATTGATCGGTTGCCACGGGATTTTGATGTGATCAAAAGTCCGTCGCAATCACGTAGCGTACGCGGATACTCGCCGGATAAACTTATTAGACAGCTGCATCCCTTAGCCCCGACCAAGTGACTGTAGGAGAACCCCATCGCCGAAAGCATCCGTTCGGGTGCTCGTGGTAGCGGTGTTCCGCCTTGGTGCACTTCGTCGACGGTATCGGGGGTGCGGCCGTCTACTAAAGTTTGCTACGAGCATTCGATCAGTTTTTCGGGAATCTTGTTGAATTGCCCGACTTGATATTGAAAAGAGTTTTCGATAATGAGACTAAAATGCGGGGTTTATAATTGTTAGGCATGCGATGTCTAAGGAATTCATTTGATTAGGCATGGGATGTCTATGCAGGTTGCGGATTCCAACTGTTGTAGTTTTACACTTTCTTTTCTGTGACCGTAAGTGTAATATGTGATATCGCCGGTTTCGTTGCTATATGTCAACGACAATTGGGATGGGCATATTTACTTACGTTGATGACATGTGATGTTATGTGTTGCTGGATACGTTATATTGGATCGTCGTGTTTGAATAGCCGGGTTTTTTTTTATGTGAGATGAGTGTTTTTCATTTTCATTCATGTAAAAACTTGTATGTAATATTCTTTTATTGGGGCACTTCCAGGTTGCGGAAGATGTCACCCATAGTATATTATTTACTTTTCCGCATTAGGATAGACCCAAGGAGGGGAGCACAAGTAACCGGGTTCTGGAGTCCAGTGGGAGACCAACTCGAGGAGTCGAGTCCGGGTCTCCTAACTCCAGAATTGGTAGGGTTTCTTGCCGCTCTCGTAGGGGTCTAGGGGTGTGGGTTTGGCTATTCATCGCGACCGTGGAATCCGTGTTTTATACTGGCTCGTATTGAAAACACGGACGTCCTAGTATATCCAATATTTCATATGATTCTTCTGCTGCGATATCTGTGATGTGATCATGTGATGTTCTGTATAGATACAGTATATAGTATATATGATATATTATATAGACGTTACTTATATTTTACACCCGTGATAGCCCTGTCCCGCTCTGCCGTTAGTTACCTAACCTAACGGTGCACGAGGGGACATCGAGGCGAATGCGGATGGCATAAGTGTACGTCGTATTTATCTGTGATGTTTAGGTATTTAAATGATGGGACTTCATTAATGAGATTAATGAAATAAAAGAAACCTAAAGATGTTGTAGAATCGAATTTCAAAATAAAATAGGTAGCTACAGTTCTTGCTTTGCACAGCGGTATATATGATATATCCTGCACCTTATTCGATAAGGAAAGGACCGAGATCCCTTCACCGGGAGTGACTCCTTTAGCAATAACTGGCAGATGCTACACACTCGGTTTGTCTTTTGATTGCTTTTAAGAGTTTTTACTTTGCACAGTGATATATATGATATATCCCGCACCTCATTCGACGAGGAAAGGACCGACGATCCCTTCACCGGGAGTGACTCCTTTAGTAAAACTAGAAAAGCCTCAAAAACACTCCATTTTAAAAATCATTTGATTCTACAACGATATCAAGTTCATTACGCAATAGGTTTTCAGAAAAACCTGTCGTAGCCCTCCGTCATTTCAGATAAGTCCTGTTTAGTATTCGTGCTGCGTTTGTTGACCTTGTCAAGGCGCAGTGTGCGGTAGCTAACCAGTATTTATCTGCTTATGAATATGATGCAGATTGGGTTAGGGTAGTCGTGCGGCCTTGCTGACCTTGTCAAGGTTCATGCAGGTGGGTTTGATTCAATCAAGAAATGACGGGTTGAACTTGACTTGCGGTCTATGGTTTGTTGACCTTGTCAAGGTCATAGATCGTTCGGGGCAAAATATTATCGGGAATTTCAAGTGTTGAAATTTGCAATGAGATTGCATACCTTCTATGAGATAGTTGGATCCCGATACCCACTGCGAGTAATTGTTACTCCTGGGAGAGTTTTACACATTACAATTAGCCGATCAAGTAGGTGTCTAGAAAGGTGTCAACGGGGTTACGCCTCTGGGAAAACGAGGTTTACATTAATTAGGTTCGTGCGAAAGCACAGGGGACCTCCCTCAAAGTACCGACACTAGCCTGGCTGAAAGATTGGCGAACTTGTAGTGTGTAATTAATCCCGGCTAGTCTTTCCTTTTAGGGTTTGAAGGAAGATTTGATAAAAAGCAGTGGGAGCCATCCTGATTAGATAAAATAATAACCAATCTGATCTTGCAAGAGCATACGCTGAGTGATTTCTTCTCTCTCTCTCCAGGTAGCGACCATATCACGCCTTAATCAAGATAATAATACGGAAAATTGACCGAACCCGCTTGTTATACTGAGCTGGGGAACGTTGGTCCCGCTCCAACTTATAATTGTTATAAGACAGAGCAGGAAATTGGGGATTACCAGAATTCCCGTGCCGCCCAAACGAAGAAAGTGCATATGATGCATCATCTTCGGGTGTGTTCGTTACAAAGAACTGTTTCTCAGTATCCTCTGCGTCCTGGGTATATGATACCGGATCAGGATCCCAGATATGTAATCTGTTACATAGGGCTACAAAAAGGTAGAAAAACTGAGAACGGGTGATAAGTTTAATGAGACAGAAAACGGGGCAAGTGTTGCAGACAATTCTGTTGGTCACTGTCACCCTGTATTACCAATACATTGATTCTGAACAAATACTATTAGATACCGAACCTGATATACAAAATCATTTCAGTCTCTTTAATAATAAAGAACGGATATAATTTTGTATTGTTGGATAATGTTTTGAACATTTCCTATATCAAAAGTTGATCGGTTCAGGCACGTTATCTAAAAGCATTGATGTTCTAAATCAAACTACAGTTCTTAGTATATGGAACACACATAAGAGGAAAAGTTCAGAAATGAACGAATTCTTCTTAAGGTATTGTAGACTAAGTCATATCAATGCGACCCGACTAGCTAAAGTTACATATAGATGCATATTTAAATCAGTTTGAATTTACATCTTATGAAACTTGCCAGTCATGTAACAAAGATAAGATGACCATAGCTCTGTTTATTGGAAACAGAGAAAGAGTTAGTGAACTCTTGGGATGATACATGTTGATGTATGTAGGTCCCCTGTCTACACATGCCAAGACCGGTTCTTTGTATTTCATTACATTCTCTGATAATCTCTCAAGATTCAGACATATATTCCTATTGAAACATAAGTCCGAACCTGATATTCATAGAATATAAGTTAGAAGTAGAGAACCAAAATAAGGGTATAAGTATTATGTCCTTTGATGTGATCGAGGAGGAGAATACTTGAGCACGAAAATCCTGGACTATTCTAAAGGAGAATGAGATTCTCTCTCAGCATTACTCCTCCGTATACACCATAGCACGATGGTATATCGGGGCGGAGCAATCACACCCTATATGATATGGTGTGCTCTATGATGAGTACTACTGAGTTTCCTATTTCCTTTTTTGGGAGTCATGCACTTATGAAGTTGCATACCTATTGAATAGGGTTCGAATCAGATCAGTTGCCTACCACTCCATATGAGATATGGTATGGGAAGAGACCATGTCTTAAGCTAGTTATGATTTGGGGTTGACCGGCCTATGTCTAAAAGCAAAATCCGGACAAGCTCGAGGCAAGGTCTGTAATGTAGAACTGGAAAGGTTCCAGCTATACAAACTACAGCAGATAATTTGGTAGAACCAAAGGATTCAGTAGATGCCAACGAACCTCAGCTTCTCCGCCGATCCAGTAGGGTTCCTCACCCACCTGAGAGATACTCAGGTTTCTCTATGACAGTGGGAGCGAGGATTGCATCATAAGATGATGACCCAACTAGCTTCGAGCTGGCCATCAGGAGTAAGACTCTATAAGAATGGCTGGATGCTTAGTGATCTGAGATGGAATCCATGTACACCAACAAAGTATGGACTTTGGTTGTTATATCTGAAGGGTTAAATCCCCATCAGGAGCAAGTATATCTTGAGAAGATTACTTGGTGTACTTGGAAAAGTTGAGACTTTCAAAGCTAGACTTGTTAAAGGTTTTCGTCATCGACCAGGCATGGATAATGATGAAACCTTTTTCCAGTAGCTATGCTTAAGTCTATCCAGATCCTACTTGCCACGGCTACATACCATGACTAAGATATCTGGTGGTTGGGTGCCATGACTCCTTTTCTAAATGATGTTTTAGAAAAGTGCGTCTATAAGTATACAGCCAGAGGGCCTCGTAGACAGTGGGAGAAGCGGAAACGTATACAAGATGCTTTGTAAGATTAAAGCAGGTATCGCGGAGTTGGAACATCTGTTTTGATGGATTAGTCAAAGAGTTTGACATCATCAAAATGGTAGATGAACCTTGTATAAACAAAAAGGTAGTAGGGAGTATGGTGACGATCCTCATAAAGTACGTGGATGACATACTCTTGATTGGAAAGTAGTTTCCTATGCTACGATCGGTCAATCTCCGCTTATCATAATGATTCTCCATAAAGGATCAAACTGATACCTACTAAATCCTGGGTTTTGGATCTATGAGATAGATCTAATTGGATATTAGGATACTCACTAGTTATAGTGAGATGGTATCAATTGGTCCTGGGAAGAATCACTGGAAGTGTTCCAGGGTGATAAAGACGACTGAATGTCAGTCACAGGCATTGTCTTTACCCTCAGTAAAGGGACGGTATGTTGGGAGAGTTCCAAGCTAGATACCGTGGCATACTAGATGATAAAGGCAGGATACATCGCTACTTAAGATGCTACCAAAGAGGCTGTTTGGGTGTATAATGGTTCATGAGATGAACTACGTTCCTACCATTGTGAGACAATGGAGTTGTGGCTTATGCCAAGGAACGCAGGTCTCATCAGTGATCCAGACATATTCTAAGGCAGTATCACCTGATCGAGGAGATGGTTGATCTCTAAGGGATCGAGGTTAGGAGAGTAGACTCAGAGGATAACACGGCGGATCCACTCACGAAGGCCTATTCCCAGAGAGAGACCTTTATGGGATGGTTGAGTATGAGATACTACAACCACTGCTATCAGATGGCCCTAGTGCAAGTGGGAGATTGTTAGTTATATGTATGCCCTAGAGGCCATTACTATACATAGGATGTATATTGTAGTGGATGCTTGGACATATATAGGGAGGACTTTCTTGCTCGACATGATAGTATGCTATCTGGTTGTTCTTTACCTTAACGTGTACACTGCTTGTCTCTCTGTTACATGTTGGTAGAGCCCTTAGGATGTGTCCTTGACTACCTGGACTATGATGCGGATCATACTAGTGGGGACATGGTAGTCCATAAGTACATCCTTCAAAGTCCCTAGTCGTGGGTATATCGAGACGGGGCATCGATATACCAGAGTAGACTAGCGTATACCTTCTCGACCCATATAGATGGGCGATGGATGATCCCATATCCATTGGTGTTTGACATCAGAGATGATATACGGGTGCTCAGTGGAGACTGGGTACACTGGACGGACTCGCCGAGAACTCCCAGATGATATTATACCTTACGTCAGATGGCAGTTCTCTAGTGACACTGGTACAGAGTAGTCTGTTGACCCGAGATCGTCATAGAGTCTTGTGTGATTCCCACTGTGCTTTGATTTCCACCTTACCACGTCCAAGAGGGCGTGCAAAACGGTGGTTTTTGGGTACAGTCCCGAATCACATGGAGGCAATGAGCGATAGGAGGGGATTCGTCTCTCCCGGTATAGGGAGTTGATATTGCGCTGTGTTCGATTGGCTATAACAGGAAATCCCTGGCCAGGGTTGCTGAGATTTACTGGTAAGTGTTACCAGTAGTTTCTCGAACTGTTATAGACCTCATATCGACACGAATTATCGAGCTATTGGGGTCTGACGTTTACCACCCCTAGGCGAGATATGCGACATATCAGACGATCAGACCGGACTGTACGGTAAGTGTTACTGGTTGGATTCACAGGAGTGTGAGCGGGCTTGCTCATCGATCTTTTGATCGCTCAATACCCGGGTGGCCGTTACGTTTAGCAGACCGCTTGCGGCTTGTGGGTGTTTGATATGATCATCACCTGCTGCCGGCGTATTGACGAGTCTTTAGAGTCTTACACAGAGGTTTCCTGGCTCAAGCGAAATAAAATAGGAGCGCATATGAGATATGTGCGGGACCGAGAATAATGCGTGTATGTGATACCGTATTTCATTCTCGCGATGAATGTTTCGATTGGTTGTATGCGATATAACCTAGTTATCGAATCGAAGATTGATTCGATAAGTCGATACATTAGATACTAGTCGGTTATGTGCGACATGACCGGATCATTGAATCAAGTGTTGATTTAATGATTTAATGTATAATTATATATTTGATATATTACTTTGCATTAACTAGTATTGGTTCACTTTAAATGGATTTTCTCACTTGAAGTTCACAAGTTGTATATGTGATATACTTTTGTGCACTTGATTGTATCATGTTTGATGATACATGCTTACTTGAGTTTGTGTAAAGATTGAACCATGGTTATTTAAATGGTTAGGGTTTTGTTTTTCATATCTATCTATTTATTTATTTATTATGGAAATGATAAGAAGAGAAAATGGTGGCTTTCTTTGTTTGATATTGAAGCTTCATGAAGCTTTGACTAAGTGACCATTTTGTCTCATGCTTAACCCTAACCATTCCACTTAACCCTAGTTCATTCTCTACACTTGACCATGGTTGGTTTATGATAAGTATTCATTTTATTTTCTTTTTGTAATATACTTATCATAATATCATTATCATCATCATCTTCTTCTTCTTTATGAACAAAGCTTTCTACCAACAATGGTGAAATGTGAAAATGAGTGAGAAATCCAATTCTAAAGTGAACCCACCTCCTATTTCTTCATCCTCTACCTCTTGCCAAGTAGTATAGGGTGTTATCTTCACAAGTTTCATGACTTGGTGAAGTGGGAGCTTGATCTTGTGATGCCTCGACGTAGATCATCTTCGGCATCGTAGTCGATGACCTAGCCCGTCCATTTCTCCGATGAAGCCGACGCTAGAGCCCGGGATTCGAATTGGACAGCAAGGAGACTTCATCATGGAGCTATGGAGGTGGAGGACCGGATCTACAAAGGTTGTATTTCCGTTCACTTAGTTATTTTGTTAACTAGTTGCTTGTTTCGCCTAAAATTCTAGTTAACGGTCCGTATTAGGGTTTCTCGGCACTTGTAAAATTAGAAATTGGCATGGTTGATGCCTTGTGAGACCTCATTAGTGTGCCTAGGAACCCTACAACTCCATCACCTGCAGGTACACTACCATGCCAAGAGTCATCTATTCTAAAATACTATTAGAATACTGTCAAAGTATACCGATTAGGAAACTACCCAATACTAGATCTAAAACCATAGATCTAGTAACCAGAATGTCAGATATTATATCCATGTCTTTTATGGAGAAACAACTGTGTGACGACCAACGTACAACCGATCGTAGTATAGGAATTTTACTTCCTACTCTGTGTACGTCATCCAAATACCAGGACATCACACCCTACTATCTTCTCAACAGATCCATCCCTTATTCCGATGAAGTCAAAGCCATGACTGTCTCATCAAAATCAGATGATCTAATCTCCGCTATATCTGCTCAAGCCTATAAATATACATAAGCTACTTGCCCACTATGCTTCCGCTGCTTCCACTGACAACGACAACCCTCTGGCAGAATAATATATGCGTATACTTCTAAAGCTAGTTTAGAACGACGCTATACATATCTTCCTGCCGGGTCTCATAGTCTGGAACAACAGTAGTGTCAAGTCTGGGTAAACAAGAACCTCCCTGTCACCGTCCTTGAGGCTATCGGAGTACCTCTCGGGTGTCTGAGGCTACCCATCATATCTGCGGAGTGGCTATTGGAACGCCAAACCTGATTGAATATATAGGTCCTATTAAATTTTCCGTAATCGTTTGCGGTTCTGGAATCTCTTCCAGTTCTACCATACTCCCACTACTGTTTTCTGAAAAAATCTATTTTACTAAAACTGTGGTGAGTTAAGAACAATATCACTATTGATCTGCCAGATAGTAGAAAATCAACCCTCGACATAGCCCGGGTCAACCCACAAACTGCCATTACAGAAACGTTCCTTGAGTTATCCAGTATCTGGTTTTAAGCATAAGCTGGATAACTCCCCTTACCTTAACATCGTTAAGATATGAACCATTCTATATCCAATATAGAAACAGAGGCACTAATTTAATTGGAACCAGATTCAAATCATGCAGCTGTCTCCAGTGCATATCAACTTAATGGAAAAAAGGCTAATCAGCATTACTCAACTTAGGAATCCATCCAATTATGAGTAACCTGAAAGAGAAACAAGTTTCTCAAAACCATTACTATTATCCGAATACCAATCATAAGAATCTACATCTTCGATCTCTTTAAAGAATCCCGATACTTGCGACATTTGGTTCTCTACTTTATTCTTATACCCACAACTTCTCAAAACTTAGACATTGTATTTCTACGAAACACTTGTCTAAAAACTAGAGAAGTCACAAGTAAACAGAACATAGTACGAGGACCTACCCCTTTGTCCTGACGGACACTGGACAACATACGATACTCTGTATAAGTCAGCTGAGTTGAATAACTCAAAACCTGTGCATCGTATGTTGAAAACTATACTCAGGCGATTTCCTCAAATATCAGCAATTACAACGAATTCCGATATAATGAGGATAATCACCTAATTCCCAATAACTTACTCCCACTCATCATCTGAAAAACCATTTAGATATGAGAATGAAACCTGGTAAATACATACCCTGGAGTAAGTATCTAATCAGGAAATCGGTTTTCCTTTAACAATGTACTGAAACATGAAAATGTTTCGTAGGGGTATCCTGGTATTCTTAGTAATGCCTCTTCCATAATCCAATTCATGACTTTAACCATATATTTCCTTTGTCATCTCTCCAAATCCCTTTATTTATCTTTATTCATTACCTTCTGTACACCATCGTTAGGCTAAGTGGTTTTCTTCCTTCCCTACCGTTCGACACCAGCCTATGGTTTGGAAGAAGACTGTCCAGTAAGCATAACAGGTGTACCCTCCTAATCCTACGAGTACTCGCAACTTGAGAGAAGGTGATGATAAAAGATAACTGAATTATACCTTATTCTATTTCTCCCGAACTGGGGAAAAAGCAAAGGTGAAATAGGAGTGGCGATGAAGTACGTGGTTTGGTCGTGAATGATAACAGTCGCAATTTACTTTGCCCTCTTTCTAATCCCTTTATTTTGTCTTTAGTTATTACTTTCTGTACACCCTACTTAGGCTAATTGGTTTTCTCATTCCCTACCTTTCGGCACCTGCCTATGGTTTGGAATAAGACTATCCAATAAGCATAATAGGTGTACCCTCCTAAACTAAGGAGCCCTCGCAACCTGAGAGAAGGTGATAATAAAAGACAACTGAATAAACCAATTCTATTTCTCCTGAACCTGGATCCATCCTCAAAGTAGTACCTTTGAGTTCGTATATAACCATATGATGGATCTATCCAATGGAAGTAGATGTCCGTAGTAATACGGGGTGTTCTGAGAAATACAAAGGGTAAAAGAAGGAGAGGCAATGACTTATGCAACTAGGACAATCCAAAAGCCAGTATTTTAATAAGGTTAGGTCAACTTGGTCACTGAGTCATAGTCTAGGGTCGGTCAAAGGTCGCTGCCAGAGAGAGAGAGAGAAAAGAAACACTCTGCGTGCACTCTAACCTAGATCAGAATGGTTATTAATTTATTTAATCAGGAAACCTCCCACTGTAATCTCAAATTCTCTTCCAAACCTGAAAGAAGAATTAGTCGGGATCACCCGAAGAGTAAACCAACTCATCAGTGAGAATCGGGATCCAACTATCATCGCATGATAACTTGATGGAAGCCACTCAAGTTATCACACTCCAGAAGGTATGCGCATGCCTGGCAAGTTTCCTGTATGTTTGAAACTCCCGATGAGATTTTTGTCCCATGCTCTTATGACCTTGACGAAGGTCAACAAATCATAAGCCACATGTCAAGTTCTACCCGTCATTGTCCAGGTCAATTTGAACCCACCCGCACAAGCCCTTGACGAAGGTCAACAAGGCTATACGACTGTCCCAAACCAACACATCTATCTATGCAACAAATGAATACCCCGCAGCTACCAAGCACTATGCCTTGACGAAGGTCAACAAACATAGCTTGAATACTACTGACCATCCATAAGAAATGACGGAGGGCTACGGCTGGTTTTTGGCAAAAAACCTTTAACGTAACGAACTTGATATCGCTGAAGGAACCTGATAGCTTTTTATAAAAATATAGTAGCGAAAAACCTTTACTAAAGAGGTCACTCCCGGTGAAGGGATCTCGGCTCTTTCCTCGTGGAATGAGGTGCAGGATATTCCAACTGAATACCGCGATGCAAAGCAACTTGTAATCGACTATAGTGAAGTTATTACCCTGACGTAAACTTCTGCCCAAGGGGTCACTCCCGGTGAAGGGATCTTGGTCCTTGCCTCGTCGAATAAGGTGCAGGATATTCCAACTGAATACCTCTATGCAAAACAAAAGAAAACGTCTTTGCAATAACACTTTTTAAATTTGTTCCAACAACATCAAATATAGGTTTGTTTTATCCTTGCATTGATAAGAATCAATGCAGTCCCATCAATCAATCACACCAGAAAAGAACGAAAATAAAATGTACGTATATGCCATCCGCATTCGCCACTGGGTCCCGTCATCACCCGTTAGGTTACTTAACTAACGACAGAGCGGGGGCTGGACTAGCACGGGTGTAAAACATATACAACATCTAATAGTATATATACCAATATACAATAATCGCACCGGGCGTGATAATATGCAATATTACAGAAAAGTAATAAGCATCATAGAACAATACAGATAATCTGGGATCCCCGAGTTTCACAGAGCCGCTGCTGAAACCCGACGTTCCCCTGGTCGTGTGGATAGCCTGTGCAATGAAACCTAGACCCCTACGGGTGCGGCAAGTTACCCGCCAAAACCTGAAGTGAGGTAGTGTAAGTCTACGCTAGCGCCCCGGCCGTCTACAGACGCCAAATGCGGAACAAAAACTTTTAAACTGGCGCTATCGTATACTTTAACCCGGATCTGCCATTATTGCTAAACTAACAAACTGTAAAGAGTGTAGAATGGTTATACCGAACGATCCGAGTCCTTCGTTCTTCAACCATCATCCCACGCTCCGTTGCGGCTGCTCCGATCTCGTCGATCTCCGATATCCTCGTCGAGGTGGCACCACATCACCGATTCTTTAAACGGGCTCCCGCCTCTGACTTGAGGCAACTCGATCGTCAAGTTTGCTAAAAGAGACGACCAAGATTGATGTAGAGAGTGAGTAGATGACTTTGTCTCACTTCGTCCAAATCCGTGGACGATCGGTTAATGAAGTTGCCGTGGAAATCGGGTGATGGAATGAAATGAACTGTAAAATTCCATACACCCCGAATACTATCATAATCTTTTCTAACCAAAATGAAACATCAAGTGAGAGTGAGGAGGAGAGAGAAGGCCGGCCACTTTTATATGATGGAGGGAGGTGACCGTAGGAGCAAGTGGTGACCATAAGCTAAAGCTTCTCACTTCAAAATATCTTAAGCAATCCAAAAGGTATTAATAACAAAGCATGAGTCATTAGGCTAGTCATCAAAAAACCATTAATGCACTAATGAGTCATGAAGCCTAGTCATCATCTAGAACCTTCTAGAAACTTCTAGAAGCACTGACTCACCATATCTGAAGAAAAGATAAATCCGCCTTTAACCAAATGTTACAAGACGGCTGATAGAAAACTGGAAACTGGCAACTTCCAAAAGTGATCCTGAAACGACTTTCAGGATAACCCCGAAACTGTATAAATATACCCGCATTTGTATTACGACCGAATACAAATGCAACAGAGACAAAGATATTATACCTACTCAATATAATACTCGGATCCGGCTTAAACCAAAGCCGACCAGTATTATCTGCCCGAAAACTGACACGTGCGTAAACGCACGTGCATTTTCCGAACCCTGCCATAAAACCATACGACCTCTACAACGTTTCGCCCGAACTTGGGAAACTGTCTGTGGGGGACTCTAATGACTCGTCAGTACCCTGGCAGTGGGTTTAACCACAAACCGTCAGCGGCACTAGCTATGCGTAACGGCTGCCCATGGACTGACCTCAAGGGTGGCCGAAGAGCGAACTCAAGGGAGACCGATGAGCGAACTCCTCCGAAAACCCTACTGAGCCTAACAGTGACAATGTATATACAGTCCGGTCCGTTCGTCAATGAGTATCACATATCTGCCTAGGGGGCTAGCAACGTCAGACCCCCAATAGCAGTATAAGTCGTGTCGGAGTATAGCCCAATAACACCCTGAGATACTACTGGAGTACCTACCAGTAAATCTCCTGCCATGGCCATGGACTTTGTGTAATGGCTCTCCTAGACACAGCACGACCTCGCCCCCAATACCGGGAGAGACGAATCCCCTGCCGATCCGCTCACGTGCCTCCATATGGCTCGGGACTGTACCCAAAAGCTACCTGTTTGCACGACTCCTTTGAGCCGTGGTAGGGTAGAAATCAAAGCACAGTGGGAACTCACACGAGACAAATGACGACCTCAGGTCGATGAACTAACCTGTACACATGTCACCAGGGAACTGCTATCTGACGGTAGATATAATACTAACTAGCAGATTCCCGGCGAGTCCTGTCCGGTGTACTCATAACCCAATGAGCACCTGTATACATCTTAGGTGATCCAACTGACACCAGTGGCTTGTGAGACCGGCCACCGCCCCTCGTCGGGGTCTCGACTGTACACACTAGTCTACTCCGGAGTATCGATGCCCTGTCTCGAAACTCCCACGACTAGGGACCACAATTAAGGATATGCATATAAACTACCCAACTCTCACGTAAATGATCGCCATCATACTGTTGGTAGTAAAGCAAGATCCTAAGGGCTCTATCAAAGTGTAACATGCAATCAGTCACCTGAACATGTACACGACTGATAAAGGCAAACCAGATAGCATACTATCATCTCGAGTAAGACTGTCCTACCGGGATAGGTCCTCCGCAATCATTGCAATCACGTACCTGCGATCCAATAATTGACTATGAGGGCACTATCTCCAACAATCTCCCACTTGCACTCAAGGCTAATATTGCGATGTCGACTACTCACAGCCCGTGTGAAACCGAACATCCAACTCCTCTACTAATCAGTTTCACAAAGCCCGTTTGTAAAACTATTGTGTTCGAGAAATAGCCTCAGTGAGTGGATCCGCCTAGAAGTATCTTTCTATATCTCTCTTAATCTCAAGTTCGCGGAGAAAACCATCTCCCGAATTGAGTAAAACCTGTCTTAGAACATGTCTGGATATCTGATGGGACCTTAGTTCATAAATGAACTTCATATCCAAACTTCTTAGACTGAATCGATCACTGAACCTAATCAGTATCGGGCACCTTGCTTCCCACAGTATCCTCTTGGACCACCTGTCCATAATACTGTCCCTCTTCGTCAGAGGGAAAAACTATAACTCTGACAATCACTCTGTCAACCATGTCACCTTTGAAGCCTGGAATGATAACCGTCTCCCGAAAGAGGCTGCCGTCATCAAATCCGTAGAACATGTACTTATGTTCTAAAACTGCTTCCTTATGTTTCTCCAGGATTGGATTAATACAAACTTATTGCATCTAGTGCAAAAACAACATCTGGTGTGGTACTTGACATCTCATGATTGACTCAATTGCCTAAACAAGTGATCTGTCAATCATGCACATCCCTCTCCCCTTTAGTCTGTAAGACACCTTTAGAGAGGGTGACTCCATCACCTGCACGTACACCACCATGCTAGGAGTCAACTATTCCAAAAACCATTAGAATATCTGTCAAAGTACCCACATTGGGAAAATACCCAAATCCAGATCTAAAACCATAGATCCAGAAACCAGAATGTCAAATATTATATCCATATCCTGTCTGGAGAAACAACTGTGTGACGACCACAGTACAACCGATCGTAGTATAGGAATTTTACTTCCTACTCTGTGTATGTCATCCAGATACCATGACATCACACCCTACTACCTTCTTAACTGATCCATCCCCTATTCTGATTGAAGTCAAACCCATGACTGTCACATCAAAATTAGATGATCTATCTCCGCTATAACTGCTCAAGTCTATAAATAGATATAAGCATCTTGCCCACTATGCTTCCGCTGCTCCCACTGACTACGACAACCCTCCTACCGGGTCTCATAACCTGGAACAACAGTAGTGTCAAGTCTGGGTAGATAAGAACCTCCCTGTCACCGTCTTTGAGCCTACCGAAGTACATCTCGGGTGTCTGAGGTTACCTACCATACCTGCGGAGTGGCAATTGGAATGTCAAACCTGATTGAATATATAGGTCCTATTAAATTTTCCGTAATCGTTCGCGGTTCTGGAATCACTTCCAGTTCTACCATACTCCCACTACTGTTTTCTGAAAAAGATCCATTTTACTAAAACTGTGGCAAGTCAAGAACAATATCACTATTGATCTTCCAAATGGTAGAATATCAACCCTCGTCATAGCCAGGGTCAACCCACAAACAGCCATTACAGAAACGTGCCCTGAGTTATCCAGTGTCTGGTTTTAATCATAAGCTGGACAACTCCCCGTACCTTAACTTCTTTTAAGGTACGATCCATTCTATATCCAATATAGAAACTTTGGCACTTATTTAATTGGAACCATATTCAATCCATGCATCTGTCTCCAGTGCATATCAACTTAATGGAAAGAGGCTAATCAGCATTACTCAACTTAGGAATCCATCCAATTATGAGTAACCTGAAAGAGAAACACGTTTCTCAAAACCATCACTATCATCCAAATACCAATCACAAGAATCTACATCTTCGATCTCTTTGAAGAATCCCGATACTTGTGATACCTGGTTCTCTACTTTATTCTTATACCCACAACTTCTCAAAACTTAGACCTTGTATTTCTACGAAACACTCGTCTAAATACTAGAGAAGTTATAAGTAAACAGAACATAGTGCGAGGACCTACCCCTTTGTCCTGATGGACACTTGGACAACATACAATACTCTGTATAAGTCCGCTGAGTTAAACAACTCAAAACCTGTGCATTGTAGGTGGAAAACTGTACCCTGGCGATTTCCTCAACTATCACCAATTACTACGAATTCCGATATAATGAGGATAATCACCTAATTCCCAATATCTTACTCCCACTCATCATCTGTAAAACCATACAGATATGAGAATGAAACCTGGTAAATACATACCCTTGGAGTAAGTGTTTAATCGGGAAAACAGTTTTTCCTTTAACAATGCACTGAAACATGAAAAATGTTTCGTAGGGGTATCCTGGTATTCATAGCAATGCCTCTTCCATAATCCAATTCATGACTTCAACCGTATATTTTATTGCCGTCTCTCCAAATCCCTTTATTTGTCTTTAGTCATTACCTTCTGTACACCATCGTTAGGCTAAATGGTTTTCTTCCTTCCCTACCGTTCGGCATCAGCCTATGGTTTGGAAGAAGACTATCCAGTAAGCATAATAGGTGTACCCTCCTAAACCAAGGAGTACTCGCATGAGAGAAGGTGACGATAAAAGACAACTGAATAATACCTTATTCTTTTAAAGGTGAAATAGGAGTGGCGATGAAGTACCGGGTTTTGGTCGTGAATGATATCAGTCGCAATTTACTTTGCTCTCTTTCTAATCCCTTTATTTTGTCTTTACATATTGCCTTCTGCACACCCTACTTAGGCTAATTGGTTTTCTTCATTCCCTACCTTTCGGCACCAGCCTATGGTTTGAAATAAGACTATCCAATAAGTGTAATAGGTGTACTCTCCTAAACCAAGGAGCTCTCGCAACCTGAGAGAAGGTGATAATAAAAGACAACTGAATAAACCAATTTTATTTCTCCTGAACCTGGATCCATCCCCGAAGAAGTCCCTTCGAGTTCGTATATAACCATACGATGGATCTATCCAATGGAAGTGGATATCCGTAGTAATACGGGTGTTCTGAGAAATGCAAAGGGTAAAAGAAGGAGTGGCAATGACTTATGCAACTCAGAAAATCCAAAAGCCAGTATTTTAAGAAGGTTCGGTCACCCTGGTCACTGAGTCATAGTCTAAGGTCGGTCAAAGGTCGCTGCCAAAAAGAGAGAGAGAAAAGAAACACTCTGCGTGCACTCTAACCTAGATCAGAATGGTCATCACTTTATCTAATCCAGAAACCTCCCACTGTCCTGTCAAATCCTCCTCCAAACCTAAAGAAGAATCAATCGGGATCACCCGAAGAGTAAACCAACTCATCAGTGGGAATCAGGATCCAACTCTCATCGCATGATAACGTGATGGAATGCATCCACGTTACTCATACTCCAGAAGGTATGCGCATACTCGGCAAGTTTCAGTTTCTTTAGAAACTCCTGATATGATTTTTGCCCCATGCTCTTATAACCTTGGCTTTGGTCAAAGTGTCATAAGTCACATGCCAAGTTCTACCCATCACTATCTTGTCAATTTGAACCCACCCGCACATGCCCCTGACTTTGGCCAATCGGCAGAACGACTGTCCCAAACTAACTCATCTATCTATGCAACAATTGAATACCCAGCAGCTACCAAACACTATGCCTTAACTTTGGCTAAAATGCATAGCTTGAATACTACTAAATACCCAAAAGAAGTGACGGAGGGCTACGGCTGGTTTTTGGCGAAAAACCTTTAGCGTAGTGAACTTGATATCGCTGAAGGAACCTGATAGCTTTTTAAAATATAGTGGCGAAAACCTTTTGCTAAAGAGGTCACTCCCGGTAAAGGGATCTCGGCTCTTTCCTCGTGGAATGAGGTGCAGGATATTCCACTGAATACCGCTATGCAAAGCAACTTGTAATCGACTATAGTGAAGTTATTACCCTGACGCAAACTTCTGTCCAAGGGGTCGGTCCCGGTGAAGGGATATCGGCCCTTGCCCCGTCGAATGAGGTGCAGGATATTCCACTGAATACCGCTATGCATAACAAAAGGAAACGTCTTTGTAATAACACCTTTTAAATTGTTCCAACAACTGTATACAGGTTTGTTTTACTTTTGCATTGATCAGAATCAATGCAGTCCCATCATTCAATCACACCAGAAAAGAACGAAAATAAAATGTACGTATATGCCATCCGCATTCGTCACTGGGTCCCGTCATCACTCGTTAGGTTACTTAACTAACGACAGAGCGGGGACTGGACTAGCGCGGGTGTAAAACATATACAACATCTAATAGTATATAAACCAATATACATAATCGCTCCAGGCGTGATAGTATGCAACATTACAGAAAAGTAATAAGCATCACAGAGCAATACAGATAACTGGGATCCCCGAATTTCACAGAGCCGCTGCTGAAACTCGACGTTCCCCTGTCGTGTGGATAGCATGTGCAATGAAACCTAGACCCCTACGGGTGCGGCAAGTTACCCGCCAAAACCTGAAGCGAGGCAGCCCCCTACAGCATAGTGAATAGACCACCCAGCACTCCACGGAATCCGGTAATCTTGGGCACCCCTCCATGGGTCAACCTGTACCCCCTACGAGTGCGGCGAATAGTCTGCCAATTCTAGAGTGGGACCCCTCTGCCTCTCAAAGCCATGAGATGCGGACCCGTTGCCCTCCCGAACCCGGCTATCCGTGCACTCCGTCTTGGGGTAAAACCTAGTACAGTAATGAAAAATAGTACAATAGGTACATCGACCGCAACCTGGTCGTGCCCCAAAAGAATATTATACAACAGGCAGTGACGGCAGTCCACAAGTTGGACGCTCGCCCCGCAATATCAAATGTACAAATAAACACAAACTGTACTACCATTGCACACTGCTATCCACCACGACAAATCCGCAACATCACAGCACAACACAGAACATCAACGCGAATGTCACGTTCGCAAACCCGTCTAAAAGAACTATAGCAATCAAACGCGGTTTACCGATCAAATGACATTCCCGGTCGGAGATATAATGTAAGCACTGTAAACTAACGTGTTTAAATTTCGATCGACCAAAGACCAAATATCAAAAAGTGGGCCCCACAGCTTACTGGTGAACAGTAACAAAATCTGGGCCAAAACGATATTTAACAAAAACCCCAAAATCCAACAGAGAACACACAGAAAAAATTTGATGCACTGATCCCTTAGAACGGCCGCGGATGAGCGGCCAAACCATGGGTTTGGCCGCTAATCCACGGCGCTCTGGTGAGATTGCGTGCCCAAATTTTGTCCGTACGCTTAAAAAACCCTGCACGGATTTTTAAGATATGCAGAATTAATTTCTGAGACCATTTAAAAACAACAGAAACTGTCGAGCTAGGATTTTGCCGTTTTTGATTTTCGGTTCGATCGATGTTTTGAACACGTTAGCACAAGTTAGTATAGCAAAATGGTTAGGCTCTGATACCATTGTAAGTCTACGCTAGCGCCCCGGCCGTCTACAGACGCCAAATGCGGAACAAAAACTTTTAAACTGGCCCTATGGTATACTTTAACCCGGATCTGCCATTATTGCTAAACTAACAAACTGTAAAGAGTGTAGAATGGTTATACCGAACGATCCGAGTCCTTCGTTCTTCAACTATCATCCCACGCTCCGTTTCGGCTGCTCCGATCTCGTCGATCTCCGATATCCTCGTCGAGGTGGCACCACATCACCGATTCTTTAAACGGGCTCCCGCCTCTGACTTGAGGCAACTCGATCGTCAAGTTTGCTAAAAGAGACGACCAAGATTGATGTAGAGAGTGAGTAGATGACTTTGTCTCACTTCGTCCAAATCCGTGGACGATCGGTTAATGAAGTTGCAGTGGAAATCGGGTGATGGAATGAAATGAACTGTAAAATTCCATACACCCCGAATACTATCATAATCTTTTCTAACCAAAATGAAACATCAAGTGAGAGTGAGGAGGAGAGAGAAGGCCGGCCACTTTTATATGATGGAGGGAGGTGACCGTAGGAGCAAGTGGTGACCATAAGCTAAAGCTTCTCACTTCAAAATATCTTAAGCAATCCAAAAGGTATTAATAACAAAGCATGAGTCATTAGGCTAGTCATCAAAAAACCATTAATGCACTAATGAGTCATGAAGCCTAGTCATCATCTAGAACCTTCTAGAAACTTCTAGAAGCACTGACTCACCATATCTGAAGAAAAGATAAATCCGCCTTTAACCAAATGTTAAAAGACGGCTGATAGAAAACTGGAAACTGGCAACTTCCAAAAGTGATCCTGAAACGACTTTCAGGATAACCCCGAAACTGTATAAATATACCCGCATTTGTATTACGACCGAATACAAATGCAACAGAGACAAAGATATTATACCTACTCAATATAATACTCGGATCCGGCTTAAACCAAAGCCGACCAGTATTATCTGCCCGAAAACTAACACGTGCGTAAACGCACGTGCATTTTCCGAACCCTGCCATAAAACCATACGGCCTCTACAACGTTTCGCCCGAACTTGGGAAACTGTCTGTGGGGGACTCTAATGACTCGTCAGTACCCTGGCAGTGGGTTTAACCACAAACCGTCAGCGGCACTAGCTATGCGTAACGGCTGCCCATGGACTGACCTCAAGGGTGGCCGAGGAGCGAACTCAAGGGAGACCGATGAGCGAACTCCTCCGAAAACCCTACTGAGCCTAACAGTGACAATGTATATACAGTCCGGTCCGTTCGTCAATGAGTATCGCATATCTGCCTAGGGGGCTAGCAACGTCAGACCCCCAATAGCAGTATAAGTCGTGTCGGAGTATAGCCCAATAACACCCTGAGATACTACTGGAGTACCTACCAGTAAATCTCCTGCCATGGCCATGGACTTTGTGTAATGGCTCTCCTAGACACAGCACGACCTCGCCCCCAATACCGGGAGAGACGAATCCCCTGCCGATCCGCTCACGTGCCTCCATATGGCTCGGGACTGTACCCAAAAGCTACCTGTTTGCACGACTCCTTTGAGCCGTGGTAGGGTAGAAATCAAAGCACAGTGGGAACTCACACGAGACAAATGACGACCTCAGGTCGATGAACTAACCTGTACACATGTCACCAGGGAACTGCTATCTGACGGTAGATATAATACTAACTAGCAGATTCCCGGCGAGTCCTGTCCGGTGTACTCATAACCCAATGAGCACCTGTATACATCTTAGGTGATCCAACTGACACCAGTGGCTTGTGAGACCGGCCACCGCCCCTCGTCGGGGTCTCGACTGTACACACTAGTCTACTCCGGAGTATCGATGCCCTGTCTCGAAACTCCCACGACTAGGGACCACAATTAAGGATATGCATATAAACTACCCAACTCTCACGTATATGATCGCCATCATACTGTTGGTAGTAAAGCAAGATCCTAAGGGCTCTATCAAAGTGTAACATGCAATCAGTCACCTGAACATGTACACGACTGATAAAGGCAAACCAGATAGCATACTATCATCTCGAGTAAGACTGTCCTACCGGGATAGGTCCTCCGCAATCATTGCAATCACGTACCTGCGATCCAATAATTGACTATGAGGGCACTATCTCCAACAGGTAGTCCCCACAACATAGTGAATGGAACACCCGGCACTTCACGGAATCCGGTAAATTGAGCACCCCTCCCTGGGTCAACCTGTACCCCCTACGAGTGCGGCGAATAGTCTGCCAATTTTAGAGTGAGGTCCTTTGCCTCTCAAAGCCATGAGATACGGACCCGTTGCCCTCCAGAACCCGGCTATCCGTGCACTCCTTCGCGGGATAAACCTAGTACAGAAATAAAAATATGTACAACGGGTACATCGACCTCAACCCGGTCGTGCTCCAAAAGAATATTATACAAACAGGCAGTGACGACAGTCCACATGTTGGACGCTCGCCCCGCAATATCAAATATACAAATAAATCCAAACTACACTATCATTGCACCCTAGTATCCACCACGACATATCCGCAACATCACAGCACAACACAGAACATCAACGCGAATGTCACGTTCGCAAACCCGTCTAAAAGAACTATAGAAATTAAACGCGGTTTACCGATCAAATGACATTCCCGGTCGGAGATATAATGTAAATACTGCATACTAACAAGTTTAAAATTTCGATCGACTAAATTTCCCGAAATGGGCCCCACGTACATCTGCTGTACAGTTACAAAATCTGGGCCCAAAAGAACTATACCAAAAACCACATTTTCCAAAAATAAGCTCTCTGTGAAAAATTGATGCACTGTTACCACTAAAGCGCCGCGGTTCCGTGGTCAAACCCTAGGTTTGACCGCGGATCCGCGGTGCTATTGTGGGATCACATGCCCAATTTTCATCCGTATGCTTAAAAAACCCTGCTTAATATTCTGTGATATGTAAAATTATTTTTAGACCCTGTTTAAAATCGACAGAACCTTAAGCACTTGAAAATTGTGATTTCGAAAATTTTGTTCGATCGATGTTTTAAACGCGTTAGCACAAGTTAGTAAAGCTTAATGGTGAGGCTCTGATACTACTGTAAGTACACGGTAGCGCCCCGGCCGTCTAACAGACTCCAAATGCGGAACAAAAACTTTTTACAACAGGCGCTATCGCGTACTATAACCCGGATCTGCCATTAAAGCTAAACTAACAAACTATAAAGTGGGTAGAAGAATTATACCGAACGATCCGAGTCCTTCGGTCTTCAACCATCATCCCACGCTTATTGCGGCTGCTTCGATCTCCTGAATCTCCAGTCTTCTCGTCCAGGTGGCACCACGTCGACGGATCTTTAAACGGGCTCCCGCCTCTGAACCGAGGCAACTCGATCATCAAGTTTGCCAAAAGAGATGACCAAGATGATGTAGAGAATGAGTAGAACACTTTATCTCGTTACTTCCAAAGCCATGGACGAACGGTTAATGAAGTTGCCTTTTGGAATCGGGTGAAATGAGAAATAAGTCTATCTAATTTACATGAATCCAAAACTATATCTTTTCCAAATTAACAACCATGTCTCTCACATGAGAGGGGGCCGGCCACTTATAGATGAGGGGGAGATGAGTGTAGGAGGGGGGAAGGTGACCATAAAGCAAAAGATCTTGATCAAAATATCCTAAGCATTACAAAATACCATTAATGAAAAGGCGACTCACTAATAACACCTCATCATATCAATAAATGCAATAAGTGACTCACTAATCCTAGTCACCACAACATGAAGCTTCCACTCATGACTCACCTAATGACTCACCCTCAAGAAGAAAAGATAAATCCGCATTTAACTGAATGTTAAATACGGCCGATAGAAAACGGGAAACTGGCAACTTCCAAAAGTGATCCTGAAACGAATTTCAGGATAACTCCGTATCAGTATAAACATACCCGCATTTATATTACGACCTAATACAAATGCATGAGACAAAGATATTATATTTACACAGTATAATACTCGGATCCGGCTTAAACCAAAGCCCACCAGTATTATCTGCCCGAAATATGACATGTGCATAAACGCACGTGCATTTTCTGAACCCTGCCATAAAACCATACGGCCTCTACAACGTTTCGCCCGAACTTGGGAAAGTGTCTGTGGGGGACTCTAATGACTCATTAACACACTGGCACTGGGTATAACCACTAGCACGTCAGAGGTACTGGCTGTACGTAACGGTTGCCTATGTATTGATTGGAAGGGAAGCTGACGAGCGAACTCATCCAGAAACCCTACTAAGCCTAACAGTGACAATATACATACAGTCCGGTCCGTTTGTCTATGAGTATCGATATCAGCCTAGGGGCCGGTAACGTCAGACCCCCAATAGCGGTATAAGTCGTGTCAGAGAGTAGCCCAGAACACCCTGAGATACTACTGGAGTACCTATCTGTAAATCTCCTGCCTCGGCCGAGGGCTTTGTGTAATGGCTCTCCTAGACACAGCGTGACCTCACCCCCAATACCGAGAGAGACGAATCCCCTGTCGATCCGCTCACTTGCATCCATGTGGGTCGGGACTGTACCCAAAAAAGACCTGTTTGCACGACTCCTTTGAGCCGTAGAAATCAAAGCACAGTGGGAATTCACATGAGACAAATGACGACCTCAGGTCAATGAACTAACCTGTACACATGTCACCAGGAAACTGCTATCTGATGCTAGGTATAATACCAACTAGCAGATTCCCGGCGAGTCCTGTCCGGTGTACTCATAACCTAATGAGCACCTGTATACATCTTAGGTGAACCAACTAACACCAATGGCTTGCGAGACCGGCCATCGCCCCTCGTCGGGGTCTCGACTGTATACACTAGTCTACTCTAGAGTATCGATGCCCTGTCTCGAAACTCCCACAACTAGGGACACTTTTAAGGATGTGCTTACAGGCCCCAGCTCCCACGTATATGATCGCCATCATACTGCTGGTAGTCAAGCAAGAATCCTATGGGCTCTATCATCATGCAATAGTGAACTAAAGCATGTATACGATGATAAAGACAAACCAGATAGCTTACTATCATCTCAAGCAAGACTATCATATCGGTATAGGTCCTGCCTCAATCATTGCAATCACGTACCTGCGATCCAATAATTGACTTTAAGGGCACTGTCTCCAACAAAGAATAGCGAGAACTTGAGGTATAACACTCACACATAGTAGTTAAATATATTTGCTAGATTGTTAGTTAGGGTTTAGTATCGATCCTAGGGTTTAGTCGATGTTACGAAGCTTATAAAAATCGTTTTTTGCAAACTCCGCCTCCCCGCAAACATGTGGGGTGCATGGCATCGACTTACAGTGGTATCAGAGCCGACTAAACCATAACTAACAGATTAAATGACAACTAAAACTATGAAACCGAAATAACTCGTAAACATCGAAACGTAGATCCTAGTTTCTGTTGAATTTTTCCGAGGCTTTAAAAATTATTTTAGTAACTGCAGAGTACTCCTTGAACTATAAAATGAACACTCACCAAAAATGAAACAATCCCCTCGGAAAATGGCCGGCCACATTAAGGAAATTTCCGAGCTCACCAATTCAATTGAAGGGGATTGCTTCGTGTTTTGGTCTGTGGCTTTGTGACTTGGAGCTAGTGTTTCAGGAGTTGTTTATTTTTTCCAATTTTGAATATACTGTCAATTCTTCACTGTAGAAATACGGGGTGTTTCGAAGTCGCAGTTTAACGTCGTTTAATGTTTCAAGTTTTGTTATATGTGTTCGTAAACTTCCGCTAATTGCTATATGTCGGTTAGTTGGGGGTTGCACATTTCTGTGATGTTTGGTTTGTGTATATGGACTTATTGGATTGTCGTGAATAAATAGCCGGGGATATGAGGTGTTATATTCTTTCATTCAAATGTAAATTGTAAATTGTTGTAATATTTTTTCGCGGGGCATATCCGTGTTGAGGTTGTAGCTACCATTGTATTATTTTATTTACTGTTTATTGCTCCTATGATAGACCTAAGGTGGGGTGCACAAACTACAGAGCACTTTGAAGTGCCGAGTGGCCTACTCACGTTGTTGAGGGAAGTTACTTCACTTCGGGTATTTGGTGGGTAGTTTACCGCACCCGTAGGGGTCTGTGGTGGGGTTTGGCTATTCATCATGACCGTGGAATCCGTCTTTCGTTACAGGCTTAAACGAAATGCGGAATTTCTAGTATATCCAATGTGTTCATCTATGATCTGGATTGCCTATTATTGGGTCTGACGAATGGATATTATTATTATTATATATTATATAATAGACGTTGCTTATATTTTGCATCCGTGCTAGTCCAGTCCCCAGCTCTGGCGTTAGTTATCTAACCTAACGGTGTAAGACGGGGACCCGTGGCGAATGCGGATGACATAAGCCTACGTTGTATTTTCGACTTTTTCTGCAATGGTAGGTTATTTGATGGGACTGCATTACATTAATGCAAAGCAAACAAACCAAAACTGAATCGTTGGAACAATTTTAAAACCACTCGCTTTTTTTCAAAACAGAAAAACTTTTAAAAATGCGGAGCTTAAATCACTCCTTTTAAAATCTATCAGGTTCCTTCGATTATATCAAGTTCACTACATTCACGGTTTTGCCAAAACCATCTGTAGCTCTCCGTCATTTCAGTTGGACATTCAGTAGTATTCAAGCTATGTATTTTGACCTTCGCCAAGACATAGTGATTGGAAGCTGCTAAATATTCATCTGTAGCACAGATAGATGTGTTGGTTTGGGACAGTCGTACTGCTATTTTGTCCTTCATCAAGGGTATGTACGAGTGAATTCAAATTAACCTGGACAATGATGGGTAGAACTTGACATATGACTTATGATATGTTGGCTTTCGTCAAGGTCATAAGAGCATGGGGCAAAAATCCACATCGAGAGTTTCTAAAGAAACTGAAACTTGCTGATGTTGCATACCATTTGGAGTGTGATAATTTTTGTAGGATTCCTTCAACTTTATCACACGATGATATTTGGACCTCGATCCTACTGTGAGTATATGCTACTCCTCAGAAGATTTTTTCACTTAACGATCAATGTTATAAACCAAGTGGGTGTCTAGAAAGGTGTTAGCGGGCCTACACCTCCAGGAAAAAGAGGTTATTTAATTAAGGAATTTCGTGAAAGCATCATAAAACTTCCCTCGAAGTACCAACACTGGCCTGGCTGAACGGTTAAGCAAGTATTATATGGCGAGATTAATCCTGAATAATTCTTCTTTTCTGATTTGAGGAAGGATTCGAGAAACAGTGGGAGCCATCCTGTTTAGATAAACTAAAGACCAATCTAAACTTGCAAGAGAATCATGCTAAAGTGTTTCTTCTCTCTCTCCTAATTGCAGCAACCAAAGATGACGGGCCTTAAGTTACTATTAGATAAAAATATATTGATAGGGACAAACTACAAAGATTGGTTCAGGAATGTCAAGATGGCAATAACTTATGACAAGTTGGGCTATATCCTCACTAATAAAGCCCCCGCCATCCCAGGTCCAGAATCCAGTGTCGCGGATAGGGAAATCCGTAAGACCTGGGAGATTGACTGCGCGAAGGCCAAGTGCCTCGTGCTGGCCTCTATGGACAATGAACATCAGAGGCGGCACGAGAATATGGATCTAGAATCCATATTCCTCCATACCAAGGAATTATATGGAAAGCAATCTTGTATCACAAGATACGAGACCTCGAAGAAGTTATTTCAGGCAAAGTTGGCCGTCGGATCATCTGTAGGGGAACACGTCCTTAAGATGATTGGCTACATTGAAGAGCTCGCGGACCTCGGGACCACGTTAGAGAATGAGCTGTATACTGACTTGATTCTGCAGTCCCTCTCTCCCACCTACGCCCAGTTTATCTTGAATTTTAATATTCAGGGTAAAGAAGTTGAACTTCCAGAACTCCTCAACAAGTTGAGGAGTGCTGAGGGCACCCTGCAGAAAGCTAGGGAAACACCCGCTCTACTTGTCGGTGGAGCTTCCTCTTCTAGATCCAAGGCGAAAGCCAAAGGAAAGAAGAAGAAGGCCCCCACCAAGCCTAGAGGCGGTGTTAGTAAGGTGGAAACAAAGGGCAAGGCAAGAGCAGCAGGCCAACAGTAAGAAATGAAGGATGCTTATATTATCATAAAATGGGCCATTGGAAAAAAGATTGCAGGGATTGGAAGGCCAAGAACTAGGACCCGAAGCAAGTTGTGGCTTCGGCTTCAGGTGTGTTTGTAATTGAAAACTGTCTGTCAATCAACTCTACTTCCCGGGTATTGGATACCGGATCAACATCTCATATCTGTAATTCTTTGCAGGCATTGAGAAGCCGTAGGGTTCTGAAGACCGGTGATATGACCCTCAGGGTTGCTAATGGAGCGAGTGTGGATGCTGTGTCCATAGGGGAATATCAGCTTGGATTGACGAGTGGACATATTTTGGTTTTGCGCAATTGTTTTTGTGTACCTAGTTTGACTTGTAATATCATTTCTGTATCTTTGTTATCTAAAGAAGGTTATGATTTTATATTTGTAAGCGATGTCGTAAACATCCACCTTAATCATGATCTGATTGGGTCAGGTACTCTAAACAACGGTATATACGTATTAAACCAACTACAAAGTTTCAATGTCCAGAACACACATAAAAGAAAGACTCCAGAAATAAATCATGCTTTCTTATGGCATTGTAGACTAGGTCACATCAACAAAACAAGGTTAACCAAGTTACATAAAGAAGGATATTTGGATCCGTTCGAATATCAATCTTATGCAACTTGTCAATCATGTCTCAAAGAAAAGATGATAAAGACTCCGTTCACTGGATGAGGGGTAAGAGCGAGCGAGCTCTTGGGACTAATACACAGCGACGTGTGTGGTCCAATATCTACACATGAGAGAAGTGGTTATTCCTATTTCATTACTTTTATGGATGATTTCTCTAGGTATGGACATATTTTCTTGATGAAACATAAATCCGAGGCCTTTAAGAAATTCCGAGAATATAAGAATGAAGTGGAAAAACAAACTGGCAAAAGTATCAAGACACTGAGATCTGATCGAGGTGGTGAATACTTGAGTGCCGAGTTCCTGGATTACCTAAAAGAGAATGGAATTCAATCTCAGCTTACTCCTCCATACACACCAAAACACAATGGTGTATCGGAGAGACGGAACCGAACCCTATTGGATATAGTACGTTCCATGATGAGTAACGCTGAGTTACCGTGATGATTCTGGGGCTATGCACTAGAACAACTGCATATCTTTTGAACAAGGTTCCTACCAAGACTGTGCCTACCACACCATATCAGATGTGGAGTGGGAAGAAACCCTATCTTCAATATCTGAAGATATGGGAATGTCCAACTTTTGTTAAAAAGTAGCATGCGGACAAGCTCGAGGCACGCTCAGTACTGTGTAAGTTTGTAGGATACCTAAAGAACTCCATGGGGTATCTTTTCTATTACGCAGAGGAACAAAAGGTTTTTGTTTCTCGTCATGCCTACTTTTTGGAACATCAATTTTTGGAAAAAGAAACTAGTAGGAACGCAATAGAACTGGAAGAAATTCCAGAACCACAAGCTATTACTGAAAGCTTGGTGGAACCAGAAGTTTCAAAAGAACAGGATATTCCTGTGCCACTCCGCAGGATTAGTAGGCTGTCTCATCCGCCCGGGACATACTACGGTTTTCTCATAAACAGGGATAGAGAAGGTTGCATCATTGATAATGATGAGCCGACTAACTTCCAGCAATCCATTCAGAGCACTGACTCGGTAAAATGGCCGGATGCAATGCTAACCGAGATGGACTCCATGTACACCAACAAAGTATGGACTTTGGACATTTCTCCAGAAGGGGTAAAACTCGTAGGCTGCAAATGGACCTTCAGAAAGAAGATTGGTGTAGATGGACAGGTTGAAACCTATAAGAATAGACTTGTTGCAAAAGGATTTCGTCAAAGACCTGGTTTGGACTATGATGAAACCTTTTCTCCAGTGGCTATGCTCAAATCCATTCGGATCCTTCTTGCCATTGCTACCTTCCACGATTATGATATTTGGAAGATAGACGTCAAAACCGCTTTTCTAAATGGTAATTTGGAAGAGTGCGTCTATATGGACCAGCCAGAGGGTTTCATTCAAAGTGGGAGCAGCGGGAAAGTGTGCAAGTTGCTTAAGTCCATTTATGGACTAAAGCAGGCATCGCGGAGTTGGAACATCTGTTTTGATGAGACGGTCAAAGAATTTGACTTTATCAAAAATCCAGATGAGCCATGCATTTATAGTATGATTGTAGCATGAACTGTTGTATTCCTCGTCTTGTACGTGGATGGCATTCTCTTGATAGGAAATGAAATTCCTATGCTACAATCTGTCAAAGGGTTCTTGTCACAAAGTTTCTCCATGAAAGACCTGGGTGATGTCTCTTACATTCTGGGGATCCAGATCTATCGTGATAAATCTAAGAGGATGTTGGGACTTTCACAGTCTAGGTACATCGACACCATACTGAAAAGATTTAGTATGGAAGATTCTAAGCGCGGTAATTTACCGGCTTGTCACGGAATCACCCTCTCCAAAGAGATGTCTCCCAAGACTGATTTGGAAAGGAATCACATGTTTATTATACCCTACGCTTCTGCAGTAGGCTCTATAATGTATGCGATGTTGTGTACCAGACCAGATATAGCTTATGCACTAAGCGTAGTAAGCCAGTATCAGTCAAACCCTGGGGAGAAGCACTGGATAGCAGTAAAGAACATTCTCAAGTACCTGAGAAGGACTAAGGAAATGTTCTTGGTTTACGGCGGAAAAGACCTCCAGATCGAGGCCTTTGCTGACTCCAGCTTCCAGAGTGACAAGGATGACTCTAAATCTATGTCAGGTTATGTCTTTACCCTCAATGAAGGGGCGGTCTGTTGGAAGAGTTCCAAGCAGGACACCGTTGCTGACTCGATGATGGAAGCGGAGTATATCGCAGCTTCAGATGCCGCAAAAGAAGCAGTCTGGATAAAAAAATTCTTAACAGAACTTCGGGTGGTTCCATCCATTGTTGATCCAATACCTCTGTATTGTGACAACAACGGGGCTATAGCTTTAGCAAAGGAACCCAGGTCCCATCAGAAGTCCAGACACATCTTAAGGCGGTATCACCTGATCAGGAAGATCGTGGATCGTCGGGAGATCGAGGTTCGGAGAGTTGCTACTGAGGAAAACACTGCAAATCCATTCACAAAGGTCATCCCTTAGACGCAGTTCGAGAGGCTATTCGAGATGATAGGTCTGCGATATGCCAGCACATGGCCTTTGTGCAAGTGGGAGATTGTTAGTGTGATATGCCCTAGAGGACATTATTGTATAGTACTAGTTTGTATATTACATTTTGGAAGCTTGGGATATATACACGGATTTATGACGGTCTTGCTCGATATAGTAGTAGGCTACCTGGTTTGTATCTATTTTAATATGTGTATATGTTTCTTTTAACGTATCGCTAATACATATTGATAGAGCCCTAAGGAACTTTGCTTGACTGCCAGCGTTGTGATGGTAGTCATACTAGTGGGGGCTAGATAGTCTATAAGCACATCCTTACACAGGTCCCTAGTCACAGGATTATCGAGATAGGGCATCGATACTCCAGAGTAGACTAGTGTATATGCTTCTCTTCCCAGCAGGGGATATGGTCTGTCCCACGGCCATCAGTATGTCGTACTGGAGATAGTATGCAGGTGCGCATTGGGTTATTAGTTACACTGGACGGACTCGTAGGGAACTGTTGGTTGGTAATATACCTATCGTCAGGTAGCAGTTCCCAGGTGACATGAGAACAACTTAGTTCGTCGACATGACATTGCTACTTCGCCTTAAGTGTGTTCCCACTGTTCTTAGATTACTACCCTACCATGGCTCTGCTGAGTCGTGCAAACAGGTAGCAGTTGGGTGCAGTCCCGAAGCACTTGGAGGCAGTGGTGGTTAGATAGGATTCGTCTCTCCCGGTATTGGGGGTTGATGTCGCGCTGTGTTCGGAAAGCCATTACACAAAGTCTCTGGCAAGGGTAAGCGAGATTTGCTGGTAGGGATTCCAGTAGTTTCTCAGGGTGTTTTAGGCCGCACTCCGAAACGACTTATTGCACTATTAGGGGTCTGACGCTTGCCGCCCCCTAGGACAGATATGCCACACTCTTAGACGAACAGTCCGGACTGTATGGTGATTGCCACAGACAGGCTCAGTAGGGGTACGGATGAGTTTGCTCATCGGCCTTCTTATCGACAGATACCTGGGTAGCCGTTACGTACAGCTAGTGCCACTGATGCCCTTATGGTTAAACCCACTGCCAGAGCACTATGGAGTCTTTAAAGTCCCGCATAGAGGGTTTCCCTGCTTCGGTCAAAACGTGTAGAGGTCGTATGGTTTTACGACAGGATTCGATCACATATGTGTACTTGTGCGCATATGATGTTCGAGTGGACATTACTAGTGGGCTTTGGTTTAAGCCAGATCCTAGTATATGATTATTAGATTAGTTTCGTCTCATTGTATTTGTGTTTCTCGGGATACGGATGTGGATATGTATATACGGATGAGAGGGGTATTCTTGTAATTTGGATAAGATTACAACATGGAGAATGACACCTCAAATTAGGGTTTTTCTTTATGATTAATTCTTTAGTGAGGTGGAGGAATTGAGAGAGGAAACTTTGTGGTATTTTAGTGAAATGAGATTAGGGTTTTGCATTGACCATCTTGGACTCATTTGGCATTTGTTGACTTAGATATTTGTTAGATATTTTCTTATGGTTTAAATGCCAAAACTCTAGCTCATTTCACTTAATTCTTTTATCAAAAGAAATATACAGATACTTTTCCTCTCCTCATTTCCTCAAGCTTTTCTCCATCTCCTCTCAAACCCTAACCATCTCATGAGTTGAGAATCTTAGGGTTTAGTGAGACAACTTGATCCCTCATCACTCTCTACACATCCTAGGCTACTAAGTTTAGCACACCAAGTGACCTAGTTGCCTCAAGATAGAGGTTAAGCTCAAAGTCGGATCTCTCAGGTAGATCTTCTACGATTTGGAGAAGACGACGAGGAGGTGCAATCCGTTCTCAGTTCAAAGAGCTCACGACTTGGAAAAGGACAGCGAGGAGGTGAAGAATAGCGAGAACTTGAGGTATAACACTCACACATAGTAGTTAAACCTCTTTGCTAGATTGTTAGTTAGGGTTTAGTATCGATCCTGGAGTTTAGTCGATGTTACGAAGCTTATAAAAATCGTTTTTTGCAAACTCCGCCTCCCCGCGAACAAGTAGGCTGCATGGCATCGACTTACATCTACAACCTTTTTGTATATACAAGATTCATCTACCATTTTGATGAAGTCAAACTCTTTGACTGCCACATCAAAACAGATGTTCCAACTCCGTGATGCCTGCTTTAATCCGTATTTTGATTTAAGCAACTTGTACACCTTTCCGCTGCTCCCACTGTCTACGAAGCCCTCTGGAAGTGTCTGTTAGGTCTACATTACCCACCCTGGTTCTTTCAGGGAGGCGGAATAGGTAAAAATCAAATTTTTCTCACAAGGTGACATAAACCATCCATGATGGATCTTTGCTAAAAAAAACTAACACATTAAACTACAAGTTCTATATACTATGTAGAATGTTATACCTAGGTCTTGAACTCCTTCTCTTCTTGCTCCTTGGAGTGGTTTGAACGGCTCCTCATCGTCGTCTTCTCTTTGCCGAAGATAGATCCACCCGAAGGCCTCGAACTTGAGCTCCTACCTCAACCAAGAAGTAACTAGAGTGCTTGGTTTGCTAGACAAAGAACCCTAGAAAGGGTAGAGATGAGTTTTGATGGTTTTTGTCTCAAGAGCTTATGATTTCCAACACATGGAACACTTAAGCTTTAAGAGGAAGAGGGAGAGCTCCAAACATGAGAGAGAAAGAGCAAGAGAGAATGAGAGTGTTTTTGCAACCATACTCTCATATGAGAGAATTATGAAAATAACAATAATAATTAAAGAAATTGTGATGGTTCATTTGGAATGACCATTATCATTTCATATTAAATGAATTTTGCAAGAATCAAGGAGCATCTTTGATGTGAAATGATGATGGTCGATATGTCAATATAGGTCAACAAGTCAACCAAAGTCAAATGGTCAACAACCCTAACCATGGCACAATTATTTTTAATTAATACCATTAATCATATTTCTAATTCTCATTAGGGTTTGGAAAAAGTCAACGGTCAACAGCTCTAATGAGAATCCTCTGCCTCTGCCTCTATCAACTGTGCATACACACCCGCATCCGTGTTCCGAGGAACACGAATACAATGAGACAAAACCAATCCCAAAACAAAAACTAGGATCTGGCTTAAACCAAAGCCCGCTAGTAATAACTGCCCGGACACCAAACGTGCACAAGTGCACGGATGTGAACGAACCCCATCGCAAAACCATGCGACCTCTACTCTGTTTTGCCCAAAGGCGAATAACCCTCTGTGTGGGACTCTAAAGACTCGACACTACGCTGGCAGTGAGTTTAACCATAGGCCGCAAGCGGTACTAGTTGTACGTAACGGTCCCTAAGTAGATGCTGATAAGAAGACTGATGAGGTGAACTCATCCGAACTCCTACTGAGCTTGAATGTGACAATCTCCGTACAGTCCGGTCTGTTCGTCTGAGAGTATCGCATGGCAGGCCTAGGGGGCGGTAAACGTCAGTCCCCTAATAGCGGTACAAGTCGTGTCGGAGTGTAGCCCAGAACACCCTGAGAAACTACTGGAAACACTACAAGTAATTCTCGCTTGCCCTGGCCAGGGACGACTATGTGTAATGGCTCTCCTAGACACAGCGTGATATCAACTCCCAATACCGGGAGAGACGAATCCTGTATAACCGTCACTGCCTCCAAGTGCTTCGGGACTGCACCCAACTACTACCTGTTTGCACGACTCAATAGAGCCATGGTAGGGTAGTAATCTAAGAATAGTGGGAACACACTTGAGGCAAAGTGACAGTGTCAAATCAACGGACTAAGTTGTACTCATGTCATATGGGAACTGTTAACTGACGATAGGTATAATACCAACCAACAGTTCCCGATGAGTCCTGTCCAGTGTACTCATAACCTAACGAGCACCTGCATACTATCTCCAGTACGACATACTGATGGCTGTGGGACAGACCATCTCCCCTGCTGGGAAGAGAAGCGTATGCACCAGTCTACTCTGGAGTATCGATGCCCTGTCTCGATAATCTTACGACTAGGGACCAAAATAAGGATGTGCTTATAGATTACCCAGCCCCCACTAGTGTGATCGCCATCACAACGCCGGTAGTCAAGAAAAGATCCTAAGGGCTCCATCAATATGTTTTTAGCGATATGTTAAAAGAATCATATACACATATTAAGATAGATACAAACCAAGTAGCATACTACTATATCGAGCAAGACTGTCGTAAACCCGTGTATATATCCTAAGCTTCCAAAATGTATTATACATACTAGTACTATACAATAATGGCCTCTAGGGCATACATATCCAACAATCTCCCACTTGCACTAAAGGCCGGTAATTGGTGTACCGCATACCCAATGTATGCTCTATGGCCAGCTGCTGGTGTACCGCATACCCAATAGCTCAAAAAGTCGCTCGAACTGTGTTTGAGGGAGGGCCATTGTGAATGGATCCGCCGTGTTGTCTTTTGTGTCCACTCTCCGTACCTCGATCTCCTGGCGATCAATGATCTCCCTGATCAGGTGATACCGCCTCAAGATGTGTCTGGACTTCTGATAGGACCTTGGTTCCTTCGCTAAAGCTATAGCCCTATTGTTATCGCAATACAAAGGTATTGGGTCAACAATGGACGGAACCACCTGAAGTTCACTAATGAACTTCTTCATCCAGACCGCCTCTTTTGAGGCATCACTTGCAGCAATGTATTCAGCCTCCATAGTCGAGTCTGCGAAGGTATCCTGTTTGGAACTCCTCCAACACACCGCCCCTCCGTTGAGGGTAAACACAAAACCCGAGACAGACTTGTTGTCATCTTTGTCACTCTGGAAGCTTGAATCAGTAAAGGACTCGACCCTGAGGTCTCCATTACCGTAAACCAGGAACATTTCCTTAGTCCTTCTCAGGTACTTGAGAATGTTCTTCATTGCCGTCCAATGGTTCTCACCTGGGTCTGACTGATACCGGCTTACCATGCTCAGTGCGTAAGCTACATCTGGTCTTGTACATAGCATCGCATACATTATAGATCCTACCGCCGAAGCGTAGGGTATAGTGCTCATGCGAACCCTCTTCTCGTCAGTCTTAGGAGACATCTTCTTGGAGAGGGTGATTCTGTGCAATGCAGGTATATTACCGCGCTTGGAATCTTCCATACTAAATCTCTTTAGTACGGTCTCTATGTACCTGGACAGCGAAAGTCCCAGTAATCTCTTGGATCTATCTCTGTAGATCTTGATCCCAAGAATGTACGAGGCATCACCCAGGTCCTTCATGAAGAACCATTGTGACAAGAATAGCTTGACCGATTGTAGCATAGGAATGTTATTTCCTATCAAAAGAATGTCGTCTACGTACAAGACTAGGAACACGACAGTTTTTCCTACAATCTTCTTATAGACATAAGGTTCATCTTCGTTCTTGATGAAATCAAATTCCTTGATTGCCTCATTAAAACAGATGTTCCAGCTCCGCGATGCCTGCTTTAATCCATAAATGGATTTAAGCAACTTGCACACCTTCCCGTTGCTCCCACTGTCTACAAAACCTTCTGGTTGATCCATGTAAACGCACTCTTCCAAACAGCCATTTAGAAAAGCCGTTTTTACGTCCATCTGCCAGATTTCATAGTCATGGAAGGCAGCAATGGCAAGTAGGATCCGAATGGATTTGAGCATAGCCACTGGAGAAAAAGTTTCGTCATAGTCCACACCAGGTCTTTGATGAAAACCTTTTGCAATGAGTCTAGCCTTATAGGTTTCCACCTGCCCATCTACACCAAGTTTTCTTTTGTACATCCATTTGCATCCAACAGGTTTTACCCCAGGTGGAGCAATATCCAAGGTCCACACTTTTTTGGTGTACATGGACTCCATTTCGGATTGCATAGCATCCAGCCACTTATCAGAGTCCCTACTGATAATGGCCTGCCTGAAACTGGTAGGGTCATCTTCTTCCAAGATGCAATCCTCTCGATCCCCGTCTATGAGAAAACCGTAGTATCTCTCGGGCGGATGAGAAATCCTACCAGATCTGCGGAGTGGCTGAGGTTCGTCTGGGACTATTGAATTTTCTGGTTCTACTAAATCCTCAGTTTGAGTTTGTGGATCAGATATTTCATCCAGTTCTACCGTGCTCCCACTTATTTCTTTTGCAAGAAATTGCCACTCTAAAAAGGTGGCGCGACGAGCAACGAACACCTTCTGTTCCTCAGTGTGGTAGAACAGATATCCCAAAGAATTTCTAGGATATCCCACAAACTTGAACAAAACTGATCGTGCTTTAAGCTTGTCTGGATTTTATACCTTTACATAGGCCGGACAACCCCATATCTTAATACGTTCAAGATACGGTCTTTTACCACTCCATATTTCATATGGAGTCTTAGGCATAGATTTAGACGGAACCTAATTCAGTAAGTATGCTGCTGTTTCTAGCGCAAGTCCCCAGAATGAAAGAGGTAACTCAGCATTACTCATCATGGAGCGAACCATGTCCAATAGGGTACGGTTCCTCCGCTCTGATACGCCGTTGTGCTGTGGTGTGTACGGAGGAGTAAGTTGAGAGAGAATTCCATTCTCTTTTAAGTAATTTAGGAATTCCGTGCTTAAGTACTCCCCTCCTCTATCAGATCGGAGGATCTTGATACTTTTGCTTGTCTGATTCTCTACTTCGTTTCTGAATTCCTTGAATTTCTCAAAAGTTTCAGATTTGTATTTCATCAGATACACATATCCGAACCTAGAGAGATCGTCAGTGAATATGATGAAGTACGAGAACCCACCCATTGCATGTATAGACATTGGACCACATACATCACTGTGTATGAGCCCCAAGAGCTCTGCTGCCCTTTCCCCATGTCCGGTGAACGGAGATTTGGTTATCTTTCCTTTGAGACAAGACCGACAAGTTTCATAAGATGAAAACTCGAACGTATTCAAGAGTCCATCTTTATACAACTTACTTAGTATTTTCTCTCCGATATAACCAAGTCTACAATGCCACAAGTAGGATTCGTTCGTATCTGAACTCTTCCTCTTGCGTGTGTTTTGTATATTGAGAACTGTATTCTGATTTAGAACGTAGATACCATTACACAGTGTGCCTTCTGCAACCAGTACCTTATGAAGGTAAATGTTCATGATATTTCTATCAAGAACAAAGTTATATCCATCTTTATTGAGTAAAGAAACTGATATGATGTTGCAAACCATGGAAGGTACATAGTAGCAATCGTTCAAAATCATAGTATTGTCATTTGGCAACAATAGGTGATATTCACCGACGGCTGCAACATTAACTTGTGCTCCGTTCGCTACCTTGGGCGGCATATCACCAGGTGCAACTTTCCTACTTTTTCTCAGTCCCTAATAAGAATTTGGATCGGTCAAGCGATACATTTTATTATCTTGATTAGGGCGTGAAATGGTTGCTACCTGGAGAGAGAGAAAAGAAACACTCAGTGTGCGCTCTTGCAAGATTAGATTGGTTTATTAAATTACCTAATCAGGATGGCTCCCACTGTTTCCTCAAATTCTTCTTCAAACCCTAAAAGAAGAACTAGTCAGGATTAATCGCACGTCACAATACTTACTTAACATTTCAGCCAGGCTAGTGTTGGTACTTCGAGGGAGGTTTTCTAACGCTTTTGCGAAGTTTCTTAATTAAATAACCTCTTTTCCCTGGAGGCGTAGCCCCGCTAACACCGTTCTAGACACCTACTTAGTTTGTAGTATTGATTGTTAAGTGAAATAATCTTCCGAGAGTAATCCAACTCATCAGTGGGATCGGGATCCAACTATCATTGTGTGATGACCTAGATGGAATCCACTCTAGTCACCACACTCCAGAAGGTATGCTAAATCTGCAAGTTTCAGTTTCTTTAGAAACTCCCGATGTGGATTTTTGCCCCTAACGGTTTATGACCTTGACAATGCCAACATATCATAAACCGCTAGTCAAGTTCGGCCCGTCATTATCTTGATTAACTTAGACCCACCCGCATATCTCTTGACAATGCCAACATAGCTATGCGACTGTCCTAAATAATCTGAAAATAAAAGCTGCAAACAAGCAATACTTAGCTACCGATCACTACGTCTTGACAATGCCAAAATACGTAGCTCGAATACTAAGTAGTACTTGTAGGAAATGACGGAGGGCTACGGCTGGGTTTTTGGAAAAAAAACCCGTTAACGTAATGTACTTGATATCGTTAAAGGAACCTGATGACCTTTTTTAAAATTATAGTGACGAAAACTTTTGCTAAAGAGGTCACTCCCTGTGAAGGGATCTCGGCTCTTTCCTCGTCGATTGAGATGCAGGATATTCCAAACTGAATACCTCGATGCAAAGCAAGAATAATCGACTATAGTGAAGTTATTACCCTGACGCAAACTTTTGTCCAAGGGGTCACTCCCGATGAAGGGATCTCGGCCCTTGCCTCGTCGAATGAGGTGCTGGGCATTCATAACCGAATACCTCTATGCAAAACAAAAGAGAACGTCCTTGCAATAATAGATTTTTGAAAATTGTTCCAACAACGTCTTTTAGGTTTGTTTTTCTTTGCATTAATATAATGCGTCCCATCAGTTAATCCTACCATTGCAGAAAACAATGAAAATATGACGTACGCTTATGCCATCCGCATTCGCCATGGGGCCCCGTCATCACCCATTAGATTACTTAACTAACGACAGAGCGGGGGCTGGACTAGCGCGGATGCAAAACATAAGCAACGCCTACTAGATATCATATATAGATATATACATTCGTCAGATGCAATGATAGCCATTCCAGATCACAGATGAACACATTAAATCCGCGTTTCGTTCGAGCCCGCAACGAAAGACGGGTTACACGGTGGCGATGAATAGCCAAACCACACCCTAGACCCATACGGGTGCGGCAAACTACCCGCCAAATACCCGAAGTGAAGCAGCCTCCCTCAACAACGTGAGTAGGCCACTCAGCACTTCAACGTACCCGGTAGTTTGTGCACCCTACCTTGGGTCTATTCTAGGAGCAAAAATAGTAAAAAAAACAATATACAATGGCGGCTACAACCTCATCCCGGATGTGCGGCCATAAAAATAATATTACATCAATTTACATATTACACCAAATGAAAGATAAATAAACTCTTATCTCACAAACCCCGACTATTCATCCGCGACAATCCAACAAGTTCATATACACAATCCAACAACATTACAGATCACAGATATGCACAACCCCCACTAATCGACGTATAGCGATTAGTCGACGTTCAGTGCATATATCACATTACAGATATAACCATTTAGCTAAAGTTTATAGAACTTCGATCAAAATACCAATTTGTAACTACCCCAAACATAACATTGTTCTCTGGAAAATCTGGGCAGAAACAAAACATCTTAAAAATCACAAAACCAACACAGAGAACCCCTGGAAAAATTTGGTGCGCTGCCGAGTCGACTCGGCCGCGGATCCGCGGTCATCTGAGGGACTCAGGGGCCCAAATTTCTGCAGTTTTCTCAAAAAACCCTACTTGTATTTTTCATGTCAGTCAAAATATTTTTAGGCAAGTTTTATAAATCGACAGAAAACACAAGTTTTTAGACGGATTTTGCGATTTTTTCCGGATCGAAATTCTAAACACTTTGCTAACAGTTAGTTGTTGTTTAGCTAGGCTCTGATACCACTGTTAGGTCTATGTTACCCACCCCGGTTCTTTCGGGGAGGCGGAATAGGTAAAAATCAAATTTTTCTCACAAGGTGACATGGACCATCCATGATGGATCTTTGCTAAACAAAAACTAACATATAAACTACAAGTTCTAGCTACTATGTAGAATGTTATACCTAGGTCTTGAACTCCTTCTCTTCTTGCTCCTTGGAGTGGTTTGAACGGCTCCTCCTCGTCATCTTCTCTATGCCGAAGATAGATCCACCCGAGGGCCTCAAACTTGAGCTCCTACCTCAACCAAGAGGTAACTAGAGTGCTTGGTTTGCTAGACAAAGAACCCTAGAAAGAGTAGAATGAGTTTTGATGGTTTTTGTCCCAAGAGCTTATGATTTCCAGCACATGAAACACTTAAGCTTTGAGAGGAAGAGGGAGAGCTCCAAACATGAGAAAGAAAGAGCAAGAGAGAATGAGAGTGTTTTTGCAACCACACTCTCATATGAGAGAATTATGAAAATAACAATAATAATTAAAGAAATTTTGATGGTTCATTTGGAATGACCATTATCATTTCACATTAAATGAATTTTGCAAGAATCAAGGAGCATCTTTCATGTGAAATGATGATGGTCAATATGTCAACATAGGTCAACAAGTCAACCAAAATCAAGTGGTCAACAACCCTAACCATGGCATAATTATCTTTAATTAATACCATTAATCATATTTCTAATTCTCATTAGGGTTTGGAAAAAGTCAACGGTCAACAGCCCTAATGAGAATCATCTGCCTCTGCCTCTGTCAACGGTAAATACACACCTGCATCCATGTTCCGAGGAACACGAATACAATGAGACAAAACCAATCCCAAAACAAATACTAGGATCTGGCTTAAACCAAAGCCCACTAGTAATAACTGCCCGGACACCAAACATGCACAAGTGCACGGATGTGAACGAACCCCATCGCAAAACCATGCGACCTCTACTCTGTTTTGCCCAAAGGCGAATAACCCTCTGTGTGGGACTCTAAAGACTCGACACTACGCTGGCAGTGGGTTTAACCACAGGCCGCAAGCAGTACTAGCTATACGTAACGGTCCCCAGGTAGATGCCGATAAGAAGACTGATGAGGTGAACCCATCCGAACTCCTACTGAGCCTGAATGTGACAATCTCCGTACAGCCCGGTCTTTTCGTCTGAGAGTATCGCATGGCGGGCCTAGGGGATGGTAAACGTCAGTCCCCTAATAGCGGTACAAGTTGTGTCGGAGTGTAGCCTAGAACACCGTGAGAAACTACTGGAAACACTACCAGTAATTCTCGCTTGCCCTGGCCAGGGACGACTATATGTAATGGCTCTCCTAGACACAGCGCGATATCAACTCCCAATACCGGGAGAGATGAATCCTGTCTAACCGTCACTGCCTCCAAGTGCTTCGGGACTGCATCCAACAACTACCTGTTTGCACGACTCAATAGAGCCGTGGTAGGGTAGTGATCTAAGAACAGTAGGAACACACTTGAGGCGAAGTGACAGTGTCAAGTCATCGGACTAAGCTGTACTCATGTCACCTGGAAACTGTTAACTGACGATAGGTATAATACCAACCAACAGTTCCCGACAAGTCCCGTCCAGTGTACTCGTAACCTAACGAGCACCTGCATACTATCTCTAGTACGACGTACTGATGGCTGTGGGACAGACCATCTCCCCTGCTGGGACGAGAAGCGTATGCACCAGTCTACTCTGGAGTATCGATACCTTATCTCGATGATCCTACGATTAGGGACCAAAATAAGGATGTGCTTATAGACTACCCAGCCCCCACTAGTGTGATCGCCATCACAATGCCGGTAGTCAAGTAAAGATCCTAAGGGCTCCATCAATATGTTTTTAGCGATATGTTAAAAGAAACATATAAAAATATTAAGATAGATACAAACCAAGTAGTATACTACTATATCGAGCAATACTGTCGTAAACCTGTGTATATATCCCAAGCTTCCAAAATGTATTATACATACTAGTACTATACAATAATAGCCTCTAGGGCATACATATCCAACAGTGTCATGTACATGCTCTCTTCTAAATCACCATTTAGAAAAGCGGTCTTGATGTCGATCTGCGAGATTTCGTAGTCATGGTATGCAGCAATGGCAAGTAGGATCCGGATGGACTTAAGTATATCCACTGGAGAAAAGGTTTCATCAAAATCCATACCCGGTTATTGACGACTACCTTTTGCAACAAGTTTAGTTTAGAAAGTCTCAACATTTCCATCTATACCAAGAATCTTCTCAAGATCCTCTTGCTCCCGATGGATTTTACCCATTCAGGTGCAACTACCAAAGTCCATACTTTGTTGGTGTATATGGATTCCATCTCAGATCTCATAGTATCCAGCCATTTCACAGAGTCCCCACTTATGATGGCCTGCTCGAAACTAGTTGGGTCATCATCTTCCATGATGCAATCTTCGCTCCCACTGTCATTGAGAAAACCGTAGTATCTCTCAGGCAGATGAGGAACCCTACTAGATCTGCAGAGAGGCTGAGCTTCGTCGGGAACTATTGAATCCTCCAATTCTACCAAATCATCAGCCATTAGTTTGTCTAGCTGGAAGTTCTTCCAGTTCTACCTCATGACCACTAATTTCTTTCATAAAAAATTGCTTTTCTAAAATGGTGGCATGCTAAGAAACAAAACACCTTTTTCTCCTCGGTGTGGTAGAAGATATACCCTCGCGAATATTCGGGATATCCAACAAACTTATACAGTACCGACCTTGCCTCGAGGTTGTCCGGATTTTGCTTTTCAACATAGGCCGGACAACCCCATATCTTAACTCGTTTAAGAGACGGTCTCTTCCCATTCCATATCTCATTTGGAGCGGTAGGCACTGATTTGGATGGAACTCTATTCAATAGGCATGCAGCTTCTCAAGCGCATAACCCCAAAAGGAAACAGGCAACTCAAAGTTACTCATCAAAGAGCGCACCATATCTAATAGGGTGTGATTCCTCCGCTCCGACGCACCGTTGTGCTGTGGTATATATGGAGGAGTAAGCTGAGAGAGAATCCCATTCTCTTTTAAATAATCCAGGAACTCCGTGCTCAATTATTCTCCTCCCCGATCAGATCGAAGGATTTTAATACTTTTACCCGTTAGGTTCTCGACTTTGCATTTATATTCCTTGAATTTCTCAAAAGCTTCAGACTAATATTTCAATAGGAACACATGCCCAAATCTTAAGAGATGATCGGTGAATATAATGAAGTATGAGGAACCATTCCTGGCATGTGTAGACATAGGACCGCATTCATCACTACATATCATTCCCAAGAGTTCAGTAGCTCTTTCTTCGTGTCCAGTAAACGGAGTTTTGGTCATTTTACCTTTGAGACATGACTGACAAGTTTCATATGATGTAAATTCAAACTGATTCAAATATCCATCTTTATGCAACTTAGTTAGTCGTTTCGCATTGATATGACCTAGTCTACAATGCCACAAAAAGGATTCGTTCATTTCTGAACTTTTCCTCTTGTGTGTGTTCTGTACGTTGAGAACTGTAGTTTGATTTAGAGCGTATATGCCATTATATAACGTACCTGATCCAATCAACTTTTGATTTAGGAAAATGTTCATAACATTATCCTGCAATAAAAAATTTTATCCTTCTTTACTTAATAAAGAAACTGATATAATATTGCATATCAGGTTCGGTATGTAATAACATTAATTCAGAATCAATGTATTACCAATTGGTAATACAAGGTGATATTCACCAACTACTTTGGCTGCAACATTTGCACCATTCCCTTCTCTAAAGAATGATCACCTTTTCCCAGTTGTCTACCTTTTTTTAGCTCATGTAACATATTACATATATGGGGTCCCAATCCGGTATCTAATACCCAGGACGTAGAGTGTGCTGAGAAACAGTTCTCAGTAACAAACACACCCGAAGAAGATGCATCAACATGCACATTCCTCATTTGGGTCGCGTTGGAATCCGGATATTCCCTTATTTCCTGCTCAGACTTATAACAATTATAAGATAGAGTGGAACCAACGTTCTCCAGCTCAGTACAACAAGCAGGTTCGGTCAATACATTATCTTGATCAAGGCGTGACATGGTCGCTACCTGGAGAGAGAGAAGAAAACACTTAGCATTTGCTCTTGTAAGATTAGATTGGTTATTATCTTATCAAATCAGGATGGCTCCTGCTGTTTTTATCAAATTTTCCTTCAAACCCTAAAAGGTAAGACTAGCCGGGATTAATTACATTCTACAAGTTCTCCAATCTTTCGGCCAAGCTAGTGTTGGTACTTTGAGGGAGGTTCCCCATGCTTTCGCATGGACCTAATTAAAATAAACTTCGTTTTCCAAGAGGCGTAACCCCGTTAACACCTTTCTAGACACCTACTTGATCGGCTAATTGTAAAGTGCAAAACTCTTCCAGGAGTAACTCTTACTCGCAGTGGGAATCGGGATCAACTATCTCATAGAAAGTATGCAATCTCGTTGCAAATTTCAACGCTTGAAATTCCCAATAATATTTTGCCCCTAGCAACTTATGATCTTGGCTATGGTCAACAAATCATAAGCGCTAGTCAAGTTCAACCCGTCATTTCCTGATTCAATTAAACCCACCCGTACGACCCTTGGCTATGGTCAACAAAGCCGTACGACTACCCTAACTCAATCGCATCATATGCTGCAGATAAGCACTAATTAGCTACCACACACTACGCCTTGACTATGGTCAACAAACGTAGCATGAATACTAAATAGCACTTATCTGAAATGACGGAGGGCTATACAAGTTTTTAAGAAAACCTCTTGCGTAATGAACTTGATATCGTTGTAGAATCGAGTGATTTTTAAAAGGAGTGGTTTAAGCTCCGCCTTTAAAATCGGGTTTTTCAAAATAAAACCGAGTGGGTGTAGCATCTGCTACCTTTTGTTAAAGAGGTCATTCTCGGTGAAGGGATCTCGACTCTTTCCTCATCGAATGAGATGCTAAATATTCATCAAGGAATACCACTATGCAAAGCAAAAACTATACCTACCCTTTTTGAAAATTTGATTCTATAACATTTTTAGGTTTCTTTCCTTTCATTAATATCATTAATGAAGTCCCGTCATTTATGCTTCCTAAGCATCACAGATAAAGAAATGAAAATACTTATACAACGTACGCTTATGCCATCTGCATTCGCCACGGGGTCCCGTCATACACCGTTAGGTTAGATAACTAACGGCAGAGCAGGGGCAAGACTAGCGTAGATGCAAAACATAAGCAACGTTTATTATATATCATATATATAATATAAAGCATTCGTCTCAGGCAGTCATATGATCTCATCACAGATCGTTACAGCAGAAGTCAACATATGAAATATTTGATATACTAGGAGGTCCGTGTTTTAAATTAAGCCAGTAAAAAACACGGATTCTACGGTCATGATGAATAGCTAAACCCACATCCCAAGACCCCTACGAGAGCGGCAAGCAACCCTACCAATTCTAGAGTTAGGAGACCCGGTCTCGACTACTCGAGATGGTCTCCCATTGGACTTTAGAACCTGGTTACTTGTGCTCCTCGCCTTGGGTCTATCCTAATGCGGAAAAGTAAATAATATACATCAATGGTGACATCATCCTCAACCCGGAAGTGTCCCAATAAAAGAATATTACATACAAGTTTTTACATGAATGAAAATGAAAAACTCTCATCTCACGCAAAAACCCCCGGCTATTCAAACAGGACAATCCAATATAACATATCACAGCAACACATAACATCACATGTCATCAACATAAGTAAATATGCGTATCCCAATTATCGTTGACGTATAGCAACGAAACCGGCGATACACCACATATTACACTTATGGTCACAGAAAAGAAAACGAAAACTACAATAATTAGATCCGCAACATCCTTAGACATCATAAACGCAGAATATCTCATACCCCGAATTTCATGCCTAACATATAAACCTTGGTCTCATATTGAAAACACATTTTCAATAACCTAGTCGGGTAATTCAACAAGATTCCCGACTACTTGATCAAATACTCGTCGAAAACATTAGTAGATGGCCGTACCCCCGATTCCGTCGACGAAGTGCACTTAGGCGGAACACTATGGCTGCGAGCACCCGAGGAGATGCTTTTGGCAACGGGGTTCTCCTACAGTCACTAGGTCAGGGCTATGAGGTATGGCTATCTAGTAGTATTACCCGGCGAATATTCGCGTACTATATGAGATTGCGATGGAGTTTTGATCTGAATCGAAACTCCGTGGCAATCTATCAAAAGAGAATAAATTGCTAGATTTACATAACACTAACTAGTTTTCACAAAACTAATTATCGTGGATTCTAAATATTGTATCATATTTCAACATCAAACCCGAAACGATGTTAAAATACGACTACGAAACACTCCGTATTGCCACTACAGAAAGATAACATCACATGCAATCTTGGCAAAAATAAACATAACCTGAAACCCTAAAACCATGAGATCAGAACACCACAAAAATTTCAGTATTTTTTGCTACAGGAAAAAAGGTGAGGCCGGTTTTTTTGACAATATGGCCGGCCAAAAATTTGTGGTTCTGCCTCAAATTTTTCTGGTGTTCTAGATACAACATAACTAGCTTTCTGCACTTGTTTAAAAAATATTAGATGACTTAAAAAAATCGACAGAAACTATGGTTTCCGATTCCAGGTTTCGGAGTTGTTTCGTTTACGTAATTCAACTAACATCGTCTAATTCTCTAGCCTTGGCTTTGATACCACTGATGGGTTCCTTAGCACGACTACTAGGTTTAGGAAGATATCAAGCATGCAATTTTATAAAAATCTAGTGTGCTAACAAACCCGAACCAAGTATCTAACTAGAGAATAAGGGTTTAACTAAGCAAGTTAACAACTTTACACTAAGTGATATAGGAATACAACCTTTGTAGACCAGTCCTTCACTTCTAAAGCTCCGTGTAGTAGTCACTTAGCTCCAAGTAGTGGTCTTTCGGACTCTCGTTAGGCTCCACTAGGCGAAAGGAACAAGCTTGCTTAAAGATCTTCGAGATCGAAGATGATCTACGTCGAAGAATCTCTAACTTAAGCTACCTCTTCACTAATTGATGGACTAGTGAAGAAACAAGCTATACTAAATGGCTAGTTTGGTATAGATTGGTGAAGTAGGAATTTTACTCACTTTAGAATAATTTTTCTCTCTTTCTTTTCTTCATTCACTCAAAGCTAAAGAGTAAGGAAGAGATGAAGAAGAAACTCACAAGTGATCAAGTCATGAATCATGGGTGAGAAAATATCTCATATAACTCATGCAGAGACTAAACCATGGCTAAAAATAATGGTTAGATTAATAAATATCTAGAGTAAAACAAAATTAGTGGACTAAAGTCAAAGCTTCTCCATGCTTCCACAAGCATCTTAGCCATGCTAATTTCCACCTAATTTTGATTTTTCCCTTAATATTTAAACACCCAAATTATCTTAAGTTAGGTATGAGTCTCATACACCCAAGTCCAATGTATCATCTAGCATGACACAAATTAAATACATTAATATATATCACATATATATTTGTATGTATTTAGAGAAAGCAATTTCTTAAGTGAGCTAATATTAGTTAATGTATATTAACATATTAAATATATAATCTTACATTAAATTATTAAATCAACACTTGATTTAATTACCCGGCTGTATCGCATACAACCGACTAATATCATTTATATGTATATCACATATACATATAACATATCATTGAAGCAACACTTGATTCAACAATCCGGTTATATCATATATAACCTGTATCGAGAGATTAGAATACGGTATCACAGACACGTATTAATCTCGGTCCCGCACATATCACATATGTGCCCTACTTCGTTTCGCATGAGCTAGGAAACCTCTGTATAGGACTCTATTGACTCGTCAATACGCCGGCAGTAGGTGATGATCATATCAGTCACCCACAAGCCATCAGCGGAACTAGCTAAACGTAACGGCTACCCGGATATTGAGCGATCAGAAGATCAACAAGCAAGCTTGTCCATACTCCCGTGAATCCAATAAGTAACACTACCGTACAGTCCGACCTCTTCGTCTGATATGTCGCATATCTAGTCTGGGGGTGGTAAACGTCATACCCCAATAACTTGATAAGTCATGCCGATGTGAGGCTCATAACGGGTCAAGAAACTAATGATAACACTTACCAGTAAATCTCAGTATCAGCTCTGGCCAGAGACTTCCTGTTATAGCTAATCAAGTACAGCGCAACATCAACCCCTAAACCGGAAGAGATGAAACCCCTCCTATCGCTCATTACCTCCATATGACTCGAGACTGTACCCAAAAACCACCGTTTTGCACACTCTCTTGAACGTGGTAAGGTGGAAATCAAAGCACAGTGGGAATCACACAAGACTCTATGACGATCTCGGGTCTACAGACTAACCTGTACCAGTGTCACCAGAGAACTGCTATCTGACGATAGGTATAATACCATCTAGGAGTTCTCGGCGAGTCATGTTCAGTGTACCTAATCTCCACTGAGCACCCGTATACCATCTTTGATGTAAAACACCAATGGATATGGGATCATCCATCGCCCATCAAATGGGTCAAGAAGCGTATACGCTAGTCTACTCTGGAATATCAATGCCCTGTCACGATACACCCTCGACTAGGAACAATTAAAGGATGGACTTATGGACTACCCTGGCCCCACTAGTATGATCTCCATCATAGTCCTGGTAGTCAAGTCCACATCCTAAGAGCTTTATCAACATGTAATAGAGAGACAATACAAGTATACATGTTAAGATAAAGAGTAACCAGATAGCATACTATCATGTCGAGCAAGAAATTCCTCCCTATATATGTCCAAGCATCCACTATAATATACAATCATGTACAATAATGGCCTCTAGGGCATACATACAACTAACACATACATCACATGTATCAGTCCCAAGAGTTCAATAGCTCTTTCTCCGTGTCCAGTAAACAGAGTTTTGGTCATCTTGCCTTTGAGACATGACTGGCAAGTTTTATAAGATGTAAATTCGAACGGATTCAAATATTCATCTTTATGCAACTTCGCTAGTCTTGTCGTAATGATATGACCAAGTCTACAATGTCACAAGAAGGATTCGTTCATTTCTGAACTTTTTCTCTTGTGTGTGTTTTGTATATTTAAAATTGTATTTTGATTTAGAACATATATACTGTTACATAACGTACCAAACCCAATCAACACTTGATTTAGGAAAATGTTCATAACATTGTTCTCTAGTGCAAAATTATATCCTTCTTTATCTAATAAAGAAACGGATATGATGTTGCATATTATTGACGGTACATAATAACAGTCGTTCAAAATCAAAGTATTACCATTTGGAAATACAATGTGATATTCGCCGACAACTTCGGCAGCAACAATTGCTCTGTTCCCTACTCTGAGGGACATATCACCCTTTCCTAGTTCTCTACTTCTTCTTAAACCTTGTAACGTATTAAAAATATGGGATCCTGATCCGGTATCTACTATCCAGGACGTAGAGAAAACTGAGAAACATTTCTCAATAACGAACACACCCGAATAAAATGCATCAGCATGCTCTTTCTTCGTTCGGGTTGTGTGGGAATCCTGATATTCCCCAATTCCTTGCTCAGATTTATGACAATCATAAGATAGAGTGGAACCAACGTTCCCCAGCCCAGTATAATAAGCGGGTTCGGTCAATACATCCATATTATTATCTTGATTAAGGCATGTCATGGTCGCTACCTGAAGAGAGAGAGAGAGAAGAAAACACTTTAGCATGCGCTCTTACAAGATTAAACTGGTTATTATCTTATCTAATCAGGATGGCTCCCACCATTTTTATCAAATCTTCCTTCAAACCCTAAAAGGTAAGATTAGCCGGGATTAATTACACCCTACAAGTTCGCCAATCGGTCAGTCAGGCAGGTATTGATACTCCGAGGGAGTCTCCCCATGCTTTCGCATGGAACTAATTAAATAACCTTGTTTCCGCATGGGCATAACCCCGTTAACACCTTTCTTAGACACCTACTGGATCAGCTAATTATAAAGTGAAAAAAACTCTCCCAGGAGTAACATTTACTCGTAGTGGGTATCGGGATCCAACTATCATATAGAAGGTATACAAAGATATTGGGAATTTCAACAATTGAAATTCCTAATATCTTGTTTTTACCCCTAGCGGCTTATAGCCTTAACAAGGTCAATAAATCATAAGCGCTGGTCAAGTTCAACCCATCATTTCATAATTGAATTAAACCCACCCATACGACCCTTAACAAGGTCAATAAAGCCATACGACTATCCTAATCCAATCGCATCTTATGTGGAAGATAAGCACTAATCAGCCACCATACACTATGCCTTGACAAGGTCAACAAATGCAGCACGAATACTAAATAGCATTAATCTGAAATGACAGAGGGCTACAACTGGTTTTGAATAAAACCTTTAACGTAATGAACTTGATATCGTTGTAGAATCTAGTGATTTGAAAAAGGAGTAGTTTAAGTTTCGCTTTTAAAATCGAGTAGTTTTCAAAATAAACCGAGTGGGTTGTAGCATATACTAGTTTTTCTAAAGAGGTCATTCCCGGTGAAGGGATCTAGGCTCTTTCCTCATCGAATGAGGTGCTGGATATTCAAAATGGAATACCGCTTAGCAAAGCAAGAACTGGAGCTACCTTTTTGAAAAATTTGATTCCACAATATCTTTTGGATTTCATTCTTTTCATTAATCTCATTAATGACGTCCCATCATTTATGTTTACTAAACATCACAGAAGAAACGAAAATAAAATACGCATATATGCCATCCGCATTCACCACAGGGACCCGGGTTTTCACCGTAAGGTTACTTAACTTACGACAGGGCGGGATCAGGACTAGCGTGAATGCAAAATATATATAGTGTTTACTAATATATCATATATATATAGCATAATTCGTCTCACGCAGTTATATAATCACATCACAGAACTCAAGCAGCAAAAGCAAACATATGACATATAGGATATACTAGGAGGTCCGTGTTTTAAATTACGCCAGTAATGAAAAACACGGATTTCACGGTCGTGATGAACAACCAAACCCACATCCTTAGACCCCTACGAGAGCGGCAAGTGACCCTGCCAATTCTAGAGTTGGGCAACCCAATCTCGACTCCTCGACATGGCCTCCCACTGGACTCTAGAAGCCGGTTACTTATGCTCCCCGCCTTAGGTCTATCCTAATGTGGAAAAGTAAATAATATACATTAATGGAGACAACAACCTCAACCTGGAAGTGTCCCAATAAAAGAATATTACATACAATATTTTACATGAATGAAAATATAAAAACTCTCATCTCACATAAATAAAACCCTGGCTATTCAATCACGACAATCTAATATAACATATCAGAAGCAACACATAACATCACATGTTATCAACGTAAGTAAATATGCGTATTCCTAATGTTGTTGACGTATAGCAACGAGATCGGGGATACACCACATATTACACTTTCAGTCGCAGAAAAAAATGAAAAATACAATAATTAGAATCTGCATATTCCTTAGACATCATAAACCCGGAATATCATATATTCCAGATTTCATGCATAACCCAATAAACCTTGTATTTAAGTCTCGAATTGAAAACACTTTTCAAAAACAAGTCGGGCAATTCAACAAGATTCCCGATTAAATGATTGAATGCTCGTCCGGAGCTTTAGTAGATTGCCACACACCCGATGCCGTCAACGAAATGCACTTAGGCGGAACACCGCGACCGCGAGCACCCGAGTGGATGCTTTTGGGTACGGTGTTCTCCTATAGTCACTTGGTTGGGACTATGGGCGTGGCTATCTAGTCGTGTTTCCCGGCGAGTATTCGCATACTATACGAGATTGCGACGGAGTTTTGATCCGAATTGAAACTCCGTAGCAATCAATCAAATGAGACCAAAATGCTAGATTCACAAATCACGAACTAGTTTTCACAAAACTAATTAATGTGGATTCCAAAAATTGTATCACATATCATAACTATCTAGATGATGTTAAACATTTCGATCGATATTTCAAAGACCCAAAAATCACAGAGACCTCAACAACTTGAGTCTCATAAAAAATTCCCAAAAAGAGAAAAATATCGCTACGGAGCAGCACAAGAAACAGGAGTCCCAAACTTACCAAACTTGCGGCGGAACCGCGGCTAAACCTAAGGTTAAGCCGGGGTCCGCGGCCATTTACTTGAGTTGGGCCCTCATATTTCGTGGGGCTCCATAAAATAACCTACATGATTTTCTGAATATTTTTAATCTGAAAATATCAACTTTTGAAAAAATGGACAGAAACTTGTAATTTTACGGGTTTCAAACTTCGATCGAACACTTTAACATCGTTTAGACTTCGCCTAAAACTCTAGCTTGGTTCTGATACCATGAAAGTGTATCTTAGCACCTTACTAGATTTCCACATGCATCAAGTATGCAATTTTAAAAAATCTAAAGGTCTAAGCTACACTAACCTAGAATCGAACTAGATAATTAGGGTTTTAAGTAAGCTAACAAGTTCCATAACTAAGTGAAGAGGGTTACAACCTTTGTATACCAAATCCTTCACTTCTATATCTCCAAGTAGTAGTCCGTAAGCTCTATGTAGTAGTCTCTAGAACTCTTCTTGGCTCCACTTGAAGAAAAGAACGAACTTTCTATGTGATCTTTGAAGCCGAAGATGATCTACCTTGAAGCCTCTCTAAGTAAAGCTAACTCTTCACTAATTAAGGTATTAGTGAATCCAACAACTTAAACTAATGAGCTAGATTAGTATAAGTTGATGAAGTAGGAGATTTGGCTCACTTAGAAATATTTTCCTCTCTCTTTTTCCAACTCAAGAAAAACCCTAGAGCTCACTTGAGGAAGAAGATGAACTTGGGTGAGTGAGAGTTATTTGTGATGAATAATGATAGAATAAACTATGGGCTAAAGATAAGAGTGGGATCAATAAATATCTAAGAGTAAAACAAAACACAAGAGATGAGTCATGGCTTCTCAATGCTTCTCCAAGCATCCAAGCCAAGTCTCATTTCTAATCCTTTTATTTTCTCTTTAAATAAATTCATCCCAATTATCTTAAACCCTAGGTATGAGTCTCATACACCTATGTTCTATATATCACCAACCATGATACAATAATCCATTTTATATATCAATATATATATATATATATATACATATATACAATTATATATCAAGAGAAAAAAATTATAAGTGAGCAATAATATTAGTTAATATATAAATATATCAAATATAAATATATATCAAATTATTAAATCAACACTTGATTTAATAATCCAGTTATATCATATATAACCGACTAATATCATATAAATATGTATATCAAATTATCAAATCAACACTTGATTCAATAATCCGGTTATATCACATATAACCGACAATATTCAATATCAAATCAACACTTGATTCAATAATCCGGTCATATCATATATAACCGGCCAATATCAAATATATATACATATAACAAATCATTGAATCAACACTTGATTCAATAATCCGGTTATATCACATATAACCTAACCGATATCAAATATCGCGAGATTAGAATACGGTATCATATACTCGTATTTAATCAAGCTCCCTCACACATCATCATATGTACCCTACTTTGTTTCGTTTGATCTAGGAAACCTCTGTGTGGGACTCTAAAAACTCGTCAATACGCCAGCAGTAGGTAATAATCACATCAGTTACCCATAAGCCGTCTGTGGTACTAGATGGATGTAACGGCTGCCCAGGTGTTCATCACAGAAAACTGCATTTTAATATCACTCATTCACTATCTATTTTGTTATATATCGGTACTATTAACCAGTGTCTGCTCATTAAAAACATAATACAGGTATTCGTGACATAATACTGGAAACACACTCAAAATCACGGATATAATATTTGGGAGCCGACACTGCAATCAGAACAGGAAACCGACCGATATTCAAAAAGCTCTTTTGCAAATAAACAAATGTACACATATTTTAGTCCAACACAATACATGTATGCACTAGCTTTTTGATCCTAGGACCATGGTGGGGGATGCCTTGACACAACATGTTGTGCAAGTGGGCACAAGTGGGTGAGTGTGTGATAAATGAAAAAAGTATTGATGTGATATAAAGTATCAACTTTCCCTCCAAATCTCTGAGTGCAAACAAGGTTTTTTTAAGAGAAATCAAACAGCACCGGGGAGATAGTAGAGAGCACACAAGAGCACCTCACCAATACGAGCCCCAATGCCCCGACCAAGACCGGCGAAACTCCCAAAAAACCAGGCTTCATCGGTCCTCCTTGCCCCAAATGTCCCTAATTTTTCTTCTGGTCATTTCTTTAGGTCGTATCATCTTATTTTTATTGTTTGTTTATTCTGGTATGAGGCCTATAAATACCAGAACAGATTTAGTGGGAAAGGAGAGATGTATATACCATTTCATTTTCTTTAGTTTTGGTTTAGCTTGAGACTTGTGTGTGTTTTAACTTAGTTTCTTCTTCTTCTTCCCTCTTGAAGCTTTCTTTTGAGAGCTTCATTATGGAAGTAACCAACATTTTGTATCTCAACTATATCAAGTGTTAAATAATATTGCTTTGTTATTTGCTTTGTTCTTTTGCTTTGTTTCTTTACTTGCTCTTATTTTCATTATGTGTAACTAATCTCTTTGGTTGTGGTGATGGTGAGAAAATGAGATGAAAGGCTTTGCCTTCCTCCTCCTTTTGTTATTATTTAATATGCTTGATGTAATTCTAATTTAAAGATTGTTTTATGTATTGATGTGATATGGTATTTTGAAACCATGGTTACTTTGTAACCTCTTCATGTCGCGCCCCGCTTCCCAGTATACGGGTAGAGGATGCGACGAGACCGCTACGTATCTACTCTGAAGTAAATACGCTAAGCGTATCTAAGAAAAAAATAAATGCACAAGAGACAAGATATAATAAAACAGCAACTTTATTTATTCACATTCTTTCTGTACAATGCATGGAAAGTAAATACAACTGGATAAAAGCAATACCTAAACAATGGCATAACAAAAAGGAAAAGTACTGGAATAAAAAGTGTACAATGAACTAAAGCTCTGGGTCTTCAATGAAGCGGTCCAAGTCTTCACTGGTGGGCTTGATCTCCGGAGTGTCCAGATCACCTAACGACATTCAAAGAAGAAAGAAAGAGAATGTCGTCGGAGAAAAAATCGCTCGGTAAGTCCTAAAGATAAGGGAGAAATAGAATAGATAGAAAGAGAAGGTAGCTTTTAATGTTGTATTATATGAGTATTTGGTGTTAACGCTGTTGTTTGTAGCTTGGTACAGAAGGATGCCAGTGTATACGAGAGGAGTCTCTATATGCCAGAGACTAGAGGCAAGTGGAGTACAAGAAACCATTTATACCACGGTACAACGGCAACTGGATTCAGGTTAGGTGTATTAAACCTTACTGTCTCGTGCCACTTCTAACACCTTCCGTACCAATCTACCCCTTAAACCCCGAGATGTCTTGTTGTATAGTTGTATTCTATTGTCTTGTATTGTAAACTGTATAGATTGTATAATTGGGTGACTTACCGAAACCATGATATCAGTAAATGGATGTAACTGTAGAATCATGGATGTAACTAGAGAATCATGTAAATGGAAGTATATCCATGGTTCGGTTCGGTCAATATAGATTGAATATATGTATTCATGGATTCATGTTGGATTGTAGATTGTAGTTTGTAATTGAATCATATTCAAATCATATTATTTATGAGACTCGGTCTGAGTCAGAATAATTATAAAAGAAATTGAAGTCCTGATTGTTTTGATGTTATCGGTAAGCGCTGCACGTGAACGGTAGAATTTGTGTCTTTTTCAAATACGATTACAGTGTTGATAACACCGTTGTTAAGTTGTCTTCCTTAAATAAGCAAGCACCCACTTCTCCAGCTCCCTGAGGCTCAAGAAATTGGTCCCGCTTAAACCTATGTTTACTAGGGTCCTTAGGGTAATTTATAGAACTTGAGGGGGTTTTATGTAAAAATACTTTTATATACTTTTTCAAAATACTCCCTAAGTATTTAATTATCGTATTTAGAGTTGTAATAATTGTATATTTTATATTTGTGACATTTCTAGTGAAAATAACCTACTTTCATAATATATGGTATTTATTTGTAATATTGTACTTGTATTGAATTCATGGTATTTTAATGTAAAGTGATTCTTGTGATTTTTGAAAAGAGTTGGAATATTTATATTATTACAAAATAAATATTTTAATGTTACTTATACATATATTTATATAAAAATAATTTTAATATATATTTTATATTTCTAGAATTCTCATTTTCTGAAGATTTTGTATTTTGTAAATCTTTCGAGACCGAATGCTCCTTAAAGAGGTCTGAATCTCGCACTACTAAGCCCGAGGATGTGCGATAATCCGCACCATCCCGATCGGGTTCCCCAAATGGGTTGTAGCGCCGCTTTGCAAAGATTTGTTTAAAATACTAAATCTTGTATAAATAGTTTTATTAGTAAAGGGTATTTATATGTAAAGGTTCGTTTCCCGTATTCTATATTCCCAAAAAGTATTGTGCTATGTATCATATGAGTGTTGTGAGGAGGTAGGTCATTACCTTGTGATCTAACTTAAAGGTATAGCAAGTTTGTGAGGTTTAAATGTCGAAATGAAACTATATGGTATTTTAATGAAAAAGTACGGTAAAATGGAAATAGAAATTTCTTTTGATATGGAACTTGTTCAATATGATTACTTAGTGTTTAATAGTCAACATGTAATGGTTTAACAAGATTGTATTAAAGGAAAAGTGAGATTTTAGGAAGAACCGAATTGGAAATTGGATTTGCTCCGATTCCGTCGGGTTTTAGAATTTCGTATTTCAGAAAGAGTAGAGAAGGGGGAAGGTGGGACTTACGGGTTTAGCTTAAAGAGGAGAGGGAGAGGGAGTGGACGTAGTTTTCGGTACGTCGTTTCGTCGCCGGGAACTCCTAGGGTTGTCGCTGGAAAATTCGCCGGTGCTTCGCCTCTTTGCTCACTTCAAATGCACACTAGGGTTCTAGGAAATTTCTTGAGAGTTTGCTCAGAATTTTGGGATGAGGGGGTAGTGTTTAAGGGTTGTATTTATAGGGTTAGGCTAGGGTTAGGGTAGATGAAAGGTTTAATTGAAAAAAATATGATAAATGTAATAAAATATATTAAAAATTGGGTTTAATGTGATTTTAAAGGGCTCTGTTACTGGTCTGGGTATTTAAAGTGTGCAGGTATACAGGGGAGGCCAAGAGACACATTTCACCTCTTGGTGACTCGCCGGAATCGGCAACTCCGGCCGGCGGCGGCGGCCCGAGTCGGCCGGTCCGCCGGCCGAGTTGGCCGATTCCGGTCGAGTCAGGCGGCCAAAATCGCCCTCGACGCTTGGTGATCCCTCTGGTATGGTCACTTTTCAGGGTGTAGTGGGGTTTTTGTGAGATATGTACGTGTAAACTGTTGGTATTCTAAAAATCCAAAATAAAACCATATTAAAAATAATGTGGGGTGTGGGATTTGAACTCTGGTGGCTTGGTTCGGCAGTGCAAGGTATTGCCAATGAGCTACAAGCTCTTGCTTTTAATTAATTAGCAAGACAAATATTTATGGTACTTACAGTGGTACTCACAGAAATGTAATTACTCCAAGTATACATCAACATTTAAATAAATCTTTGTACACTAAAATTGGAGTTGTTACAGTCTACCGTCTTTACAAAAATTTCGTCCTCGAAATTTACAACTTTTATTTTAAGGACTAGTTTACAAAGAAGTAAGGATATCTTGCATGCATCTCATCTTCCTTTTCCCAAGTGGACTCTCCTGGAGTGTTTTTTCTCCACATCACTCGGACCAAGTTGACTTCCTTGTTCCGAAATGACTTCACTTTCCTGTCCAGGATCTCCACAGGTTGTTGCTCACTGGATAAGTCGGGCTGTATAGTAAGCTCGGAATGATCAAGAACATGGCTGGGGTCACTCACATACCTTCTGAGTTGGGATATGTGGAACACATTATGCACTCCTTCCAATGAAGGTGGAAGTGCTAAGCGGTATGCCACTTCACTGACTCATTCGAGTATGTCAAACGGTCCAATGTATCTCAGACTTAGCTTACCCCGTCTTCCAAATCGGATCACTCCACGGTTCGGAGATATCTTTAAGAATACGTAATCTCCCGGCTGGAACTCCAAGTGACGTCTCTTTGCATCAGCCCAGTGCTTCTGTCGATCTTGGGCTATGCGCATTCTTTCCCTGATAGTACGAACTACATCGACAGTCGCTACTATCATCTTAGGTCCAAGAATTTCCCTATCTCTAATGTCGTCCCAACTTAATGGCGATCGACACTTCCTTCCATATAATACTGCAAAAGGTGCCATTCCTATGCTTGCTTGGTAGCTGTTGTTATACGAAAACTCCACAAGATATAAGTGATCTTCCCACGATCATTTGAACTCTAACATACATGCTCTGAGCATATCCTCCAAGATCTAAATAGTTCGCTTAGACTGACATCTGTTTGTGGATGATAAGCTGTGCTGAAGTTCAGACTTGTTCCCAAGCTCGCTTGCAGACTCTGCCAAAATTGCGATCTGAACCTGGTGTCACGATCGGAGACAATACAGACATGTACTCCATGAAGTCTCACAATTTCCTGTATGAGTTCATGGGTATCAGGGATTGTACATATTTAAAGAGTTTTAAATCTTAAGTAGATTATTACCTCCATGTACTTCTTTGCTAATGTCTCAGTTGATTGACCAACTCGGAATGGGATGAAGTGAGCCGACTTTGTGAGTCGATCCATAATGACCCATACCGCATCGTTACCCATTGTGCTGCGAGGAAGAGCAGTCACAAAATCCATCGTGATGTATTGCCGCTTCCATTCTATGATTGGTAACGGTTGAAGTAATCCAGCTGTCCTATGATGTTCAGCCTTTACTTGCTGACACACCAAGCATTTTGCAACGCTTCTGGCTACTTCATTCTTCATTCCATGCCACCAGTAATTCTAACGTAGATCTTTGTACATCTTTGTACCTTCAGGGTGTACTAAGTACGGAGAGCTGTGAGCTTCTTTCATTAACTCTTCCCGAACAGGACCTTTTGGTATACATAATCTGTTGCTGTATCTCAAAGATCTGTCTTCATGGATGATGAAGTCTGTTCTGAGTCCATTCTCCACTTGTTCTCTGATATTTTGCAACTTAGCATCACTTGCTTGAGCTGCTTTGATCTGGTTGACAATGGTAGATTGAACTTGCAAATTCATCAAACTTGAAGTGTTACCTGGCATGGCTACTTCAATTTCCATCTGATGCAAGTCCTGTTGTAGCTTCTACTGAGCGGTGAGACGCATTGCTAATGGTTGACGACTAAGAGCATCTGGAACCACATCCACCTTCCCTGGGTGATATTGCAGGTTGATGTCAAAGTCCGCCATGAGTTCTAACCATCGTCTCTGCCGCATATTCAACTCTTTCTGAGTAAACACATATTTCAGACTCTTGTGATCTGTGTATATGTTCACTTATTCACCAAGAAGATAATGGAGCCAAATCTTGAGAGCAAAGATGACGGCTGCAAATTCCAAATCATACGTCGGATAATTGCGCTCATGAGTCTTCAGTTGTCTTGAAGCATAAGCCACAACCTTACCGTACTGATGTAGAACACATCCTAATCCTTTACCGGATGCATCACAATGCACTTCGAAACCTCCAGATTGGTCCGGTATAACGAGAATAGGCGCTGATGTCAACCTTGACTTGAGTTCTACGAAAGCTTGTTCGCATGCTTCTGACCACACAAAATCTTCATCTTTATGTGTGAGCGTGATCAGCGGTGTTGCTATCTTTGAAAAGCCTTCAATGAACCTTCTGTAATATCCAGCTAAACCCAAGAAACTCCGAATGTCCTTTACTGACTTTAGTGTCGGCCATTCGCTTACTGCTGAAACTTTCGCTGGATCTACAGAAATTCCTTCGCCTGATACGATATGTCCAAGAAAACTAACTTGATTTAGCTAAAACTCGCATTTGCTATACCTGGCATATAATTGATGTTGTCGTAGAGTTTCCAGGACAATTCATAGGTGCTCGGCATGTTCTTTCCGACTCTTGAAATACACCAGGATGTCGTCGATGAAGATGACAATAAACCTGTCTAAATACCCCCGGAACACTTGGTTCATCAGGTTCATGAAAATTTCTGGTGTGTTAATCACTCCAAATGGCATCACAAGAAATTCGTAATGACCATAACGAGTTCTGAAAGCCGTTTTATGAATATCAGCTTCCTTGACCTTCACCTGATGATAACCTGAACGAAGATCTAATTTAGAGAAAATACAAGATCCACTTAGCTGATCGAATAAATCGTCGATGCGCGGGAATGGATACTTGTTCTTTATAGTGACTTCGTTCAAGGCTCTATAATCGATGCACATTCTGTATGAACCTTCCTTCTTCTTCATAAGTAGTACAGATGATCCCCAACTTGAAGTGCTAGGACGAATCCATCCTTTCGCCAATAATTCGTCCAACTGAGTTTGGACTTCCTTCAAACCTTCCGGACTTAAACGATAAGGTGTTTTAATCACCGGTTGTGCTCCTGGTACTAAATCAATGCTGAATTCAAGAGCTCGATCGGGAGGCAAACCTGATATATCGTCAAGAACACGTCGTCGAACTCTCGAACTACATCTGGCCTTGATTCTTCCTCTGCTTGAGTTGCTGCAATAACTGCTTCCCTTGGTTTCACTTTGTATGTACTTGGCTCCAGTGTACGGTCTCCGCTTTTGAAATAGAAGACCGGATGGTCTGGAATCTCGAATACTACCCTCCTTTGACGACAGTCGATGGTAGCATAAAAAGTTCCGAGCCAATCCATACCTAGAACCACATCGAAGTTCGGTATGTCCAGCACTTTGAAGTCAACATAGAACTCTCTGTTGCAGACGACTACTGGACACAAGCTGTATCCTATTGTTGCCTTCAGAACGCCATTTCCTGAACCGACATTCCAGCTGGATACAAGCGGTGTGACTGGAATCGCATGGGTTCGGACGAACCGTTGCGACATAAAGCAGTGAGATGCTCCAGTATCGAATAGTGCTAGTGCAGGTATTGAGGATACTAAGATTGTACCTAAGGTATGTGGGATATGTTTTAGGTATGGGGAAATGTATGTAGATAAGTAGCAAGACTGAAAGAAAGGTTTAAGAAGAAAGGGTTACCAGTGATAACTTGGCCAGTAGCCTCAGCTTCTTCCACGGTCATCGTGAAAGCCTGACGCCTTGGTACATTCTTCCTGGCCTGAGGAGCATTCCTCGGAATGTACCTTTGAGCTTGATGGAACTGACGAGGAGGAGGTGCAGCTTGTGGTCCTCTAGGTGATAGAGCAGGTAGTGCAAGTCTTAGAGCAGGCGCTTGGATGGCTAGGCGCTGTGGGTAAGTGTTTGCTGGCCTGGGTGCAGCAATTGGATTTTTTCTATAAGGACAAAACCCAATATCATGAGCAGCCGAGCCGCAGATTAAGCAAAACTTGTTCGCACACCGGCAATATTTCGCCAGATGCCCATTTCTGTTGCAGTAGTTACAAAAAGCTGGGCTGGGCCTGTTGTTTGGTACTCCCGGTCACCTTGGCACAAAAGGTGGCCTGGACGAGGCTCCTCCTGTCATCTGGTTGACAGGGCGCTTAACTCTTGCAGACTGAGACCTGCATGGGCCACCAACAAAACCTGTCACGCCACGCTTCCTAATATACGGGCAGAGGATGCGACGAAACCGCTACGTATCTACTATGAAGTAAATACGCTAATCGTATCTAAGCAATAAAATAAATGCACAGGAGACAAGATATAATAAAACAACAACTTTATTTATTCACATTTTTTCTGTACAATGCATGGAAAGTAAATACAACTGGATAAAAGCAATGCCTAAACAATGGCATAACAGAAAAGGAAAAGTACTAAAATAAAAAGTGTACGACTAAAGCTCTGGGTCTTCAATGAAGTGGTCCAAGTCTTCACTGATGGGCTCGATCTCCGGAGTGTCCAGATCACCTGACGATATTCAAAAAAGAAAGAAAGAGAATGTCGTCAGCGAACAAATCGCTCGGTAAGTCCCAAAGATAAGGGAGAAATAGAATAGATAGAAAGAGAAGGTAGCTTTTAAAGTTGTATTATATGAGTATTTGGTGTTAACGCTGTTGTTTATAGTTTGGTACAGAAGGATACCAGTGTATACGAGAGGAGTCTCTATATGCCAGAGACTAGAGGCAAGTGTAGTACAAGGAACCGTTTATGCCACGGTACAACAGCAACTGGATTCAGGTTAGGTGTATTAAATCTTACTGTCTCGTGCCACTTTTAACACCTTCCGTACCAATCTATCCCTTAAACCCCGAGATGTCTTGTTGTATAGTTGTATTGTATTGTCTTGTATTGTAAACTGTATACATTGTATAATTGGGTAACTTACCGAAACCATGATATTAGTAAATGGATATAACTGTAGAATTATGGATGTAACTGGAGAATCATGTAAATGGAAGTATATCCATGATTCGTTCAGTCAATATAGATTGAATATATGTATTCATGGATTCATGTTGGATTGTAGATTGTAGTTTGTACTTGAATCATATTCAAGTCAGATTATTTATGAGACTCAGTCTGAGTCAGAATAATTATAAAAGAAATTAAAGTCCTGATTGTTTTGATATTATCGGTAACCGCTGCACATGGACGACAGGATTTGTGTCTTTTTCAAATACGATTACCGTGTTGATAACACCGTTGTTAAGTTGTCTACCTTAAATAAGCAATCAGCCACTTCTCCGGCTCGCTGAGGCTCAAGAGATTGGTCTCGCTTAAACCTATATTTACTAGAGTCCTTAGGGTAATTTATAGAACTTGAGGGGGTTTTATGTAAAAATACTTTTATATACTTTTCAAAATACACCCCAAGTATTTAATTATTGTCTTCAGAGTTGTAATAATTGTAGATTTTATATTTGTGAAATTCCTAATGAAAATAACCTACTTTCATAATATATGGTATTTATTTGTAATATTGTACTTGTATGGAATTCATGGTATTTTAATGTAAAGTGATTCTTGTGATTTTTGAAAAGATTTAGAATATTTATATTATTGCAAAATAGATATTTTAATGTTACTTATACTTATATTTATATAAAAATAATTTTAATATATATTTTATATTTCTAGAAATCTCATTTTCTTAAGATTTTGTATTTTGTAAATCTTTCGAGACCGAATGCTCTTTGCAGAGATCTGAATCTCGCACTACTAAGCCTGAGGATGTGCGATAATCCGCACCATCCCGATCGGGTTCCCTAAATGGGTTGTAGCGGCGCTTTGCAAAGATTTGTTTAAAAATACTAAATCTTGTAAAAATGGTTTTATTAGTAAAGGGTATTTATATGTAAAGGTTCGTTTTCCGTATTTTATGTTCCCAAAAAGTATTGTGCTATGTATCATATGAGTGTTGTGAGGAGGTAGGTCATTACCTCGTGATCTAACTTAAAGGTATAGCAAGTTTGTGACGTTTAAATGTCGAAATGAAACTATATGGTATTTTAATGAAAAAGTATGGTAAAATGGAAATAGCAATTTCTTTTGATATGGAACTTGTTCAATATGATTATTTAGTATTTAATAGTCAACATGTAATGGTTTAACAAGATTGTATTAAAGGAAAAGTGAGATTTTAGGAAGAACCGAATCGGAAATTGGATTTGCTCCGATTCCGTCGGGTTTTAGAATTTAGTATTTTCAGAGAGAGTAGAGAAGGGGGAAGGTGGGACTTACAGGTTTAGCTTAAAGAGGAGAGGGAGAGGGAGTGGACGTAGTTTCCGGTACGCTGTTTCATCGCCAGGAACTCCTAGGGTTGTCACCGGAAAATTCGCCGGAACTTCGCCTCTTTGCTCACTTCAAATGCACACTAGGGTTCTAGAAAATTTCTTGAGAGTTTGCTCAGAATTTTGAGGTGAGGGGGTAGTGTTTAGGGGTTGTATTTATAGGGTTAGGGTAGATGAAAGGTTTAATTGAAAAAAATGTGAAAAATGTAATAAAATGTAATAAAAACTCGGTTTAATGTGATTTTAAAGGGCTCTGTTACTGGTCTGGGTATTTAAAGTGTGCAGGTGTACAGGGAAGGCCAAGAGACACATTTCACCTGTTGGTGACTCGCTAGAATCGGCAACTCCGGACGGCGGCGGCGGCCCGAGTCGGCCGGTCCGCCAGCCGAGTCAGGCGGTCAGAATCGCCCTCGACGCTTGGTGATCCCTCTGGTATGGTCACTTTTCAGGGTGTAGTGGGGGTTTTGTGAGATATGCACGTGTAAACTGTTGGTATTCTAAAAATCCAAAATAAAACAATATTAAAAATAATGTGGGGTATGGGATTTGAACTCTGTTGGCTTGGCCTGGTTCAGCAGTGCAAGGTATTACCAATGAGCTACAAGCTCTTGCTTGTAATTAATTAGCAAGACAAATATTTATGGTACTGACAAAAATATAATTACTCCAAGTATATATCAACTTTTAAATAAATCTTTGTACACTAAAATTGGAGTTGTTATACTTCATATACCATATTCACTCCCTTTCTCCATTTCACAATGTTTAAGTTAAAATCAATTTGGTGTTAAGTTTGCTAAGTTTAGATATGGTATTTTGTGACCAAGTGGCTTGACAAAACTCGTGGTTTTCATATATCCTATACTATCACAATCACTTATCAAAGTTAACACTAAAACTAATTGCTCTCACTCGCTAATTTGTGTTTTTGATGTTGTCGTATGCTTGCTAACCCTTGTGCTTAGTATTGATACCTCAAGCTTGGACATACAAATGGTAAGTGAACAATAAAGACTCGTTTCATGTTTTGAGTCGAGATCCGAGAACTTGATGATTTGTGCTTTGCAACCGCTTTGACAAGTTATGCTTCACTTCGGGATTGACATAAGGACAGAAAACTCATGACCAAGGAAGCGTCGAAGGAATTGCCACTATTCGACCATCCGAACTAAAGCCACGGCCACTTCTTCTTAACTTGCTTTCTATATTTTCGTATTTTTATTTTTTAGTGACAACTGATTGATCGTTCTTTTGCGTACGTGTTTTAAAATCAAAGTTAAGAATACCGCAATCAATAACGGTGTCGCTTGGTAGCTAGCCGGTTGATACTGGTCGGTCCACATGGAAAACGTGTTCTTTTCTTTATGTTCTTACGAGTTGAGTCCTATTTTTGGTAGGTTTTGATTTTTATAAAAATTAAGATTGAATTTAATTTGGATTAAAACCTTACTAAGGTTAGGATTAGGTTAGTTTGGAAAGATAATTCTACTCACTGCTTCCTTTGCCCTAATTAAGAACATAGGTGTTAGGGTAATATTCAACAAAGGGGATTAGCACGACTAGGAAGAAACGTAGTTTCTTCTTTTTGGTCCTTATCCGTCCTTTCTTAACTCTTAGCCCTAACCTCCATGTAAATCAACCACAACTGGTCTAACTATGGAATCACCGCTATCTCATAGGATAGGGTGCCGTAGTGAGCGGTGTGTGTTTGATTCACATAGAGTCCTAATTTATAAAGTTATGAGGGCAAGAAAGGAGTGAGAGATTTCCATCTCTCAAACCTATCCCAAACCTAACCCTAAAAAGTGAGGAACTACTCACTCATTAAGATATTAACAATTGAATTCATTTTTATGTTTTATTTTAAAAACTATCTAAGTTGCAAATAATAAAAGACAAAATAAAATAGCAGATATTAAAAGAACAGATAAAAATGCAAGAATTAAATTCAGATAAAAAGTCTTACTTTATTGATGCACTCTTGATGATTACAAAGGAATTGAAATTTTAGAATAGAAAAATAAAAAAAGGCATGCCCCAAAAGAGGCTGTAGGCTTTCCTATTTATAGATAGGAGAAACCCTAGGGTTTACATCTGATCCACATCTGAAATTACAAGACTACCCTAAGAAATCCGGGTCAATGCACTGACACCCACCGACACGTGCACCAATACGTGCACAGCACGGCCGCGGATCCGCGGCAGAATGCCCTATTTGGCCGCGGTTCCACGGCCGTTTGGTGGGCTCTTGGGCTCAATTCTTCTGTGATGCTTCAAGTTGCTTTTTCCTTCTTTTTTCTTCACTTGGTTCCTCAGAATCTTTTCTACTTTCTTCCAGATTTCCAACAGTGCAGAATTTGTGAACTTTTACCGTTAGCTTCGCGTTGAAGTCTTGAATCTTGTGCAGCCCTTGTATTTTGTGCAATCGAACCGTTTGCTGATCTTCGTTTGTTCCTCAAACTGGTAGGCGGCATCTTGCAGATTCATCTTTTTGTTGGTCGTAGTCTCACATTTGTAGAGTCTTTTCACCATTTTCACTGTATTGTTCTGAGAACCTGTAATCTGCAACTATTTAGCAGACATGGATCAAAAGCACCTATTTATTTGCAATATGATTAAGAACAGGGAATATAATAATGCAAAATTCTGATATGAACAAATACCCCCAAACTTATCTTTTGCTCGTCCCGAGCAAAACCAATTTTATTCTCGAAAAAACCTAACCTCACTTTCGCAGGGAATCGCGATTGCACTAAGCTCATGCAACAAACCGTTAAACCTCTAGGTGTCCCTAGTAGGAGGAGTGTTGTCTCTTGAGGGTTTTCAGCAGATACTACCCACAAAATCCGATCAATTTGGCCGTTTGATTTTCATTCTTCAATTCGGTGTTCTAACAAGAAATTCTATTATCTTTAGCTTAGAAATTATCAACCCGTATTTTTCACACTCACCTATCACTTAACTTAAGATCGTATATATTCTTTAAATTTACGTAGCTTTTAGCATCTTTTGAATTTTCCTTCTAAGGTTCCATCTCAACTTAGGAATTTTTATCATCTGTACTAAAGATATAAGTCCTATTTTTCATTCCTATCTCTCATCCAAACCCTAATCATATACCCCTACGTGTGTGTATGTATCCCCCTACACTTGGAAATTCAATTCAAGCTAGCATACTCTTGTCGATCGTCCAAAGTACTTTTAGTTGGTAAATTTTAGATGAAATTGCTCACACATTCTTCATACGACCGTTAATACTTCTTGAGGTACTAAACGACCGACTACAAAATGTGTTTGTGCATTTAGGCGTAATTCCCCGTCTTGCAATACCTAAGGCTTAGCAGTGACTCCCAAACCAGTTGGTCTAAGGCACTAGGTGATAAAATACCCTCGCTATAATTTTTATTTATGCTTCCTTAAGTAATTTCAAAACCAGTGTTCATTTTTTTATCTCTATATTCACCACTTATACTTTTATTTTATTTTCCTTCATACTAAGGATTTTAGACGAGAGCATTTCAAGGTATCCTCTACTATCCGAAGTTTCAAGATGTGTGTGAGTGCGTAAAGTAGGGTATATACTTTCAGAATTTGGACTTAAGATTCAGAATTATTTTTCAGACTTACACTTCAAATAAAAATTTCAATACTCTTCCCTTATTTTGACTTAGCCCAAGAACTGAACTCAAAATTCGCCTATTTCTAAATAAACTATAAGGACATATATTTTCTACAGTTAAACTTTAAGAAAGGTTATTTTTAGGGTTTTTTAATTTACCAAGTTTAGGATCTAGTTTTTCCTAACTAGTTAACCGTCTTGTCAAACTCAAGTCAAATATGGCCAAGATTGAATTTTTCAATTTATATAATTTTTAAAAATTTTCAATTTTTTATTTGATTTTATTTTTTAAAAAAAATTATTTTTTTATTTTTATATTTTTTTATAAAGATGCAATGCAGAATTAAACATGCAAAGAAAGAGAAAAATATATATACAAAAATTAAAATATGCAACAATTACAAAGGAATTAAAATTTTTTATTTTCATTTTTTTATTTTTATAATTTTTTATAAAGATGCAATGCAGAATTAAACATGCAAAGAAAGAGAAAAATATATACAAAAATTAAAATATGCAATGCAATGACAACTATTTACAAACCACGTCCTCCCCCAAACTTACCAAAAGCAGTGCCCTCACTGCTCAGGACCTCGCCGTCCCCTTGAACGTGAACGGGAACGCTCCTCTCGCGCCAGCAGCGTAGATACGCCATGTTCAATCTCTGTCACCCGGTGATCCAAGTTGGTCACCATCCCCACTAAATTATCAATCACCCTAATGGCTCTTCTAAGAAGATGTGCATGTTCTATGAGGGTAAGCTCTTCCTCGCTCATGGTCGAGCTGGAGCTGGGTGTTCTGACGGGTACATGTTCGGCCGGTTCTCTTCGCGAACATACATCAGTTAGGCGGGTATAGGACGTGGATACGCCCTCAATAAGAGGCCTAATGGGTATACCTCCATGCATGTAAAACTCAAATTCCTCTACAGGGAGGAAATAGCGACACAGTTATGTCACTAACATAGGGCATGGGTAATTTGCGGCCCTTTTGCCAGCACCAATTGAATTAAGTAAAACCGTGCACTTGTCAAATTTATGGTTCCTAGTCATTAAGGTGTGCACGATATGAAGAGATGGGATGAAAAATGTTGTGTTATGTGAACTGCCAAAAATATTGTTTTGTGCCCAACGGCACACGGTTAATACATTGGCGAAAAGGGTTCTAGCCTGTATGCCCTTCCTAGGTTCTCTCGAACAGTCATTACCCATTAAGGGTAAGTAGTCTTCAAATTGAAGGGTTTGGTCATGAACAGGTAATCTAGGAATTAAGGTGACTTCATGGATGTAATCCCTATCAATGATTATTTCCCTATCGCCCCAAAGTAATTTAATAAAACCGTATTATGCTAGGCAACCTTCCTCTATGCACTAGTAAAAACAAGTAACTAGATCTAGAAGAGCGTAGGCATTGGGATGATTGTAAATTCCACCCTCGCCGTGTTATCTCCTCACCAAAATAACTTTCGTAAATTGTGTGTGCAAAGATTTGTGAAAAATCTCGTTCTAATTGCATGGTTGGTGCCATTCAGAAAGTTCATAAATTTATAAAAAAAAATTTAACAGAGAGAGAGAGAGATGATGCAAACCTCCTCTGAAAAAATTCAGAGGGAGACGACACCTGGGAGCAGCGGTTGCGCGGCCGAATGTGGGGTTTAGCGGCGAAAACGTAGCGGAAGGAAGCGATCTCTTTGTACTTGCTGCGGCGGCGGCTAGGGTTTGAGGAAATGAAAATTTTAGGGTTACAAAAAACAGAGAGGGGTCGGGTTTTATTTATAGGGGTGAATGTGTTGGTTATTTGCAAAAAGCCCCTCTTAAAAAGAGGAAATTATTTGTAAATAAAAAATTTTATTATTTTTTTATTAAAACTGGAAATTTACAAAAATACCCAAAAATATTTTTTTTATTTCCAAATATTTTTATTTTTATTTTGTTTTTATATAATTACAAGTGATACATACCCCTAAACTTGTTTGAAACAGTGTTTTAGCTAGATAATCGAAATTTAGGGGTAAATGGAAGAATATCAGTCAATGTAGGTTGGCTCCTACAAAAACAAGAGCTCCTCCGAAGGGTCCACGGTGAGGAACGGTTTAAGTCTATGTCCGTTCACTTTAAATAGTGAACCGTCCTCCAGGTTTTCTAGATCGACCGCACCATGCGGATATACGGTGCGTACCAAAAATGGCCCTTTCCATCGAGATCTGAGCTTCCCGGGATGGAAATGTAACCGAGTGTCATAAAGTAAAACCTGTTGACCAGGTTTGAAAGTTTTGCGCATAAGGTGTTCATCGTGGAACACCTTCGTTCTCTTTTTGACGATTACAGCATTCTCGTAAGTTTCATCCCGAAACTCGTTTAATTCGTTCAACTGCAGTTTTCTATTGCTGCCCGCATCTCCTAGAGATATATTCAACTCTTTTATTGCCCAAAATGCTTTATGCTCTATTTCAACTGGAAGGTGGCAAGCCTTTCCATAAACAAGCATATATAGAGACATGCCAAGATCGGTCTTATAGGCAGTTTGGAATGCCCAAAGGGCATCAATAAGTTTTGAAGACCAATCTTTACGGTTTTTGGAAACCGTTTTCTCCAATATCTGTTTAATCTGCCAATTCAAAATCTCGTCTTGCCCATAAGTTTGGGGATGATAGGGCGTTGACAGCTTGTGAGTAATGGAGTATTTCCGCATTAAGGACTCGAAAGTCCTATTACAAAAGTGAGATCCATTATCGCTGATAATCGCGCGAGGATGCCCAAAACGAGAAAAAATGTTTTCCTTGAGAAATCTAACGACAACCTTATTGTCATTAGTTCGAATGGGTACAGCCTCGACCCATTGAGAAACATAGTCAATAGCGAGTAGAATATACATGTTCCCAAAGGAAATAGGAAATGGTCCCATAAAGTCTATCCCCCAAACATCAAAAATTTCAACAACCAATATTGGTTGGAGCGGCATTTCATTTCTCCTAGATATCCAGCCTAAGTGTTGGCACCGGGAGTATGTCTTGCGGTACTCATATGCGTCTTTAAAAAGTTGTGGCCAATAGAAGCCACACTGCAAGATCTTTTTTGCTGTCTTTTTAGGGCCAAAATGCCCTCCACATACTTGATCGTGGCAAAATGACAGCACGCTCTTAAACTCATTGTCAGGGACACACCGATGAATAATTTGGTCGGGACAGTATTTGAATAGATACGGTTCATCCCAGTAAAAATGTTTTACCTGAGATAGAAATCTGAGTCTGTCCTGATTCGACCATTCGTTTGGTATAAGTCTGGTGGCCGAATAATTTATGATATCTGCGAACCAAGGTTCGTATGACACAGTTAAGAACTGCTCATCTAGAAAAACGTCTTTAATAGGAATTTAATGTGCAGGAGAAGAAGGAAGTCGTGAAAGATGGTCGGCAACTACGTTTTCGCATCCTCTCTTGTCTCTGATGACAAGGTCAAACTCTTGTAGTAAGAGGATCGAACGTATCAGCCGAGATTTACCATCCTTCTTCACGAAAAGATGGTGAAGAGCTGAGTGGTCAGTAAAACGATGACTGGAGAGCCGATTAAATAGGGCCTGAACTTTTCTAATGCAAACACAACAGCTAAGAATTCTTTTTCAGTTGTTGTGTAATTCAATTGGGCCTCATTTAAGGTTCGGCTAGCGTAATAAATTACATGCGGCATCTTATTAATGTGCTGTCCAAGGGCAGCACCAATGGCGAAATCAGATGCATCGCACATAATCTCAAATGGATGCGTCCAGCCAGGAGATGAAAGAATGGGAGCGAAAATAAGTGAGATTTTCAATGACTCAAACGCCTTCATGCAGCTTGAGTCGAAATCAAAAGTGGTGTCCTTGACCAACAATTGAGTCAAGGGTCTAGCTATCTTGCTAAATCCTTGATGAACCGTCTATAGAAATCGGCATGGCCAAGGAAGGCTCGAATGTCTCGGACGCATTTGGGAGGAGGAAGATTGAAAATGACTTCAATCTTAGCTTTATCTACCTCAATGCCATTTTGCGAGATGATATGTCCTAGGACAATACCTTCTTGTACCATAAAGTGGTATTTCTCCCAATTTAAAGTGAAGTTCTTATCCCTACATCAGGTAAGAACTGCGTCTAAATGTAGCAAACACTCATCAAAGGAGTCGCCAAAAATGGAGAAATCATCCATAAAAATTTCCAAGAATTTTTCCACCATGTCTGAAAAAATACCTATCATACACCGCTGGAAAGTAGCGGGTGCATTGCATAACCCAAAGGGCATGCGACGGTAAGCAAACGTACCGAAAGGACAAGTAAATGGGGTCTTGTCTTGGACCTTTTTGGCGATGGGAACTTGATTATAGCCGGAGTAGCCATCCAAAAAACAGTAAAATTCATGCCCAGCCAATCGTTCTAGCATTTGGTCAATAAAAGATAATGGAAAGTAGTCTTTCCATGTCACAGCGTTGAGTTTTCTATAATCGATGCATACTCGCCACCCAGTTTGGGTGCGAGTAGGTATTAACTCATTCGCCTCATTAGTTATGACCATTATGCCCGATTTCTTTGGGACAACGTGAATGGGGCTAACCCACTGGCTATCAGAGATAGGGTAAATGATAGCACTATCAAGACATTTTACAATCTCCATTTTAACAGCCTCCTTCATGATAGGGTTTAGCCGTCTCTGTGGATCCCTTACTGGCTTGGCATCAGCCATCATATGAATATGATGTTCAACTATTAGGGGACTGATCCCCTTGATGTCCGCCATAGTCCAGCCAAAAGCTTGCCGATTATTTTATAAGACCGTTAAAAGGGCTTTCTCTTGATTGGGGGCTAGAGAAGCCGAGATGATAACGAGAAGGGTCTCATTCTCATCTAAGTAAGCATATTTAAGGTGCGACGGTAATAGCTTGAGTTCGAATTTTGGAGGCGAAACAATTGAAGGTAAAATTGATGAAACTGTCTCAAACTCGAATGATTCCATTAGAGGTTTGAAGCGAGTGTAAGCAACCGAGTCGGATGGTTTGGCTAACTCATCCGAGAATTCAAAGGATTCAAACTCGGGTGGTGATTCTTCAAAATCGTTCGAAAAAGTGAAACACTCGTAATCATTATTGGGCGTGAAAGCAGTGTCAGAATCAAAGAGGAACGCACTGGTGGCGTCAAAATTGCCGTGATCGAACAGAAATTTTTCGAACTTACAGTCCTCCTGAGTGATCTCTTGGATCGAGCAAACATCAAGTATATTAGCATTAGGTTCGGAGGGCTGATTCCCTAACTTAAAAATGTTGAGCTCAATTGTCATATTTCCAAAAGATAGGTTCATCGAACCATTTCGACAATTGATCACCGCATTAGAAGTTGCAAGAAATGGTCGACCGAGTATCACCGGAATTTGACTCCGGGGGTTAGCTACAGGCTGTGTGTCCATAACAATGAAATCAACGGGGAAAATGAAGTCCCCTACTTTAATCAACACATCCTCTAACTCACCCCTAGGATGGGTGATAGATCGGTCGGCCATTTGGAGAGTACAATGTGTGGGTTTCAGCTTTCCAACGCCTAATTGTTCATATACTGAATAAGGAAGAAAATTAACACTGGCACCAAGATCTAAAAGTGCGCAGTTGATGTTCTTATCCCCAATTGTTATTGAAATTGTAAGATAGCCAGGGTCCTTTCATTTTTGAGGTAAAGGTTGGGTAAGAGCATCACTTACTGCACTAGCCAAGAAAACTTTCTTAGGTACCTGTGATTTCCTCTTCTTGGTGTATAAGTCCTTCAAGATTTTAGCGTAAGAAGGGACTTGTTGGATTGCATCCAAGAGAGGTATGTTTATGCTATCCTGTTTAAATAACTCCACAATCTTCTCCATTTGCGGAGTTTGTTTATTGGATCTCAATCTGTTTGGAAATGGAATATTTTGAAAATTTGTTGAGTCCAATGTTTGTGGAGTAGATTGCGGAGTTGGAATGGATCTCAGTGTTAGTGTTTTCGTGGAGTGAGATGTGGGTCCATTCGAATTAGTAGAAGAAATAGAGCCTTGTGAAGAATGAAGAACATGCTCTGGAGAAGATGAAGATGATGAAGAAGATGAAGAAGCGACGGCCGGGGTGTCATTATTATTGCCAATGTTGTTGTGCAATACCTTTCCAAATCTCAATGTAGTCACGGCACTCACATTATGATTTTGTTGTTCATGAGTAACATGTGCATTTTGTGTGTGACCAGGATTTGGCAGTGGTTGAGATGGAAGCTTCCCCTTCTCTCGCTCGCTTAGAGCAGCATTCAGTTGTGCAATTTGAGCTTCAATGGTTTTGATGCTTTGCTCATGTGATGCAGTGTGTTGCACCAAAGATTGAATGGAAGACTGGATGTTGGCTGAAGATTGCGTAGATTGTTTTAAAAACGCATCCAGACTTCGTTCTAGCAAGAAAACCTTATCGTTATTTGGTTGAACAAAATTATTTTGAGGAAAAGAGTTGTTTGGTGCAAAATTGTTCATTTGATTTTGGTAAGGTTGGGGTTGGAAAGGTTGCTGATATTGAGTTTGTTGAGGGACTTGTTGTTGTGGAGGAGGCCTCTGAAAATTGTTATTGCCTTAGAATTCTTGATTTTGATTCCAAGCAAAATTGGGGTGGTTCCTCCAACCAGGATTGTAAGTTGAAGAGTATGGGTCATTTCTTTGTCTCTGCTGAAAGGCAGCATTGACTTGATCTTGTCCTTGAGCAGGTGGGTTGTAAGGACACTCTTTGGTTAAATAGAACGAATCCGAACAACAAGCACAAATAGTGCGAGGGGGTAAAGAGGGGACAGGAGAAGGCGATGAGAATTTGCTCTCAATTGCTTCTAGTTTACGTGTAATTGCGTCCATTTCGGCTTTCATTGCAATTGACATGTCAAGTTGATGAACACCTGCCCTAGACGAACCGGATGAAGTAGATGAAGTGGACGAAGCAGTTTGTCTAGTGCTTTTCCACTGAAGCGTTTGTTCAGCAAGATCGTCGAGAAATTGCCAAACTTCTTCGTCAGATTTTGTAAGAAAGTGACCTTGACAAATGGTTTCCAGCAACTGCTTAGTTGCTGGGTTCAGTCCTTCGTATAAAGTTTGGCAAAGTTGCCATCTCTCGATACCGTGGTGAGGGCACTAAATAAGAAGGTCCTTAAATCTTTCGAAACACTTCCAAAAAGGTTCGGAAGGAAGCTGGGAAAATTGATTAATTTCATTTCTAATTCTCACGGTCTTGTGGTGTGGGTAAAACTCTTTAAAAAAAGCCTTAACAAACTCTTCCCAACTTTTTATGGAGTGCGATACTGTGCTTTATAGCCACTTTTTAGCTAAGTCACATAGAGTGAATGGAATGACACGTAGCCTTATAGTATCATCGGGAAGTTGGGTGGTCTTCATCATTGCGCAAACATTCTGGAATTTGTTAATGAAGATATAGGCATCTTCGGATTCCAGCCTGTGAAATTTGGGCAACATATTGATGAAGTGGGGTTTAATTTCGAAGTTATCCCCATTGGCCGGTGGAAGTTAAAGACAAGTAGGAAGTGCGGTGCGGGTTGGATAGAAAAGATCCTGGAGCGCGATTCGTTGGGGCGCTTTGATAGGAGGGTGTTGTGGGTTATTCGCACCCAGTTGAGGTGGAATCAGTCCTGAAGTAGGTAAGGAGTTGTTAGGATTGAATCCTGACATCTCCTTAGAAGATGATGAATTTGAAGATGAAGGTAAAGAAGTGGAGAGAATTTCAACTTCGGAGTCGAACGCGTCGTCAGTAGGAACTAACGAGACATGGACTAAACGGGCGCTAGTGTCTCTAGTCCAACCGGACATACACTAAATAAGTTGTAGTGTAGTCAAAATGTAGAAGGTGGGATAAGAAAACGTCAATGAGAGAATGTGGTGAAAGTTGGGTGCAATGGATTTCTAGCGACAAAATGGCAAGTTTTTGTAAAAATTTTTGTTTTGTGGTTTTTTTTATAAAGATTTTTGCAAAAGATTTTATACGGAACTACGACACACTTTCAAGCAATCACAATTTGAACATGTACAATCAAGCCTAGAGCTAAGTTCTCCTAAGTCAACTGGACTGCTCCTAACTGGTCCAAAGGGCAAGTTGTGAGATATCCCTCGAATCGCCTCTTCACCGCCAATTGTAGCCAGGTAAGCACAAGTAAAGAAATGAGGGATCCACTCATGAATCACCGTGAGACGGGCCTTTTAAAATTACCATTCCTACTTGTATAGCCTAGACACCACAAAGTCGGGTTTAGATAAACGACCGATTGCCCACAACCTTCCTTTGTCCTAATGAGCGCGACAGTCCTTATTGGCTGAGTCTAAATATTTTTTAATTAAATCAAGGGTGATGCATATGCTTTTTGTGATTTCTGGGGTCTTAGGAAGGGTAATGAAATCCCCACCAATCTGGATTGGTGTTATAGCCCCTTAAAAGTCCGTTTTAAAAATGCAAAGCAGTAAACACACAAAAATCTAAAACACTTGCCAAAAAAAATTTATTTGCTTTTTGCGGCGCAAAGAATCCTGCACAAGATTGATTTATTGGAGAGGGAGAAGAAGTTTTGCGCAAAGAACCCTGCAGGAAAAATTTTTTAGTGGAGTTCAGGGGGTTACAGAGGAGATAAGGAATGCTTACAGAGAAATCAGATTGCTGACGTCGGCAAACCGCCGCAGTTCCGCCGCCAATTGTATGTTAGTGTCGCGGTTCCACGGTGCATAAGTTGGTTCAGGCCTATGAGATTTTTTTGTTTTCTGTTGTGTTTTTCCTCTGTCTGTTCAGATCTTCTGTTTCTGAATTTGTTCACCGAGCTTGCTCGAGATTTGAATCTGTCCTTCTTCCTTTCCAGCCCAATTCACATAAAAACCTTTCAAAAAAATAACAAGATGATATTTTTTATGTTTTTATATTTTCAGTATTTATGATTATTTTTTTAATTTTAATTAACCCGAAATTACAAAAAGAAAATAACTACCGTTATCCCCGGCAACGGCGCCATTTGATTGATCGTTCTTTTGCGTACGTGTTTTAAAATCAAAGTTAAGAATACCGCAATCAATAACGGTGTCGCTTGGTAGCTAGCCGGTTGAGTATGGGTCGGTCCACAGGGAAAACGTGTTCTTTTCTTTATGTTCTTACGAGTTAAGTCCTTTTTTTGGTAGTTTTATAAAAACTAAGATTGAATTTAATTTGGATTAAAACCTTGCTAGGGTTAGGATTAGGTTAGTTTGGAAAGATAATTCTACTCACTGCTTCCATTGCCCTAATTAAGAATATAGGTGTTAGGGTAATAGTCAACAAAGGGGATTAGCACAACTAGGAAGAAACGTAATTTCTTCCTTTTGGTCCTTATCCGTCCTTCCTTAACTCTTAGCCCTAAGCTCTATGTAAATCAACCACAACCGGTCTAACTAGGGAATCACCGCTATCTCATAGGTTAGGGTGCCATAGTGAGCGGTGTGTGTTTGATTCACATAGAGTTCTAATTTATAAAGTTATGAGGGCAAGAAAGGAGTGAGAGATTTCCATCTCTCAAACCTACCCCAAACCTAACCCTAATAAGTGAGGAACTACTCATTCATTAGGGTATTAACAATGGAATTCATTTTTATGTTTTATTTTAAAAACTATCTAAGTTGCAAATAATAAAAGGCAAAATAAAATAGCATATATTAAAAGAACAGATAAAAATGCAAGAATTAAATTCAGATAAAAAGTCTTACTTTATTGATGCACTCTTGACGATTACAAAGGAATTGAAATTTTAGACTAGAAAAATAAAAAGAGGCATGTCCCAAAAGAGACTGTAGGCTTTCCTATTTATAGATAGGAGAAACCCTAGGGTTTACATCTGATCCACATCTGAAATTACAAGACTACCCTAAGAAATCCGGGTCAATGCACCGACACATGCACCGACACGTGCACAGTACGGCCGTGGATCCGCGGCAGAATGCCCTATTTGGCCGCGGTTCCGCGGCCATTTGGTAGGCTCTTGGGCTCAATTCTTCTGTGATTCTTTAAGTTGCTTTTTCCTTCTTTTTTCTTCACTTGGTTGCTCAGAATCTTTTCTATTTTCTTCCAGATTTCCAACAGTGCAGAATTTATGGACTTTTACCGTTAGTTTCGCGTTGAAGTCTTAAATCTTGTGCTGCCCTTGTATTTTGTGCAATCGAACTGATTGCTGATCTTCGTTTGTTCCTCAAACTGGTAGGCGGCATCTTGCAGATTCATCTTTTTGTTGGTCGTAGTCTCACATTTGTAGAGTCTTTTCACCATTTTCACTGTATTGTTCTGAGAACCTGTAACCTGCAACTATTTAGCAGACATGGATCAAAAACACATATTTATTTGCAATATGATTAAGAATGAGGAATATAATAATGCAAAATTCTGATATGAACAACAACCAAACCAATTCGTTATTTGTTGAACCTTAAGCAACAAAACCTAATGCACAATTCCCTGCGGATCAACCCGTACTTGTCGGCTCTCTACAATACACCGTGCACTTGCGGTTTTTATAAATTTTAAAACGAGGCCGAGCTCGCGTGTGCAACATTTCTCAAAAACGATCTCTTTTCCAACACATACACGTTTGCGCGCGCGGGTAAAGTCGCAACAAGTTTTTGGCGCCGTTGCCGGGGAGTTGGTAGTCATTACGTATTGTTATTTCTGGTTCGTACTAACAAACTAACTGCTAACTCAAAAAAAAATTCAAAAACTAACACAACACTAATTTTTTTTCTAACTTTACTTTCTGTTGTTGTAACCTGCTATCACCCTGGACTTAAATTAAAAAATCAAATTATACTAATAGAATACTAATATAGCCTAGAGACTCCACACAAAATTTAAGCACCATTGCTTGTTATGTGACCGGCGAAACCATGGAAATTCCCGATATCGCCGGGCCTCCTTTGGGTGTTCTGGATTTTTTCTTTTAGGTGGTCTCTGGTGCCTTCTTAGTAATCTATTGGTATTGTTTGATTTTTATAATTTTTTGTATGAAGGAATCGGGGCAGATATATCGCTTTTGGCACTAAATATCGTATTTTCCGACATTTTCAGGTTTTAATGGAATTACGACCAGCGATCGTGCGGAACAAGCTTCAAATTCCAGTGCAAGACGTTAGTGAAGTATAGTGCCAAAGATCCGGATAGTTTGATCCGCTCAAGCGAATATTCAAATACCCTTAATCACTTCAAAGGGGTTTCTAAACCCAAAATCGCATCGGTACGTATTTTCTAACACCTTCGCGCAAATTTGACGCATTCAAATACTCTATCTTCTGCAGGATTCTTCGAATAAACTTGCCACCAATTGCACAGAGAACTAACCCGTATTTGTTGCAACACTTAACCCTAAAGGGAAAAAGAATTTCTTTATTGATTGAATTCTTGAATTCTTTTATTGATTTGCGCATTTGCATCTTAATACGGATATTAAATGCACGAAACCGAACAAGATACGGTAAAGGATTTCATCACCTTTCTCCATAGCCCACAAATCACACAACTACATTCTTGCATACCCACGGTAATTTAAAATCAATTAGAACTCTGACTTTAAGGACTTCGCGCTCATTAAGAGAAGTTAACTGTGTTTAGAACACCGCTTAACGGTATATCGTTCACGGAGTGTCTAGACAAGTGTTCACGGCGAAACCGCCAAAAGAGAAAGGATTATTGTAATTAAGGAACTTCGCGAAGACGTTGGAAAACCTCCCCTTATCACTGCACTTACCTGGCTTCGTGATCTGTATATCTTGAGCCCGTTTCTCGATATAGTTTTACTTCGACAATCAGGTTCTTGAGCAGGTCTAGTTGATTTAGCATAACATATACTGCTAGGGGTGTGATATTCTTTGTTTTTGTGATATTTGTGAATTCTTTTTGATATGGGTGACACACAATTCATTTCAATTTTTCACGATTCTTATTCTTTTATTTACACTCAGTCCCAGTTCGTTTGTACAAATTGCCACAATTCTTCCCACATTCATGAAAACTGTCCTTTTCTAGGGGGTGACCAACCGTCCAAGAGTTTTGATAATTATCACCTACCTAACACTCTTGAACCCAGTCCCACTTCAACCATAGGTCAAATGATTAAACACTTAGAGAAAGAGGTTGACAGATTGACTGCTTTAGCATCACCACCATCACAACCCCTCCAGCCTGAAACAATTGACCCATCATTAGGGAATGATAGTGAATTAGATGCTAAGTTGACCGCTTTAGCGAAATGTATTGAAGTGATGACTGCGGTCGAGAATCAATCAGCTTCGACGCTAGCCTTGTTCATACAACAATCTGAGAATTGTTTCTTGCTCAAGCTCAGTCTTTGGCTAGAATAGAAGAACAAGTGAACCATTTAGCTGTAAGGATTCTAGAGAGTGAACACGGTTAATTAGAACCACATAGTGTCAATATCTGTCATCTAGGAAGTCACCCGAGTGAGATAAACGATCAAATGAATTTTGATGATTTCATAGATGATGATGCAAATGAATTGACTGAGTGTTATCAGGACACACAGGAAAACCCTCTAAGTCAGTCCACCACTAACCTTCAGGTACACACTGAACCTCTTGTCACTTGTGATTTTGAGGTTGATTTAACTGAAATAATACTTGAAGAGGAAATTCTTGAACCGACTGATTTTTGCACTCCAATTTTAAAGGAGGGAGCTTGTGAATTTGACGGGTATGGTTGGGATAAATTGTTAGAGGAGATCAATGATTAGGAACCCACAATTTTTGTATCACCTGTTGTTATTGTTTCGGAAGAAACATTAGTGTGGGAACCTACTTTTTTAGATGATATAAACCTACCCAGATATGAATATGACGCAGGAAAACTAGTTTTGGGAGACTTTGTGAGCTGTACCGATGAGAATAGGATTGTGCGGGATTATAGGGAGGAAGGCAGCCTTGAAAAATATTCTTTCATTTTTAGTTTTGAGGAGATATTTGCTGATGAACTTGATATTCTTAGTGAGTTTGAGCCAGGATCAATTCGGGAACATCCTATGAACCTTTCCTTTTCTGAATTTTTTGCGAATGAACTCCAATTTTTAAATAAACTGTAAGTCCATGTCGCGCACCCCACGTGTCCGCGGGGAGGCGGAATTTGCAAAAATCGATTTTTCAAAGCTCACAACACGGACTTAAACTCCAGGATCGATGCTAAACCCTAGCTAACAAAATACTGTGTGAAGTTTAACTATTCGGATGAAAGTTATACCTCACGAAACCAAGTCCTTCGGGTCTTTTAGTCACTGTCCTCCTTGTCATCGTACGCTCCAAGGATTGTTACGGATCGTGGCTTCCTCGTCGGCTTCCTCGAGTCAAAGACGATCCACCCGAGAGTCTATAGTCCGAGCTCCAACCTCAACTCCGAGGTAACTAAGGAAAGTAGCTTGCTAGACTAGATGGCCTAGATGATGTAGAGAGTGAAGATGGAATACTTTGTCTCTTGGAACCCTAGGTTTCTCAACTCATGAGACAATTAGGGTTTCATATGAGAAAAGAAGTGAACTTGAGAAATGAGAGAGGAGTTGTGAGCACTTAAGAATAGCTTGGCTGCCCTTAGATAATAGATGAAGCAATAAAAGATATTTTGGAGATAAATATCTCACCACAAAATATCTCACAAGCTTCACAAATATCTAGTAGCCATGCTAGATTCAATACTTAAAATCCACCTCATTTCTCCACCCATAATGTTTAATCCAAAAAAGAATCCAAACCCTAATAGGTGTCCACTTCTAGAAGCTTTCCCGAACTAATTACAGGAATGCCCCTCATCCGTATATACATACCCGCATCCGTATTCCGAAGAATACGAATACAAAGAGATGAAACAATCCATCAGTACAATACTAGGATCCGGCTTAAACCAAAGCCTACTAGTTCATCCGCCCGAACATCATACGCACACAAGTGCACGTAAGTGTTCGAAGCTCTGTCGTAAAACCATACCACCTCTACATCTTTCGTCCGATGTAGGGAAACCCTCTGTGTGGGACTCTAAAGACTCGACAGTACGCTGGCAGTGGGTTTAACCACAAGCCGCAAGCGGTACTAGCTGCACATAACGGCTACCCAGGTATCTGTCGATAAGAAGGCCGATGAGCAAACCCGTCCGATCTCCTACTGAGCCTGCATGTGACAATCTCCATACAATCTGGTCTGTTCGTCAAAGAGTATCGCATATCGGGCCAAGGGGATGGTAATCGTCAGACCCCTAATAGCGCAATAAGTCGTGTCGGAGTGTAGCTCAGAACACCCTGAGAAACTACTGGAATACCTACCAGTAATTCTCGCTTTCCCTGGCCAGGGAATTTGTGTAATGGCTCTCCAAACACAACGCGATATCAACCCCCAATACCGGGAGAGATGAATCCTATCTAACCGCCACTGCCTCCAAGTGCTTCGAGACTGCACCCAACTACTACCTGTTTGCACGACTCCTTTAAGCCGTGGTAGGGTAGTAATCAAAGTACAGTGGGAACATACTAGAGGAGAAGTAGCAGTGTCAAGTCGACGGACTAAGCTGTACTCATGTCATCTGGGAACTGCTACCTGACGATAGGTATAATACCCACTAACAGTTCCCGATGAGTCCTGTCAAGTGTACTCATAACCTAATGAGCACCTGCATACTATCTCCAGTACGACGTACTAATGGCTGTGGGACAGACCATCTCCCCTGCTAGGATGAGAAGTTTATACACTAGTCTACTCCGGAGTATCGATGCCCCGTCTCGATAATCCTACGACTAGGGACCTGTATAAGGATGTGCTTGTAGATTACCCATCCCCCACTAGTGTGACTGCCATCACAACACCGGTAATCAAGCAAAGATCCTAAGGTCTCTACTAATATGTATAAGCGATATGCTAAAAGAAACACATGCACATATTGAAGTAGAAAAAAACCAAGTAGCATACTACCATTTTGAGAAAGACTGTCAATACAACTGTGAATATCCCAAGCTTCCATTAAGTAATATACAAACCAGTAAGATACAATAATGGCCTATAGGGTATACATCACTAAAACGAACTTGACTTCGAAACTCAACACATGCTTCTTGAAAATCAATTCATTCGAGCAACAATTCTTTGACCTCTTCAAAACTTCATCTTCACCTTCAACGTCTTTCGATCCCTACTTTCACACACACATGCCCTTCACTAACAACTAATGTATACATTTGCTATTTCTTTTTCTTTTTTGTTATATACATTTTCTTTTACCAGCCCTTGCATTATATAGACAAAAATTTTAAATGGCTGGTATTAATTTCTAGACTAACCCAATCTTTTAACTTGTATATGCTGTAATTAGTCTTAGGTTTTTTCTTTTTCTTTGAATAAAATTCTCACCCTGATGTCTAAGTCTAGCTATCGGAGACGGGGGCAACGATGAGGACATCGTAAAACTCAGGTTTGGGGGTGAGCACTGCGTTTATTTTGCTGTATCATGTGTATATTTTGCATTGCATACATATTAAAAAACCATAAAATTGAAAAAATTTCTTTAAAAACATTATAAAAAAAATTCATGTTAGCTAGCGGGGGAACTTAGACTTGAAGTTTGACGGTTCGGTTGATAAGATAGAAATAACTAAATCTTTTTCGAGGGATTGAAAACCCGAAAGATATCCCTCATTTGTGTTTAATCGTAGCTGATATACGTCTTTTTTTTATCACTATACACATGTCATATGTTTTTGAGAGTTAGATGAATGACTGACATGTCTTTAACCTTTTTTGAAAATTGATAAACATCTTTAGGATCAAAATAGGTTCGTTCTGAATTAAGTAATATCAAGAATAGTTCATAAAGTGAAGTGAATATGAAGGATATTATTGAGCTTTTAATAGAAGCTATAAGTCTGAAAAATAACCCATATGGAACCTTGTTGGAGTGAGTACACACCTTATCCACATTAACACGTCTTCGGAATATCTCCGTTTTCACTGCTTTCAGAATATTTTAAACGCAAACAAAATGAGTCTTTTGTTTTGTGGCCTTGGTAACTTAGGTAATTAAGTCCTTGGGGTGTCTCCACACCTAATGCCCTAAAACCATCTGATTTGGGAATCATTGACCCAAAGCTCGCTAAGTTTTCAATCGCCAAATAAAACAAGCTAAGCAAGTGTTCTCTCCGAGTTAAAAGTCCTCACGGTTCTTTGTAGGAGAATAATCTTGGCGATGACTAGTTTTTGATTATAAAACGGTTTTTTTAGCGGAGATATGAAGGTTTATATTTATAAATACGTTTTTGCACGATCACGAAGGGTGTGTATAAACAACAACAGGTGAATAATAGGAGTGAAGAATAAGACTTAGGTTCTCTGTTAAAAATGATATAAATTCCGACTTGAAACCTAACTGGAGAACAAAACGTAAGAAAATCTTAACTCCTTTCAAACTCGTGTGATCCTTTAGGAGTCTATCCTGGTCCGTAATTATGACATGATGACCCTAATCAAGTTCTTAAAAACTTGTCGACACTACTCGTACAACCACGTAAAAACGCGTATAAGCTTATGTTAAATAAATTGTGAGGAGTGAAAAATAGAGTTTGATGTTTCTAACTTGGATAATATAGCTTCTAGCTTTGATTCTTAATCTTAAAATTAGAATCAACAGTTTCTCCACGACGCTAACTTGACTGGATTTTATGGGTATAATCCGCTGAAAACCCTCAGGAGACAGCACTCCTCCTATTAGGGACACCTAGAGGTTTAACGGCTTGTTGCACATGCTCAGTACAATCGCGTTCCCTGCCAAAGTGAGGTTAGGATTTTTGTTTTGCTCGGGAAGAGCAAAAGATAAGTTTGGGGGTATTTGTTCATCACATAAAACTGCATTTTAATACCACTCGTTCATTATCTATTTTGTTATATATCGGTACTATTAACCAGTGTCTGCTCAGTAAATACAGATTATAGGTATTCATGACATAATACTGGAAACACACTCAAAATCACGGATATAACATTTGGGAGCCGACACTGCAATCAGAACAGGAAACCGACCGATATTCAAAGAGCTCTTTTGCAAATAAACAAGTGTACACACATTTTGGTCTAACACAATACATGTGTGCACTAGATTTTTATCGTAGGACCATGGTGGGGGATACCTTGACACAACATGTTGTGCAAGTGAGCACAAGTGGGTGGGTGTGTGATAAATGCAAAAAGTATTGATGCGATATAAAGTATCAAGTTTCCCTCCAAATCTCTGAGTGCAAACCAGGTTTTTTTAAGAGAAATCAAACATCACTAGGGAGATAGTAGAGAGCATACAAGACCACCTCACCAATACGAGCCCCAATGCCCCAGCCAAGACTGGAGAAATTCCCAAAAACCCTGGCATCACCGGTCCTCCTTGCCTCATTTGTCCCCATTTTCTTCTGGTCATTTCTTTAGGTCACATCATTTTATTTTTATTGTTTGTTTATTCTGGTATGAGACCTATAAATACCAGAACAGATTTAGTGGGAAGGAAGAGATGTATATACCATTTCATTTTCTTTAGTTTTGGTTTAGTTTGAGAGTTGTGTGGGCTTTAACTTGGTTTCTTCTTCTTCTTCTTCCCTCTTGAAGCTTTCTTTTGAGAATTTCATTATGGAGGTTGAACAAGTAACCAACATCCTGTATCTCAACTACATTAAGTGTTAAATAATATTGCTTTGTTATTTGCTTTGTTCTTTTGCTTTGTTTCTTTACATGCTCTTTTTTCATTATGTGTAATTAATTTCTTTGGTTGTAGTGATGGTGAGGAAATGAGATGAAAGGCTTTGCCTTTCTCCTCCTCTTATTATTATTTAATATGCTTAATGTGATTCTAACTTAAAGATTTTTTTATGTATTGATGCGATATGGTATTTTAAAACTATGGTTACTTTGTAACCTCTTCATATACCATATTCACTCCCTTTCCCCATTTCACAATGTTTAAGTTAAAATCAATTTGGTGTTAAGTTTGCTAAGTTTAGATATGGTATTTTGTGACCAAGTGGCTTGACAAACCTCATGGTTTTCATATATCCAATACTATCACAAACACTTAGCAAAGTTAACACTAAAACTAATTGCTCTCACTCACTAATTTGTGTTTTTGATGTTGTCGTATGCTTGCTAACCCTTGTGCTTAGTGTTGATACCTCAAGCTTGGACATACAAACGGTAAGTAAACAATACGGACTCATTTTGTATTTTAAGTCGAGATTCGAGAACTTGATGATTTGTGTTTTGCAACCGCTTTGACAAGTCATGCTTCACTTCAGGATTGACACAAGGACGGAAAACTCATGACCAAGGGAGCGTCGAAAGAATTGCCGTGATTCGACCATCCGAACCAAAGCCACGGCCACTTCTTCTTAACTTGCTTTGTATATTTTCGTATTTTTATTTTTTAGTGACAACCAAACCAATTCGTTATTTGTTGAACCTTAAGCAACAAAACCTAATACATAATTCCCTGCGGATCAACCCATACTTGCCGGCTCGCTACAACGCGCTGTGCACTTGTGGATTTTATAAATTTTAAAATGAGGCCGAGCTTGCGTGCGCAACATTTCGCAAAAACGATCTCTTTTCCAACACATACACGTTTGAGCGCGTGGGTAAAGTCCCAACACCAGGTATTGAACGAATAGAAGATCAACAAGCAAGCTTGTCCAAACTCTCGTGAAGCCTATAAGCAACACTTACCATACAGTCCGGTCTCTTTGTGATATATTGCATATCGAGTCTAGGGGTGGAATCGTCAAGCCCCAGTAACTTGATAAGTCATGTCGATGTATTGCCTATAACCTTTCGAGAAACTACTGATAACACTTACCAGTAAATCTCATCAGCCCTGGCCAGAGACTTGCTGTTATAGCCAATCGAGTATAGCGCAATATCAACTCCCTATACCGGGAGAGACGAAACCCCTCATATCGCTCACTACCTCCATATGACTCGGGACTGTACCCAAAATCCACCTGTTTGCACGACTCCTTTGAGCCGTGGTAGGGAGGAAATAAAAGCACAGTGGGAACCACACAAGACACTATGACGATTTCGGGTATACAGACTAACCTGTACAAATGTCACCAAAGAACTTCTATCTGACGATAGGTATGGTACCATCTAGGAGTTCTCAGCGAGTCCTATTTAGTGTACCCATTCTCTAATGAGCACCTGTGTACAATTTTTGATGTCAAACACCAATGGTTATGGGATCAACCATCACCCCATATAGGGTCAAGAAATGTACACACTAGTCTACTTTGAAATATCGATGCTCTGTCTCGATATTCTCTCGACTAGGAACTGTTAAAGGATGTGCTTGCGGACTACACAAGTCCCACCAGTATGTTCTGCATCATAGTCCTGGTAGTCAAGCCAACATCCTAAGAGCTTTATCAACATGTATCAGAGAGACAGAATAATAATAATATAAATGTACATGTTAAGATAAAGAGCAACCAGATATCATACTGTCATGTCGAGCAAGAAAGTCCTCTATATATATATATATATATATATATATATATATATATATATATATATATATATATATATATATGTCTACGTATCTACTATATCATACAATAATGGCCTCTAGGGCATACATATTCCTAACACCATACCTATCGTCAGATAGCAGTTCTCTGGTGACACTTGTATAGGTTAGTCTGTAGACCCGAGATTGTCATAGTGTCTTGTGTGTTCCCACTGTGTTTTGATTTCCTCTCTACCACGGCTCAAAGGAGTTGTGCAAACAGGTGGATTTTGGGTATAGTCCCGAGTCACATGGAGGTAGTGAGCGATAGGAGGGATTTCGTCTCTCCCGGTATTTGGAGTTGATGTTGCGCTATACTCGATTGGCTATAACAGCAAGTCCTTGGCCAAGATGATGAGATTTACTGATAAGTTTTATCGGTAGTTTCTCGAAAAGTTATAGGCCACACATCGACATGACTTATCAAGTTAGTGGGGTCTGACGATTCCATCCTCCAGACTCGATATGCAACATATCAGACGAAGAGACCGGACTGTACGGTAAGTGTTGCTTATAGGCTCTATGGGAGTTTTGATAAGTTTGCTTTTTGATCTTCTATTCGTTCAACACCTGGGTAGCCGTTACGTCCAGCTAGTACCGCTGACTGCTTGTGGGTATCTGATGTGATCATTACCTACTGCTGGCATATTGACGGGTCTTTAGAGATTTCCTAGCTCAAGCAAAATGAAGTAGGGCACGTATAGAGATATGTATAGGAGCTTGATTAAATAAGAGTATATGATACCGTATTCTAATCTAGCGATATTTGATATCAGCCGGATTAAATATGATATAACCGGATTATTGAATCAAGTATTGATTCAATAATTTGATTTATATATATGTTTATATATTTGATATTAGCCGGATTATATATGTTATAACCGGATTATTGAATCAAGTGTTGATTTAATAATTTGATATATATATATGATATGTATGTGTGTGTGTGTGTGTGTGAGATATGATATGTATGTATGTGTGTGTGTTAACTAATATTAAATATTAGCCGGTTATATATGATATAACTGGATTATTGAATCAAGTGTTGATTTAATAATTTGATATACATACATACATACATACATACATATGTATGTATGTATGTATGTATGAATTAGCCGGTTATATATGATATAACCGGATTATTGAATCAAGTGTTGATTTAATAATTTAATATATATTTATATATTTAATATATATATTTATATATATATATTAACTAGTATTAAGCTCACTTAATATTTTCTTCTCTTTATGAATATTTATATATGTGATATATATATATATATAGAGAGAGAGAGAGAATAATGGAGGAAAGAGGCCATAGGAGGGAATTTCTTCCTATGGCGTCAAAAAAATACAACCTCCATCATTTTTTCCAACGATCGGCACCCATCATCATGATCGCTATCATCTAAGATGTGCACACACCAAACTTCATGTGATTCCACCATTTTTCACTGTTGAATTAGCAATGTAAAACGTTCTCTTGTCGGTAAACCATTAATTTTGCACTAACTAAATCGACGGTGAAAAAATGGTATAATCACATGAAATTTGGTGTATCCACATCTTAGATGATAAAGATGGAGGTGATGTATGCCGATCGTTGAAAAAAATTATGGAGGATGCATTTTTCCGACGCCATAGGAGGAAATTCACTCCTATGGCACCTTTCCTCCATTAACCTCATACACACACACACACAGACACACACACACACATTTGTATCATGGTTGATGATACATGGAACTAGGATGTATGAGAATCACAAAAGAGGTGAAGATGAGGAGATAATGATTAATATATATATGAATTAAAGAAAAGAGAAATGATTCATTGCTTGTAGATGGTTTGAGAAGCCATGACTCATCTTTCTTTTCTTGTTTTATTCATAGATATTTATCACTCTCATTCTCATCTAATCTTATCTTGATGGTTCACACACTCTCTCATCATTCCAAGTTCATCATCTCCTTCTTCATCTCCTTACCAGTTTTCTAGGATTGAGAAAAAGAAAAGAGAAGAGATAATTTTGTGAGCAAAATTCTCAATTCATCAACCTACACTACTCTAGCCCATTAGTTTAGGTTGTTAACTTCACTAATACCTTGATTAGTGAAGTGTGAACTTGAGTGAGAGATACTTCAAGGTGGATCATCTTCGACGACGAAGACTACAAGCAAGCTCGATCCTTTCTTCAAATGGAGTCAAAGAAGAGTTCTAGGGACTACTACTTGGAGCTTTAGAAGTGAAGGAGTAGACTACAAAGGTTGTAGACTCTCTTCAATTAGATTAAAACTTGTTTGGTTACCTTTGAAACCCTAATTCTCTAGTTTGATTCTTGTTTAGTATACTTAGACCTCTAAATTTTTTAAAATTGCATATTTGATGCTCATAGAAACATAGTAGAAGTGCTAAGACAAACTTTCACTATCAAGCTATCTGAAATGCAATATGTCACTCAGGAAGAAACCCAAATGCACATAGTGTTACTCGGCTATTTTCTTATTCATCGGATCCCCGATCATCTGACCCGAAGGAAGACCCCGTAGCTTGGATCACCTTCTCGTTCCACTTACTCCTTGATGAAGTGTCATTAAATCTATAAGTGCTTCAACTTCCCATATATATGGAATTGTTTGAGTATGCTATCGTTGACTTGATGTCATGATAAAGAGAAACCATGTTTCCTTTGCGTGTGAAATCACGCACAAACACCCAAGGAATCACCTCGGCCTAGCAGCCTTTTTGGCTCTACTGAGGTAGCTGTATATTCCATCTCTATGGTGAAAAAAGCTAAACAATCTGCTTCTTGCTACTCCGAGTGAAGTCCCTACCATTATGCAAGAAAGCACATACGGATGTGGATATATGCATACTCCGATTGCCGGCCCAGTCAACATTTGTATGTCCACATAACCACAAGTCTGATTACTCATAGCACAGGGTATAGTGGGTTGTCCCATATAAATACCTGAAAATTCTCGTCACTTCATCCCAACAGGCAGATCCTAATGCTAAGTCCAATCGGCTAGGGTTATATGTATAGTCAAGTACACACCATGCATACTTTGACTACTGACTATACAAAATGGAACCCAAAAATCCGTCTCTCTACATCAAGAATCTTATAGTAAAGATCAAGGCTAAAAACATGTCCAATAGTGACTACAGTAATCAATTGGAGAGTGATTATGCTGGCTGAACTGTTTTAAGAATATCTCATATGAGTCTCCGAAGACAAAACATAGGATGCTCTTGAAACGGCTCCTCTTGGATCTAATTCCATACCACGAACTCAACATCTCACGTGTCCTCTATAGCGAGAAACAGCCACTCCAAGTGGCATTCATTGTCTCCAAGTCACTTTTGGTCATCACAACATCGTTCACAACAAAATCTCTAATTTACAGTTGTCGTATTCAATCATTGTCAATCTATATATGATATAGATTGATGACATCGAACCAACAACTGCCTGAATAAGTGTTTCAAGTTATAAATGGACTCTCTAAGTTGACTCGAGTCATATTGGCATTAAAATCCGTAGGCTGATCTCCCAGATCTCCTTATCCAAGCTTCTATCGAAAATATGATCTAAGTCCCCAAGACTAGTTCAAGATCTTTATGTGTAACAATTTGTTAGGGAAGGTGAAATAAACGCAATCATCATCCCGGATGAAAAGTGTCTATTCATTGTTCACCGACGCTACGTGAATCCATTCACCAATAATTATGTCTTGTATTTCTCTATAGTATCATTCTCCCTTTGCAAGATCTCGAAAAACCTAGTTTTTATCAACAGTCTTGCGTCTGGTAGGATAATCAATCAAATCCCAGACTTGATCCTTTATCTTTGACTCTTGAATCTTTTGCATTGTCTTTATTCACTCCTTCGCAGTAGGCCCAGATATAACGTCCACAAATGACTTAGGTTCCGCAACCAATGCGGAGTTACCATAGACATTTTCCCTTTTGATATCGAAATATCGTCGGAATCTACAACAATATCTACAAGTCTTTTAAGGATCCGTGATTGGCTCCGAACCATCAGCGAAAATATCGCTCCCACTATCGCCGGCCGCTGAAGGAACTAATTCCTTCTGCACCGCTGACCGACTAGGAGACTCCTCAATTTCGTAGAATCTCAAATCCTGACCTATTTCTGCATTTTCCATAAATTCCTCCTAAAGGATATCGTTCGTTGTTTCCTCCCTAAGGAAATCAATGCCACATGACCAAATGTCAGTCACACTCCTATCACATACTCATGGACACAAGTGACCTCTCAGGTCTCTCGTTCGTCCACTACTCATAAGGTGTTGATTGTATTGTCTTTGAAAACACATGATCAAGAATATAAGCCGCTTCAACAGCGCATCTCACAAACCGTAACGACCCTGAAATGGTCGTGATACAAACAGTATGTATGATTGGCCCTTGCTATCATGTTCTTTATCATACCTAGCGGTTCCCTAATTCTTCTCTCCATAACATCATTTTGTTGTAGAGTTTACGATATCATCAGCTATCTAACGACTCCTTTTCGCTCATTCAGTTCCCAGAACTGCTAAAATAAATACTCATAGCTTGCTTATAGTTCTCAGAACTGCTCCATAAAACATGTACAACCCTGTTTGCGTGAGCTAGCTCCACACTTTACTGATACAGCGCTTGATATAAATCAACGCTTGTGTTCCATGCGAGATAAATAGCCTATCAAGTAATTATTAATGAAGGTTTTGAATTAGGAAACTCTACTATGTGTCTTCTTATTTATTAGTCCGTATTTATTAGAGTGAATTATCTGCAACGGATTTCCAAATGGTTTTCCTCTGGTAATTTTGCTTCCAAGGCAACACTCACAAGCAGATGGTTTGACTTTGACTCAAATGCCAACTAATCCACTTCAGCTGGTTAAGTCATCTCTGTTGGGTTACCTTAATGCCCTAGCCATCGAACGAAGCGGTTTGCGGAACAAAAATTTTCTTGCGAGTTTAAAACGACGCTAAGTTAACCCAATAAAACCCGGATCTTTGCAAAAACCTATCTAACCAAACTAGGAGTGCTATCTACTATGGAAAGAATTCTCACCAAACGACCCAAGTCCTTCGGTCTTCTTTCCTCGTCATGTGCTCCAAGTGGCCACCTTGAACTTGTTTGATCTCCATTTCCGACTCCATCGGTCCTCCGGGATCGAGCTTGTTCTCCGGCCCTCTTTTGTCGTAGATGATCCACCCGAGGGATGTGATCCATGGTTCTAGCTCATAACTAGGTGTCAATAGGAGCAACTAGAGAACTTGGGTTGCTAATCCAAGTTTTCTAGGATGTAGTGTGGAGATCTATGTGTTCTACTATCTCTATCTTGCCTCTTTACTTGTTTCTCAACCCATGAGAGGGTAGTGAAGAGGAAGATGATGAAGGTGGAAGAAACTCAAGAGGAGGGAGGAGGGTGAAGCAAAAATGGGAGCTCAAGAATAATGAAGCATGCATGTGAGAGAAAATTCAACACAATGGTTTTGTGTATGAATTTTCACAATAAAAAACTAGCAACCATACTTCAATAGTTAATCCAAATGAATAAATAATTCATTTTTCAACTATTGAAGTCATGGCTCTCACCATTCCTCCCTCTCTTCCAATTTCCACCTCATTTCCATTTATCAATAAATGGAAAAGTCCATGATGAGGTGTCCACCTTCTAGAAGGTAATCTGTAACAAAATACGGATTACAGTCTGCTGTATATACATAGCTGCATTCGGATAAAAACATGAATGCCTAAAGAGATAGAATAACACGAAGAACGTAATACTAGAATATACATATCGAAATACATATATATAAATTATCAAATCAATACCCGATTTAATAATCCGGCTCAAAACCGAGCCGGGTAGTATTACCAGCAGTCCGATCAAAAGTCTGGGTACAAAGTACACCAATCGATCGAAACCCTGCACGTATCCAATACGGCTACTACATTATTTCACCTGAACCAGGAAAACCCTCTGTATGGGACTCTAAAGACTTGACAGTACGCCGGCAGTGAGTTACTGGATAAATCCAAAACCACAAGCACGTTAGCGGCACTAGCTGTACGTAACGGCTACCCGGGTACCTGTCGAAAAGGAAGGCCGACGAGCAAACTCATTCGGATCCCTACCAAGCCTATCTGTGAAAATCTTCGTATAGTCCGGTCTCTTCGTCTGAGAGTGTCACATACTGGGTTTGGGGGTGGTAAACGTCAGACCCTAATAACCCGGTAATTCGTGCTGATGTGGCTCAGGACCAATCCGGGAAACTACTGATCAGCCTATCAGTAAATCCCAACTGCCTTGGCCAAGGTCTTATGGTCCTGACCAATCAAACACAATGAGATATCGACTCCCTATACCGGGCGAGACGAATCCCCGACAATCGCTCGCTGCCTCCATGTGGCTCGGGACTGTACCAAACCAAAACCTGTTTGCATGACTCGGTAGAGCCGTGGTAGGGTAGTGATCAAAGCACAGTGGGAACTCACACGAGACAAATGCCGATCTCAGGTCTAAAGACTAACATGTACTTATGTCACCAGAGAACTTCCACCTGACGATAGGTATAGTACCATCTGGAAGTTCTCGGCGAGTCCGTCCGGTGTACTCACCCCCAGTGAGCACCTATATACGATCTTAGGTGCGAAAGACCAATGGTTGCGGGACCATACCATCACCCCTCGTCGGGGTCTAGAAACTTATACACTAGTCTACTCCAGAATATCGATGCCCAGTCTCGATGCTCTCACGACTAGGGACCATTTAGGGATATGCGTACCGACTACCCAGCTCCCACAAGTATGATCGCCATCATAACGCGGGTAGTCTAGTAATGATCCTACGGGCTTTATCAACATGTACAAAAGATATGTAATGGCAAGTAAAACATACACATGTTAAGATAAAGACAAACCAGATAGCATATTATCATATCGAGCAAGACTGCCCTGTACTTATATATGTCCAAGCATCCAAATGTATACATATACAATAATAGCCTCTAGGCCATACATATCCAACAATCTCATCTACCTGTTGACCCAATCTACTATGCCACTCATGACATTCATAGAAGGGTCAATCCTCAATACCATAAGTAACTCATAAGATAGATTGTCCCATTCAGCAAACCAAATACTCTAAGCCAAAACTGAAACTATAACTGACAGGAAGATTATTTATGGATAGCTATCTGCATCCCCGATACAGAACAGACTCATATGTCCTCGACACATGATTTGCTTCCACAAACTTTTCTGCTCTTAGCAAAAGGCCCACTCCCACTGAGTACCCTGACAGGAAGATTATTTATGGATAGCTGTCTGCATCCCTGATGTAGAATAGACCCATATGTCTTCGACATATGATTTGCTTCCACAAACTTTTCTGCTCCTAGCAGAAGGTCTTACTTTCACTCAGTACCCTGACAAGTGGAACGGTTCAAATTCCCACAGTCAAAAGTTTGGAATTATTTTTATCATTATTGCCAGCACATTTGTAACGACCCTGAAATTCAAGTACAATTATAACTTTCTTAACGTATAGAAAGGGTATTTCAGCTTGATTAGAAGTTATAAATTAATTTTATTCAATAAAAGTAACAAGCAACTTGTACCTTACTGGTTAAGCCTCTACACTGCTATTCTTTAGCTTGCAAGTTTGAATCCCATCAGCCCTAATTATTTTTATATTTTTTCTTTTTAACTTTTCGGAAGGCTAAGAGTTGCACGTGCAATACACGGAGAAACGAAAGGTTTTAGAGAAATCAAACTGGATAAATACGGAGATAATTGCAATTTACACACAAGGCACGAGCTTCAAGGCACGTGGCCTAATCCTGGCCACCAGTTTCCCGCCACCAGCGATTCGATGTGCTCCAATCATCTCCGTGCTCGCCCTATGCGACCCTCTGACTTCCCTCTACTCTATTTTATTATTTGTTTTATCTGAATTCAACCAAAATTCACAACCTTTCATCTATCCCATTAACACAATTTAATCCCATTTTAATTCAATTTTTTAGTCACACGCTCTCATTTTACCTTATAAATACCACCTCATTCCCTAACTCTCCCCTATTCTGAAAATCTAGGAAAATTCTCTAAAAAAAATTCCTAAGTTTAAGAAGGGTTAAGACTACTCAAATTGAGTTACCGATCCAAGTTTGTTCTTTTGAAGACTGGAGCCATTCTTGACGATACCACTACTCCACAAGACCTCCTCTCCTTCTTTCTCTCTTTTCTAAGCGCAAAACTTATAAGTCCCTCTTTCTCTCTTAATTTGATTCCTCTCCACCATTCTATAAATAAAAAATCGACAAAGTGGAGTTAATATTAATATCACTTCTTTTAAACATTCTTTATCATCTTTGATAGGCTAAATTTGTCACACAAATGCTCTAACATCACTTTACAATATTTTTCAAATCATTTACTTTTTAATGTATTTAAGATTCCATGCGAAATAAATATATATCGAACGTTTTCATATAAATACCATGAACCTTAAAGGTATCTTTTATTGATATCTAGAATATATACCTTTAGAAAATTCACGGGGTAACAACACACCCCACTCATATACACTATGGTTCATAGCACGATAATATAGATATATTTGTGATTCTAAATGAAATAATTTTCATTAAAATACCATTACTTTAAAAAACACTTTTTAATCGCTATTTTTAAACTCTTTGCAATTACGCCTCTACAACCCTTTTAGGGAAACCCACTGCAGATGGTGCGGGTTATCGCACGTCCTTAGAATAGTAGATCGGGATACAGAACTCCTCAAGGATAATTCGGTCTCGAAAGGAAATAAAAATACGATTTTTAAATAATATGACTTTTTCAACGAATTAAATCATTTGAAAATTTTCATAAATAATAAATCCGTATTTTTCTATGAAAACTATATTTTTAAAATGAAAAATTAAAATTACACAAAAATACCATCAAGTTTCCAAAAGTATAGTTTTCATAAAAATACCATAAACTTTTAAAAAAGCTAGATTTTATCACTAAAATGCTACTAAAAGTAAAATACATTTCATAAAAACTCTTAAAATTCTATAACACCCCCGAGCTTTGTTTTTAAAACAATATTAAAAAATTTTACATAAAACCCCCTCGAGAAATGCAAACAATGTAAATATATAATAAACAACTTGAATAGATGTTTAAGGACCTTAGATTAATATAGGTTTAATCGGTATCATTTCTCTTGAGCCTCAGGGAGCCGGAGAAAGTGAGTGCTTGCCTATCCAGATTAGATTACACTGCAAATTAAAGGAATTATCAATGGCAATCGTCTTGAAAAAAGACACAAATCTTGCCGTCCATATGCAACGGTTGTCCGATTATTCCCAAACTTAAGAATTTCAAAAGTTAAATCCATTCATAAGATATTGACTATAACCTGAATACAAACTCGAACATGTTTTATACTCGAACTCGAATCTAAACTCGAACCCAAACTTGAACACTTGATTTTGAACTTGAACACTTGAACTTGAATTCGAATATCCAAACTTGGACTTGAACACTTGACTTGACTTGATCGAACCATGAATATAATTTGACATAAACTTGACATGAATACTTGAATACCTGGATACAACTTGAACTTGAACTTATACCCTTTATATTCATGGATTCGGTCAAGACATGTAAAATTGAACAATATAATAATATACGTGGGGATAAGGGGTAACCTGGTAAGGAACGTTTGTCATGGAACAAGAGGTCACTTTAAAAGACACCACTTGAATATCTCATGCTATTGTTCCGTGGGTTATGATGAACCCTTGTACTCTCTTGTATCTTTGGTTCTCGTGGTAAGCTGGACTACTCTCGTATATACGCTCACTTTCCTTATTAGACTACAAACAACTACGTTAGAATAGCTATCATTATATACATGAATGACATGATTAAGATATTTGTGCATAAAACCTTACATGTTCACTTCTACTTGGTTTCTACTCGTTTTGCATACCTTCAATTGCCATTACTTATTACTTTTGGGGACTTACCAAGCGCTAGTTCGCTGACGACATTCTTCTCTGTTTCTTTTCCTTGGAATGTTCGTCAGGAGGACCAGATCTGAGGAGATAGAGTCGAACCAGGAGGACTTGGACCAGCTCACTGCCCAGCCTGACTACTAGTTTCTTTTTCTGCACTTACTTTCTATATGTCGTTATTTAAGTATCTTTCAGTCATTGTACCTTTTATTTCAGACAGAAGTATTTGAATTTGAATATAAATAAAGTTGTTGTTTATTTTAATTATTCTTGTTATTCTTGTTTATTGTTATATTGCATATGTACGCTTAACGTATTTATTAAGGAAAATGACCATCCCATAACAAATATGTTGCGGGTCACGTCATGTGTTGTTACCGTCTTCTGGAAAGCCGGGCGTGACAGGTTTTATTGGTGGCCCATACAGGTCAGTTCTGCATGAAGTCTTAAGCAATATATCACAAGAATTAAAAGATTCAACAACTTTATATTCCTTGCATTTCAAAATTTCTCAAATCTATCCTAATCTATTTTTTCTATCAAGATGATGGATTCTCCAAACAATAGCAGCACCAACGTCAATAGAAACACACCACCGCCTACCATATCACCTCCACTTACCGTTACAGCGCCCATCAATGAACAGAAGGTACTTCTTGAAGCTATCAAGAGTCTTCTGGTGGGCTAGCAGCAGTAGACTGCTATCTTTTTGAACTGTCCCGATGCCAAAACACCTGGGCTAAAGCAATTTCTGGTGTTGCGCCCAAAAAACTTTTCAGGGAAAAAGAGCCCCCTAGAAGCTGAAGAGTAGGCCTAAAGTATCGAGGACGATCTTGCAGCAGTACAAGTACCAGACATAGCTTGGGTTCGTATGGAAAAACTTCGGCTCACGGACAACACAAGAGTCTGGTGGAAAGCGAGGAGAGCCATCTTGCACAGCCAATAGATTAGAATGCTAGTGTTATATGCCCCAGAGACCATTATTGTATCATACTGGTTAGTATATTACATATTGGAAGCTTGGGATATACACGGATATAGTAACAGTCTTGCTCGAAATGGTAGTATGCTACCTGGTTTGTTTCTACCTCAATATGTGCATGTGTTTCTTTTAGCATATCGCTTATATATATTCGTAGAGCCCTTAGGATTTTTGCTTGATTACCAACGTTGTGATGGCAGTCACACTAGTGGAGGCTGGGTAGTCTATAAGCACATCCTATACAGGTCCCTAGTCGTAGGATTATCGAAACAGGGCATCGACACTCCAGAGTAGACTAGTGTATACGCTTCTCATCCCAGCAGAGGAGATGGTCTGTCCCATAGCCATTAGTACGATGTACTGGAGATAGTATGCAGGTGCTTATTGGGTTATGAGTACACTGGACAGGACTCGTAGGGAACTGCTGGTGGGTACTATACCTATCGTCGGGTGGAAGTTCCCAGGTGACATGAGTACAGCTTAGTCCGTCGACTTGACACTTCTACTTCGCCTCGAGTGTGTTCCCACTATTCTTTGATTACTACCCTAGCTCGACTTAAAGGAGTCGTGCAAACAGGTAGTAGTTGGGTGCAATCCCGAAGCACTTGGAGGTAGTGGCGGTTAGTAGGATTCGTCTCTCCCGATATTGGGGTTGATATCGCGCTATGTTCAGAAAGCCATTACACAAATTCCTTGGCCAAGGCAAGCGAGATTTACTGGTAGGTACTCTAGTAGTTTCTCAAGGTGTTTTTGGCTACACTCTAACACGACTTATTACACTATTAGGGGTCTAACAATTACCGCCTCCTAGGCTCGATATGCGATACTCTTATACGAACAGACCTGACTGTACGGAGATTGTCACAGATAGGCTCAGTAGGAGTTAGGATGAGTTTTCTCATCGGCCTTCTTATCAACTGATACCTGGGTAGCCATTACGTGCAGATAGTACCGCTGACGTGCTTGTGGTTAAACCCACTGCCAGCGTAGTGTCGAATCTTTAGAGTCCCATACAGAAGGTTTTCCTGCATCGGGCAAAAGATGTAGAGGCCGTATGGTTTTATAGCAGGGCTTCGATCACATACGTGTACTTGTGCACGTATGATGTTCGGGCGGATAATACTAGTGGGCTTTGGTTTAAGCCGGATCCTAGTATTATATTGATGGATAATTTTCGTCTCATTGTATTCGTATTCTTCAGAATACGGATACGGATATTTATATACGATTAAGGGGCATTCTCATAATTTACTCAGGATTGCTTCTAGAAGAAGATACCTCATTAGGGTTTTATTCTTTTGATTAAAAGAATAATGAGGTGGAGGAAATGAGGTGGAGATTTACATTGAATGAAGCATGGCTCTTGGTGACTCATGGCATGACTCACCCTTTAGATATTTTATGAAGCATGTTGATATTTTGTGAGATATTTTATCTCATCAATTATTTGTTTGCTTTATTATACATCACAAATGAGCCATCTTTATTTTTAGCTCACTCTACACTCTCTTTTCCTCAAGCTCCTTCTTCTTTCTCTAACCCTAAATCTCTCATGTGTTGAGAATCCTAGGGTACTTAGAGACATACTAATCCATCTACACTCTCTACATCATCTAGGACATCTAGTTTAGCGAACTAGATGCCGTAGTTATCTCGGATTTGAGGTTGGAGCTCATACTATAGACTCTCGGGTGGATCGTCTTTGACTCGAAGAGGCAGACAAGTTGCCCGATCCGTTAAGATCCTTAGAACTTATGACAAGGTGGAGGACAGCGACAAAAAGACCCGAAGGACATGATCTGTAAGGTATAAACTTCTTTCCGAGTAGTTAACCTCATAGTAGTTTAGCTAGTCAGGGTTTAGCATCGATCCTGGAGTTCAAGTCGGTGTTGCGACACCCGTAAAAATCGTTTTTTATGTATTCCGCCTCCCAACGAACCCGCGGAGTGCGCGACATCGACTTACAGTGGTATCAGAGCTAACTAAACCTTTACTAGCTTATTAGCAAGTAGTTAGAACTTCGATCGTCGGAAAACACGAAAACAAAACACCTAAAACCCTAGTTCTTGTTGATTTTTAAACTGCCAGAAAAAATATTTCAGAGGAATGAAAATTGCATGCAGGGTATTATAAGAACACCTAAGAAAAATGAGCAAGTAAATCACCAAGACGACCGCGAAAGCGCGGCGGAACAGTGCGTTCTGCCACGGTTCCGCGGCCAAGTCGAGGCCGATTCGACTCATTTTTCTTCTGTTGTTCTAATTGTTGGGTGTATTGTTCTCTGGTATATTTGGTTTCTACCCAGTATTTTTCTGACTGCTGGTTTGCACTTGGGGTAGACACGGAAAATATGTTTCGATCGAAATTCTAAAGTTCTTGGCTATCAGGTTTTCTGTGTTTGTTATATGATGCGAACGTCTGCTAATCACTATACGTCGATTAGTGGGGGTTGCACATATCTGTGATCTGTGATATTGGTTTGTGTATATGAACTTTATTGGATTGTCGTGGATGAATAGCCGAGGATGTGAGAAGAGAATTTTCTTTTATTCGATGTAAATTGTAAGTGATGTAATATTATTTTGCGAAGCACATCCGGGTTGAGGTTGTAGCCACCGTTGTATTATTTCTATTACTGTTTATTGCTCTTAGGATAGACCCAAGGTGGGGTGCACAAACTACCGGGTTCTTTGAAGTGCCGAGTAGCCTACTCATTTTACTGAGGGAGGTTGCTTCACTTCGGGAATTTGGCGGGTAGTTTGCCGCACCCGTAGGGGGTCTGGGGTGGGGTTTGGCTATTCATCACGACCATAGAATTCGTCTTTCGTTACAGGCTTAAACGAAATGCGGAATTCCTAGGATATCTAATATGTTCATCTATGATCTGGAATGCCTATTATTGCGTGAAACGAATGGTTATTATATATATGCTATATAGTAGACGTTGCTTATTTTTGCACCCGCGCTAATCCAGCCCCCGCTCCGCGTTAGTTAAGTAACTAACGGTGTTAGACGGGGCACAGTGGCGAATGCGGATGGCATAAGCGGATGTGGTATTTTCGTTTCTCTCTATGATGATAGGTGTAAATGATGGGACTGCATTAGATTAATGCAAAGCAAACAAACCAAAGCTGAATCGTTGGAACAATTTTTAAACCACTCGGTTTTTTCAAAACGGCAAACTTTTAAAATGCAGAGCTTAAACCACTCCTTTAAAAGCTATCAGGTTCCTTTGATTAGATCAAGTTCATTACGTTCACGGTTTTGCCAAAACCAGCCGTAGCCCTCCGTCATTTCAGTTGAATATTCAGTAGTATTCAAGCTATGTATTTTGACCTTCGTCAAGGTATAATGATTGGTAGCTGCTGGATATTCATCTGTAATAGAGATAGATGTGTTGGTTTGGGACAGTCATACTACTATTTTGGCCTTCGTCAAGGGTATGTACGGGTGGGTTCAAATTAACCTGGACAATGACGGGTAGAACTTGACATGTGACTTATGATTTGGTGGCCTTCGTCAAAGTCAAAAGAGCATAGGGCAAAATCCACATCGGGAGTTTCTAAGGAAACTGAAACTTGCTCGTGCTGCATACTATTTAGAGTGTGATAATGTTGGTAGGATTCCTTCAGGTTATCACACGATGATATTTGGATCCCGATCCTACTGTGAGTATCTGCTACTCCTCGGAAGATTTTTCACTAAACAATCAATGCTATAAACCAAGTAGGTGTCTAGAACGGTGTTAGCGGGGCTACGCCTCTCGGGAAAAGAGGTTATGTAATTAAGGAACTTCGCGAAAGCATTGGAAAACCTCCCTCGAAGTACCAACACCAGCCTAGCTGAAAGGTTAAGCAAGTATTGTAGGGTGAGATTAATCCTGACTAATTCTTCTTTTATGGTTTGAGGAAGGATTCGAGATACAGTGGGAGCCATCCTGTTTAGATAAACTAAAAACTAATCTAAACTTGCAAGAGCATCGTGCTGAGTGTTTTCTTCTCTCTCTCCTAATTGAAGCGACCAGGTGACCAAGATTATGTTACAGCTAGATAATTAAATGACCGAGTTATACTATATTGACTGGCAAAGGTTGGACCAGATGTCCATTACCTATGACAAGCTGGACCACCTCATTACTACTCAAGCCCCCACTGTCCCAGGTCCAGATTCCACCGTCGTGGATAATGATATCCATAAGATATCGGAAAAAGACAGTGCGAATGCCAAGTGCCTCGTGTTGGCCTCAGTAGATGGTGTAAACTAGAGGCAGCACGAGAAGATGGACTTAGTTTCTATCTTCCTCCATATCAAAGATTTATATAGAGAGCAATCTCGTATCGCAAGATATGAGATGTCGAAGGAATTACTTCAAGTGAGGTTGGCTATCGGGTCATATGTAAGGAACCACGTCCCTACAATGATCAGCTATATTAAAAAGCTCACGGACCTGAAGACCACGTTGGAGAACGAGTCATATGCTGACTTGTTTCTATAGTCCCTGCCTTCTACTTATGCCCAGGGGAAGAAAGTTATACTTCCAGTTGAAGGCACCCTGAAGGAAACCAGGGAAACACCCGCTCTGCTTATTGGGAAATCTTCCTCTTCTGGATCCAAGGCGAAAGCAAAGGGTGAGAAGAAGAAGACCTCCACAAAGCCGATAGACGATGTTAGTAAGGTAGAAGGAAAGGGCAGGGAAAAAGTTTCGGGGCTAACAGTAGGGAAGGAGGGATATTCCTATTGTCACGGGAAAGGGCATTGGTAGAAAGAATGCAGGGCTTAGAAAGCCAGGATCCAGGATCCGAAGCACATTGTGGGTTCGACTTCGGGTGTATTTGTGATTGAAAACTGTATGTCAATTAACTCTACTTCTTGGGTACTAGATACCGGATCAGGATCTCATATCTGTAATTCATTACAGGCTTTGACAAACCGTAGAGTTATAAGGGCAAGTGATATGACTATCATGGTTGCTAACGGAATGAGCGTGGACATTGTATCCGTAGGGGAATATCACCTAAGATTAACAAGTGGGCAGATATTGATTTTACGTAACTATTTGTGTGCACCTAGTCTAGCTTGTAATATCATATCTATATCTTTACTTTCTAAGGAAGGATATGATTTTACATTTATAAGCGATGTGGTCCACATCCACCTTAATCAGAGTTTGATTGGGTCAGGTACACTAGAGGACGGTATATACGTATTAAATCAAGCTCAGGTTTTCAACGTCTAGAACACACTTAAAAGAAAGTCTCCAGAATTAAATAAGGCTTTCTTATGGCATTGTAGACTGGGTCACATCAATGAAACAAGGTTGACGAAGTTATATAGAGATGGATATTTGGATCCATTCGAATATCAGTCTTATGCAACTTGTCAATCATGTCTCATAGGAAAGATGACAAAGACTCCGTTCACTGGACACAGAATAAGAGTGAGAGAGCTCTTAGGACTCATACACAGCGATGTGTGTGGTCCAGTGTGTACACATGCACGAAGTGGTTATTCCTATTTCGTTACTTTTACAGATAATTTCTCTAGGTATGGACATGTGTTCTTGATGAAACATAAATCCGAGGCCTTTGAGAAATTCCGAGAATATAAGAATGAAGTGGAAATATAAACCGGCAAAAGTATCAAGATACTGAGATCTCATGGAGGTGGTGAATACTTAAGTGCCGAGTTCCTGGGTTACTTAAAAGAGAATGGAATTCTCTCTCAGCTTACTCCTCCATATACACCTTAACATAACGGTGTATCGGAAAGGCGGAACAGAACCCTATTCGATATGGTATGTTCCATGATGAGTAACGCTGAGTTGCCGCGATCCTTTTGGGGTTATGCACTAGAATCAGCTGCATATCTTTTGAACAAGGTTCCTACCAAGAATTTGCCTACCACACCATATTAGATTTGGAGTGGGAAGAAACCCTATCTTCAGTATCTGAAGATATAGGGATGTCCAGTTTTTGTAAAAAAAAGCAGCTTGCTGACAAGCTCGAGGCACGCTCAGTACCGTGTAAGTTTGTAGGATACCTAAATAACTCCAGGGGATATCTTTTCTATTACGCACATGAACAAAAGGTTTTTGTTTCTCGTCATGCCCACATTTTGGAAAATCAATTTTTGGAAAAAACTAGTGGGAGCGCAATAGAACTGGAAGAAATTCCAGAACCACAAGCTATTACTGAAAGCATGGTAAAACCAGAGGTTTCGAAAGAACAGGACATCCTCACGCCACTCCGCAGAACTAGTAGGCAGTCTCATCCGCCCGAAAGATACTACAGTTTTCTTATAGACGGGGATATAGAGGATTGCATCATTGACAATGATGAGCTAACCAGCTTCCAGCAAGCCATTCAGAGCAGTGACTCGGTAAAATGGCTGGATGCAATGCGGACCGAGATGGAGTCCATGTACATCAACAAAGTATGGACTTTGGACATTGCTCCAGAAGGGGTAAAACTCGTAGGCTGAAAATGGATCTTCAGAAAGAAGATTGGTGTAGATGGACAGGTTGAAACCTATAAGGCTAGACTTGTTGCAAAAGGTTTTCATCAAAGACCTGGTTTAGACTATGATGAAACATTTTCTCTAGTAGCTATGCTCAAATCCATTCGAATCCTTCTTACCATTGCTGCCTTCCACGATTATGAGATTTGGCAGATGGATGTAAAGACCGCTTTTCTAAATGGAAATTTGGAAGAGTATGTCTATATGGATCAGCTAGAGGATTTCATTGAGAATGGGAGCAGCGAGAAAGTGTGCAAGTTGCTTAAGTCCATTTATGGACTAAAGCAGGCATCGCAGAGTTGGAACATCTGTTTTGATGAGACAGTCAAAAAATTCGACTTTATCAAAAATCCAGATGAACCATGCATCTATAGTAAGATTGTAGCGAGAACTATGGTATTTCTCGTCTTGTACGTGGATGACATTCTCTTGATAAGAAATGGCATTCCTATGCTACAATCAGTCAAAGGATTCTTGTCACAGAAGTTCTCCATGAAAGACCTGGGTGATGCCAACTACATTTTGGTGATCCAGATTTATCATGATAGTTCTAAGAGGATGTTGGGACTTTCACAGTCAAGGTACATCAACACCATACTGAAAGGATTTAGTATGGAAGATTCAAAGCACGATAGTCTACTGGCTTGTCACGGAATCACCCTCTCCAAAGAGATGTCTCCCAACATTGATTTGGAAAGGGCTCCCATCACATCTATACCCTACGCTTCTGCGGTAGAATCTATAATGTATGTGATGTTGTGTACCAGACCAGATGCTGCTTACACACTAAGCATGGTAAGCCGGTATCAGTCAAACCCAAGGGAGAAGCACTGGGAAGCAGTAAAGAGCATTCTCAAGAACCTGAGAAGGACTAAGGAGTTGTTCTTGGTGTATGGCGGAAAAGACCTCCAGATCGAGGCCTTTGCTGACTCCAGCTTCCAGAGTGATAAGGATGACTCCAAGTCCATATCAGGTTATGTCTTTACCCTCAATAGAGGGGCGGTCTGTTGGAAGAGCTTCAAGAAGGACAATTTTGCTGACTCGATGATGGAAATGGAGTATATCGCAGCTTGTGACGCGGCAAAAGAGACAGTCTAGATAAGGAAGTTCTTAACTGAACTACAGGTGGTTCCAACCATTGTTGATCCAATACCGTTGTATTGCGACAACAACAGCGCTATAGCTTTAGTGAAGGAACCCAAGTCCCATCAGAGATCCAGACATATCTTGAGGCGGTACCACCTGATCAGGGAGATCGTTGATCGCCGAGAGATCGAGATAAGGAGAGTAGATACGGAGAACAACACTGCAGATCCACTCATAGAGGCTATCTGTTACGACCCGAAATGGCACGTGACTGGCCCTTGAATCATATAAAGTCTATAAGAACCCATCTAATTCAAGTAAGCCAAAAGCCCAGAAATCTAAAACCATTTTAAATAATAAATGAAGGAAAACTAGTTTTAAAGAAGTGGTTTTAATAGCATAAGCCAAATTATGCATTTTTAAAATCCCAAGTCTTTTCTGAAAATTTTGGCAGAGTTTCCATTGTAAAAACTGGCCCCAAACGGGGTACAACATGAATAATATATGCACAATGATAAAAGGCATCCCCAAGCGGGAGCTAGCTCTTCGTCAATCGAGGGTCACAACCATGCAAGTAATATAATATACAGCGCCGAAGGGCGAGGATAAAAACTCAAAAAGAAACTCAAAATATCAAGAAAACCCATAATAATACAAACACGACTTTACGGTCGAAATAATAAACAACTGGTCTTCTAAGTCTAATAAATAATACAGTCTGGTTGATGGAGTTTCTAAATACAACAATGAAAATAATACACAAGGGTGGTCACGATGCGAGTGAACCCACCTACCAAAGCAATCACCCAGAATGGAAGCAGTGTGCCAGAAGGCCGCAAAGAAACCTGTACGGCAAGACCTGCAAGAAAACTGTGGCACAACGGGGGTGAGTTGCCAACTCATGAGTAGAAAACATCACAGAGCATAAATCGTATGTGTAAGTCCATATTGCGACCCCCGGTACTTGCGGGGAGGCGGAAACGGTATAAAAAACAAATTTTTATCGCAAGAGGCAACATGGACTACACTAGGTCGGGATCGTGTCTAAACTAAACTAGCAAATACGCTAAAAGGAGTTAGCTACTATGGAAGATGGTTATACCTAAACTTGAACTCCTTCTTCTTTAAACCTTGTAGAGGTTGATGGTTCTCTTCTTGTCGCCTTCCTCCGTCGAAGATGGATCCACCTCGAAGGTTCGACCTTTGGGCTCTTCCTCGATCTTTGAGTGAACTAGGGTTTCCGGTTTGCTAAACCTTGAACCTAGAATGAGTAGAGAGTGACTAGGGTTTGCTTTTCTTTTCAAGGTGATGGATTCTCAACACATGAGAAGGGGTCACCTTGAGCTTGAGGAAGAAGAAGATGAAGAGAGGAGAGAGAGAGGTTATGATAGAATGAGCTATATCTTTCTTTCTTGCAACCATAATGCAAAAGAAAGGAATTATCTAAATGATAATAATTGAAAATAAGAATAGTTGATGGTTATTTTTGGAATGACCACTATCATGCTTCTTTAAATGAAGTGTAAGCATGAATCAAGGAGGATCTTTCAAAGCATGATGGTGGTCAATGGTCAACAAGTCAACCAAGGTCAAAAAGTCAACAAAAATCAACCATAACATAATTCTCATTTAATTACTATTATTAATAGATAATTCAAAAAAACCATTAGGGTTTGGAAAAAGATAACTGTCAACTGTGCATACGCACCCGTTCCGAAACCCTAATGAAAAACCTCATTCTCCGCCTCAAGCATCTGTGCATACACACCTGCATTCTTGTTCCGAGAAACAAGAATACCGAGATATAAAAGCAACCCCCAAAACATATACCAGTATCTGGCTCAAACCAGAGCCTGCCAGTATAATCCGTCCGGACTCCAAACGTGCACAAGTGCGCGGATGAGAACGAACCCTGTCGCAAAACCATGCGACCTCTACTCTGTTTTGCCCAGAGGCGAATACCCTCTGTGTGGGACTCTAAAGACTCGGCACTACGCTGGCAGTGGGTTTAACCACAGACCGCAAGCGGCACTAGCTGTGCGTAACGGTCCCCAGGTAGATGCCGACAAGAAGGCTGACGAGGTGAAACCCCATCTGTACTCCTACTGAGTCTGAATGTGACAGTCTCCGTACAGTCCGGTCTGTTCGTCTGATACATCGCATGTCGGGCCTAGGGGGCGGTAAAACGTCAGTCCCCCAATAGCGGTACAAGTCGTGTCGGAGTGAAGCCCAAAACACCCTGAGATAACACTGGAACCTACCAGTATATCTCGCTTGCCCTGGCCAGGGACTACTCGTGTAATGGCTCTCCTAGACACAGCGCGATATCAACCCCCAATACCGGGAGAGACGAATCCTGTCTAACCGGCACTGCTTCCAAGTGCTTCGGGACTGCACCCAACCACCACCTGTTTGCACGACTCCTTTGAGCCGTGGTAGGGTAGTGATCAAAGTGCAGTGGGAACACACTCGAGGCGAAGTGCTAGTATCAAGTCAGCGGACTAAGCTGTACTCATGTCACCTGGGAACTGATGACTGACGATAGGTATAATACCAACCTGTCAGTTCCCGACGAGTCCTGTCCAGTGTACTCGTAACCTAACGAGCACCCGTATACTATCTCTAGTACGACGTACTGATGGCTGTGGGACAGACCATCTCCCACACTGGGATGAGAAGCGCATACGCTAGTCTACTCCGGAGTATCGATGCCCTGTCTCGATAGTCCTGCGACCAGGGACCTGTATAAGGATGTGCTTATAGATTACCCAGCCCCCACTAGTGCGACTGCCATCACAACGCTGGTAATCAAGCAAAGATCCTAAGGGCTCCACTAATGCGTATAAGTGATATAGTAAAATAAACACAAGTACACATTGAAGTAGAAACAAACCAAGTAGCATACTACAATATTGAGCAAGATTGTTTATACAAGGTGAATATCCCAAGCTTCCATTAAGTAATATACAAACTAGTATGATACAGTAATGGCCTCTAGGGCATATACACTAACAATCTCCCACTTGCACTAAGGCCATGTACTGGCGTATCGAAGACCTATCATCTCGATCAGCCGCTCGAACTGAGTCTGGGGTAGGGCCTTGGTGAATGGATCTGCAGTGTTCTCTTCTGAAGCAACCCTCCGAACCTCGATCTCCTTGCGATCCACGATCTCCCTGATCAGGTGATACCGCCTCAAGATGTGCCTGGATCTCTGATGGGACCTGGGTTCCTTTGCTAAAGCTATAGCCCCATTGTTGTCGCAATACAGAGGTATTGGGTCAACAATGGACGGAACCACCTGAAGTTCTTTTAAGAACTTCCTTATCCAGACAGCTTCTTTTGCGGCATCAGATGCAGCAATGTATTCCGCTTCCATTGTCGAGTCTGCAACGGTTTCCTGTTTGGAGCTCTTCCAACATACCGCCCCTCCATTGAGGGTGAAGACAAAACCCGACATGGACTTGGAATCATCCTTGTCACTCTGGAAGCTGGAGTCAGCAAAGGCCTCGATCTGGAGGTCTTTTCCGCCATACACCAAGAACATCTCCTTAGTCCTTCTCAGGTACTTGAGAATGTTCTTTACCGCTATCCAGTGTTTCTCCCCAGGGTTTGACTGATACCGGCTTACCACGCTCAGTACATAAGCTACATCCGGTCTGGTACACAACATCGCATACATTATAGAGCCTACCGCAGAAGCGTAGGGTATAATAGACATGCGATCCCTCTCCAAATCAGTCTTGGGAGACATCTCTTTAGAGAGGGTGATCCCGTGACAAGCCGGTAGGTTACCGCGCTTGGAATCTTCCATACTGAATCTTTTCACTATGGTGTCGATGTACCTGGACTGAGAAAGTCCTAATATCCTCTTGGATCTATCACGATGGATCCGGATCCCCAGGATGTATGAGGCATCACCCAGGTCTTTCATGGAGAACCTGTGTGACAAGAACCCCTTGACAGATTGTAGCATAGGAATGTCATTTCCTATTAAGAGAATGTCATCCACGTATAAAACGAGGAATACTACAGTTCTTGCTACAAATCTACTATAGATGCATGGTTCATCTGGATTTTTGATAAAGTCAAATTTCTTGACCGTCTCATCAAAACAGATGTTCCAACTCCGCGATGCCTGCTTTAGTCCATAGATGGACTTAAGCAACTTGCACACCTTTCCGCTGCTCCCACTCTGAATGAAACCCTCTGGCTGATCCATATAGACACACTCCTCTAAATTTCCATTCAGAAAAGCGGTCTTTACGTCCATCTGCCAAATCTCATAATCGTGGAAGGCAGCAATGGCAAGAAGGATCCGAATGGATTTCAGCATAGCCACTGGAGAAAAGGTTTCGTCATAGTCCAAGCCAGGTCTTTGACGGAAACCCTTTACTACAAGTCTAGCTTTATAGGTCTCAACCTGTCCATCTACACCAATCTTCCTTTTGAAGATCCACTTGCATCCTACGGGTTTTACCCCGTCTGGAGCAATGTCCAACGTCCACACTTTGTTGGTGTACATGGACTCCATTTCGGTCCGCATTGCATCCAGCCATTTTACCGAGTCAATGCTCTGAACGGCCTGCTGGAAGCTAGTAGGCTCATCATAATCTATGATGCAATCCTCTCGATCCCCGTCTATGAGAAAACCGTAGTATCTCTCGGGCGGATGAGACTGCCTACCACTCCTGCGGAGCGGCATAGGAATGTCCTGTTCTTTTGAACTTACTGGCTCTTCCAAGCTCTCAGTAATAGTTTGTGGTTCTGGAATTTCTTCCAGTTCTATTGCGTTCCCACTTATCTGGGTTTCCAAAAACTCAGTTTCCAAGAAGCGGGCATGTTGAGAAACAAGAACTTTTTGTTCCTCTGCGGAATAGAACAGATACCCCCTGGAGTTCTTTGGGTATCCCACAAACTTACACTGTACTGAACGTGCCTCGAGCTTGTCCGCATGCTGCTTTTTTTACAAAAGCTGGACATCCCCATATCTTAAGGTACTTAAGACAGGGTTTCTTCCCACTCTACATCTGATATGGAGTGGTAGGCACAGTCTTGGTGGGGGCCTTGTTTAAGAGATATGCAGCTGCTTCTAGTGCATAGCCCCAGAAAGATCGCGGTAACTCAGCCTTACTCATCATGGAACGAACCATATCCAATAGGGTTCGATTCCTCCTTTCCGATACACCGTTATGTTGCGGAGTGTATGGAGGAGTACGCTGAGAGAGAATTCCATTCTCTTTTAAATAGTCCAGGAACTCGGCACTCAAGTATTCTCCACCTCGATCCGATCTTAGAATCTTAATACTTTTGCCTGTTTGTTTTTCAACTTCATTCTTGTAATCCCGAAATTTCTCAAAGGCCTCGGATTTGTGCTTCATTAAGAAGACATGTCCATACCTAGAGAAATCGTCTGTGAAAGTAATGAAGTATGAATAACCGCTTCGCGCATGTGTAGACATTGGACCACACACGTCACTGTGTATGAGTCCCAAGAGCTCGCTCGCTCTCACTCCGTGTCCAGTGAACGGAGTCTTTGTCATCTTTCCCATGAGACAAGATTCACAAGTGGCATAAGACTGATACTCGAACGGATCCAAGTATCCTTCTTTATGTAACTTAGTCAACCGTGTCTCATTGATGTGACCCAGTCTACAATGCCATAAGAAAGCCTGATTAATATCTGGAGACTTTCTTTTGTGTGTATTCTGGACATTGAAAATCTGTGGTTGGTTCAATACGTATATACCATTGCTCAGTGTACCTGACCCAATCAGAACTTGATTAAGGTGAATGTTTACAACATTACTTACAAACGCAAATTCATAACCTTCTTTAGAAACCAAAGATACAGAAATGATATTACAAGTTGCGTTGGGTACAAAAAAGCAATTACGCAAAACCAAAACATGCCCATCTGACATTCCCAGGTGATAGTCCCCCACGGCTTTAGCATCCATGCTAGCTCCGTTTGCAACTCTGAGGGTCATGTCACCTTCCTTCAAAAACCTACGATTTCTCAACACCTGCAATGAATTACAGATATGAGATCCTGATCCGGTATCCAATACCCAGGAAGTAGAGTTTATAGAAAGACAGTTTTCAATAACATACACACCTGAAGCTGAAGCCGCAACCTGCTTCAGTTCCTGTGTCTTGGCCTTCCAAGCCCTGCAATCTTTCTTCCAGTGTCCACTCTTATGACAATAGAAGCATTCTTCTTTACCCACAAGCTTCCCCGCAATCTTTGTTGCCAATTCTTTTCCCTTCGTACCCACTTTACTAACACCGCCTCTTGGTTTGGCGGGGGCTTTCCTCCTCTTTCCCTTGGCTTTCGCCTTGGACCTAGAGGAAGAAGATCCTCCTACAAACAAAGCGGGTGTTTCCCTACCCTTCTGTAGGGTGCCCTCTGCGCTCCTCAGCATGTTGAGGAGTTCTGAAAGTTCAACTTCCTTTTCTTGCAAGTTGAAATTCAGTATGAACTGGGCGTAAGTGGATGGAAGGGACTGGAGAATTATATCCGTGTAGAGTTCACTGTCTAACGTGGTCCCAAGTTCCGCGAGCTCCTCAGTGTAGCCAATCATCTTAAGCACGTGGTCCGCTACCGATGATCCGACGGCCAATTTTGTCGAAAACAACTTCTTCGACACTTCGTATCTTGCGATACGAGACTGCTCTCCATACAGTTCTTTTGTATGAAGAAATATGGATTCCAAATCCATATTCTCGTGCCTCCTCTGATGATCGTTGTCCATCGAGGCAAGTACGAGGCACCTGGCCTTCGCGCTGTCAATCTCCCAAGTCTTACGGATTTCCTTATCCGCGACGCTGGAGGTGGGACCTGGGACGGGGGGAGCTTTGGTGGTAAGAAGATACCCCAGCTTGTCGTAAGTGATTGCCAACTTGACATTCCTGAGCCAATCTTTGTAGTTTGGCCCTGTCAATATGTTTTTATCTAGAAGTAACTTAAGCCCAGTCATTTCGATTTTGGTCGCTGCATGGGGGAAGAGAAGGAACACTTTAGCACGATGCTCTTGCAAGTTTAGAATGGTTTTTAATTTTGTCTAAACAGGATGGCTCCCACTGTCTCTCGAATCCCTCCTCAAACCACAAAGGAAGAATTAGCCGGGATCAATCCCACCGTGCAATACTTGCTTAACCGTTCAGCCAGGCCAGTGTCGGTACTTCGAGGGAGGTTTTCCAACGCTTTCGCGAAGTTCCTTAATTAAATAACCTCTTTTCCCTGGGGGCGTAGCCCCGCTAACACTTTTCTAGGCACCTACTAGGTTTCTAGCATTGATCGTCTAGTGAGAAATTTTCCGAGGAGTAGCATATACTCACAGTAGGATCGGGATCCAAATATCATCGTGTGACGAAACTGAAGGAATCCTACCAGAATCACCACACTCCAAATGGTATGCAAATCTAGCAAGTTTCAGTACTTATGAAACTCCCGATGTGGATTTTTGCCCCATGCTCTTATGACCTTGACGAAGGTCAACAAATCATGAGTCACATGTCAAGTTCTGCCCGTCATTATCCAGGTTAATTTGAGCCCACCCGTATATACCCTTGACGAAGGTCAACAAGGCAACACGACTGTCCCAAACCAACGCATCTATCTATGCTACATATGAACACCCAACAGCTACCAAACTCTATGCCTTGACGAAGGTCAACAAACATAGCTTGAATACTATTGAATATTCATACGAAACGACGGAGGGCTACGAATGGTTTTGGCGAAACCGTGAACGTAGTGAACTTGATATAATCGATGGAACGAGATAGCTTTTAGAAGGAGTGGCTCAAACTCCGCATTTAAAAGTTAGTTTTGAAAAGAACCGAGTGGTTTTTCGAAAGTGTTCCAACGATTTTAACTTGGTTTATTATCTTGCATTAGTTCTTTTAATGCGTGATATTCTTGCATCAGTACTTTTAATGCGTCCCATCATTTAAATCCTACCATTGCAGAAAACAACCAAAATATGACGTACGCTTATGCCATTCGCATTCGCCACGGGGTCCCGTCATCACTCGTTAGGTTACTTAACTAACGACAGAGCGGGGGCTGGGCTAGCGCGGCTGTAAAACATAAGCAACGCCTAAATAGAAAGCAATGATAGACATTACAGATCACAGATGAATACATTGGATATACTAGCAATCCGCAATCCTTTCGAGCCTGAAACGAAAAGCGGATAACACGGTCGCGGTGAATAGCCAATACCCCACCCAAGACCCCTACGGGTGCGGCAAACTACCCGCCAAGTACCCGGCAGTTTGTGCACCCCTCCATGGGTCTATCCTAGGAGCAAAAACAGTAAAAAGAATTATACAATGACGGCTACAACCCCGACCCGGTTGTGCGGCCAAACAAATAATAATTATTACATCAATTTACATTTACAATGAATGAAAGAAAAACAAAAGCTCATCTCACATCCACCCCGGCTATCCACCCGCGACAGTCCAACACATTCATATACACATTCCAATATCAAACACAGATCATGTATAACCCCGACTAATCGTCTTATAGCGATTAGCCGACGTTCAATACATGCAAGCATCACAGATATAACCATCATAGTCAAAGTGCAGTGAAGTTCGGAAAAAATACGGAATTATAGGACCCCAAAAGCAAATTTCAGTTCTGGAAAATCTGGGCACATATAATATATTTTAAAAATCCCAAAACCAACACACAAACACACTGCACGAAAAACGATGCACAGAGGAAGACAAAGCGCGGCGCTTCCGCGGCAAATACCCACCTCGTGCGGCGGAAGGGCGGCGGTTTGGACGAATCACTGTATCGTTTTTCTTGGGTGTTCACACAAAACCCTGAGCCGAATTTACAAGTATAAAGTTTTTCATTTAGAGCAGAAAAAATTTCAACAGAAACTTAGGGTTTTGTTTTTCCGGTTTTGTGACTTTTTCGGTTCCGAACTTCGTTACAATTCACTACCAAGCTAGTTTAAGTTTAGTTAGGCTCTGATACCACTGTAAGTCCATATTGCGACCCCCGGTACTTGCGGGGAGGCGGAAACGGTATAAAAAACAAATTTTTATCGCAAGAGGCAACATGGACTACACTAGGTCGGGATCGTGTCTAAACTAAACTAGCAAATACGCTAAAAGGAGTTAGCTACTATGGAAGATGGTTATACCTAAACTTGAACTCCTTCTTCTTTAAACCTTGTAGAGGTTGATGGTTCTCTTCTTTTCGCCTTCCTCCGTCGAAGATGGATCCACCTCGAAGGTTCGACCTTTGGGCTCTTCCTCGATCTTTGAGTGAACTAGGGTTTCCGGTTTGCTAAACCTTGAACCTAGAATGAGTAGAGAGTGACTAGGGTTTGCTTTTCTTTTCAAGGTGATGGATTCTCAACACATGAGAAGGGGTCACCTTGAGCTTGAGGAAGAAGAAGATGAAGAGAGGAGAGAGAGAGGTTATGATAGAATGAGCTATATCTTTCTTTCTTGCAACCATAATGCAAAAGAAAGGAATTATCTAAATGATAATAATTGAAAATAAGAATAGTTGATGGTTATTTTTGGAATGACCACTATCATGCTTCTTTAAATGAAGTGTAAGCATGAATCAAGGAGGATCTTTCAAAGCATGATGGTGGTCAATGGTCAACAAGTCAACCAAGGTCAAAAAGTCAACAAAAATCAACCATAACATAATTCTCATTTAATTACTATTATTAATAGATAATTCAAAAAAACCATTAGGGTTTGGAAAAAGATAACTGTCAACTGTGCATACGCACCCGTTCCGAAACCCTAATGAAAAACCTCATTCTCCGCCTCAAGCATCTGTGCATACACACCTGCATTCTTGTTCCGAGAAACAAGAATACCGAGATATAAAAGCAACCCCCAAAACATATACCAGTATCTGGCTCAAACCAGAGCCTGCCAGTATAATCCGTCCGGACTCCAAACGTGCACAAGTGCGCGGATGAGAACGAACCCTGTCGCAAAACCATGCGACCTCTACTCTGTTTTGCCCAGAGGCGAATACCCTCTGTGTGGGACTCTAAAGACTCGGCACTACGCTGGCAGTGGGTTTAACCACAGACCGCAAGCGGCACTAGCTGTGCGTAACGGTCCCCAGGTAGATGCCGACAAGAAGGCTGACGAGGTGAAACCCCATCTGTACTCCTACTGAGTCTGAATGTGACAGTCTCCGTACAGTCCGGTCTGTTCGTCTGATACATCGCATGTCGGGCCTAGGGGGCGGTAAAACGTCAGTCCCCCAATAGCGGTACAAGTCGTGTCGGAGTGAAGCCCAAAACACCCTGAGATAACACTAGAACCTACCAGTATATCTCGCTTGCCCTGGCCAGGGACTACTCGTGTAATGGCTCTCCTAGACACAGCGCGATATCAACCCCCAATACCGGGAGAGACGAATCCTGTCTAACCGGCACTGCTTCCAAGTGCTTCGGGACTGCACCCAACCACCACCTGTTTGCACGACTCCTTTGAGCCGTGGTAGGGTAGTGATCAAAGTGCAGTGGGAACACACTCGAGGCGAAGTGCTAGTATCAAGTCAGCGGACTAAGCTGTACTCATGTCACCTGGGAACTGATGACTGACGATAGGTATAATACCAACCTGTCAGTTCCCGACGAGTCCTGTCCAGTGTACTCGTAACCTAACGAGCACCCGTATACTATCTCTAGTACGACGTACTGATGGCTGTGGGACAGACCATCTCCCACACTGGGATGAGAAGCGCATACGCTAGTCTACTCCGGAGTATCGATGCCCTGTCTCGATAGTCCTGCGACCAGGGACCTGTATAAGGATGTGCTTATAGATTACCCAGCCCCCACTAGTGCGACTGCCATCACAACGCTGGTAATCAAGCAAAGATCCTAAGGGCTCCACTAATGCGTATAAGTGATATAGTAAAATAAACACAAGTACATATTGAAGTAGAAACAAACCAAGTAGCATACTACTATATTGAGCAAGATTGTTTATACAAGGTGAATATCCCAAGCTTCCATTAAGTAATATACAAACTAGTATGATACAGTAATGGCCTCTAGGGCATATACACTAACAGTATGTATGACTCAATCCTAGGTCAAACGATCAGTAATATATACATATCCTCAATATGATAAGGTCTGAAGCATGAAAAGGTGGTAAGGGTAAACATCTATACCAAGTGTAATACCAAGTGCTCGTGTCAGTGCCTCAGGTAGCAACATATCATAAACATGAGGTGTGATCAATGTAATCAGTGTCAACTATATCATGAAGTCTAAGTATGTGGATATCATCCAACTATATATGCAATGCCTGTATGCGTGCGGATCTCGTCCACGTGTCAACCAATGACGCAACAATATCATGCATGTAAATATCATAAAAAGCATATGCATGAAAGTATGAGGATATAAATCAACAGGTGTCCCTCGCGACACATCAAAATCATGAAAACCTGAGTGCCCAGTATCGACACTCGAAATATCATGAAACCCGTGTCCAGCATCGACACGTAAATTCTCATCTATCAGGTGCTGTCACTACGACTGGCCCTGATAGGTACGTATCATACGCTATCTCGAAAACCCAAGTGCCCAGCTTCGACCGTCGCAATTCAACGTATCCATACGTACATAACTCCGGTCAGTATCCCGACGATAACCGCCGAGTCTAAATACTGTCACCGGTAGGTATGATTCCCCTGTCAGGCTCATCGGCGTGGTCCATCGATCTTCTTGCCCCGGGTACCTCCGGGCCCCACCATGTACCTGCACACGGCCCACTACTACTCCTCGTATGGGGTATATATATATCAAAACCGATAAAACTCATGGTGGCTGCTAAAATATCATATCAAAAGAAACTGGGTTTTTTTTAAAACAGTACATACTTTCCTTTGAAATACCCACGGTTCTCAAATCCAGAAATATCATGGAAACAACATATCTCAATGCGTATAATCATAAAGTATGATGTATGCGACATATAAAAGAAATGTATGCATATCTGTAAATCATGCAACATGGAACAGTAATATGCACATAGCAAGAGTAAACCGCTCTTTTAAAGGAATCCAGTTTTTAAAATGTCTCTTGCGGTTCCCGATTTTCCCAAAGTCAAATGCACCATCGTATAAGAGTGCACATGTAACTGTAGCAAGTAAATTGTGCAAGGAGTCATATCATGATGCAGCAATCCTACTGTGTAGTAACATGGCAATTACCGATGATGATGTGTGTGAGCCGGCAAATAAATGTGCGTGGAGCATACACATCATCGGTAATGGTGCCGGTGTCCTGATAACATGGGTTTAATATAACAATAAACACATTTAAACATGCAATGCGATGCGAATAGCAAGAATATGCGAAAAATGAATAATAAACGCAACAGTGAAGAATCTACATCAATATATGTATGTCATACAATTTTGCCATTTGAAATAACACGAATCGTGGTGTTTAGAAAAAATACGAGCTACGGTGTTTTTAAGAAAAGATGCGTCTTTTGAAAATATCCGTAGAATCTTTTGGCCTGTCTTTAAAATACTCACGATTCTTTAGTTTTGAATTAGGTATGACTCGAGTCTTGTCTAACATCGAGTAAACTACAGGACAAATCGAAAGGTAAGGAAACCACCTAAATCTGAGTCGATACATATAAATATAATAGTCGGTAATCCCGTCTCAATAGTATCACATACGATACAATATGTATTATGACATCCTCGAGTCAAAAGTGCGGATCTATCATCAATATATAGCTCGTACGTAAGTCCGTCGTATGGCATCCCAAATTTGGGTACGGGTCAAATATCACATTCATCTCATTATTCATCTGGTATCCATAATCATCATATCTCATGAACTAGGGGTACTGATCAAAGTCTAGTACAAACTAATACCATCTGCATATATATGCATGTATTAAAACACTCGTCTAAAGGCCCGCTAAAATCTCATGTCGTATCTCATAATACGAATCAAAACATATCACCGATCTCATAGCATCATGCTTAATCTCATCGACTCATCTCCAAATATCATCCACTATCCTCATTATCCATGTGTGTGTGTGTGTGTACCTAGTCCCATACTTGTGTGTATGTGTATACGTATCCCCATATACGCACAAGTAATAACAATAATGCAAACAAGGGTGTGTGTGCGTATGTGCAAACCTATTCTATGGTTCGCAACTAAGAAATCAACCACGACACTATCATCCAAATTCACAACACATATGTAAATATATAACATATCATCAACTACCCTACGAACTGCGGGGGTGCTATACGCCATCCACCCGACTTCCCCCGTAGATGTGTATCTACTCACATTGCTTTTCTCTTACCGTTGCCGATGTCGCCAAGCGCTTTCTTGTCATATCGAAGTCCTCATGGGGGTACCTATACATCATAACGTATCGTATCGCATTAAAAACTAAATCAAAACCAAAAAGACACGCTAAAAGCCTATAGGTTAGAATATACGGACTACGCCTTTCAAACCACCAAACAACCCCCGATATCGTCGTACAAACGTCAAGTTATCGAGATAAAACGCAAATACTAAAATCCAGAATCCAAAATACGAAAAATATAAACCCGAATCAAAACAGCAACTCATGAATTTAGTCCCAGATTTTACCCTAGGCAAAACTAGCCAATTTTGCATATAGGGGGGTCTAATTTACTGGAGATGGAGCTACAGACGAAGCACGAAGCCCATTGCTCCAGCTCTGGCCATAAATTGCGACCAGAAGGGTTTTATTTGTGGCCCAGATGAGGGTGTGGGGGCTGGGGTCTTGGGGTTAGCTTCTTAGATGCCTGCACACTCCTCTGTGTTTGCAAACTAATTTTTCAGGTCTCCGAGTGTTAGCAGATTTCAAATTCCCTACAGAATTCCACAAAATACGATATCGGCAGAATTTCAAAGTTCATGAATTGGGGTTTGTCTCTGGTTTTATGTCCAAAATACAATCATTACAGGGGTTTAAGGTCGCTATAAGCCTCAATTACACATCACAACTCAAGAATTCCTCAAACCCTAACTAGAAACTTCTAAACCTCACTAAACGACACTAAATCGGTTCTAATCAAACATGGATGTAAAAGCAATGGAAATACTATGCTAATGGTTAAGAGAATACCTCATTTGGCACTCATGAATCCCCTAGAGCACCAAAATGCAAACTTTCTTGGTCCAAAGTGTAGCTTGTGAGCTTGTGCACATTTTCAATGAAAGTGAGATGAAGTTTTGAGGTGATTTTCATGGAGTTGTGAGGAGTTGAGGTGGTGGAGGGAAGAGAGCAGCAGCCATGGTGGAGGAGGAAGGAAAAGTGATGAAGGAAATGAAGAGGAAAGAGAATGGCTCATGGTCAATTGACCCCCTCACCTCTCTCTAATGCCCATGCCTAATATTCTAATCCCTTTCGTTTTGTTCTCTTTTCTTTTCTTTTCTTCTCTCCTCACTCAAAAATAAAAACATGAGAGAAATATAAGGAAAAGCCATGATAAAATGTAACACAAGTGTAAAAATGATATGGTGCATGTCATGTGCACAAAACCGGCTTAATGCGTGATTAGCGATATTTAATCGCGATTAGCAATAAAATATTGTGTAATAAATCGAAATTAACTTAAATTTGATTAATTCATATAAAATTCCCTCTTTTTTGTAATTTCCATATTTTTCCCAATTTATCGGTATTTAATTATACCGCCTTATTAAAATATTCAATATAATATTATTAAATTATACAAAAATCCCCATAAATAATTTTTTTTTTTCTGAAATGTTACTATCTTCCCCCATTAAAGAAATTCGGTCCCCGGATTTAAATTTAAATTTAAACCCCTCAAATACTAAAACATTTCAGTAAAAAGACTAAGTCGTCGGTGTTCCGAAATCATAAATACATAAAACGCATCGTAGCGCAATGCATGCGCATGAAAAATGGGTATATAAACCAAAAATCAAAACTCCGTCAAGCATCCCGCAATCATCGGAGTTATGGTGAAGGCACCATTGTCAAATCCAATACGAACAAAAAAACCAACATGATATACTCAAAACTATAATCTGTACATAGCCCGCATCTTTGTAACTCGTCAAAACATCTAAAGAAATGCATGCCAGAACCTTTTTAAGTAATTGTGCGATGCACGTAACAAGGCACGGTGGCGGACGTTTATTGCAAGAAAATAACTGTAAATATGCACGTCTCACCGTTTGAAAAAAATAATTTAGAAGGGTTTCCTTGTTTTAAACGTTTCGTGTCATATCAGACACGTAGGTAAATACTGAGACTATAGCTCTCTTTTTGGAAATCCCTTCGAAAACTATCAATGCATGCAAAAACATATTCAGGTACTGTACTCTGAATAGTCCTGCACAGTACAAAAACAATAGCAAATATCATAAAAACGTACTGCTCTATAAGAAATCAATCCCAATATGTGCATATGAATGCTATGTGCGTCTGGTGCGCACGGAAATCAAAACCCATGAATGTACCATACATGTGCACAGAAACAAAATCTAAGTGCAACGGGTGTGCACGAAACACCTGTCATAGGCAACGGTGTGCCGGACAGCAATATCAGGTGCATCTGATATGCACGAAGAATCTCGATTTAGTGCATCTAGTGTGCACCAAAATGGCATCGAGTGCCCAAGCATGCACAAGAATCCAAATCAAGTGTACGAAAACAAATATCGAATATCAAAATCGAAATCGATGGTATACAACAAACCTCAATCCAAATCAGGTAAACCGCGGTATATAATCCCACAACCGTATGCATCAGCGTGTACAAATCAAATCAAAACACTAAAAGTGCATGGAAACTATGCCGAAAGGACAAATCAAATCATATGCATATCATAGGCATGAAATCAAAATCAACCTCTCGACTGATATCAAATCGAAGTCTGGTGCAACTGTGGTGCACAAAATCTCAGTCACGCAATTAAATCATCCAAAATACCGAAATTCAAGGTGACAGATACGTGATAATTGAATAACCAAATCATAAATCATAAATACCGTCGTCGATATGTCCTTCCTTCGTAGTCGAGAAGGTGTCGGTGCATCCAAAGCTAGCAGAGCAAGATATCTACTGGCCTACTGTTCGTGGCCTGTCGTCTGGTGCCCTTAGGCTCTCGTCTCTCACTGCAGATTGCTAAGTGCATAGCTCCTCGGCTCAACGGTCTAATATGGAAACAATAATGGAAGTAGTCCGCTCTGGCATATCCTCTAACGATCTCTGGCCAACTATCATGGTCACTCATAACATGTCTCGTCGACGATGCCGAACTCTGGCTTGCTGGGTGTGCGTAATATGACCGATCCTGGGTCCAAATCTTCTCATATAGTATTCCAGAAAGGACCTATCGAGGTCTCTCTCAATCTCGTTTCTGTCGAACTGTTCGGAGGTTATCACTCTTTTCTATATCTGTTTCTTGTTCCGGAACGGTTGCATACTCATCGCGACTCCTTCTAGAAGATATATCCGTATACAATGCCTCTGCATGCATATCACATCTCTGATGTCGGCGGAGTGGAACGTCATCTCATCAAGATCTCGTACTAATCTCTTACTCCACTTTTCTCTAATGTTGACTGCTTCGGACTCGTCTCTTCGTGACTGCATGGACTGTGCTCCAACGGCTATACTCGTATCTGGAGTCTCCCAAGTAATGTATCCCATCACATGATATCCGAATGATGTCGAACCTTTCGATCGATTCGTCAAGGTTCCATAATCCCCCAAGAGCTCAACATCTTGAGTACAGTTTAATAGTATTCCAGTACATGACACAGTACCTGCAGACCAACCATAGAAGGGCAAACCCAAGCCTCACAAATGGCACTGTTGAACTGCTGCAAACCCTAAGGTTCAAAGGCGTTCCATGGTCATTACGTCGAGTTAGGATTTCATTCTTCTAGAGAGTCCATAGCATTACTCGCATTTGTCTCTGAATACTTTAAACTTGGAAAATGGGCTTCTGGCTTTCGATCGTCTCTATCGACTCCCAACGTACCTGCGTGAAGTCGTCTCTAGCTGGAATCATTCAATCTGATGACCTCGCATCGGGATAGGCAACGTATCACATGTCCTAGTCCTTCCTCCATAGGTGACTAGCGATCTTCTATCATATCTCTAAGTATAACTCGCAATAGCTCCAAACATCTGGGGCGATATCTCGTCATTCACAGTAACAACTGGCTCATTTGCCCGCACACTGAACAGTCCCTCAATCATCAAATAATCGGTGCATCGATGGTCATCACATTCTAGTTGGCCTCTAGCAGTAGCCTGATCCTCTGGTGCTGATGTAACAACTCCAACTTTTGTATACATAAAATTGATTTAAATTTGAAGTATACTTGGGGTATTTAATGTTGCTGTTACCACTTTAAGTATTTATTTTCCCATAATAATTACAAGAAGGAGCTTGTGGCTCATTGGTAATACCTTACACTGCTGAACCAAGTCACCAGAGTTCAAATCCCCTGCCCCACATTATTTTTAGATTAAGCCGGTCCGCCGGCCGAGTCGGGCCGAGTCAGGGCGTGGATAGGTGGAGGGTCTCCGGGTTAAGACACTGGTATATTTAGTTTTTTATGTTTAGTTCAACTTTTGGGAGTTATGGTCTGTGGACTGTTGGGCTTCCAAGAAATTTAAAACAAAAATAATCTAAAAATAATGTGGGGCAGGGGATTTGAACTCTGGTGACTTGGTTCAGCAGTGTAAGGTATTACCAATGAGCCACAAGCTCCTTCTTGTAATTATTGTGGGAAAATAAATACTTAAAGTGGTAACAGCAACATTAAATACCCCAAGTATACTTCAAATTTAAATCAATTTTATGTATACAAAAGTTGGAGTTGTTACAATCTACCCTCCTTAAAAAAAAATTCGTCCTCGAAATTTTCAACTTTTATTTGAGGACTAGTTTACAAAGAGATGAGGATATCTTGCACGCATTTCATCTTCCCTTTCCCAAGTGGATTCTCCTGGAGTATCTTTCCTCCACATTACTCAGACCAAGTTAACTTCTTTGTTCCGAAGTGTCTTCACTTTCCTGTCCAGGATCTCCACAGGCCGTTGCTCACAAGACAAGTCGGGCTGTATAGTGAGCTCGGAATGATCAAGAACATGGTTGGGGTCACTCACATACTTTCTGAGTTGGGATATGTGGAACACGTTATGCACTCCTTCCAATGAGGGTGGAAGCGCTAAGTGGTATGCCACTTCACCGACTCGTTCGAGTATGTCGAACGGTCCAATATATCTCGGACTCAATTTACCCCGTCTTCCAAATCGGATCACTCCGCGGTTCGGAGATATCTTTAAGAATACATGGTCACCTGGCTGGAACTCCAAGTGTCGTCTCTTTGCATCAGCCCAGTGTTTCTGTCGATCTTGGGCTATGCGCATCCTTTTCCTGATAGTACGAACCACATCAACGGTCGCTACTATCATCTCTAGTCCAAGAAGTTCCTTATCTCCGATGTCGTCCCAACTTAATAGTGATCGACACTTCCTTCCATACAATGCTGCAAAAGATGCCATTCCTATGCTTGCTTGGTAGCTGTTATTGTACGCGAACTCCACAAGATGCAGGTGATCTTCCCACGATCTTTTGAAGTCTAGCATACACGCTCTGAGCATATCCTCCAAGATCTGAATAGTTCGTTCCGACTGACCATCTGTTTGTGGATGATAGGCCGTGCTGAAGTTCAGACTTGTTCCCAAGCTGGCTTGCAGACTCTGCCAAAATTGCGATCGGAACCTGGTGTCACGATCGGAGACAATGCAGACCGGTACTCCATGAAGTCTCACAATTTCCTGTATGAGTTCATGGGTATCGGAGATAGTACATTATGAAGAGTTTAAATCGTAATTAGATTATTACCTCCATGTACTTCTTTGCTAGTATCTCAGTTGATTGGCCAACCCGAAATAGGATGAAGTGAGCCGACTTTGTGAGTCGATCCACAATGACCCATATAGTATCGTTACCCTTTGTGCTGTGAGGAAGAGCAGTCACAAATTCCATCGTGATGTGCTGCCACTTCCATTCTGGTATTGGTAACGGTTGAAATAGTCCAGCCGTCCTGTGATGTTCAGCTTTTACTTGCTGACACACCAAATATTTTGCGACGCTTCTGGCTACTTCACGCTTCATTCCATGCCACCAATAATTCTGACGTAGATCTTTGTACATTTTGGTACCTCCAGGATGTACTGAGTAGGGAGAGCTGTGAGCTTCTTTCATTAACTCTTCCCGAACAAGACCTTTTGGTACACACAATCTGCTGCCGTATCTCAAAGATCCGTCTTCATGGATGATGAAGTCTGTTCTGAGTCCATTCTCTACTTGTTCTCTGATCCTTTGCAACTTAGTATCACTTGCTTGAGCTACTTTGATCTGATTGACAATGGTTGATTGAACTTGTAGATTCATCAAACTTGAAGCATTACCTGGCATGACTACTTCAATCTCCATCTGATGCAAGTCTTGCTGAAGCTTCCACTGAGCGGTGAGATTCATCGATAATGGGTGGCGACTAAGAGCATCAGGTACTACGTTCACCTTCCCTGGGTGATATTGCAAGTTGATGTCAAAGTCCGCCATGAGTTCTAACCATTTTCTCTTCCGCATATTCAACTCCTTCTGAGTAAAAACGTACTTCAGACTTTTATGATCTGTATAGATGTTCACTCATTCACCAAGTAAATAATGGTGCCAAATCTTGAGAGCAAAGATGACGGCTGCCAACTCCAGATCATGCGTCGGATAATTGCGCTCATGAGTCTTCAGTTGTCTTAAAGCATAAGCCACAACCTTACCGTGCTAATGTAGAACACATCCTAATCCCTTACCGGATGCATCACAATGCACTTCGAATCCTCCAGATTGATCCGGTATTACGAGAATAGGTGCAAATGACAATCTTGACTTGAGTTCTACGAAAGCTTTTTCGCATGCTTCTGACCACACAAATTCTTCATCTTTTCATGTGAGCTTGGTCATGGGTGTTGCTATCTTTGAGAATCATTCAATGAACCTTCTGCAATATCCAGCTAAACCCAAGAAACTCCGAATGTCCTTCACTGACTTTGGTGTAGGCCATTCGCTAACTGCTGAAACTTTGGCTGGATCCACAGAAATTCCTTCTCCTGATACGATATGTTCAAGAAAACCAACTTGATTTAGCCAAAACTCGCACTTGATGTACTTGGAATAAAGCTTATATTGTCGAAGAGTTTCCAGGACAATTCGTAGGTGATCTACATGCTCTTTCCGACTCTTAGAATACACCAGGATGTCGTCGATGAAGATGACAACAAACTGTCTAAGTACTCCAGAAAAACTTGATTCATTAGGTTCATGAATATTGCTGGTGCATTGGTCACTCCAAATGGCATCACTAGAAATTCGTAATGTCCATAGCGAGTTCTGAAAGCTGTTTTGTGAATATCAGCTTCCTTGACCTTCACTTGATGATAACCTGAACAAAGATCCAATTTAGAGAAAACACAAGATCCACTTAGCTGATCGAATAAATCATCGATGCGCGGGAGTGGATACTTGTTCTTTATAGTGACTTTGTTCAAGACTCTATAATCGATGCACATTCTGTATGAACCTTCCTTCTTCTTCACCAGTAGTACAGGTGCTTGATTGAATGAATTTTCCGTTGTGTATAATGAGAAAATTGTATAGAAATCACAACCAAAAATTATTTGACCGCAATCAACTACGGTGTCGGATGTAGATTGTAAGTGAGTGCGGATCGTCCACAGGGACAGTGTAATCGTTCGTCTTTTGAATTAGATGAGTCGAAACTTTAATGAAAAGAAAAGAAAACAATTCATGATTTAAAATTGAATTTCAAGAATTAGAAAAATCTAGATCTAATAACAAGAAAAAGATAGAATCAAGAATTGATCGTTTGATGATTTTTCCAAACCAAATATCAAGAATCGAAATGAGGCTCGTAGGAATCGATCGGATCTATAGATGTGATGTAATCTTACGATGACGTATTCTTATCCTTCGATGAATTGATACTAGATCGATGATGATCGATCGAGAATTAGGGATTTCTTGTGAAACTAGGGTTTCATCTTATCCCTTGTTCTTTCGTCGATATCATTCACATTCTAGCCTCTAGTAAATTCAAGAAACGATCGTAGATCCCTAATTTCGAGCGATCACAATCAAGAAAGCATCGCTACGAAACTAGGTCATCGATTCTTGAACTTGCTAGGGTTTACAAAACTCGTAGGACTTAAAAATCGTTTTAAGATTTCTTACATCATCATTCTACAATCGTCTCGACTCCTTTACGAGCGGAGTTTTACTCAAACATCACAACAAGAACAACAATTACAAATTGAGATCTAATCATGATGCAAGAATTAAAAGAAAGCAAGATTCAAGAATTTCACCTTTTATTTATATCAACAATTTAGTTACATTCGCTCAAGAACTACAAGAGGAAGCACTCGATCGTCGATTTGGCTTCGCTCGTCTCCGTGGGTCGCGGATCGGCTTGGATCACTTGCCCGATTGAAGATCGGCTCGGCTCCTAAAAGGTTGAAGGGCTTCTTGCTTGATTGGTACTCAAGATCTTGAATTTGGAGTGGAATTAGGGTTAGGGTTTCGCATAAGCCTTGTCACTAGACTTGTGGAAGAAGATGAAGAAAGAGGTAAAGATTAAGGAACTAATGATGAACGAACACCCTCAACCCTTAGATCTAGGCTCCTATTTATAGATCTCAAAACCCTAGATCTAGGATTTCAAATTCTAAGTTTCCCTCTTAAAGTTTGTTGAGGAAATTTGAATTTTCCTCCAAAAGTTAGTTAGAGGAGAAGCTTCTAGATGTGATTAGTTAGGAGGGAGCTTCTAGAAGAGGTTAGTTAGGAGCTTAATTAGGATTAGCCTTGCTTAATGATCTTTGCTGATTTGGCACTAACTTCGAGGGTTTTCTGGAGATTGAAGTATATAAAGGGAATGTGGGCCCTGATATAGGAATTGTCCAATAAAAATTGGCTGATGACGTGGCAAAAGCGCGGCGGATCCACGGCGCAAGCAGGCTCCCGCCGCGGATCCGCGACGCTTTATGGGCCTTGGGCTTTCTTCTTCTCTGTTAATTCTCTCTATAGTATTTGGGCTTTGTTTTGATGTGTGGAATTTCATTTGGCCTTCTATATTGCTACCAGATCTCAGATCTTTGAGTTGGCGTAATGTTTGATCAGCAAAAATTGATAATTTTGGCTTTTCTTCTGGATTTTCCTGCACAGACTCAAGACAAGTGTTGCGCAAATACAGAGATGATGCGATGCCATGAAATGCGGTTAATTTCCCTTAAAGTGTCGGTTTAAAAGTCTAACACATGAAATCTGATATTTAACGACTGATTTGCTAATATGTGAAATATGAATACCGAACACTTCTAAATGAGTGCAAAAGATAGGGAAATTGCCGTGTTAAAAATACATTATTTTCGACTGATCAAATACCCCCAAACTTAATTTCGATCGTCTCGAGCGAATGTTTTATTAACAAAAAAAGAGAAGGAGAAAATAAAGAAAGAGAAAAACTAACTAGCACACTTTCGTAGGCAACACGATTGCACTGAGCACGTGCAACAAGCCTTTAAACCTCTAGGTGTCCCTAGTAGGAGGAGTGTTGTCTCCTGAGGGTTTTCAGCGGATTGCACCCACAAAATCCAATAATAAAAGGAAGATCATGAATATTACATTTAAAGACAAGAATTGTAAAAGAAAGACTTTGAAAATTAGGGTTTCCAACTAAGCTAGCTTTTCGGTTGTCATGAGCCCTATCTTAATGGTCATGAAAAGATGTCAGAAATCACGTCCTCCCTCAATAAAACATCGTATTATTCTTCATTCCTATCTTTCTTCCAAACATCGATCATATCACCCTGCGTGTGTGTAAAGACATCCCTACGCCCGGAGAATTCAATTCAAGCTATCATACTCTTGCCCATCAGCCTCAGTACTTTTTAATTAATGAATATTTAGATGAGATTGCTCAAACACTTTCATGCGACCGTTAATACTTCTTGAGGTACTAACCGACCGATTACTCATGTGCTTGCTCACTTGGTGTATTTTCCTCGTCTTGCACCACCTCAGGCATAGCACTGACTCCCAGACCAGTTGGCCTTAGGGCACTAGGTGAAGAGGCACCCTCGCTATACATTTTTTTATTGCCCTTGGTGATAACAAAACCAGTGTTCATTTTTCTCACCACTTTATATTTTATTCATTTTTTTTATTTCCTTCATACTTTTGGCTTTAAGACAAGAGCATTTCAAGATATCCTCTACTATCCCAGGCTTTAAGACGTGTGTAAGTGCGAATAGCAGGGTATCAACGTTCAAAATGTTTGGCTTCCAGAATAGAAACTATTTTTCAGACTTATTTTTATCCTCAGATTAGTGACGTCCTTCATCTTACTAACCCTTGGGACAACGGCTCATAACTACTTATTACTAGTTCGTATAAGAAAACTTCTAATTTTCTTAGTTTTCTTAAATTTTTCTAATCTCATGGATGTAATTTTTCACTATCTAAACTTTTATTATCTTATTTATGTACAAAAAATATTTTTGTAATTTTGAAACTTTTTTAAATTTTTATGATTTTCAAAAAAAATGTTTTGTGCTTATGCAAATGATATGCAAATGATGCGAAAATAAGCACAAACCTCCCCCAAACTTGTTTTCAACAGTGTCCTCACTGTTGCCATCTGCTGAATCTGAAAAACCTGTAAGCTTGGGAGGAATTTATTAGTGGGGGAAAAATATTTAAGTGAAGATCCTCCCCCAAACTTATTTTTAGCTCATCATTTTGTAAAAATTCTTTTTAGGAGCCAGAAAAAACATACCCCCCAAACTTGAGTTATGCAATGTTAAGCTTTGAAAATCGCAAGTGGGGGTCAAAAATCATTGGTCGATGCCAAGCTTTGCAAAGACCAAATGTTAACACCAACCATTCAAAAAATTTATCAATGCAGTGCTCCGATTGGTGGAAGAAGAAGTGGGGAAAGGTTAAGGGGTGGAATAGAATGTGTGTGCGTCTCATTTTGGAGAGACGATGCAGTGAATGTGATGGATTACTCGTATTCTTTTTACAAGTCAAAAGAAGGGGTGGAGGTTCAATTTCATTGATTGGGAGATGATTTATCTCAACACCTGTGTCATTCAAAAATGCGAGTTCATCAGCGAAGATCTCCTCAAAAGTTCCATCAATGCCCCGATGAATAATGTCATCACAAAGTGCGGGGTGATCTTCAGACTCTAAAAGCAGTTCATAATCAGTGTTAATTGGTGACCCGGACATCTCAGTGGAAGAGTCCGTATGTGTATGATACATAGTTGGTTCAAACAATAACGTATGAAAAGAGTCAAGATCGATATCAGGAGGATCATCAAATTCGCTGCTGTCGACATCCATTAAGTCGACAGAACATACCTGAGCAGTAGGTTCGGAGGGTACACTTCCCAACTTGTAAATGTTCAGCTCTATTGACCTATTCCCGAAAGATAGGGTCATAGAACCATTACGACAGTTGATTATTGCGTTGGAAGTGGCCAAAAAGGGGCGACCTAAAATCACCGGAATTTGATTCTGTGGGTTCGCTACAGGCTGTGTATCAAGTACAATAAAATCCACAGGGAATACAAATTCCCCGATTTTTATTAACACATCCTCCAGTTCACCCCTAGGTTTGGTAATTGATCGATCAGCCATCTGGAGAGTTATGTTCGAGGGCTTTAACACTCCGATACCTAGTTGCTCATATACCGAGTAAGGAAGCAAGTTAACACTAGCGCCAAGGTCTAGTAGAGCACGGTTGATGTGTTTTTCCCCAATAGAAATGGAAATAGTAGGATATCCTGGATCCTTACGTTTCCTCGGTAATTGTTGGGGGAAAGCCGTGTCTATTGTTTTTTCCATGAAAATCTTCTTGGGCACTTGAGTCTTCCTCTTCCTAGTGCACAAGTTCTTAAGAGTTTTCGCATAAGACGGAACTTGTTGGATGGCATCTAGGAGAGGGATGTTGGTGTTTACTTGCTTAAAAATGTTCATAATCTTCTCCATATGTGGACTCGGTGTGTTAGCCCTTAACCGATTAGGATAAGGTGCTTTAGCAATAAGCGCTGGGTCCATCATAAGAGAAGGAAGTGTGTGTGGAACCGATCCCAGAATAGAAGTGGGGATCGTCCGTGGAGGAGTAAAAGAGGTGGGCTGTAGTGGCGAGCCTTTTGGGAAACGAAGAATAGGCTCGGAAGAAGGTGGTGGGGTAGAAGAACTGGAGTCAGAAGTGTGTGTGTGGGGAAAGGTCTCAGCCGGGGTGTTATTGATTGATTTATCAGTATCATCAAACTCTTCCCCAAGGTGATGGTCAAGCACTCTTCCAGATCTCAATGTGATCTCATCCACATGATGTGAATAGCTAGGATTAGGTAAAGGTTGAGCTGGAAGTTTCCCTTTCTCTCTTGCACTCATTTCGGCTTTTAGTTGTGCAATTTGTTCTTCCATCGATTTGATGTTCTCATTTTGAGAGATAATGATCTTCATTACATTCTCGACGGAAGATTGCAAACTTGCCGTCCCTTGGATGGATTGTTTCATGAAAGTATCTAAGGTTTGTGCTAGTACAGAGGTATTATCTGTACCGGTCAATTGCAAAGGACTAGACGGTGAAAAAGTGTTGGCCGGATTTTGAAAGTTGTGTGCTTGGAAGGGGTGCTGACTCAATTGAAGTGGTGGCTGCTGTTGTGGTGGAGGGACCCTTTGGAAATTGTTTTGGGTTGGAACCGTGTTTTGAAATTGTGATTGGTTCCAAGAAAAATTTGGGTGATTCCTCCAACCCTGATCATATGTGGAGGAAGATGGATCGTTTCTAGGTCTTTGAAATGAGACATTGGTATGCTCATGACCTTGAAACGGACATTCTTCCGTCAAGTGAGACGGATCAGAACAGCATCCACATACAGTTTTGGAGAGTGACATTTGACTTAGGGCGGCAGCTAAAAATTTGTTTTCCATATTCTCGAGTTTCTTATTGATAGCTGCAATGTCAGCTCTAACTCCTATGGAAATATCATTGCCATCCCTAGACGATTGACTCATACCCTCCCACTGTAAAGATTTTTCAGCGAAATCTTCTAGAAATTTCCATGCTTCCCCATCATCTTTAGTCATGAAGTTGCCTTGACACATGGATTCAAGGATCTGTCTTGTGTAAGGAGTAATACCCTCATAAATGATTCGGCACAATTCCTATTTCGGGATGCCGTGATGTGGACATTGGACTAACAGATCCTTGAAGCGTTCAAGACATTTTGAAAATGTTTCATTTGGAAGCTGGATGAATTGATAGATTTCGCTACGGACTCGAGCTGTCTTTTGATGTGGGTAGAATTTCTTAAGGAATGCTTTGACGAATTCGTCCCAATTTGAAATGGAATGTGCGGTAGTGTTATATAGCCACTTCTCGGCTAAATCGCACAAGGTGAATGGGAGAAGACGAAGACGTAAAGCATCCACAGAAAGCTGTGAAGTACCCATCATTGCGCATACATTTTCAAATTTCGTGATAAACACGTATGCGTCCTCAGACTCGAGACCGTGAAATTTTGGTAGAAGGTTGATGTATTGGGGTTTTATTTGAAAATTTTCCCCGTTGGCTGGTGGAATGGAAAGACAGGTGGAAAGTGGACTTCGTGTTGGATAGCATCTCTCTTGGAGAGAGATGCGAGGTGGATTCTGCGCACCAACGGACGGCGGCAGAGTAGTGGAAAAGAAGTTCGATGGAGGTGGATCCATCGATGTGGGTGTGGTGATGGGTAAAAGAAAAGGTAAATGTAGAAATACCGACTTTAGGGTCGATGAGGGAAACGCGGACTTAACGGGCACTAGAAACCCGTGTCCAGCCTATCTTGCACTAAAAGGGTTAGTACAAGTGGCAGCGTGAATTTATAATTAGGGGAAATGATATGAATGCGGTGTTTGTTTTGAAAATAGGACGGATTTTTGAAAAAAATGATGCAACACAACAAATGCAACACACAAAACCCTAAAATCTAGGGGTCACCTAGGTCAAAGCTCTAGACCGCTCCTAACTGCCAAAAGACAAGTCGCAGGATAGAATCCTCCACTGCCTCTTTGTTCCCCTGTGGCCGGATAAGTGCCAGGTAAGTGGGAAGGTACTCCACTACGTAAGTAATGGGCCTAATTAATAACCACTAGCCTTAGACACACTCGCCTTAGACACCACAAGAAAACGCGGATAAGCAATGAATTACCCACGGCCTTCTTCTGTCCTAATTGAGCGCGACAGTCCTTAGAGTCATCTCTAGATTTGTTTTAGTTAATGTGGGTCAATGCGGATGCAAGTTTTGCGATTTTCAGGGCCTAGGAAGGGTAATGAACTCCCCACCTAATTTGGATTTTGTCTTGCCCCTTAATTTCCGTATTAATATGCAAACAACCAAAAATCAAAAACACGCACAAATTTTATTTTGCTTTTGCGGCGCAACGATTATTTGCAAAGAATCCTGCACAAAATGTTAGTTGGAGCTAAAAAGAGGAGAGAGGAGAAGGTAAGAAGCTTACAGAGGAAAATTGGCACAGAGAGGGCTTTAAATAGCCGCGGAACCGCCGCAGTTGTGGGGGTTTTGCCGCGGAATCGCGCCTGTATGTACTGTTCAGTGCACCAAAATTCTACAGTGAACTTCTGTTTACTTCTTGAGCTCTCTGGAATGCTCAGAAAAATTTTATCCAAGCTCTAATGATTCCAGATTTCCTCGCAATCAAATCACAACACACGTATTAGTGTTTGCACGAATTTTGATCACAAAATTTAGATGGAATAAAATTTTCAACTCAAATTTCAAAATACGAACTATTAGCGCACTATCCCCGGCAACGGCGCCATTTGATTGAATGAATTTTCCGTTGTGTATAATGAGAAAATTGTATAGAAATCACAACCAAAAATTATTTGACCGCAATCAACTACGGTGTCGGATGTAGATTGTAAGTGAGTGCGAATCGTCCACAGGGACAGTGTAATCGTTCGTCTTTTGAATTAGATGAGTCGAAACTTTAATGAAAAGAAAAGAAAACAATTCATGATTTAAAATTGAAGTTCAAGAATTAGAAAAATCTAGATCTAATAACAAGAAAAAGATAGAATCAAGAATTGATCGTTTGATGATTTTTCCAAACCAAATATCAAGAATCGAAATGAGGCTCGTAGGAATCGATCGGATCTATAGATGTGATGTAATCTTACGATGACGTATTCTTATCCTTCGATGAATTGATACTAGATCGATGATGATCGATCGAGAATTAGGGATTTCTTGTGAAACTAGGGTTTCATCTTATCCCTTGTTCTTTCGTCGATATCATTCATATTCTAGCCTCTAGTAAATTCAAGAAACGATCGTAGATCCCTAATTTCGAGCGATCACAATCAAGAAAGCATCGCTACGAAACTAGGTCATCGATTCTTGAACTTGCTAGGGTTTACAAAACTCGTAGGACTTAAAAATCGTTTTAAGATTTGTTACATCATCATTCTACAATCGTCTCGACTCCTTTACGAGCGGAGTTTTACTCAAACATCACAACAAGAACAACAATTACAAATTGAGATCTAATCATGATGCAAGAATTAAAAGAATGCAAGATTCAAGAATTTCACCTTTTATTTATATCAACAATTTAGTTACATTCGCTCAAGAACTACAAGAGGAAGCACTCGATCGTCGATTTGGCTTCGCTCGTCTCCGTGGGTCGCGGATCGGCTTGGATCACTTGCCCGATTGAAGATCGGCTCGGTTCCTAAAAGGTTGAAGGGCTTCTTGCTTGATTGGTACTCAAGATCTTGAATTTGGAGTGGAATTAGGGTTAGGGTTTCGCACAAGCCTTGTCACTAGACTTGTGGAAGAAGATGAAGAAAGAGGTAAAGATTAAGGAACTAATGAAGAACTAATGATGAACGAACAACCTCAACCCTTAGATCTAGGTTCCTATTTATAGATCTCAAAACCCTAGATCTAGGATTTCAAATTCTAAGTTTCCCTCCTAAAGTTTGTTGAGGAAATTTGAATTTCCCTCCAAAAGTTAGTTAGAGGAGAAGCTTATAGATGTGATTAGTTAGGAGGGAGCTTCTAGAAGAGGTTAGTTAGGAGCTTAATTAGGATTAGCCTTGCTTAATGATCTTTGCTGATTTGGCACTAACTTCGAGGGTTTTCTGGAGATTGAAGTATATAAAGGGAATGTGGGCCCTGATATAGGAATTGTCCAATAAAAATTGGCTGATGACGTGGCAAAAGCGCGGCGGATCCGCGGCGCAAGCAGGCTCCCGCCGCGGATCCGCGACGCTTTATGGGCCTTGGGCTTTCTTCTTCTCTGTTAATTCTCTCTATAGTATTTGGGCTTTGTTTTGATGTGTGGAATTTCATTTGGCCTTCTGTATTGCTACCAGATCTCAGATCTTTGAGTTGGCGTAATGTTTGATCAGCAAAAATTGATAATTTTGGCTTTTCTTCTGGATTTTCCTGCACAGACTCAAGACAAGTGTTGCGCAAATACAGAGATGATGCGATGCCATGAAATGCGGTTAATTTCCCTTAAAGTGTCGGTTTAAAAGTCTAACACATGAAATCTGATATTTAACGACTGATTTGCTAATATGTGAAATATGAATACCGAACACTTCTAAATGAGTGCAAAAGATAGGGAAATTGCCGTGTTAAAAATACATTATTTTCGACTGATCAGTGCTCCCCAACTTGAAGTGCTGGGACGAATCTATCCTTTCGCCAATAATTCGTCCAACTGTGTTCGAACTTCCTTCAAACCTTCCAGACTTAATCTATAAGATGCTTTGATCACCGGTTGTGCTTCTGGTACAAATCAATACTGAATTCAAGAGCTCGATCGGGAGGCAAACCTGATATATCTTCAGGAAATACATCGTCGAACTCTCGAACTACCTCTGGTCTTAATTCTTCTTCTGCTTGAGCTACTGCAACTACTGCTTCCCTTGGCTACACTTTGTAGGTACTTGGCTCCAGGGTACGGTCTCCGCTCTTGAAATAGAAGACCGGATGGTCTGGAATCTCGAATACTACCCTCCTTTGACGACAGTCGATGGTAGCATAAAAAGTTCCAAGCCAGTCCATTCCTAGAACCACATCGAAGTTCGGTATATCCAGTACTTTGAAGTCAGCATAAAACTCTCTGCTGCAGACGACGACTGGACACAAGCTGTATCCCATAGTTGCCTTTAGAACGCCATTTCCGGAACTGACATTCCAGCTAGATACAAGCGGTGAGACTGGAATCGCATGGGTTCGGAAAAACCGTTGCGACATAAAGCAATGGGATGCTCCAGTATCAAACAGTGCAAGTGCAGGTAGTGAGGCTACTAGGATTGTACCTAAGGTATATGGGATATGTTTTAGGTATAGGGAAAGTGTGTAGATAACCAAGACTAAAAGATAAGTTTGAGAAGGAAAGTTTACCAGTAATGACTTGGCCAGTGGCCTCAGCTTCTTCCACAGACATCGTGAAAGCCTGGCGCTTTGGCACACTCCTCCTGGCCTGAAGAGCATTCCTCGGAACGTTCCTTTAAGCTTGATGGAACTGACGAGGAGGTGGTGCAGTTTGTGGTCCTCTGGGTGGTGCAGGTAGTGCAAGTCTTGGAGTGGGTGCTTGGATGGCTGGACGTTGTGGATAATTGTTTGCTGGCCTGGGTGCAGCAATTGGATTTTGTTTATGAGGACAAGCCCCAATACCATGAGCAACTGAGCCGCAGATCAAGCAAAGGTTGTTCGCACGCCGGCAATCTCTCGCCAGATGCCCATTTCTCTTGCAGTAGTTACAAAAGGCTGGGCTGGGCCTGTTGATTGGTGGTCCAGGATGTCTTGGCACAAAAGGTGGTCTGGACGAGGCTCCACCTGCCATCTGGTTGGCAGGGCACTTGACTCCTGCAGACTGAGGTCTTCCCCTTGCTTTTATCACTGCCTCAGAACTGCGGGCAGCTTCCAGAGCATCCTCATGAGTCAAAAAATTTCCTGTGGCTAGAGCAGCCTGAATCTCCGTGTCTAGTCCTTGTTGAAAGTGACGGGCTCTGATCTCGTCCGTCGGTATCAAATGTGCCGCGAATCTGTTTAAGGATGGTGTTAGCTGTGTAGTATGTGATATTTGAAAATTGAACTATTGCGACATATCTTACCGGCTTAACATGGTGAATTCAGAGTCGTATCCATCTACTGATTTGTCCCATATCGATCCTTGTTGTAGATGAATGAACTGCTGCTCCATGGCAAACCTGGCAGTCACAGGAAAGTATTTCGCGTCAAACTTCTCACGAAAAGTCTTCCATTCAATAAGCTGTACAAGACGGCTTTCTTCCGCCTTCCACCAGTTGCGAGCATTGTCCGTGAGCTGTAGTTTCGCCACACGGACCCAAGCTATGTCTGGCACTTGAGCTGCTGCCAGACCATCTTCTATGCTTTGTGCCCATTCTTCAGCTTCAAGGGGCTTCCTTTTCCGGAGAACTGCTTCGGATGTAAAGCCCTGAATTGCTTTACTCCCGGTGCGTCAGTCTCGGGATGGTTCAAGAGTTGTTGCTGTCCCTCGAGAAGGCTGCGAATCGCCTCAAGTAGCACTGTTTGCTCAGTGGATGGCGCAGGAACAGCTGGTGTGAGAGATAGTGCTGGAGGTGTGTTGTTGACGTTGGTGCTGGCGTTGTTCGGAGAATCCATAACCCTGAAGAAAAATTTGGGTTAGGACAGATTCAAGTACATGAAATGATAAGATTCAAGGAATATGAAATTGCAAGATTCATGGAACATGAATTGTAAAGAATGTTTTAGTTGCTGTTTCTTATGTTATATTGCTTAGGTTGTTCACGCAGAACAGAACTGCATGATAGGGTTTCATACAGCTCTGACCTGCATGGGCCACCAATAATTCTGACGTAGATCTTTGTACATTTTGGTACCTCCAGGATGTACTGAGTAGGGAGAGCTGTGAGCTTCTTTCATTAACTCTTCCCGAACAGGACCTTTTGGTACACACAATCTGCTGTCGTATCTCAAAGATCCGTCTTCATGGATGATGAAGTCTGTTCTGAGTCCATTCTCCACTTGTTCTCCGATCCTTTGCAACTTAGCATCACTTGTTTGAGCTGTTTTGATCTGATTAACAATGGTTGATTGAACTTGTAGATTCATCAAACTTGAAGCATTCCCTGGCATGACTACTTCAATCTCCATCTGATACAAGTCTTGCTGAAGCTTCCACTGAGCGGTGAGATTCATCGACAATGGTTGGCGACTAAGAGCATCGGGTACTACGTTCACCTTCCCTGGGTGATATTGCAAGTTGATATCAAAGTCCGCCATGAGTTCTAACCATATTCTCTGCCGCATATTCAACTCCTTCTGAGTAAACACGTGCTTCAGACTTTTATGATCTGTGTAGATGTTCACTCGTTCACCAAGTAAATAATGGCGCCAAATCTTGAGAGCAAAGATGATGGCTGCCAACTCCAGATCATGCGTCGGATAATTGCGCTCATGAGTCTTCAGTTGTCTTGAAGCATAAGCCACAACCTTACCGTGCTGATATAGAACATATCCAAATCCCTTACCGGATGCATCACAATGCACTTCGAATCCTCCAGATTGATCCGGTATTACGAGAATAGGTGACGGCCGAGTCCCCAACACAAAATTTGTGTCTTTTCATCTTCTTTAACCCCCTGCATACACCATTTATTTGGATCGTTCCCGAAACTTAATTATCCCCCATTTACTACAATTTTTAATGATTTTTCTATAATTTTTACAATTTTTTTTAATTAAAAACCTTTCACCTACCCTACCCTAGCCTACCCTATAAATACACCCCCTACCCTCTACCCTCTCATCCCAAAACCCTAAGCTCACTCTCTCAAAATTTTCTAAGAAGTGTGTACTTTGAAAACAAGTTCGCGGCGAAGCTCCAACAAAATTCCGGCGGGAATTCCGGCGACGTTTTTAGAAACAACCGGCGACGAAGCAACGCCTCGGCAACTCCTTTAGTTCTCCCTACACTCCTTTGCCTAATCGAAACCCGTAAGTCCCATTCTATCCCCTTTCTATTTCTCTAAAATACGAAATTACGAAACCCGACGGAATCGGAACAAATCCGATTTCCGATTCGGTTTTCTATAAAAGTTCACTTCTCACCAATACATTCATGTTTAAACATCTTTATGTTGACTATTAAACCTTTAAAAATCAATTTGAATAAGTTTCATCACATGAAATGATAACCTTTCCAATTTATCGTATTTTTCACTTTAATACCATCATGTTTCGATTTCACATTTAACCCCTTAACTTTGCTATACATTTAAAATAGAGCACGAGGTAAAGACCTACCTCCACACACACGCAAATACAATCCTAAACGATATCATCAAAACTTAGAATACGATAAAACAATACTTTCATTTAAATACCATATTCTTAATAAAATCATTTCTAAAAGTTTAGCTTTGATACACTTTTAAATAAATATCTCTTATTAGGAAAACACGATAAGTTGTGGATATCGATCGTTTATCTAAACCTGACTTTGCGGTGTCTAGGCTAGGCAAGTGAGCTAAGGTAACTTTAAAAGGCCCGTCTCACGATTCGTGAGCGGATCCCTCCTTTCTTCATTTGTACTTACCTAGCCACAATTGGCGGTGAAGAGGCAATTTGAGGTTTCTAACGACTTGTCGTTTAGACCATTTAGAAATAGGCTAGTTAACTTAGGAAACCCTAGAATCTAAAATATGGAAAATTTACACTTTTGCAAATAAATACCTTTTACTTTATAAAACCGTTTTCTAAAGGATTGGTATTTTACAACCGTTGCAAAGCGCCGCTACAACCCATTTTTGGGGAACCCGTTCGGGATTGTGCAGTTTATCGCGCACCCTCGGGCTAGTAGTGCGAGATTCAGACCTCCGTAAGGAGCATTCAGTCTCGAAAGGTTTAAAATACGACATCTTAAGAAAATGAGATTTTTGGAATATAAAATATTTATTAAAATTATTTTTGTATAAACATATGTATATTTATCATTTAAATATCTATTTTATTATAATATAAATTTTCCACCTTTTCGTAAAAATCATAAGAATAAATTTTACACTAAAATACCATGAACTTCAAATAATCAATATTACAGATAAATACCCTTATTTATAAAACTAGGATATTTTCACTAGAAATGTCACAACATAAAATCCACCCTCATTACAACTCTAAAGACGAGTAATAAATACTTGAGGTGTATTTTAAAAAGTATATAAAAGTATTTTTACATAAAACCCCCTCAAGTTTTATAAACTACCCTAAGGACCCTAGCAATTATAAGACTTCAATTCACATTTCTGATTGTCTGACTCGGGTTTGAGTCTAATTAATCTGACTTGAATATGATTCAAGTCAATTTATAATCTACAAGATTCCAATTCAATGTGAACACCTGAATCCATGAATACAATTATCAATTTATACAACTTGACTCAACCGAACCATGGATATATATTCCTTTTACATGATTCTCAGTATTCCATTTACATGACTCTACGGTTACAACCGTTTCCTGATAACATGGTTTCGGTCAGTCAGTCAATCAATCATGCAACCAATACAATTTACAAGATAATAATACAAACAAGACATCGCGGGGTTTAAGGGGTAGATTGGTACGGAAGGTGTTAAAGGTGGCACGAGGTGGTCAGATTTAATACACCTAACATGAATCCAGTTGCTGTTGTACCGTGGCATAAACGGTTTCTTATACTATACGTGCTCCTAGTCTCTGGCATATAGAGACTCCCCTCGTATACACTGGCATCCTTCTGTACCAAGCTACAAACAACAGCGTTAATACAACATTACTACACGATAATACAACTTTAAAATATATCTTCTTATTCTGTCTTTTTCTACTTTCCTCTTACCTTTGGGACTTACCGAGCGACCTGTTCGCTGACGACATTCTGTTTCTTTCTTCTTTGAATGTCGTCAGGTGTTTCGGACCCGGCAGAGATCGAGCCATCGTAAGAAGACTTGGAGCAGTTTGCTGAAGACCCTGCACTTTAGTTTCATTGTACACTTTTCCTCTCTGTACTTTTCATTTCCAGTTATGCCACTGTCTAGGCATCTTTTATTTCAGTTGTATTTCCTTTCATGTATTGTACAAAGAATGTTAATAAATAAAAGTTGTTGTTCTTTTTATTTCTTGTCTCTTGTGTATTTATTTTATATTACTTAGATACGCTTAGCGTATGTACTTCTGAGTATATACGTAGCGGATCTTGTCGCGTCCCCTTTGTCGTACACTGGGAAGCGGGGCGCGACAGCTGATCTGCACGTCCGAGAAATCTCGTAAAAGCGATCCAACAAACGCTCACGGTGCGAAAACACAATAAAACGACGCTTCTATACAATCGTATGTCCCTGGAATCATGACCTGGTCGGTCCTCGTTCGTAACGAGCTTATGCTGACACAACTCTAGCCGTAGCTCTCTCTGCCCGTGCAATCATGGCAGCAAAACCATAAACCGATATCAATGAAGATGGATCATGAATGAATATAATGCTATGCAAGAAAATGTACATCCTAAGGCTCCCTAAGCAGAGTAGCATATCGTAAGTATGCCGCGGAACATACACACGGTACATCACTCTACTGAAGTCACCTACTCCATCAACTAAGGTCAACCTACGCGACGAAAGTTTAGGTATAATACCCCCTCGACTAAGTCTGAGTTCCGTAAGGTCAAGCCTAGATTCCGTATATAAACAAACGCCCTAGGCTCTGCATAGTCAAACATAGACTCGAACCAAGGTTAACCTAGCGCTCTGATACCAACTTTGTTATGACACGAAATGGCATGTGACTGGCCCTTGAATCATATGAAGTCTATAGGACCCCATCTAATTCAAGTAAGCCAAAAGCCTAGAAATCTAAAACCATTTTAAATAATAAATGAAGGAAAATTGGTTTTAAAGAAGTGTTTTAATAGCATAAGCCAAATTATGCGTTTTTAAAATCCCAAGTCTTTTCTGAAAATTTCGGCAGAGTTTCCTTTGTAAAAACTGGCTCCAAACGGGGTACAACATGAATAATATATGCACAATGATAAAAGGCATCCCCAAGCGGGAGCTATCTCTTCGTCAATCGACGGTCACAACCACGCAAGCAATATAATATACAACGCCGAAGGGCGAGAATAAAAACTCAAAAGGAAACTCAAAATATCAAAAAAAAACCCATAATAATACAAGCGCGACTCTACGGTCGAAATAATAAACAACTGGACTTCTAAGTCTAATAAATAATACAGTCTAGTTGATGGAGTTCTAGATACAATAATGAAAATAATACACAAGAGTGGTCACGATGCGAGTGAACCCACCTACCAAAGCAATCACCCAGAATGGAAGCAGTGTACCAGAAAGCCGCAAAGAAACCTGTACGGCAAGACCTGCAAGAAAACTGTGGCACAACGGGGGTGAGTTGCCAACTCGTGAGTAGAAAACATCACAGAGCATAAATCGTATGTATGACTCAATCCTAGGTCAAACGATCAGTAATATATACATATCCTCAATATGATAAGGTCTGAAGTATGAAAAGGTGGTAAGGGTAAACATCTATACTAAGTGTAATACCAAGTGCTCGTGTCAGTGCTTCAGGTAGCAACATATTATAAACATGAGGTATGATCATATCACGACCCGAAATTGGCACGTGACGGCCCTAATACCACGCAACGTCTACAGGCGTAACGCAGTAAAAGAAAGCCAAAACCCAGAAATCTAAACCATTAAAAGACAAGAAAAGATAAGAAATATTGTTTAAACTTTTGAAAATCACGAGTATAAATTCTTTAAGTCCAATTTACTTTCTTGAAAATTTCGGCAGCACCTCCTTTGTAAAAACCAACCCCAAAAATAGGTACAATATAAATATAAAGTAAAGCATCCCCAACGGGAGCAAATCCACGCCCAACGGCGGAAAACAACCACCACAACAGATATACGACGCCGAAGCGAAGAAATAAAAGACGATATAAGTAAAACTGCATAAAAGACATCCAAGTCCCCAAAATATACAATATCGTCATCACATCAAGTCTCTAAGTCATACAAGATAATGCTAGATGGAGAGTACATGGATACAACGAATATACAATAAAACAATGAATAACCACAAAACCCACCTAAGCAAACTGCACACTGTGAGCTGATGCGGTATCCGCAGCAAAAGATGATAAGATAGATGAATAGCCTGCCTCGACTGCTCTGGGGAACACCCTGCAAAACAACTATGGAACAATGGGGGTGAGTTGCCAACTCATGAATAGTAAATAACATATGCAGGTAATCGCAAGTATGCACATACAGCGCGAATCTAACATATGCAATTAATAGCAATAAAAGGTCATATGAATGCAATAATCATGAAAGGTACACTAGCAGGTGCAACTAATACATGAAGCAATAATAATATGAAAATCGGTATGCAATAATTATGCAATAATGATATGAAAATGTGTATATGCAACAGTCATGAAAGGTACTCTAGCAGGTACAACAACACATGAAGTAATGCATATAAATAAAAGTATGTAAATGCAACAGTCATGAAAGGTACTCTATCAGGTACAACTAATACATGAAGCAGTGCATAAACAATAAATGTGGAGTATGGGATGAAACATGTCATTTCCACGGAATCCTGACATCGTGGTAGGATCACAATCCATCAAGACAATCCAAATCTCAATTTCCCAAATCAGCCCCCAAATTGGCTCTCATATCATATAAGTCTCACAAATCCTTAATGTACAATATCGAATAAATCTCATATATCCTGAATGTACAAAATCAAGTGAATCTCATATATCCTTTATGTACAATATCAAGTAATCTCAAATGTCCTAAATCTAATATCAAGTGAATCTCTTATATTCTAGGTATATTTGCATGAATAAATATGATGAAGTATATGAATTTATATGTATACATATATATTAGCGTCCCATTCCACTAATATATATGTATATGCATATATAACAGCGTCCCATTCCACTGTTATATATATTTAGGAGTAAAATATCATGAAAACCAAGTGTCAAGCATTGACACAAAATAGTGATCTATCAGGTGCTGTCACCAAGACTGGCACCCTGATAGGTACGTATCATACGCTATACCGAAAGCTCGAGTGCCTAGCTCTGACCCTCGTCTCTCGACGTATCCATACGCATATGACTCCCGTCGGTATCCCTATGATAACCGCCGAGTCATTGGTAATGTCACCGGAGTGTATGGTTCCCCTGCCGGCTCAATCGGCAAGGTCCATCAATCATCTTGCCCCGGGATACCTCCGGGGCCCACCATGTACCCTCATACGGCCCCCGACTCCTCGCATGGGGTATATATATATCAGAACCAATAAATCTCATGGTGGATGCTGAAATATCATATCAAGAGAAGCCGGGTTTTTCAAATAATGCATAATTTCATGAACTACTACGGTCCCCAAATCCAGAAAACATCATGAAAAATCCATATCTCAATGCGAAAATCCATGAATATAATATATGCAACATAAAACTGAAATGTAAGCATATAAGGAAAAGCCGCTAATTAACTGCAACAAGTTAATATAAAATATCATGCGGTTCCTATTTTCTCCAATTCTAAATAACATCAAATAAAGGTAAACATGTAGCTATAACTGATATATGCGTAAACATAAAGGTATAGCAAGATATAGATATCTACCTATCAGAAATGATGTAATATACCCCCGGGTATAAGTGAAGTATGTATGCAAAGTATACATGTAGCTATGTTATTGTGTGTGTATGTACCTATCACTAATGGTACAATACCCTATAGGTATACAGGTAACTAGCATGTAAATATGTCAAGGTATATGTGTAAGCATGTGGGTATATAGGTATGCTATATGTCATATGCGTAAATAAATATGAATCAATGTCTCAATGTCCCTAACCAAACAATATCATATCTATAAGTAGGTTGTGCGTGATATGGCAATTATTGACGGTGTGTGGCATACAATTAGTGCTCGTGCAATATGAATCGTCAATAATATGTGCAGTGTCCTAAGGGTACTAGTCCAAGCACAACAATATCTAAGCAATAAAGTGTAGTCGCAAATTCTAAATATGAAATAGAATATGCGACAAGTCATGTCATTTCTAGCCCAGACGCATAATGCCAAGCGGGTGATTCCCCTGTAGATGTTAAATCTACTCACCAACGCTCCTGGCTAAGTGAAGCCTACCACCTATTTTCCCTTTACCATTGCGTCCAAAGTTCCTGCCTGCGAACCTAAAATTTCACAAACATATCACATAAGCTAAATATCCTAAATCGACGAAAAGACAACGAAACGCAATGAAAACGGCCAGAAAATTACACTGCGCACTTAGCGCATCTAACGCGCACGACATCGGTCAAAAACCCTAACTAGGGTCTCTAAACTACGAAACACCAAGTCTAAACTCCGATCGTCCCTATCGCACAACACAACACAACTAAATGCGAGGAATATAATAGATATAATCTCGCAGCGACCAATTGAAACCACGTCGGAAAAACCCCGAAACCTAGTAAACAACTTATCGCAATATTTCGCACTAGTTTCAAGCTAACGCATATCTAACGATTACAAACACCTTAAAATAGCTTAACTAAGGTATCTAAACCATTTCTATATTTTTAACACTTGCAAAATAAGTTTTAGCAAAAACCTAGTAAGCAATATTGCATAATTAAATAAAGTGTTCATTAACAATAATTAGCATTTTCTACTAGGTCAAGCTTTTTCTAACCACAAATTAACAATTTAATTAACATTAAATACTTAATCAAGCTTTAACCCTGACTTGAATTTCTTAAAAATTATGAATAATGAATTAAATCAAGAATTTAAAGCTATGATAACCATTTAATTAACTAACTTAAAGATCTAAACATAACAATTTATAATTAGGGTTTTGAAAATTATACCTCAACAAGAACACCAAATAACAACTTGATCCATCATTTTTTTCTCCAAAAATGATGTTTTTCTTGAAGATCCAAGCTAGTAGTGAAGAGAATTAATGGTTTTATTTTTATTTAGGAATTTTTTTGATTTATTTTGGGATTTTGAAGCATTTTGTGAACAAAATGATGAAGAAATGAGCTAGGAATGAAATGGGGCAGATTTGGGGGAAGTGGGCTCAGCCAAGGTGATGGAGGGGGGGTTTTGTGCAAAAAGAGAGTGAAGTTTCTAGCAAAAATCATTAAATGCAACAATAAATGCTATTTTGCCACCATTCATTTTCTTTTTCTTTTCTTTTTAAAATTAAATCTTTTGCACTAAAAAAATCTAGATATTTAAAAAGAAGGTTCTAAAATAATTGTAGTGATGATTTCTAATGATTCTCATTTAGAAGAAATTTCCCAATTTATATGCATATTTTACCGGCTAAAATAATATTTTATTTGGGAAAAATTATATCTGAACCAAAACCTCCCAAATACCTCCAAAGTTTGCGCACTAGCTTTATTTTAGCTAAAATAGGTGCCGGCAAGTTTCTACGGACGTTTGATCGAAATCGGGTTAAAACAGAAAATACCGACTATTTTGCCCTAAAACAGAAAAATTCGCAAAACGATTTCTAAAACGTTACAGATCAATGTAATCAATGTCAACTATATCATGAAGTCTAAGTATGTGGATATCATCCAACTATATAATCAATGCCTGTATGCGTGCGGATCTCGTCCACGTGTCAACCAATGACGCAACAATATCATGCATGTAAATGTCATAAAAAGCATATGCATGAAAGTATGAGAATATAAATCAACGGGTGTCCCTCGCGACACATCAAAATCATGAAAACCTGAGTGCCCAGTATCGACACTCGAAATATCATGAAATCCGTGTCCAGTATCGACACGTAAATGCTCATCTATCAGGTGTTGTCACCACGACTGGCCCTGATAGGTACGTATCATACGCTATCTCGAAAACCCGAGTGCCCAGCTTCGACCCTCGCAATTCGACGTATCCATACGTACATAACTCCGGTCGGTATCCCCACGATAACTGTCGAGTTTAAATACTGTCACCGGTAGGTATGATTCCCCTGTCAGGCTCATCGGCGTGGTCCATCGATCTTCTTGCCCCGGGTACCTCCGGGCCCCACCATGTACCCGCACACGGCCCACTACTCCTCCTCGCATAGGGTATATATATATATATATCAAAACTGATAAAACTCATGGTGACTGCTGAAATATCATATCAAGAGAAACCGGATTTTTTTTAAAACAGTACATACTTTCCTTTGAAATACCCACGGTTCTCAAATCCAGAAATATCATGGAAACAACATATCTCAATGCGTATAATCATAAAGCATGATGTATGCGACATATAAAAGAAATGTATGCATATCCATAAATCATGCAACATGGAACAGTAATATTCAAATAGCAAGGGTAAACCGCTCTTTTAAAGGAATCCAGTTTTTAAAATGTCTCTTGCGGTTCCCGATTTTCCCAAAGTCAAATGCAGCATCGTATAAGAGTGCACATGTAACTATAGCAAGTAAATTGTGCAAGGAGTCATATCATGATGCAGCAATCCTACTGTGTAGTGACATGGCAATTACCGATGATGATGTGTGTGAGCCGGCAAATAAATGTGCGTGAAGCATATGCATCATCGGTAATGGTGCTGGTGTCCTGATAACATGGGTTTAATATAACAATAAACACATTTAAACATGCGATGCGATGCGAATAGCAAGAATATGCGAAAAATTAATAATAAACGCAACAGTGAAGAATCTACATCAATATATGTATGTCATACAGTTTTGCCATTTGAAATAACACGAATCGTGGTGTTTAGAAAAAATACGGGCTACGGTGTTTTTAAGAAAAGATGCGTCTTTTGAAAATATCCGTAGAATCCCTTGGCCTGTCTTTAAAATACTCACGATTCTTTAGTTTTGAATTAGGTATGACTCGAGTCTTGTCTAACATTAAGTAAACTACAGGACAAATCGAAAGATAAGGAAACCACATAAATCTGAGTCGATACATATAAATATAATAGTCGATGATCCCGCCTCAATAGTATCACATACGATACAATATGTATTATGACATCCTCGAGTCAAGAGTGCGAATCTATCATCAATATATAGCTCGTACGTAAGTTCGTCGTACGGCATCCCAAATCTGGGTACGGGTCAAATATCACATTGATCTCATTATTCATCTGGTATCCATAATCATCATATCTCATGAACTGGGGGTACTGATCTAAGTCTAGTACAAACTAATACCATCTGCATATATATGCGTGTATGAAAACACTCGTCTAAAGGCCCGCTAAAATCTCATGTCGTATCTCATAATACGAATCAAAACATATCACCGATCTCATAGCATCATGCCCAATCTCATCGACTCATCTCTAAATATCATCCACTATTCTCATTATCCATTTATAAGTATGTGTGTGTGTGTGTGTGTAGTCCCATACCTGTGTGTGTGTGTGTCTATATGTATCCCCATATACGCACAAGTAATAACAATAATGCAAGCAAGGGTGTGTGTGCATGTGCAAACCTATTCTATGGTTCGCAACTAAGAAATAAACCACGACACCATCATCCAAATTAACAACACATATGTAAATATATAACATGTCATCAACTACCCTACGAACTGCGGGGGTGCTATACGCCATCCACCCGACTTCCCCCGTAGATGTGTATCTACTTACCATTGCCGACGTCACCACGCGCTTGCTTGTCATCTCGAAGTTCTCGTGGGGGTACCTACACATCATAACGTATCGTATCGCATTAAAAACCAAATCAAAACTAAAACGACACGCTAAAAGCCTATAGGTTAGAACATACGGACTACGCCTTTCAAACCACCAAACAACCTTCGATATCGTCGTACAAACATCAAGTGATCGAGGTAAAATGCAAATACTAAAATCCAGAATCCAAAATACAAAAAATATAAACCCGAATCAAAACAGCAACTCATGAATTTAGTCCCAGATTTTACCCTAAGCAAAACTAGCCAATTTTGCATACAGGAGGGGTCTAATTTACTGGAGATGGAGCTACAGACGAAGCACGAAGCCCATTGCCCAAGCTCTGGCCATAAATTGTGGCCAGAAGGGTTTTATTTGCGGCCCAGATGAGGGTGTGGGGGCTGGGGTCTTGGGGTTAGCTTCCTAGATGCCTGCACACTCCTCTGTATTTGCAAACTAATTTTTCAGGTCTCCGAGTGTTAGCAGATTTCAAATTCCCTACAGAATTCCACAAAATACGATATCGGCAGAATTTCAAAGTTCGTGAATTGGGGTTTGTCTCTGGTTTTGTGTCCAAAATACAATCATTACAGGGGTTTAAGGTCACTATAAGCCTCAATTACACAACACAACTCAAGAATTCCTCAATCCTAACTAGAAATTTCTAAACCTCACTAAACGACACTAAATCGGTTCTAATCAAACATGGATGTAAAAGCAATGGAAATAATATGCTAATGGTTAAGAGAATATCTCATTTGGCACTCATGAATCCCCTAGAGCACCAAAATGTAAACTTTCTTGGTCCAAAGTATAGCTTGTGAGCTTGTGCACATTTTCAATGAAAGTGAGATGATGTTTTGAGGTGATTTTCATGGAGTTATGAGGAGTTGAGGTGGGGGAGGGAAGAGAGCAGCAGCCATGGTGGAGGAGGAAGGAAAAGTGATGAAGGAAATGAAGAGGAAAGAGAATGGCTCATGGTCAATTGACCGCCTCACCTCTCTCTCTAATGCCCATGCCTAATATTCTAATCCCTTTTGTTTTGTTCTCTTTTCTTTTCTTTTCTTTTCTTCTCTCCTCACTAAAAAATAAAACCATGAGAGAAATATAAGGAAAAGCCATGATAAAATGTAACACAAGTGTAAAAATGATATGGTGCATGTCATGTGCACAGAACCGGCTTAATGCATGATTAGCGATATTTAATCGCGATTAGCATTAAAATAGTGTGTAATAAATCGCAATTAACTTAAATTTTCTTAATTCATATAAATCGCCCTCTTTTTTGTAATTTCCATATTTTCCCAATTTATCGGTATTTAATTATACCGCCTTATTAAAATATTCAATATAATATTATTAAATTATAAAAAAATCCCCATAAATAATATTTTATTTTTCTGAAATATTACACCATCCCTCAGACACAGTTCGAAAGGCTATTCGAGATGATAGGTCTGCGATATGCCAATACATGGCCTTAGTGCAAGTGGGAAATTGCTAGTGATATATGCCCTAGAGGCCATTATTGTATCATACCGGTTTGTATATTACATATTAGAAGCTTGGGATATACACAGATATAGTAACAATCTTGCTCAAAATGGTAGTATGCTACCTGGTTTGTTTCTATCTAAATATGTGTATGTGTTTCTTTTAGCATATCGCTTATACATATTGGTAGAGCCCTTAGGATCTTTGCTTGATTACCAGCGTTATGATGGCAGTCATACTAATGGAGGCTGGGTAGTCTATAAGCACATCCTATACAGGTCCCTAGTGGTAGGATTATCGAGACAGGGCATCAATACTCCAGAGTAGACTAGTGTATTAGCTTCTCATTCCAGCAAGGGAGATGGTCTGTCCCACAGCCATTAGTACGTCGTACTGGAGATAGTATGCAGGTGCTCATTGGGTTATGAGTACACTGGACAGGACTCGTAGGGAACTGCTGGTGGGTACTATATCTATCGTCGGGTGGCAATTCCCAGGTGACATGAGTACAGCTTAGTCCGTCGACTTGACACTGCTACTTCGCCTCGAGTGTGTTCCCATTGTTCTTTGATTACTACCCTACCGCGGCTAAAAGGAGTCATGCAAACAGGTAGTAGTTAGGTGCAGTCCCGAAGCACTTGGAGGTGGTGGCGGTTAGATAGGATTTGGCTCTCCCGATATTAGGGGTTGATATCGCGGTGTGTTCGAAAATCCACTACACAAAGTCCTTGGCCAAGACAAGCGAGATTTACTGGTAGGTACTCCATTAGTTTCTCAGGGTGTTTTGGGCTACACTCTGAGATGACTTATTGCGTTATTAGGGGTCTAACGATTACCGTCCCCTAGGCCCGATATGCGATACTCTTAGACGAACAGACCAGACTGTACGGAGATGGTCACAGATAGGCTCAGTAGGAGTTCGAATGAGTTTGCTCATCGGCCTTCTTATCGATAGATACCTGGGTAGCCATTATGTGCAGCTAGTACCACTGACGTGCTTGTGGTTAAACCCACTGCTAGCGTAGTGTCGAGTCTTTAGAGTTCTACACAGAAGGTTTCCCTGCATCGGGCAAAAGATGTAGAGGCCGTATGGTTTTACAACAGGGCTTCGATCACATGCGTGTACTTGTGCACATATGATGTTCGGGGGGATAATACTAGTGGGCTTTAGTTTAAGCCGGATCCTAGTATTATATTGATGGATTATTTTCGTCTTATTGTATTCGTATTCTTCGAAATACGGATATGGGTATGTATATACGGTTGAGGGGCATTCTCGTAATTTACTCGGGATTGCTTCTAGAAGAAGACACCTCATTAGGGTTTTATTCTTTTGATTAAAAGAATAATGAGGTGGAGGAAATGAGGTGGAGGTTTACACTGAATGAAGCATGGCACTTGGTGACTCATGGCATGACTCGCCCTTTAGATATTTTGTGAAGCATGCTTGATATTTTGTGAGATATTTTATGTCATCAATTATTTGTATGCTTCATTATTCATCACAAATGAGCCATCTTTATTTTTAGCTCACTCTACACTCTCTTTTCCTCAACCTCCTTCTTCTTCCTGTAACCCTAAATCTCTCATGTGTTGAGAATTCTAGAGTACTTAGAGACATACTAATCCATCTACACTCTCTACATCATCTAGGACATATAGTTTAGTGTTAGTTATGTATATGCCCTAGAGGCCATTGTTGTACATATGATGTATATTATAATGGATGCTTGGTTATATATAGAGAAGACTTTCTTGCTCGTCATGATAGTATGCTATTTGGTTTCACTTTATCTTAACATGTTGACTTGTATTGGTTTACTGTTTTACTCTCACATGTTGATAAAGCCCTTAGGATCTGTACTCGACTACTGGGACTATGATGAGATCATACTAGTGGGGCCGCGGTAGTCGATGAGTACATCCTATAACTGTTCCTAGTCGAGGGTATATCGAGACAGGGCATCGATACGCCAGAGTAGACTAGCGTATACGCATCTTGACCCATATAATGGGCGATGGATGATCCCATATCCATCGGTGTTAGACATCAGAGATGGTGTACGGGTGCTCAGTGGAGACTGGGTACACTGAACGGACTCGCCGAGAACTCCCAGATGGTGTTATACCACACGTCAGATGGCAGTTCTCCGGTGACACTGGTACAGGGTAGTCTGTAGACCCGAGATCGTCATGGAGTCTTGTGTGATTCCCACTGTACTTTGATTTCCACCTTACCACGTCCAAGAGGGCGTGCAAAACGGTGGCTTTTGGGTACAGTCCCGAATCACATGGAGGCAATGAGCGATAGGAGGGGATTCGTCTCTCCCAGTATAGGGAGTTGATGTTGTGCTGTGTTCGATTGGCTATAACTGGAAGTCCCTGGCCAGGACTGATATGGAGATTTACTGGTAAGTGTTACTAGTAGTTTCTCGACCCGTTATGAGCCACACATCGACACGACTTATCGGTTACTGGGGTCTGACGTATACCACCCCTAGACTTGATATGCGACATATCAGACGAACAGACCGGACTGTACGGGAGTGTTACTGGTTGGATTCACAGGAGAACGCACAGGCTAGCTTGTTGATCTTCTGATCGCTCAATACCTGGGTGGCTGTTACGTTTAGCTGACCGCTTGCAGCTTGTGGGTGTTTGATATGGTCATCACCTGCTACCGGCGTATTGACGATTCTTTAGAGTCCTACACAGAGGTTTCTTGGCTCAGGCGAAACGGAGTAGTGGCACATATGTGATATGCGCAGGAGCGAGAATAATGCGATATGGGATACCGTATTATATTCTCGCGATAATAAGTTATGAACCGGGTCATCGGATCAAGTGTTGATTCGATGAATCGGTACATGATATATTAGTCGGTAATATTCGATATAGCCGGATCGTCGGATCAAGTGTTGATTCAATGATTTAATGTATAATAATATATATGATATATTGTATTACATTATCTAATATTGGCTCGCTTTATTATTTCATTTTCTCAGTGGATGATACATTGATATATATGCAGATATATATTATTGTGACATGATATGATTAATTGTTAAACATGTTTAAGGATGATTAATTGAGGTTAGGGTTTGATTAGGGTTAGATACTTCATGCACCTTCTAGAAGCTTTATTCTTTTGTCATTCTTAAGATATTTTAGAATGAGACATTCTTAACCCAACCAAACCCTAACTCTAGTTTATTCTCTACTAAATCCTAGCCACTCATCCTTGACCATGGTTTATAATCAATCATACACTCTTTCTTTCTATTCATCACAAAAGAAAATAATTCATTATCTTTTCCATTATCATCTTCTTCTCTCTTGAAGAAAGCTTGCTAGATTTTCTTTATGTGATGAAATAATATGAGAAAATGATTTAAAAAGAAAGCAAAAATACTACTCTCTCATCCTCATCTCATCTAGCCCATGAGATTAGTGTGTTCATCTCTTTAGAGTGAGAAAGCTTGAGTCTTAGCAACTTCAAGGTAGATCATCGGAGATTTGGAATACTTCGAGCTAGCATGGATCGTTCGAGTCGTGGAGCCTCTCATGAGTCCGGGAGATCGTGGATCGCGGCAAAGGGACTTCTACTCGGAGCTTGTGAAGCGAAGGAGCGGACTACAAAGGTTGTAATCCCTCACACTTAGATAAAAGTTATCATCTTGCATATTAAACCCTAATAATCTAGCAAAGATCCCGGCTTTGGGTTGTTCGGCACGTCTAAAATTTAATCCGGGCATGTTTGATGCCTTATGAACCTTCACAAGAGTGTCTAGGAACCCTAAAGTGGTATCAGAGCCTAGCTAGAGCATTAGGCGATGTGTTTACGAAGTTAAAACTCCGATCGAACCCGAAACGACGAAATTAGACCCCTCTCTGGAAATTTTTTAAAATTTGGGATTTTTCTGAATTAAAAATATGTAAAAAAATCAGCAGGGAATTCTAAGAATTACCATAAAACCCGAGCCCCCAATTCGATCAAACGGCGGCGGAACCGCGGCGCAAGCAAGCTTGCGCGGCGGTTCCGCGGCGGATTGATAGGATTGTGACACGTGTCTTTTCTGGTAATGTCCGTAGGTGCTTGTTGATGCTTCTGGATATTTTTAACAGTGATTCCAGTGTTGTTAAAATCTGGGGTTTGTTTTGTAATAGTAGATTCGATCGGAATATTTAAGTTCGTATTTCTTTCCGGATATTTAGAAACTGTTAAACTATTTGAACAGATATCATTAACTCACTGTTTCCCGGTACGGCAAACTTTCAAGTGTTGAAATCTTTTTCGGTTTAAATCTTTCAGAAAAATTATACAAGTTAAGCGGTGGACCCTCTAGAAGACAACAAACCTTAACTCGATTATGTGACCGTCTTGAACTGCCTTTTGAACCTTCGGGTTTGGGGCAGTACGGCGTGCCACATGTGAGGCGTTGGCTTGACCCTTCTACGGCTGGATCACCGGTACTGTGACATATTCTGGGATTATTTGAACTCCGCTCAAGAGTTGAGCACTTTGGGAAGTTTTGGGTGTTTGATTATCTGTTCAGAAAGTTTAATACTGTCTATTTATCTGGAATGTGATACAATATGTGGAATTCATAGAGTTAGGCATGAAATGCGAAGTATGTGATATTTTGGATTTACGATGTCTAAAGTGATTGTGGATTCCAAATGTTGTAGTTTTACACTTTCTTTTCTGTGACCGTAAGTATAATATGTGATATCGCCGGTTTCGTTGCTATATATCAACGACAATTGGGATGCGCATATTTACTTACGTTGATGATATGAGATATTATGTGTTGCTGTGATATGTTATATTGGATCGTCGCGTTCCGAATAGCCGGGGGTTTTATGTGAGATGAGGGTTTTTATTTTCATTCATGTAAAATTCATTTGTAATGTAATATTCTTTTATTTGGGGCACTTCCAGGTTGCGGTTGCTGTCACCAGTGTATATTATTTACTTTTCCGCATTAGGTAGACCCAAGGAGGGGAGCACAAGTAACCGGGTTCTAGGGTCCAGTGGGAGGCCATCTCGAGGAGTCGAGATCGGGTCTCCTAACCCTAGAATTGGCAGTGTTACTTGCCGCTCTCGTAGGGGTCTTGGGATGTGGGTTTGGCTATTCGTCGCGACCGTGGAATCCGTGTTTTATACAGGCTCGTATTGAAAACACGGACGTCCTAGTATATCCAATATTTCATATATGTTCTTCTGCTACAATGTTCTGTGCTGAGATCATATTACTGCCTGAGACGAATGCTTATACTATATATATATGCTGATATATAAATATTACTGCTTTCGTTTCTTCTGTGATGCTTAGGAAGCATAAGCTGATGGGATTTTTATTAATAAGATTAATAAAAGAAAAGAAACCTAAAGATGTTGTAGAATCAAAACTTTATAAAAAGGGTAGCTACAGTTTTGCTTTGCACAGTGATATATATGATATATCCTGCACCTTATTCGATGGGGAAAGGGCCGACGATCCCTTCACCGGGAGTGACCCCTTTAGCAAAACTGGCAGATGCTACAAAACGCGGTTTGTCTTTTGATTGCTTTTAGTGTTTTTGCTTTGCACAGCGGTATATGTGATATATCCTGCACCTTATTCGATGAGGAAAGGGCCGACGATCCCTTCACCAGGAGTGACCCCTTTAGCGAAACTAAGAAAAAGCCTCAAAAACACTCCTTTTCAAAAACACTCGATTCTACGACGATATCAAGTTCATTACGCTCAGGGTTTTCTGAAAAACCTGCGTAGCCCTCCGTCATTTCAGAATAAGTAATATTTAGTATTCGTGCTGCGGTAGTTTGGCATGCGTCAAGGCGTAGTGTACGGTAGCTGATTATTACTTATCTGTAGCATGAGATGCGATTGGATTAGGGTATTCGTACGGCGTTGTTTGGCATGCGTCAAGGGTCGTGCGGGTGGGTTTAATTCAATCACGAAATGTACGGGTTGAACTTGACTAGTGCACTATGGGTTGTTTGGCATGCGTCAAGGTCATAGCACACTAGGGGTAAAAGCTTTATCGGGAATTTCAAGCGTTGAAATTTGCAATGAGATTGCATACCTCCTATGAGATAGTTGGATCCTGATACCCACTGTGAGTAAGAGTTACTCCTGGAAGAGTTTTACACAAGACAATTAGCCGATCAAGTAGGTGTCTAGAAAAGTGTTAACGGGGTTACGCCTCTGGGAAAACGAGGTTTACTTTAATTAGGTCCGTGCGAAAGCACGGGAAACCTCCCTCAAAGTACCGACACTGATCTGGCTGAAAGTTGACGAAGTTGTAGGGTGTAATTAATCCCGGCTAATCTTACTTTTTAGGGTTTTAAGGTAGATTTGATAAAACCAGTGGGAGACATCCTGATTAGATGAGATAATAACCAATCTAATCTTGCAAGAGCATACGCTAAAGTGTTTTCTTCTCTCTCTCTCCAGGTAGCGACCATGTCAGGCCATAATCAAGATAATAATATGGATGTATTGACTAAACCTGATTATTGTACTGAGCAAGGGAACGTTACACCCATTCTTTCTTATAAGAGTTATAAGACTGAACAGGAAACAGGAGAATATCTGGATTCTCACGCCGCCCAAAAGAACATGCATGTTGATGCATCTTCTTCGGGTGTGTTAGTTATTGAGAACTGTTTCTCAGTTCACCCTACGTCCTGGGTATTAGATACCGGATCAGGATCCCACATATGTAAATTGTTACATGGGCTACGGAAAGGTAGAGAACTAGGAAAAGGTGATCATTCTGTTCAAGTAGGGAACGGTGCAAGTATAGTAGCCAAAGCAGTTGGCGAATATCACCTAGTATTGCCGGGTCGTAATACACTGATTCTAAATGAGTGCTATTATATACCGAACATGATGTGCAACATTATATCAGTTTCTTTATTGAGTAAAGAGGGATATAATTTTGTAGTACAGGATAATGTTATGAACATATTCCTAAATCAAAAGTTGATTGCATCAGGCTCGTTACATAATGGAATATTCATTCTAAATCAGAATACAGTCCTGAATATACAAAACACACACAAGAGGAAAAGTTCAGATATGAACGAATCCTACTTGTGGCATTGTAGACTTGGTCATATCAATGCGACACGACTGGCTAAGTTACATAAAGATGGTTATTTGAATCCGTTCGAATTATCATCTTATGATACTTGCCATTCATGTCTCAAAGGAAAAATGAACAAAGCTCCGTTTAGTGGACACGGAGAAAGAGTTACCGAACTCTTAGGACTGGTACATAGTGATGTATGCAGTCCCATGTCTACGCATGCCAGGAACGGTTCTTCCTACTTCATTACATTCACTGACAATCTCTCAAGATTCGGATATGTGTTCTTGATGAAACATAAGTCTGAAGCTTTTGAGAAATTCAGAGAATATAAGCACGAAGTAGAGAACCAAACGGGCAAAAGTATTAAGATCCTTCGATCTGATCGAGGAGGAGAATACTTAAGCAATGAGTTCCTAGATTATCTAAAAGAGAATGGGATTCTCTCTCAGCTTACTCCTCCTTATACACCACAGCACAACGGTGTATCGGAGCGGAGGAATCGCACCCTATTAGATATGGTACGCTCGATGATGAGTACAGCTGAGTTACCTATTTCCTTTTGGGGGTATGCGCTTGAGACAGCCATAGACCTATTGAATAGAGTTCCTACCAAATCTGTGCCTACCACTCCATATGAGTTATGGAAAGGGAAGAGACCACATCTTAATTACATTAAGATATGGGGTTGTCCGGCCTATGTCAAAAGACAAAATCCGGACAAACTCAAGGCAAGATCTGTCTTATGTAAGTTTGTAGGATATCCTAAAAACTCACAAGGGTATATCTTCTACCACCCCGAGGAACAAAAGGTGTTTGTTTCTCGACATGCTACTTTCTTAGAAAAAGGTTTTCTTATGAAACAGAATAGCAGCATTGAGGTAGAACTGGAAGAGGTTCCAGCAACACAAACTATAACAGAAGACTTGGTTGAACCAGAGGATTCAGTAGTACCCGACGAACCCCAGCCTCTCCGCCGATCTAGTAGGGTTTCTCGTCCACCTGAGAGATACTACGGTTTTCTCATTGATGGTGGAAGCGAGGATTGCATCATAGATGATGATGACCCGACTAGCTTCGAGCAGGCCATCACGAGTGGTGACTCTGTGAAATGGCTAGATGCAATGCGATCTGAGATGGAATCCATGTACACCAATAAAGTATGGATTTTGGAAAATGCTCCTGAAGGGGTAGAACCCATTGGGAGCAAGTGGATTTTTAAAAGGAAATTTGGTGTAAATGGAAAAGTTGAGACTTTCAAAGCTAGACTGGTAGCGAAGGGTTTTCGTCAATGACCAGGTGTGGATTATGACGAAACCTTTTCTCCAGTGGCTATGCTTAAGTCCATCCGGATCTTACTTGCCATTGCTGCATACCATGACTACGAAATCTGGCAAATGGATGTTAAGACCGCCTTTCTAAACGGTGATTTAGAAGAGTGCGTGTACATGACTCAGCCAGAAGGCTTCGTAGATAGTGGGAGCAGCGGAAAGGTGTGCAAGCTGCTTAAATCCATTTATAGGTTAAAGCAAGCATCGTGGAGTTGGAACATCTGTTTTGATGTTGTAGTCAAAGAGTTTGACTTCATCAAAAATATAGATGAACCTCGTATCTATAAGAAGGTTGCAGAGGGTAAGGTTGTCTTCCTCGTATTGTACGTAGATGACATACTCTTGATAGGAAATGATATTCATATGCTGCAATCAGTCAAGCTCTTCTTATCACAGAGATTCTCAATGAAAGATCTAGGTGATGCCTCCTGCATATTGGGAATCATGATCTATAGAGATAGATCTAAACGGATACTGGGATTGTCCCAATCCAGATACATTGACACCATACTAAAGAGGTTTAGTATGGAAGAATCCAAGCGTGGGAACCAACCCACGATCTCTGGACTCACTCTCTCCAAAGAGATGTCTCCCAAGACTGATTTGGAGAGAGCTCGCATGCAAGGGATACCCTATCCTTCGGCAGTAGGCTCTATCATGTATGCGATGCTGTGAACCAGACCCGATGTAGCATACTCACTAAGTGTAGTGAGTCGGTATCAAGCAGATCCAGGAGAGAGTCATTGGACAGCAGTGAAGAACATTCTCAAGTACTTACGAAGGACTAAGGAGATGTTCTTGGTGTATGGTAACGGAGAACTCCAGGTCGAGTCCTTTACCGATTCCAGCTTCCAAAGTGATAAGGACGACTCTAAGTCGCATTCGGGTTTTGTCTTTACCCTCAATGGAGGGGCGGTATGTTGGAAGAGTTCCAAATAGGATACCGTTGCAGACTCAACGATGGAGGCTGAATACATCGCTGCCAACGATGCTGCCAAAGAGGCTGTCTAGATCAAGAAGTTCATTAATGAACTTGGTGTGGTTCCATCCATTGAGCATCCAATACCTCTGTATTGCGATAACAATGGAGCTGTGGCATTAGCCAAGGAACCCAGATCCCATCAAAAGTCCAGACATATTCTAAGACGATATCACCTGATCAGGGAGATAGTTGATCGCCGGGAGATCGAGGTCAGGAGAGTAGATACGAAGGACAACACTGCGGATCCATTCACGAAGGCTATTCCCCATATACAGTTTGAGAGATTATTCGGGATGCTAGGTATGCGATACTACAGCAGCTGGCCTTAGTGCAAGTGGGAGATTGTTAGTTATGTATATGCCCTAGAGGCCATTGTTGTACATATGATGTATATTATAATGGATGCTTGGTTATATATAGAGAAGACTTTCTTGCTCGTCATGATAGTATGCTATTTGGTTTCACTTTATCTTAACATGTTGACTTGTATTGGTTTACTGTTTTACTCTCACATGTTGATAAAGCCCTTAGGATCTGTACTCGACTACTGGGACTATGATGAGATCATACTAGTGGGGCCGCGGTAGTCGATGAGTACATCCTATAACTGTTCCTAGTCGAGGGTATATCGAGACAGGGCATCGATACGCCAGAGTAGACTAGCGTATACGCATCTTGACCCATATAATGGGCGATGGATGATCCCATATCCATCGGTGTTAGACATCAGAGATGGTGTACGGGTGCTCAGTGGAGACTGGGTACACTGAACGGACTCGCCGAGAACTCCCAGATGGTGTTATACCACACGTCAGATGGCAGTTCTCCGGTGACACTGGTACAGGGTAGTCTGTAGACCCGAGATCGTCATGGAGTCTTGTGTGATTCCCACTGTACTTTGATTTCCACCTTACCACGTCCAAGAGGGCGTGCAAAACGGTGGCTTTTGGGTACAGTCCCGAATCACATGGAGGCAATGAGCGATAGGAGGGGATTCGTCTCTCCCAGTATAGGGAGTTGATGTTGTGCTGTGTTCGATTGGCTATAACTGGAAGTCCCTGGCCAGGGCTGATATGGAGATTTACTGGTAAGTGTTACTAGTAGTTTCTCGACCCGTTATGAGCCACACATCGACACGACTTATCGGTTACTGGGGTCTGACGTATACCACCCCTAGACTTGATATGCGACATATCAGACGAACAGACCGGACTGTACGGGAGTGTTACTGGTTGGATTCACAGGAGAACGCATAGGCTAGCTTGTTGATCTTCTGATCGCTCAATACCTGGGTGGCTGTTACGTTTAGCTGACCGCTTGCAGCTTGTGGGTGTTTGATATGATCATCACCTGCTACCGGCGTATTGACGATTCTTTAGAGTCCTACACAGAGGTTTCTTGGCTCAGGCGAAACGGAGTAGTGGCACATATGTGATATGCGCAGGAGCGAGAATAATGCGATATGGGATACCGTATTATATTCTCGCGATAATAAGTTATGAACCGGGTCATCGGATCAAGTGTTGATTCGATGAATCGGTACATGATATATTAGTCCGTAATATTCGATATAGCCGGATCGTCGGATCAAGTGTTGATTCGATGATTTAATGTATAATAATATATATGATATATTGTATTACATTATCTAATATTGGCTCGCTTTATTATTTCATTTTCTTAGTGGATGATACATTGATATATATGCGATATATGTTAATTGTATTATTTTCTTTTGTTGCAAATATATAATATATATGTGATATATATTATTGTGACATGATATGATTAATTGTTAAACATGTTTAAGGATGATTAATTAAGGTTAGGGTTTGATTAGGGTTAGATACTTCATGCACCTTCTAGAAGCTTTATTCTTTTGTCATTCTTAAGATATTTTAGAATGACACATTCTTAACCCAACCAAACCCTAACTCTAGTTTATTCTCTACTAAATCCTAGCCACTCATCCTTGGCCATGGTTTATAATCAATCATACACTCTTTCTTTCTATTCATCACAAAAGAAAATAATTCATTATCTTTTCCATTATCATCTTCTTCTCTCTTGAAGAAAGCTTGCTAGATTTTCTTTATGTGATGAAATAATATGAGAAAATGATTTAAAAAGAAAGCAAAAATACTACTCTCTCATCCTCATCTCATCTGGCCCATGAGATTAGTGTGTTCATCTCTTTAGAGTGAGAAAGCTTGAGTCTTAGCAACTTCAAGGTAGATCATCGGAGATTTGGAATACTTCGAGCTAGCATGGATCGTTCGAGTCGTGGAGCCTCTCATGAGTCCGGGAGATCGTGGATCGCGGCAAAGGGACTTCTACTCGGAGCTTGTGAAGCGAAGGAGCGGACTACAAAGGTTGTAATCCCTCACACTTAGATAAAAGTTATCATCTTGCATGTTAAACCCTAATAATCTAGCAAAGATCCCGGCTTTGGGTTGTTCGGCACGTCTAAAATTTAATCCGGGCATGTTTGATGCCTTATGAACCTTCACAAGAGTGCCTAGGAACCCTACATTTAGCGAACTAGATGTCGTAGTTACCTCGGATTTGAGGTTGGAGTGTAGGGTTAGCTTAACACCTTAGCAAGGTTTTGGCAAGAATCAAACATGCTATATTAAAATATTTGGGGTGCTAAACAAACCCTAACCAAGATCTTAACTAGAGAGTTAGGGTTAACTATGCATGTAAACAATTTTACATCTAAGAGAGAGGAATTACAACCTTTGTAGTCCGTTCCTTCGCTTCAGAAGCTCCGAGTAGTAGTACCTTTGCCGCGATCCATGATCTCCCGGACTCAAGAGAGGCTCACAAGTCGAATGATCCATTCTTTCTTGAAGTCTTCCTTTTCGAAGATGATCTACCTTGAAGAATCTCAAGATCAAGCTTTCACTTCTCTAATCAAGTATTAGCGAAGTGAACACCCTAATCTAAGTGGCTAGAATAGATGAGGATGATGAAGTAGGAATTTTGCGCTCTTTTTTTTTCATTTTCTCACTTTAAATCATCACAAGTCAAAAAACTAGAAAGATTTTTCAAGGAGGAAGAAGAAGAAGAAAACTTTTTGTGATGAATAATGAATTATTGTTATGGTTACAATTGCAACCATGAGTTAATAATAAAGGCTTTAACTCATGTAAAGAATAAACTAGAGTTAACTGTTTGGGTTGGGTTAACAAATATCTTCACAAAATATCAAGCTAGAAAACAAAAAGGAAAGCTTCATGAAGCTTAACCCAAAAGCTAACCCAAATCCAAAACCTAACTTTGTTTAAACTTAACAACCATGTTGCATTTGTAATCTTAACTTGTTACAATATTATATATCACATATACAATATATTTTGTAACAAAAGAAAATAATACAATTAACATATATCGCATATACATCAATATATTATCCAGTGAGAAAATGAATCAATAAAGCGAGCTTATATTAGTTAACATAATGTAATATATCACATATATAATTATACATTTAATTATTGAATCAACTCTTGATCCGACAATTCGGCTATATAGCATATAACCGACTAATGTAACATGTACCAATTCATCGAATCAACACTTGATCCGATGACCCGGCCATATCAAATATACCCGGCTGATATCTCATATAACGAGAATAGAATACGGTATCTCATATCGTATTATTCTCGGTCCCGCACATATCACATATGTGCTCCTACTCCGTTTTGCCTGAGCCAGGAAACCTCTGTATAGGACTCTAAAGAATCGTCAATACGCCGGCAACAGGTGATGATCATATCAAACACCCACAAGCTGCAAGCGGTCAGCTAAACATAAAACCCACCCGTGTATTGAGCAATCAGAAGATCAACAAGCAAGCCTGTACATTCTTCTGCATATCCAATCAGTAACACTCCCGTACAGTCCGATCTCTTCGTCTGATATATTGCATATCTAGTCTAGGGGTGGTAAACGTCAGACCCCAGTAACCGATAAGTCGTGTCGATTTAAGGCTCATAACAGGTCGAGAAACTATTGATAACACTTACCAGTAAATCTCCATATCAGCCCTGGCCAGGGACTTCCAGTTATAGCCAATCGAACACAGCACAACATCAACTCCCTATACCGGGAGAGACGAAACCCCTCCTATCGCTCATTGCCTCCATGTGATTCGGGACTGTACCCAAAAGCCACTGTTTTGCACGCCCTCTTGGACATGGTAAGGTGGAAATCAAAGCACAGTGGGAATCATACAAGACTCTATGACGATCTCGGGTCTACAGACTAACCTGTACCAGTGTCACCGGAGAACTGCTATCTGACGATAGGTATAATACCATCCAGGAGTTCTCGATGAGTCCGTTCAGTATACCCAGTCTCCACTGAGCACCCATACACCATCTTTGATGTCCAACACCAATGGATATGGGATCATCCATTGCCCATCATATGGGTCAAGATGCGTATACGCTAACCTACTCTGGAGTATCGATGCCCTGTCTCGATACACCCTCGACTAGGAACAGTTATAGGATGTATTCATAGACTACCCTGGCCCTACTAGTATGATCTGTATCATAGTCCTAGTAGTCGAGTACATATCCTAAGGGCTTTATCAACACGTGATCACAAAACAGTATTTGTTAATATGTTTAGATAAAGTGAAACCAGATAGCATACTTTCATATCGAGCAAGAAAGTCCTCTCTATATATATCCAAGCATCCACTATAATATACATCATATGTACAACAATGGCCTCTAAGGCATACATATAACTAACAATCTCCCACTTGCACTAAGGCCAGCTGTTGTAGTATCTCATACCCAACATCCCGAAGAGTCTCTCAAATTGTATCTGACGAATGGCCTTTGTGAGTGGATCCGCAGTGTTGTCCTTCGTATTAACTCTCCTGACCTCGATCTCCCGGCAATCAACTATCTCCCGGATCAGGTGATACCGCTTCAGAATATGTCTGGACTTCTGATGGGACCTGGGTTCCTTGGCCAAAGCTACAGCTCCATTGTTATCATAATACAGAGGTATTGGTGTTTCCTGATTTAAAATCAGAAAAGCTTCTGGAAAAAGCTTCAAAAGAGGGTCACATGCTTACACGTGACCAGCAGTCACGTGTTGGCACGTGACACCTAAACGCATCATCAAGGCAAGTTCAGTTTTCTGACTACGCTGAAGAAAAGGGACTTCAGAAAGGGTCATGTGTAGACATGTGACATTTAAATGCAAGCGGAAAAGGCACATTGGTTCCCTGATCAAGTCAAAGAAAAGGGTTCAGAAGAGGTCACGTGTTGGCACGTGACGCTCAAAGCAGCAGGCTCGTCCTCCAGTTGAATCAAAGAAAGAGGCTCCAGAAAGGGGGTCACGTGTTGACACGTGATGACTGAATAGCAACCAGAAGACAGAGAACAAAAAGAAAGGGGAAGGCTCGTTCCAAGGGGGTCACGTGGTCACACGTGACCGGCTTTCAAAGCCCATTTTGTTAACAGAATTAAATTCTGAAGGAAATTCAAATCTTTCCAAAGGAAAGTGATTATCTGAAGCCAATCGGATTAAAGATTTAGAGGTGATTAAATATCATCTATCTATGGAAAAATCCCGAGTTTGGAAAGATTTCCCTTTAAATCTAACCGAAATAACAAAGGAGAATCCCGGGATTTGAAATCCAATGGTGAATAAAATTCACCTAATAATCCAAAGGTCAAAAACGAATGATGGATGCAAATCAAATCTTTTAATGAAGATTCATCAAAAACTAATTGATTCGGCTGCTTCTCCTATAAATAGGAGCCAAGAGACACAAAAGAGAGATATACATACGCAGAGGGAGAAAAAAGGGGAGAGCCTTGATACTTTGAGGAATTTGGAGCTTCTGCAAAAGAAAACCCTAGGTAAGAAAGGGAAGGCTTCTTGAAAGAAGGAGAATTTAATTCTCAACAGAGTTTAACTCTGACAATATAAAAACAGAAGAATATATTTCTTCTCTCTTTGGTAGAGGATCTGCAAAGTGCACATCTCCCCTTTAGGTTGAGAATTTAATTCTCAATGGGTTGAGATCTTGCCATGCAGATCCAAAACATGGAGAGGGAATGGAAAAACGAGAATTTAATTCTCACAGAACTATAGGAATTTAATTCCTCTAAGATAAAAATAGGGCTTGACCCTGTGTTATGGGAATTTAATTCCTTCATAACAGAGAGAAACAGGGTTTAACCCTAATTAAGAACTTAGTTCTGTTGAAACAACGGGAATTCAATTCCCTTAATCATAATTTAACAGCTTTCATTAGGGTTCTTCACATATACGAGGAATTTAATTCCTACAGAAGATTCAGGGTTCGATTCTACTCCAGAATATAAGTCTTCAAAAGGAAGTAGGAATTTAATTCCTTTGAAAATTAAAGCCCGAGGAATTTAATTCCTGAGAAGAAAGATCAACAGATTCTCTAAACAAAATACAGGGTCACGTGCCACCACGTGACCCCCTCAAAAGATCTACAGAAAGCCTTTTGAGGCAGTCCCCCACGTGACCCACGTGACCCTTGACAGAAGCTCTAATACATAGGCATATGAATGCCCGTCACGTGATGGCACGTGATGCTCTGAAAGATGCAGCGATTTCAGCAGAATAAATGAAGAGAGGGCGCTCTCACGTGTCGCCACGTGACCCCTCTTGCTTTAGTGTTTAACACTAAGTTGGAACTCCTGAATCCAGTGTTAAAACATTGTTGGGCCGTAGTGTTCAACACTAATCAAAGAACTTTATTTGCAGTGTTCAACACTGACTACCTTAGTGTTTAACACTAATTTGAGAGCTTTGTTGCCAATGCTTGATACTGATCTGTTTTAGTGTTTAACACTAATCTGAAAGCCTTGTTGCTGGTGTTTAATACCAATTATCTTTTAGTGTTAAACACTAACTTGTCAACCTCATTACCAGTGTTCAACACTGATTGCTCTGAAGTGTTTAACACTAGGCTTTGGCCCAATTGGCTAAAGGGATAGAGGCAAAGCCTCTCCCTCAATGGACCCACAAGAAGTCAATATACCAGACATGATAGGACTTAGCCCAAGCTGGCCATAAGTCCTCAATTCGTAATTAACTGGGCCAATGGGCTCATAATATAATTAATGGGTCTTGATCCCAAATTGGGCCAAGGACTATTTAATCCATCCCGGTTCTAGGGTACATCTCTTCATTCCTTTGATACTTGGCATTGTAATCCCTCAATGTCTTCAAAGAGGTGACGGGTCCCGACGACCACCCATGATATGGACTGTGGGGTCCTTAAACCCACGTCTAATGCAAAATTCCTGGTTACGTGGAACACGGATAACGTCACTCTTTGACCCTGTGGAAAACGTCCAGAGCGGATCCTGGTCCTCGCAGAGCACGGCAGTGAACCCGTGTGAAGCATCCAGAGCGGAGCCTAGTCCTCGCCTAACGCGGCAGTGAACACGTGTGAAGCATCTAGTGCAAAATTCCTGGTTACGTGGAACGCGGATAACGTCACTCTTTGACCCCGTGGAAAACGCCTAGAGCGGAGCCTGGTCCTCGCCAAGCACGGCAGTGAACTCGTGTGAAGCATCCAGAGCACATACCGGACTGTGGAGTCCTTAAACCCATGGACTATGACGTCCTTAACCTTGACCGAGATGTCTTAAAACTAACAATGGACCGCAATGTCCTTAAACTACCCAAGGACCGCAATGTCCTTAAACTACCCATGGACTGCAATGTCCTTAAACTAGAACAATAGAGCCCGGCATGCTCTTTTATCGGATCTAAACGGTCCCGTTTGAGTTGATCTTAGCCTCAAAGATGGCTAACGTATCCTTAAACCTTCAAACAGACTGGACTATGAATCCCCCAAATTAACTTTGGCTCGAGGGTACATCCCTGAACTCCTCTGACATCCGTCGTTGTAATCCTTCAACGTCGTCAGAGAGGTGACGGGTCCCGACGGCCACATATACGATGGACCACTATGTCCCTAAACTGGAACAATGGAGCCCAAACGCTCTTTTGTCGGATCTAAACGATCCTGTTAAGTTGATCTTAGTCTCAAATCGGACTAACGTATCCTTAACAAACGTTTGAGTTGATCTTAACATCAAGTATGGCTGACGTATCCTCAAACCAAACCCCCAAACCCAAATCTAAGATAAACACGGATTTGGACTAGTCCACGCCCTACGGGCGACGACATAACTCAGTCTCCGTAAACAATCCACGGGCAACAAAACACGAAACAAACACCCACGACACGAAGTGATCAGCTGGAGAAGGAGAAAGTTGTTACTGCGATGCGGTAGCGTAATTAACTGCAGGGGCTTGCGCCTGCAGGGAAGAGCGTCCCCACAATCAAAAAAACCCCTCCACGAGGGGGAATCTGACGAAGTCTGCTACATCGGCCGCATCCGTCTAAGCCTCCGATGCACGGTGCCATGGATCAACTTGGCATCTTCGGAGAGGTAGACGGATAACACCAATTAGCATCTGCCCCGAACCTCAGGCACGGACGCCCGAGTCCAGGCCGCCGTTCGGAGGGGAACAATTGGATACTCAATAGACGGGACCACACCAAGTTCAGTGATGAACTTTTTTATCGAGACAGCCTCTTTGGCAGCATCGTTGGCAGCGATGTATTCAGCCTCCATTGTCAAGTCTGCCACGGTTTCTTATTTGGAACTCTTCCAACACACCGCCCCTCTATTGAGGGTAAAGACAAATCCCGAGTGCGACTTAGAGTCGTCCTTATCACTTTGGAAGCTCGAATCGGTAAAGGACTCCACCTGGAGTTCTCCATTACCATACACCAAGAACATCTCTTTAGTCCCTCTCAAGTACTTGAAAATGTTCTTCACATCTGTCCAGTGATTCTCTCCAGGATCTGCTTGATACCTACTCACTACACTTAGTGAGTATGCTACATTGGGTCTGGTACATAGCATCGCGTACATGATAGAGCCTACTGCCGAAGCATAGGGTATCCCTTGCATGCGAGCTCTTTCCAAATCAGTCTTGGGAGACATCTCTTTAGAGAGAGTGAGTCCAGAGATCATGGGTAAATTCTCACGCTTGGATTCTTCCATACTAAACCTCTTTAGTATGGTGTCAATGTATCTGGATTGGGACAATCCCAGTATCCGTCTAGATCTATCTCTATAGATCTTAATCCCCAAAATGCAGGAGGCATCACCTATATCTTTCATTGAGAATCTATGTGATAAAAAGAGCTTGACCGAGTGCAGCATAGGAATATCATTTCCTATCAGGAGTATGTCATCCACGTACAATACGAGGAAGAAAACTTTACTCTCTGCCACCTTCTTATATATACAAGGTTCATCTATGTTTTTTATGAAGTCAAACTCTTTGACTACCACATCAAAACAGATGTTCCAACTCCGTGATACCTGCTTTAACCCACAGATGGATTTAAGCAGCTTGCACACCTTTCCGCTGCTCCCACTGTCTACAAAGCCTTCTGGCTGAGTCATGTACATGCACTCTTCTAAATTACCATTTAGAAAGGCGGTCTTAACATCCATTTGCCAGATTTCGTAGTCATGGAATGCAGCAATGGCAAGTAGGATCCGGATGGACTTAAGTATAGCCACTGGAGAAAAGGTTTCGTCATAATCCACACCTGGTCATTGACGAAAACCCTTTGCAACAAGTCTAGCTTTATAAGTCTCAACTTTTCCATCTACACCAATTTTCTTCTTAAAGATCCATTTGCTCCCAATGGGTTTTACCCCTTCAGGAGTAATTTCCAAAGTCCATACTTTATTGGTGTACATAGATTCCATCTCAGATCGCATTGCATCCAGCCATTTCACAGAGTCACCACTCGTGATGGCCTGCTCAAAACTAGTTGGGTCATCATCTTCCATGAGGCAATCCTCGCTCCCGCCATCGATGAGAAAATCGTAGTATCTCTCAGGTAGATGAGAAACCCAACTAGATCGGCGGAGAGGCGGGGGTTCATCGGGAACTACCGAATCCTCTGGTTCCACCAACTCTTCTGTTGCAGTTTGTGTAGCTGGAAGTTCTTCCAGTTCTACCTCATTGCCACTAATTTCTTTCATAAGAAAACCCTTTTCTAAGAAAGTGCCATGACAAGAAATAAACACTTTTTGTTCCTCGGGGTGGTAGAAGATATACCCTTGTGAGTTTTTGGGATATCCTACAAACTTGCACAAGACAGACCTTGCCTCGAGTTTGTCCGGATTATGCCTTTTGACATAGGCCGGACAACCCCATATCTTAACATACTTAAGAGATGGTCTCTTCCCTTTCCATATCTCATATGGAGTGGTAGGCACTGATTTGGTAGGAACCATATTCAATAGGTGTATGGATGTCTCAAACGCATACCCCCAAAAGGAAATAGGCAACTCAGCAGTGCTCATCATAGAGCGTACCATATCTAATAGGGTACGATTCCTCCGCTCCGATATACCGTTGTGCTGTGGTGTATAAGGAGGAGTAAGCTGAGAGAAAATCCCATTCTCTTTTAGATAATCTAGGAACTCATTGCTCAAGTATTCTCCTCCTCGATCAGATTGAAGGATCTTAATACTTTTACCCGTTTGGTTCTCTACTTCGTTCTTATATTCTCTAAATTTCTCAAAAGCTTCAGACTTGTGTTTTAATAAGAACACATGTCCGTATCTTGAGAGATCGTCAGTGAATGTAATGAAATATGAAGAACCATTCCTGGCATGTATAGACATAGGACCACATACATCACTATGTATCAGTCCCAAGAGTTCTGTAACTCTTTCTCCGTATCCACTAAACGGTGTTTTGGTCATTTTGCCTTTGAGACATGAATGAAAAGTTTCATAAGATGATAATTCGAACGTATTTAAATAACCATCTTTATGTAACTTAGCAAGTCGTGTCGCATTGATATGACCAAGTCTACAATGCCACAAGAAGGATTTGTTCATTTCTGAACTTTCCTCTTGTGTGTGTTCTGTATATTAAGAACTGTGTTTTGATTTAGAACGTATATGCCATTATTTAACGAGCCTGATCCAATCAACTTTTGATTTAGGAAGATGTTCATAACATTATCCTGTATTACAAAATTATATCTTTCTTTACTTAATAAAGAAACTGATATAATGTTGCAAATCATGTTCGGTATATAATAGCATTCGTTCAGAATCAATGTAATACCACTTGGTAATACAAGGTGATATTCGCCAACTGCTTTGCTGCAACATTTGCACCATTCCCTACTCTTACGGAATGATCACCCATTCCCAGTTCTCTACCTCTCTTTAGCCGATGCAATATATTGCATATGTGGGATCCTGATCCGGTATCTAATGCCTAGGACGTAGAGTGAACTGAGAAACAGTTCTAGGTAACTAACACTCCTGAAGAAGATGCATCAACATGCTTATTCTTCGTTTGGGTAGCGTGAGAATCCAGATATTCTTTTATTTCCTGCTCGGATTTATAACAATTATAAGTGAAAGCGGGACCAACGTTCCCCTGCTCAGTATAACAAGCGGGTTCAGTCAATACATCCATATTATTATCTTGATTAAGGCCTGACATGGTCGCTACCTGGAGAGAGAGAGAGAAGAAAATACTTTAGCATGCGCTCTTGTAAGATTAGATTGGTTATTATCTTATCTAATCAGGATGGCTTCCACTGCTTTAATCAAATCTTCCTTTAAACCCTAAAAGGTAAGATTAGCCGGGATTAATTACATCCTACAATTTCGTCAATCTTTCAGCCAGATCAGTGTTGGTACTTTGAGTGAGGTTCCCCGTGCTTTCGCACGGACCTAATTAAAATAAACCTCGTTTTCCCATAGGCATAACCCCGTTAACACCTTTCTAGACACCTACTTAATCGGCTAATTGTCCTGTGTAAAATTCTCTCAGGAGTAACTCTTACTCACAGTGAGTATCGGGATCCATCTATCTCATAGAATGTATGTAATCTCATTGCAAATTTCAACACTTGAAATTCCCGATAATATCTTTTACCCCTAACGTGCTATGACCTTGACGAATGCCAAACAACCCATAGTCCGCTAGTCAAGTTCAACCCGTACATTTCTTGATTGAGTTAAACCCACCCGCACGACCCTTGACGCCGTACGAATACTCTAATCCAATCGCATCATATGCTGCAGATAAGTAGTAAATAGCTACCGTATACTACGCCTTGACGAATGCCAAACTACCGTAGCACGAATACTAATTAATACTTATCCGAAATGACGGAGGGCTACGCAGGTTTTTCTGAAAACCATGAGCGCAATGAACTTGATATCGTTGTAGAAACAAGTGATTTTGAAAAGGATTGTTTTTTAGGCTTTTCTAGTTTCGCTAAAGAGGTCACTCCCGGTGAAGGGATCTCGGCTCTTTCCTTATCGAATAAGGTGTAGGTGTAGGTTACTAGGCACTGTCACAAGGGTCTATAAGGCATCAACCATGCCAAAATCAAATTTTTCATGTGCCAAACAACCCTAACCAAGATCTTAGACTAGAGATTAGGCGAAACAAAGAAAGTAAACAACTTTACTTCTAAGAGTTAGGGATTACAACCTTTGTAGTCCATTCCTTCACTTCTAAAGCTCCGTGTTGAGGTCCCTTCGCTGCGATCATCATGTATCCGGACTCTAGAGAGGCTCCATGAAGAGAAAGATGCAAGCTTACTTCCAATCTTCAATAACAAAGATGATCTACCTTGAAGAAACTCAAACCCAAGCTCTTGCTTTGCTAATCAAGTATTAGCAAAGCAAATACCCTAATCTAAGTGGCAAGAATAGATGAGGATGATGAAGTAGGAATTTAGCTCTCATTTGTTTTCAATTTCTCACTCATTATTATCACTTTACAAAAAGCTAGAAAGCTTTTCATCAAAAGAAGAAGGAAGAAGAAGGAGAATCTCTTTTGTGATGAATAATGAAACTTGTGTGAGCTTAGAAAATGCAACCATGGGTTAAGAATGAAGACTTAACCCATGTAGAGATTTAACTATGATAAAGGGTTTGGGTTTGGTTAAGAAATATCTACCAAATATCTTTACAAAATATTTTTGCATAAAAACAAAAGCAAAGCTTCTAGAAGCTTCAAGAAAGCTTAACCTTAATCCAAACTCTAACCATGTTTAAACTCCACAAAATATGTTGCATTTGTAACCTTAACTTGTTACAATATTATATATCACATATATAATATCTATTGTAACAAAATAAAATAATACAATTAACATATATCATATATATATCAATGTATTACCCGAGTGAGAAAAAGAATCTTTAAGTGAGGTTATATTAGTTAATGTAATTTAATATATCAAATATATAATTATACATTAAATTATTGAATCAACACTTAATCCGATAATCCGGCTATTTCACAAATAACTGACTAATATAATTTGTATCAGTTCATCGAATCAATACTTGATCCGATGACCTGGCCATATCAAATATACCCGGCCGATATCACATGTCGCGAGAATCTAATACGGTATCACATACACGTATTGTTCTTGGTCCCGCACATATCATATATGTGCTCCTACTCCGTTTTGCCTGAGCCAGGAAACCTCTGTGTAGGACTCTAAAGAATCGTCAATACGCTGGCAGTAGGTGATGGTCATATCAAACACCCACAAGCTGCAAGCGGTCAGCTAAACGTAATAGCCACCCAGGTATTGAGCAATCAGAAGATCAACAAGCAAGCCTATACATTCTCCCGTGAATCCAACCAGTAACACTCCCGTACAGTCCGGTCTCTTCGTCTGATATGTCGTATATCTCGCCTAGGGGTGGTAAATGTCAGACCCCAGTAGCTTGATAAGTTGTGTCGATATAAGGTCCATAACAATTCGAGAAACTACTGATAACATTTACCAGTAAATCTCAGCAACCCTGGCCAGGGATTTCTAGTTATAGCCAATCGAACACTGCGCAACATCAACTCCCTATACCAGGAGAGAAGAAACCCCTCCTGTCGCTCATTGCCTCCATGTGATTCGGGACTGTACCCAAAAGCCACCTTTTTGCATGCCCTCTTGGACGTGGTATGATGGAAATCAAAGCACAGTGGGAATCACACAAGACTCTATGACGATCTCGGGTCTACAGACTAATCTGTACCAGTGTCACCAGAGAACTGCCATCTGACGTGAGGTATAATACCATCTGGGAGTTCTCGGCGAGTCCGTCCAGTGTACCCAGTCTCCACTGAGCACCCGTATACCTTCTTTGATGTCAAACACCAATGGATATGGGATCATCCATCGCCCATCATATGGGTCAAGAAGCGCATACGCTAGTCTACTCTGGAGTATCGATGCCCTGTCTCGGCACTCCCACGACTGGGAACATTTGAAGAATGTACTTGGCGACTACACTGTCCCCACTAGTATGATCTGCATCATAATCCTGGTAGTCAAGTACTCATCCTAAGGGCTTTATCAACATGTGACATAGAGACAATCAGAGTACATGTTAAGATAAAGAGTGACCAGATAGCATACTATCATGTCGAGCAAGAAAGTCCTCCCTATATATGTCCAAGCATCCACTACAATATACAACGTATGTACAGTAATGGCTTCTAGGGCATACATATAACTAACAGCAAGATATTTCATAAATACCGCTGTGCAAAGTAAGAACTATAGAAGCAATCAAAAACTAAACAGTGAGTTTGTAGCATCTGCCAGTTTTGCTAAAGAGGTCACTCCCGGTGAAGGGATCTCGGCTCTTTCCTTATCGAATAAGGTGCTGGATATTCTTCAAGGAATACCGCTATGCAAAGCAAAAACTGTAGCTACCGTTTTTGAAAATTTGATTCTACTACATCTTTTAAATTTCTTTTCTTTTATTAATCTCATTAATAAAACCCATCATTTAAGCTTCCTAAGCATCACAGAAGAAACGAAAGCAGCAATATTTATATATCAGCATATAGTATAAGCATTCGTCTCAGGCGGTAATATGATCTCATCATAGAACATTGCAGCAGAAGTCAACATATGAAATATTGGATATACTAGGACATCCGTGTTTTATTTTGAGCCTATATAAAACACGGATTCCACAGTCGCCATGAATAGCCAACCACATCTCTAGACCCCTACGAAAGCGACAAGTAACCCTGCCAATTCTAGGGTTAGGAGACCCGGTCTCGACTCCTCGAGATGGCCTCCTACTGGACCCTAGAACCTGGTTACTTGTGCTCTCTGCCTTGGGTCTATCCTAATACGGAAAAGTAAATAATATACAATGGTGACATCAACCTCAATCCGGAAGTGCCCCAATAAAAGAATATTACATACAAATGAATTTTACATGAATGAAAAAGAAAACTCTCATCTCACATAAAACCCCGGCTATTCAATACACAACGATCCAATATAACATATCACAGCAGCACATAAATATCACAGATAATTAGGCGAAGTTAGATAATTCGACAGACACAACGAATTCCCAAAATACCCTAATGAGCTCAACACTTGAGCAGAAAATAAAAATTCCCAGTAGCATGCCCCAGCACCTATGGACCGTCGTTGAATTACCCGTCCCAAGCCTCCACAATGGAGCCGCGGAACCGCCGCCAAAACCAGGTTTTGGCCGCGGTCACTGCAGCGAGTTAGGGATCCTTTCTTCAGATGGGTCCATAAAATTCCCTTCATGATTTTCTGAGTATTTTTAATATGAAAAATTTCAACTTTTGAAAAAATTTCCAGCAAGGGGTCAATTCTCGGTGTTTCGGGGTTCGATCGGACTTCTAACTTCATCTACACAACGCCTAATGCTCTAGCTTGGCTCTGATACCACTGTAGGGTTAGCTTAACACCTTAGCAAGGTTTTGGCAAGCATCAAACATGCTATATTAAAATATTTGGGGTGCTAAACAAACCCTAACCAAGATCTTAACTAGAGAATTAGGGTTAACTATGCATGTAAACAAATTTACATCTAAGAGAGAGGAATTACAACCTTTGTAGTCCGTTCCTTCACTTCATAAGCTCCGAGTAGTAGTCACTTTGCCGCGATCCATGATCTTTCGGACTCAAGAGAGGCTCCACAAGTCGAATGATCCATTCTTGCTTGAAGTCTTCCTTTTCAAAGATGATCTACCTTGAAGAATCTCAAGATCAAGCTTTCACTTCTCTAATCAAGTATTAGTGAAGTGAACGCCCTAATCTAAGTGGCTAGAATAGATGAGGATGATGAAGTAGGAATTTTGCTCTCTTTTGTTTTCATTTTCTCACTTTAAATCATCACAAGTCAAAAAGCTAGAAAGCTTTTTCAAGGAGGAAGAAAAAGAAGAAAACTTTTTGTGATGAATAATAAATTATTGTTATGGTTATAATTGCAACCATGAGTTAATAATAAAGGCTTTAACTCATGTAAAGAATAAACTAGAGTTAAGTGTTTGGGTTGGGTTAACAAATATCTTCACAAAATATCAAGCTAGAAAACAAAAAGGAAAGTTTCATGAAACTTCATGAAAAAGCTAACCCAAAAGCTAACCCAAATCCAAAACCTAACTTTGTTTAAACTTAACAACCATGTTGCATTTGTAATCCTAACTTGTTACAATATTATATATCACATATACAATATATTTTGTAACAAAAGAAAATAATACAATTAACATATATCGCATATACATCAATGTATTATCCAGTGAGAAAATGAATCAATAAAGCGAGCTTATATTAGTTAACGTAATGTAATATATCACATATATAATTATACATTTAATTATCGAATCAACTCTTGATCCGACAATCCGGCTATATAGCATATAACCGACTGATATAACATGTACCAATTCATCGAATCAACACTTGATCCAATGACCCGGCCATATCAAATATACCCGGCCGATATCTCATATCGCGAGAATAGAATACGGTATCTCATATCGTATTATTCTCGGTCCCGCACATATCACATATGTGCTCCTACTCCGTTTTGCCTGAGCCAGGAAACCTCTGTGTAGGACTCTAAAGAATCGTCAATACGCCGGCAACAGGTGATGATCATATCAAACACCCACAAACTGCAAGCGGTCAGCTAAATGTAACAGCCACCCATGTATTGAGCAATCAGAAGATCAACAAGCAAGCATGTATATTCTCCTGCATATCCAATCAGTAACACTCCCGTACAGTCCGATCTCTTCATCTGATATGTTGCATATCTAGTTTAGGGATGGTAAACGTCAGACCCCAGTAACCGATAAGTCGTGTCGATTTAAGGCTCATAACGGGTCGAGAAACTACTGATAACACTTACCAGTAAATCTCCATATCAGCCCTGGCCAGGGACTTCCAGTTATAGCCAATCGAACACAGCACAACATCAACTCCCTATACCGGGAGAGACGAAACCCCTCCTATCGCTCATTGCCTCCATGTGATTCGGGACTGTACCCAAAAGCCACTGTTTTGTACGCCCTCTTGGACGTAGTAAGGTGGAAATCAAAGCACAGTGGGAATCACACAAGACTTTATGACGATCTCGGGTCTACAGACTAACCTGTACCAGTGTCACCGGAGAACTGCTATCTGACGATAGGTATAATACCATCCAGGAGTTCTCGGCGAGTCCGTTCAGTGTACCCAGTCTCCACTTAGCACCCGTACACCATCTTTGATGTCCAACACCAATGGATATGGGATCATCCATTGCCCATCATATGGGTCAAGATGCGTATACGCTAGCCTACTCTGGAGTATCGATGCCCTGTCTCGATACACCCTCGACTAGGAACAGTTATAGGATGTACTCGTAGACTACCCTGGCCCCACTAGTATGATCTGTATTATAGTCCTAGTAGTCGAGTACATATCCTAAGGGCTTTATCAACGCGTGATCACAAAACAGTATTTGTTAACATGTTTAGATAAAGTGAAACCAGATAGCATACTATCATATCGAGCAAGAAAGTCCTCTCTATATATATCCAAGCATCCACTATAATATACATCATATGTACAACAATGGCCTTTAGGGCATACATATAACTAACATGGTGCTCGGACTATAGACTCTGGGGTGGATCGTCTTTGACTCGAGGAGGCTGACGAGGTTGCCCGATCCGTTACGATCCTTGGACCTTATGACGAGGTGGAGGACAGCGACAAGAAGACCCAAAGGACATTAATCTTGAGGTATAAACTTCTTTCCGAGTAGTTAACTTCATAGTAGTTTAGCTAGTTAAGGTTTAGCATCGATCCTAGAGTTCAAGTCGGTGTTGCGACACCCGTAAAAATCGTTTTTTATGTATTCCGCCTCCCCGCGAACCCGCGGGGTGCGCGACATCGACTTACATGGAAGACATTCCGCAACCTATTCGATGCAAAGTCTTTCCTTGAGACTGCCCATTTTGACATGGAATAACAGTTCATCCACCTGCAACAAAGCTCTATGTGGGTAAAATCAGTGGATAAGTGTGATGCCGAGTTCATTATGCTTAGCCGGTAAAGAATTCATTTCAAATTCTTTTCTGTAAAACACATAACTATTCTGACATCAACATCATATCAGGTTTGCGGCACACCTGATCCCTACCGATAATATTCGGGCTAAACGATTCCAACAGGGCTTAGACCCGGAGATTCAAGCGCCATTAGCCACACACGACTATCCGACTCATGAACTCGCTCTGAAGGCAGCCTGCCGCTATGAAGCTGTAGTCAAGAAGAAGGGTAAACTGTAATCAGCAGGGAAACACCTTGTTATCCAGATGGCCGGAGGAGGCTCCTCCAGGCCAACTTTTGCACCCAAGAAGTCAGGAGGACCGTTTAACCGAGCTAGTCTAGATTTCTGTTTCTATTGAAAGAGAACTGGACACTTGGAATTGTTAGTGTATATGCCCTAGAGGCCATTACTGTATCATACTAGTTTGTATATTACTTGATGGAAGCTTGGGATATTCACAGTTGTATATACAATCTTGCTCGAAATTGTAGTATGCTACTTGGTTTGTCTCTGCTTTAATATGTGCATGTGTTTCTTTTTGCATATCGCTGATATACATATTAGTAGAGCCCTTAGGATCTTTGCTTGATTACCAGCGTTGTGATGGCGCTCACACTCGTGGGAGCTGGGTGATCTATAAGCACATCCTTATACAGGTCCCTAGTCGTTGGACTATCGAGACAGGGCATCGATACTCCGGAGTAGACTAGCGTATGCGCTTCTTATCCCAGCATGGGAGACGGTCTGTCCCACAGCCGTCAGTACGTCGTACTTAAGATAGTATGCGGGTGCTCGTTAGGTTACGAGTACACTGGACAGGACTCGTCGGGAACTGTTGGTTGGTATTATACCTATCGTCAGTTATCAGTTCCCAGGTGACATGAGTACAGCTTAGTCCGCTGACTTGACACTGTCACTTCGCCTCGAGTGTGTTCCCACTGCACTTTGATTGCTACCCTACCACGGCTCAAAGGAGTCGTGCAAACAGGTAGTTTTTGGGTGCAGTCCCGAAGCACTTGGAGGCAGTGACGGTTAGACAGGATTCGTCTCTCCCGGTATTGGGAGTTGACATCGCGTTGTGTCCAGGAGAGCCATTACACGAGTAGTCCCTGGCCAGGGCAAGAGAGATATACTGGTAGGTTTCCAGTGTTATCTCAGGGTGTTCTGGGCTACACTCTGACACGACTTGTACCGCTATTAGGGGACTGACGTTCACCGCCCCCCTAGGCCCGCCATGCGATGTATCAGACGAACAGACCGGACTGTACGGAGATTGTCACATACAGGCTCAGTAGGAGTTCAGATGGGGTTCACCTCGTCAGTCTTCTTATCGACATCTACCTGGGGACCGTTACGTACAGCTAGTGCCTCTTGCGGTCTGTGGTTAAACCCACTGCCAGCGTAGTGTCGAGTCTTTAGAGTCCCACACAGAGAGCTATTCGCCTTTAGGCAAAATGAGTAGAGGTCGCATGGTTTTGCGACAGGGTTCGTTCACATCCGCGCACTTGTACACGTTTACTGTCCGGACAGCTTATACTAGCGGGCTTTGGTTTAAGCCGGATCCTAGTATATGATTTGGGATTGGTTTTTCTCATTGTATTCGTGTTCCTCGGATCACGAATACGGGTGCGTATGCACAGTTGCTTGAGACAGAGGGAGAGGACTTTGATTAGGGTTAATGACTATTGTCATTTTATTAACCCTAATTATGTGTGTATTATTGTTAATTGATATTAGTTTAATAATTGTGCATGGTTATGGTTGTTGACCATTTGACCTTCTTGACTTGTTGACCTTGGTTGACACTTTGACCATCATCATTTCATTTGGAAGATACTCTTTGATCCTTGCAATTTGCATTAAAAATGAAATGATAATGGTCATGTCTTGATTTAGCCATGACAATTATCTCACTAATTATCTAATTACAATAATTCACCTATATGAGAGAATGCTTCATATTATTCTCTCATTCTATTATTCACATTCTCTCTCTTGTTCTTCCTCTCCCTCAAGCTCTCCCCTCTCGTGTGTTGAGAAACACTTGAGCTTAAGAAAAACCCTCTCTTGATAATCTCTACTCTCATCTAGGGTTCAAGGATTAGCACTTCTTGCACCCTAGTTACTTCTAGCTTGGAGTTGAAGCCAAAGGTCGAGGCTTTCGGGTGGATCTTTCTTCGACGTGAGAAGACGACTAAGGTGACCTCCTTCCACCACTCCAAGGAGCAAGGAGAGAAGGACATAAAGCCCAAGGTATAACCTTTCTAGCACTTAGCTAGTTTCTAGTTAGCTTTAGCTTGTTTTTGTTTAGCAAAGATCCTTCAAAGTCTAGTCCATGTTGCCTAAGCTCATAAAAATTCGATTTTTATTCCGTTTTCCGCCTCCCCACAAGCACCGGGGTGGGCAATGTGGACTTACAGTGGTATCAGAGACTAACTAAACATAAACTAGCTAGGTAGTAAAATGTATCGAAGTTCGAATCGGAAAAATCGAAAAACCGAGTTTTCAAAACCCTAAGTTTCTGTTAAATTTTTTCCTGCTCAAAATAAAATTTGTCATACTCCTAAAATCGTCTCAGGGTTTTGTGAAGAAAGTCACCAAACCCGGTCCAGTGACTCGACCAAGGCGCCGCGGTTCCATGGAAATAGCAAGCTATTGTCGCGCAACCGCGGCCGAGTTGGCTCGTCACTGGGTCGAGTTTGGTGCAGTGTATTTCTGGCTTGGTTTTAGGATTTTTAAAATGGTTTATATGTGCCCAGATTTTCCAGAATAGAAATTTGTTTTTAGGGGCCTATAAATCCGTATTTTTCCGAACTTCAATACACTTTGACTAAAAGGTTATATCTGTGATGTTTACATGTATTGAACGTCGGCTAATCTCTATATGTCGATTAGTCGGGGTCATACATATCTGTGATCTGTGATTGATGATGGTATGTGTATATGAATGGGTTGGATTGTCGCGGATGAATAGCCGGGGTGGATGTGAGATGAGTGTTGCTTTTTCTTTCATTCATTGTAATATGTAAATTGATGTAATATTATTATTTGTTTGGCCGCACAACCGGGTCGGGGTTGTAGCCGTCATTGTATAATTCTTTTTACTGTTTTTGCTCCTAGGATAGACCAATGGAGGGGGTGCACAAACTACCGGGTATCTCGAAGTGCCGAGTGGCCTACTCACGGTGGTGAGGGAGGTTGCTTCGCTTCGGGTACTTGGCGGGTAGTTTGCCGCACCCGTAGGGGTCTTGGGTGGGGTATTGGCTATTCACCGTGACTGTGTAATCCGCTTATCGTTGCAGGCTCGAACGGATTGCGGATTCCTAGTATATCCAATGTATTCATCTGTGATCTGTAATGTCTATCATTGCTATATATTTATATATGATAACTATTTAGGCGTTGCTTATGTTTTACAGCCGCGCTAGCCCAGCCCCCGCTCTGTCGTTAGTTAAGTAACCTAACGGGTGATGACGGGGCCCCGTGGCGAATGCGAATGGCATAAGCTACGTCATATTTTGGTTGTTTTCTGCAATGGTAGGATTAAATGATGGGACGCATTAAAAGAACTAATGCAAGAAAATAAACCAAGTAAAAGTCGTTGGAACACTTTGAAAACCACTCGGTTCTTTTCAAAAACAAGCATTTTAAACGCGGAACTTGAACCACTCCTTTTAAAAGCTATCTCGTTCCATCGACTATATCAAGTTCACTACGTTCACGGTTTCGCCAAAACCATCCGTAGCCCTCCGTCGTTTCATATGAATATTCAACAGTATTCAAGCTGTGTTTGTTGACCTTAGTCAAGGCACAGTGTTTGGTAGCTGGTGGGTATTCATATGTTGCATAGATAGAATGCGTTGGTTTGGGACAGTCGTATTGCTTTGTTGGCCATAGTCAAAGGTATATACGGGTGGGTTCAAATTAACCTGGATAACGACGGGTAGAACTTGACATGTGACTTATGATTTGTTGGCCTTAGTCAAGGTCACAAGAGCATGGGGCAAAAATCTATATCGGGAGTTTCAAAAGTACTGAAACTTTCTAGAGCTGCATACCATTTAGAGTGTGATGATTCTGGTAGGATTCCTTCGGTTTTATCACGCGATGATATTTGGATCCCGATCCTACTGTGAGTATATGCTACTCCTCGGGAAAACTCTCACTCAACGATCAATGCTATAAACTTAGTAGGTGTCTAGAAAGGTATTAGCGGGGCTACGCCCACAGGGAAAAGAGGTTACTTAATTAAGGAACTTCGCGAAAGCGTTGGAAAACCTCCCTCGAAGTACCGACACTGGCCTGGCTGAACGGTTAAGCAAGTATTGTACGGTGAGATTGATCCTGACTAATCCTTTCTTTATGGTTTGAGAAGGGATTCGAGAGACAGTGGGAGCCATCCTATTTAGATAAATTAAAAATCAATCTAAACTTGCAAGAGCATCATGCTAAGTGTTTTCTTCTCTCTCTCTTAATTGCAGCGACCCAGTGACCGCACCTAGGTTACATCTAGATAATAAGATGACTGAATCTGACTGTTATAACTGGCAAAGGTCTGTCCAGATGTCCATTGCCCAGGACAAGCTGGGACACCTCTTGACTGATCCAACCCCTGCCGTCTCAGGTCCAGTTTCCCCTGTCACGGATATTGATATTCGTAGGACATCGGAAGAAGACTGTGCGAAAGCCAAGTGCCTCGTGTTAGCCTCAGTTGATGGTATATACCAGAGGCAGCACGAGAAGATGGACTCAGCTTCTATCTTCCTCCATAACAAAGTTTTATATGGAGAGCAATCTCGTATCGCAAGATATGAGATCTCGAACGAATTGCTTCCAGCGAGGTTAGCTATCGGGTCATCTGTAGGGGGCAACGTCCTTACAGAGACCAGCTCTTTTGAGCTCTCGGACCTGAAGACCACGTTGAAGAACGGGTCAGATGCTGACTCAGTTCAACAGTCTCTACCTACTACCCTAAAGGAAACTAGGGAAGTAGAAAGAAAGGGAAGGGCAGAAGTTTCAGGAACAGATGTAGTAAAAGAAGGATGTTCCTATTGTTACGAGAATGAACATGGGCAGAAGGATTGCAGGGCTTGTAAAGCCAGTAGCCAGAATTTGAAGCATGTTGTAGCTTCGGCTTCGGGTGTGTTTGTGATTGAGAACTGTATGTCAGTTAACCCTACTTCCTGGGTATTGGATACCGGATCAGGATCTCATATCTGTAATTCGTTACAGGCTTTGAGAAAACGTAGGGTTATCAAGAAAGGTGATATGACTCTCAGGGTTGCTAACGGAATGAGCATGTATGCTGAATCCGTAGGGGAATATCATCTAGGACTGACAACTGGGCAGATATTGATTCTGCGTGACTGTTTTTATGTGCCAGGTGCGACTTGTAACATCATATCTGTATCCTTACTTTCTAAGGAAGGATATGATTTTACTTTTGTAAGCGATGTAGTAAACATCCACCTAAATCAAGTGCTGATTGGGTCAGGTACATTGAAATACGGTATATACATTTTGAATCAAGCTCGGGTCTTCAGTGTCCAGAATACACTTAAAAGAAAGTCTCCGGAATTAAATCAGGCTTTCTTATGGCATTATAGACTGGGTCACATTAATGAGACACGGTTGACAAAGTTACATAAAGAAGGATACTTGGATCCGTTCGAGTACCAGTCTTATGCCACTTGTGAATCATGTCTCATGGGAAAGATGACAAAGACTCCGTTCACTGGACACGGAGAAAGAGCGAGCGAGCTCTTGGGACTCATACACAGTGATGTGTGTGGTCCAATGTCTACACATGCGCGAAGTGGTTATTCATACTTCATTACTTTCACAGATGGTTTCTCTAGGTATGGGCATGTCTTCTTAATGAAGCACAAATCCGAGGCCTTTGAGAAATTTCAGGAATACAAGAATGAAGTTGAAAAACAAACAGGCAAAAGTATCAAGACACTAAGATCTGATCGAGGTGGCGAATACTTGAGTGCCGAGTTTCTGGGCTTCTTAAAAGAGAATGGAATTCTCTCTCAACTTACTCCTCCATACACACCACAACACAACGGTGTATCGGAAAGAAGGAATCGAACCGTATTGGATATGGTTCGTTCCATGATGAGTAAGGTTGAGTTGTCGCGATCCTTCTGGGGTTATGCACTAGAAACAACTGCATATCTTTTGAACCAAGTTCCTACTAAGTCAGTGCCTACCACACCATATCAGATGTAGAGTGGGAAGTCTTAAAAACTTTAAGACATGAGGGTGTCCAGCTTTTGTAAAAAAAGCAGCATGCGGATAAGCTCGAGGCACGTTCGGTACAGTGTAAGTTTATGGGATACCCAAAGAACTCCAAGGGGTATCTTTTCTATTACGCAGAGGAACAAAAGGTTTTTATTTCTCGTCATGCCCGCTTCTTGGAAACTGAGTTTTTGGAAAATCAGATAAGTGGGAGCGCAATAGAACTGGAAGAAATTCCAGAACCACAAGCTATTACTGAAAGCTTGGTAGAACCAGAGGGTTCGAGAGAACAGGACATCCCAGCGCCACTCCGCAGGAGTAGTAGGCAGTCTCATCCGCCCGAGAGATACTACGGTTTTCTCATTGACGGGGATAGAGAGGATTGCACTATGGATTATGGTGAGCCTACTAGCTTCCAGCAAGCCATTCAGAGCGGTGACTCGGTAAAATGGCTGGATGCAATGCGGGCCGAGATGGAGTCTATGTACACCAACAAAGTTTGGACTTTGGACTTTGCTCCAGAAGGGGTAAAACCCGTAGGCTGCAAATGGATCTTCAGAAAGAAGATTGGTGTAGATGGGCAGGTTGAGACCTATAAAGCTAGACTTGTTGCAAAGGGTTTTCGTTAAAGACCTGGTTTGGACTATGACAAGACCTTTTCTCCAGTGGCTATGCTGAAATCCATTTGGATCCTTCTTGCCATTGCTGCCTTCCACGATTATGAAATCTGGCAGATGGACGTAAAGACGGCTTTCCTAAATGGAAATTTGGAAGAGTGCGTCTATATAGATCAGCCGGAGGGATTCAATCAGAGTGGGAGCAGTGGTAGAGTGTGCAAGTTGCTCAAGTCCATTTATGGACTTAAGCAGGCATCGCGGAGTTGGAACATCTGCTTTGATGATACTGTCAAAGAATTCGACTTTATCAAAAATCCAGATGAACCATGCATTTACAGTAAGATTGTAGGGAGAACTGTGGTATTCCTCGTCTTGTACGTGGATGACATTCTCCTAATAGGAAATGATATTCCTATGCTACAGTTAGTCAAAGGATTCTTATCGCAGAGGTTCTCCATGAAGGACCTGGGAGATGCCAACTACATTCTGGGGATCCAGATCTATCGTGATAGATCTAAGAGGATGTTGGGACTTTCACAGTCAAGGTACATTGACACCATACTGAAAAGGTTCAGTATGGAAGATTCCAAGCGCGGTAATTTACCGGCTTGTCACGGGATCACCCTCTCCAAAGAGATGTCTCCCAAGACTGATTTGGAAAGGGATCGCATGTCTATCATACCCTACGCTTCTGCGGTAGGCTCTATAATGTATGCGATGTTGTGTACCAGACCAGATGTAGCATACGCATTGAGCGTTGTAAGCCGGTATCAGTCAAACCCAGGGGAGAAACACTGGATAGCGGTAAAGAACATTCTCAAGTACCTGAGAAGGACTAAGGAGATGTTCTTGGTGTATGGCGGAAAAGACCTGCAGATTGAGGCCTTTGCTGACTCCAGCTTCCAGAGTGACAAGGATGATTCCAAGTCCATGTCGGGTTTTTTCTTTACCCTCAATGGAGGGGTGGTGTGTTGGAAGAGCTCCAAACAGGAAACCGTTGCTGACTCGACTATGGAAGCGGAATACATCATTGCATCTGATGCCGCAAAAGAAGCTGTCTGGATGAGGAAGTTCTTGAGAGAACTTTAGGTGGTTCCGTCCATTGTTGACCCAATACCTCTGTATTGCGATAACAACGGGGCTATAGCTTTAGCGAAGGAACCCAGGTCCCATCAGAAATCCAGACACATCTTGAGGCGGTATCACCTGATCAGGGAGATCGTGGATCGCCAGGAGATCGAGGTTCGGAGGGTTGCTTCAGAAGATAACACAGCAGATCCATTCACCAAGGCCTTGCCCCAGACTCAGTTCGAGCGGCTGATCGAGATGATAGGTCTTCGATACGCCAGTACATGGCCTTAATGCAAGTGGGAGATTGTTAGTGTATATACCCTAGAGGCCATTACTGTATCATACTAGTTTGTATATTACTTGATGGAAGCTTGGGATATTCACAGTTGTATATACAATCTTGCTCGAAATGGTAGTATGCTACTTGGTTTGTCTCTGCTTTAATATGTGCATGTGTTTCTTTTTGCATATCGCTGATATACATATTAGTAGAGCCCTTAGGATCTTTGCTTGATTACCAGCGTTGTGATGGCGCTCACACTCGTGGGAGCTGGGTGATCTATAAGCACATCCTTATACAGGTCCCTAGTCGTTGGACTATCGAGACAGGGCATCGATACTCCGGAGTAGACTAGCGTATGCGCTTCTCATCCCAGCGTGGGAGACGGTCTGTCCCACAGCCGTCAGTACGTCGTACTTAAGATAGTATGCGGGTGCTCGTTAGGTTACGAGTACACTGGACAGGACTCGTCGGGAACTGTTGGTTGGTATTATACCTATCGTCTGTTATCAGTTCCCAGGTGACATGAGTACAGCTTAGTCCGCTGACTTGACACTGTCACTTCGCCTCGAGTGTGTTCCCACTGCACTTTGATTGGTACCCTACCACGGCTCAAAGGAGTCGTGCAAACAGGTAGTTTTTTGGTGCAGTCCCGAAGCACTTGGAGGCAGTGACGGTTAGACAGGATTCGTCTCTCCCGGTATTGGGGGTTGACATCGCGCTGTGTCCAGGAGAGTCATTACACGAGTAGTCCCTGGCCAGGGCAAGCGAGATATACTGGTAGGTTTCCAGTGTTATCTCAGGGTGTTCTGGGCTACACTCCGACACGACTTGTACCGCTATTAGGGGACTGACGTTCACCGCCCCCTAGGCCCGCCATGCGATGTATCAGACAAACAGACCGGACTGTACGGAGATTGTCACATACAGGCTCAGTAGGAGTTCAGATGGGGTTCACCTCGTCAGTCTTCTTATCGACATCTACCTGGGGACCGTTACGTACAGCTAGTGCCGCTTGCGGTCTGTGGTTAAACCCACTTCCAGCGTAGTGTCGAGTCTTTAGAGTCCCACACAGAGAGTTATTCGCCTTTAGGCAAAATGAGTAGAGGTCGCATGGTTTTGCGACAGGGTTCGTTCACATCCGCGCACTTGTACACGTTTGCTGTCCGGACAGCTTATACTAGCGGGCTTTGGTTTAAGCCAGATCCTAGTATATGATTTGGGATTGGTTTTTCTCATTGTATTCGTGTTCCTCGGATCACGAATACGGGTGCGTATGCACAGTTGCTTGAGACAGAGGGAGAGGACTTTGATTAGGGTTAATGACTATTGTCATTTTATTAACCCTAATGCTTATGTGTGTATTATTGTTAATTGATATTAGTTTAATAATTGTGCATGGTTATGGTTGTTGACCATTTGACCTTCTTGACTTGTTGACCTTGGTTGACACTTTGACCATCATCATTTCATTTGGAAGATACTCTTTGATCCTTGCAATTTGCATTAAAAATGAAATGATAATGGTCATGTCTTGATTTAGCCATGACAATTATCTCACTAATTATCTAATTACAATAATTCACATATATGAGAGAATACTTCATATTATTCTCTCATTCTATTATTCACATTCTCTCTCTTGTTCTTCCTCTCCCTCAAGCTCTCCCCTCTCATGTGTTGAGAAACACTTGAGCTTGAGAAAAACCCTCTCTTGATAATCTCTACTCTCATCTAGGGTTCAAGGATTAGCACTTCTTGCACCCTAGTTACTTCTAGCTTGGAGTTGAAGCCAAAGGTCGAGGCTTTCGGGTGGATCTTTCTTCGACGTGAGAAGACGACTAAGGTGACCTCCTTCCACCACTCCAAGGAGCAAGGAGAGAAGGACATAAAGCCCAAGGTATAACCTTTCTAGCACTTAGCTAGTTTCTAGTTAGCTTTAGCTTGTTTTTGTTTAGCAAAAACCCTTCAAAGTCTAGTCCATGTTGCCTAAGCTCATAAAAATTCGATTTTTATTCCGTTTTCCGCCTCCCCGCAAGCACCGGGGTGGGCAACGTGGACTTACAGGAAAAGGACTGTAGGCGTGCAAATGGCCTGTGTTTGGATTGTGGAGTATCTGACCATGGACTAAGAGCGTACCCACGTTACCGTGGTGGCACAGTTCCTACACAAAGACCCTCTATACAATCACCACAAAGGCCAGCTATTCAGATACCTGCAACCCAACTAGCTCTTCCTGCACCAGCTCAACATGGACCGCCAGCACAGCCTCAGCGACAATACCATCAGGAACAGAGAAACGAGCTTCAAGGACAGAGGAATGTGCCTCCGGCGAGGAGGAATGTGCTGAGGCGACAGGCTTTTATAATGACAGTCGAAGAGGCCGAAACCACAGGACAAATCATCACCGGTAAATTCTTCCCATCCTTTCAGCTTTTTGATACTTTTACCTCGTTGTTTTTCTATACCTAAACACAACTTCATACAACTTAAGTACTATACTAGTAGCTACCCTTCCTACACTTTTCGACACTGGAGTTTCACATTACTTCATGTCGCAACGGTTCGTGAGAACACACGCGATACCTATTTAGCCCCTCATTTCAAACTGGAACGTCAGTTCCGGGAATGGAGTCTTGAAGGCAACTTTGGGATATGATCGGTGCTCAGTTGTAGTTTACGGCCGAGAATTCTATGCAAATTTCAAAGTGTTGGATATACCAAATTTCGATATTGTGTTGGGAATGTATTGGCTGGGATTATTTTATGCTACCATTGACTGCTGTCAAAAGAGGGTAGTCTTTGAGATACCAGATCACTCAGTCTTCTATTTCAAAAGTGGAGACAGAATCTTGGAGCCAGGAAGCTATCGTGCTAAGCCGAAGACCGCGGAAGTGTTCTCACTACAAGTTGAAGGAGAAAAGTCTGAAGTAGTTCGAGAGTTCGAGAATGTTTTCCCTGAAGACATATCAAGTTTGCCTCCCGATCGAGTTCTTGAATTTAGTATTGATTTGCAACCTAGTGCACAACCTGTAATAAAAGCTCCATATCGACTAAGTTCGGAAGGATTAAAAGAAATTCGTATACAGTTAGACGAGCTCCTGAAGAAAAGTTAGATCAGACCCAGTACCTCAAGTTGGAGATCTCCGGTGCTGCTAGTGAAGAAGAAGGAAGGTACACACCGGATGTGCATGGATTACCGGGCACTGAACGAAGTAACAATTAAGAACAAGTATCCGCTAACTCGCATCAATGACCTTTCGATCAACTAAGTGGATCTTGTATCTTCTCCAAATTAGATCTCCGTTCAGGCTATCATCACATGAAGGTCAAGGAGTTCGACATTCCAAAGACGGCGTTTAGGACTTGTTATAACTATTATGAATATCTCGTAATGCCATTTGGAGTGACCAATGTACCAGCCATTTTTATGAACCTGATGAACCAAGTTTTCCGTGAGTATTTAGACAGATTTGTTATTATTTTCATCGACGACAACCTGGTGTATTCAAAGAATCGGAAAGAACATGCCGAGCACTTACGCATTGTCCTGGAGACACTACGATAGCATCAACTCTATGCCAAGTATAGAAAGTGTGAATTTTGGCTAGACGAGGTCGGATTTCTCAGACTCAGGCAAAGGAATCTCTGGGGATCCAGCTAAAGTGTCAGCTGTCAGCGAATGACCGACACCAAAGTCAGTTAAAGATATAAGAAGCTTCTTAGTCTTAGCAGAATATTACAGACGCTTCATCGAAAGATTCTCAAAGATCGCAACACTCCTGACCAAGCTTACACGTAAAGACGAAGCATTCGTGTTGTCAGAAGCATGGGAGAAGGTTTTCGTAGAACTCAAGTCGAGGTTAACCTCTGCACCTATTCTCGTAATACCAGATCAATCTGGCGGATTTGATGTACATTGTGATGCGTCCAGTAAGAGATTAGGTTGTGTTCTGCATCATCATGGAATGGTTGTGGCTTTTGCATCAAGACGGTTAATGGTTCATGAGCGCAACTATCCAACACATGATTTGGAATTGGCAATCGTCATCTTCGCACTCAAGATTTGGTGTCACTATCTTTTGGGAGAGCGAGTGGATATACACACCATTCACAAGAGTCTGAAATATGTATTCACTCAAAAAGAACTCAACATGCGGTAGAGAAGATGGCTAGATCTCATGGCAGAATTCGACATCAACCTACAATATCATCCTGGAAAGGTGAACCTAGTTCCCGATGCACTTAGTCGCCAACCGTTAGCAATGAACCTCACCGCTCAGTGGAAGCCACAACAAGAACTGCATAGACTTATGATTGAAGTAGTTATGACAGGTAATACACCATTCTTGATGAACTTACAAGTTCAATCCACTTTTGTCAATCAGATCAAGGCAGATCAAGCAAATGATACCAGGCTATAAAATATCCTAGAACAAATAGAAAGCGGTCTTCGAACCGATTTCATCATCCACGAAGATGGATCCTTACGGTATGGGAGCCGTTTAAACGTGCCAATCAACCATGTTCGAGAAGAATTGATGAAAGAAGCTCACAGCTCTCCGTATTCTGTACACCCCAGCGGCACGAAAATGTACAAGGATCTAAAGCAGCATTACTAGTGATATAGAATGAAGCGAGAAGTAGTAAGGAGCGTAGCGAAGTGTTTAATCTGTCAGTAAGTGAAGGCTGAATATCACAGAACTGCTGGCCTACTTCAGCCATTACCGATCCCAGAATGGAAATGGTAGCACATTACCATGGACTTCGTGACTGCACTCCGTCGTAGCACGAAAGGTAATGACGCAGTTTGGGTTATTGTGGATCGACTTACCAAGTCAGCTCGTTTTATTCCATTCAGAGTTGGACAATCAACCAAGACGTTAGAAAGAAGGTATATAGAGGTGAGTAAAAATCTAAAGTAAAGATTTCAACCTTCAAGATGTACCATACTTGTCTTGATACCCATAAACTCATGCAGGAGATCGTGAGATTACATAGAGTACCTGTCTGCTTCGTTTCTGACCGAGATACTAGATTCCGATCCCAGTTTTGGCAGAGTCTTCAAGCTAGCCTGAGAACGAGTCTGAACTTCAGCACGGCGTATCACCCCCAAACAGACGGACAGTCTGAACGAACATTCAGATCCTAGAAGATATGCTGAAAGCTTGTATGCTCTACTTCGGAGGTTCGTGGGAAGATCACCTACACCTTGTGGAGTTTTCATATAATAACAGCTATCGGGCAAGCATTGGGATGGCACCTTACGCGGCACTCTATAGACGTAAGTGTCATTCCGGGCTGAGTTGGGATGACATTAGAGAACATGAACTCCTTAGGCCAGAGATGATCATGGCAACTGTCGATGTAGTTCGCACGATCAGGGAGAAGATGCGCATAGCCCAGGACCGACAGAAGAATTAGGCAGATGCAAAACGTCGACACTTGGAGTTCCAATCTGGAGAGCATGTGTTTCTGAAGATCTCTCCGAACAGAGGAGTGATACATTTTGGCAAACGGGGTAAACTTAGTCTAAGGTATATTGGACCGTTCGATATACTTGAAAGGGTTGGAGAAGTAGCGTACCGCTTAGTACTACCACCCTCATTGGAAGCAGTGCACAATGTGTTCCACATATCTCAGCTACGACGATATGAGAGCGACCCCAGCCGCATACTTGATCATTCGAAACTCTCAGTACAGACCAATGTGACTTACGAGTAGCAGCCAATCGAAATCTTAGATCGAAAGTTGAAGACGTTACGGAACAAGGGGGTGAACTTGGTCCGAATGATGTGGAGAAGTGATTCGCCAGGAGAATCAACCTGGGAGTGAGAAGATGATGCACGTGCACGATACCTTCACCTATTTGAAAATTAGACTTTGTGTAAATTTCGAGGACGAAATTTTTATAAAGAGGGTAGGATGTAACAACCCTGAAATCCCTGTACAATTGTAACTTGCTTAACATATAAATATGGTATTTCGGTCTGATTAGGAGTTATAAATTAATTTTGTTCAAAAAAAACAAGAAGCAACTTGTAGCTCACTGGTTAAGCCTTTACACTGCCGTTCTTTAGCCTGCAAGTTCAAATCTCATCAGCCCCAATTATTTTTATATTTTTTCTTTTTAACTTTTCAAAAGACCAAGAGTTGCACGTGCAATTCACAGAGAAATGAAAGTTTTTAGACAAATCAAACTGGATAAATATGGAGTTAATTGCAATTTACACAGGGCACGAACTTCGAGGCACGTGGCCCAATCCTGGCCGCCAGTTTCCTGCCACCATCGGTTGGATGTGTTCCAATCATCTCCGTGCTAGCCCCGTGCAACCTTCTGACTTCCCTCTACTCTATTTTATTATTTATTTTATTTGAATTCAACTAGAAACTTCACAACCTTTCATCTACCACATTAACACAATTTAATCACTTTTTAATTCAATTTTTTTAGTCACGCACTCTCATTTTATCCTATAAATACCACCCCATTTTCTAGCTCTCCCCTATTCTGAAAATCTAGGAAAATTCTCTAAAAAATTCCTTAGTTCAAGAAGGATTAAGACTAGTCAAATAGAGTTAGCGATCCAAATTCGTTTCTTTGAAAATTGGAGCCATTCTCGACGAAACCGCGACTCCACAAGACCTCCTCTCCTTCTTCCTCTCTTTTTCAAGCACAAAACTCGTAAGTCCCTATCACCTCACCCCCCCCCCTTTCCAGTGTACGGGCAGAGAACGCGACGAGACTGCTACGTATTTAGTCGGAAGTAAACACGCTAAGCGTATCTAAGCAATATAAAATAAAATGTACACAAGAGACAAGATGTAAATGAACAGTAACTTTATTTATTAACATTATTTTTACAATACAATGAAAAGTAAATAAATGGAATGAAAGTAATGCCTAAACAATGGCATAACAGAAATGAAAATGAAATGTACAAGTAACTAGAGCTCCGGGTCAAAAGCTAGCTGATCCAAGTCCTCGCTGGTAGGCTCTGTCTCCAGAAGGTCCGATCCACCTGACAACATTCCAAAAAAAGAAGAAAAGGGATTTCGTCAGCGAACAATCACTCGGTAAGTCCCAAAGAATAAGCATAGACAGAATAGTCAGAAGGAGATTGTAACTTTTAAAGTTATATTATATTATTAACGCTGTTGTTTGTAGCTTGGTACAGGAAATGCCAGTGTATACGAGAGGAGTCGCACTATCCCGGAGACTAAGGTATATGGAGTACAAGGAAACGTTCATCCACGGTACAACGGCAATGGAGATTCAGGTTAGGTGTATTATGGTTACAGTCTCGTACCACTTTTAACACCTTCCGTACTAATACCCCTTATAAACCCCGTGATATTTTGAGTGTATTGTTTGTATTGTATTGTCTTGTGTTATGAATTGTAAAGACGGATGACTTGCCGACACCATGATATCAGTAATGGAACGGATATAATGGATGAACAAGTAAATAGAGTATATCCATGGTTCGGTTCAGTCAAGTTGTTTAGATTGAATAGATTGAATATATAAATTCATATTGAATTGGATTTTATACTTGAATCATATTCAAGTCAGATTAATTAGATTGAGACTCAGTCTAAGTCAGACAATTTATAAAAGAAATTGAAGTCCTGAATTATGTTTTGGTGTTATCAGTAACTGCTGCACATGAAGGTAGGATTTGTGTCTTTTTCCAAGATAATTACCGTGTTGATAACACCGTTTATTAGATTATCTATCTTAAATAGGCAAGCACCCCTATCTCCGGCTCCCTGAGGCTCAAGAGACTGGTCCCGCTTAAACCTATGTTTACTAGGGTCCTTATTGTAATTTAGTATAACTTGAGGGGGGTTTATGTAAAAATAGTTTTAGCATAATTTCAAAATACACCTCAAGTAATTTTTTTTTCATCATTAGGGTTTTCATAGATGTATATTTTATAAATGTGAAATTTCTAGTGAATAGAACCTAGTTTGATAGTATATGGTATTTTCTTGAAATATTGTACTTGTGTTGTATTTGGATGGTATTTTCATGTAATAGTGATTCCTTTGATTTGGAAAACTTGGAATATTTATATAATCAAAATAGATATTTTGATAATATATATATATATATATATATATATATATATATATTTAATGAAAATAATTTATTATTTTCTTGTAGAAATCTCATTTTCTAAAGAAAAATGTATAAAAATTCCATCGAGATCGAATGCTCCTTGCGGAGGTCTGCATCTCGCTCTACTAGGCCCGAGGATGTGCGATAATCCACACCATCTTGAACGGGGGCCCCAAAAGTGGGTTGTAGAGGCGCAATTGCATGGAAATGATTAATACACTTTTGTATAGAAAACGGTTTTATAAGTTTAGGGTATTTATTTGTAAGTCGTATTTCCCGTATTCTATTGTCCCAAACTTCATCGTGCTATGATAGAGATGTGTATTGTGATGAGGTAGGTCGTTATCTCGTGAACTATCTAAAGGTATAACAAGGAATAAAGGTTATAATGTCGAAATGCATAGTTTGTGGTATTTTTATGTAAAATTGCGATAATTGTCACAAAAATGATTATTTTGATGTGAAATTTATTTTATTGAGTTTGTTAATGTTTATTAATCAACATATAAAAATATGGTTTTATCTTGTTAAAGAAAAGTATAGTTTTTAAAGAAAACCGAATCGGAAGTCGGACTAACTCCGCTTCCGTCGGGTTTTAGAAATGGAACTTTTTAAAGAAAAAGATGAGAGTGGAGATGGGACTTACTGGCTTGTTGGACTAGAGGAGAGAGATGGGATCCTAAAGAAGGCTTCGGGGCATCGATTCGTCTCCGGAATCTCCTCGGAAGTTCGTCGAAACTTCGCCCTTCACTAACTCCACTTGTACACTAAAATACTTGGGATTTTGGTATAGTTTTTGTAAGAGAATTCTGAGTGAGAGGGGTGTAGAATGGAGTGGGTATTTATAGGGGAAATTAGGGTTTAGGGGGTGATGAATAATGCATTAAAATTTACATTAAAATAGTATTTGAAGGGGTTTTATTATTCTCTGTAAATGTACAGAGTAAATAAGCAATACTGGAGTTAAAGGGGTAGTCCAAGGGTCTAGGGTTTTCAAAAAAATTAGGTTTGGGCTAACAAAAACCGGCGGTGCCGGCCTGTGGTTTAATCTCGCCGGTTGAATTCTTGGGTTGGGGGCTCGGATTCTCGCCACATGTCTTGGTCGGTCTGAATACTAATTTGCACATATTTGTTTTAAGTGTGACTCTTCATTTTACGTGCAGTGTACATGCAAACTCTTGGGCTTCTAAAAAGATTAAAAGAAAATAAAACAAAAGGATAATGTGGCTGATGGGATTCGAACTCGGGTGCTACGTCACAGCAGTGCAAGGTTTTACCAATGTTCTATAAGTACTTTCTTGCTATTCTAAATTAAAATAAATACTTATAGTATTCACAGGATTGCAAATACTCCAAGTGTACATGAATTTTCTGTACATTGAAATTGGAGTTGTTACAGTCTACCCTCCTTATAAAAATTTCGTTCTCGAAATTTACAATTTATTTTAAGGACTAGTTTACGAATAGATGAGGATATCTTGCACACATCTCGTCCTCTCTTTCCCATGTCAATTCTCCTGGAGTGTCTTTCCTCCACATCACTCGAACCAAGTTTGCTTCCTTGTTCCGAAGTGACTTCACCTTTTGATCCAGGATCTCAACAGGTTGTTGCTCACAAGATAAATCTGGCTGTACAGTAAACTCGGAATGATCAAGAATATGGCTGGGGTCACTCATATACCTTCTGAGTTGGGATATGTGGAACACATTGTGCACTCCTTCCAATGAAGGTGAAAGTGTCATGCGATAAGCCACTTCACCGACTCGTTCGAGTATATCGAATGGTCCAATGTACCTTAAACTAAGTTTACCCCGTCTTCCAAATCGAATCACTCCACGGTTTGGAGATATCTTCAGAAATACGTGATCTCCTAGCTGGAACTCCAAATGACAACGCTTTACATCAGCCCATTGCTTCTGTCGATCTTGGGCTATACACATTCTTTCCTTAATAGTACGAACCACGTCGATGGTTGCTACTATCATCTCAGGTCCTAAGAGTTCTCTATCTCCGATGTCGTCCCAACTTAATGGCGATCGACACTTCCTTCCATATAGTGCTGCAAAAGGTGTCATTCCGATGCTTGTTTGGTAGTTGTTGTTGTATGAAAACTCCACAAGATGTAGGTGATCTTCCCACGATCCTCTGAAGTCTAGCATACACACTCTGAGCATATCTTCCAAGATCTGAATAGTTCACTCAGATTGGCCATTAGTTTGTGAATGATAAGCCGTGCTGAAGTTCAGACTTGTTCCCAAGCTCGCTTGCAGACTTTGCCAGAATTGCGATCGGAACCTGGTGTCACGATCGGAGACAATACAGACCGGTGCTCCATGAAGTCTCACGATTTCCTACATGAGTTCATGGGTATCAGAGATAGTACATTTATAAAGAGTTTAAATATTTACTTAGATTCTTACTTCCATGTACTTCTTTGCTAATGTCTCGGTAGATTGGCCAACTCGAAATAGGATGAAGTAAGTAGACTTTGTGAGTCGATCCACAATAACCCATACCGCATCGTTACCCTTTGTGCTGCAAGGAAGTGCAGTCACAAAATCCATTGTGATGTGTTACCACTTCCATTCTGGGATCGGTAACGGTTGAAGTAATCCAGCAGTCATGTGATGTTTAGCCATTACTTGCTGACACACCAAGCATTTAGCGACGCTTCTGGCTACTTCACGCTTCATTCCATGCCACCAGTAGTTTTGACGCAGATCTTTGTACATCTTTGTACCTCCAGGGTGTACTGAGTAGGGAAAGTTGTGAGCTTCTTTCATTAACTCTTCTCGCACAGAACCTTTTGGTACACACAATCTGCTGCCGTACCTCAAAGATCCATCTTCATGGACGATGAAGTCTGTTCTGAGTCCATTCTCTACTTGTTCTCTGATATTTTGCAACTTAGCATCACTTGCTTGAGCTGTTTTGATTTGATTGACAATAGAAGATTGAACTTGTGAGTTCATCAAAGTTGAAGCGTTACCTGGCATGACTACTTCAATCTCCATTTGATGCAAGTCTTGTTGAAGCTTCTATTGAGTGGTGAGATTCATTGCTAATGATTGGCGACTAAGAGCATCAGGTACCACATTCACCTTCCTTGGGTGATATTGCAGGTTGATGTCAAAATCCGCCATGAGTTCTAACCATCGTCTCTGCCGCATATTAAGCTCCTTCTGAGTAAACACATATTTCAGACTCTTGTGATCTGTGTATATGTTCACTCGTTCACCAAGAAGATAATGGCGCCAAATCTTGAGAGCAAAGATTACGGCCGCCAACTCCAAATCATGTGTCGGATAATTGCGCTCATGAATCTTTAGCTGTCTTGAAGCATAAGCCACAACCTTACCGTGCTGATGTAGAACGCATCCTAATCCCTTACCGGATGCATCACAATGCACTTCGAAACCTCCAGATTGGTCCGGTATAACGAGAATAGGCGCTGATGTCAATCTTGACTTGAGTTCTACGAAAGCTTGTTCGCATGCTTCCGACCACACGAATTCTTCATCTTTACGTGTGAGCTTGGTCAGGGGTGTTGCTATCTTCGAAAATCATTCAATGAATCTTCTGTAATATCCAGCTAGACCCAAGAAACTTCAAATGTCCTTCACTAACTTTAGTGTCAGCCATTCGCTTACTGCGGATACCTTCGCCAGATCCACAGAGATTCCTTCACCTGATACAATATGTCCGAGAAAACCGACTTGATCTAGCCAAAACTCACACTTGCTGTATTTGGCATAGAGTTGATGCTGTCATAGAGTTTCCATGACAATTCGTAAGTGTTCGGCGTGTTCTTTCCGACTCTTTGAATACACCAGGATGTCGTCGATGAAGATGACAACAAACCTGTCTAGGTACTCCCAGAAAACTTGATTCATCAGGTTCATGAATATAGCCGATGCGTTGGTCACTCTAAATGGCATCACAAGAAATTCTTAAGGACCGTAACGAGTTCTAAATGTCGTTTTATGGATATCAGATTCCTTGATCTTCACCTGATGATAACCCGAACGAAGATCAAACTTGGAGAAAACGCAAGATCCGCTTAGCTGGTTGAATAAATCGTCGATGCGCGGTAGTGGATACTTGTTCTTTATCGTTACTTTATTCAAGGCTCTATAATCAATGCACATTCTGTATGAACCTTCCTTCTTCTTCACGAGCAAAACTGGAGATCCCCAACTTGAAGTGCTGGGACGAATCCATCATTTCTTCAATAATTCGTCCAATTGAGTTCGGACCTCCTTTAAACCTTCTAGACTTAGTCGATACGGTGCTTTGATCACCGGTTGTGCTCCTGGTATTAAATCAATGCTGAATTCAAGAGCTCGATCGGGAAGCAAACCCGATATGTCTTCAGAAAACACATCGTCGAACTCTCGAACTATTTCTGGCTTCGATCCTTCCTCTGCTTGAATTGTCGCAATCACTGCTTTCTTTGGTTTCGCCTTGTAAGTACTTGGCTCCACGGTACGGTCTCCACTTTTAAAATAAAAGACTGGATGGTCTAGAATCTCGAATACTACCCTCCTTTGACGACAGTCAATAGTAGTATAGAATATTCCGAGCCAATCCATACTCAGAACCACATCGAAGTTCGGTATGTCCAGCACCTTGAAGTCAGCATAGAATTCTTTGCTGCAGATGACCACTGGACACAGGTTGTATCCCATTGTTGCCTTTAGAACGCCGTTTCCTGAACTGACATTCCAGCTGGATACAAACGGTGTAACTGGAATCGCATAAGTTCGGACGAACCGTTGCGACATAAAACAATGAGATGCTCCAGTATCGAAGAGTGCGAGTGCAGGAAGTGAAGCTACTAAGATTGTACCTAAGTTATATGTGGGATATATTTTAGGTATAAGGAAAAGATATATAGGTTGTCTATGAACTGAAAGAGAATTTGAAAGGGAAGTGTTACCAGTGATGACTTGGCCGGTGGCTTCAGCTTCTTCCAAAGTCATAGTGAAAGCATGTCGCCTCGTTAGGTTCCTCCTTACTGGAGGAGCATTCATCTGTCCGTTCCTTGGTCCTTGAGGTGGGTTCCTTTGAGCTTGATGGAACTGACGAGGAGGAGGTGCAGTCAATCCACGAGGAGGTGGAGCAGGTAGTGCAAGTTGTGGAGCAGTTGCCTGGATGGCTGGGCGCTGCGGGTAAGTGATTGCTAGCCTGGGTGCAGCATATGGGTTGTGTCTACGAGGACAAGACCCAATATCATAAGTAGCTGAGCCGCAGACTAAGAAAAGATGATTCACACGCCGGTAATCTTTCACCAGATGTCCATCTCTCCTGCAGTAGGTACAAAAGGCTGGGTTGGGCCGGTTATTCGGTACTCCCGGTCTCCTTGGCACAAATGGTGGCCTTGAAGAGGCTCCTCCTTCCATCTGGTTGGCAGGGTGCTTAACTCCGGTAGATTGGGATCTTCCCCTCATCTTTACCACTGCCTCATATCGGCAGGCAGCTTTCAGAGCCAATTCATGAGTCGGGAAATCCCATGTGGCTAATGCAGCCTGGATCTCCGGATCTAACCCTTGTTGAAATCGTCGGGCTTTGGTCTTATCCGTCGGTATTAGGTGTGCCGCGAATCTGTTAAGGTATTGTGTTAGCTGTGTATTATGTGATATTTTAAAATCGAAATATTGAGACGTATCTTACCGACTGAGCATGGTAAACTCAGCATCGTACTCATCCACTGATTTGGTCCATATTGAACCCTGTTGTAGGTGGATGAACTGTTGTTCCATGTCGAATGTGACAGTCTCGGGGAAGTACTTTGGGTCGAACATATCGCGGAAAGTCCTCCATTCGATCGGCTGGGTGAGACGGCTTTCTTCCGCCTTCCACCAGACCCGTGCATTATCAGTGAGCTGCAGCTTTGCAACTCGAACCCAAGAGACTTCTGGCACTTGTACTGCTGCCAGGTCATCTTCAATACACTGAGCCCATTCCTCGGCTTCTATGGGCCTCTCTTTTCTTGAGAATTTCTTGGGGTGTAAAGCCCTGAATTGCTTCACCTCAGGTGCTTCTTCTTCGTAACGGTTCATCAAGATAGCAGCCTGCTGCTGCTGTCCCTCCAAGAAACTGCGGATCGCCTCAAGCAGTACCGTCTGCTCATTGATCGGAGCAGCTATGACCGGTGCAATTAGTAGGGGCGGTGGAGTGTTGTTAAAGTTGATGCTGGTGTTGTTTATGGAATCCATAATCTTAAAAGAAAATTTTGGATTAGGACAGATTCAAAATATGTGAAATTGGAAGATTCAAGAAATATGAATTGTAAAGAATGTTTTCAGTTACTGGTTCTTATGTTATATATTGCTTAGGTTGTCCACGCAGAGCTGACCTGCATGGGCCACCAACAAAACTTATCACGCCCCGCTTCCCAGTATACGGGCAGAGAACGCGACGAGACTGCTTTTTCTCGGAAGTAAACACGCTAAGCGTATCTAAGCAATATAAAATAAAATGTACACAAAAGACAAGATGTAAATGAATATCAACTTTATTTATTAACATTTTTTTTACAATACAATGAAATGTAAATACATGGAATGAAAGCAATGCCTAAACAATGGCATACCAGAAATGAAAATGAAATGTACAAGTAACTAGAGCTCCGGTTCGAAAGCTAGCTGATCTAAGTCCTCGCTGGTGGGCTCTGTCTCCAGAAGGTCCAATCCACCTAACAACATTTTAAAGAAAGAAAAAAAGGAATGTCGTCAGCGAACAATCGCTCGGTAAGTCCCAAAGAATAAGCATAGACAGAATAGACAAAAGGAGGTTGTAACTTTTAAAGTTGTATTATATTGTTAACGCTGTTGTTTGTAGCTTGGTACAGAAAATACCAGTGTATATGAGAGGAGTCGCACTATCCCGGAGACTAAGGTATACGGAGTACAAGGAACCGTTTATCCACGGTACAACGGCAATGGAGATTCAGGTTAGGTGTATTATGGTTACAGTCCCGTGCCGCTTTTAGCACCTTCTATACCAATCTACCCCTTATAAACCCCGCGATGTTTTGATTGTATTGTTTGTATTGTATTGTCTTGTATTATGAATTGTATAGACGGATGACTTGCCGACACCATGATATCAGTAATGGAATAGAAATAATAGATGAACAAGTAAATAGAGTATATCCATGGTTCGGTTCGGTCAAGTTGTTTAGATTGAATATATAGATTCATATTGAATTGGATTTTATACTTGAATCATATTCAAGTCAGATTGATTAGATTGAGACTTACTCTGAGTCAGACAATTTAGAAAAGAAATTGAAGTCCTGAATTAGGTTTTGGTGTTATCGGTAACTTCTGCATATGGACGGTAGGATTTGTGTCTTTTTCCAAGATAATTACCGTGTTGATAACACCATTTATTAGATTGTCTACCTTAAATAGGCAAGCACCCATATCTCTGGCTCCTTGAGGCTCAAGAGACTGGTCCCGCTTAAACCTATGTTTACTAGGGTCCTTATTGTAATTTAGTATAACTTGAGGGGGTTTATGTAAAAATAGTCTTGGCATAATTTCAAAATACACCTCAAGTATTTAATTATCGTATTTAGGGTTTTCATAGATGTATATTGTATAAATGTGAAATTTCTAGTGAATAGAACCTAGTTTGATAGTATATGGTATTTTCTTGAAATATTGTACTTGTGTTGTATTTGGATGGTATTTTCATGTAATAGTGATTCCTTTGATTTGGAAAACTTGGAATATTTATATAATCAAAATAGATATTTTGATAATATATATATATATATATATATATATATATATATATTTAATGAAAATAATTTATTATTTTCTTGTAGAAATCACATTTTCTAAAGAAAAATGTATAAAAATTCCATCGAGATCGAATGCTCCTTGCGGAGGTCTGCATCTCGCTCTACTAGGCCTGAAGATGTACGATAATCCGCACCATCCCGAACGGGGGCCCCAAAAATGGGTTGTAGAGGCGCAATTGCATGGAAATGATTAATACACTTTTGTATAGAAAAAGGTTTTATAAGTTTATGGTATTTATTTGTAAGTTATATTTCCCGTATTCTATTGTCCCAAACTTCATCATGCTATGATAGAGATGTGTGTTGTGATGAGGTAGGTCATTACCTCGTGAACTATTTAAAGGTATAGCAAGGAATAAAGGTTATAATGTCGAAATGAATAGTTTGTGGTATTTTTATGTAAAAATGCGATAATTGTCACAAAAATAATTATTTTGATGTGAAACTTATTTTATTGAGTTTGTTAATGTTTATTAATCAACATATAAGAATATGGTTTTATCTTGTTAAAGAAAAGTATAGTTTTTAAAGAAAACCGAATCGGAAGTCGGACTAACTCCGCTTCCGTCGGGTTTTAGAAATGGAACTTTTTTAAAAAAAGATGAGAGGGGAGATTGGACTTACTGGCTTGTTGGACTAGAGGATAGAGATGGGGTCCTAAAGAAGGCTTCGGAGTGTCGATTCGTTGCCGGAATCTCCTCGGAAGTTCGTCGGAGCTTCGCCCTTCACTAACTCCATTTGTACGCTAAAAGACTTGGGATTTTGGTATAGTTTTTGTAAGAGAATTCTGAGTGAGAGGGGTGTATAATGGAGTGAGTATTTATAGGAGAAATTAGGGTTTAGGGGGTGATGAATAATGCATTAAAATTTGCATTAAAATAGAATTTGAAGGGGTTTTATTATTCTCTGTAAATGTGCCGAGTAAATAAGAAATACTGGAGTTAAGGAGGTAGTCCAAGGGTCCAGGGTTTTCAAAAAAAATAGGTTTGGGCTAACAAAAACCGGCGGCGTCGGCCTGTGGGTTAATCTCGCCGGTTGAATTCTTGGGTTGAGGGCTCAGATTCTCGCCACGTGTCTTGGTCGGTCTGAATACTAATTTGCACATGTTTGTTTTAAGTATGACTCTTCATTTTACATGCAGTGCACATGCAAACTCTTGGGCTTCTAAAAAGATTAAAAGAAAATAAGACAAAAAGATAATGTGGCTGATGGGATTCAAACTTGGGTGCTACGTCACAGCAGTGCAAGGTTTTACCAATGTGCTATAAGTAATTTCTTACCGTTCTAAATTAAAACAAATACTTATAGTATTCATAGGATTGCAAATACCCTAAGTGTACATGAATTTTCTGTACATTGAAATTGGAGTTGTTACAATCCCTCTTTCTCTCTCAATTCGATTCATCTCCACCATTCTATAAATCAAAAATCGACAGAGTGGAGTTAACCTTAATATCACTTCTTTTAAACATTCTTTATCATCTTTGATAGGCCAAATATGTCACACAAATACTCTAACATCGCTTTACAATAATTTTCACATCATTTACTTTTTAATGTATTTAACATTCCATACGAAATAAACATATATCGAACATTTTCATATAAATACCATGAACTTTAAAAGTAATTTTTATTGATATCTAGAATATATACCTATAGAAAATTCACAGGGTAACGACCTACCCTACTTACATACACTGTGGTTCATAGCACGATAATATAGATGCACGTTTGATTCTAAATGAAACAATTTTCATTAAAATACCATTACTCTACAAAAGACTTTTTAATTGCTATTTTTAAATCTTTTGCAATTACGTCTCTACAACCCTTTTAGGAGAACCCACTACGGATGGTGCAGGTTATCGCACGTTCTTGGAATAGTAGAGTGGGATACAGAACTCCTCACGGATAATTCGGTCTCAAAAGAAAATAAAAATATGATTTTTAAATAATACGACTTCTTTCAACAAATTAAATCATTTGAAAATTTTCATAAATCATAAATCCGTATTTTTCTATGAAAACAGATTTTAAAAACTATATTTTTAAAATGAAAAATTAAAGTTACACAAAAATACCATCAAGTTTCCAAAAGTATAGTTTTCATAAAAATACCATAAGCTTTTAAAAAGCTAGGTTTTATCACTAAAATTCCACGAAAACTAAAATTCATTTTTATAAAAACTCTTAATATTCTAAAACACCCTCAAGATTTGTTTTTAAAACAATATTAAAACATTCGACATAAAACATCCTTGAGAAATGCAAACAATGTAAATACATAATAAACAACGTGAATAAATTTTTAAGGATCTTAGATTAATATAGGTTTAAGCGGTATCATTTCTCTTGAGTCTCAGGAAGTTGGAGAAAGTGAGGGCTTGCCTATCCAGATTAGATAACACTGCAAATTAAAGAAATTATCACTGACTATCGTCTTGGAAAAAGATACAAATCCTTCCTTCCATATGTAGCGGTTTTCCGATTATTCCCGAACTTAAGAATTTCAAAAGTTAAATACATTCATAAGATATTGACTATAACCTGAATACAAACTCGAACATGTTTTAAACTCGAACTCAAATCCAAACTTGAACCCAAACTTAAACACTTGATCTTGAATTTGAATACTTGGACTTGAATTCGAATATCCAAACTTAGACTTGCACACTTGACTTGACCGAACCATGAATATAACTTGACATGAATACCTGAATACCTGGATACAACTTGAACTTGAACTTATACCCTTTATATTCATGGATTCGGCCAAGACCTATAAACTTGAACTAGATAATAATATACGCAGGGATAAGGGGTAGGCTGGTAAGGAACGTTTGTCGTGGAACGAGAGGTCACTTTAAAACACACCACTTGAATATCCCGTGCCGTTGTTCTGTGGGTTATGACGGAGCCTTGTACTCTCTTGTACCTTAGGTCTTCGGGATAAACTGGACTACTTTCGTATATACGCTCACTTTCCTTATTAGACTACAAATAACCACGTTAGAATAACTATCGTTATACACATGAATGACATGATTAAGATATTTTTACATAAAACCTTACCTGTTCATTTCTACTTGCTTTCTACTCGTTTTACATACCTTCAATTGCCATTACTTATTATTTTTGGAGGCTTACCGAGCGCCAGTTCGCTGAAGACATTCCTCTCTGTTTCTTTTTATTGGAATGTTTGTTATGAGGTCCGGATTCTGAGGAGATAGAGCCGAGCCATGAGTACTTTAACCAGCTCACCACGCAGCCTGACTACTAGTTCCTTTTTCTGCACTTACTTTCTGTATGCCATTGTTTAGGCGCCTTTCAGTCATTGTACCTTTTATTTCAGACAGTTGTATTTGAATTTGAATGTAAATAAAGTTGCTATTTATTTTAATTACTCCTGTTATTCTTACTTATTGTTATATTGCTTACGTACGCTTAACGTATTTATTAAGGAAAATGACATTCTCATAACAAATACGTTGTGGGCCTCATTACTTGTCGTTACCGTCTTCTGAGAAGCGGGGCGTGACAAAATTTCTCCATGTCATATCATTTAAGTTATTGGCGCGTTATACATGTTTTCTTAACTCAATTGAACTCTTCTTGTGTGAGAACACCTGCCCTTGCGCACTGTTGACATCGTCAATATATCGGCAGCGCTCTTGGTTGTATTGCTCTTGAAGATTAAACCTTAAGCCCTGGTTAATTAAACATACTAGCAAACGTCATCGCATTCGTTTTCCGTATAACTAACTACTTCATATATCGAGTAGAAAACATGTAATCGCCCACTGCTATCTCTCGGTAGTCTAACTGGAGCAGCACTCTTCAGATCCCAGATCGATGAAGATATAATTCTTAAATATATCCACATTACATGATTTGACTCCTAATATGAAAATAAGGTCAAACCAAGAAATAATGTGACGTTACCACGCCGCATAGATTACCCTGTAATCTTCGCACATATTATCTTTTGGCGCATAGATACTCTGTAACTACCGCTCAGCATAAACTGCGAGTGCTCCGCAATAAGTCATATAATCACTAATGATATCGCTCTTCATCACGTCAAACGTGTAGAGCGATCCTAGATGTGCCAACCCTCCGAAAATCGCTGCATCTTAATGGTATTGCGTTGTGTAGCCCTGCTACATCACTGCCATCTCGATGGTGCTGTGTTGTGTAGCTATGCTACATCGCTGTCACCTTGTCACTAGCTTCCAAGTCTTTCAGCTTGTTCATGTAATATTAAACTAATGTTTCTGTTTCACTATGTTATCGTCATCTACCATCTCATCCCTAGTGAGACTGACGATATCTTAACTTTATTATGCATACATTAATACTATGGCATAAAATGGAGTAACGTTCTTTCACAAAGAACGCTTCGTCTTCAACCCATATTAACAACAATAATAAATTTACTATCCCGAAGAAAGAGAAGGAAAACCTATGGCCCCAATCACATCCTTCAAAAATATTAAATTTAAAATTTTGTTAAAATGATTAAATAACGGAATATAAATTTCCTAGAAACGAGTAGATTTGATAGTTGAATCTAAACTCCCGTCTTTTCTCGAAATCTCCCACTTAAAATTTGTCAGATTTTACTAATGCAACATTCATTTTTATTTATTTTGTATGCCATGCACATCACAAATGCAACAATCAATCTAACAAATTTCACTTTTCATTAAACTACTCTATTTAATCTTGTCCGTTTTATTAGGGTATTCGGTTTTTTTGTGAAATTGACACGCATCCCAGGCGTTCCCAATAGAACAACCACCTTTCAATTCTCCAAAATTCTATGTAAGAATTAATTTTGAATCTTTTGGTGAGTAAAACAAAATTTTCGAAAAAATATAACTCCCAGAGTTATAGCAAAAACCCTCAACTAATTCAAAACCTGAGTGGGAAATCCCAAAAATATAAGAAAACTCATAAAATATTTTTCTTAATTTCCCAGAATTTTCTGGAATTTTTTTTTGAATTAAAAAAAATTGGACCTAGCTAGTCGGCTCAGGAAGCCGAGCTCCTGGCTCGGCTCTGCTCGAGCCGCCAGACCGCTCGGCTTGAGCCGCTGAGCCCGGCTCTCGAGCCCGGCTCGTCCTTTTCCCTTTTTAAAAAAATATTTAAAAAATCTAAAAAAAATTCAATAAAACTAGAAAAATCTTATCTAGATTTAAAAGAAAAATTCGTTCAAAAAAAATATTTGGTCCTGCCAAATCAAAAAAATTCCCACAAACTTATAAAAAAATTAGAATTAGGGTTTTGAAAATCTTACGACCTATTCGCCATAAAATCTCACCAAGAGAATTTTTTTTTCCTTTACACAAAAATATCCAATCTTTTAAAAAAAACCGTACTCCTACTTATATTCCATTAACAATTTCACATCACTAAACTAAAAGTCTCAACATTAAAATGTCATTAAAAAATAGATCTAATCTATGGTGACAAAATAATGCAAAAAAATAGATTTTTAAAGATCCATCAAACGATAACCCTAAAAGCATAGATCTGTCATTAAAACAATTTTTAAAAAAAATTGATCTAAGTTTAGATTTAAAAAATGCAGCTTTTGAGTTGCATATATTTTAAAAATCACAGATCTATAAATCTATGAACGTGGGCATGTATGGCTCTGACCAATGTTCACTTTAGATGCGTAGACACAATACAAACGATCAAAACAGCTGAAATAACATGTATCTACTCTAAATGTTTACCGATATACCTGATTTGGTTGGTGGGATCATTATTCTCACCCATGTCACGTTGTAGATCCGGTCTTTTACGTCTCGACACAACGGCCGGAGAGAAACCACATTTTGAAAAAGTGAGAACCCCCTACGTAATCAACCCGCAAGCCAACCACAGCAGAATATGATAAAGCAGGAAACGACGACTCTCTTGTTTTTCTCTCTAGAAAAACTCTCTATATATTATTGTATATCTTACATATAATATCTCATATGACTCATACGACTCAAATGAAAACCTAGCTTCATATATACGAAAACGCGGGTTACCCATTCATGTGCGCGGACATTGGCCGGTTTGGGCACAATAAATAACACCATCAAATGAGATGCAAACCTATGATCCTCAACACTTGCCGACCTTACAAAGGGACAGGTGATCTCTCAGAAAACCTGGTTATTTTATTTATTCTTTGAGATCCCATGGGCATAAAGACATAAACAAATCAATTGGGGGTGTAAACATTCACTGTACTTTATAGTTTGGTGGAAGTCAAGAAAAAGATCGAGATCCTTTTCATCTGGATTGTGGTTCCAAATTCTGATATCAGATGAGCGAAGGTATTGATTTGATTTTTGTTGGGTTCTTTTTTGGTTAGAATTTTTGAGCATTAATGGGTTAAATTTTCCATTTTGATTGATGGGTATTCATTTATTAAGCCATTGAAGGTCAATTGGTGATGGGTTTTCTTATTTATTTGCTGTTAGGGGGGTTTTTCCCCCTTGAAAGGGGATGCTTGATTATTATTGGCATAAACCCTTGAAAATAATCATCTGATTGCTATTTGATTCTTCATATTGGGGAAATGAGTATTGGGGCAAAAATTAGTGGGACCCAAATGCTCTGAGATTGAATTTTGAATGGGGAAGATGAATTGCTTTATTTAATGCCATTGAAGTAGAAAGAAACATGTGAATATTCACTTTATTTGACTTCCCTTCATTGCCATCGAGCTGATTTTTTTATTGGATTACGTTTGGGTTACATGAATTGCTTCAATGAATTCCATAGTAGTAGTAAAATCTTTGATCGGCCTTAATCCTTCTTATGAATATTCGCTGTTCTACTTATCTTCCTTTCATCGCAATCAAGCTTATAAAGTTTCATGGATGCCTAATTGACCCCTTTCCTTCAAACAACATATCAAATATAGAAGAAGAAGATAATAACATTTCAAAGACACAAATGAGCATGATGGCAGACACCCTTATATATGCTATACATTATTATAGTTCGCTAAAAATGTATTTTATTTATACCATTAAGTCATTTTCAATGATGCTTTTTCTTTAGTACTCTAACTAACTTTATGAATGTTCCCTTTGCAACAAAATATAGAGATAAAGTGTGTGACTTCGATTGGACTTTTTTTTGTACTGTAGGAATTTCGTGGAGATGAATTAGAAGGGAAAGAATGAGGATGAGGAACAAGCACAAGAAATCATCTTCTTACTTTTGGAGCACAGCGAGCAAATGCTCTCCCTATATTTTTGTTTGGATCTTCGTAGGATGCATCCTCATCATTCATTTCTACTCCATTATACATCACAAAGAAAAAAACAATGAAGAAACCCAACTAAGATTGAGTCATCACACTATACCCCGAGAATTAGAAGAGGTCGAAGAAGAGAACTTTCAAATTCCACCGCATAGAGGCAAGAGATCACCTCGCGCCGTTCTAAGAAGAGGGCCACGAAAGCCACCGACCGCAATTGATGAGTTTTTGGACGAATCTTCGGACTTGAGGCCTTTCTTTTTTCCGAGTCGAAAAAGTGCGATTGGCCCGACAAAGGAAGGGAATGATAGCATGTATTTTGTTCCTGGTCGGGTTTGGTTGGATACGGATGGGAACCCGATTCAAGCTCATGGAGGTGGGATTTTATTTGATGAAAAATCTGAGACTTATTATTGGTATGGAGAGAATAAAGATGGCGAAACTTTTCATGCTCACAAGAAAGGAGCTGCCCGGGTCAGTGAAATTTTTTTATCTCTAAATTTTAATGTTTTCATTTTACATGCTTTCTTATTTTTTATTACGAGTAAATGGCTTAAAAATATTAAACTTAGATTATAAAAAAATTATAGACTTGAGATCCTCAAACATCTTCACAGCCACCAAAGATTAATTTGTGTGGCATGCCATTGTAGAGCCATAGGAAGAATGTCTTTGGTTTTATTTTGTCATTTCTCTATATCTACTCCTATTTTAGACAAATTGTTATTCTAATACGTACTCATAATGCAATGAATTACATAGAAGTCTGGGTTGGCATTAACCTTCAATTTCAAATGTCCAACCTAAGTTTTCCCCTGCTTACAAAGTAACAAAAGTGTCTGGTAATATTGATCAATGTGGCATCAGCGGGGTCATTAGGTACCAAGACAAAGGGTTGATTGAGTTTGAACTGAAGGATATTGAGCAAATCTATGTCAAGAACACCAATCCAAAACCTGAACTCCCATGGTCACTTCCTATATGCTTAAATCACTACCATTATGAAGTTCAATTAGCTAAAATTATTATTGCTGGTTTCCAAATTCTTGGATTTTTTCCCCTTTAGCTTAGTTTCAGTATAAAGACTTGCTGTCTGAATATTAGTAGAACCATAATTTTATGACAGACGGGACAAAAAATTTAATATAATCATTCAAACATTTATTATTAGAGATAAGACTTGAGCTAACTCCAGTATTTCTCACCCAAACTTTGGTTTTCGGATCATAAGCTAACTTCAACTGTTGTTTAAAATGTTACCTTCTATTATTTTTCAAAACTAAATATTCTTAACCTATTTACTTAAATGCATGTAAAGGGAAAATCTTGATCCAATCTTATGTTATGGCTATGTCTTGTATCCGTTAGTGCATCTAGGGCGGTCGATTGGTTTGTGAGAGTCCTCATTTGGCCTTGGGCCAAGCTATCTATTTGTGTGGGCTACCAATAGATTATGGATATTGTTAAGTTTGTAACACTATATATGCTCATGTGTAAGGAGTAAGGCTTTGTGGCCAAAGATGTAGTCTCATGTTTGGATTTGTGTGTCCGTCCTCTCTTGCATAGAAAGAAGAGAGGGAAATGAGAGATGAGAGTTGCGAGTCATGAGAGAGTGGATTTCTGATATATTGCCTCATAGTTGTAGGCCGATTTTGGTTGAACCATATAAATCGGGTGTTCTTCTTTAGTGTGATTGTGCAATCTTGTGTTCTTGATCTAATATATTCTAATCACTTCAAAAGAGTGTTAATGGTTCAGAGGTGATAATATGGAGTTGGTTGCTTACTCAGATGCTAGTGTGGCCGGCGATATTGATTCAAGAAAATCCACATCGGGGTACTTGATTACTTTTTCCAGGAGAGCTGTATCACGACAATCGAAATTGCAAAAGTGTGTTGCATTGCCCACTGTCGAGGACATGTACATAACCGCAACCGAAGCTTGAAGAAGACGTTGTAGATGAAGCGATTCTTTAAGGAATTGGGTTTGTCGTAAATACACTATGTTGTGTATTGCGCAAGCCAATGTGCCATCCATTTAAGCTAAAAGCCAAGTTTCCACTTGTAAGTACAAGCATATTATGTGAGGTATTGTTCGATATGAGATGTGTTTGAGAACAAATTGTTGAAACTTATGAAGATTCACATTGATAAGAATGCAAAGAGAAACATGTGTTTAGCCCAAAAAGTGTCCGACATGGGGTTCCAATTGGATAGTCGTGGTGCTCTTCCTTTATGGGTTTGGAGGGGGAGATTATTGAGTTTGGGTTCATAACTATGAGTGGGCTTAACCACTTTAGGCCTCTTAGTTGATTTGATGCAAGAGACTAACCTAAGTCAAATTGGCATGGACCCATTTCGCAATAGGCTGGGACTTAAGTGAATAAGCAATAGATGTCTCTTATCTCATTCCACAAATTGTTTTGTTCTCCTTTCCGAGTGTTATGTCTTGAGAGAAAGAGAAAGATAGAAGAGAAAGAGAGGAAGCAAGCAAGGTTTTCCATAAAAGATGAAAGTTCATCTTGGTTGATTTGTCAGCATTCACACCATATTAGAGTAGTTTATAGCCTTCAAATTTGTTTGGGAGGGGTTTCTTCAAAGTGGGTTTAGAGCTAGCGGATGATATTAAGATAACAGAGAACCAGTTTGGGTTCATGCCTGGACGATCGACGACAGAGGCTATTCATTTGCTTCGTCAACTTATCGAGCGTTTTCGAGAGGAGAAAAGATTTGCATATGATATTTATTGATTTAGAAAAAGCGTACGACAAGGTAACTAGAGAGGTATTATGGGGGACAATGATGAAGAAGGGGGTCCCCGTCAAGTATATTGACATAATTAAGGATATGTACGATGGAGTAATGGCAAATGTCAGAACCTGCGGCGGCTTAACGAGTGATTTTCCGATTACAATTGGTTTACATTAAGGATCTGCATTAAGTCCATTCCTATTTACCATCGTGATGGATGAACTTACTAGAACTATCCAAGATGAGGTACCTTGGTGTATGCTATTCGCTGATGATATTGTTCTAGTAAATGAGACGAAAACAGGGGTTAATGCCAAATTGGAATTATGGAGGCAAACATTGGAATCTCGGGGATTCAGATTGAGCAGGTCCAAGACAACATATATGCATTGCAAATTTAGTAACCAGAGAAGTCAAAACCATATTGGTATAACATTGGAAGGGCAAGAGATATCACCGAGCGACCAGTTTAGATATCTAGGTTCCATCATCCAAAAGAATGGGGAGATCGATAGTGATGTTAATCAAAGGATCCAAGCTGGTTGGTTGAAATGGAGGAGTGCAACAGGGATTTTGTGTGATCGTAACTTTCCGTTAAAATTGAAAGGGAAGTTTTATCGGAGCGCTATTCGGCCTGCCTTATTATATGGTACAGAATGCTGGGCTCCTAAGAAGTATCATACACAGAAGATGCACGTAGCGGAGATGCGCATACTTCGTTGGATGTGCGGTAACACTAGAAAAGATAAGGCGCGAAATGAGAATATTCATGCAAAAGTTGGTGTAGCACCTGTGGAGGAGAAGATGCGGGAAAACCGGCTAAGATGGTTTGGTCATGTGTAACGCAGACCTATGGAAGCACTGGTTCGACGAATAGATACTCTCGATATGGACAATGGCAAAAAGGCAAAAGGGAGACCGAAGAAAACATGGATGGAGGTGATACGAAACGATATGGTTGCCAAAGGACTCGATGAAAGTATATTGTTCGATAGGAGTGAGTGGAGGCGGAGGATTCATGTGCTGGACCCGGCGTGATTCTCATGTTGGTTCATGTAGCCTATCCCATATGCTTGGGATAAAAGGCTCGGTTGTTGTTTGGATGATCCTATTGTATTTTTCTCGTTGTGTAAGCGATTCACAAAGCTTGTTGTGCTTTGGATGAGCGTTGTATCTTCTTATGTTAGCTCATTGATATAGTGGAAAAGCGCTCTCTCTCTCTCGCATTAGGTGGATTAGGTCCAAGTTGGGGCTGAACCACACATTAAATCTAGGCGACTTTATGTGGCTTGTTACTTGGTACTTTTATTACACATTATTATCCGTGTTAATCTCATATAGATTCAGGGTGGGGGTCTTTTTGCCCCATCATAGTGGTCTTAGAGCATGGTGTTCTGTTTGGCCTCCGAGTTCACAATATAGATGCTTGAAGAAGATGGGTAGATCCGATGTTTTATTGGTGGCTGTTGGGGGTAGATTTGTCGAAGTGGAGCTATTGGAGGCTTATGGCGATTGGATCTTGTGTCTGGACATCCAAAGTTAGCAGGATTCGGACGGATTGGGTAGATCGGTTATGATCACGCTATGGTTGGATGAAGGGTAGCTGCAGGGCAATATGTGTGGTGAGTGCAGAACAAGGACGGTGTGAGTGTGGCGGTATGTAGTCACAAGGAGGAGCCGTGGCGGCGGCGGCGAGAAGCATAGCAATGTTGCAAGGCAGAAGTTAGGGCTTCATGATCCATGTGCTTACGTGAGCATAGAATGATGGTGACGCATGATCACGGATGTTGGAATGCGCTAGCTATTCACGCATGAGGTGGCATGAGTATGATGTCATGTAATTTGCAAGTAATGCAAAGAGTAATGAACCAATGTTGTCTTCATGTGAGAGGCGGAGAGAAAAAGGTAAAGCTTCGATTGCTGCTGATTTGTTGCAAACAACAAAGGAAAATAGTGTTAAACAAGCGAGATTTAAGTTAAGATCGATGGCTGAAATTGATCTAGGTGTGGATCGAGCATTTTGTGTCCGCTTTTGGCAATCTAGGTATTGAACCTTATGTTTTGGGTATTCCGAACTCAGTGGTGGTATCTAGTTGATGAAATTGAACTGTTTGGAGCAAATTTCGCATTATTTTATGCGGATTTGATGATGATCATGGGGATCGGGTGAGCTGTGGTGATCGGAGGCCGATGGAAGTACTAATTGTGCGTGATGAGGTATGATGCTTCATGGTTCCTATATTTATCACTTGTTTCAGATATGGTGCAGTACATGGTGGATACTTCATCAGGTTTGTTTCGGTTTGCGGTCTTGACACTTGAACCAAGGTGTAGCAGGTAAGATGATCATGAGATGATGGGTTCGACTTGATGATGTTGCTCAGGAAAAGAGTACAATGTAGTGATCATGAGTGGTTAGAGGGGAGTACGGTGTAATGATCATGAGTGCTTGGGAGAAGGTTAGATGATAGGAGTTGTTTGTGTATGTGCAGACAAGCTTGATCATGGTGCTCAAGTGGGAGACAATGATGACAATATGAGCTATTCCCGATAGGTAGAGCAAGATGCATATGCGTGTATTTTTTTGTGGAGTGAATTGTGAGATCGACAGTGTGTCTTCGGATTGATCACCTTAATGGATTCAAGCCAAGGTGGAGATTGATTGGTTTGTGTTTCGTATTTATTTGTGCACCTAGAGTGACCTATTGGATTGTAGGAAGCCCCTATTAGACTTGGGCCTTTCGGATTGGGTTGTTTATTGGTATGGGCTATCAATAGGTGATGGATAGTATTAGGAAGTTTGCAACACTATACTCTTATGTGAGGCCAATAATAGAGTTTCATATCTGGATTTGTGCCACACAAGAGAGGGAGATGAGAGAGACATGTGAGTTATGAGAGAGTGGAGTCTCATGTATGTTATCTTCACATAGTGAAATCCAATTTGAGACAATTGCCTCATGGATGTAGGCCTATTTTGGTCACTATGTAGATCCGGCGTTTTTCGTCTTTGGTGTGATAGTGCTATCTTGTGTTAATGATGATTTAAGAGGATTGGAATTCCTAACATATTAACTTCAACAAACATCTGATTGACCCTTGTAAGTACTTATGTACATGTTTAACCTTTTTAGAACCTCAAACGATCGAACTAATGTTATCTGCAACACGGAACGTTTCGATATGTGGAACGAAAACGGGAACGTGGATCGCCACTTGTTGTGGAAACTGGTACGATAAGTGTAGTCTCCTTCCATATGCTTATATAAGACGGAAAACTGGTACGATAAGTGTACCTCTTGAAAGTGAAGTATTTATGGATCGTTTATATATTTGTGTGTATTGATATATAATATACATATATATAATTCAATTTATTTTGCTAAAACATACATATTTTTTAGTATAATCTAACACAAACTTAGTTATATGTCTCATTTAACATAAGTTTTTTATGGGCTCGATCGGAACGATGATTCTTCCGATCCGGAGCGCTAGTGTTCCCAAATTGGGAACGATGGTTTCAATTAGCAATTCGCTAGTGGTATAACAATTTATGATAACATAGGATCGAACCTTAAAGTAAAGGTAGGGTTTAAACAAAACAAAGTAAAAGTTTTTAAAAGTTTGACCAGAAGGTCCTGAGTTTTGAGATTTACGATAAGCGCAAGCACTTACCGTTAATCATACCATGTTGTCTCGGGAAATACCTAGACGGGATAGTTTGTTAGATCGTTCTAAATCACATCACTTAAAGAAAAGATCACATTACGACATTACGGATATATGTACTTGCAAAAGAAAGACAATAGAAAGGAATCATCAAGAGAGATTTATTTATCTTGATTTGTGTATAACTTTGATACATATACATTTCCTGTGCATCTCAAATTTAATACAGAGAGAAATACAAGTACGCTTTTGTAAAGGAAGAGAGATAATTATCAAAATTAATGCCAAAAATGGAACATTAGTGATTATCTTCACTTTGTAAGCTCCACACTTGGCTAATTTGAACAAATGCGGGATTTTTTAGGTGGGACCCACAACACATGTTACTTAGAACATATGTGGGTAACTCCAAATGGGACCTAAATCCTATTTGAGAGAAGTGCGGGTATCTTTAGGAAAGATATCCGCTTGAATGCTATGTTTGCGGTTATCTTTTAAGATGCCCGGTTTGCGGGTATCTTTTAAGATGCCATATTCAATTGGCGGGTATCTTTCAAGATTATATATGTACTTTATAAAAAATTTGTTTATAGCGTTGAGTTTTTCATGGCAAGAACTTGGTATGCGGATATCTTTTAGAAGATACCCATACGGTCATTGTTTTAAGAGAAGTAGTTGAGTGTAAGTAATCTTTTATTTCTTTTGAATTTATTGAATAGAAAGTCTCATGTATTTCTTTAGTTTTTATGAAGAAATATATACTTTTGGAGTCTATATTCTTATATGTGCAGAAATATAGGATTTTCCCTATTTCGTAAAGAGAGTTTGCATATTCTCTGTTTGTCAAAAAAACATGAAACTAATCATGTTCTTAAGTTCATCAGGGAGTTTCTTGATTGTAGGGATCGATGATAATTCCTCTTAAGTCTTCAACTTTGAACATTCCCTGTTAAAATTAAGAAGAAAGTAGAGTAATTCTTCGAAGAAAGAGCGTTTTCATCATATTTCCACCTTTTTTTCCCTTCTTTTCCTAGCCGAGAGTACTAATTCTTCAAGTTCTGAACTCCATCAAAAAGTTAAGAATCCTCTCACTTGTCTCTTTTTTTCTTTGCCTTTAAAAGGGGTATTTATATTCTTTTCTTTGAGTGGGGTGGTTAACAAATCACTACCCACGTTTATAGAAGAAATGGGATGAAAACTTCCCACTAAAAATGGGCTTAATGCCTATGCTGGTATCTAAAAAGATACCCGCAACTACTTTCAACACAGTGCGGGTATCTTCTTTGACAAAGTCAATTCTTTGACACGGTCAAAGAAGATACCGCAATTGAAGGTTCCCGCAATAGAGATACTTACAATCAATGGTTCCCACATTTTGAAGATACCCGCACACAACTTATGCTAGGGTATTTAAAAAAGGTGTTTGTATTTTTTGTTCCAACAGTACGAAGTACAATTAACTGAACCTGTTTCATACTGTGTGTAGCTTTCAGCCAGAATATAAGCTTATGCTCATTCTGCAACAGCACTGCAATTTGTTCAGCTGAATGCTTGCATCCAACTTAGTAGTAGCCTGTAGTTGTTTCATCTGAGTAGTTCAAAATTTATCATGTCTAGTTTGGTGCTTCTTTCATGTGGGTTTTCTACTTTTTCTTTTGAAAATTATTGGGCTTCCATTTCATTTGGATTTAAATTTTAGCTTTGTATTACTATTAGGTATGAATGTTATTCCTATAGCTTTCACTCTTATACTGTATGTTTTTAGTCCAGGAGAATCTATAGGGTTGCATGAACAAAATGCATGACACTGTATCTGGGCAAGTACGTATCGACAGATTACTTAACTAGGTGCTGTAGCAAGCTCTCTCTTTTTGTTTCCTTAGCTAGGAATTTTCAGCCTATCTCACCACATTGAAATTATCCTGCCAGTTACTGTATTGTTTCAGAATTTTACTTGGAATATTTATTCTAGTTGGTTTTCTTTGTTTGATGGGAGATATGAGATCATGGATACTATCTAGTTTTCATGCATATCATTTACTTTCGAAGGGGCAGCCATTTGCATTATTTCTGCCTTAGAATTTAATCGAATATACTTTCATTTTTCCCCTTCCTACTTTTTTAATCTTGGAAAGTTTTGAGGTAATCTTTGGTTGCATGAGCAAGAAGCAGTTTTCCTTCGTCTAGCTTGCTTTGTATGATTCATGCTAGGTTGTCTATTATTTATGGTTTCCATAGCAAGAGCTCAGGCACCTAATTAGTGGTTGATGCTAGTTGATTGGTAGTAGTAAATTTTTGTCAAATATTTCATGGAGCCTTTTTGCATCCAAGATGAATCCCATTTGATTGGGGAAAAGACTTAGATGATGATAGTATCATGAGATGATTTAATTGAGAAGATCCTCAGCAGCCATCAAGCTTTTAGGGTTATCTAGGCAATAGCTTTTCCGTTATAGTGATGAGTATATTTCCATTTACTCTTGAACATATATTGGTAAGCTATATAGTGTCGATGTCTAGATTACTCTGGCATCTTCCTTGAACGTCAAATTTATGTAAGATTCAGTCTTTTACAGCAAGATAACATATAGTTTTTGTCGGTACTAGTTTTATGCAAATGAGCTCTAATTCAGTTACAAGAAAACACTTTCGTAGACCTCTATTGAAGGGCTTTAACTAGTTACTAGACTTTGACTCCACGCGTAACGCATGGGATTAAAGATTATCGAAAATATTTATGGTGGAATATTATTTTTTGCTATGTTTAGAAAACAATAGATACAAGTATCATTTTTTAATTGATATGTTTTCATTATGTTTAAAAAAAATCTACTTCTTGCATAAATTAAAGAAAAGGTCCAACAAAAAATATAAAGCATGTTGGATAAAAAACTAAAAGAGGATATGGATTCTTTATTGTACCTGGGGATAATTTATTACCCTTAAGATATTTAAATGTAAGTAGGAGAAAAGATCACATGTAATGATATTATTTTATTTTAATTTTGCTATTAAAATTCACAAAATTTTCAAAACCAAAGTCGATAGCAAATTTGGAAAAACATATTTTATATAAAGGTAGCATGAGAACTTGAAAAAATAGTGTTTTGAGGGAATATTCCCTTTTAAGTGGAATATGCCCAAGAAAACCCATCAATGTATTATATTAACGATTGAGGTTGGCTTCTACTTGATTTGGCAAATATAAGAAGAACATCAAACCATAACTTTCTTAATCTATTACAAGTGTGGGTGAGGACCGATTGTGGCTTATATTAGTGCTTAGATGTCTTGAATCTAGATACTGTTCCATTAGGCTCGTTGCAAGCATACGAGCAGAGAATGTTTAAAAAACCAAACTGAAAATCTTGAGGAAGTTGTGCAAATCAAGCATAATAGCATGGCCTGTATAGTTAAATTTCGAAATTAACTATTTTAGAATTTTCTTCATAATTCTAGCATCATCAAGCTCTTCTCCATTGCTCTTCATTTGATTTGAAATGGATTGGACTTGTTGAAATAGTTTGGGATTGTCTCACTAGCTTTCATCTTCAGAGTTTCGAATTTTGCTCTCAAAGTTTGAAGTCTTACCTTTTTCGTTTTATCGGCTTCTTGATAAGCCTTATTTAATATCTCTCATACTTGTTTCGAGAACTTCACATTTGAGATTTTTTACAAATGCCGACTCCACTTCTTGGTAAATCTTGAACAATGTATTCTTGTATTTTTTTCTCGCTCATTCCACTCGTTCTTCTGAATATTGATGAGCGTCGCTACTGCGCCCGGTGATTCTGTTTTTGCATAACCGAGTTTAGCGAACTTCCACAAATCCTGCGAGCCAAGCAGGACTCTCATTTGAATGCTTCAGTTTTCGTAATTTGATTTCGTTAACTTCAGAATTTGTGGTTGGATCATGTTCATTATTTCGTAGACGATATACTTCGTCTATGCAGTTTGATCGAACCCGCTTTGATACCAATTTGATAGAATATAAGTACATAGCGCTATCAATATATAGATAAACTTAAACATTTTTATTTGATATTATTTGTTACAGCAAAACATAACTCATTCTCACTTTTATTTAGTGTTATGACGCTTGAACTCACAAACTCTTTTCTCTTTTATTTTGCTCACCGCAAGTTACTACTTGCTTCGCATTTCACAACTTGATTATTAAACACAAATCTTTACATCTCTGTACATACTTATCGTAGGACGTGTTTATTAAATGTTGTGCTAAATGTTTATGGTAGGTGGCTACATGGCATCCCATGTTTTATTTGAGGGTTGCTACTTGTTTGATGCAATAGTGCATGCCATGTGAATTAAATTGGTTTTTTTTATATTTTGGCCACCAACCGCTTTCATATTTTCAAAAAACCCACCATCTACTTTTTAATTTAAAAAACAACACCAAATTCTTTAAACTTACCTAAAAAGGACCATCATAGTTAAGTTTCATCAACTTTCCATCCATACACTGTTATGTTGCTGTTAATTATAGCCGTTTGAGGGCATGTAAAGACTAAAATGCCCCTGGAATGGGTATATTTAGGGTTTAAATGGTCTTGCTCTCTCTCTCTCTCAAACTCTCCCTCTTCTTCACCTTCATGAGCTCGTCCCTTCAGTTGCGAACGACCCACCGAGCTCCGTTTCATCCTTCTTTCTTCTGTCCTCAGCACCTCCTCTCCATCTCTTCCTCTCCTTTCCCTCCTCCCTCGCCGCCACCAAACCCCTGCTTCGTTAGCGGCGACGACGACCACCTTCTGATTCAACCTGGCCCTCACCGTCTTTGCTATCCTTGCCGCCGCCTATGCGGCCCTCGCCGTCCTCTTCGTCGCACGTCTGCTTTATGGATTGTGTTTGGAAAGAGAAAGATGAGAAAGATAGGTAAGAGAGATGAGAGAGATGAGAAAACCATAGAGATTAGAGAGAGATGAGGGAACGAGAGAGATGAGTGAACGAAATGAGAGAACGAGAGATTAGAGATAGATGGGGGATAAATGGGTCAAAATTGCCCTGACCTAACCCCAGTTACACCAACTCATTCTAAATAACTGCAACCTAACAGAAAGTGTCCTTTTTAGATAACGGTAAAAAAGTTGGTGTTATTTTTAGAAATACGAAGTAGTTGGTGGGTTTTTTGAGAATATGAAAGAAGCTGGTGACCATAATAAAAAAAGCCTTAAATTGTTCTCAACAATATTTGCATGTGGCCAAGAACGTGGCATCGTGTATGGGATTGAGTTAGGTTATAGGCGGTCCTTAAAGCAATTTTTTAGATGTTTTCTACTTTCAGGTTTTGTCCACAGTTTATTTTGATGGAAGGTCTACCAATTTAATTAGCTGCAAATCTTTTCCTAAGCCAATCATAAACTGGAGGGAGATGCACTCTATAGAGCTGAAATGGGTTATAAAGATCCTTAAAAATAGTGTCACTCTTCAGAATGTGCCTCTATATCCCTATTTAGTTAGAGAAAGGAAGAGAAGAGCCCATCCAAACTCATTTGCTCAGCGCAAGTCAATTTATACTTAGAAACTCAATTGCCTCATCATATTTAGCAATGTAACTTGTTGCCTCATGCATCTCCATGGCTTCCTCTACCGTCGCAACACCCAGTCTTTCCTGTCTATAGTGATAATTTTCATACTTAAAAAGCTCCGATCAACGTTTAGTCTGAGCTAGAGAAAAAGAGACCTGATCAAGACGTGGTGTTCGACCCGGCAAAAAGGATAGCCGATCAAGGACATGCAGACCGATTCAGGATGGAAGATGACCAATCTAGGACATGGAGTTCTCTCGGAAGCCGCACAAGATAGATCATGGACTCTCATTGTTCAGACATTTGGAGAAGTGGGGTTCAAGGCAAATCCAGATGTTAATACATCGGGAAAATCTTGGAAGAAGGAAAAGACGGGTTTTGTTACCATCATGGTCAGTAACAATATATTATATAATTTTTTTCCAATGATATTTGTCGCGGGCCTTTATATTTTGTGCTTGTTTCATTAAGTTATTTTAGGGCAGATTTCTTCAATCATACTGGTAAAAAAAAGTTATAGTTATCATTTGTTATGCTGACTCTTGGCTACAAGGCCAAATGCAAGGTAGTAATACTTACAGCAAGAGCAAGGAACGTTAAGACATTGTGATTTTAGGGGTGGGGTGGGGGATAAATCATTTGAAGTACACCGTATGCTTGAAGAGATAAACTAACATATGAGTTTAACTTTTGCTGATTTTGTATTGAAGCAAATATACGTGCAAGAAAACTAATATTTACTTGACTTAGGATAAAGATCAAGTATATTATTTTCGGAAATGCATTCCTCTTTACGGGAGAATATATGGTTAGGGAGGTGATCTTATGAGGTCGGTTCTTAACTCTTATTTTGAGGCCAAACTTTTAAACACAACCCGCTGTGTTTTTCATCAATCCATACCGTCCAATTTGATCTACTGTATTACATAGGTTATGTATAAAATTTCATAAGATTTGGAGATCTCTAATATATCCATCAAATCTAAAAATTCAACGACTTTTAGATACGATCGCTTGATGGATGCGTTAGATCTTCAAATCTCGTGAAATTTTATATATAACCTATCTAATATTGGTAGATCAAAGAAGGCAATACAGATCGGTGAAAATACGGTGAGTTGTGTTTAAAGTTTGGCCTCAAAATAAGAAATGAGAACCTGCCTCATATGATCACCTCCCCGTATGTTTATAGAAGGGCCTGAAATAACTCCCCAATGTTGCTTTTGCTGAATTTTATTGAAACTTGAATATTTGCTGGAAAACGGATGTGTGCTAAACCATGTGTTGGGGTTAAAAACTACATCCCCGTTGACCAAGTCAAATTCAAAGTCAACCCCCAGCTAAGCGAGCCCAAGCAAGCGGGCCCAAGCTCAAGCTAAGTGGGCCCAAGCCCAAATCAAGACTGAGCATGGAAGGGACCGGTCCTATGACAAAAAGAATGAAGTAATAAATCGGTTTAATGTAATTTTTTAAATAGATGTATGAAAAATAGGCAAAAAAACCAAAATTTTGTAAACCCCATGGCTTATGTGCAAAAAGAAATAGCACATGAGATATGGGAAGGCACAAGTGCAATTTAGAAAAGCCCAAGGGGCTATATGTAAATTGTATAGCCTATAAAAGACAAACATGATAAGAAAATCAAGAACTTTCATTCTCTCAAAAATTCTAGGGTTCTATGCTTTCTTCCTAAAGATTTTAAACCTTCTTTCTCTTTTTGAATTAAATCAAGAGTTTAACTCTTCTTTTCTCAAAATAATAGTTTTTCACCATAAAACCCTCGAAGGGGAGCTCAGATCTCTCATCAAATCTCTAAAAGGAAGACTTTTAATCTCAACGCCCATTTTCCCCAAGATCCAACGAAAAGAGATGAGGAAGAAGGAACCCATCTCAGAAGAACCCATTTTAGGAAAGTTCAAGGCTCGAAGAGGACAAAAAGAGGCTTCCTTTCATCATCCAAGATCTAAATTCTTTAGGAGTTTAACTCCAAATTCATATCTTTTAGGAGTTTAATTCTAAATCCAAGCCTTTTGGAAGTTTAACTCCAAATTCACATCTAATTTCTTCCCTAGGAGTTTAACTTCAAAACCCCCCGAAAGTTTAACTCTCAGCCCAGGGTTAAGCTCCTTCTTCCGCTGGTGTTTCCAGCGCGCACATGACCCGCTGGCGCCCAGCGGTCACGCTGCCTCACGCGTCAACGCTCCTCACCCCTCTTTTTCCCACATGTTCCACACTCAAAACACATCTCTCGTTAGAAAAATTTCTAACGGGGCGTTGTCCCGCACCCCGTAAGGAGGCTGCTAGCCCCTTTGACTCCAGCCTGCTATCCGGATAGCGGGATCCCCCGTAAATTCTGTGAGGTCCCTGATACGTTCAAGACCCCTTCAAAACACAACACACGTTCTCTGCACATTAAGTTTGCATGACCAGTTTTACCCGTCAATCAGAGATTTCCTCGCTAAAAAACGAGGGGTAATTAATGGCAGTTTAGTCTGCGACTGCCAGAGATTAGGATCCTCACAATCAATTAACCCCGGCGTACCCGAGACAGGGAGAATCTGTAATACGTCTGACAAGTGACGCGTATTCCTATCTCAATAAGGTGACGAAAAACACTCTACACCATGTACGGCTTTAACAAGTATGTGATGTTAGAATGCAAGCTTTAAGAGATTTCAGTAATTAATTTTTAGTTTAGCTCATCCTGTTCATTGCAAAGACATATGTTTGCTAGGAAACATATTCTATTACAACTTGCTCTATATCAGTAGTATTTCTTATATAGGCATTTATTACTGTCACGCTCCGCTTCCCAAAATACGGAATACGAGGGGTTGACAAGGCCAGCCATGCTCCTACGGTCGAGGAAACATTCTGCCGTAGTCACACTTCGGCTTCTAGCTTTACGTGGTAATCAGTAATCAATGCACAGATAATGAGAAATGCAGTCACTAAATCAAACAGATATAAAACTAACCAGATAGAGTCAAAGGAAAAAAAGCGCTGACGTCGCTGATCTAGATGTCCGCAATATCCTCAAGGTACGTCAGGTGCTGATCCGAGCTAAGTCCACTTCTCATTCTGAGCATGCATACTCAGGTCGTCAGAGCGATACAATAGCAATATATATAAATGCAAAAGTAAACACGTGCAATGATGATGACCATGAAGCAGTAAATATAGAATGATGACGCACATGAAATAATCGGTACAGGTAAACAGCAAAGTAGGTATATCAAATCAGTAAGCAATGCATGTCAATGTCACTAACCCTATCGGTCTCTAAGTCTCACTGTTCAGATCGCTAAATCTATCGTCAGTCCAAGTGTGAGAGTCAACCAGGCAGGAGTATCCCCAACCCAAGGGTAGGCCCCAGGGGCAAGGGAACATGGGCCCGAATCACGCACGATAATAATCAGTAACACCATCCATACAACTCCCAAAATCACGGTATAGGCCGACAATGGGACTCCCGAGAATCCGTTGAACTCACACTCAAACTACCCCACACCCCGTGGTCTACATCAAACACCGACCATAAATCCAAATACTAGTCGGTTCATGACAAGTCTACGCGAGAACTGGAGACAGGATCTCTATCAAGCATGTCTCGACTGGTATCCAAGATAAATGGACTGTGTTTGACGCCTTACCAATGACACTAATATAAGTGCTTCCATAACCATCCCATATCAGTTATAGTTACACTTATATAAGCCTCATAGGCATCGACAGTGCAATAAATTAACTGGGTTCGCTGATTGTGTACAAATACGCGTCACTTTCACTATTCAACCACGCTTTAAAACTAACGTACTTGGCACAATCTAATCACTAATATCTATCATTGGGTAATATATACGATCACTAGGTTATCAATGTATGCAACCACTAGTTAAATGAGGATACAATTGCTACATGATATGATAAGAATGCAACTAATGACGATAGGAATAAAATATCAGCAGCCAGTGTCCTACCACTTGAATAATTTACTATAAATCACACGCGCAGAATTTAGCAAAACAATATAAAAGGGATAAGCAGTATGTTTAATTATCTGTCCATCGAAAGTGGTTTCGCTTCAATTGGGTTTCAGGTTTGCTAGTTATGGTCATTTCATTTTAAGTGTTTACTGCTGGAAATCCAATTTCTGAACCGGAAGTCCATCTTGTAACACGTTTTAATTCCAGTTAGGATCATAATTAGGCGACGCTACAGTTGGATAATATTTAGGTTTAACAGTCAGGTTTCCAACGTATCAGATGGATCGATGATATCCGCTGTATACGGGGAGATATGTTCAGTTTAATATCAATATGTACAAATTGTCACTGCAGAAAACTGCAGGACATAAGGGTATTCTAAAATACGAATTAAATATCAAACAACGGTGAAACGACACAGGACCAGATTCATGGGTTAGCCAATTAAATTATCTACGTGATCATATGGGGTCCCGCGCATTTTCAGTTTAAAGAAGGGGTATACAAGTGTTCCAAAACCAGGTATTCAAAACGAAACGCTGCCCCAGACTGCAGTTTAGGGCCGCGAATCGTCTCAGTATTCAACATCATAACAAAACAATATTCAGTAAGAATTTTCAGAGGTTTACAGATTATCCAGTCTGCTTTGTAACGAGCCCGAGTAAGTTGCGATACGAGTTATATCTAATTTACTATTAATTTTACAACGTGATATGCACGGCGATTTCCAGATTTACGTCGCCTTTTAGGGCAACATTTCACAGGTATAACCTAGCTATTTTATTACCCAAATCCCTACTCGACATTCATTATCCGTAGAGGGATTTATTGGTCACAAATTCTGCCATTTTAAATAGGGTTTTCGGTTAGGGTTCCGTGTCGAACACCTAGGTTAATTATCTAGGTAACAATCGAAATGCCCATTTTAATCACCGATTAAACAAGATTAAAATTCTATAAATTTTAAACATTACTACAGGATATTAGACACGAATTTGGGTTCGGTTCAATACAATCAAATATGATACGTTATTTATTAAAGTTCGTCAATAAAATTACAGCATGATAAATAATTATGGTTATACATAATTAGCATGATAAGCAAGTTCCAAAACTTGCCTGACGACGACGATCGGTGACACGACAACATCGAACGTTGATGATTGGTGCGGCACGTTGCAATGCACGTCACGGATGCGAAAGTGGTCGTTACGACAAAATTGGAGTTCGCGAACCTTGGAACCGTAGTGGCGTGGCCTCGAATTCTTGCTTTTGATTGGCTACAACTCGTATGGATCGACGTTGGCGGCGGTACTTGAAGGCTCCGAGTTTCATAAAGATGAAGCCGTCGATGGTGGAATGGTCGTCGCGCAGTGCGGGGTCATGGCCGGAGCAGGTGGAGGGATCAAGAGAAGCTCGACTTGGTCTCTTGGGTGTAGAAGGAAGGAGGAGGTGGCCAGGAAAGGAGCGGGTGCGAGCGAAGGGGGTTGCAGCACGGTGCTCGGGAAGGTGGCGATGGTTCAGACGGCGTTGAGATAAGTCGACGTAGCTTGGAGCGGGTCACGGTGGTGCTCTGCGTGGTGCCGGGGGTCTGTCGAAAGACTTGCAGCGAGGCTCGACAAGGTTCGTTGGGTCGGAGGAGCTGGGGGTCACAGAGGGGGTCTTGGGGTTGCTAGTCGACGGTGCTCGGGGATCGTCGGCGCTCTGGAGGTTGCAGGGGTATGCAGGCGATGACGGCGAGGCGTGACAACGATGGTGATGATGGTAGTGGTGCTGCGTCGGTGGTGGTGAGAAGGAAGAAGAGGAGATGAAGGCGGTGCCAGCGGTGGTCGCGGCGAAGGATAGAGCTGGGTTGGTGGAGGCGATGGTGAGGGAGCTGCGGCCGTCGTCGAAGATGGGTGGCAAAGCTGGGCGGCTGGGAGAGGGGCTCGGCTTGGAAGCTTGAAAGCATCGGTGGTCGTGGCGAAGGACCGCGGCAGCGACGTGGTGGTTGCAGAGGTGGTCGCTGAGGCTCTGGGAGGCGGCCGGCGGCGAGGTCAGGGTCAGTTGAGGGTGCAGGGCAAGAAAGTGTTGGGTGCGGTGTTGGGTGCTCGGAGCGCGCAGCTTGGAGGTAGGGAGCAGAGGAGGAAAGGAGACGGGGATCGACCTCGTCGGCGATGAGGTTGGGTGCTCGGTGGTGGCTATTGAGAGGAGAGAACGGTGGGTCGTTGAGCTCGATGGTGGAGAGAATGAGGTGCAGGAAAGAGGGGAGGGAAAAAGAGATTGTGAGAGAGAGGGAGAAAAGAGAGAGCCGTTGAGGGGCGAACGAGGTCGGAGGGAACGGTCGCGGATCTTACGGCTGCCGTTGCGAGCAGGCGTGGTCGAAGGGGAGGCACGGTTCGTAGAGACGTGGGTGCGAGAAAGAGGTCGCGAGTCGTGGGGGTAGTGCGAGGGAGTTGGGGGGGGGAGTTGGCACGAAAGGGGGGCGCTGCGGAGGTCGCAGGGGAAGCGTGTTGAGCGGAGGAAGTTGCGAGGGAGGGACGAGTCGTGGGGAAATGTGCGGGAAGAAGGGAACGCGAAGGGAAGAGGAAGAAGAGAGTGGGGAGCGGGTCGGGTCTGGGGCGAGTTCGGGTCGGGTTTGGGAGAAAGGGTTCGTGGGCTGGGCTTGGGGCTTGGGCTGGGTTGGAAAAAAGAATTTAAAAGAGAGAGAGGGAAGGAATGGGCCGGGCTCAGTGTTAGGTTTAAGGTTAGGAATATAATTAGCTTGGGAAACTAATATACAAGTAGTGGCAATAAGGTAACATAATAAGTTATTTATATATGTAGGTTAATTCTTTACTTGAAATGAACATAGTTAGTGTATATTATAACAACAATAAGTAGTAGAATTTTGATATTGGCATAATAGGGTAAAGTATTTTATATAATCTTGCATGAAAATAGTAACAACTTAGAGATGACTTGTTTCAAACATCAGTAGAAGAAAAACATACCATAAAATAGAATTTAGAGTTATAGGTATGTTTTAAAATACTGTACCATGGCTTCTGGGTATTACAGTTACCTTGTCTATATTTGTTTTCCAATGATTCTAATTTTTTTTCCTCCAAGTTTCATCCAAATAAACCATTAAGAAAATTTATGCAAGAAAACTTATCAAATGCCTACAAACTCAGGTTGACATAGTCGGAGTCAGCTGCTACTCATCCAAAGACCTTTGGGCCTGGAAAAATGAAGGCATAGTCCTCGCCGCTGAAGAAACCAACACCACCCACGACCTCCACATATCCAACGTCCTTGAGCGACCCAAAGTGATCTTCAACGATAAAACAAGCCAGTATGTTATGTGGATGCACATCGACGACGCCAACTACACCAAAGCCTCTGTTGGCGTTGCCGTCTCAAATTCCCCAACTGGGCCCTTCCAATATCTTTATAGTAAGCGGCCCCATGGATGCGATAGCCGTGATATGACAATTTTTAAAGACGATGATAAGAAAGCTTATTTAGTCTATTCCTCAGAAGACAACAGGGAGCTCCATGTGGGCCCTTTGACCGGCGACTACCTAGATGTGACAGGTGTTGTTAACAACCACTTTATGTTAAAGTTTAACCTATTGAGCCGTGAGATAAAAATGTAGAGCAAGAGAAAATCCAAGGAAAAAACACGGGCCTTTGGGCCTCGTGGGGCCTTTGGGCCTCGTGAGACCTTCATTGGCAATTTTCTCGTGTAAAGTTGGTTTCAAATGGGATATATGAATACTTTTTAAGTTGGCAATGATAATGCTTGCATCCAAGACCTCTTGAAATCTGGTGTGCTCTAATACCATGTCAAGAAGTACTACTTTAGACGAAAGCTTAAGCTATTGAGTTGGGGGATAAAAATCTATATCAACTATCAATTGCTAACGGAATCTTAACAGGTGTCGCAAGGAGAATCCTTGTGGGCCAACACAGAGAAGCGCCAGCGCTATTTAAGCATGACAGAGTTTATTATATGATTACTTCGGGGTGCACTGGGTGGGGCCCAAACCGGGCACTGGCCCATGCGTCAGAGTCGATCATGGGACCGTGGGAGACTATAGGGAACCCTTGTGTTGGTGGTAACAGGATATTTAGGGCGACGACATTCTTCGCTCAGAGTACATTTGTTCTGCCACTGCATGGGCTTCCGGGCTCGTTTGTGTTTATGGCGGATCGATGGAACCCCTCGGATTTGAGGGATTCGAGGTATGTATGGCTGCCACTTGGCATTGGGGGATTGGTCGATGAGCCGTTAGAGTATAGTTTCGGGTTCCCGTTGTGGTCGAGGGTGTCGATTTATTGGCATAGGAGGTGGAGGCTTCCCCAAGAGTGGAGAATTGGTGATGCGTGAGGGGGGAAAAACCCAAAAGGATGTTGATATAGTTGTATTGTTTGTTATGGGTACCAAGTAGATGATTCAGGTGTTCATAATGTGAATATGTAATATTTTTATGTACAAAGTTTTTCTCATTGCGTGTATCGGCTGCTCATTAGACGATTGAAGAGGAGGATATGGTTGAAATATGGAAGTCTTGAATATAAAGATTTAAAGCTTTCAATAATATGTTATGTTTTGCCCACTGGGTTTGTTGGGGTGCGTATGGTTTTTGACTCATCTTGTGTGTAGTGTGCAAAATGAGAGTTTTGAGTTTTTGACTCACTTTTGAGTTTGTTATGTAAGATAACTACCTGATTGTGATGTTACATATACTAGTGTTGTGCATGTCTGTTCGGGGTTTTCCAATTTTATACACTTCATGAGTTTAAAAGTTGGCATCAATTTACTATCATATGTGTTGTGTGTTGTGCACGTGTGTTTCATCGTGGAGTCCGCTCCGGTGAAAGGGATGATGCGATCGAGGACGTGGAGTCCGATCCAGCGAAAGGGAATGATGTCCGATCGAGGACACGGAGTCCGATCCAGCGAAAGGGATGGATGCCAGATCGAAGTCCGAATTGGCAAATGGGAACGATGCCTGATCAAGACGCGGAGTTCGAACCAAGACGCGGAATTCGAACCGGCAAAGAGAATGAATGCCCGTTCGAGAACACGTGGTCCGATCTGGCGGAGGGGATGGATACCCGATTGAGGACGCGGAGTCCGATCCGGTGAAGAGGAGGATGTCGGATCGACGACGTGGAGTCCAATCGTGAAGGGGAATGATGCTCGGTTGGGATCTGGAGTTATTTATAAAATTATGGTATTTATATTAAAAGTGTGCATGGTGGATGGTATTTTCTTTTATGTGGAAGTTACCTTATTTTATTTGTAATAAATGGAACATATGGGATCAATATATATGTTGATGGTGTGGGTTAATAGAGTAGTTTTTGACTAACAATGATTGTTAAAATTTTGGTCATGTATATGCCTGCTGCAACAAATAGAAGAAATTATTTCATGAGCCGGTGTAATACACCCAGACAGGGTTGAGGGGGGATAATTCCAGACAGTCTTGGGCCGCATGTGGGGCCCACACTTTTATTTCTTCGCTCTCTTGCCCCGGTGTTTACAGTCGGCATAGGGAATAATTTTCCGTGCAATTACAGGAGTTTGTGCTCAATTGTACCATTTACCAATGAGATATTCCTTGCATAAGCATGAGTACACTTTCCATATTCCCAAAATGTATCAAGAGAGATTCAAACTGTAAGAATCCCTGTTTTTACTATAAATTCTCTCTCTTTTGCTGTGTTAACTTTTGACGCTAACCGAGAATATTACAACAATAAGAAAGAGCAAACAGTTGTACAAAGCATGCATATGGTTGTCTACCCTGTATCCTAAACCCATCATAACAAGTTTCTCTTCATCATGGTCATCCAAGCATCACATTGCATCTTAATATTCATAAAATATAAAGTGGTATGTTTTGATCGATTATCTCTTGGATAGACCGGCAGACGAATCTGATCTAAAATCTTTCTTTTTTTCCTTTTCAGAAACAAAAATTTGTTTTGTCCCATGAAAATAGACTTGGAAATAGTAGGCTTTGCAACATGATATTCGTTTTTATATTCAATATAAAGCAACGTCATGACTAGAACCTTATAAAATCAGTTCTAAAAAATACAGGTTTCTGCCGGGCTATTGATATAGTCAATTCAGTGCATCAAATATTATAATTTCTGAAGGAAAAAAAATGCGATTATAACATTTATCTACGATGAAGAGAGTTTGACTGTAATTAATACTCAAACATTTTAATCCAAACACAACCTTTTGATTTAACTGTAGTTTACTTTTAAGTGGACTTTGCGGGTTGCAAATTCCAAAGCTTTTGCAAACCCCAAATCCCACTTAAAAATAAACCCTAGTTATCTTAACAGTATTCCCAAACTTGGCCTTAAACATTTTTACTATAATAACCTGAAGTTTCTAAATGATGTCATTAATTAATCAACAAAATATAAAATATAAAAAATGGCAAAATTTCAATAGTCAAAATTAAGATTTGGAGATGTCTATCTTATCCACCACAAAAGGCGAAAAAAATGAAAAGTCAACAATTCTCTTTCTCTCTTACATTCATTATACATTCTCTATCATGCTCAAAACTCTAAAAAAAAAATCTGCCTTGCAAATTTATACATAAATCTTATATCTTTGTTATTTTGTATAATTCATAAATTTCTCAATTCTAAGATTACTATTGACTGTATTCATTTAATTTAGGGTAAATTCTTAAAAAGCTCCCGCCCCGCTTCAAACTTGTGTAAAAACCCTGGGCCTTTTGCTCTTGTTAAAATGCCTTGGGCCCAATTAAAAGCCTTTTATACTAGTAGCTTGTAATATCTAAAGTTGCATGTAATATCTAAGCAATTGTCTGTAATATCTAAGCAGTTTGAGTGAATAAAGATCTAAATGGTATAAGACCTACGGTTTTTTCAACAAAGGTTTTGCACTACAAGCCCTTCCCAGCAATTTTGAAAATATCAAGGGCTTTAGACAACTCCCGATCGAGCCGGAGGCTTTTTGACAATTTACCCTTTAATTCAAATTTAGAAAAAACTATATAATCTTAAGAAATTTTTATATGTCTGGGATAAATTTTTTTATTTTATATATATATATATATATATATATATATATATATATATATAAAATTTACAAACAGCTTGAGTGATATATATATATATATATATATATATATATATATATTTATATATATAAAATAAAAAAATTTACAAACATCTTGAGTGATATATATATATAGAGAGAGAGAGAATAATGGAGAAAAGATGTCATAGGAGGGAATTTCCTCCTATGGCATCGAAAAAATACAAGCTCCGTCGTGTTTTCCGACGATCGGAACCCATCATGTTCATCTTTATCATCTAAGATGCGGGTATGCCAAATTTCATGTGATTCTACAACCTTTTCACCGTTGAATTAGTGGGTTCAAAATTAACGGTTTACCGACAATAGAACTTTTTACATTTCTAAATCAACGGTGAAAAAGTTGTAGAATCATATGAAATTTGGCGTACCCACATCTTAGATGATAACGATGAAGATGATGGGTTCCGATCGTCGGAAAACACGATGGGGGACGTATTTTTTCGACGCCATAGGAGGAAATTCCCTCCTATGGCCTCTTTCCTCCATTATTCTCATATATATATATATATATGAGAATAATGGAGGAAAGATGCCATAGGAGATCGAAAAAATACCCCCTCCGTGGTTTTTTCCTACGATCGACATCCACCATCTTCATCGTCATCATCTAAGATGTGGGTACACCAAATTTCATGTGATTCTACGACTTTTTCACCGTTGATTTAACAATGTAAAAAGTTCTATGGTCGGTAAACCGTTAATTTTGAACCTACTAAATCAACGGTGAAAAAGTCGTAGAATCACATGAAATTTGATGTACCCACATCTTAGATGATGACGATGAAGATGGTGGATGCCGATCGTCGGAAAAAACTAGGAAGGGTATTTTTTCGACGCCATAGGAGGGCCCCTCCTATGGCCTCTTCCCTCCGTTAATCTATATCTATCTATCTATCTATCTATCTATATATATATATATATTTCAAAATATATCCACTTATATTCAAAATACCAGTAATGTTTTAGTTTTTACGGTGACAAATCAAATACAAAGAACAAAAAAAGGCCAACAAATGCATGCAAATGGTTGTCTCCCTCCACCCTAAAATCATCATGACAAACGTCTAAATAGCTAAAGCATCATATATGGCAGTCCCCTGCATGCTTTTAGCGTAATCCATGAGTCCCCCCACCCACCCTAAAAAGCAGCTCCCACTCTCTCTCTCTCTCTCTCAAAAGGGGTGGGGTGCGGGGTGGTGGTGGGGGTGGGGTGGGGAAGGAGAATGAAAAGGGTAGTAGAGACGGTCAATCAACAGGAAAACCACTATCCTTTGTTAGATTCCAACAGAGGCAGGCCCTTGATGTCCTAAGATTCTTTGATAGCTCCTCCTTTATTTATATATAAATAAATATCATCACCCATCCTACACACCCACATACCCACCTCACAAGATAAGGACCCTTTTCATAATTTATGTATTGTTTATATGTATTTTTCTTTAGTGATATTATAGCCTTTTTCATTTCTTTATATGTATTAAGTTATGTCTTTTCTATTTCCTAGATTAATATTGCATCATGATATATTTTGTATATTGCTTTGCATCATAGTATAACCAATAATTATAAAAGGAAAAAAAACAAAGATTATTTCATTTTCCTCCGATGTGTATAATTTTATTCTGATATGTAAGTGCTTTAAATTGCGTAATAAAAAAATATGTTTATCAAACAAATCAACCAATATTTGGTATGCATGATAATAAATATAAGTATTATGCCGGATGTAGTCATAAGTTTTGAGATAATTAATTGAATGCTCAATTTCAAAACCTTCAAAACCAATCAAGAATTTTTGTAGCTAATGTTAAGTAAAAAAAGTTCACATTGAAATTTTAGACTATAATGTGAAACAAAATACTACAAAACAATGTACATAATCTCGTCACCAAACTAAACATATGAGCATTGACTAGAATTATGTTGATTATGCCAAATGGGATTACTTGTCCACTATTTAGAACTAAATTATATTATTTTTAGACAACAGATCAATCTAACTTGAAAGTTATAAAATAAATTTGCAATTAAAACTAGTAGCTAGCTATATATATATATATGCAACACACACACAAAAAATCTTTATATGCTAACATAAGCTACCAAAACCAACTATAAGACTCACACAGTACATAACACAAAGAACCGAAAAAAGTTATAAAAAAAAAATTAAAGAAAAAGAGGGGTGGAAAAGAAAAAAAAGAAGAATAGAATATTAGCCGTCATCAATCATCATGGGAAAAATATCTTGTCAGAAATTTTATCTAAAAATATTCCTTTTTCTCCTTCCCCCCTCCCTCTCCCTCGATCCCCCTCTCAGTCACGTGACACCCTTTGAAGCCTCACGTGCCGTTCCCGCCATATCACGGCGCTCTCCACGCGCTGGCCCACACCACGGCCTGCTCCTTCCACGTCAGCAGCAACCCCTGCTCCTCCGCCGCTGACGCCATCGCCCACCCCTCCCTGTACCTCCTCAGCAGCGCCCTGACGTCGTCCGCCACGTCGTGGCTGAACGGGGCCGGCGCGAGCCCCGCCGCCCTCATCCGGGTGGCCCACCCGCCCCCGGTCTCCCGCCTCTCGGCGGACTCCCCGGCCGGGCAGGCCAGGAGGTCCACCACCGCCCGGCCTGCCGCCCGCTCCAGCGCCAGCCGCTCGTTGCTCGTCTTCGGGAAGCTCTCTTCCAACGAGTCGAAATACGCCGAGAAGAACCTCAGGCTCTCCCTGAACCCCTTCAAGAACTGCTCCTCCTCGTCTAGCTCTTCGGTCGAGACGAGGTCGGCTTCTTCTTCCACCACGGTCACGATCCGTGGCCGCAGCCGCCGCAGCAATGATATGAAAGTGTCGCGTCTGCGGCCTGAAGCCGCGATCGTGTGCAGCGAATTTATACAGTTGATCGCCAGGGCGGACGGTTCCCCGCTATTTTCATCAATGTTAACCTGGTCAACAACAGCAACAGCAGCAACGAAATGCCTTCAGCATTACCATTTTTCATACACTGAACGTTCGGGCTTAGGGCATACAGTGAAAGAATTTAATTAATATATATATATATATATATATATATATATACCTGATTGAGATCGAAATTTGAGAGATCACCCTCGTGGTGTATGATCTTGAACCGGAAGGGCACGCCCATGAGCCGGGCGAACTTCTCCATGCGGGCCCCGATCTCCTTCATCACGCGCTGCACCGCGGACGAGGACGCCACGGGAGACGGCGACAGCACGACCGTGGTGATGGTCAGGTGTGGGGTGTCGTCCGCGGACCGCGTCGCCAGCGCCTCCAGCAGCGTCGGCCACTGCGTGCAGTACGTGTTGCTGAAGTCCAGTATATGCAGCCGCTGCGCCGGCTCCGAAGAGCCCCCAGCGTCGAGGAACGCTTCGAGGATGGCTCCGTTGGCGGCGACGTGGCCGAAAGAAGCCCAGGGGCTGAGCTCCTGGAACCTCAGGATCGTCCTGCGGGTCGAGTCAAAGGACGTGGTTTTGTCCGAGGCCGAGGAGAGGGTGCGGAGATTGCGGGGGCCGGTCGACGTCAGGCGGGCGAAAAGCGCCTGCAGGAAGTAGTGGGCAATCTTCTGTTCAGGGTCACCGTAAGGGGAGGCCAGCTCGTTGAGGATCCACATCGACTGCTGGACCTTGGCGGTGTTGTGGACGGCGATGGCCCGCGCGCACTCCAAGAGGAGGTCCGGGCCCCACCCGGGAGTGCTGCCGTCGAGGTTGGTTAAGGGGAGGTTCTGGGGGACGGAGAAGCTGCTGCTAGGGTTAGGGTTAGGGTTAGGGTTTGGGTTTGAGGAGGAGGAGAAGTCGTCATCCATGAAGTGGTGGTGGCCGCGGGGGTTGTTGCAGCATTCTTCTTGGTCCTGTTCCTCTTGGGTAGAGGAGGAGTTCTGGTGAAGCTGGTAATAATTATAGCTTGGGTTAGGGTTTTGTTGTTGATAGTGGTAGGAGTAGTTTTGGTTGTTGTTTTGGTGATGGTGGTGGTGGTGATGATGGTGTTTTGAGGCGGATCTAGAGCTGTTGGTGGAGGTTCTGCTGCTGTTGAAGGAGTTGGAGGAGTGTTGCTGCTGCTGCTGCTGCTGATGGTTGTCTGAGGAGTGGAGGCTGACCAACCTGAACAAAGTATCCATCAAGTTAATTCATGCCCTTATGTGAGAGAGAGAGAGAGAGAGAGAGAGAGAGATGAGTGGTTTAGGGTTTAAAAGGAGGGAGGGGGAGAGGAGGGGATCTTGGGGTTGGAATTTAGTTATCGGAGGATTGAATAGTATTTGTTTGAGGGTAGATCTCTATTTAAAAGTATCATCTTTTGATCATTATCAATTTATCATTTTAATTTCAGGGTTTTGGTGCAGTTAACTTGACATTACGCTAAGTCGGAATTTCGCTTACATCATCTTTAGTTAAGTTTGGAGTCCAAGAGTTTATGTGATCATACTAGCTCGTTTGAATTGGAATCGAATACAGTTTCATCCGAGAATTTTTTTATGTACCGCTGCATAAAAAAAACTCTCTATTGTCATGATAAGTATTATCGAGATATGTTTTTTTGTATTCTAACACGTCTTGCAAGCTGTCTTCTGACGGCATATCTGAAGTTGGATTGCTCTAAATATATCATCTTTATTAAGTCTCTATTGTTACTGCATCAAAACTTTAAAGCTATGATGAGAAATGTAATTTTACACTATGGGGTTAAGCTCCAAAGCCAATTCGAACAAATGTTTTCTCTGATCAGGGATGCCGTTCACTCCGTTGCTTTTGGCTGTCGAGGGAGAGAGACTAAAGTTGGGTTTACCGTTAGTGAAATCTCATGTCCTCGAACTGGATCTGCACATATATTAACTTGAACGGAATCACGATATTGAACTGTGCAAAGCTACCGTTGAACACAATTTAAACAAGACCTCTCTCTCTCTCTCTCTCTCTCTCTCTCTCTCTATATATATATATATATATATATATATATATATCTCAATACCATAGACATAGTCACCATACAAACAAATGTATCCATCGATATTGCCTTTGACAATGGACAGCGGAAAGTGCGACGATAAAGGTTTCATCACCGATTATCGGTCTGTGGAGGATTGATTTAGAGAAATACGGTCATGGTATGAATCAAGCACTTCCAGAGTACATTCTCATTGTAATCTACCGATGATGTACGTAATAGTCGATATTGTCGAAGAAAACTTGGATAGCTCTGTTAGTATTTCATGTATGGTAACCGGCAAGTTAATTTTCCGTAATTAATAAAAGTTTGTTTAATTTGAATATTTATTTAGCTCAAGTAATCAAGTAGGGTGCAGGGGAATCTATAGTGTGGGAAGCTATGATAGACGGGTTGATACCTGGTAAGCTGCAATGAAAAGTTCACAAGTTCAAGCCATGCAAACATCCAAAAAAGGGGAATGGGTCCGGAATGGTCCAACTATATACAACTAAGAAAACCTATAGCATGGAAAGGGAATCCCATGATATGAATGCATTGTTTGTGGTGAGTTATGGGAGTCGTCATGGGGGGGTTTCCCCTTTGCTTTAATTATGTGAGAAACTGAGTCATGCACCCTCTGAAACCAAATGCTTTCGGTGCAATCGATGAGCTTTAGATGTGAGAGTGGTAGGGCTACTTTCTTTTCTTTTCTTTTTTCTGTTCAAATTGCTTTATTTTACTTGCTTTCCCCTCTCTTTTTATATAAATAAACTAGTGCAAATTGAAAGCTAGATTTGTTATGTGTAAAGATCGTTGGTGGGGCCCTTGTGTGATACTTATATGAGTTGCTAGTTGAATTTAGATTTGTTATGTGTAAAGATCTTTGGTGGGGCCCTTGTGTGATACATGAGTTGCTAGCTTTGCTTTTTTAATAAAGGAATGTGGAGATCGAGTGAGAACAAACCTTGGAATATTATTGTGGGGGATGCAGGCCCCATATAAAGGGGAGAAGAATTCTGACATGAATATTGAGAGTGAGAGAGAGAGAGAAAGAGAGAGAGAGAGGAATATTTCAGAGCGTGCTCAAACTAAGGCGAGAGAGAGAGAGAGATGAGAGAGAGAGAGATGAGAAGCGTGCATGAGAATAATCATCAAACCCACAACAAGAGTCCCAAGACATTCTTTTTTGCCTCCTAAATCCCCTCCCTTAACATCTACTATAGGCTGCAAGCCTACAATATATATGCCCATGCTCCCTTTCACTCTTTTACCCTCGTTTGTTAAATTGGATTTGGAGCCTACTCTATATCTCTCTCTTAACGGACAAAAATCTTGCCTTAGATGGCGGACCACCAGCATAAAATATGATTGGAATTTTATGAAAAAATCCTACAGGTAATAATCATGTGCACTTTAAGCTCTTGACATCTATGCATTACTATAAATGTACCGAGGAGTAATGGACATTTGGTCACGGGTTACGGTTTAAATAGATATGGTCACGGTTTAGGCCACTACCAAACAAAAAATATGACATAATCCACGCCCGCTATTACAATATCCACTTGCCCCTACGGATTTAGCCGTAGGGACAAATCATAACCCCTACGGATTAATCCATAGGGACATAAAATATCTCCCTAGGTGCAAATCTTTGTCCTGAACATGTCTCTACGGAGTAAATACGCCGTAGGGACAGTTAGCCCTATGGATTATTCCGTAGGAACATAAACTTTTTTTTTAATTTATCTGTTTATAAAATAAAATAATTGCCCCTACGGAGTTATACGTAAGGCTTTCTAAATGTCTCTACGGATTACTTCGTAGGAGCAAGTTTTGCCCATATTACCAAGTTCGTAGAGACAAAATATCAGATATTACTGAGCCCATAGAGATAAAATATCAGATATTCTGTCCCCACGGATAAATGTGTAGGGGGCAAAACTTGCCTCTACGGATTAATCCGTAGGGACATTATATCAGGATTTTTTTTAAAAGGGGCTTTCCGTTTTTTCCCTGTCCTGTGCACAATAATATATATATCATATAGCCAAATACAGAAATATTAATAAACAACATCTTACACATAATATATAAAACAAATAAACAAATAGAATACGAAATCAATATAAAATCATCGTAAATATCCAAACAACCACCGATATCATCCAAAACATACAATATGTATCAAATAAGTATATCCATCCACAAAAATATAAATAAACCCATCTTACCTCGATCTGGCTCATCCACCTCTAATAAACGCCGTAATCCGGCGCATCTGCTCCTCGGTACAATCTTGAGTCGTCAAAAACTCGACTAATGAAGGAGCGGTCTGTGCAGGAGTCTGGGTGATCTGTGCTGGAGTCTGAGTAGACTGTGAATCTATAGGAGTGGCCCGCGCAGCCGCAGCCAAGATAGTGGCTTGCGGAGCTGCAGCCGAAGAAAAGACATGTGGAGCCGCAGCCGAAATAGCTTGCCGAATCTGTAAAATTTTGTGTTTGTGTAATAAACGAGTAAGAACGGTGTATTAGATTTTAGTCGAATTCGTATCATTATTGGATTATTGCGGAACCGCGAATTTATATATGCTTTGTTGAGATTCCACACGTTTTGCTGAAATTCATATGTTATGTATGAGAATTTATACATGTTGAAATTCCACACATTTATGGCTATGCTTTTTCCCCCAATCTAAGAATACTTAGGGATTTAGGCCTAGTGTGGGTATCTAGTTTGGAAAACTATAGTTTATTTTAAGTGGAGATAGAAATGATGCTTACTCTAACTTATAAGCCCGTGTCTCTCCTTAATTGTTTAGTTTTGATCGGATGCTTGGTTTTGGAGTTAACTAATTTACAAAGCAATGTTTTCTTCTCAAGTTTTAAGTCTGGATAATCATAACTTTTAAACTCCAAAATAAAGAAAAATGTGGTATGGTTATAATTATAGAGTTCAGTTTAATTAGATAGTTTTATGTAAATTTGATTAATCGAACTTAAGTCTAAAACCAGATAATCTCAGGCTACTAATATTGCATGTGCTACTATCTATAAAATGATATAATATTTTACTAATAAGTAATATATGTACCAACATCTCCTTCAACTTCTCGACGATGGTCTTCAATGCGGCAACATCATGCTCCAGACGTTGCTCACGGAGGTAGGGGAAGTAACCGCCGGAGTGGAGACCAACTTCATATGGACCATGTTAGGACCAAGTCTCCGGTCTCTCCCTCAACCTCCGCGGTGCCCTCCGTATGCGGCGTTTAGGACTGGGTCGGTATGATCGGATTAGTCTATCCACTGAAATCGATCCCCGATATCTCTACCTGCTCCACCATCCGCTCCTACACCCACGTTAACCATTAAGACATAAGTATATCATTTAAATTTGAACTTATTAAAAAAAAATTTCATTTGATTTAGAATAAATATTAACACTTACGCAATACTCCTAGGTAGCAGTATTGGGGAATCGAAGCTCGCCCGTGGCAGGATTTGTCAAGGTGCCGTGGACGGCAAGATACGTGGTCAACATGCTCGGTGTGCCACCTTACTTCAGGGTCTGTAACAACCGAGTCCAGTTATACCAATTTCAGTTACCATATGTGTTGTGTGTGGTGTTTATTTCATTTACCATGTTTGATTTTGAGTGGTAGTTACTTTATATTCGACCCGTTTGCATGAGCTTGTTGTTTCCTAGTTATAAATTACCCTAACATTTCTTATTCTTGCATATAACCATTTAAGTTACTTAAAATAATTTAAAAATGCTTGACATGGCCTGCTCGATACCCCTAACCCTGTGGTAGAGTCCTTGCATCGTGTTCTCGTCCCGTTCACTGAAACGGACGTGTTTGGACGACTACGCGCACGTACGTGCGTCCGTTCTTGGGGGTATGCTTTTTCATTACAAAATCCTTCATTTCAATTTTTGGAACTTGCTAATATTTTTCATATTTCAAATCCAAATTTTTGGACCCGACCCGGGCGCAATTCTGAAATATTTTGGTATCCCGCCAAATCCTATTTTTAAAAAATTCCTTAAATCAGTTCAAGAAATATTTTTAAAGCCTACAATATTTATTATACAGATTTCTGGTAACAAATAAATTTTTTGATTTTTTCCAAACCAATTCTTTATCCCCAGCCAATCGGAGCTCTTTCTTTGGGTGCACTTGGCCCCACCACCGAGTTTTCTCTCTCCTCTATCTTTTCTCTTAATTTTTCCCACCAATCAGAACCCTTCTCTCTTCTTCGCTGGGCCCACTATCCCTCTCTCTTTCTCCTTCCCTTTCTCTTTCTCTCTCTGCTGCGAGCCTCTCTCTCTCTCTTCATTTTCTCTCTCCTCTCGCGCCCTCTCTCTCAGATCTCGCGATCACCGTGCACTCCTTGAATCTCGTCACCCCCATATGGATCCCGTCACCTCCCTATTCATTTCTTCTTCTTCTCCTTTTCTTTAACAGTCCTTGCACTACCCTCGCCTCCACGAACCCAACTCCTCATCGCCTCCATCACCCTAACCCTATTTTCTCGTCGACACCCTCTGCATCCCTTCATCTCCATCATCTCTTTTCCTTCTTCCTCCCTCAAAAGGAACCACTGAGCCCAGAAACACCCACTGCGGCCTTAACCCAGCACTGCCATCTCGTCGCCGCCGACTCCCTCTTCTCGTCGTCACCACCTCCCTCTCCCTCTGCTCCTTCCCTCTGCTCTTTCCGAGCATCTGACCCTGCAACGAAACCCCACCAAACATCAAACCAAACCAAACCCTAGCGCAACCCTAACCCTTTACCAGAGCACCTACACCCTCGCCGGAGCGCCGCCGACCCTCACCGACGACGCTGTCATCCCTCTGCAATCCAGTGAGTAAGTTCTTTCCTCAATCTCCTTTGTTCTCTGTCATTCTTCTTGTTTCCCGTCCATGCATTCTTTTACCATCAAGGAGTTCACTGTTGTTTCTGTTTCCGGAATCCGACCGTGTCGGCGACGATCCCCGACGACCCAGCGAGGACCTCTGACCCGTGTGATTCCGCTGTTCGTCGTTCGTACTCATTCCGTGTACCGTGCGCGCGTCGTGACTTTTCCCGCCGACGCGAGATGTTCCGTTTACCGTATCGCGATCCGTCGAGGCAAGTGAAACTTGCTACATGCTATTCATGATATTCTTATATTTATTTAATTTCATGTTAAATCTATAGTTAGAATCAAAGTTAAGAATTCCAAGTTAACAGTGCGATGTTTCGTTTACATTTAGATTCAAAACTGGAAACCTACCCGTTGCATTTACTTTACAAAACCTAATAACCACATTTATATGTTTTAATCACATTTTAACTATTGACATAGCCTATGGTATTCTTTCTATAGTTTTACTCTATCGGACACCCGTGTGCATTTTAACCTGTTTTAGTTATGATTTCATCCATTGAATATATTATATATCATTGCATCCCTAAAATTACTTAATACTTGTTAACATGATTTTAACATCCATAATTGTCATACTGTATGCATGTAATGTTGACACCATCTCTTAAACTCAAACTGATAACCGTACATCTAATAATTTAACCTGTATCTATTTGCATGTCATATTACGTGTGCCAGTTTATTGTTCTGATAATACCCATGCTTGTTTATTTATAACCATGATGATGCTAGTTGATTATGAGCACCCACATGATATCTTGTATACCCTGACATGACTTGCTACACATATTACCTGACCCGACATGGTACCGTACGACTCTTGATATGATATGACACTTATATACACTACCCAGCTTGACCTGGCGTACCATGGCTTTACCTGTTACCTGATCTTGCGTCTAATGCCAACAAACCTGTCCTGTAGTCCTCACGGACCGTTCCTGTTGTCTATTCAGACAAACCTGTACTTGCCTGATCATGTGTTGGCATTAGTGCTAGATTATTTAATACTTAACTTGAACATATATAACTTGGGGGTATGGGGAAATCAGTATTTTAACCGAACGCAACTCAAAAGGCCATCCTATTGTTTGCCGTTTTTCCGGGCGTTACGGAATACCCATTGTTTGCCGTTTTTCCAGGCGTTACGGAATACCTATTGTTTGCCGTCTTTCCGGACGTTACGGAATAACCACCGACGAGTTACGATGAGGATTACATTACTTGGTTTCGAAGACTGTAGAATAGATGACCCTGTAGCACAGTTTAGAGATCTCTGCACTTCACTTATACTGACACATTCACCGTTATATTCTCATTATATTCTTGCTCATACTTATACCTGCATGTCGTACTACCCCTGTTAATATTATTGCTTGATATTATGACGCGCTGACGTCTGGGTTTTGCATGGCCCATATTCCTTACCTTTGCTGCAGTCCGAGCAGGAGTACTTCAGGCGGCAGGCTGAGCAGTGAGGACTCATTAGTAGTTAGTTCTTTTATTTTTCAGTACTTTCATTCCTGTTGTGAGCCCGCATTATGGGACATACGTTCCAGTTATTCTTGTATTGGATCTTTTGCTTCCGCATTATTTATTCTTGACTCATTTTATTTTGGCTTATGGACATGTGCTAGATAGTTTTATGTTGGTTCTTGATATCTCTACAGCCGTAATGTGACTGTGGAAGGATAATTCCTATTCACAGGTAACATGGTTGGCTATGTCACGTGCCCATCTTAGCGTACTCTGGGAAGCGGGGCGTGACATGGTTTTTTTGGTATCAGAGCCATAGGTTAATCGGGTTGGTTCTTTTGTAGTTGGGTATTGTACCCAATACATGAATCAGAATACTCGTGATTAGGAAACATGTCCGGCCACCTTGCCGTTTCACCGTTCTTGAATCTTAACCTCCTCCTGATTATACTTTTACGATATGCAAACCTCCTTTGCATATCGACTCGAAACCTGGTTCCTTGTTATCTCTAGAACTTAGGCGACTTGGATGGAGTTATGTAAGTGTAACTATGATACCGCGGCATAGTTACAATGCGGTACTCTATTTAAGTAACTCGGAGTTCTAGCCTTGATCTACAATTTTGAATCCGTTATCATGCTAATCCTTGGGTGTTTGATTTCAGGAATATGGCAGACAAGAATCTGAAGACGTACTAAAGGCGTGTTGACGAAGCCGCTATGCTTGGAGTAATACGTGGGATGTTGGAAAACCAAAAGCGACAGACCGAGCTGATTCAGCAGCAAGCTGAATCTTTTCAGGAAGGTTTGCGGACCATTCAGCAGTCCGTGAGCAATGTTGTAGCCAGACTAGTGGATCGTGTGGGTACCGTGGCGGATTTCAGGAGACTGGGTTCGTCTGTTTTTACTGGCCTGGAGGAGCCGTTGCCAGCGGAGCAGTGGCTGGTTGATACGGAGAATTTACTCATTGCGGCATAGATCCCAGAGGATAAGAGGGTGGATGTGGTACGCATCCAGTTGGTAGACTACGCCCGTGAATGGTGGCTTGTGGAAGAGACCCACTTGCCTAAGCCGATCAGTTGGGCGGATTTCTCGAAGAGTTTCTTGGAGAAGTTCTTTCCGCGGACTGCACAGGAGGAAATGGAGGAAAAATTCGTCAGTTTAAAGCAGAACGGCGCACCTGTAGATGTACATGCAGCTGAGTGGACGTGGCTCAGTAGATTCGCTGGACCTTTGGTTGCCAGCATGCTGATAGGGCAAGAAGGTTCATGCGCAATTTGGATGTGGACATCCAGAGGCAGATTGTCTCCTTGGGTTTGACCACTTTCTCACAAGTACTTACAGCAACCCGAGAGCAGCAGAGTCTATCTATGAAGACCGGGAGTACACCGCAGCCAGCAGTTACAATGCGGAAGCCGGCATTTGCACCGAACCGAGCACATGGACGCAAAGGTATTCCGGTGGACAGGCGTGGCGTTGTACCAATGAAGAAGCCAGTTTTTCCCGAGCAAAAGGGAAGGGTGTTGTGCGATTACTGCCAACGACCGGGTCACTATCGAAGAGATTGTCGTAAAAGGCTTGGACTTTGTCTTATTTGTGGATCAGCGGATCACACCATTGATGCTTGTCCGTCGAAGCTACGGTTGAAGGAGGATACTCAGAAGCCACCGCAGAGATAGTTTCAGGAGCAGAAGCTGATAACTCATGGACCCAATCAAGCTCGAGCCTTTACCCTGACGGCTGAAGAGGCTAAAGCTTCAGAGGAAGTCGTTTCAGGTACCCTACTTGATCATGGTTTTCTCGCATTAGCGTTTTCAATTCTAGTGCATCCCATTGATTTATGTCGTCCAAGTTTATTACTATACACTCGAAGACTTGCACAACCCTGTTTAGTTTTTGGGACATACACACTGGGAATGGGAAAATCATAACTAATAGAAGGTGTAAGGACTATTCTGTTGTTGTTGGCGGACGGGAGTTAATTACAGATTCCTTGGTGATTGTTACCGGCAGTTGTGAAGTCGTCTTGGGAATGGATTTCTCGGCACTTTCCACGCTCACATTGAGTGTAGAGTAAAGAAAGAGAATTTCCAGATTCCCGGACATCCAGAGGTTGTCTAGAGGAAGCAGTTCTGTCGGGCCAGTCGAGTTTAGGGCTAGGCCGACAACTAATGTTCTTTCGTCGATGAATGTTGTTAAAGAGGAAGCGCCAGCTGTAGTTGAAGAGTTCATGGACGTGTTCAAGGACATCTCGGGTTTACCGCCAAAACGAGAAGTGGAGTTCTCAATTGATCTTTTTCCTGGCGCAGCGCCAGTCTCTAAAGCATATTATCCAATGGCAGAAGTCAAGAAGCAGGTTACTGAATTACTTGAGAAGGGTTGGATTCGAAGCAGTAACTAAACTTGGGGAGCCCCAGTTTTTTTAGCAAAGAAGATGATGTCACAAGGAGGATGTGCATCGATTATCGAGAATTAAACCGGGTGATTATTAAGAACAAGTACCCGATCCCTCGCATTGGCAAATTATTTGAACAGCTTAGTGGTGCGAGGGTATTCTCGAAGCTGGATTTGCGATCCGGATGTCATCAGGTCCGAGTTAAACCAGAGGATATTTGCAAGGCTGTGTTCCGAACTCGGTATGGACATTACGAGTATTAGTGATGCCCTTCGGAGTAACGAATGCACCAGCGATATTTATGGACTTGATGAGCCGAATCGTTTCACCATTCTTGGACCAATTTATAGTGGTATTTATTGATAATATTCTGGTCTACTCCAAGAGCAGTGGAGAGCATGCAGAATATTTGGTGATCGCACTGCGGACAGTAAGGCAAGAAAGATTGTATGCATAGATGAGCAAGTGCGAGTTTTGGCTTCAAGAAGTGAAGTTTGGGGCATATCGTAGCTGGAGATGGAATCACCGTTGATCCCGAAAGAGATTGCAACAGTCCAAGATTGGCCGATTCCGAAGAGCGTTGTAGAGATCAGAAGCTATCTTGGATTTGCCGGGTAGTATGGATTTTCGTGGGGAACTCATGAAGGAGGCACACGGTTCAGCATGTTCCGTACATCCAGGAGGCACGAAGATGTACCGAGATTTACGATAGCATTTCTGGTGGAAAGGCATGAAACGAGAGATTGCTCGTTTTGTAGCAGAATGCTTGGTATGTCAGCAAGTTGAGGTTGAACATCAAAGGGTGATGGTTTATTGCAACGACTTCCGATTCCTCAGTGGAAGTGGGAGCATACGACTATGGATTTCGTGGCGACTTTACCGCAGAGTCCAAAGGCAATGATGAAGGTTGGGTGATTGGTGATCGATTGACCAAGGCAGCCTATTTCATACCTTTCGAGTTGGTCAATCAACAGAAACTTTGGCAGAGCGGTACATGCAAAAGATTGTAAGATTGCATGGAGTACCGGTGAGCATTATGTCCGATCGAGACACTCGGTTCTTATCACACTTCTGGAGGAGCTTACAGGAAAGTTTGGGGACTCGATTGAAGTTTAGCACCGCTTATCATCCTCAAATAAATGGCCAGTCGGAGGGAACGATCCAAACTCTTGAAGATATGTTGAGAGCTTGCATGTTGTACTTCAAGGGTTCATGGGAGGATCATCTACATTTGGTGGAGATTTCTTACAACAACAGTTTCCAGGAAGCTATTCTGATGGCTCCATTCGAAGCGTTATATGGTCGCAAGTGTCGGTCACCTGTTTGTTGGGACGATGTCTGTGAACGAAGATTGTTGGGACCCGATTTGGTTGTGCAGACAGTTGAGAAAGTTAACGCTATCAGACATCCTATGAAAGCAGCACAAGATAGATAGAAGAGCTGGGCAGATACGTCGAGAAGACCTCTAGAGTTCGCCGTGGGTGATTTGGTATTCTTGAAGATATCACCGACTAGTGGGGTGATTCGTTTCGGAAGTCGAAGAAAGATCAGTCCTCGATTCGTCGGACCCTTTGAGAGTTTGGAGCGTGATGATGAGGTAGCGTATCGATTGTCGTTACCGCAAATGTGCATGACGTGTTCCACGTATCTCAACTCCGTAAGTATGTTCGAGATGAAACAAATGTGTTGGATCATTCGGAGCTGACTGTACGAGAAGACTTGACGTTTAAGGAGCGACCGATTGCGATTGACGATCGAGGGGAAAAGCTTCTTAAGAACAAGGTTATCCCTCGTGTACTGGTTTCTTGGAGTAATCACTCACATGGAGAGTTAACTTAGGAACGAGAAGATGAAATCCGGCAGAAGTTTTTCCCATCTTTTCTTGTAGGTTTGTTGGTCGTTTATCCCTTTTGAGTTCTTGGAATTTCGAGGACGAAATTCTTTTGTAGTTGGGTATAATGTAACAAACGAGTCCAGTTATACCAATTTCAGTTACCATATGTGTTGCGTGTGGTGTTTATTTCATTTACCATGTTTGATTTTGAGTGGTAGTTACTTTATATTCGACCCGTTTGCATGAGCTTGTTGTTTCCTAGTTATAGATTACCCTAACATTTCTTATTCTTGCATATAACCATTTAAGTTACTTAAAATAATTTAAAAATGCTTGGCATGGCCTGCTCGATACCCCTAACCCTGTGGTAGAGTCCTTGCATTGTGTTCTCGTCCCGTTCACTGAAACAGACGTGTTTGGACGACTACGCGCACGTACGTGCGTCCGTTCTTGGGGGTATGCTTTTTCATTACAAAATCCTTCATTTCAATTTTTGGAACTTGCTAATATTTTTCATATTTCAAATCCAAATTTTTGGACCCGATCCGGGTGCAATTCTGAAATATTTTGGTATCCCGCCAAATCCTATTTTTTAAAAATTCCTTAAATCAGTTCAAGAAATATTTTTAAAGCCTACAATATTTATTATACAGATTTCTGGTAACAAATAAATCTTTTGATTTTTTCCAAACCAATTCTTTATCCCCAGCCAATCGGAGCTCTTTCTTTGGGTGCACTTGGCCCCACCACCGAGTTTTCTCTCTCCTCTATCTTTTCTCTTAATTTTTCCCACCAATCAGAACCCTTCTCTCTTCTTCGCTGGGCCCACGATCCCTCTCTCTTTCTCCTTCCCTTTCTCTTTCTCTCTCTGCTGCGAGCCTCTCTCTCTCTCTCTTTTCATTTTCTCTCTCCTCTCGCGCCCTCTCTCTCAGATCTCGCGATCACTGTGCACTCCTCGAATCTCGTCACCCCCGTGTGGATCCCGTCACCTCCCTTTACATTTCTTCTTCTTCTCCTTTTCTTTAACAGCCCTTGCACTACCCTCGCCTCCATGAACCCAACTCCTCATCGCCTCCATCACCCTAACCCTATTTCCTCGTCGACACCCTCTGCATCCCCTCATCTCCATCATCTCTTTTCCTTCTTCCTCCCTCAAAAGGAACCCACTGAGCCCAGAAACACCCACTGCGGCCTTAACAGTGCAATCGCGTTCCCTGCGAAAGCGCGGTTAGGACTTTTTTGTGAATAATTGGTTTTGCTCGGGACGAGCAAAAGTTAAGTTTGTGGGTATTTGTTCATACTAGAATATTGCATTTTATACCGCCCATTCTTACGCTCGTTTAGTTATAGGCAGGTGCTTTTAATCAGTGTTTGCTACATATTTACAGGATACCGGTTCTCAGCTCTAGACAGTGAAATTCATAGAAAAGTACGTCAAATTCCGGATTACTGCCAACAACAGATAAAACACGGGTCTCCGCTCTTTATCCGTATGTTGCCACACACCAGTTTAAGGGACAAAATGGCAAATCGATGTCATTTTCGTGCACAAAGCTCAATGTTAACACAAGATCCAACATATCTACGCGGAGCTCGAGAAAATCTTGGCAAAAGATCCACATCATATCACTTTTGATCTACTGAAATTCTGGAAGAAATGGGAAGAGTTTATGAGAAAAAGTCATATACTACACTGAAGAGTACTAAAAACTAGGGAAAACCACCAAATTTCATGGCCTAACTCCTCTAAACGGCCGCGGTTCCGCGGCATAAGCACGCTTAGGCCGCGGTTCCGCGGCCGTATAGGCTCCTCACTTGGTCAAATTTCAGGGGCAGTTTTGGAATTTCATATACTGTCAGAATGTTGCCCTAGGTTCTCTGTTTCCAGCCTATAAATACCCCGGTTTTGTTCCAAGCCAAGCCTCCTTCATGTCTTGATTTCCATTCTCTCTTTAGTGTAGTTTAGTTTAGTTTCTTCTTCTTCTTCTTCATTCTTTCCTCCATGAAAATTGTAGTGAGAGCTTTTTGAGTGGATGATGAAATGAAGATGAGGGTGTTTGTATCATTCTTTTGTTTTAGCTTCCCCTTGAGATCCTTGCTTTCTCTTGATCTTTCAACCTCTTCATTGAGCTTGAAAGTTTAAGGGTTTGCTATTGATTTCAAGGGTTGTATCTTCTTATGGAATTAGTGCTTCATTTCACATGAGTTCTTTACCATTCTCTTGATCTTGCAACCTCTTGATTGAGCTTGCAAATTTAAGGGTTGGCTATTGATCCCATGCTTGCCTTGAGTTCTATGTTCTTGTAATTACTTTCTTGCTTATTTCTTTCTTGCTTTTTATTACTTGCTTTACATTCATGCTTTATTTTCTTGCACTTAAATTCCATGCACTTACTTACTTGTAATCTTTTATTTTCTTTTGCTCTTTTTGGTTCGTTTTTGTAAATGGTTGTAATTATCGTTGTTAAGAATAAATACGGTATTGTAAGTTAATATTTCTTTGCTCATTTCCTTTTCCCGTTATTTTTCATTGAACTCCGCCCAAACGTTACGCAAGCGCTTCGTTAGGCACCCTACCCTACCAAGGTAACGGTGATTCCTAACCGCGACCGGTTGCGTTCGGTTTGGCCGGAGGCGAAAGCAAGAGACAAGAACGGAAGGACAAGGGTAAATAAGCCGGATTCCACGAATACCGAGCTTAAATTCCCTAATCCACGTTGTTGCCGATTGCTCTAGCTTCAATTGGTCAAGACTCGGCTCAAAGGTTTTGAGTGCGGATTTCTTTAGCTTACAATTTCGTATCTTTTTCTTAACAACTTTATACTTGCATATAACACATAGGTTAGAATCGAACAAACATATACAAATTCTTTATTGACTCGTCTAAAACAAAAACGGACATACAACCATCTCCCTGTGGATCGACCCGTGCTCAACCGGCTAGCTGCAAAGCGACACCGTCCTGATCGCGGTTATAACTTTAGAACTTTGAACATCCGACACGCCAAAAGCGTGCGATCAGGTATTCTTTCTATAGTTTTACTCCATCGGACACCCGTGTTTATTTTAACCTGTTTTAGTTATGATTTCATCCATTGAATATATTATATATCATTGCATCCCTAAAATTACTTAATACTTGTTAACATGATTTTAACATCCATAATTGTCATACTGTATGCATGTAATGTTGACACCATCTCTTAAACTCAAACTGATAACCGTACATCTAATAATTTAACCTGTACCTATTTGCATGTCATATTACGTGTGCCAGTTTATTGTTCTGATAATACCCATGCTTGTTTATTTATAACCATGATGATGCTAGTTGATTATGAGCACCCACATAATATCTTGTATACCCTGACATGACTTGCTACACATATTACCTGACCCGACATGGTACCGTTCGACTCTTGATATGACATGACACTTATATACACTACCCGGCTTGACCTGGCGTACCATGGCTTTACCTGTTACCTGATCTTCCGTCTATTGCCAACAAACCTGTCCTGTAGTCCTCACGGACCGTTCTTGTTGTCTATCCAGACAAACCTGTACTTGCCTGATCATGTGTTGGCATTAGTGCTAGATTATTTAATACTTGACTTGAACATATATAACTTGGGGGTATGGGGAAATCAGTATTGTAACCGAACGTAACTCAAAGGGCCATCCTATTGTTTGCCATTTTTCCGGGCGTTACGGAATACCTATTGTTTGCCGTTTTTCCGGGCGTTACGGAATACCCATTGTTTGCCGTCTTTCCGGGCGTTACGGAATAACCACCGACGAGTTACGATAAGGATTACATTACTTGGTTTCGAAGACTGTAGAATAGATGACCCTGTATCACAGTTTAGAGATCTCTGCACTTCACTTATACTGACACATTCACCGTTATATTCTCATTATATTCTTGCTCATACTCATACCTGCATGTCGTACTACCCCTGTTAATATTATTGCTTGATATTATGACGCGCTGACATCTGGGTTTTGCATGGTCCAGATTCCTTACCTTTGCTGCAGTCCGAGCAGGAGTACTTCAGGCGGCAGGCTGAGCAGTGAGGACTCGTTAGTAGTTAGTTCATTAATTTTTCAGTACTTTCATTCCTGTTGTGAGCCCGCATTATGGGACATACGTTCCAGTTATTCTTGTATTGGATCTTTTGCTTCCGCATTATTTATTCTCGACTCATTTTATTTTGGCTTATGGACATGTGCTAGATAGTTTTATGTTTGTTCTTGATATCTCTACAGCCGTAATGTGACCGTGGAAGGATAATTCCTATCCACAGGTTGCATGGTTGGCTATGTTACGTGCCCATCTTAGCGTACTCTGGGAAGCGGGGCGTGACAGTGTCTGAGCTCTTTGCAATTCGCCAAAAATTTACATATATTATAAAATAACTCTTAATATTGCATTATATCAAAATAGATCTATTGTAATTTACCGATACCTCCATGGCACGAGTAATGTTCCTCAAGCCACATGTGTAAGTGAGGCGACCCCTCTTCGCCGACTTCCTATTCATCTTGTTTTGATCGGCCTGTTTCTGCACAACACAATCAGATTTAGTTTTTAAATTAAGAAACAAAAAAAATTATATACTAAATAATGAATTACATTTAAATTACAAACCTGTTTGTGCTCAGACTCATAATACCGGCACAAGAGAGGCTATGTATCTACATCGACTCTGGCAAAGGCCGGAGAATATAGAAGAGTCGCTCTCTCCGCCTCGTGGGTCGCCAGCCATAGCATGTAGCAATCGATCTTTAGCTCATTCCTATTGTATCAGAACTTACATTGCATATTCTTTATGAGACCCAGGTAAAGAGCGTGAAGATCGAGCACTCTGTCAGGATGATCAGGGTCGGGTACAGACTGAAAGTCGTAATCCAATTGCAAATACAAGATAATAATGTATTTAAATTATAAATGTTAAATAATAATAAATTTATTTCATAAGTCAAATGAAAATATATATTAATACCCAAGCCTGATGCCAGAAGAGGGCAAAAGAGCGCCGGTGCTGATCACCTCACTCAACATGAAGAGAATACTTCTTTTGGAAGCAGCTCTCATCTTCTATATACTGGCCGAATCTCTCGGCATAATCGCCGGTATAGCGATAATCGAGGGTAAAGAAGATGGTAAATGGTGCTCCCCCTTAATTTATCGGGCCTTAGCCTGTAGAACTGATTCGGCTCTCGAGTTCCCCTCTCACGGTGGGGCTGCCCTGCATCTACAAGAAATATCAATACAAGCAATATCAAGACAAAACAATATTTAGAAATCAAGAATTAACGAAAATTGAAGTGCAATATATATCTCTGGCGACAGCAGCACGAGCCTGGGCCCGGGCAGCAACACAAGCGGGATGATAGTTCCTCTGGTGAGAAACAGCCGGTGACATAGACATGGACGCATCCCCTCCAACTAGAAAATAATATTGGAGATAAAATTACATGAAGTTCATGGTTATTCTTAGAGGATATGTAAAATGGAAAAACCAATTTTCATAAAAATAAAGGCTGACTACATCAACCAAAAAGACAAAACTAATTGAGAGCTTAAATCATTTGTATTTGGGCCATTTGGATATGCTACTGTGTCCAAGTCATCGTCTCTTTTGTGAATTTTTTTATATTTAAGAATACTAACCTGCAGACTGCGCGAAGGGTACGGAAGTTGCGAGAGTGACCTCTATGCCAGATGTGAATGCAACCTACAATTAGAAAATTAAAAATAGATTATATAAGTAATTACAAAAAGAATATGTGTATATCTATAATATAATATTCTGAATCAATATGCATGCAATATAGGATATATAAACATACTTGCAGGTGCGGTAGTGGTCTCTGCCTCTGATGTGGACGCACCACCTACTGCTAGATAATTAATTGCTCCATTCCCTATTCTGAGAGACATATCACCATTTCTTAGTTCTCTACTTTTCTTTAACCCTTATAACAGATTACAAATATGAGATCCTGATCCGGTATCCAATACTCAGGACGTAGAGCAGACTGAGAAACAGTTCTCAATAATTAACACAACCGAAGAAGATGTATCAAAATACTCTTTCTTCATTCGGGTTGTGTGAAAATCTTTGCATTCCCCTATCTCTTACCCAGACTTATGACAGTTGTCATAAGATGAGCGGAATCAACGTTCCCCAGCCAAATATAATAAGCGGGTTCGATATAAGTAACTTTAAAATAAATATGCGTGTATATCTATAATATTACATTCAAAATGAATATGTGTGCAATATACCTGGAGGTATGGCAAAGTCCACACGGAAGGAGTTATCCGAAGGGGATACAGATCGGGGTATAAGACCAGCCCTCTGGAGCTCCCTACGCAGCTCCCCGGGTGGCAGAACCGCTCTGCCTCTGCTTCTGCCTTTGCCGCAGCTTGTGCTTCTGCTACCCCCCGCTGCTCCTGGCGTTGTCATCAGACCTAGATAATAGTACAATCATTACATATGCATGAAATATATGTATAGATCATAGAAATGTAAAGTAATAATATAATATTACTGATAAACTTTTTCATTTCGTAGATGCATTATACATATCTAGTTGGATTTCATCATCGATTTCATTTCTAACCCACGTAACTTTACGATCAGCCGAAGACAACATGTTTTTGGAGATAGACGGTCCGAGCACTCTAAGTCTTCTCTCTTCTTCATCCTCATCGCTGTCCTCCATACGATCCTTGAATTCTGAGACATCGTAAATATCCCTGTGTTTCCAACGGCATACGACACTCCATCCCGGATGCTTCAAGCACTGTCAGTAGTATACTTGAAATGCTTGTTGCGGAAACATAAATGGATCGCTTTGACCGTAAAATCGAAGTATGTTTACACTAGTCAATCCATATTCATTTTTCTAAGTTCCGAGATTGTTTCTCCACTTATCCGTATCGGTTCGTGTATTGTACCAAATACACTGAAATATATATAACGGTTCCGATCGTCCAGGATATTGGATGCCAAGTATGCAATTTAAGTATCCATAAAAAAATACACCTCAGATCTTACGGTCGCAATCCTACTATATTGAGTGGTACGAGATATTTCTATATCTTTAACTTCAAATTTGTATCTAAGGACACCCAATCATTTATAGTATGCAACCTCCATACTAGGAAACTGAGCTAAACATCTTGAATCTCTCTCTAATGATGCAAACAAGTTCGGATCATGGATCTGACAAAATAAATTTTACGGCAAATATATAACGATATAAGTTTAGATTAAGACTGGTTGCAATAATATGTTATTCGAACAATTTACATGATCTGCAACCCAATCGCAAAAATTATCCTGATGATACTTTTTCAATCGTTCATCATTCCAATCGGAATGCCCCTCACGTATCTCACCAATATGAATTATGTTCTCAACAATAAATTATGACATCAATATTATATTATTTCATACACACACATACAAATATAACAATTAATCCAAAAAAACTTACTCTCTAATTTCTGCAAGACATACGCTATTGAGGAGGATAAGCCGATATATCTTGTTGATAAACATGGGGACTACTCTCTTATAATCATCTTTATCATATGGCCTATCCTGAATGTTAGGAATATGTATGCCCTAGAGGCCATTATTGATGATATAGTGGATGCTTGGACATATATATAGAGGACTTTCTTGCTCGACATGATAATATGCTATCAGGTTATTTTTATCTTAACATGTAGACTGGTATTTATACCGTTTGTATCATACATGTTGATAAAGCCCTTAGGATATGTACTTGACTACCAGGATTATGATGAGATCATACTAGTGGGGCCAGGGTGGTCCAAAAGTACATCTTTTAATCAGTTCCTAGTCGTGGGAATATCGAGACCAGGGCATCGATATTCCAGAGTAGACTAGTGTGTACGTTTCTTGTCCCTTAGAGGGCGATGGTTGATCTCACAACCATTGGTGTGTGACATCAAAGATTTTACACAGGTGCTCATTGGAGAATGGGTACACCGAACAGGACTCGCCGATAACTCCTATATGTAGTATACCTATCGTCAGATAGCAGTCCTCTGGTGACACTGGTACAGGTTAGTCTGTAAACCCGAGATCGTCATAGAGTCTTATGTGGCTCCCACTGTGCTTTGATTTCCTCCCTACCACGGCTCAAAGGAGTCGTGCAAACAGGTGGATTTTGGGCACAGTCCCGAGTCACATGGAGGCAATGAGCGATAGGAGGGGTTTTGTCTCTCCCGGTATTAGGGGTTGATGTTGCACTATGCTCGATTGGCCATAACTGGAAATCCCTGGCTAGGGCTACTGCCGATATTTACTGATAAGTGTTATCAGTAGTTTCTCGAACCGTTATAGGCCAGACATCGGCATGACTTATCACGTTACTGGGGACTGACGTTTACCACCCGTAGACATGATATGCGACATATCAGACGAAGAGAACGGACTGTACGGTAGTGTTACTGATAGGCTTTATAGAGACTATGGACGAGCTTGCTTGTTGATCTTCATATCGCTCAATACCCGGGTAGCCGTTACGTTCAGCTAGTATCGCCTGTTTACCCCAATCAGAGCAAAGCTCTGTTCAAATTCCGAGGCGGGAGATGAAGCAACGCTTCATCTTCCCTCAATCAGAGCAAAGCTCTGCTTGGAAAATTTAAACTTTAGTAAATGAAGCAACGCTTCTGATTCAATGCGCTGCGCGCAACGCGCCACGTGTCAAAAGCTGATACGGCAGCGCAGCGCCCAAGGCAGTGCGCCCAATCAGAGCAAAGCTCTATTTTAAGTAAAAAGTAAAGGAAGCAACGTTTCAGTTGCGCAAGCGCTGCACTGCGCGACACGTGTCTGCGCAGTTGCGCAAGCACACCTGCGCAAGCATAGTTGCGCAAGCGCTGCGCCGCACGACACGTGTCTGCGCAGTTGCGCAAGCACAGCTGCGCAAGCGCTGCGCCGCACGACACGTGTCTGCGCAGTTGCGCAAACGCTGCGCTGCGCGACACGCGTCACGCGCTGGGGCGTTGCGCATAACAGAATTGAAATTTTAAAGAAATCTTTTCTGTTCTTGTTAAAACAAGAAGATTTTCTTCTGTAAAACAGGAGCCCTTGGATCAAAAATCCAACGGTGGGGAAAATTCCTCAAATCACTCAGAGAAAGATCTCTTTAACAAATTTAACTAATTTATGGGCACTATAAAAAGGACCCTAGACCTCAATTCAAAAATAAACATTTTGTGAAAAATTAAACAGAGAAGACTCTGAAGAATTGGAGAGAAATCCTCAAGAACAAAGAAAAAGGTAAAAACCTTTAGAAAAAGAGAAAATTCTCTTATGAACAGATCATTGATCTGAGAACAAGATCTAGGATCTCTAATGAAAAAAAATAATAATAATAAACAGTGCCTTGCACTTCTTTTATGAACCATTGGTTCTGAATCTAAAAGATTCTCAAGATAACAGTGCCTTGCACCTTATATGAATCACTGGTTCTTTAGAAAACAAGAAAAAACTTGTTTTCTCTGATCTGAAATTGATCCAAAAGAATAAGAACAGTGCCTAGCACTTGCCAAAACTGCGCTATTGCGCAAGCCGCCAGGAAGCGCCACGTGTCAGCAGTGCAGCAGCGCAGCGCACTAACCCAGCGCTGTTGCGCTTGCGCTCACCAGAACGTGACACGTGTCACCTCCACGAGCGCTTGCGCTCATTAATTGCGCAAAGTACCTGACAAGCCATGTGGGACACTGTCAGGGTATCTAATGCAATGCATTATTAAAGGGCAGAGCCCAATCAAAGGTCCAAGGGACCAAATAAAAGTGCTGCACATTATTTTAAAAAGGCAGAGCCCAATTAAAAAGTCTAAACAGACCAAAAATAATGCAATGCATTATTTAAAGGGGGCAGAGCCCAATTGAGAGGTCCAATGGACCAAAACAAATGCTCTGCATTATAATAAAAAGGGTAGAGCCCAGTCAAAATAGGCATAAATAGCCTGAAGTAATGCTATGCATCATTCTAAAAGGGGGAAAGCCCAAACAGTGGCCTAACAGGCCAAATGCAAACAAAATGTGAACATTTTCAACTGGACTTAGCCCAATTTTGGCCGTAAGTCCTTAAATAAAATTGACTGAGCACAACTCTTTCTTAAATCAATTTATATACAGTTCGAGGGTACATCTCCGAGCTCCTCTGACACTTATCGTTGTAATCCTTCAACGACGTCAGAGAGGTGACGGGTCCCGACGACCACATACGTCAATATGGACCGAAACGTCCTTAAACTAATATCGGACTGAGACGTCCTTAAACTAATATTCGTCCCAAAATGGGAATATTGGACCGAAACGTCCTTAAACTAATATCGGACCGAAACGTCCTTAAACTAATGTCGGACCACCACGTCCCTAAACTGGAATATAGACCACCACGTCCCTAAACTGGAATATAGACCACCACATCTTCAAACTGGAATATAGACCACCACGTCCCTAAACTGGAATACGGACCATCATGTCCCTAAACTGGAACATGGACCACTATGTCCCTAAACTGGAACAATAGAGCCTCCAAATGCTCTCTTGCCGGATCTAAACGGTCCTGTTTAAGTTGATCTTAGCCCCAAACACGGCTAACGTATCTTTAAACACTCAAATGGACTATAAAATTCCAAATCGACTCTGGTTCGAGGGTACATCTTCGAGCTCCTCTGACACCTGTCGTTGTAATCTTTCAACGACGTCAGAGAGGTGACGAGTCCTGACGGCCATATATTAAATGAATCACTACGTTAAGTTGATCTTAGTCTCAAACAGGACTAACGTATCCTTAACGAACGTTTAAGTTGATCTTAGCCCCAACGCGGCTAACGTATCCTTAAACTAAAAACACCAAACCCAAATCTAAGTAAATACGGATTTGGACTAATCCACGTCCTACGGGCGACGACATTACTCAGTCTCCGTATACAATCCACGGGCAACCACAAACAAAACAAACACACACGACACGAAGTGAAATTCTGGAGAAGGAGAAAGTTGTTACCGCGATGTGGTAGCGTAATTAACTGCAGGGGCTTGCGCCTGCAGGGAAGAGCGTCCCCACAATCAAAACCCCCTCAAGCGAGGAGGAATCTGACGAAGTCTACTACATCGGCCGCATCCGTCTAAACCTCCGATACACGGTGCCATAAATCAACTTGGCATCTTCGGAGAGGTGGACGGATAAAACCAAATAGCATCTGCCCCGAATCTTAGCGTCAGGACATCGCAGTCTTGTGCGCCGCGTCTTTCGGAGGGGAACAGATTCTGGCACGCCCGGTGGGACCTTTTCCTCTTTCCACTCCACACTTCGTGTGTCGTGTTCGCGAGCAAATCGCGGTTTGCTGTGGTTGCTTATGGATTCAAAGTACTTAGATTTGGTGTCTTTCTCCATGTAGAAAACAGAAGATCGATGGCTTCGAACTGCACCGCCTGCAGCTGCAACTCTCGCTCCGTCATTGCTGGAGGAGTGACTTATGGGCCTCGAGCGGCCTCCCTTTTCAAAATGCCAGTGGAGCAGGTAACTCAGGCCACCACTGGATTATTCTTCGGGACCATGCATCCACCGTTGAGCTTCAATGCCATAATGACGTTGCAAGAATCCCCAAAGAAGTCGGTCTTTGGTCGGCTTACCACTGCCGCGACCCCTCTTAACGGGTCGCCCAACTCCACTGCTTCAGTTTTTAACGGAATAGGTCAGAGCTCCAACAGGCCCATGAAGAAGCCTGCAATACCAGAAGGCGTTATCCCGAAGCGGATAGCTTTCCCTACTCCAGTTTCAGGCGAAATCACCAAGGTTGCTTCCCTTGCTCGGAAGTCCGCTTCTGACAGGTTGGCCGTCCCCGTTCAACGGTCGTCGGTTTTTAAAAGACTGGTACCAGCAGATTCTGACCAATACAGGGGGCATGAGGAGGTCACCCCTGTGACTGAAACAACTCCATCAGCACGACATGCTCGACGTCGCCACTGGCGCCGAGTAAGAAAGGCTGGGGGCAACTCCCCCTCTGGATTTACTTCATCAGCTCCAACTGCGGGGATTGAGGCCGCTGTTCCAACCGGGAACAGCTTTGAATTGCTGAACACGGTGCGCAGAAACTCTTCTACTGCAATGTTGAAACGAACTCCTTCAGCTGCGAAGAATATTCCAGAGAAGCAGTTAGAGCAGCCCCCTCAACGGCTGTCCTCTAAAATTTACAAAGTCTGGCGACAGGTTCAAGAGTCGATGATTGAAGAAAACTATCTCCGCCAACAGAAAAAGATGAAGGTTTGGCAGGAGAAGGATCGCTCCGTCAAGCCACAAAAAGCAATGGCTACTCGGGTGTCTACTACTGCGACGGCCCCCTCAACTCCAATCACTCAAAGGAAAAAGAGGCCGCAAAAAGCCCCTGTGAACATGGCGAAGCATAAAAGAGCTGAACACAAACGCCCCAAATCTGTGGGCATAGTGGTGCACACTGTTTATATGGCTTCTGGAAAGGAAGAAAGCCGCACTTTTACAGGCCACCGACCGCTCACCCGATCCGTGACGAAAGCCCAGGAGCAACAACAAAAACTTCAGGAAATGATGAATGCAATGACTGCGCTTACCAAGCCAAAAGAAAGCTCGGAAGTATCATCAGAACAGCGGCACGAACAAGAAACCGACGCTGACTTTTTACGCAGAGTCCTCGAAAAAAGGGACGAAGAAGCTGTAAGTGCACGGCGGCGCCCCGGCGGTCAATCCGACGCCAATATGCGGAAGAGGTGATAAACTTTAATTTTGCGAACTTAGCAAACCGGCACCACCGCGCACTAAACACCCGGATCGAACCATTAACAAGTCTAAGCTAACTACAAGAAGGGGAAGAGATATACCGAATGATCCGAGTCCTTCGGTCTTCGTCTCCACTCCGATCTCCCGCGGACGCTTCGTCCTTCATCTCCTCGTTGTCGCCTCTTCGCCTAAAGGGCACCACATCGCCTGCATCTTTTACGGGCTCCCACCTCAATACCAAGGCAACTCGGGCGCGAAGCTGGCGAGTCGACGCGTCCAAGATTTGCTGTAGGAAGTGTAGTGTAGAGGCTATGTCTCATTTGGGTTCGTTGCCATTTGAAGATGATGGAGGAAACAAGATAAGAAAAATGGTGCTTGCATTTTTCTTAACATGAAAAGAGATCAAAATGCTACACTCTCAAAATGAAGCTCTCATCTTCTTCTCTCTCAACCATGAAAAAACTTCTACCCTTAGAAAATGGTGGAGGAAAGAATATGAAGCATGAAGGGAGGTGATGGTAGGAGCACAAGTGGTGACCACATCCAAAACATCATCATAACTAACTCACATCAACTACAAATCACTTCTAATCAACAAAAAGCAAGTGATGAGAATGACATCAAAAGATGCTATCATAATAAAAACATTTGCAAGAAAATCCTCCATAATGTGTTATTTGCAAACTTGCAAATAACCCCCTCCATCGGAAAAGTCCGGCCGGGAAAGAACAAAGGAAAACCGTCCGGAACGGAATGCAAACTGGCAACTCCAGAAAACTGGTCCCGTAATAAATTACAGGAAAACCCCGATACTGTGCATACACACCCGCATCTGTATTCCGTCCGGATACAAATGTAATGAGACAAAATCTACACTGTACTATACTAGGATCCGGCTTAAACCAAAGCCGGCTAGTAATATCCGTCCGATCCTGATCCGTGCAATACCGCACGTATCTGATCGAACGCTGCCATATAACCATACGGCCTCTAGTACAAACCGTCCGATCCTGATCTGTGCAATACCGCACGTATCTGATCGGACCCTGCCATATCTCCATATGGCCTCTACAGCGTTTCGCCCGAAAGCTTGAGTAACTGAAAGTGTGGTGGACTCTAAAGACTCGTCAATACTATGGCTGTGGATTTAACCACTAGCACGTCAGAGGTATAAGCAAATACGTGACGGGCCACCAGCTATTGACTAAAAGGGACGTCGATGAGCGAACTCATCCTGACACCCTACTGAGCCTGTCAGTGACAATATCCGTACAGTCCGGTCCGTTCGTCTATGAGCATCGCATGGCGGGCCTAGGGGGTTGGTAAAAGTCAGACCCCCAAAAGCGGTACAAGTCGTGTCGGAGTGTAGCCCAGAACACCCTGAGATACTACTGGAATACCTACCAGTAAATCTCCTGCCTTGGCCAAGGTCTTCGTGTAATGGCTCTCCTAGACACAGCGCGACCTCACCCCCAATGCCGGGAGAGACGAACCCCTGAAGATCCGCTCACTGCCTCCATGTGGCTCGGGACTGTACCCAACTAAAACCTGTTTGCACGACTCCTTTGAGCCGTGGTAGGGTAGTAATCAAAGCACAGTGGGAACTCACACGAGACAAATGACGATCCTCAGGTCGATGAACTAACCTGTACACATGTCACCAGGGAACTGCTATCTGACGTCAGGTATAAGACCAACTAGCATGTTCCCGGCGAGTCCTGTCCGGTGTACTCATAACCCAATGAGCACCTGTATACATCTTAGGTGATCCAACTGACACCAGTGGCTTGTGAGACCGGCCACCGCCCCTCGTCGGGGTCTCGACTGTATACACTAGTCTACTCTGGAGTATCGATGCCCTATCTCGAAACTCCCACGACTAGGGACCTTTTAAGGATGTGCTTATAGACTACCAACTCCCACGTATATGATCGCCCTCATACTGCCGGTAGTCAAGCAAGAATCCTAGGGGCTCTATCAACGTGCAATAGCGACCTGTCATGTCACCTAAAGCAGTACACGATGATAAAGGTAAACCAGATAGCATACTATCATCTCGAGTAAGACTGTCCTACCGGGATAGGTCCTCCCTCAATCATTGCAATCACGTGCCTGTGATCCAATAATTGACTCTGAGGGCACTATCTCCAACAATCTCCCACTTGCACTCAAGGCTAATTATTGCGATGTCGCATACTCACAGCCTGTGTGATACCGAACACCCAACTCCCCTACTAGTCAGTCTCACAAAATCCGTTTGTGAAACTATTGCGTTCGAGGAATAGCCTCAGTGAGTGGATCCGCCTTGATGTTTCTTTCTATGTCTCTCTCTATCTCAAGTTCGCGGAGAAAGCCATCTCCCGAAATGAGCAATACCTGTCTTAGAATGTCTGGATGTCTGATGGGACCTAGCTCATGAATGAACTCCAAATCCAAACTTCTTAGACTGTATCGTCAACTGAACTTAATCAGTATCCTGCGCCATGCCTCCCTCAGTATTGCCTTGGACCACCTGTCCAAAATACTGCCCCTCGTCAGAAGGAAAACTATAACTCTGACAACCTCCTTGTCGTCCATGTCACCTTGGAAGCCTGGAATGATAATCGTTTCCGAAAGGAGGCAGCCGTTATCATATCCCTAGAACATTCACTTATGTTCTAAAACTGCTTCCGACTGTTTCTCCAGGATTGGATCAATGTCAACTTATTGCATCTACTGCAAGAACAACATCTGGTGTGGTACTTGACATCTCATGATTGACTCAATTGCCTAAGCAAGTGATCTGCCAATCATGCACATCCCTCTCTACTTTAGTCTATAAGACACCTTTAGAGAGGGTGACTCCATCACTTGCTACCGTGCCAGGAGTCGTCCATTCTAAATACTCTTAGAATGCTGTCTAAGTACCCTGATTGGGAAACCACCCAAATCTAGATCTAAAACCATAGATCTAGTAACCAGTATGTCTGATATAATGTCCAAGTCCCATGTGGAGAAACCACTGTGTGGCGACCAAAGTATAACCGATCGTAGTATAGGAATGTCACTTCCTACTTTGTGTATGTCATCCAAAACCCGGATATCATACCGTACTACCTTCTCAACAGATCCATCCCTTATTCTGATGACGTCAAACCTATGACTGTCACATCAGAAACAGATGATCTATCTCCGCTACATCTGCTTTAGTCTATAAATAGACATAAGCCTGATGTCCACCAATGCTTCCGCTGCTCCCACTGACTACGACAACCCTCTGGCAGAGTCATATAGACGTGCACTTCTAAAGCTAGTTTAGAACGACGCTATACTCATCCTCCTGCCGGGTCTCGCAGCCTGGAACAACAACAATGGCAAGTGTGGGTAAACAAGAACTTCCCTGTCACCGTCCTTGAGGCTACCGGAGTACCTCTCGGGTGCCTGAAGTTACCTACCTTATCTGCGGAGTGGCCAATGGAATGTCAAATCAGATTGAATCTTTAGGTTCCTTATCAAATCTTCAGTAATCGTTTGCGGTTCTGGAATCACTTCCAGTTCTACCATACTCCCACTATTGTTTTTGAAAAAATCCATTTTTAATAAAACTGTGGCGAGTCTAGAACAATATTTCTATTGATCTGCCAGATGGTAGAAAGTCAACCCTCGTCATAGCCTGGGTCAACCCACAAACAGCCATTACAGAAACGTGCCTTGAGTTGTCCAGTGTCTGGTTTTAATCATAAGCCGGACAACTTCCCGTACCTTAACAACGTTAAGATATGAACTGTTCTATATCCAATATAGAACCAGAGGCACTGATTTAATTTAACCAGATTCAAATCATGCAGCTGTCTCCAGTGCATGTTAACTAAATGGAGAGAGGCCGATCAGCGTTACTCAACTTAGGAATGCTTCCAATCATGAGTAACCTGAAAGAGAAGCAATTTCTCTTTATCATTACTATCAACTGAATACCATACACAAGTATCTACATCTTCGATTACTTTGAAGAATCCCGATACTTGCTACACCTGGTTCTCTACTCTATTCAAATACCTATAACTCCTCAAAACTTAGACCCTGTGTTTCTACGAAACACATGTCTAAGAACTAGAGAAGTTAAAAGTAAACAGAATATAGTAAGAGGACCAACCCCTCTGTCCTAATGGACACTGGACAACATACAATACTCTGTATAAGTCCGCTGAGTCTAACAACTCTTTCACTGTGTGTCGTAGGTTGAAAACTGTACTTATGGTTAAGAAGAATTACACCGCTGTTTAATGCTCCTTACCTAACCATCCACTGATATAGGTAAATGTCATCGACATAATATCAAAAGGTATATCTCACTCTATGAAAATAGACGTACAGATATATCAATTTGAAATTGGTGCACAACAGCGGATATTCAAAACCAAATATTTGCCGACCGGCAAACAGGCCAGATGATCCCCTCAAATATCACCGATTACAACGAATCCCGATATAATGAGGATGATCACCCAATTCCCAATAACTTACTCCCATTCATCATCTGTAAAACCATACAGATGTGAGAATCAAACCTGGTAAATACATACCCTGGAGCAAGTGTCTAATCGGGAAATCAGTTTTCTTTTAACAGTACACAGTTGAATTAAAACATTGAAATGTTTCGATGGGGTATCCTGGTATTCCTAGCAATGCCTCTTCCATTATCCAGATTCATAACTATAACCGTATAATTCTTTGCCACCTCTCCAAATCCCTTTATATGTCTTTAGTCATTACCTTCTGCACACCCCTTAGGCCAAATGGTTTTCTTCCTTCCCTACCGTTCGGCACCAGCCTATGGTTTGGAAGAAGACTATCCAATAAGCATAATGGGTGTACTGTCCTAATCCTAGGAGCACTCGCAATGCGAGAGAAGGTGAAGATAAAAGACAACCGAATAAACCTTATTCCTATTTCTCCTGGACCAGAATCCATCCCCGAACTGGAACAAGTTCCTTTCGAGTTCGTATATAACCATACGATGGAGTATCCAAATAAACTGTGGATCTTCGTAGTGATACGGAGTGTCCTGGAGAAATACAAAGGTTATTTAGGATTGGCGAAGAAATACTTGGTTTGGTCGTGAATATCAGTCGCAATTTACTTTGCCCTCTTACTAATCCCTTGCTTTGTCTTAATCTTAATACCTTCTGCACACCGTTTAGGCTAATTGGTTTTCTTCATTCCCTACCGGTCGGCACCAGCCTAAGGTTTGGAAGAAGACTATCCAATTTGCGTAATAGGTGTACTATCTCCTAAACCAAGGAGTACTCACAACTTGAGAGAAGGTAAAAGGGAAAAGACAACTGAATAATCCTATCCGTTTTCTCCAGAACCGGAAACCATCCTCGAATTCCTTCGAGTTCGTATCTAACCATACGATGGTTTTGTCCAATGGATGTGGACGTTCGTAGTAATACGGGGTGTCCTGGAGAAAAGGGTAAAAGTAGGAGTGGCAATGAGGTCTGCAACTCTGACAATCCAAAAGCCAGTGTTAAGAAGGTTCGGTCAACTTGGTCACTGAGTCGTAGTCTTAGGGTCGGGTCAATGGTCGCTACCAAAGAGAGAGAGAAAAGAAACACTCAGCGTGCACTCTATCCTAGATCAGAATGGTTACCAACTTATCTAATCTGGAAACCTCCCACTGTACCTCAAATTCTCCTCCAAACCTGAAAGAAGAATTAGTCGGGGTCACCCGAGGAGTAAACCAACTCATCAGTGGGAATCGGGATCCAACTATCATCGTATGACAACGTGACGGAATCCGCTCACGGTATCACACTCCAGAAGGTATGCGCATATCTGGCAAGTTTCAGTTCTTTTGAAACTCCCGATGTAATTTTTACCCCATGCTCTTATGACCTTGACTTTGGCCAACATATCATAAGTCACATGTCAAGTTCTACCCGTCATTCTCCAGGTTAATTTGAACCCACCCGTACATACCCTTGACTTTGGCCAAAATGGCAGTACGACTGTCCCAAACCAACGCATCTATCTATGCTGCATATGAATACCCAACAGCTACCAAACACTGTGCCTTGACTTTGGCCAACATACACAGCTTGAATACTATTGACTATCCATATGAAACGACGGAGGGCTACGAATGGTTTCTGGCGAAAACCTTTAACGTAATGAACTTGATATCGTTGAAGGAACGGATAGCTTTTTAGAAAATATAGTGACGAAAACCTTTACTAAAGAGGTCACTCCCGGTGAAGGGATCTCGGCTCTTTCCCCGTAGAATGGGGTGCAGGATATTCCAAATGAATACCACGATGCAAAGCAAAAGTAATCGGCTATAGTGAAGTTAATGCCCTGACGCAAACTTCTGTCCAAGGGGTCACTCCCGGTGAAGGGATCTCGGCCCTTGCCTCGTCGACTGAGGAGCAGGATATTCCAAATGAATACCACAATGCAAAACAAAAGTGAACGTCTTTGCAATAACAGCTTTTTGAAAAGTGTTCCAACAACATCAGAATAGGTTTGTTTTAACTTGCATTGATCCGAATCAACGCAGTCCCATCAATTGATCACACCACAAAGAACGAAAATATACTGATGTACGTATATGCCATCCGCATTCGCCACTGGGTCCCGTCATCACCCGTTAGGTTAGCTAACTAACGACAGAGCGGTGACTGGACTAGCGCGGATGTAAAACATATACAACATCTACTAATATATATACCAATATATTATATTCGCTCAAGGCGTGATAAAATGCAACATCACAGAAATGTACAGCATCACAGAACAATACAGATATCTGGGATCCCCGGGTTTCACAGAGTCACTACTGAAACCCGACGTTCCCCTGGTCGTGTGGATAGCCTGTGCAATGAAATCCTAGACCCCTACGGGCGCGGCAAGTTACCCGCCAAAACCTGAAGCGAGGCAGCCCCCTTCAGCGCCGTGAATGGACCACCCAGCACTTCACGGAATCCGGTAACTTGGGCACCCCTCCTGGGTCAACCTGTACCCCCTACGAGTGCGGCGAATAGCCCGCCAATCCTAGAGTGAAGCCCCCTCCGTCTCAATGCCATGAGATGCGGGCTTGTTGCCCTCCAGAACCCGGTTATCCGTGCACCCCTCCGCGGGGTAATCCTAGTACAGAAAGTAAAATATACATACAACGGGTACATCGACCGCAACCAGGTCGTGCCCCAAAAGAATAATACAATCAGGCAGTGACGGCAGTCCACATGTCGGACGCTCGCCCCGCAATATCAAATGTACATAATACACCAACACTGTACTAGCATTGCATCCAGGCTATCCCCCACGACCGATCCGCAACATCACAGCAATACATAGAACATCAACGTGAAAGTCACGTTCGCAAATCCGTCTAACCGGGCTATAGCAGTTAGACCGGATTTACCGATCAAGTGACATTCACGGTCGCAGATATAATGTAAATACTGTGAAATAATGTGTTTAAAATATCCGATCGATCAAAAATTAACAAGTGGGCCCCCAAGCAATACTGTAGTACTCACAGAAATTCTGGGCCCAAAATTAATATTCCAAATCCTCTAATTACAGCCCAGAAGCCCACTGGAGAATTTCGAAGCATTGATCCCACCAACCTGCGGCGGAACCGCGGTAACAAGGGGGGTTTTGCCGCGGTTCCGCGCTCGAGCTGAGGGATCATTGTCTCGAATTTTCCCAGAGTTCTTAGAACTCCCTGCACATCATTCTGAGACCACCTGAAAAATTTTTAGACTTCAAAAAATTTCAACAGAAAACTGATGTGAACAAAAATTGGATTTTTGGAATTTTGGTCGATCGGAACTGAAAAACACATCAAACAAAGCTAGACGAAGTTAATGGCGAGGCTTTGATACCGCTGTAAGTGCACGGCGGCGCCCCGGCGGTCAATCCGACGCCAATATGCGGAAGCGGTGATAAACTTTAATTTTGCGAACTTAGCAAACCGGCACCACCGCGCACTAAACACCCGGATCGAACCATTAACAAGTCTAAGCTAACTACAAGAAGGGGAAGAGATATACCGAATGATCCGAGTCCTTCGGTCTTCGTCTCCACTCCGATCTTCCGCGGACGCTTCGTCCTTCATCTCCTCGTTGTCGCCTCTTCGCCTAAAGGGCACCACATCGCCTGCATCTTTTACGGGCTCCCATCTCAATACCGAGGCAACTCGGGCGCGAAGCTGGCGAGTCGACGCGTCCAAGATTTGCTGTAGGAAGTGTAGTGTAGAGGCTATGTCTCATTTGGGTTCGTTGCCATTTGAAGATGATGGAGGAAACAAGATAAGAAAAATGGTGCTTGCATTTTTCTTAACATGAAAAGAGATCAAAATGCTACACTCTCAAAATGAAGCTCTCATCTTCTTCTCTCTCAACCATGAAAAAACTTCTACCCTTAGAAAATGGTGGAGGAAAGAATATGAAGCATGAAGGGAGGTGATGGTAGGAGCACAAGTGGTGACCACATCCAAAACATCATCATAACTAACTCACATCAACTACAAATCACTTCTAATCAACAAAAAGCAAGTGATGAGAATGTCATCAAAAGATGCTATCATAATAAAAACATTTGCAAGAAAATCCTCCACAATGTGTTATTTGCAAACTTGCAAATAACCCCCTCCATCGGAAAAGTCCGGCCGGGAAAGAACAAAGGAAAACCGTCCGGAACGGAATGCAAACTGGCAACTCCAGAAAACTGGTCCCGTAATAAATTACAGGAAAACCCCGATACTGTGCATACACACCCGCATCTGTATTCCGTCCGGATACAAATGTAATGAGACAAAATCTACACTGTACTATACTAGGATCCGGCTTAAACCAAAGCCGGCTAGTAATATCCGTCCGATCCTGATCCGTGCAATACCGCACGTATCTGATCGAACGCTGCCATAAAACCATACGGCCTCTAGTACAAACCGTCCGATCCTGATCCGTGCAATACCGCACGTATCTGATCGGACCCTGCCATATCTCCATACGGCCTCTACAGCGTTTCGCCCGAAAGCTTGAGTAACTGAAAGTGTGGTGGACTCTAAAGACTCGTCAATACTATGGCTGTGGATTTAACCACTAGCACGTCAGAGGTATAAGCCAATACGTGACGGGCCACCAGCTATTGACTAAAAGGGACGTCGATGAGCGAACTCATCCTGATACCCTACTGAGCCTGTCAGTGACAATATCCGTACAGTCCGGTCCGTTCGTCTATGAGCATCGCATGGCGGGCCTAGGGGGTTGGTAAAAGTCAGACCCCCAAAAGCGGTACAAGTCGTGTCGGAGTGTAGCCCAGAACACCCTGAGATACTACTGGAATACCTACCAGTAAATCTCCTGCCTTGGCCAAGGTCTTCGTGTAATGGCTCTCCTAGACACAGCGCGACCTCACCCCCAATACCGGGAGAGACGAACCCCTGAAGATCCGCTCACTGCCTCCATGTGGCTCGGGACTGTACCCAACTAAAACCTGTTTGCACGACTCCTTTGAGCCGTGGTAGGGTAGTAATCAAAGCACAGTGGGAACTCACACGAGACAAATGACGATCCTCAGGTCGATGAACTAACCTGTACACATGTCACCAGGGAACTGCTATCTGACGTCAGGTATAAGACCAACTAGCATGTTCCCGGCGAGTCCTGTCCGGTGTACTCATAACCCAATGAGCACCTGTATACATCTTAGGTGATCCAACTGACACCAGTGGCTTGTGAGACCGGCCACCGCCCCTCGTCGGGGTCTCGACTGTATACACTAGTCTACTCTGGAGTATCGATGCCCTATCTCGAAACTCCCACGACTAGGGACCTTTTAAGGATGTGCTTATAGACTACCAGCTCCCACGTATATGATCGCTCTCATACTGCCGGTAGTCAAGCAAGAATCCTAGGGGCTCTATCAACGTGCAATAGCGACCTGTCATGTCACCTAAAGCAGTACACGATGATAAAGGTAAACCAGATAGCATACTATCATCTCGAGTAAGACTGTCCTACCGGGATAGGTCCTCCCTCAATCATTGCAATCACGTGCCTGTGATCCAATAATTGACTCTGAGGGCACTATCTCCAACAGAAGCTGCAGAGCAAGCGGCTAACATAAAACGGATGGCGCTCCTCTTCCAAGATATGGTAGGGATGATGTTACAGCCGGACCCTCCTGCTGAAGATCCTCCGATCACCCTTGAAGACGACAGGGGAGAAACGTTAAATCCTCCACCGGCACTGTCAACAGCCAAGGAGGAGGCAATCTCCAAAGCTGACCTGGACTAATATATAACTCAGCAGATCCGGGTTCGTCAGGCGAATGAAGCGGCTGGGCAAATTTCTAGAACCGGACGACCGTATCCGAGCTGGTATGACCAAATCAGTTACCCGCTGGGATATACGATCCCTAAATTCCACGTATATAAAGGGACAGGGAATCCGCATCAGCATGTCGCTCAATTCAGGGCCTTATGCGGCAATACTGGAGGCGATGACAAATTGTTGCTACGTCAATTCGTCGGCAGCTTAGCAGAAACAGCCTTTGAATGGTATTCGGAGCTACCTAACGACTTTGTCAAAACATTTGCAGAGATGGAGCTGCTGTTTACTCAGCGTTTTGCAAGCGCCAGTGAACGCACCCCGATAACAGCACTAATAAATGCCAGAATAAGGCCAGGCTAAACGTGGGTCCAATACGCAACACGATGGCGAAACCTATGGTCGAAATGCGAACAACGCATAGAAGAGGCACCTGCGGTAGGCATGTTTGTGGGCACTCTCGATCCGCAGGCGACCATCTCGCAATTCATGATGTTCTTCAGGCCGACCACCTTCCAGGCCTTGATCGATAAATTAGCCCAAATGGACCAGATGGGCCATGGACCGTCTCCTCCAAAACAAGATTCCCGAAATGAGAAAGGAAAAGGGAGAGCGATCGTCGTCGCCAATGCTCAGCAACAGTCGAACAACTCTAAGCCGGTCGTTCGCCAAAACAACGTGCGCCCACGCCCATCCCTTGAAGAGAGGCTAGGACGTCCTTACTCGTTTCCGCAGAATAAAACGAGAAGACTGTTCGAGCTGGCAGTGCGCAACAGACTCATTAATCTGCCGAGTCCAAAGCGTCTGTCGCAGCCAGGCGATCTTAATAATCCCAATTATTGCCCTTACCACCAAACGGTAAGTCACCCGATTGACGATTGTTTCGTCTTTAAGGGATGGATCGAGGATCAGTACCTACAAGGCAAGTTCGCGCTGTCGGAAAACTGGAAGGTAAACCCACCATAGCCGCACTCTCCAAAGAAGACGGACACGCCGGGGGCAGCTTGTTCTTTAGTCAAGGATGAAAACGATGGAGAAAACTCATCAGATGAATCTGAAGACTACGTAGCGACTTGTCATGTGATTTCTCACTCGCTGGCAGATGATGAAGAAGCTTCTTGCGCCGAGAAACCAATGGTGAACCCCGAACCGGAAATTCTACAGCCATCAGACGAGCTGATCGATGTCTTCCTAAATGAAATTCGTCTAAAAGCAAAAGCCAATCAAGAGCGTGAAATGGCCATACTGGAAAGAGCCAAGGCATTCCCGTCAAATCAAAAGCCATCCACTGCGGATAAAAACAAATTCAAGACGAGGAAAAGGTTCGCCAAAGCTTTATCAGTAGGAATGAAGCTATCGCCCTCTGAAGAAAATACTCTCTCTGAGGTAGAGATGCACCCTAACTTCTGTTTATATCATCAGAAGATCATACATCCTGCCGAAGACTGCGAATCTTTTAACTGTTGGTGGCAAGGGTATGTCGCTCAAAAGCAACACTTCGACAGGACAAAATGTGAAGCTTGTAGACGTCGAAAAAATGCGATAGATGATCACAAAAGAGCCGCCGACGATTGTCATACGGCTGACTCTAAGGTATCGCAAATTATCACCTTTGGAAGCGACTCTGACGAAGAAGCTACCCCCAACCCTTCCCTCAGGGAATCTATTTCAAAAATGAAGGAATTGAGGAGCTGCGAGAACGTTCAGCCATGCAATCGCACGCTACTCGGAAAAAATCCCGGCCCCGCAAACAACGGAGCGAACAAAAAGGATAAAGGAAAAGGAAAAACGGCCTTCGTCGCCAGCGCTCAACAACAATTAAGTGACCCTAGACCGGTTGCTCGCCAAAGCAACAAGCGGCAACCCCTCCAGGAAATGTTGAAACGTCCTTACTCGTTTCCGCAAGATAAAACAAGGGGACTGTTCGAGCTGGCAGTGTGCGACAGACTCATCAATCTGCCGAGTCCAAAACGCCCGTTGCGGCTAGGCGATGTTAATAATCCTAATTATTGCCCTTACCATCAAACAGTAGGTCATCTGATCAAGGATTGCTACGTCTTCAAGAACTGGGTTGAAGACCAATACCAACAAGGCAAGTTCGCGCTGTCCGAAAATTGGAAGGTGAACCCGCCACAACCGCATGCTCCGAGAAAGATGGATACGCCGGGGGCATCATGGTCAGTCATAGAGAAAGCCCCACAGACCGAAAAGTCAATAAACTAGATATTCGCCTCAAATACGGTGACCCCGGACCGAAACGTCCTTAAACTAATGATGGACCGCAATGTCCTAAAACTTGCAAAGGACCGAAACGTCCTTAAACTAATACCGCAGCATCCTTAGGCTGACAAGATGAATAAAAAAAATAAAGAAAAAATATAATAAATAAAAACAGTATGTCCATAAGCAAAAAGGGCATGGATGAAAACCCGAAAGGGCTCTGCGAGTAAAAACAGCAGGGTTACCGGAGAGTGTTCGTGAAAACCCGAAAGGGCGCGACCTCGTAAAAAAAAGAAAAAGAATAAAAAAAGAATAAAAAAAAAGGGTATGTCCATAAGCAAAATGGGCACGGATGAAAACCCGAAAGGGCTCCGTGAGTAAAAACAGCAGGACTACCGGCGAGTGTTTGTGAAAACCCGAAAGAGCACAACCTCGTTAAAGGACACTTACAAGATCCTCTCGACCTTGTAAGGAGAAACCACCTGCGTGAGATCCTTACGACTCACAAGGGAGCAACACACTTAGGGATCCTCACGATTCCTAGGGAGAAAATACACTTGCGAGATCCTCACGACTCGTAAGGAGAACTCTCTTATGGGACCCTCACGGCTCATAAGATTTGAAAGTCTTAAGTTACAGAGACCTAAACCTGTGCTTAAGCAAACCCCCCACAACCTCTAATATTTTCCTACAAGTGGCTCAATACTGACCCTTGTATACAATCCACGGGCGCAAATAAACATTTGCCTAACAAAGTCCCATCCGTGACTGGGGATATGTGCATATGGTGAACAACCCTTATAAGTCCTCTCGGCTTATAAGGAGAAAACCCTCTTGTAGGATCCTTACGACTTACGGAGGAACATACACTTAGGAATCCTCACGATTCCTAAGGAGAAAATACACCTACAAGATCCTCACGACTTGTAGGGAGAAATACCTATGTGAGACCCTTACGGCTCATGAAGTTAAAAGCCTTTGTTGACAGGGCTTTAACCCTGTTCGCTAAGCCACCTTTGTACAACATTGACGGAGGCAAATGATGATTCGCTCCTGGCAATATCCCAGTTGTAGCGGTGCTGATGCCGAAATCGGTGTCTAATTTCAGGTTTACGGTGAAAAGTCGGTAGGCCGCACATGCATACGAAATAGCCGAAATGATAGGGAAACTTGCAATAAAAAAGCAGCAAGTAAAAACGTATGCATACAAAATAGCCGAAATGATTAGGTAACTCGCAATAAAAAGCAGCGAGTGAAAATAAAATAAATAGCCGAAATGATTGGGCACCGCGAAAAATATCCGAAATGATTGGGCAATCGCGACCTTCGCGATATAAAAGCTGAAATGATAGAGCATCGCGGAAATAAAATAATAATAATAAAAAAATGAATGAAACTTCTGCCCTACAGGTTAGATCACATCGATTCCTATATACAACCCAAGGGCACAAACAAAGAGGGAACCATACCTTCCCAACAAGCTCCATAAAAAAGCGAAGCCAAATCTCGACGGTTCATAGAAAACCTAGAGACAATCTCGACATTTGTCGCAATATTACAGACACGATGTCAACAAATGAAGCAAACGAAGATCCCGAGCTTCAGGGTCTCGACGTCAACATCGACAACTTAGAGATCACCAACGGCGTTTCTCCTCACTCCAACTAGATGCAGACTTGATGTCAACAACCGACCTCAGAATCGCAACGAAACGGAACCATGGCAAAGTCTCTAGTTCCAAATCTCAATGGCCACATCTGCAGCCTGGAGACCAACAACGGTGTGCCTCCTCATTCCAGCAGGACACAGATGTTACACCATCAAGCGGAGCGATGGCAAAATCCCAGCTTCACCTCAGTATTCGTCTCGATACAGTAGACGCAATGTCAACAACAGCGTTCCTCCGCAGTCCAGCTGGAGGCAGATGCAACGTCAACAAAAGACCTCACGGTCGAAACAAAGCGGAGTAACGGCAAAATCCCAACTCCACCTTAGCATTCGTCTCGTTACAGCAGACGCAATGTCAACAACGGCGTTCCTTCGCAGTCCAGCAGGGTGTACATGCAAAGTTAACAAAAGACCTCATGGTCGAAACAAAGCGGAGTAACGGAAAAATCCCAACTCCACCTTAGCATTCGTCTCGTTACAACAGACGCAATGTCAACAACGACGTTCCTTCGCAGTCCAGCTGGGTGTACATGCAAAGTTAACAAAAGACCCCATGGTTGAAACAAAGCGGAGTGACGGCAAAATCCCAGCTCCACCTCAGCATTCGTCTCAATACACCAGACGCAGTGTGAGCAAATGAAGCGAAGGCCAAATTCCTAGCTTTAAGGTCTTAACGGCAAGTCATATAAAGCCTGAAAGACCATTGGAGATCATCCCACATGGAGTGGTCACCTCCTCGACGTTCTTTTCGATACAGCAGACGAGTTGTCACCCCAGCGTTCTTCCTCCAGCAGGAATTCGGACGTGACAAAGCAAACGAAGCGAAGGCTACATTCCTAGCTTCAACGTCTTTACGGTAACTCACATAAAACCGGAAAGACAGTCGGAGATCATCTCGCACCAGCACAGAGTGGTCACCACCTTGACGTTCGTCTCGATACAGCAGATGAAATGTCAACCCCAGCGTTCTTCCTCCAACAGGATTTGGACACACCAAAGCAAACGAAGCGAAGGCCACATTCCTAGCTTCGACGTCTTGACGGTAACTCATATAAAACCGGAAAGACAATCGGAGATCATCTCGCACCAGCACAGAATGGTCACCACCTCGACGTCCGTCTCAATACAGCAGACGAGATGTCACCCCAATGTTCATCTCGACACAGCAGACGCAACGTCATTAAACGAATGGAGCCACGGAAAAATCCCTAGTTCCAAACCTCGACGGATCACCAGCAACCTAGAGACAACCTCGACGTCCGTCTCGATACAGTAGACAAGATGTCACCCCAACATTCGTCTCGACACAGCAGACGCAACGTCATCAAACAAACGGAGCCACGGCAAAATCCCTAGTTCCCACCGCAACATTCGTTTCGATACAGCAGACGCAATGCCAGCAAACGAAGCAAAGGCCAAATTCCTAGCTTCAGGGTCTTGACGGCAACTTACATAAAGCCCGAAAGACTATCGGAGATCATCCCCACGCCAGCGCGGAGTGGTTATGACTCATCGGGGCTCTCCAAAATAAGTCTAACCTCAAGTAAAAAGCGACATGGCAAATTCCTAACGCTTGCTCTTCCGACGGTCAAACTGCCAAGGAAGATTGCTTGAAGACGTCTTGTCCAGCCCTCGAAGGGATCAGAGACATGACAGTTGCAGGGCTACTCGAACAGCACGATTGCCTATCGAGGACTATATCAGCTTATGCGAAGGTACGATGGCCAAAACCCTAAGTACCACCAACCTTAACGGGATTCTGTCGTAAAGAGCAGAGGTTAAATGCGACGTTAAGATGTTCTTGCGAGAAACGCTCGATTCGTCTCGACTTGTGAAAAAATTGTTGAGGCGGCTCGACTCGTGAGATAAAGCCTTAGGCAGTGGGCATAAAAGAAGCCTGTTTCCTAAGCACTGGGACCCCGCAAGTTGGCCCAAAACGGTCTCTTGCATACCATCCACGGGTCTCACTCTCCAACGTCGAACTTCGATAAGGAGGGGAACAACCACTTACAAGTCCTCTCGACTCATAAGAGGGAAAATCTCTTATAAGATCCTTACGACTTATAAGAGAAAACACACTTAGGGATCCTCACGATTCCTAAGGAGAAAATCCACTTACGAGATCCTCTCGATCCGTAGGGAGAAAAGTCTCTATGAGACCCTCACGGCTCATAGAGTTGAAAAGTCTTAGGCGGCAGATCTGAACCTGCGGCCTAAGCCCTCGCTATCTCGTGAAGAAATCAAGAAGCTTACTCTATTACCTTCTAATTATGACGACATGCTAAGAAAGAAGAAAAGCAACAGAAAGAGCATCCGATTTACATTTGATCAAGCGTTCAAGACACATTCATTCATGCATGGGAAAAAAGACTCAGGACAAAAGATATATAATAAAGACAAGCTGGGATAAAAAAAAATTTCATTAATATTGCCCGAAGTTCTTACAGTCATAAAAAACAATAAACGAAAGTTACAATGGAATAACCTCAGATCCAGGGCATGGATTGAGGAATTTAAAAGCGACCCTATCTATGACTTTCCAAGCCTCGCGGACCATCCTAGTGTGCTTTCTTTCGCGAGCACAAGCGTCAGGGTCCCCCCTGATGTCTTCCACCCTCCGATAAGCAGCGAGTATGGCAGACTGTTGAAAGACCTCGTGCAAGAGATCGATAAGACTGTCTCGCCATCTCTTTGAGATAAAGTTCAACAGGTACACCGAGTGCACCTTATCCTCAGCGGCATCCAGCGCCCTAAGCGGCACACCGGAACAGAACAGGGTAAGCGCTTCCCAGATGGCTTCCACGATAAGCTTAAGAAGGGAGGAACGCCGGGGAACCAGAGGACCGTTGTACGCGTCGAAGCGGCTTATGATTTCAGCACACTCCGCGTTTGTGAACTCTCGATTTTGAGAGCTGCCAAGTCGGCGTATGTCCCCGTAAGAGATGATCTCGTTAAGAGCATACATATGGGCGTCCATTGTTCCTGTGGAAGAAGATCAGCAAAATTAGCAGACCGACTGATTAGGCGAATTCTTGTTAAAAAATGAGCACAAAGAGTTAAACTCCTCGAGAGAAATGCTCTACGAATAGGGGTGACGCCTATCAGATGCCATAATAATGGAAATTTGAAGAAGTCCCCCAAGAACTCTGAGATCATTATTATTAAAAGATGATATAATCCTTTAAATACAAAACTCCATTTTTAATTTTCATTATCCATACTCAAACTCTTAAGAGTTCATCTCATTTTTAGATCAAAGAGATCTATGTCTTGACAAAGATGCAAGGTTCTGTTCATGGGTCAAGAAACTCTGAAACAGATTCTTAGAGCAAGGCTCTATTGGTGAAACCCCAGAAGGGTTTTCTTTAGATCAAAGATCTATGAGAGCAAAGCTCTATTAATTGAAATTAATTTAATTCAAGGTTAATTTTTACCTATAAAGTTTCTTTTGAGGAAAATTTAACTCCGAGAGTTCCTAAAGGCAAGAGCAAAGCTCTGGAGTTTTGAAAGTAAAAATCTTAAGGGTGATAAGCATCTATGGAGGACCAAAGGTCCTATTTATAGGCATCAAGTGCCTCTTCAACTTCCAAAAGTTGCCATGGCGGTTAGAATTCCGCCACCGTTGCGCTCACGTTTGGGGCCACGTAAGCGCAACGGTGGGGGGGCATTTGTTTACCCCAATCAGAGCAAAGTTCTGTTCAAATTCCGAGGCGGGAAATGAAGCAACGCTTCATCTTCCCCCAATCAGAGCAAAGCTCTGCTTGGAAAATTTAAACTTTAGTAAATGAAGCAACGCTTCTGATTCAATGCGCTGCGCGCAACGCGCCACGTGTCAAAAGCTGATACGGCAGCACATCGCCCAAGGCAGTGCGCCCAATCAGAGCAAAGCTCTATTTTAAGTAAAAAGTAAAGGAAGCAACGTTTCAGTTGCGCAAGCGCTGCACTGCGCGACACGTGTCTGCACAGTTGCGCAAGCACACCTGCGCAAGCACAGCTGCGCAAGCGCTGCGCCGCACGACACGTGTCTGCGCAGCTGCGCAAGCACAGCTGCGCAAGCGCTGCGCCGCACGACACGTGTCTGCGCAGCTGCGCAAGCACAGCTGCGCAAGCGCTGCGCCGCACGACACGTGTCTGCGCAGCTGCGCAAGCACAGATGCGCAAGCGCTGCGCTGCGCGACACGCGTCACGCGCTGGGGCGTTGCTCAAAACAGAATTGAAATTTTAAAGAAATCTTTTCTGTTCTTGTTAAAACAAGAAGATTTTCTTCTGTAAAACAGGAGCCCTTGGATCAAAGATCCAACGGTGGGGAAAATTCCCCAAATCACTCAGAGAAAGATCTCTTTAACAAATTTAACTAATTTATGGGCACTATAAAAAGGACCCTAGACCTCAATTCAAAAAAAAAACATTTTGTGAAAAATTAAACAGAGAAGACTCTGAAGAATTGGAGAGAAATCCTCAAGAACAAAGAAAAAGGAAAAAACCTTTAGAAAAAGAGAAAATTCTCTTATGAACAGATCATTGATCTGAGAACAAGATCTAGGATCTCTAATGAAAAAAATAAAATAATAATAAACAGTGCCTTGCACTTCTTTTATGAACCATTGGTTCTGAATCTAAAAGATTCTCAAGATAACAGTGCCTTGCACCTTATATGAATCACTGGTTCTTTAGAAAACAAGAAAAAAACTTGTTTTCTCTGATCTGAAATTGATCCAAAAGAATAAGAACAGTGCCCAGCACTTGCCAAAACTGCGTTATTGCGCAAGCCGCCAGGAAGCGCCACGTGTCAGCAGTGCAGCAGTGCAGCGCACTAACGCAGCGCACTGCGCTGTTGCGCTTGCGCTCAACAGAACGTGACACGTGTCACCTCCACGAGCGCTTGCGCTCATTAATTGCGCAAAGTACCTGACGAGCCATGTGGGACACTGTCAGGGTATCTAATGCAATGCATTATTAAAGGGCAGAGCCCAATCAAAGGTCCAAGGGACCAAATAAAAGTGCTGCACATTATTTTAAAAAGGCAGAGCCCAATTAAAAAGTCTAAACAGACAAAAAATAATGCTATGCATTATTTAAAGCGGGTAGAGCCCAATTGAGAGGTCCAATGGACCAAAACAAATGCTCTGCATTATAATAAAAAGGGTAGAGCCCAGTCAAAATAGGCATAAATAGCCTGAAATAATGCTATGCATCATTCTAAAAGGGGAAAGCCCAAACAGTGGCCTAACAGGCCAAATGCAAAAAAAATGTGAACATTTTCAACTGGACTTAGCCCAATTTTGGCCGTAAGTCCTTAAATAAAATTGACTGAGCATAACTCTTTCTTAAATCAATTTATATCCGGTTCGAGGGTACATCTCCGAGCTCCTCTGACACTTATCGTTGTAATCCTTCAACGACGTCAGAGAGGTGACGGGTCCTGACGATCACATACGTCAATATGGACCGAAACGTCCTTAAACTAATATTGGACCGAGACGTCCTTAAACTAATCTTCGTCCCAAAATGGGAATATTGGACCGAAACGTCCTTAAACTAATATCGGACCGAAACGTCCCTAAACTAATATCGGACCGAAACGTTCTTAAACTAATATCGGACCGAAAAGTCCTTAAACTAATGTCGGACCACCACGTCCCTAAAATGGAATATAGACCACCACGTCCCTAAACTGGAATATAGACCACCACGTCTTCAAACTGGAATATAGACCACCACGTCCCTAAACTGGAATACGGACCATCATGTCCCTAAACTGGAACATGGACCACTACGTCCCTAAACTGGAACAATAGAGCCTCCAAATGCTCTCTTGCCGGATCTAAACGGTCCTGTTTAAGTTGATCTTAGCCCCAAACACGGCTAACGTTTCTTTAAACACTCAAATGGACTATAAAATTCCAAATCGACTCTGGTTCGAGGGTACATCTTCGAGCTCCTCTGACACTTGTCGTTGTAATCCTTCAACGACGTCAGAGATGTGACGAGTCCTGACGGCCATATATTAAATGAATCACTACGTTAAGTTGATCTTAGTCTCAAATAGGACTAACGTATCCTTAACGAACGTTTAAGTTGATCTTAGCCCCAACGCGGCTAACGTATCCTTAAACTAAAAACACCAAACCCAAATCTAAGTAAATACGGATTTGGACTAATCCACGTCCTACGGGCGACAGCATTACTCAGTCTCCGTATACAATCCACGGGCAACCACAAACAAAACAAACACACACGACACGAAGTGAAATTCTGGAGAAGGAGAAAGTTGTTACCGCGATGCGGTAGCGTAATTAACTGCAAGGGCTTGCGCCTGCAGGGAAGAGCGTCCCCACAATCAAAAACCCCTCAAGCGAGGGGGAATCTGACGAAGTCTGCTACACGGCCGCATCCATCTAAACCTCCGATACACGGTGCCATAAATCAACTTGGCATCTTCGGAGAGGTGGACGGATAAAACCAAATAGCATCTGCCCCGAATCTCATCGTCAGGACATCGCAGTCTTGTGCGCCGCGTCTTTCGGAGGGGAACACCGCCGACGGCTTGTGGGTGACTGATATGATCATCACCTACTGCTGGCGTATTGACGAGTTTTTAGAGTCCCACATAGAAGTTTCCTGGTTCAAGCGAAACGAAGTAGGACTCATATGTGCTATGTGTGTGGGCCTGATTAAATACGTGTATGTGATACCGTATTGTAATCTGGCAGTTATCTGTTATCGGTTCGGTTATATGTGATATAACCATATTGTCGAATCAAGTGTTGATTTGATAATGTGATATACAGATAAATGATATTAGTCGGTCATATGTGATATTACCGGATTATTAAATCAAGTGTTGATTTAATAATGTGATATACATTATATGTGATATAATTATATCTTAACCAAATATCATTAGCTCACTAATTATTCTTCATTATATATATATATATATTAATATATATATATATATATATATATATATATATATATATATAATAATAATGAAGCATGGCTTGATTTTCTATTTTTGAGAAAAATAGAAATGAGGCGTAAATTGAGAGCTTGGTTGCAAGCATGGGAGTTATATTTATTTATTCATCTTGACTCACTATTCAAGCATGGTTGCAATTTTATATTGCAAAATTCCATACTTGAATGAGTGGGCGTCAAGAGTTGCCATTCATTCTAGTCTCATGCTCAACACTTAGCCATTTTTGCTTGCTTTGCTCCCATGGTTGCTCTTAAGCTTCTTCTTCTTCCTCAATCCCATGGTTCAAGCTTCAACCCTCACATGTGATGTGAACCATGAAGCTTGAACACAAACTAGTGAGCAAATTAAACCCTTACTTCACCGTCACACATTAGATTAGCAATTTGATGTGGAGTGTTGCCTTCACTAATGAGATTAGTGAAGGGTTAGCTTGAGCTTGTGGACTTCGGATGGATCGTCTTTGGCACGAAGATCACGAAGGAGCTTCGTTCAACTCGAAAAGGAGCCTAGTAGAGTCGCATGGACTTCAACCCGGAGCTATTGAAGAGAAGGAATCGAACTAATAAGGTTGTATGCTTTTTTCTTCTCTTGAGTTCATCACATCACAAAGGCAAATCCTAAATAATCTAGTAAAGATCTTGTTAGTCTAACTTAGCACCTAATAGAATTAAAATTTGGCATGCTTGATACCTCTAGAACCTCATGGTGGTGCTAAGGTCGACTTTCATGGTATCAGAGCCAAGCTAGAATATCAGGGTAACTTGTAGTGACGTTAAAAATCCGCCGTTTTTGTCGCGCAAAAACTGCCGATAAAAACAGTTTAAAAATGATGTTTTGAGTTGTTTGCACACACCGCGGGCTCACGATTTGAACCGAGAAGCCATGGGGTGGAGTGTGCACACCCCAGGAATACCCCGGGAGGACTGAACGGTTGGGCCCACTCCCCAAGACCACCACAAGGTGGTCTTGGCGGTGGGGACCCGAAACTGCCCCACCTTAGGCAGTTTCGGGTCTGCCTCACCCCCTGGCCACCTCGTGGTGGTCTCGGGGGTGGGGTACCTTCTCTAGGCCCCTATTCGATAGTTAATTATGGGATCTTCGCCCCCTGTGAAGATTCAGACGGGTTTCGAGTTCGTTTTGACTTCCGGATTGGCTTAAAACCATCGGTTTTGGAACTTTAGCTCACTGGATTTTTTATGTCTTGGAAAAATTGGTTAAGTTTGCTAATTGCGTGCGGAATTCTAATGTCGATGTTACTATACAAGCTTTGTGATGTGTGTGATACAATTATTAGAATCCGGATTAATTAGTTTTATGAAAACTAGTTAGTATATTGTAAATCTAGCCGTTTAGTCTCAATTGATCGATTGCCACGAAGTTTTGATTCGGATCAAAACCCTGTCGCAATTGCATATTGTACGCGATCACTAAGTCGGGAATCTTGTTGAATTATCCGACAACCAATTGAAAAGAGTTTTCAATTTGAGACTAAAATGCAAGTTTTATATGTTAGGCATGAAATCCGGAATATGAGATATTCCGGGTTTATGATATCTAAGGAAATTGCAGATTCTAATTATTGTAGTTTTCTGTTTCTTTCTCTGCGACCGTAAGTATAATATGTGGGGTATCCCAATCTCGTTGCTATATATCAACGAGTTTTAGAGATACGCATATTTGCTTATGTTGATGATATGTGATATCATGTGTTGCTGTTGATATGATTTATTGGATTGTCATGAAAGAATAGCCGCGGGGGGGGGGGGGGGGAGGGGGAGGGGGTTATGTGAGATGAAGGTTTTTATTTTCATTCATGTAAAATCTGTATGCAATATTTTTTTATTGGGGCACTTCCGATTTGAGGATGATGTCACCACTGTTGTTTATTATTTACTTTTCCACATTAGGATAGACCCAAGGCGGGGAGCATAAGTAACCGGGTTCTAGAGTCCAGTGGGAGACCATCTTAAGGAGTTGAGACCGGGTCTCCTAACTCTAGAATTGGCAGGGTTACTTTTCACTCTCGTAGGGGTCTAGCGATGTGGGTTTGGCTATATATCACGACTGTGGAATCCGTGTTTTACATTATTGGCTAAATTTAAAACACGGACATCATATGTTGCTTCTGCTGCTTGATTCTGTGATGTTGATCATATAACTGCGTGAGACGAATGTAATATTATATATATGATATATAATAAGCGTTGCTTATGTTTTGCACCCGCGCTAGTCCAGCCCCCGCTCTGCCGGTAGTTAAGTAACCTAACGGCGAATGCGGATGGCATAAGCGTACGTTCTATTTTCGTTTCATTTTTCTGTAATGTTGAGGAATCATTAAATGACGGGACTTCATTAATGAGATTAATGAAAAGAAAGAAACCAAAAGATGTTGTAGAATCAAATTTTCAAAAAAGGTAGCTCTAGTTTTTGCTTTGCATAGTGGTAGTCCTTGATGAATATCCATTCACCTCATTCTATGATGAAAGAGCCGAGATCTCTTCACCGGGAGTGACCACTTTAGCGAAACTAGCAAATACTACAACCCACTCGGTTTTGTCTTTTGACTGTTTCTATAGTTCTTTCTTTGCATAGTGGTATTCATGAATATCCAGCACCTCATTCGACGAGGAAAGAGCCGAGATCGGGAGTGACCTCTTTAGCGAAGCTACAAAAGCCTAAAAAACACTCCTTTATAAAATCACTAGATTCTACAATGATATCAAGTTCATTACGCTCATGGTTTTCTTAAAAATCTGCGTAGCCCTCCATCATTTTAGATAAACACTATTTAGTATTCGTGCTGCGTTTGTTGACCTTATCAAGGTGTAGTGTACGGTAGCTGATTAGTGCTTATCTGCCAGCATGAGATGCAATTGGGTTAGGATAGTCGTGCGACCTTGTTGACCTTGTCAATGGTCGTGCGGGTGGGTTTAATTCAATCAAGAAATGACGGGTAGAACTTGACTAGCGCTTATAGTTTGTTGACCTTGTCAAGGTCATAAGTTGCTAGGGGTAAAAAACATTATCGGGAATTTCAAGTGTTGAAATTTGCAATGAGATTGCATACCTTCTATATGATAGTTGGATCCCGATACACACTGCGAGTAAGAGTTACTCCTGGGAGAATTTTGCACTTTACAATTAGCTAATCAAGTAGGTGTCTAGAAATGTGTCAACGAGGTTATGCCTCTAGGGAAACAAGATTTATTTTAATTAGGTCCGTGCGAAAGCACGGGGAACCTCCCTCGGAGTACCGATATCTGCCTGGCCGAATGATTGGCGAACCTTTAGGGTGTAATTAATCCCGGCTAATATTACCTTTTAGGGTTTGAAGGAAGATTTGATAAAAACAGTAGGAGCCATCCTGATTAGATAAAATAACCAATCTAATCTTGCAAAGAGCGCACGCAAAGTGATTATCCTTCTCTCTCTCTCTCCTGGTAGCGACCAACGACATGCCTTAATCAAGATAATAATATGGATGTTTTGACCGAACCTACTTATTATACCGGGGTAGGTTTCGCTCTATCTTATGATTGTCATAAGTCTGAGCAAGGAATATGGGGATATTCGGATTCCCACGCCACCCAAATGAAGAAAAAGTATGTTGATGTATTGTCTTCGGGTGTGTTCGTTATGAAGAACTATTTCTCAGTTTACTCTACGTCCTGGATATTGGATACCGGATCAGGATCCACACATGTAATTTGTTATATGGGCTATAGACAGGTGGAGAACTGGGAAAAGGTGATATGTCTCTAGCAGTAGAGAATGGTGCAATTGTTGTAACCAGAGCAGTTGGCAAATATCACCTAGTATTACCGACTGGTAATACATTGATTCTTAGCGACTGTTATTTCGTACCAATAATATTGTGAATATTTTCCTAAATCAAGTGTTGATTGGGTAACGTATGTTGTATAACAGTGTACACATTCTGAATCAAACTACATTTCTAAACGTACATAACATACACAAGAGGAACAGTTCATAAATGAACGAAGTCTTCTTGTGGCATTGTAGACTGGGTCATATCTTTGAAACAAGACTAGCTGAAGTTCCATAAGGATGCATATTTGAATCCATTCGAATTTACATCTTATGAAACTTGCCAGTCATGTCTCAAAGACTTGGCGACCACAATCTCCATTTACTGGAAACAGAGAAAGAGCTACTGAACTCTTGGACAGATACATAGTGATGTATGCGGTTCTATGTCTACACATGCCAGGGATGGTTTCGCGTATTTTATTACATTCACCGATGTTCTCTCAAGATACGGAAATGTGTTCTTGTTGAAATACAAATCTGAATCTTTTGAGAATTTCAAGGAATATAAGTACGATGTTGAGAACCAGATGGGTAAAGGTATTCATATCCTTCGATATGATCGGGGAGAAGAATACTGGAGCACGGAATTCCGATACTATTAAAAAGAGAATGAGATTCTCTCTCAGTTTACTCCTCCGTATACACCACAGCACAACGGTATATCGGGGTGGAGGAATCGCACCCTATGAGATATGGTGCGCTCTATGATGAGTACTGTTGAGTTGCCTATTTCCTTTCAGGGATATATACTTGAGAAGATGCATACCTATTGAATAGAGTTCCGATCAAATCCGTTGCCTACCACTCCATATGAGATATGGAATGGGAAGAGACCATCTCTTAAACGAGTTAAGATATGGGGTTTTCCGGGTTATGTTGAAAAGCGAAATCTGGACAAGCTCGAGGCAAGGTCAGTTCTGTGCAAGTTTATAGGATATCCCAACCATTCGTGAGGGAATATCTTCTACCACACCGAGGAATAAAAGATGTTTTGTTTCTCGACATACCACTTTTTTAGAAAAGGAATTTCTTATGGAAGAAATTAATGGCAAAAGGTAGAACTGGAAGTAGTTCCAGCAAACACAAAGTATAACTGACGATTTGTTGAAACCGGAGGATTCAATAGTCCCTGACGAACCGAAGCCACTCTGCAGATCTAGCAGGGTTCATCATCCACCTGAGAGATACTACGGTTTTCTCATAGACGGTGGGAGCGAGGATTGCATCATGGAGATAATGACCCAACTAGTTTCGAGTAGGCCATCACAAGTGGAGACAATGTGAAATGGCTGGATGCTATGCGATCTGAGATGGAATCTATGTACACCAACAAAGTGCTGACTTTGGATGTTGCTCCTGAAAGGGTAAAACTCATCAGGAGCAAGAGGATCTTTGAGAAAGATAATTTGGTGTAGATGGAAAAGTTGAGACTTTCAAAACTATGCTTAAGTCCATCAGGATCCTACTTGCCATTGCTGCATACCATGACTACGAAATCTGGCAGACTGCACGTCAAAACCGCTTTTCTAAATGGTGATTTAGAAAATAGAGTATATGACACTGCTAGAGGGCTTCGTAGACAGTGGGAGCAATGGAAGCATGTGCAAGCTGCTTAAATCCATTTACGGGTTAAAGCAGGCATCACGGAGATGGAACCTCTGTTTTAATGAAGCTGTCAAAGAGTTTGACTTCATCAAAAAGATAGATGGACCATATATAAATAAGAAGGTTATAGAGAGTATGGTTGACTTCCTCGTATTGTACGCGGATGACATACTCTTGATAGGAAAGGGTGTTCCTATGCTACACTCGGTCAAGCACCTCTTATCACATAGGTTCTCCATGAAAGATCTAACTGATGTCTCTTATATCCTGGGGATATAGATCTATAGAGATAGATCTAAATGGATTTGGGATTGTCCCAATCCAGGTACATAGACACCATGCTAAAGGGGTTTATTATGGATGATTCTAAGTGTGGTAATGTACCCGCTTGTTCAGGAATCACTCTCTCCAAAGAGATGTCTCTCGAGACTGATTTGGAGAGGGTTCGCATACAAGGGATATCCTATGTTTTGGCAGACGGGTCAATCATGTATGTGATGTTATGTACCAGACCAGATGTAGCTTACTCACTAGGTGTAGTGAATAAATATCGAAAAGATCTTTAGGAAAACCACTGGACAGCTGAAGAACATTCTTAAGTTCTTGAGAAGGACTAAAGAGATGTTCTTGGAGTATGGTAACGGTGAACTCCAGATGGAGTCCTTTACCGATTCGAGCTTCCAGAGTGATAAGAACGACTGAAAGTTAGTCTCGGGTTTTGTCTTTACCCTCAGTGGAGGGACGGTATGTTGGAAGGGTTCCAAGCTATATACCGTAGCAGACTCGTTGATAGAGGCTAATTACATTGCTACCAACGATGCTGCCAAAGAGGTTGTCTGGATGAAAAAGTTCATATGATAAACTTGGTTCCTACCATTTGGCATCCAGTACCTGTGTATTGGGATGACAATGGAGCTGTGGCTTTGGCCAACGAACCCCGGTCCCGTCAGTGATCCAGACATATTCTTAGACAGTATCACCTGATCAGGAAGATAGTTGATCTCCGGGAGATCGAGGCCAGGAGAGTTAACACAGAGGACAACACAGCGGATCCACTCACCGAGGCCATCCCCCAGATGCTATTCGATAGACTTTTGGGACGTTGGTATGAAATACTACAACAACTGGCCTTAGTGCAAGTGGAAGATTGTTAGGAATATGTATGCCCTAGAGGCCATTATTGATGATATAGTGGATGCTTGGACATATATATAGAGGACTTTCTTGCGCGACATGATAATATGCTATCAGGTTATTTTTATCTTAATATGTAGACTGGTATTTATACTGTTTATCTCTTACATGTCGATAAAGCCCTTTGGATATGTACTTGACTACCAGGATTATGATGAGATCATACTAGTGGGGCCAGGATGGTCCAAAAGTACATCTTTTAATCAGTTCCTAGTCGTGGGAATATCGAGACCAGGGCATCGATATTCCAGAGTAGACTAGTGTGTACGTTTCTTGTCCCTTAGAGGGCGATGGTTGATCCCATAACCATTGGTGTGTGACATCAAAGATTGTACACAGGTGCTCATTGGAGAATGGGTACACCGAACAGGACTTGTCGAGAACTCCTATGTGGTAGTATACCTATCGTCAGATAGCAGTCCTTTGGTGACACTGGTACAGGTTAGTCTGTAGACTCGAGATCGTCATAGAGTCTTGTGTGGCTCCCACTGTGCTTTGATTTCCTCCTTACCATGACTCAAAAGAGTCGTGTAAACAGGTGGATTTTGGGTACAGCCCCGAGTCACATAGAGGCAATGAACGATAGGAGTGGTTTTGTCTCTCCCGGTATTGGGGGTTGATGTTGCACTATGCTCGATTGTCTATAACTGGAAGTCCCTGGCCTGGGCCGCTGTCGAGATTTACTGATAAGTGTTATCATTAGTTTCTCGAACCGTTATAGGTCAGACATCGGCATGACTTATTACGTTACTGGGGACTGACGTTTACCACCCGTAGACATGATATGCGATATATCAGACGAAGAGACCGAACTGTACGGTAGTGTTACCGATAGGCTTCATAAAGACTATGGACGAGCTTGCTTGTTAATCTTCATATCGCTCAATACCCGGATAGCCGTTACGTCCAGCTAGTACCGCTGACGGCTTGTGGGTGACTGATGTGATCATCACCTACTGCTGGCATATTGACGAGTCTTTAGAGTCTTACACAGAAGTTCCCTGGTTCAAGCGAAACGAAGTAGGACACATATGTGATATGTGTGTGGGCCTGATTAAATACGTATATGTGATACCGTATTGTAATCTGGCAGTTATCTGTTATCGGTTTGGTTATATGTGATATAACCATATTGTCGAATCAAGTGTTGATTTGATAATTTGATATACAGATAAATGATATTAGTCAGTCATATGTGATATAACCGGATTAATTAATTCAAGTGTTGATTTAATAATGTGATATACATTATATGTGATATAACCGGATTATTAAATCAAGTGTTGATTTAATAATGTGATATACATTATATGTGATATAATTATATCTTAACTAAATATCATTAGCTCACTAATTATTCTTCATTATATATATATATATTAATATATATGATATATAATAATAATAATAATGATAATAATAATAATAATAATAATAATAATGATAATAATAATAATAATAATAATAATAATAATAATAATAATAATGAAGCATGGCTTGATTTTCTATTTTTGAGAAAAATAAAAATGAGGTGTAAATTGAGAGCATGGTTGTAAGCATGGGAGTTATATTTGTTTATTTATCTTGACTCACTATTCAAGCACGGTTTCAATTTTATATTGCAAAATTCCATGCTGTAAGTCCACGTAACCCGTCCCCGGTTCTTTCGGGGTTGCAGAAATGGTGAAAAATGATTTTTCGGTAAAGGGTAACATGGACTCAAAAAACGGATCTTTGCTAAACAAACTATCTAACAACCTAACTAAGAGTTTAACTACTATGTTAGGGGTTATACCTTAACTTGAACTCCTTCTCTTCGACTCCTTGTGGTGTTCGGATCAGCTTCACCTCGTCGTCTCCTTGTGCCGAAGATGGATCCACCCGAAAGCTTCTACCTTTGGCTCCAACCTCAATCTAGAGGAAACTAGAATACTTGGCTTGCTAGACCTTGTACACTTGGATGAGTAGAGAAGTGTTTTGGGTTTTATCTCTATGGTTCTTGTTTCTCAACTCATGAAACAAGAGAACCATGAGCAAGAGGAAGAGAAAGAGGAAGAGAGAGAGCTTGAGGATGAGAGAGAATCAATATGATAGAATGCGCAAGACTTTTTACAACCATGCTCTCAAAAGGAAAAATAATCATCATAATAATAATAATTAAGTATTTTGTGATGGTTCATGTCAATGGTATTATCATTTCATGCACTCATTTTGTAAACAACAACAAGCAAGCCAAAAGTCATAGCCATGAAATGATAGCCATGCAATGCTGATGGTCAACAAGTCCAAACTAGTCAACCGGTCAACAAAGTCAACAAGTCAACAAAGTCAAACTTTCAACCCAACCATGGCACAATAATACTTAATTAATATTATTATTAATCATATTTCCTATTCTCATTAGGGTTTAGAAAAAGTCAACAGTCAACAACCCTAATGAGAATCCTCTGCCTCTGTCTCTGTCAACTGTGCATACACACCCGCATCCGTGTTCCGAGGAACACGAATACAAAGAGATCCTCTGCCTCTGTCTCTGTCAACTGTGCATACACACCCGCATCCGCATTCCGAGGAACACGGATACAAACGAGATAAAACCAATCCCAAAACGTATACTAGGATCTGGCTTAAACCAAATCCCGCTAGTAATAACTGCCCGGACGCCAAACGTGCACAAGTGCGCGGATGTGACCGAACCCTGTCGCAAAACCATGCGACCTCTACTCTTTTTGCCCAAAGGCGAATAGCTCTCTGTGTGGGACTCTAAAGACTCGACACTACGCTGGCAGTGTGTTTAACCACAGACCGCAAGCGGCACTAGTTGTGCGTAACGGCCCCCGGGTAGATGCCGATAAGAAGACTGATGAGGTGAACCCATCGGAACTCCTACTGAGCTTGAATGTGACAGTCTCCGTACAGTCCGGTCTGTTCGTCTGAGAATATCGTATGGCGGGCCTAGGGGGGCGGTAAACGTCAGTTCCCTAATAGAGGTACAAGTCATGTCGGAGTGTAGCCCAGAACACCCTGAGACAACACTGGAAACCTACCAGTATATCTCGCTTGCCCTGGCCTGGGACGACTATGTGTAATGGCTCTCCTTGACACAACGCGATATCAACTCCCAATACCAGGAGAGACGAATCCTGTCTAACCATCACTGCCTCCAAGTGATTCGGGACTGCACCCAACTACTACCTGTTTGCACGACTCCTTTGAGCCGTGGTAGGGTAGTAATCAAAGTACAGTGGGAACACACTCGAGGCGAAGTGACAGTGTCAAGTCAGCGGACTAAGCTGTACTCATGTCACCTGGGAACTGATAACTGACGATAGGTATAGTACCAACCAACAGTTCCCGACGAGTCCTGTCCAGTGTACTCGTAACCTAACGAGCACCTGCATACTATCTCAAGTACGACGTACTGACGGCTGTGGGACAGACCGTCTCCCCTGCTGGGATGAGAAGCGCATACGCTAGTCTACTCCGGAGTATCGATCCTTGTCTCGATAATCCTACGACTAGGGACCTGTATAAGGATGTGCTGGTAGATTACCCAGCCCCCACTAGTGTGACTGCCATCACAACGCTGGTAATCAAGCAAAGATCCTATGGGCTCTACTAATATGTATAAGCGATCTGCTAAAATAAACCCATGCACATATAAAAGTAGAAACAAACCAAGTAGCATACTACCATTTTGAGCAAGATTGTCTATACAACTGTGAATATCCCAAGCTTCCATCAAGTAATATACAAACTAGTATGATACAGTAATGGCCTCTAGGGATTATACACTAACAATCTCCCACTTGCACTAAGGCCATGTACTGGCGTATCGAAGACCTATCATCTCGATCAGCCGCTCGAACTGAGTCTGGGGTAAGGCCTTCGTGAGTGGATCTGCAGTGTTATCTTCTGAATTTACTCTCTTCACCTCGATCTCCCGGCGATCTACAATCTCCCTGATCAGGTGATATCGCCTCAAAATGTGCCTGGACTTCTGATGGGACCTGGGTTCCTTCGCTAAAGCTATAGCGCCGTTGTTGTCACAATACAACGGTATTGGATCAACAATGGTAGGAACCATCTGAAGCTTCGTGAGGAACTTCTTCATCCAGACAGCTTCCTTTGCGGCATCGCAAGCAGCTATGTACTCCGCTTCCATAGTTGAGTCAGCAACGGTCTCCTGCTTGGAACTCTTCTAGCAAACCGCCCCTCCATTGAGGGTAAAGACATAACCCGACATGGACTTGGAGTCATCCTTGTCACTCTGGAAGCTGGAGTCAGCAAAGGCCTCGATCTGGAGGTCTTTTCCGCCGTACACCAAGAACATCTCCTTAGTCCTTCTCAGGTACTTGAGAATGTTCTTTACTGCTATCCAGTGTTTCTCCCCTGGGTCCGATTGATACCGGCTTACAACGCTCAATGCGTATGCTACATCTGGTCTGGTACACAACATCGCATACATTATAGAACCTACCGCAGATGCGTAGGGTATTGATGACATGCGAGCCCTTTCCAAATCAGTCTTGAGAGACATCTCTTTGGAGAGGGTGATTCCGTGACAAGCCGGCAGATTACCGCGCTTGGAATCTTCCATACTGAATCGTTTTAGTATGGTGTCTATGTACCTGGACTGTGAAAGTCCCAACATCCTCTTAGATCTATCACGATAGATCTAGATCCCCAGAATGTAGTTGGCATCGCCCATGTCCTTCATGGAGAACCTCTGTGACAAGAATCCTTTGACTGAATGTAACATAGGAATATCATTTCATATTAGGAGAATGTCATCCACGTACAAGACGAGGAATACTACAGTTCTCCCTACAATCTTACTGTAAATGCATGGTTCATCTGGGTTTTTGATAAAGTCGAATTCTTTGACAGTATCATTAAAGCAGATGTTCCAACTCCGCGATGCCTGCTTCAGTCCATAGATGGACTTGAGCAACTTGCACACTTTACCGCTGCTCCCACTTTGAATGAAACCCTCTGGCTGGTCCATATAGACACACTCCTCTAAATTTCCATTTAGAAAAGCGGTCTTTACGTCCATCTGCCAAATCTCATAATCGTGGAAGACAGCAATGGCAAGAAGGATCCGAATGGATTTTAGCATAGCCACTGGAGAAAAGGTCTCGTCATAGTCCAAACCAGGTCTTTGACGAAAACCCTTTGCAACTAGCCTAGCTTTATAGGTTTCAACCTGCCCATCTACACCAATCTTCTTTCTGAAGATCCATTTGCAGCCTACGGGTTTTACCCCTTCTGGAGCAAAGTCCAAAGTCCAAACTTTGTTGGTGTACATAGACTCCATCTCGGTCCGCATTGCATCCAGCCATTTTACCGAGTCACCGCTCTGAATGGCTTGCTGGAAGCTAGTAGGCTCATCATAATCAATGACGCAATCCTCTCTATCCCCGTCTATGAGAAAACCGTAGTATCTCTCGGGCGGATGAGACTGCCTACTACTCCTGCGGAGTGGCGCAGGAATGTCCGGTTCTCCTGAAACTTCTGGTTCTACCAAGGTTTCAGTAATAGCTTGTGGTTCTGGAATTTCTTCTAGTTCTATTGCGCTCCCACTTATCTGACTTTCTAAAAATTCAGTTTCCAAGAAGTGGGCATGCTGAGAAACAAAAACCTTTTGTTCCTCTGCGGAATAGAAAATATACCCCCTGGAGTTCTTTGGGTATCCCACAAACTTACACAGTACTGAACGTGCCTCGAGCTTGTCCGCATGCTGCTTCTTTACAAAAGCTGGACATCCTCATGTCTTAAGATACTTAAGACGTGGTTTCTTCCCACTCCACATCTGATATGGGGTGGTAGGCACAGTCTTGGTTGGAGCCTTGTTCAAGAGATATGCAGCTGTTTCTAGTGTATAACCCCAGAAAGATCGCGGTAACTCAGCCTTAGTCATCATGGAACGAACCATATCCAATAGGGTTCGATTCCGCCTTTCAGATACACCGTTGTGTTGTGGTGTGTATGGAGGAGTAAGCTGAAAAAGAATTCCATTCTCTTTTAAGTAGTCCAGAAACTCGGCACTCAAGTATTCACCACCTCGATCAGATCTTAGCGTCTTTATACTTTTTCCTGTTTGTTTTTCAACTTCATTCTTGTATTCTTGAAATTTCTCAAAGGCCTCGGATTTATGCTTCATCAGGAAGACATGTCCATACCTAGAGAAATCATCTGTGAAAGTAATGAAGTATGAATAACCACTTCGCGCATGTGTAGACATTGGACCACACACGTCACTGTGTATGAGTCCAAAGAGCTCGCTCGCTCTTACTCCGTGTCCAGTGAACGGAGTCTTTGTCATCTTTCCCATGAGACAAGATTCACAAGTGGCATAAGACTGATACTCGAACGGATTCAAGTATCCCTCTTTATGTAACTTAGTTAACCGTGTCTCATTAATGTGACCCAGTCTACAATGCCATAAGAAAGCCTTATTTGTTTCCGGAGACTTTCTTTTAAGTGTGTTCTGGACACTGAAAATCTGAGCTTGATTCAATACGTATATCCCGTTTTCTAATATACCTGACCCAATCAGAACTTGATTTAGGTGGATGTGGACCACATCGCTTACAAAAGTAAAATCATATCCTTCCTTAGAAAGTAAGGATACAGATATGATATTACAAGTCGCACCTGGTACATACAAACAGTTACGCAGAATCAATATCTGCCCAGTTGTCAGTCCAAGATGATATTCCCCTACGGATTCAGCGTCCATGCTCATTCCGTTAGCAACCCTGAGAGTCATATCACCTTTCCTGATAATCCTATGGTTTCTCAGAGCCTTTAATGAATTACAGATGTGAGATCCTGATCCGGTATCCAATACCCAGGAAGTAGGGTTAACTGACATACAGTTCTCTACTACAAACACACCCGAAGCCGAAGCCACAACATGCTTCGAATTCTGGCTACTGGCTTTGCTAGCCTTGCAATCCTTCTGCCAATGTTCATTCCCGTAACAATAGGAACGTCCCTCTTTTACTACATTCAGTCCCGAAACTTTTGCCCTTCCCTTTCCTTCTACTTCCCTGGTTTCCTTCAGGGTAGAAGGTAGAGACTGTAGAATCAAGTCAACATCTGACCCGTTCTTCAACATGGTCTTCAGGTCCGTAAGCTCAAAATAGCTGGTCTCTGTAAGGACGTTGCCCTCTACAGATGACCCGATAGCCAACCTCGCTGGAAGCAATTCGTTCGAGGTCTCATATCTTGCGATACGAGATTGCTCTCCATATAAATCTTTGTTATGGAGGAAGATAGAAGCTAAGTCCATCTTCTCGTGCTGCCTCTGGTATTCACCATCAACTGAGGCTAACACGAGGCACTTGTCTTTCGCACATTCTTTTTCCGATGTCTTACGGATATTAATATCCGTGACAGGGGAAACTGGTCCTGAGACGGCAGGGGTTGGATTAGTTAAGAGGTGTCCCAGCTTGTCATGGGCAATGGACATCTGGACAGACCTTTGCCAATCATAATAGTCAGATTCAGTCATTTTATTATCTAGATGTAACCTATGTGTGGTCACTGGGTCGCTGCAATTAAGAGAGAGAGAAGAAAACACTCAGCATGATGCTCTTGCAAGTTTAGATTGGTTTTTAGTTTATCTAAACAGGATGGCTCCCACTGTTTCTCGAATCCTTCCTCAAACCAAAAAGAAAGAATTAGTCGGGATCAATCTCACTGTACAATACTTGCTTAACCTTTCAGCCAGGCCAGTGTCGGTACTTCGAGGGAGGTTTTCCAATGCTTTCGCGAAGTTCCTTAATTTAAGAACCTATTTTCCCTGGGGGCGTAGCCCCGCTAACACCGTTCTAGACACCTACTTGGTTTATAGCATTGATCGTTAAGTGAGAAATTTCCCAAGGAGTAGCATATACTCATAGTAGGATCGGGATCTAAATATCATCGCGTGATAAAACTGAAGGAATCCTACCAGAATCATCACACTCCAAATGGTATGCAGCGCTAGCAAGTTTCAGTTTCTTTAGAAACTCCCGATGTGGATTTTTGCCCCATTCTCTTATGACCTTGACGAAGGTCAACAAATCATAAGTCACATGTCAAGTTCTACCCGTCATTGTCCAGGTTAATTTGAACCCACCCGTATATACCCTTGACGAAGGTCAACAAGATAATACGACTGTCCCAAACCAACGCATCTATCTATGCTACATATGAACACCCAACAGCTACCAATCACTATGCCTTGACGAAGGTCAACAAACATAGCTTGAATACTATTGAATATTCATACGAAACGACGGAGGGCTACGAATGGTTTTTGTGAAACCGTGAACGTAGTGAACTTGATATAATCGAAGGAACTTTGATAGCTTTTAAAAGGAGTGGCTTAAGCTCCGCGTTTAAAAGTTGTTTTTGAAAAGAAACCGAGTGGTTTTTGAAATTGTTCCAACGACTTTAACTTTGGTTTATTTTCTTGCATTAATTTTAATGCGTCCCACCATTTAATCCTACCATTGCAGAAAACAACGAAAATATGACGTACGCTTATGCCATCCGCATTCGCCACGGGGCCCCGTCATTACCCGTTAGGTTACTTAACTAACGACAGAGCGGGGGCTGGACTAGCGCGGATGCAAAACATAAGCAACGCCTAAATAGATATCATATATAGATATATACATTCGTCACATGCAATGATAGCCATTCCAGATCATAGATGAATACTTTGGATATACTAGGAATCCGCGATTCGTTCGAGCCTGTAACGAAAAGCGGATTACACGGTCGCGATGAATAGCCGATACCCCACCCTAGACCCCTACGGGTGCGGCAAACTACACACCAAATACCCGAAGTGTAGCAACCTCTCTCAACAACGAGAATAGGCCACTCGGCACTTCGAGGTACCCGGTAGTTTGTGCACCCCCTCCTTGGGTCTATCCTAGGAGCAAAAACAGTAAAAGAAATTATACAATAGCGGCTACAACCTCATCCTGGATGTGCGGCCATATAAATAATATTACATCAATTACAAATTACATGAATTGAAAGATAAAGAAAACTCTCATCTCACAACCCCTCGGCTATTCATTCGCGACAATCCAACGAATTCATATACACATACCAGCAACATTACAGATCACAGATATGTATAACCCCCACTAATCGACGTATAGCGATTAGCAGACGTTCAATACATATATCACATCACAGATATAACCCATTAGCCAAAGTCTATAGAAGTTCGATCAAAATACGGATTTGTAACCACCCCAAAACACAAATTTGCTTTCTGGAAAATCTGGGCAGAAAAAACATATTGTAAAAATCCCAAAATACCCCTATAAGAACACTGCAGGAAAATTGACCCACAGCCGAGTCAACTCGGCCTCGGATCCGCGGCAGGAGCAAGCTCCTGCCGCGGTTCCGCGGCGCTTTGACCGAGTTAGTGGACCAATTTTCTCCTGTGTTCTTTAAAAATCCTGAGCCGATTTTTAGTGTAAGATTAATTATTTTTTGAACAGAAATAAAAATCGGCAGAAAGTTAACATTTCGGGCATGTTTTGTGATTTTTTCTCCGATCGAAATTCTAGTTACTTTGCTAACATGTTAGATAGTGTTTAGCCTGGCTCTGATACCACTGTAAGTCCACGTAACCCGTCCCCGGTTCTTTCGGGGTTGCGGAAATGGTGAAAAACGATTTTTCGGTAAAGGGTAACATGGACTCAAAAACCGGATCTTTGCTAAACAAACTATCTAACAACCTAACTAAGAGTTTAACTACTATGTTAGGGGTTATACCTTAACTTGAACTCCTTCTATTCGACTTCTTATGGTGGTCGGATCGGCCTCACCTCGTCGTCTCCTTGTGTCGAAGATGGATCCACCCGAAAGCTTCTACCTTGGCTCCAACCTCAATCTAGAGGAAACTAGAATACTTGGCTTGCTAGACCTTGTACACTAGGATGAGTAGAGAAGTGTTTTGGGTTTTATCTCTATGGTTCTTGTTTCTGAACTCATGAGACAAGAGAACCATCAGCAAGAGGAAGAGGAAGAGGATGAGAGAGAGCTTGAGGATGAGAGAGAATCAATATGATAGAATGAGCAAGACTTTTTACAACCATGCTCTCAAAAGGAAAAATAATCATCATAATAATAATAATTAAGTATTTTGTGATGGTTCATGTCAATGGCATTATCATTTCATGCACTCATTTTGTAAACAACAACAAGCAAGCCAAAAGTCATAGCCATGAAATGATAGCCATGCAATGATGATGGTCAACAAGTCCAAACTAGTCAACCGGTCAACAAAGTCAACAAGTCAACAAAGTCAAACTTTCAACCCAACCATGGCACAATAATACTTAATTAATATTATTATTAATCATATTTCCTATTCTCATTAGGGTTTAGAAAAAGTCAACAGTCAACAACCATAATGAGAATCCTCTGCCTCTGTCTCTGTCAACTGTGCATACACACCCGCATCCGTGTTCCGAGGAACACGAATACAAAGAGATCCTCTGCCTCTGTCTCTATCAACTGTGCATACACACCCGCATCCGCATTCCGAGGAACACGGATACAAACGAGATAAAACCAATCCCAACACGTATACTAGGATCTGGCTTAAACCAAATCCCGCTAGTAATAACTGCCCGGACACCAAACGTGCACAAGTGCGCGGATGTGACCGAACTCTGTCGCAAAACCATGCGACCTCTACTCTTTTTGCCCAAAGGCGAATAGCTCTCTGTGTGGGACTCTAAAGACTCGACACTACGCTGGCAGTGGGTTTAACCATAGACCGCAAGTGGCACTAGCTGTGCGTAACGGCCCCCAGGTAGATGCCGATAAGAAGACTGATGAGGTGAACCCATCGGAACTCCTACTGAGCTTGAATGTGACAGTCTCCGTACAGTCCGGTCTGTTCATCTGAGAATATCGTATGGCGGGCCTAGGGGGCAGTAAACGTCAGTTCCCTAATAGAGGTACAAGTCGTGTCGGAGTGTAGCCCAGAACACCCTGAGACAACACTGGAAACCTACCAGTATATCTCGCTTGCCCTGGCCAGGGACGACTATGTGTAATGGCTCTCCTTGACACAACGCGATATCAACTCCCAATACCAGGAGAGATGAATCCTGTCTAACCATCACTGCCTCCAAGTGATTCGGGACTGCACCCAACTACTACCTGTTTGCACGACTCCTTTGAGCCGTGGTAGGGTAGTAATCAAAGTACAGTGGGAACACACTCGAGGCGAAGTGACAGTGTCAAGTCAGCGGACTAAGCTGTACTCATGTCACCTGGGAACTGATAACTGACGATAGGTATAGTACCAACCAACAGTTCCCGACGAGTCCTGTCCAGTGTACTCGTAACCTAACGAGCACCCGCATATTATCTCAAGTACAACGTACTGACGGCTGTGGGACAGACCGTCTCCCCTGCTGGGATGAGAAGCGCATACGCTAGTCTACTCCGGAGTATCGATGCCCTGTCTCGATAATCCTACGACTAGGGACCTGTATAAGGATGTGCTTATAGATTACCCAGCCCCCACTAGTGTGACTGCCATCACAACGCTGGTAATCAAGCAAAGATCTTAAGGGCTCTACTAATATGTATAAGCGATATGCTAAAATAAACACTTGCACATATAAAAGTAGAAACAAACCAAGTAGCATACTACTATTTTGAGCAAGATTGTCTATACAACTGTGAATATCCCAAACTTCCATCAAGTAATATACAAACTAGTATGATACAGTAATAGCCTCTAGGGCATATACACTAACACATGCATGAATGAGTGGGGGTCAAGAGTTGCCATTCATTCTAGTCTCATGCTTAATACTTAGTCATTTTTGCTTGCTTTGCTCTCATGGTTGCTCTCTAACTTCTTCTTCCTCCTCAATCCCATGGTTCAAGCTTCAACCCTCACATGTGATGTGAACCATGAAACTTGAACACAAATTAGTGAGAAAATTAAACCCCTACTTCACCATCACACATTAGATTAGCAATTTGATGTGGAGTGTTTCCTTCACTAATGAGATTAGTGAAGGGTTAGCTTAATCTTGTGGATTTCGGATGGATCGTCTTTGGCGCGAAGATCACAAAGGAGGTTTGTTCAACTTGAAAAGGAGCCTAGTAGAGTCTCGTAGACTTCAACCCGGAGTTATTGAAGAGAATGACTCGAACTACAAAGGTTGTATGCTCTTTTCTTCTCTTGAGTTCATCACATCACAAAAGCAAACCCTAAATAATCTAGTAAAGATCTTGTTAGTCTAACTTAGCACCTAATAAAATTAAAATTTGGCATGCTTGATGCCTCTAGAACCTCATGGTGGTGCTAAGATCGACTTTCACTGAATTCTCTGAAGCCGGTTAAGTTTCGTCTCAATGTTCGCATCCAGATAGCGGGAACAAAATATGGTTATTTCATCTGAAAGATAATCTTGCATGATAGAACTTTCTAGTCGATTTCTATTGCGTATATATTTTTTCTGAGTGTAGAGGTATTTAAAGAAAAATATGTTAAATAAATAAATACGGGCATATAAGACAACAATAATTTTATAAAATGGGTGAAACGAAAAATTCAACATACCTTTCGATGGGTACATCTATCGATATTGCACCGGTCCGGCAAACTTAGCCTCGGTTGCAAGATGAACTATCAGATGTATTATGATATCGAAGAACGACGGCGGGAAAATACGCTCAAGATTGAAAAGTATCAATGAAATAGAATTTTCTAGATTCTCCAGCATCACAACATCCAAGGTTTTAGCGCATAATTCCCTAAAAATGCAACAGAAGTCATTGATTACTAGACCAACCGGTTCGGGAAGGGAAGTCATGAGGGCTAATGGAAGAAGGTGCTCCATAATAACATGATGATCATGACTTTTCGGCGCATCGATCTTACCTTTCACAATTTTTATCTTCTTGCTAAATGATCCTGAAAAACCTGTGGGAACTTTCAAATAATACAATACCTGTAGGAACCTTTTCTTCTCAGGTTGTGACATATGATACACGGTATTGGCAAGTACAAACTTGCCTGATTTACCTGCTATCAGTTTTGGATGCAATTCACTTCTAATTTCCCAGTCCTGAAGTTCCATCTGAGCATGGAGACTGTCTTTCGATTTTCCGTCTTTACAAAGAAGCAAGTTAAGTACGTGCTTGATACTCCCTTCTTTATGTGCATGACGTCCAGAAAATGACGCACTAAATTTGATGACCAGTACGGAAGCTCGTAGAAAATACTTAATTTGTTCCAGTCTGGTGGTTTGACCTGTTTTGCCGGATCTATCCCGAAGGTCACGTTATTATAGCCATCCCACTGAACAATTACTTCCTCTATGGACAATTAGGTTGGAGGCCTAAGAAGCTCCTGATGACCATTAAAGTGAGTATCATCTAATGTGTAAGGATGGTCTAGCGGCAGGAAATGCCGATGACCGCAATAACAAACCTTCCTGCTAAAATTCAACAATTTCAATATTGTATCTTGATGGAAGTAAGAGCATACTTTGTGACCATGTACTGACCAACCAGATAGTATTCCATACGCAGGAAAGTCATTAATTGTCCACATTAAAACCGCACGCATTGTGAAGATTGTATCTGTGTTTGAATTGTAAGTCTCTACATCATCAATAAATAAAGATTTTAATTCATCGATCAGAGGTCAGAGATAGACGTCGATATTGTTTCCCGATGAGTTTGGTCCGTAAATAAGAAGCGGCATCATAAAGTAGGATTGATCCATAGACAATCAAGGCGACAGATTATAAACCATCATTATAACGGGCCATGTGCTGTAGCTTCATGCCATATAGTTGAATAGGCAGAAACCATTACCAGCCAGTCCGAGCCTGACATTGTGAGGATCACTAATGAATATTTGGTGTCTCCTATCAAAATCCTTTCATGCCGGTGAATCTCTTGGATGACTCATTTTTCCATCTTCGCTTGGAGCAGCATGGTGATGCCAAATCATTGCCTTGGCTGTTTTCTTGCACCTGAATAGCCTATGCAGCCTCTGTGTTATGGGAAAGTATCATGCTATCTTGATAGGTATATCGTGCTTCTTATCAGATTCTTTCGGCTTATACCTGGCCTTTTCGCATGTTGGACACTCTTTCAAATCCAAATTCTCTTTTCGGTACAACACGCAAAGTTTAGGACATGCATGAATTTTCTCACAGTTCAGACCCAAATCAGACATTATCTTCTGGGTTTCGTATCAGCTCTCAGGCACATTATTTTTCGGTGGTATAGAAACTTTCAGGAACATTAGAAATATCGTGAATGACTTGTTGTTCCATCTATTTTGGCACTTAATCTAGAAAAGTTAGACGAACCATGATAGGGTGTAATACTTTTTATTTTCATAAATTGGTCTTCTAGTATCATTCATGAACTTTTCATACTTATCCTGTCACGCCCCGCTTCCCGGTGTACGGATAAGAAGACGTGACTAGGATCGCGACGTATTTACTCAGAAATAAACACGTTAAGCGTAAATAAGCAATATAATATAAATGTACACAAGAAAAACATGAGATGTAAATGAACAACAACTTTTTATTTATTAAACATTCTTTACAATACAACTGAAAAGTAAATACAATGTGGAAAGCAACGCCTAAACATTGGCATGAACTGAAAGTAAAAGTATATACAAGTGACTAGAGCTCCGGGTCCTCGATGAACTGCTCCAAGTCTTCTGAGTTGGGTTCGATCTCTAGAGAGTTGGGTCCTCCTAACAACATTCCAAAGAAAGAATAGATAGTAATTTCGTCAGCGAACAATCGCTCGGTAAGTCCCAAAAAGAGATAGAAATAGACTGAATAGGTAAAAAGAATATATCTGGTATAATGTATGATTGTTATGTTAACGGTGTTGTTTGTAGCTTGGTATAGAATATACCAGTGTATACGAGAGGAGTCCAAATATTCCGTGGACTAAGGTATATGGAGCATAAGGAACTGTTAAGCCACGGGACAACAGCAACAGATATTCAGGTTAGGTGTATTAAAGTGACCATCATCGTGCCATTTTTAACGCATTCCGTACCAATCTACCTCTTAAAAAACCCCGTAATGTTTATTGTATTATTTATACCTGTAAGACTTGCCGAAACCATGATATCAATTGCTTATGTAAACGGATAAGGATGTAAACGGATAATCATGTGATCAAGTCAATGTATATCCATGGTTCGGTATATAGATGGTATTCTGCTATTCATGTTCAAATTCTAGTATATATGGATTCATGATGTATTGGAGTTGTAATTAAATTGTTTTTAAGTCTGGATTGTTTTCAGATTTGGCTGAGACTCAGATTGAGTCAGACACTTTAAACAGAATTTGATTCTTGAATTAGGTTTTGGAGTTATCGGTAACTGTTGCATATGGACGGCAGGATTTGTGACTTTTTCCAAACCAATTACTATTGATAACTCTGTTTTAGTTTTCTACCTTAAATAAGAAAGCACCCACTTTCTTCGGCTCTCTGAGGCTCAAGAGAATTGGTCCCACTTAAACCTATATTTATTAGGGTCCTTATTGTAAATTAATAAACTTGAGGGGTTTTATGAAAAATAGTTTTGATAAATTTTCAAAATAAATCTCAAGCATTTATTTATCGTATTTAGGGTTTTCATGGATGTAATTTTTAAAAGTTAAGTATTCTAATGATTATAAACCTAGATTGAATAGTATATGGTATTTTAGTGTAAATTGAAATTATATGGATTTGTGATGGTATATTCATGAAATTTGTGATTTCTTTGTTTAGAAAACATGGAATTTATTATATATATTTAAAATAGATATTTTGATAATATATATATATATATATAATTATTAAAAATAGAGTTTATTTATTAAATAGAAAATCACATTATTCTTAAAAATTGTATTAAAAATTCCATTGAGATCGGATGCTTCGTGAGGAGGTCTGCATCTCGCTCTAATAGTCCCAAGGATGTGCGATAACTCGCCTCATCCAAATCGGGTTCCCCAAAATGGGTTGTAGAGGCTTAATTGCAAAGAATTTAATTAAAATAATCTTAAAGAATACGGTTTTATTAGTTTAAGATATTTTATTGTAAAATTGTATTTATCCTACAAAATATTATTCCAAAAGCCATCGTGCTATGTCATGATGAGTGTTGTGATGAGGTAGGTCATTACCTCGTGAGTTTTCTAAAAGTAATATGAGCAAATATGATGAAATGATGCCATAAGTAAACTTTATGGTATTTAATCGTAAAATTGAAATAAAAGTTGTAAAAAATTGTATTTGAATTGAAACTTGTTCTAAATGTTTGTTTTAAGATTACTAAACAAGATGTAACAATATGGATATTTGGTTATTTAGTTTTTAACAAAATTAGAATCGGAAGTCGGAATAACTCCGCTTCCGATGAGTTTTGAAAAGAGAATTCTTTTAATAGGGAAGAGAGGAGAGGATAGGGGACTTACTGGATTAGATGAGAGAGGGGAGGTAGAGCAAGGGTTTGAGAGCTTCTTGGAGTCGCGGTATCGTTGGATTTGTCCCGAGTCGTCGCCGGAAGATGACCTTGGGCTAACTCTACTTGTACAACTAATTTGACTTGGAAAATTTTGATAGTTTTGATAATAGATTTCCGAATGGAGAGGGCTAGGGTGTGGGGTGGTATTTATAGGATAGAATTAGGGTTTTGAGAATTGAAGAATGTTATTAAAATGCATTTAAACATTGGATTAATGAGTGATTTTAATCCTCTGTTTAATTTCAGGAAAAACAAATAAACTGGGGTTAAGGGAGGAGGCCAAGAGACTAGGGTAAATTTTTTTGGAGCATTTGGTACGGGCAAGCCCGGCGGCACCGGCCATACACCCGATCTCGCCGGTCGTTTCAAGGGGGTTGGGGCTTGGATTGGTGCCACGTATCCCTATCTGTTCATATAATATTTCCCACATGTTTGATTTCCTAGACTTTTCATTTTTACGTGTATTGCACGTGTAAAATTTTGGGCTTCCAAAAAATTTAAAAGAAAAATCATTAAAAATAATATGTGGCTGCTGGGATTCGAACACATGGGCTATATCACAGTAGTGCAAGGCTTTACCAGTGAGCTACAAGTTGTTTCTTGTTGTTCATAAACAACTTAAATACTTATAGCATACTCAGGGTTATAAATACTCCATTTAGTATTTTAACTTTAAACAAATTTCTGTACATTAAAAACAGAGTTGTTACATTCTACCCTCTTTACAAAAATTTCGTCCTCGAAATTTACAATTATTTAAGGACTAATTTACAAACAAGTAAGGGTATCTTGCATGCATTTCGTCTTCTCTTTCCCATGTTGATTCTCCTGATGAATCTTTTCTCCAAATCACTTGAACCAAGTTTACTTCTTTGTTCCGAAGTGACTTTACCTTTCTGTCCAGGATTTTAACGGGTTGTTGCTCACAAGATAAGTCTGTCTGTACAGTGAGCTCGGAGTGATCAAGGATATGGCTGGGGTCGCTCACATATCTTCGGAGTTGGGATATGTGAAATACGTTGTGCACTGGTTCCAATGAGGGTGGAAGTGCCAAGCGATATGCCACTTCTCCGAATCGTTCGAGTATGTCGAACGGTCCAATGTACCTCGGACTTAGCTTACCCCTCTTTCCAAAATGAATCACTGCACGGTTTGGAGAGATATTTAGAAAGACATGATCGCCCGGTTGGAACTCTAAGTGTCGGCGCTTTGCATTAGTCCAATGCTTCTGTCGGTCTTGGGCTATGCGCATTCGTTCCCTGATAGTGCGAACTACATCTACGGTTGCCACTATCATCTCAGGTCCAAGGAGTTCCTTATCTCCGATGTCGTCCCAACTTAATGGTGAACGACACTTCCTTCCATAGAGCGCTGCAAACGGTGCCATTCCAATACTCGCTTGGTAGTTTTTGTTGTATAAAAACTCCACAAGATGTAGGTGATCTTCCCATGATCCTTCGAAATCTAGCATACAAGCTCTTAGCATATCTTCAAGGATCTGAATCATTCGCTCAGACTGTCCATCTGTTTGTGGATGGTAAGCTGTGCTAAAGTTCAGACACGTTCCCAAGCTAGCTTGCAGACTGCCAAAATTGCGGTCGGAATTTGGTGTCACGATCGGTGATAATGCAAACCGGTACTCCATGTAATCTCACGATCTCCTGTATGAGTTCATGGGTATCAGAGATAGTACACATTAGAGAGTTAAATCTTACTTAGATTCAAACATACCTCCATGTACTTCTTTGCTAGTGTCTCGGTAGATTAGCCACCTCGAAAGGGAATAAAATGAGCCGACTTTGTGAGTTGATCCACAATAACCCATACTGCATCATTACCTTTCGTGCTGTGAGGAAGTGGGTCACGAAGTCCATGGTGATGTGTTGCCACTTCCGTTCTGGAATAGGTAATGGTTGAAGTAAACCAGCAGTCCTACGATGTTCAGCTTTTACTTGCTGACACACCAAGCATTTGGCTACGCTTCTGGTTACTTCACGCTTCATTCCATGCTACCAGTAATGTTGCCGCTGATCTTTGTACATCTTTGTACCACCAGGGTGTACTGAGTATGGGTAGCTGTGAGCTTCTTTCATCAACCCTTCCCGAATAGGACCTTGTGGTATACACAATCTGCTTCCGTATCTCAAAGATCCGTCTTCTTGGATGATGAAGTCTGTTCAAAATCCACTTTCTACTTGTTCTCCGATCTTTTGCAACTTGGCATCACTTGCTTGAGCTGCTTTAATCTGATTGACAATTGTAAACTGAATTTGTAAGTTCATTAAACTTGAAGTGTTACCTGGCATGACCACTTCTATCTCCATCTGATGCAAATCTTACTGTAGCTTCCACTGTCGGTGAGATTCATTGATAGTGGTTGGTGACTAAGTGCATCAGGAACTACATTCACCTTCCCTGCATGATATTATAGGTTGATGTCGAAGTCCGCCATAAGTTCTAACCATCTTCTCTGCCGCATATTTAACTCTTTCTGAGTAAACACATACTTCAGACTTTTATGGTTTGTGTAGATATCTACCCATTCACCAAGAAAATAATGGCGCCAAATCTTGAGTGCAAAGATAACGGCTGCTAACTCCAGATCATGCGTCGGATAGTTACGCTCATGAACCTTCAGCTGCCTTGATGCATAAGCTACAACCTTACCGTGCTAGTGTAGAACACATCTTAATCTTTTACCGGATGCGTTGCAATGCACTACGAAACCTCCAGATTGGTCCGGTATGACGAGAATAAGTGTTGATATCAATCTTGACTTGAATTCTACAAAAGCTTGTTTGCATGCTTCTAACCACATGAATTCTTCATCTTTACATGTGAGCTTGGTCAGGGGTGTTGCAATCTTCAAAAAGCCTTCTATGAATCTTCGGTAGTATCCCGCTAATCCCAAGAAACTTCGAATGTCCTTCACTGTCTTTAGTGTCGGCCATTCGCTTACTGCTGATATTTTAGCTGGATCCACAGAGGTTCCTTCACCTGAAATGATATGTTCGAGAAATCCGACTTGTTCTAGCCAAAACTCGCACTTGTTGTACTTGGCATAGAGTTGAATAATGTCGCAAAGTCTCCAGGACAATTCGTAAATGTTCAACGTGCTCTTTCCGATTCTTAGGACACACCAGGATTCGTCAATGAATATGACAACAAACCTGTCTGAGTATTCTCGGAAAACCTGGTTCATCAGATTCATGAATATGGCTGGTATATTGGTCACTCCAAATGGCATCACGAGAAACTCATAATGTCCATAGCGAGTCCTGAATGCCGTCTTCGGAATATCAGACCCTTTGACCTTCACCTGATGATAACTCGAACGAAGATCTAACTTTGAGAAAATGCAAGACCCACTTAGCTGATCGAACATATCGTCGATTCGCGGTAGTGGATACTTGTTCCTTTTCGTGACTTCTTTCAAAGCTCTATAATCAATGCACATTCTGTATGAACCTTCGTTCTTCTTCACAAGCAACACTGGAGATTCCCAACTTGAAGTGCTAAGACGAATCCATCCTTTCTTCAGAAGTTCATCCAATTGAGTACGGATCCCTTTCAAACCTTTAGGACTTAAGCGATATGGTGCTTTGATCACTGGTTGTGCTCCAGGTACTAAATCAATTCCAAATTCAAGAGCTCGATCAGGAGGCAAACCTGATATGTCTTCAGGAAATACATCATCGAACTCTCGAACTACCTCTGTCTTATCTTCTCCTGCCTTTAGAGTTGCAATCACTGCCTTCTTCGGTTTTGCTTTGTATGTGCTAGGCTCCAGGGTACGGTCTCCACTTTTGAAATAAAAGACTGGATGCTCTGGAATCTCGAACACTACCCTCTTTTAACAACAGTTGATGATAGCGTAAAAAGTTTCTAGCCAATCCATACCCAAAACTACATCAAAGTTCGGTATGTCCAGCACCTTGAAGTCAGCATAAAATTCTCTGTTGCAGACGACCACTGGATACAGGTTGTATCCCATTGTTTCCTTTAGAACGTCGTTCCCTAAACTGACATTCCAGCTGGATACGAGCGGTTTGACTGGAATCGCATGAGTTCGGACGAACCATTGTAATATAAAGCAATGAGATACTCCAGTATCGAAGAGTGCTAGTGCAGGAAGTGATGCTACTAAGATTGTACCTAAGTTGTGTGGAATATGTTTAGGTATAGGATAAAATATTCAATATGTATAAGGATTGAAAGAAAGCTTGAAAGAAAAGAGTTACCAGTGATGACTTGGCCAATGGCTTCAGCTTCTTCCACAGTCATTGTGAAAGCCTGTCGCCTCGGTATATTCCTCTTTACTGGAGGCACATTCCTCTGTCCGTTCCTCTGTCCCTGAGGTAGGTTCCTTTGTGCTTGATGGAACTGACGAGGAAGAGGTGCAGTAGGTCCACGAAGAGGTGGAGCAGGGATAGTAAGACGTGGTGTAGGTGCCTGGATATTTGGCCGTTGCGGATAGGTGATTGCTGGTCTGGTTGTAGGATTTGGATTGAGTCTATGAGGACAAGATCCAATATCATGTGTGGATGAGCTACAGACTAAGAAAAGGCGATTAGCCCGCCTGCAGTCCTTTACCAGGTGTCCATTCCTCTTTCAGTAGGTGCAAAAGTCTAGACTGGGCCGGTTGAAAGGTACTCCCGATCTCCTGGGTACAAAAGGTGGTCTGGAAGAGGCTCCTCCTGCTATCTGAGTAGTAGGGCGCTTCATACCGGCAGATTGAGGTCTGCCCTTATTCTTCACCACTGCCTCATATCTTTGGAAAGCCTTTAAAGCTAAGTCATGGGTTGGGAAATCCCCTGTAGCTAATGCAGCTTGGATCTCCTGGTCCAACCCCTGCTGAAATCTTCTGGCCCTGATCTCAGCAGTCGGTATGAGATATGTCGCAAACCTGTTACGGTCTTGTGTTAGCTGTGTAGTATGTGATATCATAAAATTCGAATATTTGAGACATATTGTACCTGCTCAACATAGTGAACTTAGCATTATACTCATCCACAGATTCGCTCCACATAGAGTATTGTTGTAGGTGGATGAATTGCCGTTCCATGTAAAATCGGGCAGTCTCAGGAAAATATTTTGCATCGAACATGTCGTGAAAAGTCATCCATTCGATCAGCTGAGTAAGACGGCTTTCTTCCGCCTTCCACCATACTCGGGCATTATCCGTGAGTTGCAGCTTCGTAACCCTTACCCAAGCAATGTCTGGCACTTTTACTGCTGCCAGATCGTCCTCAATGGATTGAGCCTATTCTTCAGCTTCTAGAGGGATCTCTTTCCCAGAAAATTGCTTAGGATGCAGTGAGCAGAATTGTTTCACTCCAGGTGCCTCAGCTTCTGGGTGGTTCATTAGAATAGCAGTCTGTTGCTGCTGTCCCTCAAAGAATCTCTTTATTGCCTCGAGTGTAGGGTGTTTTTCATCACCCCATTGAGATGGGAATGCGCGCGCACTTGTCAGGAACATTACAGATTCCCCTTGCCTAGGGTAGGCTGGGGTTTATTGATTGTAGGGATTCGAATCTCCGGCAGCCGTGGACTAAGCTGCCGTTAATTACCCCTCGCCTTTGGAGTGAGAGAACCTCCGATTGACGGGTCAAACAGGTCATGCGAACTCAATGTGCAGTGTTGTGTTTTGAAGGGGTTTTGGATATATCGGGGGCCCCGTAGAGTTTTTACGGGGGTTCCGCTTCCCGGATAGCAGGCTGGGGGTCAAGAGGGCTAGCAGCCCCCTTGCGGGGTGTAGGGCAACGCCCCGTTAGAAACTGTTTTCTAACGGGGACAGTGTTGTGGAGTATGTGTGTGTGTGTGTGTATATATATATAAAAAGGGAAAGGGCATCCAAAGGATGCGTGGGAGAAGGCGCCAGCGCCTGATGTGCGTGGCATGCTGGCGCTCAGCGCACAGCGCCCGCGAGCCTGGCACGTGGGGCGCTGGTGCTCAACGCATAGCGTCCGGTGCCGAGCGCCCGCGTGCCGCGCACGTGAGGTGCTGGCGCCTTCTCCCATGCATCCTTTGGATGCCCTTTCTCTTTTTTTATATATATGTATATAAACACATACACACACACACAAACACACACATACTCCACGACACTGTCCCCGTTAGAAAAAAGTTTCTAACGGGGCGCTGCCTCGCACCTCACAAGGGGGCTGACCCCCAGCCCGCTATCCAGGTAGCGGGACCCCTGTAAAAACTCTGCGGGCCCCCCGATATATCCAAAACCTCTTCAAAACACGACACTGCACATTGAGTTTGCATGACCTGTTTGACCTGTCAATCGGAGGTTCTCTCGCTCCAAAGGCGAGGGATAATTAACGACAGCTTAGTGCGCGGCTGCCGGAAATTCGAATCCCCACAATCAATAAACCCCAGCCTACCCTAGGTAGGGGGAATCTGTAATGCGCCTGACAAGCGCGCGCGCATTCCCATCTCAATGGGGTGACGAAAAACACCCTACAGATTCTGGCACGCCCGGTGGGACCAATCTCTCCTCCCATATTTCGGGTTAAACGTTTATGCGAACTCAATCAATATACATATCGATTGCCTGTACTGAAATCATGCTTCTTTGTGCAGGTTAACAAATTTCAAATTGCAATCTCTGGACGCAACAAAATGTCTCTAAGGATCAGCTCAGCTCTCAACACCGCTCCCATCTCCTACACGATGAAGATGGAATCCCGGACGGTCCTCCCGGCCAGTCTCGGGAGACAATGGGAGGAGTCGCCGCTACCATTTGGCTCTATTCTATTCGTGTCGGCTAACGCCATCTCTGCTTCTCAAGCCCCGGTGACTGATAAACCAGTTTCAAAAGGGAAAAGGCCAAATGTCATGGTTGCGAGGGCACCTCAGCGCAAGCATAATCCATTTACGAACGACTCTCCATCGCTCCAGTTGGGGGCAAGGACATCAATGTCAACGAAGCAACGGGGCATCTCGGGCAAGCTCCAACGGTACCCTCGACAACTGCTCGATCGGGTATTTTCTTTAAGCTCCCTATCAATCGACTCACGGTGGCTTCCCAGAAAACGGATGCCCGCCAAGCCCTTAAAATAAAAAAGCTAAGGCAGAAAAGGCTCAGATACAGAGCCAACAAAAGGGATATGGCTCATGCTAGGCTGAGCTTCATGAGGCTCCAAGAACGGGGCTACCCCGCCAAAAATTGAGACGGCCGGATATGTGGTCCACACTGTTTATATGGTCGGACATGAAGAAACGAACCCTCCTATACTTCACAGCCATGGTGATGATATGGTGGACGCTACCCAACGTCGACTTGGTCTAAATAATGAAGAGATCGCTCAGGCCGATAAGCCAAAAGTGCCCGGGGTTCCTGCGGAATTGAGCTCAGGCAATAAGGATGACCCGGTTGTCATAACCGGAACTATAGAACAAGAATTATTCTGATGGGTTCAGAGGTAGCTTCAGGACAGGGATGAGAAGTTAGCCAAGGTACAGTCTAAGGTAGAAGAATTGGCGAACGTCGCGGCAGATCTCGCGACCCAAGTCGCCCGATTGCAATTACAGCAGAATCAAATTTTGGTTCATGAGCCAGGGATTGATACCCGGAGGCAGCCAACTGATACCCCCTTCAGCCTAAGAGCGGAGCGCCTTCGCGAAAAACGGCCGCGATCTGCCTCCAGTTCCTTCGATACATACACCGAAGGGGAATCGCCTCTGAAAGAGAAACTGGATAAGGTCTATTCTTTCAAAAGGGAAAAAGTCCACAAGATACTCAAGGACGCCCTAAGAAACGGTCTACAACTACCAGAATCAAAGAGACCGCAAGAAGCGAATATGACCGACGACCTAAAATATTGCCCCTATCACAGAGTGATAGGTCATCCCATTGAGGACTGCTTCATCTTCAAAAATTGGGTCGAAAAGAAATACAAGACGGGAGAGATAGAACTGTCTAAAGGAGTGTTAGCAAACAGTCAAGCTACGACCGCCGATTTCATACAAATGGAGACCGAAGCCCTTCGGGAAGCTGATTTTCTCATACATGTGCCATTATCTGAAAAGGGTGAACCAAAGACTGATCGACCTTAAGGACTGGCATCAGTAAGGGCACCTACTCTAATGGAGAGAAAGAAGAAGGTGTACTCCTTCAGGAGGGATGAGGTCCGCAATATATTCGAGGACGCCTTGAACAACGGTCTGCAACTGCCTATTCTGAAGAGGCCACATGAAATGAATATGACCGGCAATCCCATATACTGCCCATATCATAGGTTGGTGAGTCATACCATTGAAGACTGCTGTGTTTTCAAAGATTGGGCAGAGGACCAATACAAGCTTGGAAAAACCTCACATTCCTCGGATGTATCGGCAAGCCACAGAGCTACGGTCATCAACACAGCTCCGCCAAGATCAAAGTTCGAGAAGCTGGGAACCGTCGACCACCACGTCGTTAAACTGGGGAACAATCGACCTCTAAGTCGTTAAACTGGGGATGTAAAAATGTGTAAATAAAACAAAAAAATAAAAATAAAAAGCCGAAATGATGGGGCAACTCGCAATAAAAATCAGCGAGTAAAAATAAAGATGAAAATAAAGCCGAAATGATGGGGCAACCGCTAATAAATAGCCGAAATGATAGGGCAATCGCGACCTTCGTGATAAGAAAAGCTGAAATGATAGAGCAATCACGGTAAAAAAAACTCCTCCAAATGGCAAATGATGAGTCGCTCCTGGTACCATATTCCAGTGCAGCGACGCAGACCCAAGCAAATTCCAAACTCAAATTCCAAATGGCGAATGATGAGTGGCTCCTGGTACCATATTCCAGTGCAGCGATGCAAATGCCAACCAAAATGTCAAATTTCTGAATGTCCCAACGGCGAATGATGAGTCGCTTCTGGTACCATATTCCAGTGCAGCAATACAGACGCCAACCAAATTCCAAATCCCAACGGCGAATGATGAGTCGCTCCTGGTACCATATTCCAGTGCAGCGATGCAGACGCCAACCAAATTCCAAATCCCAAAAATGCGAATGATGAGTCGCTCCTGGTGCCATATTCCAACGCAGCGATGCAGACGCCAACCAAAATCCAATCTCCCGAAATTCTCCCAGCCTTACGGTTGGTCCCCAAGGTGACTACCGTATATAATCCAAGGGCTCAAATAATTCTCATCATACCCATACCCCACTGCAATCACCAGTCCAGCGGTCGGTCTCCGCCCTTGGAATTATGCTCCATTGGGAAGACCCACACATGTGTCGTCACGATGCATGAGGAGAACAAACTTTCGTGGTATCCTTACGACTCAAAAAGGAAAAACACACTTGGGAGTCCTCACGACTCCTAAGGAGAAAATACACCTACAGGATCCTTACGACTCGTAGGGAGAAAATGCATTTATGGGACCCTTACGGCCCATGAAATTGAAAAGTCTTAAGTGATGGGGACCCAAACCTGTCTCTTAAGCCATCGCTCCCCAACGGGTAAAGGAAAATGATGAATTGCTCCTGGCACATGTGCTTCAGTGTTAGTAACGCTGATGCCTACCCTAACCCCAAAATTCCAAACTCCAATCCAATAGACCCCTAAGTCTTTAAAATGGGAACAGATGACCTCTAATTCGTTAAACTGGGAACAGATGACCTCTAAGTCATTAAACTGGAAACAGACGACCTCTATGTCGTTAAACTGGGCACAATAGACCCCTAAGTCTTTAAACTGGGAATAGATGACCTCTAAATCATTAAACAGGAAACAGATGACCCTTAAGTCATTAAACTGGAAACAGATGTCCTCTAAGTCATTAAACTGGGAACGAGAGAAATCCACTCGTGTGTCCTCACGATGCATAAGGAGAACAAAACTTGCGAGATCCTTACGACTCGTAAGAAAACGCATTTGTGGGATCCTTACGACCCACAAAGGAAAAACACACTTGGGGGTCCTCACGACTCCTAAGGAGAAAATGCCCCTACGGGATTCTTACGACTCGTAGGGAGAAAATGCTTTTATGGGACCCCTACGACCCATAAAATTGAAAAGCCTTAGGCGATAGGGATCTAAACCTGTCTCCTAAGCCATTGCTTCCTAACAGGGAAAGGCAAATGATGATTCGCTCTTGGTACCACACTCCAGTGTAGCGGTGCTGATGTCGACCCAAAAACCAATTCCCAAATCCTCCTGGGGCAAATGATGAGTTTCTTTTGGCATTATTCCAGTGCAGCAATGCAGATGCCGACCGTCCAAGTCGCTAAAATGGCAGCACTGACTGTCCATGTCGTAAAAAGGGCAGTGCAGGCTTCCCACAAATCGGGAACCAAATCGCTCCGGGCCAGGGAAAAGTCTACCACGGACACTCCCTCTCGGAGACGCGTCAAGCGTCGACCGTTCATGTCGTAAAAAGGGCAGTGCAGGCTTCCCACAAATCGGGAACCAAATCGCTCCGGGCCAGGGAAAAGTCTACCACGGATACTCCATCTCGGAGACGCGTCAAGCGTCGACCGTCCATATCGTAAAAAGGGCAGCGTCGACCGTCCATGTCGTAAAAAGGGCAGAGCAGGCTTCCCATAAATCGGGAACCAAATCACTCCGGGCCAGGGAAAAGTCTACCACGGACACTCCGTCTTGGAGACGCGTCAAGCATTGACCGTCCACGTCGTAAAAAAGGCAGCGTCGACCGTCCATGTCATAAAAATGGCAGTGCAGGCTTTCCACAAATCGGGAACCAAATCGCTCCGGGCCAGGGAAAAGTCTACCACGGACACTCCGTCTAGGAGACGCGTCAAGCGTCGACTGTCCATGTCGTAAAAAGGGCAGCGTCGACCGTCCATGTTGTAAAAAGGTCAGTGCAGGCTTCCCACAAATCGAGAACCAGATCGCTCCAGGCCAGGGAAAAGTCTACCACGGACACCCCATCTCGGAGACGCGTCAAGCGTCGACCGTCCATGTCGTAAAAGAGCAGTGCAGGCTTCCTAAAAATCGGGAACCAAATCGCTCCGGGCCAGGGAAAAGTCTACCACGGACACTCCGTCTCGGAGACGTGTTAAGCGTCGACCGTCCATGTCGTAAAAAGGGCAGCGTCGACCGTCCATGTCGTAAAAAGGGCAGTGCAGGATTCCCACAAATCGGGAACCAAATCGCTCCGGGCCAGGGAAAAGTCTACCACAGATACTCCGTCTCGGAGACGCGTCAAGCGTTGACCGTCCATGTCGTAAAAAGGGCAGCGTCGACCGTCCATGTCGTAAAAAGGGCAGTGCATGATTCCCACAAATAGGCAACCAAATCGCTCCGGGCCAGGGAAAAGTCTACCATGGACACCCCGTCTCGGAGACGCGTCAAGCGTCGACTGTCCATGTCGTAAAAAGAGCAGCGTCGACCGTCCATATCATAAAAGGGCAGTGCAGGCTTCCCACAAATCGGGAACCAAATCGCTCCGGGCCAGGGAAAAGTCTACCATGGACACTCCGTCTCGGAGACGCGTCAACCATCGACCGTCCATGTCGTAAAAAGGGCAGCGTCGACCGTACATGTCGTAAAAAGGGCAGTGCAGGCTTCCCACAATTCGGGAACCAAATCGCTCCAGGCCAGGGAAAATTCTACCACGGACACTCCATCTCGGAGACGCTGTTCATATCAGATTTTTGCATTTTTATACCGCCCAATTTTTATCACATTGCTTATCGGTAGGTACTCTTGAGCCGTGTTTGCTAGTCAATTGCAGGATACAGGTTCTCGGCTCTAAACGGTAAAATTCATGGAAAACACGACAAAATCCGGGTTCCTGCCAACCACAGATAAAACACGGGTCTCCGCTCTTTATCCGTCTGTTGCCACACACCAGTTTAGGAGACAAAATGGCAAATCGATTATCACCTTCATGCACAAGGCTCAATGGCAACACAAGATCCAAGAAATCTACGCAGAGCTCAAGAAAATCATGATAAAAGATCCATGTCCAATCACCTTTTAATCCACTAGAATTCTGGAAGAAATGTGGAAAGATTATCAGAAAAAACATGTACCAGACAAAAGGGGACAGCAAAACAGGAAAACCACCAAATACGATGAATCAATTCCCCTAAAGTGCCGCGGTTCCGCGGCAATAGCAGGCTTAGGCCACGGAACCGCGGCCGTACGGACTTGTCGGCTGAAGATACTTCAGGGGTATTTTGGTCTTTCTATGTACAGGCAGAATTTTGCCCTAGATTTCCATTTCCCTGCCTATAAATAGCCCAGAACCTTGTGAAGCCAAGTGTGCATAATCTTGTATTTTTCTAGGTTTAGAATACTTGTTTCTTCTTCCTCTTCTCATCTCTTCTCCATTGAAAAACTTGTAGTGAACTTTTGTGAGTGAAGAATGATGAATAAAGAAGTTCCTTTTGTTATTATATCTTGTCTTGTTCTTTAGTTAAATTATTATTGCTTGTAATTTTCATTTGTTAACCTAGTTGTTATTTCTTGTTGTTTCTTTCTTTTCTCTTTTCCTTTATCCTTAAACAACCATGACGCTTACGCTTGATCCTTGCCAAGGTGAGGTCGCAAATAGCTAGTTGTTATCTTCTAATCTCCTTCTTTCTATCTTCCTCTTTTGTTTTGTTTTCTTTTCATTATGATGTGTGAGTAGTTTCATACTTGTTAGGGTAGAATAAGGGAAGTTTGAGAGAAGGAAATCTCTCTCACTCTTTCCTTACCCAACATCTTAAATCGACTCCCGTTAATTGAACCACAATCCGCTCCTTACGGCACCCTATCCTACATGATAGCGGTGATTCCGTAGTGAGACCGGTTGTGGTTGAATTAACCGGAGGTTATGGCTAAGAGCCAAGAACGGACGGACAAGCACCAAAAGGAAGAACTTATGCGTTGGAAAGCCTAGCTTATACTCGCAAGTTCCTTCCTAGTCGTGCTAATCCCCGTTGTTGCCGATTACCGTAACACCGATATTAAGAGTGGCAACGAAAGAGGTGAGCGACTCCTAACTCAAACTAACCTAATCCTAACCCTAACAAGCTCTCTTTACATATCATTTTAACACTTAATTAATCACAACAAAATCTGGAAAACTGGACTTAACTCGTTAAAACACTTAGAAAAAGATTCCCATCTCCCTGCGGACGACCCGTACTCAACCGGCTAGCTACAAGCGAAACCATCTTGATTGCGGTAATTAACTAAACTTGAACACGCAGAATCTCTACCAATCAAATGGCGCCGTTGCCGGGGAGACGGTAGTTTATTTCTTTGTGTAATTTCGGGTTAACTTGTGAATATAAATATAACCGAAAAACAAAACAAAAAAATATACTTTGTAAAAAAAAATCATCTTGTTATTTTTGATTAGTTTTTCTGTAAGTGTGCAGGATAATATGGAGTTCGAGTTCAGTGCCAAAGACGTGGGGAGATAGACCCACATTTCGCGGCTACACCGCGACGGATCAAAACGAAGCAAACGGTCTACTGTAAAAATCTGGAGCAGGTACAGTAAGCAAATCAAGATTCAGCAAATCCAGACAAGCAGAGGACAACCAAAGAAGAACACCCAAAATTTTTGAAGACCCAATCCCACCTTTCTGCCGCGGAACCGCGGCATAAGCAAGCTTAGGCCGCGGAACCGCGGCCATTTGTCTTCTTCAGGGTGCCAAAATTTTTGTGAGTTTTTCTCTTCTCTTCCCCACTCCTCTGGACTCCAATAAACTGTGTTTTCTGCAGCATTCTTTGCGCAAACTCTCTTCCCCCTTCCAATAAACTGTTCTTGTGCAGGATTCTTTGCGCCGCGCTAAAAATAAAAATTGTTTGCAGTTGATTTGTTATCGCTTTGCATTCATTAATACGGACTTAAGGGGCTTGAAACCAATTCAGATTGGGTGGGGATTTCATCACCCTTCCCAGGACCCTAAAAATCACAAAAAGCATATGCATTGACCATTGTTAAGTTAAAAAATACTAGACTCAGCCCTAAGGATTTCGCGCTCAATAGGACAGAGGACTAGTTGCAGGCATCGGCCGTTTATCCTATCTGACTTTTGCGGTGCCTAGGCAAGTGTGACGAAGGCAAGTGGTTATTTAATTAAGGAACTTCGCGAAAGCGTTGGACAACCTCCCACTTACCTGGCACTTATCTGGCCGCATTAGACGGAGAAGAGGCGGTTTGAGGTCCTATTTCTAGCCCTCTGGAACAGTTAGGAGCTGTCTAGCAGACCTAGGTGACCCTAGATCTAGGTGAGATTATGCATATCTTATTTGTGATTGCTTAAAGCCGTAAGTCCGTACATATTTCTGTAAAGCTCTTTCTAAAAAAAAAGGAAAAAAATCAAAAACTTTTATAAAAACTTGCCCTTTGTCGCCAAATCCATTTTTCACCCACCACCCATCGTTTTCTCCATTGACGTTTTCTTACCCTCACCTTCTCCGCTTTGACTATACTAAACTCGTTTAGTGTATGTCCGCTTGGACTCGGGACACTAGCGCCCGCCTAGTCCGCGTTACGTTAGTCGCTACCGACTACGCGATCGACTCAGACGTCGAAACTCCGTCCACTCCTCTTTCACCCCTTCCTTTGCCGGCCAACTCCGACGTTGACCGGAATTCTGTTCATACATCTTCACCTTCACCTTCACCAACCTATTCTTCCGCGATGTCAGGATTTAATCTGAACATCTCTTTGACTGCCCCTGGACTGGCTCCACCTCCTACGGAGACCAACAACCCACCACCACCGCCTGTTGTAGCGCCGCAGCGAATCGCGCTCCAGGATCGTTTCTATCCCACCCGTTCTGCACTTCCCACCTGCCTTTCTCTTCCACCGGTCAATGGGGACAACTTTGAAATTAAGCCCCACTTCATCAACATGCTTCCACGATTTCATGGGCTTGAATCTGAAGATGCCTATATCTTCATCAATAAATTTCAAAACGTTTGTGCCATGATGAAAACCACCCAACTGTCGGACGATGCTATACGTCTACGGGTCATTCCGTTCACTTTATGCGATCTTGCTGAAAAATGGCTGTATAGCACCGCTTCCCACTCCATAACCAGTTGGGACGAGTTTGTTAAAGCGTTTCTCAAAAAGTTCTATCCGAATCATAAAACCGCAAGGATTCGCAATGAAATCAACCAATTCTCTCAGCTTCCTTCTGAACCCTTCTGGAAGTGCTTTGACCGGTACAAAGACCTTCTTGTTCAGTGTCCTCACCACGGTATAGAGAAATGGCAACTTTGCCAAACCTTATACGAGGGCCTGAACCCAGCAACGAAGCAGTTGTTGGAAACCATCTGTCAGGGCCACTTCCTATCGAAATCTGACGAGGAAGCGTGGCAATTCTTTGAAAGCTGAATTGGCTGCAATAACGAGAAAGCTTGAAGCGATAGAGAGCAAATTTTCTGCTCCTGCCCCTGTTCTTCCCCTTCATACCATTTGCGCTTGTTGTTCCGATCCTTCTCACTTAACCGAAGAGTGTCCTTACAATCCACCATCGTAAGGACAGGATCAGGTTAATCCTGCATTCCAGCAAAGACCGAGGAATGATCCATACTCTTCCACCTACAATCCCGGTTGGAGGAACCACCCCAATTTCGCCTGGAATCAGAATCAGAATCAATTCCAAGGCAACAATTTCCAAAGGGCCCCTCCGCCACAACAACAAGCGCAACAACAAACTCAACAGCAGTTTCAGCAACCCTTCTAACCCCAACCTTTCCAAAATCAGACGAACAACTTTGCACCCAACAATTCTTTTCCACCAAACAACTTTGTTCCGTCAAACAACGATAAGGTTTCCTCGCTCGAACGAAGTCTGGAGGCGTTCGTTAAACAATCGACACAATCCACCGCCAACATCCAGTCTTCCATTCAGTCCTTAGTGCAACACACTGCCGCTCACGGGCAAAGCATCAAGACCATCGAGGCCCAGATTGCACAGCTGAATGCGGCCTTAAGCGAGCGAGAGAAGGGGAAGCTCCCGTCCCAGCCACTCCCAAATCCCGGTCACCCACATAATGTACATGTTGCTCTTGAACAACAGAATCATAATGTGAGTGCTGTGACCACATTGAGATCGGGAAGGATGCTGCAAAACAACATTGGCACACGGATCAACGATGACACCCCGGCCGCTTCTTCTTCTACTTCTTCTTCTTCTCCTGCTTCTTCGTCTTCGGAGCCTATTCTCCGTTCTTCACAAGGCTCTCCTTCCTCTTCTTCTGCTCTGAACGGACCCACTTCTCACTCCACGAAAACACCTGTTCTGGGATCCGTTCCAACTCCACAATCTCCTCCTCCAACATTAGACTCAACCAATTTTAAAAATGTTCCATTTCCAAACCGGTTGAGGTCTAATAAACAAAATCCTCAGATAGAGAAGATTCTGGAGTTATTTAAGTAGGTTAACATTAACATTCCTCTTTTAGATGCTGTCCAACAAGTCCCGTCCTACGCGAAATCTTAAAGGACTTGTGCACGAAAAAGAGGAAGTCTCAGGTACCCAAGAAAGTTTTCTTGGCTAGTGCTGTGAGTGATGCCCTTACCCAATCCTTACCACAAAAATGGAAGGACCCTGGCTGTCCTACGATTTCTATTACTATTGGGGATAAGAACATCAACCGCGCACTATTAGATCTTGGTGCCAGTGTTAACCTGCTTCCGTACTCAGTATACGAGCAATTAGGCGTAGGAGAGCTGAAACCCACGCACTGCACTCTCCAAATGGCCGACCGATCGATCACCCATCCTAGGGGTGAGCTAGAGGATGTGTTAATCAAAGTCGGGGAATTCATATTCCCCGTTGACTTCATTGTATTAGACACACAGCCTGTAGCTAACCCCCGGAATCAAATTCCGGTGATACTCGGTCGCCCATTCCTTGCAACCTCAAATACTGTGATCAATTGTCGCAATGGTTCGATGGACCTCTCTTTTGGAAACATGACAATTGAACTCAACATTTTTAGGTTGGGGAATCAGCCCGCTGAACCTAATGCTCATATACTGGACGTCTGCTCGATCCAGGAGATCACCCCAAAAGAATGTGAATTCGAGGAGTTTCTGTTTGATCACGATAATCTTAACGCCACTAGTGCGTTCCTCCTCGAACCTGCTGCTGTTTCTGCGCCCGACAACGACTACGAGTGTTTCACGTTCTCGAACGATCTTAGCCGCGCACAACCCGAGTTTGAATCTTTCGAATTTCCGGATGAGTTACCTGAACCATCCAACTCGGTCGCTTACACTCGTTTTGAACCTTTGCTGGAGTCCTTTGAGTTCGAGACCTCTGCACCAATCTTGCCTTCAATCGTTTCACCTCCAGCGCTCGAACTCAAGCCTTTGCCATCTCACCTTAAGTACACTTACTTAGGTGAGAATAAGACCCTCCCTGTCATCATTTCGGCTTCTCTAGCTCCAGAGCAAGAGAAAGCTCTTCTTGCGGTCTTGCACAGCAACAGGCAAGCTTTTGGCTGGTCCATGGCGGACATCAAGGGGATTAGTCCCCTGATCGTTGAGCATCACATTCATCTGATGGATGATGCCAAACCAGCCCGGGATCCACAAAGACGTCTCAATCCAGTCATGAAAGAGGCTGTGAAGAAGGAAATCGTAAAATGTCTAGATAGTGGTATCATTTACCCTATCTCTGATAGCCAGTGGATTAGCCCCATCCACGTTGTCCCCAAGAAATCAGGTATAACGGTCATCACTAACGAGGCGAACGAGTTAATCCCTACTCGCACCCAAACTGGGTGGCGAGTGTGTATTGATTACAGAAAACTCAATGCCGCAACGCGGAAAGACCACTTTCCGCTACCTTTTATTGACCAAATGCTTGAACGATTGGCCGGACACGAGTACTACTGCTTTCTTGATGGCTACTCCGGCTATAATCAGATTCCCATCGCCGAAAAAGACCAGGACAAGACCACTTTCACATGTCCTTTCGGCACATTCGCATATCGTCGCATGCCCTTTGGGTTATGCAATGCGCCCGCTACCTTCCAGCGGTGTATGATGGGAATCTTCTCAGACATGGTGGAAAAATTTCTGGTGATTTTCATGGATGATTTCTCCATCTTCGGCGATTCCTTCAACGAGTGTTTGCTGCATCTTGACGCTGTCCTTACCCGATGTAAGGACAAGAATCTCACTTTGAATTGGGAGAAGTGCTACTTCATGGTGCGCGAAGGTATTGTCTTAGGACATATCATCTCGCAAAATGGTATAGAGGTTGACAAAGCAAAGATTGAGGTCATTTCCAATCTCCCTCCTCCCCGATGCGTCAGAGATATCCGAGCCTTCCTTGGCCATGCCGGTTTCTATAGACGGTTCATCAAGGACTTTAGCAAGATTGCTAGGCCCTTGACTCTTTTGCTGGCCAAGGACACGCCATTCGACTTCAACTCTAGCTGTGTGACTGCATTCGAGTCATTGAAACGCTCACTCACTTCTGCTCCCGTTCTTTCTTCACCTGACTGGACGCACCCATTTGAGATTATATGCGATGCATCCGACTTTGCCATTGGTGATGTCCTTGGACAACACATCAACAAGATGCCGCACGTAATCTATTATGCGAGCCGAACCCTGAACGGCGCCAAACTCAATTATACAACAACCGAGAAGGAATTCTTAGCTGTTGTATTTGCTTTAGAAAAGTTCAGGCCCTACCTCATCGGCTCTCCAGTCATTGTCTACACTGACCATTCTGCTCTGCGCCATCTTTTTGCGAAGAAAGATGCAAAATCTCGGTTAATACGTTGGATCCTCTTGCTTCAAGAGTTTAACCTTGTCATTAAGGACAAACGAGGATGTGAAAACGTAGTTGCCGACCATCTCTCACGACTTCCTTCTTCGCCTTCGCTTCCAATTCCGATCAACAACGTTTTCCCGGATGAACAGCTCTTGACAGTATCTTGCGAACCTTGGTTCGCAGATATTGTGAACTATTTGGCCACGGGATTACTACCGACTGAATGGTCAAGTCAGGACAGACTTCGCTTCTTATCCCAAGTAAAACACTTTTACTGGGACGAACCCTTTTTGTTCAAGTACTGTCCCGACCAGATTATTCGTCGGTGTGTCCCTGACGAGGAATTCAAGAGTGTGCTGTCATTTTGCCACGATCAAGCATGTGGCGGGCATTTTGGCCCCAGAAAGACAGCTGAGAAGATCTTGCAATGTGGTTTCTACTGGCTACAACTTTTCAAAGACGCTCATGACTATTGCAAGACTTGCTCCCGGTGCCAACACTTGGGCCGGATATCCCGGAGGAACGAGATGCCGCTCCAACCGATCTTGGTTGTGGAGATTTTCGATGTTTGAGGGATAGATTTCATGGGGCCGTTTCCCAGCTCTTTTGGGAACTTGTACATCCTTCTCGCCGTTGATTACATCTCTAAATGGGTCGAGGCTGTGCCCAGCCGGACTAACGACAACAAGGTTGTCGTTAGGTTCCTTAAAGAAAATATTTTCTCCCGGTTTGGGCACCCCCGAGCGATCATTAGCGACAATGGAAGTCATTTCTGCAATAAGACTTTCGAGGCCTTGATGCGGAAATATTCCATTAATCATAAGCTATCCACGCCCTACCACCCCCAAACCTGCGGGCAGGCCGAAGTTTCAAATCGGCAAATCAAGCAGATACTGGAGAAAACGGTTTCCAAGAACCGTAAGGATTGGTCGCTGAAACTCACTGATGCCCTTTGGGCCTTTCGAACCGCTTATAAGACCGATCTTGGCATGTCTCCGTATCGGCTTGTATACGGAAAAGCCTGCCACCTACCTGTCGAAATAGAGCATCGCGTGTTTTGGGCGATAAAGGAGCTGAATCTGTCTCTCGAAGATGCGGGCAGCCATCGGAAGCTGCAGTTGAACGAATTAAGCGAGCTTAGGGATGAGGCTTACGATAACGCGGTTGTCGTTAAGAATCGAACGAAGGTGTTTCACGATAAACACCTTTTGCGCAAAACCTTTATACCTGGCCAACAGGTACTGCTTTACGACACCAGACTTCACTTCCATCCAGGAAAGCTCAGATCTCGCTGGAAAGGGCCGTATTTTGTGCGGAATGTATATCCGCAGGGCGTTGTGGATTTGGAAAATCCAAAGGACGGTTCATTTTTCAAAGTAAACGGACACCGACTAAAACCGTACCTTAGCGCCGAACCAACAGAGGAGCTCCTGGTCTTACAGGAGCCGGTTTACCCTGCATAATCTTCCTCTGCCTACCTCCAAACTTCGGTTATCCAGCCAAGAACAGTGGACACTGTTCCAAATAAGTTTGGGGGTATGTATAAACCATTTTGTATATATTTGTGGATATTCTTTTCCATTCTTTTTCTTTTTCTTTTCTTTAAAAAAAAAAACAAAAAAAATTTTGTGTCTCGCTAACCGACAATTTTGACCCTTCAAATGATCTCTTCATGCAATGATAGTGAGGACACTGTCCAGTTTAAGTTTGGGGGTACGCTCGGTACGCATTTCTTACCTTCGCATTCATATGTATATTTTGCATCTGCATATTAAAATCCATAAAAATCTGAAAATTTTCTAAAAACATAAAAACTTTTCTGTCAAGTTAGCTAGTGGGAGGACTCTGATTCAACATTTCGACGGTTTTGTTTGATAAAATAAGAATAACTAAATCTTATGTTTAGATTTTAAAAACCTGAAAGATAACTCTCCTTCGAAGTTAACTATAGCTGATATACGTCTTTACATCATACTCCACGTGTCGTGAGTTTTTGGAAATTAGATGACAAGTCTTTTATGTTGAAAAACTTTTAAATGGATCAATGATTTTTTGAGGATCAAATAGGTTTGTTCTGAAATAAGTAATATCAAGAATAGTTTATGAAGTGAGTGAATATGAAGGAACGTTATTGATGCCTTAATTGGAACTAAGTCTGAAAAATAACCCATCTGAAAATTGATTGGAATGATTACACACCGAACCCACTAAACACGTCTTTTATCCAAAAAATAATTGAATTGCCGGTTATGTCTCCGTTCGTATTGAATCATCATGATTTTTCACGCAAAACTGTCTTTTGTTTTTGGACCTAGGTAACTTGAGTAATTAAGTCCGCTGGGGTGTTTCTACACCTAATGCCCTAAAGCCAACTGGTTTGGGTGCATTGGCCCAAAGCTCGCTAAGAAACCTAGAAAGTCCAGATTAAAACAAAATCAAGCAAGTGTTCTCTCCGAGTTAAAATTCCTAACGGTCCTTTGTGTGAGAATAATCTTGATAAAAGACAGGCTTTTATAAAAAAATTTAGCGGAGATATGAAGGTTTTATTCTATGATAAAGACTATTGCACGTTCACAGAGGTGTGTATGAAATGAAAACAAGACAAAGGTGGAGTGAAGAATAAGACCTAGTTTCCTGTTAAGGAAGATAGAAATTCTGAAGTTGAAACTTTACTGGAAAACGAAACTTGAAAAATGCTTAACTCTTTATAAAACTTATGTGATCCTTTCAAAATTTTTATCTGGGCTTTATTGTGTGACATGATGACATAAATCGATCCTTCTGGAAACTTAACGACACTATTTGCACTGCACGTAAAAACATATAAAATCTGTAGTTAAATAAGAAGCGAGGTGTGAAAAATAAAGGTTCGATAGTCTAGACTTAGGACAATAGAATTGTTATTTTCTGAAATAAAACTTTAGGGTTTGAATCTTAGTTATTTTACAAAACTAGCTTGACCGGATTTTGTGGGTAGTATCCACTGAAAACCCTCAGGAGACAACACTCCTCCTACTAGGGACACCTAGAGGTTTAACGGCTTGTTGCACATGCTCAGTGCAATCGCGTTCCCTGCGAAAGTGAGGTTAGGAAATTTTTTTGTGAATAAATTGGCTTTGCTCGGGACGAGCAAATGATAAGTTTGGGGGTATTTGTTCATATCAGATTTTTGCATTTTTATACCGCCCAATTTTTATCACATTGCTTATCGGTAGGTACTCTTGAGCCGTGTTTGCTAGTCAATTGCAGGATACAGGTTCTCGGCTCTAAACGGTGAAATTCATGGAAAACACGACAAAATCCGGGTTCCTGCCAACCACAGATAAAACACGGGTCTCCGCTCTTTATCCGTCTATTGCCACACACCAGTTTAGGAGACAATGGCAAATCGATTGTCACCTTCATGCACAAGGCTCAATGGCAACACAAGATCCAAGAAATCTACGCGGAGCTCAAGAAAATCATGACAAAAGATCCATGTCCAATCACCTTTTGATCCACTAGAATTCTGGAAGAAATGTGGAAAGATTATCAGAAAAAATATGTACCAGACAAAAGGGGACAGCAAAACAGGAAAAACCACCAAATACGATGAATCAATTCCCCTAAAGTGCCGCGGTTCCGCGGCAATAGCAGGCTTAGGCCGCGGAACCGCGGCCGTACGGACTTGTCGGCTGAAGATACTTCAGGGGTATTTTGGTCTTTCTATGTACAGGCAGAATTTTGCCCTAGATTTCCATTTCCCTGCCTATAAATAGCCCAGAACCTTGTGAAGCCAGGTGTGCATAATCTTGTATTTTTCTAGGTTTAGAATACTTGTTTCTTCTTCCTCTTCTCATCTCTTCTCCATTGAAAAACTTGTAGTGAACTTTTGTGAGTGAAGAATGATGAATAAAGAAGTTCCTTTTGTTATTATATCTTGTCTTGTTCTTTAGTTAAATTATTATTGCTTGTAATTTTCATTTGTTAACCTAGTTGTTATTTCTTGTTGTTTCTTTCTTTTCTCTTTTCCTTTATCCTTAAACAACCATGACGCTTACGCTTGATCCTTGCCAAGGTGAGGTCGCAAATAGCTAGTTGTTATCTTCTAATCTCCTTCTTTCTATCTTCCTCTTTTGTTTTGTTTTCTTTTCATTATGATGTGTGAGTAGTTTCATACTTGTTAGGGTAGAATAAGGGAAGTTTGAGAGAAGGAAATCTCTCTCACTCTTTCCTTACCCAACATCTTAAATCGACTCCCGTTAATTGAACCACAATCCGCTCCTTACGGCACCCTATCCTACATGATAGCGGTGATTCCGTAGTGAGACCGGTTGTGGTTGAATTAACCGGAGGTTATGGCTAAGAGCCAAGAACGGACGGACAAGCACCAAAAGGAAGAACTTATGCGTTGGAAAGCCTAGCTTATACTCGCAAGTTCCTTCCTAGTCGTGCTAATCCCCGTTGTTGCCGATTACCGTAACACCGATATTAAGAGTGGCAACGAAAGAGGTGAGCGACTCCTAACTCAAACTAACCTAATCCTAACCCTAACAAGCTCTCTTTACATATCATTTTAACACTTAATTAATCACAACAAAATCTGGAAAACTGGACTTAACTCGTTAAAACACTTAGAAAAAGATTCCCATCTCCCTGCGGACGACCCGTACTCAACCGGCTAGCTACAAGCGAAACCATCTTGATTGCGGTAATTAACTAAACTTGAACACGCAGAATCTCTACCAATCAGACGCGTCAAGCGTCGACCGTCCATATCGTAAAAAGGGCAGCGTCGACCGTCCATGTCGTAAAAAGGGCAGCGTCGACCGTCCATATCGTAAAAAGGGTAGCGTCGACCGTCCATGCCGTAAAAAGGACAGTGCAGGCTTCCCACAAATCGGGAACCAAATCGCTCCAGGTCAGGAAAAAGTCTACCACGGACACTCCGTCTCGAAGACGCGTCAAGCGTCGACCGTCCATGTCATAAAAAGGGCAGTGCAGGCTTCCCACAAATCGGGAACCAAATCACTCCGGGCCAGGAAAAGTCTACCATGGACACTCCGTCTCGGAGACGCGTCAAGCGTCGACCGTCCATGTCGTCAAAAGGACAGTGCAGGCTTCCCACATATCAGGAACCAAATCGCTCTAGGCCAGGAAAAAGTCTACCACAGACACTCCATCTCGGAGATGCGTCAAGCGTCGACCATCCATGTCGTAAAAAGGGCAGTGCAGGCTTCCCACAAATCGAGAACCAAATCGCTCCGGGCCAGGGAAATGTCTACCACGGACACTCCGTCTCGGAGACGCGTCAAGCGCCGACCGTCTATGTCGTAAAAAGGGCAGTGCAGACTTCCCATAAATCGGGAACCAAATCACTCCGGGCCAGGGAAAAGTCTACCACGGACACTCCGTCTCGGAGACACGTCAAGCGTCGACTGTCCATGTCGTAAAAAGGGCAGTGCAGGCTTCTTACAAAGCGGGAACCAAATCACTCCATGTCGGGAAAATGTCTACTACGGACACTCTGTCTCGGAGGCGCGTCAAGTGTCGACCGTCCATGTCGTAAAAAGGGCAGTGCATCCCAAAAAGTAGGAACCAAAGCAAGTCGCCTCCACGCAAAAGAAGATCCATCAATTACTTGCACACGACCCACATATGTGGTGTGCCTTATTGATGGGGGGCATTTTGTTGGGGTCGAAAATTGTACCCCGGTTGACCAAATCAAAGTCAAGGTCAACCCCATGCCAAGTGGGCCCAAGCCCAGATCAAGTGGGCCCATGCCCAAGTCGAGTCCGAACATGAAGCGGCCGGCCCTCCCCTATGCCGAAATAAAAAATCATGTAATAAATAATTTTGATGTAATTTTTTATGCATGAATGTAAGAAAAATGGGCATAAAGCCAAATTTCTGTAAAGCTCATGGCTTATGTGCAAAAAGAAAGAGCACATGAGGCATGGGATGGGCAAAATGCCATTTTGTAATGCCCAAGGGGCTATATGTAAATGCGTGAGCCTATATAAGGCAACATGATGATGAATAAATAGACACTTTTTCATTTTCTAAAAACTCTAGAGTTTTTGTGCCTCCTTCTCTTTTCTCAAGGTTCTAAAACCTTCTTCTCCTTCTCAATTAAATCAAGAGTTTTACTCTTCCTTTTCCAAAACTAAATAGTTTTTCACCACAAAACCCAAAAAGGGGAGCTCAGATCTTCTATTAGATCTCAAAAAGGGGAGATTTTTAAAATTTCACCCCCTTTCTCCAGGATCCAGCCAGCCGAGAGGAAGAAGAAGGAGACCAATCTCCAGAAATCCCATCTTGGGAATATCCAGGGCCAAAGGGGAGAAACAAAGCAGCCCCTTTGATTATTTCTAAATATTTTTAGGAGTCTAACTCCATTCAAGATCCATTGGAGTTTAACTCCCTAAATTAATCTTTGTCAGGAGTTCAACTCTATAAGTCAAATCGGGAGCACAACTCCCAGTGCAGGGACCAAGTCCCTTTTGCTGCTGACACCCAGCGCCCGCAAGCCAGGCACGTGGGGCGCTGGCGCTCTGGCACACAGCGCCCGCATGCCTGGTACTTAGGGCACTGGCGCTTAGCGCACAACGTCCGGCACCGAGCGCCCGCGTGCCGTGCACGTGAGGCGCTGGCGCCTTCTCCCATGCATCCTTTGGATGCCCTTTCCCTTTTTTTTATATATATGTATACACACACACACGCACTCACACACACACACACACTCCACAACACTGTCCCCGTTAGAAAAAAGTTTCTAACGGGGCGCTGCCCCGCACCCCGCAAGGGGGATGCTAGCCCTCTTGGCCCCCAACCCGCTATCCGGGTAGTCTATCCGGATAGCGGGCTGGAGATCAAGGAGGCTAGCAGCCCTCTTGCGGGGTGCGGGGCAGCGCCCCCTTAGAAAATTTTTCTAACAGGGACAGTGTTGTGGAGTATGTGTGTGTATGTATATATATATATAAAGGGAAAATGCATCCAAAGGATGCGTGGGAGAAGGCGCCAGCGCCTCACGTGCGCGACATGTGGGCGCTTGGCGTCGGACGCTGTGTGCTGAGCGCCCCACGTGCCAGGCACGCGGGCGCTGGGCGCCAGCGCCCTAAATGCCTGGCACGCGGGCGCTGGGCGTCAGCAGCAAAAGGGACTTGGTCCCTGCACTGGAAGCTGTTCTCCCGATTTGACTTATGGAGTTGAGCTCCTGACAGAGATTAATTTAGGGAGTTAAACTCCAATGGATCTTGAATGGAGTTAGAATCCTAAAAATATTTAGAAATGATCAAAGGATGCTGCTTTGTTTCTCCCCTTTGGCCCTGGATATTCCCAAGATGGGTTTTCTGGAGATGGGTCTCCTTCTTCTTCCTCTCGGCTGGCCGGATCTTGGAGAAAGGGGTGAGATTTTAAAAATCTCCTCCTTTTGAGATCTAATAGAAGATCTGAGCTCCCCCTTTTGGGTTCTGTGGTGAAAAACTATTTAGTTTTGGAAAAGGAAAAGTAAAACTCTTGATTTAATTGAAATGGGGAAGAAGGTTTTAGAACTTTGAGGAAGGAGAAGGAGGCAAAAAATCCTAGAGTTTTTAGAGAATGAAAAAGTGTCTATTTATTCATCATCGTGTTGCCTTATATAGACTTGCACATTTACATATAGCCCCTTGGGCTTTACAAAATGGCATTTTGCCCATCCCATGCCTCATGTGCTCTTTCTTTTTGCACATAAGCCATGGGATTTACAGAAATTTGGTTTTATGCCCATTTTGCTTACATTCATGCATAAAAAATTACATCAAAATTATTTATTATATGATTTTTTATTTCGGCATGGGGGAGGGCCGGCCGCTTCATGTTCGGACTCGACTTGGGCATGGGCCCACTTGATCTGGGCTTGGGCCCACTTGGCATGGGGTTGACCTTGACTTTCACTTGGTCAACCGGGGTGCAATTTTCGACCCCAACATCGAGCAGTACCGTCTGCTCGTTGATCGGAGCTGCAACGGTAGGCGTAACTGGAAGAGGTGGTGGTGTGGTGTTGCCGTTCACGTTGGTGCTAGTATTGTTCGGGAAATCCATAACCTTGAAAGAAAAATAAGGTTAGGAAAGATTCAAGGAATATGAAATATAAAGAATGTTTAGTTGCCGAGCCTTATAATTCTTGTGTTATATTTCTTAGGTTTCCATGCAGAACTGACTCTGCATGGTATGACTTCATGCAGAATTGACCTGCATGGGCCGCCAACAAAACCTGTCATGCCCCGCTTCCCGATGTATGGATAAGGAGAAGTGACTAAGCCCGCGACGTATTTACTCAGAAGTAAACACGTTAAGCGTAAATAAGCAATATAATATAAATGTACACAAGAAAAACATGAGATGTAAATGAACAACAACTTTTTATTTATTAAACATTCTTTACAATACAACTGAAAAGTAAATACAATGTGGAAAGAAATGCCTAAACAATGGCATGAACTGAAAGTAAAAGTATATACAAGTGAATAGAGCTTCGGGTCCTCGATAAACTGCTCCAAGTCTTCTGAGCTGGGTTCGATCTCCAGAGAGTCGGGTCCTCTTGACAACATTCTAAAGAATGAATAGAAAATGAATGTCATTAGCGAACAATCGCTCGGTAAGTCCCAAAGAGAGATAGAAATAGACTGAGCAGGTAAAGAGAATATATCTAGTATAATGTATGATTGTCATGTTAACGCTGTTGTTTGTAGTCTGGTACAGAATATGTCAGTGTATACGAGAGGAGTCCAACTATTCCATGGACTAAGGTATACGGAGCACAAGGAACCGTTAAGCCACGAGATAACAGCAACAGATATTCAGATTAGGTGTATTAAAGTGACCATCATCGTGCCGCTTTTAACACATTCTGTACCAATCTACCCCTTAAAAAACCCCATAATGTTTATTGTATTGTTTATAGCTGTAAGACTTACCGAAACCATGATATCAATTGCTCATGTAAACGGATAAGGATGTAAACGGATAATCATGTGATCAAGTCAATGTATATCTATGGTTCGGTTAGTTCAAGTCATGTTGATATAGATGGTATTCTGGTATTCATGTTCAAATTCCAGTATATATGGATTCATGGTGTATTGGAGTTATATTTGAATTGTTTTCAAGTATGGATTGTTTTCATATTTGACTGAGACTCAGATTGAGTCAGACACGTTAAACAGAATTTGATTCTTGAATTAGGTTTTGGAGTTATCGGTAACTGCGGCACATGGACAGCAGGATTTGTGACTTTTTCCAAGCCAATTACCATTGATAACCCCGTTTTAGTTTTCTACCTTAAATAGGCAAGCACCCACTTTCTCCGGCTCCCTGAGACTCAAGAGAATTGGTCCCGCTTAAACCTATATTTATTAAGGTCTTTATTGTAAATTACTAAACTTAAGGGGGTTTATGAAAAATAGTTTTGATAAACTTTCAAAATAAACCTCGAGCATTTATTTATCGTATTTAGGGTTTTCATGGATATAATTTTTAAAATTGAAGTATTCTAATGATTATAAATCTAGATTGAATAGTATATGGTATTTTAGTGTAAATTGGAATTGTATGGATTTGTGATGGTATATTCATGAAATTTGTGATTCCTATGTTTAGAAAACATGGAATTTATTATATATATTTAAAATAGATATTTTGATAATATATATATATATATATTAAAAATAGAATTTATTTATTAAATAGAAAATCATATTATTCTTAAAAATTGTATAAAAAATTCCATCGAGATCGGATGCTCCGTGAGGAGGTTTGCATCTCGCTCTACTAGTCCCAAGGATGTGCGTTAACCTGTACAATCTAAATCGGGTTCCCCAAAATGGGTTATAGAGGTTTAATTGCAAGGAATTTAATTAAAACAGTCTTAAAGAATACGGTTTTATTAGTTTAAGGTATTTTATTTTAAAATTGTATTTATCCTACAAAATATTGTTCCAAAAGCCATCGTGCTATGTCATGATGAGTGTTGTGATGAGATAGGTCATTACCTCATGAGTTTTCTAAAGGTAATATGAGCAAATATGTTGAAAAGATGCCGTAAGTAAAATTTGTGGTATTTAACCGTAATATTAAAATAAAAATTGTATAATATTGTATTTTGAATTAAAACTTGTTCTAAATGTTTGTTTTAAGATTACTAAACAAGATGTAACAATATGGATGTTTGGTTATTAAGAAAAGTTGTGTTTTTTACAAAATTAGAATCGAAACTTGGAATAACTCCGCTTCCGATGAGTTTTGAGAAGAGAATTCTTTTAATAGGTAAGAGAGGAGAGAATAGGAGAGGGGACTTACTGGATTATATGAGAGAAGGGAGGTAGAGGAAGGGTTGAGAGCTTCGTGGAGTCGCGGTATCGCCGGATTTGTCCCGAGTCGTCACCGGAAGATGACTTTGGGCTAACTCCACTTGTACAACTAATTTGACTTGGAAAAATTTAAGAGTTTTGATGATAGATTTCAGAATGGAGAGGGCTAGGGTGTGGGGTGGTATTTATAGGATGGAATTAAGGTTTTGAGAATTGAAGACTGGAATTAAAATACATTTAAACATTGGATTAATAGGTGATTTTAATCCTCTGTTTAATTTCAGGAAAAACAAATAGTACTGGGGTTAAGGAGGGAGGCCAAGAGACTAGGGTAAATTTTTTTGGAGCATTTGGTATGGGTAAGCCAGTGGCGCCGGCCATACACCCGATCTCGCCAGTCGTTTCAAGGGGGTCGGGGCTTGGATTGGTACCACGTACCCTACCTGTTCATATAACATTTCCCACATGTTTGATTTATGAAACTTTTCATTTTTACGTGCATTGCACGTGTAAAATTTTGGGCTTCCAAAAAGTTTAAAAGAAAAATCATTAAAAATAATATATGGCTGATGGGATTCGAACACAGAGGCTATGTCACAACAGTGCAAGGCTTTACCAGTGAGCTACAAGTTATTTCTTGTCATTCTTAAACAAATTAAATACTTATAGCATATTCAAGGTTGCAAATACTCCATTTAGTACTTTACTTTAAACAAATTTTTGTACATTAAAAACAGAGTCGTTACATATCCGCACGCGGTTCTTGACTGGAAAGAATGTCTTCTTTGGTAGGATTACTATCATCGAGGGTTGTCTCTACCATATCCTCCATTTCTTCTTCTGTAAAGAAGTTATCGTCTTCTTCTTCTTCCTCCGCATTACCGTCTTCTCCTTCTATCGCCGTATTACCGTCTTCTTTTTCTCCTTCCCCATAATATAACCAAGTTGTATAAAGTCTAGTAAGACCTTGTTTAACGATGTGAAGATCTACGATTTCTACTTTCTACCAGAACTTATTCCCACATCTATCGCATGGACAAAGAATCTTTTCTGACATGATCCTATTATGTGCGCTGTTCATATCATAATATTGCATTATTATATTCCTCATTCTTATTCTTTTTATAAATAAACAGGTGCTTTTAATGCATGTCTGCTACATATTACAGGTTACAGGTTCTTGGACAGAAAACAGTGAAAATGATGAAAAGACGATGCAAAAGTGGACTTTGACCAACAAACAGAAGACTCTTGATCAAGCCTATATCAAAGATAAAATTCACAAAGTACAAGGCAATGCAAGGTCCAAGATTACAAAGCGAACGGTTAAAAGCCAACCGCAATTATTCACTGGAGATCTGGAAGAAACATAGAAGCTATTTTAATAAAGAACCAAATAATAAGGAAGCCCAAAGATCCAAGGCCCAATACTTTCTTTTAAAGAGACATAAAATTTTACCAAAGCTTGAAGTCTACTTTGACTAGGTCTTCCTAAGGATATTTTGGTAAATGTAGACATGCAAATCAATTGTAACCTAGGGTTTCCTATTCTCTATAAATAGGAACTCTACTCATTGTAATTTCTTATGCCTCCTTTTAATAATAAATTTTAGAATTCTTTTGGAGAGCATCGGTGTTTCTTTTCAATTCATGAATTCAGATCTGACAACCCTGTGTTGATGATTGGAGAGATGCATCTGTAAGTAGATTTAATTCCTTGCTCTAGTTTAGATTTCAATTCTTGCCCTAGGTAATTTTTATTCCCTGCCCTAGATAGATGTTTTTAAATTCCCTAATGAGTGAGTAGTTTTCTCGCTTGTTAGGGTTAGGAATAGGGAAGAATTTGAGAGATGAAGATCTCTTATCTCTTTTCTTTGCCAATCTTTTATGAAAATTAGAACTCCATGCATACCTTCTTATTCCGCTCCCTACGACACTCTACCCTCGAGGTAACGGTGATTCCGTAGTCTAAAGGCCCGGATTTTAAGGTTTTCCATGGAGGTTAGGGTAAAGATTAAGAAAGGAAGGACAAGGATCTAGAGGAAGAATCAATCTTCCCAATCATCCTAATCCCCTTTGTTAAGATTTACCATAACACTAATATGATATCTTTAATTAAAGGCAATGGAAAGAGATGTAGATCTTTGTTTACCAAATTTTCCCTAAACCTAATCCTAGCAAGTTTCTAATCCTAGTATCATACAACTTCAATTTTTATATATAATAATTAATCCGAACACCCTTCGGAATTAACTCGTTTGAGCGAATAGGAGATTCACAACATCCCTGTGGACCGACCCGTACTCACCAGCTAGCTTCATGCGACGCCGTTCTTGATTGCGGTTACAAATATTTTTGATCTATCTTTTAGAAAGCGCAAGCACGCTAAATCACATAAATCAAATGGCGCCGTTGCCGGGGATGGCGTAGAACTTTCCTTTTCGCGATTTCGGGTTAATCAAAATTAAAAAAAAAAATCATAAAAATCTGAAAAATCACCAAAAAAAAATATAAAAATATATCATCGGTTATTTTTGGAAAGGGTATCTTTGTGTGAATTTTGCAGGATCTACGCACAAATTCGGGTCTGGAAATCTACAGAAAGCGAAACAGTAAATAGACGATCCTATCAACAGAAGATTGCAACAACAGAGGAACAGAAAAAAAATTCAGAGGACCGAGTCAACAAGTCAACCGCGCGATCTGGTGCTGCTGCAAAAAAAAAAAAAACCGCCGCTGCCTTTCCGGCCACGGAACCGCCGCGCGACCCAGCTTCTGGCCGCGGAACAGCCGCGGCCTGGTCGGGTTAAAAAAAAAAAAAAAAAAAAAACCAGAGGCAGAAGCGCGGTAAAAAAAAAAAAATCAGTAAGTCTTCTGATCTCCTCCTCTGCAAATCTCAGATATATCTTCTGAAAAATCTCCTGCAGGATTCTTTGCGCTTTAAAAATCTTTCTCTTTCCAAATAACAAATCTTGTGCAGGATTCTTTGCGCGCGTTTAAAATAAAAATTGATTGCAAGTGATCTTTTCTGATTTGCATAGCCTTAATCTTTTTGCTAAATATATCTTTCCAAATTAAGAGCAAGAGAAAAAAAAAGGAAAATTTTAATTAGAAAACTTGCAAATTTTGAAATTCACAAAAAAAAAAGATTTAATTGCAAGTGATTTACTGTTTTGCATATCTTTAATCGGACTTTAAGGGGCTTTTGACCAAATCAGATTGGGTGGGGATTTCATCACCCTTCCCAGGACCCCAGAAAACATCTAAAGCATTTTGTATCGACTATAATTAATAAAAAATATTAGACTCAGCCCTAAGGAAATCGAGCTCAATAGGAAAAGGACTAGTATAGGCATCGACCGTTTATTCTAACTGATTTTGCGGTGTCTAGGCTAGTGGTTTTTAATTAGGCCCACTGTCGTGGTGGTTCCTTCCCACTTACCTGGCCGCAATTGGCGGTGAAGAGACGGTTTGAGGTCCTATTTCTAGCCCTTTGGAACAGTTAGGAGCTGTCTAGCTGACCTAGGTGACCATAGATCTAGGTCTGATTGTGCATTTCTGGTTGATTACATTTGTGTCTAAGCCCTTTATCGAATTTTTTTTCCTGCAAACAGTCTCAAATAAAGAGAAAAAGGAAAAAGGAATTTGTTTTTAAAAAAATACTTGCAACTTTTGTCGCTCGGAAATCCTTGCACCAACAAACTTTCTTTCTTTCTCCCTTTCTTCTATCATGGGTACCCCGCATAATAAATCACTTGCCGAACTTTGGTATCCCGAGCCTAATTTTGCGTCGTTCGGCAATTTGTTCGATCAATTTAAAGACGATCCTTCCATGCCTAAAATATCTTTGAAAGATCAAATAGAGGCGTCTAGGAGAAACAATTCGACTTTTCAACCCACTTTGTGTCAACCAAGTCAATCTTTACCACCTACATATGTTGATACCACTTTTTCAAGTCCTTCTGTCACTCCTAAGCCGATGTCCATTGCTGAGCATATTGCTCAATCTCGCAGCCGATCTTTCACCCCTCTCCACTCAGCTAGTTCTAGGGATCCGCACGATTATTCACCTTTTTATTCATATGTTGACCCTACCCCTGTCCAATCACCCACTTCCTACCAGTCCTACCCGACCTTCCCACCCTCACTAGACACTGTTTCTACACAGCCTTTTGGGAGTTTCACATATCCAAACAATTTCGAATCTTTTGCCGAAACCCCTTTACCACCAAAGTCTAGTTTGGAAGAGGCGTATATCACAGCAACAAACAAAATGGTTAGGAATGTGGAAGCGTCCGTGGCCGCCCTTATGCAACCTGCTGAACCGGTAGCTAGTTTCCCGCAAGCCCTAAATTTTTCAATGTATGAGGCGGCAGTTGGACAGAGTGAGAATGAGAGAGGATTTTCAAATCAAACCTACCCTTACCCAATTGAAGCCCACAACTCCAGTTTTCCATCGATTGTCCCAAATGATTCACCGGTTGAAAATAAAAATGAGTTGTGTGATTTTGTAGTGTTTGATTTGCCAGATTTTGAAGAACCCCTTTCGAGTGAAACAGCACCTAATCCGTTTGACCTTTACACTTCCACTCTAGAACCTAAATCGATAGATATCCATGCTTTTGATGAGGTGTCTAAAGAAATTGATTTTCACTTGATTGAGGATATAGACGCCGGGAATATTTCGGATGATGAACCTGTCGATTTACTTGAGATTTTATGTTCAAATCATCATCCCGAGTTATTAAATGTTTCTCCCGAATCTCATATGCGTCTAGATTTTGATGATAATGGCATGGATGAGTTGAATATTAAGGATAGTATCGAGAAGAGTCTTGAGGATAATATTGAGGTTGAATCATTTTTGTTTGATGTGTCTGATTTTCCAATTCATCCTCCTGAACCTTTGACTGTTATATCACCCTCCCTCCTTCCCATCGTTCCTACCCCGCTTGAAGACTGTGAGCTTGAAACCTTTTCCTTTGAATCTGACACAGTTCCCACAGCCGATGACACTTACGAGTGTTTCACTTTTTCGGACGATGTTGAAGTCTCACCGCCCGAGTTTGAGTCCTTTGCATTTTCAGATGAGTTAGTTAATCCTTCAGACTCGGTTGCTTACAGTCGTTTCGAACCATTGATGGAATCTTTCCAGTTCGACACGGTTTACTACGGTGAGAATGAGACTATCCCTAATTCACTCCCTTTCGTCCTTCCTATTGTTCCGACCGTGCAAGTGGCCGTTACGCTTTCATCTCCTATACCAAGTTCGGCGTACCCATGTTTTCTTGCGAATCTTGAGGGATTTGACCCCATTTCCCGACGGGTTGATAGGTTAGCGCAATCGCTTATAACATATCGGTCATCACATATTGCGCTAATTTATTCACTCAATTTACACCCTCAAGATCGTACTCTACTTCCTTCTTCTTTTCGCCATTCTTCTCCCCCACCGAGACCATATTCTACCATTCTTCTTTCCACACGGTCTCGCGTGTTTCTCATTTTCTTACACCAACTATACCATTACCACGATAAGATTTTTGAATGGTTGGTGCTAACTTTTGGCTTGTGCAAGGCCAAGCTTAAGTTTGGGGGAATCTTTGTATATATGTATATATATTCTTGTTTTCTTTTTCTATAAAAAAATAAAAAAAATTTCAAAACAAAAAAAAATTATAAATAAATAAACAGGGGAGTGCCGGCATTTTTACACTCTTGGTTTAGCATGACAGTGAGGACACTGTCAAGTTCAAGTTTGGGGGTATGCTCGGTACGTCTTCTTCCTTCGCATTCATTTGTACATATTTTTGCATTTGCATACTTATTTGAAAACCCATAAAAATTGAAAAATTTCAAAAATTATAAAAATTATTGTATTCAATTTTGGCTTATTTGACTAGAGTTTGACAGATAGGTTAACTAGCTAGGAACAACTAAATCTTTGACTTAGTAAATTAAAAACCCTAAAAATAACCTTCCTTAAAGTTACGGTAGAAAGTATATGCCTTGTAGTTTATTTAGAAATAGGCAAATTTTGGGTTCACTTCTTGGGCTAAGTCAAAATGAGGGAAGAGTATTGATGTTCTTATTAGAGTATAAGTTTGAAAAATAGTTCCTAGCTTAAGTCTAGATTCTGAAAACGTATACCCTACAATTTGCACAATCACGCACCTTGAAACTTAGAATAGTAGAGGAGACCTTGAAATGCTCTTGTCTAAAGTCCTTAGTACGATGAAAATAAAAAAAATGTGAATGAAGAATAAAAAAATGGACACTGGTTTTTGTGATTACTTAAGGCTGCAAAAAAATAGAAAAATACTTAGCGAGGGTGCTTCATCACCTAGTGCCTTAGACCAACTGGTTTGGGAGTCACTGCTAAAGCCTTGGGTGTTGCAAAACTAGAAAGTACGCTTTAAAATGCTAACGCATCTAGTAATCGGTTGTTGGTACCTCAAGAAGTATTAACGGTCGCATGAAAGATGTGTAAGCAAAAATTCAATTAAAAATTCACCTACTAATAAGTACTTTGGACAACGGACAAGAGTATGATTGCTTGATTTGAATTTCCAAGTGTAGGGATGATATTTATACACACGTGGGGGTATGTGATTGGAATTTAGATAAGAAAGAGGAATGAAAGATAGAACTTGCATCTTTAATAGAGTTGATAGAAATTCCTAAGTAGAGATGAGATCCTAGAAGGAAGACTTAAGAGATGCCGAAAGTTAAGTAGGTCTACATAACATATATAATCTTAAGTTAAATAATGAGGAAGGGTGAAGAATATGGGTGGATAATTTACAAGTAGAAGATAATAGAATTCCTTGTTGGAAAACTTAATTGGAGAACAAAAGTTAATGGGCCGAATTGATAGGATTTTGTGGGCAGTATCCGCTGAAAACCCTCAGGAGACAACACTCCTCCTACTAGGGACACCTAGAGGTTTAACGGCTTGTTGCACGTGCTCAGTGCAATCGCGTTTCCCTGCGAAAGTGCGGTTAGGATTTTAGTGAATAAAAATAAGTTTGCTCGAGGACGAGCAAAAGATAAGTTTGGGGGTATTTGTTCATATCATAATATTGCATTATTATATTCCTCATTCTTATTCTTTTTATAAATAAACAGGTGCTTTTGATGCATGTCTGCTACATATTACAGGTTACAGGTTCTTGGACAGAAAACAGTGAAAATGATGAAAAGATGATGCAAAAGTGGACTTTGACCAACAAACAGAAGACTCTTGATCAAGCCTATATCAAAGATAAAATTCACAAAGTACAAGGCAATGCAAGGTCCAAGATTACAAAGCGAACGGTTAAAAGCCCACCGCAATTATTCACTGGAGATCTGGAAGAAACATAGAAGCTATTTTAATAAAGAACCAAATAATAAGGAAGACCAAAGATCCAAGGCCCAATACTTTCTTTTAAAGAGACATAAAATTTTACCAAAGCTTGAAGTCTACTTTGACTAGGTCTTCCTAAGGATATTTTGGTAAATGTAGACATGCAAATCAATTGTAACCTAGGGTTTCCTATTCTCTATAAATAAGAACTCTACTCATTGTAATTTCTTATGCCTCCTTTTAATAATAAATTTTAGAATTCTTTTGGAGAGCATCGGTGTTTCTTTTCAATTCATGAATTCAGATCTGACAACCCTGTGTTGATGATTGGAGAGATGCATCTGTAAGTAGATTTAATTCCTTGCTCTAGTTTAGATTTCAATTCTTGCCCTAGGTAATTTTTATTCCCTGCCCTAGATAGATGTTTTTAAATTCCCTAATGAGTGAGTAGTTTTCTCACTTGTTAGGGTTAGGAATAGGGAAGGATTTGAGAGATGAAGATCTCTTATCTCTTTTCTTTGCCAATCTTTTATGAAAATTAGAACTCCATGCATACCTTCTTATTCCGCTCCCTACGGCACTCTACCCTCGAGGTAACGGTGATTCCGTAGTCTAAAGGCCCGGATTTTAAGGTTTTCCATGGAGGTTAGGGTAAAGATTAAGAAAGGAAGGACAAGGATCTAGAGGAAGAATCAATCTTCCCAATCATCCTAATCCCCTTTGTTAAGATTTACCATAACACTAATATGATATCTTTAATTAAAGGCAATGGAAAGAGATGTAGATCTTTGTTTACCAAATTTTCCCTAAACCTAATCCTAGCAAGTTTCTAATCCTAGTATCATACAACTTCAATTTTTAGATATAATAATTAATCCGAACACCCTTCGGAATTAACTCGTTTGAGCGAATAGGAGATTCACAACATCCCTGTGGACCGACCCGTACTCACCGGCTAGCTTCATGCGACGCTGTTCTTGATTGCAGTTACAAATATTTTTGATCTATCTTTTAGAAAGCGCAAGCACGCTAAATCAATTCAATCATGCGCGTGCAAATTCAATGAAAACAACAACTTCTGCGACAAACTTAGATTGCATGCGTTGTTGCCAATCCACGTACATCCGGTCCTTAACTTTGATGTACTTATGTGCCATATTAGACTGTATAACATATAAATTGTAAGTTATGGAAGTTGGTATTTTATGGTGACTACATTGAGAAATTTAAGAACGAGATGGTTATTGACAAAGAAAAAAAATCCATAGGGCCAAGTTTGTTGTTGAAAAAGATAAATTATCGATTAACAAAGTTATATTTGAAGATACCCAAGTATGAGTTGTATTGTGTATATGTGTTTCAATTTATGATTTTGCTTAGGTGTAAGTTTGTTAGTGTATATGTGCTTTGTGTGTGCGTGTATTGTGTATTCGTATTGTATGTGTGTGTTTCGGCTGTCAGGGGTAAGGATTCTATCCCATTAAGAATATATAGAGCAGATACCCATTCTCTTGTACTTTCATCCGTTTCGAGAAAATTTCGGTAGCACCTCCCCGCTGTTCTCTGAGTACACTGTAATAGAATAGATAATCATTTCAATGCTATGAAATAACATTGAAATGAATATCTAATCTATCTTTTTACATGGAGAACCAGCGGAAAAGTACTGATAAAATAATTCGAAACGAATGAAAATACAAATGAATGCAAGTGTTTGCTTCATACATTCCTAAATTGTCCAAACTGGACAAATTTATCGGTTGTCATACTATTGAATTTTCTCGTCACATCGACTACACGATGGTTTTTAGCACCGAACGATACCGTCCGATATTTAACAAATTTCGTATAATTTTATGTCACAACAAACATCGAACGTATGTTAACCGATAGACGGGGACTAAGGCGCGCTTTGATTTTCACATATGGCTTTCGATGAGCATATGAAAATTTTAAATTATCATCGATTATCATAAATACACTAATTATAAAATTTAACTTGAATTGGTTTTACGTTTACTTTTCAATTTCAAGGGTTTGAAATTTTAAGTTTAGGATAAAGTTTTTTAAAGTTAAGGGTTTTCTTAATCAAGTTTAAGATTTTGGATTTGGTTCTGGTCTTAAATTTAAGATTTTGGATTTAGTTCTGGAGTTAAGTTTAAAATTAGGGTTTGGCCTTGTTTAATATGAGAGATCATCACCATCATTATCATAAACACACATACACACACACACACACAAACACACACATATTATCAACATTATCACACACACAACACACACATATATATCATCATCAACATTATCACAAACACACACACACACACACAGTCAATGTACTACCCTTAACCCTAACCTTAGTCTTAATTAATCCTAACCCTTATAAATTCTTCAATGAACTACCCTTAGCTATTTTTTTTTCACTAAACCCTAAACCTAACCCTGATCCTAACCTTAATCCTATACCTACCCCTAACTATTAGCCCTAACCTTAATTATAACCCTAAACAAACTAAACCAAACCCTAACCCATAACCAATCTTCTTCTTCTTCCCCTTACTATCACCACCAATTTCATCTAAAATTACTTTTTCCGGCCCCTCACCCGACCTACCCGGTCCCAATCGACCTTCCCCGGGTTTCCCCACAACCACAGCCGCCACACCGCTACCCACATCCCCACAACAACCACCACCGCTACCCACTTCCCCAAACAACCCCAACTTGCCACCACCACCCACTACCACAGCCGCCGCCACTCACCACAGCTGCCACCACACTGCCACCCACATCCCCAAACAACCCTGACTAGCCACCACCACCCACCACAGCTGCCCCACCGCCACCCACATCTCCACCACAACCACCACCGCTACCCACATCCCAAAACCACCCCAAATAGCCATCATCACAGCCGCCGCCACCAACCACTACCACAACCCAAAATCCCTAAATTAAAACCTTGCCCACCAAATTCAATTTAGGAAAATAAAATTTTAAATTGAATAAATTAACTAACCGGTTGAGGATTTTGACGGTGACGAGGACGATTTTGACGGTGACAACGGTGATGATCAAGACGATGCTGGAGGTGATAGAGGCGGTGCTGGAGGTCATAGGAGGTCGAAGAAGATGACGAATGAAGAGGCGACGAGGTTGGAGGAGGCGACGAGAGGCCGGACGAAACGACGAGAAAGGAGGCGACGAGGAGGTCGAAGGCAACGTAGGAGGAGGCAACGAGGGAAATTTTAGGGGGGATTGGGACTTGGGGTACTGTGCGCAAGGAGGAGGATAAACCTATGCTTTTATTTATTTTTATAAAATCCCTTTCTTTGCCCCTACGGATATATCCACAGGTCCTTATCTTGCGGCTCCATATGGGCAAATGCAGATGTTAAATTTTAACAAATTTTTATTTATATATATCCCTACGGTCTAATTCGTAGGGGCATTACTTGCCCCTACGGATAGGGACAATATAAAATTGCCTTTACGGATTTTATTATCCATAGGGGTAAGCTATCTTTGTATTAGTGATCCACTCATGTTTAAAACCCAAAATTTCCCCTCCCCCAGCCTCGAGCCTTTCATTTCCCCCCCTTCCCAAAAACTTTCCCTCCCTCACCATCTCCCCAATTCTCCCGCCTCTTCCCCACCACCCCCTCTGCCTCGCCTCTCTAGTACCGCCGAAGCCCCGTCCTTATCTAAGCCCTCTCCTTCTTAATCCTCTAAAAGCCCCAGCCCGGTCGATTGAGCTCGTCATCGAAGCCCTAAGTCGTCGTCACCGACAATTGAAGCCGATCGAAACCGTAGGTCATCGTTGAAGCTCACTGGCATCTTCAAGAGATAAGTTTAATTAGTTGATTTTAATTTTTTTCGTTTAAGTTTTCATTTTTGCTCCCCAGTGATTAAAATTTTAAATTTTTTTTGCCCTATCTCATCTTGTTGTCGGCCTACTCTCATCGCCGGTCTCCTGATCTCTCGTCGCCGTCGCTGCTCGTTGGATCATCATTAGGTTAGTATTAATCTTTTTATTTAATTTGGGTAATTTTTTGAAATCTGGTTAGGGGTTAAGGTTTAGAGCTGCCGGCCGATTAGGATTATGGATTAGGGTTTAGGGTTAGTGTTAGGGATTGAGTTAGGATTACGGTTGGTTTGGGTTAGGGTTAGTGTTAAGCATAGGGTTAGGGTTAGGGATAGGTTAGTGTTAGGTTTAGGGTTAGGGATTGAGTTGGGGTTGGGGTTAGAATTAGTGATAGGCAGTTTAGTGAAATGCAACAATAATTAAGGGTATTTTAATGACAAAACTACAAAAGTTAAGGGTATTTTAGTTACCATAGGATGAAATTGAGCAAGGGTTTTTTACTAAAAAATTTAATCATAGTTTAGTGAAAAACAACAATAGTTAAGTGTATTTTAGTGAAATTTACAGTAATTTAGTTAATTTAAGAATATGAGTTGTTTATTTAAATTTGTTAAGGTAGTTTAGTGAAAAACCAACAATAGTTAAGGGTATTTTAGTGTATGTGTGTGTATGCTTGTGTTTGTGTTTGTGTGTGTGTATATGTGTATGCTTGTGTGCATATACATACACACGCGCGTGCGCATGCACACACACACATACACACATATACACGCACACACATACACGCACACATACTAATAAGTCCAAACCTTAATTTATCATTATTCTCCTTTACATTGAACTCATTTCAAATTCTACCCTAACTTCAACTCTAAATCCAAAATCTTAAAATCGATTATGAAAACCCTCGGCTTTAAAAAACTTTACTCTTAACTAAAAACTTCAAAATCGTGAAATTAAAATGTAAACGTAAAACCAATTCAAGTTAAATCTTAAACTAACTGTATATATGATACTCGATGAAAATATGAAGTTTTCATATTCTGACTGATAATTAATCATATGTGAAAATCAAAACGCGACTTAGTACCCGTTTATCGATTAATATACATGCGATATTCGTCGTGATATAAAACTACACGAAGGTTGTTGAATATCGGACGGTATCGTTTGGTTTCTATCAACCGTCGCGTAGTCTATGTGACGAGAATTAAAATTCAATCGTATGATAACTGTTAGATTTGTCCCGTGTGGACAGGTTAGGAATGTATAAAGTAGACACTTGCATTCACTTGTGTTTTCATTCGCTTCGAGATATTTCGTAGGTATCTTTCTGTTGGTTCTCTATGTACAACGATAGATTATATGTTTGTTTCAATGCTGTTTGACAGCATTAAAACGATCATCTTTTCTATTACAGTATACTCGGAGAACAGCGGGGAGGTGCTGCCAAAATTTTCTCAAAATCGATGAAAGCACAAGTGAATGGGTGTATGGTCTATACATTTTTAATGGGATATGTGCTTTACCCCTACAGTCGTTACCCTCAACATCCAATAAAAACATTTAATATTATCATCATCTTTCTTAGAAGAAGAATCCAACTCACGAGTTTTGAGATCAGATGGAGAAAGTTCTCAATAGGAGTTGGAGGAGAATCCAATCCGTTAACAATTGAAACCAAAATTTACGAAGTCGTCAATTAAACCTAATACTAACGCTTCTTATTATCTGTCTATCACATATTTGTGAACAAATCTTAATTCCATGACTATTATCTATAGGAACCTATGACGCAGATGGTAAACAACTTTTTCATATGCAAGCTGTTTTGTTGTGGACTATTAATGATTTTCCTGCCTACGACATGTTGTTGGGGTGGGCAACTCAAGGTAAGCTTGCGTGCCCCTGTTTTCATATTCATACGAGCGTCGTACGCTTGAAATTTAGCAGGAAAGAATCATTTATGGGTCACCGACGTTTCTTGCCTATAACTCATAAATTCAGAAAAAATAAAGAATTATTCAACGGCAAGATGGAGACCAGTAGGCCTCCTAAACCATTATCCGGTAATGACATATTGTAACAATGGAGAGGGTATCAGAATATCATATTAGGAAACAAAAAAAAAGATGCAATGCCATGCCTAACCGGTTGGAAGAAACTAAGTGGTTTATTTAAACTTCCATACTAGTCCGATCTACCGCTGCGCCATAATTTAAATGTTATGCATATCGAGAAGGGTGTCTTTGAACACGTCATCAATCTTCTACTGTATAAGGATGAAAAAACGAAGGACAATCTCAATGCCCGTGGTGATTTAACGGATTTGGATGGTTTGTCCATTAAAGAATAATTGCATTCTCGGCATGTGGCCGGTAAAACAGATTATTACGAGATCCCACTGGCAATCTGCAACCTGGATAAAAAGAAGAAGTGGCGGTTCCTGTGGGCGTTGAAAGAATTGAACTCGATGGTTTATCATCAAACATTTCCAAATAGGTACAAGTAGAAAACGAAAAAATCATAGAACTCAAGAGCTACGACTACCACATATTGATGCAACATATTCTTCCTTTATGCCTTAGAGCATCGATAAAAACCAAATTTGGTCCCGTTCTTAACGACTTTTGCACGTATTTTCGCCGATTGTGTTTCAAAAACGTTGGACGTCAATGAGATAGCAGAGCTCGAAAAAGATATTGCTTTGATCCTTTGCAAACTCAAAACTATCTTTCCATTTTCCTTTTTCTAAATTATTGTTCACCTATCCGTCCATTTGGCAACCGAGGTCAAGATTGGCGGTCCGGTGCATTACCGTTGGATGTATCCCATCGAGAGGTATGGAAATATTTATTATTAATCATTTAAATTGCAAAATATTATTGTGGATTATTAATATCTATTATTTTCAACACATCTATTAACTTTAAAAAACTATACACACAACAAGTATCGTCCTGAAGGTTCGATTGCGGAAGGTTGTCTCTTGGAAGAAGTCATGCCTTTCTATGCTCGTTTCCTGAACGACGATATCAGGATGAAGCTGAACAAACCGTCGCGTGTTCCTGACGGTCCAATTTGAGCAAGAAGGCTAAAAAACATGTCTTACTATCTCATTAACGGTTTACACGCGTTCATTTTGCTAAACAACGAATGCTTTGTTAAATATGCTGAGTAATTTTTTCTAATTTCATCCATTTAAACCGTTTGAAATAAAATATAATCTAACTGATATAATTGTAAATTAACGAACATAGCACACAAAATTATACTCAAGAGATCGAATCTTAGGACGTGGTTGGATAATAGAATCGAAGAAGAATAGAGACGCGTTTTTATTGCTTGGTGTAGAGAAGAAATTGAAGGACAAGTGAATCGTGGAGAGCAGATTGATAGAGAGGTCCAGGACCTTTTAATCGATTCATCGATTGCAGCTACGTTTTACAACGGATACAGGGTTTCCGGCTAAATTTGAGATCGAAAGAACGGATTGTATTAGAGCTACGCAAAATAGCGGGCTGCAACCTTCGATGACAGAGGAAATCCCTACTACGGTGTTCTTGAGAAGATAATAATGGTCTCATACGGGCATAAGGTTGTCCGCTTTTTTATATTCTAATGCAGACGGTATAATACCAAGTCTGAATGGGGGTATGAAGGTCAATGAATACAAACTCATTTTGGTAAATACCAAACGGGTTTCCTAGAAATACAATAACTTTTTCTTTCCCTCAATGACAACACAAATATATCATTCTCGGGACTTGAAGAAGGTTGACTGGAGTGTTGTTTGTCATTGGAAATCAAGAGATTATTATAATGTGCCGACGTTGACCGACTCTGAAGATGAGAGTGACGAGGAAGAGACGATAACATGTCTCAGTGCTTCTATTGAACGTACCAACGATCCAAACTATTCTGCGTCGTCCATCAATATGTTGGTAAGACGTGACATCGGCCAAGTGATTATCACAGATTATGTCGGGACCCGGTTCTTGCTCACGGAACAAAGTGCCACACGGAACAAAGTGTCACGCCAAGTGCCATGTTAAGTGGGCGGGAGTCACCTCTTGAATCCGTGAGGGCCACCTCTTGAATCCGTGGGACCCACTGTAGAACAATGGGGAATTTTCGGAATACATTCCGAAAGAGGGCAGATCAGGAACTATAAATGAAATGATACCACTTTTCAATACAGAGGTGCCTTTTAAGTGAACCGGCACTACAGGAGCTTGAGAACTCCGTAGTTAAGCGTGCTCGAGCCAGAGAAGTTCTGGGATGAGTGACCTCCTGGGAAGTGGCCCCTGGTCGGGTCCGGTTCGCCTCGAAGGAAAAAACCGTGCGGCTTCGGCCAGAGCGAACAATACTCTCTGTATTGGGGATGGAGCATGACAGAATGGTATCAGAGCTGCTCCCTCAATAGTAGGTTTGTGGTTCAAGGACGAACCATTGTTCAAAGATGGGGAGAATGTCGGGACCCGGTTCTTGCTCACAGAACAAAGTGCCATGCCAAGTGTCATGTTAAGTGGGCGGGGGCCACCTCTTGAATCCGTGAGGTCCACTGTAGAACAATGGGGAATTTTCGGAATACATTCCGAAAGAGAGCAGATCTGTACTATAAATGGAATGATACCACTCTTTAATACAGAGGCGCCTTTTAAGTGAACCGGCACTACAGGAGCTTGATAACTCCGAAGTTAAGCATGCTCAAGCTAGGGAAATTCTGGGATGAGTGACCTCTTGGGAAGTGGCCCCTGGTCGGGTCCGGTTAGCCCCGTAAGACAAAACAGTGCCGGTTTGGCCAGAGCGGACAATACTCCCTGTATTGTGGTGGGGCGTGACAGATTAAGATTTCGATAATCCACCCAATGAATTTTCAGCTAATGCACCGAACAAACGTGATAGGTAATGAAATTGAACTAAATGTTTTAAATTATATAATGATAATAAGTAAATTTTTAATATTTGAATAAATATATAGGGTCTGATAGGAGGCTGTGGATCGGGCTCTAAACGTCATAAAAAAAGACATCTAGACGAAATTGGCGGAATGTCAGCAGCAGCAGCAGCTCCTATCCCTATCCGCGCCTGTTCCCCGCCGAAAACACGGCGCAAGACTGGGCGTTTTGGCACTGAGATTCGGGGCAGATGCTATTTGGTTTTATCCGTCTACCTCTCCGAAGATGCCAAGTTGATTTATGGCACCGTATATCGAAGGTTTAAACGGATGTGGCCGATGTAGCAGACTTCGTCAGATTCCCCCTCGGTCGAGGGGTTTTTTGATTGTGGGGATGCTTTTCCCTGCAGGCGCAAGCCCCTACAGTTAATTACGCTACCGCATCGCGGTAACAACTTTCTCCTTCTCCAGATGGTCACTTCGTGTCGTGGGTGTTTATTTTGTTTGTGCTTGCCCATGGATTGTATACGGAGAATAATTTATGTTGTCGCCGGTTGGACGTGGATTAGTCCAAATCCGTATTTTCTTAGATTTGGGTTTCGGGTTTTGGTTTAAGGATACGTTAGCCATATTTGAGGCTAAGATCAACTTAAACGTTTGTTAAGGATACGTTAGTCTAATTTGAGACTAAGATCAGCTTAACAGGATCATTAGATCCAACAAGAGAGCATTTGGGCTCTATTGTTTAGTTTAGGGACATTGCGGTCAATTGCCAGTTTAGGGACATGGTGGTCCAACATTCCCATTTTGAGGACGAATATTAGTTTAATGACATTTCGGTCCAACATTCCCATTTTGGGGACGAATATTAGTTTAAGGACATTTCGGTCCCATTTTGGGGACGAATATTAGTTTAAGGACATTTCGGTCCAACATTCCCATTTTGGGGACGATATTAGTTTAAGGACCTTTCGGTCCATGAGTTTAAGGACCCCACAGTCCGTAGCAATGTATGGTTGTCGGGACCCGTCACCTCTCTGACGACGTTGATGGATTACAACGACAAATATCAGAGGAGTTCAGAGATGTACCCTTGAACCGGGTGTAAATTGATTTGAGGGAGCAGTTGCGCTCATTCCAACTTAATTTGAGGACTTATGGCCAGAATTGGGTTAAGTCCATCTGAAAATGTTTAACATTTTGTTCATGATTGGCCTGTTTAGGCCTTTGCTTGGGCTCTTCCCTTTTTTAAATAATGCACAGTATTGGGCTTTTTAATTAAATGCATAATATTTAAATTAGGCCTGTTAGGCCTTTTAATTGGGCTCTGCCCCTTTTTTAATAATGCATAGCATTTGTTTTGGTTTGACAGTGCGCCACGTGGCCTGTCAGGCACTCTGCACCAATTAAAGAGCGCAAGGCGCCAGCGCATGTGGAGGTGACACGTGTCATGCTCTGGTGAGCGCAAGTCTGTTAGCGCAGTGCGCTGCGCTAGTGTGCTGGTGACACGTGGCGCGCTCTGGTGAGTTGCGCCAGTCCAAGAGCGTAGCGCTCTGTTTTTAGGAACGCAAGGCGCAGATTGACACGTGGCACTCTCTGGTGACTTGCGCCAGTCCAAGGAGCGCAACAGCGCAAATTAAGAGTGCAGGGCACTGTTCAACAGCGCAGAGCGCATCTTGATCAAATTTAGATCAAAGAAAAGAATCTTTTTTAGTTTTCAAGAGGTTCTACCTCAAGTTTCAAGAACCAATGGTTCATCAAAAGGCTGTGCCTTTATATAGATCAAAAGATCTAATAATGAATTAAATTACTTCTTTTATCTTTTATGATTGAATCTTTTTTGATCTTTTTCTTTTTATTAAAGATCTTGATCTTGTTCTTAGATCATTGATCTTTTTAGAAGAAATTCTTCTTTTTTCAAAGGTTTACCTTTTTTTCTCTTTAAGTTTTTTCTCAAAGTTTTTGGAGGAGCTCTGTATTTTCTCTCTCTGTATTTCTGTGTCTCTCAGACTTGGAGTTTAGGGGCCTTTATATAGGGCCAATTAGTTTGTTAGGTTAGTTACAGAGATCTTTCTCTGATTGATCTGGGGATATTTCCCAACCATTGGATTCTTGATCCTAAGGCCTCTGTTTTACAGAAGATAATCTTCTTATTTTAATAAAATTAAAAAGATCTTTCTAGAATTTTAATTCTGATTAAATAATTCATTATTTAAGTTTTAGTGCTGGTACAGTTGGTGCAAGCGCAACTGCGCTGACACGTGTCGCGCAGCGCAGAGCGCAAGTTTTCTGAAGCGTTGCTTCCTTTATTTTTTTAAAATTTAAATTTTAAAATAGAGCCTTGCTCTGATTGGGGTGCGTTGCCTTAGGCGCAGCGCCCCTTGCGCTGGCGTGTCTGCTTTTGACACGTGGCGCTCTGCGCGCAGTGCAAGAGATCTGAAGCGTTGCGTCACCTTTTGAATTTGAAATTCAAACAGAGCTTTCCCCTGATTGGAGGAAACAAATGCCCCCCCCACCGTTGCGCTCACGTGGCGCACACGTGAGTGCATGGGTAGCAAGATCTGATCCGTTGGATCAACTCAGGAGTTGAAAGGGCGCTTAAGCGCCTATAAATAGGACCCTTGGTCCTCAGCAGATGATTATCATCTTCAAGTATTTTATTTTCAGATCCTTGCTCTTGTTTTCAAGAACCTCAGAGCCTTTCTCTCATTTTCAGAGTTAGAACTCTAGAAACATTTTAGGTAAAATTAACTTAACTTAATTAAATTAATTTTAATTAATAGAGCCTTGCTCTCATAGATCTTTTGATATAAAGAAAACCCTTTTGGGGTTTCATAAACAGAGTTTTGCTCTCAAGAATTTGTTTCAGGGTTTCTTAACCCATGAACAGAGCTTTGCTCATTGACAAAACCATAGATCTTTTGATCTTCTGATGATGAACTCTTAAGAGGTTTTTCATGGATCTTTTAAGATCCCAAACTTTAATTTTTTTAGAAATTTTTTTTTTCTTTGATGGATTTTTCCATCATTATTACAGAGCCAGGTTCTTAAAGGAATTTTATTCCCTTGTGACCAGAGTTTGACAAGTGTCACTCTGTGACAGAGCTTTGCTCTGAAAAGAGAGATTTTCTCCTTGTCTCAAGGGATTTCTCATTTAATGAGAATATTCTTTTGAGGATCTCCTCATTAATAGTCAGTCTCATCCAATGATGAGGCTGTCTTATTAACTGATACATTGTCATCTGAATTTTGTGGGTCCCCCTTTGGTCCCCTTTCCACTGCATTGTAGTGTGGTATAAATTTTAAAGTACCAAGCGTGGGAATTTTTTAAAATTAACTTATGATGCTGATAACTGAATTTCTCTTTTTCTTGCAGGCACCATGTCTGCTGATCTTTCGTTCCCATTTTTCCGCTCGGAAGGAGGATTCCCTGAGGCGCCAGTGGACCGAGAGGTTCTTACTCTTATTAAGGATTGCGACCGTGAGTGTAAGAACCTCCACCTGTGGGGTAAGTGGTACCGTGAAATCATCAAGGGTCGCCGACGCTTTTCTTGTGCGACGCCGTCAGAGCCGATCTCATCGATCCCATATGCGGATGCACCCCCGGTGAACTATGCTGTGGAGGTCGTAAATTGGAATTCGGAGGATCTTCTTCAGCCTTCGATTGCCGCCATTCCCGTGCAGCCGCTGCCAGCCGTGGATACTCTGGGGCGGCGCATATGCCAGGGTGAATCGCGCCCTTGGGGACAACCTTACAACATTGGATTGACCCCTCGACAATCGGCCGGGTATTTGCAGTGGGCCAGATACATCTTGTCAGCGAAGAAGACGCATTTAATGAAGATTGGTCTATACCCCGCAGTCTATGCTTCATTGTTCGAGTACCTCGTTCCTCCGACGTGGTGGGTTAAGGCATTCGTGGAACAATGGAGCATCCCCACCCATACCTTTCTTCTGACGGACAGGGAAGTCTCCATCCCCCTGGAAGAATTTGCTGAGATTTCCGGTTTGCCGGTGAAGGGGGAGCATTATGAAGAGCTACTTCCTCCTGATGAATATGTCTTCGCCACCAAACCGCTGGTAATGGGCCTAACGCCGGAGAATGCTATTCAGCACTAGTTTCCGAGCCTGGTAAGGGTGCTGAATATGTATGAAAGTCTCTATTTGGAATTGGGAGGCTGGGGAGTTAGTTTTGCAGACTTCATCGCCCGCTTTCTTCGACCGGAGATTCTATCGCAGCGGAGCGAAAAGTTCGCCAAGCTCGACGACCCCTTCGGCTTGGGCTTAGATCGTCGACCAGCACTGGAAGCCGATCAAAATGGTTTTTACCTTCCCGATGCTGCCGCCATCCCCTTATCGGAAATCGCGCTCCGGGCATCGACGAGGAGACCTTCTTTCTGGGGTTTCTGGGGCTATGGCTATGCTGGTTCGCACTCCCCATGCATCCGCGCTACATGAGGCCGTCCGTCTTTTACCCAGTGCATCTGATAGTGGATGGCATACAATTGTCAATCGGAATCGCCGAGCTGGCTCACCTGTATCATGGACTCAGTGTGGCGGCGGACGCAAATGAACCTGGGGTGCAACCCGCCAATTTCCCGATGCACTACTTCACTTCGTGGATGGAAATGCATGTGCTCTGGGTATTTGGTGTTCATAAAAGACTCTCGCTTTACGAGAAGTACAGATTCCCAAGAGTTATGTGGCTGATCGGCGCCTCTATTGTGAATCCGTCTCCGCAGGAGGCTAGGGGGTTGCTTCTTCGTCCGCGCACGGTCGGAGCGAGCATTTCCTTCCAGGACAAGGTCATGACCATCGGCCCAGAGACTTCCAAGACGGTGTTGGTGCTGCGTGATAGTTTTAAGGACGGGGCCTCCGTATTGAAAGCCCGGGAGATTCTTCACTTATACTCCATCCGGCCGGGCTTCCTGGTGTTTAGGCAAAACGATATGGCGCTCTTCATGAGGTACAACCCCAATCGGTTCTCCCAGCAACTAGGCTATAACCAGGGGGTCCCACTGGAGGCGTTTTTGGAAGAGCCTGCGGCCACCAGGGAGGGGATATGGAGCGCGCTGCACCACTTTATGCGGTTGAACACGGGCTCCCACTTCTTTATCAGCGAGTCGAGCTGCGTCCCACGGGCCCTCAACGTGTACGTGGCTTGGTACGCGCACGCGATGGGTGCCGTCATCCGAGAAGAGAAGAGGTTGTTGGTTGACCGCAAGGGTGTGCCCCCTGGCAGCGACCACAAAGCTCCCCTGAGGCCAAGGATCCCTGTCGTTCCTCCGCTGAGAGATCCTGGAGCTGAGCCACCGCGCGTGCTGAGCCCTCCGCGCGGATTTCCTCGTGAAACCATGGGCGTACCCCCAGCGCCCCGTGTTTCGGTGGAGACGGTGAATGTGGTTTCGTCGGAGTCCGGCGTGGGCTCGGACATCGGGACCCGCCGTCCCAAGGTTCCCACGAAGCGCAAGTTGATTTTGGGTGCGACCGGGGTCCGGGCTCAGAAGAGGAAGAAGAATTCTGTTCTTTCTCTTGATGTTGTCCTCGGCTTAGAGCCTCAGGCCCCTCCTACCGAAGGCCTAAGTGAGTATGGAACCAACGAGGCTTTCTTTGTAGCGCCAGAAGACACCGACCTCGACGCCGCTATTGCGGCTTCTGAGCGCTCAGCAAGGCTAGAAGTGTGGTTGGCTAAACTCGCGCAATCAGGTAATCACCAGTTGTATTCTTCGTAATTTCATCGTACTTTTATCATTGTTTTTGACCAATGCTTTTCCTTTTTAAAAAGGTATTTCTACCGAAGAAGCCATCGCTGCTTCTCTCAAAACTTTCCAGGAGGAGGAGAGGAAACGCGCTCTATCGGGCGTTGGTACGTCTCGGCTCATTGGGTCTTCATTCTCCTTTTTATGGCCAATTTAACCTTTTCTTTGTCTCATTGCAGGGACCGCGGGACCTACTTCACAAGCCGATGCAGGAATTCTTTCCGGGCCAGCTACCGATGTTCCGGCCTCTTCGGAATTGCCGCAAGAGACCCAACTCAAAAAGCCGATGATGGATGCCTTGAAGGCTCAAGAGGCAACTCTAAATGCGGACGACGACGCCTTGCTGAAGGAGGCTTCCAAGTGGTCCGTCGTAACGGCCCGGGAGGAGAGGAAACGCTTGAGGCACGCAGCGAAGGAGCGCAGCGCTGCTTTGGCCGTTGGAGCGGGCCCAAGTGCCGTTACTCCCGCTGCTACTCCTTCCGAGGAGCCACCGGTCGCTTTGTCTACTGCTCATAGACGGGCGGTGCGTGCAGCTCGGGGAGCTAACGATCAATCCACCTCAGGTAATGTGTTTTTTGATGCTTTGTTGTAAAAGTTGTAAAACTATCGGTTCTTATGCATCTTGTCCTACAGGGCCGAGTCCTACTGAAGGGGCGGAGGCGACCGTCGAGCCTAAGGGGACGGTAGAGAAGGTAGCAGCTGATCCCGAGGTGACGGTAGGCGGTGCAACCATAGTCGCCGGGCCTGAGCCAGTGGCTGACGAGACAGTCACGCCTACTATGCCCGATACGGTTGCCGATGCCGAGCCTGAGGGGGCGGTCGGTGAGATGGCTGCTATGACCGAGCCTGGGGCAGTAGCGGATGGAGCGACTGCGATCGATGAACCCATGGCAGTGGTGGACGAGACGGCTACGACCACCAAGCCCGAGGTGGTAGTGGATGAGACGGGCATGATCGCTGAGCTCGAGACGGCCGCTCTTTCTCAAGAGTCGGTCGCCGCTCCGATCATCGCTCTCCCTGCTTACGGTTCCTTGTTGTCTCCCGGCACTACGAGCGTGACGACGGCTCCTGTAGAGTCGGGCGATGAGGCAACGGGAGGTGAGACCATCCCAATGGAGGAGGAAGACGCCACCGTTACATCAAGTAACGCCCTCGTTAGGGCCCTGGCTGGCGGCTCATCAGGTAAATTTTAGGTCACCGCCTTTCTCTTTTTTTTATTCCGCAGTCTTTCCTAATAAAGTATATCTTGCTTCTAATGCAGGTGCGGCTGGTGCCGATATCAAGCTACTCGAGACAGCACCGTTAGTTACCGTCCTGACGGTGGCCACCTCTCTACCTTCTCTCGCACCGTCGCAAATGCTGGAAGGTATGGACTTATGACCCATCAGTCTTATCTTGGCTGCATGATTTATGTACTGATGTTACATTATTGCGTCCTTGCAGGAGTGCTTTTTGATCACCTGTACCAGGTGCTGCACCCACACTTCTCCTTCCCGTCGGAGCTTGCTTCCTCTAATGGCGCTGGTGAGTATAGTTTTCAATTAATGCCCTTTCTTTTTTCAATAATGGAATTATTTCTGATTCTTCCTTGCCTTGATTGCAGTGCTACAGATCGAAGGAGGAGATGTAAGATCAGTCGCGCCAGTTCTCCCGGCTTTGCCACCTGCTGCAGCTGGTATAGTAGATTCCGTCATTGATGACCTTTCTATATTTCTTGAACCGTCATTTGATCGTGTTTTGTTTTGCAGCTGTCGTTCCGATTCCGGCCCCTTTCGATTCTCGCATCATGATGCCGGCATGCCCATTTTCCAGACGCCCATCCTCAAAGGGTGCTGCAATGAGTTTGAGCATGCTGAGAGGATGCGTCGAGGAGCTTGACGCAGAAGCTCCCACATCTGCCGCAGATTTTGCTGTCGAGGTTAATCCAATGCTGGCGAGGCTTGTAAATTTCCATAATGAAGGCGTCGTCGAGTCTTGGGTTAACCACTGCAGGGAGATCGAGGCCCGCCTGCATCGGCTGGAGCTTATGCGCCCTTCCCCCGAGGTTTTGGCCACGAGTACTCAACGGGCGGCATGGATCGAGCAGAGCGCTTCTTACTTCCAACATCTGGAACAAGAAGCGGCTTTAAGGCGGAAGGAATTCCAAGAGACCTCAAGCGAGTCTGCTCGACTGCGTGCTGAGGTCGACGCGAACGCTGCCCGGGTGAAGGCTATCTTCGAGGGCCTTCTATAAAGTATCTCTGACGGGCTAACATTGAAGCAGAAGCTCGATGCCGTTGAGCGTGATGCCCAAGGTCATGAAGCAGCTCAGCGAGCCGTTGAAGAACAACTTTCATCCTACTTGCAGCAGCGGGCCCAGGTGGAAGCAGAGATGGCCGCGACAGCCGATCAGGAGAAGGCGCTGAAGGAAGTGCGAGAGCAATTGATGGGCCTACTTAAGACGTTTCCTTCTCAGTAGCTGCCTTTGTATCAATTATACACTTGTAATCTTTGAATAGTATGTATCCATTCTTTATTCTTTTATACAATTCGCCCTGTACTTAATTGAATTCATGAATAAAGATACACACATTTTTTTTGCAATGTCTTGTGTCATCTCTGCGCTTTCTTCTCTTTTATTTTCTGCTTTGTTATTGGCATATTCCTTAAGTAAGCGTAGCCTGTAGGTGATATAGCACATTCTGTCTTGAATATTTTGGGGAGTAGTGATGGCTTAGGAAGCAGGTTCAGATCTGCTACCTAAGGCTTTTCAACTTTATGAGCCGTGAGGGTCTCATAAAGACTTTTCTCCCTACGAGTCGAGAGGATCTCGTAGGTGTATTTTCTTCTTAGGGGTCGTGAGGACTCCTAAGTGTGTTTTCTCTTGAGAGTCGTAAGGATCTCACTAGAGAATTTTCCCTCTTACAAGTCGAGAGGACTCGTAAGTGGTTGTTTCCCTCCTTGTCGAGATTCGACTTTGGAGAGTGTGACCCGTGAATAGTATGCAAGAGTCCATTTTGGACCGACTTGCAGGGTCACAGTGTTTAGGAAACAGGTTTTTTAATCCCCGCTGCCTAAGGCTTTATCTCACAAGAAGTTCTCACAAAGACACTAATTTCCTTACGAGTCGAGACGAATCGAGCAGTTCTTGCAAGAATATCCTAACGTCACAGTTAACCTCTGCTCTTTACGACAGAGGTCCGTTAGGGTCTGTGGTACTAGGGTTTTGTCCGTTGTACCGTCGCATTGGCTGATTTTGGTTCAAGATCTGCCCCCAGCGTTTCAGTGCAAGGGGTCTCCTCATCGTTCGTGATCGAATGGGAAATCATATAACAACTTGCCACATATTCCTCGGATTCATCCGATGAACTTTCTCCCTCATCTTCCTCTTGAAAGACGTGATTGAGGAACTCTTGGAGCGTAATGGGAGTCCGTGCTTTCTGGTTATATTCCTCCAGCGCGTCAATTTGTTTTTGTAAGTCCGTGCGCTTGTCGCTAGGCTTCACGGGCTTCTTTGATTTCTTTTTCTTCTTCTTCAAGGATTTTGACGGCTGGTTGCGAGTGCTTGAACCACCACTATCGGTCTTTGGAGTCGGACGCGGCTTCAACATCCTTTCAATGACCTGCGGTTCCAACGGGTTCTTCCACTTGATCGCTGGACATGCCTGAAGATCGTTTAGCATCCTCTTTGTCTTGGCTGATAATACAGCCTCCCAAGGAGCTTCTTCAAAGACGGAGCATGTTACCCCCGGCGTATTCGTCCCCTTAGAGGTGTGGGGCTGCGGGGGATTCACCTTCCATTTGTCAGATAACGCGAATTTGCCCTGTCGGTACTGGTTTTCAAGCCATTTTTTGAAAATGTAGCAATCTTCGATTGGATGGCCTAGTACTCGATGATAAGGACTGTAGTTGGGCTCGTTGACGTCACTTGGTTGTAACGGACGTTTTGGATCCGGCAAATTTATAAGTCTGTTGCGCAATGCCAGCTCGAATAACCTCCTCGTTTTATCGCGGGGAAAGGAATAAGGACGTCCCATTCTATCCTCAAGGGGTACGTACGGGCGCATATTATTTTGACGAGCCACTGGCTTCGGGTCGCTCGGTTGTTGTTGAGCATTAGCGACGACGATCGCTTTTCCCTTCCCTTTGTCATTTCGGGAGTCCGGCCTTGGAAGAGGAGGTTTATGGCCCATCTGATCCATCTGTGCTAGTTTGTCGATCAAGGCCTGGAAGGTAGTCGGCTTGAAAAACATCATAAACTGCGAGATGGTTGCTTGTGGATCGAGGGTTCCCACAAACATACCAATTGCGGGAGCTTCTTCAATGCGCTGCTCACACTTTGACCATAAATTCTGCCATCGTATAGCGTACTGAACCCATGTCTCGCCGGGTTTTACCCTGGCGTTAATCAGTGCCGTCATCGGGGTACGCTCACTGGCACTTGCAAAACGCTGAGTAAACAGCAGCTCCATCTCCGCGAAGGTTTTGATAGAATCGTTCGGGAGCTCCGAGTACCACTCGAACGCCGTATCTGATAAGCTTCCAACGAACTGGCGAAGTAAAAGCTTGTCATCACCACCGGTATTGCCGCAGAGTGCCCTAAACTGGGCAACATGTTGATGAGGATTGCCCGTCCCTTTGTAGACATGGAACTTGGGAATCGTATAACCGGGTGGGTACTTGATTTGATCGTACCAACTTGGATATGGCCGCCCCGTTTTTACGACCTGACCGGCCGCTTCGGTCGCATGATGAACCCGTATTTGCTGGGCGATGTATTCATCCAAATCAGTTTTTGAGATGGTATCCTCCTTAGCTGTGGACAGAGCTGGTGGAGGATTCGACGTCTCTCCCCTATCGTCTTCAAGAATGATCGGGGGATCTTCAGCAGGTGGATCTTGTTGAATCATCATACCTACCATATCCTGGAATAGGAGGGCCATTTTCTTTATGTTGGCTGCCTGCTCTGCAGCTTCTTTATCTTTCTTCTCTAGTACGCGACGAAGGAATTCAGCGTCCGTTTCTTGTTCTTGACGCTCGTCCGAGGATGTTTCAGGGGTTTCTTTCGGCCCTGTAAGTGCGGCCATAGCGTCCATCATTTCTTGGAGCTTCTGCTGCTGCTCCTGAGCCTTGGTCACTGACCTCGTGTGCGGTCTATGACCTGTTGATATGCGGCTATCTTCTTTTCCCGATGCCATGTAAACCATATGAACTGTTATGCCCCCTGAATTGGGGCGTTTAGGTTCACCATTTTTAACTTTTGCCGCTGACACGGGAGTTTTCTCTAGTCTCCTTCTTTTGTGGGCCATTGAGGTTGAAGGAACCGTTGAAGTAGGCATCTTAGCAGCTGCTGTCCACTGCTGTTTAATGGGACGGTCTTTGTCTTTTTCCACCTTCGCCTTTTTCTGGCGACGAGAGTGACCTGGGTCAATCACGGAGTCTTGAACCCTTCTCCAAACTTTATAAATTTTTGAGGACAGCCGTTGAGGGGGCTGTTCTCGTTTCGTTTCTGGAACTCTCTTCGCAGGTGGAGGAGATCTCTTCAGTGTAGCGGTTGGAGAGTTCTTCCGTACCCTCCTCAGCAGTTCAAAGCTGTTCCCAGTTGGAACAGCAGCGTTGATTTCCACCACTGGAGCCGGTGGAGTTATCCCTAAGGGGGAGTTGCCCCCTGCCTTCCTCACTCGTTGCCAATGGCGACGTCGAGCATGACGAGCCATTGGGACTAGCTCGGAGATTGAGACATCTTCTTTTTGCCCCCTGTCTGAATGAGGCGCCGCCGGTGTTAACCTCTTAAAGACTGAGGTTGTCTTCTGAGGTGTGATATCTAACCTATCGAAGACAGATCCTCGAGCAGGGATAGGAGCAGGAATCGTCAGTCTTGAAAAGACTGACTCTTTGACAGGGGAAGCCGCCTTAACGTCTTCCGGAGCAGCGGCCGTTGCCCTCCTTGGGACAGCCAGTTTAGAGTTCTGATTTAGCCTGGTGAAAACAGAGGCTGTTGGTTCGGCAGTGGGCAACCTGTTGACAGGGGCCGTCATAGCAGTGAGCCGGTCGAAGACCGACTTTTTGTTCACTTCCGGTGCAGGTATTGGCATAGAGAAGCTTGTAGGTGAGATCATGGTCCCGAAAAACAGGCCAGTGGTGGCTTGGGTCACCTGGTCTACCGGCAGAGCGAAGAAGGAAGCCGCTTGGGGCCCATATGCTACACCTCCCGGTGAGGTGGAGCGTCCGTCGCAGTGACATTTCGAGCAGTTGGTGCAGTTAAAGGCCATTGAATCTTGAGTTCTGCGCCAGGCAAAAGACCAAATCTTAGTAACTTGAAATCCGAAGGCAACCATTTAACAAACCGCGATTGGTTCGCGAAGACGACACACGAAGTGTGGAGTGGAAAGAGGAAAAGGTCCCACCGGGCGTGCCAGAATCTGTTCCCCTCCGAATGGCGGCGCAGACTTTGCGTCTCGCCTGAGATTCGGGGCAGATGCTATTTGGTTTTATCCGTCCACCTCTCCGAAGATGCCAAGTTGATTTATGGCACCGTGTGTCGGGGGTTTAGACGGATGCGGCCGATGTAGCAGACTTCGTCAGATTCCCCCTCGTTCGAGGGGTTTTTGATTGTGGGGACGCTCTTCCCTGCAGGCGCAAGCCCCTGCAGTTAATTACGCTACCGCATCACGGTAACAACTTTCTCCTTCTCCAGAATTTCACTTCGTGTCATGGGTGTTTGTTTTGTTTGTGGTTGCCCGTGGATTGTATACGGAGACTGAGTAATACCGTCGCCCGTAGGACGTGGATTAGTCCAAATCCGCATTTACTTAGATTTGGGTTTGGTGTTTTAGTTTAAGGATACGTTAGCAGCGTTGAGGCTAAGATCAACTTAAACGTTCGTTAAGGATACGTTAGTCCTATTTGAGACTAAGATCAACTTAACGGGGTGATCCATTTAATATATGGCCGTCGGGACTCGTCGCCTCTCTGACGTCGTTGAAGGATTACAACGATATGTGTCAGAGGAGTTCGGAGATGTACCCTTGAGCCGAAGTTGATTTAGGGTTTTATAGTTCATTTGAATGTTTAAGGATACGTTAGCCGTGTTTGGGGCTAAGATCAACTTAAACGGGACCGTTTAGATCCGGCAAAAGAGCATTTGGAGGCTCTATTGTTCCAGTTTAGGGACGTGGTGGTCCATTGCCAGTTTATGGACGTGGTGGTCCATCATTAGTTTAAGGACGTTTCTGTCCATGTTCCAGTTTAGGGACGTGGTGGTCCAATATTCCAGTTTAGGGACATGGTGGTCCGATATTAGTTTAGGGACGTTTCGGTCCGATATTAGTTTAGGAACGTTTCGGTCCATGTTCCAGTTTAGGGACGTGGTGGTCCAATATTCCAGTTTAGGGACATGGTGGTCCGATATTAGTTTAGGGACGTTTCAGTCCGATATTAGTTTAGGGACGTTTCGGTCCGATATTAGTTTAAGGACATTTCGGTCCAACATTAGTTTAAGGACGTTTTGGTCCAACATTAGTTTAAGGACGTTTCGGTCCACGAGTTTAGGGACCCCGCAGTCCGTATTCATGTGTGGTCGTTGGGACCCGTCGCCTCTCTGACGTCGTTGAAGGATTACAACGATAGATGTCAGAGGAGTTCGGAGATGTACCCTCGAACCAGAGATAAATTGATTTAGGAGAGAAATTTTGCTCGGTCAATTTAATTTGAGGACTTACGGCCAAAATTGGGTTAAGTCCAGTTGAGAATATTCAACATTTTTCTTGATCTTTGGCCTATTAGGCCTGTGCTAGGGCTTTGCCCATATTTAATAATGCACTGCATTCTATTCTGGCCTTCTAGGCTTTTGATTTGGGCTCTGTCCCTTTATTTATGATGCAGAGCATCTATTTTAGTTTGGGCTCTGCCCCTTTTTTAAAAACAATGCATTGCATTTTATTAGACCTGTTAGGCCTTCTTTAATTGGGCTTGGCCCCTTTTGTAAGCAATGCAGTGCATTTGTGCAAAGCACTAAGAATCTTTTTAGATTCAAAAAATAAAGAAGTGCAAAGCACTTTTTGATCCCTTGATCTAAACAAGTTTTTTCCTTGTTTCAGAGAACCAAAGGTTCATAACAAGTGCAAGGCACTATTTTTATTTTATTTATTTATTTATTTATTTATTGAAAATCAATGATCTTGTTTTTAGATCCCTGATCTGTTCATAAGAGAATTTTCTCTTCTTTCAAAGGTTTTTTTACCTTTTTTGCTCTTGAGGAGTTCTTCAGAGTCCTCTTTCTCTCTTTTTTTTTAAAAAATGTTGATGATTTTGAAATGAGGTCTGGGGTCCTTTTTATAGTGCCCAAAAATTAGTTAAATTTGTTAAAAAGATCTTTCTCTGAGTGATTTGGGGAATTTTCCCCACCGTTGGATCTTTGATCCAAAGGCCCCTGCTTTACAGAAGAAAATCTTCTTGTTTTAACAAGAACAGAAAAGATTTATTTTGTTTTGCGCAACTCCCCCTGCGCGTGACACGTGTCGCGCAGCGCTGCGCTTGCGCAGCTGAGCTTGCGCAACTGCGCAGACACGTGTCGCGCAGCGCAGCGCTTGCGCACCTGTGCTTGCGCAACTGCGCAGACACGTGTCGCGCAGCGCTTGTGCAACTGCGCTTGCGCAGTTGTGTTTGCGCAACTGCGCAGACACGTGTCTCGCAGCGCAGCGCTTGCGCAACTGCGCAGACACGTGTCGCTTGCGCAACTGTGCTTGCGCAGTTGCGCAGACACGTGTCGCGCAGTGCAGCGCTTGCGCAACTGAACGTTGCTTCTTTTACTTTTTGCTTTTAAAAGAGCCCTGCTCTGATTGGACGCACTGCCTTGGGTGCTGCGCTGATGCGTCTGCGCCTGACACGTGGCGCATTGCGCACAGCGCAAAGAATCTGAAGCGTTGCTTCATTTATTAAAGTTTAAATTTTCAAAGCAAAACTTTTCTCTGATTGGGAGAAGATGAAGCGTTGCTTCATCTCCCGTCTTGGAATTTGAACAGAGTTTTGCTCTGATTGGGATAAACAAATGCCCCCCACCGTTGCGCTTACGTGGCCTCCAAACGCAAGCGCAACGGTGGCAGAATCCCAACCGTCGTGGCAACTTTTGGAAGTTGGAAGGGCACTTGGTGCCTATAAATAGGACCTTTGGTCCTTCACAGATGGTCATCATCTCCAAAAATTTTATTTTCAGAATCTCAGAGCCCTGCTCTTGTTTTTAAGAACTCTTAGATTTTCTTTAAAAGAAACTATTTAGGTAAGAATTAGTCTTGAATTAAATCAATTTTAATTAATAGAGCCTTGCTCTTATAGATCTTTGATCTAAAGAAACCTTTCTGGGGTTTCATCAATAGAGCCTTGCTCTCAAGAATCTATTTCAAAGCTTCTTGACCCATGAACAGAACCTTGCATCTTTGTTAAAACATAGATCTCTTTGATCTGAAAATGATGAACATTTAAGAGTTTGAATATTAAAAATGGAGTTTTGTATTTTAATGGACTATATCATCTTTTAATAATAGTGATCTCAGAATCTTGGGGGACTTCTTTAAATTTCCCTTATTAGGATTTTGATAGTCACTCCTGTTCGTAGAGCATTGCTCTCGAGGAGTTTAACTGTCCGTGCTCGTTTTTTAACAAGAATTCGCTTAATCAGTCGGTCTGCTAATTCTGTTGATCTTCTTTCACAGGAACAATGGGCGCCCATATGTATACTCTTAACGAGATCATCTCTTACGGGGACATCCGCCGACTTGCCCGCTCTCAGAATCGAGAGTTCACAAACGCGGAGTGTGCTGAAATTATGAGTCGCTTCGACGTATACAATGGTCCACTGCTCCCCCGGCGTTCCTCCCTCCTTAAGCTTATCGTAGGAGCCATCTGGGAAGCGCTTCCCCTATTCTGTTCCGGCGTGCGGCTTAGGGCGTTGGATGCCGCTGAGGACAAGGTGCACTCGGTGGACCTATTGAACTTTATCTCGAAGAGACAGCGAGACAGTCTTATCGATCTCTTACACGAGGTCTTTCAACAGTCTGCCATACTCGCTTCTTATCGGAGGGTGGAAGACATCAGGGGGGACCCTGACGCTTGTGCTCGCGAAAGAAAGCACACTAGGATGGTCCGCGAGGCCTGGAAAGTCATAGACAGGGTCGCTTTTGAATTCCTCAATCCATGTCCTGGGTCCGAGGTTATTCCCTTGTAATAATGTTTTTCGTTTATTGCTTTTATGATTGTAAAAACTTCTGGCAATATTAATGAAGATTTTTGTTTTTCCTAGCCTGTCTTATCTTTTGTTCTGAGTCTTTTGCTTATGCATGAATGAATGTGTCTCGAACGCTTGATCAAATGTAAATCGGATACTCTTTCTGTTACTCTCTTCTTTCCCTTATTATCAGCATGCTATCTGGATAAACATAATCGGTAGATAACTTGACTTCTCCAAGAGATAGCGATGGCTTAGGTCGCAGGTTCAGATCTGCTGCCTAAGACTTTTCAACTCCATGAGCCGTGAGGGTCTCATAGAGACTTTTCTCCCTACGGATCGAGAGGATCTCGTAGGTGGTTTTTTCTCCTTAGGAATCGTGAGGATTCCTAAGTGTGGTTTTCTCTTATAAGTCGTAAGGATCCTATAAGAGAATTTTCCCGCTTACGAGTCGAGAGGACTCGCAAGCGGTTGTTTCCCTCCTTGTCGAAACTCGACCTTGGAGAGTGAGACCCATGAATAGTATGCAAGAGACCATCTTGGATTGACTTGCAGGGTCCCATTGTTCAGGAAGCAAGTTTTTTAGTCCCTGCTGCCTGAGGCTTCATTTGCATGTTGAGACGAATCGGGAATTTCCCGCGGAGACACTAGTTTCTCTGCGAGCCGACGCGAATCAGGAGGCTCTCGTCAATGGGTGTTTGTATCTGTGAGTCGAGGAGTTTGCTAGGGATTATTTGTTTCCCAAGCGCCAAGGATTATTTGTTTCCTTGGGGTTTGAAACGAGTCGAGGATTTCCCACGGAGGCACTGGCGGCTCTGCGAGTCGACGCGGATCAGGAGGCTCTCGTCAAGGAGTGTTTGTATCCGTGAGTCGAGGAATTTGCTAGGGATTATTTGTTTCCCGAGCGCCAAGGATTATTTGTTTCCTTGGGGTTTGAAACGAGTCGAAGATTTCCCACGGAGGCACTGGCGGCTCTGCGAGTCGACGCGGATCAGGAGGCTCTCGTCAAGGAGTGTTTGTATCCGTGAGTCGAGGAGTTTGCTAGGGATTATTTGTTTCCCAAGCGCCAAGGATTATTTGTTTCCTTGGGGTTTGAAACGAGTCAAGGATTCCCACGGAGGCACTGGTGGCTCTGCGAGTCGACGCGGATCAGGAGGCTCTCGTCAAGGAGTGTTTGTATCCGTGAGTCGAGGAGTTTGCTAGGGATTATTTGTTTCCCAAGCGCCAAGGATTATTTGTTTCCTTGGGGTTTGAAACGAGTCGAGGATTCCCTACGGAGGCACTGGTGGCTCTGTGAGTCGACGCGGATCAGGAGGCTCTCGTCAAGGAGTGTTTGTATCCGTGAGTCGAGAAATTTGTTAAGGATTATTTGTTTCCCTAGCGCCAAGGATTATTTGTTTCCTTGGGGTTTGAAACGAGTCGAGAATTTCCCACGGAGGCACTGGTTGCTCTGCGAGTCGACGCAGATCAGGGGGCTCTCGTCAAGGAGTGTTTGTATCCGTGAGTCGAGGAATTTGCTAAGGATTATTTGTTTCCCTAGCGCCAAGGATTATTTGTTTCCTTGGGGTTTGAAACGAGTCAAGAATTTCCCACGGAGGCACTGGTGGCTCTGCGAGTCGACGCGGATCAGGAGGCTCTCGTCAAGGAGTGTTTGTATCCGTGAGTCGAGGTATCTACTGAAGACACTGGTTTCTTCAGAGTTGGACTGAACCGTCGAGATTTGGCTTCGTCTTATGGCGGCGCCTGTTGGGAAAGTATGGTTTCCTCTTTGTTTACGCCCTTGGATTGTATACAGGGATTGATGTGATCTTAACTGTAGGGCTAAAGTTTTATCATCATTTTTTTCGTTTTATCTCCGCGATGCTCTATCATTTCGACTTTTATATCGCGAAGGTCGCGACTGCCCAATCATTTCGGCTATTTTTCGCGGTGCCCAATCATTTCGGCTATTTATTTTATTTTCACTCGCTGCTTTTTATTGCGAGTTGCTCAATCATTTCGGCCATTTTGCATGCATACATTTTTACTTGCTGCTTTTTATTGCAAGTTGCCCCATCATTTCGGCTATTTCATACGCATGTGCGGCCTATTGGCTTTTCGCCGTAAGCCTGAAATTAAACACCGATTTCGGCATCAGCACCGCTACAACTGGGATATTGGCAGGAGCGAATCATCATCTGCCTCTGTCGATGTTGAACAAGGGTGACTTAGCGAGCAGGGTTAAGGTCCTGTCAACTAAGGGTTTTGACTTCATGAGCCGTAAGGGTTTCACGAAGTTATTTCTCCCTACAAGTCATGAGGATCTTGTAGGTGTATTTTGTCCTTAGGAATCGTGAGGATTCCTAAGTGTTTGTTTCCTTTGTAAGTCGTAAGGATCCTACAGTAGGGTTTTCTCTTTGTAAGTCGAGAGGACCTATAAGGGTCATACGAACATATCCCCAGTCACGGATGAGACTGGGTTAGGGAAATGTTTATTCGCGCCCGTGGATTGTATACAAGGGTCAATATTGAGCCACTTGTAGGGCAATATCGAAGGTTGGGGGTTTGCTTAAGCACAGGTTTAGGTCTCTGTAACTTAAGACTTTCAAATCTTATGAGCCGTGAGGGTCCCATAAGAGAGTTCTCCTTACGAGTCGTGGGGATCTCGCAAGTGTATTTTCTCCTTAGGAATCATGGGGATCCCTAAGTGTGCTGCTACCTTGTGAGTCGTAAGGATCTCACGTGGGTGGTTTCTCCTTACAAGGTCGAGGGGACCCTGTAAGTGTCCTTTAACGAGGTTGCGCCCTTTCAGGTTTTCACAAACACTCGCCGGTAGTCCTGCTGTTTTTACTCACGGAGCCCTTTCGGGTTTTCATCCGTGCCTATTTTGCTCATGGACATACCGTTTTTTTTATTCTTTTTATTTTTATATATTTTCTCTTTTTTTTTATCTCATCAGCCTAAAGATGCTGCGGTAGTAGTTTAAAGACGTTTCGGTCTGCTATTAGTTTAAGGACATTTCGGTCCGTCGTTAGTTTAAGGACATTTCGGTCCGTTGTTGAGAAGGCCGGCTACTTTTTGTAAAGCTTGAGCTTAGGAAGATAGTGAGCGGACATAGTCGTCGTCATCTATCATTGACCTAGGCTGTGGCTCATTAAGCATAGTATTTCTTTAGGAAGCGACCGTTTATCGGCCTGAAAGGCCTTTCACCGTGCATGTCCATGAGTAAATAGGCCCCACCCTGGTAAACTTTATCTATGATGTGCGGGACTTCATAGTTTGGCTCGAATTTTCCCCGCTTGGCGCGATTGGGGATCATAGGCCTTTTGACCACTAGCACGAGTTCGCCTTGGCGGAATGTCCTCGGTCGGGTCAATCTTTCGTATGAGCGCGTCATCTTTGCTTTATAAGCTTCCAGATTTTCTTGCGCTATGAGCCGGGTTTCATCAAGGGCGTCAAGCTCCTCAAGTTGAAGGTGAGCATTTTCTTCGTCCGTCAGCTCGTAGTGAACTGCCACTCGTAGAGAGGGCAACTCTATCTCGAGGGGGAGTACTGCTTCTGTACCGAACACCAACGCGTACGGCGTTGTGTTCGTGGCCGTCTTGAATGTAGTTCGATATGCCCAAAGAGCTTCTTGCAGTCTTTCGTGCCAGTCTTTCTTATTTTGGGATACCGTTTTCTTCATGATCTTTGTCAAAGTCTTGTTGAAGGCCTCAGCTAGACCGTTAGCTCGCGGATTATAAACCGAGGAATATCTCCAGTCTATATTGTGCTGTTGCGCAAAGCGACTGATCTTGTGGCTTCTGTAAGCTGGCCCATTATCGGAGATGATTCGCCTTGGCGTTCCAAACCGATATATGACATGCGTCTTGAAGAAGTGGAGGATATTTTCCGTCTTCACCTCTCTTAACGGTACTGCTTCTGCCCATTTAGAGAAGTAGTCAGTCGTCGCTAGGATGAAACGATGTCCCTTAGACGATGCTGGTTCGATAGGGCCAACCATGTCAGTCCCCCACATTTCGAATGGCCAGCTAGCCACTGTTGGATGTAGTGGATTCGGGTGCTGGTGGATGAAGCCCTCATGAATTTGGCATGAGTGGCATTGCTTCGCATATTCGAGGCAGTCCTGAATCATCGTGGGCCAGTAGTAGCCTATCCGTTTTATCTTCAACTTCATCTTTGGGCCCGCTTGGTGAGAACCGCAGAGTCCGTCATGAACTTTCTGGACGACCCTTTTCGCTTCATCAGGTCCTAAGCATCTCAACCACAGAGAATCAAACGACCTCTTGTACAGAGTATCGTTGACGAAGGCGAAAGACAGAGCTCGTTTCATGAGCTGATGTCTTGCGGACGCTTCTTCAGGCATTCGGTGGGACTTGAAGTAATCTATGAAGATTTCTCTCCAATCCTCGGCCTTTTCCGGGTCTTTTATTTGCAGAGTTGTCTGCCCGCTCGCTCCCTTTTCTTCGAATAATTCCGGAGATATTTCTGCTGGGGTAAGAACTTGATGGCTTTGTACCACGATTCTAACGTCGTCGAGGTTCTCGTCAGCCAGTTCTTTAGCAAGTTTGGCCAACGCGTCTGCTTTGCTATTTTCCGCACGCGGTATGTTCTCCAAAGTATAAGAGGGAATTTGGGTCAACAGTTGTTGTACCTTTTCCCCGTATTTCACCAATTCTGGCTTGCACGTTTGGTAGTCGCCGTTTACTTGACTAACGACAAGTTGAGAATCCCCATATACGAGGAGGTTTTCAATTCCCATGTCGATAGGGATCTCGAGGCCTGCTATCAGAGCTTTGTATTCGGCTTCATTGTTTGTCCTCGGCTCTGTTAAGGAGAAAGTGAAACGCATTATCCCTCCTTGTGGAGTCACGAAGATGAGGCCTACCCCCGATTTGATTATAGGGGTATTTTGTTTGCGCTTTTTCATGGAAGATGCTCCATCGAAATAAAGTTCCCATTGGGTATCACCACCGTCGATCGCATCAAACGCATGTTCGTCTGGAAGATCGCAATTCAGAGGAGAGTCGGCCGGTATCGGATGCTCAGCGAGGAAGTCGGCGATGGCCTGGCCTTTCACTGCTTTGAGAGGTTGATATGTTATCGAGAACTCCATCAAGAGCAGGGCCCATTTAGCGAGTCGTCCCGTCAACATGGCCTTCGACATCAAGTATTTAAGTGGGTCCACCTTTGAAATAAGACGGACTTCATGCGCCAACGCATAGTGTCTAAACTTTTTATCGCAAAAATCAATGCCAGGCAATGTTTTTCAATGGGAGAGTAGTTGCTTTCTGCCCCCAGCAGGACTCGACTTAAGTAGTAGAGTGCTCTTTCCTTCCCTTGATCGTTCTCTTGTACCCATAATGCGCCTAAGGAGCCTTCGAGGGCGGTTGTGTAAAGAATGAGAGGCTTTCCCTTAACTGGAGCAGCCAATACTGGAGGGTTCTGCAGGTACTGCTTGATCTCGTCCAGTGCGCCTTGGCATTTGTGATCCCAGACAAATGGGGTTCCCTTCTTCATCAGGTGGCTATAGGGACGTCACTTGCCTGAAAGGTTGGCTATAAATCGCCGTATGTATGCGAGCTTCCTTTGGAGAGATCGCAACTGTTTGAGAGTTCTCGGCGGAGGCATTTCCATGATCGCTTTGATCTTTGACGGATCTATTTCAATACCTCGGTGTCGAACAATGAATCCCAGGAATTTGCCTGAGGAAACTCCGAATGCACACTTGAGCGGGTTCATTTTCAAGTTGTATTGTCGAAGGCGTTGAAATACAGTCTTCAAATGCTCGAGATGTTCCTCGTATAATTTGCTTTTAACCACGAGATCGTCGATATAGCATTCGACGATTTCGTGTATAAGGTCATCGAAGATCTTTGTCATGGCCCTTTGGTAGGTGGCACCGGCATTCTTTAGACCAAAGGGCATTACCTTGTAACAGAATATTCCCAGAGGAGTCCTGAAGGCGGTGTGCTTCTGGTCTTCGGGATCCATCTTTATCTGATTATACCCTGACGAGCCGTCCATAAAGGAGAAAACTTCATGAGTGGACGTATTGTCTATCATCAGTTCGGTGACTGGCACTGGGAAATCGTCCTTCGGGCAGGCTTTATTGAGATCCCGGAAGTCCATGCATATGCGCACTGTCCTATTTTTCTTCATCACCGGGACGATGTTGGCGATCCATTCAGGGTATTGAACTTCCTGGATGAAGCCAGAGTCGATCAACTTTTTGACTTCAGCATTGATACTCATTTCAAGCTCGAGCCGCATTTTTCTCGGCGCCTATTTAACTGGCTTGACGTCCGGAGATATCGCCAATCTGTGTACAGCAATTTCTGGATCTAGTCCCGGCATTTCGGAATAGTTCCACGCAAAGCAATCTCTATGCTGTAGGAGCACGTCTTTCAACGCGGTCACCCTTTCTTCAGATTGCAGCTCGCTGATGAATGTCGGTCGCGGGTCATCTAGCGTTCCCAATTCAATTTTCTTGAGGTTTCCGCAGTGGTATGGATTCCATCTTCCAGTTCTTTTGGTGCTGGTGGGAATTCTGAGATTATCTCGTCGCTGCTGTTTTCGAAGCACCAAGGGAGCTCATCTATGTCCTCGGGCTCTTCTGATATCGTTATCACGTGATAAGTACGAATTCGCTTCCAATCCCAATGCGGAACTGGTTCTTCTTTCGTGGCCCTTGGCTCGTGCTTTTGTGGTGGCGTTACCCTCCAGTTGTCGGACAGAGCGAACTTGCCAAGCTGATACTGATCTTCGACCCAATTCTTGAAGGTGAAGCAATCCTCGAGAGGGTGCCCTATTACTCGATGGTAAGAGCAATAGTCCGGGTGTGAGACTTCGCCCGCTCGTTCGGGGTGTTTAGACTCCGGCAATGTAAGCATTTGATGTTTTAGAGCAAGGTCAAGTATCTTCTTCGTCTTATCCCGAGGAAATGAGTACGCTCGACCCATTTTCTTCATGAGGGATAGATCAATGACGCTCGACTCCCGTTTGCGTGGCTTCTTAGCCCTGCTTTGTTGTTGTTGAGCGCCTTTTTGGTCTTTCGTCTTATTTCTGCTTTTGCGCCGAGTCTTCTTTATAACAGGTTGACAGGGAGCAGCCTTTTCATCTTTCACGGCTTGTTGGAGAAGGCGTTGAGTTCTGGCTTTCTCGTAGATGGCCATTTCGCAGTTATGATCGTCTCAGGCTTTTTGACCCGCTTCCCTTATAAGCTTGTCCATTTGTTCCTCGAACGACGGACTGGGCTCCTTTGCATCTGGCACTTTTATTGGCTCAGGATTAGCGTCCTCCCATTGAGCATCCGCTTCTTCATCGAAGTCATATATGACATAGCAGCTGTTTAATAGCTCTCGTTTCTTTGACCGGATGTATCCGAGCCCGATCGTCTCCATCCTCCCATTAGGTAGCTTGTGTTGAGTTTCGGGGATGTTCCAAACCCTGTCATAGAATTTGGCCTTCTTAACAGTCTGTTCGAAGGGTATCCCTTGGCGCTTTAACAGTCGTTTCAAGCCTTCTGTATAATATCTAGGTAGACGAATGGGTTGAAGCCTGTCCAGCGTTGGATCTGCTCCATACCAGATTTCTTTCTCCACTTTATTTTCTTCAGAGCGGTAAAGCAGAATTGATTTCTCTCTCTTTCTCCTGGGAGGGATATAGAATGTCCGCAACTCTTCTACACTGTAGATATTAAGTGCATCCAGATCTTTACGGTGTCTAAGCGGCACCATGGCTATCTACAGACTTCGCTCTTCGTCAGCGGACGCTCGTATGGAAGGTCGAGCAGAGAATACAACACGGATCTCATCTTCTGAGTCGCTACCAAAGATCAACGTAGGAGTGGACGGTCCTGGCTTGCTGTGTTGGGGCAGACCCGAATACACTATCTCCTCTTCCTCCTCGGTATCACTGCCGAAGATAGGGATGGTGGCGTTAGCTTTGTTCTCCGGTTTGTGACACTTCTCCGTATCTTCGAAATCCGGTAAGAAATATTTGGCATCTTCGTATTTGCGGACCTCGTTCACGGAGAACGGGTTCAGTTCTCCCGTCACGGTATACTCGAAACCATCCTTAAAATACTTCATACACTGATGTTGTGTAGAAGGGATGATGTTGTACTCGTGTAACCATGGCCAGCCGAGCAAAGCGTTGCAGCATGTCTTGGCGTCTATGACGTGGAACTTAATGTCCGTGATGAGTAGCCCGAAACGTAACGTCAATATCACAGACCCAAGAGTTCTTGATGACTGGGAGTCGAACCCGGAGATGGTGATCTTGTCACGAGCAAGGTGCTGGACGCTCATGCAGATTTCTTCTAACACCCGCACGTTAAGGAGATTAACGGAGGATCCATTGTCGATCAGGATTTTGCCTATCTTAATATCGTGGCAGTATCCTGAGACATAGAGGGGGCGGTTGTGTTCGCACGTCCCAAGGAGAAGGTCCTCATCGCCAAAAGTAGCATCGGCCGTGTGCACTTCCTCCAATTCATCCTTGATCTTTTCCTCGGCCAGGCAAGCTTGGAATTGTTCCGGCTCTTGGAGTGCCTTAATTAACGAATCTCCCGCCTCCTTTGATAGCAAAAGAGCGTCAAGAATGCTGAGCTGTGAGGGTAGCTTCCTCAGATGCGCTAAGACGTTGTAATCCATCTTATTCTTCTTTGGCGGGTCCTTGGTGGCTAGCTCCTCCAGAACTTGGTCATCTAAGACGATATCTTCCGAGACCTTTTCTTTCCCTTTATATTTTCTGTTTGAGGGTCCGAGATTCTTTTCAGGCAGCGTCCGATTCCGCAACCGAATATTTTCGCAAACCTTCGGCTCTTCTTCTTTTCCCGAAGTTGACTCTTTAAAGAGAGGGGCGAGTTCCAGCTCCTCATCAGAATCGCCCCCGAATGTAGGCACTTGTGGCCCGCTAGTGTTAATCATGCGACAATTGCCGGTAGTTCTTTTAATCTCTTCGGTCGTATTGCTTTACTCTCGAAGAGTTTTACGCTTTTCCCGCTTAAAGCGTTGTCGATGAGCAACATATCCTTGCCACCATCTATCGAAAGCTTTGCACTCTTGAGTGGGGTCCGAAATCTTTTGATGATATAAGCAATAGGAGGGATGCATTTCCACTTCACCGGTGATGTTTCTTTCGAAGGATGGTAGCTTCATGCCCATTGATATGGCCTTAGCAAACTTTTTCCTCATCTTGAATTGGCTTTTGTCGATAGCGGAGGTGTTTTGCTCCAGCGGGATCGTCTCAGCTCTTTCATGAAGTCGCTGACGCTTGGCCCTTTCAAATATAGCCGTCTCTCGTTCTTGATCAGCTTTACTTCTCAATCGAGCTTCGTTAAGGAACGCGTCAATCATTTCATCTGATAGCTCCGGAAATTTTGGTTCAAGATCTGCCCCCAGCGTTTCAGTGCAAGGGGTCTCCTCATCGTTCGTGATCGAATGGGAAATCATATGACAGCTCGCCACATATTCCTCGGATTCATCCGATGAACTTTCTCCCTCATCTTCCTCTTGAAAGACGTGATTGAGGAACTCTTTGAGCGTAATGGGAGTCCGTGCTTTCTGGTTATATTCCTCCAGCACGTCAATTTGTTTTTGTAAGTCCGTGCGCTTGTCGCTAGGCTTCACGGGCTTCTTTGATTTCTTTTTCTTCTTCTTCAAGGATTTTGACGGCTGGTTGCGAGTGCTTGAACCACCACTATCGGTCTTTGGAGTCGGACGCGGCTTCAACATCCTTTCAATGACCTGCGGTTCCAACGGGTTCTTCCACTTGATCGCTGGACATGCCTGAAGATCGTTTAGCATCCTCTTTGTCTTGGCTGATAATACAGCCTCCCAAGGAGCTTCTTCAATGACGGAGCATGTTGCCCCCGGCGTATTCGTCCCCTTAGAGGTGTGGGGCTGCGGGGGATTCACCTTCCATTTGTCAGATAACGCGAATTTGCCCTGTCGGTACTGGTTTTCAAGCCAATTTTTGAAAATGTAGCAATCTTCGATTGGATGGCCTAGTACTCGATGATAAGGACAATAGTTGGGCTCGTTGACGTCACTTGGTTGTAACGGACGTTTTGGATCCGGCAAATTTATAAGTCTGTTGCGCAACACCAGCTCGAATAACCTCCTCGTTTTATCGCGGGGAAAGGAATAAGGACGTCCCATTCTATCCTCAACGGGTACGTACGGGCGCATATTATTTTGACGAGCCACTGGCTTCGGGTCGCTCGGTTGTTGTTGAGAATTAGCGACGACGATCGCTTTTCCCTTCCCTTTGTCATTTCGGGAGTCCGGCCTTGGAAGAGGAGGTTTATGGCCCATCTGATCCATCTGTGCTAGTTTGTCGATCAAGGCCTGGAAGGTAGTCGGCTTGAAAAACATCATAAACTGCGAGATGGTTGCTTGTGGATCTAGGGTTCCCACAAACATACCAACTGTGGGAGCTTCTTCAATGTGCTGCTCACACTTTGACCATAAATTCCGCCATCGTATAGCGTACTGAACCCATGTCTCGCCGGGTTTTACCCTGGCGTTAATCAGTGCCGTCATCGGGGTACGCTCACTGGCACTTGCAAAACGCGGAGTAAACAGCAGCTCCATCTCCGCGAAGGTTTTGATAGAGTCGTTCGGGAGCTCCGAGTACCACTCGAACGCCGTATCTGATAAGCTTCCAACGAACTGGCGAAGTAAAAGCTTGTCATCACCACCGGTATTGCCGCAGAGTGCCCTAAACTGGGCAACATGTTGATGAGGATTGCCCGTCCCTTTGTAGACATGCAACTTGGGAATCGTATAACCGGGTGGGTACTTGATTTGATCGTACCAACTTGGATATGGCCGTCCCGTTTTTACGACCTGACCGGCCGCTTCGGTCGCATGATGAACCCGTATTTGCTGGGCGATGTATTCATCCAAATCAGCTTTTGAGATGGTATCCTCCTTAGCAGTGGACAGAGCTGGTGGAGGATTCGACGTCTCTCCCCTATCGTCTTCAAGAATGATCGGGGGATCTTCAGCAGGTGGATCTTGTTGAATCATCATACCCACCATATCCTGGAACAGGAGGGCCATTTTCTTTATGTTGGCTGCCTGCTTCGCAGCTTCTTTATCTTTCTTCTCTAGTACGCGATGAAGTAATTCAGCGTCCGTTTCTTGTTCTTGACGCTCGTCCGAGGATGTTTCAGGGGTTTCTTTCGGCCCTGTAAGTGCGGCCATAGCGTTCATCATTTCTTGGAGCTTCTGCTGCTGCTCCTGAGCCTTGGTCACTGACCTCGTGTGCGGTCTATGACCTGTTGATATGCTGCTATCTTCTTTTCCCGATGCCATGTAAACCGTATGAACTGTTATGCCCCCTGACTTGGGGAGTTTAGGTTCACCATTTTTAACTTTTGCCGCTGACACGGGAGTTTCCTCTGGTCTCCTTCTTTTGTGGGCCATTGAGGTTGAAGGAACCGTTGAAGTAGGCATCCTAGTAGCTGCTATCCCCTGCTGTTTAATGGGACGGTCTTTGTCTTTTTCCACCTTCGCCTTTTTCTGGCGACGAGAGTGACCTAGGTCAATCACGGAGTCTTGAACCCTTCACCAAACTTTATAAATTCTTGAGGACAGCCGTTGAGGGGGCTGTTCTCGTTTCGTTTCTGGAACTCTCTCCGCAGGTGGAGGAGATCTCTTCAGTGTAGCGGTTGGAGAGTTCTTCCGTACCCTCCTCAGCAGTTCAAAGCTGTTCCCAGTTGGAACAGCAGCATTGATTTCCACCACTGGAGCCGGTGGAGTTATCCCTAAGGGGGAGTTGCCCCCTGCCTTCTTCACTCGTTGCCAATGGCGACGTCGAGCATGACGAGCCGTTGGGACTAGCTCGGAGATTGAGACATCTTCTTTTTGCCCCCTGTCTGAATGAGGCGCCGCCGGTGTTAACCTCTTAAAGACTGAGGTTGTCTTCTGAGGTGTGATATCCAACCTATCGAAGACAGATCCTCGAGCAGGGATAGGAGCAGGAATCGTCAGTCTTGAAAAGACTGACTCTTTGACAGGGGAAGCCGCCTTAACGTCTTCCGGAGCAGCGGCCGTTGCCCTCCTTGGGACAGCCAGTTTAGAGTTCTGATTTAGCCTGGTGAAAACAGAGGCTGTTGGTTCGGCAGAGGGCTACCTGTTGACAGGGGCCATCATAGCAGTGAGCCGGTCGAAGACCGACTTTTTGTTCACTTCCGGTGCAGGTATTGGCATAGAGAAGCTTGTAGGTGGGATCATGGTCCCGAAAAACAGGCCAGTGGTGGCTTGGGTCACCTGGTCTACCGGCAGAGCGAAGAAGGAAGCCGCTTGGGGCCCATATGCTACACCTCCCGGTGAGGTGGAGCGTCCGTCGCAGTGGCATTTCGAGCAGTTGGTGCAGTTAAAGGCCATTGAATCTTGAGTTCTGCGCCAGGCAAAAGACCAAATCTTAGTAACTTGAAATCCGAAGGCAACCATTTAACAAACCGCGATTGGTTCGCGAAGACGACACACGAAGTGTGGAGTGGAAAGAGGAAAAGGTCCCACCGGGCGTGCCAGAATCTGTTCCCCTCCGAATGGCGGCGCAGACTTTGCGTCTCGCCTGAGATTCGGGGTAGATGCTATTTGGTTTTATCCGTCCACCTCTCCGAAGATGCCAAGTTGATTTATGGCACCGTGTATCGGTGGTTTAGACGGATGCGGCCGATGTAGCAGAATTCGTCAGATTCCCCCTCGTTCGAGGGGTTTTTGATTGTGGGGACGCTCTTCCCTGCAGGCGCAAGCCCCTGCAGTTAATTACGCTACCGCATCGCGGTAACAACTTTCTCCTTCTCCAGAATTTCACTTCGTGTCGTGGGTGTTTGTTTTGTTTGTGGTTGTCCGTGGATTGTATACGGAGACTGAGTAATACCGTCGCCCGTAGGACGTGGATTAGTCCAAATCCGTATTTACTTAGATTTGGGTTTGGTGTTTTAGTTTAAGGATACGTTAGCCGCGTTGAGGCGAAGATCAACTTAAACGTTCGTTAAGGATACGTTAGTCCTGTTTGAGACTAAGATCAACTTAACGGGGTGATCCATTTTATATATGGTCGTCGGGACTCGTCGCCTCTCTGACGTCGTTGAAGGATTACAACGATACGTGTCAGAGGAGTTCGGAGATGTACCCTTGAGCCGAAGTTGATTTAGGGTTTTATAGTCCATTTGAATGTTTAAGGATACGTTAGCCGTGTTTGGGGCTAAGATCAACTTAAACGGGACCGTTTAAATCCGGCAAAAGAGCATTTGGAGGCTCTATTGTTCCAGTTTAGGGACGTGGTGGTCCATCGCCAGTTTAGGGACGTGGTGGTCCATTGCCTGTTTAGGGACGTGGTGGTCCATCATTAGTTTAAGGACGTTTCGGTCTATGTTCCAGTTTAGGGACGTGGTGGTCCAATATTCCAGTTTAGGGACATGGTGGTCCGATATTAGTTTAGGGACGTTTTGGTCCATGTTCCAGTTTAGGGACGTGGTGGTCCAATATTCCAGTTTAGGGACATGGTGGTCCGATATTAGTTTAGGGACGTTTCGGTCCGATATTAGTTTAGGGACGTTTCGGTCCAATATTAGTTTAAGGACGTTTCGGTCCACGAGTTTAGGGACCCCGCAGTCCGTATTCATGTGTGGTCGTTGGGACCCGTCGCCTCTCTGACGTCGTTGAAGGATTACAACGATAGATGTCAGAGGAGTTCGGAGATGTACCCTCGAACCGGAGATAAATTGATTTAGGAGAGCAATTTTGCTCGGTCAATTTAATTTGAGGACTTACGGCCAAAATTGGGTTAAGTCCAGTTGAGAATATTCAACATTTTTCTTGATCTTTGGCCTATTAGGCCTGTGCTAGGGCCTTGCCCATATTTAATAATGCACTGCATTCTATTCTGGCCTGCTAGGCTTTTGATTTGGGCTCTGTCCCTTTATTTATGATGCAGAGCATCTATTTTAGTTTGGGCTCTGCCCCCTTTTTAAAAACAATACTTTGCATTTTATTAGACCTTTTAGGCCTTCTTTAATTGGGCTTGGCCCCTTTTGTAAGCAATGCAGTGCATTTGTGGAAAGCACTAAGAATCTTTTTAGATTCAAAAAATAAAGAAGTGCAAAGCACTTTTTGATCCCTTGATCTAAACAAGTTTTTTCCTTGTTTCAGAGAACCAAAAGTTCATAACAAGTGCAAGACACTATTTTTATTTTTATTTTATTTATTTATTTATTGAAGATCAATGATCTTGTTTTTAGATCCCTGATCTGTTCATAAAAGAATTTTCTCTTCTTTCAAAGGTTTTTTTACCTTTTTTGTTCTTGAGGGGTTCTTCAGAGTCCTCTTTCTCTTTTTTTTTTAAAAAAATGTTGATGATTTTGAAATGAGGTCTGGGGTCCTTTTTATAGTGCCCATAAATTAGTTAAATTTGTTAAAAAGATCTTTCTCTGAGTGATTTAGGGAATTTTCCCTACCGTTGGATCTTTGATCCAAAGGCCCCTGCTTTACAGAAGAAAATCTTCTTGTTTTAACAAGAACAGAAAAGATTTATTCTGTTTTGCGCAACTCCCCCAGCGAGTGACACGTGTCGCGCAGCGCTGCGCTTGCGCAACTGCGCTTGCGCAGTTTTGCTTGAGCAACTGCGCAGACACGTGTCGCGCAGCGCTTGCGCAACTGTGCTTGCGCAGTTGTGCTTGGGCAACTGCGCAGACACGTGTCGCGCAGTGTAGCGCTTGCGCTACTGAATGTTGCTTCTTTTACTTTTTGTTTTTAAAAGAGCCCTGCTCTGATTGGACGCACTGCCTTGGGCACTGCGCTGATGCGTCTGCGCCTGACACGTGGCGCATTGCGCACAGCGCAAAGAATCTGAAGCGTTGCTTCATTTATTAAAGTTTAAATTTTCAAAGCAATGTTTTGCTCTGATTTGGGGAAGATGAAGCGTTGCTTCATCTCCCGCCTTGGAATTTGAACAGAGCTTTGCTCTGATTGGGGTAAACAGGGCAGTATCGAAGGTTGTGGGGGTTCGTTAAGAACAAGTTCAGGTCTCTGTAACTAAGACTTTCAAATCTTATGAGCCGTGAGGGTCCCATAAGAAAGTTCTCCTTACGATTCGTGAGGATCTCGCAAGTGTATTTCTCCTTAGGAATCGTGGGGATCCCTAAGTGTGTTGTTCCCTTGTGAGTCGTAAGGATCTCACGCGAGTGGTTTCTCCTTACAAGGTCGAGAGGACCCTGTAAGTGTTTTTTTTAATGAGGTTGCACCCTTTCGGGTTTTCACAAACACTCGCCGGTAGTCCTGCTGTTTTTACTCACGGAGCCCTTTCGGGTTTTCATCCGTGCCCATTTTGCTTATGTACATACCGTTTTTTTTATTTTCTTTTTTTTATTCTTTTTATATAACGAGGTCGCGCCCTTTCGGGTTTTCACAAGCACTCGCCGGTAGCCCTGCTGTTTTTACTCACGGAGCCCTTTCGGGTTTTCATCCGTGCCCATTTTGCTTATGGACATACTATTTTTTTTTATTCTCTTTTTTTTTTATATATCGGCTTTGGGATGTTGCAATCCACCGTAGTTTATCGACATCTCGGTCAACAGCTAGTTTTAGGACGTAGTGGTCCGTCATTAGTTTAAGGATGCTTCGGTCCGTTGTTGACGAAGGCCGTCTACTACATATAGAGTTTGGGCTTAGGAAGATAGCGAGCGGACATAGTCGTCGTCATCTATCATTGACCTAGGTTGTGACTCATTAAGCGTAATATTTCTTTAGGAAGCGATCGTTTATTGACCTGAAAGGCCTTTCACCGTGCATATCCATGAGTAGATAGGCTCCACCCTGGTAAACCTTGTCTATGATGTACGTGCCTTCATAGTTCGGCTCGAATTTTCCCCGCTTGGCGCGATTGGGGATCATAGGTCTTTTGACCACTAGCACGAGTTCGCCTTGGCGGAATGTCCTCGGCCTGGTCAATCTTTCATATGAGCGCGTCATCTTTGCTTTATAAGCCTCTAGATTTTGTTGCGCTATGAGCCGGGTTTCATCAAGGGCATCAAGCTCCTCAAGCTGAAGGTGAGCATTTTCTTCGTCCGTCAGCACATAGTGGACTGCCACTCGTAGAGAGGGTAATTCTATTTCGAGGGGGAGTACTGCTTCTGCTCCTCGGTCGTACTTTTCCGCTTCCGATGAGTTTTGCGCTTCTCCCGCTTAAAATGTTTCCGGTGAACAACATACCCCCGCCACCATCTATTGAAAGCTTTGCACTCTTCGGTGGGGTGCAAAATTTTTCGATGATATAAGCAGTAGGAAGGGTGCATTTCTGCTTTGCCGGCAGTGTTTCTTTCAGAGGGTGGTAACTTCATCCCCATTGATATGGCTTTAGCAAACCTTTTCCTCGTCTTGAATTTGTTTTTATCCGCAACGGATGTCTTTTGATTTGACGGGAATGTCTCAACTCTTTCGTCTAGTCGCCGGTGCTTGGCCCTTTCAAATATGACCGTCTCGCGTTCCCGATCAGCTTTACTCTTCAAAAGAGCTTCGTTGAGGAATGCATCAATTGTTTCATCTGATGGCCCCAGAAGTTCCGGTTTAGGATCTGCCCCCAGTTTCTCTGTGCAAGGATTTTTCTCATCTTCTGTAAACGAGTGGGAGATCATATGACAACTTGCTACGTAACCCTCAGATTCATCCGACGAGCTTTCTCCATCATCTTCCTCCTGAAAGACGTGGCTGAGGAACTCTTGGAGCGTGATGGGAGTCCGTGCCTTCTGATTATACTCCTCCAGCGCGTCAATCTGTTTCTGTAAGTCCGTGTGCTTGTCGCCAGGCTTCATTGGCTTTTTGGATCTCTTCTTCTTCTTCTTTGAAGACTTTGACGGCTGGGTGTGAGTGCTTGGGCCATCACCGCCGATCTTTGGAGTTGGGCACGGCTTTAGCATCACTTCGATGATCTGGGTTCTAGCGGGTTCTTCCACCTGATCGCCGGGCATGTCTGGAGATCATTCAACATCCTTTTGGTTATGGCTGATAGCATGACCTCCCATGGAGCTTCTTCAACAAGGGAGCACGTTGCCCCCGGCATATTCACCATTTTAGGGGTATGAGGTTGCGGCGGGTTCACCCTCCATTTTTCGGATAATGCGAACTTGCCTTGTTGTTATTGGTCTTCAATCCAGTTTTTGAAGACGTAGCAATCTTCGATTGGATGACCTAATACTCGGTGGTAGGGGCAGTAATTGGGATCATTGACGTCGTTTGGCTGCAACGGACGTTTTGAATCTGGCAGATTGATGAGTCTGTTGCGCACTGCCAGCTCGAACAATCTTCTCATTTATCTTGAGGAAACGAGTAAGGACGTCCTAGCCTCTCCTCGAGGGATAGGCGCGGACGCATATTGTTTTGACGGACAGCCGGCTTTAAGTTGCTCGGTTGTTGTTGAGTATTGGCGACAACGATCGCTTTTCCTTTCCCCTTTTCATTTCAAGAGTCCGGCTTTGGAGGAGACGGTCTATGGCCCATCTGGTCCATTTGGGCTAATTTGTCAATCAAGGCCTGGAACGTGGTTGGTTTAAAGAACATCATGAACTGTGAAATAGTTGCATGTGGATTTAGGGTGCCCACGAACATGCCCACGCTGGCGCTTCTTCGATGCGTTGTTCGCATTTTGACCACAAGTTCCGCCATTGGATTGCATATTGAACCCAAATTTCGCCCGGCTTTACTCTTGCATTGATAAAAGCTGTTATTGGAGTACGCCCGCTGGCGCTTGCGAAACGCTGGGTAAACAACAACTCCATTTCAACGAAAGTTTTGACGGAGTCGTTCGGAAGCTCGGAGTACCATTCAAACGCCGTCTCCGACAAACTGCCGACGAATTCGCGAAGCAGGAGCTTATCATCGCCGCCGGTGTTGCCACAAAGAGCCCTGAACTGGGCAACATGTTGATGGGGATTGCCTGTCCCCTTGTAGACATGGAATTTTGGGATCGTGTAGCCCGGCGGGTATTTGATCTGATCATACCAGCTCGGATATGGTCGCCCCGTTTTGACAACTTGACCAGCCGCTTCATTTGCCTGGTGGACTCGTATTTGCTGAGCAATGTAGTCATCCAGGGCAGCTTTGGAAATTGTCTCCTCCTTGGCTGTTGAAAGAGTCGGCGGTGGATTTGACGTTTCTCCTCTGTCATCTTCAAGGATAATCGGAGGATCTTCGGCTGGGGGATCCTGCTGGATCATCATACCCGCTATTAACTGGAACAGAAGGGCCATTCGTTTTATATTGGCTGCTTGTTCCGCAGCCTCTTTGTCCTTCTTTTCCAGTATTCTCCGAAGGAATTCGGCATCGGTTTCTTGCTCCCATAGTCACAAATTCGTCATTCGGGAATAATTCGGCGAGGTCGAAAATTCGGATTCGGAGAATTATTCGGAAAAAATCGGCAGGTATTCGGGAAAGATTCGGTAAGTGTTCGGGAAATGTTCGGGAAGGATTTCGAGCAATAAATTAATATATGAGACGCTAGGTTTTGATTTTGTGAATTATTTGCTGTTTTTTAAATTATTCGGTGTTTTATCACATAATTCGGGAATAATTCGCGAATTATTCGCGAATAATTCGCGAATAATTCGGCCAGTTCGGCAATCACGAATAATTCGGAGATTAATTCGTTTGATCAAGAATTCGTGAATTATTCGCGAATTCGGCGAATAATTCGCGAATTATGTGACTATGCTTGCTCCTGGCGTTGATCCGAGGATGCTTCTGGGCTTTCTTTTGGCCCGGTGAGTGCGGCCATCGCAGTCATCATTTCTTGGAGCTTCTGCTGCTGCTCTTGAGCTTTAGTCACCGACCGCGTAAGCGGTCTATAACCTGTGGATATACGGCTATCCTCTTTCCCGGAGACCATGTAGATGGTATGTACCACCATGCCCCCAGACTTAGGGTGTTTGGGTTCAGTGCCTTTGACTTTTGTCGCCGGCACAGGGATCTTCTCCGGCCTTCTTTTCTCAGGAGCGGTCGAAGTTGCGGGAGCCGTCGAGGTGGGCACCCAGACAGCTTTTCGTGGCTTAGCAGGATGGCTGACTCCCATTTGGACCTTCAGTTTCTTGTGCTGGCGGGAGAAATTTGGATCGATCACCGAGTCTCGGGCCAGCCGCCAGACTTTATAGATTTTGGAGGATAGCCGTTGAGGGGATTGGGGCTGTTCTGGCTTTACTTCTACAGCCTTTTCCAGCGGAGGGGGAAACCTCTTCAGTACAGCGGTAGGAGAATTCCTACGCACTTTATTTAGAAGTTCAAAGCTGTTCCCAGTTGGAACAGCAGCATTAATTTCCACCGTTGGAGCTGGTGGAGTTAGCCCAGAGGGAGAGTTGCCCCCAGCCTTCCTTATCCGGCGCCAGTGGCGACGTCGGGCATGACGAGTTGTTGGGATTGGTTCAGCGACGACTTTGTCTTGCCCCTCGTTTAGGTGGGGGGCTGTCGCGGGTGTCAGCCTCTTGAAGACTGACGTCCGTTAAGAAGCCGTGTCCAACCGGTCAAAAACATATTTCTGAGCGGGAGTGGGAACGGGAGCAGTCAGTCTTGCAAAGACCGACCCTCTGGCAGGAGAAGCCGCCTTGACGACTTTAGGAGCAGGGATGGCTATCTTCCTTGGGATGGCTACTTCAGGTATTATGGGCTTCTTGGTAGGCCCTTTGGAGCTCGAGTTCAGCCTGGTGAAGACCGAGGAGTTGGAATTGGGTGACCCGTTGAGAGGGGCCGTGGTAGTAGCAAGCCGATCGAAGACCGACTTCTATGAAGCTTCCGATACGGGTATAGGGATGGTGAAGCTCGCTGGCGGGAGCATGGTCCCGAAAAACAACCCTGTGGTGGCCTGAGTAATCTGCTCCATGGGCATCGTGAACAAAGAGTCCGCTTGGGGCCCGTAGGTTATGCCTCCAGTTGAGGCGGAGCGTCGGTTGCAGTTGCAGTTGGAGCAGTTGAACGCCATTGCTGTTTGCTTTCTGCGCCAAGAAAGAGACCAAATCTTAGTAACTTGAAACCCAAGGGCAACCATTAACAAACCGCGATTCGTTCGCGAATACGACACACGAAGTGTGGAGTGGAAAGAGAAAAAGGTCCCACCGGGCGTGCCAAAATCTGTTCCCCGCCGAAAACACGGCGCAAGACTGGGCGTCTTGGCACTGAGATTCGGGGCAGATGCTATTTGGTTTTATCCGTCTACCTCTCCGAAGATGCCAAGTTGATTTATGGCACCGTATATCGAAGGTTTAAACGGATGCGGCCGATGTAGCAGACTTCGTCAGATTCCCCCTCGGTCGAGGGGTTTTTTGATTGTGGGGACGCTCTTCCCTGCAGGCGCAAGCCCCTGCAATTAATTACGCTACCGCATCGCGGTAACAACTTTCTCCTTCTCCAGATGGTCACTTCGTGTCGTGGGTGTTTGTTTTGTTTGTGCTTTCCCGTGGATTGTATACGAAGACTAATTTATGTTGTCGCCCGTAGGACGTGGATTAGTCCAAATCCGTATTTTCTTAGATTTGGGTTTGGGGTTTTAGTTTAAGGATACGTTAGCCATATTTGAGGATAAGATCAACTTAAACGTTTGTTAAGGATACGTTAGTCTAATTTGAGACTAAGATCAGCTTAACAGGATCATTAGATCCAACAAGAGAGCATTTAGGCTCTATTGTTTAGTTTAGGGACATTGCGGTCAATTGCCAGTTTAGGGACATGGTGGTCCAACATTCCCATTTTGGGGACGAATATTAGTTTAAGGACATTTCGGTCCAACATTCCCATTTTGGGGACGAATATTAGTTTAAGGACCTTTCGGTCCAACATTCCCATTTTGGGGACGAATATTAGTTTAAAGACCTTTCGGTCCATGAGTTTAAGGACCCCACAGTCCGTAGCAATGTATGGTTGTCGGGACCCGTCACCTCTCTGACGACGTTGAAGGATTACAACGACAAATATCAGAGGAGTTCAGAGATGTACCCTTGAACCGGGTGTAAATTGATTTGATAGAGCAGTTGCGCTCAGTTCAACTTAATTTGAGGACTTATGGCCAGAATTAGGTTAAGTTCATCTGAAAATGTTTAACATTTTGTTCATGATTGGCATGTTTAGGCCTTTGCTTGGGCTCTGCCCTTTTTAAAATAATGCACAGCATTGGGCTTTTTAATTAAATGCACAGCATTTAAATTAGGCCTGTTAGGCCTTTTAATTGGGCTCTGCCCCTTTTTTAATAATACATAGCATTTGTTTTAGTCTGACAGTGCGCCACGTGGCCTGTCAGGCGCTCTGCGCTAATTAAAGAGCGCAAGGCGCCAACGCATGTGGAGGTGACACGTGTCATGCTCTGGTGAGCGCAAGTCTGTTAGCGCAGTGCGCTGCGCCAGTGCGCTGCTGACACATGGCACGCTCTGGTGAGTTACGCCAGTCCAAGAGCGTAGCGCTCTATTTTTAGGAACACAAGGCGCAGATTGACACGTGGCGCTCTCTGGTGACTTGCGCCAGTCCAAAGAGCGCAACAACGCAAATTAAGAGTGTAGGGCACTGTTCAACAGCGCAGAGCGCTTCTTGATCAAATTTAGATCAAAGAAAAGAATTTTTTTTAGTTCTCAAGAGGTTCTACCTCAAGTTTCAAGAACCAATGGTTCATCAAAAGGCTGTGCCTTTATATAGATCAAAAGATCTAATAATGAAGTAAATTACTTCTTATATCTTTTATGATTGGATCTTTTTTGATCTTTTTCTTTTTATTGAAGATCTTGATCTTGTTCTTAGATCATTGATCATTTTAGAAGAAATTCTTCTTTTTTCAAAGGTTTACCTTTTTTTCTCTTTGAGTTTTTTCTCAAAGTTTTTGGAGGAGCTTTGTATTTTCTCTCTTTGTTTCTCTGTGTCTCTCAGACTTGGAGTCTAGGGGCCTTTATATAGGGCCAATTAGTTTGTTAGGTTAGTTACAGAGATCTTTCTCTGATTGATCTGGGGATATTTCCCAACCGTTGGATTCCTTGATCCTAAGGCCTCTGTTTTACAGAAGATAATCTTCTTGTTTTAATAAGATTAAAAAAATCTTTCTAGAATTTTAATTCTGATTAAATAATTCATTATTTAAGTTTTAGTGCTGGCACAATTGGCGCAAGTGCACCTGCGCTTGACACGTGTCGCGCAGCGCAGCGCAACTGCGCTGACACGTGTCGCGCAGCGCAGAGCGCAAGTTATCTGAAGCGTTGCTTCCTTTATTCTTTTAAAATTTAAATTTTAAAACAGAGCCTTGCTCTGATTGGGGTGCGCTTCCTTAGGCGCAGCGCCCCTTACGCTGGCGTGTTTGCTTTTAACACGTGGCACTCTGCGCGCAGCGTAAGAGATCTGAAGCGTTGCTTCACCTTTTGAATTTGAAATTCAAACAGAGTTTTGCTCTGATTGGCGGAAACAGCGCCCCCCGTACAAGCGCCCTACCTACCAGAGACCCTCCTACCGCCCCTCCTACCATGGCCCCTCCTATCGTCGCCCCTCCTAAAGGACCCCCACCACCCCCAGCAGCCGCATCGCCACATGACCCGCTGTTTATCCCTATTAGCGGGATAGAAGATCCACCTACCCCCATCACTCCTCCTACACATGATTTATAGTTATCTATTCATTTTTAGTTTTCTATTAAAATAATATTATTGAATCATCAAACAGTTTATTGTTTGCAGTTCCGCATAGTATTGATGGGATGGGGTCTAACATCGGTTCTATCGCCACGTCAGAGAAGACAAGTATAATCGTTATTGTTTAAAGTTTTTAAATAACGATTATAATTTAAAATTTTTAAATTCTATATACATACTTTGAATATTATAATATTGTGTCCGTATATCTATATTTTTGCAGGCTCCACCAGTGTTAGGACAAGGGGCCCTACTAGGCCCTTCTCTTCCAGGCCAGCCCCAGTCCCTTCTCCATAGATGCTGGAGTGGAACACGTCAAGTGTTCCTGTCGGTGATTACTCGACCAAGTGGGCGGATTACATGGGAGTAGAGATCCGTACTTATTATAAGTACCCATTCCATAGTAGGTGGAGCCCATACTAGACTGAAAATGTTTGGCAGTTTTTTGCAGCGGCCACAGTATCACATACCCTTTTATACATTTAAATTTAACCATCGTTATATATTTATTTATTTAAATTTTTGTAATTTCAGATCTAGGGACATTATAGATTCATTGACGTCATCGACGAGGATGGCATGTCTACGCCGTTCGATACACATCACGCCATACACCGAGTCATATCTGAGTGTCAGGATATCAAGAGGAGACGCCGATATGAAGTAAAGAAGGATCATTACATTCTCTGGGCCGCGACGACCGAGGAGGAGCGGGTGGCGATAATAGACGTCATTTCTCAGGATGTCCCGAGAGATAATTGGCTGCTGCTGGTCGCGTATTACGAGCATGATGATATTCGGGTATAAATTTAATTTTTAAGATTATAATAATATAAAATTAAATCATATTCTGTGATATATAATATTATCTTCTTTATATTTACAAGACGGCGTCGGTTCGCAACAGGGTGAACCGAAACAACGGCGTCAGAGACCGCGCTATCCCGATCTAAGGGAAGCGGTCGCAGGTTAACGCTCAGCACTAACTCGTGAGTATTTCGACATTTAAGAATATATGTTTTTTTGTCGTAAATTATTTATTGAAATAAATCCTAATTTTATCGCAAAAAAAGAAAGACCCTGCTAACTACACTGCGGACAAAGGATGGTCCACGTTACACCGGGGTACATGCGAGTACATTGTAAGTTTCATATAATAAGCTGATTATGTATTTATGTTAGCACGTTTATATATATATATATATATATATATATATATATATATATATATATATATCTTTTTCATAGACCCAGTTTTAGGAGAGGACGAACACCTTAGGATTTGGCCCCGACGACTCGATAACCGCTATTGTTCCTATTCTGGATTCGATATCCGGCAGACATCACGGTGGGTATGAACACGGGGTTAGTCCCGGGGCCTACCGGCACTTTGCTAGGCGTTCGTCCGTCCATGAGTACGCTGTGGCCCAGATGTAGACAGATACGGCCAATGCGCCGCAAGAGGAGATTCGTCGGCTCAAAGATCGGGTGGAGCAGCAGAATGAGCGGGTGGATACGCTTGCGGCGCAGATCGAGGAGCTAAGGCGATCGAACGCGGAGTCTATCAGGCAGGCCATATGAAAGGAGTTTGGGAGTATGTTCAGGTCACGGGATGATGGAGCTTGATTATCACAACAACCGTAGATTATTGATTTGTTGATACAAACATTTGTTTTGTTGGTTTATTGATTATACTGTTTATTGTATATATTTTGTTTATAATTGCGTGTGATTCTAATCATATTACTTCTTGATTATTATAATTTCGTGAGATTTGATCAAATTATAATTATCTATTGCTTGTTGTAAGTGAAAACATCGAGCGTGGAGCTTGTAGATTTCTTTTTTTTTTTTTAAATTGATAATATATTTGGTCACGGTTTTTCCAATGACCAAAACTTATCTAGTCACGGTTATAACCGTTACCATAGGATGTAGTCACGGTTACCTACTACTAATAGGTATCCTTCATTATGGTTTCACCTTATGGTCACGGTTTAAATCATGACCAAAACGTTAAACCGTAATGAAGGATACCTGCTGCTAGCTGGTAATCGTGATTATATAGATCCTTTACGTTAAACCATAATGAAGGATACCTGCTACTAGCAGGTAACCGTGACTATACAGATCCTATGGTCACGGTTTAAACCGTGTCCATAAGATATATATAGTCACGATTTAAACCGTGACCAGATAAATGGTCACGGTTATAACCGTGACTATATATATGAACCCCACATAGATCTGATTTAGTTGCTTGAACCTTTTTTGATATGCCAAGAATCTGGTTACAGTCTTAATCATGACTATAAAAACGTATGATCACGGTTTAAGATGTTACGAGGTTTCTCGTGACGGGGTTTTTCACGGTTTTAACCATGACCAAAAGTGTGTTTGGTCACGGTTAAAACCATGACCAAAACTATACTCAGCAGTAGTGAAGGAATGCACGGTTTTGATACGTCTATTTATTTTTTGGACAAAAAGATAATCTTTTAGGCCAAAAAAGAACATAAACAAACGCACGGGTAATCATGTGCCCCTCTATAAACATTTGAAATTTTAAACTTCATGTCCAACAATATGGATACTCTAGTTTGTATAGTTTTAATACACTTTTGCCATTTGTTTAGGGTTGTAAGATGTTCAATTCTTGGAAACAATTATTCAATGAAATATAAGATGTTGGTAGATCGGGACGGACAATGCCGATAACGCAAAATACATCGAATGACGCTCTTGAAATTTCTTAAAGTACAATTTCATATTCTTTCATCTATAGGGGAAATTTTTTTATATAAAAAAATTTCCCCTTGGTGACTGTATAAGACTGTATATATGTTGCTTTCAAGCCACTTGGCTCCAAATCCTCCCATATCGATCCTCTCTTATTTCCTCTTCAATCTTGTTGTAAAATACTCCATAGAGTACTCCATATATGCTGGAAGCATATTCCCTATTTTTCATATAGGATTGGATATTTTTGGGTTAAAGGGTGGTCTCATGACTTGTTGAGGCTTTCCTTTGAATCCAAGGAATTCTAAAGTACATGAAACATCATCATTCTGTTTTTTTCTTGGCCATGAGCAAATTAAGGCACTTTAATAAACAATTGGATGGTTTTTTGTCTTGCATATGTTGCTTTTGCCTCTTCTAAAATCTAAAGCCATGGACCTACCATATGCATTTCTCAATATTATAACTAGGCTTAATATCTTTAAATCATTTTATATATATATATATATATATATATATATATATATATATATAATCGAGGAAAGATGTCATAGGAGGGAATTTTCTCCTATGGCGTCGAAAAAATACACCCTCGTTAAATTTTTTCCGACGATCAGCACCTACCGTCTTCATCGTTATCATCTAAGATGTGGGTACACCAAATTTCATGTGATTCTACAACCTTTTCACCGTTGATTTAGCAATGTAAAAAGCTCTATTGTCGGTAAACCGTTAATTTTGAACCCACTAAATCAACGGTGAAAAAGCTGGAGAATCACATAAAATTTGGTGTACCCACATCTTAGATGATAACGACGAAGATGGTGGGTGTCGATCATCGGAAAAAATGAGGATGTATTTTTTCGACGTCATAGGAGGAAATTCTCTCCTATGGCCTCTTTCCACCGTTAAAACCCCCCTCTCTCTCTCTCTGTATATAGATAGATAGATAGAGTGGGTTACTTAAGTCTTGATATGTGATAGGGTCAATTAAAATAATTAATCTATTGTAGCTCAAATGTCACTACCTTGAACAACAATATACAATATCTGTTAAAGTAGATCAATAATTTGCAGTCTCGATCCTCATCTTCCTAATAAATAAATAAAAACATATACATTAATCTCAATATTCATAGCATGTATATAAGCAACTTGTCTATTTATTTATTGAGAAAAAAAAGATATAAGTACGCTTATGATATTAGAAGATTATTATTAACTAACTTAGGTTTTCTTGGTTCTTGCACTTCTATTTAATTTTTCCCACATAAAGGTGGATATAATCATGGGCTTGCCGTGTTTGAGGGAAAGAGTGCTCCTTGAAGGAATCTTTCTACACTAGGGTCCAGCTTTTGTTTCTTCTACATTCTTTTTTCCAGTTTATTATGAAACAAGTGCTCAAGGGCCTGTTTGGTTGCAACATTATGAAATTTGGATCCCAAAATAGTAGGGTTGAAAATTTCTGGGTTTGGTAATTTATTGTTTAGTTGGTATTGGATTCCGGTATTGGATTTGAAGATCCTTGTAATCTTTGTTTGATTGATGAAAAGAAAGTGAGATTTGAATTTGAGGATTTTAGAGAGAGATGGATAGAGAGAAGATTATTAAATAAATAAAGTATTCAAGTCCCGTCTAAAAGTATAATGAATAGTGCCAAATCTTTGCAAATTCTTCAAAACTTTTAGGATTCAAGAATTCTTGTTTTGTGGTGGCCCTCCATAAAAAACAAAGGAATCCTACAAATTTAAATTCCACAACCAAGCACAAAATTATGGAATCCTCTAAAATTTTTGTATTCCACAATCCAATTCTTTCATGATCCTACAACCAAACAGTCCCCAATAGAATTTCTAAAATCAACTTAGTGCTAATTTTTGGGGTCAGCTCATAACTTAATTGCATTAATTAGTACTGACCAGCAGTCATTGCGTGCGATACACGCATGTATATGTTAACGTTATGTACAAAATTTTGAGAAGATTTATTTAAAGAGTCTAGTTAAAATAATATATAGTGTTTTAAAAAGATTTTAGTAGGATATTTATTTTGTAAAATTTAAAAAACTATCTACTTTTTAAATATATTTTGTCCTTAAATCTATAAGAATTTTTCATATCTTCACTTTGGATTGTTTAAAGTTAGTTTTTTTTGTAGTGTAGAAACTCTAAAATGAAGATTTGGTTTCTATTTGGTTTAACTTTGAAAATTAAAATTTGGAGTTAGTAAAGGGTAGTTAATCAACTTCTCTTAAGTTTTTATTGAGATGACGTGTAAAGCTCTATAGATTATTATAAGTTGTGATCTTTACCTCCCGTTTTCCTTATATTCATATAAAATCTTGACATATTAATGATTTACCGATCAATTTAGAATATCTTTTAGGAGTTACCTTTATCTTTACTATTATAATACTAAAAGGATGAGGTTTCAAAATAGAATTCAATTTCAATGATAGCCTCGTAAAGGATTATAAATATTTCTCATTTTTTCAAGCAAAAAAGTTAAAGCAAATTTTTAAAAAAAATGCTTACTACCCTTCTTTCTCTGCAGTAACTACTCTCTCTCTTTCTCTCTCTGATATGGTATTCAAAGAAAAAAGGCTTATTTACTGAAAACTCCCACAAGTTTGGATCATTTTAACAAAACTGTCACGTTCTGCTTACCAGTGTACGGAAACGATGATGTGGCGGGCTGCAACGTATTTACTCAGAAATAAATACGTTTGTTCACCGTCGGAAGACAGACCGGGACGTCGGGACGTTTGGTCTGAATCTTGGGGGCAGATATTATTTGGGTTTATCCGTCCACCTCTCCGAAAATACCAAGTTGATTTATGGCACCGTATAACGTAGGTTTGAACGAATACGGCCATTGTAGCAGACTTTATCAGATTTCCCCTCGTTTGCGAGGGATTTTTGATTGTGGGAATGCTCTTCCCTGCAGGGACTTTATCAGATTGCCCCTGCAGTTAATTACGTTACCGTATCGCCATAACCACTTTCTTCTGCTCCGGAAGTTCACTTCGTGTCGTGCGTGTTGTTTGTTTAGATTGCCCGTAGATTGTATATAGAGACTAGTTTATGTCGTCGCCTGTAGGGCGCGAATTAGTCCAAATCTGTATATTTTAAGATTTGGGTTTGGATTAATTTAAAAATCGTTAATCTGGTTTGAGATTAAGATCATCTTAAATATATGAGTATTTGAGCTCGATCATTTTAGTTCAAGGACATCATGGTTCATTATCTCCATATTTGAGGCGAGATGTTAGTTTAAGAACGTTTCAGTCCTTTATCGCTATTTTGGAGGCGAATAGTAGTTTAAGAACATTTTAGTCCATTATCGTCGTATTTAGGGGCGAATATTAGTTTAAGAATATTTCGGTCCATTATCGCCGTATTTGAGACGGAATGTTAATTTAAGGACGTTTCGGTCCTTCATCGCCATTTTGGAGGCGAATATTAGTTTCGGGATATTTCGGTCCATCATTCATCCTGTGCGCATGTGTATTTATTACGTGGCAGAGTGAACAATGTGAATATGGAATATGCCCAATTTGAGGCGCGATCCGATTTGAGGTATGCACGTCAATTTGGAAGTGCATCAAGAGAAGAATTTGTTGGTCGTCGGGACTAGCCACCTCTTTGACGACGTTAAGGAATTACAACGACATATATATGAGGTGTGAAGAGATGTACTCTTAAACCAAATCCCGTATTTAAGAGGAAAGGGGTTGTTGTGGACTCAAGAATTTTTTGTCATAGTTGAGACCTTGAAAATCAAGAGCATATGGGCTCGATTGATTTTTTTTGTTAAGGATACGTTAGTCCAATTTGAGACTAAAATTCACTTAACAACATTTTATGATTTTCTTTATTTAAGACTCATCAACAGAACATTTGGACTCAGTTGCACGACTTTAGCAACTTAGCCAAATTGGGCTTTAGTGTGCTTAGTCTTCCCTTTTTTGAAAAAGTGATAAGCACTTGTTTGGGCTATGTTTATCAGTCTATATTTTTTATGCAAAAAGTGATGAGCACTTATATGAGTTCTGACGTCCACATATAATCATGTGGAGCTTTCAGTCATGGGCATTGCCCAATAAGTGTTGAACACTTTACTCGTTTTGTCTTTATATGGAGTGCTAGGCACTCTTTATGGCATCCATTTGAGGAGTGCGTGAGGCGCTGGGCGCTGCCTAGTAAGTGTTGAGCACTCGGCAGTTTTGGGCTGCCTGTGGAGTGCTAAGCACTCTTCTTCTCTTTTGCGGCGCCCATATGGAAAACACGTGAGGCGCCGGGTGCTGCCCAATGAGTGTTGAACGCTCGGCGTTTGGCTCTCTTTTTTTTATAGAGTGTTGAGCACTATATGGCGCCCTCGTGATTTTCACGTTCGGTGCTGGGCGCCAGGAGCTGCGCAATGAGTGCTAAGCACTCTTCTCTTTTGTAGCGCTCACGTGAGAAGCACGTGAGGTGCTAGACGCTTTTAGAGGCGCCCACGTGGGAAGCACGTGGGGACGCTGAATTCTATTCTCCTCTGTTGATGGAATTTTTGCCCATTAATGATCAGCAGGATCTTTGATTTGAAGATCTAGGATCAAGCTTCATTTTTAAGAACTAAGTTCTTTTATAAGAACTAGGTTTCTCTTGTATGTTTTTGTTTTTTAGGAACTCGATTTTTGATTCTTTTCTGAATTTTTTATTCTCAAGAACAAGTTCTTCCCGATTAGAATTAAATTCTCAATTTGTGGGAAACTTGCTTCGCGGATCTCAGATTCAGAGAAAAAACTAAGTTCTTTTAAAAGGCTTAAACTCTTCAATAGGTAAATGAGATATTTTGATCTATATTTATTTTTATTTACCTAGAATTTTGATGTGGGAGATCTTCTTCCTTAAGAATTTAATTCTCTGTTCCTTTAGAAGCTTTCTGTTTTTTTAGAAGCTTATAGGGGGGTTCCTCTATATCAGACTTGAAGTCTTGGGTCCTTTATATAGTAAAGGCAATTTGTTAATTAATTTTGAGGAAATCTCTTATTGAGGGATCCCAATTGATTTGGGGAATTTTACCCATCATTGGATCTTTGATCAAAGGGTTTCTGTTTTACAGAACATATTTTCTTGTTTTTTAACAAAATTGGGGAAATATTTTCCCATATGCAGAGTTTTATTATGTGAAATGGTGATTTTTAATCACCATTGGATTTTTAATTCAAGAGTTCTCTGTTTTACAGGTGGCAATCTTTTTTGTTTAGAAAGATTGAGAGAATATATCCCAAAATAGAATTTTATTTTGTGATCAAACCGAAAGTATCTTTCTTATTTTTAGAAAGATTTGGGGGAATGTTTTCTCCTGAAAAAATTTAATTCTGCATTTTTGATGATTTATCATCTCCGTTGGATTTTTGATCCAACGGCTCTATTTAACAGAGAGTAGAATTTAATTCTATCTGGGCGCCGACGCTCACGTGTTGTGCACGTGAGACGCCACCTGAGAGTTTTAACTTTTATTTAATAGATTTTTTATGTTTTGCACACTGACACTCGCGTGAGGAGCACGTGCGGTGTTATATGAGAGTTTTAACTCTTATTTGTGTTTTGCACACTGGCGCACGCGCGAGGAGCACGTGCGGCGCTATATGAGAGTTTTAACTCTTATTTAATTTAATAGATTTTTTTGTGTTTTGCACACTGGCGCCCGCGTGAAGAGCACATGAGGTGCCACCATAGGATTTAATCCTATAAGATTGGTTCTGGTGCTGGCGCCCTTGTGGAGGGCACGTGAGGTGCTGACTCATTAATTTTGAACAGAGTTTTACATTTTTATTGGGGGAAACAAATACTCTCCCACCGTTGCGCTCACGTGGCTCACACGTGAGTGCAGCGGTGACACCTTTTCTACCGTTTGATCTTCTGGGGAGTTGAACCGTCTTCTTATAATTTATAAATAGGGCCTTTGGCCCCTGAGATGACTGCTGTTTCCCTCATCCTCTTGTGTCTTCTTCCTTCCTTGAGAATTTAATTCTCTTTTCGGAGCTTAGATCTCTGTCCAAAGAAACTCCCCTTAGAGTTAAAACTCTGTCAAAATTGGTAAGAATCATGACCATGATTTAACTCCTAAAGAAACTCTTGAAAGAATCTCTTCATGTTCTCGGTTTTTTTAACCCATTAACAGAGCTTTGCTCTTCTCTTGTAATGATCTCTTAGAGATCTAAATTTTTTATTTGAGTAGACCATAGGTCTTAAAGATCTTTAGGGTTTTACCCTGTTACTAACTTTGATTTTTGAAAGTTATTTCGAATTTAATTCCATTTCCCGAGCGGATTTTTGGGATTTTATCCCATTGTTCTATAGAGCTTGGCTCTGAGAAAAATTTCTTTTAAAGAAATTCTTTCTGGGAATTTTATTCCCTTTCTTATTTTTCTTTTAGGATCATTTTTTGGCAGATTTGAAATCTGTTTGTAGAACACATTCTCGAGGGAGTTTAACTCCATAGTTCAATGAGATTTTCTCATTAAATGAGAATCCTTATGGATTCTTACAATGAGTTCCTGCCTCATCATTGGTGGGGGTATTACCTTGATTTTGTGGGTCCCCTTATCCCTTTCCCTTTGAACTGTGGTGAATTTTACCACGCAGTACAATTCTAGGTGTAATAAAAATGTTAAAGTCTTGAACATTGTGTTGATAATTAACCCCTCCTCTTTTTTTGTGCAGGTATTATGGCTTCCGATTCCTCCTTCCCCTTCGTTCCCTCGGAGAGTGCTTTCGCCGACGCACCGACAGATCGGGAAGTCTTCGCACTTATTCGGGACTATGACCCAGAGCAAAAATCTCTTCATCTGTGGGGGTCATGGTACCGTCAAATTATCCGGGGTCGGCACAATTTTACTTACGCAGCGCCTTCGGAACCGATCTTGGCGATCCATTATACTGACCCGCCGCTGGTAACTTACGCAGTAGAAGAGGTCAACTGGATCTCGGAAGGTCGTCTTCAGCTTTCCATGGTATTAATACCGGTGCAACCATCGTTGGCCCTGGACATTTTAGGGCAACGCATATGCCAAGAAGAGTCGCGTCCTTGGGGGCAAGTTTACATGATAGGAATGACCCCCCGTCATTCGGCCGGTTATCTATAGTGGGCTCGATATATCCTGTCGGCCAAGAAATCGCTGCTACTGAAGACCGGGCTGTATCCCGCGATCTATCCATCCCTCTTCCACTGCCACACTCCTCTGGAACAATGGAACATCCCGACCCACACATTTCTCTTATCGAATCGGGAGGTTTCAATCTCATTGGAGGAGTTTGCGAGATATCTGGATTACCCGTCAGAGGGGAACATTATGAGGAGATACTTCCCCCTGACGGGTATATCTTTGCCACCAAATCAGTGGTAATGGATCTTACTCTAGAGAATGCTGTTCAACACCAGTTTCCGAGCTTGATCAAGGTGTTGAACATATTGGCTATAGTGCCATCAAGGCAATTATTGTAATCGCAGGCAGGTGATTATGATGATTGAGGGATGACCTATACGGATAGAACAATCTTACTCAAGATGATAGTATGCTATCTGGTTTGTCGTTATCATCATGTACATGTTTTATGTGGTATTACAGATCACTATTGCATGTTGATAGAGCCCATAGGATTTTTGCTTGACTACCAGTATTATGATGACGATCATGTTTCCTGATTTAAAATCAGGAAAGCTTCTGTGGAAAGCTTCAGAAGAGGGTCACGTGCTTACACGTGACTAGCGGTCACGTGTTGGCACGTGGCACCTAAAAACGTCATTAAGGCAAGTTCAATTCCGTGACTACGAAGAAGAAAAAGAAAAGCTTCAAGGAGAGTCACGTGCTCCCACGTGATCAGGATCACGTGGCGACACGTGACGTTTAATGCAAGCGTCAAAGGCACGTCGGTTAACTGACCAAGTCAGGGAAAAGGCTTCAGAAGAAATCACGTGCTCCCACGTGATCAGGGTCACGTGTTGGCACGTGGCGTTTAAGGCAGCAAACGCATTCTTCAGAACAACCAAAGAAAGAAAGTTCAAACAAGGGTCACGTGCTCACACGTGACCATGGGTCACGTGGTAGCACGTGACGTGTAAAGCAACGATCAGAAGACAGCGCAAAAGAAAGGAAAATGCTCATTCCGAAGGGGGTCACGTGCTCACACGTGACCATGGGTCACGTGGTCACACGTGACCGGCTTTCAAAGCCCTTTTTGTCAACAGAATTGAATTCTGAGAGAAATGCAAATCTTTCCAAAGGAACGCAACTATATGCATCCAATCAAATTAAAGATTCAGAGGTCATTTATTTATGGAAAATCTCGGGTTTGGAAAGATTTCCCCCTTAAATCTAACCAAAATAACAAGGGAGAATCTCTGGATCTGAAATCCAACGGTGAATAAAATTCACCTAATAATCCAAAGGTCCAGAATGAATAATGGATGCAAATCAAATATCCCATGAAAGATTTACCAAAACTAATTGATTCAGCTGCTTCTCCTATAAATAGGAGCCAAGAGACAAAAAAAAAAGAGATATACAGGCGCAAAGAAAGAAAAAAGGAGAAAAGCTTTGATACTTGGAAAAGACTTGGATCTTCTGCAAAAAACCCTAGGTAAGAAAGGGAAGGCCTTTTGAAAGAGGGGGAATTTAATTCCCAACAGAGTTTAACTCTGATACATAAAGCAGAAGAGCACATTTCTTCTCTCTTTGATAGAGGATCTGCAAAGTGCACATCTCCCCTTTAGGTTGAGAATTTAATTCTCAATGGGTTGAGATCCTGCCATGCAGATCCAAAACATAGAGAAGGAACGCAAGCATGAGAATTTAATTCTCGCAGAACTATAGGAATTCAATTCCTTTAAAAAATAAAATTAGGGCTCGACCCTGTATCATGGGAATTTAATTCCTTCAAAACAAAAGAAACAGGGTTGAACCCTAATTAAGAATGTGGTTCTGTGGAAATAACAGGAATTTAATTCCCTTAATTATAATTCTTTAAAATGGGAAGTATAATTCCTTGAAAGCTTTTATTAAGGGTTGAACCCTCTTCAGTTCTCCACATAAACGAGGAATTTAATTCCTACAGAAAATTCAGAGTTCAACTCTACAAGTCTTCAAAAGGAAATAGGAATTTAATTCCTTTGAAATTTAAAAGTTCGAGGAATTTAATTCCTGAAAGAAACAGATCCTCTAAAAACTACATAGAGGTAGGGTCACGTGCTGCCACGTGACCCCCCCAAAGCCCTACAGAAAGACCCTTTGAGACAGCACTCCACGTGACCCACGTGACCCTCAGCAGGAACCTTAACATATAAGCATTTGAATGCCCGTCACGTGATGGCACGTGATGCTCTGAAAGAGGCGATAATCTCAGCAGAATAAATAAAGGGAGGATGCTCTCACGTGTTGCCACGTGACCCTTCCTGCCATAGTGTTTAACACTAAATTGAAACTCTTGAACCCAGTGTTAAAACACTGTCGGGCCTTAGCATTCAATGCTGATTAAAAAGCCTTATTCGCAGTGTTCAACACTGAACTGTTTTAGTGTTTAACATTAATTTGAAAAGCCTTATTGCTGGTGTTTAACACCAATTATCTCTTAGTGTTGAACACTAACTCAACAACCTTATTCCCAGTGTTCAACACTGATTGCTCTGAAGTGTTTAACACTAGGCTTTGGCCCAATTGGCTAAAGGGATAGAGGTAAACATTCTCCCTCAATGGACCAACAAAGAGTCAATATTCCGGACCTGACTGGACTTAGCCCAAGCTGGCTATAAGTCCTCAATTTGTGATTAACTGGGCCGATGGGCTCATAACATAATTGATCAGCCTTGACCCAAATTGGGCCAAGGACTATTTAATCCACCCCGGTTCTAGGGTACATCTCTTCACTCCTTTAATATTTGGCATTGTAATCCCTCAATGTCTTCAAAGAGGTGACGGGTCCCGAAGACCATTCATGATATGGACTGTGGGGTCCTTAAACCCATGCATAATACAAAATTCCTGGTTACGTGGAACGTGGATAACGTCACTCTTTGACCCCGCGGAAAAACGTCCAGAGCGGATCCTGGTCCTCGCGGAGCACGGCAGTGAACCCGTGTGAAGCATCCAGAGCGGAGCCTGGTCCTCGCCTAGCACGGCAGTGAACCCGTGTGAAGCATCCAGAGCACATACCGGACTGTGGAGTCCTTAAACCCATGGACTATGACGTCCTTAACCTTGACCGAGATGTCTTAAAACTACCCACGGACCGCAATGTCCTTAAACTACCCACGGACCGCAATGTCCTTAAACTACCCACGGACCGCAATGTCCTTAAAACTACCCATGGACCTCGATGTCCTTAAACTAGAACAATAGAGCCCCTATATGCTCTTTTGTCGGATCTAAACGGTCCTGTTTAAGTTGACCTTAGCCTCAAAGATGGCTAACGCGTCCTTAAACCTTCAAGCAGACTGGACTACGAATCCCCCTAATTAACTCTGGCTCGAGGGTACATCTCTGAACTCCTCTGACATCCGTCGTTGTAATCCTTCAACGTCGTCAGAGAGGTGATGGGTCCCGATGGCCACACATACGACGGACCGAAACGTCCCTAAACTGGAACATTAGAGTCCAAACACTCTTTTGTAGGATCTAAATGATCTCGTTAAGTTGATCTTAGTCACAAAGTTAGACTAACGTATCCTTAACAAACGTTTGAGTTGATCTTAGCCTCAAGTATGGCTGACGTATCCTCAAACCAAACCCCCAAACCCAAATTTAAGATAATGCGGATTTGGACTAGTCCACGCCCTACGGGCGACGACATAACTCAGTCTCCGTAAACGATCCACGGGCAACAAAACATAAAACAAACACACACGACACGAAGTGACCATCTGGAGAAGGAGAAAGTTGTTACCGCAATGCGGTAGCGTAATTAACTGCAGGGGCTTGCGCCTGCAGGGAAGAGCGTCCCCACAATCAAAAACCCCTCAACGAGGGGGAATCTGACGAAGTCTGCTACATCGGTCGCATCCGCTCAAACCTTCGATACATGGTGCCATAAACCAACTTGGCATCTTTGGAGAGGTGAACGGATAGCACCAATTAGCATCTGCCCCGAATCTCAGCGCCAAGACATCGCAGCCTTGCGCGCCGTCTTTCGGAGGGGAACAGATTCTGGCACGCCCGGTGGGACCTTTTCCTCTTTCCACTCCATACTTCGTGTGTCGTGATTCGCGAACCAATCGCGGTTCGCTAACAGTTGCCCTTGGGTTTCAAGATACTAAGAATTGGCGCCTTGCCTATTGCAGAAAACGAAGGATCGATGGCTGTTACTTCCGCGAAATCCTCCAACTGCTCAAACTGCAACTGCGACCAACGCTCTGCCTCGCCGGGAGGTATAGCCTATGGACCCCAAGCTGCTTCGTTGTTCATAATGCCGGCGGACCAGGTGACTCAGGCCACTACCGGATTGTTCTTTGGGACTATGCTCCCCTCATCAAGCTTCGTGGCGCCAGTGCTGACAAAGGAAACTCTCAGGAAGTCGGTCTTTGATCGTCTTACCCCTGCCGTGGCCCCTCTCAACGAATCGCCCAACGTTAACGCTTCGGTCTTCTCTAGATTGGGCCAGAAATCTTGCGAACTCATCATGAGGCCTACAATCCCAGAGAAGATTGCTCCTAAGAAGGAGGCCGCTCCTGCCTCCGAAATCGCCAAGGCGGTTTCCCCAATCAAGAAATCGATCTTCACGAGATTAACAGCTTCGACTCCCGCTCCCGCTGTACAAAGGACATCGGTCTTTAACAGGCTAACACCAACAACGACCCCCCACCCACACAGGGGGCAAGATGAAACCATTATTATATCTGACTCTACGCCGTCTGCTCGACGCGCTCGACGTCGTCATTGGCGCCGAATAAGGAAGGCTGGGGGCAACTCCCCCTCTGGATTGACTCCACCAGCCCCGGCGGTAGAAGTTAATGCTGCTGTTCCAACTGGAAACAGCTTTGAAATGCTAAATGAGGTGCGAAGGAATTCCCCTACCGCAGTGCTGAAGAGGTCTCCTCCCCCATCAGAAAAGGTTGTGGAAATAGAATCAGAACAGCCCCGATCTCCTCAACGGCTGTCTTCCAAAATCTATAAGGTTTGGCGGTGGGCCCGGGACTCAATCATCGATCCAAACTTCTCCCGCCAGCATAAGAAGCTGAAGATCCAACCGAAAGCTGGTCACCAGGCGAAAACCCAAAAGGCTGTTTGGACGCCCACCTCGACGGCCCCCTCAACCTCCATGGCTCATAAAAGGAGGGAGCCCGAGAAGATCCCTCGACGTGCAACGACGGCTAAAAGCAACAAGCCCGGACACCTTAAGTCTGGGGGCATGATGGTCCACACCGTATACATGGCCTCTGGAAAGGAGGAGAGCCGCACTTCTACAGGCCACCGACCGCTAACCCGATCCGTAACGAAATCCCAGGAGCAGCAACAAAAGCTCCAAGAAATGATGAATGCTATGGCCGCACTCACCGGGCCAAAGGAAAACCCAGAAGCGTCCTCAGACGCACGCCGGGAGGAAGAAACCGACGCTGAATTCCTTCGCCGGACACTGGAGAAAAGGGACAAAGAGGCTGCTGAACAAGCGGCCAACATACAACGGATGGGCCTTCTCTTTCAAGATGTGATAGGAATGATGATCCAGCAGGACTTACCCGCCGAAGATCCTCCGATTGTTCTTGAAGATGACCGAGGAGAGACGTCAAATCCACCACCAGCCCTCTCAACAGCCAAGGAAGAGACGATCTCTAAGGCTGACTTGGCTGACTATATAGCCCAGCAAATCCGGGTCCATCATGCAACTGAGGCAGCTGGCCAAGTCGTGAAAATGGGGCGGCCGTATCCAAGCTGGTACGATCAAATCAAATACCTGCAAGGCTATACGATACCGAAATTCCATGTGTATAAGGGGACCGGCAATCCTCATCAACACGTCGCCCAGTTCCGGGCCCTCTGCGGTAACACCGGCGGTGACGATAAACTGTTACTCCGTCAGTTCGTTGGCAGCTTATCAGAAACAGCATTCGAATGGTATTCAGAACTTCCGAACGATTCCATCAAAACGTTCGCTGAAATGGAGTTGTTGTTCACTCAGCGGTTCGCAAGTGCCAGCGAGCGCACTCCAATTACTGCTTTGATTAACGCCAGGGTAAAGCCAGGCGAAACCTGGGTCCAGTACGCTATACGCTGGCGGAATTTGTGGTCGAGATGCGAGCAACGCATTGAGGAAGCACCCGCAGTGGGTATGTTCGTGGGAACCCTAGACCCCCACGCAACTATCTCCCAGTTTATGATGTTCTTTAAGCCAACCACATTCCAGGCTCTAATTGACAAGTTGGCTCAGATGGACCAGATGGGTCATAGGCCACCTCCCCCGAAGTCGGAACCTCGGAATGATAAGGGTAAAGGAAGAGCCACCTTTGTCGCGAATGCCCAACAGCAACCTGACGCCCCGAAATCGGCAGATCAATTGGAAGAAAGACGCCGATATTATAATGAAAAGATGAAGCGTCCCTACTCGTTCCCACGAGACAAGACGAGACGATTATTTGAGCTGGCAATACGCAACAGACTTATTAACCTCCCGAATCCAAGGCGACCGCCGCAACCCACCGAGGTGAATAACCCCAACTATTGCCCTTACCATCAGACGGTAAGCCATCCGATTGAAGATTGCTTCGTCTTCAAAGGATGGATCGAAGATCAATTCCTCCAGGGGAAGTTTGTACTGTCCGAAAAGTGGAAGGTGAACCCGCCACAACCACATACTCCTAAAAAGGCAGACACACCGGGGGCAACCTGCTCCTTTATCGAAAAAGTTCCATGGGAGGTCGTGCTATCAACGAAGACCAAAAGGATGCTGAGAGACCTTCATGCGTGCCCTGCAATCGAATGGAAGGACCTTCTTGAACCTCGAATTATCGAAGGAGCAGTGAAGCCCCGCACAACTACGAAGACTGCTGATAAGGGCCCAAATACTCATACCCGGCCGTCAAAAGCTTCGAAGAAAAAGAAGAAGAAATCCAAGAAGCCCGCGAGGCTTGGAGACGAGCGCACGAACTTGCAGAAGCAAATCGACGCACTGGAAGAATACAATCAAAAGGCACGAACTCCTGTCATACTGCGAGAGTTCCTCAACCACACCTTTCAAGACGAAGATGATGAAGAGAGCTCATCGGATGAATCCGAAGAGTACGTGGCAAGTTGTAACGTAATCTCCCACTCGCTTACCGATGGCAAGAAAGCTCCTGACACCAAGAAGCCAGAGGCGGAGCCCGAACCAGAGCGTGCGAGGCTGACAACTGATATGATCAATGCCTTTCTAGACGAGATTCGTCTAAAAAGTAAAGCAGATCAGGAGCGTGAGATGGCGGCATCAGGAGGAACCCAATGCGGGCGACCGAACGAAGGAGTTGGACTACCCCTGCCAGAGCGAAAGGCATCCGAGATGGACAAGAGGATATTCAAGACGAGGAAAAGGTTCGCCAAAGCCATGTCAATGGGAATGAGGCTACCCCCCTCGGAAGGAAACACGCACGATGGGGCGGAGAAACACCCCGATTACTGCGCATACCATCGGAAAGTCTCACACCCCACAGAGGAGTGCGACGCCTTTAAGATATGGTGGCAAGGATATGTTGCTCGTCGGCAACATTTCAAACGCATGAAACGCAAGAGCCGTCGGGAGCAAAGAAGCACTGTTGACGGGCCCAACAGAATTACTGGCAACTGTTATATGGCTCATACCGAGGGGTCGCAAGTCCTCACCTTTGGGAGCGACTCTGATGAAGAAGTGACTCTGGGCCCTCTCTTTGAAGAATCCGTGCTAGGGAAAGATGAGAAATCAGAAGCCTGCGGAAACACTCAGCTGCGCAATCGCACACTCCCGGAAAAGAATCTCGGGCCTACGAACAGAAAAGACAAGGGAAAGGAAAAGGTCACTGAAGATATCACTTTGGATGACCAAGTCGCGAAGGAACTGGCGACTAAAGACCTTCCTAGGAGGAGTAAAGTGGACTATAACATCCTCGCGCATCTAAGGAAGCTACCTTCCCAGCTTAACATTCTCGACGCCCTCCTATTATCAAAAGAAGCACGGGACTCACTAATTAAGGCACTACAAGAACCTGAGCAATTCCAAGCCTTTCTCGCCACCGAAAAGATGAAGGACGAACTGGAAGAAGTGCATACGGCCGACGTCACTTTCGGTGATGAAGACCTCCTTCTCGGGACGTGCGACCATAACCGTCCCCTGTATGTCTCCGGATACTGCCATGATATCAAGATAGGCAAGATCTTGGTGGATAATGGATCCTCTGTCAATCTCCTTAATGTTCGGGTGTTGAAGGAAATCTGCATGAGTGTGCAACATCTCGCTCGTGACAAAATCACTATCTCCGGTTTCGATTCACAATCGTCACGGACTCTCGGGTCCGTGATATTAACGTTACGCTTCGGGCTTCTCGTCACAGACATCAAATTCCATGTCATTGACGCCAAGACCTGTTACAACGCCTTGCTCGGCCGTCCTTGGTTACACGAGTACAACATCGTCCCTTCTACACAACATCAGTGTATGAAGTACTTTAAAGATGGTTTCGAGTATACTGTAACGGGTGAGCTGAACTCATTTTCCGTGAACGAAGTCCGCAAATACGAGGATGCGAAATACTTCTTGCCAGACTTTGAAGATACAGAAAGGTGTCACGACTCGGAGAACAAGGCCGCCGCCACCATCCCTGTTTTCGGAAGCGATACCGAAGAAGAAGAAGAGATAGTTATACGGGGCCATCTCAACGCAACAACCGGAGGACGCCCACCCGCATACTGGTCTTCGGAAGTGATTCGGAAGATGAGGTCAACGCCGTATTCTCCAATCGGCTTTCAATGCAAGCACCTCCGGGCGATGACCATAACCTGCAAATCACCATGGTACCGCGAGAACACTACAAGGACCTCGACACGCTTCAAGCTCACAGTGTGCAAGAGCTGCAAACGTTTTGCGTCCCCCCCAGGCGAAAGGGTGAGAAGATGATCCTATTCTATCGATCCTCAGAGTCGAAAGTGGAGAAAGAGATCTGGCACGGCGTAGATGCTACATACGACAGACTCCAGCCCATCCGTCTGCCCAGATGCTATACAAATGGATTAAAGAAGCTATTGAAGCGCCAAGGAGTACCCTTAAAACAAACTGTTCGACAAGCTCGGTTCTACAACAAGATTTGGGATGTCCCTGGAACCCAACGCAAACTGCCCAACGGGAAAATGGAAACACTTGGGCTTGGATACGCGAGAACCGGAAAACGAGAGCGGGCCCACAACAGCTACGCTATATATACCTTTGATGAAGAAGAGGACGCCCTGTCAGGAGATGCCGACCCCTCATCAAAACCAGACCACGCGATTGAGGCGCCAAGTCCGTCATTTCTAGAACGAATGGACAAGCCTATCAAGAAAGTGGGTCAGAAAGGTCGGGAAGACCCCAACCGCGAAACGGCCATCTATGAGAAGGCCAAGACGCAACGTCTATTTCAACAGATTGCAAAAGACAAAGACGTTCATCCTTGTCAACCCATCATACGAAAGACCCAATGCGGAGACGGAAATAAGTCGAAAAGCGGGAAGAAGAGCCGACAACAACGACGCAGGATTAGAGGGTTACGTAATCGGGTATTGCACAGCTCGGATTCGTCCTTCATAGAAAAGATGAGCCGAGCGTACTCCTTCCCCCGAGATAAGACGGAAAGGTTACTCAGACTCGCCCTAAAGCATCGAATGATCGCGCTCCCAGAGTCTAGGCATCCTGAGCAAACTAGCAAGGCCTCTCGCTCGGGCTATTGCTCTTATCACCGGGCCGCAGGACATCCTACCGAAGACTGCTTCACCTTCAAGAACTGGGTCGAGGACCAGTACCAACGGGGCAGATTCGCTTTATCCAACAGCTGGAGGGTAACGCCGCCACGAAAGCACGAGCCCAAGGCCACAAGAGCAGAGCCAGATCCGCCTCGGCCCCGGGAGTGGATTCGCGCCTGTTATACGATTACGGTAGACAACCCTCCCCGGTGCTTCGAAAACAGCGATGATGAGGTTATCTCGGAATTCCCGCCCGCTCCAAAAGAACTGGAAGACGGTATACATACTACCGCAGATAACCTCAGAAAGATTGAGTTGGGATCGGCAGAGGACCCGCGACTAACATTTGTCAGCGAGCTACTCTCTGAAGAGAGGGTGGCCGCGTTAAAGAACGTGCTTCTACGGCATAAAGACTGCTTCGCGTGGAACTACTCTGAGATGCCAGGATTAGATCCGGAGGTCGCTGTGCATAGATTAGCAATATCCCCAGACATCAAGCCAGTCAAGCAGGCACCAAGAAGGATGCGACTCGAGCTTGAGATGAGCATCAACGCCGAAGTCAAGAAACTGATCGATTCTGGATTTATCCAAGAAGTCCAATATCCCGATTGGATCGCCAATATCGTCCCGGTGATGAAGAAGAATGGGACGGTGCGTATATGCGTGGACTTCAGGGATCTCAACAAAGCCTGTCCAAAAGATGATTTCCCAGTGCCGGTAACCGAGCTAATGATAGATAACACGTCCACTCACGAGATCTTCTCCTTTATGGACGGTTCCTCAGGATACAATCAGATAAAAATGCATCCCGAAGACCAGAAGCACACCGCTTTCCGGACCCCTTTGGGTGTATTTTGCTACAGGGTTATGCCCTTCGGTCTAAAGAACGCCGGCGCTACCTATCAAAGGGCCATGACAAAGATCTTCGACGACCTCATACATGACATCGTCGAGTGCTATATCGACGACCTCGTAGTAAAGAGTATGTCATATGAAGATCACTTAAAGCACCTAGAGACTGTATTTCAACGCCTTCGGCAATATAATTTGAAGATGAATCCCCTCAAATGCGCGTTTGGAGTCTCCTCGGGAAAATTCCTGGGATTCGTCATCCGACACCGAGGTATTGAGATAGATCCGTCAAAGATTAAAGCGATCATGGAAATGCCCCCGCCAAGAACCCTCAAACAGTTGCGGTCTCTCCAAGGGAAGCTCGCATACATCCGGCGATTTATCGCAAATCTTTCAGGCAAATGCCGCCCCTACAGTCACCTGATGAAGAAGGGAACCCCATTCGTCTGGGATCAAAAATGCCAAGGTGCACTAGACGAAATCAAGCAGTACCTGCAGAACCCGCCGGTATTAGCTGCGCCGGTCAAGGGAAAACCCCTCATTCTTTATACAACCGCCCTCGAAGGTTCCTTGGGCGCACTATGGGCGCAAGAGAACGATCAGGGGAAAGAGAGAGCACTCTACTACTTAAGTCGAGTTCTACTAGGGGCAGAAAGCAATTACTCTCCCATTGAAAAACATTGCTTGGCGTTAATCTTCGCGATAACAAAGCTCAGGCACTATGAGTTGGCGCACGAAGTCTGCCTCATCTCGAAAGTGGATCCCCTTAAATACTTGATGTCAAAAGCCATATTAACGGGACGACTTGCTAAATGGGCCCTGCTCTTGATGGAGTTCTCGATAACATATCAACCTCTCAAGGCAGTGAAAGGCCAGGCCATTGCCGATTTCCTCGCTGAGCACCCGATACCGGCCGATTCTCCTTTGAATTGTGATTTGCCGGACGAGCATGCATTTGATGCGATTAGCAGCGGAAGCACCCGATGGGAACTCTATTTCGATGGAGCGTCCTCCGTAAAGAAACAAAAGCAAGGTATCCCAATGATCAAATCAGGGATAGGCCTCATCTTTGCGACTCCACAAGGAGGGATAATGCGCTTCGCCTTTTCCTTAACAGAGCCGAGGACAAACAATGAAGCTGAATACGAAGCCCTGATAGCAGGTCTCGAGCTTGCCATTGACATGGGAATTGAAGACCTCATTATATATGGGGATTCTCAGCTGGTCGTTAGCCAAGTTAATGGTGACTACCAAACGTGCAAACCGGAGTTGGTGAGATACGGCGAAAAAGTGCAACAACTGTTGGCCCAAATTCCCTCCTACACTTTGGAGAACATACCGCGCGCAGAAAACAGCAAAGCAGACGTGTTGGCCAAACTCGCTAAAGAACTGGCTGACGAGAACCTCGATGACGTCAGAATCGTGGTACAAAGCCGTCGAGTGCTCGCCCCGGCAGATATATCTCCGGAATCATGCAAAGAAAAGAGAGCGACTGAGCAGATGACCCTACAAATAAAGGACCATGAGAAGGCCGAGGACTGGAGGGAAGTCTTCATAGACTACTTTAAGTCCCGCCGAATGCCCGAAGAAGCGTCTTCAAGACATCAGCTCATGAAACGAGCTCTATCTTTCGCTTTCGTCAACAATACCCTATACAGGAGATCGCTTGATTCTCTATGGCTGAGATGCTTAGGACCTGACGAAGCAGAAAAAGTCGTTCAGGAAGTTCATGACGGACTTTGCGGTTCTCACCAAGCAGGCCCAAAGATGAAGTTAAAGATTAAACGAATGGGCTACTACTGGCCCACAATGATCCAGGACTGCCTCGAGTATGCGAAGCAATGCCACTCGTGCCAGATTCATGGAGACTTTATCCATCAACATCCAAATCCGCTACACCCAACGGTGGCCAGCTGGCCATTCGAGATGTGGGGGACTGACATAGTCGGCCCCATTGAACCAGCATCATCTCGGGGACACCGTTTTATCCTGGCGACAACTGATTACTTCTCCAAATGGGCAGAAGCAGTACCACTGAGGGAAGTGAAGACGGAGAATATCCTCCATTTCTTCAAAACGCACGTCATCTATCGGTTTGGAACCCCACGGCGGATTATCTCCGATAACGGGCCAGCCTACAGGAGCCATAAGATTAGCCGCTTCGCGCAGCAGCACAATATAGACTGGAGGTATTCTTCAGTTTACAACCCGCGAGCCAACGGTCTGGCCGAGGCCTTCAATAAGACCTTGACGAAGATCATAAAAAAGACCGTCTCCCGGAATAAGAGAGACTGGCACGAGAGGCTGCAAGAAGCCCTTTGGGCTTATCGAACTACATTCAAGACGGCCACAAATACAACGCCATACGCGTTGGTATTTGGGACGGAAGCAGTACTCCCCATCGAGATAGAGTTACCCTCTCTACGAGTGGCAGTCCACCACGAACTGACCGACGAAGAAAATGCCCACCTTCGACTTGAGGAGCTTGATGCCCTCGACGAAACCCGACTTATAGCGCAACAACATCTAGAAGCCTACAAAGCAAAGATGACGCGCTCGTACGAAAGATTGACCAGGCCAAGGGCATTCCGCCAAGGCGAACTCGTGCTGGTAGTCAAAAGACCTATGATCCCCAATCGTGCCAAGCGGGGAAAATTCGAGCCAAACTATGAAGGCCCGTACATCATAGACCAGGTTTACCAGGGTGGAGCCTATCTACTCGTGGACATGCACGGTGAGAGGCCTTTCAGGCCAATAAATGGCCGCTTCTTGAAGAAATACTATGCTTAGTGAGCCACAGCCTGGGTCAACGATAGATGACGACGACTATGTCCGCTCGCTATCTTCCTAGGCTCAGACTTTACAAGCAGTAGCTGGCCCTCCCCTAACGGCGGACCGAAACGTCCTTAAACTAACAAGGGACCGAAACGTCTTTAAACTATGAACGGACCGAAACGTCCTTAAACTATCAACAGACCGAAACGTCTTTAAACTAACGGTGGACCGAAATGTCCTCAAACTAATGACGGACTGAAATGCCCTTAAACTAGCAACGGACCGAAACGTCCTTAAACTAACGACGGACCGAAACGTCCCTAAACTACTGCCGCAGCATCCTTAGGCTGGCAAGATGATAAAAAAAAAAAAAAAAAAAAAAAAAAAAAAAAAAAAAAAAACAAAAAACGGTATGTCCATAATGCAAAATGGGCACGGATGAAAACCCAAAAGGGCTCCGTGAGTAAAAACAGCAGGACTACCGGCGAGTGTTTGTGAAAACCCGAAAAGGCGCAACCTCGTTTAAAGACACTTATAGGGTCCTCTCGACCTTGCAAGGAGAAATCACCTGCGTGAGATCCTTACGACTCATAAAGGAGCAACACACTTAGGGATCCTCACGATTCCTAAGGAGAAAATACACTTACGAGATCCTCACGACTCGTAAGGAGAATTTTCTTATGAGACCCTCACGGCTCATAAGACTTGAAAGTCTTGAGTTACAGAAACCTAAACCTGTTCTTAAGCAAATCCTCCACAACCTCCGACATTGCCCTACAAGCGGCTCGGACTGACCCTTGTATACAATCCACGGGCGCGAATAGACATTTCCCTAACAAAGTCCCACCCGTGACTAGGGATATATCTACATGGTGAACAACCCTCGCAAGTCCTCTCGACTTATAAGGGGAAAATCCTCTTTGTAAGATCCTTACGACTTACAAGAGAACATGCACTTAAGAATCCCCACGATTCTTAAGGAGAAAACACACCTGCAAGATCCTCACGACTTGTAGGGAGAAACACCTTTGTGAGACCCTTACGGCTCATGAGGTCAAAAGCCTTGGTCGACAGGACCTTTAACCCTGTTTGCTAAGCCACCTTTGTTCAAACGTCGACAGAGGCAAATGATGATCCGCTCCTGGCAACATTCCAGTTGTAGCGGTGCTGATGCCGAAACCCGTATCCAAGAAATCCGAGCTTGCCGCAAAAAGCTAGCAAGCCACACATGCATGACAAAATGGCCGAAATGACGGGACAACTTGCAAAATCTCAGCGGTTCACAGATAACTTAGTGTTCATCACCGTGGCATTCGTCTCGATACAGCAGACGCGATACCAGCAAATGAAGCGAAGGCCAAATTCCTAGCTTCATTGTCTCGACGACACAACATCAAGCGAAACGGAACAGCGGCAACCCCAAGTTCCATGGCTCGACGACACATATCGCCAAGAGTCAACCCCCATCCCGTGAAATGCGGATACAATCAGCAAACTTCCTGGTTACGTGGAAAGCGGGTAATGTCACTCTTTGACCCCGTGGAAAACGTCCAGAGCGGATCCTGGTCCTCGCAGAGCATGGCAATAAACCCATGTGAAGCATATAGAGCGGAGCCTAGTCCTCGCCTAACGCGGCAGTGAACCCGTGTGAAGCATCTAGTGCAAACTTCCTGGTTACGTGGAAAGCGGATAATGTCACTCTTTGACCCCGTGGAAAATGTCCAGAGCGGATCCTGGTCCTTGCAGAGCATGGCAATAAACCCATGTGAAGCATCCAGAGCGGAGCCTAGTCCTCGCCTAACGCGGCAGTGAACCCGTGTGAAGCATCTAGTGCAAACTTCCTGGTTACGTGGAAAGCGGATAATGTCACTCTTTGACCCCGTGGAAAACGTCCAGAGCGGATCCTGGTCCTCGCAGAGCATGGCAATAAACCCATGTGAAGCATCCAGAGCGGAGCCTAGTCCTCGCCTAACGCGGCAGTGAACCCGTGTGAAGCATCTAGTGCAAACTTCCTGGTTACGTGGAAAGCGGATAATGTCACTCTTTGACCCCGTGGAAAACGTCCAGAGCGGATCCTGGTCCTCGCAGAGCATGGCAATGAACCCATGTGAAGCATCCAGAGCGGAGCCTAGTCCTCGCCTAACACGGCAGTGAGCCCGTGTGAAGCATCTAGTGCAAACTTCCTGGTTACGTGGAAAGCGGATAACGTCACTCTTTGACCCCGTGGAAAACGTTCAGAGCGGATCCTGGTCCTCGCAGAGCATGGCAGTGAACCCATGTGAAGCATCCAGAGCGGAGCCTAGTCCTCGCCTAACGCGGCAGTGAACCCGTGTGAAGCATCTAGTGCAAACTTCCTGGCTACGTGGAAAGCGGATAATGTCACTCTTTGACCCCGTGGAAAACGTCCAGAGCGGATCCTGGTCCTCGCAGAGCATGGCACTGAACCCATGTGAAGCATCCAGAGCGGAGCCTAGTCCTCGCCTAACGCGGCAGTGAACCCGTGTGAAGCATCTAGTGCAAAATTCCTGGTTACGTGGAACGTGGATAACGTCACTCTTTGACCCCACGGAAAACGCCCAGAGCGGAGCCTGGTCCTCGCCAAACACGGCAGTGAACCCGTGTGAAGCATCCAGAGCAAACACCGGACTGTGGAGTCCCTAAAATCCACGGACTATGACGTCCTTAACCTCGACCGCGATGTCTTAAAACTAACAACCAACCACCCCTATTCCTCACAGATTTTTGCCTCGGTTTAAGGGTACATCTCTTCACTCCTTTGATGCCCGGCGTTGTAATTCCTCAACGTCTTCAAAGAGGTGACGGGTCCCTGTAACCAAACATCGGACTGTGGAGTCCCTAAATCCACGGACTATGAGGTCCTTAACCTTGACCGTGATGTCTTAAAACTAACGTCGGACCGTGGAGTCCTTAAATCCACGGACTATGAGGTCCTTAACCTTGACCGCGACGTCTTTAAACTACAATATCTGGAGAAACCCCTGACTCCGTAGAACACGGGCAAGGGTAACCGCATCCGGCACTCGCAAGCCCTCACGGCTGGGAGAGAAAACTCTTTATGAGACCCTCGTGGCTCGTAAAATGCAGAAGTCTTAGGAAGCATATCTTAAACCTGAATCCTGAGCCATCCCTGTCCTACAAGGAAATCAAGATAGGATATCCGCAGAATGCAGTCAACAAAAAGGGGACACGTCATTGAGAAGAAAATTGTACCTTTTATTCATAAACCAAAATGGATACAAAATACAATTCATGAAAGAAACAAAAAAGGAAGATACCCTTATTCATGAGTATGTACAAAAAATAGAAGAAAAGATACAGTCCTTAAGCCGGCGGGCGGTGCAATAATTTCACCAGCTCATCGTTCTGTTGCTGAGCCACGGCTTCATGACGCAAGATCTCCAGAAGACGGGCCTCCGCCTGAGCTTGCTGGGCCTGATATGAAGCAAGCCGAGCTTCAAGCTCTTTTTCAGTGGCCTTGTGAGCCTCAACCCCCTCCCGAGGAAACGTAGCAGCTTTATCAAAAGCCACCACCTCCTTGATGGACTCCTGAAACGCCCGCCGAAGTCCATACGCTTTGTTGACCTTGGTGACAAGGGTAGCGCGAAGCTCGCTCAGCGACTTGGAAGCTAGCTCCTTCTCCGAAAATTTACGGCCGAGCCTTTGTCTCGCATAACGATATGTTCGCTACGTGATCACGTAAGCTCGCTCTCGTGACCGCAGCCTTGCAAACACGACATTTACAAGACCGTATAAATGGGCTTTCAGCCGACGGGAATAGTCGATCTAAAACGCGCTCATATCACCTGACGCGAAAGGCAACAAGAAAGATTTCCGACATATTTCAAGCATGCGTTCGCAATCATATGAGTATTCAAAAAATAATAATAGCGTTTGCAATTGCATGAACATTCATAATGCCCAAAAAGGGTCTGATGTGCAGGAAAGTGATGATAGCATTTGCAATTAAAGAAAGTTCTCATGAGAAGAATCCAAAGTTTATTTATGCAAGCAGAAACATACATACTAGTACCAAGCCTACATCGAAGTTCTGCATAAAGCGTAAAAAAGGAGAGACTAATTTAAAAATGCCCTACGCTAACGAAAAAGGTCACCAAACGTGGGATCAACGGCACAGGGGTTAACGAAGCAAAGGACAAAATTCTCCATCTCTCTCTCTGCTCTCTCCAGCACATCGAAGCGACGGTTCTTACGAGGAGTCGCTCCCCACCGATTGGCGCCGTGTTCGTCCGCGAAAGCAGACATAATAGCTCGCCGGGCCTTGATCTGGCCCAGCATATGAATTGAGCAATCCTTCAAAGCCTGAGTAATCAGGCAAGCTTCATGAAAGCCCTCGAGCTTCTCTTCCGCCGCATCAAGCATCGCCAGGGTCATCTCTGCTGGGTGAGGAGGGATGTCGGCAAGCACAGCCGCGAGAATCATCCGGAGCCAGAGAGAACCCATCGGGAGAGGAGACCCCCTACGGATCGAGAGTTCATGCATGGCTGAGTCGCATTCGTTGTCGGTAAGGAGGGGATCCACCAACCGAGCGGCAAAGCGGGGGATCATCTCCTCGATGGGCACTTCCCATGGCTGTCGACGAGCGTGTGGGCGGTTGCAGGCCATAGCGCTCAGATACTCCTCAAATTAAATCACGTCGATAAGGGAATGAATTTCTCTGTGAAGAGAAAATAGGCTATGGCCTCAAGAATATAAAGAAGTGCATTAAGTGCTATGCGCGGAAAATCTTGCATGCGAAAGATGTTTCCAGGGCCCAAAAAGGAAAGGCATCGAAAATCAAGGAGAAATAACTATTTCCAAGGCTCCTTTTATGCATCTGATAATGCGCGCTAAAAATGCGGCATGGAAAATTTTGTCAACAATCCCATCAGAAGATCTCGCGTGTAGAACACGTGAGACCCAAACCTAATGTGCATTTAAAGGAAAGAATACGGAGTGATACCCTGCATATTAAAGCACAAACGACAATAGTAACAGAATAATAAGATTTCAGAGAAAAAGTATGCAAACACACAGAGACATAACAAAGCTTATCATCCAGACTTCAAGAAGGCGATACAAAATGAAAGAAAAACTTTTACAATGGTAAGGCTTCAGACACGAGGCACGGGTTGAGAAACTCGGAATTGACTTTATTCAAGATCTTCCAAGCATTTCGAACCTTCGGAGTATGCTTTCTCTCACGGTCACAGGCATCGGGGTCCCCGCGGATGTCCTCTTCCCTCCGGTAGGCGCCCAGTATAGCTGATTGCTAAAAAATCTGATGAAGGAGATCAATGAGATCATCCCGCCTTCTCTTTGAGATCAAGCCCATAAGGTACACCGAATGCACCTTATCCTCGGCAATGTCCAGGTCCCCGAGCGGTATGCCGGCACAAAAGAGAGGAAGTGCCTCCCGGATCGCCAGCACGATCAGCCTTAGAAGAGAAGAGCGACGGGGGAGTAGCCTGTGATTGTACTCGTCGAAGCGGCCCATGATCTCGGCACACTGAGCATCAGTGAATTCCTGGTTCTGACTGCGGCCCAGTGCACGAATATTCCCGTATGAAATGATTTCGTCAAGACGATACAGATGGGCGTCCATGATACCTGAAATAAAAGTCACGAGAATTATTACAAAATCCCCCTCACATTAATTACAGAAGAACAGCCTCGGGCCAAGAGACCCCAAGGAGCCTCTGGGTGAAGAAACTGAGTTCTTCATAAGAATTAAATTCCTTATCAGGAAAAAGGGAATTAAATTCCCAGGAATAATTTTGATGAAATTAAAGTCCAGGGAGTTGAAACGCTGTCATCGTCCCCCCAAAGATCACCTAAACCCTAAGAGATCTACAGTTCGAAAGTCAGGTGGTTTCCTATTCTTATGAAAAAACTTGAAGAAAAATGGGTTCTTTGTGAAACCCTTAACGCGGATTTAAAATCCAAAGAGTTCTTTTAAGGACGAAGGCGCTCCGGCCGTTCAACATTATTACCTGAGGAAAAAGGGTCCTTTTCGAACAGAGTTAAACTCTGGAAAATCTTAAAACAGAGAACTAAGCTCTGGAAGAAGAGAATTAAATTCTTAAAGAAAAGTTCTCAGAGGAAGAAGACGAGCAGAGTGAAGGCTCCTATGAAGAGACAGCGGTATTTATAGAAAACAGTGGAAACGCTTCATCTCCCAAATCCCTAAATGAATCCAACGGTCGCAAGAGATGACAGCGTTGCACTCACGAGCAGACACGTGAGAACAACGCTGTGGGGGCATTTGTTTCCTGATTTAAAATCAGGAAAGCTTCTGTGGAAAGCTTCAGAAGAGGGTCACGTGCTTACACGTGACTAGCGGTCACGTGTTGGCACGTGGCACCTAAAAACGTCATTAAGGCAAGTTCAATTCCGTGACTACGAAGAAGAAAAAGAAAAGCTTCAAGGAGAGTCACGTGCTCCCACGTGATCAGGATCACGTGGCGACACGTGACGTTTAATGCAAGCGTCAAAGGCACGTCGGTTAACTGACCAAGTCAGGGAAAAGGCTTCAGAAGAAATCACGTGCTCCCACGTGATCAGGGTCACGTGTTGGCACGTGACGTTTAAGGCAGCAAACGCATTCTTCAGAACAACCAAAGAAAGAAAGTTCAAACAAGGGTCACGTGCTCACACGTGACCATGGGTCACGTGGTAGCACGTGACGTGTAAAGCAACGATCAGAAGACAGCGCAAAAGAAAGGAAAATGCTCATTCCGAAGGGGGTCACGTGCTCACACGTGACCATGGGTCACGTGGTCACACGTGACCGGCTTTCAAAGCCCTTTTTGTCAACAGAATTGAATTCTGAGAGAAATGCAAATCTTTCCAAAGGAACGCAACTATATGCATCCAATCAAATTAAAGATTCAGAGGTCATTTATTTATGGAAAATCTCGGGTATGGAAAGATTTCCCCCTTAAATCTAACCAAAATAACAAGGGAGAATCTCTGGATCTGAAATCCAACGGTGAATAAAATTCACCTAATAATCCAAAGGTCCAGAATGAATAATGGATGCAAATCAAATATCCCATGAAAGATTTACCAAAACTAATTGATTCAGCTGCTTCTCCTATAAATAGGAGCCAAGAGACACAAAAAAAAAAGAGATATACAGGCGCAAAGAAAGAAAAAAGGAGAAAAGCTTTGATACTTGGAAAAGACTTGGATCTTCTGCAAAAAACCCTAGGTAAGAAAGGGAAGGCCTTTTGAAAGAGGGGGAATTTAATTCCCAACAGAGTTTAACTCTGATACATAAAGCAGAAGAGCACATTTCTTCTCTCTTTGATAGAGGATCTGCAAAGTGCACATCTCCCCTTTAGGTTGAGAATTTAATTCTCAATGGGTTGAGATCCTGCCATGCAGATCCAAAACATAGAGAAGGAACGCAAGCATGAGAATTTAATTCTCGCAGAACTATAGGAATTCAATTCCTTTACAAAATAAAATTAGGGCTCGACCCTGTATCATGGGAATTTAATTCCTTCAAAACAAAAGAAACAGGGTTGAACCCTAATTAAGAATGTGGTTCTGTGGAAATAACAGGAATTTAATTCTCTTAATTATAATTCTTTAAAATGGGAAGTATAATTCCTTGAAAGCTTTTATTAAGGGTTGAACCCTCTTCAGTTCTCCACATAAACGAGGAATTTAATTCCTACAGAAAATTCAGAGTTCAACTCTACAAGTCTTCAAAAGGAAATAGGAATTTAATTCCTCTGAAATTTAAAAGTTCGAGGAATTTAATTCCTGAAAGAAACAGATCCTCTAAAAACTACATAGAGGTAGGGTCACGTGCTGCCACGTGACCCCCCCAAAGCCCTACAGAAAGACCCTTTGAGACAGCACTCCACGTGACCCACGTGACCCTCAGCAGGAACCTTAACATATAAGCATTTGAATGCCCGTCACGTGATGGCACGTGATGCTCTGAAAGAGGCGATAATCTCAGCAGAATAAATAAAGGGAGGATGCTCTCACGTGTTGCCACGTGACCCTTCCTGCCATAGTGTTTAACACTAAATTGAAACTCTTGAACCCAGTGTTAAAACACTGTCGGGCCTTAGCATTCAATGCTGATTAAAAAGCCTTATTCGCAGTGTTCAACACTGAACTGTTTTAGTGTTTAACATTAATTTGAAAAGCCTTATTGCTGGTGTTTAACACCAATTATCTCTTAGTGTTGAACACTAACTCAACAACCTTATTCCCAGTGTTCAACACTGATTGCTCTGAAGTGTTTAACACTAGGTTTTGGCCCAATTGGCTAAAGGGATAGAGGTAAACATTCTCCCTCAATGGACCAACAAAGAGTCAATATTCCGGACCTGACTGGACTTAGCCCAAGCTGGCTATAAGTCCTCAATTTGTGATTAACTGGGCCGATGGGCTCATAACATAATTGATCAGCCTTGACCCAAATTAGGCCAAGGACTATTTAATCCACCCCGGTTCTAGGGTACATCTCTTCACTCCTTTGATATTTGGCATTGTAATCCCTCAATGTCTTCAAAGAGGTGACGGGTCCCGAAGACCATTCATGATATGGACTGTGGGGTCCTTAAACCCATGCATAATACAAAATTCCTGGTTACGTGGAACGTGGATAACGTCACTCTTTGACCCCGCGGAAAAACATCCAGAGCGGATCCTGGTCCTCGCGGAGCACGGCAGTGAACCCGTGTGAAGCATCTAGAGCGGAGCCTGGTCCTCGCCTAGCACGGCAGTGAACCCGTATGAAGCATCCAGAGCACATACCGGACTGTGGAGTCCTTAAACCCATGGACTATGACGTCCTTAACCTTGACCGAGATGTCTTAAAACTACCCACGGACCGCAATGTCCTTAAACTACCCACGGACCGCAATGTCCTTAAACTACCCACGGACCGCAATGTCCTTAAAACTACCCACGGACCGCAATGTCCTTAAACTACCCACGGACCGCAATGTCCTTAAAACTACCCATGGACCTCGATGTCCTTAAACTAGAACAATAGAGCCCCTATATGCTCTTTTGTCGGATCTAAACGGTCCTGTTTAAGTTGACCTTAGCCTCAAAGATGGCTAACGCGTCCTTAAACCTTCAAGCAGACTGGACTACGAATCCCCCTAATTAACTCTGGCTCGAGGGTACATCTCTGAACTCCTCTGACATCCGTCGTTGTAATCCTTCAACGTCGTCAGAGAGGTGATGGGTCCCGACGGCCACACATACGACGGACCGAAACGTCCCTAAACTGGAACATTAGAGTCCAAACACTCTTTTGTAGGATCTAAATGATCTCGTTAAGTTGATCTTAGTCACAAAGTTAGACTAACGTATCCTTAACAAACGTTTGAGTTGATCTTAGCCTCAAGTATGGCTGACGTATCCTCAAACCAAACCCCCAAACCCAAATTTAAGATAATGCGGATTTGGACTAGTCCACGCCCTACGGGCGACGACATAACTCAGTCTCCGTAAACGATCCACGGGCAACAAAACATAAAACAAACACACACGACACGAAGTGACCATCTGGAGAAGGAGAAAGTTGTTACCGCAATGCGGTAGCGTAATTAACTGCAGGGGCTTGCGCCTGCAGGGAAGAGCGTCCCCACAATCAAAAACCCCTCAACGAGGGGGAATCTGACGAAGTCTGCTACATCGGTCGCATCCGCTCAAACCTTCGATACATGGTGCCATAAACCAACTTGGCATCTTCGGAGAGGTGAACGGATAGCACCAATTAGCATCTGCCCCGAATCTCAGCGCCAAGACATCGCAGCCTTGCGCGCCGTCTTTCGGAGGGGAACAGATCATATACGTGGGAGCTGGATGGTCTATAAGCATATCCTTAAATGTCCCTAGTCATGGGAGTTTCGAGACTGGGCATCGATACTCCAGAGTAGACTAGTGTATACTGATCGAGACCCCGACGAGCGGCGGTGGCCAAATCTCACAATCCATTGGTGTTAGTTTGTTCACCTAAGATAGTATACAGGTGCTCATTGGGTTATGAGTACACTGGATGGACTCACCGGGAACCTGCTAGTTGGTAGTATACCTATTGTCAGATATCAGTTCCCAAGTGACATGTATGCAAGTTAGTCTGTCGACCTGAGATCGTCATTTGTCTCGTGTGAGTTCCCACTGTACTTTGATTACTACCCTACCACGGCTCAATGGAGTCGTGCAAACAATTTTTAGTTAGGTACAGTCCCGAGTCATATGGAAGCAGTGAGTGGATCGTCGGGGATTTGTCTCTCCCGGTATTGGGGGTTGATGTCACATTGTGCATGGGTGGCCATCACCAGAAATACTTGGCCAAGGTAGTCGAGAATTACTGATTTGGATCAATAGTTTCTCAGTTGGTGATGGGCTACATACCGACACGAAATGTCGCGTTATTAGGGGTCTGATTTTATCCTCCCCCTAGACTCGATATGCGATACTCTTAGACGAACAGACTAGACTGGACGGATATTGTCACAGACAGGCTCAATAGAGGTCAGGATGAGTTTGCTCGTCGGCCTTCCTTTCGCTCAATACTTGGGTAGCCGTTACATACAGCTAGTGTCGTTAACGTGCTTGTGGTTAAACCCACTGCCAGCGTAATGATGAGTCTTTAGAGTCCCACAAAGAGGGTTTCCCTACTTCGGGCGAAACGATATAGAGGCCGTATGGTTTTATGGCAGGGTTCAATCATATACATGCACTTGTGCACGTATCATGATTCGTACGGATAATACCAGTGAATTTGGTTTAAGCCGGATTCTAGTATTATATTGTTGGATTATTTTCGTCTCATTGTATTCATATTTTGTCGGAATACGGATATGTGTATGTATATACGGTTAAGGGGTATTCTTGTAATTTATTACAAGGTGCTTCTAGAAGATGCCACCTCATTTAGTTTTAACCATTTAGGATTAAATGGTTAATGAGGTGTTGTATGTATTTATTGTAGCATGGCTCACTTGGTGACTCAGGGGTGACTCATGGTTACTATTGTGATATGCTTGATATTTGTGTTTGGGTTGTGAGATATTTAGGAGACTTAAGATATTTTGGAGACTTGAGATATTTATCGGAGGCTTCACTATTGCTCACAACACTTAGCCATTTTTTCTTGAGTTGCCTCACACTCTCATCCTCAAGCTTCTTCTTCTACCTCCACCCTTCAAGTCTCATGTGTTGAGAAACCTAGGGTGTTTGAAGACAAATTAATCCATCATTAGATTCTACATTCTCTAGGCTATCTAGTTTAGCAAACTAGGTACCCTAGTTACCTCGGCTATGAGGTTGGAGTTCGAAATACGAATGCTCAGGTGGATCATCTTCGATGGAGGGAGACTGGAGATCAAGCTTGATCATGGAGGCCTCTAGGAGATTGGGATGATGGTTAAAGACCGAAGGACACAGATCATCCGGTATAACCTTTCTAAACTCCTATATTTAGTTTGCTAGCTTAGGGTTAATGGTTGATCCGTAGTATCAGGTTGTTTTAGCGCCAGTTTTATAAAAATTTTATTTCGCAATCGGCCACGGTTTAATGGCCAGGGCGCTGGCATAACCCAACAGAACATGTACGAGAGCTTATTCTTGGAGTCTGGTGGACACAGAGTTAGCTCCACAGATTTCATCGCCCGCTTTCTTCGTCCGGAGGCTCTGTCTAAAAAAGCTGCGAAGTTCGCCAAACTCGACGACCCGTTCGGATTTGGTTCATACAACTTTCCGACCGCGGAGGCAGATCTTAAGAACTTCTTTATTCCGGATACTCCAGTCATCCCCTTCACAGAGATTGTCGCTCCAGACAATGACGAGAACACGTTCTTCATAGGGTTTATCGGCTTGTGGCTGAATTGGTTTGCGCTTCCGATGCACCCCCGCTATATGAGAGCATCTGTCTTTTATCCAGCTCATCGCATTGCCGTGGGGACGTGCATGGCCATTGAGGTCGCGAGACAGGCTCATTTATATCATGGCCTGAGCTTAGCAACCGACACTACTCAGCCGGGGGTAAAGCCCGTAAATCTCCCATTGCACCACTTCACCTCATAGATTGAGATGCACGTGCTGAATGCTTTTGGTGTTCATAAACGACCCTAATTTTATGAAGGCTACAATTTTCCCCGAGTCATGCACCTAGTTGACGCTTCTTTTCCAGATCCAACACAGCGGGAGGCTCAGCGATTGCTCCTTCGCCCACGCATGGTTAGGGGCTGCATGACCTTTGTTAATAAAGTCCCGACCATCAGCAAAGAATCTTCCAAAGTGATCCAACCATTGCATGATGTTTTCAAGGACGAGGCTTCTATGTTGAGGGCTCGAGAGGTTGTGCACCTGTATTCTATCAAGCTAGGTTTTCTGCTATTTAGACAAAACGCCTTGGTGCTGTTTATGAGGTATAACTCGCATCGCTTTGCCCAGCAATCAGGTTACAACCAAGGAGTTCCTCTTGAGGCGTTCCTGGTTGATCCGGTTGCTACGGAAGAGGCGTTTGCAGTGCGGAGCATCATTTCATGCGGTTAAATACGGGGTTGTTCCCTCATAAAATACAAGGAAAACCCCCAATGGGGAATCACGTGCGCACACGTGATCGGGGGGCACGTGCCGACACGTGATGGCTTCTTGAGGGCTCTGAAATGATAAGGATTGAATCCTAATCAAATGGGGTCACGTGCCCGCACGTGATAGGACTTTAAGCCCACTGAAGTATAATAAACAGCAGGAAAAAACCCCAATGGGGCATCACGTGCCCACACGTGACCAAGGTTCACGTGCTGACACGTGATAAGTTCCCGAGTTCTTTAAAAATAACAGAATTAAATTCTGGTTAAATGCTTAATCCGTGGGTCACGTGCCACCACGTGATGGGGTCTTAAAAACTTTCTGAGTTAAAGGGAAGAAAACCCTAAATGGGGCATCACGTGCCCACAAGTGACCAGGGGTCACGTGCCAACATGTGATGGGTTTCTAAAGATCTCTGAACTAATAGAATTAAATTCTAAATTAAATGGTCAATCAGTGGGGTCACGTGCTAACACGTGATAAACTCTTAAACCTTCTGAACTAATAGAATTAAATTCTAATTAAAGGAAATCAAAAACCCTAGTTGAAAAATATTTCCCTAGATCTTTCCAAACAAAAAGATTGCGCTATGTAAAGTGGAGCACCGTTGGACTAAAAATCCAATGGTGATTAAAAAATCACCAATTTATAGAAAGATTCTATACAAGGAGATATTTCCTTGAAATTTTCCAGGAATAACAGACAAAATATCTTTTGGATTAAATCCAATGGTGAATAAAATTCACTGAGTGATCTAAAAGATCATGTTGGTTACAAAATTAATCAAAATCTTTCATTGAATGATTGACTAAACAAACTGATTCTTTTCTTTCTCCTATAAATAGGAGCCAAGAAGAAAAAGAGGGAGGGACAACAACAGAGAGAGAATACAAAAGAAAAGAGAATTTAATTCTTCAGAGAGAAAAGAAGGTCTCTTGAGAAAAGAAAGAAATCCTAGGTGAGAGATCATCCTATAAGCTCGCACAAAAGAAAATGAGAATTTAATTCTCAAGTTAAGAGTTTAACTCTTCTGAATAAGAACTTAGTTCTTCCTTTGGTTGAAGATCTGCAGAAGTAGATTTCCCCATAAGTTGAGAATTTAATTCTCATCGGGAGGATTCTGCCATGCAGATCTAAAGCGTAAGGGAGGACCTAAGTTCAGAGAATTTTATTCTCCCCATAAAAGCACATAGGAATTTAATTCCTCCAACAAAGATAGGGTTTAACCCTTAATATAAGAACTTAGTTCTTCTTCATGGTTGAAGATCTGCAGAAGCAGATCTCCCCATAGTTTGAGAATTTAATTCTCATCGAGGAGATTCTGCCATGCATATCCAAAACATAGAGGGAGAATTGGGTTTAAAGAATTTAGTTCTTCTAAATACATAGGAATTTAATTCATCTAAACAAAATTAGGGTTTAACCCTACAAAAGAATTTAATTCTTAAACAAGGGACTTAGACTTTTCATGCACGTACAAGAAATCAGTACCCAACCTGATCACGCGTGTCCACATGACTCCCCTCCTCAGTGATCAAAAGAGAACGAATGAAATCGGGTCACGTGTTCCCACGTGACCCCTGACAAACACTATTTTAAAGATGGGGTAAAGCTGAAGGATTAAATATCCAACTCATGGGCGCCCTCACGTGTCCCCACGTGACCCCAAATCCTGTTAATATCCAGTGCATAGGTGCCCATCACGTGCCCACACATGATGGCCATAAAAATTAAGTGTTTAACACTTATTTGAATATTCTGAGAATAAATAAAAGAAGCTTGGGTCAATCCTAGGGCGCCTCACGTGTCCTAACGTGAGCGCTTCATTTTTTTTACTGTTTAACACTATTTTAAGCACTTCATCCCTAGTGTTTAACCCTATTTTAAATGCATCACGTGGGAACAGGTGATCGCCAGATATGTCTAGTGTTTAACACTATATTCAAACCAGTCTTAGCCCAAATTAGCTAAGTCTTCCAGAGGCAAGACTCCCCTTTGACTGAACCTCAGATACACCATTGTCATCTCATATGGCATATGGGTGCTCAGCACTCAATACAAGACAAAAATATGGTCAGAACCCAGACCCATGTTTAGCATTGCTAAATAAAAGGGGGCTAAGTCTAGGCAAATGTTCAGCAGCAGACAAAAATGTTCAACATTTTAAACCTAATTGGACTTAGCCCAAGTTGGCCATAAGTCCTCAATTCAAATTCAACTGAGCCCATGTGCTCATAATCTAATTAATTGATCTTAGTCCTAAATTGGACTGCGGATCTCCCAACCAACATTGGTTCAAGGGTACATCTCTTCACTCCTTTGATATTTGTCGTTGTAATCCTTCAACGTCTTCAGAAAGGTGACGGGTCTCGATAACCAAACATTCCATGGACTGTTCGGTCCTTAAACGCATGGACTATGATGTCCTTAAACTTTATAGACTATGATGTTTTTAAACTATAGACTGTGGGGTCCTTAAGCCCAAGGACTATGATGTCCTTAACCTTGGCCCGTAATGTCCTTAAACTAATTATGGACCGTAATGTCCCTAAACTTAATAATAGAGGCCAAATACTCTTTTGTCAGATCTAAACGATCCCGTTAAGTTGATCTTAGTCTGAAATTAGACTAACGTTTCCTTAGCAAATATTTAAGTTGATCTTAGTCTCAAATGAGACTAACGTATTCTTAAACCCAACCCCGAACCCAAATCTAAGAAGATACGGATTTAGACTAATCCACGCCCTACGGGCGACAACATAAATTAGTCTCCGTATATAATCCACGGGCAACCAAAAACAAAACAAACACACACGATACGAAGTGACCATCTAGAGAAGGAGAAAGTGGTTACCGCGATGCGGTAGCATAATTAACTGCTGGGAAGAGCGACCCCACAATCAAAAACCCCTCAATGAAGGGGAATCTGACGAAGTCTGCTACATCGGCCGCATCCGTTTAAACCTTCGATACATGGTGCCATAAATCAACTTGGCATCTTCGGAGAGGTGGACGGATAGCACCAAATAACATCTGCCCCCAAATTCAGGCAAGACGAACCTACGCGATTCTATCTCTGTATTCGGAGGAGAACAGATTCTGGCACGTCTGGTGAGACCTTTTCCTCTTTCCACTCCACACTTTGTGTGTCGTGTTTCGCGAACGAATCGCGGTTTTACATGGTTGCCTTTGGATGTGAAGTACTAAGATTTGGTGTCTTATTCCGTGCAGAAAAAACAGAAGATCAAATGGCTTTCAATTGCACAAGCTGCAACAATTGCAATAACTCCCGCTCCGTCCTCACAGGAGGAGTGGCTTATGGGCCTCAAGCGGCCTCCGTTTTCACAATGCCAGTGGAGCAGGTAACACAAGCAACCACAGGGCTATTCTTTAGGACCATGCTCCCACCCATGAGCTTCGACGCCCCTGTACCAGTGCAAGAAGCTCAGAAGAAGTTGGTCTTTGATCGGCTTACCACTATTGCGGCCCCTCTTAACGGTTCGCCCAAACCAAGCGCCTCAGTTTTCAGCAGACTGGGCCAAAGCTCCAATGGGCCCGTGAAGAAGCCCACAATACCAGAAGGCGTTATTCCGAAGCGGATAGCTATTCCTACTCCTGAAGTCACCAAGGCGGCTTCTCCGGCTAAGGGGTCGGTCTTCACAAGACTGGCCGTTTCAGCTCCCACTCCGGGTGAAGTAACCAAGGCCGTTTTCCCTGCACGAAAATCGGCCTTTTCAAGATTGGCCATTCCCTCTCACCGAGCATCTGTTTTTGACAGGCTGGTGCCAACAACAGACTCTCATCAGAACAGGGGGCATGGAAAAGCTGATCCAACAGCGGAGGTGATCCCGGCGGCATGACATGCTCGACGTCGCCACTGGCGCCGAGTGAGGAAAGCTGGGGGCAATTCCCCTTCTGGACTGACTCCGCCAGCTCCAATGGTGGAAGTTGATGCTGCTATTTCAACTGGAAACAACTTTGAACTACTTAACAGGGTACGCAGGAATTCGCCAACTGCTGTGCTGAAAAGATCTCCTCCACCTATGGAGAATGCCCCAAAGGAGAAGCTGGAGCAGCCCCCTCAGCGGCCGTCCTCTAAAATTTATAAAGTTTGGTGATAGGTCCAGGACTCTATGGTAGATCAAGACTATCCCCGCCGACAGAAAAAGATGAAGGTTCGGCGAGAAGAGGACAATCCTGTCAAGACACAAAAGGTGTCGTCTACCTGGGTGCCCGTTGCAACGGGATCAGCTTCGACCGCCCACAAAAAAAGGAGGTCGGAGAAGATCCATGCGTCTTTGGAAAATTGCAAAGACACTGAATCTAAACGCCCCAAGTCTGGGGGCATGGTGGTGCACACCATCTATATGGCATCCAGAAAAGAGAATAGCCGTATCTTCACAGGTCATCGACCGCTTACGCGATCAGTGACTAAGGTTCAGAAGCAACAACAACAAAAGCTCCAAGAGATGTTTACAGCTATGGCCGCACTCACAGGACCGAAAGCAAGCCCGGAAACAACCTCGGAGCAGCGCCGTGAGCAGGAAACTGATGCCGAATTCCTTCGGAGAATGCTTGAGAAGAAGGACAAAGAGGCCGCGGAACAAGCGGCCAATATAAAACAAATGGCCCTTCTATTCAAAGATATGGTGGGCATGATGATCCAGCCGGACCCTCCAGCCGAAGATTCTCCAGTAATAATTGAAGATGATAGAGGAGAGACATCAAATCTTCTGCCGGCTCTGTCAGCAGCCAAGGAGGAGACCGTCTCTAAAGCCACGCTCGACGATTATATAACTCAACAAATGCGAGCTCATCAAGCGAATGAAGCGGCTGTCCAAGTCGTCAGAACTGGACGGTCCTATTCGGGTTGGTACGATCAAATAAAGTACCCGCCAGGATATACAATTCCCAAATTCCACGTATATAAGGGGACGGGGAATCCACATCAGCACGTTGCTCAATTCAGGGCTCTGTGTGGCAACACTGGAGGCGACGACAAACTGTTTCTTTGCCAATTCGTTGGCAACTTGGCGGAGATGGCGTTTGAATGGTATTCAGAGCTTCCCAACGATTCCGTCAAAACTTTACCGAGATGAAGTTGCTATTCACCCAGCGTTTCGCAAGTGCTAGCGAACGCACCCCAATCACGGCATTGATCAATGCCAGGGTGAAGCCTGGAGAAACATGGGTTCAATATGCAATACGGTGGCGGAATCTATGGTCGAAGTGCGAGCAGCGCATTGAAGAAGCGCCTGCGGTAGACATGTTCATGGGTACTCTCGACCCTCAGGCGACCATTTCACAATTCATGATGTTTTTCAAGCCGACCACTTTCCAAGCCTTGATTGACAAACTGGCCCAAATGGACCATATGGGTTATAGACCGTCTTCTTCAAAGCTGGAATCTCGAAATGAAAAAGGAAAAGGGAAAGCGACCTTCGACGCCAATTCTCAACAACAGCCCAACGGCCCAAAACCCTCTGATCGCCTAGACGAGAGACGGCGATTCTTTAATGAGAAAATAAAGCGCCCTTATTCGTTTCCCCGGGAAAAAACGAGGAGATTATTCGAGCTGGCGGTGCGCAACAGACTCATCAACTTGCCGGATCCAAAACGCCTATTGCAACCCGGTGAGGCTAATAATCCCAATTATTGCCCCTATCACCAAGAGATAGGCCATCCAATCGAAGATTGCTTTGTCTTCAAATGGTGGATTGAGAACCAATACCAACAGGGCAAATTCGCACTGTCTGAGAATTGGATAGTAAACCCGCCACAGCCGCACGCTCTCAAAAAGGTGGACACACCGGAGGCAGCATGCTCTTTTATAGAAGATACTCCGTGGGAGGTCGTTCTTTCAGCTAAAATGAAAAGAATGCTGAAGGATCTCCAAACGTGCCCGGCGATCAAATGGAAATGTCCGCTAGAACCCGAGATCATCGAGGGAATGCTGAAACCGCGCCTGACGCCAAGAATTGGTGGGGATGGTCAAAACGCCCAGGCCCAACCGTCAAAGTCTTCGAAAAAGAAGAAGAAGACCAAAAAGCCCATGAAGCCTGGTGACAAGCGCACGGACCTGCAAAAACATATTGACGCGCTGGAGGAATATAACCAGAAAGCACGGACCCCAGTCACACTCCAAGAATTTCTCAGCTACGTCCTTGAGGATGGAGAGGATGATAATGGAGAAGACTCATCAGATGAACTTGAGGATTATGTGGCAAGCTGCCATGTGATCTCTCACTCGTCGATAGACGGTGAAGAAACTCCTGACATAGAGAAACTGGGGGCAGATCCCGAATCAGAGCTCCTAGGACCGTCGGACGAGATGATTGATGCATTCCTGAACGAAGCTCTTCTGAAAAGCAAGGCTGATCGAGAGCGCGAAATGGCCATATTTGGAAAAGCCAAACGTCGGCGACTGAATGAAAGGGTTGAAGCGCCCCAACCAGACCGAGGCATGCTCGCGACAGACAAGAGCAGGCTTAAAATGAAGAAAAAGTTCGCCAAAGCCATATCGATGAGAATGAAGCTGCCACCCTCCGAAGGAAACACTTATGATGAAATACACCTTAATGAAGAGGATGTGCATCCTAATTACTGTTTATATCATCGAAGACTTGCGCACCCTACTGAAGAATGCAACGCCTTTAAAAGTTGGTGGCAAGGGTATGTCGCTCACAGGAAGCACTTCAAGAGGATGAAGCGTGAAGCTCGTCGATAGCGGAAAAATGCGACAGACGAACGTGGAAGAGATGCCGACAAATGTCACATGGTTGATAGCAGGGGATTGTAAGTTCTCACATTCGGGAGCGATTCTGAAGAAGAAATGGCTCTCGGCCCTCTCTTCAAAGAATTCACCTCAGGAAAAGAGGAAGAAATGAAGACCTGTGAGAACATTCAGCTGCGCAATCGTACGCTACCTGAAAAGAATCTCAGACCCATAAACAAGGGGTTGAACAAAAAGGATAAGGGAAAAGAAAAGGTCTCTGAGGATATCACCCTCGATGACCAAGCCGTCGAAGAGCTGACAGCCAAGGATCCGCCCAAGAAAAACAAAGTGGATTACAACGTTCTGGCACACTTAAGGAAGATACCCTCACAGCTAAGCATTCTCGACGCCCTTCTGCTATCTAAAGAATCGAGAGATTCTTTCATCAAGGTACTACAAGAGCCCGAGCAGTTCCAAGCTTTCCTCGCTGAAGAAAAGATGAAGGACGAGCTGGAAGAAGTGCACACAACCGATATCACCTTCGGCGATGAAGTCTCCTCCTCGGAACGTGCGAGCATAACCGTCCCCTTTATATCTCCGGATATTGTCATGATATTAAGATCGTCAAGATCCTGGTTGACAATGGGTCCTCCGTCAATCTCCTCAGTGTAAGAGTGTTGAAGGAAATCTGCATGAGCGTTCAGCACCTCGCTCGTGATAAAATCACCATCTCCGGGTTCGACTCACAGTCATCACGGATGCTCGGGTCTGTGATATTGACGTTACGCTTTGGGCTGCTCGTCACAGACATCAAATTTCACGTCATTGACGCTAAGACATGTTACAATGCTTTGCTCGGTAGGCCTTGGTTACACGAGTACAACATCATCCCTTTTATACAACATCAGTGTATGAAGTATTTCAAGGATGGTCTCGAGTATACTGTGATAGGGGAACTAAACCCAATCTCCGTGAATGAAGTCCGAAAGTACAAAGATGCAAAATACTTCTTACCAGATTTCGAAGACACGGAAAGATACCATAAACCGAAGAACAAAGCTATCACCAATATTCCAGTCTTCGGGAGTGACACTGAGGAGGAAGAAGAAATAGTTTATTCAAGGCCGCCCCAATGCAACAAGCCGGGACCGTCCACCCCTATTCTGGTCTTCGGCAGCGACTCGGAAGATGAGGTCAATACCGTATTTTCTATTCGGCCATCAATACAAGCCTTCACTAGCAATGATCGTAGTTTGCAAATCGCCATGGTTCCGCAAGAGCATTACAAAGAGCTTGACGCGCTTGGTACCTATAGAGTGCAGGAACTGCAAACATTCTACGTCCCTCCCAGGAGAAGAGATGACAAAGCGATCCTCTTTTATCAATCCACGGAAACCAAAGTGGAGAAAGAAGTCTAGCATGGTGCCGATTTGACACTTGACAGACTTCAGCCCATCTGACAGCCCAGATACTACACAAAAGGATTGAAGAGACTGTTGAGGCGCCAAGGCGTACCCCTTAAGCAAACTATGCGACAAGCCCAGTTCTACAACAGGATCTGGCGCGTCCCTGGAACTCAGCGAAAATTAAACGAGTGGGCTTGGATATGTTCAATCCAAGAAACGGGAGCGATTCCATGGCTGCTACGTTATACATGACTTTGACGAAGAAGGAGATGTTTTATTAAAAGACACTAACCCTAAACCAAAACAAGGTCCCGCCATGAAAATGCCAAGTCCATCATTTGAAGAACATATAGACAAGCTAATAAGGGAAGCGGGTCAGAAGGTCCGGGACGACCATAGCCGCGAAATGGCCATTTACGAGAAAGCCAGGATGCAGCGCCTCCTTTAACATGCCGTGGAGAATGACAATACTCTTCGTCACCAACCCGTCATACAAAAGACCCGGTGCAGAGGCAAAAATAAACCAAAGAACGGGAAAAACGTTCGGCAGCAGCGTAGCGGGTCTGAGAAGCCACGCGATCGAGAATCGAGCAGCCGGAATCCGTCTCTTATAAAGAAGATGGGTCGCGCATATTCTTTTCCCCAAGACAAGACAAAGAAGATATTCGATCTTGTCATAAAACATCAGATGATGACACTCCCGGAGTCCAAGCACCCCGAGCAAGCAGATGAGGTCTCTCACCCAAACTATTGCTCCTATCACCGAGCAATAGAACATCCTCTCGAAGACTGCTTCACCTTCAAGAACTGGGTTGAAAACCAGTATCAACTCGGCAGATTCGCTATATCCAACAGTTGGAGGGTAAGTCCGCCACGGAAGCATGAATCAAAAGCCACTTATGTGATGAGAGTAGAACCAAATCAACATCGGTCTTGGAAACGATCTCGTACCTGTCACGCGATAACGCTGTCAGAAGAAGAACCCGAGAATATGGATGACCTTTCTTGGTGCTTTGAAAATGATGAAGATGAGTTGATCTCAGAATTTCCACCGGCGCCAAAAGAGTTGGAAGATGGGATACATACTACTGCAGATGACCTCAGAAAAATCGACTTGGGGACGACAAATGACCCGCGGTCGACGTTCGTCAGTGAACTGTTGTCTGAAGAAAAGGAGTCTACGCTTAAAGACGTGCGCATGCAGTATAAAGACTGTTTCGCATGGAACTATTCCGAGATGCTCGGGTTAGATCCAGAAATAGCCGTCCACAAATTGGCGATATCTCCGTATGTCAAGCCGATCAAACAAGCACCGAGAAGAATGCGGCTCGAGATTGAAATGAGCATCAACGCCGAGGTCAAGAAGTTAATCGACTCCGGCTTCATCCAAGAAGTTCAATACCCTGATTGGATCGCCAACATTGTCCCAGTGATGAAGAAAAATAGGACGGTGCGCATATGTGTGGACTTCCGGGATCTCAACAAAGCTTCTCCGAAGGACGACTTTCCAGTACCGGTCACCGAGATGATGATAGATAATACGTCAACTCATGAAGTTTTCTCCTTCATGGACGTCTCATCAGGATACAATCAAATAAAAATGCATCCCGAGGACCAGAAGCATACCGCTTTCCGGACCCCTTTGGGCATATTCTGCTACAAGGTAATTCCCTTCAGTCTAAAGAACGACAGTGCCACCTATCAGAGGGCCATAGCGAAGATTTTCGATGACCTCATACATGAAATCCTCGAATGCTATATTGATGACCTCGTGGTTAAAAGCAAATCATACGAGGAATATTTAGAGCATCTGAAGGTCGTGTTTCAGCGCCTTCGAAAATACAACTTGAAGATGAACCCTCTCAAATGTGCATTCGGAGTTTCCTCGGGCAAGTTCCTAGGATTCATCGTCCGACGCCGAGGCATCGAGATAGACCCGTCGAAGATCAAGGTGATCATGGAAATGCCTCCGCCAAGAAACTCTCAAGCAACTGCGGTCTCTCCAAGGAAAGCTCGCGTATATCCGGCGATTTATAGCCAATCTCTCTGGAAAGTGTCGTCCTTACAGTCACCTAACGAAGAAGGGAACCCCGTTCGTCTGGGATCACAAATGCCAAGGCGCACTGGACGAAATCAAGCAATACCAACAGAATCCTCCGGTGCTGACCTCTCCAGTCAAGGGAAAACCCCTCATTCTGTATACAACTACCCTTGAAGGTTCCTTAGGCGTGTTATGGGCACAAGAGAATGACCAAGGGAAGGAGAGAGCCCTCTACTATTTGAGTCGAGTTCTCCTGGGGGCAGAATACAATTACTCCCCCATTGAAAAACACCGCATGGCGTTGATCTTCGCGATAACGAAGCTCAGACACTATGCGTTGGCACATGAGGTCCATCTCATATCAAAGGTGGATCCTCTCAAATATTTGATGTCAAAGGCCACATTAACGGGACGGCTCTCTAAATGGGCCTTACTCTTAATGGAATTCTCGGTGACATACTGACCCCTCAAGGCAATGAGAGGCCAGGCCATCGCCGACTTCCTTGCTGAGCATCCGATACCTGCCGACTCTACTTTAAACTGCGAATTGCCTGACGAGCACGCGTTTGACGCGGTCGACGGGGAGAGAAGAGAAAGTGATACCCGATGGGAACTCTACTTCGATGGAGCATCTTTCATGAAGAAGCGCAAACAAAGTGCAGGGTTACTAGGCACTGTCACAAGGTTCTACAAGGCATAAACCATGCCCAATTTAAATTTTAGATGTGCCGAACAACCCTAACCAAGATCTTAGACTAGAGATTAGGCGAAACAAAGCAAGTAAACAACTTTACTTCTAAGAGTTAGGGATTACAACCTTTGTAGTCCGTTCCTTCACTTCTAAAGCTCCGTGTTGAGGTCCCTTCGCTGCGATCATCGAGTACCCGGACTCTAGAGAGGCTCCATGAAGAGAAAGATGCAAGCTTGCTTCCGATCTTCGATAACAAAGATGATCTACCTTGAAGAAACTCAAGCCCAAGCTTTTGCTTCACTAATCAAGTATTAGCAAAGCAAACACCATAATCTATGTGGCTAGAATAGATGAGGATGATGAAGTAGGAATTTAGCTCTCATTTGTTTTCTTTATCTCACTCATTTTCATCACTTTTGAAAAAGCTAGAAAGCTTTTCATCAAAGAGGAAGAAGAAGAAGAAGCAAAACCATTTGTGATGAATATGTGAGGTTAGAAATGCAACCATGGGTTAAGAATGAATACTTAACCCATGTAGAGAATTAACCATGGTGAAGGGTTGGGTTGGGTTAAGAAATATCAACCAAAATATCTTTACAAAATATCTTTGCTTAAAACAAAAGCAAAGCTTCTAGAAGCTTCAAGAAAGCTTAACCATAATCCAAACCCTAACCATGTTTAAACTCCACAAAACATGTTGCATTTGTAACCTTAACTTGTTACAATATTATATATCACATATACAATATTTATTGTAACAAAATAAAATAATACAATTAACATATATCGCATATATATCAATGTATTACCCGAGTGAGAAAAAGAATCTTTTAGTGAGCTTATATTAGTTAATGTAATTTAATATATCAAATATATAATTATACATTAAATTATCGAATCAACACTTGATCCGATAATCCGGCTATTTCACAAATAACCGACTAATATAATCTGTATCAGTTCATCGAATCAACACTTGATCCGATGACCCGACTATATCACATATACCCGGCCGATATCTCATATCGCGAGAATCTAATACGGTATCACATACACTTATTGTTCTCAGTCCCGCACATATCATATATGTCCTCCTACTCCATTTTGCCTGAGCCAGGAAACCTTTGTGTAGGACTCTAAAGAATCGTCAATACGCCGGCAGTAGGTGATAATCATATCAAACACCCACAAGCTGCAAGCGGTCAGCTAAACGTAACAGCCACCCAGGTATTGAGCAATTAGAAGATCAACAAGCAAGCCTGTACTTTCTCCTGTGAATCCAACCAGTAACACTCCCGTACAGTCCGGTCTCTTCGTCTGATATGTCGCATATCTCGCGTAGGGGTGGTAAACGTCAGACCTCAGTAGCTTGATAAGTCGTGTCGATATGAGGTCCATAACAGTTCGAGAAACTACTGATAACACTTACCCGTAAATCTCAGCAACCCTGGCCAGGGATTTTCAGTTATAGCCAATCGAACACAACGCAACATCAACTCCCTATACCGGGAGAGACGAAACCCCTCCTATTGCTCATTGCCTCCATGTGATTCGGGACTGTACCCAAAAGCCACCTTTTTGCACACCCTCTTGGATGTGGTATGATGGAAATCAAAGCACAGTGGGAATCACACAAGACTCTATGACGATCTCGGGTCTACAGACTAACCTATACCAGTGTCACCAGAGAACTGCCATCTGACGTGAGGTATAATACCATCTAGGAGTTCTCGGCGAGTCCGTCCAGTGTACCCGGTCTACACTGAGCACCCATATACCTTCTCTGATGTCAAACACTAATGGATATGGGATCATCCATCGCCCATCATATGGGTCAAGAAGCGCATACGCTAGTCTACTCTGGAGTATCGATGCCCTGTCACGGTACTCCCACGACTAGGAACATTTGAAGGATGTACTTGGCGACTACACTGTCCCCACTAGTATGATCTGCATCATAGTCCTGGTAGTCAAGTACTCATCCTAAGGGCTTTATCAACATGTGATATAGAGACAATCAGAGTACATGTTAAGATAAAGAGTAACCAGATAGCATACTATCATGTCGAGCAAGAAAGTCCTCCCTATATATGTCCAAGCATCCACTACAATATACAACGTATTGTTCATAACAGATATTTGCATTTTCATACCACCCAATTTTTATCACTTTGCATATCGGTAGATACTCTTGAGCCGTGTTTGCTAGTCAATTGCAGGATACAGGTTCTCGGTTCTAAAACGGTGAAATTCATGGAAAACACGACAAAATCCGGGTTCTTGCCAACCACAGATAAAATACGGTCTCCGCTCTTCATCCGTATGCTGCCAGATACCAGTTTAGGAAGACAAAATGTCAAATCAATGTCACCTTCATGCACAAAGCACAAGGCAGCACCAAATCCAACAAATCTACGCGTTATCCGAGACAAGCATGGGCAAAAGATTCACTTTCAATCACCTTTTTGACCAGCAGAATTCTGGAAAATTCGTGAAGCAATTATGAGAAAATACATATACCAGAATGCAGTACACACCAAACCAGGCCAGCACCAAAAAGATGTGGGCCCAACTCCTCTAAACGGCCGCGGAAGCGCGGCCAAAGGGGGGTTTTGGCCGCCCTTCCGCGGCCAACTTGGCGCCAAACGGTTAGGGTTTTCAGGGGCTGTTTGGTCTTTTCATGAGGGCCCGTATTGTTGCCCTAGTTTCTCATCTTCCAGCCTATAAATACCCCAGAATTCTGTGAAGGAAGGGGTCCAAAATCTTGTATTTTCATTTTGCTTAGGTTTAGTGTTTCTTCTTCCTCTTCTCACCTCTTCTCCATTAAACTTGTAAGTGAGCTTTTGAGTGAAGAGTGATGAATAAAGAAGAACAATTTATTATCATGCTTGTCTCTTTATTTTTATGCTTGTTGTAATTTTACTTGTTGCAATTTTACTTGTTGTAATTTTAATTTGTTAAGTAGTTGTTGTTATTTTTGTTGTTTCTTTCTTCTCTCTTTTTCTTTATCCTTACATATGACAATGATACTTACGCTAGATCCTCGCCAAGGTGAGGTCGCAAATAGTTAGTCGTATTCTTCTAATCTCCCTCTTTCTATCTTCCTCCTTTGTTTTGTTTTATTTTTCCGTATTATGATGTGTGAGTAGTTCATACTTGTTAGGGGTAGGAAAAGGGAGGTTTGAGAGAAGGAAATCTCTCTCACTCTTTCCTTGCCCAACAGCTTAAATCGACTCCCGTTAATTGAACCACAATCCGCTCCTTACGGCACCCTATCTTACATGATAGCGGTGATTCCGTAGTGAGACCGGTTGTGGTTGAATTAACCGGAGGTTATGGCTAAGAGCCAAGAACGGACGGACAAGCACCAAAAGGAAGGACTTGCGTTGGAAGGCCTAGCTTATACTCACAAGTACCTTCCTAGTCGTGCTAATCCCCATTGTTGCCGATTACCGTAACACCGATATTAAGAGGGGCAACGAAAGATGTGGAGATTCCTAACTCAAACTAACCTAATCCTAACCCTAACAAGCTCTCTTTAAATATCAACTCAACACTTAGGTAGTCACGAACAAAAATCTGAACTCTCGGACTTAACTCGTCGAAAAACACATAGAAAAAGACTCCCATCTCCCTGCGGACGACCCGTACTCAACCGGCTAGCTACAAGCGAAACCGTCTTGATTGCGGTATTTAAACTAGAACTTGAACACGCACAGATCCTATCAATCCAATGGCGCCGTTGCCGGGGAGACGGTAGTTTGTTTCTTTGTGAAATTTCGGGTTAATTTGTAAGTATAACTATAACCGAAAAAACGAAAAAAAATATATATTCTTTGTAAAAAACCATCTTGTTATTTTTGATTAGTTTTTGTGCAAGTGTGCAGGAAAATACAAGGTTCGAGTTCAGTGGCCGAGTCGTTGAAAATACGGAGTTCAAGTACAGTGCCAAAGACGTGGGAAGATAGACCCACATTTTCGCGGCTACACCGCGACGGACAAAAACGAAGCATCCGGTCTACCGTACAAATCTGGAGCTGTTTCAGTGATCAAATCCAAATTCAAGACATCCAGACAACCAGAGAAGACACACACCAGCATCTCCACAAAAAAAAAATTCAAAGCCCAAGCCTACCATCTTGCCGCGGAACCGCGGCCTTAGCACCTGTTTGGCCGCGTAACCACGGCCATTTAGTGGCTTCAGGAGTGCATTTTTCTTTCTGGTGAGTCTCTCTCTTCTCTCCACTCCTCTGGACTCCAATAAATTGTGTTTTCTGCTGGCTTCTTTGCGCAAACTCTTCTCCCCCTTCCAATAAACTGTTCTTGTGCAGGATTCTTTGCGCCGCAAATAAAAATTGTTTGCTGTTGATTTGTTATTGCTTTGCATTCTTTAATACGGACTTAAGGGGCTTGAAACCAATCCAGATTGGGTGGGGATTTCATCACCCTTCCCAGGACCCCAAAAATCACTAAAGCATATGCATTGTCCATTGTAAATTAAAAAATACTAGACTTCAGCCCTAAGGACTTCGCGCTCATTAGGAGAAGATAAACCTTGTTTAGAACCTCGCTTAACCGTATATTGTTTACGGGGTGTCTAGGAAAGTGTTAAAGGCGCAACCGTCGAAAGAGAAAGGGTTATTTAATTAAGGAACTTCGCGAAAGCGTTGGACAACCTCCCCTTATCTCTGCACTTACCTGGCCCCGTGATCGGTGTATTTTTAAGCCTGTTTCTCGACACTGTTTAACTTCGAAAATCAAGTTCAGGAGCAGGTCTAGTAGACCTAGGCGACCGTAGATCTAGGTGTGATTGTGCATATCTTGTTTGTGATTGCTTAAGACGTATTTCCGTACATATTACTGTAAAAATCTTTCTAAAAAAAAAAAATCAAAAAAAAAACTTTTATAAAAACTTGCCCTTTGTCGCCAAATCCATTTTCACCCACCACCCATCTCCTTTCTCCATTGACGTTTTCTTACCCTCACATTCTCCGCTTTGACTATACTAAACTCGTTTAGTGTATGTCCGCTTGGACTCGGGACACTAGCGCCCGTCTAGTCCGCGTTACGTTAGTCGCGACCGACTACGCGATCGACTCCGAAGTCGATACTCCGTCCACTCCTCTTTCACCCTTTCCTTTGCCGGCCAACTCCGACGTTGACCGGAATTCTGTTCATACATCCTCACCTTCACCTTCACCTTCACCAACCTCTTCTTCCGCGATGTCGGGATTTAATCCGAACATCTCTCTGACCACCGCTGGATTGGCTCCACCTCCTACGGAGACCAACCTTCCACCACCTCTGCCTGTTGTAGCGCCGCAGCGAATTGCGCTCCAGGATCGTTTCTACCCCACCCGTTCTGCACTTCCCACCTGCCTATCTCTTCCTCCGGCCAATGGGGACAACTTTGAAATTAAGCCCCATTTCATCAACATGCTTCCACGTTTTCATGGGCTTGAATCTGAAGATGCCTATATCTTCATCAATAAATTTCAAAATGTCTGTGCCATGATGAAAACAACCCAGCTGTCGGACGATGCTATACGCCTACGGGTCATTCCGTTCACTCTATGCGATCTCGCTGAAAAATGGCTGTATAGCACCGCTTCCCACTCCATCACCAGCTGGGACGAGTTTGTTAAAGCGTTTCTGAAAAAATTCTATCCGAACCATAAGACCGCAAGAATTCGAAATGAAATCAACCAATTCTCCCAGCTTCCTTCTGAACCTTTCTGGAAGTGCTTTGACCGATACAAAGACCTTCTTGTTCAGTGTCCTCACCACGGTATAGAGAAATGGCAACTCTGCTAAACCTTATACGAGGGACTGAACCCAGCAACGAAGCAGTTGTTGGAAACCATCTGTCAGGGCCACTTCCTATCCAAATCTGACGAGGAAGCGTGGCAGTTCTTTGACGACCTTGCGGAGCAAACGCTACAGTGGGAGAGCACCAGACCGACTTCTTCTTCTTCTTCTACCTCCACTTCTACCGGTCAGTCTAGGGTAGGAATCCACCAACTCGATGTCTCTATTGCAATGAAAGCTGAAATGGCTGCAATAACAAGAAAGCTTGAAGCAATAGAGAGCAAATTTTCTGCTCTTGCCCCTGTTCTCCCCCTTCGTACCATCTGCGCTTGTTGTTCCGATCCATCCCACTTGACCGAAGAGTGTCCTTACAATCCACCATCGCAAGGACAGGATCAGGTCAATGCATTCCAGCAAAGACCAAGGAATGATCCATACTCTTCCACCTACAATCCCGGTTGGAGTAACCACCCCAATTTCGCCTGGAATCAGAATCAGAATCAATTCCAGGGCAACAATTTCCAAAGGGCCCCTCCACCGCAACAACAAGCGCAACAACAAACTCAGTATCAGCAGCCCTTCCAACCCCAACCCTTCCAAAACCAGACGAACAACTTTGCACCGAACAATTCTTTTCCACCAAACAACTTTGTTCCGTCGAACAACGATAAGGTTTCCTCGCTCGAGCGAAGTCTGGAGGCGTTTGTTAAACAATCGACTCAATCCACCGCCAACATCCAGTCTTCGATCCAATCTTTAGTGCAACACACCGCCGCACACGGGCAGAGCATCAAGACCATTGAGGCCCAGATTGCACAACTAAACGCGGCCTTGAGCGAGCGAGAGAAGGGGAAGCTCCTATCCCAGCCACTTCCAAATCCCGGTCACCCACATAATGCACATGTTGCTCTTGAACAACAAAACCATAATGTGAGTGCCGTGACCACACTGAGATCGGGGAGGATGCTGCAGAACAATATTGGCACACGGATCAACGATGACACCCCGGCCGCCGCTTCTTCTTCTTCTTCTTCTTCTTCGTCTTCTGAGCCTATTCTCCGTTCTTCAACAGGCTCTCCTTCTTCTTCTTCTTCTGCTCTGAACGGACCAGCTTCTCACTACACGAAAACACCTATTCTGGGATCCGTTCCAACTCCAAAATCTCCTCCTCCAGCATTAGACTCAACCAATTTTCAAAATGTTCCATTTCCAAACCGGTTGAGGTCTAACAAACAAAATCCTCAAATGGAGAAGATTTTGGAGTTATTCAAACAAGTTAACATTAACATTCCTCTTTTAGATGCTGTCCAACAAGTCCCGTCCTACGCGAAAATCTTAAAGGACTTGTGCATGAAAAAGAGGAAGTCTCAGGTACCCAAGAAGGTTTTCTTGGCTAGTGCAGTGAGTGATGCCCTTACCCAATCTTTACCACAAAAACGGAAGGACCCTGGCTGTCCTACGATTTCAATTACCATTGGGGATAAGAACATCAACCGCGCACTATTAGATCTTGGTGCCAGTGTTAACTTGCTTCCATATTCAGTATACGAGCAATTAGGCGTCGGAGAGTTGAAACCCACACACTGCACTCTCCAAATGGCCGACCGATCGATCACCCACCCTAGGGGTGAGCTAGAGGATGTGTTAATAAAAGTCGGAGACTTCATATTCCCCGTTGACTTCATTGTCTTAGATACACAGCCTGTAGCTAACCCCCGGAATCAAATTCCGGTGATACTCGGTCGCCCATTTCTCGCAACCTCAAATGCTGTGATCAATTGTCGCAACGGTTCAATGAACCTCTCTTTTGGAAATATGACGATTGAACTCAACATTTTTAGGTTGGGGAATCAGCCCGCCGAACCTAATGCTCATATACTGGATGTCTGCTCGATCCAGGAGATCACACCAGAAGAGTGTGAATTCGAGGAGTTTCTGTTTGATCACGATAATCTTGACGCCACTAGTGCGTTTCTCTTCGAACCTGCTGCCATTTCCGCGCCCGACTACGAATACGAGTGTTTCACGTTTTCGAACGATCTTAGCTGCGCACAACCCGAGTTTGAATCCTTCGACTTTCCGGATGAGTTACCTGAACCATCCAACTCGGTTGCTTACACTCGCTTTGAACCTTTGCTGGAGTCCTTTGAGTTCGAGACCTTTGCACCTGTCTTGCCTTCCATCATTTCACCTCCAACGCTCGAACTCAAGCCGTTGCCATCTCACCTTAAGTATGCTTACTTAGGTGAGAAAGAGACCCTCCCTGTCATCATTTCGGCTTCTCTAGCTCCCGAGCAAGAGAAAGCCCTTCTCACGGTCTTGCACAGCAACAGGCAAGCTTTTGGCTGGTCCATGGCGGACATCAAGGGGATTAGTCCCCTCATCGTTGAGCATCACATTCATCTGATAGATGATGCCAAACCAGCCCGGGATCCACAAAGACGTCTTAATCCAGTCATGAAGGAGGCTGTGAAGAAGGAGATCGTCAAATGTCTAGATAGTGGTATCATTTACCCTATCTCTGATAGCCAGTGGGTTAGCCCCATTCACGTTGTCCCCAAGAAATCGGGCATCACGGTCATCACCAACGAGGCGAATGAGTTAATCCCTACTCGCACCCCAACTGGGTGGCGAGTTTGCATTGATTACAGAAAACTCAACGCCGCAACGCGGAAAGACCACTTTCCGCTACCTTTCATTGACCAGATGCTGGAACGATTGGCCGGACATGAGTACTATTGTTTTCTTGATGGCTACTCTGGCTATAATCAAATTCCCATCGCCGAAAAAGACCAGGACAAGACCACTTTCACTTGTCCTTTCGGCACGTTTGCATATCGACGCATGCCCTTTGGGTTATGCAATGCGCCCGCTACCTTCCAGCGGTGTATGATGGGAATTTTCTCTGACATGGTGGAAAAATTTCTGGAGATTTTCATGGATGACTTCTCCATTTTCGGCGACTCCTTCGACGAGTGTTTGCTCCATCTTGACGCTGTCCTTACCCGATGTAAGGACAAGAATCTCACTTTGAACTGGGAGAAATAACACTTCATGGTGCGCGAAGGTATTGTCTTAGGACATATCATCTCGCAAAATGGCATAGAGGTTGATAAAGCAAAGATTGAGGTCATTTCCAGTCTGCCTCCTCCCCGATGCGTCAGAGATATCCGAGCCTTCCTTGGCCATGCCGGTTTCTACAGACGGTTCATCAAGGACTTTAGCAAGATTGCTAGGCCCTTGACTCTTTTGCTGGCCAAGGATAAACCTTTCGACTTCAACTCGAGCTGTGTGACTGCATTCGAGTCACTGAAACGCTCACTCACTTCTGCTCCCGTTCTCTCTTCTCCTGACTGGACGCACCCATTCGAGATCATGTGCGATGCATCCGACTTTGCCATCGGTGCTGTCCTTGGACAGCACATCAACAAGATGCCGCACGTGATCTACTACGCTAGCCGAACCCTGAACGACGGCCAACTTAACTATACAACAACTGAGAAGGAATTCTTAGCTGTTGTATTTGCTTTAGAAAAGTTCAGGCCCTACCTCATCGGCTCTCCAGTCATCGTCTACACGGACCATTCAGCTCTGCGCCATCTTTTTGCGAAGAAAGATGCCAAATCTCGGTTAATACGTTGGATCCTCTTGCTTCAAGAGTTTGACCTTGTCATTAAGGACAAAAGAGGATGTGAAAACGTAGTAGCCGACCATCTCTCACGACTTCCTTCTTCGCCTTCGCTTCCAATTCCCATTAACGACGTTTTTCCGGACGAACAACTCTTGACAGTATCGTGCGAACCCTGGTTCGCAGATATTGTGAACTATTTGGCCACGGGATTGCTACCGACCGAATGGTCGAGTCAGGACAGACTTCGCTTCTTATCCCAAGTAAAACACTTTTACTGGGACGAACCCTACTTGTTCAAGTACTGTCCCGACCAGATCATTCGTCGGTGTGTCCCTAATGAGGAATTCAAGAGTGTGCTGTCATTTTGCCACGATCAAGCGTGTGGCGGGCATTTTGGGCCCAGGAAGACAGCTGAAAAGATCTTGCAATGTGGTTTCTACTGGCCACAACTCTTCAAAGATGCTTATGACTATTGCAAGACTTGCTCCCGGTGCCAACACATGGGCCGGATATCCCGGAGGAATGAGATGCCGCTCCAACCGATCTTGGTTGTGGAGATTTTCGATGTTTGGGGGATAGACTTCATGGGGCCGTTTCCCAGCTCTTTTGGGAACTTGTACATTCTTCTAGCTGTTGATTACGTCTCTAAATGGGTCGAGGCTGTGCCCAGCCGGACTAATGACAACAAGGTTGTCGTTAGGTTCCTTAAAGAAAACATTTTCTCACGGTTTGGGCACCCCCGAGCGATCATTAGCGATAATGGAAGTCATTTCTGCAATAGGACTTTCGAGGCCTTGATGCGGAAATACTCCATTAATCATAAGCTTTCTACGCCCTACCACCCCCAAACCTGCGGGCAGGCCGAAGTTTCAAATCGGCAGATCAAGCAGATACTGGAGAAGACGGTTTCCAAGAACCGTAAGAATTGGTCTCTGAAACTCACTGATGCCCTTTGGGCATTTAGAACTGTTTATAAGACCGACCTTGGCATGTCTCCCTATCGGCTTGTGTACGGAAAAGCCTGCCACCTTCCTGTCGAAATCGAGCATCGCGCGTTTTGGGCGATTAAGGAGCTGAATCTGTCTCTTGAGGACGCGGCCAGCCATCGGAAGCTGCAGCTAAACGAACTGAACGAACTTAGGGATGAGGCTTACGATAACGCGGTTGTCGTTAAGAATCGAACGAAGGTGTTTCATGATAAACACCTTTTACGCAAAACCTTCGTACCTGGTCAGCAGGTACTGCTTTACGACACCCGACTTCATTTCCATCCTGGTAAGCTCCGATCTCGCTGGAACGGGCCGTATTTTGTGCGGAATGTGTTTCCGCAGGGCGCTGTGGATTTGGAAAATCCAAAGGACGGTTCACTCTTCAAGGTAAATGGACACCGATGCAAACCGTACCTTAGCGCCGAACCAACTGAGGAGCTCCTGTTCCTACAGGAGCCGGTTTACCCTGAATGATCTTCCTCTGCCTACCTCCAAACTTCGGTTCTCCAGCCATGAACAGCAGACACTGTTCCAAATAAGTTTGGGGGTATGTAAAAACCATTTTGTTTATATTTGTGTATATTCTTTTTCTTTCCTTTAAAAACAAAAACAAATAAAAATTGTATATTGCTAACCGAAAATTTTGAACCTTCCAACTGCTCTCTTCATGCTACGACAGTGAGGATACTGTCCAGTTTAAGTTTGGGGGTACGCTCGGTACGCATTTCTTCCCTTCGCATTCATATGTATATTTTTGCATCTGCATATTAAAATCCATAAAATCCATAAAAATTTGAAAATTTTCTAAAAATATAAAAACTTTTTTTTCAAGTTAGTTTGTGGAAGAACTCTGATTCAACATTCGACGGTTTTTGTTTGAAAAAATAAGAATAACTAAATCTTATGTTTGGATTTTGAAAACCTGAAAGATAACTCTCCTTTGAAGTTAACTATAGCTGATATACGTCTTTACATCACACTACACGTGTCGTGAAGTTTTTGGGAATTAGATGACAAGTCTTTTATGTTTAAAAACTTTTAAACAGATAAATGATTTTCTGAGGATCAAATAGGTTTGTTCTGAAATAAGTAATGTCAAGAATAGTTTATGAAGTAAAGCGAAAATGAAGGAATGTTATTGATATTGTAATTGGAGCTAAGTCTGAAAAATAACCCATCTAAAACTTGATTGGAATGATTACACACCTAAACCACTAGACACGTCTTCTATCCAAAAAAAATAATGGAAATGCCGGTTATATCTCCGTTCGTATTAAATCATTTGATTTTCACGCCAAACTGTCTTTTGTTTTTGGACCTAGGTAACTTGAGTAATTAAGTCCGCTGGGGTGTTTTTACACCTAATGCCCTAAAACCAACTGGTTTGGGTGCATTGACCCAAAGCTCGCTAAGAAGCCTAGAAAGTCCAGTCTAAAACAAAGTCAAGCAAGTGTTCTCTCCGAGTTAAAATTCCTAACGGTTCTTTGTGTGAGAATAATCTTGATAAAAGACAGGCTTTTATAAAGAATTTTAACGGAGATATGAAGGTTTTATTCTATGATAAAGACTGTTGCACGATCACAGAGGTGTGTATGAAATGAAAACAAGGAGAAGGTGGAGTGAAAAATACGACTTAGTTTCCTGTTATGGAAGATAGAAATTCTGAAGTTAAAACCTTACTGGAAAACGAAACTTGAAAAATGCTTAACTACTTATAAAACTTATGTGATCCTTTTAAAATTGTTATTTGGTCTTTATTGTGCGACATGATGACTTTATTCGACCTTTCGAGAACTTAACGACACTATTCGCACTGCACGTAAAGACATATAAAATCTGTAGTTGAATAAGAAGCGAGGTGTGAAAAATAAAGGTTCGATGGTCTAGACTTAAGATTATAGAATTGTTATTTTCTAAAACAAAAACTTTAGGATGTAAATCTTAGTTATTTTACAAAAAACCAATTTGACCGGATTTTGTGGGTAGTATCCGCTGAAAACCCTCAGGAGACAACACTCCTCCTACTAGGGACACCTAGAGGTTTAACGGCTTGTTGCACATGCTCAGTGCAATCGCGTTCCCTGCGAAAGTGAGGTTAGGAAATTTTTGTGAATAAATTGGATTTGCTCGGGACGAGTAAATGATAAGTTTGGGGGTATTTTTTCATAACAGATATTTGCATTTTCATACCACCCAATTTTTATCACTTTGCATATCGGTAGATACTCTTGAGCCGTGTTTGCTAGTCAATTGCAGGATACAGGTTCTCGGTTCTAAAACGGTGAAATTCATGGAAAACACGACAAAATCCGGGTTCTTGCCAACCACAGATAAAATACGGTCTCCGCTCTTCATCCGTATGCTGCCAGATACCAGTTTAGGAAGACAAAATGTCAAATCAATGTCACCTTCATGCACAAAGCACAAGGCAGCACCAAATCCAACAAATCTACGCGTTATCCGAGACAAGCATGGGCAAAAGATTCACTTTCAATCACCTTTTTGACCAGCAAAATTCTGGAAAATTCGTGAAGCAATTATGAGAAAATACATATACCAGAATGCAGTACACACCAAACCAGGCCAGCACCAAAAAGATGTGGGCCCAACTCCTCTAAACGGCCGCGGAAGCGCGGCCAAAGGGGGGTTTTGGCCGCCCTTCCGCGGCCAACTTGGCGCCAAACGGTTAGGGTTTTCAGGGGCTGTTTGGTCTTTTCATGAGGGCCCGTATTGTTGCCCTAGTTTCTCATCTTCCAGCCTATAAATACCCCAGAATTCTGTGAAGGAAGGGGTCCAAAATCTTGTATTTTCATTTTGCTTAGGTTTAGTGTTTCTTCTTCCTCTTCTCACCTCTTCTCCATTAAACTTGTAAGTGAGCTTTTGAGTGAAGAGTGATGAATAAAGAAGAACAATTTATTATCATGCTTGTCTCTTTATTTTTATGCTTGTTGTAATTTTACTTGTTGCAATTTTACTTGTTGTAATTTTAATTTGTTAAGTAGTTGTTGTTATTTTTGTTGTTTCTTTCTTCTCTCTTTTTCTTTATCCTTACATATGACAATGATACTTACGCTAGATCCTCGCCAAGGTGAGGTCGCAAATAGTTAGTCGTATTCTTCTAATCTCCCTCTTTCTATCTTCCTCCTTTGTTTTGTTTTATTTTTCCGTATTATGATGTGTGAGTAGTTCATACTTGTTAGGGGTAGGAAAAGGGAGGTTTGAGAGAAGGAAATCTCTCTCACTCTTTCCTTGCCCAACAGCTTAAATCGACTCCCGTTAATTGAACCACAATCCGCTCCTTACGGCACCCTATCTTACATGATAGCGGTGATTCCGTAGTGAGACCGGTTGTGGTTGAATTAACCGGAGGTTATGGCTAAGAGCCAAGAACGGACGGACAAGCACCAAAAGGAAGGACTTGCGTTGGAAGGCCTAGCTTATACTCACAAGTACCTTCCTAGTCGTGCTAATCCCCGTTGTTGCCGATTACCGTAACACCGATATTAAGAGGAGCAACGAAAGATGTGGAGATTCCTAACTCAAACTAACCTAATCCTAACCCTAACAAGCTCTCTTTAAATATCAACTCAACAATTAGGTAGTCACGAACAAAAATCTGAACTCTCGGACTTAACTCGTCGAAAAACACATAGAAAAAGACTCCCATCTCCCTGCGGACGACCCGTACTCAACCGGCTAGCTACAAGCGAAACCGTCTTAATTGCGGTATTTAAACTAGAACTTGAACACGCACAGATCCTATCAATCACGTATGTACAGTAATGGCCTCTAGGGCATACGTATAACTAACACAAAGCACCCCAATAATCAAATCAGGGGTAAGCCTCATCTTCGTGACCCCACAAGGAGAGATAATACGCTTTGCCTTTTCCTTGACAGAGCCAAGGACAAACAATGAAGCCGAATATGAAGCTTTGATAGCAGGTCTTGAGATCGCTGTCGACATGGGAATCGAGAACCTCCTCATATATGGAGACTCCCAGCTGGTCATTAGTCAAGTAAATGGCGACTATCAAATGTGCAAACCAGAGTTGGTAAAGTACGATGAGAAAGTGCAATAATTGCTGGCTCAAATTCCCACCTACACCCTGGAAAGCATACCGCGTGCGGAAAATAGCAAAGTGGATGCATTGGCCAAACTCGCTAAAGAACTGGCCGACGAGAACTCGATGACGTAAGGATCGTTGTGCAAAGCCGTCGAGTTCTTGCGCCGGCAGAAATATCTCCGGAGTCGTCCGAAGAAAAGAGAGCTACCGAGCAAACGGCCCTACAAATAAAAGACCAGGAAAATGCTAAGGATTGGAGAGAAGTCTTTATAGACTACTTCAAATCTCGTCGAACGCCTGAAGATGCGTCCTCTAGACATTAGCTCATGAAACAAGCTCTATCATTTGCCTTCGTCAATGATACCCGGTATAAGAGTTCATTTGATTCTCTGTGGCTAAGATGCCTGGGACCTGAAGAGGCAAGGAGAGTCGTCCAAGAAACTCATGACGGACTCTGCGGTTCTTACCAAGCCGGGCCGAAAATGAAACTAAAGATAAAAAGGATGGGCTATTATTGGTCCACGATGATCTAAGATTGCCTCAAATACGCGAAGCAGTGCCAGTCATGCCAGATTCATGGGGACTTTATCCATCAGCATCCAAATCCGCTACATCCGACGGTGGCTAGCTGGCCGTTCGAAATGTGGGGAACTGACATAATCGGGCCTATCGAACCAGCATCGTCCAGAGGACATCGATTCATATCGGCGACAACGGATTACTTCTCCAAGTGGGCAGAAGCAGTACCACTAAGAGAAGTGAAGACGGAGAATATCCTCCATTTATTCAAGACACACGTCATCTATCGGTTCGGCACTCTGCGACGGATTATCTCCGATAACGGGCCGGCCTACAGAAGCCACAAGATCAGTCGCTTCACACAACAGCATAATATAGACTGGAGATACTCTTTGGTTTACAATCCCCGAGCTAACGGTCTAGCTGAGGCTTTCAATAAAACCTTGACGAAGATCGTGAAAAGACGGTGTCTCGAAATAAGAAGGACTGGCACGAGAGACTGCATGAAGCTCTCTGGGCGTATCGAACTATGTTCAGAACAACCACGAACACAACACCGTATGCACTGGTATTCGGCACAGAAGCGGTACTCCCCCTCGAGATAGAGTTACCCTCTCTACGAGTGGCGGTTCACTATGAGCTAACAGACGAAGAAAATGCTCACCTTCGGCTTGAGGAGCTCGACGCCCTTGATGAAACCCGGCTCATGGCGCAACAAAACCTGGAGGCCTATAAAGCAAAGACGACGCGCTCATACGAAAGATTGACTAGGCCAAGAACATTCCGCCAAGGCGAACTCGTGCTGGTGGTCAAAAGACTTATGATCCCCAATCGTGCCAAACGGGAGAAATTCGAGCCGAACTATGAAGACTCGTACATCATAGACAAAGTTTTCCAGGGTGGAGCCTATCTACTCATGGACATGCATGGAGAAAGACCTTTCAGGCCAATAAATGGTCGATTCCTAAAAAAATACTACGCCTGATGAGTCACGGTCTAGGTCAACGATAGATGACGACGCCTATGTCCGCTCGCTATCTTCCTAATCCCAAACTCTATAAGTAATAGCTGGCAAACGGACCGAAACGTCCTTAAACTAACGATGGACCACTATGTCCTAAAACTGGCTACTGACCGAAATGTCTATAAACTACTATAAACCGCAGCATCCTAGGGCTTACACAAAAAAAATAAAAGAGAAATAAAAGAAAAAAGAAAAAAAAAACGGTATGTCCATAAGCGAGATGGGCACGGATGAAAATCCGAAAGGGCCCCGTGAGTAAAAACAGCAGGGCTACCAGCGAGTTTTGTGAAAACCCGAAAGGGCGCAATCTCGTTAAAAGACACTTGCAAAGTCCTCTCGACCTTGTGAGGAGAAAATACCTGCGTGAGATCCTTACGACTCACAAGGGAGCAACACACTTAGGGACCCCCACGATTCCTAAGGAGAAATTACACTTACGAGATCCTCACGACTCGTAAGGAGAATTCCCTTTTGAGACTCTCACGGCTCATAGGGTTCAAAAGCCTTAAGCTACAGGGATCTGAACCTGTTCATAAGCCATCACAATCTCCAATGCTTCCCTACAAGTGTTTCAATATTGACCCCTGTATACAATTCACGGGCACGAATAAACATTTTCCTAATAAAGTCCCACCAGAGACTGGGGATATGCTCACATGTTGAACAACCCTTGTAAGTCCTCTGTAACGCCTTAGATTTCAGTTAGAGTAATTTAGACGGTAATATGGGCTTTTGGTAAAAAGTTTACCAATTTGGGTTCCTCACATTTTATAACATTTAATTAATAATTTATTATTATTTGTTATGGCATGCATGCACGTGTGCACGTTAATGTGAGGGTTTGTTTGTGCTAATCTTGTTCTTAGCAACCATAACGACTTAACCCTTAACCTAATCCTTTGCTTTAATTATAATCCTTGCTTTAAACCTTAATCCTAAACTCCTTGATCTTTGTTGTGAGTAAGAGATATTTTCTTTTGGCTTTTGGATGAGAGAAGAGGTGGCATGGTGAGTGGTATGAATGCATTTATGTGAGGGCATGGCTTTCATTTAATGTTGTGGTGCACTAACCCTTAACCTCACCTCTCTCTCTCTCTCTCTCTCTTCTCTTCATACTCTCTCTCACTCTCTCTCACTTATTCCTTTCTCATTTTCTTCATCTCTCTCATCACAACTAAACACTTCATCATTCCATCACAAATCTTCACAAAAACTCACAAAAATCACATCTTTTGCCTCTTAGATGCCTTGGAGCTTGGGAAGCTAGGATCTTTGAGTTCCTTTGGATAGGTAGTGATCTCTTTATGTTAGTTAAGTGTTTTTTTTGTAGCGTAGCTTGTTAGTTTCAGTTTAGATCGCGTATAGTTTCATTCCGTGCAAATATCGTATCTTTAGTGTCAATATATGACATCTGTGATCTGCTATGACCCCGGGAGTTTACTGAAAACCAAACAATGTAGTTGTGTTGTACCAGAGACCCTGAGCCTTCACCTCAAGCACGAACCCCCTTGCTCGGACTCCGGTCAACGACATGAAGGAGATTTCCGGTGACCTCGGTTTTGGGGTAGAGTTAGGGTATGGGTTTTTGTGGGTAGGTGTCTGCAGTGGTTTAGGTGTGTTTGGTCCTGTTTGATTTTTGGGTTTTCTCTGTATGCAAAATCTCGGATCATATAGCTAGTTTCTTGTGTTACGTTTACGCGCAATACGTTATACGGCACGGATCGTGCACTTTGTATGGTTTTGCTCTTGGGTTGGTTTCGTCGTGTCGCTACACACGTTAGCCACAATACGAACACTTGAGAGTATGTTTTGTGTTGTTACGTAGGTCAAACGTAGTTTGTACACGTTTTGGGTCTATTGTTAATATACACTTGTTTTATCGTTTTATTGTTTTAGGTTTGCAGGCGGGGACTTCGGACGCTGCGAAGAGGGGGAAACAGGTGGTAGGCTTTACTTAGCCAGGAGCGTTGGTGAGTAGATTTAACATCTACAGAGAAATCGCCTGAATGGCGTTATGCTTCTGGGCTAGAGATGTTATAATATTGTCGCATATTCTATTTCTTATATATAGAGTTGCGCATACACCGTATTGCTTAGTTACTTGTTGTGCTTGGAATTATACCCTTAGGACACTGCACTATTATTGACGGCTCATGTTGCACGAGCACTGATTGTATGCCACACACACCGTCAATAATTTCCATGACACGCACAACACACATACATATATAATATTGTTTGGTTATGGACATTGAGATATTGATTCATATTCCTTTTTGCATATGACATATAGTATACCTGTATACCTACATGCTTACATATATGCCTTGACATACTTACATGCTAGTTACCTGTATACCTATAGGGTATTATACCATTAGTGATAGATATATTTCACATATAATGACATAGCTATATGTATACCTTGCATACATACTTCACTTATACCTGGAGGGTATATTACATCATTACTGATAGGTAGATACTTATACTTTGCTATACTTTTATATTTACACATATATCTGGCTATAGCTATATGTTTACCATTATTCGAGGTTATATAGACTTGGAGAAATTAGGAACCATATGATATATATTTTAACTTGTTGCGGTTAAATAGCGGCTTTTCCTTTATATGCTCACATTACAGTTTTATGTTACATATATTATATTCATGGATTTTCGCATTGAGATATGGATTATTTATGATGTTTTCTGGATTTGAGGACCGTGGCAGTTTCATGAAATTATGCATTATTTGAAAAACCCGGTTCCTCTTGATATGATATTTCAGCAGCCACCATGAGTTTTATCAGTTCTGATATATATATATACCCCATGCGAGGAGCGTCGTGGGCCGTGTGACGGTACATGGTGGGGCCCGGAGGTACCGCGGGGTAAGAAAGGGATGTCGATGTAACATGCCGATGAGGCCTGACATGGGAACCATACCTTCCGGTGATAGTACCTATGACTCGGCGGTTATCGTGGGGATACCGATGGAAGTCATGTACGTATGGATACGTTGAAGGACGAGGGTCGAAGCTGGGCACTCGGGTTTTCGGATAGCGTATGATACGTACCTATCAGGGTGCCAGTCGTGGTGACAACACCTGATAGATTAGCCTTTATGTGTCGATATTTGGCACAGGTTTTCATGATATTTTTACTCCTAAGTATATATAACAGTGGAATGGGACGCTGTTATATATGTGTTATATATATATATATATATATATATATATATTAGTGGAATGGGACGCTAATATATATGTATACATATCAATTCATATACATCATCAAAATTATTCATGTAAATCTACTTAGGATATATGAGGTTCACTTGATATTGAATTCAGGATATATGAGATTCACTTAATTTTGTACATTCAGGATATTTGAGATATACTTGATATTGTTCATTCAGGATATATGAGATTTACATGATATGAGAGCCAATTTGGGGGCTGATTTGAGGAAATTAGGATTTGGATTGTCTTAATGGATTTTGGTTCTACCACGAGATCAGGATTCCGTGGGAATGACATGTTTTATCCCATACTCCGCAATTATTGTTTATGCATTGCTTCATGTATTAGTTGTACCTGATAGAGTACCTTCCATGACTGTTGCATTTACATAATCTTATTTTATATGCATTGCTTCATGTATTAGTTGTACCTGATAGAGTACCTTCCATGACTGTTGCATTTACATACTCTTATTTTATATGCATTGCTTCATGTATTAGTTGTACCTGCTAGAGTACCTTTCATGACTGTTTCATATATATTGTCATATCATTGCTTCATGTATTAGTAGTACCTGATAGAGTACCTTACATGATTGTTGCATACAGATTGTCATATTATTGCTTCATGTATTAGTTGTACCTACTAGAGTACCTTTCATGACTGTTGCATTCATATGATCTTTTATTTCTATTAGTTGCATATGTTAGATTCGCGCTGTACGTGAATACTTGTGATTACCTGCATATGTTATTTACTATTCACGAGTTGGAAACTTACCTCCGTTGTGCCCCAGTGTTTTTCAGGTTGTTCCCCAGAGTAGTCGAGGCAGGCTATTCATTTATCTTATCATCTTTTGCTGTGGATACCGCTTCGGCTCACAGTGTGCAGTTTTGCTTTAGGTGGGTTTTGTGGTTATCCGTTGTATATTCGTTGTATCCTGTACTCTCCATCTACCATTATCTTGTATGACTTAGAGACTTGATATGAAGACGATATTGTATATTATTTTGGTGACTGGGATGTCTTTTATGCAGTTTTACTTATATCGTCTTTTATTTCTTCGCTACGGCGTCGTATATTTGTTGTGGTGGTTGTTTTCCGCCTTTGGGCATGTTTTTGCTCCCGTTTGGGGATGCTGTACTTATATCTTTGTTGTACCCATTTTTGGGTCTGGTTTTTACAAAAGGGGTGCCGCAAAAATTTTAAAGGAAATAAAGTTGGACTTTTAAAGAATTTGGGTTGAGATTTCAAAGGTTTTAAAATGCTATTATTTCTTAATACTTTTAATGGTTTAGATTGCTTGGTTTTCAGCTTACTTAAATTGCGTTACGCCTATAGACGTTGCATAGTTTAAGGGCCGTCACGTGCCAATTTCGGGTCATGACATCCTCTCGACTTATAAGGAGAAAACACTCTTGTAAGATCTTTACGACATATAAAAGACCATACACTTAAGAATCCTCACGATTCTTAAGGAGAAAATGCATCTACGAGATCCTCAAGACTCGTAGGAAGAAATACCTTTATGAGACCCTCACGGCTCGTAAAGTCAAAAAGCCTTAGTCGACAGGATCTTAACCCTGTTTGCTAAGCCACCTTTGTTCGAACCGACAAAGGCAAATGATAATTCTCTCCTGGAAATATCCCAGTTGTAGCAATGCTGATGCCGAAATCGGTGTCAAATCCCAAACTCGCAGCGAAAAGCCAGCGAGCCAAAAGTGCATATGAGATAGCCGAAATGATAGGGCAACTTGCAAAAAAATCAGCAAGCGCAAGTAAAATATATGCATATAAAATAGCCGAAATGATTGGGCAACTCGCAATAAAAGCAGCAAGTAAATAAAACAAATAGCCGAAATGATTGGGCACCGCGAAAAATAGCCGAAATGATTGGGCAATCGTGACTTTCGCGTTATAAAAGCTGAAATGATAGAGCATCGCGGAAAGAAAAATATATGAAATAAAACTTTTTGCCCTACAGGTGAGATCACATCGATCCCTGTATACAATCCAGGGGCACAAACAAAGAGTGAACCATACCTTCCCCCCAGGCTCCATTCGAAAGAGAGCCAAGTCTCGACGACCGTATCTACAGCCTAGAGATCACCAACAACGTTCCTCTTCATTCCAGCAGGATTCAGACGTGATAATCAACCTAGGAGCCATGGCAAAGTCCATGTTCCAAATCTTGATGGTTCACAGACAGCCTAGAGATCACCAACAACGTTCCTCCTCATTCCAACAGGATTCAGACGCGACAATCAACCTTGGAGCCATAGCAAAGTCTCTGTTCCAAATCTCGACGGTTCACAGACAGCCTAGAGATCACCAACAGCGTTCCTCCTCATTCTAACAGGATTCAGACGCGACAATCAACCTTGGAGCCATGGCAAAGTCCCTGTTCCAAACCTCGACTGTTCACAGATAACCGAGAGAGCAAATCCTGGTCCCGTGGAACACGGCTAATGTCAATCCTGACCCCGTAGGAAACACCCAGAGCAAATCCTGGTCCCGTAGAACACGGCTAATGTCAATCCTGACCCCGTGGGAAACGCCCAGAGCACCTCCTGATCCCGTGGAACATGGCTAATGTCAATCTTGACCCCGTGGGAAACGTCCAGAGCACATCCTGGTCTCGTAGAACATGGCCGATGTCAATTCTGACCCCGTGGGAAACGCCCAGAGCAAATCCTGGTCTCGTAGAACACGGCTAATATCAATCCTGACCCCGTGGGAAATGACCAAGGCACCTCCTGGTCCCGTGGAACACGGCTAATGTCAATCTTGACCCCGTGGGAAACGTCCAGAGCACCTCCTGGTCCAGTGGAACATGGCTAATGTCAATCCTGACCCCGTGGGAAACGCCCAGAGCACCTCCTGGTCTCGTGGAACACGGCTAATATCAATCCTAACCCGTGGTAAACATCTAGAGCAACCCCCTGACCCTGTGAAATGCGGATAAGGTCAACCCCTGACCTTGTGAAATGCGGATAAGGTCAACCCCCTGACCCGGTGAGATGCGGATAAGGTTAACCCCTGACCCCATAAAATGCAGATAAAGTCAACCCCTGACCCCATGAAATGCGGATAAGGTCAACCCCTGACCTCCGTGAAATGCGGATAAGGTCAACCCCTGAACCCGTGAAATACGGATAAAGTTAACCCCTGAACCTGTGAAATGCGGATAAAGTCAACCCCTGACCCCGTGAAATGCGGATAAGGTCAACCCCCTGACCCCGTGAAATGGGGATAAGGTCAACCCCCTGACCCCGTGAAATGCGGATAAGGTCAACCCCTGACTCCGTGAAATGCGGATAAAGTCAACCCCCTGACTCCGTGAAATGCGGAGAAAATCAACCCTTGACTTTCCCGTCAAAGCAATTCTTTGATTCGGGAGCAAGTCAACTCATCAATCACTTACGGGTTCTCTCGACTTGTAAGGAGAAAATTCTCTTGTGAGATCCTTACGACTCTCAAGAGAAAACGCAGTTAGGAATCCTCACGATTCCTAAGGAGAAAATACACTTACGAGATCCTCACGACTCGTAAGGAGAAATACCTTTATGAGACCCTCACGGCTCATAAAGTTGGAAAGCCTTAGGAGGCAGATCTGAACCTGACTCCTAAGCCATCGCTGTCCTACAAGGAGATCAGAATAAATTATCCACAAAATGCATTTACTAAAAAGGACACATCACCGTGAAGAAAAATGTCTTTTATTCATGAATCAAAATGAATACAAGTTACAATCTGTGAAAGAATAAAAAAAATACTCTTATTCAGGAGTATGTACAAAAGAAAAATAAAAGGAAAAATATATAATTTTTCAAGCCGGCGGACGATTTAATAGAGTCGTCGGTTCATCCATCTTCCGCCGGGTCTCGGACTCATATTTTGTTATTGCAATAAGACGGGCCTCCGCTTGAGACTGTTGGGCCTGGTATGAGGCAAGCCGACATTCAAGCTCCTTTTCGGTAACTTTGTGAGCTTCAACCATCTCGCGAGTGAAAACGACGGCTTTATCAACAGCTACCACCTCCCTAATAGCTTCTTGAAGCACTCGCCAAAGTTCATACACACGAGTGATCTTGGCTGTAAGTTCAGCTTGAAGTTCCCCTAGCGCTTTGGAAGCCAGCTCCCTCTCCGAAAACTTTCGGCTGAGCCTCTTCTCGCATGACAGCATATTTGCGGCTCACCGTTCAATTAGCCCCCGCAAGCTCGCCTTTGCAGCCATAACCTCTGAAGGAAGGCGTGTACATTCAAGACTATGAAAACAAGCCTCCACCCGACGACAAAACTCAACCCAGACTTGCACCAATGTTTCATTATGGTAAGAAGCAAGAAAAGGAAGAGAACTGTTGGCTTCGGCGGCAAATTCTTCGGCCGTGATCAAGCTACCAGCATGAAGATCTTCGATTAGAGCTGACAAAATGTGAAGGCTTAGCTTTGCCATCCATTCAGAAGCACGTAGAGCATAGGGGCTAGGTGGAATAACGATGCGAGATTCCAACGTGGTAAGAACGGGCAAAGCTGTTAAGATTCATAAAAAGAAATCGGTGAGAGTTGCAAGTAAATAGTAGATGGAACATTGTCGAAACATTACTTACCCACAGTCATGCAAGAAGGGTCCAAAAGATCCCCAGGCCCGTCAAGAATCTCAACTTCGTCATCGGCTTCCAGAACTACAAAAGGCATCAGTATCGTTATCCAAAATAAAAATAATGCCATGAGAAGAAGGCAAATAACACTATCCTTGCCCGGAAGATAGGACGGTGCATTGAGGGGATATTGCCTGCGGAGCGGCCATCTCTAGCTGGCGCTGAAAAGACTTCCTGGGAGACAGGTCCGTGATGGACGCCGCCAATCCTCGTAACTCTGAAAAGACAGAAAGGTTCAGATAATGAAGAGATCATTAAAACAAAAGATAGAAGAATACCTTCGATGCTCCTCCCGCTCTGAACTGGAGGGATAGCAGCTTCGACAGCCTCCTCCATGCCCCCAGGCACATCATCGGGAACATGGGCCGGTTTAACAGCTTCCAATTGAGGAGCAGCGGCCACCGCTGCAGGCTCCAATGAAAGAACGATGGCCTCGACTACCTATCCCACAGTCTCCGGGCCGTCCCCAGAAAGATCCAATGAATCTGTGGCCAATGAAGATGCCTCTTCCGGGAAAGCAAGCACCGGGAGAATGGAAACCACCAATGGGACCTCCACGACAGGAAGAACAGGTGTATCGACCCCCTCCACACTCACTGGTTTCTCATCAGGGATATTTACAGAATCCATAGTCAAGGCGCGACTCGAACTGAGATCCTCTGCCATTGTTGAAGTCCCTGCAAAGTTTTCATGGAGATAAGAATATATATATATATATAAGTAGTGCAAAATACTACAAAAGATATATAAGTATACCAATGCGCCAAGGAGCTTCTAATATGGCTTTTTCAAGCCGGCATTCCTTCTCAAGAATTCGCTCTCGCCGGGGTGCGAGGGTAGACTCGTGGCCATGAGTCCACAACGACAGTGCATCTTCGGCATCGGCCGAGATAGGCTGCTTAAGGGCTATCTCACCTCCCTCTTCCAAAGGACCTATAAATATCCGCCGTATCAATAGAGGATCTTCATAGAAGATGACGGCAGGATAAGGCCTTTTCGGGACCCTCACATTTTCAGTCTCATCCTGGGAGCGTCTTATAGCCTCAGCCAATTGTGCGGCTTCCTTGGCAGATGAACCTGGAAAAGGAAGATGCATAGCTATTGGTTCATCTTGAAAGATATGCTCAGATTCCACTAAAAAGTCGAGCAGATTGGTGACCGTCTTCTTTCTCCTCTTTGACCCAGAACTAACACCAGAAGACAATCACTTCTTTCCCCTCGGTGCTTTGCTGTGTCGTTGACCCACTTCGCCTTCAGTATCCTCTCTCGGCGGTGCTATCGATGAGGACACTGCCATCGCTGACGCCGCAGAAACTGCTACCGGCGCCTTATCAGAAGCCCTCGCTTGGGCTCTAGTGGGCATCGGCAACCCAACAATAGGAGGAGTCAGGCCCACGTCCACCGCCTCAGGAATAAGTAAGGCGCCAGTCCCCCTCAAGGGAGGGCGAACCATTACCCGCGGTCGCGGCGGGATTCCCGTAGTCTGGAGCGGGGTGGGAGTCCTAAGCCCAAAAAGTATCCTCCTCTCCTCAGCAATGATTGGGCTAACTCGGTGGTGATATCAACCCGTGAAAGCCCCCACGCACATCGGAATGTAGTCGGCCTCGGGGATCATGAAATGAGAACCAATGTTCAGCCTGATGAAATGGTGGGTGGCATCACGAACAGCTTCCAAAGAAGAGGTAGACTCCACCATGAATGCTTCAAAGGGAACACCCTGGTCATAACCCAATTGCCGGGCGAAGCGGTGCGGATTATACTGCATAGAAAGAACCGCATCATTTCGGTGGAACACCAGATAAACCGGCCTAATCGAATACAAGTGCATGGCTTCCCTGGGCTTCAGAGATGGTACCCCCTCTTTCGATAAATCAAACAGTTGCTGGACAGGTCACGAGGGAGCAAAAAGGATTCGGTCATTAAAAACCATCCCGCCTTCGTGGGCATAAGGATTAAGCAACACACAAAGAGCCTCTAACTGAGTCGGATTAGGAGCAGAAGCATCCACGAACCTCATGAGCCGCGGAAAGGTATAAGCATCGTAAAAACTGGGTCTCTGGTGCGCAGCAAATGCCCCTAGCACAAGCATTTTAATCCATGAGGTAAAATAATGAAGAGAGAAACTCACTACGTTCACGCCTGGGGTTGAGGTATTGGCTGTAGTGCTTAGCCCATGGTACAGATGCGATAGCCCTGCAATGCCCATAGCTAGTCGCGTCCCTTCGGCAATGCGATGAGCAGGGTAAATGACCGAGGCTCTCATGAATCGACGGTGCGTTGGAACGACAAACCAACTGAGCCAAACGTTGATAAAGCCGATGAAGAAAGTTTCTTCATCTATGCCAGGAGCTGCGATCAACTCGAAAGGTACAGCTGACAAGACTGGAATGTAGAACTGGGGAAAATCCTCTTCTCTAGCCGGTAGCCTATTTAAACCAAACCCGAAGGGGTCGTTGATATTCACGAACTTCGAAGCCGCCTTTGATAGAACGTCTTCACGAAGGAAGCAGGCAATAAAGCTTTTAAAAGTGACGCCCTTTTCTTCTGATTCCGTGAACAGCTTCTCAAAAATCCCCAGCGTCTTGATTAGACTCGGGTACTTGTGGCGGACGGCATTTTCATTCGACAAGCCGTCAAGCGTGGCGGGCACAGTCTTGAAGGCATACTCGTCAGAGGGCAACAATTCTTCATAAGGCGCTCCCCTGATCGGTAAGCCCGAGATCTCGCGAAACTCTTCCAAGGAGATCGAAACTTCGCGGTCCCCTAACAAGAAAGTGTTGGTGGGAAGATTCCATTGATTAAGGAAAGCTTTAACCCACCATACATGAGGAGACTGATAATGGAAGAGAGACGCGTACACCGCCTGGTAAAGCCCGACCCTCTGCAGTCGCGCACGATGAGCGGACAAGATGTAACGAGTCCAGAGAAGGTAGCCCGTGGGATGGTGAGGGGTAAGCCCTATCTTGTAAACTTGTCCCCAAGGCTGGGCTTCACCTTGGCAGATACGACGCCTTAAGATGTCTATAGCCGGCACAGGCTGGTTTGGTATCCTGGTTGTCGACGGTTCGAGCCGGCCTGTAGGAGTCCAATCTGCCACCTCTACAGCAAAAGCAGTCCGCGGACGGTCCATCGGCAAGAATGGGCGGATAGGCTCTATTGGTACCTCGCAAAGAAAGTTTCGGCGACCGCGGATGATATGACCGTACCAGGTCCCCCATAAAAGTAAATTGGTGCAATCCGGATCATGAGCCCTGATCATCGCCATCACTTCTTCATCCGACGGTGATTGAGGAAAAGCCGCCTCCGAGCGAGTAAAGGAAAAGTATGGAAGAGAAGCCATTGTTCCTGAAATAAAGGAAGGGGAAACTGTTAGTGAAGCCCACACGTGTACAAATATATATATATATATATAAGTATATCTATAAGAAGAAGATGGAAGAAAACGACAAACAACTTATTTCACGGGACCATGGGTTACAAAACTCATGGGCCCTACGAAATCAACATGGCGGCTCACTAATAATAAGGCTGAGCAATCATCATGAGAACAAAAGGAAGATTCTCAATAAATTCAAACAAACTCTACACATTCCCCCAAGGACAAAACCCATTACAAAAACTCTGTGCAAGTCGAGAAGGATCTCTGCAAGAACAACTCAAGATGAAAAATCCTAAGAAGTCTTCTTTTAAGAACTAAGTTCTTTAGAGAAATTAAATTCCTTTTGAACAGAGAAATTAAATTCCCAGAAAAATTTTCAGAGCTAAGCTCTTTGAAATGGAATTAAATTCCAGAGGGATGACAAGTATCATCATCAATCCCCTAAGATCAGAGAAACCCTAGCAAAAGGGGTTTATTATTTAAAGATTGGACATTCTTAAAGAACTTGGAAAGATGGGTTTTTGTTAAAGGGGAAAACCCTTGGTGTGGATTTAAAATCCAAAGAAAATTTCTACAAGAAGTTCCTCGGCCGTTCAAGATCCTTACCTGAAAAAGGAAATCTTTTGTTGACAGAGTTAAACTCTGAAAATTTTTGGAACAGAGAACTGAGCTCTGAGAAAGAGAATTAAATTCTTAAGGCAAAAACAAGAAAGGAAGAAGAGGAAGGAGTGGAGGTACTTCTGAAGAGACCCCTGAATTTATAGGACATGATGGGAAACGGTTCATCTTCCATGTTCCCTAGGCAGATCAAATGGCCACAAAAGTGACAGCGTTGCACTCACATGCAAACACGTGAGAACAACGTTGTGGGGGCATTTGTTCCCTCATAAAATACAAGGAAAAATCCCAATGGGGCATCACGTGCGCACACGTGATCAGGGGTCACATGCCGACACGTGATAGCTTCCTAAGGGCTCTGAAATGATAAGAATTGAATCCTAATCAAATGGGGTCACGTGCCCGCACGTGACAGGCCTTTAAGCCCACTGAAGTATAATAAAACATCAAGAAAAAACCACAATGGGGCATCACATGCCTACACGTAACCAAGAGTCGCGTGCTGACACGTGATAAGTTTCTGGGTTCTTTAAAAATAATAGAATTAAATTCTGGTTAAATGCTTAATCCGTAGGTCACGTGCCACCATGTGATGGGGTCTTAAAAACTCTCTGAGTTAAAGGGAAAAACCCCTAAATGGGGCATCACGTGCCCACACGTGACCGGGGGTCACATGCCAACACGTGATGGGTTCCTAAAGATCTCTGAACTAATAGAATTAAATTCTAAATTAAATGGTCAATCAGTGGAGTGATGTGCTAACACATGATAGGCTCTTAAACCTTCTGAACTAATAGAATTAAATTCTAATTAAAAGAAATCAAAAACCGTAGTTGGAAAAATATTTCCCTAGATCTTTCCAAACAAAAAGATCGCGCTCTGTAAAGTGGAGCACCGTTGGACTAAAAATCCAATGTTGATTAAAAAATCACTAATTTATAGAAAGATTCTATACAAGGAGATATTTCCCTAAAATTTGGCAGGAATAACAGACAAAATATCTTTTGGATTAAAAATCCAATGGTGAATAAAATTCACTGAGTGATCTAAAAGATCATGTTGGTTACAAAATTAATCAAAATCTTTCAATGAAAGATTGACTAAACAAACTGATTCTTTTCTTTCTCCTATAAATAGGAGCCAAGAAGAAAAAGAGGGAGGGACAACAACAGAGAGAGAATACAGAAGAAAAGAGAATTTAATTCTCCAGAGAGAAAAGAAGATCTCTTGAGAAAAGAAAGAAATCCTAGGTGAGAGATCATCTTATAAGCTCACACAAAAGAAAAAGAGAATTTAATTCCCAAATTAAGAGTTTAACCCTTCTGAATAAGAACTTAGTTCTTCCTTTGGTTGAAGATCTACAGAAGTAGATCTCCCCATAAGTTGAGAATTTAATTCTCATCGGAAGGATTCTGCTATGCAGATCTAAAGCCTAAGGGAGGACCTAAGTTCAGAGAATTTTATTCTCCCCACAAAGGCACATAGGAATTTAATTCCTCCAACAAAGATAGGGTTTAACCCTTAATATAAGAACTTAGTTCTTCTTCAGGGTTGAAGATCCCATAAGTTGAGAATTTAATTCTCATCGGGGAGATTCTGCCATGCAAATCCAAAACTTAGAGGGAGAATTGGGTTTAAAGAATTTAATTCTTCCAAATACATATGAATTTAATTCCTCTAAACAAAATTAAGGTTTAACCCTACAAAAGAATTGAATTCTTAAACAAGAGACTTAAACTTTTCATGCACGTAAAAGAAATCAGTACCCAACCTGATCACGTGTGTCCGCGTGACTCCCCTCCTCAGCGATCAAAAGAGAACGAACGAAATCGGGTCACGTGCTCCCACGTGACCCCTGACAAACACTATTTTAAAGATGGGGTAAAGCTGAAGGATTAAATATCCAACGCATGGGCGCCCTCACGTGTCCCCACGTGACCCCAAACAAATCCTGTTAATATCCAGTGCATAGGTGCCCATCACGTGCCCACACGTGATGGCCATAAAGATTAAGTGTTTAACACTTATTTGAATATTTTGAGAATAAATAAAGGAAGCTTGGCTCAATCCTAGGGCGCCTCACGTGTCCTCATGTGAGCGCTTCATTTTTTTTAGTGTTTAACACTATTTTAAGCACTTCATCCCTAGTGTTTAACACTGTTTTAAATGCATCACGTGGGAACACGTGATCGCCAGATATGTCTAGTGTTTAACACTATATTCAAACCATTCTTAGCCCAAATTGGCTAAGTCTTCCAGTGGCAAGACTCCCCTTTGATTGAACCTCAGATACACCCTTGTCATCTCATATGGCATATGGGTGGTCAGCACTCAATACAAGACAAAAATATGGTCATAACCCAGACCCATGCTTAGCATTGCTAAATAAAGGGGGGGCTAAGCCTAGACAAATGTTCAGCAGCCCAAACAAATGTTCAACATTTTAAACCTAATTAGACTTAGCCCAAGTTGGCCATAAGTCCTCAATTCAGATTCAACTGAGCCCATGTGCTCATAATCTAATTAATTGATCGTAGTCCCAAATTGGGCTACAGATCTCCCAACCAACATTGGTTCAAGGGTACATCTCTTTACTCCTTTGATATTTGTCGTTGTAATCCTTCAACGTCTTCAGAAAGGTGACGGGTCCCGATAACCAAACATTCCATGGACTGTGGGGTCCTTAAACGCATGGACTATGATGTCCTTAAACTTTATAGATTATGATGTCTTTAAACTATGGACTGTGGGGTCCTTAAGCCCATGGACTACGATGTCCTTAACCTTGGACCGTAATGTCCTTAAGCTAATTATGGACCGCAATGTCCCTAAACTAAACAATAGATCCCAAATGCTCTTTTGTCGGATCTAAATGATCCTGTTAAGTTGATCTTAGTCTGATATTAGACTAACGTATTCTTAGCAAACGTTTAAGTTGATCTTAGTCTCAAATGAGACTAACGTATCCTTAAACCCAACCCCAAACCCAAATCTAAGAAGATACGGATTTGGACTAATCCACACCCTATGGGCGACAACATAAATTAGTCTCCGTATACAATCCACGGGCAACCAAAAACAAAACAAACACACATGATATGAAGTGACCATCTGGAGAAGGAGAAAGTGGTTACCGCGATGCGGTAGCGTAATTAACTGCAGGGGCTTGCGCCTGCAGGGAAGAGCGTCCCCACAATCAGAAACCCCTCAATGAGGGGGAATCTGACGAAGTCTATTAAATCGGCCGCATCCGTTTAAACCTTCGATACATGGTTCCATAAATCAACTTGGAATCTTCGGAGTGGTGGACGGATAGCACCAAATAGCATCTGCCCCCAAATTCAGGCAAGACGAACCTACGCGGTTCCGTCTCTGTATTCGGAGGAGAACAGAGGTCCTATTTCCTCATTAGCGAGCCGAGTTATATTCCAAAGGCTTCGAATGCTTACGTTGTTTGGTACCAGCATAAAACGGGTGCTGTCATCAAGGAGGAGAGGCGGCTGTTGCTTGACTACAAGGATGCTGTCCCAGCCAGTAATCCAGCGATCCCACTGAAGCGACGAGAAGTCATGCTCCCTTCTTTGAGAGAGGTAGCCACGGTTATAGCCCCGCGCTCTTTTCCTGGTAAGCCTTGACCATATGTTCCTGCGACAGCGGTAACCGCGGTGTCTCCGGAATCGGGCATTGGTTTGGAGATCGGGACCCGCCGTCCGAAGAAGCCTATTAAGCGAAAGCTCTTATCATTAGCTATTAGTGTCAGTTCGCAGAAGAAGAAGAAATCCTTATTCTCTGCTGACGTCGTATTCGGCCAGGAGCCTTATGCTCCTTATAGCGAAGGCTTGTGCGAGTATGGCCCCAACGACGGTCTGTTCGATGTGGCTGTGACCAATACCGATCTTCGGGCTGCCATTAAAGCTTCCAAATGACTGTCCTGTGAACAAGCGGCGTTAGCCTCTATTGCAGAGTCCGGTATACTTCGTTTATACTCTCCTGTATATATCTCCCCTTTTTTGAACTTATCACGCTTTACTGATGCTCTCTTCCTTAACAGGCATTTCTGCTAAAGAGGCTCTCTTGGCGTCCCTTAAGACGTTTGAGGTGGAGGAGAGGCTCTGTGCCTCCTTAAGCCTTGGTATGATTCGTTTCACTATGCCTTTATATCTTTAGTTCCTTTTATTCATGACCTGACTCTTTTCTTTATCCTATTACAGGAACCACCATGACCCAGGTTGTTCTGAGTGTAATGCCAATCCTGGGTGGTGATGCAGAAAAGCCTTCAGAGCCACCGACTACGACTCAGGCCTTCCCAAGGCCACCATAGGAGGCGTTGCTGAAGCAGCCGATGACGGATGCCACAGCGGATCCGGAGGCCGAGCCCGATTTGGACAACGATGTCCCCCTGTCAGAAGTTTTGAGGAAATCGGTTCATACAGCCCAGGCTGAGAGGAAGCATAGAAAGCACGCTGCGAGGGAACGTCAGGATATCTTGGTCATGGGTGTAGCTTCAAGTAACGCTCAACCCTCTGGCATTCCTATTGTGGACGTTCCTTCTGCCCTGTCCACTGCCCATAGACAGGTTGCACGTGCGGTTCGAGAAGAGGTTGAATAGATACTTCAAGGTAGAACAACGCACGGTCCTTAGTAACAGCCTTTCTCTTGAATCATAACACACGTATTTTTTTAACAGGGCCAAATTTAGGTGATGGTGTGGCAGGAGAAGTGCTGGTGATTAAAGAGCCCGAAGTGGCAAACCTTCCTCTGGAATCTGGGATTGTTCCGACCGCCGCTTCTTCTCCCTGTGGATCCTTAGTATCGGTGGATGATGCAAGAATTACGACAGCCCTTATCGAGTCAGGGGATAATGGTGTGGATGCTGAATCCACTTTCCCAATGGAAACCGAGGAAGCCGTCACAACTGGTGATGTTTCGGGCACTGTCTCGGTTTCTGCCATGTCAGGTACTCCTTGAGCTATTATCTTTGAGTTTTTAATCCCACTTGGCATCTCTAATGATATCTCCTTTATTCTGAGTATAGGCATGGTAAACCTTGATATTGTACCTGTTCCCCTCCGAAAGACGGCGACGACGCGAGGACGTCTGGCCTGAGGTTCGGGGCAGATGCTATTTGGTTTTATCCGTCTATCTCTCCGAAGATGCCATGTTGATTTATGGCACCGTGTATCGGAGGTTTAGACGGATGCGGCCGATGTAGCAGATTTCGTCAGATTCCCCCTCAGGGTGAGGGGTTTTTTGATTGTGGGGACGCTCTTCCCTGCAGGCGCAAGCCCCTGCAGTTAATTACGCTACCGCATCGCGGTAACAACTTTCTCCTTCTCCAGAATTTCACTTCGTGTCGTGTGTGTTTGTTTTGTTTGTAGTTGCCCGTGGATTGTATATGGAGACTGAGTAATGCCGTCGCCCGTAGGACGTGGATTAGTCCAAATCCGTATTTACTTAGATTTGGGTTTGGTGTTTTTAGTTTAAGGATGCATTAGTCGCGTTGCGGCTACGATCAACTTAAACATTCGTTAAGGATACATTAGTCCTGTTTTAGACTAAGATCAACTTAACGTAGTGATTGATTTAATTATCTGGCCGTCGGGACTCGTCACCTCTCTGACGTCGTTGAGGGATTACAACGACAGGTGTCAGAGGAGTTCAGAGATGTACCCTTGAACCAAAGTTGATTTGGAGTTTTATTGTTTATTTAAAGATCTAAGGACACATTAACCGTATTTGGGGCTAAGATCAACTTAGACGGGACCGTTTAGATCCGGCAAAAGAGCGTTCGGACTCTATTATGCCAGTTTAAGGACGCGGTGGTCCACCGCCAGTTTTAGGGACGTGGTGGTCCATTATTAGTTTAGGGACGTTTCGGTCCGTCGCCAGTTTAAGGACGTAGTGGTCCATCGCCAGTTTAAGGACGTAGTGGTCCGATATTAGTTTAGGGACGTTTCGGTCCGATATTAGTTTAGGAACGTTTCGGTCCGATGTTAATTTATGGACATTTCGGTCCGATGTTAGTTTATGGACATTTCGGTCCGATGTTAGTTTATGGACATTTCGGTCCGATGTTAGTTTAGGGACGTTTCGGTCCATTGTTAGTTTAGGGACGTTTCGGTCCACTGTTAGTTTAGGGACGTTTCGGTCCAATGTTAGTTTAGGGACGTTTCGGTCCACTGTTAGTTTAGGGACGTTTCGGTCCATAGCGATGTGCGGTCGATGGGACCCGTCACCTCTTTGACGTCGTTGAGGAATTACAACGACGAATGTCAAAGGAGTTCGGAGATGTACCCTCGAACCGGATGTAAGTTGATTTAGGAGAGCCATTTTGCTCAGTCAATTTAATTTAAGGACTTATGGCCACGATTGGGCTAAGTCCAGTTCAACAATTTATTAAGTAATGCATTGCATTTAGGCTCTGCAGAGCATCACTCTATTCTGAGCTCTGCTCATTTATGAATGATGCAATGCATTTCGTTTGATTTGGGCTCTGCCCCTGGTAAAAATGCACAGCATTCTGAAGATTCTGTTTAGGCTCTGCCCATTTATAAATGATGCAAAGCATCTGTTTTGATTTGGGCTCTGCCCCTTAAAATAATGCATTTACGCTTTATTGAGCCTGTTAGGCCTTCTCTTAGTTGGGCTTGGCCCTTTTGAATGCATTTGCGCTTTGCGCTAAGTAATGAGCGCAAGTCCACACGGTGACGACACGTGTCATGCTCTGATGAGTGCAAGCGCACTAGCGCAGCGCGTTGCGCTGTTGCGCGGCGCAATTGCGCTGCTGACACGTGGCGCGCTCTCAGCGAGTTGCGCTAATTCCAGAGAGCAAAGCTCTATCTTAAGAGCGCTTAGCGCAAATGGTTTTATGGCCGACACGTGGCGCTCTCTCAGCGAGTTGCGCTAATTCCAGAGAGCAAAGCTCTATCTTAAGAGCGCTTAGCGCAAATGGTTTTATAGCCGACACGTGGCGCTCTCTTAAGAGCGCAACGGCGCAAATTGGAAGTGCAAAGCACTAAGAATCTTTTAGATTCAAGAAGGGAAGTGCAAAGCACTGTTTAATTTCTTCGTCTAAATTGGATCAAAGAAAAATAAATTTTTCTTTATTCGAAGAACCAGAGGTTCTTAAAAGTGCAAAGCACTATTCTTTTATTATTTTATTATTTTTGTTGTTTTTACAGAACCGAAGGTTCACACGAAGTGCAAAGCACTTTTTTTTTATAAAGATCATTGATCTTATTTTTAAATCAATGATCTATTAGAAGGCCCCCCCCCTTTTTTTTTCTACCTCATGAAGGTTCTTTACCTTTTTTTTCTCGGAGTTTTCTCTGTTTTAGGGTTCTTGATTTTTCGAGAAAATTCTTGATGCCTTTGAATTGAGGCTTAGGGTCCTATTTATAGTGACCACAAATCTGTTGAATTTGTTAACGGGATCTTTCTTGAATGATTTTTGGGAGTTTTCCCACCGTTGGATCTTTGATCCAAAGGCAGAAGAAAATCTTCTAGTTCTGGAAAGAACAGAAAAGATTTCATGAAATCTTAATTTAGTTTGGCGCAGATGCCCAAGCGCATGACACGTGTCGCGCAGCGCAGAGCGCAGCGCAAGTGCGCTAGCGCATCTGCGCTGACACGTGTCGCACAGTGCAGATCGCAGCGCAACTGCGTTAGCGCATCTGCGCTGACGTGTGTCGCGCAGCGCAGAGCGCAGCGCAACTGCGCTAGCGCATCTGCGCTGACACGTGTCGCGCAGCGCAGAGCACAGCGCAACTGCGCTAGCGTATCTGCGCTGACACGTGTCACCTAGCGCAGAGCGCAGTGCAGCTGAAGCGTTGCTTCCTTTAAACAGAGCTTTGCTCTGATTGGGCGCGCCTTCTTGGGCGCTGCGCGCGGGATTTGAAGCTCTGCTTCAAAGATTTGAATTTTGAATTCAAACAGAGCTTTGCTCTGATTGGGCGAAACAAATGCCCCCCCACCGTTGCGCTCACGTGGCGCACACGTGAGTGCAACGGTGGCCACCTTCCAGACCGTTGGATCAAAGGGGAATCCGAAGAGGCGCAAGCGCCTTATAAATAGGGCGTTTGACCCTCAGAAATTTTTTACCATTTTCAGAATTTTAATTTCCAGAGCTTTGCTCTTGCTTGAGAGTTTCAGAGCTTTGCTCATTTCTGAAGTTAGAAACTTTAGGTAACATTAATTTAAATCAAATTAATTTAAATTAACCTTAACCAAAGAGCTTTGCTCTTACAGATCTTTTTGATCTTAAAGAGATCCCCATTGGGGTTTCATAAACAGAGCTTTGCTCTCAAAAACTTATAGATCTGCAGAGATCTTGTTCATGGGTTCTGATCCATGAACAGAGCTTTGCTCTTTGAATCATCTGTAGATCTTTTAGATCTGAAAAAATGAGAAAATTTTTTTATGAGTTTTTCATCCAAATTTCTTGATTCTTTTAAGTGTAAACATTTTCTGATGGACTTTTCCATTACTACCATAGAGCTATGCTCTTTTAAGGAAACTTATTTTCCAGAGTTTGACAAGTGTCACTCTGTGACAGGGGTTTGCTCTGAAAGAGGAGATTTTCTCCTTATCCCTAGGGATTCTTCCCCTTTTTATTAATGGGAATGTTCCCCTGGGGACCAACTGACAATCTCATCCAATGATGAGGTTGTTTTATTAACTGACGTATTGTCATCCAGATTTTGTGGGTCCCTTTGTCCCCTACTCACTGCACTGCTGTGTGGTGTAATTAGTTAATTTTAATTTAATTTAATTAATGCATTTTTTTTAGACGCCAAATGTTGGGATTACAACACTAACGGCTAGATTGTTCTTTTTGCAGCGATCATGTCTGAAGACACTTCATTCCCGTTTGTCCGTTCGGAGGAGGGGTTTCCAGAGGCGCCTTTGGATCGTGAGGTTCTGGCTATGATCAAGGCGCACGACCCGGAGTATAAGAGTCTCCACCTTTGGGGGTCGTGGTACAATCAAATTATTATGGGTCGGTGCAGCTTTACATGTGCGGTGCTGTCAGAGCCCATAACGGCGATTCACTATGCCAGCCCACCCCCGGTGCAGTATGCCGCGGAGATGACAGATTGGACATCGAAGGGTTTTCTTCATCCGGCCATAGACGCCATCCCGGTCCAGCGTCCGATGGTTTTGGACATCCTAGGACGCCGTATCTGTCAGGGCGAGGCGAGACCTTGGGGGCAATCATATAACCTTGGTCTGATCCCCCGCCACCCGGTCGGCTATCTGGTATGGGCCCGGTATATCCTGTCGACGAGGAAGTCGCAGTTGATAAGGCTAGGACTGTACACCGCAGTCTACGTCTCTCTCTTCCAGTATCCTACGCTTCCTACTTGGTGGTTCAAGGCCTTCTTGGAGCAGTGGAACATTCCTACTCATACTTTCCTCGCCATGGATCGGGAAGTGTCCATTTCGCTGGAAGAATTTACGGAGGTGTCTGGCCTACCGGCTATGGGGGAACATTATGAGGAATTGCTCCCGCCGGACGAGTACATCTATGGGGCTAAGCCGAGGGTAAGGGAGCTCACGCCAGAGAACGCTGTTCAACATCAGTTTCCAAGTCTGATTAAGGTGTTGAACATCTATGAGAATCTTTTTGTTGAGCATGGGAGCCGTGGAGTTAATTTTGAGGATTTTATTGCTCGGTTCCTTCATCCAAACGTCCTTTCGGCGAAGACTGCCAAGTTTGCTTACCTCGAGGATCCTTTCGGCTTAGGTTTGGATAACCTGCCAGCGAGAGACATAGATCAGAAGGACTTTTTTCTTCCCAACTCTTCAGCCATGTCTTTTGCAGAAGTTGCAGCCCCCGAGATGGACGAGGAGGCCTTCTTTTTGGGATTTCTTGGGCTTTGGTTGAGTTGGTTTGCACTTCCAACGCATTCTCACCGCATGCGGCCCTCTGTTTTTTACCCGGCTCACCGGATGGTTATCGGGGTAAAGGTGGCCGTCGGGATCGCCGGCTTGGCACATTTATATCATGGCCTTAGCCGAGCGGCAGATGCCAATGAGCCTGGGGCGTTGCATGTGGTTTTCGCAATGCACTACTTCATGTCGTGGCTCGAATTACATACAGCAGGTGTTTTCGGCATGCACAAAAGGCCCTCATTCTACGAAAGGTGCATTTTCCCTCGCCTTTTACAGTTGATTGGCGCATCAATCGTGAATCCATCGCCGCGAGATGCCAGGAGTTTACTCCTTCGTTCCCACACCGTTGGAGCCGGTGTGTCTTTTATTGACAAGGTGCTTACCATTGGAAAAACGTCTGCTACTGCAGTGCGGCCATTGCAAGACACTTTCAAGGACGGCGCTTCGATTTTAACGGCTCGGGAGACCCTTCACTTATACTCTATTAGACCGGGCTTTTTGGTGTTTAGGCAAGACGGGGGAGCGATTTTCATGAGATACAACCCGCATCGTTTCGCTCAGCAGCTGAGTTATAACCAAAGGGTACCGCTAGAGGCCTTTTTATCGGAGCCTACCGCGAACGAAGAAGGGATAGAGAGGGCGCTGCATCACTTCATGCGTCTAAACACGGGCTCTCACTTCTTTATCAGTGAGCCGTCTTGTGTTCCTCGTCTCCTTAGGGTATACACCGAATGGTATAGTCATTCGACGGGAGCGGTCATAAAAGAGGAAAGACGGTTGCTGATCGACCGTAAGGGTGCACCCCCAGGTAGCGATCGCAGCGCTCCTCTGGTGCCGAGGACTCCAATAGTCGCTCCCTTAAAAGATGCTGGGAGTAGACCATCACGCGCACGAAGTCCTCCACATGAACTACCGCTCCCCGATATCGCGGATGCATCTCCTGCACCCCGCGCTCAGGCGGAAACAGTGGTTGTACCCTCGCCGGAGTCTGGCGCGGGTGCGGACATCGGGACCCGTCGTCCCAAAGCGGCTGCCAAGCGTAAGTCGCTTCCCCGTGAGCCTAGGGCTGGAGGGAAAAAGAAAAAGAAATCGCTCTTCGCCGCGGACGTTGCGTTCGGCCAGGAACCCCACGCTCCTTATTCCGAGGGTTTGCTCGAATATGGGACTAACGCGGGATTAGTGATGCCGCCGCCAGACGATACAGATTTGGAAGCTGCTCTCAGAGCTTCGGCATGGCTGGTGAAGCGTGATGCGTGGCTGGTCAAGCTTGCGCAATCAGGTAACTGCTAGTCACTCTTTCTTTACTGTAACGTATTTTCTTCCTTATTTCGTTATTTTTGGTTGACGCTTTTCTCTCTTTTCCTCTAACAGGCGTTACTGATGAAGAAGCTATTGCCGCTTCTCTGAAGACCTTTCATGAGGAGGAACGTGCCAGGGTGTCTGTCGGCCTTAGTAAGTTTCGACTTCATCGAATTTTTTCATTTTTCTTGCGTTATGGTCGATCTAACCTTTCCATTTAATTGTAGGGACCTCAATGCCGCTTCCTCCTAGCGACGCAGATGTTCCGCCGGCGGCCGATGTTCCTGTTCCCTCTGGGACACTGCAGGGGGCTCGCCTTGAAAAGCCGATGAGAGATGCCCTAAAGGCTTTGGAGGCTTCCCTGAATGAAGATGATGATGCTTTGAGGGAGGCGTCACAGAGGTCCCTCATAACCGCTCGGGAGGAGAGGAAGCGGTTGAGGCGTGAGGCGAAGGCACGCAGGGCTGCCCTGGCCATGGGAGCGGGACCCAGCGCCGCCCCTCGCGCTGATACTCCCTCTGAAGAGGCCCCTGTCACCCTATCTACCGCCCGTAGAGAGATGGCGCGAGCAGTTCGGAGCGCAAACGGCAAATCCGCTTCAGGTAACATTTCTCTCAGAGTTTTTTGTTATAAGGGTTTTAATGTCATTGGTCCTTATATCTCTTATCTTTATAGGGCCAAGTCTGATCGAGGGAGAGGCGGAAGCCGTTGACCCGAGGAGAACGGAGGAGGCGACGCCTGTCGAACTCGAGCCGACAGTAAGTAACATTGTTGAGGCCACGGAGCCTGGGGTGGAGGTCGAGGGGCCTACCACTGAGAAGGTCATTGATGCCGAACCTGAAGCGGGGGCAGATGATATGATCATTATAGCTGAGTCCAGGGTGGTGGTGAGTGAAGCGCTCGAGGTCGGCGATCCCCTGGCGATGGCGGACGATACGACCGCCATTATTGAACCTGAGAAAGTAGTGGGTGAGGCGGCCGTGATTCCCGAGGATGAACCAAACGCTCCTTCTCTGGAATCTGGCAATACTCCAGTCATAGTCCTCCCTGTCTACGGTCCTCCGCCGTCCCCAGGTCTGGCTAGCACGATGACGGTCCCCATCGAATCGGGTGACGAGGCCACGGGTGGTGGTCTCATGTCGGTAGAGGAGGGAGTTGCCTCTGTTTCTGCCGGGAGCTCCTCAGGTAAACCCTAAGTGGCTACTTTTCTTTACTTTACAACCTTTTCTGACAAGTTCGCCTTTTCGTAATGTAGGTGCAGCTAGTGCCGATGCCCCACCGCTCGAGGGAACGCCTTCGATGACCGCTTTGGCGGTGGTCACCTCTCAACCTTCTCTCATACCCTCGAAGATGTTGGAAGGTATATGCTTACACTTTATTAATCTTGTTTTCTAGATATTTAATTCGCGTACTAAAGTCATCCTGTTGTGTTCTCAGGAGCGCTTTTTGATCATGTTCATCAGATGTTGCTCCCATATTTCTCCTTCCCATCTGAGCTTGCTTCTTCCCCTGGTGGCGTCGGTAAGTATAATTTCTGTCAACATTTTTCCTTTTTCTCTTTTCCCCTTTTTTTATTGATGGAATTGTCTCTAAACTTTTTTTTTATCTCAACTGCAGTGCTACAGATTGAAGAAGGGGATAAAAGCTTAGCTGTACCACCAGCCCTTCCGACTTTGCCACCTGTCTTAACTGGTACAAAGACCATCGTATTGGTAACTTTCCTCTCTCTATTTTCTGTACTGTTATCTGATCGCATCCCGTCTCTTTCAGCTGCCGCTCTGGCTTCGGCGTCCTTCGAACCTCGCGTCACAATGCCGGCGGGTCCTTACCTGAGGAGTCTGTCTTCAAAGGGCGCTGCAAATAGTCTGCGCATGTTAAGTGATTATGTCGAGGAACTCGATGTTGAAGCTCCTACATCTGCCGCGGACTTCGCTCTGGTGGTTAACCCGATGCTAGCAGTACTCGTGAACTTCCATAATGAGAGCACCATTGCATCCTGGGTTAACCATTGTAAGGAGATCGAGGGTTGCCTATTCCAATTGGAATCGTTGCGTCCCACTCCTGAGACTGTGGCTGCCAATATTCAAAGGACTGCGTGGATCGAGCAGAGTGCTTCTTATTTCCGCCATCTCGAACAAGAGGTTATTTCAAGGCGCAAAGAGCGTGATGATGTTTCGAGTAGGTCTGCTCAACTGCATGCTCGAGTGGAGGCCAACGCTGCACGGCTGAAGGTTATCTTTGAGGGCCTCCTGCAATGTCTCTCCGAAGGATTATCATTGAGGCATAACCTTCACGTTGTCGAGCGAGCTTCAGCCAGCCAGGAAGCAGCCCAGAAGGCGGTAGAGGAGCAACTTTCATCTTCCTTGCAACAACGGGCTCAGGTGGAGGCGGAGGTGGCCGCGGCTGTCACCCGAGAGGAAGTGCTGAAGGGAGTGCGAGAACAGCTTGTGAATTTACTAAAGGCGCTTCCTCCTCAGTAGCTATCCATTTTTGTATCAGTCATACTTATAGATTAAAGAATGTATATGTATGTTTTTTTTTATCCTTTGACATAATGTATCCTGTATTTGATCAAGTTTATGAATAAAAGATACACCTTTTTGTAATGTCTTGTGTCACTTCTCTGTCTTTCTTTTCTTTTATAATCAGTACGCCATCTTGATAACCATAATTGACGGACAATTGGGACGAGTATCCCGACCTTCTTAAGAAATAACGATGGCTTAGGCCGCAGGTTCAGATCTGCTGCCCAAGACTTTTCAACTCTATAAGCCGTGAGGGTCTCATAGAGACTTTTCTCCCTACGGATCGAGAGGATCTCGCAGGTGAATTTTCTCCTTAGGAATCGTGAGGATTCCTAAGTGTGGTTTCCTCTCATAAGTCGGAAGGATCCTATAAGAGAATTTCTCCCTTTTACGAGTCGAGAGGGCTCGTAAGTGGTTATTTCCCTCTTTGTCGAGAATCGACTTCAGAGAGTGAGATCCGTGAATAGTATGCAAGAGACCATTTAGGATTGGCTTGCAGGGTCCCATTTTTCAGGAAGCAAGTTTTTGAATCCTTACTGCCCGAGATGTGAGTCAAAGAAACTCTCGTCACGGAGTGTTTGTATCCGTGAGTTGAGAAGTTTTACGAGGGATTATTTGTTTCCCAAGCGCCAAGGATTATTTGTGTCCTTAGTGTTTGAAACGAGTCGATGGTTCCCATGGAGGCACTGGTGGCTCTGCGAGTCGACGCGGATCAGAAGGCTCTCGTCAAGGAGTGTTTGTATCCGTGAGTTGAGAAATTTGCCGGGATTATTTGTTTCCCGAGCGCCAAGGATTATTTGTGTCCTTGGGGTTTGAAACGAGTCGAGGGTTCCTACGGAGGCACTGGTGGCTCTGCGGGTCGACGCGGATCAGAAGGCTCTCGTCAAGGAGTGTTTGTATCCGTGAGTTGAGAAGTTTTGTGAGGGATTATTTGTTTCCCAAGCGCCAAGGATTATTTGTGTCCTTGGGGTTTGAAACGAGTCGAGGGTTCCTACGGAGGCACTGGTGGCTCTGCGGGTCGACGCGGATCAGGAGGCTCTCGTCAAGGAGTGTTTGTATCCGTGAGTTGAGGAATTTGCTGGGATTATTTGTTTCCCGAGCGCCAAGGATTATTTGTGTCCTTGGGGTTTGAAACGAGTCGAGGGTTCCTACGGAGGCACTGGTGGCTCTGCGGGTCGACGCGGATCAGGAGGCTCTCGTCGAGGAGTGTTTGTATCCGTGAGTTGAGGAATTTGCTGGGATTATTTGTTTCCCGAGCGCCAAGGATTATTTGTGTCCTTAGGGTTTGAAACGAGTCGATGGTTCCCATGGAGGCAGTGGTGGCTCTGCGGGTCGACGCGGATCAGGAGGCTCTCGTCAAGGAGTGTTTGTATCCGTGAGTTGAGAAATTTTCGTTGGAGTCATTGGCTTCTTCGGTTGAAGTGAGCTGTTGAGGCTTGGTTTCGTCGTTTGACGGAATCCGCTGGGGAGGCATGGTTCCTTATTTGTTTTACGCCCTTGGATTGTATACAGGGATCGATGTGATCTTAACTGTAGGGCCGAAATTTTATCCTTTCTTCTTTTTATTTTATTTTATTTCCGCGATGCTCTATCATTTCAGCTTTTATATCGCGAAGGTCGCGATTGCCCAATCATTTCGGCTATTTTTCACGGTGCCCAATCATTTCGGCTATTTATTATTTTATTTTTTTACTCGTTGATCTTTATTACGAGCTGCCCGATCATTTCGGCTATTTTGCATGCATACATTTTACTTGCTGCTTTTTATTGCAAGTTGCCCTATCATTTCGGCTATTTCGTATGCATGAGCGGTCTACTGGCTTTCGCCGTCAACCTGAAATTGGACACCGATTTCGGCATCAGCACCGCTGCAACTGGGATATTACCAGGAGCGAATCATCATTTGCCTCTATCGTTGTTGAACAAAGGAGGCTTAGCGATCGGGGTTAAGGTCCCGTCGGCTAAGGCTTTTGACTTCATGAGCCGTAAGGGTCTCGTGAAGGTATTTCTCCCTACAAGTCGTGGGGACCTTGTAAGTGTATTTTCTCCTTAGGAACCGTGAGGGTTCCTAAGTGTTTTGTTCTTCTGTAAGTCGTAAGGATCCTACAGGAAGGTTTTCTCCTCATAAATCGAGGGGATTTATAAGGGTTGTTTACCATACGAACGTATTCCCAGTCATGGATGGACCTTGGTTAGGGAAACGTTTATTCGCGCCCGTGGATTGTATACAAGGGTCAGTATTGAGCCGCTTGTAGGGCAATATTGGAAGTTTGTGGGGGTTTGCTTAAGCCCAGGTTTGGGTCTCTGTGACTTAAGACTTTCAAATCCTATGAGCCGTGAGGGTCCCATAAGAGAGTTCTCCTTACGAGTCGTGAGGATCTCGCAAGCGTATTTTCTCCTTAGGAATCGTGGGGACTCCTAAGTGTGTTGTTCCCTTGTAAGTCGTAAGGATCTCACACGGGTGGTTTCTCCTTACAGGGTCGAGAGGACTCCATAAGTGTTCTTTAACGAAGTTGCGCTCTTTCGGGTTTTCACAACATTCGCCGGTAGTCCTGCTGTTTTTACTCACGGAGCCCTTTCGGGTTTTCGTCCGTGCCCATTTTGCTTATGGACTTACCGCCCTTTTTTTTTATTTTATTCATATTTCTTTTTTTTTATTTATTTTTTATTCATCTCGTCAGCCCAAGGATGCTGTGGTAGTAGTTTAAAGACGTTTCGGTCTGCTATTAGTTTAAGGACATTTCGGTCCACTATTGAGAGGGTTGGCTACTACTTATAAAGCCTGAGCTTAGGAAGATAGCGAGCGGACATAGTCGTCGTCATCTACCCTTGACCTAGGCTGTGGCTCATTAAGCGTAGTATTTCTTTAGGAAGCGTCCGTTTATTGGCCTGAAAGGCCTTTCACCGTGCATGTCCATGAGTAGATAGGCCCCACCTTGGTAGACCTTATCAACGATATACGGTCCTTCATAGTTTGGCTCAAACTTTCCCCGCTTGGCGCGATTGGGGATCATGGGCCTTTTGACTACTAGCACGAGTTCGCCTTGGTGGAATGTCCTCGGGCGGCTCAATCTTTCATATGAGCGCGTCATCTTTGCTTTATAGGCTTCCAGATTTTGTTGTGCTAGAAGCCGGATTTCATCAAGGGCGTCAAGCTCTTCAAACCGAAGGTGAGCATTTTCTTCGTCTGTCAGCTCGTAGTGGACTGCCACTCGTAGAGAGGGTAATTCTATCTCGAGAGGGAGTACTGCTTCCGTCCCGAATACCAACGCGTATGGCGTTGTGTTTGTGGCCGTCTTGAACGTAGTTCGATATGCCCAGAGAGCTTCTTGCAGCCTTTCGTGCCAGTCTCTTTTATTTCGGGACACCGTCTTTTTCATGATTTTCGTCAAGGTCTTGTTGAAGGCCTCGGCTAGACCGTTAGCTCGCGGATTATAAACTGAGGAATATCTCCAGTCTATATTGTGCTGCTGTGCGAAGCGGCTAATTTTATGACTTCGGTAGGCGGGCCCATTATCAGAGATGATCCTTCTCGGGGTTCCAAACCGGTATATGACATGCGTTTTGAAGAAATGGAGGATATTCTCCGTCTTCACTTTCCTTAACGGTACCGCCTCTGCCCATTTGGAGAAGTAATCAGTCGTCGCCAAGATGAAACGATGTCCCTTTGACGATGCTGGTTCGATGGGACCGACTATGTCAGTTCCCCACATTTCGAATGGCCAACTAGCCATTGTCGGATGTAGTGGATTGGGATGCTGATGGATGAAGTCCCCATGAATTTGGCATGAATGACATTGCTTCGCATATTCGAGGCAATCCTGCATCATCGTGGGCCAGTAGTAGCCCATCCGCTTTATCTTCAACTTCATCTTAGGGCCTGCTTGGTGGGAACCGCAGAGTCCGTCGTGAACTTCTTGGACGACCCTTCTCGCTTCGTCAGGTCCTAAGCATCTCAACCACAGAGAGTCGAATGACCTCTTGTATAGAGTATCATTGACGAAGGCGAAAGACAGAGCTCGTTTCGTGAGCTGATGTCTTGTGGACGCCTCTTCAGGTATTCGGTGGAACTTGAAGTAATCTATGAAAACTTCTCTCCAATCCTCGGTATTTTCCCTGTCTTTTATTTGCAAGGTTGTCTCCTCTTTCGCTCCTTTTTCTTCAGACGATTTCGGAGATATTTCTGTTGGGGTGAGCACTCGACGGCTTTGTATCACGATTCTAACGTCATCGAGGTTCTCGTCAGCCAATTCTTTAGCAAGTTTGGCCAGTGCGTCCGCCTTGCTGTTTTCCGCGCGCGGTATACTTTCCAAAGTGTAAGAGGGAATTTGGGTTAGCAGTTGCTGCACTTTTTCACCGTATTTTACCAATTCCGGTTTGCACGTTTGGTAGTCGCCGTTTATTTGACTAACGACCAGTTGGGAATCGCCGTATATGAGGAGATCTTCAATTCCCATGTCAATGGCGATCTCGAGGCCTGCTATCAGAGCTTCGTATTCGGCTTCATTGTTTGTTCTCGGCTCCGTTAGGGAGAACGCGTAGCGCATTATCCCTCCTTGTGGAGTTACAAAGATGAGTCCTACCCCTGATTTAATTATAGGGGTACTTTGTTTACGTTTCTTCATGGAAGATGCTCCATCGAAATAAAGTTCCCATCGGATATTATCACCGTCGATCGCATCGAACGCATGTTCGTCTGGAAGATCGCAATTCAGAGGAGAATCGGCGGGTATCGGATGCTCAGCGAGGAAGTCGGCGATGGCCTGGCCTTTCACTGCCTTGAGAGGTTGATACGTTATCGAGAATTCCATCAAGAGCAGGGCCCATTTAGCGAGTCTTCCCGCCAATATGGCCTTTGACATTAAATATTTAAGAGGGTCCACTTTTGAAATCAGACGGACCTCGTGCGCCAACGCGTAGTGCCTAAGCTTTGTTATTGCGAAGATCAACGCCAGGCAGTGTTTTTCAATGGGAGAGTAATTGCTTTCTGCCCCCAGCAGGACTTGACTTAAGTAGTAGAGTGCTCTTTCTTTCCCTTGATCGTTCTCTTGTGCCCATAATGCGCCTAAAGAACCTTCGAGGGCGGTTGTATAAAGAATAAGAGGCTTCCCCTTAACTGGAGCAGCCAACACCGGCGGGTTTTGCAGATATTGCTTGATCTCATCCAGCGCGCCTTGGCATTTTTTATCCCAAACGAATGGGGTTCCCTTCTTCATCAGGTGGCTGTAAGGACGGCACTTTCCTGAAAGGTTGGCTATGAATCGTCGTATATACGCGAGTTTCCCTTGGAGAGACCGCAACTGTTTGAGAGTCCTCGGCGGAGGCATTTCCATGATCGCTTTGATCTTTGACGGATCTATTTCAATACCTCGATGTCGAACGACGAATCCCAGGAATTTGCCTGAGGAAACCCCGAACGCACATTTAAGAGGATTCATCTTCAAGTTGTATTGCCGAAGTCGTTGAAATACAGTCTTCAGATGCTCGAGATGTTCCTCGTATGATTTGCTTTTGACCACGAGATCGTCGATATAGCATTCGACGATTTCGTGTATAAGGTCGTCGAAGATCTTCGTCATGGCCCTCTGATAAGTAGCGCTGGCGTTCTTCAAACCGAAGGGCATCACTTTATAACAAAATATACCAAGCGGAGTCCTGAAGGCCGTGTGCTTCTGATCTTCAGGGTGCATTTTTATTTGATTATATCCCGATGAGCCGTCCATGAAAGAGAAAACCTCATGAGTGGATGTGTTGTCTATCATCAGTTCGGTGATTGGCACTGGGAAATCATCTTTTGGACAGGCTTTATTGAGATCCCGGAAGTCTACGCATATGCGCACTGTCCCATTTTTCTTCATTACCGGGATGATGTTGGCGATCCATTCAGGGTATTGGACTTCTTGGATGAAGCCTGAATCTATCAGCTTTTTGACTTCGGCTTTGATGCTCATCTCAAGCTCGAGTCGCATTCTCCTCGGCGCTTGTTTGACTGGCTTGATGTCCGGGGATATCGCCAACTTGTGTACTGCAATTTCTGGATCTAGTCCCGGCATTTCGGAATAGTTCCATGCGAAGCAATCTTTGTGCTGTAGAAGCACATCCTTTAACGCAGCCACCCTTTCTTCAGATAGCAGCTCGCTGATGAATGTCGGTCGCGGGTCATTTTCCGTCCCCAACTCAATTTTCTTGAGATTATCTGCAGTGGTATGTATTCCGTCCTCTAGTTCTTTCGGAGCTGGGGGAAATTCTGAGATTACCTCATCGCTGCCGCTTTCAAAACACCAAGGGAGGTTGTTCATGTCTTCGGACCCTCCTTTCAATATTGTTATCACATGGCAGGTGCGAATTTTCTGCCAATCCCAATGCGGAGTTGGTTTTATTCTTGTGTTTTCAGGTTCGTGCTTTTGCGGCGGCGCTACCCTCCAACTGTCAGACAACGCGAATTTGCCAAGCTGATATTGGTCCTCGACCCAATTCTTAAAGGTGAAGCAATCTTCAAGCTGATGTCCTACTACTTGATGGTAAAAGCAATACTTCGGGTTGGAGACCTTGCCTGCTTGTTCAGGGTGTTTAGACTCTGGCAACGTAAGCATTTGATGTTTTAGAGCGAGATCGAATATTTTCTTTGTTTTGTTCCGAGGAAAAGAGTATGCTCGACCCATTTTCTTCCCGAGGGCTAAGTCAATAACGCTCGATTCTCGGATGCACGGCTTCTTAGCTCTGCTTTGTAGTTGTTGAGCGCCTCTCTTGCCTTTCGACTTGTTTTTGTTCTCGCGTCGAACCTTTTTTGTAGCAGGTTGACAAGGAACGGCATCTTCGTTCTTTACTGCCTGTTGGAGGAGGCGCTGTGTCTTAGCTTTCTCATAGATTGCCATTTCACGATCGTGATCATCTCGGGCTTTTTGACTCGCATCCCTTATAAGTTTGCTCATCTGGTCTTCAGATGATGGACTGGGCGGTTTTGTATCCGGAACTTTTGCTGGTTCGGGATTAGCGTCCTCCCATTGAGCGTCCGCCTTTTCATCGAAGTCATATATGGCATAACAGCTGTTTACTAGCTCCCGCTTCCTTGGCCGGATGTACCCAAGCCCTTTGGTTTCTACTTTCCCGTTAGGCAGTTTGCATTGGGTCCCGGGAATGTTCCAGACCTTGTCATAGAATTTGGCTTTTCTAACGGTCTGTGTGAAGGACATCCCCTGGCGTTTTAGCAGTTTCTTCAAACCTTCGGTATAATACCGGGGAAGAAGGATAGGCTGAAGCCTGTCAAGTGTGGGATCCGCGCCATGCCAAACTTCTTTTTCTACTTTGTTCTCTTCAGAACGGTAGAATAAGATTGCCTTCTCACCCCTTCGTCCGGGAGGGATATAGAATGTCTGCAATTCTTCTACGCTGTTAGTGTCGAGTGCATCCAGTTCTTTGCAATGTTCAAGCGGCACCATGGTTATCTGCAGACTTCGCTCTTCATCAGCGGAGATCTGTATCGAAGGCCGAGCAGGGAATACAGCATGAACTTCATCCTCTGAATCACTACCGAAGATCAACGAAGGAACGGATGGTCCTGGCCTGGTAGATTGGGATGGACCTGAATAAATTATATCCTCCTCCTCGGTATCACTGCCGAAGACAGGGATGGTGGCATTAGTTTTGTTCTCCGGTTTGTGACACCTTTCCGTGTCTTCGAAACTCGGCAAGAAGTATTTGGCATCTTCATACTTGCGAACTTCGTTCACGGAAAACGGATTCAACTCTCCGGCCACAGTGTACTCGAGGCCATCCCTGGAATACTTCATGCACTGATGCTGTGTAGAAGGGATGATATTGTACTCATGTAGCCATGGTCGGCCGAGCAGAGCATTATAGCATGTCTTGGCGTCTATAACATGGAATTTGATGTCTGTGACGAGCAACCCGAAGCGTAACGTCAATATCACAGATCCGAGAGTCTTTGAGGATTGAGAGTCGAAACCGGAGATAGTGATCTTGTCTCGGGCGAGGTGTTGGACACTCATGCAAATCTCCTTTAACACTCGTACATTGAGTAAATTGACGGACGATCCGTTATCGACCAAGATTTTACCTATCTTTATGTCATGGCAGTATCCTGAGACATAAAGAGGGCGATTGTGTTCACACGTCCCGAGAAGAAGGTCCTCATCACCAAAAGCAACGTCGGCTGTGTGCATTTCTTCCAATTCGTCTTTCATCTTTTCTTCTGCCAAGAAGGATTGGAACTGGTCCGGATCTTGTAGCGCCTTAATCAAAGAGTCTCTCGCCTCCTTTGATAGTAACAAGGCATCGAGGATGCTAAGTTGTGAGGGTAGCTTCCTCAGATGCGCTAAGACATTGTAATCCACCTTACTCCTCTTTGGTGGATTTTTGGCGGTTAACTCTTCCGCGACTTGGTCATCTAAAGTGATGTCTTCAGAGACTTTCTCTTTCCCTTTATCTTTTCTATTCGAGGGTCCGAGGTTCTTTTCAGGCAGTGTCCGATTCCGCAACTGTATATTTTCGCAAGACTTCGGTTCTTCTTCTTTTCCCGAAGTTGATTCTTTAAAGAGAGGGGCGATCTCTAGTTCCTCATCAGAGTCGCTCCCAAATGTGGGCACTTGTGACCTGGTAGTGTTAACCATGTGACAGTTGCCGGCAGTTCTTTCAAGCACTTTGGTCGTGTTTCTTTGCTCTCGACGAACCTTGCGCTTTTCCCGTTTAAAGCGTTGTTGATTAGCGACGTATCCTTGCCACCATTTACCGAACGCTTTGCACTCTTGGGTAGAATGTGAGACCTTCTGATGATATAAGCAATAAGAGGGATGCATTTCTACCACGCTAGTAACTCTTTCCTCTGAGGGTGGTAGCTTCATGCCCATCGATATGGCCTTGGCGAACTTCTTTTTTATCTTAAATTGGCTTTTGTCAGCGGTGGAGGTATTCTGCTCCAGTGGGATCATATCAGCTCCTCCCTCAAGTCGCTGGCGCTTGGCCATTTCGAATATAGCCGTCTCGCGTTCTTGATCAGCTTTGCTTTTCAATCGAGCTTCATTAAGAAACGCGCCAATCATTTCAACTGATAACTCCGGAACCCCTGACTCAGTATTTGCCCCCGGCGTTTCAGTGCTAGAAGTCCCTTCATCGTTCGTGGTCACATGGGAGATCATATGACAACTTGCCACATATTCGTCGGATTCATCCGATGAAGTTTCTCCCTCATCTTCTTTCTGAAAGACGTGCTCAAGGAAATCTTGGAGCGTAATGGGAGTCCGCGCCTTTTGGTTGTACTCATCCAGTGCGTCGATCTGCTTCTGTAAGTCCGTGCGCTTGTCGCCAGGCTTCACGGGCTTCTTAGATTTCTTCTTCTTCTTTTTCGAAGACTTTGACAGCTGGTCATGAACGCTTGAACTATCACCATCGGCCTTCGGAGTCGGACGCGGCTTCAACATCCCCTCGATAACCTGCGGCTCCAAGGGGTTCTTCCACTTGACCGCTGGGCAGGTCTGAAGATCATTTAGCATTCTTCTTATTTTGGCCGATAATACAACCTCCCAGGGAGCTTCTTCAATGACGGAGCATGTTGCCCCCGGCGTATTCGTCCCCTTATAGGTGTGGGGTTGCGGAGGATTCACCTTCCATTTGTCAGATAGCGCAAACTTGCCCTGACGGTACTGGTTTTCGAGCCAATTTTTGAACACGTAACAGTCTTCGATTGGATGTCCTAGCACTCGATGGTAAGGGCAATAATTAGGCTCGTTAACGTCACTTGGTTGTGACGGACGCTTTGGATCCGGCAGATTTATGAGCCTATTGCGCAATGCCAGCTCAAATAACCTCCTTGTTTTATCACGGGGGAAGGAGTAAGCACGTCCCATCCTGTCCTCAAGGGGTACGTATGGGCGTGTATTATTTGGACGAGCAACCGGCTTCGAGTCATTCGGTTGCTGTTGGGCATTAGCGACGATGATCGCTTTTCCCTTTCCTTTATCGTTTCGGGAGTCCGGCTTCGGGAGAGGGGGTTTATGGCCCATTTGGTCCATCTGCGCCAATTTGTCGATCAAAGCCTGGAAAGAAGTCGGCTTGAAGAACATCATAAACTGCGAAATGGTTGCTTGTGGATCAAGGGTTCCAACAAACATTCCCACCGCAGGGGCTTCTTCTATGCGTTGTTCACATTTAGACCATAAATTACGCCACCGTATAGCGTACTGGACCCACGTCTCGCCGGGCTTTACCCTGGCGTTAATCAGCGCCGTCATTGGAGTACGTTCGCTGGCACTTGCAAAGCGTTGGGTGAAGAGCAGCTCCATCTCTGCGAAGGTTTTAACGGAATCGTTGGGGAGCTCGGAATACCACTCGAAAGCCGTATCTGATAAACTTCCCACAAACTGGCGCAGCAAGAGCTTGTCGTCGCCTCCAGTATTACCACAAAGCGCCCTGAATTGGGCAACATGTTGATGGGGATTGCCGGTCCCCTTGTAGACATGAAACTTTGGAATTGTGTAACCTGGCGGGTACTTGATTTGGTCATACCAGCCCGGATATGGCCGCCCCGTCTTTACAACGTGGCCGGCTGCTTCGGCCGCGTGATGAACTTTTATCTGCTGGGCTATATATTCGTCCAGATCTGTTTTAGAGATTGTGTCTTCTTTAGCCGTCGATAGAACGGGCTGAGGGTTTGATGTTTCTCCCCTATCATCCCCAAGGACGATCGGGGGTTCTTCAGTCGGGGATTCTGGTTGTATCATCATCCCTATCATATCCTGGAAGAGAAGGCCCATGCGCTGTATATTGGCTGCTTGTTCAGCAGCCTCTTGGTCTCTTTTTTCGAGCATTCGGCGAAGGAACTCGGCGTCGGTCTCTTCCTCTTGACGTTCATCTAAGGACGTCTCAGGATTCTCTTTTGGCCCCGTGAGTGCAGCCATGGTAGTCATCATCTCCTGGAGCTTTTGTTGCTGCTCCTGAGACTTGGTCACTGACCGGGTAAGCGGTCGGTGACCCATAGAAGTACGACTTTCTTCTTTCCCCGAAGCCATATAGACTGTATGAACTGTGATGCCCCCTGACTTGGGGCGTTTAGGTTCACCGTTCTTAGACTTTGCCAGTGTCATGGGAGCTTTTTCTGGCCTCTTCCTTTTATGGGCCTTTGAGGTTGAAGGAGCCGCTGAATTGGGCATCCTAGCATTTGTTGCCCCCTGTTGTTTGGCGGGGCGATTTTTGTCTTTTTCCACTCTTGCTCTGTTCCGGTGACGGAAGTGATCTGAGTCAATCACGGAGTCTTGAACCCTCCGCCAAACTTTATAAACTTTCGCTGACAGCCGTTGAGGGGGCTGTTCCTGTTTCATCTCAGGAGCTTTTTCCATGGGTGGAGGAGACCTTTTTAACGTAGCCACCGGGGAGTTCTTTCTCACTTTCCTCAGCATTTCAAAGCTGTTTCCAGTTGGAACAGCAGCATCGACTTCCACCACTGGAGCAGGTGGGGTTAGCCCTGAGGGGGAGTTGCCCCCTGCTTTCCTTACTCTCTGCCAATGGCGACGTCGCGCGCGACGAGCCGCCGGGATTGGCTCGGAGATTGAGGTGGTTTCTTGTTGCCCCCTGTTTGAGCGTGGGGTAACTGTTGATGTCAGCCTATCGAAGACTGATGCCTTCTGACCCGCTGGAGGAGGAGTAGGAGCCGTCAATCTCGTGAAGACTGACTCTCTGATAGGAGAAGCCGCTTTAACGACTTCCAAAGCAGCGGTCGTTGCCCTCTTTGGGATAGCCACCTTATAGTTCTGACCCAGCCTGGTGAAAACGGAGGCTGTTGGTCCAGTAGCAGGCGACCCGCTGACAGGGGTCGGAGTAGCAGTAAGCCGGTCGAACACCGACTTCTTGTTTGCTTCCAGTGTGGGTATCGGTGCCGAGAAGCTTGCAGGTGGGACCATGGTCCCGAAGAACAAGCCGGTGGTGGCCTGAGTCAACTGGCCTACCGGCAGTGTCAGGAAGGAAGCCGCCTGGGGCCCATATGCTACACCTCTAGGTGAGGTGGAGCGTCCGTTGCAGTTGCACTTCGAGCAGTTGGTGCAGTTGGTGGCCATTGAATGCTTGAGTTCTGCACCAAACAAAAGACCAAATCTTAGCAACTTGAAATCCGAAGGCAATCATTTAACAAACCGCGATTGGTTCGCGAAGACGACACACGAAGTGTGGAGTGGAAAGAGGAAGAGGTCCCACCGGGCGTGCCAGAATCTGTTCCCCTCCGAAAGACGGCGACGACGCGAGGACGTCTGGCCTGAGGTTCGGGGCAGATGCTATTTGGTTTTATCCGTCTATCTCTCCGAAGATGCCATGTTGATTTATGGCACCGTGTATCGGAGGTTTAGACGGATGCGGCCGATGTAGCAGATTTCGTCAGATTCCCCCTCAGGGTGAGGGGTTTTTTGATTGTGGGGACGCTCTTCCCTACAGGCGCAAGCCCCTGCAGTTAATTACGCTACCGCATCGCGGTAACAACTTTCTCCTTCTCCAGAATTTCACTTCGTGTCGTGTGTGTTTGTTTTGTTTGTAGTTGCCCGTGGATTGTATACGGAGACTGAGTAATGCCGTCGCCCGTAGGACGTGGATTAGTCCAAATCCGTATTTACTTAGATTTGGGTTTGGTGTTTTTAGTTTAAGGATGCATTAGTCGCGTTGCGGCTACGATCAACTTAAACATTCGTTAAGGATACATTAGTCCTGTTTTAGACTAAGATCAACTTAACGTAGTGATTGATTTAATTATCTGGCCGTCGGGACTCGTCACCTCTCTGACGTCGTTGAGGGATTACAACGACAGGTGTCAGAGGAGTTCAGAGATGTACCCTTGAACCAAAGTTGATTTGGAGTTTTATTGTTTATTTAAAGATCTAAGGACACATTAACCGTATTTGGGGCTAAGATCAACTTAGACGGGACCGTTTAGATCCGGCAAAAGAGCGTTCGGACTCTATTATGCCAGTTTAAGGACGCGGTGGTCCACCGCCAGTTTTAGGGACGTGGTGGTCCATTATTAGTTTAGGGACGTTTCGGTCCGTCGCCAGTTTAAGGACGTAGTGGTCCATCGCCAGTTTAAGGACGTAGTGGTCCGATATTAGTTTAGGGACGTTTCGGTCCGATATTAGTTTAGGGACGTTTCGGTCCGATGTTAGTTTATGGACATTTCGGTCCGATGTTAGTTTATGGACATTTCGGTCCAATGTTAGTTTAGGGACGTTTCGGTCCACTGTTTGTTTAGGGACGTTTCGGTCCAATGTTAGTTTAGGGACGTTTCGGTCCAATGTTAGTTTAGGGACGTTTCGGTCCATAGCGATGTGCGATCGATGGGACCCGTCACCTCTTTGACGTCGTTGAGGAATTACAACGACGAATGTCAAAGGAGTTCGGAGATGTACCCTCGAACCGGATGTAAGTTGATTTAGGAGAGCCATTTTGCTCAGTCAATTTAATTTAAGGACTTATGGCCACGATTGGGCTAAGTCCAGTTCAACACTTTATTAAGTAATGCATTGCATTTAGGCTCTGCAGAGCATCACTCTATTCTGAGCTCTGCTCATTTATGAATGATGCAATGCATTTCGTTTGATTTGGGCTCTGCCCCTGGTAAAAATGCACAGCATTCTGAAGATTCTGTTTAGGCTCTGCCCATTTATAAATGATGCAAAGCATCTGTTTTGATTTGGGCTCTGCCCCTTAAAATAATGCATTTACGCTTTATTGAGCCTGTTAGGCCTTCTCTTAGTTGGGCTTGGCCCTTTTGAATGCATTTGCGCTTTGCGCTAAGTAATGAGCGCAAGTCCACACGGTGACGACACGTGTCATGCTCTGATGAGTGCAAGCGCACTAGCGCAGCGCGTTGCGCTGTTGCGCGGCGCAATTGCGCTGCTGACACGTGGCGCGCTCTCAGCGAGTTGCGCTAATTCCAGAGAGCAAAGCTCTATCTTAAGAGCGCTTAGCGCAAATGGTTTTATGGCCGACACGTGGCGCTCTCTCAGCGAGTTGCGCTAATTCCAGAGAGCAAAGCTCTATCTTAAGAGCGCTTAGCGCAAATGGTTTTATAGCCGACACGTGGCGCTCTCTTAAGAGCGCAACGGCGCAAATTGGAAGTGCAAAGCACTAAGAATCTTTTAGATTCAAGAAGGGAAGTGCAAAGCACTGTTTAATTTCTTCGTCTAAATTGGATCAAAGAAAAATAAATTTTTCTTTATTCGAAGAACCAGAGGTTCTTAAAAGTGCAAAGCACTATTCTTTTATTATTTTATTATTTTTGTTGTTTTTACAGAACCGAAGGTTCACACGAAGTGCAAAGCACTTTTTTTTTTATAAAGATCATTGATCTTATTTTTAGATCAATGATCTATTAGAAGGCCCCCCCCCCTTTTTTTTCTACCTCATGAAGGTTCTTTACCTTTTTTTTCTCGGAGTTTTCTCTGTTTTAGGGTTCTTGATTTTTCGAGAAAATTCTTGATGCCTTTGAATTGAGGCTTAGGGTCCTATTTATAGTGACCACAAATCTGTTGAATTTGTTAACGGGATCTTTCTTGAATGATTTTTGGGAGTTTTCCCACCGTTGGATCTTTGATCCAAAGGCAGAAGAAAATCTTCTAGTTCTGGAAAGAACAGAAAAGATTTCATGAAATCTTAATTTAGTTTGGCGCAGATGCCCAAGCGCATGACACGTGTCGCGCAGCGCAGAGCGCAGCGCAAGTGCGCTAGCGCATCTGCGCTGACACGTGTCGCACAGTGCAGATCGCAGCGCAACTGCGTTAGCGCATCTGCGCTGACGCGTGTCGCGCAGCGCAGCGCAACTGCGCTAGCGCATCTGCGCTGACACGTGTCGTGCAGCGCAGAGCACAGCGCAACTGCGCTAGCGCATCTGCGCTGACACGTGTCACCTAGCGTAGAGCGCAGTGCAGCTGAAGCGTTGCTTCCTTTAAACAGAGCTTTGCTCTGATTGGGCGCGCCTTCTTGGGCGCTGCGCGCGGGATTTGAAGCTCTGCTTCAAAGATTTGAATTTTGAATTCAAACAGAGCTTTGCTCTGATTGGGCGAAACAGTACCGATTGAAGAATTACTGCCGGTCATTGCCTTGACTGTTGCGGTTCCACCCCTCTCTTCTGCGTATCCCCAAACTCTGGAAGGTGAAGATTTCTCATTTCTTTACTTCAGTGTAGATACTATTTTCTTGCATTAACCATATATTGTCGCAATCCTGCAGGAGTGCTCTTTGATCGCTTACACCAGGTGTTAAGCCCGCATTTTGCCTTCCAATCAGAATTCGTCCCCCTTCCGGCATTGGTTAGTATATTCTTCGCTTGGCGTTCCTTCTTTTCATTAGTAAGCTTTCTGTTGCTAAGCTTTTCTCATATTGACTACAGTATCACGACTCGAGGGAGGGAGCTAAGGAATAGCTGAGCCTCCTGTGCTTTCTGTCTTGCCACTTTCAACAGCTGGTACGGTAGATCTCGTCCATCAACTTTCTTCTTTATTTTTCAAGCTAAAATCTGACCCTTATTCGTGCGTGATTTATTTTGCAGCAGCTATACCGGCTTCGGTTCCTTTTGAGTCTCGCATTCCCATTCCTATGGGGCCTTTTGCTAAGCGTCAATCTTCTAGGGGCACGGTGACTAGAAGGCAGATGTTAAACAAATTTATCGAAGATCTTGATGCCGAAGCTCTCACTTCTACCACGGATTTCGCTGACGAAGTCAACCCTATGCTGACGACGCTTATGAATTTCCACAACGATGATTTCGTCGGCCTTTGGGTTGATTATTGTAAGCAGATCGAGTCTTGTCTGCATGAGATCGAGCTCAAGCGTCTCAATACTGAAGTATTGACCTTGAAGGTTCAACGGGTCACGTAGATCAAGCAAAGTGTCGATTCCATTCAATATTTTGAACAAAAGTTGGCCATGAAGCAAGAGGAGCATGAGACAGCTTCCGACGAATCCATCCAATTGCGCGCCCAGATCGAAGCAAATGCCGCGCAGCTGCAAGTTATTTTCGAAAACCTCCAACAATGTATTTCTAATGAGCAGTCGCTGAGGCAGAACATTGATTTTACCGAGCGGGGCATGCAAGAGTGCGAGGTTGCCAAGCAGGAAATCGCTGAGAAACTTTCATCATGCTTGCAACAGTGGGCTCAAATTGAAGCGGGGCTGGCCGCAGTAGTAGCATGCGAGGAGGAGCTGCAGGGAGCACGTGAGCGGTTGCCAATTTGTTGAAAGCCCTGCCTTCTTAACAATTGCAATTGTATTCCCCCCTTTTTTATTAATTGTATCTCTTAAACACTTTGATTCATGAATAAAGAATATACAATTTTTTCATGCTTTCATCTGTGTTTTGATGTCTTAATGTAGCACTAATTAATTTACTTACTCGTTTTGGAGTCCGTAGTTTATTCACTCATTTCGGAGTTTCTAGTTTATGTACTCATTTCGGAGTTTTTAGTTTATTCACTCGTTTCGGAGTTTCCTGTTTATGTACTCATTTCAGAGTTTGTAGTTTATTCACTCGTTTTGGAGTTTCTACTTTATGTACTCATTTTGGAGTTTATTTAGTTTACCTTCCTTAGGTTTACAGGCAAACTTGTCCTAACGTTATATATAAATAACCTCCATTCTTTACGACAGAGGTCCGTTAGGTTTTGTGGTACTAGGGTTTTGGTCCGTGGTACCGTCGCGTTGGCTGATGTATTCCTCGATATGCGGTCTGTAAGCCGTTGTTCGAGTAGCTCCATGACTGTCGTGTCTCTGATCCTTTTGGGGGCTGGACAAGACGTCTTCAAGTAATCTCCTTAGGCTATATTACCGTCGAGAGAACAAGCGTTAGGAATTTTCCATGTCGCTTTTTACTTGTGGTTAGGCTCAATTTGGAGCTCCGATAAGTCATAACCACTCCACGCTGGAGTGGAATGATCTCAGATAGTCTTTTAGGCTTTATATGAGTTGCCGTCAAAACCCGAAGTTAGGAATATGCTGTCACTTCATTTTTGTTTTACGATGCCGTGCCATTTCTTTGCCAAAGTAGGGTAGACATCTGTAGGACCTCCATGCTGTATGTATTACAGTTGAAGTCCGGAGCTAGGAATATGCCTTTGCTCCAATTTGATTTAGCTTGTTGGACTTTTGTTGACGTTACGTTTGCACCCTGATGGAATGAGAAGGTACGCCGGAGTAGTCTTTAGGTTGTATATGTACCGTCAAGACTTGGAGCTAGGATTTTGTAATAGCTCCGTTTTTGACTTGACCCTTGGGTCTTTATTAACGTCGCGTCTGCATCAAGAAGGAACGTTGAGCTGGAGCTAGAATTTTGTCGTCACTCTGATTTTGATTTGACCCTTGGGTCTTTGTTAACGTTGCGTCTGTATCCTGCTGGAATAAGAAGGAACATTGGGCTGGAGCTAGGAATATGCCACTGCTCCACTTTGTTCGACCCTTGGGTCTTTGTTGACGTTGCATCTGCATCGAGAAAGAACGTCGAATTGGAGCTGTGATTTTGCCATTACTCCTTTTTGATTTGGCTCCTTGGAGCTTTGTTGACGTCATGTCTGCACCAAGAAGGAACTTCGAGCTGGAGCTGGGATTTTTCCGTTACTCCTTTTTTTATTTGGCTCCTTGGAGCCTTTGTTGACGTCGTGTCTGCACCGAGAAGGAACGTCGAGATGGAGCTGTGATTTTGCCGTCACTCCTTTTTTTCGACCCTTGGGTCTTTAATGACGTTGTATCTACATCTTGCTGGCATGAGAAGCATGTCGAGCTGGAGTTAGGATTCTGCCGTCACTCCTTTTGATTTGGCTCCTTGGAGCTTTGTTGACGTCATGTTTGCACCCTGTTGGAATGAGAAGAGCGTCGAGCTGATCTTTAAGTTATATATGAACCGTCGAGATCTGGCTCTCCCTTTGACAGAGCCTAATGGGAAAGTATGATACCCCTTTCTTTTATTTATGCCCATGGATTGTATACAGGGGTTGGTGTAGACCTACCTGCAGGGCAGAAAAGTTTCATTTTCATTTTTTAAATTTCTTTCCGCGATGCTCTATCTTTTCACCTTTTATGTCGTGAAAGTCACGATTGCCCAATCATTTCGGCTATTTATCACGGTGCCCAATCATTTTGACTATATCATTTTTTTACTCACTATTTTTTATTGCGAGTTGCCCAAATATTTCGGCTGTTTCATATGCATATAAATTTTGCTCGTTGATTTTTATTGCGAGTTGCCCCATCATTTCGGCTATTTCATATGCATATTTTTTTACTACTCGCTGCTGCTTTTATTGTAAGTTTGGAATCTGATACCAACCTTGGCATCAGCATGCTACGACTAGAATGTTGCCTGAAGAGAATTATCATTTGCCGTGAAAGAACTTGGAGTTTGACATCTATTTAGGCATCAGAATTGCTACAACTGGAATGCTGCCAGGAGCGAATCATCATTTGCCTTTGTTGGTTTGAACAAAGGTGGCTTAGCAAACAGGGTTAGATCCTTTCGACTAAGGCTTTTTGACTTTATGAGTCGTAAGGGTCTCATAAAGGTATTTCTCCCTATGAGTTGTGAGGATCTCCTAGGCGTATTGTCTCCTTAGGAATCGTGGGGATTTCTAAATGTGTGTTCTCTTATAAGTCGTAAGGATCTTATAAGAGTATTTTCTTCCTATAAGTCGAGAGGGCATACAAGTGCCGTTCACCATATGAGGACTCGTCATTGGTGAAACTTGGTGGGAAAATCGTTTATTTGTGCCCGTAGATTGTATACAAAGGCCAATATTGGACTGCCTGTATGGAAACTTAGGGGATACGACAGCTTAAGAATGGGTTTGGATCCCTGTAGCTTAAGACTTTTGAATCCAATAAGCCGTGAGGGTCTCATAAGGGGAGTTCTCCTTACAAGTCGAGAGGATCTCTTAAGTGTAAAAAAAAATTACGAGATTGCGCCCTTCCAGGTTTTCACAAGCTCGCCGGTAATCCTGCTGTTTTTACTCACGGCGTCCTTTTGGGTTTTCATCCATGCCCATTTTGCTTGTGGACATACCATTTTTTGTTTTTTTTAATGACCCATATGTTTTCCAGTGGGACTTAGGGGTGACTTCACCGCTGGAAAAGCTATATAACCAATGGGACTTGAGTTGCAGTCATCGCCGTTGGGGCTTTGATTACAATATAGATCTCAAGAGAGCATATCGCCGTATTTGTGATGACGCGCTACTTTAGGGACTTTCTGGTCCATTATTGCCATTTTTGAGACGAAATTTTAGTTTAAGGACATCTCGGTCCGATGTCGCCATATTTGAGGTGAGATTCTAGTTTAAGGACATCTCGGTCCGATATCGCCGTCTTTGAGACGAAGTTTTAGTTTAAGGACATCTCGGTCCGATGTCTCCATATTTGAGGCGAATTTTTAGTTTAAGAACATTTCGGTCTGATGTCGCCATATTTGAGGCGAGGTTCTAGTTTAAGGACATCTCGGTCCGGTATCACCATCTCCGAGATGAATTTTTAGTTTAAGGACATCTCGGTCCAATGTCGCCATATTTGAGGCGAATTTTTAGTTTAAGGACATTTCAGCCCATTGTTGCCATGTTTGAGGCAAATTTTTAGTTTAAGGATATTTCAGTCCGTTGTCGCCATGTTTGAGGCAACAGAGCTTCTTTGTATACCACTCTCAGAGTTTTTGACTCAGGAAGATAGCGAGCGAACACGTGCATCGTCATCTATCATTGACCTAGGTTATGACTCGTTAGGCGTAGTATTATTTGAGGAATCGGCCTTTTATTGGCCGGAAGGGTCTTTCGCCATGCATATCCATGAGCAGATAGGCTCCACCTTGGTAGACTTTGTCTATGATGTACGGGTCTTCATAGTTTGGCTCTAATTTCCCACGTTTTGCACGATTGGGGATCATCGGTCGTTTGACGACTAGCACGAGCTCGCCTTGGCAGAATGTTCTCAGCCTAGTCAGTCTTTCGTATGACCGTGTCATCCTTATCATATAAGCCTCCAGATTTTGTTGTGCTATAAGGCAGGTTTCGTTGAGGGCAATTTCCTCAAGGATTTTTTCTTTCCATTTATCCTTTTTGCTCGAACCCTTGTTCGTAGGTCCGAGGTTCTTTTCAGGAAGAGTACGGCTACGCAGCTGAATGTTTTCATAGTTCTTCTCCTCCTCTTCTTTTTCGGAGGTGGAGTCTTTGAAGAGAGGGCTGAAGGTCATTTCGTCCTCAGAATCACTCCCGAAGGTATGAACTTGGGGTTTTTCCTTTCCGGACTGATATCAACCATATGACAGTTGCCAGTCGTTTTTTCACACATACTTGTCACACTTTTTTGCTGTCGATGAGCTTCGCGCTTCATCCTCTCGAAGTGTTTTTGATAGGCAACATATCCTTGCCATCACTTCTTGAAGGCACTGCATTCTTCGGTGGGATGGGTAACCCTCTGATGATATAGGCAGTAGTTTGGATATGAATCCTCTCCGTCGAGTTGTATGACCCCGGAAGTGTTTCCTACCAGAGGTGGCAGCTTCATTCCCATTGACAGGGTTTTGGCGAACCACTTCTCTGCCTTAATCCTACTCTTATTTGTCGCAGGTATACCTGGTTTGGTTGGAGTACTTTACGACTCCACCTTTCCGTAACTTCTTCATCCTCACGCTGACGCTTAGCCTTTTCGTATATGGCTGTTTCGCGTTCTCGGTCAGCTTTGCTTTTTCGAAAGGCTTCGTTTAACAACCTATCGATCAGGTCTTCTGGCAGTTCCGGGGATTTTAGCGCCGATTCTGCCCCGAGTTCCTCCGCGTTGCCTTCTGACACTGAGGGAGTTTCTTTGTCATTTAACAACGAATGGGAGACTATGTGGCAACTTACTACATAGTCTTCAGTTTCTTCTGATGAGTCATTTTCCTCATCGTTGTCACTGTCTTCGTTCTCAAGAATATTCTTGAGGAACTCTTTGAGGTTGACCGGTGTCCGCACCTTCTGGTTATACTCCTCCAACGCGTCGATGTAATTTTGTAGGTTTGTGCGCTTGTTGTCATACTCAGTAGGCTGCACAGGCTTCTTAGTCTTCTTCTTTTTCTTCGAAGACTTTGAAGGCTTGACTTGGGGGATTTGCCATTTGTCAACAACTTTCGGTATGGGACGCAGTTTCAGCATCCCTTCGATGATTTCGGGTTCATGTGGGCTTTTCCGCCTGACTGCTGGACATGCCTGTAGATCTTTCAACATTCTTTTGGTTTTAGCTGAAAGAACGACTTTCTATGGATCTTCTTCCATGAGCGAGCATGATGCCCCCGGTGCATCCACCGTTTTGGGAATGTGCTTCTGTAGCGGGTTCACCCTCCAGTTCTCAGAAAGTGCGAACTTCCCCTGTTGCTACTGATCCTCGACCCAGTTCTTGAAGACATAGCAATCATTAATTGGGTGGCTCACCATTCTGTGATAGGAGCAGTAGTTGGGGTTGTTGATGTCGCCGGGTTGAGGTGGATGTTATGGGTCTGGCAATATGATGAGTTTGTTACACATTACCAACTCAAATAGTCTCCTCATCTTATCGCGGGAAAACGAGTAAGCGCGTCCTAACCTTTCTTCCTGGGATAGGCGTGGACGTGCATTGTTTTGGAGAACCACCAGTTTTGGGTCGCTCGGTTGTTGTTGAGTGTTGGCAACGAAAGACGCATTCCCTTTACCCTTAGCATATCGAGGGCCCTTATCTGATGAGGAAGACCCATGGCCCATCTGGTCCATTTGGGGCAGTTTGTCGATCAAAGCCTGGAAGGTGGTCGGCTTGAAGAACGTCATGAACTGGGATACAGTCGTTTGAGGATCTAGGGTCCCGATGAACATGCTCACAGCAGGGGATTCTTCGATGCGTTGTTCGCACTTTGACCACAGGTTCCGCCACCGGATCGTATATTGGACCCAGGTTTCTCCCGGCTTTACCGTGGCATTGATTAAAGCCGTGATCGGGGTGCGCTCTCTTACGCTGACGAACCGCTGTGTGAACAGTAGTTCCATTTCTGTGAATGTTCTCATGGAGTCATTTGGGAGCTCCGAGTACCATTCAAAAGCCGTTTCTGACAAGCTGCCAATGAACTGGCGAAGCAACAGTTTGTCGTCGCCTCCAGTGTTGCCGCACAGAGCACTGAACTGCGCGACGTGTTGGTGTGGGTTGCTTGTCCCCATGTACACATGGAACTTGAGGATTGTATATACTTGATTTGGTTATACTAGCCTTGATACGGCTGTCCAGTTTTGATAGTTTGACCGGCCGCTTTGCTTGATGAGCTCGTATTTGTTGAGCGATGTAATCATCAAGAGCAGCCTTGGAGATCGTTTCCTCCCTGTCCACTGATAGAGCCGGAAGAGGGCTTGATGTTTCCCCTCTGTCATCCTCGATGATTATTGGTGGATCCTCAGCTGGGAGTTCTGGCTGGATCATCATTCCAACCATATCCAGAAACAAAAGAGGCATCTGCTTTATGTTGGCAGCCTGCTCAGCAGCTTCCTTGTCCTTTATTTCAAACACCCTTCACAGGAACTCTGTATCGGTCTCCTGTTCTTGACGCTGTTCGGCTGTTGGATCCGTACTTTCTTTCTTCCCGGTGAGTGCTGTCATTTTGGTCAGCATCTCTTGGAGCTTTTGTTGTTGCTCTTGAACTTTTGTTAGCGATCGAGTTTGCGGTCGATGAACCACAGAAGCACGGCTTTCCTCTTTCCCAGAAGCCATGTAAACCGTGTGTACGATCATTCCCCCAGACTTGGGGCGTTTGGGTTCATCGCCTTTGGAATTTTCCGCAGGCGGTGAGATTTTCTCCGGCCTTCTCCTTTTGTGGGAGGTCGAAGTTGAAGGAGCCGTTGTAACAGGCACCCGTGTGGAAGAAGTCCCTCGCTGTATGGTGGAGGGTTGGTCTACCTCTTGCCGAGCCTTCGATTTTTTCGATCGACGAGAGTAATCTTTGTTGATCATAGAGTCTTGGACTTTCCGCCAGACCCTGTGAATTTAGGAGGAGAGCCGCTGATGGGGCTGCTCCGTCTTTGCCTGCACTGTGGTTTCCGTAGGCGGGCGCGATTTCTTTAGTACCGCCGTTGGAGAGTTCTTTCTCACCCTTCTAAGCGGTTCAAAACTGTTCCCGGTTGGAATAACAGCATCGACTTCCACCATTGGATCTGGTGGGGTAAGTCCAGAAGGGGAGTTGCCCCCGGCTTTTCTTACTCGGCGTCAGTGGCGACGTCGAGCGTGCCTCGCTGAAGGGACCACCTCGGTTTTGGAAGCGGTTGCAGCTTGCCCTTGGTTTTTTTGAGGAGCTCCGGCAGTTGCCAGCCTGTTAAAGACCAACGTCCTTGGTAAGATTTGATTGGAGACGGCCTGCCTCTCGAAAATCGATCTCCTGACTGGTGAAGCACTTTTGACGGCTTCATTTGCAGCAGGAATTGAGAGGGCTATCCTTTTTGGGGTAGCCCCTTCGGGAATCACGGGCTTCTTCGCGGGTCTACTTGAGCTTTGGCTCAGCCTATTAAAGACTGAAACCCTCTTTTTGGACGGCTCGTTAAGAGGAGCCGTTGCGGTCGTCAGTCGGTGGAAGACCGATTTCTTGGGAACATCGGGTTGGGGCGTTGAGGCACTGATGCTCATTGGTGGGAGCATGGTCCCGAAGAATAATCAAGTAGTGGCTTCTGTTACTTGCCCCACCAGCATTGAAAAAATGGAGGCCGCGTTGGACCCATAAGTCACTCCTCCAGTCGGGGTGGAGTGGGAGTTGCTGTTGCAAGTTGTGCAGTTGAAAGCCATTGATTTTTCTTCTTCTGCACAGGAAAAAGACACCAAATCTTAGTATCTCGAATCCAAGGGCAACCATAGCGAACCACGATTTTTTCACAAAACACGATACACGAAGTGTGGATTGGAAAGAGGAAAAGGTCCCACCGGGCGTGCCAGAATCTGTTCACCGCCGGAAGACGGACCGGAACGTCGGGACGTCTAGCCTGAATCCTGGGTGCAGATGCTATTTGGGTTTATCCGTCCACTTCTCCGAAGATACCAAGTTGATTTATGGCACCGTATATAAAAGGTTTGAACGAATGCGGACGTTGTAGCAGACTTTATCAGATTCCCCCTCGTTTGCGAGGGGGTTTTGATTGTGGGGACGCTCTTCCCTGCAAGCGCAAGCCCCTGCAGTTAATTACATTACCGTATCACGATAACCACTTTCTCCTGCTCCGGAAGTTTACTTCGTGTCATGTGTATTTTTTGTTTGTTTAGGTTGCTGGTAGATTGTATACGGAGACTAGTTTATGTTGTCGCCCGTAAGGCGTGGATTAGTCTAAATCCGTATATTTTTAGATTTGGCTTTGGGTTGATTTAAAAATCGTTAATCTAGTTTGAGATTAAGATCAGCTTAAACAAATGAGTATTTGGGCTCGATTATTTTAGTTTAAGAATATCGCGGTCCATTATCGCCATGTTTGAGGCGAGGTGTAGGTTTAAAGATGTTTCGGTCCTTTCGCCATTTTGGAGGCGAATATTAGTTTAAGGACATTTCGGTCCATTATCGCCGTATTTGGGGGCGAATATTAGTTTAAGCACATTTCGGTCCATTATCGCCATATTTGAGGCGAAATATTAATTTAAGGACGTTTCGGTCCTTTATCGTCATTTTGGAGGAGAATATTAGTTTAGGGACATTTCGGTCCATCATTCATCATGTACACACGTGTATTCATTATATGGCAGAGTGAACAAAGGAGATATGGAATGTGCCCAATTTGGGGCGCAATCCGATTTGAGGCATGCACGTCAATTTGGAAATGCATCAAGGGAAGAAGTTGTTGGTCATCGGGACCCGCCACCTCTCTGAAGACGTTGAGGAATTACAACGACATGTATCAGAGGTGTGAAGAGATATACTTTTAAACCAAATCCCGTATTTCAGGGGAAAGGGGTTGTTGTGGACTCAAGATTTTTTGGTCATATTTGAGACCTTGGAAATCAAGATCATATGGGCTCGATTGATTTTTTTTGTTAAGGATACGTTAGTCCAATTTGAGACTAAGATCCACTTAACAATATTTTAGGATCTTATTTATTTAAGACCCAGCAACAGAGCATTTGGACTCAGTTGCAAGACTTTAGTAACTTAGCCAATTTAGGCTTTAGTCTGCTTAGTCTCCTCTTTTATGAAAAAGTGCTAAACATTTGTTTGGGCTCTGTTTATTCAGTCCCTCTTTTTTATGCAAAAAGTGCTGAGCACTTATATGAGTTATGATGCATACATATAATCATGTGGAGCTTTCAGTCATGGGCATTACCCAATAAGTGTTGAACACTTTACTCATTTTGTTTTTATATGGAGTGCTAGGCACTCTTTATGGCGTCCACGTGAGGAGCGCGTGAGGCGCTGGGCGCTGCCCAATGAGTATTGAGCACTGAGCCATTTTGGGCTGCCTGTGGAGTGTTAGGCACTCTTTTCTTCTCTTTTGCGGTGCCCACGTGGGGAGCATGTGAGGCACTGGGCGTTGCCCAATGAGTGTTGACCACTCAGCTATTTGGCTCTTTTTTTTATGGAGTGCTGAGCACTTTATAGCGCCCTCATGATTTTCACATGCGGCGCTGGGCGCCAAGCGCTGCCCAATGAGTGATAAGCATTCTTAGCTTTTGTGACACCCACGTGAGGAGCACGTGAGGTGTAGGCGCTTTTAGAGGCGCCTACGTGGGAAGCACGTAGGGCGCTAAATTCTTTTCTTCTCTATTGATGGTATTTTTGCCCATTAATGATCGTCATTATCTTTGTTTTGAAGATCTAGGATCAAGCTTCATTTTTAAGAACTAAGTTCTTATATAAGAACTAGGTTTCTCTTGTATGCTTTTGGTTTTTAGGAACTCAAATTTTGGTTCTTTTCTGAATCTTTGATTCTCAAGAACAAGTTCTTCCCAGTGAGAATTAAATTCTCAACTTGTAGGAGACTTGCCTCGCGGATCTCAGATCCAGAGAAAGAAGTAAGTTCTTTTAAAAGGATTAAACCTTTCAATAGGTAAATGAGATGTTTTGATCTCTATTTTTTTATTTACCTAGAGTTTTGAGGAGGGAGATCTACTTCCTTGAGAATTTAATTCTCTGTTCTTTTTGAAGCTTTCTGTCTTTTTTAGAAGCTTATGGGGGGGTTCTTCTATATCTGACTTGAAGTCTTGGGTCCTTTATATAGTAGAGGCAATTTGTTAATTAGCTTTGAGAAAATCTCTCATTGAGATATTTCAATTGATTTGGAGAATTTTACCCATCATTGGATCTTTGATTCAAGGGTTTCTGTTTTACAGAACATATTTTCTTGTTTTTTAACAAGATTGGGAAAATATTTTCCCATATGCAGAGTTTTATTCTGTGAAATGGTGATTTTTAATCACCATTGGATTTTTAATCCAAGGGTTCTCTGTTTTACAAAGGGCAATCTTTCTTGTTTAGAAAGATTATGGGAATATATCCCAAAATAGAATTTTATTCTGTGATCCAACCGAAGGTATCTTTCTTATTTTTTAGAAAGATTTGGGGAATGTTTTCTCCCGACAGAATTTAATTATGCATTTTTGATGATTTATCATTTCCGTTGGATTAAAGATCCAATAGCTCTGTTTAACAGAGAGTAGAATTTAATTCTACCTGGGCGCCGGCGTTCACGTGTTATGCACGTGAGGAGCCACCTGAGAGTTTTAACTCGTATTTAATAGATTCTTTTTTCATTTGCACACCGGCGCCCGCGTGAGGAGCACGTGCGGCGCTATATGAGAGTTTTAACTCTTATTTAATTTAATAGATTTTTTTTGTGCTTTGCACACGGGCGCCCGCACGAGGAGCACGTGAGGCGCTATATGAGAATTTTAACTCTTATTTAATTTAATAGATTCTTTTGTGCATTACATACTGGCGCCCGCGTGAGGAGCACGTGAGGCGTCACCATAGGATTTAATCGTATAAGATTGGCTTTGGTGTTGGCGTCCTTGTGGAGGGCACGTGAGGCGATGCCTCATTAATTTTGAACAGAGATTTGCTCTTTTATTGGGGGAAACAACGTTAAGCGTAATTAAGTAATATATGTAAAATGCACAAGAATGACAAGAGATATAAAAAATATAAACAGCAATTTTTATTAACATTCATCTTTACAATACAACTGCTTTGAAAATGAAAGATACAATGATATAAAGCAATACTTAAATAGTGGCATACAAAATAAAAGTAAGTACAAGGAAAGCTATTAGTCCTGCTGGGCAGTGAGCTGGTCCACGTCCTCCTGGCTAGGCTAGATCTCCTGAGAGTCCGGTCCTCCTGACGAACATTCTAGAGAGAGAAAATAGACATGAATGTCGTCAGCGAACTAGCGCTCGGTAAGTCCCAAAAAAAAGAATAGAATAAAACAAGTAATGAGAATTGAAACTGGTAAGTTGTACATGTATAAGCTCGTTATTCTAACGTAGTTGTTTGTAGCTTAGTACAGAAGGTATTTGAGTATACAAGAGGAGTCCATCTTACCATGTGGACTATAGTAATATGTAATACAAGGCTCCGTCAAAACCCACGGGACAACAGCATGAGAGTTCATGTTGATGTCTTTTAGTGACCATCTCGTGCCATGTTAATACATTCCGTGTCAATCTACCCCGTTATCCCCACGTAATGTATTATAAAGATTATATTACAAGTCTTGCAGAAATCATGGATACAAGATGTTTAAGTAATCAAGTAACGTTTTAAAAATCATTTAGGTTAATTGTACGATAATTAGTAGTACAACTCGTGTTTTCCGTAAAACCTAGTTATAATTATTTTTCCACATAAACATAAATATACCTATTTTAATTATGTAATTGCTTATGTATGGGTGTTTAATTAGTTACTTATCTAATTGCTAGTTTACTTAATTATTTTCCTTATTTATTAATTAATAAATAATATTTTTAAACATGCACATACATATTAAATTAGTGTTAATTATTAGTTAGTATAGGTTAATACATGTTAGTGCACCATGACACAACTAAAAACCATTTTGTAGCATGCTCACTTCCATAAATCAAGATGGTTCTAAATTTGTTTTTACATGGAAAAGAAGAAAAAGAAAATGAAAAGAATAAAAAGAGGTATGGTGCATTTTTTTTAATGGAGGAATGGTGTATGTGTGCCATGGTACCCACACTCTCTCTCTCTCCCTCCTCTCCTCTCAATTTCCGCAGCCCCCTCCCCTCATCTTCTTTCTCTTTTTCTTGGCAAAAACCTCATTACCTCACCTCAAATCTCCTCAAAATCAACATTAATTCCCACTGAAATCATCACAAAAATCCTATTTTCCTAAACTAAGAAAGGTTCTTTGGATCAAGTCTTCATTTTGGGTGGCATGGCTAGCAAGTTTAGATCTTGTCCAAATCATTTTGAGGTATAAAAACTAATCTAATTGTTACTTTGTTAATTTTTGCGTTAAATTGTCTTAATTAGGTGTTTTTGTAGATTATTTGCATGTTTAGTGTGTTAAGTGAGGTTTAGATTTAGTTAATATTTTATGGCTTAATTAGGGCATTTAAGTGTAGTAGTGCTAATAGACTTACTAATCCATCTAGATTTGCACTAAAATACCATAAGGCTACTAACTAGCTCTTTTAAGAAACGGTATTAGTTAAGTTTTCGGTTGTGATTGATCTACAACCTTTTCCCAATTTGTTGGTGTGATGTCATTGTGCGATTCGAACGTTTAGATTCTAGGTTTGGTGTTTTCTACGCATAGCAACCCCTAGTTGTGATTTTTGGCGATGTCACGCGCGTTTTGTGCACCAAGTGCGCGCGCGTCTAGCTAGTGCACGTTGGTTGCTTCGTATCGTTTTTTCTTCATGTCTATTTAAATGTTTAACCGTATATATACTATTCGTGCGATTATAGGATCGATCGCGGAGACATCGGACGCGGCAAGGAAGGGCAAGGCGGTGATCGGATTCGACTAGCCGAGACGTTCCTGTGAGTAGATGCACATATCTATGGGAGAATCACTTGGATGGCATAAAGCACCTGATAGTTAGGATTTAGTTATAATTCTTGTGTTCATATGCGTATGTCATTTTCATTTAGCATTTGCATCATCATGTATATTGATATTATAACCTAGGACACTTGCACTATTACCAATGGTTTATACCGCACGTGCACTATTTTATGCAAACACACACGCCATTGGTAATTGCTATGTCACGATACACTTTAGAACTTGCTTAATAATCGGTATCTGTGTATTTGCATCATGTATGATATGTAGTTTTCTATTTATATGCTTCATTGCATCATCATTTATATATAGTCTTCTAGTCATATATCGCATTGCATCATGTTGATATCATGGACATTCATACTTACCCATATATTCATATATTGTGATTTTCTTAGAGATTTCCATATTCATGAGATTTCTGGATTTGGGGAAAACCGCAAAGGAATTTATAAACTTATTATCATTTCAAAATAGAAAGTGCGATTTTCTCGTGATATGATGTGTGTGGCGTCCACCATGAGATTTCTCGGTTCTTGAGCCACGTATGTACATATACCCGATTCCATGAGAGATACGCCGTCTGCAGATACATGGTGGACCTGGTAAGGTACCTCGGGGCAAGAGGACCGTATAGAGAGACGTTGAGCCTGGTAGGGGAGCACTACCTACCGGTGATTATTGACCCGGCGGTCATCCGGAGGATACCGACCATAGTCGTGTGATTTGACAGATTTGAGGGTCGAACTGAGATACGGCTACCGAGATTTGACATATATATATATATATGGTGTCGATATTTGATACGGTTTTCTGTCGATTTCATTTGATGATACCCTAGTTTTATTATACAAAATTTTTACTAAGATAAGAACATGGATTTTTCTCATACCAGATATATATCCAGATTTCGTGCTTGATCATTCATTCATGTCGCATTCATATTAGTGCATAGCATCATTGTTGTATACATAGGTTGTGACGCATTTGCGTGCATGCTTGTGATAGCCTTACTAGATGTTACTTACTACCCACGAGTTGGCAACTCACCCCCGCTGTGCCACAGTGTCTTGCAGGACTGACCCGTCAGCATAGTCACGGCGGGCGCTCTGCTACTCTTTCTTCTGCTCCATTTGCATCGACTTGCAATTTTGCTTGTAGGTGGTTTTGTGAGGATATTCTTTTTTTCCCAACTTTTATATTTACCTTATATATAGTACACTCCATCTACCATTTCTACCATTTTGTATATGTGACCTAGAGACTGGACAGTGAGGCTTGTATTATTTGGATTTCTGATGTTGAGCTCGTGTGAGCTGACTTTTATGCTTTCCTTATTTCTGGTTTTTAAATTTTTATTTCATATTATTATGACATATCTTGCATGTGGTTGTGTTCCGCCTTTCGGCAAAGAGCTAGCTCCCGCATTTGGATGCCTTTTTATTATTGTTTTTATATATTTATGATTTGTACCCGTTTGGGGCCAGTTTTTACAAAAGAAAATTTGCCGAAATTTTCAGGAAAAATTGACACTTTTAAAATGTTTGAAGTGACTTTATTTAGTTTAAATCACCTTTTTTAAACAAGTATTTCTTCATTCCATTTATTTAAATGGTTTAGATTTCTTGGGTATAGCTTACTTAGATTACGCTACGTCTCTAGACGTTGTATGATTTGAGTGCCAGTCATATTCCACACATTTGGGGCATGACAAAGTTGGTATCAAAGCGTTAGGTTTTATCTTTCTGAGTGTAGAATGACCCTTGGTATGATAGAGTGGGTGACTTAAGCAGAGTGACGTGGCGTGTGTATGTACCGCGGCATACTTACGATCCGGTACTCCACCTAAGTGACCTTAGGATATATAATTGCTCGTACCTCCTTCCTTGAGTCCATATATTCTCTGATTTCATTTCAATATTCTCATCAAATCCTGTTTCTTGGTCCAGCCACTATGTCGCCGAAGACTATGAGGGCCCAGAGGGCTGCCGCTAGAGATGAGATTACAGCGGGCTCGTCTGAGACGAGGACCGACCAGGGCAGTACGCCTATCTCTCATGGACAGATTGATCCACCCTCTATAGATCGTATAGCTAGGCTGGATGTGAGTATTCAGGATTTGCGCCAAATGATCGGATCTTTGATAGAGATCAATCGAGCATGGAGATCGGATATTGCTCTACCTACAGTTGTTCTGAGACCAAAGCGGATTCATACTGATATATCAGCTCCTAGGTGTATTCGCAGAGGCCGTGGCGGATTCTTTATGGGACAGTTATATCGCTCTTATCCACCGGGTCAGCAGCCGTTGTTAGGATGTTTTAGGTGTGGGAGTCTGTATCACCGCATCAGATTTTGTACCGTGAGGCGACAGGGCAAGGCATCAGTTTCACATGTTACTCTACCACTTTCACCCCTCCTTTGAGCGCTTTACCTCCTACGCCCGTTGTTGCTCCACGCTAGACCGACGCTCCGAGAGACCGTGGACGTGGCAGCCTTATTCTGGGAGGACGAGGTGGCAGAGGCGGAGGACAGCTGGTAGCTGGTAAGGGACATACCCTGGCTTTTGTGATGACTCCTCAGGACGTGCAGGCGTCGAGCGTAGTTGTGACAGGTATTCTTTCGGTTTATTCTTTCAATGCGTGTTTTTCTTTTGTGGTTCGAAATGGCATCCACACACTTCGTATCGAGGTTGAGCCGAGAGTCGTCTTTGCTAGATCAGTCACTTATTGTTATTACTCCCGTAAGCGAGTCTTTTGTAGCCCGACATGTGTTTCGATCGTGTTCTGTTCGTATCGGGGAAAGGGATTCTTCTGTTGATTTGATTCTCCTCGATATGTTAGACTTCGACGTTCTTCTGGGCATGGACTGGTTAGCCACTTGTTATGGATCTGTGGACTGCCGTGAGAAAGCGGTCAGATTTAGTTTTCCGGGTGAACCAGTTCTTGTTGTTCAGGGAGACCGTAGTGCTACCCTTCCCAGTTTGATTTCTTCCCTTCGCGCTAGTCGGCTTTTGAGGATAGGATGTCATGGATTCTTGGCATATATTTATGATACTGGAGCCACAGAGGTCCCATTGGACCAGGTTCCGATTGTGAGGGAGTTTCCAGATGTCTTTCCTGATGAGTTGCCTAGATGGCCGCCAGAGCGTGATATCGAGTTCTGCATTGACTTAATCCCCGGCACAGGGCCTATTTCTATACCGCCTTATCGGATGGCCCCGGCAGAACTTAGAGAGCTGAAGGATCAGTTGCAAGATTTGCTGGATAAAGGGCTTATTCGTCCGAGTGTGTCACCTTGGGGTATTCATGTCCTGTTCGTCAAGAAGAAGGACTACAGTATGCGATTGTGCATCGATTATCGTCAATTGAATCGAGTTACTGTGCGGAATAGATATCCCCTACCTCGCATTGACGATTTGTTTGATCAGCTCCAAGGTGCGGGACATTTCTCGAAGATTGACTTGCGGTCGGGTTATCATCAGGTGCAGGTTCGGAATGATGACATTCGGAAAACTGCTTTTCGTACGTGCTACCGGCACCATGAGTTTTTGGTGATGTCGTTCGGGGTCACCAATGCCCCGGCAACGTTCATAGATTTGATGAACTGCATATTCAGGCTGTTTCTTGACCAGTTCATCATCGTGTTCATTGACGATATTCTAGTATGCTCCCGGAGTCGAGAGGAGCATGAGCAGCATCTGAGGATCACATTGCAGACTTTGAGGGAGCACTAGCTATTCTCTAAATTCTCCAAGTGCACCTTCTAGCTTGACAGCGTCGATTTCTTGGGTCACATGGTTACGAGAGATGGCATACGTATGGACCCGAAGAAGATCGAGGCCGTTCAGCACTGGCCCAGACCTGTATCAGTGACGGAGGTTCGCAGCTTCTTAGGTTTGGCCGGTTGCTACCGACGCCTTATTCAGGATTTTTCTCGTATCGCTGCACCGCTGAACGGGTTGACCCGGAAGGGGGTTCCTTTTCTTTGGACCGAGCCATGCAAGAAGAGTTTTCAGCAGTTGAAGAATCGTTTGACGACTACACCAGTTTTATCCTTGCCATCAGGTTTAGGCGGCTTTGTCGTTTATTGCTATACTTCTCAAGTGGGTTTAGGCTGTGTGTTGATGCAGCACGACATGGTCGTTGCTTATGCTTCTCGCAGTTGAAGAAGTACGAGCAAAACTATCCCACTCACGACTTGTAGATGGCCGCAGTGGTCTTTGCACTTAAGATTTGGAGGTATTACTTATACGGCGAGTCGTTCCAGATATTTACGGATCACAAAAACTTAAAGTATATCTTCCAGCAGTGGGATTTGAATTTGAGACAGCGCCGTTGGATGGAGCTTGTGAGGGACTATGACTGCGAGATTTTTTATCATCCGGGAAAGGCGAATGTTGTGACTGATGCCTTGAGTAAGAGGCCCGGAGGTAGTTTTTCCTATTTGAGCGCCATTCAGAGGAAGACTTCCGCAGATTGGAAGATCTTATACGACAACCAAGTACAGTTTGAGTTTACTTCGACCGGAGGACAGCTTGCCCATGTCTGCACCCATCCACAGTTACTTGATCGTATCCGAGAGGCACAGTCTGATGATGCTCGTTGTTCAGAGATCATAGAGCAGGTTCAGCAGGGTAGAGTCTCAGAGTTCTTGATCGATGACAAGTGAGTGCTACGATTTGGGACTCGACTATGTGTGCCAGATACCGGGAGGCTGAGATGCATGATTTTAGAGGAGGCGCATCAGTCAGCATATAGTGTTCATCTGGGTTCCACCAAGATGTATCGTGACTTGAGAGATGTCTACTGGTGGGAAGAGATGAAGAGAGATGTCGCAGATTTCGTTTCGAGATGCCTGACTTGCCAGCAAGTCAAGACCGAGCATCAGAGGTTGGCAGGAGAGTTACAGCCTTTGCCCATTCTGGAGTGGAAATGGGAGCAGATCTCTATGGATTTCATCATGGGTCTACCTAGGACCAGTCGAGGGTATGACTCTATTTAGGTGATCGTAGACCGTTTGACAAAAGCAGCTCACTTTCTTCCAGTAAAGACCACTTTCGGATTCACTCAGTATGCTCAGATATATGTTGATGAGATTGTGCGACTACACGGCGTTCTGACTTGCATTGTGTCCGACAAAGGCACCCAGTTCACCAGCCGCCTTTGGCAGAAACTTCAGGAGGCTTTGGGCACTCGATTGCGTTTCAGTATAGCTTTCCATCCATAAACCGACGGTCAGTCAGAGCGGACCATACAGACTCTCGAGGATATGCTCTGAGCTTGCGTTCTAGATTTCGGTGGCAGTTGGGATCGTCACTTGCCCTTGATAGAGTTCTCCTACAATAACGCTTCCAGGAGACGATTCATATGGCACCCTTCGAGTCGTTGTATAGGAGGAGATGTCGATCACCAGTTTGTTGGACAGAGCTAGGTGAGAGCAGTATTTCGGGGACCGTAGCTTATGCAGGAGATGACAGAGAAGATCGAGTTGATTCAAGATAGGATGAGAGCGGCCCAGAGCAGACAGAAATCTTATGCTGATAGACATCGTCGCAGACTTGAGTTCGCCGTGGGTGATCATGTTTTCGTGCGGGTTTCACCGATGAATGGCGTGATGAGGTTCGGGAAGAAAGGGAAGCTTAGTCCCAGATATGTGGGTCCCTTCGAGATTCTCGAGCGAGTCGGTGCAGTTGCTTATCGTTTGGCTCTTCCGCCCAATTTCCCAGATGTTCACCCTGTGTTTCATGTATCGATACTCCGCAAGTACCTTCATGACCCTTCTCATGCGATTCAGTACCAGACGATCCAGCAAGAGCGCGATCTTTCTTTCACTGAGCAGCCGGTAGCCATTCTAGATCGGCAGGTGAAGAAACTGAGGTCCAAGATCATACTGTCCGTAAAGGTTCTTTGGCGTGGCCCGAACAGCGAAGAGGTCGCCTGGGAAACCGAGGACGAAATGAGGAAGAAATATCCCCATCTTTTCGAAGGTACGCGTAATTAGATTTTAAATTCGGGGACCGAATTTCTTTAAGCGGGAAAGATTGTAACGTTTTAAAAATTGTTTAGGTTAATTGTATGATAATTAGTAGAACAACTCGTGTTTTCCATAAGACCTAGTTATAATTATTTTTTTACATAGACATAAATATACCTATTTTAATTATGTAATTGCTTATGTATGGGTGTCTAATTAGTTACTTATCTAATTGCTAGTTTACATAATTATTTTCCTTATTTATTAATTAATAAATAATATTTTTAAACATGCACATACACATTAAATTAGTGTTAATTATTAGTTGGTATAGGTTAATACATATTAGTGCACCATGACATAACTAAAAAACATTTTGTAGCATGCTCACTTCCTTAAATCAAGATGGTTCTAGATTTGTTTTTACATGGAAAAAAAAGAAAAAGAAAATGAATAGAATAAAAAGCGGTATGGTGCATTTTTTTTAATGGAGGAATGGTGTATGTGTGCCATGGTACCCACAATTTCTCTCTCCCCCTTCTCCTCTCAATTTCCACAGCCCCCTCCCTTCATCTTCCTTCTCTTTTTCTTGGCAAAAACCTCACTACCTCACCTCAAATCTCCTCAAAATCAACATTAATTCCTACTAAAATCATCACAAAAATCCTATTTTCCTAAATTAAGAAAGGTTCTTTGGATCAAGTCTTCATTTAAGGTGTCATGGCTAGCAAGTTTAGATCTTTTCCCAAATCATTTTGAGGTATAAAAACTAATCTAATTGTTACTTTGTTAATCTTTGCATTTAATTGTCTTAATTAGATGTTTTTGTAGATTGTTTGCATGTTTAGGGTGTTAAGTGAGATTTAGATTTAGTTAATGTTGTATGGCTTAATTAGGGCATTTAAGTGTAGTTAGTGCTAATAGACTTACTAATCCATCTAGATTTGCACTAAAATACCATAAGGTTACTAACTAGCCCTTTTAAGAAACGGTATTAGTTAAGTTTTCGGTTGTGATTGGTCTACAACCTTTTCCCAATTTGTTAGTGTGATGTCATTGTGCGATTCGAACGTTCAGATTCTAGGTTTGATATTTGCTACGCTTAGCATCCCCTAGTTGTGGTTTGTGGCGATGTCACGCGCGTTTTGTGCACCAAGTGCACGCGCGTCTAGCTAGTGCGCGTTAGTTGCTTTGTATCATTTTGTCTTCTGTTCATAACATAATATTGCATTTTGTATTCCCCATTCTTATGCATTTTACAATGAAAACATGTGCTTTTGACCCATGTCTGCTACATGTTACAGGTTCTTGAAGCGAAAACAGTGAAAAAGACAAAAGACGATACAAAAAGGGACTTTTTACCAACAAATAAAAGGATCCTAGTCAAGCCTAGACGAAGAACAGTTCACAATCAACAAGGCAGTGCAAGGTCCAAAATGTCAAGGCAAACGGTTAAAAGTCCGCTACAAGTTTTCACTAAAAGATCTGGAGAAGAATCAGAAGCCAAACAGAGAAATGAACTGAAGAAATAAAATACCCAAAGAACCAAGAAGCATCCCACAAAAGCTCACACAGTGAACTCACTAAAGGGCCGCGGAACCGCGGCCCAAGGCCTACAAATGCCGCGGTTCCGCGGCCGTATGGTGCCCGTACTCGGAGAAATTTTTACCAAATGTTTTGGCGGCGCTGAATAGTCAACCTAAGGGCATATTTGTAAATGTAGACATGCGGATCAAAATATAACCTAGGTTTTCTATCTCCTATAAATAGAACCCAAATCATTGTAATTTCTTATGTCTCCTTTTAATAATAAATCCAGAATTCTTTATGGAGAGCATCGGTGTTTCTTTTCAATTCATGAATTCAGATCTGACAACCCTGCGTTGATGATTGGAGAGATGCATCTATAAGTAGATTTAATTCCTTGCTCTAGTTTAGATTTCAATTCTTTGCCCTAGGTAATTTTCATTCTTTGCCCTAGATAAATGTTCTTCAATTCCCTAATGAGTGAGTAGTCTCCTCGCTTGTTAGGGTTAGATCTGGAGAAGGTTTGAGAGACAAAGATCTCCCATCCCCTTTCTTGCCCGTCATATATTTTCATAGGACTCTATGCATACATGCACATACCGCTCCCTACGGCACCCTATCCATCGAGGTAGCGGTGATACCGTAGTATAAAGGCCCGATTGTGATGGTTTTCCATTGAGGTTAGGGTAAGGATTTCTAAAGGAAGGACAAGAACCTAGAGGAAGAAACATCTTTCCAAATGATTCTAATCCCTTTTATTAATAATTACCATAACACCTAATTAGATCTTAATATGGGTATAGAGAGCGGTGAGATTTATAGACTTTCCAAACTTAACCTAGACCTAACCCTACCAAGATTTAGATATAGATTAATTTAGTTTTTAGATTTAATAAATCAATCCGAACACCCTTCGGAATTAACTCGTAAGCGCAACTAGGAAATTCACAATATCCCTGTGGACTGACCCGTATTCACCGGCTAGCTACCAAGCAACGCCGTTCTTGATTGCAGTTAATAGATAGTTTTTTAGATCAATCAAATGGCGTCGTTGCCGGGGATGGCGTGGTATTTCCTTTTTGCAATTTCGGGTTAATCTTAATTAAAAAATCATAAAAATCTAAAGAAATCCAAAAAATATAAAAAATATTTCATCTGTTATTTTTGGAAGGGATACTTTGTTGTTTGAATTTTGCAGGATATACAAAATCGGATCTGGAAATTTCCAGAAGGCGAAATAGAAATCAAAAGATCGGAACAGAAGAGATTTCAAACAACAGAACAGTGGAATTTTTTCAGAGATCTGTGCCCTCCATAGAGCCGCGATTCCGCCGCCTAACCCCAACTTAAACCGCAGAAACGCGGTCCTTTAGCTGAATCTGAACACCAAAATTTTTCTCGGGATCCGTGCATGCTATTCAACCGCGGAACCGCGGTGTAAACCCCGTATCGGCCTCGGAAGGGCTGCGCCGTCGTGCTTTCAGCCTCGGGAATTTGCACTTTAAGCTCCCTGTTATTTCTCCTCTGCAAATTTTGAGATATTTTCTGTGAATTGCCTGTAGAATTTTGCGCGCTTGAAAAATCTTTCTCTTTCCAAATAACGATCTTGTGCAGGATTTTTGGGCCCCGCTTGAAATGAAAATTGATTGCAAGTAATCTTTTTTTGTTGCATTTCTTTTCTCGAATATCTTTTTGCAACAATTTTTTCCAAATAAAGATTCTTGTGATATGCTTAAGATAATAACTAATTGCAGGTAATATATTTTCGGTTGCATATCTTTAATTAAAAATCTTTTCGCAATAATTTTCAAATAAAGAAAAAAGAAAAAGGAAAATTTTTACTACAGAACTTGCAAACTTTTGCCGCAAATAAATCCTTGCACTACCACCCAACTCTCTTTCTTTTCACTCTTTCTTCCAACATGGGTACCCCACATAATAAATCATTTGCCGAACTTTGGTATCCCGAACCTAATTTTGCGTCGTTCAGCAATTTGTTCAGTCAATTTAAAGACGATCCTTCCTTGCCTAAAATATCTTTGAAAGATCAAATAGAGGCGTCTAGGGGAAACAGTTTGACTTTTTAACCCACTTTGTGTCTACCAAGTCAACCTTTACCACCTCCATATGTTGATACCACTTTTTTAAGTCCTACCGTCTCTCCTAAGCCAATGTCCATTGCTGAGCATATTGCTCAATCTCGCAGCCGATCTTTCACCCCTCTGCACTCATCTAATTCTAGGGATCCGCACGACTATTCACCTTTTTATCCATATGTTGACCCTACCCCTGTCCAATCACCCACTTCCTACCAGTCCTACCCGACCTTTCCACCGTCACTAGACAATGTTTCTACACAGCCTGTTGGGAGTTTTGCATATCCACACGATTTCGAATCTTTTACCGAAACCCCCTCACCACCCAAGTCTAGTTTGGAAGAGGCGTTGGAGGCTTATATTGCAGCAACAAACAAAATGGTCAGGAATGTGGAAGCGTCCGTGGCCACCCTTATGCAACCTGCTGAACCAGTAGCTAGTTTTCCGCTAGCCCCAAATTTTTCAATGTATGAGAAGGCGGTTGGACATAATGAGAATGTGAGAGGATTTCCAAATCAAACCTACCCTTACCCAATTGAAGCCCACAACTCCAGTTTTCCATCGAATGTCCTAAATGATTCACAAGTTCAAAATAAAAACGAGTTGTGCGACTTTGTAGTGTTTGATCTGCCAAATTGTGAAGAACCCCTTTCGAGTGAAACCGCACTTAATCCTTTCGATCTTTACACCTCCACTCTAGAACCTAAATCGATAAATATCCATGCTTTTGAGGAGGTGTCTAAAGAAATTGACTTTCACTTGATTGAGAATATAGACGCCGGGAATATTTCGGATGATGAACCCGTCGATTTAATTGAAATTTTATGTCCAATTCATCATCCCGAGTCATTAAATGTTTCTCCCGAATCTCATATGCGTCTTGATTTTGATGATATTGGCATGGATAAGCAAATTTTTGAGGAAAATATTGAGGAGAATTATGTGGATAATATTGAGGTTAGTAGTGAGGATCATATTGAGGTTGAACCATTTTTCTTTGATGTGTCAGATTTTCCAATTCATCCTCTAGAACCTTTACCTAAATCACCCTCCCTCTTTTCCATCGTTCCGACCACGCCTCATTTCACGCTTGACGACTGTGAGCTTGAAAACTTTTCCTTTGAATCTAACACAGTTCTCACAGCCGATGACCCTTACGAGTGTTTCACTTTTTCGGACGATGTTGAAGTCTCACCGCCCGAGTTTGAGCCCTTTGCATCTTCAGATGAGTTAGTTAATCCATCAGACTCGGTTGCTTACATTCGTTTCGAACCATTGATGGAATCTTTCCAGTTCGATACAGTTTACTACGGTGAGAATGAGACTATCCCTAATTCACTCTCTTTCGTCCTTTCTATCGTTCCGACTGTGCAAGTGACCGTTACGCTTTCATCTCCTATACCAAGTTCGGCGTACCCATGTTTTCTTGCGAATCTTGAGGGATTTGACCCCATTTCTCGACGGGTTGATAGGTTAGCGCAATCGCTTTTAACACATCGGTCATCACAAATTGCGCTAATCTATTCACTCGCTTTACACCCTCAGGATCGTACTCCACGTATTTCTTCTTTCCGCCATTCTTCTCCCCCACCGAGACCATATTCTCTTCTTCCCATTCGGTCTCGTGTGTTTCTCATTTGTTTCTTCTACATCCCATTCTTTCACCAACTTGACCATTACCATGATAAGATTTTTGAATGGTTGGTGTTAACCTTTGGCTTGTATAAAGCCAAGATTAAGTTTGGGGGGGGGGAATCTTTGTATATATGTATATATATTTTTTGTTTTCTTTTTCTATAAAAAATATATAAAAAAATTTCAAAACAATATAAAATATAAAAAAATTTATAAATAAATAAACAGGGGAGTGCCGGCATTTTGACCCTCTTGGTTTAGCATGACAGTGAGGACACTGTCAAGTTTAAGTTTGGGGGTATGCTCGGTAAGTCTTCTTCCTTCGCATTCATATGTACATATGTTTGCATTTGCATATTTATTTGAAAACCCATAAAAATTGAAAAATCTCAAAAAAATTATAAAAATTATTGTATTCAATTTTGGCCATATTTGACTTGAGTTTGACAAATAGGTTAACTGGCTAGGAACAACTAGATCTAAGATTTAGTAAATTAAAAACTCTAAAAATAACCTTCCTTAAAGTTTAGCGGTAGAAAGTATATGTCTTTGTAGTTTATTTAGAAATAGGCAAATTTTGAGTTCACTTCTTGGGCTAAGTTGAAACAAAGGAAAAGCATTGATGTTCTTATTAGAGTATAAGTTTGAAAAATAGTTCCTAGCTTAAGTCTAGATTCTGAAAATGTATACCCTACAATTTGCACAATCACGCATCTTGAAACTTGGAATAGTAGAAGAGACCTTGAAATGCTCTTGTCTAAAGTCCTTAGTACGAAGAAAAGAAAATAAAAAAATATAAGCGTGAATAAAGAAAGAAAAAAATGAACACTGGTTTTTGTGATTACTTAAGGCTGCAAAAATAGAAAAAAATATTTAGCGAGGGTGCTTCATTACCTAGTGCCTTAGACCAACTGGTTTGGCAGTCACTGCTAAAGCCTTGGGTGTTGCAAGACTAGGAATTACGCTTTAATGTGCAAACACATCTTGTAATCGGTTGTTGGTACCTCAAGAAGTATTAACGATCGCATGAAGGATCTGTAAGCAAAATTCATTTAAATTCACCTACTAATAAGTACTTTGGACAACGGACAAGGGTATGATTGCTTGATTTGAATTTCCAAGTGTAGGGATGATTTATACACACACGTGGGGATATGTGATTGGAGTTTAGATGAGAGAAAGGAGTGAAAAATAGAACTTGTATCTTTAGTAGAGTTGATAGAATTTCCTAAGTTGAGATGTAACCCTAGAATGAAAACTTAAGAAATGCCGAAAGCTAAGTAGGTCTGCATAACATATATGATCTTAAGTTAAATAATGAGGAAGCGTGAAGATTATGGGTGGATAATTTACGAGTTGAAGATAATATAATTCCTTGTTAGAAACCCTAATTGGAGAACAAAAGTCGAAAAGCCGAATTGATAGGATTTTGTTGGTAGTATCCGGTGAAAACCCTCAGGAGACAACACTCCTCCTACTAGGGACACCTAGAGGTTTAACGGCTTGTTGCACGAGCTCAGTGCAATCGCGTTTCCCTGCGAAAGTGCTGCTAGGTTAGATTTTTATCGAGAATAAAAATTAAGTTTGCTCGAGGACGAGCAAAAGATAAGTTTGGGGGTATTTGTTCATAACATAATATTGCATTTTGTATTCCCCATTCTTATGCATTTTACAATGAAAACAGGTGCTTTTGACCCATGTCTGCTACATGTTACAGGTTACAAGTTCTTGAAGCGAAAACAGTGAAAAGACAAAAGACGATACAAAAAGGGACTTTTTACCAACAAATAAAAGGATCCTAGTCAAGCCTAGACGAAGAACAGTTCACAATCAACAAGGCAGTGCAAGGTCCAAAATGTCAAGGCAAACGGTTAAAAGTCCGCTACAAGTTTTCACTAAAAGATCTGGAGAAGAATCAGAAGCCAAACAGAGAAATGAACTGAAGAAATAAAATACCCAAAGAACCAAGAAGCATCCCACAAAAGCTCACACAGTGAACTCACTAAAGGGCCGCGGAACCGCGGCCCAAGGCCTACCCATGCCGCGGTTCCGCGGCCGTATGGTGCCCGTACTCGGAGAAATTTTTACCAAATGTTTTGGCGGCGCTGAATAGTCAACCTAAGGGCATATTTGTAAATGTAGACATGCGGATCAAAATATAACATAGGGTTTCTATCTCCTATAAATAGAACCCAAATCATTGTAATTTCTTATGCCTCCTTTTAATAATAAATCCAGAATTCTTTATGGAGAGCATCGGTGTTTCTTTTCAATTCATGAATTCTGATCTGACAACCCTGCGTTGATGATTGGAGAGATGCATCTGTAAGTAGATTTAATTCCTTGCTCTAGTTTAGATTTCAATTCTTTGCCCTAGGTAATTTTCATTCTTTGCCCTAGATAAATGTTCTTCAATTTCCTAATGAGTGAGTAGTCTCCTCGCTTGTTAGGGTTAGATCTGGGGAAGGTTTGAGAGACGAAGATCTCTCATCCCCTTTCTTGCCCGTCATATATTTTCATAGGACTCTATGCATACATGCACATACCGCTCCCTACGGCACCCTATCCATCGAGGTAGCGGTGATACCGTAGTATAAAGGCCCGGTTGTGATGGTTTTCCATTGAGGTTAGGGTAAGGATTTCTAAAGGAAGGACAAGAACCTAGAGGAAGAAACATCTTTCCAAATGATTCTAATACCTTTTATTAATAATTACCATAACACCTAATTAGATCTTAATATGGGTATAGAGAGCGGTGAGATTTATAGACTTTCCAAACTTAACCTAGACCTAACCCTAGCAAGATTTAGATATAGATTAATTTAGTTTTTAGATTTAATAAATCAATCCGAACACCCTTCGGAATTAACTCGTAAGCGCGACTAGGAAATTCACAACATCCCTGTGGACCGACCCGTATTCACCGGCTAGCTACCAAGCGACGCTGTTCTTGATTGCGGTTAATAGATAGTTTTTGAGATCAATCATCTTCACATCTATTTAAATGTTTAGCCTTATATGTACTATTCGTACGATTATAGGATGGGTCGCGGAGACGTCGGACGTGGCAAGGAAGGGCAAGGCGGTGATCGGATTCGACTAGCCGAGGCGTTCCTGTGAGTGATGTACACATCTATACGGGAATCACTTGGATGGCGTAAAGTGCCCGATAGTTAGGATTTAGTTATAATTCTTGTGTTCATATGCGTATGTCATTTTCATGTAGCATTTGCATCATCATGTAAATTGATATTATAACCTAGGACACTTGCATTATTACCAATGGTTTATGTCGCACGTGCACTATTTTATGCAAACACACACGCCATTGGTAATTGCTATGTTACGATACACCTTAGAACTTGCTTAATAATCGGTATTTATGCATTTGCATCATGTATGATATATAGTTTTCTAGTCATATACTTCATTGCATCATCATTTATATATAGTCTTCTAGTCATACATCGCTTTGCATCATGTTGATATCATGGACATTCATAGTTACCCACATATTCATATATTGTGATTTTCTTAGAGATTTCCGTATTCATGAGATTTCTGGATTTGAGGAAAACCGCAAAGGAATTTATAAACTTATTATCATTTCAAAATAGAAAGTATAGTTTTCTCGTGACATGATGTGTGTGGCGTCCACCATGAGATTTCTCGGTTCTTGAGCCACGTATATACATATACCCGATTCGAGGAGAGAGACGCCGTCTGCTGGTACATGGTGGACCTGGTAAGGTACCCCGGGGCAAGAGGGGCATTTAGAGAGACGTTGAGCCTGGCAGGGAAGCACTACCTACCGGTGATTATTAACTAGGCGGTCATCTGGAGGATACCGACCGGAGTCATATAATTTGACAGATTTGAGGACCGATCTGAGAGACGGCTACCGAGATTTGACATATATATATATATATATATGGTGTCGATATTTGACACGGTTTTCTGTAGATTTCATTTGATGATATCCCGGTTTTATTATACAAAAGTTTTACTAAGATAAGAACACAGATTTTTCTCATACCAGATATATATCTTGATTTCATGCTTGATCATTCATTCATGTCGCATTCATATTAGTGCATAGCATCATTTTTGTATACATAGGTTGTGACGCATTTGCATGCATACTTGTGATAGCATTATTAGATATTACTTACTACTCACGAGTTGGAAACCCATCCCTATTGTGCCCCAGTGTTTTGTAGGATTGACCCGTCAGCATTGTCGCAGCGGGCACTCTGCTACTCTTTCTCTACTCCATTTGCATCGACTTGCGATTTTGCTTGTAGGTGGGTTTTGTGAGGATATTCTTTTGTTCCCACCTTGCATATTTACTTTGTATCTAGTACACTCCATCTACCATTTCTACTATTTTGTATATGTGACCCAGAGACAGGACAATGAGGCTTGTATTATTTGGATTTCTGGTGTCGAGCTCGTGTGAGCCGACTTTTATGCTTTCGTTATTTCTTGTTTTTAAATGTTTATTTCACATTATTATGATATATCTTGCATGTCGTTGTGTTCCGCCTTTCGTCAAAGAGCTAGCTCCCGTTTGGGGATGCCTTTTTATTATTGTTTATACATATTCATGTTTTGTACCCGTTTAGGGCCAGTTTTTACAAAGGAAACTCTGCCGAAATTTTTAGGAAAAACTTGACACTTTAAAAATGTTTGAAGTGGATTTATTTGGTTTAAATCACCTTTTTTAAACAAGTATTTCTTCACTCCATTTATTTAAACGGTTTAGATTTCTGGGCTTTGGTTTACTTAGATTACGCTACGCCTCTAGACGTTGCGTGATTTGAGTGCCAGTCACGTTCCACACATTCGGGTCATGACAAATCAGGTTCAGGATGTAATCTTGCAGTCATGTCTAGTTATAGCCATGGTTCGGTCAAGTCGAGTCATGTATTCAGGTTTGATATTGATATTTGAATTCAGGTATTCAGGTTTATGTTCAAGTAAACATGTTAGACTTTGGATTCATGTTTGAATTAGATTCTGATTTGAGTTTGGATTCACGTTTGATTTAGAATCAGACTGAGTCAAACACTTGTAACTGATTTAGATCCTGAATTAGGTTCGGGAGTTATCGGTAACTGCTGCACATGGACGGCGCGATTTGTGTGTTTTTCCAAGACAATTACCATTGATAAAAGTTTTCTAGCTTAAATAGGCAAGCTCACACTTTCTCCCGCTCCCTGGGGCACAAGAAAATTGATCTCTCTTAAACTTATATTTACTAAAGTCCTTAAATATTATTTTATATAACTCGAGAGGGTTTTATGAAAAAATATTTTTAATATAGTTTCAAAATAACCTCGAAAAGTTATTTAAATTATTTAGGGTTTTCATGTATATGAATTTTAAATATTTGAAGTATTATAGCTTAGCTTGGAAAGTTCATGGTATTTTATTGTAAAAACTTGTCTTTTGTTGGTATCTTGATGGTATTTTGGTGAAACTTGTAATTCTTTCATTTTAAAAAAATATAAGTTTATTATATTTTGAAAATATATGGTTTTTTAATATTTATATAATTATTAAAAATTAAATTTTATTTAATTAGAAAAATGCGTTTTTCTTAAAAACCGTATTTAAAACCTTTCGAGACCGAATGCTCCGTGAAGAGGTCTGCATCTCGCTCTACTAGCCCAAGGATGTGCGATAATCCGCACCATCCAATAGCGGGTCCCCTAAAGAGAGTTGTAGAGGTATATTTGCAAAGGAATTTAAAATACAATTTTAAAAAATCCAGTTTTTATAGTAAATGCTATTTTCTTGTATATTGTACTCGTAACAAAAATTCCAACAAGAATGTATCGTTCTATAGAACCATGTGTGTATGTGAGGGGTAGGTCGTTACCCTGTGAAGTTTTCCAAAGGGTATGTGTAACAACCCTGAATTTTCTGTACAAAATTTTTCTTCTTAAAGTACAGAAAGAAATTCCTTAGCCTGAGCATAATTTAAAAGTTATTCTTGTTTAAGAACAGTAAGAAAGTAATAGTATCTCATTGGTAAAGCCTCTATACTGTTGTGATGTAGCCCTTGTGCTCGAATCCCATCTGCCACATATTATTTTTACTGATTTTACTTTTAAACTTTTTGGAAGCCCAAAATTTTACACGTGCAGTGCACATAGAAATGAAAAATCAGAGAAATCTAACATGTGCAAAATGTTGTATGAACTGAGGTGAACATGTGGCAAGAATCCAACGGCCCCCTTCAAACAGTGGACCAGCGATATTGAAGATACGGCCGGCGCCGACGGTCGCCCGTTGGTAAAAATCCCCCGTGTTCTGCACACATGACTCTTGGCCTACTCCAATTACCCTTGCACTGTTTGTTTTCTCTGCAATTTAACAAAGAATTCAATTTCAACTTTAAATCTATTTTTAATACATTTTAATTCATTTTTTCAATTCCAAAATCCTAATTTCACACTATAAATACAACCCCATACCCTAGTCCCTCCTCATTTTGAAATCCCTAGCCAAAATTATCAAATTTTTCTAAGTACAAGTGGAGTAGAAGTGGAGTTAGCCCAATGTCAACTTCCGGCGAGGAAACGAAGCAATTCCGGCGACCCCGCGACGCGACGGCGACTACACAATCTTCTTCTACCTTTTCTTCACCTTTCTAGCTAGTAAGTCCCACCCCCTTCTTCTCTTTCTACATAAAAAGTCTCTTTTCAAAAAACATGTTGGTAAGTGGAGTTATACCGACATTTGATTCTAAAATCTTTGAAACTACAATTTTTCTTAAGAATTGCTCATTCATATTCCTATACATTGCTTGTTAATCATAAAAATAAAGTTTAGAACAACTTTCATCCTAAATCATCATTCTAAACAACTATAAATTGATTTTTACCTTTAAATACCATGAACTTTGTATCGACCATATTTATTTGTTTTGCTTGCTATTACCTCTAGAAAACTTCCCAGGGTAATGACCCACCCCTCACATACACACATATTGACATAGCACGATACTCTTGGAAACCTATTTTTGTGGTGATTACAACTTTTCATTAAACTACCATGAACTATAAAAAACTCGGTTTTCTTTAAAATTGTATTTCAAACTCTTTGCGATTATAGCTCTACAACCCATTTTGGAGAACCCACTATTGGATGGTGCAGATTATCGTGCATCCTCGGGCTAGTAGAGTGAGATGCAGACTTCCTCAAGAAGCATTCGGTCTCGAAAGAATTTTAATACGATTTTTAAGAAAAACGACATTTTCTAATTAATAATAAAATTTAATTTTTTATATTATATAAATATTATCAAACCGCATATTTTTAAGTTATAATAAAATTCCATGTTTTTTTAAAAATAAAAGAATGACATGTTTCACCAAAATACCATCAAGTATCAATACAAGGCAAATTTTACACTAAAATACCTTAAACTATTCAAGCTAAGTTAATATTCACTAAAATACCTCAAATCTTAAAATTTACATCCATGAAACCCTAAATACGATAAATAAATACTCGAGGTTTATTTTGAAAGTATATAAAATATTTGCATACAAACCCATCGAGTTATATAAATTACATTTAAGGACTTTAGTAAAAATAGGTTTAAGCGGGATCAATTCTCTTGAGCCTCAGAGAGCCGGAGAAAGTGAGTGCTTGCCTATTTAAGGTAGAAAAACTTAACGGTGTTATCAATGGTAATTGTCTTGGAAAAAGACACAAATCCTGTCGTCCATGTGTAACAGTTACCGATAACTCCTAAATCTAATTTAGGATCCAAATCAGTTCTAAATGTCTGACTCAAGTCTGAGTCCTAATCAATCTGAGTCCAATCCCAACATGAATCCAAATCTAACATAAATCCAACATGTATACTTGAACCTGAACTTGAATACCAGAACAATATCAACATGCAAATATAACCTGACTTGACCGAATCATGGCTATGACTTGAGGTGACTACATGACTACTTAATACAATCCTAAAACCGTTTACATGAACAACTTATACCATGGTCTCGGTGTTAGTTATATGTATGCCCTAGAGGCCATTATTGTACATGATTGTATATTATAGTGGATGCTTGGACATATATAGAAAGGACTTTCTTGCTCAACATGATAGTATGCTATCTGGTTGCTCTTTATCTTAACATGTATACTAGTATTATTATACTGTCTCTCACTGATACATATTGATAAAGCCCTTAGAATGTTAGCTTGACTACCCGGACTATGATGCAGATCATACTAGTAGGGCTAGGATAGTCCACAAGTACATCCTTTAATTGTCATAGTCGAGAGAGAATCGAGACAGGGCATCGATATTCCAGAGTAGACTAGTGTGTATGTTTCTTAACCCTGTATGGGGCGATGGTTGATCCCACAGCCATTGGTGTTTGACATCAGAGATTGTGCACAGGTGATCATTGGAGAATGGGTACACCGAACAGGACTCGCCGAGAAATCCTAGATGATATTATACCTATCGTCAGACAGCAGTTCTCTAGTAACACAGGTATAGGTTAGTCTGTAGATCCGAGATCGTCATAGAGTCTTGTGTGGTTCCCACTGCGCTTTGATTTCCTCCCTACCACGGCTCAAAGGAGTCGTGCAAACAGGTGGATTTTGGGTACAGACCCAAGTCACATGGAGGTAATGAGTGATAGGAGGGGTTTCGCCTCTCCCGGTTTTGGAAGTTGATGTTGCGCTATGCTCGATTGGCTATAACAGGAAGTCCCTGGCCAGGGCTGTTGATGAGATTTACTGCTAAGTGTTATCAATAGTTTCTCGACCTGTTATGAGCGTCACATCAGCATGACTTATCAAGTTATTGGGGTCCGATGTTTACCACCCTTAAACTCGATATGCGACATATCAGACGAAAAGACCGGACTATATGTTAGTGTTACTTATAGGCTTTGAGGGAGTTTGGACAAGCTTGCTTGTTGATCTTCTGATCGCTCAATACCTGGGTACCCGCTACGTCCAGCTAGTACCGCTGACGGCTTGTGGGTGACTGATGTGATCATCACCTACTGCTGGCTTATTGACGAGTCTTTAGAGTCCCACACAGAGGTTTCTTAGTTCAAGCGAAACGAAATAGGGCACATATATGATATGTGTGGGACCGAGATTAAATACGTGTATGTGATACCGTATTCTTATCTCGCGATATAGGTTATATATGATATAACCGAATTATTGAATCAAGTGTTGATTCAATGATTTGTTATATGTATATTTGATATACATAGAAATGATATTAGTCAGTTATATATGATATAACCGGATTATTAAATCAAGTGTTGATTTAATAATTTGATATATATTTATATATTTGATATATTAATATATGTTAACTAATATTAGCTCACTAAAGAATTTTTTCTCTTGATTTATATATATGTTGATATATATAATTGTGATATATATATATATATATTTGTATGTGTGTGTATATATATATATATATATATATATATATATTTGTATGTGTATATATATATTTGTATGTGTATATTTGTATGTATATATATATATATATGCGTATGTATATATATATATATTCGTATGTATATATATATATATATATATATATATTTGTATGTATGTATATATATATATATATATATATATTTGTATGTATATATTGTAGGGTTCCTAGGCACGCTAAGGAGGTCTCACAAGGCATCAACCATGCCAATTTCAAAAATACGGTGCCGAGAAACCCTAGACTAGATCGTTAACTAGAATTTTAGGCGACAAAAGCAAGTAGTAAACAACTTAACTAAGAGTTTAACGGAAATACAACCTTTGTAGATCCGGTGCTCCACCTCCACGGCTCCGCAATGAAGTCCTCTCCGCTGTCCAAATCGAACCATGACTCTCACGGTGGTTTCATCGGAGAAAAGACCGGGCTAGGTCGTCGACAACGTGCCGAAGATGATCTACGTCGAGGCATCGCTAGATCAAGCTCCAACTTCACCAAGTCAAGAAAACTTGTGAAGGAAACACACTCTACTACTTGGCAAGAGGTAGAGGATGAAGAAATAGGAAGTGGGTTCTCTTTAGATTTGGATTTCTCACTCATTTGCTCAATTCACCATTGATGAAGTGAAGCTTCTTCATCTTGAAGAAGAAGAAGAAGATGATGAAGTTATGATAAGTTCTTTCAAATAGAAAAGAAAAAAAAATTCTTATCATAATTCCAACCATAGTTAGGTGTAGAGAATAGACTAAGGTTAGTGAATGGTTAGGTTAAGGAGATGAAGACAAAATGGTCAAAGTTGCATGAAGCTTCAAGAAACTTCATGAATTAAAGCAAGCATTTTGTTTTCTTCTCTCTTTATTAATCCAAAATGAAATAGATAAATGAATGGATAAATAAATAAAAACCTAACCATATACTTAACCAAGGTTTAATTCTTTACACTTAACCAATTAAGCATGTATCATCAAACATGATACAATCAAGTGCACAAAAGTATATCGCATATACAATGCGCACATCCGAGTGAGAAAATCCATCTTAAGTGAACCGATACTAGTTAATGCAAAGTAATATATCAAATATATAATTATGCATTAAATCATTAAATCAACACTTGATTTAATGATCCGGTCATATCGCATATAACCGACTAATATCAACAGTAAAAACTGATCGAATCAACACTTGATCCGATAACCCGGCTATATCGCATATAACCGATCAATGTCACAAATCGCGAGAATCGAATACAGTATCACATACTGGTATCATTCTCGGTCCCGCACATATCTCATATGTGCTCCTATTTCGTTTCGCTTGAGCCAGGAAACCTCTGTGTAGGACTCTAAAGACTCGTCAATACGCCGGCAGCAGATGATGATCATATCAATCACCCACAAGCCGCAAGCGGTCTGCTAAACGTAACGGCCACCCGGGTATTGAGCGATCAGAAGATCGACGAGCAAGCCCGCTCACACTCCTGTGAATCCAACCAGTAACACTTACCGTACAGTCCGGTCTCGTCGTCTGATATGTCGCATATCTTGCCTAGGGGTGGTAAACGTCAGACCCCAATAGCTCGATAAGTCGTGTCGATATGAGGTCTATAACAATTCGAGAAATTACTGGTAACACTTACCAGTAAATCTCAGCAACCCTGGCCCGGGATTTCCTGTTATAGCCAATCGAACACAGCGCAACATCAACCCCCTATACCGGGAGAGACGAATCCCCTCCTATCGCTCATTGCCTCCATGTGGCTCGGGACTGTACCCAAAAACCACCGTTTTGCATGCCCTCTTGGACGTGGTAAGATGGAAATCAAAGCACAGTGGGAACCACACAAGACTCTATGACGATCTCGGGTCAACAGACTACTCTGTACCAGTGTCATCAGAGAACTGCCATCTGACGTGAGGTATAATACCATCTGGGAGTTCTCGGCGAGTCCGTCCAGTGTACCCAGTCTCTACTGAGCACCCGTATATCATCTCCGATGTCAAACACCGGTGGATATGGGATCATCCATCGCCCATCTGTATGGGTCGAGAAGGTATACGCTAGTCTACTCTGGTATATCGATGCCCCATCTCGATACACCCACGACTAGGGACTTTCAAGGATGTACTTATGGACTACCATGTCCCCACTAGTATGATCCGCATCATAGTCCAGGTAGTCAAGTACACATCCTAAGGGCTTTACCAACATGTAACAGAGAGACAATCAGTGCACACGTTAAGGTAAAGAGTAACCAGATAGCATACTATCATGTCAAGCAAGAAAGTCCTCCCTATATATGTCCCAGCATCCACTACAATATACATCTTATGTACAGTAATGGCCTCTAGGGCATACATATAGCTAACATATATATATATATATTTGTATGTATATATATATATATATATTTGTATGTATATATATATATATATTTGTATGTATATATATATATATATATTTGTATGTATATATATATATATATATATTTGTATGTATATATATATATATTACATATATTATTGTGTCATGCTAGATGATACATTGGACATGGTTGTATGAAACTCACACCAAACTAAAGATAATTTGGATGATTTAATTATTAAGAGATAAACCAAAATTAGGTAAAAATTGCCATGGCTTAAGATGCTTGTGGAAGTATGTAGAAACCTTGACTTGGTCCACTAATTTTATTTTATTCTAGATATTTATTAACCCAACCATTATATCTAGCCATGGTTAAGTCTCTACATATATCTCTTGAGATATTTTTCACCATAGTTGATTCATTTCATCATCTTCTTCATCTCATTTTGCTCTCTAGCTTTTGGTGAGGTGATAAAAGAAAAGGAGAAACAAAATTCTAAAGTGAGCAAAATTCTTACTTCATCAATCTATACCAAACTAGCCATTTAGTATAGGTTGTCTCCTTCACTAATACTTTAGTTAGTGAAAATGTAGCTTGAGTTAGAGATTCCTCAAGGTGGATCATCTTCGGCCTCGAATATCCCTAAGCAAGCTTGTTCCTTTCGCCTAGGGGAGCCTAAGAAGAGTTCGGGGGACCACTACTTGGAGCTAAAGGACTACTACTTAGAGTTTTAGAAATGAAAGACCGGTCTACAAAGGTTGTATTCCTTTTTCACTTAGAGTAAAGTTTGTTTACTTGCTTATAAACTCTAATTCTCTAGTTCGATTCTAGGATAGCATGCAATAGCACACTAGATTTTTTTAAATTGTATACTTGATACTTCTAAAAACCTAGTAGTGGTGTTAAGGCAAACTTTCATGGCATCATAGTTACGGGGCATTGGATGTCGACCTTTGGGGGCTTCTCACTAAGTGACAGTGTGGCGAAGTATAGGCTCTTACCCTCAGGGTGTCCTAAGACCGGAAGATATTTCGGCGGGTTATAGTCTTCGCGAGGAGGCATGCGTAAAAAGTAGTTGCTGAGGGACCCGGAGGTGCCACGGCGACCCATTGAATGGGGTGGCTGCCTGATCTGTTGGGTTACGGCAGCGCTCCGACCATCAAACCGTGGCCAAATGCAGAACAAAAATTTACTAAACTGGCGCTACCATTACCCGATGCCCAGATCTACCTTAAACCCTAAACTAGCAAGCTAATAAAAGAGATAGGAATGGTTATACCGAGTTGATCCGTGTCCTTCGGTCTTCAACCATCATCCCCAAGCTCCTAATGGCTCCTTGATCGAGTTTGGTTGCCGGTCTTCCTCCATCTACGATGATCCACCTGAGGGAAACGGCTCAAGCTTCATCCTCGCTAAATGAGGCAACCGACACTCCAAGGTTGCTAGCAATGAAGAGTGGAGGTGTAGGAATGTGTCACTATAATTTTCCTCTCATCACAATGCTCAAGAGAGCAACTCAATAAGATGAAGGATGTGAGTTAACATATGGCATGAGCAACTCAAGAAATGGCTAAGTGTTGAGGTGAGAATGAGAGTGCAAGCAATGAAGCAAGTGAAGAAAAAATACCAAGTCCACACCAATACTTAGTGGCTGCCCCCTCTCTCTCTCACTCTCAATAATCCACACAAAATATCTTTTCCATTTTAGCAATAAACAATTGCAAACCATGCCTTGACCCATGCTCATACCAACTCACCCTCCACCTCATTTCCTAATTGATTTTATAAAAAGAAAATCAATTAATGAGGTGGACATCTTCTAGAAACCATTCCATATAAATACGGAATCCAACCTGGTGTACATATCGAAATACATATACGCGTATTCGTATAAAAATACTAATAGCCAAGAGAGAAAATGAATAGTGAAAAATAATACTAGAATACATATATATAAATACATATATAAATTATTAAATCAAAACCTGATTTAATAATCCGGCTTAATCCTAAGTCGCTAGTATTATCAACCGTCCGATTAAAGTCTGTGCAGCATGTGCACAAATTTAATCGGACACCTGTATGTACCAACATACGTCATCTACACCATATCTCCTGAACCGTGAAAACCCTTTGTGTGGGACTTTAAAAATTCGTCAATACGCTGGCAGTGGGTTTAACCATAAGCACGTCAGCGGCACTAGTTGTACGTAACGGCTACCCAGATATTGAGCGAAAGGGAGGCCGACGAGCAAACTCATCCTAAACCCCTACTGAGCCTGACAGTGACAATATCCGTACAGTCCGGTCTGTTCGTCTAAGAGTATCACATATCGAGTCTAGGCGGGTGGATAAAGTCAGACCCATAACAACGCGACATTTAGTGTCGGCATGAAACCCATCACCGCCAGAGAAACTATCGATCCTGGATCGGTAATTCTCGTCCACCGTGGCCATGGATTTCTGGTGATGGCCACCTGTGCACAATGCGACATCAACCCCCAATACCGGGAGAGACGGATCCCCGACGATCCGATCATTGCCTCCATGTGGCTCGGGACTGTACCCAACTAAAACCTGTTTGCACGACTCCTTTGAGCCGTGGTAGGGTAGTAATCAAAGTACAGTGGGAACTCACACGTGACAAATGACTATCTCAGGTCGACAGACTAATCTGTACACATGTCACCTGGGAACGGCTATCTGACAATAGGTATAATACCAACTAGCACGTTCCCGGCGAGTCAGTCCAGTGTACTCATAACCCAATGAGCACATGTATACTATCTTAGGTGAACAAACTAACACCAACATCTTGTGAGACCTGGCCACCACCCCTCGTCGGGGTCTCGATCAGTATACACTAGTCTATACTGGAGTATCAATGCCAGTCTCGATACTCCTACGACTAAGGATATTTAAGGATGTGCTTATAGACCCCCAGCTCCTACGTATATGATCGCCATCATAATGCCGGTAGTCAGGCAAGAATCCTATGGGCTTTATCAACATGTACATGATGATAAAGACAAACCAGATAGTATACTATCATCTCGAGTAAGACTGATCTACCGGTATAGGTCCTCTCTCAATCATCATAATCACCTAACTGCGATTATGATAATTTCCTTGAGGGCACTATAGCCAACAATCTCCCACTTGCACTTAAGGCCAATTATTGCGATGTCGCATACTCACAGCCCGTGTGACACCGAACACCCAACTTCTCTAGTAATCAGTTTCGCAAAGCCCATTTGCGAAATTATTGCGTTCGAGAAATATTCTCAGTGAGTGGATCCGCTCCAATGTTTCTTTCTGTATCTCTCTATATCTCAACTTCACGAAGAAAGCTGTCTCCCGAAATGAGCAATACCTGTCTTAGAATTTGTCTGGATATCTGATGGGACCCAGTTCACAAATGAACTCCAAATCCTGCAAACTTCTTAGACTGTATCATCCATTGAATTTAATCAGTATCACGCGCCATGCCATTCCTCAGTATCCGCTTGGACCACCTGTCCAACATACTGTCCCTTAAAAGAGAGAAAACTATACCCTGACAGTCACTCTGTCATTCAGGTCATCTTGGAAGCCTGAAATGATAATCGTCTCCCGAAGGAGGCTGCCGTAATCATTTCCCAAGAACATCCATTTATGTTCAATAACTGCTTCCCAATGTTTCTCCAGGATTGGATTAATATATGTTTATTGCAGCTAGTGCAAAAACAACATCTGGTGTGGTACTTGACATTTCATGATTAACTCAATTGCCTAAGCAAGTGATATGCTAATCATGCAGATCTCTCTCCCCTTTAGTCTGTAAGACACCTTTAGAGAGGGTGACTCCATCACCTGCAGGTAGACCACCATGCCAGGAGTTGCCCATTCTAAAATACCTTTAGAATAATGTCAAAGTACCCAGATTAGGATACTTCCCAAATCTAGATCTAAAACCATAGATCTAGTCACCAGAATCACTGATATTATATCTACATCCTATGTGGAGAAACAATTTTGTGAAAACCACAGTATAAACGATCGTAGTATAGGAATATATCTTCCTATCAAGTGCATGTCATCCCAAATACCTGGACATCACTCTCTACTACCTTCTTAGCAGATCCATCTCCTATTCTGATGAAGTCAAACCCTATGACAGCCACATCAAAAATAGATGATCTATTTCCGCTATATCTGCTTTAATCTATAAATAGACATAAGCTACTTGCCCACTATACTTCCACTGCTCCTACTGACTACAACAACCCTCTGGCAGAGTCATATACACGCGGAATTCTAAAGCTGGTTTAGAACGACGCTATACTAATCCTCCTGCCGGGTCTTATAGTTTAGAACAACAGCAATGGCAAGTTTGGGTAAACAAGAACCTCCCTGTCACCATCTCTGAGAAGACCGAAGTACCTCTCGGGTGCCTGAGGTTACCCACCAATCTGCGGAGTGGCTGTTCAGTTGATAAAACTGCACATTTGTTATTACATTTTTCCTACTATTTTTATACTAGAAAAGGTGTTTATTATAATATATGATACATATGAGGGTTTATCTGTAAAAATACTATTTTTCATGTGTTGATATATTATAATTAACATTTGGTAGGAAAATGTATGCAAAAATACCATTGACCAAATCTTAATGGTGAAATTAATATCTCAATATAACAAACTCTACTAAATATTATTTGAGTTATTGTGCAGAATTTTTCAGGGCTAAAAATCAAGGGAATCAAAGTTGTTAAGAGCAAACCTGCCTAATTAAGAAAGCAAACTAAGAAATCAAGGCTGGCAGCAACAAAGAAAAGATTTTCAATTTCCAGAGGTTCCAGAGATCTCCACGTGTCATAAGAAGAAAAGCCCCGGAAAAATCCCCAAACGATCCCACTTTTTGGCCGCGGATCCGCGGCCAAACCCCCCTATTGGCCGCGGATCCACCGCGGTTTTGAAGACTTAGGAGATGGGATTTTCTCTGTTGGATACTAACTACTTGCTTCCAAATTTGGAAGCTAGATTTCAGGCTTTGGGACTATAAATAAAGACCGAGAGCCTCTTGGAAAAATCATCAAGTCGACGCGATTACGAAGTCCAAGACGGCTCACGCATCCAGGCTGATCATTAACTGTTCGTCTACCTCCTTGGAAGAGATCGAGAAGCAAACTAGTATTTGTAATCATTTTCTAAGGGATCAAAGTGTAATGAATATTGTTGATTAATAAAGGTAGCTCTTTTTCCTATTCTATTTCTTCGTAGTTTAATTATGCATTTTCTCTCCATCTCTTTTTCTCCCAACATGCGCGAGTAATTCTCCGCTTGTTAGGGTTCGTAGGATTAGGGTAGGTTAATGGATGATGAAAATACCTAAACTCTTTTTACGTCCTATAAAGTTTATAAACTTTATCAAAAGAATCATTAACATCCTAATCGGGCGCGCTACCAATTCATTGTTAGTCTCGACGGCGATTAGAGATTAGATTAATGATTGTTTTGGTAAAGGCTAGATATGAACGGAGTTCCGTGTCGAGATAAGGGTTAAGAGTGGGATTCCTTTTCCCTCTAGAAACCCTAATCTACATACATCACTGTCGTTCTAGTTTTAAATCTATTAAAGGATAAAAAGGGTAATTTTTAATTAATCATCCATAACTACTAAATTCTAACGAACCCTACAAGCCCCTTCTTATATTAACTACATCCATAAATAATCTAGATCTATATTTTGCATCCGTGTTTAACGTAGATCTAGAAACCATTCTACAATATTCTTTATCCCTCCTCTCTTTCTCAACACATCTAAAGTAAGAGTAAAAGATTCACGTTTCCCAGAGGACGACCCATACTCATCTCGGTCTAGCTACACGCGACACCGTTCTGATTACGGTTAACAACAAACACAATTTTTCAAAACAATCAGTGGCTAATGGAATGTATAAACCATTTGAATCCTCAGGTTCCATTAAGTCTTCAGTGATCGTTTGTGGTTCTGGAATCACTTCCAGTTCTACCATACCCCCACTTCTGTTTTCTGAAAAAATCTATTTTACTAAAACTGTGGCATGTCAAGAACAATATAAATATTGATCTTCCTGGTCGTAGAAAGTTAACCCTCGTCAAAGCCTGGGATAACCCACAAACTGCCATTACTGAAACGTGCCTCGAGTTTATCCGGATTCTGGTTTTAAGCATCAGCCGGACAACTCCCCATACCTTAACATCATTAAGATATAAATTGATTCTATATATATCCATTATAGAAAACAAAAACACTAATTTAATTGGAACCAGATTCAAAATCATGCAGCTGTCTCCAGTGCATGTCAACCAAATGGAAAGAGGTCATTCAGCATTACTCATCTAGGAGTGCATCCATTTATGAGTGACCTGAAAGAGAAGCAAGTTCTCAAAACCATTACTATCAACGGAATACCAAACATAAGTATCTTCATCTTCGACTTCCACGAAGAATCCTTATACTTCTAACATATGGTTCTCTACTTTATTCTTATACCTATAACTTCTCAAAATCTGAACCTTGCATTTCAACGAAATACTTGTCTAAAACTAGAGAAGTTATGAGTAAACAGAATATAGTATGAGTACCAACCCCATTGTCCTAGTGGACACTGGTCAACATACAATACTTTGTATAAGTCCCCTGAGTTCAATAACTCAAAACCTTGTGCGTCGTAGGTTGAAAAACTGTACTATGGTTAAGAAGAATTACACCGTTGTTGAATGCACCTTACCTAATCACCTACTGATATAGGTAAATGTCACAGACAAAATATCAAAAAATTATATCTCACTTTATAAAATAAACGTACAGATATATCAGTTTGAAATTGGTGCATAACTATGGATATTCAAAACCAAATATTTGTCGTCTGGCAAAAACCCAGGTGATTTCCTCAAATATCACCAATTACAACGAATTTCGATATAATGAGGATCTAATCACCCAATTCCAAATATCTTACTCCCACTCACCATCTGTAATAACATACAGATGTGATAAACAAATCTGGTAAATACATACCCTGGAGTTAGATTCCAATTGGGAAAATAGTTTTCAATTAATATCGCACAATAAAACTGAAACATAAAAATGCTTCATAAAGGGGTTAACTGGTATTCTTAGTAACGCCTCTTTCATTATCCTGATTCATGACAGTAACCATATACTTACATGCCCTCACTCCAATCCCTTTATTATGTCTTTACTTATTACCTTTTGTACACCTTCTTTCGGCTAATTGGTTTTCTTCCTTCCCTACCCTTCGGCACCAGCCTAAGGTTTGGAAGAAGACTATCCAATAAGCGCAATAGATGTACTCTCCTACTCCTAAGATCCCTCGCAACCTGAGAGAAGGTAATGGGAAAAGACATCTGAATAATCCTATTCTATTTCTCCTGAACCGGAAACCATCTTCGAACCTGAAACGAATTCCTTCGAGTTCGTATGTAACTATAAGATGGCATATCCAATAGGAGTGGATATCCATAGTGATACGAAGTGTTCTGGAGAAATCTAAAGTGGATGTGTACACGGTTTTGTCGTGAATGATGGTGGTCGCAATTTTCTTTGCCCTTAATCTAATCCCTTTATTATATCTTTACTTATTACCTTCTGTACACCACACTTAGGCTTGTTGGTTTTCTTCCTTCCCTACCATTCGGCACCTAGCTATGGTTTAGAGGAAGACTATCCAATAAGCTCAATAGGTGTACCCTCTCCTAATCCTAGGAGCTCTCACAACCTGAGAGAATGTAAAGAGAAAAGACAATCGAATAATAATATTCAATCTTTCCAGAACCAGAATCCATTCTCGAATCTGGAACAAGTTACTTCGAGTTCGTATGTAACTATACGATGGATTTATCTAATGGAAGTGAATGTTCGTAGTGATACGGGGTGTTCTGGAGAAATGCAAAAGATGATATAGAAGTGGCAATGATATATGCGACACCGTAACATTCCAAAATCCAAAGTGTTTTAAGAAGGTTCGGTTAACTTGGTTCATAAGTTTTAGTCAAGGGTTGGGCCATGGTCGCTGCCAAAGAGAGAGAGAAAAGAAACACTCAGCGTGCACTCTAACCTAGATCAGAATGGTTAATCACTTTATCTAATCAGAATGGCTCCCACTGTTTTCTCGAATTCTCCTCCAAACCGTAAAGGAGAATTAGTCGGGATCATTTAAAATCACCCGAGGAGTAATCGTACTCATCAGTGGGAATCGGGATCCAACTCTCATTGCATGATAACTTGATGAAAGCCACTCAAGTCACCACACTCCAGAAGGTATGCACATGCCTGGCAAGTTTCCTGTATGTTTGAAACTCCCGATGTGTGTTTTTACCCCTAACGACTTCATGGCCTTGATAGAGACCAACGTGCCATAAGTCGCTAGTCAAGTTCAACCCGTAATTATCCAAAATTGATCTAAATCCACCCGCACAAGCCCTTGATAGAGACCAACGTGACTATGCGGTTGTCCTAGATAATTGCATATCCATGCTACAGGCACGTATCACGCAGCTACCATACATTATGCCTTGATAGAGACCAACGTACATAGTACGAATACTACGAGATACCTATCTGAAATGACGGAGGGCTACAGCTGGTTTTTGGAAAAAAAACCTTCGTAATGAACTTGATATCGTTGAAAGAACCGAAGTGGTTTTAAAAATATATAGTGGCGAAAACTTTTGCTAAAGAGGTCACTCCCGATGAAGGGATCTCGGCTCTTTCCTCGTAGAATGAGGTGCAGGATATTCCAAACTGAATACCACGATGCAAAGCAAAAGAATCGACTATAGTGAAGTTATTACATTGACACAAACTTTTACTCAAGGGGTCACTCCCGATGAAGGGATCTCGGCCCTTGCTTCGTCCAATGAGGTGCTGGATATTCATAACCGAATACCACTATGCAATACAAAAGAGAACGTCTGTAATGTCAGTTTTTAAAAACTTGGTTCCAACAACATCATATAGGTTTGTTTTATCCTTGCATTGATAAGAATCAACATAGTCCCATCAATTAATCACACCAGAAAAGAACGAAAATAAAATGTATGTATATGCCATCCGCATTCGCCACCGGGTCCCGTCATCACTCGTTAGGTTACTTAACTAATGACAGAGCGGGGACTGGACTAGCGCGGGTGCAAAACATATACAACATCTACTAGTATATATATAAATATATATAACAATCGTCCCAGGCATGATATAAAGCAACATCACAGAAGTATCACAGAAGCAACACAGAATGGTGGATAATCCTGGAGCCCCGGGTTTCACTTGACCCGCAAATGAGACCCGACGTTCCCTGTCATGTGGATAGCCTGTGCAATGAAAACCTAAACCCCTATGAGCGTGGCAAGTTACCCGCCAAAACCAGAAGTGAGGCAACCCCCTTCAACAATGAGAATGGGCCACCCAGCACTTCATGGAATCCGGTAACTTGAGCACCCCTCCTGGGTCAACCTATACCCCTACGAGTGCGGCGAATAGCCCGCCAATTCTAGAGTATGGTCCCCTCCGTCTCAACGCCATGAGATGCGGACCTGTTTCCCTCTAGAACCCGGCTATTCGTGCACTCCGACGCGAGGTAATCCTAGTACAGAAAAGAAAATAATATGTACAAGGGTGACATCGACCTCAACCCGGTCGTGCCCCAAATAAATAATATACAAACTGGCAGTGACGGCAGTCCATATGTCGGACGCTCGTCCCGCAATATCAAATGTACAAATGAAACTAAACTATACTACCATTGCATCATAGCTATCCACCACGACGATCCAACCACAACACAGCACAATACAGAACATCAACGTGAATGTCGCATTCGCCAACCCGTCTAAAAGAACTATTGCAATTAGACAGGTTGTATCGATCTAATGATATTCACGGTCGCAGATAGTAATGTAAGTACTGCAAACTTTAAACAATGTTAGAAATTATCGAGTTCGAAATAACCCCGAATAGCCCGAAAAAACTAGATAAACCATATCAAAACTGGGCTAAACAAACAATACCACTGAACCAACATTCCAGAGACAAAACCACAGGCCAAATACAAAACCCAAATTCCTTAAAGAGGTCGGCCTCCTCGGATTTTAGCATGACGTGGCCGGTATTTTTCTGGTGGAATTTGCTCGTATTTGGTCTGTGGTATAGTGGTCATCTCAGTAGTCTTCTGTAGTTGTTAAAAAAAAATTTGAAGACACTTTGAAAATCGACAGAAACTGCAATGCATCGAGTGATATTTCGGAGTTGTTTCGGTTTCGATAGTTTCATATTCTCTAAAACTGCTAGTTAAGGGTTTAAAGGCTGGCTCTGATACCATGTTGGGTTGCGGCAGCGCCCCGGCCATCAAACCGTGGCCAAATGCAGAACAAAAATTTACTAAACTGGCGCTACCATTACCCGATGCCCGGATCTACCTTAAACCCTAAACTAGCAAGCTAATAAAAGAGATAGGAATGGTTATACCGAGTTGATCCGTGTCCTTCGGTCTTCAACCATCATCCCCAAGCTCCTAATGGCTCCTTGATCGAGTTTGGTTGCTGGTCTTCCTCCATCTACGATGATCCACCTGAGGGAAACGGCTCAAGCTTCATCCTCGCTAAACGAGGCAACCGACACTCCAAGTTTGCTAGCAATGAAGAGCGGAGGTGTAGAAATGTGTCACTATAATTTTCCTCTCATCACAATGCTCAAGAGAGCAACTCAAGAAGATGAAGGAGGTGAGGAAACATGTGGCATGAGCAACTCAAGAAATGGCTAAGTGTTGAGGTGAGAATGAGAGTGTAAGCTATGAAGCAAGTGAAGAAAAAAGACCAAGTCCACACCAATAATTAGTGGCTGCCCTCTCTCTCTCTCTCAATAATCCACAGAAAATATCTCTTCCATTTCACCAATAAACAATTGCAAACCATGCCTTGACCCATGCTCATGCCAACTCACCCTCCACCTCATTTCTTAATTGATTTTATAAAAAGAAAATCAATTAATGAGGTGGACATCTTCTAGAAACCATTCCGTATAAATACGGAATCCAACCTGGTATACATATCGAAATACATATACGCGTATTCATACAAAAATACGAATAGCCAAGAAAGAAAATGAATAGTGAACAATAATACTAGAATACATATATATAAATACATATATAAATTATTAAATCAAAACCTGATTTAATAATCCGGTTTAATCCTAAGCTGCCAGTATTATCAATCGTCCTATTAAAGTCTATGCAGCATGTGCACATATTTAATCGGACACCTGTATATACCAACATACGTCATCTACACTATATCGCCTAAACCGTGAAAACCCTCTATGTGGGACTCTAAAGACTCGTCAATACGCTGGCAGTGAGTTTAACCACAAGCACGTCAGCGGCACTAGCTGTACGTAACGGCTACCCAGGTATTGAGTGAAAGGAAGGCCGACGAGCAAACTCATCCTGGACCCCTACTGAGCCTGACAATGACAATATCCATACAGTCCGGCCTGTTTGACTAAGAATATCGCATATCGAGTCTAGGGGGTGGATAAAGTCAGACCCCTAACAACGCGACATTTAGTGTCGGCATGAAACCCATCACCACCAGAGAAACTGTCGATCCTGGATCGGTAATTCTCTTCCACCATGGCCATAGATTTCTGGTGATGGCCACTCGTGCACAACGCGACATCAACCCCTAATACCGGGAGAGACGAATCCCCGATGATCCGATCACTGTCTCCATGTGGCTCGGGACTGTACCCAACTAATACCTGTTTGCACGACTCCTTTGAGCCGTGGTAGGGTAGTAATCAAAGTACAGTGGGAACTCACACGAGACAAATGACGATCTCAGGTCGACAGACTAACCTGTACACATGTCACATGGGAACGGCTATGTGACAATAGGTATAATACCAACTAGCATGTTCCCAGCGAGTCCGTCCAGTGTACTCATAACCCAATGAGCACCTGTATACTATCTTAGGTGAATAAACTAACACCAATGGCTTGTGAGACGTGGCCACCGCCCCTCGTCGGGGTCTCGATCAGTATACACTGGTCTACACTGGAGTATCGATGCCCAATCTCGATACTCCCATGGCTAGGGACATTTAAGGATGTGCTTATAGACCCCCAGCTCCCACGTATATGACCGGCATCATAATGCTGGTAGTCAGGAAACAATCCAATGGGCTCTATCAACATGTACATGATGATAAAGACAAACCAAATACCATACTATCATCTCGAGTAAGACCGATCTACCGGTATAGGTCCTCTCTCAATCATCATAATCACCTAACTGTGATTACGATAATTGCCTTGAGGGCACTATAGCCAACATGACCTACATGGTATCATAGCCAAGCTAGAGCATTAGGAATTGTCTAGATGAAATTAAAGTGTTCGATCGACTTTTCGAAACACGTAAATCCAAGTTTCTGGAATTTTTTTCAAAAGTTGAAATTTTTTAAATTAAAAATTCTCAGAAAACTTTGCAAGTTATTTGATGGATCCCAAAGAAGTTCGAGGCCCCAACTACAACAAACTGCCACGGACCCGCCGCCAAACGCGTGGTTTGGCAGCGGTTCCGCCACAGTATTGAGGAGTTGTTGGCTCTTTTTTCTTGTGTTGCTCCATCTTTTTATTTAGTACTCTCTGGGAATTTTTAGTTGAGACTCAAGTGTTGAGGTCTCTGGGTTTTCTGGGTGTTTAATAATTCGATCGAAATATTTAATATCGTCTAGTATTTTTTGATATGTGATACAATATTTAGAATCCACAATAATTAGTTTTGTGAAAACTAATTAGTGTTTTGTAAATCTAGCTATTTAGTCTTTTTTGATAGATTGCCTCGGAGTTTCGATTCGGATCTAAACTCAGTCACAATCTCATATTGTACGCGGATACTCGCCGGATAACACTACTAGATAGCCATGCCCTATCGCCCCGACCAAATGACTGTAGAAGAACCCCGTTGCCAAAAGCATCCGCTCGGGTGCTCGCGGTCGCGGTGTTCCGCCTAAGTGCACTTCGTCAATGGCATCGGGGGTGCGGCCGTCTACTAATGTTTCCGACGAGTATTCGATCATTTGTTGGGAATCTTGTTGAATTTCCCGACTGGTTATTGAAAAGTGTTTTCAATATTAGACTAAAAAGCCGGGTTTATAGTGTTAGGCATGAATCCGAAGTATGAGATATTCCGAGTTTATGATGTCTAAGCTGTTGCGGATTCTAATTATTGTAGTTTTCATTTCTTTTCTACAACCGTAAGTGTAATATGTGGTGTATCGCCGATTTAGTTGCTATACATCAACGACAATTGGGATATGCATATTTACTTACGTTGATGACATGTGATGTTATGTGTTGCTGTGATATGTTATATTGGATCGTCGTGTTTGAATAACCGGGGGTTTTTGCGTGAGATGAGAGTTTTTCATTTTCATTCATGTAAAAATTGTATGTAATATTCTTTTATTGGGACACTTCCGTGTTGAGGATGATGTCACCATTGATATATATTATTTACTTTTCCGCATTAGGATAGACCCAAGGCGGGGAGCACATGTAACCGGGTTCTAGAGTCCAGTGGGAGACCATCTCGAGGAGTCAAGGCCGGGTCTCCTAACTCTAGAATTGGAGGGGTTGCTTTTCGCTCTTGTAGGGGTCTAGGAATGTAGATTTGGCTATTCATCACGACCGTGGAATCCGTGTTTTTTACTGGCTTAATTTAAAACAAGGACCTCCTAATATATCCTATATTTCATATGTTGACTTCTGCTGCAATGTTCTGTGATGTGATCATATAACTGAGTGAGACGAATGCTTTATATTATATATATGATATATAATAAACGTTACTTATGTTTTGCATCCACGCTAGTCCTGCCTCCGCTCTGTCGTTGGTTAAGTAACCTAATGGTGCATGACGGGACCCCGTGGCGAATGCGGATAGTATAAGCATGCGTTCTATTTTCGTTTCTTTATCTGTGATGTTTAGGAAACATAAATGATAGAACTTCATTAATGAGATTAATGAAAAGGAAAGAAACCTAAAGATATTGTAGAATCAAATTTTTAAAAAGGTAGCTCTAATTCTTTCTTTGCATAGTGATATTCCTTGATGAATATCCAACATCTCATTCGATGAGGAAAGAGCCTAGATCCCTTCACCGGGAGTGACCTCTTTAGCAAAAGCTAGCAAATACTACAACCCACTCGGTTTATTTTGAAAAACACTCTATTTTAAAAGCGGAGCTTAAACCACTCCTTTTCAAATCACTCGATTCTACAACGATATCAAGTTCATTACGCAAAAGGTTTCTTAAAAACCTGTCATAGCCCTCCGTCATTTCAGATAAGGACTATTTAGTATTCGTGCTGCGTTTCTTGGCCTGCGTCAAGGCGTAGTGTACGGTAGCTGATTAGTGCTTATCTGCCGCATATGATGCGATTGGATTAGGGCAGTCGTACGACCTTGTTGGCCTACGTCAAGGGTCGTGCGGGTGGGTTTAATTCAATCATAAAATAAACGGGTTGAACTTGACTAGTGCCCTATGGTTTGTTGGCCTGCGTCAAGGTCATAGGACGCTAGGGGTAAAAACAATTATTGGGAATTTTCAAATGTTGAAAAATTTGCAATGAGATTGCATACCTTCTATGAGATAGTTGGATTCCGATACCTACTGCGAGTAAGAGTTACTCTTGGAAGAGTTTTGTACTTTATAATTAGCTAATCTAGTAGGTGTCTAAGAAAGGTGTTAATGGGGTTATGCCCCTGTGAAAACGAGGTTATTTAATTAGTTCCATGCGAAAGCACAGGGAGACTCTCTCGAAATACCAATACCTGCCTGGTTGAACGATTGGCGAACTTATAGGGTGCAATTAATCCCGGCTAGTCTTACCTTTTAGAGTTTGAAGGAAGATTTGATAAAAACAGTGGGAGCCATCCTGATTAGATAAAATAATAACCAATCTAATCTTGCAAGCGCATACGCTAAAGTTTTTTCTTCTCTCTCTCTCCAGGTAGTGACCATGACATGCCTTAATCAAGATAATAATATTGATGTATTGACCGAACCCGCTTGTTATACTGAGCTGGGGAACGTTGGTTCCGCTCTACCTTATAACTTTTATTAGTCTGAGCAAGAAATAGGGGAATACCCGGATTCCCATGCGACCCGAGCGAGGAATGAGCATGTTGATGTATCTTCTTCGGGTGTGTTCATTACCGAGAATTGTTTCTCAGTTTGCTCTACGGCCTAGGTATTAGATACTGGATCAGGATCCCACATTTATAATATGTTACATGGGTCAAAGAAAGGTAGAGAACTGGGAATATGTGATCATTCTCTCAGAGTAGGGAATGGTGCAATAGTCGCAGTAAAAGCAGTTGGCGCGTATCACTTAGTATTACCTAGTGGTAATACATTGATTCTAAACGACTGTTATTACGTACCAGAAATGATGTGCAATATTATATCAGTATCTATATTACATAAAGATGGATATAATTTTGTATTGGAGGATAATATTATGAAAATTTTCCTAAATCAAGTGTTGATTGGTTTTGGCACGCTATGTAACGGTATATACGTTCTGAATCAAAATACAGTTCTTAACATACAGAACACACACAAGAGGAAAAGTTCATAAATGAAAGAAACCTTCTTGTGGCGCTGTAGACTAGGTCATATCAATGCGAGAAGATTAGCTAAGTTACATAAAAATGGATATTTGAATCTATTCGAATTTACATCTTATGAAACCTGCTAGTCATGTCTCAAAGGCAAGATGACCAAAACTCCGTTTACTGGACACGGAGAAAAAGCTACTGAACTCTTGGGACTGATACATAGTAATGTATGCGGTCATATGTCTACAAATACCAGAGATGGTTTCTCGTACTTTATTACATCCACCGATGATCTCTTAAAGTTTGGATATATGTTCTTGTTGAAACACAAATCTGAAGCTTTTGAGAAATTCAAGGAATATAAGTGCGAAGTAGAGAACCAAACGGGTAAAAGTATTAAAATCCTTCGATCTGATCGAGGAGGAGAATACTTGAGCAGGGAATTCCGTGACAATCTAAAAGAGAATGGGATTCTCTCTCAGCTTACTCCTCCGTATACACCACAGCACAACGGTGTATCGGAGTGGAAAAATCACACCCTATTAGATATGGTGCGCTCTATGATGAATACTGCTAAATTACATATTTCCTTTTGGGGTTATGCACTTGAGACAGCTACAGACCTATTGAATATGGTAAAAGTCGACCTTAGCACCACCAAGGGGTTCTAGAAGTATCAAGCATACCAAATTTTAATTTTTATTAGGTGCTAAGTTAGACTAACAAGATCAATACTAGATTATTAAAGTTTAGATTAGTGATGTGAACAACCAGAGAGAAAAGAAAAGAAGCTATACCCTATAGGATCTAGTCCTTCTCTTCTTAAGCTCCTTGTAGTAGTCCTCTTGACTCCTCTAGACTCCACTTCGAGTTGAACGAACCTCCTCGTAGATCTTCGCGGCAAAGACGATCCACCTGAATTCTACAAGCTCAAGCTAACCCTTCACTAATCTCATTAGTGAAAGCAACACTCCACATCAAATTGCTAATCTAATGTGTGAAGGTGAAGTAGGGGTTTAATTTGCTCACTAGGGTTTTCTCAAGTTCAATGATTCACATCACATGTGAGGGTTTGGACTTGGAAGTGAGGTGAAGAAAATCGTAGATAGCAAGAGGAAGCAAGAGCTAAAAAATGGATAAGGCATGAAGAATGAAATATGAAAGTTAACTAAAATGGCTCTCTCTTTCCTCACTTATTCAAGCATGGAATAAAATTGCAATTCTAAATTGTAACCATGCTTGAATAGTCAGTCAAGACTAATATACAAATAATAAAACCCATGCCTTGCCCATTCCACAAATATCTCCACAATTTACACCTCATTTTTCTATTTTCTAAAAATAGAAAAACATGCCATGCTTCATATAATATATATATATATATATATATATATATATATATATATATCAAATATACATTAATATATATAAAGCAATTAGTGAGCTAATGGTGTTAGTTAAGATATAATTACATCACATATAATATATATCACATTATTAAATCAACACTTGATCTAATAATCCGGTTATATCATATATAACCGACTAATATCATTAATCTGAATATTACATTATCAAACCAACACTTGATTCGATAATCCGGTTATATCACATATAACCTGACCGATAACAGATAACTTCCAGATTACAATACGGTATTACATACTCGTTTTTAATCAGGCCCACACACATATCACATATGTGTCCTACTTCGTTTCGCTTGAACCAGGAAACTTCTGTGTGGGACTCGTCAATACGCCAGCAGTAGGTGATGATCACGTCAGTCATCTACAAGCCGTCAATTGTACTAGCTGGACGTAACGGCTATCTGGGTATTAAGCGATATGAAGATCAACAAGCAAGCTCATCCATACTTTCCATGAAGCCTATCAGTAACACTACCGTACAGTCCGGTCTCTTCGTTTGATATGTCGCATATCATGTCTAGGGGCGGTAAACCTCAACCCTCAGCAACGTGATAAGTCATGCCGATGTCTGGCCTATAACGGTTTGAGAAACTACTGATAACTCTTATCAGTAAATCTCAGCAGCAGCCCTAGTCAGGGACTTTCAGTTATAGCCAATCGAGCATAGCGCAACATCAACCCCCAACACCGGGAGAGACGAAACCCCTCCTATCGCTCATTGCCTCCATGTGACTCGGGACTGTACCCAAAATCCACCTGTTTGCACACTCATTTGAGCCGTGGTATGGAGGAAATCAAAACATAGTGGGAGCCACACAAGACTCTATGATGATCTCGGGTCTACAGACTAACCTGTACCAGTGTCACCAGAGGACTGCTATCTGACGATAGGTATACTACTAAATAGGAGTCCTCGGCGAGTCCTGTTCGGTGTACCCATTCTCTAATGAGCACCTGTATACAATCTTTGATGTCACACACCAATGGTTATGGGATCAACCATCGCCCTCTAAGGGACAAGAAACGTACACACTAGTCTACACTGGAATATCGATGCCCAAGTCTCGATATTCCCATGACTAGGAACTGATTAAAGGATGTACTTATGGACCACCCTGGCCCCACTCGTATGATCTCATCATAATTCTGGTAGTCAAGTACATATCCTAAGGGCTTTATCAACATGTGAGAGCAAGACAATAAGGAATACCAGTCAACATGTTAAGATAAAGAGTAACCAGATAGCATACTATCATGTCGAGCAAGAAATTCCTCTCTCTCTCTATCTATCTATATATATATAAGCATCCACTATAATATACATCGCATGCACAATAATGGCCTCTTGGGCATACATATAACTAACAATCTCCCACTTGCACTAAGGCCATGTGTTGTAGTATCTCATACCCAACATCCTAAAAAGTCTCTCAAATTGTATCTGGGGGGGCCTTTGTGAATGGATCCGCTACGTTTTCCTTCGTGTCAACTCTCTTGATCTCGATCTCCCGGCGATCAACTATCTCCCTGATCAGGTGATACCGCCTCAGAATATTTCTGGATCTCTGATGGGACTTGGGTTCCTTGGCCAAAGCCACAGCTCCATTGTTATCACAATACACAGGTATTGGATGCTCAATGGATGGAACCACACCAAGCTCGGCAATGAACTTTTTCATCCAGACAGCCACTTTGGCAGCATCGTTGGCAGCGATGTATTCAGCCTCCATCATCGAGTCTGGAACGGTGTCTTGCTTGGAACTCTTCCAACACACCGCCCCTCCATTGAGGGTAAAGACAAAACCCGAGACCGACTTACTGTCGTCCTTATCACTCTGGAAGCTCGAATCGGTAAAGGACTCCATCTGGAGTTCTCCGTTACCATATACCAAGAACATTTCTTTAGTCCTTCTCACGTACTTAAGAATGTTCTTCACAGCCGTCCAGTGTTTCTCCCCAGGATCTGATTGATACCTGCTTACTACACCTAGTGAGTAAGCTACATCCGTTCTGGTATATAACATCGCATACATGATAGAGCCTACTGCCGAAGTATAGGATATCCCTTGCATGCGAACCCTCTCCAAATCAGTCTTGGGAGACATCTATTTGGAGAGAGTGATTCCTGAACAAGCAGGTAAATTACCTCGCTTGGAATCTTCCATACTAAACCTCTTTAGTATGGTGTCAATGTACCTGGATTGGGACAATCCCAACATCCGTTTAAATCTATCTCTATAGATCTTTATCCCCAGAATGTAGGAGGCATCACCAAGATCTTTCATGAACAACTTGAGTGATAAGAAGAGCTTGACCGAGTGTAGCATAGGAACATCGTTTCCTATCAAGAGTATGTCATCCACGTACAATACGAGAAAGACCACCTTACTCTCTACAGCCTTCTTATATATACAAAGTTCATCTACATTTTTGATGAAGTCAAACTCTTTAATAGCTTCATCAAAACAGATGTTCCAACTCCGCGATGTCTGCTTTAATCCGTAGATAAATTTAAGCAGCTTGCACACCTTTCCGCTGCTCCCACTGTCTACGAAGCCCTCTGGCTGTGTCATGTCAACGCTCTCTTCTAAATCACCATTTAGAAAAGCGGTCTTGACGTCCATCTGCCAGATTTCGTAGTCATGGTATGAAGCAATGGCAAGTAGGATCCTGATGGACTTAAGCATAGCGACAGGAGAAAAGGTTTCATCATAGTCGATGCCAGGTCGTTGACGAAAACCTTTTGCTACAAGTCTAGCTTTGAAAGTCTCAACTTTTCCATCTACACCTATCTTCTTTTTGAAGATCCACTTTCTCCCAATGGGTTTTACCCATTCAGGAGCAACTTCCAAAGTCCATACTTGGTTGGTGTACATGGATTCCATCTCGGATCGCATAGCATCCAGCCATTTCACAGTGTCCCCACTCGTGATGGCCTGCTCGAAACTATTCAGGTCATCATCTTCCATGATGCAATCCTCGCTCCCACCGTCTACGAGAAAACCGTAGTATCTCTTAGGTGGATGAGGAACCCTACTAGATCTTTGGAGTGGCTGGGGTTCGTTGGGCACTATTGGATCCTGGTTCTACTAAATCGTCAGTTGTAGTTTGTGCTGCTGGAACTTCTTCCAGTTCTACCTCATTGCCACTAATTTCTTTAACAAGAAATTCCTTTTCTAAAAAGGTGGCATGTTGAGAAACAAACACATTTTGTCCCTCTGTATGGTAGAAGATATACCCTCGAGAATTCTTGGTATATCCTACAAATTTGCACAATACCGACCTTGCCTCAAGCTTGTCCGGATTTTGTGTTATCACATAGGCCGGGCAACCCCATACCGTAACATATTTAAGGTATGGTCTCTTTCCTTTCCATATCTCATATGGAATGGTAGACACAGATTTGAAAGGAACCATATTCAATAGGTCTGTTGTTGTTTCAAGCGCATATCCCCAAAAATAAATAGGCAACTCGGCAGTACTCATCATAGAGCGCACCATATCTAATAGGGTGCGATTTCTCCGCTCCGATATACCGTTGTGCTGTGGTGTATACGGAGGAGTAAGCTGAGAGAGAATCCCATTCTTTTTTAAATAGTCTCGGAATTCCCCACTCAAGTATTCTCCTCCCCGATCAGATCGTAGGATTTTAATACTTTTTCCCGTATGGTTTTCTACTTCGCACTTATATTCCTTAAATTTCTCAAAAGTTTTAGACTTGTGTTTCAACAAGAATACATGTCCGAACCTTGAGAGATCATCGGTGAATGTAATAAAGTACAAAAAACCATTCCTAGCATGTGTAGAAATAGGACCGCATACATCACTATGTATCAGTCCTGAGAGTTCACTACCTCTTTCTCCGTGTCCAGTAAACGGAGTTTTGGTCATCTTTCCTTTAAGACATGACTGGCAAGTTTCATAAGATGAAAATTTGAACGGATTCAAAAATCCATCTTTATGCAACTTAGCCAATCTTGTCGCATTGATATGACCTAGTCTACAGTGCCACAAGAAGGCTTCGTTCATTTCTGAACTTTTCCTCTTGTGTGTTCTGTACGTTAAGAACTGTGTTTTGATTTAGAACGTATAAACCGTTACATAACCTACCAAACCCAATCAACACTTGATTTAGGTAAATGTTCATAATATTATTCTCTACTATAAAATTATATCCTTCTTTATCTAATAAGGAAATTGATATTAAATTGCATATCATAGAAGGCACGTAATAACAGTCGTTCATGATCAAAGTATTCCCATTTGGTAATATAAGGTGATATTCACCAACTGCTTTGGCTTCAACCCTTGCATCATTCCCTACTTTTAGAGAATGATCGCCTTTACCCAGTTCTCTACCTTTCCTTAGCCCATGCAATATATTACATATGTGGGATCCCGATCCGGTATCTAATACCCAGGACGTAGAGTGTACTGAGAAATAGTTCTCGGTAACTAACACACCCGAAGAAGATGCATCAACATGCTTATTCTTCATTTGGGTGGCGTGGGAATCCGGATATTCCCCTATTTCCTGCTCGGACTTATCACAATTATAAGATAGAGCGGGATCAACGTTCCCTTGCTCGGTATAACAAGCGAGTTCGGTCAATACATCCATATTATTATCTTAATTAAGGCCTGACACTGGTTGCTGCCTGGAGAGAGAGAGAAGAAAATGCTTAGCGTATCCTCTTGCAAGATTAGATTGGTTATTATCTAATCAGGATGGCTCCCACTGGTTTTATCAAATCTTCCTTCAAACCCTAAAAGGTAAGACTAACCGGGATTAATTACACCCTACAAGTTCGCCAATCTTTCAGCCAGGCCATTGTCGGTACTTTGAGGGAGGTTCCCCGTGCTTTCGCACGGACCTGATTAAAATAAACCTCGTTTTCCCAGGGGTGTAACCCCGTTAACACCTTTCTAGACACCTACTTGATCGGCTAATTATGATGTGTAAAACTCTTCCAGGAGTAACTCTTACTCGCATTGGGTATCGGGATCCAACTATCATATAGAAGGTATGCAATCTTATTACAAATTTCAACACTTGAAATTCCCGATAATAGTTTTTACCCCTAACGTCCTATGACCTTGACGCAGACCAATAAACCATAGGGTGTTAGTCAAGTTCAACCCATTCATTTCTTGATTGAATTAAACCCACCTGCACGACCCTTGACGCAGGCTAATAAGGTCGCACGACTGCCCTAATCCAATCGCATCACATGCTGCAGATAAGCACTAATTCAGCTACTGCACACTACGCCTTGACGCAGGCCAACAAACGTAGCACGAATACTAAAATAGCATTTATCTAAAATGACGGAGGGCTACGCAAGTTTTCAAGAAAACCATGAGCATAATGAACTTGATATCGTCGTAGAATCTAATGATTTTGAAAAAAAGGAGTGTTTTTTAGGCTTTTGCCAGTTTCGCTAAAATGGTCACTCCCGGTGAAGGGATCTTGGCTCTTTCCTCATCAAATGAGGTGCAGGATATTCAGCAATACCACTATGCAAAGCAGGAACTAGAGAAGCAATCAAAAACAAAACCGAGTGTATTGTAGCATTTGCTAGTTTTGCTAAAGAGGTCACTCCCGGTGAAGGGATCTCGACTCTTTCCTCATCGAATGAGGTGCTGGATATTAATCAAAGAATACCACTATGCAAAGCAAAAACTGGAGCTACCCTTTTTAAAAATTTGATTCTACAATATCTTTTGGTTTTTTTCTTTTCATTAATCTCATTAATGAAGTCCCATCAATTAATGTTTCTTAAAAATTACAGAAAAATGAGACGAAAATAGAACGTACGCTTATACCATCCGCATTCACCACGGGGCCCCGTCATGCACCGTTAGGTTACTTAACTACCGGCAGAGCGAAGGCTGGACTAGCGCGGGTGCAAAATATAAGCAACGTTTATTATATATCATATATATATTATTACATTCATCTCACGCAGTTATATGATCAACATCACAGAATCAAGCAGCAGAAGCAACATATAAAATATTGGATATATTAGGATGTCCATGTTTTAAATTTAGCCAATAATGTAAAACACGGATTCCACAGTTGTGATGAATAGCCAAACCCACATCCCTAGACCCCTACGAGAGAGGAAAGTAACCCTGCCAATTCTAGAGTTGGGAGACCCGGTCTCAACTCCTTGAGATGGTCTCCCACTGGATTCTAGAACGCGGTTACTTGTGCTCCCCACCTTGGGTCTATCCTAATGCAGAAAAGTAAATAATATACAACAATGGTGGCATCATACTCAATCCGGAAGTGCCGCAATAAAAGAATATTACATTGAATTTTACATAAATGAAAATATAAAAACTCCCATCTCACATAAAACCCTCGGCTATTCAATCACGACGATCCAATGAATCATATCAATAGCAACACATAACATCTCATGTCATCAACATAAGTAAATATACGTATCCCGAAAACTCTTTGACATAGAAACGAGATCGGGATACCCCATATATTATACTTATGGTCGCAGAAAAGAAACAGAAAACTACAATAATTAGAATCCGCAATTTTCTTAGACATCATAAACCCGGAATATCTCATATTCCGGATTTCATGCCTAACTTATAAAATTTGTATTTTAGTCTCAAATTGAAAACTCTTTTCAATTGGTTGTCGGATAATTCAAAAAGATTGTCGGCTTAGTGATCGTGTACAATACGCAATTGCGACGGAGTTTTGATCCGAATCAAAATTTCGTGGCAATCGATCAATTGAGACTAAACGGCTAGCTTTACAATATACTAACTAGTTTCATAAAACTAATTAACCCGGATTCTAATAACTGTATCACACATCACAAATCTTGTAAATTAATCACGACATTAGAATTCCGCACGTAATTAGCAAACTAAACTAATTTTTGCAATACTCGAAAAATTCGGTGAGCTAAAGTTTCAAAACCGGTCGTTTTAAGCCAATCCGGGAGTCAAAACGAACTCGAAACCCACCCGAATCTTCACGGGGGCTAAGACCCACAAATAAGTATCGAATGGGGGGCCTCGAGAGGGTACCCACCCCCAAGGGCCACCTCGAGGTGGCCCCCAGAACTTGGCAGACCCGAGAGCACCCATTTGGGGTGCTCTCGGGTCACCCAACCCTATAGCCACCAAGTGGTGGTCTTAGGGTGTGGGGTCCGGCCTGTGGTCCCCCTCGGGGTGTCCCCGGGGTGCACATGCTCCACCCCACGGCTTCTCGGTTCAAACCGTGAGCCCACGGGGTGTGCAAACAACTTAAAACATCAATTTTGAAAACAGTTTTATTGGTAATTTTTGCGCGATAAAAACGGCGGATTTCTAACGTCGCTACAAGCTACCCTAATGTTCTAGCTTGGCTCTGGTACCATGAAAGTTGACCTTAGCATCACCAATGGGTTCTAGAGGCATCAAGTATGCCAAATTTTAATTTTTATTAGGTGCTAAGTTAGACTAACAAGATCATTACTAGATTATTAAGGTTTAGATTAGTGATGTGAACAACTAGAGAGAGAGAAAAAGAAGTTATACCCTATAGGATCAAGTCCTTCTCTTCTTAAGCTCCTTGTAGTAGTCCTCTTGACTCCTCTAGACTCCACTTTGAGTTGAACGAACCTCCTCGTAGATCTTCGCGCCAAAGACGATCCACCCGAAGTCCACAAGCTCAAGCTAACCCTTCACTAATCTCATTAGTGAAGGCAACACTCCACATCAAATTGCTAATCTAATGTGTGATGGTGAAGTAGGGATTTAATTTGCTCATTAGGGTTTTCTCAAGTTCAATGATTCACATCACATGTGAGGGTTTGAACTTGGAAGTGTTCATCACAGAAAACTGCATTTTAATACCACTCATTCATTATCTATTTTTTATATATCGGTACTATTAAACAGTGTCTGCTCAGTAATTACAGATTACAGGTGTTCATGATAAAATACTGGAACACACTCAAAATCACGGATATAACGTTTGGGAGCTGACACTGCAAACGAAACAGAAAACCGATCGATATCTAATAAGATCTTGTGCAAACAATATTGTATACACAATTTTTGGTCCTACACAATGCATGTGCACTAGACCACGATGGGGGCTGCCTTGGCACACAATGATCACAAATGAGGGTGATGTGCAATAAATGTTAAAAGTTGTGATGTGACTTAATGCATCAAGTTCCCTCCAAAAATACTGAGAATAGCCTGAGCTGATATGAAGAAATCAAACAACACCAGTGGATTTGTTGAGTGCACTAGACTTCACCACACCAAAACGAGCCCCAAAGCTCGGACCAAGACCGGCGAGTAACCCCCAAAATACGGTGTCGCCGAGTCCCCTTTGCCCAAATCACTTCGTATTTTGTCTGGTCACTCATTTTTGTCCCATCATCCTATTTTTATTATTTATTTAATTTTGTTTAGAGCCTATAAATACCATGCCTTTGGGCAAGTTAGAGGGAACTACTTTTTGTGAGAGAGAAGTTTGTAAACATTGTAACTAATGATCTTATAACCCTTAATGTGAGTTCATTGCCTTCCTCTAGTCTTGCAACCTCTTTCTTAAGCATGCAAGATTAGATTTTGGTTTTTGAATTCACTTGTTTGTACTTGGAACCATTGCAATCAAAGTTTCATTTATATCAAGTTAATTCTTGTATCTATTCTCTTTTTTGCATTTTCTTCTTTGTTGTTATTTCATGATGTGTGAGTAGTTTGTTCTTGGGCTATGGTGAGGTAGGTTGTGGAATGGCTTTACTTCCAACCCCTCCCTTTTTGATTCTTGCATTTTACACTTCCTTTCTTAATCATGCAATTTTATTATGTTTTGCTTGATAGGATATATTGTTTTGAATGGTTGCAAATCAATCTTTAACATATATCCTATTCCTTCTTTACATTTTATTGTTGATATATTATGATTTGAAGTTGAAAAGAATACGAAATTAAGTTATGTGTTGCAAACTAGCTAGATAGGATATATAGCATACAAACATATATTCTATGCTTGCTAATTTCACTTAACTAATTTCGTATTCATTTCATTCTAAAAACTTAAATTTTTAGTTTCTTTTTAACTTAACCTTGATATCGTATTCTAAACCGACGCTTGTTTCGGATAGATGCGGTATGCTTTCGTAAATCAAATATAAACTAAAAATGGACCTTGAATCAAGACGGAGAGTTGGGGGTAAAAACCGTATTTCAACCATACCAAATCTTAGCCTAAGTTTTCTCTAAACAACCCTAAGCCTTTCTTCATTTAATTGTTGTGAAAACGTGACAAAATCCATTTCCAAACCATTGTTTCATAACTCAAAATGATGTCGTGATATCCACTCCCTGTGGTTCGACCCGTACTTGCCGGCATGCATCAACGCACCGTGCACTTGCGGTATTTTTAAAAATCGAGACTCACGTCATGCACTATTTTCATCAAACAAAACCGACATATCCTAATTAAACAAAACTCGACAAAAGCATGACACCGTGAGTACCGAACAGGAAGTGAGGTGAAGAAAATTGTAGAGAGCAAGAGGAAGCAAGAGCTCAAAAATGGCTAAGGCATGAAGAATGAAATATGAGAGTTAACTAAAATGGCTCTCTCTTTCCTTATTTATTCAAGTATGGAATAAAATTGCAATTCTAAATTGCAACCATACTTGAATAGTGAGTCAAGACTATTATATAAATAATAAAACCCATGCCTTTCCCATTCCACAAATATCTCCACAATTTACACCTCATTTTTCTATTTTCTAAAAATAGAAAAACATGCCATGCTTCATAATATATATATATAAAGCAATTAGTGAGCTAATGATATTAGTTAAGATATAATTATATCACATATAATATATATCACATTATTAAATCAACACTTGATCTAATAATCCGGTTATATCACATACAACTGACTAATATCATTAATCTGAATATCACATTATCAAACCAACACTTGATTCGATAATCCGGTTATATCACATATAACCTGACCGATAATAGATAACTGCCAGATTACAATACGGTATCACATACTCGTATTTAATCAGGCCCATACACATATCACATGTGTCCTACTTCGTTTCGCTTGAACCAGGAAACTTCTGTGTGGGACTCTAAAGACTCGACAATACGCCAGCAGTAGGTGATGATCACATCAGTCACCTACAAACCATCAGCGGTACTATCTGGACGTAATGGCTACCCGGGTATTGAGCGATATGAAAATCAACAAGCAAGCTCGTCCATACTCTCCATGAAGCCTATCAGTAACACTACCGTACAGTCCGGTCTCTTCGTCTGATATGTCGCATATCATGTCTAGGGGTGGTAAATGTCAACCCCCAGTAACGTGATAAGTCATGCCGATGTCTGGCCTATAATGGTTTGAGAAACTACTAATAACTCTTATCAGTAAATCTCAGCAGCAGCCCTGGCCAGGAACTTTCAGTTATAGCCAATAGAGTATAGCGCAACATCAGCCTCCAATACCGGGAGAGACGAAACCCCTCCTATCGCTCATTGCCTCCATGTGACTCGGGACTGTACCCAAAATCCACCTGTTTGCACGACTCATTTGAGCCATGGTAGGGAGAAAATCAAAACACAGTGGGAGACACACAAGACTCTATGACGATCTCGAGTCTACAGACTAACCTGTACCAGTGTCACCAAAGGAATACTATCTGATGATAGGTATACTACCACATAGGAGTCCTCGGCGAGTCCTGTTCGGTGTACCCATTCTCCAATGAGCACATGTATACAATCTTTGATGTCACACACCAATGGTTGTGGGATCAACCATCACGCTCTAAGGTACAAGAAATGTACACACTAGTCTACACTGGAATATCGATGCCCTGGTCTCGATATTCCCACGACTAAGAACTGATTAAAGGATATACTTGTGGACCACTCTGGCCCTACTAGTATGATCTCATCATAATCCTGGTAGTCAAGTACATATCATAAGGGCTTTATCAACATGTGAGAGCAAGACAGTAAAGAATACCAGTCAACATGTTAAGATAAAGAGTAACCAGATAGCATACTATCATGTCGAGCAAGAAAGTCCTCTATATATATGTCTAAGCATCCACTATAATATACATCACATGTACAATAATGGCCTCTAGGGCAAATATATAACTAACATATGGTTCCCACCAAATCTGTGTCTACCACTACATATGAGATATGGAAAGGAAAGAGATCATGTCTTAATTATATTAAGATATGGGGTTGTCCGGCATATGTGAAAACACAACATCAGGACAAGCTTGAGGCAAGGTCAGTTCTGTGCATGTTTGTTGGATATCCCAAACATTCGCGAGGGTATATCTTCTACCACACCGAGGAACAAATGGTGTTTGTTTCTCGGCATGCCACATTTTTAGAAAAGGAATTTTTTGTGAAAGAAATTAGTGGCAATGAGATAGAACTGGAAGAAGTTCCAGCTATACAAACTATGACTGATGATTTGGTAGAACCGGAGGCTTCAGTAGTCTATGACGAAACTTTTTCTCCAGTGGCTATGCTCAAATCCATTCGGGTCCTTCTTGCTATTGCTGCCTTCCATGATTATGAAATCTGGCAGATGGACGTAAAGACGGCTTTTCTGAATGGAAATTTAGAAGAGAGCGTCTATATGGATCAGCCAGAGGGTTTCAATCAGAGTGGGAGCAGCGGGAAAGTATGCAAGCTGCTTAAGTCCATTTATGGACTAAAGCAGGCATCGCGGAGTTGGAACATCTGTTTTGATGAGACAGTCAAAGAATATGACTTTATCAAAAATTCAGATGAACCGTGCATATATAGTAAAGTTGTAGCCAGAAATGTCGTATTCCTAGTCTTGTACGTGGATGACATTCTATTGATAGGAAATGACATTCCTATGCTACAATCTGTCAAAGGATTCTTGTCACACAGGTTCTCCATGAAAGACCTGGGTGATGCCTCTTACATTCTGGGGATCCGGATCTATCGTGATAGATCCAAGAGGATGTTGGGACTTTCGCAGTCCAGGTATATCGACACTGTACTGAAAAGATTCAGTATGGAAGATTCTAAGCGCGGTAATCTACCGGCTTGTCACGGAATCACCCTCTCCAAAGAGATGTCTCCCAAGACTGATTTGGAAAGGGAACGCATGTCTATTATACCCTACGCTCTGCGGTAGGCTCTATAATGTATGCGATGTTGTGTACCAGACCAGATATAGCTTACGCACTGAGCGTGGTAAGCCGGTATCAGTCAGACCCAGGGGAGAAACACTGGATAGCAGTAAAGAACATTCTCAAGTACCTGAGGAGGACTAAGGAGATGTTCTTGGTTTACGGCGGAAAAGACCTCAGGTTGGAGGCCTTTGCTGATTCCGGCTTCCAGAGTGATAAGGACGATTCCAAGTCCATGTCGGGTTATGTCTTTACCCTCAATGGAGGGGCGGTGTGCTGGAGGAGCTCCAAGCAGGACACCGTTGCTGACTCGACGATGGAAGCGGAGTATATAGCTGCTTGCGATGCCGCAAAAGAAGCAGTCTGGATGAAGAAGTTCCTAACAGAACTTCAGGTGGTTCCTACCATAGTTGATCCAATACCTCTGTATTGCGACAACAACGGAGCTATAGCTTTAGCGAAGGAACCAAGGTCCCATCAGAAGTCCAGACACATCTTGAGGCGGTATCACCGGATCAGGGAGATCATTGATCGTCAGGAGATCGAGGTTCGGAGAGTTGCTTCAGAAGAGAACATTGCTGATCCATTCACGAAGGCCCTTCCTCAGATTCAGTTCGAGAGGCTACTCGAGATCATTGGTCTACGATATGCCAGTACATGGCCCTAGTGCAAGTGGGAGATTGTTAGTGTTTATGCCCTAGAAGGCCATTACTGTATCATACTAGCTTGTATATTACTTAATGAAAGCTTGGGATATTCACATGTATATAACAGTCTTGCTAAACATGGTAGTATGCTACTTGGTTTTTCTATCTTAATATGTGAGTGTACGTATTGATAGAGCTCTTAGGATCTTGCTTGTCTACCAGCGTTGTGATGGCAGTCACACTAGTGGGGGTGGGTAGTCTACAAGCACATCCTTATTCAGGTCCCTGGTCGTTGGATTATTGAGACAGAGCATCGATAATCCGGAGTAGACTAGTGTGTACGCTTCTCATCCCAGTTGGGGAGATGGTCTGTCCCACAGCCGTCAGTACGTTGTACTGGAGATAGTATACAGGTGCTCGTTAGGTTACGGGTACACCGGACAGGACTCACAGGGAACTGTTGGTTGGTTTTATACCAGTCGTCAGTGAACAATTCCCAGGTGACATGAGTACAGCGTAGTCCGCAGACTTGACACTGCTACTTCGCCTCGAGTGTGTCCCACTGTTCTTAGATTGCTACCCTACCACGGCTCAAAGGAGTCGTGCAAACAGGTAGCAGTTGGGTGCAGTCCCGAGCACTTGGAGGCAGTGGCGGTTAGACAGGATTCGTCCCTCCCGGTATTAGGAGTAGATATCGTGCTGTGTCAGAGAGCCATTACGCAAAGTCCCTGGCCAGGGCAAGCGAGATTTGCTGGTAGGTTCCAGTAGTTTCTCAGGGTGTAATGGGCTTCGCTCCGACACGACTTATACCGCTATTAGGGGACTGACGCTTGCCGCCCCCTAGGCCCGATATGCGATAGTCTTGGACGAACGGACCGGACTGTATGGAGATTGTCACATCAGACTCAGTAGGAGTTCGGATGGGTTTCCTCATCGGCCTTCTTATCGACAACTACCTGGGGACCGTTACGTACAGCTAGTGCCGCTTGCGGTCTGTGGTTAAACCCACTGCCAGCGTAGTAGTCGAGTCTCTAGAGTCCCACACAGAGAGTTTCCTATTCCAGGCGAAACGATATAGAGGTCGTATGGTTTTACGACAAGGGTTCGGATGCATACGTGCGTTTACGCGTGTACGACTTTCGGACAGTTTTTACCAGTCGGCTTTGGTTTAAGCCAGTTACTGGTATCCGGTTATTGGATTTTTACAGTCTAAAGTTTTTCCGTATTTTTGCGGATTGGAGGGGCGTTCTCGTAATTGTACGAGAAGCTTCTAGAAGTGGTGACTAAGGAGGTTTAGGTGTCATTTGCATTAAATGAGTTTAGTGAGTCATGGGGGTGATTCATGCATATCATTAATGCATGATAAATGCTTAATGAGTCATAACAATGAATCACCATTAGATATTTGTGAAGCATGCTTATTCATCACTTATTTTCTTTTGTTGATAAAAGAGAATGCTTCATTTATATTATGATAACTTACTATTCTCATTTCATAATAATACACATCTTCTCTCTCCTCAAGCTCTCATCTTCAAACCCTAATCCTTACACCTCATGAGTTGAGATCAAAGGATTAGAAAGACTAATCAATCCATAACCATCACTCTATTTCATCCTAGCTTCTTTGATTAGCAATCCAAGAAGGTTAGTTGCCTCAAGTTTAGAGGTTTAGCTTGGAGTTTTGCTCTCGGGTGGATCGTCTACTACCTAGAGAAGGCCGAGGAGAACAAGGAGATCGTAAAGACGAAGGAGTTGGTTCATTAGGTATAATCCCTAAACACAGTAGTTTAGAAACACTTTGTGTTTGGTTATTTATAGTTTAGCTTCGATTCAAGCGGTTAGTCGATGTTCGTTCACTAAACAAGTTCGTTTTTTAAAATTCCGCCTCCCCACAAGTATTGGGGTGTACTACATCGACTTACAACACAGCCAGAGGGCTTCGTATATAATGGGAGTAGCGGAAAAGTGTTCAAGCTGCTTAAATCAATCTACGGATTAAAGCAGGCATCGCGGAGTTGGAACATCTGTTTTGATGTAGCAGTCAAAGAGTTTGACTACATCAAAAATGTAGATGAACCTTGTATATACAAGAAGATTATAGAGAGTAAGACTGTCTTCCTCGTATTGTATGTGGATGACATACTCTTGATAGGAAATGATGTTCCTATCCTACACTCGGTCAAGCTCTTCTTATCACATAGGTTCTCCATGAAAGATCTAGGTGATACCTCCTACATCGTGGGGATTAAGATCTATAGAGATAGATCTAAACGGATGTTGGGATTGTCCCAATCCAGATGCATTGACACTATACTGAAGAGGTTTAGTATGGAAGATTCTAAGCGTAGTAATTTACCCACTTTCTCAGGAATCACTCTCCAAAGAGATATCTCGCAAGACTGATTTGGAGAGGGCTCGCATGTAAGGGAAACTCTATGCTTCGGAAGTCGGGTCTATCATGTATGCAATGTTATGTACCAGACTGGATGTGGCCTATGCACTTAGTATAGTAAGCAAGTATCAATCGGATCCTAGGGTGAATCACTGGACAGCTGTGAAGAACATTCTTAAGTACTTGAGAAGGACTAAAGAAATGTTCTTGGTGTATGATAACGGAGAACTCCAATTGGAGTCCTTTACCAATTCGAGCTTCCAGAGTGATAAGGACGACAGTAAGTCGGTCTCGGGTTTTGTCTTTACCCTCAATGGAGGGACGGTATGTTGAAAGAGTTCTAAGAAAGATACCATGGCAGACTTGAAGATGGAGGATGAATACATCGTTGCCAACGATGTCGCCAAAGAGGTTGTCTGGATGAAGAAGTTCATAACTGAACTTTGTGTAGTTCCATCCATTGAGCATCCAATACCTTTGTATTGTGATAACAATGGAGCAGTAGCTTTGGCTAAGGAACCCCGGTCCCATCAGCGATCCAGACATATTCTGAGGCGGTATCACCTGATCCGGGAGATAGTAGATCACCGGGAGATCGAGGTTAGGAGAGTTGACACGAAGAATAACACGGTGGATCCACTCACGAAGGCCATTCCCCAGACACAATTTGGGAGACTTTTTGGGATGTTGGGTATGCGATACTACAACAACCGGCCTTAGTGCAAGTAGGAGATTGTTTGTTATATGTATACCCTACAGGCCATTATTGTACATGATTGTATATTATAATGGATGCTTGGACATATATAGAGAGGACTTTCTTGCTCGACATGATAGTATACTATCTGGTCGCTCTTTATCTTAACATGTATACTAGTATTATTATACCGTCTCTTACTGATACATGTTGATAAAGCCCTTAGGATGTTAGCTTGACTACCAGGGCTATGATGCGGATCATACTAGTGGGGCCAGGGTTGTCCACAAGTGCATTCTTTAATTGTTCCTAATCGAGAGAGTATCGAGATAGGGCATCGATATTCCAGCGTAGACTAGTGTGTACGTTTCTTGACCCTGTATGGGGCGATGGTTGATCCTACAGCCATTGGTGTTTGACATTAAAGATTGTGCACAGGTGCTCATTGAAGAATGGGTACACCGAACAGGACTCGCTGAGAACTCCTAAATGGTATTATACCTATTGTCAGACAGCAGTTCTATGGTGACACTGGTATAGGTTAATCTGTAGACCCGAGATCGTCATAGAGTCTTGTGTGGTTCCCACTGTACTTTGATTTCCTCCCTACCACGGCTCAAAGGAGTTATGCAAACAGGTGGATTTTAGGTACAGTCCAGAGTCGCATGGAGGCAATGAGCGATAGGAGGGGTTTTGTCTCTCCTGGTATTGGGAGTTGATGTTGCACAATGCTCGATTGGATATAACAGGAAGTCCCTGGTCACGGCTGTTGATGAGATTTACTGGTAAGTGTTATCAGTAGTTTCTCGACCCGTTATGAGCCTCACATCAGCATGACTTATCAAATTATTGGGGTCTGACGTTTACCACCCCCAGACTCGATATGCGACATATCATACGAAGAGACCGGACTGTACGGTAGTGTTACTTATAGGCTTTGCGGGAGTTTACACAAGCTTGCTTGTTGATCTTCTGATCGCTCAATACCTGGATAGCCGTTACGTCCAGCTAGTACCGCTGACGGCTTGTGGGTGACTGATGTGATTATCGCCTACTGCTGGCGTATTGATGAGTCTTTAGAGTCCTATACAGAGATTTCCTAGCTCAACCGAAACGAAGTAGGGCACATATGTGATATGTGCGGGACCGAGATTAAATACGTGTATGTGATACCGTATTCTAATCTCGTGATATAGGCTATATGTGATATAACCGGATTATTGAATCAAGTGTTGATTGAATGATTTGTTATATGTATATTTGATATACATAGAAATGATATTAGTCGGTTATATATGATATAACCAAATTATTAAATCAAGTGTTGATTTAATAATTTGATATATATTTATATATTTGATATATTAATATATGTTAACTAATATTAGCTCGCTAAAGAATTTTTTCTTTTGATTTATATATATGTTGATATATATAATTGTGATACACACACACACACACACACATATATTTTACATATATTATTTTGTCATTCTAGATGTTACATTGGACATGGGTGTATGAGACTCACACCAAGCTAAAGATAATTTAGGTGAGATAAACCAAAATTAGGTGGAAATTGCCATAGTTTAAAATGCTTGTGGAAGCATGTAGAAGTCTTGACTTAGTCCACTAATTTTGTTTTACTCTAGATATTTATTAACCCAACCATTATATCTAGCCATGGTTAAGTCTCTACATGTATCTCTTGAGATATTTTTCACCATAGTTGATTCATTTCATCATCTTCTTCATCTCATTTTGCTCTCTAGCTTTTGGTGAGGTGATAAAAGAAAAGGAGCAACAAAATTCTAAAGTGGGCAAAATTCCTACTTCATCAATCTATACCAAACTAGCCCTTTAGTATAGCTTGTTTCCTTCACTAGTACCTTAGTTAGTGAAGAGGTAGCTTGAGTTAGAGATTTCTCAAGGTGGATCATCTTCGGCCTCGAAGATCCCTAAGCAAGCTTGTTCCTTTCGCCTAGTGGAGCCTAAGAAGAGTTCGGGGGACCACTACTTGGAGCTAAGGGACTACTACTTGGAGTTTTAGAAGTGAAGGACCGGTCTACAAAGGTTGTATTCCTTTTTCACTTAGAGTAAAGTTTGTTTGCTTGCTTATAAACCTTAATTCTCTAGTTCGATTCTAAGATAGCATGCAATAGCACACTAGATTTTTTTAAATTGTATACTTGATGCTTCTAAAAACCTAGTAGTGGTGCTAAGGGATGCTTTCACTCGGAAAGTCTGATAACTACAATCTATACAATATACATTACGGGGTTTTAACGGGATAGATTGGTATGGAATATATTAAAAGTGGCACGATGATGGAAACTAAAAGACGTAGATAAACATCCATTGTTGTTGTTGTTAGTGGATATTGCACACCTTCACAACACTTGTGAGGAAGCGGAAGTGGCAAACGAAAAAATTCTTGTATGCAACACCCACATAAAACTTAGATCCTGTGCTTAAAGCTTAACTAGCAAACCCTATCTAGAGTTTTTAACTACTATGAAAGGGTTATACCTAATGAATCGGTCATTCGGGTCTTCTTTTGGATGCAACTCCTAAGCTCTTTGGATGCTTGAAAGGAACCCGGTCTCCGGTCACCTCTAGGTCGTAGATGATCCACCCGAGAGCTATAGAACAAGCTTCAAACTTTTCTCAAGAGTTAACTAAGAAATCAAGTGTGCTAGAAATGATTACTTAGATGGTGTGGAGATTAAGTAAAGGATTAAAGTGATCCCAAAGATTTTGATTCACAACTCATGTAAAGGGTAAAGCTTGGAGGAGGAAGAAGGAGATAATGAAGAGAGAGGATGTGAGAGTGATGAATGAATAAAATTAAGCATGGAAAAAATGATATGGCTCAATGAAAATAATTGAAGCATGCAATATTTTTCTAAAAAATAATGCACCATGCTTTAATAGTAATCCCAAATGAATAAAAAATGATATAAGCCATTCCTTCATCCATGCTTTGACTCTCTCCAAATTCCACCTCATAATTTCCATTTTCACAAAATGAAAACCATTTATGAGGTGTCCTCTTCTAGAAGGTATTCTTGTACAATACAAGAATACCCCTCACCGTATACCGTATGAGTATACCAGTATCCGAATTCAGAAAAATACGAATACAAATAATCCAATAATATAATATCGGTATCCGGCTTAAACCAAAGCCTATCAGTATTATCCTTCCGATCATTATTCCTGTACACGAACATGATCGAAACCCTGCCGTAACAGCTTATGGACTCTACATATTTTTCCTGAACCAGGGAACCCTCTGTGTGGGACTCTAAAGACTCAACAGTATACTGGCAGTAGGTTTAATCATAAGCACGTCAGCGGCACTAGCTATGCGTAATGGCTACCTAGGTACGTGACGAAAAGGTGGCTGACGAGCGAACTCATCCCAACCCTAATGAGCCTGTAAGCAACACTTACCGTACAGTCCGGTCTCTTCGTCTGATACGTCGCATATGAAGTCTAGGGGTGGTAAATGTCAGACCCCGGTAACTTTATAAGTCATGTTGATTTATGGCCCATAACGGTTCGAGAAACTACTGATAACTCTTATCAGTAAATCTCGACAACCATGGCTAGGGATTTGCTGTTATGGCCGATCAAGCATAGCGCGATATCAACTCCCTATACCGAGAGACGAAATCCTTCCTATCGCTCACTGCCTCCATGTGATTCGAGACTGTACCCAAAATCCACCTGCTTGCACGACTCAGTAGAGCCGTGGTAAGGAGGAAATCAAAGTACAGTGGGAATCACACAAGACACTATGACGATCTCGGGTCTACAAACTAACATGTACAAGTGTCACCAGAGAACTGCTATCTGAAAATAGGTATATATACCATCTAGGAGTTCTCGGTGAGTCCTGTTCGGTGTACCCATTATCCAATGAGCACCTGTGTACAATCTTTGATGTCTAACACCAATGGTTGTGGGATCAACCATCGCCCCCAGGGTCAAGAAACGTACACTAGTCTATTTTGGTAATATCGATGCCCTGTCTCAATATACCCTCAACTAGGAACTATTAAAGGATATGCTTATAGACTGCACATGCCCCACTAGTATGATCTACATCATAATCCTGGCAGTCAAGCATAATCTTAAGGGCTTCATCAACATGTATATAAAGATATGAAATACAACACATCACACGTTAAGATGAAGATAAACCAGATAGCATACTATCATTTCGAGCAAAGATTGTTTCTGTATATATACATGCCTAGCATCCTATACAATACAGGCCTCTAGGGCATACATATCTAACAGTTGTCCCGTGGGTTTTGATGGGGCCTTGTACTTTCCGTTTCCCATAATCCACGGGATAGTTGGACTCTTCTCGTATATACTGATACATTCTGTACCAAGCTACAAACAACTACGTTAGTATAACAAACCTATATACTTGTACCAATTACCTGTTCTATTCCTTTTATTTGAACTATTCCTATCGCTCTTTTGGGACTTACCGAGCACTAGTTCGTTGGCGACATTCCTGTCTCTTTCTTTCTTTGGAATGTTCGTCAGGACGACCCGACTCTCGAGAGACCGAGCCCATCCAGGAGTACTTGGAGCAAATACTCGAGCAGTACGACTACTAACTTACTTGTACTAATTTACTTTTCAGTTCAAATGCAACTGTTTAGGCATTGCTTACATCCTTGTACATTTCCTTTTCAAATAGGTTGTAATGTAAAGAAAGAATGTTAATAAAAGTTGATGTTATTTTTACATCTCTTGTTATTCTTGTGTATTCATTTATATTGCTTATTTACGCTTAACGTGTTTACTTCTGAATAAATATACCGCGACCTGTCACATCTACTTCCCCGTAAACTGGGAAGCGGGGCGTGATAGTATGTATAAGCAAATACTAAAAAAATTTGATATATAAAGTTCATGGTATTTTAACAAAAAACCTAAATTAAAGTTATTTTACAAGATATTATTGGTTCAAATTTATTCAAAACATTTATTATTAAGATTACAAGTATTGTGTAACATTTGTATGAACAATATGTAAGAAAAAGGTGAGTTTTTAGGGTTTAGAAGATAGATATCGGTATTAACTCCACTTACCGATATTCGTTTTTAAATGAATTTTTAAAGAAGATGAAGGAAGATTAGAAGGGACTTACTACTAGATTAGCTCAAAGAAAGGTTGAAAAAGATAAGGTTGTCATCGTGGCGTCATGGGATCGCCGGAATTTGCTTCGATCCTCACCGGAAGTTGATAGCTTGCTAACTCTTCTTTTACTCCACTTGTACTTAAGAAATTTTGAGAGTTTTGGCTAGAATTTTCAGAATGATGTTGAGTCAAAGGGTGGGGTAGTATTTATAGTGTGTAATTAGGGTTTTGGAATTAAAATGCATTAAAAAGGTGATAAATTGAGAATTGAAGGGGCTCTGTTTGATTGCAGGGCAATCAAACAGTGCAGATGAGTTAGGGGTAGGGGAAACGTCGAGTGTGCAAAGCCCGGGGCTTATTGGCCACGGTTGGACCGTCCCCGACGGATATAAAGGAAGATCCGCCGGTCATTTGTATGCTTTGGTGCTCTGGATTTTGGCCACGTATTCATCTCTCTGTTAAACCATTTTCCACATGTTTTATTTTTTCGACTTTTCATTTTTGTGTGTATTGCACGTGTAAACTTTTGAGCTTCCAAAAAGTTTTTAAAAAATAAATTAGAAAAAAATAATATGTCTGATGGGATTCGAACACATAGGTTGTGTCACAGCAGTGCAAGAGCTTTACCGGTGAGCTACAAATAACTTCTTGTTGTTATTTAACAAAGTTAACTTATAACTCAATCTCAGGCAGTATAACTCATTTCTGTACATTAAACTGAAAGTTCTGTACAGTAAATTCTGAGTCGTTACATTCTACCCTCCTTATAAAAATTTCGTCCTCAAAATTTACATTTACACAGGGACTAATTTACAAATAAGTAAGGGTATCTTGCATACATATCTTCTTCTCGTTCCTACATTGATTCTCCTGGCGAATCTTTTCTCCACATCATTCGGACCAAGTTTACTTCCTTGTTCCGTAATGTCTTCACTTTTCGGTCCAGAATCTCAACGGATTGTTGCTCGCAAGTCAGGTCAGTCTGGATTGTGAGCTCGGAGTGATCAAGGATGTATCTGGGGTCGCTCACATATCTTTGTAGCTGGGATATGTAGAACACGTTGTGCACTCCTTCCAATGAGGATGGTAGTGCCAAACGGTATACCACTTCTCCGACTCGTTCGAGAATGTCGGACGGTCCTATGTATCTGGGACTGAGCTTACCCCGCTTTCCAAAGAGGATCTCTCACGCCCCGCTTTCCAGTATACGGAAACGGTGACGTGGCGGGTCGCAACGTATTTACTAAGAAATAAATACATTAAGCGTAATTAAGCAATATATGTAAAATGCACAAGAATGACAAAAAATATAAAAAAATATAAACAGAAACTTTTATTAACATTCATCTTTACAATACAACTGCTTTGAAAAGGAAAGATACAATGATATAAAGCAATACCTAAACAGTAGCATACAAAATAAAAGTAAGTACAAGGAAAGCTAGTAGTCCTGTTGGGCAGTGAGCTGGTCCACGTCCTCCTGGTTAGGCTCGATCTCCTAATAGTCCGGTCCTCCTAACGAATATTCCAAAGAGAGAAAATAGACAGGAATGTCGTCAGCGAACTAGCGCTCGGTAAGTCTCAAAAGAAAGAATGGAATAGAACAAGTAATGAGAATTTAAACTGGCAAGTTGTACAGGTATAAGCTTATTATTCTAACGTAGTTGTTTGTAACTTGGTACATAAGGTATTTGTGTATACGATAGGAGTCCATCTTACCCCGTGGACAATGGTAACATGTAGTACAAGGCCCCATCAAAACCCACGGGACAACGGCACTAGAGTTCATATAGGTGTCTTTCAGTGACTATCTCGTGCCATGTTAATACATTCCGTACCAATCTACCCCGTTATCCCCGCATAATATATTGTATAGATTATATTACAAGTCTTGCCGAAACCATGAATATAAGTTGATTAAGTAATCAGGTTCAGGATGTAATCTTGCAGTCATGTCAAGTTATAGCCATGGTTCGGTCAAGTCGAGTCAAGTATTCAGGTTTGATATCGATGTTTGAATTCAGGTATTCAAGTTCATGTTCAAGTATACATGTTAAACTTTGGATTCATGTTTGAATTAGATTCTGATTTGAGTTTGGATTCACATTTGATTTAGACTCAGACTGAGTCAAACACTTGTAACTGATTTAGATCCTGAATTAGATTCGGGAGTTATCGGTAACTGCGGCACATGGACGGCAGGATTTGTGTCTTTTTTCAAGACAATTACTATTGATAACTCCGTTAAGTTTTCCACCTTAAATAGGCAACCATTCACTTTCTCCCGCTCCCTGGGGCTTAAGAGAATTGATTCCGTTTAAACCCATATTTACTAAAGCCCTTAAATGTTGTTTTATATAACTCGGGGGGGGTATGAAAAAATATTTTTAATATAGTTTCAAAATAACCTTAAGAAGTTATTTATATTATTTAGGGTTTTCATGGATATGAATTTTAAAGATTTGAAGTATTTTAGTGATAATAGCTTAGTTTGGAAAGTTCATGGTATTTTATTGTAAAACTTGTCTTTTGTTGGTATCTTGATGGTATTTTGGTGAAACTTGTAATTCTTTCATTTTTAAAAAATATAAGTTTATTATATTTTGAAAATATATGGATTTGTAATATTTATATAATTATTAAAAATTAAATTTTATTTAATTAGAAAAATGTGTTTTTCTTAAAAACCGTATTTAAAACCTTTCGAGACCGAATGCTCCGTGAGGAGGTCTGCATCTCGCTCTACTAGCCAAGGATGTGCGATAATCCGCACCATCCAATAACGGATCCCCTAAAGAGGGTTGTAGAGGTACATTTGCAAAGGAATTTAAAATACAATTTAAAAGATATCCGGTTTTTATAGTAAATGGTATTTTCGTGTATATTGTACTCATAACAAAAATTCCAACAAGGATGTATCGTGCTATGGAACCATGTGTGTATGTGAGAGGTAGGTCGTTACCCGTGAAGTTTTCCTAAAGGTATGTTTAAGCAAATACTAAAAAAAATGTGATATATAAAATTCATGGTATTTTAACGAAAAAATTAAATTAAAGTTATTTTGCATGATATTATTAGTTCAAATTTATTCAAAACATTTATTATTAAGATTACAAGTTTGTGTAACATTTGTATGAACAATATGTAAGAAAAAAGTGAGTTTTTAGGGTTTAGAAGATAGATATCGGTATTAACTCCACTTACTGATATTCGTTTCAAAATGAATTTTTAAAGAAGAGGAAGGAAAATTAGAAGGGACATACTACTAGATTAGCTCAAAGAAAGGTTGAAGAAGAGAGGGTAGTTGTCGTGGCATCGCGGGATCGCCGCAATTTGCTTCGATTCTCACCGGAAGTTGATAGCTTACTAACTCTTCTTTTACTCCACTTGTACTTAAGAAATTTTGAGAGTTTTGGCTAGAATTTTCAGAATGACGTTGAGCAAAAGAGTGGGGTGGTATTTATAGTGTGGAATTAGGGTTTTGGAATTAAAATGCATTAAAAATGTGATAAATTGAGAATTGAAGGGGCTATGTTTGATTGCAGGGCAATCAAACAGTGCAGAGGAGTTGGGGGTAAGGGAAACGTCGAGTGTGCAAAGCCCGGGCCACGGTTAAACTGTCCCTGCCGGCTATAAAGGAAGATCTGTCGGTCGTTTGTGGGCTTTGGTGCTCTGGATTTTGGCCACGTGTACATCTCTCTGTTTAAACCATTTTCCATATGTTTGATTTTTCTGACTTTTCATTTTTGTGTGTATTGCACGTGTAAACTTTTAGGCTTCCAAAAAGTTTTTAAAAAATAAATCAAAAAAAATAATGTGTCTGATGGGATTCGAACACAGGGGCTACGTCACAGCAGTCCAAGAGCTTTACCAGTGAGCTACAAGTGACTTCTTGCTGTTATTTAGAAAAATTAACTTATAACTCAATCTCAGGCAGTATAACCCATTTATGTACATTAAACTGAAAAATTCCGTACAGTAAATTCAGAGTCGTTACAAAATCTCTCATTATCTTTGTAACTATCAAGAAACTATCAAAGTTAACGGTGTCGCGTCAGCACCGTCCGTGCCGGATCAGCACCAAGTTGCCACGTCAGCAAAAATATCAAAAAAAAACCCTAAATTTACCATCATCTAACCCTAAACCTTATTTCTAAATAAAATTAAAAAACCCATCATTACCATGGCCTACACCGACGCCGACGCCGACGCCTACTCCCCCCGCCATTCCCTAGCCACCACCGTTTGCACCCACAACATCATCATCATCATCACTACCACCACCACCAACATCACAACCATCAGCATCTTCATCTTCATCTTCCTTTTCATCTTCCTCTTCTTCTTCTTCCCCTTCTCATCACCGTCGCTCGCCGCCTCCATCCCCTGTGCCCTCTCAACCCCTACATCATCATCGTCATCATATAATCATCAACAACTTCACCATCATCTTCTTCTTCTTCTCCTCTTTCTTGTTCTTTATTATAAAATATAGAAAACAGAGAGATGTAAAGAGGAGAAAATAGGTTTTTATTTAATTTGATTTTCTCTACCCTCAAACTGATAGTATACCCTAGCACCACCATGAGGTTCTAATGAAATCAAGCATACCAAATTCAAATTTTTATAGGTGCTAAGCTAGACTAAACAAGATCTTTAATTAGATTATTAGGATTTTAGTTTGATGACAAGAAAAACAAAAGAGAAGGAAAAGATGTTATACCCTATAGATCGAGTCATTCTCTTCTTTAGCTCCATGTAGTAGTCCACGCGACTCCATTAGGCTCCACTTCAAGTAGGATCGAGGTTGCTTCGATGACTTCGCGCCGAAGATGATCCCCCCGAAGCTCACTAGTTCAAACTATCTCTTCACTAAACTATTTGATGAAGGCAACACACTACACTTGAGTGCTAGTCAAGTGTAGGATGGTGAAGTAGGGGTTTTGGAAGCTCACTAGAGATCTCACAAGCTCAATGATTCACATCATATGTGAGGGTTTTGAGCTTGGAGGTGAGATGAAGAAAGTGTAGAAATCAAGAGAGCAAAAGCTCAAGAAATGGCTAAGGCATAAAGAGCTCAACCCTTGAGCAAAATGAGAGTCCAAATCAAAATGGCTCCCTCTTTCGTCACTTATTCAAGTATGGAATAAAAATGCAATAAGAAAATACAACCATGCTTGAATAGTGAGTCAAGAGCAATATACAAATAATAAAACCCATGCCTTGCCCATTCCACAAATATCTCCACAATTTACACCTCATTTTCTATTTTCTAAAAATAGAAAAACATGTCATGCTTCATATAATATATATATATATATATATATATATATATATATATATATATATATATATATATCAAATATACATTAACATATATATATATATATATTAATAAAGCAATTAGTGAGTTAATACATAATTATATCAAATATAATTTATATCAAATTATTAAATTAACACTTGATTTAATAATCCAGTTATATCACATATGACCAACTAATATCATTTATCCTTTTATCACATTATCAAATCAACACTTGATTCGATAATCTGGTTATATCACATATAACCTAACCAATAACAGATAACTGCCAGATTACAATACGGTATCACATACTCATATTTAATCAGGCCCATGTACATATCAACATATGAGTCCTGCTTCGTTTCGCTTGAACCAGGAAACTTCTGTGTGAGACTCTAAAGACTCATTAATATGCCAGCAGTAGGTGATGATCACATCAGTCACCTACAAACCGTCAGCGGTACTAGCGGACGTAATGGCTACCCGGGTATTGAACGATATGAAGATCAACAAGCAAGCTCGTTCATACTCTCCATGAAGCCTATCAGTAACATTACCGTACAGTCTGGTCTCTTCATCTGATATGTCGCATATGAAGTCTAGGGGTGGTAAACGTCAGACCCCGGTAACTTGATAAGTCATGCCGATGTGTGGCTCATAACAGTTTAAGAAACTACAGATAACTCTTATCGGTAAATCTCAGCAACCCTGGCCAGGGATTTTCAGTTATGGCCAATCGAGCATAGCGCAACATCAACTCCCTATACCGGGAGAGACGAAACCCCTCCTATCGCTCACCGCCTCCATGTGATTCGGGACTGTATCAAAAATCCACCTATTTGCATGACTCCTTTGAGCCGTGGTAGGGAGGAAATCAAAGCACAGTGGGAATCACACAAGACACTATGACGATCTCGGGTCTACAGACTAAGATGTACGAGTGTCACCAGAGAACTGCTATCTGACGTTAGGTATATAACCATCTAGGAGTTCTTGGCGAGTCATGTTCGGTGTACCCATTCTCCAATGAGCACATGTGTACAATCTTTGATGTCACACACCAATAGTTGTGGGATCAACCATCGCCCTCTAAGGGACAAGAAACGTACACACTAGTCTACTCTGGAACATCGATGCCCTAGTCTCGATATTCCCTCGACTAGGAACTGATTAAAGGATGTACTTTTGGACCACCCTGGCCCCACTAGTATGATCTCATCATAATCCCTGTACTCAAGTATATATCCTAAGGGATTTATCAACATGTGAGAGCAAGACAATAAAGAATACCGGTCAACATGTTAAGCTAAAGAGTAACCAGATAGCATGCTATCATGTCGAGCAAGAAAGTCCTCTATATATATGTCTAAGCATCCATTATAATATACATCATATGTACAATAATGGCCTCTAGGGCATACATATTCCTAACAATCTCTCACTTGCACTAAGGCCATGTGTTGTAGTATCTCATACCAAACATCCCAAAAAGTCTCTCAAACTGCATCTGAAGGAGGGCCTTCTGAGTAGATCCACTACGTTGTCCTTCGTGTCAACTCTCCTGACCTCGATCTCCCAGCGATCTACTATCTCCCTAATCAGGTGATACCATCTAAGAATATGTCTAGATCTCTGATGGATCCTAAGTTCCTTGGCCAAAGCCACACCTACATTGTTATCAAAATACAAAAGTATTGGATGCTCAATGGATGGAACCACACCAAGCTCAGCAATGAACTTCTTCATCTAGACAGCCTCTTTGGCAGCATCATTGGCAGCGATGTATTCAGCCTCCATCGTCGAGTCTGCTACGGTGTCTTGCTTGGAACTCTTCCAACACACCGCTCCTCCATTGACGATAAAGTCAAAACCCGAGACCGACTTACTGTCGTCCTTATCACTTTGGAAGCTCAAATCGGTAAAAGACTCCACCTGGAGTTCACCGTTACCATACACCAAGAACATTTCTTCAGTCCTTCTCAAGTACTTAAGAATGTTCTTCACAGCCGTCCAGTGTTTCTCTTCAGGATCTGTTTGATACCTGCTCACTACACCTAGTGAGTAAGCTACATCCGGTCTAGTACATAACATCGCATATATGATAGAGCCTACCGCCGAAGCATAGGGTATCCCTTGCATCCGAGCCCTCCCAAATCAGTCTTGGGAGACATCTCTTTGGAGAGAGTGATTCCTGAACAAGCAGGTAAATTACCTCGCTTGGAATTTTCCATACTAAACATCTTTAGTATGGTGTCAATGTACCTGTATTGGGACAATCCCAAAATCTATTTAGATCTATCTCTATAGATCTTTATCCCCATGATGTAGGAGGAATCACCAAGATTTTTCATGGAGAACTAGTGTGATAAGAAGAGCTTGACCGAGTGTAGTATAGGAACATCATTTCCTATCAAGAGTATGTCATCCACGTACAATACGAGGAAGACCACCTTACTCTCTACAGCCTTCTTATATATACAAGGTTCATCTATATTTTTGATGAAGTCAAACTCTTTGATAGCTTCATCAAAACAGATGTTACAACTCCGCGATGCTTGCTTTAATCTGTAGATGGATTTAAGCAGGTTGCACACCTTTCCGTTGCTCCCACTGTCTACGAAGCCCTCTGGCTGTGTCATGTACACGCTCTCTTCTAAATCACCATTTAGAAAAGCGGTCTTGACGTCCATCTGCCAGATTTTGTAGTCATGGTATGCAGCAATGGCAAGTAGGATCCTGATGGACTTAAGCATAGCGACAGGAGAAAAGGTTTCATCATAGTCGACGCCAGGTCATTGACGAAAACCTTTTGCTACAAGTGTAGCTTTGAAAGTCTCGACTTTTCCATCTACACCAATCTTCTTTTTGAAGATCCACTTGCTTCCAATGGGTTTTACCCCTTCAGGAGCAACATCCAAAGTCCATACTTTGTTGGTGTACATGGATTCCATCTCGGATCGCATAGCATCCAGCCATTTCACAGAGTCTCCACTTGTGATGGCTTGCTCGAACTAGTAGGGTCATCATCTTCCATGATGCAATCCTCGCTCCCACCGTCTATGAGAAAATCGTAGTATCTCTCAGGTGGATGAGGAACCCTACTAGCTCTGCGGAATGGCTGGGGTTCGTTGGGTACTATTGGATCCTCCGGTTCCACCAAATCGTCAATTGCAGTCTATGCTGCTGGAAATTCTTCCAGTTCTATCTCATTTCCACTGATTTCTTTAACAAGAAATCCATTTTCTAAAAAGGTGGCATGTCGAGAAACAAAAACATTTTGTTCCTCGGAGTGGTAGAAGATGTACCCTCACGAATGTTTGGGATATCCTATAAATTTGCATAGAACTGACCTTGCCTCGATCTTGTCCATATTTTATGTTTTAACATAGGCCGGACAACCCCATATCTGAATAAAATTAAGACATAGCCTCTTCCCATTCAATATCTCATATGGAGTGGTAGGCACTGATTTGGTCGGAACTCTATTCAATAGGTATGCAGCCGTCTCAAGCGCATAACCCCAAAATGAGATAGGCAATTCAGCAGTACTTGTTCCCTAATTAAAAATCAAGGTTTTCCTCAAAGAGGCATCACATGTTCACACGTGACCAAGGGTCACGTGTTGACACGTGATCTATTTACAAGGTTAAAATCTAAGCAAACAGAATCATAAACAAGCGGCTGAAGGAGGACCCAACTGGGGGTCACGTGCTCACACGTGACCAATGGTCACATGTCAACACGTGATGGTTAAAACAAAAGCACAAACAAACGGCTGAAGGAGGACCCAATTGGGGGTCACGTGCTCCCACGTGACCAAGGGTCACGTGCCAGCACGTGACAGGCTCTGAAAGCCTTATAACTTAATAGAATTTAATTCTAAAAATCGGGAATTACCTCAATGAGGTATCACGTGTTCACACGTGACCAATGGTCACGTGATGGTTAAAATCTCATTAAACAGAAATGAAAACAAATGGCTGAAGAAAGACCCCAATTAGGGGTCACATGCTCACACGTGACCAAGGGTCACGTGCCAGCACGTGACAGGCTTTGAAAGCCTTATAACTGAATAGAATTAAATTCTAAATTTTTCTAAATCTTTCCAAATGGGAAAGGATTAGGGAGAACCGTTGGATTAAAAATCCAGGGGTGATTAAATATCACCAATTTATGGAAAAATCTTAGACAAGGAAAGATTTCCCTAAATCTCACCGAAAATAACAAACAGAATATCTTTGGATTGAAAATCCAACGGTGCATAAAATTCACTGAATGATCTAAAGGCTCATATTAATTATGAAAACAAACAAAATCTTTCAATGAAAGATTCATTAAACAAATTGATTCTTTTCCTTCTCCTATAAATAGGAGCCAAGAATAAAAGGAAAAAAAAAAGAGAATTTTGGAGAGAGAGAGTTTTGGAATCTTGAAATTTCAAAGAGAAAAAAAAGGAGAATTTCATTCTCAACAAAGAAAACCCTAGGTGAGAAAAGAAAGGGAATCAAAACTTCAAACAGAGAATTTAATTCTCAGAATCTAAGAGTTTAACTCTTCTGCAAAGAACTTAGTTCTTTCTCTAATTGAAGATCTGCAGAAGCACATCTCCCCATAAGTTGAGAATTTAATTCTCATCGGGTTGAGATCCTGCCATGCAGATCCAAAACTTGGAGGGGGAATTGAGTTTAGAGAATTTAATTCTCTCAAACAAAACTAGGGTTTAACCCTATATGAGAATTCAATTCTCCTAAAATTACAGAAATTTAATTCCTTCAAAATGGACAGAACTAAGGTTTAACCCTAATTGAGAATTTAATTCTCTCAAATTCACAGGAATTTAATTCCTCTTAAAATGAAATTAGGGTTTCACCCTATACATGAATTTAATTCTTTTACATATATGGGAATTTAATTCCTCTAAGAAGAAATTAGGGTTTAACCCTACATAAGAATTTAATTCTTTCATATTAGGAATTTAATTCCTCCAAAATCATGATTAGGGTTTAACCGTACTGAGAGTTTAATTCTCAAAAGAAAATAAGGAGACTAAAAAGATCTCTGTGCATGAAAAGAATCAAGGTCACGTGTCCCCACGTGACCCTTGAAGAGATCCCCAGAAATGAGAAGGAAAAGGCTCTGAGGCAATGCCTTACGTGCTCCCACGTGACTTACAAAATACAGAAAGAAAAAGCGAATGAAATGAAGGCTTTGGGCGCTCTCACGTGTTACCACGCGACCCCTTAGCAAACGCTTTAACAGTCAGCGCATAAATCTTCATCACGTGTCAACACGTGATGCTCAAAATAAAAAATAAAAGTGTTTAACACTTAATTGCATAACGAAGTAAAGGGATTTGGTCCCACCTTTGGGCGCCCTCACGTGTCCACACGTGACCCCTCTTTCTTTAGTGTTTAACACTAATTTGGGGATTATATTTCCAGTGTTTAACACTGATTGTTTTCTAGTGTTTAACACTAAATTGAAGATTATATTTCCAGTGTTTAACACTGTTGTTCTCTAGTGTTTAACACTACTTTTTAGCCAAATTGGCTAATTTTCCAGAGGCAAAAGTCCCCCTTAAATGAATCTCAAAATTGAGGAAATCAAAGATAAAAATGTTGCCAAAGCCCTCCAACTCTCGTTTAGCATTGCTAAATAATATGGGCTCGAATCCATACAAATGTCTAATGGTCCAACAGAGGGCCAACACTTCAAACTTAATTGGACTTAGCCCAAGTAGGCCATAAGTCCTCAATTCAGACTCAACTGAGCCAATGTGCTCATAATATAATTAATTGATCTTAGTTCCAAATTGGACTATAGATCACTTAATCCATCCTGGTTCAAGGGTACATCTCTTCACTCCTCTGATATTTGGCATTGTAATCCTTCAACGTCTTCAGAGAGGTGACGGGTCCCGACAACCACACATTTCACGGACTGTGGGGTCCTTAAACTCATGGACTATGATGTCCTTAACCTTGACCGTAATGTCTTAAAACTAACATCGGACTGTGGGGTCCTTAAACTCATGGACTATGATGTCCTTAATCTTGATCGTGATGTCTTAAAACTAACATCGGATTGTGGGGTTCTTAAACTCATAGACTATGATGTCCTTAACCTCGACCGTGATGTCTTAAAACTAACAACGGACTGTGGAGTCCTTAAACTCATGGACTATGACGTCCTTAACCTCGACCGTAATGTCTTTAAACTAACATCGGACTGTGGGGACCTTAAACTCATGGACTATGATGTCCTTAACCTTGACCGTGATGTCTTAAAACTAACAACGGACTGTGGGGTCCTTAAACTCATGGACTATGATGTCCTTAACCTCGACCGTGATGTCTTAAAACTAACAACGGACTGTGGAGTCCTTAAACTCATGGACTATGACGTCCTTAACCTCGACCGTAATGTCTTTAAACTAACATCGGACTGTGGGGTCCTTAAACCCATGGACTATGATGTCCTTAATCTCGACCGTGATGTCTTAAAACTAACGATGGATTGTGAGGTCCTTAAACTCACGGACTATGATGTCCTTAATCTTGACCGCGATGTCTTAAAACTAACAACGGACTGTGGAGTCCTTAAACCCACGGACTATGATGTCCTTAACCTCGACCGCGATGTCATTAAACTAACATTGGACCGTAATGTCCTTAAACTAATTATCGACCGCAATGTCACTAAACTAAACAATAGAGCCCAATTACTCTTTTGGGATCTAAACGATCCCGTTAAGTTGATCTTAATCTAAAAAGAGGCTAATTTATCCTTAACAAATGTTTAAGTTGATCTTAGTCTCAAATGAGGCAACATATCCTTAAAACCAAACCCCTCCAAACCCAAATCTAAGAAAGATACGGATTTGGACTAGTCCACGCCCTACGGGCGACGACATAACTTAGTCTCCGTATACAATCCACGGGCAACCAAACACAAAACAAACACCCACGACACGAAGTGACTATCTGGAGAAAGAGAAAGTTGTTACCGCGATGCGGTAGCGTAATTAACTGCAGGGGCTTGCACCTGCAGGGAAGAGCGTCCCCACAATCAAAACCCCCTCAAATGAGGGGGAATCTGATGAAGTCTGCTACATCGGCCGCATCCGTTTAAACCTTCGATACATGGTGCCATAAATCAACTTAGAATTTTCGGAGAGGTAGACGGATAGCACCAATTAGCATCTGTCCCGAATTTCAGGCAAGACGGACCTACGCGGTCGCGTCTCCGTGATTCGGAGGGGAACAGTACTCATCATAGAGCGCACCATATCTAATAGGGTGCGATTCCTCCGCTCCAATACACTATTGTGCTGTGGTGTATACGGAGGAGTGAGTTGAGAGAGAATCACATTCTATTTTAAATATTCTCGGAATTCCCCGTTCAAGTATTCTCCTCTCCGATCAGATCGTAGGACTTTAATACTTTTGCCCGTCTGGTTTCCAACTTCGCACTTATATTCCTTGAATTTCTCAAAAGCTTCAGACTTGTGTTTCAACACGAACACATGTCCGAACCTTAAGAGATCATCGGTGAATGTAATAAAGTATAAAAAACCATTCCTGGCATGTGTAGACATAGGACCGCATACATCACTATGTATCAGTCCCAAGAGTTCAGTAGCTCTTTCTCCATGTCCAGTAAACGGAGTTTTGGTCATCTTGCCTTTGAGACATGACTGGCAAGTTTAATAAGATGAAAATTCGAACGGATTCAAATATCCATCTTTATGCAACTTAGCTAGCCTTGTCGCATTGATATGACCTAGTCTACAATGCCACAAGAAGGCTTCGTTCATTTCTGAACTTTTCCTCTTGTTTGTGTTTTGTACGTTAAAAACTGTACTTTGATCAAGAACGTATATACCGTTACATAACGTACCAAATCCAACCAACACTTGATTTTGGAAAATGTTCATAACATTGCCCTCTAATGTGAGATTATATCCTTCTTTAGTTAGCAAATAAACCGATATAATGTTGCACATCATTTTTGGTACGTAGTAACAGTCGTTCAGAATCAATGTATATCAGTTGGTAATACAAGATGATATTCGCCAACTGCCTTGGCTGCAACAATTGCACAATTCCCTACTGTTAGAGATTTATCACATTTTCCCAGTTCTCTACCTTACTTTAGCCCATGTAACAAATTACATACATGGGATCCTGATCAGGTATTCAATACCCAGGACATAGAACATACCGAGAAATAATTCTCGGTAACGAACACACCCGAAGAAGAAATATCAACATGCTTATTCTTCGCACGGGTGGCGCGGGAATCCCGATATTCCCCTATCTCTTGCTCATACTTATGACAATCATAAGATAGAGCGGGACCAACGCTCCCTAGCCTTGTATAAAATGAGGGTTCAGTCAATACATCCATATTATTATCTTGATTAAGGCGTGACATTGGTTGCTGCCTGGAGAGAGAGAGAAGGAAACGCATTAGCGTGCGCTCTTTGCAAGACTAGATTAGTTATTATCTTATCTAATCAGGATGGCTCCCACCGTTTTTATCAAATTTTCCTTCAAACCATAAAAGGTAATATTAGCCGTGATTATTTATACTCTACAGGTTCGCCAATCGTTCAGCCAGGCAGTTATCGGTACTCCGAGGGAGGTTCCCCGTACTTTCGCACAGACCTAATTAAAGTAAACCTCGTTTCCCTAGATTCATAACCCCATTGACATCTTTCTAGACACCTACTGGATTAGATAATTGTAAAGTGAAAAGATCTCCCAGGAGTAACTCTTACTCGCAGTGGGTATCGGGATGTAACTATCACATAGAAGGTATGCAATCTCATTGCAAATTTCAACACTTGAAATTCCCGATAATAGTTTTTACCCCTAGTGTCTTATGACCTTGACGAGGGCCAAACAACCCATAGGCCGCTAGTCAAATTTAACACGTTCATTTCTTGATTGAATTAGACCCACCCGCACGACCCTTGACGGAGGCCAAACAACGCTATACGACTACCCTAATCCAATCGCATCACATGCTACAGATAAGTACTAATCAGCTACCGTACACTACGCCTTGACGGAGGCCAAACAACCATAGCACGAATACTAAAATAGCACTTATCTGAAATGACGGGGGCTACGCAGGTTTTTAAGAAAACCATAAGCATAATGAACTTGAAATCGTTGTAGAATCAAGTGATTTTGAAAATGAGTGTTTTTTAGGCTTTTGCTAGTTTCGCTAAAGAGGTCATTCCCGGTGAAGGGATCATGGCTCTTTCCTCATCGAATGAGGTGCAGGATATTCAGGAATACCACTGTGCAAAGCAAGAACTAGAGAAACTTTCAAAAACAAAACCGAGTGGGTTGTAGCATTTACTAGTTTCGCTAAAGAGGTCACTCCCGGTGAAGAGATCTTGACTCTTTCCTCATCAAATGAGGCGCTGGATATTCATCAAAGAATACCACTATGCAAAGCAAGAACTAGAGCTACCTTTTTTGAAAAATTGATTCTACAACATCTTTTAGTTTCTTTCTTTTCATTAATCTCATTAATAAAGTTCTATCATTTAATGTTTCCTAAACATCACAGAAAAATGAAACGAAAATAGAACGTACGGTTATGCCATTCGCATTTGCCACGGGGCCCCGTCATGCACCGTTAGGTTACTTAACTAACGGCAGAGCAGGGGCTGGACTAGCGCGGGTGCAAAACATAAGCAACGTTTATTATATATCATTTATATAATATTACATTCGTCTCATGCAGTTATATGATCACATCATAGAACCAAGCAGCAGAAGCAACATATGAAATATTGGATATACTAGGATGTCCGTGTTTTAAATTTAGCCAGTAATGTAAGATACGGATTCCACGGTAGTGAAGAATAGCCAAACCCACATCCCCAGACCCCTACGAGAGTGGTAAGTAACCCTATCAATTCTAGAGTTAGAAGACCCGGTCTCAACTCCTTGAGATGGTCTCCCACTGGACTCTAGAACCCGGTTACTTATGCTCCCCATCTTGGGTCTATCCTAATGCAGAAAAGTAAATAATATACATTAGTGGTGACATCATCCTCAACCCGGATATGCCCCAATAAAAGAATATCACATACAAATTTTACATGAATGAAAATTGAAAAACTCGCATCTCACATAAAACCCCCGGCTATTCAATCACGAAGATCCAATAAAACATATCAGCGACACATAATATCACATATCATCAACGTAAGTAAATACGCGTATCCCAAATTCCGTTGACATATAGCAACGAGATTTGGGATACCCTACGTATTACACTTACGGTCGAAGAAAAGAAATGTAAAACTGCAATAATTAGAATATGCATTTTCTTAGACATCATAAACCCGAAATATCTCATACTCTGGATTTCATGTCTAACCAGATAAACCTTGTATTTTAGTCTCAAATTGAAAAAACTTTTCAATTACTTAGTCGGGGATTCAACAATATTCCCGACTACATTATCGAATACTCGTCGAAAACTTTAGTAGATGGCCGCACCCCCGATACCGTCGACGAAGTGCACTAAGGCGGAACACCGTGGCCGCAAGCACCCGAGTGGATGCTTTTGGTAGCAGGGTTCTCCTATAGTCTCTTGGTTAGGGAAATGGGGTGTGGCTACCTAGCAAAGTTATTTGGTGAGTATTCATGTACAATACGCGATTGGGACAGAGTTTTGATCCGAATCAAGACTCCGTGGCAACCGATTATCCGAGACTAAAACACTAGATTTACAAACAAACTAGTTTTCACAAAACTAATTTAATGTGGATCCTAACTACAGCATCCATATCAAACTAAACCCGAAATAATGTTAAAAACACGACTACGAAACACTCCGTATTAGCCCCTTAATAAAATTAATATCACATGAAATTTTGGACCAATCAAACAATATCTGAAACCCTAAAACCAAGCCATAAGAACACAAAAAAATTTCGAGACCAATTGGGAATATTGGACCGGCCGGGACGGGTTTTTTTGTGTTTTTAGCCGGGTCAAAACCGGTCTGATGGCCTCGAATTTTTCCAGTGTTCTAATTGTATCTCATACAACACTCTGCAGTTGTTTAAATAATTTTTGAGATCATTTTAAAATCGACAGAGAACAGGTTTTTGAGGTTTCGGTTTCGGAGTTGTTTCGTTTCCGTGATTCTATTAACATCGTCTAATCTTCTGGCTTTGGCTCTGATACCATGATAGTATACCCTAGCACCACCATGAGATTCTAATGACATCAAGCATGCCAAATTCAAATTTTTATAGGTACTAAGCTAGACTAAACAAGATCTTTAACTAGATTATTAGGGTTTTAGTTTGATGACAAGAAAAACAAGAGAGAAGGAAAAGATGTTATACCCTATAGATCGAGTCCTTGTCTTCTTTAGCTTCATATAGTAGTCCACGCGACTCCACTAAGCTCCACTTCAAGTAGAATCGAGGTTGCTCCAATGAACTTCGCACCGAAGATGATCCACCCGAAGCTCACTAGTTCAAACTATCTCTTCACTAAACTATTTGGTGAAGGCAACACACTACACTTGAGTGCTAGTCAAGTGTAGGATAGTGAAGTAGGGGTTTTCGAAGCTCACTAAAGATCTTACAAGCTCAATGATTCACATCACATGTGAGGGTTTTGAGCTTGGAGGTGAGATGAAGAAAGTGTAGAGATCAAGAGTTCAAGAAATGGCTAAGGTATAAAGAACTCAACCCCTGAGCAAAATGAGAGTCCAAATCAAAATGCCTCCCTCTATCCTCACTTATTCAAGCATGGAATAAAATTGCAATAAGAAATTGCAACCATGTTTGAATAGTGAGTCAAGAGTAATATACAAATAATAAAACCAATGCCTTGCCCATTCCACAAATATCTCCATAATTTACACCTCATTTTCTATTTTCTAAAAATAGAAAAACATGCCATGCTTCATATAATATATATATATATATATAAAGTAATTAGTGAGCTAATGATATTAGTTAATACATAATTATATCAAATATAATTTATATCAAATTATTAAATCAACACTTGATTTAATAATCCGGTTATATCACATATGACCGACTAATATCATTTATCCGTTTATCACATATTCAAATCAACACTTGATTCGATAATCTGGTTATATCACATATAACCTAACCGATAACAGATCACTGTCAGATTACAATATGGTATCACATACTCATATTTAATCAGGCCCACGCGCATATCAACATATGTGCCCTACTTCGTTTCGCTTGAACCAGGAAACTTCTGTGTGGGACTCTAAAGACTCGTCAATACGCCAGCAGTAGGTGATGATCACATTAGTCACTTACAAACCGTCAGCGGTATTAGCTGGACGTAACGGCTATCCGGGTATTGAGCGATATGAAGATCAACAAGCAAGCTCATCCATACTCTCCATGAAGCCTATCAGTAACACTACCGTATAGTCCGGTCTCTTCGTCTGATATGTCGCATATGAAGTCTAGGGATGGTAAACGTCAGACCCCGGTAACTTGATAAGTCATGCCGATGTATGGCTCATAACAGTTTGAGAAACTACTAATAACTCTTAGCAGTAAATCTCAGCAGCCTTGGCCAGGGATTTTTAGTTATGGCCAATCGAGTATAGCGCAACATCAACTCCCTATACCGGGAGAGACGAAACCCCTCATACCGCTCACCGCCTTCATGTGATTCGGGACTGTACCCAAAATCCACCTGTTTGCACGACTCCTTTGAGCCGTGGTAGGAAGGAAATCAAAGCACAGTGGGAATCACACAAGACACTATGACGATCTCGGGTCTACAAACTACCCTGTACCAATGTCACCAGAGAACTGCTATCTGACGTTAGGTATATAACCATCTAGGAGTTCTTGGCGAGTCCTGTTCGGTGTACCCATTCTCCAATGAGCACATGTGTACAATATTTGATGTCACACACCAATGGTTATGGGATCAACCATCGCCCTCTAAGGGACAAGAAACGTACATACTAGTCTATTCTGGAATATCGATGCCCTAGTCTCGATATTCCCTCAATTAGGAACTGATTAAAGGATGTACTTTCGGACCATCCTGGCCCCACTAACATGATCTCATCATAATCCTGGTAGTCAAGTACATATCCTAAGGGCTTTATCAACATGTGAGAGCAAGACAATAAAGAATACCGGTCAACATGTTAAGATAAAGAGTAATCAGATAGCATACTATCATGTCGAACAAGAAAGTCCTCTATATATATGTCCAAGCATCCACTATAATATACACCATATGTACAATAATGGTCTTTAGGGCATACATATTCCTAACACAAACAACCACACCTATATTGCTATTTATATTAGTGAATCACATAACCCCCTAACTAGCAATTACTACACGATTATTGCATGTATAAATAAGACCGTTACAAATTCTAGAGAAATGCAAAATAACACTCCTATATTAACACCAATCATAACTCCCTTATATAATTAGCAATAACACCAAATGTAACGGTTGGAGGATAATGAAATAATTTGCATCATGCACCAATATTCTTCCCCCTCTCATCGTCGATGGAGGCGGCGGCGCCGTCTCCATCCACTGGGCTTCTCCCAAACCCCACCCTCTGCCCTCACACCATCACCATCATCATCAGGATCTTCATCTTCTTCATCATCATCTTCTTCTTCTTCTTCGATTTCAGATTGCCGGTGCCTCCCACTTCAACCTACTCTCCTTCCGCCGGAACCGCCCTCGACTCCTCCTGATGGCGCCCCCTCACTCTGGCTCCCCTCCTCCTGAGTAATCGTCTTATAAGCAACAAACTGGTATCAGAGCTATTGTTGCGTTGTTGTGGGATTTTTGGTTGAACCGTTGGGTCTTTAATTTTGCGATCTAAATTAACGGTGTGTAACGACAACTAAGTCCTCTTCCCCATTTTCTTAGATCGTGATTTTAAAGTTTTAGGGTTTGTTAGTACTCAAGGTATTTTGATTTTATCCCATATCATGTCTCCGACAATCATGAAGTTCAATATCAAAAAGTTCGATGCAAATATGAGTTTTTGTTTGTGGCAAGTCCGTATGGTTGCCGTTTTGACTCAAAACAATTTGAAGAAGATGATTCATGGGAAGGATAAAATGCCTTCCACTATAACGGAGGAAGCTTGGCAGGAGATGGATAAAAAGTCCCTTACGGCCATCCACATGTATCTGACAAACAAAGTTTTACAAGTGGTTTTGGTGGAGAAGACGGCGGCTAATTTGTGGAATAAATTGGAGGATTTATATTTAAGGAAATCTCTCACGAACAGACTCCTGTTGAAGCAGAGTCTCTACACACTTCGTATGTCAGAAGGCTCTCCAATAAAATCTTACGTTGGTGAGCTTAATACGATCATTGTGGATCTGGGTAAGATCGACATTAAGATTGATGATGAAAATCAGGCTCTTCTCTTATTGTGTTCGTTGCCACCCTCATATAAGAACTTCTGTGACACCAAGGTTTATGGACAAGACACGATCTCAATCAAGGATGTTTAGGAGAATTTGCTAAACAAAGAGAAGATGTCAGGACTGATCGCACGCTTTTGGCGTGTCGGATGTTCAAAGTTCTAAAGTATAACCGCGATCAGGACGGTGTCGCTATGCAGCTAGCCGGTTGAGCACGGGTCGATCCACAGAGAGATGGTTGTATGTCCGTTCGAGTTTTAGACGAGTCAATAAAGAATTTTTATGTGTTTGTTCAAACTAACCTATGTGTTTTATATGCAAGTATGAAGTTGTTAAGAAAAAGATACGAAATTGTAAGCTAAAGAAATCCGTACTCAAAACCTTTGAGCCGAGTCTTGACCAATTGAAGCTAGAGCAATCGGCAACAACGTGGATTAGAGGATTTAAGCACGGTATTCGTGGAATCCGGCTTATTTACCCTTGTCCTTCCGTTCTTGTCTCTTGCTTTCGCCTCCGGCCAAACCGAACGCAACCGGTCGCGGTTAGGAATCACCGTTACCTTGGTAGGGTAGGGTGCCTAACGGAGCGCTTGCGTAACGTTTGGGCGGAGTTCAATGAAAAATAACGGGAAAAGGAAATGAGCAAAGAAACATTAACTTACAATACCGTATTTGTTCTTAACAACGATAATTACAATCATTCACAAAAACGAACCAAAAAGAGAGAACAAAAAGAACAAAGAAAAGAAAAGATTACAAGTAAGTGAGGGCATGGAATTTAAAGTGCAAGAAAGTAAAGCATGAATGTAAAGCAAGTAATAAAAAGAAAGAAAGAAATAAGCAAGAAAATAATTACAAGAACACTAGAACTCAAGACAAGCATGGGATCAATAGCCAACCCTTAAACTTGCAAGCTCAATCAAGAGGTTGCAAGATCAAGAGAAGGGTAAAGAACTCATGTGAAATGAAGCACTAATTCCATAAGAAGATACAACCCTTGAAATCAATAACAAACCCTTAAACTTTCAAGCTCAATGAAGAGGTTGAAAGATCAAGAGAAAGCAAGTATCTCAAGGGGAAGTTAAACAAAAGAGAATAATACAAAAACCCTCATCTTCATTGATCTTCCACTCAAAAAGCTCTCACTATAATTTTCATGGAGAAAAGAATGAAGAAGAAGAAGAAGAAGACTAAACTACACTAAATCCTACAAAAGAGGCATAAGAAGTTAACACCAAAAGCTTGGCAAGTTCTAGGGTATTTATAGGAAGGGAACTGGAAACCTAGGGCAAGAATCTGCCCCTACAAGAAAAGACCAACATGCCCCTGAAAAACGACAACGAGAGGAGACTAAATTGCCGCGGTTCCGCGGCCTAATCGCGCTTATGCCGAGGAACCGCGGCCGTTTAGAGGAGTTAGGCTATGAAATTTGGTGGTTTTCCCTAGTTTTTAGTACTCTTTAGTGTGGTATATGACTTTTTCTCAGAAACTTTTCCCATTTCTTCCAGAATTTCAGTAGATCAAAAGGTGATGTGATGTGGATCTTTTGCCAAGATTTCCTCGAGCTCCGCGTAGATATGTTGGATCTTGTGTTGACATTGAGCTTTGTGCACGAAAATGACATCGATTTGCCATTTTGTCCCTTAAACTGGTGTGTGGCAACATACGGATAGAGAGCGGAGACCCGTGTTTTATCTGTTGTTGGCAGTAATCCGGAATTTGACGTACTTTTCTATGAATTTCACTGTCTAGAGATGAGAACCAGTATCCTGTAAATATGTAGCAAACACTGATTAAAAGCACCTGCCTATAACCAAATGAGCGTAAGAATGGGCGGTATAAAATGCAATATTCTGGTATAAACAGGGACCTGGCTCTTGCTCACGGAATAAAGTGACACGGAACAAAGTGCCACGTCAATTGTTATGCTAAGGGAGCAGGGGCCACCTCTTGAATCCGTGGAGGCTACCTCTTGAATCCATAGGACTCACTGTAGAACAATGGGCAAATTTCTGAACACATTCCGAAAGAGGACCGAACTGCATTATAAATGTAATGATACCACCCTCAATTACAGAGGCACCTTTTAAGTGAATCGGCACTACAGGAGCTTGAGAACTCCGTAGTTAAGCGTGCTCGGGCCAGGGAAGTCTTGGGATGGGTGACCTCCTAGGAAGTGTCCCTTGATTGGGTCTGGTTCGCTTTGAAGGAAAAAAACCGTGCGGTTTCGGCCAGAGCGGACAATACCATCTATACTGGGACGTGGGGCATTACATTTATAGTGGCCCATGCAGGTCCCTTAGTAGTAGGTCTCTGGTTCGAGGACGAACCATTGTTCAAAAGTGGGGAGAATGTCAGGACCCGCTTCTTGCTCACGGAACAAAGTGCTATGCCAATTGTCATGCCAAGGGGGCAAGAGGCCACCTCTTGAGTCCATGGGACACACTGTAGAACAATGGGCAATTTTCGGAACACATTCCGAAAGAGGACCGAACCGTATTATAAATATAATGATACCACACTTAATTACAGAAATGATTTTTAAGTGAATCGGCACTACAGGAGCTTGAGAACTCCGTAGTTAAGCGTGCTCGGGCCAGGGAAGTCGTGGGATGGGGTGACCTCCTGGGAAATAGCCCCTAGTCGGGTCCGGTTCGCTCTGAAGGAAAAAACCGTGCGGTTTCGGCCAGAGCGAACAATACCATCTGTACTGAGGCGTGGGGCGTTACAGAAGATCGACAAGGAGTTGACTTCTACCGAATCGGATGGTTCATCGTCTGGCATATTTGATCGAAGGTGAGCAAAGAAAAGAGATGCGGGAGCAAATAGGAAGAAGTCGATGTCAAATTCCAAGGCTAAAAACATTACCTGCAATTATTGTAAGAAGAAGGGGCACTTTAAGATCGATTGTTTTAAATTGCATAACAAGTTAAAAAAGGAAGACAAATCAAAAAAGGAGTTTTCGGCTGGAGCGAGTTTAGCAGAAGGAGAAGGAGAACTTCATGTGGTCTTTGATAACACGCAGCGATCCAAGAATGATTGGATCATGAATTCAGGTTGTTCTTACCATATATGTCGCAATAGGGATTTGTTCACTATGCACGAGTCCGTTGATGGTGAAGTGGTTTTGATGGGCAACAATAGCTCATGCCGAGCAATTGGCAAAAGAATAATCCAAATCAAGATATTCGATGGTGTTGTAAGGACATTGGCGGAAGTCGGGCACGTACCTGACTTGAAGAAAAATCTTGTCTCTTTAAATGCACTTGACGACAAAGGGTTACAAATTTTCCGCTGAAGGTGGAGTTTTGAAGGTAACCAAAGGTGCTCTCGTTGTGATGAAGAGCTTCAAGAAAAGGTAAACTGCCAGATTATGGCATATGAGACTAGGGTATATGAGTGAGAGAAGTTTGACTGAGTTGTCGAAGCAGGGTCTATTAGGTGAGAAGAGTACGACGAAGCTGAAGTTTTATGAACATAGCGTCTATGGAAAATAAAAGCGCGTTCACATCAGTTCGGCGGTTCACAACACAAAAGGTACTTTAGATTATATCCATTCGGATTTTTAGGGACCCTCTCCAGTTGCTTCTAAAGGAAGCGGTGCCAAATATCTGCTTATCTTCATTGATGATTTTTCGAGAAAGATTTGGGTCTACTTCTTGAAACACAAAAGTGATGTGTTTACTATATTCAAGTAATGGAAGACGTTGCTTGAGAAGCAGATAGTTAAGCAGATTAAGAGACTCGGGACGGACAACGGATTAGAGTTTTACGGTGGAGATTTTAACAATTTCTGCAAAAACGAAGGCACAGTTCAGCATCATACCGTTGTCCAATCTTCACAGCCGAATGGATTTGCGGAGCGAATGAACCAGACTCTTTTGGAGAAAGTGAGGTGCATTTTGTCCAACACAGGGCTCGAAAATGAGTTTTTGGCGGAAACGGTAAATACAGTATGTTATATTGTGAATCGGTCACCTCATTTATCGCTAGATTGTAAGACACCGGAGCAGGTATGGTCAGGAAAACACGCTGATTATTCAACACTTAAGGCGTTTGGTTGCCTCGTTTATGCACATTGTCATGAAGGCAAGTAGGATCTCCGAGCGAAGAAATGTATATTTCTCGGTTATGCTACTGGCGTTAAGGGTTATAGATTGTGGTGTTCAAAATCGTCTAAATTTATGATTAGCAAAGATGTAACGTTTGATGAATCTTCTATGTTGAAGCTGAACAATAAGGAATCTCCAGTTGAAAACTGTTTACCTCAATCAGAGCAAAGCTCTGTTCAAATTCCAAGGTGGGAAAAGAAGCAATGCTTCTGTTCTCCTCCAATCAGAGCAAAACTCTGTCTTGAAAATTAAAGTGAAAGTTAAAGTTAAAATAAATGAAGCAACGCTTCAGATCCCCTGCGCTGCGCGCAGAGCGCCACGTGTCAAAATCAGACACGTTAGCGCAGAGGGCGCAGCGCCCAAGGCAGCGCACCTGATCAGAGCAAGGCTCTGTTTAAAATTCAAACTTTAATTAAAGAAGCAACGCTTCAACTGGCCTGCGCTCTGCGCTGCATGCCACGTGGCAGTGCAGTTGCGCTAGCGCAGTTGCGCAAGCGCAGTTGCGCTGCGCGACACGTGTCAGCGCAGTTGCGCAGCGCTGTGCGCTGCGCGACACGTGTCAGCGCAGTTGCGCAGCGCTGTGCGCTGCGCAACACGTGTCACGCGCTGGGGCCTTTGCGCCAAACAGAATTAAAATTCTGAAAGATCTTTCTCAATCTTGTTAAAAACAAGAAGATTGTTTTCTGTAAAACAGAAGCCCTTGGATCAAAAATCCAACGGTGGGGAAAATTCCCCAAATCACTCAGAGAATGATCTCTTTAACAAACTTTAACTAATTTATGGGCACTATAAAAAAGACCCTAGACCTCAATTCAAAGGCATCAACATTTCTTGAAAAAAGTCAAGAGCTTCAAACAGAGAGAACTCTGAGAAAATTCCAAGAAAAAGGTAAAAACCTTCACAAAAGAGAAGAAATTTCTTCTAATAGATCATTGATCTAAAAACCAGATTAATGATCTTTACATAATAAACAGTGCTTTGCACTTCTTATGAACCACTGTTTCTTTAAAACAAGGAAAAACAAAAATAAAAAATATATATAGTGCGTTGCACTTTTATGAACCTTTGGTTCTTGAAATAAAAAGAAAAACTTGTTTTTCTTTGATCTAAATTAGATCAAGAAATCAAATAGTGCTTTGCACTTCTTTTATGAACCATTGGTTCTTGAATCTAAAAGATTCTCAAATTAATAGTGCTTTGCACTTATAAATCTGCACTGTTGCGCTCTTGGGCTGGCGCAAGCCATCAGAGAGCGCCACGTGTCAGCGTCTGAACCATTTGCGCTATGCGCTTTTGAAATAGAGCTTTGCTCTCTGAAATTGGCGCAACTCGCCATAGCGCGCCACGTGTCAGCAGCGCAAGCGTAGCGCACTAGCGCAGCGCATTGCGCCTGCATGACACGTGTCATCACCACGAGCACTTGCGCTCTCTGATTGGCGCAAAGCGCCTGATAAATGCAATGCATTTCCTAAAAGGGCCAGGCCCAAATCAAAAAGACCAAGCAGGCCAAAATAAATTGCAAAGCAATAAAAGGGCAGAGCCCAAATAAAATTGATGCTCTGCATCATTTATAAAGGGCAGAGCCCAAAACAAATTGATGCTCTGCATCCTTTCTGGGCAAAGCCCAAATAAAAATAAAAATAAATGCAATGCAAAAACAAATAAAATGTTGAACATTTTCAACTGGACTTAACCCAATTTTGGCCGTAAGTCCTTAAATTAAATTGACTGAGAAAGATTGCTCTCTTAAATCAATTTATATCCGGTTCAAAGGTACATCTCCGAACTCCTCTGACAACTGTCGTTGTAATCCTTCAACGACGTCAGAGAGATGACGGGTCACGACAACCACACATCAACACGGACTGCGGGGTCCTTAAACTCGTGGACCGAAACTTCCTTAAACTAATGTTGGACCGAAACGTCCTTAAACTAATGTTGGACCGAAACGTCCCTAAACTAATAATAGACCACCACGTCCCTAAACTGGAACATAGACCACTATGTCCCTAAACTGGAACAATAGAGCCCCTAAATGCTCTTTCTGTTAAGTTGATCTTAGTCTCAAATCAGACTAACACATCCTTAACGAACGTTTAAGTTGATCTTAGCTTCAAATACGGCTAACGTATCCTTAAACTAAAACCCCAAACCCAAATCTAAGAAAATACGGATTTGGACTAATCCACGTCCTACGGGCGACGACATAAATTAGTCTCCGTATACAATCCACGGGCAACTACAAACAAAACAAACACCCACGACACGAAGTGAAACTCTGGAGAAGGAGAAAGTTGTTACCGCGATGCGGTAACGTAATTAACTGCAGGGGCTTGCGCCTGCAGGGAAAAGCGTCCCGACAATCAAAAACCCCTCAAGCGAGGAGGAATCTGACGAAGTCTTCTACATCGGCCGCATCCGTCTAAACCTCCGATACACGGCGCCATAAATCAACTTGGCATCTTCGGAGAGGAGGACGGATAAAACCAAATAGCATCTGCCCCGAATCTCAGGCAAGACGTTCACCGCGTCTCCGCCGCGTCATTCGGAGGGGAACAGATTCTGGCACGCCCGGTGGGACCTTTTCCTCTTTCCACTCCACACTTCGTGTGTCGTGTTCGCGAACAAATCGCAGTTTGCTGTGGTTGCCCGTGGATTCAAGGTACTAAGGTTTGGTGTCTTGCTCCGTGAAAAAAACAGAAGATCAATGGCTTCAAACTGCACTACCTGCAACTGCAACTCTCACTCCGTCTCTGCTAGAGGAGTGACTTATGGGCCCCAAGCGGCCTCTCTTTTCAAGATACCAGTGGAGCAGGTAACTCAAGCCACCACTGGGCTATTCTTCGGAACCATGCTCTCACCAATGAGCTTCAATTCCCCTCTGCCGTTGCAAGAAGTTCTAAAAAAGTCGGTCTTTGATCGGCTTGCAACTACTGCGACCCCTCTCAACGGGTCGCCCGAATCCAGTGCATCGGTTTTCAATAGACTGGGTCAAAACTCCAATGAGCCCGTGAAGAAGCCCACAATACCAGAAGAAGTTATCCCGAAACGGATAGCTATCCCTACTCTAGTTTCAGGTGAGATCACCGAGGTTGCTTCCCCTGCTCGGAAGTCTGCTTCTGACAGGTTGGCCGTCCCCATTCAACGGACGTCGGTCTTTAAAAGGCTGATACCAGCAGATTCTGACCAACACAGGGGGTATGAGGAGGTCACCCCTACGGTTAGAACAACTCCATCCGCACGACATGCTCGACGTCGCCACTGGCGCCGAGTAAGGAAGGCTGGGGGCAACTCCCCCTCTGGGATAACTCCGCCAGCTCCAACGGTGGGGATCGATGCTGCTGTTCCAACCGGGAACAGTTTTGAATTGCTGAATACGGTGCGCAGAAACTCTCCTACTGCGATGTTGAAACGAACTCCTTCACCTGTGGAGAATACTCCAGAGAAGAAGCTAGAGCAGCCCCCTCAACGGCTGTCCTCTAAAATTTACAAAGTCTGGCGACAGGTCCAAGAGTCGGTGATTGATGAAAACTATCTCCGCCGACAGAAAAAGATGAAGGTGCGGCAGGAGAAGGATTACTCTGTCAAGCCACAAAAAGCAAAATCTACTTGGGTGCCCACTACAACGGCCCCCTCAACTCCAATCACTCAAAAAAGGAGGCCGCAAAAAGCCCCTGTGTCTTTGGCAAATCGCAAAGACACCGAACACAAACGCCCCAAGTCTGGGGGCATGGTGGTGCACACCGTTTATATGGCTTCCGGAAAGGAGGAAATCCGTGCTTCGACGGGTCACCGACCGCTCACCCGATCCGTAACGAAAGCCCAGGAGCAGCAACAGAAGCTTCAGGAAATGATGACTGTGATGGCTGCACTTACCGAACCGAAAGAAAGTTCGGAAGTATCATCAGAGCAGCGTCACGAACAAGAGACTGATGCTGACTTCTTATGTAGAATCCTCAAAAAGAAGGACACAGAAGCCGCAGAACAAGCGGCTAATATAAAACAAATGGCACTCCTCTTCCAAGACATGGTAGGGATGATGTTACAGCCGGACCCTCCAGCTGAAAACCCTCCAGTCATTGTCGGAAATGACGGAGGGGAAACATCTGATCCTCCGCCGGCTCTTTCAGCAGCCAAAGACAAAACCATTTCCAAGGCCGCACTGGATGATTATATAGCTCATCAAATACGAGCTCATCAGGCGAGTGAATCGGCTGGGCAAACTGTTAGAACTGGACGACCCTATCCGGGCTGGTATGACCAAATCAGTTACCCGCCGGGATATACGATCCCTAAGTTCCATGTATATAAAGGGACAGGGAATCTACATCAGCACGTCGCTCAATTCAGGGCCTTATGCGGCAACACTGGAGGCGATGACAAACTGTTGCTTCGCCAATTAGTCGGCAGCTTAGCAGAAACAGCCTTTGAATGGTATTCGGAGCTACCTAACGACTCTGTCAAAACATTTGCGGAGATGGAGTTACTGTTTACACAAAGATTCGCGAGTGCTAGTGAACGCACCCCGATAACAGCAATGATAAATGCCAGGATAAGGCCCGGCGAGACGTAGGTCCAATACGCAACACGATGGTGGAACCTATGGTCAAAATGCGAACAACGCATAGAAGAGGCACCTGCGGTAGGCATGTTCGTGGGCACTCTTGATCCGCAAGCGACCATCTTGCAATTCATGATGTTCTTCAGGCCGACCACCTTCCAAGCATTGATCGACAAATTAGCCCAAATGGACCAGATGGGCCACAGACCGTCTCCTCCAAAACCAGACTCTCGAAATAAGAAAGGAAAAGGGAAGGCGACTGTCGTTGCCAATGCTCAACAACAGCCGAGCAACTCAAAGCCGGTCGTTCGCCAAAATAACGCGCATCCACGCCCGTCCCTCGAGGAGAGACTAGGACGTCCTTACTCGTTTTTTCAGAATAAAACGAGAAGACTGTTTGAACTGGCAGTATGCAACAGACTCATCAATCTGCCGAATCCAAAACGTCTGTTGCAGCCAGGCGATCTCAATAATCCCGATTACTGCCCTTATCACCAAACGGTAAGTCACCCGATCGAGGATTATTTCGTCTTCAAGGGATGGATCGAGGATCAATACCTACAAGGCAAGTTTGCGCTGTCTGAAAACTGGAAGGTAAACCCACCACAGCCGCACACTCCAAAGAAGACGGACACGATAGGGGCAGCTTGTTCTTTTGTTAAGGACGAAAACGATGGAGAAGACTCATCAGGTGAATCCGAAGACTACGTAGCAAGTTGTCATGTGATCTCTCACTCATTGGCGGATAATGAAGAGACTCCTTGCACCGAGGAACCGAGGGTGGACCCTGAACCAGAAATTCCGCGGCCGTCAGACGAGTTGATCGATTCCTTCCTGAATGAGATTCGTTTGAAAGTTAAAACCAATCAAGAGCGTGAGATGGCCATACTGGAAGGAGCCAAACACCGACGACTGGACCAAAGAGTCGAGGCACTCATGTCAAATCAAAAGCCACCCACTGCGGATAAAAACAAATTCAAGACGAGGAAAAGATTCTCTAAAGCCCTGTCAGCAGGAATGAAGCTACCGCCCTCTGAAGAGAATACTCTCGGCGGAGTAGAGATGCATCCTAACTTCTGCTTATATCATCAGAAGATCATACATCCTACCGAAGACTGCGAATCCTTTAAGTGTTGGTGGCAAGGATATGTTGCTCAAAAGCAACACTTCAACAGGACAAAGTATGAAGCTCGTAGACATCGGAAAAATGCAATAGATGAGCGCAAAAGAGACGTCGACGACTGTCATATAGCCGACTCCAAGGGATCGCAAATTATCACCTTTGGAAGCGACTTTGACGAAGAAGTTGCCCTCAACCCTCTCCTCAAGGAATCCATTTCAAAAATGAAAGAATTAAGGAGTTGCGTGAACATTCAGCCGTGCGATCGCCCGCTACTCGAAAAAAATCTCGGCCCCGCAAACAAAGGATCGAGCAGAAAGGATAAAGGAAAAGGGAAAATGACCTTCGTCGCCAACACTCGACAACAGTCGAGTGGCCCTAGACCGGACGTTCGTCAAAACAATATGCGTCCACGCATATCCCTCGAGGAAAGGCTAAGACGTCCTTACTCATTTCCCCAGGATGAAACAAGGAGGCTGTTCGAAGTGGCAGTGCATAACAAGCTTATCACTCTACCGGAGCCGAAACACCAACTACAACTGGATGATGTCAACAGTTCTAATTATTGCCCTTACCACCAAACAATAGGTCACCTGATCGAGAATTGCTACGTCTTCAAAAACTGGGTTGAAGACTAATACCTACAGGGCAAGTTCGCGCTCTCCGAAAACTGGAAGGTGAACCTGCCACAACCGCACGCTCTGAGAAAGACGGATACGCCGGGGGCATCATGCTCAGTCATAGAGAAAGCCTCATAGACCGAAAAGTCAGTAAACTAGAGATTCGCCTCAAATACGGCGACGGCGGACCGAAACGTCCTTAAACTAATGACGGACCGAAATGTCCTTAAACTAATAGCAGACCGAAACGTCTTTACACTTCTACCACAGCATCTTTAGGCTGATGAGATATAAAAAAACATATAAAAATAAAATTAAAAAAACGGTATGTCCATAAGCAAAAAGGGCATGGATGAAAACCCGAAAGGGCTCCGTGAGTAAAAACAGCAGGGCTACCGGCGAGTGTTCGTGAAAACCCGAAAGGGCGCGACCTCGTAAAAAAAATATATAAAAAGAATAAAAAAAAACGGTATGTCCATAAGCAAAATGGGCACGGATGAAAACCCGAAAGGGCTCCGTGAGTAAAAACGGCAGGGCTACCGGCGAGTGTTTGTGAAAACCTGAAAGGGCGCAACCTCGTTAAAGGACACTTATAGGGTCCTCTCGACCTTGTAAGGAGAAACCACCCGCGTAAGATCCTTACGACTCACAAGCGAACAACACACTTAGGGATCCCCACGATTCCTAAGGAGAAAATACACTTGCGAAATCCTCACGACTCGTAAGGAGAAATCTCTTATGGGACCCTCACGGCTTATAAGAGTTAAAAGTCTTAAGTTACAGAGACCTAAACCTGTGCTTAAGCAACCCCCACAACTTCCGATATTGCCCTACAAGTGGCTCAATACTGACTCTTGTATACAATCCACGGGCGCAAATAAACATTTCCCTAACCAAGTCTCATCCGTGACTGGGGATATGTTCGCATAGTAAACAACCCTTGTAAATCCTCTCGATTTATGAGGAGAAAACCCTCCTGTAGGATCCTTACGACTTACAGAGGAAATGAACACTTAGGAATCCTCACGATTCCTAAGGAGAAAATACACCTACAAGATCCTCACGACTTGTAGGAAGAAATACCTTTGTGAGACCCTTACGGCTCATGAAGTCAAAAGCCTTAGTCGGCGGGACCCTAACCCTGTTCGCTAAGCCACCTTTGTTCGACATCGACGAAGGAAAATGATGATTCACTCCTGACAATATCCCAGTTGTAGCGGTGCTGATGCCAAAATCGGTGTCTAAACTCAGGTTTACGATGAAAAGCCGGTAGGCCGCACATGCATACGAAATAGCCGAAATGATAAGGCAACTTGCAATAAAAAGCAGCAAGTAAAAACGTATGCATACAAAATAGCCGAAATGATTGGGCAACTCGCAATAGAAAGCAGCGAGCAAAAATAAAATAAATAGCCGAAATGATTGGGCAACTCGCAATAAAAAGCAGCGAGCAAAAATAAAATAAATAGCCGAAATGATTGGGCAACTCGCAATAGAAAGCAGCGAGAAAAAATAAAATAAATAGCCGAAATGATTGGGCAACTCGCAATAAAAAGCAGCGAGTGAAAATAAACTAAATAGCCGAAATGATTGGGCACCGCGAAAAATAGCCGAAATGATTGGGCAATCGCGACCTTCGCGATATAAAAGCTGAAATGATAGAGCATCGCGGAAATAAAATAATAATAAAAAAATGAATGAAACTTATGCCCTACAGGTTAGATCACATCGATTCCTGTATACAATCTAGGGGCACAAACAAAGAGGGAACCATACTTTCCCAACAGGCTCCATAAAAAAGCGAAGCCAAATATCGACGGTTCACAGACAACCTAGAGACTATCTAAGCATTCGTCTCGTTACAGCAGATGAGATGTCAATAAAGGCGTTCCTTCGCAGTCCATCAAGATGCAGATACAACGCCAACAAAAAGACCTTGCGGTCGAAACAAAGCAAAGCGACGGCAAAATCCCAGCTTCATTTCGACATTCGTCTCGATACAGTAGACGCAATGTCAACCCCAGCGTTCTTCCTCCAACAGGATTTGGACACACCAAAGCAAACGAAGCGAAGACCACATTCCTAGGTTCAACTTCTTGGCGGTAACTCATATAAAACCGGAAAGACAATCAGAGATCATCTCGCACCAACACAGGGTGGTCACCACATCGACGTCCATCTCGATACAGCAGACGAGATGTCAGCCCAGCGTTCTTCCTCCAACAGAGTTCAGACGCGACAATCAAACAAGTGGAGTAACGGCAAAATCCCAGCTCCACCGCGACGTTCGTCTCGATACAGCAGGCGAGATGTCACCCCAACGTTCGTCTCGATACAACAGACGCAACATTATCAAACAAATGGAGCCACGGCAAAATCCCTAGTTCCAAACCTCGGCGGTTCACCAGCAACCTAGAGACAACTACAACATTCGTCTCGATACAGCAGACGAGATGTCACTCCAGCGTTCTTCCTCCAGCAGGGTTCAAACGCGGCAATCAAACAAGTGGAGTAACGGCAAAATCCCAGCTCCACCGTGACGTTCGTCTCGATATAGCAGGCGAGATGTCACCCCAACGTTCGTCTCGACACAGCAAACACAACATTATCAAACAAATGGAGCCACGGCAAAATCCCTAGTTCCAAACCTCGACGGTTCACCAGCAACCTAGAGACAACTACGACGTTCGTCTCGATACAGCAGACGAGATGTCACCCCAACATTCGTCTCGACACAGCAGACACAACATCATCAAACAAATGGAGCCACGGCAAAATCCCTAGTTCCAAACCTCGACGGTTCACCAGCAACCTAGAGACAACTACGACATTCGTCTCGATACAGCAGACGAGATGTCACTTTAGCGTTCTTCCTCCAGCAGGGTTCAGACGCGACAATCAAACAAACGGAGCCACGGCAAAATCCCTAGTTCCCACCGCGACATTCGTCTCGATACAGCAGACGCGATGCCAGTAAACGAAGCAAAGGCCAAATTCCTAGCTTCAGGGTCTTGACGGCAACTCACATAAAACCTGAAAGACTATCGGAGATCATCCCACACCAGCGCGGAGTGGTTATGACTCATCGGGGCTCGCCAAAATGAGCCTAACCTCAAGTAAAAAGCAGCATGGAAAATTCCTAACGCTTGCTCTTCCGACGGTCAAACTGCCTAGGAAGATTGCTTGAAGACGTCTTGTCCAGCCCCCGAAGGGATCAGAGACACGGCAGTCGCAGGGCTACTCGAACAGCACGATTGCCTATCGAGGAACATATCAGCTTATGCGACGGTACGATGGCCAAAACCCTAAGTATCACAGACCCTGACGGACTTCTGTCGTAAAGAGCAGAGGTTAACTGTGACGTTAGGATATCCTTGCGAGAAATGCTCGATTCATCTCGACTTGTGAAGAAATTGAAGTCTTTACGAGAAATTTTCGATGCGGTTCGACTCGTGAGATAAAGCCTTAGGCAGTAGGCCTAAAAGAAGCCTGTTTCCTAAGCACTGGGACCCTGCAAGTTGGCCCAAAATGGTCTCTTGCACACTATCCACGGGTCTCACTCTCCAAACTCGAAACTCGACAAGGAGGGAAGCAACCGCTTACGGGTCCTCTCGACTCGTAAGAGGGAAAAATTCTCTTATAGGATCCTTACGACTTATAAAAGAAAACACACTTAGGAATCCTCACGATTCTTAAGGAGAAAATCCACCTACGAGATCCTCTCGATCCGTAGGGAGAAAAGTCTCTACGAGACCCTCACGGCTCATAGAGTTGAAAAGTCTTAGGCGGCAGATCTGAACTGCGGCCTAAGCCATCGCTATTTCTTGAGAAAATCTAGATGCTTGCTCTATTATCTATCGACCCCGTTTATTAAGACAGCATACGCACAATAAAAGAAAGAAGGAAGTGACAGGGAGAACATCTGATTTACATTTGATCAAGCGTTCGAGACACACTCACTCATGCATGTGCAAAAGATTCAGAACAAGAAATAAAACAAACTGAAATGGAAATTTTCTATTCATATCATAAAAAGGGGTCCTTACAATCACGGAGAAATAGATAATAACATTATTAAAATATTTACAAAGGTATAACCTCGAACCCAGGACATGGATTGAGGAACTCAAAAGTGACCCTATCTATGACTTTCCAAGCCTCGCGGACCATCCTGGTGTGCTTTCTTTCGCGAGCACAAGCGTCAGGGTCCCCCCTGATGTCTTCCACCCTCCGATAAGCAGCGAGTATGGCAGACTGTTGAAAGACCTCGTGCAAGAGATCGACAAGACTGTCTCGCCGTCTCTTCGAGATAAAGTTCATCAGGTACACCGAGTACACCTTTTCCTCAGCGGCATCCAACGCCCTAAGCGGAACACCGGAACAGAATAGGGGAAACGCTTCCCAGATGGCTCCCACGATAAGTTTCAGGAGAGAGGAACGTCGGGGAAGCAATGGACTGTTATATGCGTCGAAGCGGCTCATGATTTCAGCACACTCCGCGTTTGTGAACTCTCGATTTTGAGACCGGCTAAGTCGGCGGATGTCCCCGTAAGAGATGATCTCGTCAAGATTGTACATGTGGGCGTTCATTGTTTCTGTGAAAGAAAATCAACAAAAAAATTATCAGAAAGACTGATTAAGCAAAATGATATAATGCACTGAGGAATAAAATGTCATCGTTAACTTCCGAGATCCATGAAGAATTCTTAAGAGTTCTTCTATATGATTTGGGAGGAGCAAAGCTCCATTAATGAAATGAGAAAATACAGGGAAGATCTTTTAGAGAGCAAAGCTCTATTAATGGAACCCTAATAGGGCTCTCCTTAGTCTTCTATAGACCCCCTTAGAGCAAAGCTCTGCTAAGTGAAACCCTAAATGGGTCTTCTTTAGATCAGGGATCTATTGAGAGCAAGGCTCTTAAAATTGATTTAATTTAATCAAAATTAATATTTTTACCTAAAAATTCTCTAAAGTTTGAACTTTTAAAAGTGTTTAAACAGGAGAGCAGGGCTCTGAGTTCTAAAAGTAAACTTGTGAAGGTGAAAATCATCTAAGGGACCAAAGGTCCTATTTAAAGGCATCAAATGCCCTTTCAACTTCCAAAAGTTGCCACGACGGTTGGAATTCGGCCACCGCTGCGCTCACGTTTAAGGCCACGTAAGCGCAACGGTGGGGGGGCATTTGTTTACCCCAATCAGAGCAAAGCTCTGTTCAAATTCCAAGGTGGGAAAAGAAGCAATGCTTCTGTTCTCCTCTAATCAGAGAAAAGATCTGTCTTGAAAATTAAAGTGAAAGTTAAAGTTAAAATAAATGAAGCAACGCTTCAGATCCCCTGCGCTGCGCGCAGAGCGCCACGTGTCAAAATCAGACACGTTAGCGCAGGGGGCGCAGCGCCCAAGGCAGCGCACCTGATCAGAGCAAGGCTCTGTTTAAAATTCAAACTTTAATTAAAAAAGCAACGTTTCAGCTGGCCTGCGCTCTGCGCTGCACGCCACGTGGCAGCGCAGTTGCGCTGCGCGACACGTGTCAGCGCAGTTGCGCTGCGCTGTGCGCTGCGCGACACGTGTCCACGCAGTTGCGCTGCGCTGTGCGCTGCGCGACACGTGTCACGCGCTGGGGCCTTTGCACCAAACAGAATTAAAATTCTGAAAGATCTTTCTCTATCTTGTTCAAAACAAGAAGATTGTCTTCTGTAAAACAGAAACCCTTGGATCAAAAATCCAACGGTGGGGAAAATTCCCCAAATCACTCAGAGAATGATCTCTTTAACAAACTTTAACTAATTTATGGGCACTATAAAAAGGACCCTAGACCTCAATTCAAAAGCATCAACATTTTTGAAAAAAGTCAAGAGCTTCAAACAGAGAGAACTCTGAGAAAATTCCAAGAAAAAGATAAAAACCTTCACGAGAGAGAAGAAATTTCTTCTAATAGATCATTGATCTAAAAACCAGATCAATGATCTTTACATAATAAACAGTGCTTTGCACTTCTTATGAACCACTGTTTCTTTAAAACAAGGAAAAACAAAAATAAAAAATATATATAGTGCTTTGCACTTTTATGAACCTTTGGTTCTTGAAATAAAAAGAAAAACTTGTTTTTCTTTGATCTAAATTAGATCAAGAAATCAAATAGTGCTTTGCACTTCTTTTATGAACCATTGGTTCTTGAATCTAAAAAATTCTCAAATTAATAGTGCTTTGCACTTATAAATATGCACTGTTGCGCTCTTGGGCTGGCGCAAGCCATCAGAGAGCGCCACGTGTCAGCGTCTGAACCATTTGCGCTATGCGCTTTTGAAATAGAGTTTTGCTCTCTGAAATTGGCGCAACTCGCCAGAGCGCGCCATGTGTCAGCAGCGCAAGCGTAGCGCACTAGCGCAGCGCATTGCTCCTGCATGACACGTATCATCACCACAAGCGCTTGCGCTCTCTGATTGGCGCAAAGCGCCTGATAAATGCAATGCATTTCCTAAAAGGGCCAGGCCCAAATCAAAAAGACCAAGCAGGCCAAAATAAATTGCAAAGCAATAAAAGGGCAGAGCCCAAATAAAATTGATGCTCTGCATCATTTATAAAGGGCAGAGCCCAAAACAAATTGATGCTCTGCATCCTTTCTGGGCAAAGCCCAAATAAAAATAAAAAGAAATGCAATGCAAAAACAAATAAAATGTTGAACATTTTCAACTGGACTTAACCCAATTTTGGCCGTAAGTCCTTAAATTAAATTGACTGAGAAAGATTGCTCTCTTAAATCAATTTATATCCGGTTCAAGGGTATATCTCCGAACTCCTCTGACAACTGTCGTTGTAATCCTTCAACGACGTCAGAGAGGTGACGGGTCCCGACAACCACACATCAACACGGACTGCGGGGTCCTTAAACTCGTGGACCGAAACGACCTTAAACTAATGTTGGACCGAAACGTCCCTAAACTAATAATAGACCACCACGTCCCTAAACTGGAACATGGACCACTATGTCCCTAAACTGGAACAATAGAGCCCCTAAATGCTCTTTCCGTTAAGTTGATCTTAGTCTCAAATCAGACTAACACATCATTAACGAATGTTTAAGTTGATCTTAGCTTCAAATACGGCTAACGTATCCTTAAACTAAAACCCCAAACCCAAATCTAAGAAAATACGGATTTGGACTAATCCACGTCCTACGTACGACGACATAAATTAGTCTCCGTATACAATCCACGGGAAACCACAAACAAAACAAACACCCATGACACGAAGTGAAACTCTGGAGAAGGAGAAAGTTTTTACCGCGATGCAGTAACGTAATTAACTGCAGGGGCTTGCGCCTGCAGGGAAGAGCGTCCCCACAATCAAAAACCCCTCAAGCGAGGGGGAATCTGACGAAGTCTGCTACATCGGCCGCATCCGTCTAAACCTCCGATACATGGCGCCATAAATCAACTTGGCATCTTTGAAGAGGTGGACTGATAAAACCAAATAGCATCTGCCCCGAATCTCAGGCAAGACGTTCACCGCGTCTCCGCCGCGTCATTCGGGGGGGAACAAAAACGATTCAAAGAAGGATGAGCCAAGATTTGATATTGAGGTCGGTAATAGCTCAGATTCGTAAGTGATCTCTCATTCACCATCGTCTGAAGAACATCAAGATGAGCAGTCCCATGATGAGAAGTATTTGCTCGCTCATGACCGACAGAGAAGGAACATTAGACTTCCACAGAGATATGGCTATGATGAACTAGTGGCGTATGCGTTGTCTGTTGCAGAGACAGTTGATAGTAGCGAGCCGACGAGCTATAAAGAAGTTATCTCATCCGATGAAGCAGCTCGTTGGCTAATCGTTATGAATGAAGAGATTGAGTCTCTTCACAAGAACCAAACTTGGAAGCCCGTGAAGCTCGAAGGAGAAAAGAAGACAGTTGGATGCAAGTGGGTCTTCAAGCAGAAAGAAGGTGACCAAGAGGCGTTGGATACGAGATACAAGGCGCGATTGGTAGCTAAACGCTATTCGCATGTGAGGAGAGTTGACTTCACTGAAGTATTTTCTCCGGTTGTTAAATACACCTCTATACGTATCTTGCTCGGTTTGGTGGCTATGCAAGATTTGGAGTTTGAACAGCTCTATGTGAAGACCGCATTCTTACACGGTGATTTGGTAGAGAAAATCTACATGCAACAGTCTAAAGGTTTTAAAGTCGAAGGTAAAGAAGACCACGTTTTCTTGTTAAAGAAGTCTCTCTACGGTTTGAAACAGTCATAAAAATGTTGGTATAAGAAGTTCAACTTCTTCATGAAAGAAATAGGGTCTACGAGAAATATGGACGACAGCTGTGTATATTCGAAGAAGCTCGCCGATGATTCATTCATATATTTGCTAGTTTATGTTGATGATATGTTGATAGCAGTAAGATATATGGTTGATATTAAGAATTTGAAGGAACGGTAGAAAGGCAAGTTTGAGACCAAGAATTTGAGAATGGCCAAGAAAATACTTGATATGGAGATCAGGCGAGATCTCAAAGGAGGAAAACTATATTTGTCTCAACAACGATACGTTGAGAAAGTTTTGGAGCGTTTCATCATGACAGACTTTAAATTTGTAAGTACTTCGTTGACAGCTCAATTTAAACTTTCAGCTCAGTTATCACCGAAAATAGAGGATGAGATTAAGTAGTTGAATGTTCTATATGTGGATGCGGTGGGTAGTATTATATATGCCATGGTTTGTACACGACCCGACATTTCACACGCCGTTAGTGTTGTTAGTCGCTATATGGCATCTTCTGGCAAAAGCCATTAGCAGTCGATGAAATGGATATTACGATAACTGCGAGGTACGTCTGAAGTGGGGTTGGTGTTTGGGAGGAACGACAACAATTTAGTTGGATTCAATGATTCCAATTATGCGGGTGATCTTGACAGACACAGATTGATCACCGGTTATGTGTTCTCCTTGAGAGGATGTGCCATCAGTAAGTGTGTTTCGTTATAGCTTACGGCTGTGTTGTCTACGACGGAGGTGGAGTATATAGTAGTAGTTGTGGCCGTGAAGAAGGCAATCTGGTTGAAGAGACTATTTTCAGAACTTAGTATTCAAAAGGATATCATAATAGTCTGCTGTGATAGCCAAAATGCAATTCACTTGACGAAATCAGATGCATCATGATAGGACGAAACGCATTGACGTAAAGTATTGGTTCGTGCAGAAAGTCGTTGAGAAAGAAGAGATTATTGTGAAGAAGGTTGGCACGGTGGAAAATCCGGCCAACATGTTGACAAAATCTCTTTCGGTTGTTAAGTTTGAGCACTGCTTAAACTTAATTGGAGTGTGTCGCACTCATTTGAACCCTTGAGGAGTTTTTTGGTGAAGATGGAACTGTTATTATTTTGATGGAGGAGTTTGTGGAATGCGAGGTAAGGTAGAGATTTGTTAGATGTGTCTCACATTCGATCCCCTAAGATTTCCTACTTGAACATCCGGAGTTATCACAAAACTACATGGATATTTGATGTCATCTATAGGTCAGACGTCTGGCGGTCTCGGTGCCAGACGTCTGCCTCTGCTCTATATGCACAAGCATATTTTAGGCAAACGTCTGCCTCGATAAGGTTCAGACGTCTACCGAGCGCTTTGTTCTTTTGGGAGACAAATCCTGACATCTGGTTACGCTCTGTTAGTTCGTGACTAAATACCATACGTCTGCCGATTCTTTCAGCAGACGTCTACCGTATGTCTGGACCGGATATTTTTTTAGTTAGGAAATTAGTTTTTTAAGGAAATCTTTTGTATGGTATATATATGATAGCTTATTTTTTATCTAGATCTGATATCTTTTGTTAATTTGTGAGAACCCATTGATAATTGTGAGAGGTCTAGGTTTTGAGAGGGATTTATATTCTCCATCAATTTGTACTCTTCCGATATTTGATTATTAATAAAACTTCGCATTCGCCTAATTAGTAAGTTCTCGTATTTCTATCTTATCTGTGATTTGTTCTCTCCTCTATATCATTTGGTTTGTGCTTTGTGATCGTCTTATACGCAACAAGGATTTCAATAACACAAATACAAGAAACAAAATCAAAAAAGAATCATAAAGAAATTGAAGAAGAAATAGTTTCTTCTCACTTCTCACAAAAAGTTGCAACCTTTTCTCTCTTAAAACCCTCTTCTAATTACCCAGCACACATAAATTGAAAAACATTCTCTTTATCATCACTAAACCTTAAAACAATATTTATATGAGTCCAAAATCCTGCCAAACACAAAAGTACCAAACTACCATAATCAAAACAACCATACAAATAAGGATCCAAAACAAATACCAAACCGAACCCGAACCCGAACCCGAAACTCGATAAATGCAAAATACAAGTCAAAAAACCCAAAAGTTTGAGGGCCCTTCACTCCAAGGCCTAAATATTTTGCGCAACAGTATTCTTTGTAATCTGAAATTGAATAGGGCATATAATGAGAATCAAATATGGGTTATATGGGTTGGTTTAATATCATATTAAATTTTCGTTACACTAACATTTAAACTCTGAAGTTAACATTTAAACTGAGAGATATATTTAACAAATCGAAAATCTATTGTTTCTTCTTTGATACCAAAACTAAAGCTAAAGATCATGAAAAAGAAAATATAAGAGATTAATCAACATCAACCTTCAAAATTTATCTAGTCCATAAAACTCTGTATAAAGGAGAAAATAACTAACTTTCCATGGAGTGAGAAACTTCTTAAATATGATATTTTTGTTTACTTAGTCACTTAAGAATTTAAATTTAGTTTAAATTCAAGAAGGGCAGGTTAAGCGCCAGAATTCTGAGAGGGGCATGTCCTTGCATTGGAATGGGACTCATCCCGATAAAGGAACATGCCCTTTATTAGAAGCTTGGTATAAATCTTGTCACTGTAATGCCTATATGTTCACTACTTTAATCCTGTTATCGGACATTGCAGGCTTAGCATCTATTTTTCGAAGGTGACTCTAAGGAGGTATCACAACATAAACCTTAAGGGTTCAATAGCCGGCTCCGATATCTACGATTTTAGTATATCGCGATACGAATCTCTCTGAACCGTCTCAGACAACCACACTTATTCAGCAAGAAGATTTCGACATTGATTCTACCTGTGGTTAGTTATGTCATAAGCCGGTAGAAAATATTGATTTTAAATTTATACAAGGAAATAATAAATTCCAATTTTAAATGAAAAAGTTCTTATCATGTGATACAGGTGTTTACCGGGTCACATAACACTGCATGACCACAAATTCTAGCTAAAGGTGCCATATCCATTGCATGTTACCATAAAAAGTCAAATCCCTTCTTGATATTATTTTTCTTTTCTTAGAACAATAGTACATCACTCATAGTGGTAGAATGTGACATGCAACAAAAGCAAGAAAAGTTCCAAACAAATCTAAGGGAATCCACAGACGCATCAGTTACAACTTCTTGAAGTTTCTAACAAAATTTCAAAGCACATTGAGAGGTGGTGATGAGTTTAGTAAGATTAGCTTTCAAATCTCACAATTGTATTCAGAAACGATATACATCATTCTATTATATATCCTGAATAAAGAACAAAAAGAAATTGTTATAAGTTTTTAAAATAAGAGACTTGATGTTAGGCCACATGTCTCTATCAACTTCTACTATCTACCTATCTATCCATACATCTGTCTATCTGTCTAAACAATAATAGAAAGTGGTATCGAAAATGGAAATTTTGATATTTCCACTTTTGTCCCCACTCTCAAGTAACATCTTTCTATAAAATTTGGATTTTATAGGCAAATTTGAGTTTTTGATGAAATTGTGATGGCAATAATGGCAAATCTTTAAAATTGCAAAACTTTGATATTTTCACTTTTACCCACATTCTAACCTGACATTTTTAGCATAAAATTTAGATTTTATAGGCAAATTTGAGTTTTTGATGAAGTTGTGAGGGCAATAATGAAAAATCATTGAAATGACAAAACTTTAATTTAATTACAGTTTTGTCATTTGTCAAGAATTATAATATTGTCATCAACTCAAAAAATCACTTAGATTTCCAATAAAATATCATGAATTCTCCATCTTTTTGTAAATAAATGCCATGGATTTTTTTACAAATAAATACAATGAATTTTTAATAGATGCCATGGAGTTTTTTAATAAATACCAAGAACTTCTTAACGCTTTGTAAATAGATACCATGGAGTTTTTAATTTTAAATCAATGGCATGAATTTTTGATATTTTTCACATAAATACCATGGGCTTTACTTATTACATATATATAGAAAGAATTTTAATGTTTTCAGATAAGTATCATGAATTTTTTTATAAAATTAAAAATCACCATCTTTAAATATTTTGATAGATATCATAGACTTTCTTTACTACAAATAAATATCACGAACTTTGTTTATTATAGAAAAAAAAGATGAATTTTAGATAAATGCTAAGAACTCTGTTTTCTTTTAGCTAATAACTCAAAATCTCATATAGATTTTCACTAAAATACTATAAATTCTTAATGTTTTTAGATAAATGTTATGAGACTTTTTATTACAAATAAATACCATGAATTTTAAATAGATATCATGGACTTTTTACCTTGAATACCATGAACTTCCCAAAATCTTTTAATTAGATACAATGAACTTTTTTTTAATTTCGAATAAGTACCATGAATTTCCGATATTTTTCACGTAAATACCATGAGATTTTCTTAATAAAAATAGGAGAACTTTTAATGTTTTTCATATGAGTATCATAGGAAAAATCACATACTTTCAATATTTTCCAGATCAATGCTATGGATTTTCTTTATTAGAAATAAACATCATAAACTTTGTTTATTATAGAAAATACGACGAGTTTTCAGATAAATATCATGGGCTTTGTTTTCTGCTACTAAACACCATGGACTTTATTTCTTACTAACAAAAAATACCATAGATTTTATTTCTTACAAATAAAAAATACCATGGACTTTCACCTCAATAATCTTGAACCATATATAATTATTGTTTTATATAATCAACTTTTTATTGTATAAATTTTTTATTGATATTCGTATATCATATGCATCGCGCAAGGTTTAACGCTGGTTATAACTAGAAGAGGAGGAGCAATTAATTTAAATAAAATACTCAGAAAAACTAAGTAAAATTCTTAAACCTAAGATGATCCACATCAAATTTATGCACGTATGATGCATGTAGGTATATATTAGCAACATATATAGAAAAAAAATTTGAAAACAATTTTGAAGAATTTTAGTTGAGATAATAGATATTTAAGAGAAATCTAGTTAAGATGACGAAAATAAAGACATCAAAATTTTATTTTAATACACAAAAGTGCATCGCGCGTGCAAAAATACTACTATAATTTTTTTTGAGGTGAAAGCAGAGCAAAACATCCCACTCAATAAAATAAATTAAAAGAAACAAAATATTTACAAGATACAGAATTTGTGAATCGAGATAAACAATTATCGATACACCATCAAAAAAATACTAGTTGTTAGGGTCGAAAATTGCACCTCGGTTGACCAAGTCAAAGTCAAGGTCATCCCCAAGCCAAGAGGACCCAAGCCCGGATCAAGTAGGCTGATGTCCAGGTCGAGTCCGAACATGAAGCGGCCGGCCTTCCTCCATGCCCAAAATGAAATCATGTAATAAATATTTTTTATGTAATTTTTTATGCATGAATGAGCATAGAGCCAATTTTTTGTAAAGCCCATGGCTTATATACAAAAAGAAATGGCGCATGAGCCATGGGATGGCCAAAATGCCATTTGTGTAAAGCCCAAGAGGCTATATGTAAAATGTATAGCCTATAAAGAAAAAGATAATGAAAATATCTCACAACTTTTTTCTCTCCAAAAGAATCAAGATCTGTGATCTTCTCCTTCCTCAAGGTTCTAAAAACCTTCTTCTCTTTTTTAATTAAGTCAAAAGTTTTATTCTTCCTTTTCCAAAACTAAATAGTTTTTTACCACGAAACCCACAAAGGGGAACTCAGATCTCCCATCAGATCTTAAAAATAAGAGATTTTTAAAATCCCATACTTCTTGTTCTTCAAGATCCAGCCAAAAGAGGAGGAAGAAGGAGACCCATCTCCTATAAATCCCTATTTGGGAAGATCCAGAGCTCAAGGGAGAAGCCCGTTTCAGCATCTCCAAAAACATCTTAGGAGTTTAACTCCCCTCTAATTTCTCTTTCGGGAGTTTAAATCCCATTTCTGAGGCTAAAAGCCCATTTTCCTCGCCGGCGCCCGAGCGCCTAGCGTCCCTAGCGCTCGAGCGCCCACGTGTCGGACATGTGGTGCGCTGGCGCTTACGCGCACAGCGCCTAAGTGCACAGCGCCCACGTATCGGACACGTGGTGCGCTAGCGCTTAAGCGTACAGCGTCTAAGTGCACAGCGCTCAAGCGCTCAGCGCCCACGTGTCAGACACGCGCACAGCGCTCGCGTGCTAGGCACGTGAGGCGCTGGCCCCACTCGTCCTTTGGGCGCTTTTCCCCTTTTTATATATATGTATACATGTATATATATAGATACACACACACTCCACAACATCGTCCCTCAAAAAAAATTTGGGCCGGGGCACTGCCTCGCACCCCGCAAGGAGGCTGCTAGCCCCCTTAACCCCCAGCCCGCTATCCGGGTAGCGGGACCCCCGTAAAAACTCTGCGGGGCCCCGATATATCCAAAACCCCTCCAAAACACAACACTGCACATTGAGTTCGCATGACCAGTTTAACCCGTTAATCGGAGGTTCCCTCGCCCCAAAGGCGATGGGTAATTAGCGGCAGCTTAGTCCGCGGCTGCCGGAGATCCGGATCCCCACAATCAATAAACCCCCACCTACCCTAGGCAGGGGGAATTTGTAGTATGCCTGACAAGCACGCGCGTATTCCCATCTCAATGGGGTGAGGAAAAACACCCTACAGATTCTGGCAAGCCCGGTGGGACCTATCTCTCCTTCCATATTTCGGGTTAAACGTTCATGCGAACTCAATCAGTATACATATCTATATTTATACTAAAATAATGCACTTTCTCGCAGATTTTCAAGAAATCACCTTTCAACAATGTCTCCGAAGATGAACTCAGCTCTTATCTTCTACACGATGAAGATGGATGCCAGGACGGTCCTTCCGGCCAGTCTCGGGCGACAGTGGGAGGAGCCGCCGCTACCATTTGGCTCTATTCTATTCGTGTCAGCTAATACCATCCCAGCACCTCAAGCCCCGGTGGCAGACAAACCGGTCTCGAAAGGCAAGAGGCCAAATGTGGTGGTCTCGAAGCCACCCTAACTCAAACACAAGTCGGTGTTTGAACGACTCTCCTTGGCCCCAGCTGGGGGCAAGGCCATCAACACCAACAAAGCAACAAGGCATCTCGGGCAAGCTCCAGCGGCGCCCATGACAACTGCTCGGTTGGGTATTTTCTCTAAGCTCCCCATCACTCGGCCTATGGCGGCTTCCCGAAGAGCAGAAGCCTGCCAGGCGTTCAAGGCAGAGAAGTTGAGGCAGAAGCGGCTCAGATACAGAGCCAACAAAAGGGCTAGGGCTCCGGCCATGTTAAAATTTATGAATTTCCAAAGCCCAGACCGCTCCGCGAAACCAGCTGCCGGTGATGAAAGGAAGGCTGGATGTGTTATCCACACAGTCTACATGGTAGGCGCGCGTCCTAATGACAACCTTCGCAGCAAGGATGGGGCACCACATCTCAAATCCAATCTGGTTTGAATATGGCTATCACTTCCCAAGACCAGCATCCTCCTGAAGGTAATGAAAATGCTCCAAGTGAAGCTGATAAGCAGAGAGATCTCTCGGTTCATGAGGAGTTGGGCTCGGAAAGCGAAGATGGGCCAACTTTCCATCCTAAGACCGCAGAGCAGCAACTTCTCCAGGAGCTCCGAAAGCAGCTCAGAAACAAAGACAAGGAGATAGCTAAGCTCTACTCAAAAATTAACGACTTGACAAACATTGTCTTACAGCTCACGGCCCAACTTGCCTCTCAGCCGCCCAATCAAGTGCATGGTTCTACTCATGGACCGGGAAACGGTGTCCCGAGACAGCCGACACCTATTCCCTCAAATCCAAAGGTGGGCGGACCGCATGAAGGCCAGTCGCATCCTATCTCGGGAAATGTCTTAGCGGCCGATGACAGCAACCCGCTAACTCAAGATCAAATCATGGATTTGGTTGCCAACAAAGTCAAAACATTGGTAGCCGAAGCCGGAGAGCAAAAGGATGTCAGCAGTAGCGGGAGACCATATCCTGCTCGGTACGATCTTGTGGAGTTTCCCGCTGGCTATGTCGTCCCTAAATTTGAAAGGTTCGATGGGACGGGAAATGCGAACCAACACATTGCCCAATTTAAAGCATCATACGTAAATACTGGGGGCAATGATGCGCTCCTTCTCCGCCAGTTTGTCAATAGCTTGACGGATGTTGCTTTCGATTGGTATGCAAGCATACCAGATGACTCGATCACGACGTTCGCTCAAATAGAATCCATGTTCAAGCAAAGGTTCATGAGTGTCAGCGATAAAATCACCAATTGCCGACCTCGTAAGGACAGAGCCAAAGAACAACGAAAGCAACATGGATTTTATAGTCCGATGGCACAATCTCTCTGTCAAATGTGAACCGCTGTTGGAGCAAGACGAATCCGTCAGTCTTCTTATAGAAAATTTGAAGGATTGGATGAAACCTTTCCTGTGCACCGCAGGCCTTAAAACATTCCAAGAGCTGACCAAAAAGGTCCAAATGCTGGAACGCTCAAAGCCCGAGTCCGCTCAGGATCTTCAGTTCGCAAACAGACCGAAACCTTGGAGGGACGACAACCGAAAAGGCGGAAGTTCTAACAGCGCCGATTCTCTAAATAAGCAGAGAGCGGGCGGAGCAAAAACTAACAAATCTCGAGAACCAACTTTGGAGAAAAGAAGAAATAAGGTCTACTCATTCCGAAGGGACAAGGTCCACAAAATTTTTAAAGATGCTCTGAAGAATGGCATGCGGCTACCAGAACCAAAAAGGCTACTTGAAGCGAACAGGACTGATCATCCCAACTTTTGCCCATACCACCGAGTGTTGGAACACACTATTGAAGACTGTTGCATCTTCAAGGATTGGGTCGAGAAACAATACAAGGCGGGAGAAATATCATTGTCCCCCAGCGTGTTAACAAACAATCAAGCTGCGACCGCCAATTTCATACAAACGGAGACCGAAGTCCTTCAGGGACCTGATTCTCTCAGACATCTGTCTTTCTCTAAAAAGAGCGGACCAAGGCAACAAGCTAAGAGCCAAGCGAGCCACATTGCCAATGAAGAAGCAATAGACGGGTACACAACCCATACGGTCTATATGATGGAGCTCAAAAGAGCAAGTCCTCCTACGCCTTATAACCATGACAATGACGCGGTTGTTGCCATCCAACATCGGCCCGATCCAAATGATGAAGAGCTCGCTCATGCCATTGAGCCAAAGGAACCCGTAGTTCATGCTGAATCAAGTTCAGGCGGTACGGATGACCCCGTTGTCATACCCGGAACTATAGAACAAGCATTATTCCAATGGCTTCAAAGGCAACTTCAAGACAAGGATGAGATGATGGCCAAGGTCCATTCTAAAGTCGATGAGCTGGCAAATGTCGTGGCGGATCTCACGACCCAAGTCGCCCGATTGCAATTACAGCAAAATCAAATTTTGGTTCGTGAGCTCGGGATTGATATCCGGAAGCAGCCAACCGATACTCCCTCCAGCCCGAGAGCGGAACACCTTTGTGAAAAACGGACGCGATCAGCCTCCAGTCCCTCCGATACATATACCGAACATGGTAAGCGGACAGTAGGAGAACCAAAAACTTATCGTCCTTAGGGTCCAGCATCAGTAAGGGCACCTATTCCAGTGGAGTGAAAGAAGAAAGTATACTCCTTCAGGAAGGATAAAGTCCACGAAATATTCATGGACGCCTTGAACAAAGGTCTTCAACTGCCTATTCCAAAGAGGCCACATGAGATGAACATGACCGGCAATCCCATATACTGCCCATATCACAGAATGGTGAGTCATACCATTGAAAACTGCTATGTTTTTAAAGATTGGGTGGAGAACCAATACAAACTCGGGAAAGCCTCACAGTCATCAGATGTACCGACAAGCCACAGAGCTACGGTCATCAACATAGCCTCGCCAAGATCAAAGTTCGAGGAGCTGGGATAACCAAACCACAGACCACCAAGTCTTTAAACTAGGAATAAATGACCACCACATCGTTAAACTGGGAACAATCGACCTCTAAGTCGTTAAACTGAGAATGTAAAAATGTGTAAATAAAACAAAAATAATAAAAAGCCGAAATGATAAGGCAACCGCGACCTTCACGATAAGAAAAGCTGAAATGATAGAGCAATCGCAGTAAAAAAAACGGCGAATGATGAGTCGCTCCTGGTACCATATTCCAGTGCAGCAATGTAGACGCCAACCAAAATTAAATTTTCCAAAATTCCTCCGGCCCTACGGCCAGTCCCCAAATTGACTACCGTATACAATCCACGGGCTCAAATAATTCTCATCATACCCATGCCCCACCGCAGTCACCAATCCAGCGGCCGGTCACCGCCCTTGGCATTATGCTCTATTGGGAAGACCCGCTCATGTATCCTCACGATACATGAGGAGAACAAACCTTTGTGGGATCCTTACGACTCACAAAGGAAGAACACACTTGGGGGTCCTCACGACTCCTAAGGAGAAAATGCACCTACAGGATCCTTACAACTCGTAGGGAGAAAATACTTTTATGGGACCCTTACGGCCCATAAAATTGAAATGCCTTAGGTGATAGGGATCTAAACCTGTTTCCTAAGCCATTGCTCCCTAATCCCTAAGTGGCGAATGATGAGTCGCTCCTGGTACCATATTCCAGTGCAGCGATGGAGACGCCAACCAAATTCCAACTCCCATACCCCAGCGGCGAATGATGAGTCTCTCCTGGTACCATATTCCAGTGCAGCGATCCAGACGCCAACCAAATTCCAACTCCCATACCCCAACGGCGAATGATGAGTTGCTCCTGGTACCATATTCCAGTGCAGCGATGCAGACGCCAACAAAATCCCAAAATTTTTTCGGCCCTACGGTCTGGATCATACATCCTGCAAAACCGTATACAATCCATGGGCGTAAAACGATCCCAATCTCTCCCAAGTCCTACCGGTGAGACTACTTTTAAAGTCCCACCAGCGCAAAAAAAAACAGTATGTCCACAAGCAAACGGGCACGGATCAAAACCCGAAAGGGCTCCGTGAGTAAAAACAGCAGGACTGCCGGCGAGTTTGTGAAAATCCGAAGGGCCGCAAACTCATGAAAAAGAGATGAAATGCACTGGCAAAGTCCTCTTGACTTTGTGAGGAGAAAATTCCCGCATGAGATCCTTACGACTCACAAAGGAACAACACACTTAGGAGTCCCCACGAATCTGTTTGCTGCCGGAAACCGGGAAGACGGACTGTCTTGCCTGAATCTGAGGGCAGATGCTAATTGGTGCTATCCGTCTACCTCTCCAAAAATGCCAAGTTGATTTATGACACCATATATCGAAGGTTTAGATGGATGCGGCCGTTGTAGCAAATTTCGTCAGATTCCCCCTCGTCGAGGGGTTTTTGATTGTGGGGATGCTCTTCCCTGCAGGCGCAAGCCCCTGCAGTTAATTACGCTACCGCATCGCGGTAACAACTTTCTCCTTCTCCAGATGGTCACTTCGTGTCGTGGGTGTTTGTTTTGTGTTTGGTTGTCCGTGGATTGTATACGGAGACTAATTTACGTTGTCTCCCGTAGGACGTGGATTAGTCCAAATCCGTATTTTCTTAGATTTGGGTTTGGGGGTTTGGGTTTAAGGATACGTTAGTCTCATTTGAGAGTAAGATCAACTTAAACGTTCGTTAAGGATACGTTAGTCTAATCTTAGACTAAGATTGACTCAACGTTTGTTAAGAGCACGTTAGTCTAATTTTAGACTAAAATCAACTTAACAGGATCATTTAGATCCAACATAAGAGCATTTGAACTCTATTGTTTAGTTTAGGGACATTGCGGTCGATTATCAGTTTAAGGACGTAGTGGTCCAATACCAGTTTAAGGACGTAGTGGTCCAATACCAGTTTAAGTACATAGTGGTCCAATGTTAGTTTAAAGACATCGCGGTCGAGGTTAAGGACATCATAGTCCGTGAGTTTAAAGACCTCACAGTCAAGGTTAAGGACATCATAGTCCATGAGTTTAAAGACCTCACAGTCAAGGTTAAGGACATCATAGTCCGTGAAATGTGTGGTTGTCGAGACCCGTCACCACTTTGAAGATATTGAAGGATTACAACGACAAATATCAAAGGAGTGAAGAGATGTACACTCGAACCAAAGTGGATTTGGGGATCTGTTGTCCAATTTGGAACTACGATCAATTTATTAGATTATGAGCACATTGGCTCAGTTAAATCTGAATTGAGGACTTATGGCCAGTTTGGGCTAAGTCCAATTAGATTAGAAATATTGGCTCTTTGTTGGACCATTAAACATTTGTCTGGATTCAAGCCCATATTATTCAGCAATGCTAAACATTTTCATCTTTGATTTCCTCAATTTTGAGATTCATTTGGAAGAGAGACTTTTGCCTCTAGAAAATTAGCCAATTTGGCTAAAAGTAGTATTAAACACTAGAGAACAATAGTGTTAAACACTAGAAATAAATCTCTCAAATTAGTGTTTAAGCACTAGGAAACAATAGTGTTAAACACTGGAAATAAGGCTCTCGAATTAGTGTTAAACATTAAAATAAAAGGGGTCACGTGTGGACACGTGAGGGCGCCCAAAGGTGGGACCAGATTCCTTTCTTTGTTCTGCAATTAAGTGTTAAACACTTTTTATATTTTTATTTTGAGCATCACGTGTTGACACGTGATACGCTGATTATTAATACGTTTGCCAAGGGGTCACGTGGCAACACGTGAGAGCGCCCAAAGCCTTCATTTCCTTTGCTTTTCTTTCTGTGTCTTGTAAGTCACGTGGGAGCACGTGAGGCGTCGCCTCAAAGCTTTTTCCTTCTCATTTCTGGGGATCTCTTCAGGGGTCACGTGGGGACACGTGACCTTAGTTCTTTTCATGCACAGAGATCTTTTAAGTCTCCCTATTTTATTTTGAGAATTAAATTCTTTTGTATGGTTAAACCCTAATTATGTTTTAGAGGAATTAAATTCCCATGTATGTGAAAGAATTAAATTCTTATATAGGGTTAAACCCTAGTTCTGTCTTGGAGGAATTAAATTCCTATGATTTTGGGAGAATTGAATTCTCATGCAGGGTTGAACCCTAATTTTATCTTTGGGAGAATTAAATTCTCTAAACTCAATTCCCCCTCTAAGTTTTGGATCTGCATGGCAGGATCTCAACCCGATGAGAATTAAATTCTCAACTTATGGGGAGATGTGCTTCTGCAAATCGTCAACGAGAGGAAGAACTAAGTTCTTTTATGCAGAAGAGTTAAACTCTTAAATCTTGAGAATTAAATTCTCTTTTTTGAAGTTTTGATCCCTTTTATTTTCTCACCTAGGGTTTTCTCTCTTGAGAATTAAATTCTCCTATCTTTTTTCCCTCTGTTGTTGTTATCTCCAAAAAAAGTAGATCCATTCTCTTCTCTTCTTGGCTCTTATTTATAGGAGAAAGAAAAAAATCAATTTGTTTAGTCAATCTTTCATTGAAAGATTTTGTTTGTTTTTCGTAACCAATATGATCTTTTAGATCACTCAGTGAATTTTATTCACCATTGGATTTTTAATTTAAAAGATCTTTTATCTGTTATTCAAATTTTAGGGAAATCTTTCCTTGTATAAAATCTTTCCATAAATTGGTGATTTTTAATCACCATTGGAATTTTAATCCAACGGTGCTCCATTTTACAGAACACCATCTTTTTTGTTTGGAAAGATTTAAAGAAATATTTTTCCAGTTAGGGTTTTTGATTTCCCTTAATTAGAATTTAATTCTATTATTTCAGAGATTTTAGGATGACATCACGTGTTGACATGTGACCCTCTCGATTAAGCATTTAATTCTGTTGTTTTTAAAGAACTCAGAAATTATCACGTGTCAGCACGTGCCCCTTGGTCACGTGTTGGCACGTGATGCACCATTGGGGTTTTTCCTTTTATTTTATTATACTTTTTGACTCTATTTAATGAGTTTAGAGGCCTATTACGTGTTGGCACGTGACCTCATTATTTAGAATTTAATTCTTATTATTTCAGAGGGTTTGAGAGCCCATCACGTGTCGGCACGTGACCCCACTGATTAATTATTTAATTAGAATTTAATTCTATTAATTCAAAGATCTTAGGAACCCATCACGTGTCTGCACGTGACCTTTGGTCACGTGATCCCCCATGGGGTATTCATGATTGTTTTATTACACTTTTAATTTTCTTCAGTGGGTTTTCAAAGGCCTATCACGTGATATCACGTGACCCCATTTAATTATTTATTTTATTCAGTGCCTACAGGCTTTACCTGTAAATGGTCATGTGTGGGCACGTGATGCCCGGTCACGTGTGGGCACGTGATGCCCCATAACTTTTGATCCCGGATGAATTATGAGGCCCATAATATATCAAATCGAAGGATTTTTTAAGACGCTTTCGATACCATCAGAATTTAGCTGTTTCTCATTCGGGAGTTTGTCAAAATGCAGCTCGGAAAATACTGGTTCGCATTTTCTTAAGCTTATCGCTGCCATTTGATACCTTAGGCTCTTTACGCGGAAATTTTTCGCGTGAACAAATGCCCCCCACTACTTTGCCCACGTAAGTATGTACGTGGGTGAAGTAGTGCAGAGTTACGCATTGCAATAGAATTGATGGCTTAGGAGACAAGTTTAGGGTTCTTGTAACCTAAAACTTTTTTCATCTTCATGAGCCGTAAGGGTCTCAAGAAGGTTTTTTCTCCCTACAGGTCGAGAGGATCCCGCAGGTGTATTTTCTCCTTAGGGGTCGTGAGGAATCCTAAGTGTGTTTTCCCTTGAGAGTCGTAAGGATCTCGCAAGAGAATTTTCTCCCTTACAAGTCGAGAGGACTCATAAGTGATTGATGAGTTGACCTACTTCTGAGTCAAAGCATTGCTTCAACAGGGAGGTCGAGGATTAACTTTGGTTTGTCTGTGCACCGCTGAGTCATGGAACTAGGAACTTTGTCGCAGCTCCGCTTTGCTGACGTTGTATATTCCTGCAGAGACACTGATTTCTCTGCGGATCGGCGCGAATTTAGATGTTCTCGTCAAGGACGCTGATTTCCCTGAATCAAGATTTTGCGAAGGACACTGATTTCCCTGGAGTTGAAACGAATCGAGGTATTCCTGCAAAGACACTGATCTCTTCAAGGACGCTGATTTCCCTGAATCGAGGTACTCTCTTCAAGGACGCTGATTTCCCTGAATCGAGGTGGTTGCCAAGGACACTAATTTCCTCGGAGTTGAAACGAATCGAGGTATTCCTGCAAAGACGCTGATTTATCTGCGGGTCGACGCGAATCGAGATGCTCTCGTCAAGGACGCTGATTTCCCTGAATCGAGGAAGTTGCCAAGGACACTGATTTTCCTGGGGTTGAGACGAATCGAGGTATTCCTGCAAAGACGCTGATTTCTCTGCGGGTCGACGCGAATCGAGATGCTCTCGTCAAGGACGCTGATTTCCCTGAATCGAGGAGGTTGCCAAGGACACTGATTTCCTCGGAGTTGAAACGAATCGAGGTATTCCTGCAAAGACGCTGATTTCTCTGCGAGTCGACACGAATCGAGGTGCTCTCGTCAAGGACGCTGATTTCCCTGAATCGAGGAGGTTGCCAAGGACGCTAATTTCCTCAGAGTTGAGACGAATCGATGTATTCCTGCAAAGACGCTGATTTCTCTGCGGGTCGACGCGAATCAAGATGCTCTCGTCAAGGACGTTGATTTCCCTGAATCGAGGTTTTTGCCAAGGACGCTGATTTCCTCGGAGTTGAAATGAATCGAGGTATTCTCGCAAGGATGTCCTAACGTCACAGTTAACCTCTGCTCTTTACGACAGAGGTCCGTTAGGGTTTGTGGTGCTAGGGTTTTGTCCGTCGTACCTTCACGTTGGCTGATGTATTCCTCGATAGGCAATCTTGCTGTTCGAGTAGCCTTGCGACTGTCGTGTCTCTGATCCCTTCGGGGGCTGGACAAGACGTCTTCAAGCAATCTTCCAAGGCAGTTTGACCGTCGGAAGAGCAAGCGTTAGGAATTTTGCCATGCCGCTTTTTACTTGAGATTAGGCTCATTTTGGAGAGCCCCGATGAGTCATAACCACTCCGCGCTGGTGTGGGATGATCTCCGATAGTCTTTCAGGTTTTATATGAGTTGCCGTCAAGACCCTAAAGCTAGAAATTTGGCCTTCGCTTCGTTTGCTAGCACTGCGTCTGCTGTATCGAGACGAATGCCGCGGTTGTCTCTAGGTTGCATGTGAACCGTCGAGGTTTGGAACTAGGGATTTTGCCATGGCTCCGTTGTTTGATTGTCGTGTCTGAGTCCTATTGGAGGAAGAACGCTGTGGTGACATCTCGTCTGCTGTATCGAGACGAACGTCGAGGTGGTGACCACTCCGCGCTGATGTGGGATGATCTTCGATAATCTTTCAGGTTTTATATGAGTTATCGTCAAGACCCTGAAGCTAGGAATTTGGCATTTGCTTCGTTTGCTTTGGCGTGTCCGGATCCTATTGGAGGAAGGATGGCGTAGTGACATCTCGTCTGCTGTATCGAGACGAACGTCGAGGTGGTGACCACTCCGTGCTGATGTGGGATGATCTCCGATAGTCTTTCAGGTTTTATATGAGTTACCGTCAAGACCCTGAAGCTAGGAATTTGGCCTTCACTTCGTTTGCTGGCACTGCGTCTGCTATATCGAGACGAATGTCATGGTGGAGCTGGGATTTTGTCGTCACTCCGCTTTGTTTCGACCATGGGGTCTTTCGCTGACGTTGTATCTGCATCGTGCTTGATTGCGAGGGAATGCCGTTGTTGACATTGCGTCTGCTGTAACGAGACGAATGCTGAGGTGGAGCTTGGATTTTGCTGTCACTCTGCTTTGTTTTGACCATGAGGTCTTTTGTTGACGTTGCATCTGCATCCTGATGGACCGCGAAGGAACGTCGTTGTTGACATCGCGTCTGCTGTAACGAGACGAATGCTGAGGTGGAGCTGGGATTTTGCCGTCACTCCGCTTTGTTTCGACCATGAGGTCTTTTGTTGACGTTGCATCTGCATCCTGATGGACCGAGAAGGAACGTCGTTGTTGACATCGCGTCCACTGTAACGAGACGAATGCTGGGGTGAAGCTGAGATTTTGCCGTCGCTCCACTTTGTTTCGACCGTGAGGTCTTTTGTTGACGTTGCATCTGCATCCTGCTGGACTGCGGAGGAACGCCGTCATCGACATCTCGTCTGCTGTAACGAGATGAATGCTGAGATGGTCTCTAGGTTGTCTGTGAACCGTCGAGATTTGGAACTAAGGACTATGCCGTGGCTCCGTTTGATGGTGTAACATCTGTGTCCTGCTGGAATGAGGAGGCACACCGTTGTTGGTCTCCAGGCTGTGGCCGTTGAGATTTGGAACTAGGGACTTTGCCATGGCTCCGTTTCGTTGCGACTCTGAGATCGGTTATTGACGTCACATCTGCATCTGGTTGGAGTGAGGAGAAACGCCATTGGTGATCTCTAAGTTGTCGATATTGACGTCGATACCCTGAAGCTAGGGATCTTCCTTTGCTTCGTTTGTTGACATTGTGTCTGCAATAATGCGATGAATGTCGAGATTGTCTTTAGGTTGTCTATGAACCGTCGAGATTTGGCTTCGCTTCGACGAAGCCTGGTAGGACGATATGGTTCCCTTCTTTTTTGTGCCCATGAATTGTATACAGGGGTCAATGTGACCTCACCTGCAAGGTAAAAAGTTTAAATCTTTCATTTTTTTATTCTTTCCGCGATGCTCTATCATTTCATCTTTTTATATCGTGAAAATCGCGATTGCCCAATCATTTCGGCTATTTTTCGCGGTGCCCGATCATTTCGGCTATTTTTCTTTTTACTCGCTGCTTTTTATTGCGAGTTGTCCAATCATTTCGGCTATTTTTGTATGCATACATTTTTACTTGCTGATTTCATTGCAAGTTGCCCCATCATTTCGGCTATTTCGTATGCATGTGTGGCTCGTTAGCTTTTCGCTGCAAGCTTGGAATTTGACACCAATTTTGGCATCAGCATCGCTACAACTAGGATATTGTCAGGAGCGAATCATCATTTACCTCTGTCGATATCGAACAAAGGTGGCTTAGTAGACAGGGTTAAGATCCTGTCGACTAAGGCTTTTGACTTCATGAGCCGTAAGGGTCTCATAAAGGTATTTCTCCCTGCGAGTCGTGAGAATCTCGCAGGTGCGTTTTCTCCTTAGGAGTCGTGAGGATTCCTAAGTGCATGGTCTCTTATAAGTCGTAAGGATCTTACAAGAGTGCTTTCTCCTTATAAGTCGATAGGACTTACAAGGGCTGTTCACCGTATAAACATATCCCTAGTCACGGATGAGACTTTGTTAGGGAAATGTTTATTCGCGCCCGTGGATTGTATACAAGGGTAAATACTGAACCGCTTGTAGGGCAGTATCGGAGGTTGTAGGGGCTGCTTAAGAACAGGTTTAGGTCCCTGTAGCTTAAGACTTTCAAATCTTATGAGCCGTGAGGGTCCCATAAGAGGGTTCTCCTTACGAGTCGTGAGAATCTCGCAAGTGTGTTTCTCCTTAGGAATCGTGGGGATCCCTAAGTGTGTTGCTCCCTTGTGAGTCGTAAGGATCTCACACAGGTGGTTTCTCCTTACAAAGTCGAGAAGACCTTGTAAGTGTCTTTTAACGAGGTTGCGCCCTTTCGGGTTTTCACAAACACTTGCCAGTAGCCCTACTGTTTTTACTCACGGAGCCCTCTCGGGTTTTCATCCGTGCCCATTTTGCTTATGGACATACCGTTTTATTTTTTTTTTTACGAGTCTGCGCCCTTTCGGGTTTTCACAAACATCGCCGGTAGTCCTGCTATTTTTACTCACAGAGCCCTTTCAGGTTTTCATCCGTGCCCATCTTGCTTGTGGACGTACCTTTTTTTTTACGAGTCTGCGCCCTTTCGGGTTTTCACAAACATCGTCGGTAGTCCTGTTGTTTTTACTCACAGGGCTCTTTCGGGTTTTCATCCGTGCCCCTCTTTCTTATGGACATACCCCCCTTTTTTTGCTTATTTTTTTTATCACGTCAGCCTGGGGATGCCGTGGGTTGGTAGTAGTTTAATGATGTTTCGGTCATAGGTCAACGTACGATTACACAGCTAGATTTTGCCGCAAATCTTCGCATGTTTTGTGCCGGAGGTGGATTCCTTGAAGAGAGGGCTGAGGGCAATTTCTTTGTCAGAATTGCTTCCAAAAGTGATAACTTGCGATCCCTTGGTGTCGGCTATGTGACAGTTGCCAGCAGCTCTTTCGCGCTCATCTGTCGTGCTTTTCTGTTCCCGACAAGCCTTGCGCTTCACTCGTTGAACGTGTCGTCGATGGGCAACATATCCCTGCCACCAGTTTTTAAAGGCTATGCACTCCTCGGTGGGGTGTGCAATCCTCTGATGGTATAGGCAGAAGTTAGGATGTATGTCCGCTTCATCAAGACGTATATTGCCAGGGGAATTTCCTTTGAGAGAGGGCAACTTCATTCCTATTGCCAGGGCCCTAGCGAATTGATTCCTTACTTTAAGCTTGCTTTTGCTGGCGATAGGGATGCTTTGCTCCAGTCGGGGTGTCTCGACCTTTTCCTCCAGTCATCAGCGTTTAGCACTTTCAACTATAGCCAGTTCACGCTCTCGATTGGCTTTGCTTTCCTGACGGGATTCGTTTAGGAATGCATCAATCATTTTGTCTGATAGTCCTAGAAGTTCAGGCTCAGGATTTGCCCCTGGTTTTTCTACATCCAAAGCTTCTTCACCGTTTATTAACGAGTGAGAGATCACATAACAGCTTGCCACATAATCTTCAGACTCATCCGACGAGTCTTCTCCATTGTCATCATCTTTGTCCATAAGGACGTGGGTGAGAAATTCTTGGAGTGTGACTGGGATCCGCGCCTTCTGATTATATTCTTCCAATGCGTCAATCTGTTTTTGCAGGTCCGTGCGCTTGTCACCAGGCTTCACTGGCTTTTTGGTCTTCTTCTTCTTTTTCGAAGACTTTGACGGCTGGGTGTGAGCGCTCTGACTATCACCACCAGTTTTTGGAGTTAGGCGCGGTTTCAGCATTCCCTCGATGATCTCGGGTTCCAGTGGATTTTTCCACCTGATCACCAGATATGTTTGGAGATCCTTCAGCATTCTTTTCGTCTTGGCTGAAAGAACATCCTCCCATGGGGCTTCCCTTATGAATGAGCACGATGGCCCCGACATGTCCATCTTTTTAGGGGCGTGAGGTTGTGGTGGGTTCACCTTCCAATTTTCGGATAATGCGAACTTGCCTTGTTGATATTGGTCCTCCATCCAGCCTTTGAAGACGAAACAATCTTCGATTGGATGGCTTACTGCTTGGTGGTAAGGGCGGTAATTAGGATTGTTGACATCGCCTGGCTGCAACGGACATTTTGGATCCGGAAGATTGATGAGTTTGTTGCGCACTGCCAGCTCGAATAGTTTTCCCATTTTATCCTGGGGAAACGAGTAAGGACATCCCAGTCTCTCCTCAAGGGATAGGAGTGGACGCACGTTGTTTTTTGGCGAACAACCGGTTTTAAGTTGCTCGGCCGTTGTTGAGTATTGGCAACAAAGGTTGCTTTCCCTTTGCCCTTTTCATTCCAAGGCTCTGTCTTTGAAGAGAAAGGCCTATAGCCCATCTGGTCCATTTGGGCCAGCTTGTCAATCAAGGCTTGGAAGGTGGTCGGCTTGAAGAACATCATGAATTGGGAGATGGTCGCTTGAGGGTCGAGAGTACCCATGAACATGCCCACCACAGGAGCTTCTTCTATGCGTTGTTCGCATCTCGACCATAGGTTCTGCCACTGGATTGCATATTGCACCCACGTCTCTCCCGGCTTCACTCTGGCGTTGATCAATGCCGTGATCGGGGTGCGTTCGCTGGCGCTTGCGAACCATTGAGTGAATAGCAACTCCATTTCTGTAAACGTTTTGACGGAGTCGTCGGGAAGCTCCGAGTACCATTCAAAAGCTGTGTCTGCTAAACTACCGACGAACTGGCGAAGTAGAAGTTTATCATCACCTCCAATATTGCCGCAAAGAGCCCTGAACTGAGCGACATGTTGATGGGGATTGTTTGTTCCCTTGTACACATGGAATTTGGGGATCGTATATCCCGGCGGGTAACGTATTTGGTCATACCAGCCCGGATATGGTCGCCCAGTTTTAACAACTTGGCCGGCCGTTTCGTTCGCTCGGTGAGCTCGTATTTGCTGAGCAATATAATCATCAAGAGTGGCTTTTGAGATGGTTTCCTCCTTGGCTGGTGAAAGAGTCGGATGAGGGTTCGATGTCTCCCCTTTGTCGTCTTCAATAATGATCAGAGGGTCTTCAGCTGGAGGTTCCGACTATAACATCATCCCGACCATGTCTTAGAAGAGAAGTGCCATTCGCTTTATCTTAGCCACTTGTTCTACGGCTTCTCTGTCCTTCTTTTCGAGGACTCTGCGAAGGAAGTCAGCAGCGGTTTCTTGTTCATGACGCTGCTCCGATGACGCCTCCGGGCTTTCTTTTGGTCCGGTGAGCGCAGCCATTGCAGTCAGCATCTTCTGAAGCTTCTGCTGTTGTTGTTCTTGAGCCCTTGTTATTGATCGGGTGAGCGGTCGGTAGCCCGTCGAAGTGCGGCTTTCTTCTTTTTCGGAAGCCGTGTAGACAGTATGTACCATCATGCCCCCAGACTTGGGGCGTTTGGGATCAATGCCTTTGCGGTCTACCACAGCCACAGGGGCTTTCTCCGTCCTCCTTTTCTTTTGAGCAGTTGAAGTCGAGGGGGGCGTCGCAGCAGGCACCCAGACAGCTTTTTATGATTTGGCAGGATGGTTCTCTTCTTCTTGAACCTTCGCCTTTTTCTGTCGGCGAGGGTAATCTTGATCAATTACTGAGTCCCGAACTTACCGCCAGACTTTGTAGATTTTGGAGGACAGCCACTGAGGGGACTGTTCTGGCTTTGCTTCCACGACATTCTCCACTGATGGAGGAGATCTTTTCAGCACGGCGGTAGGAGAATTCCTGCGCACCTTGTTCAGCAATTCAAAGCTGTTCCCAGTTGGAACAGCAGTATTGACTTCCACCGTTGGGGCTGGTTGAGTTAACTCAGAGAGAGAGTTGCCCCAGCCTTCCTTACTCGGCGCCAGTGGCGACGTCGAGCGTGTCGAGCCTTTGGGATTGTTTCAGTTTTAGGGGCGACTTCGTTATGCCCCTTGTTTTGGAGAAGGGTTGTTGCTGGCGTCAGCCTCTTGAAGACCGATGTCCGTTGAGTAGCGTCCAGTCTGTCAAAGACAGACCTTTGAGTAGGAACGGGAGCCGGGGTGGCCAACCTCGTAAAGACTGACCCTTTGATAGGAGAAGCTTCTTTGGTGACCTCGAGAGCAGGAATGGCTATCCATTTTGGGATGGTCGCTTCAGGTATCTTGGGCTTCTTGACGGACCCGTTGGAGCTTTGGCCCAATCTGTTGAAAACTGAGGTAGTGGAGTTGGGCGACCCGTTGATGTAGGGTTTCTAGGCACGCTAATGAGGTCTCACAAGGCATCAACCATGCCAATTTCAAAAATTACAAGTGCCGAGAAACCCTAGACTAGATCGTTAACTAGATATTTAGGCGAGACAAATGCGAATAGTTAACAACTTAACTAAGTGAACGGAAATACAACCTTTGTAGATCCGGTCCACCACCTCCATAGCTCCATGATGAAGTCCCCTTGCTGTCCAAATCCAATCCCGGGCTCTAGCGTCGGCTTCATCGGAGAAATGGACGGGCTAGGTCATCGACAACGATGCCGAAGATGATCTACGTCAAGGCATCACAAGATCAAGCTCCCACTTCACCAAGTCATGAAACTTGTGAAGAAAACACCCTATACTACTTGGCAAGAGGCATAGGATGAAGAAATAGGAGGTGGGTTCACTTTAGAATTGGATTTCTCACTCTTTACATCAAGTTTCCATTGATGAAGCAAGGTTTTCTTCAAGTGAAGAAGAAGAAGATAAAAGATAATATGATAAGTTTTATTAAAATAGAAAAGAAAAAGAATACTTATCATAATATCAACCATGGTTAGGTGTAGAGAATTTACTAAGGTTAGATGAATGGTTAGGGTTAAGCATGAAGACAAAATGGTCACTTTGGTCAAAGCTTCATGAAGCTTCAAGATGCAAACAAAGAAAGCCACCATTTTCTCTTTATGCCATTTATTTTCCAAAATCAATAAACAAATAAATAAATGAATAAATAAGTAATGGAAAAACAAAACCCTAATCATTAGTTTAACCATGGTTTAATTCTTTACATTTAACCAAGTAAACATGTATCATCAAACATGATACAATCATTTGCACAAAAATTATATCACATATACAACTTGTACATCCAAGTGAGAAGATCCATTTAAAGTGAACCAATACTAGTTAATGCAAAGTAATATATCAAATATATAATTATACATTAAATCATTAAATCAACACTTGATTTAACGATCCGGTCATATCGCATATAACCGACTAGTATCATATGTATCGGCTTATCGAATCAATACTTGATTCGATAACTAGGTTATATCGCATACAACCAATCGATACATTCATCGCGAGAATAGAATATGGTATCACATACACGCATTATTCTCGGTCCCGCACATATCTCATATGCGCTCCTATTTAGTTTCGCTTGAGTCAGGAAACCTCTGTGTAGGACTCTAAAGACTCGTCAATATGCCGGCAGCAGATGATGATCATATCAAATAACCACAAGCTGCAAGCGGTCTGCTAAACGTAACGGCCACCCGGGTATTGAGCGATCAGAAGATCGACGAGCAAGCCCGCTCACACTCCTGTGAATCCAACCAGTAACACTTACCCTACAGTCCGGTCTGATCGTCTGATATGTCGCATATCTCGCCTAGGGGTGGTAAACGTCAAACCCCAATAGCTCGATAAGTCGTGTCGATATGAGGTCTATAACAACTCGAGAAACTACTGGAAACACTTAACAGTAAATCTCAGCAACCCTGGCCAGGGATTTCCGGTTATAGCCAATCGAACACAGCGCAACATCAACTCCCTATACCGGGAGAGACGAATCCCCTCCTATCGCTCATTGCCTCCATGTGACTCGGGACTGTACCCAAAAACCACCGTTTTGCATGCCCTCTTGGACGTGGTAAGGTGGAAATCAAAGCACAGTGGGAACCACACAAGACTCTATGACGATCTCGGGTCAACAGACTACTCTGTACCATTGTCACCAGAGAACTGTCATCTGACGTAAGGTATAATACCATCTGGGAGTTCTCGGGGAGTCCGTCCAGTGTACCCATTCTCCACTGAGCACCCGTATATCATCTCTGATGTCAAACACCAATGGATATGGGATCATCCATCACCCATCTGTATGGGTCGAGAAGGTATACACTAGTCTACTCTGGTATATCGATGCCCTGTCTCGATTCACCCACGACTAGGGACCTTGAAGGATGTACTTATGGACTACCATGTCCCCACTAGTATGATCCGCATCATAGTCCAAGTAGTCAAGTACTCATCCTAAGGGCTTTACCAACATGTAACAGAGAGACAATCATCATACACGTTAAGGTAAAGTGTAACCAGATAGCATACTATCATGTCGATCAAGAAAGTCCTCCCTATATATGTCCCAGCATCCACTACAATATACATCCTATATATAGCAATGGCCTCTAGGGCATACATATAACTAACAATCTCCCATTTGCACTAAGGCCATCTGATAGCAGTGGTTGTAGTATCTCATACTCAGCCATCCCATAAAAGTCTCTCTCTGGGAATAGGCCTTCGTGAGTGGATCCGCCGTGTTATCCTCTAAGTCTGCTCTCCTAATCTTGATCACCCTGGAGATCAACTATCTCCATGATCAGGTGATACTGCCTTAGAATATGTCTGGATCACTGATGGGACCGGCGTTCATTGGCATAAGCCACAACTCCATTGTCTCACAATGGTAGGAACGTAGTTCATCTCATGAACCAATATACACCCAAACATCCTCTTTGGTAGCATCTTAAGTAGCGATGTATCCAGCCTTTATCGTCTAGTATGCCACGGTATCTAGCTTGGAACTCTTCCAACATACCGTCCCTTTACTGAGGGTAAAGACAATGCCTGTGACTGACACTCAGTCGTCTTTATCACCCTGGAACACTTCCAGTGATTCTGCCCAGGATCAATTGATACCATCTCACTACAGCTAGTGAGTATTCTAACACCCAAATAACATCTATCTCATAGATGAAAACTCAGGATTTAGGAGGTGTCACTTTGATCCTATATGGAGAATCCATGTGATAAGCGGAGATTGATCGAGCGTAGCATAGGAAACTCCTTCCCTATCAAGAGTATGTCATCCACGTACTCTACGAGGATCGCCACCATACTCTCTACTACCTTTTTGTATATACAAGGTTCACCTACCATTTTGATGATGTCAAACTCTTTGACTATCTCATCAAAACAAATGTTCCAACTTCGCGATGCCTGCTTTAATCTTATAAAACATCTTGTACACGTTTCCGCTGCTCCCACTGTCTACGAAGCCTTCTGGCTGTGTACTTACAGACGTTCTCTTCTAAAACATCATTTAGAAAAGCAGTCATGACACCCAACCGCCAGATATCGTAGTCATGGTATGTAGCCGTGGCAAGTAGTATCTGGATGGACTTAAGCATAGGTACTGGAAAAGGTTTCATCATTATCCACGCCTGGTCGATGACGAAAACCTTTAACAAGTCTAGTTTTGAAAGTCTCAACTTTTCCATCTACACCAAGTAATCTTCTCAAGATTTACTTGCTCCTGATGGGGATTTAACCCTTCAGATATAGCAACCAAAGTCCATACTTTGTTGGTGTACATGGATTCCATCTCAGATCACTAAGCATCCAACCATTCTTACAGAGTCTTACTCCTGATGGCCAGCTCGAAACTAGTTGGGTCATCATCTTATGATGCAATCCTCGCTCCCACTGTCATAGAGAAAAAGAAGTATCTCTCAGGTGGGTGAGGAACCCTACTAGATCGGTGGAGAGGCTGAGGTTCGTTGGTTACTATTGAATCCTTTGGTTCTACCAAGTCATCTGCTGTCATTTGTATAGCTGGAACCTTTCCAGTTGTACATTACAGACCTTGCCTCGAGCTTGTCCGGATTTTGCTTTTAGACATAAGCCGGGCAACCCCAAATCTTAACTAGCTTAAGACATGGGCTCATCCCTTTCCATATTACATATGAAATGGTAGGCAACTGATTTGATTCGAACCTAATTCAATAGGTATGCAGCTTCTCAAGTGCATAGCCCCCAAAGGAAAAAGGTAAATCAGTAGTACTCATCATAGAGCACACCATATCAAATAGGGTGTACCTGCTCCGCCCCGACATACCATCGTGCTATGGTGTATACGGAGGAGTAATGCTGAGAGAGAATCTCATTCTCCTTTAGAATAGTCCAGGAATTCCGTGCTCAAGTATTCTCCTCCTTGATCTAATCATAGGACATAATACTTATACCCGTATTTTGGTTCTCTACTTCTAACTTATATTATGTGAATATCTCAAAAGGTTCGGACTTGTGTTTCAACAGGAACATATGTCTGAATCTTGAGAGATCATCAGAGAATGTAATGAAGTAAAAGAACTGGTCTTGGCATGTGTAGACAGGGGACCTTACATACATCAACATGTATCATCCCAAGAGTTCACTAACTCTTTCTCTGTTTCCAGTAAACGGAGCTATGGTCATCTTATCTTTGTGACATGAATGGCAAGTTTCACAAGATGTAAATTCAAACTGATTTAAATATGCATCTAAATGTAACTTCAGCCAGTCGGGTCGCATTGATATGACCTAGTCTACAATGCCTCAAGAAGGATTCGTTCATTTCTGAACTCTTCCTCTTGTGTGTGATCTGTATACTAAAACTGTAGTTTGATTTAGAACATCAATGCTTTTAGATAACGTGCCTGAACCGATCAACTTTTGATATAGGAAATGTTCAAAACATTATCCAACAATACAAAATTTTATCATTTCTTTAATAATAAAGAGACTGATATGATTTTGTATATCAGGTTCGGTATCTAATAACATTCATTCAGAATCAATGTATTGGTAATACAGGGTGACAGTGACCGACAGACTTGGCTGCAACACTTGCCCCGTTTTCTGCCTCATGAAACTTATCACCCGTTCTCAGTTCTCTACCTATCTGTAGCCCTATGTAACAAATTACATATGCGGGATCCTGATCCGGTATCATATACCCAGGACGTAAAGGACATTTGAGAAACAGTTCTCTAAACTGAACACACCCGAAGATGATGCATCAGCATGCACTCTCTTCGTTTGGGCGGCACGGGAATTCTGGTATTCCCCAATTTCCTGCTCTGTCTTATAACTATTATAAGTTGGAGCGGGACCAATGTTCCCCAGCTCAGTATAACAAGTGGGTTCGGTCAAAAATCCGTATTATTATCTTGATTAAGGCGTGATATGGTCGCTACCAGGAGAGAGAGAGAAGAAAACACTCGGCGTGCGCTCTTACAAGAATAGATTGGTTATCATTTTATCTAATAAGGATGGCTCCCACTGCTTTTTATCAAATCTTCCTTCAAACCCTAAAAGGAAAGACTAGCCGGGATTAATTACACGCTACAAGTTCGCCAATCTTTCAGCCAGGCCAGTGTCGGTACTTTGAGGGAGGTCCCCCGTGCTTTCGCACGAACCTAATTAATGTAAACCTCATTTTCCCAGAGGCGTAACCTCGTTAACACCTTTCCAGACACCTACTTGATCGGCTAATTGTAATGTGTAAAACTCTCCCAGGAGTAACAATTACTCGCAGTGGGTATCGGGATCCAACTATCTCATAGAAGGTATGCAATCTCATTGCAAATTTCAACACTTGAAATTCCCGATAATATTTTGCCCCATGCGATCTATGACCTTGACTGAGTCAACAAACCATAGACCGCAAGTAAAGTTCAACCCGTCATTTCTCGATTGAATTAAACCCACCCGCACGACCCTTGACTGAGTCAACAAGGCCGCACGACTATCCTAATCCAATCGCATCATATGCTTTGCAGATAAGCACTAATCAGCTACCGCACACTACGCCTTGACTGAGTCAACAAACGCAGCACGAATACTAACTATTACCTATCTGAAATGACGGAGGGCTACGACAGGTTTTTAAGAAAACCTTTTGCGTAAGGAACTTTATATTGTTGTAGAATCAAATGATTTTAAAAATGGAGTGTTTTTGAGGCTTTTCTAGTTTTGCTAAAGGGGTCACTCCCGGTGAAGGGATCGTCGGCCATTTCCTCGTCGAATGAGGTGCGGGATATATCATATATATCACTGTGCAAAGCAAGAACTATAGAAGCAATCAAAAGACAAACCGAGTGTGTAGCATCTGCCAGTTATTGCTAAAGGAGTCACTCCCGGTGAAGGGATCTCGGTCCTTTCCTTATCGAATAAGGTGCAGGATATATCATATATACCGCTGTGCAAAGCAAGAACTGTAGCTACCTATTTTATTTTTAAAATTCGATTCTACAACATCTTAGGTTTCTTTTATTTCATTAATCTCATTAATGAAGTCCCATCATTTAAATACCTAAACATCACAGATAAATACGACGTACACTTATGCCATCCGCATTCGCCTCGATGTCCCCTCGTGCACCGTTAGGTTAGGTAACTAACGGCAGAGCGGGGCAGGGCTAGCGCGGGTGTAAAACATAAGTAACGTCTATATAATATATCATATATACTATATACTGTATTAATCATAGAACATCACATGATCACATCACAGATATCGCAGCAGAAGAATCATATGAAATATTGGATATACTAGGACGTCCGTGTTTTCAATACGAGCCAGTATAAAACACGGATTCCACGGTCGTGATGAATAGCCAAACCCACACCCCTAGACCCAAACGAGAGCGGCAAGCAACCCTACCAATTCTAGAGTTAGGAGACCCGGACTCGACTCCTCGAGTTGGTCTCCCACTGGACTCTAGAACCCGGTTACTTGTGCTCCCCTCCTTGAGTCTATCCTAGTGCGGAAAAGTAAATAATATACAAAAAGTGACATCTTCCGCAACCTGGAAGTGCCCCAATAAAAGAATATTACATACAAGTTTTTACATGAATGAAAATGAAAAACACTCATCTCACATAAAAAAACCCCGGCTATTCAAACACGACGATCCAATATAACATATCCAGCAACACATAACATCACATGTCATCAGCGTAAGTAAATATGCGCATCCCAATTGTCGTTGACATATAGCAACGAAACCGGCGATCACATATTACACTTACGGTCACAGAAAAGAAAGTGTAAAACTGCAACAGTTGGAATCCGCAATCTCTTTAGACATCGCATGCCTAATCAAATAAATTACTTAGACATCGCATGCCTAACAATTATAAACTCCGCATTTTAGTCTCAAAATCGAAAACACTTTTCAATATCAAGTCGGGCAATTCAACAAGATTCCCGACACCCTGATCGAATGCTCGTCGCAAACTTCAGTAGGCGGCCGCACCCCCGACGCCGTCGACGAAGTGCACCAAGGCGGAACACCGCTGCCGCGAGCACCCGAACGGATGCTTTCGGCGACGGGGTTCTCCTACAGTCACTTGGTCGGGGCTATGGAGTGAGGCTGTCTATTAAGTTTACCCGGCGAGTATCCGCGTACACTACGTGATTGCGACGGACTTTTGATCACATCAAAATTCCGTAGCAACCGATCAAGTGAGACTAAACTGCTATGTTTATAACATTCATTCAGTTATCTCATAACTAGTTGTGAATTCCAATTATTATATCACATTCCAGATAAACAGAAAATGTTAAACTTTCCGATCGAACAGTCGAACACCCAAGTTTTCCCAAAACAGATCAACACATGAAACAAGTTTAAAAACATCCACTTCGTGCCTCAGTACCAACGGTCCAGCCGTAGAAGGGTCAAGCCAACGCCTCACATGTGGCACGCCGTACTGCCCCAAATCCTAAGGTTCAAAGGGCAGTTCAAGACGGTCACATAATCGAGTTAAGGTTTGTTGTCTTCTAGAGAGACCATCGCGTTACTTGCACTACTTAGAATGTCTTTACACCACGGAAAAATTCAACACTTGGAAATTTCCCGACAGGGGAAAAGGTGGGTATTTATATCCGGTCGAACATTTTAACATATTCAAAAATTATCCGGAAAGCCACATAGAAAAAATCTGATACTCCGATCGAAACACCGAATCCCCAAAACAACCCCAGAAAATTCAACTCTTGAATAAATATTAAAAATTCCCATAAAACTCAGCACCAGAAAAGAGGAATTACTGTGCAAAAACTACAGGCAACTCCCTTCATTTGGCCGCGGAACCGCCGCAGAAGCCATGCTTCTGCCGCGGTTCCGCCGCACTATAAACGTATCATTGGTTAATTTTTGCATCGTAATTCTTAGAATTCCCTGCTGAATTTTTTAAGCATTTTTAATCTGGAAAAAATCCAGTTTTTGAAAAAAGTCCAGAGAACATTTTGGAATTAGGTTTTCGGTTCGATCGAGTTTCAAACGTCGTCTACACTTCGCCTAAGGATCTAGTTAGGCTCTGATACCACTGTAGGGTTCCTAGGCACACTAATGAGGTCTCACAAGGTATCAACCATGTCAATTTCAAAAATTACAAGTGCCGAGAAACCCTAGACTAGATCGTTAACTAGATATTTAGGCGAAACAAATGCGAATAGTTAACAACTTAACTAAGTGAACGGAAATACAACCATTGTAGATCCGGTCCACCACCTCCATAGCTCCATGATGAAGTCCCCTTGCTGTCCAAATCCAATCCCGGGCTCTAGCGTCGGCTTCATCGGAGAAATGGGCGGGCTAGGTCATCGACAACGATGCCGAAGATGATCTACGTCGAGGCATTACAAGTCAAGCTCCCACTTCACCAAGTCATGAAACTTGTGAAGAAAACACCCTATACTACTTGGCAAGAGGCATAGGATGAAGAAATAGGAGGTGGGTTCACTTTAGAATTGGATTTCTCACTCTTTACATCAAGTTGCCATTGATGAAGCAAGGTTTTCTTCAAGTGAAGAAGAAGAAGATAAAAGATAATATGATAAGTTTTATTAAAATAGAAAAGAAAAAGAATACTTATCATAATATCAACCATGGTTAGGTGTAGAGAATTTACTAAGGTTAGATGAATGGTTAGGGTTAAGCATGAAGACAAAATGGTCACTTTGGTCAAAGCTTCATGAAACTTCAAGATGCAAACAAAGAAAGCCACCATTTTCTCTTTATGCCATTTATTTTCCAAAATCAATAAACAAATAAATAAATGAATAAATAAGTAATGGAAAAACAAAACCCTAATCATTAGTTTAACCATGGTTTAATTCTTTACACTTAACCAAGTAAACATGTATCATCAAACATGATACAATCATTTGAACAAAAAGTATATCACATATACAACTTGTACATCCAAGTGAGAAGATCCATTTAAAGTGAACCAATACTAGTTAATGCAAAGTAATATATCAAATATATAATTATACATTAAATCATTAAATCAACACTTGATTTAACGATCCGGTCATATCGCATATAACCGACTAGTATCCTATGTATCGGCTTATCGAATCAATACTTGATTCGATAACTAGGTTATATCGCATACAACCAATCGATACATTCATCGCAAGAATAGAATACGGTATCACATACACGCATTATTCTCGGTCCCGCACATATCTCATATGCGCTCCTATTTCGTTTCGCTTGAGCCAGGAAACCTCTGTGTAGGACTCTAAAGACTCGTCAATACGCCGGCAGCAGATGATGATCATATCAAACACCCACAAGCCGCAAGCGGTCTGCTAAATGTAACGTCCACCCGGGTATTGAGCGATCAGAAGATCGACGAGCAAGCCCGCTCACACTCCTATGAATCCAACCAGTAACACTTACCCTACAGTCCGGTCTGATCGTCTGATATGTCGCATATCTCGCCTAGGGGTGGTAAACGTCAAACCCCAATAGCTCGATAAGTCGTGTCGATATGAGGTCTATAACAACTCGAGAAACTACTGGAAACACTTAACAGTAAATCTCAGCAACCCTGGCCAGGGATTTCCGGTTATAGCCAATCGAACGCAGCGCAACATCAACTCCCTATACCGGGAGAGACGAATCCCCTCCTATCGCTCATTGCCTCCATGTAACTCGGGACTGTACCCAAAAACCACCGTTTTGCACGCCCTCTTGGACGTGGTAAGGTGGAAATCAAAGCACAGTGGGAACCACACAAGACTCTATGACGATCTCGGGTCAACAGACTACTCTGTACCAGTGTCACCAGAGAACTGCCATCTGACGTAAGGTATAATACCATCTGGGAGTTCTCGGCGAGTCCGTCCAGTGTACCCAGTCTCCACTGAGCACCCGTATATCATCTCTGATGTCAAACACCAATGGATATGGGATCATCCATCGCCCATCTGTATGGGTCGAGAAGGTATATGCTAGTCTACTCTGGTATATCGATGCCCTGTCTCGATACACCCACGACTAGGGACCTTGAAGGATGTACTTATGGACTACCATGTCCCCACTAGTATGATCTGCATCATAGTCCAGGTAGTCAAGTACTCATCCTAAGGGCTTTACCAACATGTAACAGAGAGACAATCATTATACACGTTAAGGTAAAGTGTAACCAGATAGCATACTATCATGTCGAGCAAGAAAGTCCTCCCTATATATGTCCCAGCATCCACTACAATATACATCCTATGTATAGCAATGGCCTCTAGGGCATACATATAACTAACAGTTGAGAGGGGCCGCAGTAATTGTAAGCCGATCAAAGACCGGCTCTCTCTTGCAATGGTACAGGGGCATTGAAGATTGTTGGCGGGATCATGGTCCCGAAGAATAATCCAGTGGTGGCCTGAGTCACCTGTTCCAACGGCGTAGCGAAGATGGAGGCCGCTTGGGGCCCGTAAGTCACTCCTCCGGACGGGATGGAGCGAGAGTTACAGTTGCAGTTAGTGCAGTTTGAAGCCATTGATCTTCTGTTTTCTGCACGGAGCAAGACACCAAATCTTAGTATCTCGAACCCAAGGGCAACCATTAGCAAACCGCGATTCATTCGCGAACACGACACACGAAGTGTGGAGTGGAAAGAGGAAAAGATCCCACCGAGCGTGCCAGAATCTGTTTACCGCCGGAAACCGGAAAGACGGACTGTCTTGCCTGAATCTGGGGGCAGATGCTAATTGGTGCTATCCGTCCACCTCTCTGAAGATGCCAAGTTGATTTATGACACCATGTATCGAAGGTTTAAACGGATGCGGCCGTTGTAGCAGACTTCGTCAGATTCCCCCTCATCGAGGGGTTTTTGATTGTGGGGATGCTCTTCCCTACAGGCGCAAGCCCCTGCAGTTAATTACGCTACCGCATTGCGGTAACAACTTTCTCCTTCTCCGGATGGTCACTTCGTGTCGTGGGTGTTTTTTTTGTGTTTGGTTTCCCGTGGATTGTATACGGAGACTAATTTACGTTGTCGCCCGTAGGACGTGGATTAGTCCAAATCCGTATTTTCTTAGATTTGGGTTTGGGGGTTTGGGTTTAAGGATACGTTAGTCTCATTTGAGACTAAGATCAACTTAAACATTCGTTAAGAATACGTTAGTCTAATCTTAGACTAAGATCAACTCAACGTTTGTTAAGGACACGTTAGTCTAATTTTAGACTAAGATCAACTTAACAGGATCATTTAGATCCAACAAAAGAGCATTTGAACTCTATTGTTTAGTTTAGGGACATTGCGGTCGATTACCAGTTTAAGGACATAGTGGTCCAATACCAGTTTAAGGACATAGTGGTCCAATGTTAGTTTAAAGACATCGCGGTTGAGATTAAGGACATCATAGTCCGTGAGTTTAAAGACCTCACAGTCAAGGTTAAGGACATCATAATCCGTGAGTTTAAAGACCTCACAGTCAAGGTTAAGGACATCATAGTCCGTGAAATGTGTGGTTGTCAGGGCCCGTCACCTCTTTGAAGACGTTGAAAGATTACAACGACAAATATCAAAGGAGTGAAGAGATGTTCCCTCGAACCAATGTGGATTTGGGGATCTGTAGTCCAATTTGGAACTACGATCAATTTATTAGATTATAAACACATTGGCTCAGTTAAATCTGAATTGAGGACTTATGGCCAGTTTGGGCTAAGTCCAATTAGATTAGAAATATTGGCTCTTTGTTGGACCATTAAACATTTGTCTGGGTTCAAGCCCATATTATTCAGCAATGCTAAACATTTTCATCTTTGATTTCCTCAATTTTGAGATTCATTTGGAGGAGGGACTTTTGCCTCTGGAAAATTAGCCAATTTGGCTAAAAGTAATGTTAAACACTAGAGAACAGTAGTGTTAAACACTAGAAATAAAGCTCTCAAATTAGTGTTTAAGCACTAGGAAACAACAGTGTTAAACACTGGAAATAAGGCTCTCGAATTAGTGTTAAACACTAAAGTGAAAGGGGTCACGTGAGGACGCCTAAAGGTAGGACCAGATTCCTTTCTTTGTTCTGCAATTAAGTGTTAAACATTTTTTATATTTTTATTTTGAGCATCACGTGTTGACACGTGATGCGCTAATTGTTAAAGCGTTTGCCAAGGGGTCACGTGGCAACACGTGAGAGCGCCCAAAGCCTTCATTTCCTTTGCTTTTTCTTTCTGTGTTTTGTAAGTCACGTGGGAGCATGTGAGGCGTTGCCTCAAAGTTTTTTCCTTCTCATCTCTGGGGATCTCTTCAGGGGTCACATAGGGACACGTGACCTTAGTTCTTTTCATGCATAGAGATCTTTTAAGTCTCCCTATTTTATTTTGAGAATTAAATTCTCTTGTAGGGTTAAACCCTAATTATGTTTTAGAGGAATTAAATTCCCATGTATGTGAAAGAATTAAATTCTTATATAGGGTTAAACTCTAGTTCTATCTTGGAGGAATTAAATTCCTATAATTTTGGGAGAATTGAATTCTCATGCAGGGTTGAACCCTAATTTTATCTTTGGGAGAATTAAATTCTCTAAACTCAATTCCCCCTCTAAGTTTTGGATCTGCATGGTAGGATCTCAACCCGGTGAGAATTAAATTCTCAACTTATGGGGAGATGTGCTTCTGCACATGTTCAACGAGAGGAAGAACTAAGTTCTTTTATGCAGAAGAGTTAAACTCTTAGATCTTGAGAATTAAATTCTCTTTTTTGAAGTTTTGATCCCTTTCCTTTTCTCACCTAGGGTTTTCTCTCTTGAGAATTAAATTCTCCTCTCTTTTTTCCCTCTGTTGTTGTTATCTCCAAAAAAGTAGATCCGTTCTCTTCTCTTCTTGGCTCCTATTTATAGGAGAAAGAAAGGAATCAATTTGTTTAGTCAATCTTTCATTAAAAGATTTTGTTTGTTTTTCGTAACCAATATGATCTTTTAGATCACTCAGTGAATTTTATTCACCATTGGATTTTTAATCCAAAAGATCTTTTATCTGTTATTCAAATTTTAGGGAAATCTTTCCTTATATAAAATCTTTCCATAAATTGGTGATTTTTAATCACCATTGGATTTTTAATCCAACGGTGCTCCATTTTACAGAACACCATCCTTTTTGTTTGGAAAGATTTAAAGAAATATTTTTCCAGTTAGGGTTTTTGATTTCCCTTAATTAGAATTTAATTCTATTATTTCAGAGATTTTAGGATCACATCACGTGTTGACACGTAACCCCCTCGATTAAGCATTTAATTCTGTTGTTTTTAAAGAACTCAGGAATTATCACGTGTCAGCACGTGGCCCTTGGTCATGTGTTGGCACATGATGCCCCATTAGGGTTTTTTCTTTTATTTTATCATACTTTTTAACTCTATTTAATGAGTTTAGATGCCTATCACGTGTTGGCACGTGACCCCATTGTTTAGAATTTAATTCTTATTATTTCAGAGGGTTTGAGAGCCCATCACGTGTTGGCACGTGACCCCACTGATTAATTATTTAATTAGAATTTAATTCTATTAATTCAGAGAGCTTAGGAACCCATCACGTGTCTGCACGTGACCTTTGGTCACGTGTGGTCATGTGATCTCCCATTGGGATATTCATGATTGTTTTATTACACTTTTAATTTTCTTCAGTGGGTTTTCAAAGGCCTATCACGTGATGGCACATGACCCCATTTAATTATTTATTTTATTCAGTGCCTACAGGCTTTACCTGTAAATGGAAACGTGTGGGCACGTGATTGTAATAAATTTGGATGTATAATATCGAATGGTAAAGAAATCACAACCAAAAATTATTTGACTGCAATCAACTACGGTGTCGGATGTAGTTAGTATGTGAGTGCGGATCGTCCACAGGAAAAGTGTAATCGTTCGTCTTTTGAATTAGATGAGTCGAAACTTTAAAGAAAGAAAACAAAACAATTCATGATTTGAAATTGAAGTTCAAGAATGAGAAAAAACTAGATCTAAGAAAGCATTAAAAAATAGAATCAAGAATTGATCGTTTGATGATTTTTCCAAACCAAATATCAAGAATCGAAATGAGGCTCGTAGGAATCGATCGGATTTATAGATGTGATGTAATCTCACGATGACGTATTCTTATCCTTCGATGAATTGATACTAGATCGATGATGATCGATGAGAATTAGGAATTTCTTGTGAAACTAGGGTTTCATCTTATCCCTTGTTCTTTCGTCGATATCATTCACATTCTAGCCTCTAGTAAATTCAAGAAACGATCGTAGATCCCTAATTTTGAGCGATCACAATCAAGGAAGCATCGCAACGAAACTAGGTCATCGATTCTTGAACTTGCTAGGGTTTACAAAACTCGTAGGACTTAAAAATCGTTTAAAGATTTGTTACATCATCATTCTATAATCGTCTCGACTCCTAAACGAGCGGAGTTTCACTCAAACATCACAACAAGAGCAACAATTACAAATTGAGATCTAATCATGATGCAAGAATTAAAAGAAAGCAAGATTAAAGAATTTCACCTTTTATTTATATCAACAATTTAGTTACATTCGCTCAAGAACTACAAGAGGAAGAACTTGATCGTCGACTTGGCTTCGCTCGTCTCCGTGGATCGCGGATCGGCTTGGATCACTTGCCCGATTGAAGATCGGCTCGGCTCCTAAAAGGTTGAAGGCTTCTCGCTTGATTTGGTACTCAAGATCTTGGATTTGGAGTGGAATTAGGTTAGGGTTTCGCACAAGCCTTGTCACGAGACTTGTGGAAGAAAATGGTGTAGAATGAGAGATTAACTAATGAAGATTGAACAACCTCCACCCTTAGATCTAGGCTCTATTTATAGATAACTAACCCTAGATCTAGGATTTCAAATTCTAAGTTTCCCTCCTAAAGTTTGTTGAAGAAATTCAAATTTCCCTCCAAAAGTTAGTTAGGGGAGAAGCTTCTAGATGTGATTAGTTAGGAGGAGCTTCTAGAAGAGGATTAATTAGGAGCTTAATTAGGATTAGCCTTCCTTAATCTTCTTTTCTGATCTGGCAGTAGCTTCGAGAGAGTTCTGGAATTTGAAGTGTCGGAAAGGACTGTGGGCCCAGAGAAAGGAATTATGCAGTAAAAATTACATGCTGACGTGGCATAAGAGGCGCGGAACCGCGGCTCAAGCAAGCTCCCGCCGCGGTTCCGCGGCTAACTGTGGGAGTTGAAGCATGGGCTCTCTATTGGTTGCTGGGCCTGAGTTTTGGGCCTTTATCTGATATGTGGAATTTTGTTTCTCCCTTTATATTGATACCAGATCTGAAATTGTTGAGTTGGCGTAACGTTTGATCAGCTTCTTTTGATTTTGCTTCGGACTTTCCTGCACAGACTCAAGACAAGTGTTGCGCAAATACAGAAATGATGCGATGCCATGAAATGCGGTTAATTTCCCTTAAAGTGTCGGTTTAAAAGTCTAACACATGCAATCTCATATTTTGTGACAGATTTGCTAATATGTAGAATATGAATGCCGAACACTTCTAAATGTATGCAGATGATAGGGAAATTGCAGGTTAAAATATGCAATATTTTCGACTGATCAGCACGTGATGCCCGGTCACGTGTGGGCACGTGATGCCCCATAACTTTTGATCCCGGATGAATTATGAGGCCCATAATATATCAAATCGAAGGATTTTTTGAGACGCTTTCGATACCATCAGAATTTAGCTGTTTCTCATTCAGGAGTTCGTCAAAATGCAGCTCGGAAAATACTGGTTCGCATTTTCTTAAATGTATCGCTGCCATTTGATACCTTAGGCTCTTTGCGCAGAAATTTTTGGCGAGAAGAGACTCCTAAGGAGAAAATACACCTACGAGATCCTTTCGACTCGTAGAGAGAAAATGCTTTTATGGGACCCTTACGGCCCATAAAATTGAAAAGCCTTAGGTGATAGGGATCTAAACCTGCCTCCTAAGCCATCAATTCCCAAATTCTCTCGGGGAAAATGATGAGTTGCTCCTGGCATTATTCCAGTGCAGCAATGCAGATGCCAAATAAAAAAAAACAATTTCCAAATCCTCTCAAAGACAGATGATGATTCGCTCCTGGTACCATATTCCAGTATAGCGATGCTGATGTCAACTCAAATCAAACAAATCAAACCAACCAATTCCAACATCGACCTCTGCGTCAAACAACAGACACTCCGTTTCGGGGATACGTCAACCAGCCGACACTCCGTCTCGGGGAAACGTCAAGCAGACACTCCGTAACGGGAAAACGTCAAGCAGACACTCCGTCTCGGGGATACGTCAACCAGCCGACACTCCGCCTCGGGGAAACGTCGACCAGCGACACTCCGTAACGGGGAAACGTCAAGCAAACACTCTGTCTCGAGGATACGTCAACCAGCCGACACTCCGCCTCGAGGATACGTCGACCAGCGACACTCCGTACCGGGGACACGTCGACCAGCGGCACTCCGTACCGGGGACACGTCGACCAGCGACACTCCGTAACGGGGAAACGTCAAGCAGACACTCCGTCTCGAGGACACGTCAAGCAGACACTCCGTCTCGGGGAAACGTCCAACACAGACACTCCGTGCCGGGGACACGTCGATCAGCGACACTCCGTCTCGGGGAAACGTCCAACACAGACACTCCGTATCGGGGAAACGTCCAACAACGACACTCCGTCTCGGGGAAACGTCCAACACAGACACTCCGTATCGGGGAAACGTCCAACAACGACACTCCGTCTTGGGGAAATGTCCAATACAGACACTCCGTGCCGGGGACACGTCGACCAGCGACACTCTGCATCGGGGAAACGTCCAACACAGACACTCCGCATCAGAGAAACGTCCAACAACGACACCCCGTCTCGGGGAAACGTCCAACACGGACACTCTGTATCGGGGAAACGTCCAACACGGACACTCCGTGCCAGGGACACGTCGACCAGTGACACTCCGTGCCGAGGGCACATTTACTAAATCACACCGGGAGGGAAACGTCTACCACGGACACTCCATCTTGGAGACGCGTCAGGCGTCGACCGTCTATGTCGTCAAAAGGGCAGTACATCCCAAAAAGTGGGAACCAAAGCAAGTCGCTTCCACGTGAAAGAAGATCCATCAATTTCATGCATACAACCTACATATGTTGTGTGCATTTATTGATACGGAGCACTTTGTTAGGGTCGAAAATTGCATCCCGGTTGACCAAGTCAAAGTCAAGGTCAACCCCAAGCCAAGTGGGCCCAAGCCCGGATCAAGTGGACTCATGCTCAGGTCGAGTCCGAACATGAAGCAGCCGGCCCTCCTCCATGCCCAAAATGAAATCATGTAATAAATGTTTTTTTATGTAATTTTTTATGCATGAATGGGCATAGAGCCAAATTTTTGTAAAACCCATGGCTTATGTGCAAAAAGAAATGGCACATGAGCCATGGGATGGCCAAAATACCATTTGTGTAAAGCCCGAGGGGCTATATGTAAAGTGTATAGCCTATAAAGGCAAAGATAATGAAAATATCTCACAACTTTTTTCTCTCTCCAAAAGAATCAAGATCTGTGATTTTCTCCTTTCTCAAGGTTCTAAAAACCTTCTTCTCTTTATGAATTAAATCAAGAATTTCTCTTCCTTTTCCAAAACTAAATATTTTTCTACCACGAAACCCACAAAGGGAACTCGGATCTCTCATCAGATCTTAAAAATAAGAGATTTTTAAAATCTCATATTTCTTATTCTTCAAGATCCAGCCAAAAGAGGAGGAAGAAGGAGACCCATCTCCTAAAAATCCCACTTTGGAAAGATCCAGAGCTCAAAGGAGAAGCCCGTTTCAGCATCTCCAAAAACATCTTAGGTGTTTAACTCCCCTCTAATTTCTCTTTCGGGAGTTTAAATCCCATTTCTGGGACTAAAAGCCCTTTTTCCTCGCCGGCGCCCGAGCGCCTAGCGCCCACGTGCCGGGCACGTGGTACACTAGCGCTCGAGCACCTAGCGCTCGAGCGAGCGCCTAATCGCACAGCGCTCAAGTGCCCAGCACCCACGTGTCGGACACGTGATGCGCTAGCGCCTAAGCGCACAGCACCTAAGTGCTAGGCACGTGAGGCGCTGGCCCCATGCGTCCTTTGGACGCTTTTCCCCTTTTTATATATATGTATACATGTATATATATATATATATATAGATACACACACACTCCACAACACCGTCCCTCAAAAAAATTTGGGCCGGGGCGCTGCCCTGCACCCCGCAAGGGGGCTGCTAGCCCCTTTGACCCCCAGCCCGCAATCCGGGAAGCGGAACCCCCGTAAAAACTCTGCGGGGCCCCGATATACCCAAAACCCCTCCAAAACACAACACTGCACATTGAGTTCGCATGACCAGTTTAACCCGTTAATCGTAAGTTCTCTCGCTCCAAAGACGAGGGGTAATTAATGGCAGCTTAGTCCGCGACTGCCGGAGATTCGGATCCCCACAATCAATAAACCCCCGCCTACCTTAGACAGGGGGAATCTGTAGTACGCCTGACAAGCGCGCGCGTATTCCCATCTCAATGGGGTGAGGAAAAACACCCTACACCAGTATAATTAACTTATTCTACCTGCCTTAAATACTTTTATCAAAAAAAATAATATGCATGTATGTAGTAAATGAGATTACTAGTTAAAAATATGCATCATACCAATAATATTATATATATATACATATATTTTGCAATAAAAAGGTTATGCAAAAAATTGTAAATTATTTTTATTTTACTCATTGACCAGAATCTCCAAAGGGTCCAGGCCGGCTCATTTGGATTTGTTTACTCATTCAACGCCAGCAATTTGCAAATTAAATATTATAAAATAATGCACATATTCATCACATTACATAGTGATAACAAAAGACAAAGATTGAAGAGTTGATTCCGAAGGTTGTCATATTTTCTGTTAAGAAAATGCTAATGTTGGCTTTTTTATTGATGGTGGAGCATTGCTTGATGTTGTCGGATTTGATAAGATGGCACATATGGATTTTATTGCAGTTGTCATAATTACCGGCATGATTGTTTTTTGGTCGGATTATAGATAATAAGCCTATTTTTTTATTTTAAAAATCCACATTTTTTATGCCCCCTGTGTTGGTGAACATTTGCTCTATAATCATTCATTACATACCTCACATGCTAAATCACGGTTCTATAGCTAGATTTTTGTCTCAATCCTATTTATTTTAAGAGATGTCGAATTAATCGAAACAAATTTCTTCATCGTCACGAGTTTTATGGATTTTAAATGTATTTCTTTGAGCATTAATTTTCAAACCTTGCTCCCCTAGGTTAAACCAACTTGTCAGCTTTTCAATGACTCAGTAACTTTTGCCTTTGGCTCACAAGCTTGTCCTTGTTCTACTGCTGGGATCAGCAAAATTAATGAAATTAATTATGAACCTAAGTTATTTATTGCTAGTAGTTTACCTAAGTAATTTTCTTTTTCTTTTTAGAACCAATATTGAAATAAAGGTTTCAGTGGAGTTGAACTCATCGGTCGACCTGCAGCCGCCTGACCCAGTACCAAGATGGATCCCTTCGCAATACTCAGAAACCCATAGTTCTATTTTTCCTATTTTGCCTTGTGACCAACCTCAGCGCCATAGAACTCAAAAATAATATCATAGCATACAAAACACTTAATTTGAAAATTAGAAAATAATTATGAAGATATGATCAATATATGGTTTTCTCCCACATCAGTAGCATAACACGATTGATTTTAAAACCTCAAAATTTTCACTACGGGCACCATTGAGATATATAATTACTAAACATAACAAAAGGTAACTTGCAAAAAATAAAAGATTCTTTCCCCTCAGAAAACAGTTTTAAGAACCGGCAGAATATTCATATATACGCTTAAACCCAGTGTCTAGATCGATGACAATTCTACAAAACATATGCATCTCAATATGAAACGGTTCTCATTTCCTCCTTTATCAAAATATATACATCTCAGGATACACTTCAATGGTAAAAAAAAAAAAAGCAGCAAAGGGCGAAAAAAATAACAACATTACAAGAATTACTCCCAACTCCCACTTTCTCTCTCTAGTTGTTACAGCAGAAGCATCAGTGGTTTTGCTCTTTGATCTTAACTAGCAAATGCAACTCACTGAAGTTTTAGTTACCAACCAGAAAAGTTCTTATATTCGACGCTTGAGACTTCTACTTTCCTCTTCTTGCTAGAGTCGTCGCCCATAGCTTCAGTCACCGGGTTCTTTGTTTTGAGATATTTACCGACGCCGCCGCCCCCGGCCCCAGGCCCGTTTGCGCCCGTGCCCGGATTGCTGAACCATGAACCCACCTTATCCTGCAAAATTTATTTATTTTTATATAAATTAGCAAAGGAAGGATCTATGATGATCATTATCATTTAAGTATTTTTCTGATGAAATGGTATTCCGCGATATCAAGCTTTCCAGTGAGATTTGACAAAATTTTACAACTGGTAGTCGACCACAGCCAGCCAGATTTCATAGGCTAAGTTACTGGAAATCCCTGTTCCTTTGTTCCATATAGCAGAATCTCATATTAGTATTTACAAGGTAGCAATTTATCCTAACTTCACAGAAAATGCTTAGTAGTTAGCGTAAGGTGGCACAATAGGAAATTTCATACAGTGGCATGGCGGTCAATATGGCTAACCATACATCAATATTTTGGATTTGGACGCTCGGCACGGGCCATATTGATCTTCATGTCCTAAATTATGGATACACCAATTGTCATACCTTTTGGTTATTCTTTTGCCCATTCATTTAAGGTTGTGATATGTTCGATTATCGACAACCGTTAATTTTGCAATCACCAATGCAATGGGAAATGGTATCAGAGACACATGAAAATTCTTGTACGTGTAAAGGATTTGGAGATCAAGATGGCTGTTGCCGATCAATCAAACAGTCGACAGATAGCTTACTTTTGAAACCTCCACTCTAGGGAATTTCCTAAAGTACCCCTTTATTCTTCATTTCTCAACTTTATATGGAAAACAGTAATCATCTGTGCAGTGCAGATTTGTCTTTCCAAAATACCCTCTGTGAGAGTGTTGAATATACAGTGCAGTGAAAAGTGGTGGATAATATGGTAGGAAAGCAAGGGCTCTTTGGGGGGGAAGAAGCAGAATCAGAAAATTTTAACGCCTGTTAGAGTTGGTATAGTTTTGTTAAAACTAAGATGGGGTCATGCTATACACTACACAGCAATGATGAAGGGTATCCTGCAATTTAGAAATAGCGGAGCTAAATATAGAATCATGAAGGTTTTGATAATGGGTAGGGCTCCAAAAAATCATGAAGGCAAGTTCATAGGGAACAATGCTGTCATTTATGCAACCTCGCTTTAAGAATAGACTTCTAGTCGAAGAAGCAGAAAATGGAAATGCTATAAATATACTTTAGCAAGTACATTCAACTCTTAGACACGAAAGCAGGTCAATAAGTCATAAAGGCACTTTCCAAAAAATGTCAATAAACTGTCATAAAATATAATCCTGCTAAATGAATAAATGAAACTTACGTTGTCATCATCAACAGCTTTCTTTTCCACTTCTGCTTTCTCCTTCTCATCCTCTTCATCTGGTTCTGTGTATGGATTCACAAAGACCGTGACACTTGTTATCTTTATTTCCTCCTTCAAGAAACAATGATCATAAATTAGTTACGAAATTATAAAAGTGGAAGTATTTGTACAAGATAACAGAATTCAGAATGATTCATTAAATTCTTGCTATTGGCTGTGGAGAATGCAATATATGCATAATTTAATGCCAAAAAGCAAAAGCAGGGGGCATCCATTCAAATGATTGAATGCATGAATTGATTTAATAAGTTCACTTGCTTGCAGAAATTCCGAAAATAAGGATGAAACATACTTTATATAATCCCAAATAACAATACATCCCTTACTGTCCTCATCAGAAAGTCATTTTCATTAAAGGGGTCTTTGGTATAGTGGACAAGTTTCCATAAAAAGTTTTGACAAAACTTCAAGTTCACATTTTGACCTAAAAAGTACCTCAAAGTTATTACCAAATTTCTCACCTCCAATTATATTACAGCCAAGAATCCTGCTACAAATCATAGAGGGCATGTTCCCAACTTCCAAAACAGGAAAATATGCCTTATTGGTCAGCTTAAGCTCAAGTAACAAAGGTATATTCTCCAAAATTCCCGAGTCACGAAAATGAAGGAAGACGATAACCTTGCTACAGGAAATTATACTTAAGTTTCAGACATATAAAGCCAAAGGGGGGAACACATATTACCAATTAGAGGTAAAGAGTGCAGGCATCATGCCCGGTTTGTAATCTCATGACATTGATTCTCATTTGTGGAATATAGCACCTGATCTCGTGTAAAGGGTTAAAAAAAAGTTAACCTAACAAACAAAATCAACTTCGATCAAAAAAATAATGTGATGCACATAGTAAGATGTTATTTTAACAGTTCTAGTGTAATTGTGTTTAAAAATAGGCCACAGCAAGGCAAGAGCAGGATTCGAACCCAATACAGCTTATGTGTCTGAACACGCTGGCGTTAATATTTGCATTAACTGCCTCTTCTAAACCCAATGACCCTTCCTCCATCTTAACTACCTCTTCTAAACCCTGTTTGCAGTTGATAGGAAATCTCAGAAGAAGATAGGAGACTTTTTTGTTTGTTTGTTAATAAGATTGGAGTTCTCATAATGGGATTGGAGTTACCATAAAGATTGGAGCTTTTTGGACCGGAAATTAACAGGGTGATAATTTGGGATTTTTCAATATAATTCCCTAATTTCTCGCTATTATTTTTCACAAATTGAGAAATTTCTTGGTTGCTGATTTTTCAAGGTAACAACAACTACTTTACCTATCGCAATTTTCTACCAAAATCATCTCAATTTTGTTTCTTTCTGGTTTCCACCCAAAAAATTTACGATCTAATTATACATGAAGAAAGGTGAGCTGCTCAGGGAATTTTCGGAATATATTTTACAATAAAAGTCACGTGAGAGGTCACTGATCGCGTGATGGTTCCTTAATCAGTTTCCTTTGAAAGATAATGATGATGTATGTTTTAAAGTACAACTGTACAGGAGGTATGGGGCTAAATTTATTGGGATTGATTTCTGGCGAAGTGGGTAGACCACAGGCAATTTTGAACAAATTACCCTAATAGTAAGCAATAAGTTGCTGACAGACATTAGATTTAGACTGATTATGAGCGGTGAGGAATGAGGATTGAAATTAGGCTTTATTCCAAAAAAAAAAACTACCAAATACTTTAGCCTAATTATGAAAAACTACCAAATTCTTGTTAAATATACAAGAAACTTCCACAAAACTTTCAAAAACTAAATGAAACAACCACAGAACTTTCAAAGACTATGAAAAACTACCATAAATAAAGTGCCAGATCAGCAATAATTTCAAGAAACTACCACAAAACTATCAAAGCATGGTAGTTTCTCGTAATTTCGAGAGAATTTGGTAGTTCTCGTATTAAAGCAAAGAATTTGGTGGTTTTCTGGAATTAAGCCTTAAATTAATTTAAAAAAATACAAGCAAGTTTGCTCACCAAAGGCCGGTCACTGTCATCAACAGGAACCTTTTCCATAGCTGTAAGAGTGGTCATGCCACCAACCACTCCACCAAATACTGTATGCTTAAAGTTAAGATGGTTAGCGGACTTGTACAATATGAAAAACTGGGAACCATTAGTGTGGGGCCCACTGTTAGCCATGCTGACAACACCTCTTCCAGAATGCAAAAGTTTTGAATTCAGTTCATCTTTGAAAGGCTTTCCCCAAATAGACTGCCCTCCTTTTCCAGTGCCTGTGGGGTCCCCGCCTTGAATCATGAAGTTCCTAAAGAAGTATTATTGCATATTATTTGCAAATGATGAAATAAATGAAAAGAAAAGGTGCAACGAATAACATATTATGTTCCCATACCTTATGCTTCGATGGAAAGCTATCCCGTTGTAGTAACCACGCTCACAAAGAGTGAGGAAATTTTCGCATGCTCGCGGTGTTATATCACAGTGCAGCTCTAGATTCAAGTCTCCGTGTGTTGTATGTAACTGAACATACCCTTTCTTTTTAGGATTCTTCTCGACTTTAATATATTCGAAATCATTTTTGGTTACTGGGTCATACGAAGTAGATGTAAAGGAACGTGAAGCCGCTCCGGTAGTGTATTGGCTTTTCACCTGAAAAGATAATAAAATACTGTAAATATGAGTACCAAACATAAAGAATGCACTATAGATTAGTAAAAGTAAGATACACAGAGAAGAAAACGTACTAGTTTTGCATTTACAGGTGCTCGCTCACCCGCCATGTGCAAAGCAACGCGAGCTGCAGTTTTATCACTAGATGTTGCTTTAGCTGCTGCTGCGCTTCTTCCATGGACTGAAGCAGATGCAGCATCCACAATGCTGAAAGATTGAGTGGCTTTTGGTTCTTCATTTGTACCGGACTTTGAATTCTTCTCTTTCAGACGAGATCTTGCAGCTAAAATGGTAGCAAGGGCAGCTGCTCTTTCATTTTGAGCTTTGCTGCCACCTCCACCGAGTAAAGCAGCCTGTCTTCCCTTCTCAGTCCCTAGGTCCTTAAGCATTTGCTTAATATCGCCAGTTGCATTTATATTATAGGTTGGATCTTCCTTCATTCTCATTAAATCTATGGGGATAAAGAGAAAAAGAACCCATATCATTTTATGAGCATAAATCTCAAGTTTATTAGACACGTATGAGCTTGTGTACTCACCTTCATCTTCAAGTTTAAGATCATTTTTGACATGATCAAATTCCAAAAGAACTTTGCTATCAAGAGCATTAGGATTCTGCATGGAGGGGTTCGAGAAAAGAAATTTGTCATGCTCGAGTCATGATAAAATATGAAAAAGCATCTCTAATAGTTTACCTGAATTGTTATCAAATCATCTCTTGTAAATGGCTCATCTGTAAGTAACTCCTTCCAATTTTTGGTTTTGAGGTTAAGTTCTTTAATTGCCTGAAACATAAAATTAAGCTGGGTGGGGCTAAAGCATTGAATTTAGCTCATGCAAAAATTAAACATGCAATCACTAACAATACCTCATAACAGAACACATTGCCTGTGGTTTTAATCGCAACGATGTGTGTGAATTCTGTGAAGACTTTATTCAGAACAGGGCAATGGAATTCCCCTGCAGGTAAAAGTATTGGGATTAACAATCATATCAGCTCACACGTAATAAATTAAATAATTAGTGAAAATGTCCTGCAACTTAATGGAAACAAATCTACTGATACAACAACAAACACAGGGAACACCACGAAAGATATTGCTACATTAGAATTATGATACAACATGAATTACTAATGTTACTTTGTACAGTGCAACATCAGGTACAATGTAGATCACTCAAGTAGTCTTGTAACTGGCTGGATGTTTGAGGTTGTGTATGACATGTTTTCTATCTTAAGTTTCATATATATAGTCTTTACTTATTGTTCACTAATAATTTTATGATCTTATGGCCTAAGGATGTCTATAGTGAATCAGTTCTGTGCAAAAATCTTGGAACAGTTCATTTGATTAGCTTCTGAAATGCTTAATATTTGTTTAATAGGCATCCATCGGTACTAATATGAGAATGAGACTATTTCTGAACACCACATCGCACATTTCTCCTCATTTCCTTATGTTTACTTTTGGTAGTGCATGTCTTCTAGATCTAGTCCTTCATCGTTCCTTGTTAAAATTACAACTTCTGCCTCCATGTCGAGCACTACCTTATGAGAAAATGCCATAGAAAAAGGAAACAAGAGATATTTGGTGAGATCTAACAATTATCATACTGAAATTCAGTAATCCAGACAACAAGTGTTGATGATGCAAAATACATACATCTATCATTATCCAGTGTCTGTATTCATATGATCTTTACAAGGGCTACATAATAAGAAGATTATCAGCCACTACACCCATGGACTAAGAAACAAATGCACACCAATCGTACCAAAGCTGAGTATAAATCCAATGTTGATACGTTATAGATAATGGTTGTAGAAAAGAGTAACATGGAGACATTCGGCGAGATGGATGATTAATGGAACCTCTAACGTCCAAACATAGTGCATTATTTCAAAGTAACACTCTTATTATAAGCATTGGTTTAGTTATCTAAACATTGAAAGTGTAATCTTCTATTCTTCAATATAAAGGTACAACGCTTCCTTAACCGCAGTCACCTATCCTTCTACATATAGGTTCTCTAATAAACAACACCATCCAACCTTGCCATTATTTTTGTACCAACACTTCTACATATAGGTTTTCTATGTTGTGTGGATTCATTGTCAAGGAGACTATGTAAGTCGATGTACTACACCCCAATACTTGTGGGGAGGCGGAATTTTCAAAAACGAACTTGTTTAGTGAACAAACATCGACTAACCGCTTGAATCGAAGCTAAACGATAACTAACCAAACATATAGTTGTTCTAAACTACTATGCTTAGGGATTATACCTATCGAACCAAGTCCTTCGTCTTTACGATCACCTCGTCCTCCTCGGCCTTCTCTTTGTAGTAGACGATCCACCCGAGAGCAAAACTCCAAGCTTAGCCTCTAAACTTGAGGCAACTAACCTTCTTGGATTGCTAATCAAAGAAGATAGATGTAATATAGAGAGGGTTATGGATTAATTAGTCTTACTAATCCTTGTACTCAACTCATGAGAGGGGAGGATTAGTCTTTTGAAGAGGGAGAGCTTGAGGAGAGAGAAGGTGAGAATGATTATCAAGTGAGAATAGTAAGTTATCATAATATATATGAAACTTTATATTTCATCAACAAAAGAAAAACAAGTGATGAATAATCAAGTTTAATAAATATCTAATGGTGATTCATAACCATGACTCATTAATCATTTATTGTGCATTAATGATATGAATGAATCACCCTCATGACTCACTAAACCCATTTAATGCAAATGACACCTAAACCTCCTTAGTCACCATCTTCTAGAAGCTTCTCGTACAATTACGAGAACGCCCCTCCAATCCGCAAAAATACGGAAAAACTTTAGACTGTAAAAATCCAATAACCGGATACCAGTAACTGGCTTAAACCAAAGCCGACTGGTAAAAACTGTCCGAAAGTCGTACGCGCGTAAACGCACGTATGCGTCCGAACCCTTGTCGTAAAACCATACGACCTCTATATCATTTCGCCTGGAGTAGGAAACTCTCTGTGTGGGACTCTAGAGACTCGACTACCACGCTGGCAGTGGGTTTAACCACAGACCGCAAGCGGCACTAGCTGTACGTAACGGTCCCCAGGTAGTTGTCGATAAGAAGGCCGATGAGGAAACCCATCCGAACTCCTACTGAGTCTGATGTGACAATCTCCAAACTGTCCGGTCCGTTCGTCCAAGACTATCGCATATCGGGCCTAGGGAACGGCAAACGTCAATCCCCTAATAGCGGTATAAGTCGTGTCGGAGGGAAGCCCATTACACCCTGAGAAACTACTGGAACCTACCAGCAAATCTCGCTTGCCCTGGCCAGGGACTTTGCGTAATGGCCTCTGACACAGCGCGATATCAACTCCCAATACCGGGAGGGACGAATCCTGTCTAACCGCCACTGCCTCCAAGTGCTCGGGACTGCACCCAACTGCTACCTGTTTGCACGACTCTTTTGAGCCGTGGTAGGATAGCAATCTAAGAACAGTGGGACACGCTCGAGGCGAAGTAGCAGTGTCAAGTCTGCGGACTATGCTGTACTCATGTCACCTGGGAACTGTTTACTGACGACTGGTATAAAACCAACCAACAGTTCCCTGTGAGTCTTGTCCGGTGTACCCGTAACCTAACGAGCACCTGTATACTATCTCCAGTACGACGTACTGACGGCTGTGGGACAGACCATCTCCCCAACTGGGATGAGAAGCGTACACACTAGTCTACTCCGGAGTATCGATGCTCTGTCTCGATAATCCAACGACTAGGGACCTGAATAAGGATGTACTTGTAGACTACCCAGCCCCCACTAGTGTGACTGCCATCACAACACTGGTAGTCAAGCAAGATCCTAAGAGCTCTATCAATACGTACACTCACATATTAAGATAGAAAAACCAAGTAGCATACTACCATGTTTAGCAAGACTGTTATATACATGTGAATATCCCAAGCTTCCATTAAGTAATATACAAACTAGTATGATACAGTAATGGCCTTCTAGGGCATAAACACTAACAATCTCCCACATGCACTAGGGCCATGTACTGGCATATCGAAGACCAATGATCTCGAGTAGCCTCTCGAACTGCGTCTGAGGTAGGGCCTTCGTGAATGGATCAGCAATGTTCTCTTCTGAAGCAACTCTCCGAACCTCGATCTCCTGACGATCAATGATCTCCCTGATCAGGTGATACCGCCTCAAGATGTGTCTGGACTTCTGATGGGACCTTGGTTCCTTCGCTAAAGCTATAGCTCCGTTGTTGTCGCAATACAGAGGTATTGGATCAACTATGGTAGGAACCACCTGAAGTTCTGTTAGGAACTTCTTCATCCAGACTGCTTCTTTTGCGGCATCGCAAGCAGCTATATACTCCGCTTCCATCGTCGAGTCAGCAACGGTGTCCTGCCTGGAGCTCTTCCAGCACACCGCCCCTCCATTGAGGGTAAAGACATAACCCGACATGGACTTGAAATCGTCCTTATCACTCTGGAAGCCGGAATCAGCAAAGGCCTTCAACCTGAGGTCTTTTCCGCCGTAAACCAAGAACATCTCCTTAGTCCTTCTCAGGTACTTGAGAATGTTCTTTACTGCTATCCAGTGCTTCTCCCCTGGGTCTGACTGATACCGGCTTACCAAGCTCAGTGCGTAAGCTACATCTGGTCTGGTACACAACATCGCATACATTATAGAGCCTACCGCAGAAGCGTAGGGTATAATAGACATGCGTTCCCTTTCCAAATCAGTCTTGGGAGATCTCTTTGGAGAGGGTGATTCCGTGACAAGCCGGTAGATTACCGCGCTTAGAATCTTCCATACTGAATCTTTTCAGTACAGTGTCGATATACCTGGACTGCGAAAGTCCCAACATCCTCTTGGATCTATCACGATAGATCCGGATCCCCAGAATGTAAGAGGCATCACCCAGGTCTTTCATGGAGAACCTGTGTGACAAGAATCCTTTGACAGATTGTAGCATAGGAATGTCATTTCCTATCAATAGAATGTCATCCACGTACAAGACGAGGAATACGACACTTCTGGCTACAACTTTACTATATATGCACGGTTCATCTGGATTTTTGATAAAGTCATATTCTTTGACTGTCTCATCAAAACAGATGTTCCAACTCCGCGATGCCTGCTTTAGTCCATAAATGGACTTAAGTAGCTTGCATACTTTCCCGCTGCTCCCACTCTGATTGAAACCCTCTGGCTGATCCATATGGACGCTCTCTTCTAAATTTCCATTCAGAAAAGCCGTCTTTACGTCCATCTGCCAGATTTCATAATCATGGAAGGCAGCAATAGCAAGAAGGACCCGAATGGATTTGAGCATAGCCACTGGAGAAAAAGTTTCGTCATAGTCCAAACCAGGTCTTTGACGAAAACCCTTTGCAACAAGTCTAGCCTTATAGGTTTCCACCTGTCCATCTACACCAATCTTTTTCTTGAAGATCCATTTGCATCCTATGGGTTTTACCCCATCTGGAGCAAAGTCCAAAGTCCATACTTTGTTGGTATACATGGACTCCATTTCGGTCCGCATTGCATCTAGCCATCGTACCGAGTCGCCGCTCTGGATGGCCTGCTGGAAGTCAGTAGGTTCATCATCTATGATGCAATCCTCTCTATCCTCATCTATGAGAAAACCGTAGTATCTCTCAGGCGGATGAGACGGCCTACTACTCCTGCGGAGGGGTGCGGGAATGTCCTGTTCTTCTTGAACTTCCAGTTCTACCAAACTTTCGGTAGCAGTTTGTGGTTCTGGAATTTCTTCCAGTTCTATTTCGCTCCCACTTGATTCCTTTTCTAAAAACTGATGTTCTAGAAAATGGGCATTACGAGAAACAAATACATTTTGTTCCTCTGCGTAATAGAATAGATATCCCCTGGAGTTCTTTGGATATCCCACAAACAAAAATTTTACTGATCGTGCCTCGAGCTTGTCCACATGCTGCTTTTTAACAAAAGCTGGACATCCCCAAATCTTTATATACTGTAGATGGGGTTTCTTCCCGCTCCACATCTGGTATGGAGTGGTAGGCACAGTCTTGGTAGGTACCATGTTCAAAAGATATGCCGCTGATTCTAGCGCATGACCCCAGAAAGATCGCGGTAACTCAGCATTACTCATCATGGATCGTACCATATCCAATAGGGTTCGATTCAGTCTCTCCGATACAGTGGAGTGTACGGAGGAGTAAGCTGAGAGAGAATTCCTTTCTCTTTTAGGTAACCTAGGAACTCGGCACTCAAGTATTCACCACCTCGATCAGATCTAAGTGTCTTGATACTTTTGCCGGTTTGGTTTTCTACTTCATTCTTATACTCTTGGAATTTCTCAAAAGCCTCGAATTTATGTTTCATCAGATAAATGAATCCGTATCTTGAGTAATCATCCGTGAAAGTAATGAAATAGGAAAAACCACCTCTCGCATGTGTAGACATTGGACCACATACATCGCTGTGTATGAGTCCTAAGAGCTCGCTCGCTCTTACCCCTTGTCCAGTGAATGGAGTCTTTATCATCTTTCCTTTGAGACAAGATTGACAAGTGTCATAAGATTGATATTCGAACGAGTCCAAATATCCTTCTCTATGCAACTTAGTCAACCTTCTCTCATTGATGTGACCCAGTCTACAATGCCATAAGAAAGCTTTATTTAAATCTGGAGACTTTCTTTTTAGTGTGTTCTGGACATTGAAAATTTGGAGTTGGTTTAAAACATATATGCCGTTATTTAGTGTACCTGACCCAATCAAACCATGATTAAGGTGGATGTTGACATCTCTTACAAACGTGAAATCATAACCTTTATTTGATAACAAGGAAACTGATATGATATTACACGTTAAGCTTGGTACAAAATAACAGTTATGTAAAACCAAAATGTGTCCACTCGTCAATCCTAGGTGATAATCCCCGACGGACGCAGCTCCCACGCTAGCTCCGTTAGCAACCTTTAGGGTCATATCACCTTCCTTCAGCACTCTACGGTTTCTCAGTGCCTGCAATGAATTGCAAATATGAGATCCTGATCCGGTATCCAATACCCAGAAAGTAGAGTTGATCGACAGACAATTCTCAATTACAAACACACCTGAAGTCGAAGCCACAGCTTGCTTCGGTTCCTGGTTCTTGGCGTTCCACGCCTTGCAATCCTTCTTCCAGTGCCCTTTCCTGTGACAATGGAAGCACTCATCCTGGCCAACTACCGGTACCGCAAACTTTTTCTTTTCCTTCCCTCCCACCTTACTAACACCTCCTCTAGGTCTGGGTGCGGCCTTCTTCTTCCTTCCTTTGGCCTTTGCCTTGGACCCGGAAGAAGATGTACCGCCAACAAACATAGCGGGTGTTTCCCTTGTATTCTTCAAGGTGCCCTCTGCACTCCTTAACATGTTCAGGAGTTCCGGAAGTTCAACTTCTTTTCTTTGAATGTTGAAGTTCAGGATAAACTGGGCGTAGGTGTGAGGAAGGGACTGGAGAATAAGGTCTGTATAGAGCTCATTATCCAAAGTCGTCCCAAAGTCTGCGAGCTCTTCAATGTAGCCGATCATCTTTAGGACATGTTCTCCTACCGATGACCCGACAGCCAACCTCGCTCGAAACAAGTTCTTTGAGGTCTCGTATCTTGCTATACGAGATTGCTCTCCATAAAGTTCCTTTGTATGGAGAAATATGCCATCAAGGTCCATATCCTCGTGCCTCCTCTGATGTTCATTGTTCATCGAGGCAAGCACGATGCACTTGGCTTTCGCGCAATCTAAATCCCAGGTTTTGCGGATTTCCTTATCCGCATTACTGGATTTGGGACCAGGGACAGCAGGTGCCGTAGCGGTGAGGACGTACCCCAATTTATCATAGGTCAAAGCCATTTTGACATTCCGCAGCCAATCTTTATAGTTTGGCCCTGTCAGTATATTTTTCTCTAAAAGTAACTTAAGTCCAGTCATTTTCAGGGTCGCTGCAATTAGGAGAGAGAGAAGAAAACTCTTTAGCATGATGCTCTTGCAAGTTTAGAGTGGTTTTTAGTTTATCTAAACTGGATGGCTCCCACTGTTTCTCGAATCCTTCCTCAAACCATAAAAGAAGAATTAGCCAGGACTATTCTCACCGTACAATACTTGCTTAACCGTTCAGCCAGGCTGGTGTCGGTACTTCGAGGGAAGTTTTCCAACGCTTTCGCGAAGTTCCTTAATTAAATAACCTCTTTTCTCTGGGGGCGTAACCCCGCTGACACTTTTCTGGACACCTACTAGGTTTATAGCATTGATCGTTAAGTGACGAATATCCTGATAAGTAGCATATACTCACAGTAGGATCGGGATCCAAATATCATCGTCTGATAATGTTGTAAGAATGCTACCAACATTCATCAAACTCAAAATGGTATGCATCTCTTTGCAAATTTCAGTTTCTTTAGAAATTCCCGATATAAGTTTTTGCCCCATGCTCTTATGACCTTGGCGTTAGGTCAAAATGTCATAAGTCACATGTCAAGTTCTACCCATCATTATCTTGTTAATTTGAACCCATCCGTATATATCCTTGACGTTCGGCCAAAATGATAATACGACTGTCCCAAACTAACTCATCTATCTATGCAACAAATGAATATCCAGTAGCTACCAAAAACTATGCCTTGGCGTTAGGTCAAAATACATAGTTTGAATACTACTGAATACCCAGATGAAATGACGGAGGGCTACGAATGGTTTTGGCGAAACCGTGAACGTAGTGAACTTGATATAACCGAAGGAACCTGATAGCTTTTAAAAGGAGTGGTTAAAGCTCCGCATTTAAAAATATCTGTTTTTAAAATTAACCGAGTGGTTTCTTTTAAATTGTTCCAACGATTAAAACTTTGGTTTATTTTTCTTTGCATTATAGATAATGCGTCCCATCATTAACCTATCATTGCAGAAAACAACGAAAATATGACGTCCTCTTATGCCATCTGCATTCGCCACTGGGTCCCGTCATCACCCGTTAGGTTACTTAACTAACGACAGAGCGGGGACTGGGCTAGCGCGGGTGTAAAACATAAGTGACGTCTAAAATAGCTATCATATATATAGATATTTTACATTCGTCTGACGCAATGATATACATTCCAGAACACAGATAAACTATATTGGATTTGCAAGCATTCTGTATTTCTTTTGAGCCTGCAAGAAAAGACAGATTACACAGTTGTGATGAATAGCCATTACCCCACCCAAGATCCCTACGGGTACGGCAAACTACCCGCCCGGCAGTTTGTGTACCCCACCTTGGATCTGTCCTAGGAGCAAAAACAGTAAAATGAAATAATACAACGGTGGCTACAACCGCAACCTGGATGTGCCCCGCAAAATAATATTACAACAAATTACATTTACATCAAATGAATTAATTGATAACCCATCACATAACCCCGGCTATACATCACAACAGTCCAACACAGTTTATATGCACAAACAGATAAAATCCATTTCAGAAATGTGCAACCCCCTGCCAACTGACATACTAGCAGTTAGGGGAGGTTTACGAACACATTATACAATCACGATATAATCCAATATGCAAATACTGTACAATTTCGATCGATTAAACACCATTAATATTGCTCCAATACTGCTCTGTAAAACTGAAACCTGAGCAAATATTAAAAATTCCAGAAAATACCAAATATCACAGGGGACCCACACAAAAAATTTGGGTTCATGACTCGGCAACTCGGCGGCGGAACCGCGACGGGATCTGTGGGATCCGCCGCGCTTCCGCGGCGCTTTAGCCGAGTCATGGGCCCAATTTTCTTGGGTGTTCTCCTGGATGCTTTTCAAGCTTTCTGAACATCCCTGAAAAATTTTTGGACTTCATTTAAATTTCGACAGAAACTTGACAGTTCGGGGTTTTCCGATTTCGTTTTTTTCGTTCGAAATTCGTACAAATTTGTAATTAAGTTATTTATTGTTTAGCGAGGCTCTGATACCACTGTAAGTCGATGTACTACACCCCAATACTTGTGGGGAGGCGGAATTTTCAAAAACGAACTTGTTTAGTGAACAAACATCGACTAACCGCTTGAATCGAAGCTAAACGATAACTAACCAAACATACAGTTGTTCTAAACTATTATGCTTAGGGATTATACCTATCGAACCAAGTCCTTCGTCTTTACGATCACCTCGTCCTCCTCGGCCTTCTCTTTGTAGTAGACGATCCACCCGAGAGCAAAACTCCAAGCTTAGCCTCTAAACTTGAGGCAACTAACCTTCTTGGATTGCTAATCAAAGAAGATGGATGTAATATAGAGAGGGTTATGGATTAATTAGTCTTACTAATCCTTGTACTCAACTCATGAGAGGGGAAGATTAGTCTTTTGAAGAGGGAGAGCTTGAGGAGAGAGAAGATGAGAATGATTATCAAGTGAGAATAGTAAGTTATCATAATATATATGAAATTTTATATTTCATCAACAAAAGAAAAACAAGTTGTAGGGTGTTTTTCGTCACCCCATTGAGATGGGAATACGCGCACGCTAGTCAGGCGTACTACAGATTCCCCCTGCCTAGGGTAGGCCGGGGTTTAATGATTGTGGGGATCCAAATCTCCGGCTGCCGTTAATTACCCCTCGCCTTTGGGGCAAGGGAACCTCCGATTAACGGGTTAAAATGGTCATGCGAACTCAATGTGCAGTGTACGTGTGTTTTGTTTTGAAAGGGGGGTTTTGGGTATATCGGGAGCCACGCGGAGTTTTTACGGGGGTCCCGCTATCCGGATAGCGGGCTAGGGGTCAAGGGAGCTAGCAGCCCCCTTGCGGGGTGCGGGGCAACGCCCCGTTAGAAAATTTTTTCTAACAGGGACAGTGTCGTGGAGTATGTGCATATGTACATTTGTATACATATGTATATATATGAAAAAGAGGGGAAAAGACATCCAAAGGATGCGTGGGGCCAGCGCCTAGGCGCTTGAGCGCAAGCGCGCCACGTGTCGGCACGTGGGCGCTTTGCGCTCAAGCGCAGAGTGCTTGGAGCGCAACGCGCCATGTGTCGGCACGTGGGCGCTTTGCGCTCAGACGCTGAGCGCTTAGGCGCAAGCGCGCCACGTGGGCGACTTGCGCTCAAGCGCTTGCGCTCGAGCGCAAGAGCGCCACGTGTCGGCACGGGGGCGACTTGCGCTCGAGCGCCACGTGTCGGCACGGGGGCGACTTGCGCTCGAGCGCTTGCGCTGGAGCGCAAGAGCGCCACGTGTCGGCACGCGGACGCTCTGCGCTTGAGCGCCGGCGAGGAAAAGAGGCTTTTAGCCTGAAAAAATTTCTCAGAAGAGAAATCAGAGAGGAGTTGGACTCCTGAGTGTGGTTTTTTCTTCTTTTTTGGGGGTTTATTGAAAGATGTTCTTCTTCTTCCTCCTCTGTTAGCTGGATCTTGAAGATCAAGAGCTGTGGGATTTTTTAAAATCTCTTCTTTTTGAGATCTAATGGAAGATCTGGGTTCCCCTTTATGGGTTTTATGGTGAAAAACTATTTAGTTTTGAAAAAGGAAGAGTAAAACTCTTGATTTAATTTAAAAGAAATAAAAAGGTTTTGGAACCTTGAAGGAGGAAGAAAGAGCTCAGAGACTTTTTTTTTTGGAGAGAGAAAAGTTGTTGAGATATTTCATTATCTTTGCCTTTATAGGCCATACACTTTACACATAGCCCCTTGGGCTTCACAAAATGGCATTTTGCCTATCCCATGACTCATGTGCCATTTCTTTTTTGCACATAAGCCATGGGCTTTACAAAAATTTGGTTTTATGCCTATTTTTCTTACATTTATCCATAAAATAAAATAAAAGAAATACAACAAAATTATTTATTACAAAATTTTTATCTTGGCATGGGGGGAGGCCGGCCGCTTCATGTTCGGGCTCGACCCGGGCATAGGCCCACCGGATCTGGGCTTGGGCCTACTTGGGTTGGGGTTGACCTTGGTTTTGACTTGGTCAACCGGGGTGTAAATTTTTACCCCAACAAATTGCGCCCCATCAATAAATGCACACCACATATGTGGGTTGTGTGCATGAAATTGATGGATCTTCTTTCACGTGGAGGCGACTTGATTTGGTTCCCACTTTTTGGGAAGCTGGCACTGCCCTTTTTACGACATGGACGGTCGTTGCTTGACATGTCTCCGAGACGGAGTGTCCGTGATAGACGTTTTCCCTGGCCCGGAGTTATCTGGTTCCCGCTTTGTAGGAATCCTGCGCTGCCCTTTTTGCGGCTTGGACGGTCGGTTCTGCCCTTTTTGCGACGTGGACGGTCGGTGCTGCCATTTTAGCGACATGGACGGTCGGTGCTGCCCTTTTTGCGACGTGGACGGTCGGTGCTGCCCTTTTAGCGACGTGGACGGTCGATGCTGCCCTTTTTGCGACTTGGACGGTCGTTGCTGCCCTTTTAGCGACGTGGACGGTCGATACTGCCCTTTTTGCGACTTGGACGGTCGGTACTGCCCTTTTAGCGACGTGGACGGTCGGTTCTGCCCTTTTTGCGACTTGGACGGTCGGTACTGCCCTTTTAGCGACGTGGACGGTCGGTTCTGCCCATTTTGCGACTTGGACGGTCGGTGCTGCCCATTTAGCGACGTGGACGGTCGGTGCTGCCCTTTTAGCGACGTGGACACGGTCGGTTCTGCCCTTTTTGCGACATGGACGGTCGGTGCTACCCTTTTAGCGACGTGGACGGTCTGTGCTTGATTTGACTTGCTCTGCTTCTTGCAATGTCAGAGGTAGACTTGACTTGCTCCGCTTCTTGCGGTGTCGAGAATGGATTCTGACTTGCTCCGCTTTCTGTGGCGTCGGAGCGGAAGTTGACTTGTTGATTTTGATTTGGGTTGACATCAGCATCGCTATACTGGAATATGGTACCAGGAGTGAATCATCATCTGTCATGGAGAGGATTTTGGGATTTTGGTTTTTGTCTGGTTTCTGCATTGCTGCACTGGAATAATGCCAGGAGCAACTCATCATTTGCCCCGGGAGAATTTGGGAATTGTTTTTTTTTTGGCATCTGCATTGCTGCACTGGAATAATGCCAGGAGCAACTCATCATTTGCCCCGGGAGGATTTAGGAGAAATTGGAATTGTTTTACGCCCGTGGATTGTATACGGTTTTGCAGGATGTATGATCCAGACCGTAGGGCCGGAAAAATTTCGGGACTTTGTCGGCGTCTGCATCGCTGCACTGGAACATGGTACCAGGACCGACTCATCATTCGCCGTTGGGGTATGGGATTTGGAATTTGGTTGGCGTCTGCATCGCTGCACTGGAATATGGTACCAGGAGCGACTCATCATTCGCCATTTGGGGACTTGGAATTTGAATCTTTTTTTGCATCAGCATTGCTGCACTGGAATAATGCCAGGAGCAACTCATCATTTGCCTTGGGAGGACTTGGGATTTAGGTTTTTGGTCGACATCAGCACCGCTAACACTGAAGCGAAATGCCAGGAGCGACTCATTATTTGCCGTTGCCCGTTGGGGAACGATGGCTTAGGAGACAGGTTTAGGTCCCTATCACCTAAGGCTTTTCAATTTTATGGGCCGTGAGGGTCCCATAAAAGCATTTTCTCCCTACGAGTCATAAGGATCCCGCAGGTATATTTTCTCCTCAGGAATCGTGAGGATTCCTAAGTGTGTTGCTCCTTTGTGAGTCGTAAGGATCTCACGCAGGGGGTTTCTCCTCACAAGGTCGAGAGGACTTTGCGAGTGTATTTCATCTCTTTTCACGAGTTTGCGCCCTTTCGGGTTTTCACAGACTCGCCGGTAGTCCTGCTGTTTTTACTCATGGAGCCCTTTCGGGTTTTCATCCGTGCCCATTTTGCTTGTGGACATACCGTTTATTTCTTCTTCTTCTTTTTTTTCTTTTTCTTTTTTTTTCTTTTTTCTTTTTTTTTTTGCCGCTGGTGGGACTTTAAAGTAGTCTCACCGGCAGGATTTGGGAGAAATAGGGGTCATTTATGCCCGTAGATTGTATACGGTTTTGCAGGATGTCTGATCCAGACCGTAGGGCTGATGTGCTCAATTCGCCTGCGACTTGGAGCATTCACGTGTAGTATTTCTTGAGATATCGGCCATTGATGGGTGGCATGGGCCTTTCTCCCTCGGCACTTATAAGTTGGTAGGATTCTCCGTCGAACACTTTCTCGATGACGTATGGTCCTTCCCAGTTTGGCTCGAATTTTCCCTTGGCATGTCAATTGGGGATGATCGGTCTTTTGAGGACCAACACCAATTCACCTTTCTTGAAAGCGCGGAGATGGGTTATCTTGTCATAGGCCCGCGACATTTGGGCTCGGTATAGCTCCAGACTTTGCTGCACCGCGAGCCTCTTTTCTTCAAGGGCATCGAGTTCTTCAAGTCGAAGGAGCACGTTTTCCTCCTCCGTCAACTCATGCTGAACGGCCATTCTTAAACTTGGAACTTCGACTTCGAGGGGGAGGACCGCCTCCACTCCGAAGAGCAACGAGTATGGAGTGGACTGAGTTGGAGTACGGTGCATGGTACGATATGCCCACAATGCCTCGTGAAGTTTGAGATTCCAGTCTCTCTTGTTGGTTGAAGCATTTTTCCTCAGGAGCTTGCATAGAGTCTTATTGAAGGCTTCGGCTAGCCCATTGGCTCTTGGATTATAGATGGAGGAATATCTCCAGTCTATCTTGTGCTGAGTAGCGAACCTTGAGACATTGAAGCTCTTGAAAGAAAGCCCGTTGTCAGAAATGATTCTTCTTGGTGTACCGAAACGGTATAGAATATTATGCTGGAAGAATGTCAGAATATCTTTTGTCTTGACTTCTTTTAGCGGGACAGCTTCAGCCCATCTGGAGAAGTAGTCTGTCGCAGCCAGTATAAATCGGTGGCCTTTAGATGACGGAGGATCAATTGGGCCAACAATGTCGGTGCCCCAAACTTCGAAGGGCCACGACGCCACCGTAGGATGCAATGGATTGGGATGCTTGTGAATAAAATCACCGTGAATTTGGCAGATATAACATTTCTTTGCATGCTCTCCGCAATCCCGTATCATGGTGGGCCAGTAATACCCAAGCCGTTTGATTTGAAGTCGCATCTTGGGGCCAGATTGGTGAGCACCGCAAACGCCCGAGTGGACATCTTTCATGACCTTTTGGGCTTCGGCCAATGACAGACACCTGAGCCAGAGTTGGTCATATGACCCGCGGTATAACGTGTCATTTACAAACACGTATCGGAGAGCTCTTTTCTTCAGCTGAATCCTCGCAGATTTTTCTTCGGGCAGCTTGTCGTATCGGAGGTACTCTATGAAGGGTTCTCTCCAATCGGGCTCGTCTTGGATGATCGAAGCTTCTTCCGCAGGACTGCTCTTCTGTTCCGCGCTTTCCTCTTCTCGTAGAGAAACTGGGGGTAGAATTTGCCGGCTCCTGACTGTGATCAGAATTTCGTCCATGTCAGGATCAGCCAGCTCCTTGGCCAAGCGAGCGAGTACATCAGCCTTTCCGTTCAACGCTCTAGGGACTCTCGTTAGTTCAATATGAGTGAACCATTTCATGAGTTCCACCACTCGACCTCTGTACCGAGCTAACTCGTGTTTGTATATCTTATAGTCGCCGCTTACTTGGTTGACGATAAGCTGGGAGTCACCGTAAACCCGTAGCCGAAGGATTTCCATTTCTATGGCGAGCTCCAAACCAGCTATCAGAGCTTCATACTCAGCTTCATTGTTTGTCCGAGGCTCGGTGAGAGCAAAAGAACGCCGTAGGGTTCCCATTGATGGTGTGATGAACACCAATCCTATCCCTGCTTTTATCTCCGGGACGCTTGATTTACTGGAGGTCCTTATTGGGGGTAGAATTTGCCGGCTCCTGACTGTGATCAGAATTTCGTCCATGTCAGGATCAGCCAGCTCCTTGGCCAAGCGAGCGAGTACATCAGCCTTTCCGTTCAACGCTCTAGGGACTCTCGTTAGTTCAATATGAGTGAACCATTTCATGAGTTCCACCACTCGACCTCTGTACCGAGCTAACTCGTGTTTGTATATCTTATAGTCGCCGCTTACTTGGTTGACGATAAGCTGGGAGTCACCGTAAACCCGTAGCCGAAGGATTTCCATTTCTATGGCGAGCTCCAAACCAGCTATCAGAGCTTCATACTCAGCTTCATTGTTTGTCCGAGGCTCGGTGAGAGCAAAAGAACGCCGTAGGGTTCCCATTGATGGTGTGATGAACACCAATCCTATCCCTGCTTTTATCTCCGGGACGCTTGATTTACTGGAGGTCCTTATTGACGAGGCTCCATCGAAGTAGAGCTCCCAACATGGCTCATCTTCCTCGAGGTGCAGCACTTGTTCATCGGGTAACTCACAATTTAGCGGCGACCCTTCTGGTATGGGATGAGCGGCGAGAAAGTGATAGCTTGCCCTTTTACTGCTTTCTGAGGGGTATAGACTATGTCAAACTCAAGTAGCATGACAGCCCATCTTGCCATCCTGCCGGCTAGGCTTGCTTTGGTCATCAAGTGTTTGAGCGGGTTGACCTTGGAGATCAGCATAACCCGATGAGCCAGCAGATAGTGCCTCAGCTTCTTCACAGCAAATATCAGAGCCAGGCATTGCTTTTCGATTGGGGAATAGTTGTGTTCCGCCCCGACTAGAGTGCGACTAAGGTAGTAGAGGGCATTTTCCTTTCCCTCCTCGTTATTCTGGGCGAGAAGCGCACCGAGTGACTCATCTAGCACGGCAGTGTAGAGAATCAACGGTTTATTTGGAATGGAAGCAGCCAGCACTGGAGGGTGCAACAAGTATTATTTGATGCTTTCGAATGCTGCTTGACATTCGGCATCCCAGATAAAAGGAGCTCCTTTCTTCATGAGCTTTGAGAAGGGCCTACATCTCCCCGATAAATTTGAGATAAACCTCCGTATATAAGCAAGCTTGCCTTGAAAAGATCTTAGCTGCGTCAGACTCTTCGGAGGGGGCATCTCCATGATGGCATTTATCTTTGATGGGTCAACTTCGATCCCTCGATGTCGGACTATGAAGCCCAGGAATTTTCCCGATGACACGCCAAAAGCGCACTTCATAGGATTCATCTTCAGATCGTATTCCCTCAGTCTGGTGAGAACGGTCCTGAGATCTTGGATGTGGTCAGCCTTGGCTTTAGTTTTGACGACCAGATCATCAACATAGCATTCGACGACTTTATGGATTAGGTCATCAAAGATATTAGTCATTGCCCTTTGATATGTAGCACCTGCGTTCTTCAGTCCGAATGGCATTACCTTGTAGCAATATATTCCGATCGGGGTTCGAAATGCTGTGTGTTTCTCATCCTCGGACGACATCTTGATCTGATTATATCCAGACGAGCCATCCATAAAGATGAACAACTCGTAATTTGAGGTGTCATCAACCATCATTTCCATGACCGGTAGCGGAAAGTCGTCTTTAGGACATGCCTTGTTGAGATCCCTGAAATCGACACAAACTCGGATCTGCCCATTTTTCTTCTTCACTGGGACTATGCATGCGATCCAGTCTGCATATTTCTCTTCCCTGATGAAGCCGACATCGATGAGTTTCTTGGTTTCCTCGATGACCTTTTCTTCCAACTCCCTTCTCATTCTTCGAGGAGCTTGTTTGACTGGCTTAGCATCAGGAGATATAGCCAGCTTATGCACGGCTACCTCAGGGGAAAGGCCAGGCATTTCTTTGTACGTCCACGCGAAGCAGTCGACGAACTCACGCAGCAGGGGAATTATCTGCTCTTTCATTTCCTCCGACAAGAGTGAGCTGATGTAGGTCGGCCTTGGATTATCGGGCGTTCCTAAGTCAATCTCAGTTAGCCCATCAAAGGTTGCTTGTCCGCCATCTTCGAGCTCTTGAGGAGCTTCTTCTGGCTCGGCTATCTCGTCGTCATCATTTGATCTTTCGCTGGCCTCACCAACATGGATCATGTAGCACGCTTTGGAATCAGGTTGAATGTAGCCTATGCCCCATCTATCTGGAATTCGTCCATCGATGAGTGCTCGGACCTGGGGTGGATACTATAGCCCTTCGTAAAACTTTGCTTCGGACTCCGTTTGATATAACCGGCATCCGCACTTCTTAAAGTATTCCCGCATCTCGGGCGCATAGTATCTGGGATTGAGGACGGCTTTTATGCCTCTCTCATAGGGAAGGCACACGACAGAAAGGTCGTCCGGGTGCACAACGGGGTTTGACCTATAAAACAGGATGCCCTTCTGTTCATTTTTCCTCCCGGGCACGTAGAAAGTTTTCAGCTGGTCTACGGTAGAGACTGACAATGCGTCGAGCTCTTTGCACATCCGTTCCGGCACCCTTGTGATGGCCAGGGACCCTTCTGCGACTTCGAAGGTCTCTCGTAGTTTCGCTTGCTGCATGGGGGGCCAATCTGCATAGCTGTAGCACGGCAGGTCCTCTCCTTCTGACTCTTCAGTGTCACTGCCAAGATGAGGGCAGACTTTGCTGCTAGATGGTCCTTCAGTAACAGATTCGTCCGTATCGCTGCCGAAATGAGGGCGCGTTTTACGGAAGGACGGGCTTCCAGCGTCGGACTCATCAGTGTCGCTGCCGAAATGCGGGCGCACTTGGGTATTTTTGTTTTTGAAAGTGACAGCCGGCGTAGATTTGCTTTTGAGTCTTGGGGCCGGTCTATCCTCAGTCAGTTGTGGCTTAGCATTTTGGTGGTTCATAAAGTACCGAGAATCTTCATATCGGACTTCATGCACACCAAACGGCTGGATGTCTCCGTCAGTGCGTCTTTCTTCGCCATTTTTAGTATACTTCATGCATTGATGGAGAGTTGACGGAATGATGCCGTAATCGTGGAGCCACGGCCGTCCCAAGAGAATCTTATAAGACGTGTCGGCGTCGATCACGTATATCTTAGCTTCAGTTTGCAGCTCCCCGAATTTGATTGGCAAAGCTATAGACCCCAGGACTTGCTGGCAATTTTGGTTGAAGCCTTGAATGACAATCCTTTCTCTTGACAGGTGTCGGACGTCCATTGACAAACTCTTCAGAGTTCGCAAGTTCATGATGTTCACTGAGGACCCCGGATCAATCAATATGCGATTAATTCGATCTCCGTCGCTGTACCCGGTCACGTAAAGCGGCCGATTATGCTCAGCCATTCCCAGTAGCAAGTCTTCATCCTTAAATGTGACTGCGGCGGCATACAAAGCGTGTTGGGCTTCTTTCATATTAATTTCCGCAAAGTGAGCCTGGTATCGCTCGGGGTTTTGTAGAGCGTGAATGAGAACATCTCTAAGCTCCTTAGATAGGACCAAGGCGTCGTAGATGCTCAGAAGAGACGGAAGCTTCCGGAGATGTGCCAAGACATTATAGTCCACCGAGGAAGAACTTATGTTTTCATCAGCCAGTTCTCTGCCATCTTCTTCATTAGCGACTTGTTTTTCCTTCCCTTTTGGGGCGTTGCCCTGATTTGGCGGTAAAGCCCTGCCACTTCTGAGCTGGATTTGATTGGCCTTTGTGGCGAGCTCCTCGTCCTCTTCGGGAAAACAGAGCTCATCCTCGGAGTCGCTGCCAAGATGGATGGCGTAGCAGGTCACTACTGGGATCTCTTCATTGGAGTCTTCTTCTAACTCCTCCAGAATTTCAGCCGCTTGTACAGGGAAGAACTCCTTCAATTGAATCAATGTTCTTTCCTTTTGTTCATATTCTTCGAGAGAATCGATATATTTTTGAATGGTCGATCTCCCTGCAGACTCTTTTTCGCGCCGAGCTGCACTTTTCTTCTTCTTGAGCTTCTTGGATTTTGAGCCTGATGGAGCCGCATTGGCAGCTGGACTGGTAGGCTTCTTCTGTCCTTCCCATTCCATCCTGGGTTCTTTCCGAAGTAGCTTTATCATCTTCTTCGTCTTATTAGATATGTGCGTACTCCACGGAGGCCGCGATGAGTCAGTTTCGTTTGTCAGGGCAGCGGGTTCGGCTGTCTGCTCCCAGAAAGTTTCAGCTTCCATCTGTATAAAGTTGGCGGTTGCAACTTGATTGTTCACCAACACGCTTTTGGACAGCTCGGTCTCTCCAGCCTTGTACTGCTTCTCGACCCAGTCCTTGAAGATATAGCAATCCTCGATCGCATGGCTCACTACTCGGTGGTACGGGCAATACAGAGGATTGTCGGTCATCTTTGCTTCTTGGGGTCTTTTCGACTCCGGCAATTGTAGGCCGTTGTTCAAGGCATCTTTAAATATCTTGCGGACCTTGTCCCTTCTGAAAGAGTAAACCTTGTTCTTTTTCTCCTCTAGGGAAGTCCCATCTCCTCCCAGCAATGGCTTTCGAGACCGATTAGTTTTGGATTCGGCCGCCCTTCGCTTTTCTTCATTGTCGGACGCATTGAAGACATTGGTATTGCTGGAACTCCCACTTCTACGGTTGTCGTCCCGCTTGCTTTTCCAAGTTTTCTCTCTCTGAGAATCCGGCGGGGACTCTTGCTTCGAGCGTTCCAGCATTTGGACTTTCTTGGTTAGCTCCTGAAATGTCTTGAGGCCCGCTGTACACAAGAATGGGACCATCCAATTGCTGAGGTTCCCAATGAGAAGGCTGACGGACTGGTCCTGCTCCAGCGGCGGTTCGCACTTGACTGTAAGATTACGCCATCAGGCGATAAAGTCAGTGTTGCTTTCATTCTTCCCCGGCTTGGTCCTCACAAGGTCGGCGATGAAGATTTTATCACTGACGCTCATGAACATTTGCCGGAACAGAGACTCCATTTGGGAAAAGGTAATGACGGACCCGTCTGGTATGCTCGCGTACCAGTCGAAAGCGACACCGGTCAGGCTGTTGACAAATTGACGAAGAAGGAGCGCGTCATTGCCCCTGTATTTCCGCACGATGCTTTGAAGTGGGCAACGTGCTGATTTGCATTCCCCGTTCCATCAAATCTTCCGAACTTAGGAATGACGTAGCCGCTTGGAAACTCAATCAGATCGTACTGCGCGGGATATGGCCGCCCACTACTGCCGATTTCTTTCTGAGCTTCAGCTTCGGCCACCAATGTTTTAACCTTGCTGGTGACCAAATCCATTATACGATCCTGTGTTAGCGGGATAGTGCTATCTGGGGCCAAGGCGTCCCCAGAAGCGGAGTGTGGCCGGCTTTCATGTGGCTCGACCAGTCTTGGACCCGAAGGAACAGGCATTGGCTGCCTCGGATTGTCATCACCCGGCTGATTAGTAGCGGCTTGTGCTGGATTGGGAGGCGCTCGAGCAATTTGAGCCGTAAGCTGCATCACCACGTTCGTTAAGTCGTCAATCTTCGAATAGAGCTTAGCCATCTCTTTATCTTTGCTCCTGAGCTGTTTTCGAAGCTCTTGAAGCAGCTCTTGCTCCGCAGTCCTGGAGCGGAAAGTTGGCTCTTCCTCGCTGTCCGAGCTTGATTCTGCATGGACCGAGGGGTCCTTCTGCCTATCATCCTCATCGAGAGGGTTTTCTTCATCCAGCAGGGACGGCTGTTCTTGGGCGGCGGCAACCACATTCAGGCTAGATTGGGCTTGGGATGTGGTGGCCCCATCCTTGCTTTTGCTGCGAAGGTTGTCGCTTGGGCGCCCGCCCGCCATATAGACCGTATGGATGATATATCCGTCCGTCTTTCTATCATTGGCAGTTGATTTCACGGATCGCTGTCTTGACCCCCTTGCTTCGGTAGCTGGTAGTCGATTGAAGGCGGCTGGCCTAACCATGTTCTTGAATGGTGTTAGCGCTTCTTTTCTGGATTTGCCCCGCTGCTTTCGTGCGGCACAGAGTGCTTGATAGACTCTTGATGAGACAGTGTCATACTTTTTCTGTTGGGACCGGGACACGTCTCTTTGCGGCACTGTTCGGACCGCTGTCTTCTTGATTCTGGCGGTCATGGCGTTTTTCTGAACCCACTTCAGAGGCTCGAAGGAATTGCTGATTCTTACGTCCGACTCAGTCGTCGTCGCGGGGCAACCCGGCGCTTGGAACTTCACACGATTCCAGTTGGCCGAAGCCTTGGCCCTTTTGTTGGCTCGATACCTAAGCCGCTTCTGCCTTAACTTTTCTGTTCTAAGCACCTGGCAGACTTCGGCTCTTTGGGAAGACGCCGCAGACCGGTCGATGGAGGGCCTTGGAGATACGCTCAATTGTGCATTTGTTGGAGTCATCGCCTGAGCTCGTCTGCAACATTTGACGTTGCCCTTTGTACCGAAGTTCTTGCCCCCCACTGGAACACCAGAGAATCGTTCAGATACCGTCTTAAGTTTCGGTTGTGGTGCCTTGGCGATCACGACATTCGGCCTCTTACCCCTTGAGACCGGCTTGGCCACCTGTTCCGCCGGGATTTCCGCCAGATGAGCGCTTCCGGCAGGGTAGATGATGACGGAGCCAAACCGGCGGGGCGGTTCCTCCCACTGTCGACTGAGGCTTGCAGGGAGAACCACACGAGCGTTGATCTTGACCACGTACGGAATCGGGGTCATGTTGGAAGCTGAATTCGTCGGGGAAGAAATTGTCGTCGAAGGTTGATTGCTGCATGGAAAAAAGAACATCGTTTCAGTATAGGCAATCGATATGTATATTGATTGAGTTCGCATGAACGTTTAACCCGAAATATGGAAGGAGAGATCGGTCCCACCGGGCGTGCCAGAATCTGTAGGGTGTTTTTCGTCACCCCATTGAGATGGGAATACGCGCACGCTAGTCAGGCGTACTACAGATTCCCCCTGCCTAGGGTAGGCCGGGGTTTAATGATTGTGGGGATCCGAATCTCCGGCAGCCGCGGACTAAGCTGCCGTTAATTACCCCTCGCCTTTGGGGCGAGGGAACCTCCGATTAACGGGTTAAAATGGTCATGCGAACTCAATGTGCAGTGTACGTGTGTTTTGTTTTGAAAGGGGGGTTTTGGGTATATCGGGAGCCACGCGGAGTTTTTACGGGGGTCCCGCTACCCGGATAGCGGGCTAGGGGTCAAGGGGGCTAGCAGCCCCCTTGCGGGGTGCGGGGCAACGCCCCGTTAGAAATTTTTTTCTAACAGGGACAGTGTCGTGGAGTATGTGCATGTGTACATTTGTATACATATGTATATATATGAAAAAGAGGGAAAAAGACATCCAAAGGATGCGTGAGGCCAGCGCCTAGGCGCTTGAGCGCAAGCGCGCCATGTGTCGGCACGTGGACGCTTTGCGCTCAAGCGCAGAGTGCTTGAAGCGCAACGCGCCATGTGTCGGCACGTGGGCGCTTTGCGCTCAGACGCTGAGCGCTTGGGCGCAAGCGCGCCACGTGGGCGACTTGCGCTGGAGCGCAAGAGCGCCACGTGTCGGCACGGGGGCGACTTGCGCTCGAGCGCCACGTGTCGGCACGGGGGCGACTTGCGCTCGAGCGCTTGCGCTGGAGCGCAAGAGCGCCACGTGTCGGCACGCGGACGCTCTGCGCTTGAGCGCCGGCGAGGAAAAGAGGCTTTTAGCCTGAAAAAATTTCTCAGAAGAGAAATCAGAGAGGAGTTGGACTCCTGAGTGTGGTTTTTTCTTCTTTTTTGGGGGTTTATTGAAAGATGTTCTTCTTCTTCCTCCTCTGTTAGCTGGATCTTGAAGATCAAGAGCTGTGGGATTTTTTAAAATCTCTTCTTTTTGAGATCTAATGGAAGATCTGAGTTCCCCTTTATAGGTTTTATGGTGAAAAACTATTTAGTTTTGAAAAAGGAAGAGTAAAACTCTTGATTTAATTTAAAAGAAATAAAAAGTTTTTGGAACCTTGAAGGAGGAAGAAAGAGCTCAGAGACTTTTTTTTTGGAGAGAGAAAAGTTGTTGAGATATTTCATTATCTTTGCCTTTATAGGCCATACACTTTACACATAGCCCATTGGGCTTCACAAAATGGCATTTTGCCTATCCCATGGCTCATGTGCCATTTCTTTTTTGCACATAAGCCATGGGCTTTACAAAAATTTGGCTTTATGCCTATTTTTCTTACATTTATCCATAAAATAAAATAAAAGAAATACAACAAAATTATTTATTACAAAATTTTTATCTTGGCATGGGGGGAGGCCGGCCGCTTCATGTTCGGGCTCGACCCGGGCATAGGCCCACCGGATCTGGGCTTGGGCCCACTTGGGTTGGGGTTGACCTTGGTTTTGACTTGGTCAACCGGGGTGTAAATTTTTACCCCAACACAAGTGATGAATAATCAAGTTTCATAAATATCTAATGGTGATTCATAACCATGACTCATTAATCATTTATTGTGCATTAATGATATGAATGAATCACCCTCATGACTCACTAAACCCATTTAATGCAAATGACACCTAAACCTCCTTAGTCACCATCTGCTAGAAGCTTCTCGTACAATTACGAGAACGCCCCTCCAATCCGCAAAAATACGGAAAAACTTTAGACTGTAAAAATCCAATAACCGGATACCAGTAACTGGCTTAAACCAAAGCCGACTGGTAAAAACTGTCCGAAAGTCGTACGCGCGTAAACGCACGTATGCGTCCGAACCCTTGTCGTAAAACCATACGACCTCTATATCGTTTCGCCTGGAGTAGGAAACTCTCTGTGTGGGACTCTAGAGACTCGACTACCACGCTGGCAGTGGGTTTAACCACAGACCGCAAGCGGCACTAGCTGTACGTAACGGTCCCCAGGTAGTTGTCGATAAGAAGGCCGATGAGGAAACCCATCCGAACTCCTACTGAGTCTGATGTGACAATCTCCAAACAGTCCGGTCCGTTCGTCCAAGACTATCGCATATCGGGCCTAGGGGCGGCAAGCGTCAGTCCCCTAATAGCGGTATAAGTCGTGTCGGAGGGAAGCCCATTACACCCTGAGAAACTACTGGAACCTACCAGCAAATCTCGCTTGCCCTGGCCAGGGACTTTGCTTAATGGCTCTCTGACACAGCGCGATATCAACTCCCAATACCGGGAGGGACGAATCCTGTCTAACCGCCACTGCCTCCAAGTGCTCGGGACTGCACCCAACTGCTACCTGTTTGCACGACTCCTTTAAGCCGTGGTAGGGTAGCAATCTAAGAACAGTGGGACACGCTCGAGGCGAAGTAGCAGTGTCAAGTCTGCGGACTATGCTGTACTCATGTCACCTGGGAACTGTTCACTGACGACTGGTATAAAACCAACCAACAGTTCCCTGTGAGTCATGTCCGGTGTACCCGTAACCTAACGAGCATCTGTATACTATCTCCAGTACGACGTACTGACGGCTGTGGGACAGACCATCTCCCCAACTGGGATGAGAAGCGTACACACTAGTCTACTCCGGAGTATCGATGCTCTGTCTCGATAATCCAACGACTAGGGACCTGAATAAGGATGTACTTGTAGACTACCCAGCCCCCACTAGTGTGACTGCCATCACAACGCTGGTAGTCAAGCAAGATCCTAAGAGCTCTATCAATACGTACACTCACATATTAAGATAGAAAAACCAAGTAGCATACTACCATGTTTAGCAAGACTGTTATATACATGTGAATATCCCAAGCTTCCATTAAGTAATATACAAACTAGTATGATACAGTAATGGCCTTCTAGGGCATAAATACTAACAGACTATGCGTATCAGATATGTATCCATTCAGAATTCTTTCGGATTTATGATGATAATTGTAAAACTCTTTTTGGCGTGTCCTAAAAATTACATTTTAGATGTATCTAACATGTATGAAAACTAAAACAACAACTATCTATGCATCAACACCAACAAATTATTTGTATTTTTAGTTTAGATATGCTAATATGATGAAGTTATGTTATTATGATTAGTTGTATGCGTGTGTGTGGGGTGTGGGGTGGGTGGGCAGGGCGGACCCACGTAGAGGTCAGCGGGGGCACATGCCCCCACCAAGATTTTATGGAAAAAGAAATCACTACTTCGATCTATTAACGCGATAATATATACGAGAGTATGTGTGTGTGTTTGTGTTGTTGAGAGAGAGAGTGTGTGTTATGTTCATAAACACAATATAATAAAACCATTGCTCAAGTGGTTGTATGTGATATTTTCAAGAGGCCATGGATACAATCCCCACCATTGACATGATTTGATTTTTGTTTTAATTAACTTTGTATTAAATCCTATTGCATACTTTTTGTGAATAAAAAAGTTAGGTCTGAATTGAAAAATGAGAAGATATTATAATATTTTAAATAAAATCTTGTTTCATAGATCATCACTGCTATGATAACCAAAATCTAATGATTCATTGTGTGCTCTTCTTTCCCAAGAAAAAATCACAAAAAAATTAATCAAAACTTCAAATGTTTTACATCAACATTACTATTCTATTTCTCTAACATAAATTTGCACTTGGAAATTTCTTCATGTACATAACTCTGAATACACACACATGTGGTGCATATATGTACATCATAATTGCAGTAAAATTAGTTTGTCTTGCTTTCTCCAAAAGCGTGATTTCTATGTTAGTATAGTTTACGTTATAAAGTCTTCCAAAAATATTGTAAACGATATTTTTTATTTTTTATTAAATCAATTAAATTTTATATTATATATTTTCAATTAAAATAACCTTTGAAATTATGCACTTGGAATTTTCAATGGAGCTTTCTACATGCGGTGCCGTCTAACTCAGATTTCTAGATCTGCTGTTGTGGGTAGGTGTGTAATAAAAGCTTAAAATCTCCCAACAAATCGTACGGCATATCCTAAACATTTGATAATTAGCGAACCTAAGAATTCAACTCGTATCGTGTTCTATATTTGTGTCCGAATCCATGCCACTTAGGATTTACCTTTTTGTAAATTGTGAAAAGAGAAGTGTCGTGTCTTCTTTTTAACATCAAAGACCTGGCACACCTCTTTATGGACATTTTTAAATCCCTAATACATAACCCCTATAACTATTTAATCAGTCACCAAATCCTTTTGTTAAACCCAACACCAAGGTTACCTAAAGAGCATAATGACACCATACATGGAACGAAAAGAGGAAAGTGATATGCTCCTAGATATGGAACTAGGTACGATAGGGGTAAGCTTCTTTTGAAGATCAGAATGGAGCAAAATATGGTTTAGCTAATAGCTATGATTGCTAGTACTTATGTATACATACATAACTCTAAATTTTGACTTCCATCATCGAAATAATTTTTTGCTTGACATTTTAGAAATTCGATTCATTGTCAAGTTTTTGAAACATAAAATAAGAGTTAGATATTCAAATTCCATCAAGTGGTCACTAATTAACCAAGAAACTTGATTTTCTCTGGGAATACCAAATTCAATGTTCCGGAATTCAGAAGTATAATGTTTGCGTACATATGAAAGTTCTATATAGGAAAATATATGGGTTATTACTTTTTTATGTTAACTATGCCCAATACACAGATTCAATTAATTCTCAAGCTAAATACAGTCTAGAAATTTTGCATGCATAATGTCATAAAAGGTTGGGACTCATAATCGTAATGCAAGTTTAACAGCAATAGCATATGTTTGACTACATAGCATTACAAAGTTAATCATGATATATAAGACATTTCCTCAAGTTACGACATTTCCTCAAGTTAAGAAATTTCCTAAGGTTCATAACACCAGCTAAAGGCCAAAGCAAAATTGGAAAATAAAATCTTTGTTCAAGTTATTCAGTTCACACTCTATATATATTACAATGTCATTAGAGGAAGCGCTAATTTATGTACTAGGTGTTAAAGGTTCACTAAAGATTTCTGCTTACCAGCATCTGTAACATCTAGTCAAAAGGATCGCTCATTTGAGTGTTTTCAAATATGATATTATATCGATCAAATTTCCTAACCCTATTTACCTCCAATCGTGTTCCATAAGGATTATAGGCAATCCTTGTATCACAGGATTATCTTTAATTACAATCTTTTTATTGTGTTTAATCTCTCAATAAAGTATGGAAATCTACATTCTAGCTATGTGTGGTGTCGCCGATAATTTCATGGGAATCACATCCAGGAAAAATGTGACAGGTAGAAACCACAAGAAGATTAGTCAATCGGAAAAAAGGCAAAAATCATAGTAGAAAATAGCACGCTACGTTATAGCGTAGCATAAATAGCTCGCTACATAGCGTAGCAAGGATTATTCCGCTACATAGCATTGCATATAGCATGAATACATCATAGCTTACGCTATTTTTTACAAATAGCTTAAGCTATTTAAGCTATATGAAGTATAGGGCTTTTAACAGGGTTTTTTTTTTGAAAAATCTGATCCGAATCTCTTAAACCAATAAACAAAAGCATTCGGAAATTCAAATCGATCACCTAGGAGATCATCGCTACTTTTCACCTTTTCTCCCTTTCTTTCCCCTTAATCGATCTTCCCAACCAAGGCCATCCAAGGACTTGTTGCATTATTGACCTCTGAGGCCATCATCTACCTCTTTCGAGGCTATCCGAGACCATTAATGCATATATGACGTTCTAAATACTTAAATTATTTGTTTATGTTATTTTGACTTCTAAATACTTAAGTGGATTGTCGATTTATATATTGTGGATGAATATATTCCATTCTTATGAACTATTGAAGATGGATTGAAGTATGAACTCATTGATTAAACATTAGAAAAATTGTTGGTATACTAGTGCTTAGTAGTTGCTTAGATATTTTTCAAAAAAATTCCTTAATTTTTAGAGTAATTTTATAATTTTTTACATTACTATAACTATTAAATTAAATTATTAATAAACTTCATAGCCTACACTATACGTTACAGTATTTGCGTGTTTCATATTCGATGGCGGAGCGCTACACTTTACGCTATCGCTGTTTTCAACATTGACTAGAATAACTAGTCAACTTATAAATAAGCAGGCTTATAGTGAACAAAACTATTATCCAGAGAGACATCAGATAACATTCAACGCCACAGCAAAAGAATCACTAGGGTTCCAACATGGGTTACATAAAACAAAATATATTTTCTTTAAGTAAATTCACAAATCTATTAAGCTAGTAAGATAAACTTATGGGTAATTCTAACTCACCATCGGAATTCTTGTGAAATGTGAGAGGAATGAGATCAGGTTGCTTAAGCTCTCTGCCTGTAACTGGATGCCTCCCATATTTCTTAATATATGGCATAATATTCCTGCACCCAACACTCAACAATCAAACTCAAACCTCACAACAATAATATATAAAAGGTTCAAAATTTCACTTTCTGCATTTGCAGAAAAATATCATAAACCTAATAAATTGTACCATGAGCTTTTACCGTGTAAATAAACATCAAGAATTTTCTGGATCTTTCAGTTTAATACCATCATTCTTTGTCAACTGAAATTGTTATTTGTTAGTATGGTGTCAATTTTAACGCTAAATTACGAAACAACATACAATATTAAGTTGAAATACGTTGACTGCATGTTTGGTTTTGGAGTTAGGATAACTATAGTTATTCATTAAGTGGACTTTAAGGTTATGAAAACTCTGGTTTGCACAATACTGCCTCCACTTAGGCCCTGTTTGGACATGGAGTTGAGAAAACTGGAGTTTATTTTTAGACACTGTTTGGATATATTAGAATATTTATGGTTTATTTTTAAGTGGAGGTAGAAAGGATGCAAACTATAGTTTGCAAGCCCCAAACTCCAAAAATGGAGTTTACAAAACTTTGGTCATATTGGAGTTGAAGCAACTGCGGTTATCTCAAGGTCTGGTCATCTCAACTTCAAAATGGTTGCCAAACAAGGCAAGATTAGCATTTTGGAGCTAAGTTTTGCTAACTTTATGAAACTGCAGTTTAGAAAACTTAATTCGGTTCCCAAACTTAACTTTAAGTTGGGCCTTGTTTGGGAATAGAGTTAAGTTTTCTAAACTGCGGTTTCATAAAGTTAGCAAAGACAAACCTCAAAATCCTAACTTTGGCTTATTTGGCTATCATTTTGGAGTTGAGATAACGGTTATTATCTCAGCCTAAATGTTGGGATAACTGCAGTTATCTCAACTCCAATCTAATCAAAGTTTTGCAAACTCCAAAAATGGAGGTTGGGGCTTGCAAACCATAGTTTGCATCCCTCTAACTCCACTTAAAAATAAAATACAGTTATCCCAGCTCCATATCCAAACAAGGCCTTAGCGGTTATGCAAACTCTAGTTTGCAAGGCCCAACATCCATTTTTTTTAAAAAAACTTAACTTAGATGCGGTGTTTGGCTTTGAAGTTTTCTAAACTCCACAATATTGTTTTGGAGAAATACTCCAAAATGGAAGTTCTCTTCACAAATTTTGGAGTTTAGAAAACTTTAGTTGGAGTTATCTCAACTCCCAACGGGCGTTTTCTTCTCATTATCCGGAGTATAGTAAAGTGATGTTGGATTGGAGTTTTAGGCCAAGATTACTCCAGCTATCTAAACTCAAAATGAATGACAAACAGGGTATAAGTAGGAATTCGGAGTTCAAGTTTAGACAGCTCCGCAAAACTCTAGTTGGTTTTCATTTGCAATTTATAAATTTTACAGTAATTAATAATTTTTAGCCTAAACAGACCTACAACCGAATCAAATTAACAGAAATTAGAAACTCACATCAAATCGAACACGCTACCATCCGCAGTGCAGACTGGATCTTCGAAATTGGTGAAAGTGAGGCTGCAAAATTCACAAAACAAATTAGGGCTGATATGCAAAATTTTATAGGGTTTTGAAGAAGGAAGAAAGGGATCATACGAGCAGCAGTAGAAGGGGAGGCGCTTGAAGGGAGTGCCGGCGTTTTTGGCCTTGGCGCCGCCCCACTCGGTGGCCCACTCCGTCTTCGTGATGAACATGCGATCCTTGCTGTGCTGCTTCTTCCCCATCTCTCAAAGATTGGAGCTAGGGTTTTGAAAACTAGTGTTTTTTTCCTTTTTCTTTCTCTCTCTATTTTGGTTTTTATTTTCCCTCGTTTGAGACGAAATTATAATTAGATGAGAAACATATGACTCAATTGCACAAAACCCCCTGTAGTTTATCTTGAATACCATTTATACCCTTATTTGATTATTATTATTATTAAATAGAGCCGGTGGTCCTCCTGTTTTACTCTGCTAGGCCTGCTCACACCAAACAACAAGCATGCAATATCGCGCAAACACTCCTCCGGCTAAAAACTTGCAAATATACTTAAATCCTATTTTAAGCATCCTAGGTTGTCTGATTTTACTTCAGAGCTTGTTTTCGCTCTCGGCCTCCCAAGTGATCTCCTCACTAGTAGGGCTATGCCAAAGAACCTTTACCGATGGAAAGACCTTTGACCGAAGTTTCTTCACCTGTCGATCCAAAATAACTACCAGCTGCTCGGTGAACGAAAGATCGCGCTCAAGCTGAACGGACTGGTGCTGAATCATGTGAGACGGATCATGAAGGTATCTACGAAGTATCGACACATGGAAAACGGGGTGAACATCCGGAAAACTAGGCTGGAGCGCCAAACGATAAGCAACAGAACCCACTCGCTCAAGGATCTCGAAAGGACATACAAATCTGGGACTGAGCTTCCTCTTCCTCCCAAATCGCATAACGCCCTTCATCGGAGAAATCCTCAGGAATACACGATCCCCCACTGCGAACTCAAGTCTGCGACAACGACGATCGGCATAAGACTTCTGCCTGCACTAGGCTGCTCTCATCCTGTCCTGAATTAGCTGGATCATCTCCGTAGTCTCCTGAACTAGATGGGGTCCCAAAACTCTACTCTCGCTGAGTTTGGTCCAACAGACTGGCGATCGACACTTCCTACCATACAAAGCCTCAAAAGGTGTCATCTGAATAGTCTCCTGAAAGTTGTTGTAGGAGAACTCAATCAACGACAAGTGACGATCCCAACTGCCACCAAAATTAAGCACGCATGCACGGAGCATATCCTCTAGAGTCTGTATAGTCCGCTCCGACTGACCATCAGTCTGTGGATGAAAAGCGGTGCTAAAACTCAACCGGGTACCCAAAGCTTCCTGAAGCTTCTGCCAAAGACGGCTAGTAAACTGGGTGCCTCTGTCGGATACTATGCATGTGGGAACACCGTTCAAATGTACAATCTCATCTATGTACAACTAAGCATACTGAGCATAACCGAAAGTGGTCTTCACTGTAAGGAAGTGAGTCGCTTTCGTCAACCGGTCAACAATCACCCAAATGGAGTCATACCCTCGACTGGTCCTGGGTAGACCCACAATGAAGTCCATGGAAATCTGCTTCCATTTCCACTCTGGAACGGGTAAAGGCTGCAACTCTCCAGCCGGTCTCTGATACTTAGCCTTGACTTGCTGACTAGTCAGGCACCTTGAAACGAAGTCCGAAATATCACGCTTCATCCCTTCCCACCAGTAAAAATCCCTCAAGTCACGGTACATCTTGGTGGAACCTGGATGAACGCTAAAGGCCGACTGATGTGCCTCCTCTAGGATCTCGCGTCTTAACCCATCAGCATCTGGTACACACAAACGAGTCCCGCATCGTAGCACACCCTGGTTATCAATCATGAACTCCGAAACTGTACCCTGCCGAACAAGCTCAAGAATCTCAGACAAACGGGCATCACTGGGCTGCGCCTCACGGATACGATCAAGTAGTAGTGGACGGGCGCGGACATGAGCAAGCTGTCCCCAAGTGGAAGTGAACTCGAACTGCACTCCACCATCACACAAGAGCTGCCAATCTGCATAAGACTGTCGCTGAACTGCGCTCAACTGGGACAAGCTACCTCCGGGCCTACGACTTAAAGCATCAACTACCACATTTGCCTTGCCCGGGTGATAAAGGATCTCACAATCATAATCCTTCACAAGCTCCATCCAACGGCGCTGTCTCAGATTCAGATCCCGCTGCTGAAAGATGTACTTCAAGCTCTTGTGATCCGTGAAGATCTGACACGGCTCCCCGTACAAGTAGTGTCTATAAATCTTCAACTCAAAGACCACCGTGGCCATCTCAAGATCGTGAGTGGGGTAATTCTGCTCGTGCTTCTTCAGCTGCCTAGAAGCATAAGCAATCACTCTATCATGCTGCATCAGTACACAACCGAGCCCCACTTGAGAAGCATCACGGTAAACAACATAGCCGCCTGATCCAGAAGGCAAAGATAGAACTGGTGCTGTCGTCAACCGAGTCTTCAACTGCTGAAAACTCTGCTCGCACGCATCAGTCCAAAGAAAAGGAACTCCCTTCCGGGTCAGTCCAGTTAGCTGTGCAGCGATACTCGAGAAGTCCTGCACAAAACGGCGATAATAACCAGCTAAGCCCAAAAAGATGCGGACCTCAGTCATTCATACAGGTCTGGGCCAAAGCTGCACAGCCTCGATCTTCCTCGGGTCCACAAGAATACCATCCTCAATCACCACATGACCCAGGAAGTCAACTCTATCAAGCCAAAACGCACACTTTGAGAATTTAGCATACAGCTAGTGCTCTCTCAAAATCTGCAAAGCAATCCTCAAATGCGGCTCATGCTCCTCACGACTCCTAGAGTAGACCAGTATGTGATCAATAAACACAATAATAAACTGGTTGAGAAACGGCCTGAAAATCTGATTCATCAGATCCATGAACGCTGCTGGCACATTGGTGAGTCCGAACGACATCACCAGAAACTCATAATGCCCATAGCACGTACGAAAAGCAGTCTTCGGAATGTCATCATTCCGAACCCGCAACTGATGATAACCCGAACGCAAATCAATCTTAGAAAAATGTTTCGCACCTTGGAGATGATCAAATAAATCGTCAATACGAGGTAAAGGATACCTATTCCGCACCGTAACTCGGTTCAATTGACGATAATCCAAACGCAACCTCAAACTGCCGTCCTTCTTCTTGACGAACAGAACAGGAGCTCCCCACGACGAAACACTCGGACACACAAGTCCCCTATCAAGCAATTCTTGCAATTGATCTTTAAGCTCTCTAAGCTCTGCCGGAGCCATCCGATAAGGCGGTATAGAAATAGGCTCCGTGCCAGGAATCGGATCAATGCAGAACTCAATATCGCACTCTGGCGGCATCCCAGGTAACTCATCGGGAAAGACGTCGGGAAACTCTCGCACGGTAGGAACCCCATCCAACGACTCTACTGTGGCTCCAGTATCATGAATGAAAGATAAGAATCCCCGACATCCCCTCCTCAAAAGCCGACTAGCGCAAAGGACATAAATCAAACTGTGAGGGGCGGCACCATGGTCCCCCTGCACAACAAACACTGACTCGCTGGGAAAACAAAACCTAACTGTCTTCTCGCGGCAGTCCACGGACGCGTAGCAAGTAGCTAACTAGTTCATGCCCAGGAGAACATCGAAGTCCAACATCTCAAGAAGGATCAAGTCGACGGACAAATTTCTATCTCTTATACGGACAGCACACGACCGTAACACGTGTCGTGTAACAAACGACTCTCCAACAGGAGCAGTCACGACAAGCGGCTGATCTAGCAAAAACGACTCTCGGCCTAACCTCGGCACGAAGTACGTAGAAACATACGATTGCATAGATCCCGGATCGAAAAGAACATGTGCATCATAAGAACATACAGAAAGGATACCTGAAACCGCAGTATTGGACGCCTGCGCGTCCTGATGAGTCAAGGCAAACACCCGAGCCTGCCCTCTACCGGCAACTGGCTGACCTCCGCCTCTACCACCCCGCCCCCTCGGTACAAAACCCCCGCGACCCCGATGTCACGACCCGAAAGTACGGAACATGACCGGCACTTAGACTACGAAACATCTCGAGGCGTACGTAATCTAGGTAAGCCGCAAACCCAGAAATCCAAACCAAGAAAAGTAGTGGAGTGAAGGAAAAACCAACTTAAAACAAGTAGTTTTAATAGCATAAGCCGAATTATGCGTTTTAAAAACATCAAGTATTTTCTGAAAATTTCGGCAGAGTCTCCTTTGTAATTACTGGCATCCAAACGGGATACAACATGAATAGTATACGAAATCAATAAAAAGGCATCCCCAAGCGGGAGCTAGCTCTTCGTCAATCGACGGTCACAACCACACCAGCAATATAATATACAACGCCAAGGGCGAGAATCAAAACTCAAAAGGAAACTCAAAACAGCAAGAAATCAATAGAAATACAACGCGTGACTTTAAGGTCGAAAGAATAAACAACGCTGGTATCTAGGACGTCGTCAGTCCAGACCGACCCTACCATCAATCTCAAGACCACGACGGTATCCTCCGGATATCCGACGCGTCGGGTAATATCACCGGTAGGTAGTACTCCCCTTCCAGGCTCACATCGTCATCATCACGTGCTTCTTGCCCCGGGGTATCTTACCGGGTCCACCATGTACCCGAAACGGTTCATCCAACTCCTCGAATCGGGTCTCGAAATCCATCAGCAAACTCATGGTGGACGACTCATACATCATGGGAAAACCGCACTTTTCTTTTAAAAAGAGAGAGAAGAAGTTTGTACAAGTTTTGCGGTTTTCCCCCAAATCCAGAAAATCTCATGGAAATCCGAATCCAAAACCTTAATAGCATGTAAAATAGTGAATATATGCATGAGAATCCATGAATGCGGCATAACAATGAATAACAGTATGCATGAAGTGACAAGTAATAACTACAATGTCTAAACTGGCATATAAGGCAAGTACACTAATATCATGTCAAAACTACTATCTAACAAGCTAAGTCAAGTAATAATATTCTCTAAGTGTACGTGGCATAGTAATTACCGATGAAGATGTGTGTGAGCCGGCAAGTAAGTGTACGTGGTACATACGCGTCATCGGTAATGGTGCTGGTGTCCTAACAGCATGATATCAACAATAGAATATGAATTATAATGTAAGAAGGCGATGCGGAGCGAACAACAATAATGAGCGGGAGCTGAATACTAGACGCAACGACAACTAATATGGGCTAACAACTACACTAAACTATAGGGCTAAGCTGTCAAGCTAAACTAAAGGTAAGGAAGCCGCCTAACGTCTTAGTCGATACATACATACATATATATATATTAGTCGGTGATCCCGCCTCGATAATATCACATCCGATACCATATCTATAATCAAATATTCCCAAGTCAAGAGTGCGGATCAAACATCAATATATAGCTCGTACGTAAATCCGTCGTACGGCATCCCAAATCTGGGTACGGGTCAATATCACATTATTCATCTGGTATCCTCTTTATCCAAGATCATAATCTGGGTACTGATCTACGTCTAGTACGATACTAATATCATCAATATAATCATGATCTGACCACTGATCGACAGTCTAGTACAAACCGATATCATCGGCACATATCATCATAAAGAAGTATATATCGCCCAATGCGGCCTGTCATAAACATCCTAACATGTCATATCTCATAACACGATCACTTGTCGATCATTTCATTATTATCACTATTCACATGGTATCGTCGTCCAAAGATCCGCTATGACATCATGACGTATCTCAAATACGAATCCTGCTATATCACCGATCTCAAATCAATCTCATCGACTCACCTCAAATCCCAAATACTATCCTCAAATCCAGTATGTGAACACACAGTCCCATACCCATGTGAACACATAACAATATAATCCCATATACGCACATATGAAAGAAGAAGGTATGCAAGTATAGGTGTGTGTGTATGTGTGGTGCAACCACTACTCTAGGGTTTCGCGACACTAAACCTATCCAATCACACCTAAAATCTATCCGTATCATCAATAAACTCAACAACATATAATCAATATATATGTGTGTATACGCATTCGTATACATCACCACGAACTGCGGGGGTGCTATACGCCATCCACCCGACTTCTCCCCGTAGATATAAATCTACTCACCTGGTCCTCGCTCGCCGGTGCCGACGTCGCCACGCGCTTACTTGTCGTCTCGAAGTCCACATGGGGTACCTACATATCATAACGCACCGTATCGCATTAAAATCCGACTCATGACCAAAACGACACACGAATCCCACATAGGTCAAAACCTATGGTTGCTTTCATAAATCAACCAAAAAACCCTCGACGTCGGCGTACAAACGCCAAACCATCGAGAAAAACCCAAACACACTCATTTGCATAATCACAAGCACTAATTATAATATAAAAGAGATTAAAATTCACAAAAACCTCAAACTCACTTTAAAAGCTATTTTTCCGAAAATCTAGCAAGCAAAATTAACCGTTTTAGTACAAAACTCGACGTTTAAACAAATCTAGCGGCCGCAATATCCACTCAATATCATAACCAAGTCATATAAACCATTCCAATAATTTAATCTCATCAAAATATATATATTAACAAAATCTAGTTAACAAAATTAGCACAATTTTCCATTTTAGCTCAAAACTTGGTGTTTTAATCAACTTTAAATATTTTAACAATTCTAGTGGCCAAAATTCTCATTAGAACATATTAACTAAGCCACACAACTATTAACTAGAATTTAATCTCACTACTTTATATAAATTACAAGAATCTAGTTTGCAAAACAATCCTAATTAGGACAATTTAAATTTAACAATCTAGCAATAGGCAACAAAGTTTAGTTTTACATAGAATTAACATGTTAATCACTCATTAGAACCATAATCTAATGCTAGAAACCCTCACTTGAATTTTACAAACCCTAATCCCAAAATCAAAACCCTTTTCTAGAATATCCCAAATTAGCAATTAAACCACAATTAATCACCTAATAAGCTACATTAAGAAATTTAAACCAAAAATTGAACAATAGGTCAAAAGTTATACCTCACAATCCATGATCAAACTTGAAATCTAGACCTCCAAATTGAAATCCTTGCACCAAGATTCATACTAAAAGAGATGAGGGAAAATGGGTAGGGCTTTGATTTGAATTTTAGCTTTGATTTTTGATGGAAATGGGTGAATTTTTGATGGAAAAAGAGAGGAAAATTTGCGGCTGTTTTCTGCAGGATTCTCAGCTGAAAGGGAGTGGGGAGTGGTGTGGGGGAGTTGGGGGAAAAGGTCCAAGTCAACCCTCTCAATTTACCAAATACCCTTACCTCAAATAAATATATATATAACACTTTTTAACCCATTTCCTCACATGAGTTAAGGTAAAAAGGAGGGGGAAGTGGCTGATTCCAGCAGTGTGGGGCTGGCCAAGGGGAGTGAGGGTGAGTGTGAGAGACTTTACAAAAAAGTTCTATGCAAAAATACCCCCCACAAGTCCAAAATTGCAAGTTTTAGTTCAAAAAAATTAAAATTTTAGTTTCCTTCGATTATAACTAAATAGAACTTAAAATAAAATACTAAAAATTTATATCACAAACTAGATTTTAGTTGACATGATTCTAAAGATTAAAATTAGCCCAAAGAAATTTGTATTTATCGCTAATTTAATGTATTTTTACCGGCTTAAAATAATATTAAAAATTGAAAAATTAGGGAAAAATTTTAAACGACCAGAATTTTATAAGTAACTCATTAGCTACTAAAAACTAGCAATTACCTATCCAAGTTAGGTATAATTAGGCCTAAACTGCAAAATAACAAAAAGACGATTTACGGAAAAACACCAAATTTTCACCGATTTTTGGGAAAACACCAAAACGACTTTTCAAGGCGTTACAACCTTCCTTCCTTAAAGAAATTCGGTCCCCAAATTTAAATTAAACCCCCCCAAATACTAAAATATCTAAGCAAAACCATCAAGTCGTCGGGGATCCGAAATCATAAATACATAAAACAAATCGTAGCGCAGCGCATGCGCATGAAATATGAGCATATAATTCAAAATCAAAACTCCGTCAAGCATCCCACAATCATCGGAGTCATGGTAAAGACGCAAATGTCAAATCCAATACAAAACCAATATGATATAACTCGAAACTATACACGTAAATATCAAATTTATATATGTAAATATCTGAAGGAAATGCATGCCAAATCTCTTAAAGTCGCTGTGCAATGCGCATAACACTGCACAGTGGCGGACGTCTATCATAAGAAAATAACCATATACATATATACCTTTTGTTTAAAATATACGTTCCGCCGTTTTGGGAAAAAATTTAGAAGGGTTTTCTTGTTTTAAACGTTTCGTGTCATATCAGACACGTAGGTAAATACTAAGACTATAGCTCGCTTTTTGGAATTCCCTTCGATAGCTATCAATGCATGCAAAATACATTCAGGTACTGTTCTCTGACTAGTCCTGCTCAGTACGAAAACACATAGAAAATATCATAAAAACGTACTGCTCTATAAGAAATCAATCCCAAAATATGCATATGAATACTATGCGTCTGGTGCGCACGGAAATCAAAATCCATATATGTGCCATACATGCACACAGAAACAACATCTAAGTGTATCGGGTGTGCACACAACATCTGTCATTGGCAACGTGTGCCTGACAGCAAAGACAGGTGCATCTGACACGCACGAAGAATCTCGATTTAGTGCATCTGGTGTGCACCAAAATCGCATCTCAAAACATGCGCTCAACATGCGCGAAAATCCAAGGCAGGTGCATCTATCATGCACGAAATCACGAAATCCAATATCAAGCGCCGAACATGCGCAAAATCCAATCAGGTGCACAAGGTGCACAAAACCAATATCGAGCATCACAATCGAAATCGAAGTCCAGTGCATCTAAGTGCACAAAATGCGTATCACTGCACTGCAAGCATATGTGAACTATACCGAGTGCAAAAACCAAATCGTATGCGTATATACGCACAAATCAACTCAACTGTATGAAATCCATATAATCACAAACATGAGAAACCAAGGCACGAAAACTATCTCAAGTGCAACAACTGTGCAAAAATCGTAAATACTCAGTAGGTGCAACCATGGTGCATGAAAACGATATCATGAAACTCAATCATCAAAACCAAATCATGCGAATAGATCGCTCAAAATACCAAAATCAAGTATGGCGGAATAGTCCTGCTAGCACATCCTCCAAGAATCTCTGGCCAACTGTCTTGGTCACTCATAGCATGTCTCGTCGACGATCCTGAACTCTGGCCTGCCGGTGTGCGTAACATGACCACTCCTGGGTCCAAGTCTTCTCGTAATTCATCCCAGAAAGGTCCTGACGAGGTCTCTCCCAAATCTCGTCTCTGCCGAACTGTCCGGAAGTCATCGTCCCTTACTAGATCTGTTCCCGTTCCGGAATGGCTGCATACTCATCACGACTCCTTCTGGAAGGTATATCCAAGTACAATGCCTCGGCATGCGTATCACATCTCTGATGTCGGCGGAGTAGAACGTCGTTTCATCAAGATCTCGTACAAACCTCCTACTCCACTTTCTCTAATGTTGACTGCTTCGGACTCGTCTCGTCGTGGCTGCATGGACTGGGCTCCAATGGCTATCCTCATATCTGGAGTCTCCCAAGAAATGCATCTCACCACCCGGCATCCGAATGAAGTCGAACCATTTGATCGATTCGTCAAAACCTCATAATCCCCCAAGAGCTCAACATCTTGGGTACAGTTTAATAGTATCGAGTACGTACCGCAGCATCGATGGTCCAGCCATAGAAGGGAAAACCCAAGCCTCACTAATGGTACCGCGGAACTGCCGCAAACCCTAAGGTTCAAAGGCTTTCACACGGTCATTAAGTCGAGTTAGGATTTCATTCTTCTAGAGGGTTCATAGAATTGCCTGCATGCTCTTACGAATACTTTAAACTTGGAATAATTGGTTTCTGACATTCGATCATCTCTGTTGACTCTCAACGTCTCCGCGTGAAGTCGTCTCTAGCTGGAATCAATTTATCTGATGACCTCGCATCGGGGTAGGCGAACGAACCACATGTCCTAGTCATTCATCCTCGGTGACTAGCGACCTTCTATCATCTCTTAGTACAACTCGTATAGCAATAGCTCCAACATCTGGGGCGATATGTCGTCGTTCGCAGCAATACCTGGCTCACTCGTCTGCACGCTGAACAGTGCCTCGATCATCATGAATAAGCCATACACCAACGGTCATCAAAATCTGGCTGGCCTCTATCAGTGGCTCAATCCTCTGGTGCCGCTCTGCACGTCCGAGAAATCTCATATAGCGATCCATCAAACGCTCGTGGCGTGAAAACATAATAAAAAGACACATATCTGCAATCGTTTTCCCCCGGAATTACGCCCTGGTCAGTCCTCGTTCGTGACGAGCTCGTGCTGACCGCAACTCTAGCCGTAGCTCTCCCTGCCCGTAATCATGGCAGCAAACCATAACTGGTACTGATGAGGCTAGATCAGGAATGAATATAATACTGAACAAAGAAATGTACATCCTAAGGTTTCTTAAGTGGAGTAGCGTATCGGAAGTATGCCGCGGAACATACCCACGGTACATCACTCTACTTTAGTCACCTATTCCATCAACCAAGGGTCATCCTACGCTCCGAAGGTAAAACCTAACGCTTTGATACCAACTTTGTCACGACCCGAAAGTACGGAACATGACCGGCACTTAGACTACGAAACATCTCGAGGCGTACGTAATCTAGGTAAGCCGCAAACCCAGAAATCCAAACCAAGAAAAGTAGTGGAGTGAAGGAAAAACCAACTTAAAACAAGTAGTTTTAATAGCATAAGCCGAATTATGCGTTTTAAAAACATCAAGTATTTTCTGAAAATTTCGGCAGAGTCTCCTTTGTAATTACTGGCCCCCAAACGGGATACAACATGAATAGTATACGAAATCAATAAAAAGGCATCCCTAAGCAGGAGCTAGCTCTTCGTCAATCAACGGTCACAACCACACCAGCAATATAATATACAACGCCAAGGGCGAGGATCAAAACTCAAAAGGAAACTCAAAACAGCAAGAAATCCATAGAAATATAACGCGCGACTCTAAGGTCGAAAGAATAAACAATACTGGTCTCTATCTGAAATAAATACATGTTTGGTTGATGGAATTTACTAGATACAACTGAATAATATTATACAAAGTAATATGATGGGTACGATACCAATAAACCCACCTACTAGCAAGTCACCCGAAAGAAGCAGTGCCAGCAAAGCCGTAATGAAACCTGTACGGCAAAACCTGCAAGAAACTGTAGCACAACGGGGGTGAGTTGCCAACTCGTGAGTAGAAAAACATCTACGAACAGAAACCGCATGAACAACGCAATCCTAGGTCATATGATTATAATATATCCTCAAATATATATAACATGCAGCCTATAACATTGGCTAGGGTGAATATCTAGCCCGAGTGTAATCCCATGTGCCCGTGTCAGTGCCTCAGGTAGCAATATATCATATGGATGATGTATGAATGCATGAAACATAATGCATGTACTGATGAAAACCGCTTTCATAAATTAGTGAGATTTCTGTATCTTTTAAAAAAACGAGGCATCATAAATGAAATCAGCAAAAACAGTGTCTAGCATCGACACAAAACAAATATCCAAATATCTCGATATCTCTGTGTCGCAATCTCTATACCTCAATATCTCAAATATCTCTGTATGTCTCAATCTCATTATCTAGGGCGCCGTCAGTCCAGACCGGCCCCTACCATCAATCTCAAGACTACGACGGTATCCTCCGGATATCCGACGCGTCGGGTACTATGACCGGTAGGTAGTGCTCCCCTGTCAGGCTCACATCGTCATCATCACGCACTTCTTGCCCCGGGGTACCTTACCGGGTCCACCATGTACCCGAAACGGTTCATCCAACTCCTCGAATCGGGTCTCGAAATCCATCAGCAAACTCATGGTGGACGACTCATACATCATGGGAAAACATCACTTTTCTTTTAAAAAGAGAGAGAAGAAGTTTGTACAAGTTTTGCGGTTTTCCCCCAAATCCAGAAAATCTCATGGAAATCCGAATCCAAAACCTCAATAGCACGTAAAATAGTGAATATATGCATGAGAATCCATGAATGCGGCATAACAATGAATAACAGTATGCATGAAGTGACAAGTAATAACTACAACGTCTAAACTGGCATATAAGGCAAGTACACTAATATCATGTCAAAACTACTATCTAACAAGCTAAGTCAAGCAATAATATTCTCTAAGTGTACGTGACATAGCAATTACCGATGAAGATGTGTGTGAGCCGGCAAGTAAGTGTACGTGGTATATACGCGTTATCGGTAATGGTGCTGGTGTCCTAACAGCATGATATCAACAATAGAATATGAATCATAATGTAAGCAGGCGATGCGGAGCGAACAACAATAATGAGCGGGAGCTGAATACTAGACACAACGACAACTAATATGGGCTAACAACTACACTAAACTATAGGGCTAAGCTGTCAAGCTAAACTAAAGGTAAGGAAGCCGCCTAACGTCTGAGTCGATATATATATATATATATATATATATATATATATATATATATATATATATATGAGAATAATGGAGAAAAGATGCCATAGGAGGGAATTCCCTCCTATGACGTCGAAAAAATACCCCCTCCACCAATTTTTCCGACGATCGGTCTCCATCATCTTCATCGTCATCATTTAAGATGTGGGTACACCAAATTTCATGTGATTCTACAACTTTTTCACCGTTGATTTAGCAATGTAAAAAGTTCTATTGTCGGTAAACCGTTAATTTTGAACCACTAAATCAACGATGAAAAAGTTGTAGAATCACATGAAATTTGGTGTACCCACATCTTAAATGATGACGAGGAAGATGATGGGGGCCGATCGTCGGAAAAATTGGTGGAGGGGGTATTTTTTCGACGCCATAGGAGGGAATTCCCTCCTATGGCCTCTTTCCTCCATTAATCTCATATATATATATATATATATATATATATATATATATATATATATATATTAGTCGGTGATCCCGCTTCGATAACATCACATCCGATATCATATCTATAATCAAATATTCCCAAGTCAAGAGTGCGGATCAAACATCAATATATAGCTCGTACGTAAATCCGTCGTACGGCATCCCAAATCTGGGTACGGGTCAATATCACATTATTCATCTGGTATCCTCTTTATCCAAGATCATAATCTGGGTACTGATCTACGTCTAGTACGATACTAATATCATCAATATAATCATGATCTGACCACTGATCGACAGTCTCGTACAAACCGATATCATCGGCACATATCATCATAAAGAAGTATACATCGCCCAATGCGGCCTATCATAAACATCCTAACATGTCATATCTCATAACACGATCACTTGTCGATCATTTCATTATTATCACTATTCACATGGTATCGTCGTCCAAAGATCCGCTATGACATCATGACGTATCTCAAATACGAATCCTGCTATATCACCGATCTCAAATCAATCTCATCGACTCACCTCAAATCCCAAATACTATCCTCAAATCCAGTATGTGAACACACAGTCCCATACCCATGTGAACACATAACAATATAATCCCATATACACACATATGAAAGAAGAAGGTATGCAAGTATGGGTGTGTGTGTATGTGTGGTGCAACCACTACTCTAGGGTTTCGCGACACTAAACCTATCCAATCACACCTAAAATCTATCTGTATCATCAATAAACTCAACAATATATAATCAATATATATGTGTGTATACGTATTCGTATACATCACCACGAACTGCGGGAGTGCTATATGCCATCCACCCGACTTCTCCCCGTAGATATAAATCTACTCACCTGGTCCTCGCTCGCCGGTGCCGACGTCGTCACGCGCTTGCTTGTCGTCTCGAAGTCCGCATGGGGTACCTACATATCATAATATACCGTATCGCATTAAAATCCGACTCATGACCAAAACGACACACGAATCCCACATAGGTCAAAACCTATGGTTGCTTTCATAAATCAACCAAAAAACCCTCGACGTCGGCGTACAAACGCCAAACCATCGAGAAAAACCCAAACACACTCATTTGCACAATCACAAGCACTAATTATAATATAAAAGAGGTTAAAATTCACAAAAACCTTAAACTCACTTTAAAAGCTATTTTTCCGAAAATCTAGCAAGCAAAATTAACCGTTTTAGTACAAAACTCGACGTTTAAACAAATCTAGCGGTTGCAATATCCACTCAATATCATAACCAAGTCATATAAACCATTCCAATAATTTAATCTCATCAAAATATATATATTTACAAAACCTAGTTAACAAAATTAGCACAATTTTCTATTTTAGCTCAAAACTTGGTGTTTTAATCAACTTTAAATATTTTAACAATTCTAGTGGCCAAAATTCTCATTAGAAGATATTAACTAAGCCACACAACCATTAACTAGAATTTAATCTCACTACTTTATATAAATTAAAAAAATCTAGTTTGCAAAAAATCATAATTAGGACAATTTAAATTTAACAATCTAGCAATAAGCAACAAGGTTTAGTTTTGCATAGAATTAACATGTTAATCACTCATTAGAACCATAATCTAATGCTAGAAACCCTCACTTGAATTTTACAAACCCTAATCCCAAAATCAAACCCTTTTCTAGAATATCCCAAACTAGCAATTAAACCATAATTAAGCACATAATAAGCTACATTAAGGAATTTAAACCAACAATTAAACAATAGGTCAAAAGTTATACCTCACAATCCATGATCAAACTTGAAATCTAGACCTCCAAATTGAAATCCTTGCACCAAGATCCATGCTAAAAGAGATGAGGGAAAATGGGTAGGGCTTTGATTTGAATTTTAGCTTTGATTTTTGATGGAAATAGGTGAATTTTTTATGGAAAAAGAGAGGAAAATTTGCGGCTGTTTTCTGCAGGATTCTCAGCTGAAAGGGAGTGGGGAGTGGTGTGGGGGAGTTGGGGAAAAAGGTCCAAGTCAACCCTCTCAATTTACCATAATACCTTTACCTCAAATAAATATATATATAACCCCTTTTAACCCATTTCCTCACATGAGTTAAGGTAAAAAGGAGGGGGAAGTGGCTGATTCCAGCAGTGTGGGGCCGGCCAAGGGGAGTGAGGGTGAGTGTGAGAGACTTTACAAAAAAGTTCTATGCAAAAATACCCCCCACAAGTCCAAAATTGCAAGTTTTAGTTCAAAAAAATTAAAATTTTAGTTTCCTTCGATTATAACTAAATAGAACTTAAAATAAAATACTAAAAATTTATATTACAAACTAGATTTTAGTCGACATGATTCTAAAGATTAAAATTAGCCCAAAGAAATTTGTATTTATCGCTAATTGAATGTATTTTTACCGGCTTAAAATAATATTAAAAATTGAAAAATTAGGGAAAAATTTTAAACGACCAGAATTTTATAAGTAACTCATTAGTTACTAAAAACTAGCAATTACGTATCCAAATTAGGTATAATTAGGCATAAACTGCAAAATAACAAAAAAGATGATTTACGGAAAAATACCAAATTTTCACCGATTTTCGGGAAAACACCAAAACGACTTTTCAAGGCGTTACACCCGACCTCTCTGCACATGATCTGACGCGGAGCAACAACCGGCATAAGGGGCAACGCCCTCTGAGGTGGAGAAGGTGGTAAGGTAACATGCGGTACAGCTGCCTCGCTCACACATGGCTCAACACAATCTCGAACCCGATGACCCATACTCCCGCACCGGTAACATCCAGATGCAAACTGCTGACCCTCCTGAGGGTAAGAACTAAAAAGCCGACCCCGTCCGAAACCTCCACTACCTCCAGTATCCGAACGGGAACTGTCACGACGTCTAAACGCCCGCCTCCCCGCCTAATCACCGGTACGAACCCTCTTCGGTTCCGGAGCAACTGACGACTCAGAAAGATGCTCCTCCACCAATAGGGCTGCATCCACTGCTGCCGCATACGTGTCACAATGCTGAATGCTGATGGCTAGGAACAACTGGGTAAGCAAGCCGCGAACAAACCTCTTCACCCTCATCTCCTTAGTCGCCACCAAGTATGGAGCATACACAGACAGCTCGGTAAACAGTACATCATACTCAGACACCGTCATCCCCAGAGTCTGGCGTAACGACTCAAATCTGTGCGCTCGCGCATCCCTGACGCTTAGTGGAAGAAAACGGGCGAGAAACACAGTCACAAACTCAGCCCAGGTCATAGGAGCCAGACCTGCGGCTCTGCCTCTCTCCAAGGACTCACACCACTTCTGGGCCAGACCCTCCAGACGGAAACTCGCGAACTCCACCCATCTCTCGTCGGAGCATCGGAGCGAACGAAAAATCCTGGCCATCCGGTCGATAAACGACTGCGGATCCTCTGCAGCATCTGTGCCAGTGAACACCGGAGGTCTCAGCCTCATGAACTCGGTCAGTGACACGGTAATAACCTCCGGAGCTGTAACTGCGACTACCGGAACTGTAGGTACCATCGTGGTCCCTGCAACGGGTGGAACAATTGCCTGCCCCTACGCTCGAATGGCCTCAACTAAAGTCCCCATCATCTGGCGCAGGTCCTGCATACCAGCCCCAAACATACCAATGTGCTCCGGTACAACAGGCGTACCGCCCTGGTCAGTCCTCGCCTCAGACGAGTCGACTCTGACCTCGGCCCTAGCGGCCGCTCTCTGTGCCCTCGTAGCCTTCGGCGGCATATAGGCTGGAAATTGAAACAAGATTCGATAAGGATACAGAAATCGAATCACAAGGATGTATATAAATCGCGGAAGGAATTTCAATCAACAAGTCCTAAGGTCACTTAGGCGGAGTACCGCGTCGTAAGTATGCCGCGGAACATACACACGCTACGTTACTCTGCTTAAGCTACCTACTCCATCATACCAAGGTCATCCTACACTCCGAAAGGTAAAACTTAGCGCTCTGATACCAACTTTGTCACGACCCAAAATTAGGCGCATGACCGGCCCTTAAACCACGTAACGTTTATAGGCGTACGTAATTTAAGTAAGCCGAAACCCAGAAATCTAAACCACACCAAAAGGGATAAATGGAGAAAAACATAGTTTAAAACATTCAGAAATCTCAAGTAAAAATCATTAACTTTAGTTTTCTTTCTTGAAAATTTCGGCAGCACCTCCTTTGTAAAAACTAGCCCCGAAAACGGGTACAACATAGATAAATATAAAGCATCCCAAACAGGAGAAAATCACGCCCAACGGCGGAGACAACCACCACAAACATATATAGGACACCGAAGCGAAGAAATATAAAAGAAAACTGCATAAAGAAGTAAAACTTTTCAACAAAACCGGCTCCCACGAGCACGGCACTCAAAGTCACCAAAATAATAATACAACACCGAATTCTCACAACTCGTCTCTAAGTCAAATACAAGAAGTGGTAGATGGAGAATACTAGATCCGACAAAAAAGATATACAATGTACAAAAGGATAACCGCACAACCCACCTAAAAGCAAAGGCCTCACAGCCAACCATAGCGGTATCCGCAAAAGTAGAGATGATAAGACGCCCTGCCGCGACTACACTGAGGGTAAACCCTGCAAAACACTGTGGCACAACGGGGGTGAGTTGCCAACTCGTGAATAGAAAATAACATCATACTGAAATCGCAAGTATGTACTAACAACAATGATCAATAACATGTAAGCCTGTAGCATGAGTATTGAAATATGAATATGCAACTATCATGATTGAGGTACACCACCAGGGTACTATATCTACATGAATTAAATGCATATCAACTGAATACTGAGTGCGGGATGATAAATAATCTCATGCACAAATCATATACATGGAAAAACCCGGTGTAAATCAACAACACCCCAAATCCCAAAACACTCAGATCGGCCCCCAAATCCTTTAAGTCTCATGGAACCTGAGTGTCAAACATCGACACTCTAAAACATCATGAAAACTAGTGCCTAACATTGACACATAAATACTCGTATCCATACGTTCCTCGAAACCCAAGTATCCCACTTCGACACTTGTGTTCCACGTATCGGTCTTTCTGATATCCATACGTTCCTCGAAACCTAAGTATTCCACCCCGACACTTGTGTTCCACGTATCGGTCTCCAAAATCCATATATCTCTCAGAATATAAGTGCCTAACATCGACACTTGAAATTCCCATATCGCATGAAAACATATCTCAAACGCGTAAATCCATGTAAAATAACATATGCAACATAAAATATCAATATAAGCATATCACGGGAAAAGTCCGCTATTTAAATGTATCAAGTCATTAAATATATCTCGTGGTTCCCAAATATCCAAATCCAAAATACATATATATATACAGTGTCCCATTCCACCGATATATATGTTATAAAAAGCTGATCATGTAACAATAGCAAAGTATATGTGCGAGCATGTAGGTATAGTATGGCATATGTATAAGCATGTAGGTATACTATATGTCATATGCGCTATCGCACCAGAATAAATGCCTCTATGTCGCTAACCATTTAGCAAGGTATATCAATGAATATTTGTGTTGTGCGTATCATGGAAATTACCGACAGTATGTGTGTAGCATATCATTGGTGCTCGTGCAACATAGACTGTCAATAATAGTGCAGTGTACAATGGATACAGGTTCAGGCACAACAAGTAACTATATGCAATGAAATTCATGCATCATCTCTATATGAGCATATAAACATGCGGTTAATATCATATCATATCTAGCCCTGACGCTGAACGCCATACGGGCGAATTCCCCGTAGATGTTAAATCTACTCACCGATGGTCTCGAGCTATGAAAATCCGACCACTTGCTTCCCTTTGTTCGCAGCGCCCGAAGTCCCCGCTTGCGACCCTAAAATTTCACAAACACATCACATAAGCTAAATATCCTACGCCGACAAAAAGATAACGAAACGCAAGGATAACGTCCAGAAAATTACACTGCGCACCTAGTACACTAAACGTGTACGACAACGGCAAAAACCCTAACTAGGTCGCCAAACTACGGAACACCAAGTCTAGACTCCGATCGTCCCGATCGCGCAAACACAACACAATCAAATACGAGGAATATAATAGATATCACCTTGCAACGACCAATTGAACCTACGTCGGAAAAACACCGAAACCTAGTAAGCAACTTATCGCAATATTTTGTACAAGTCTAAAACGAAAACCATTCTAGTGGTTCCAAACATCTCAAAGCGGCTTAACTATGCTATCCAAACTGTTTCCAAAATTTTAAACCCACCCAATTAGGTTTTATTAAAACCTAGCAAGCAAAAACTCTATTAGTTAACTTAGGAATTATCAATAATTATCATTTTTCCACTAGAATATGTTTTCCTAATTTTCAATTAACATGTTAACACATCAACAAGCTTAAACCCTTACTTGAATTTCCTTAAAATTATAAAGAAACCACTAAACATGCTAATTAAGCTACAATAACCAATTAAATAGTTAAGTTAAAGATTTAAACACAACAATTTAAGATTAGGGTTTGAAAATTATACCTCTTCAAGAACACAAAAGATCAACTAGATCCACCATTTTCTTCCTCCAAAATGATGTTTTTCTTGAAAACCCATGCTAGATTAGTGAAGGAGAATGATGGGCTAAGTTTGTTTATGAGTTTTGTGGATTTTTTAAAAGAATTTTTGGAGATTTATTTAGCTTGGAGAATGAAGAAAAGAGCAAAGGAAATGAAGTGGGTAGCACATAGAGGAGGCTCAGCCATAGGGAAAAGGGGGGGGGGTGTTTTGTGTAAAAAGTAAAGAACAATCTAGCTAAAAGCAATAAATGCTAATTATAGCCAAAATGCCACCTTTTCTTCTTTTTCTTTTCTTTTAAAAATTAACTCTTTTGTTCACAAAATATCATGATATTTGAAGAGAAGGTTCTATTCTAAAACTTGTGGTTATATTAGCATTGATTTTCATTAGAAGTAATTAACCCAATCCAAAATAATATAATAACCACTTAAAATAACATTTAATTAGGGAAAATTTTTATGTGAACCAAAACTTCCCATTGACCCCCAAAGTTCACGCACTAGCTTTATTCTAGCTAAACTAGGTGCCGTCAAGCTTATACGGGAGTTTGATCACAATCGGGTTAAAATGGAAAATACCGACTAATTTACCATAAAACGGAAAAAAATTCGCATAACGATTTTCTAAAACGTTACATTTGGCATATAATTAGACAGGTTGATTTGTTGTTTTTTTAATTTAATTTGGTTTCTCCATCTGATTTGTTATTGTGATGATTGATTCACTTCTATTTGTTGCAACTTTTGCTAATTTGTAATGATATTCCCAAATTTGTTCCAAATTTGCAAACTGTCTTATGATTTTCTGAATAATTCCCTTAAATCTCTATTATACGCACATAATCATTCTTTCAGGACAATTTTCCGTCCTTTTGCATCCAAGCCCTGTTATCTGTAATAATTCACAAAAGATACCCGGAACAGTATAATTTATGACAATAACATGATAAATGAGTTAGAAAAATGTGCAATAAATTATACTTATCAGGTAGAGTCAGGCGATGAGGCTTCTCCTCTGAAGCCGAATCTAGTGGGTCATCTTCATCTTCCTCGGATTCTGGTAGCCGAGAAAGTTCTTTTTCCTCCGCATTGGGTTCACCCCCAAGGGGTGGTGATTCCCTTGTTCTTCTTCGTCGGGGGGCCAAAAGGGCCCCCAAGATGCGCATCGAGAATAATCGTAACGCTGCCTCGATGAATAGGTCAGACGAGCTTTCCGATATCCAAGCCCGCTTTTATATTCCCTCTGGCTACTCACTACGTCTGGTCAGGGAGGGTGAACGGGCAGACCGGGTATAGGATAATGAGATCGCCATGTACTTGGAAGCATTCCGAGCAGGGATGCGTCTACCCTTTTCACCCGATATTTGTGTCATCCTTCATTGCTTCCAACTCGCCTCAGGCCAGCTAGCATCGAATTTATAGAGGATTCTCCTCGAATTCGTGGTCCGGCTAAAAATCGATCGGATCCTCTTTATCCTAGGTCTTCTTCTATCCTTCCTCTGCTATAAGAATCACCCGAGTACTCATAAGGATGAGCCGAGTTAGGTTTATTTCTCCTTTAAAAAGCATAAGGGTAGGACGGCCGGGTCGGGGGTAGTGGTTGTCCTTTCTTTCATCCATGAGTGGAATGAGAAGTTCGTGTTCGTCAGTCCTCCGAGGGGAGAGGAATGGCTAGTGCCCACCAAATGGCATAGGACAGATTGCCCGAGGGATAAGCAGTCCAACGTCCTGGAGGCGGGGGTTGTGTTCCGGTGGGAGCCGATCCTGTGTGCCGACGCTTTGCTTTCCGAGCAGGCCTTAAGCTGGGCAAGACTCAGTCCCGCAAGATTTATAGGTAAGTTAGGTTTTAACCGTTCAATTCAGACTTAGTATATTTTATTGTTTCTGTTGCTAATACCTTTTGTTTCCTTTCGCAGAGCCCATGGACCGATCAAAGATCATGACTACCCTGGCCGCTAAGATGCAGGGAAGGAAGGGCAGAGGCGGTACCTCTTCTAAGCCCGCACCGAGCATGGATCCCCGCCAGGATCCTTCCGCAAAGGTCGCCGTCGCTCCGCCCGTCCCGGAGGAGCGTAGGAGTGGAGGGCAAAAACTTGCCCGGGAACAGTCTCCCCAGGTGACACCGGAGGCACCTTCCCCTTCCGAGTCTCCGGCCAAGAGACTCAAGAAGGTGGTTTCTCGGTCTCCTCCGGTTGGGATACCTATGCAGGAAGGTGATTTCTGCATCGAGTGCCATTGGGGCTTTCCGTTGTCGATAGCCTACTGGCGGACATGGAGAAAGCGGCGGGGGCTAAGATTCCCTTGGGCACCATGAAGGCCCAGGTTGCTGTGATAGCTTAGGAGGCCGTCCAGGTTGGCGCTCTTTTCGCAAATTTCCAAGTGATTTTTCCCCTCTTCAGTCCCTGACGAATGTCGTTTGCCCTTTTTTCTGTAGGTCCTTCAACACTGCGCCCTTTTAGCTGCCATGGAGGCCGAGGAAGTTGCCCTGGTGATGAAATAGGCCGGGGAGACATCCTCGCATGAGGAATAACTCCTAACTAAATTGAAGGAGACCGAGGATAACACTGCATCCCTCGGGTCGAGGCTGGTCTCGGAGGGTGTGAAGGTCACGAGGCTGAAGGAGTCTTAACGGGCTCTGACCGAGTCTAACCGGGCTCTCTAGGCCCAGGTCGGTGAGGTCAACGAGCTCTTTGACGCCATGAAAAAGCAAAGAGGCTCGCTCAAGGAGGACGATCAGGCGGCCAACGAGGCGGCGAAACGGGCCGAGGAGAAGGCGAAGAAGGCTGTGGAGGACTACAAGATGTCCAACCAGTTCTACGTCAACTTGGCTGATTCCGCGGCCGTTGGATGGCATAACGCTCTCGATACTGTCAAGGATATGACGTCCAGGTTCGATGACCGGGAGCTTTCCGCGAGATACCCCCTTATGGAGGAAGAGCCAAAGGGCGGAGGCGTCGAGCAGTCGGGTGGAGGCGAACGGGCTGGTGGAGGTGCTGAGCAGGCCGGCGGTGAGAAGACTTTGAACGAGAAGATGCCTTGAGGTTGCTTCTCTCCCTGCTCTCTTTCTCTCTTTTTTTGTAAGCCCACGGGAATTTTGTAGTAATTTTGTACAGCTGAGGAGTGTATAATACCTTGTACACAATTTTGGAATTTAATGAAGTATTATTGCTTGTCTTTGATTTGTCTAATTGGAAAGTCTCACTTTTATTTTTACTTTGCCAAGTGTTGATAGCCCGTTGTCCTCCCATACCCTGGAAACGAGGTAACATGAGTCAAGCGAACACTAGGCTTATTCTTCCAAATGTAGATAGACTGGCATCCTCTTAGAAACTCTTTGGAAGTTGGAATGATCTTAGCAAAGCTCGATGATATCCCCTTTTCGGGTTCGAGTGGAATTAGAGTTGGCCCGGTTATCTACCGTGGATGAGTTTTCTTTACTTGGGCTACGTAGGAGTCTGCCTACTTCGAGTATGCGTGCCGGATGGAGGTCTGCCTCTGCTGATTTAATGCGAGGTCTTAGGATCCGCCATTTAGTCCGGGCAGGAAGCTACCTGGTAGCCTCGTGAGAGGGCTTCTGATCTACAGTTTGGACCGAGCAGGAATCTACTCGCTATGAGTTGGTTGGGCGGGAAGCTGCCCGGTGGCCTCGTGAGAGGGCTTTTGATCCATAGTTTGGGCCGAGTGAATTTGTTGGGTGGGAAGCTACTCGGCGTCCTCGTGAGTGGGCTTCCGAGTAGGAGTCAACTCGCTGTGAGTTGGCCCGGCAGAAGGCTACCCGCTATGGATGGGCCGAGCAAGAAGCTACCCGACTGCCTCATGATAAGGACTTTAGATTCACGACATTGTTGGGCAGAAAGCTACCCACGGTGAATAGGCCGAGCAGGAAACTACCCGGCAGCCTCATGATGAGGGATTTGGATCCACGACGTTGTTGGGCAGGAAGCTACCCGCTGTGGATGGGTCGGGTAGGAAGCTACCCGCTGTGGATGGGCCGGGAAGGAAGCTACCCAGCTGACTCGTGATGAGGGCTTTAGATTCACGGCATTGTTAGGCAAGAAGCTACCCGCTGTGGATCGGCCGGGTAGGAAGCTACCCGGCTGTTTCATGATGAGGGCTTTAGATTCACGGCATTGTTAGGAAGGAAGCTACCCGCGGTGAATGGGCCGAGCAGGAAGCTGCCCGGCAGCCTTGTGATGAGGGCTTCGGTTCCATAGTTTGAGCCGAGCAGGAATCTGTTCGCTGTGAACTGGATGGGCAGGAAGCACCCAGTGACCTTGTGAGAGGGCTTCTGAGCAGGAACCTACTCATCGTGAACTGGTCAATAGATGGTTAGATTGCCATAACATTGACAGTTGCGCCTCTTAGATCCTAGGCCATATGGTGCATAGCGGGTATTTTGAGGTCCGCGTGAATCTCCCGAAGGCGTCGTTCAATCTTCCCGTATCCATGTGAAAGGGAGGTGGCCAATAGCCGGGCGCTGTGTAGCGCCGCTATATCGGGTGGATGTGATATGTATGATGATACTCCATAATTCATGCCTTGGCGGGTAAGGACCGCTCGATATGCACGACCCATGGGCTGGTCTGATCTTGAAGAGCAGGTGAGACCGCTCGATAGATATCCTTCGCTGATCTTTCCAACAATGGTTGATCATAGCTTCATGCACGGCAACGGGAGTTCCTAATGGAACCGTAGCTGCTCGGGTCCATAGGCATAGGAGATGGAGCGATGTGATGCTGCCTGGGCTCGGCTGTCGGATCTCTGCTTTGAGTACCACGATCAATGCTTTCAAGACCCCCTTCCCCTTTTGCTGTAATCGTTAAGAAGTATTTTTTCTTTTTCCTTTATGAGCCCCTGGGCATTCTTTGTAAGGCTGAGGAGCCGAGAATATTTCTTATCAATAAAATTTATCTTTTGCTTATGAATTTCTCTTCACTCAGAGTGTTGATCATTGACAATTTTCATTTCTCTTTGCAAGTGCATATAGATTGGTGCTCCTCCCTCCCCCGGAGTCGAGGTAAGACGGGCAGAGCGATACTTAGGTCGGCTGCCTATAGACGTGCCCACATTTTATTCATCCGAGTAAAGGGCTGGTCTGGGTTACTTCCATTGCCTCTGAGCCGGGCTGGAGAGAGATAGACAGTCGGCTTATGAAAGGGCTTAGGATTCACGAATTTAGCCAAGCAGGAATCTACCCGCTGTGAATGGATACGACGAACAGGAGGCTGTCTGCCGGCCTCGGAACCGAGCAGGAGTCTACTCACGTCAGGGTTTAGCTCGGAAACTAAAACAAATTTAAATGACAGAAAAAGAGGAATCTCGTTATTCAAGAGAGTACAAGTTCATCTATACAATTTAAGCTTTTCGGCGTTATACGGTCGCGAAAAGTTACGCCCCAATGAATCTTGAAGGCGGTAGGCTCCTTCGGGCAATGCTTCAGTCACGAGGAAGGGACCATCCCACTTCGGGGAGAACTTTTACAGCTTCCCTTGGTCGTCGAATTCATTTCGTCGTAGGACTAAGCCTTCTATTTTGAATGCTCGGTGTTTGACCCGGGCATTGTAATATTCGGCGGTCTGTTGCTGATATGCAGCCATCCTTATTTACACCCGGTCTCTCTTTTCCAATAGGATGTTCAAGTTGCTTCGAAGGGCTAAGACATTGGCCTCGTCGTCGAAGTGTTCGACTCAATAACTGGGTAGGAAGATTTCCGCGGGGACCATCGCCTCAGTGCCATAACAGAGACTGAACGAGCTTTCACTCGTGGGTGTCTTCTTCGACGTAAGCAATGCCCACAGCAACCGTGGTAGTTCCTCGACCCATCCACCCTGTCTTCCTTCAAGCGGGCTCTGAGGCCCCGGATGACACTTGGTTTGCTACCTCGGCTTGACCGTTGCACTGGGGATATGCGACAATGGAGAACTTCATTAATATATGGTAGTCACTGCAGAATTCTTTGTCTTTGTCATTCTCAAAGTCGGTTCCGTAGTCGGCGATGATATACCTCGGAATTCCAAATCGGGCAATTATATTGTTATGCAGGCACTTCACCATGGAGGCGGTGATTGATGCGAAAATGTGTGTATGTGCATTGTAAATAACCACAATCAAGACGGTGTCGCAAATAGCTAACCGCGATGAGTACGGGTCGTCCGCAGGGAAACGACGAATTTCTTATCTTGCTTTAGACAAGTTGATAGAAGAAATGTGGGATTGTTTGTAGTTTTAAAATAGGATGGTTAGAAAATTTTATAAGAGAAAAGCTTATTGAGTTTATAGGACTTAGTAGTTAATGGATGAAGTAAAAAAAATAATTATTTTTATTTTTTAATTATTTAATACTAGAGAGATAGCGATGAATGTAGATTAGGGTTCTTGGAGGGAATTAGGGTTTCCCACTACTGCCCCTTGTCCTTCCATTGATCTCTATTTATCTCAAGCCCTTAACAAAATGATTAGTAACGAATCTCAAATCGTGGTAGTGACTATCATGAATTGATAGCGCGCCCGATAAGAGGGTTAACATTCATTTTGCTAAAATTTATAAACATTAAAACTTTTAAAAAGAAATTAAGTTATAATTTTCATCTATTATTCTACCCTATCCTACAAACCCTAACAAGCAAGAATTTACTCGCTCATAGATATTAGTGATTTAAAAGAGAGGTGGGAGATGAATGAAACCATAATGAAAATTTAAAAGTGCAGAAAGTAATTGCGGAATGTAATGCAGAAAGTAAATGCGGAAAGTAATGCGGAAAGTAAAATGCGGAAAGAATTAAAATAAAGAACTACCTTTATTGATTAACTATTGCATTACAAAATTTCTTTCAGAAAAAGTAGATTACAAAAACCCAGTTGCTCGCTAGATCTCTCTCGATCGATGGATAGATGAATGCTGAATTCTTGAATTTGGAATGGTTTTGATAGACAGCTTTCGGTCCTTTATATAGTCTCTAGAATTAGAAACCCTAGATATCATATTGAAGAGTGTAAAATTACGATCAAGCCCCTGAATTTCCAGATCCTACGGCCACAAGACAACCGCGGAACCGCCGCCCAAACCCTATCTTTACTGCGGATCCACCGCCTTCTGGTGGGCTTGTGACTTGAGATTTCTTATGACTTCTTCTATAAATATTTGGAGATTCTTGTGGTAAAAATATTATGAAAATATTGCTCTTAGTCTCTGCCGTTGTGAGATTCTTCGATTTGCTCCTAATATTCGGCAGATTTGGTTTGATATTTCGATTTGTTGTGGATCTCCTGCTTAGATTTCAGACCCGAGATAATCTTATTATAATACTTGCATAATATCTCAAATTAAATTGTTAGTAGCATTTATTATTTTTGAGATATTATTCCAACAATTTATATGATATGATTTCTTAAGAATATTGATTAGGAATATTTGATATGATATGCATATTTTAATACGAATATTTTATTTAAATATGATATGCATATATTTTCCCTAATTATATTAATTATAAATGAAGAAACATATGACAATAAACTTTTTACAAATAAACCTACATATGTTCTTTATTTACAATTAACATCTTTTAGTAGTAAACAATAATAGGGAAAATGTCCATACAAATGTGCAATAAATTTGACTAATCAGGCGGCATCCAGTTTCCTGATCGGCGTGGCTTCAACCTATTTCGTAAAGTTGTCCATGGCGACAAGAATGTATTTGTTCCCCCTGTGCCGGTGGAGAGTTGGCCAATCATGTCCATTCCCCACTGTGCAAATGGCCAAGGGGAACTCAGCGGTGTTAACTTAGTGGGAATAATACATACTCATCAGTGGGAATCAGGACCCAACTATCATCATGTGATAACGTGACAGAATCCACTCAAGTTACTATACTCCACAAGGTATGCGCATGCCTTGGAAGTTTTTTTTATATTTGAAACTCCCGATATGGTTTTTGCCCCTAAGACCCAAGGACCTTGACGCTTGCCAACAAATCAAGGGTCTAAGTCAAGTTCAACCCATTATTATCTTGATTGCATCGAACCCACCCGCACTAGCCCTTGACACTTGGCAACAAAGCAGTGTGACTGTCCCGATCAATTGCATATCCATGCAACAGAAAAGTATTACAGAGCTACCACACACCACGCCTCGGCAAATGGCAACGACAAACGTAGCACGAATACTAAGCAATAATATGAAATAACGGAGGGCTACGGCTGGTTTTTGGCAAAAAACCTTTAACATAATGAATTTGATATCATTGAAGGAACTCGAGTGGCTTTGAAATGGAGTGGTTTAATCTCTGCTTTTTAAAACTAGTAACATAAACCTTTGCTTAAGAGCGAACTTCCAGTGAAGGGATCAAGGCTCTTCTCTCATAGAATGAGATGCGAGATATTCCTAACCGAATATCTCTATGCAAAGCAAAAGAATACGACTATGAGTTTTGAAGAAAACCGAGTAGTTTTAAAATTGGTTCCGACAACATCATTTAGGTTTATTTTCCTTGCATTTTTCAGATAATGTGTTCTCATCATTTTTAGTTTTCAAGCCACGAAAGAAACAACCAAAATAATATACTATTTATATGTCATCCGCAATCGCCATGGGGCCCCGTCATGCACCGTTAGCTTACTTAACTAACGGAAAAGCGGGGGCAAGACTAGCGCGGATGCAAAACATATAGAAGAAGCATTTACTATATATATATATATCAACATCGCATGAAGATAATAGTCATCACAGGCAGATAAAAATCATCACAGGCATGCAAACAACAATATGAAATAGTGGATAATCTAGGAGCCCCGCGTTTCATTTGAGCCATAAATGAGACGCGGTGTTTCCCGGTCGTATGGATAGCCAGTGCAATGAATAACCTAGACCCCTACGAGTGCGGCAAGTTACCCGCCAATCCCGAAAGTGAGGCAACCCCAATCAACAAAGTGAATGGGCCACCCAACACTTCACGGAATCCGGTAACTTGAGCACCCCTCCGTGGGTCAACCTATACGCCCTACGAGTGTAGCGAATAGCCCGCTAATTCTAGGGTAAGGCCCCCCCAGTCTCAACGCCATGAGATGCGGGCACATTGCCCTCTAGAACCCGGCTATTTGAGCACTTCTCTACGGGGTAATCCTAGTACAGAAAAGAAAAATATATACAAGGGTGACAACGAGCTCAACCTGGTCGTGCCCCAATAAAAGAATATACAAATTGGCAGAAACGACAGTCCACATGTCAGAAGCTCGCTCCGCAATAATGAATATACAAATGAATCTGAACTATACATCTAACATCGCACACAAGGCTATCCATCACGACAATCCATTCATAACATCGGTGCAACATAGAACATCAACATGAACATCATGTTCGTAAACCAGTCTGATTGTACATAAAGTAACCAGTCGGATTATACCGCACTATGATATTCACGGTCGCAGAAACTAACAAATGCATTGAAAACCACGAGTTCAAAATTTCGATCGATTAAAACTTTCCGCATTGGCCCCAAGTACAAACCAGTACTCAAACAAATCTGGGCCAAAACCAAATATTCCAAAAATCATGTTTCCATAATCTAGAGCACCAGAAAAAATTTGGGGCACAACTGCCAAAATTGGACCGTGGAACCGCGGCCAAAAGGCACATTTGGCGTCGGTTTCGCGGTCTAATTTTGGGCTTATGTTCCCAAATTTCTTTCTGGTCTCTAGTTTTGCCTGCACATAATTTTAATGCAACCTAAACAATTTTTTGAACAAATTTAAAATTCGAACAGCGGGCATGAATTTGGATATGAGATTCGGAAAAATCTATCGATCGAAACTTTAAATAAGTGCAAAATAACTAGTTAAGGCTTATGGAATGGCTCTGATACCGTGTTGGGGTTCGGTGCCCGCGCCGCGGAAGACGCGGTCGAGGCGGAAGCGAAAACAAAAACTTTTTGCGAGCACCAAACACCCGTAACCCAAGAAATCGATCCAAAACCTTAAACTAGCAAACTAGAAATGCAAAGGTGCAGAAATTGCAACCTTCAACACGTGTCCACCAAATTGTGCAAGACCCCTCCAAGCTCGTAGCTGTCGGGATCTCGCTTGAAAGTCGACCACCCTCGCCGAAGAAAATCCACTCGAGGGAAACCGGAAGAGGTTTCGACCGACGATCCAAACTTGCTAGGGATGGATGGTGCATGATGTAGGGATTTTTCACTAAAAATTTCTCTCATAACCATGTTCAAGAAAGAGTAAGAAGAAAAAGAAGAAGAGAGGTAAATGGCTAAGTGTTCTTGCAACCAAGAAGCATCTTTGAGTGAAGTAAAAAGAAAATCACTCATTTGTAGAAAGAATGATGGCTACCATAAAAAACCACCATGGTGCAATAAATGCAACCATAAATGATCATAACCAAGCCATGCCTCTCTACAAGCACCATGTCACCTCATCATGCCACCCCATTACTTGACTTTCCAAAAATGGAAAAATAATAATGAGGTGTCCTCCTTCTAGAAGCATTCCCGTATGACTACGGAATACTTCACCCAGTATATGTATCACTACATATACGCATACCCGTATAAAAATACGGATAGCACCAAAGAGAGAAAATGAATAGTGAACAATAATACTAAAATATATGTATCAAAATACATATATAAATTAGTAAATCAAGACCCGATTTAATAATCTGGCTCAATCCTAAGCCGGCTAGTATTATCAACCGTCCGATTAAAATCTGTGTATCCTGTACACGTATTTAATCAGACCCCTGCACATACCAACGACTCCTACATCTATCGCCTGAACTGGGAAAAACCCTTTGTGTGGGACTCTAAAGATTCGACAATACGCTGGTAGTGGGTATAACCACAAGCACGTCAGCGGCAATAGCTGTACGTAACGGCTACCTAGGTACTTGCCGAAAAGGGGGTCGACAATCAAGTACGTCCTTACCCTACTGAGCCCGAATGCGACAATCTCCGTATAGTCCGGTCTCTTCATTAAAGAGTATCGCATATCGAGTTTAGGGGGTGGATTACGTCAGACCCCTACTAACTCGATAAGTCGTGTGCGAGTCAAGCTCATCACCAACAGAGATACTATTGATCAACTATCAGTAAATCTCATCCACCGTGGCCACGGATTTTTCGTGATAGCCAACTGAATGCAATGCGGCATCGACTCCTAATACCAGGAAATACGAATCCCTTACAATCGACCACTGCCTCCATGTGGCTTGAGACTGTACCCAATTAAACCCTGTTTGCACGTCCTTTGAGCCGTGGTAGGATAGTAATCAAAGTACAGTGGGAACTCACACGAGACAAATGCCAATCTTAGGTCAAAGGACTAACCTGTACTCATGCCATCTGAGAACTTCCATCTGACGATAGATATAATAACATCTAAAAGTACTAGGCGAGTCCGTACCGTGTACCCACCTCCAGTGAGCACTTGTATACTATCTTAGGTGACACAACACCAATGGATTGTGAGACTGGCCACCGCCCCTCGTTGGGGTCTAGAAGCGTATACACTAGTTTACTCCAGAATATCAATGCCCAGTCTCGATACTCCCACAATTAGGGACATTTAAGGATGTGCTTATGGAAAACCCAACGCCTACATATATGATCACCATCATAATGCTGGTTGTCAAGCAACAATCCTACGGGCTTCATCAATGATGAAGACACACCAGATAGCATACCATCATCTCGAGTAAGACTGCTATACCTGTATAGGTCCTCCCTCAATTATCATAATCGCCTACTTGCGATCACAATAATTACCTTGAGGGCACTATATCCAATAATTTCCCACTTGCACTTGAGGCCAATTATTGCGGTATCACGTACTCATAGCTCGTGTGCTACTGAATACCCAACTTCTCTACTAATCAGTTTCAAAAACTTTGTTTGTGAAACCTAATGTGTTCGAGAAATAGCCTCAGTGAGTGGATCCGCTATAATGTTCCAACTTTATCTCTCTATATCTCAACTTTGCAGAGATCAACAATCTCCCAAACCGAGCGATACCCCGCTTCAAGAATTTGTCTGGATACTTGATAGGAGCAAGTTCATAAATGAACAACTCCATCCAACAAACTTCTTGGGCTGTATCCTCTGTTGAGTTATAATCAGCATCCTGCACCATGATTACCTCAGTATCCCTATTGGAACACTATCCAATATACCGATCATCAGAAGAGTCTAAACTCAAAACTCTAACAGCATCTCTGTCAACTAAGTCACATTGGAAGCCTGAATCGATAACCGCCTTTCAGAGGAGACTGCCGTTATCTTATATCAAGAACATCCTCTTATGTTCATGATAGCTTCCTTTTGTTTCTCGAGGATTGGATTAATATATGCTTATTGCAACTAGTGCAAAAGAAATATCTGGTGTTGTACAAGACATTGTATGAATGACTCAATTGCCTAAGCAAATGTTATGTCATTCGTGCCACCCCCTCTCTTCATTAGTCTAGAAGACATCTCTTTAGAGAAGGTGACTCCATCACCTGCGGGTACACCACCACGTCAGGAGTCGTCCATTCTAAAATACTTTTAGAATGCTGTCTAAGTACCCAATTGGGAAACTTCCCAAATCTAGATCTAAAACTAGAATCCCTGATATATATTATCTATCTGGTTTTGTACATGACATTGCATGATTGACTTAATTGTCTAAATAAATGATATGTCATTCATGTCAGTCTCTCTCCTCATCAGTCTAGAAGACATCTCTTTGGAGAGGGTGACTCCATCGCCTGCGGGTACATCACCACGCCAGGAGTCGTCCATTCTAAAATAAATTTAGAATGTTGTCTAAGTACCTGATTGGGAAACTTCCCAAATCTAGATCTAGTCACCAGAATTCCTGATATATTATCCATATCCAACATGGAGAAAACACCATGTGACAACAAAAGTTTGACTGATTGTAGTATAGGAACATCACTTCCTATCAGGAGTATGTCATCCAAATTCTAGGACAATATTTCCTACATCCTTCTTACTAGGTTCATCTATTGTTTTGATAAAGTCAATCACCTTGACTGTCACATCAAAATAGATGATCCATCTCAGCTATCCATGTTTTAGTCTACGAATAGACATAAGCAACTTTCACACCTTCCACTCTCCCACTGGCTACGATAACCCTCTGGCAGAGTCATACATACATGCACTTCTAAATTCCCATTTGGAAAGACGTTATAGTCATCCATCTGCCAGATATCATAGCTAAGAATAATATCAGCGCCAAGTCATATCCATATGGATTTCAGCGTAGACACTGAAGTAAAAGTCACATCACAATCCACAACAGGTATTTGATGAAAACTCTTTACAACAAGTCTAGCCTTATTAGGTTAGTACCTTTCTACCTGCACAGATACCGAAAGATCTACTTGCTCTTATGGGCTTCACCCCTTCAGGAGCACCCAGCAAAGTCTAAAATCCATAATTTGCTGAAGTGCGTTGAGTCCATCTTGGATATGAAGTATCTGGTCACCTGGAAACTACCACTTCTTATGACATGCTGATAACAAGTAGGGGGAATAGCAGTGTCAAGCCATATCCGTATGGTCTTCAGTATAGACAATGAAGTAAAAGTCCCATCACAATCCACAACGGGTATTTGATGAAAATTCTTTACAACATGTCTAGCCTTATTAGGTTAGTACCTTTCCACCTGCACAGATCTGAAAAAGATCTACTTGCTCCTGAAGGGTCTTACTCCTTCAGGAGTACCCAGCAAAATCCAAAATCTATAATTTGCTGAAGTGCGTGGAGTCCATCTTGAATATGAAGCATCTAATCACCTGGAAGTTACCACTTCCTATGACGAACTGATAACTAATATTGTCATCATCACTATGATGTTGACCTCCCTGTCACCGTCTATGAGAAAACCAAAGTACTTCTCGGGTGGCTGAGGTCACCTACTGAATCTGCGGAGTGGCTAATGGTTTGTCAAGTCCAATCGAATCCTTAGGTTCTACTAAATTTTTGGTAACCATTTGTGGTTCTGGAATCACTTCCAATTCTACCATACTCCTACTAGTTTCTTTGCAAAAAGATTCCTTTTATAAAATGGTGACGATTCAAGAACAATGTAACTATTGATCTTGAAAATAGTAGAAACAAAATCCTAGCGAATGCTTGGGATAATCCATAAACTGTCATTATCAAAGCGTGCCTTGAGTTTGTCCGGATTCTTCTTTTAAACAAAAACAAGATAACTCCATATCTTAATAACCTCAAGATATATAACCATTCTATGTCCATATAGAATCAAGGCACTAATTTAGATAGAACCAGATCCAAATGTTATGCAGTTGTTTTCAGTGCATATCACCTAATATAAAAATGCCAATACATCATTGCTCATTAAGGAGCATACTCACGGATGAACAACCTATGAGAGAATCAAGTTCTCAATACTATGATGGAATACTTAGCATAAGTATCTACATTTTTGATCACCTCGAAGAATCATGATACTTCCAACGTATGGCTCTCTACTTTATTCTTATACCTATAAACTTCTCAAAATTTTTGGACCTTACATTACAACGAATGTGTGTCTAAAACCAGAGAACTCATAGGTAATCCTGAATGAAGTATGAGTACCAACCCCTTGTCCCGAAGGACACTGGACAACATACATTTTCATGTATAAGTCCCAAGAGTATACTAACTCAAATTCTGTGTATTGTAAGTTGAAAACTGTATTTTGGTCGAGAATGTCTTACACCGTTATTCAATGCACCTTATCTTATCCTCAACTGATAAAGGTAAATGTTTAAAACACAATTTTAAAAATGTATATCTCACTTTATAAAATAAAGGTATAGATATTTCATTTTAAAATTTGGTGCATAACAACGGTTATTCGAAACCAAATATTTGTCGTCGGGCAAAGCCAGGCGATTTAATCCAATATCACCAATTGCAACGAATTCCGATATTGAGGATCAAATCGCCCATTTCCAAATATTCTACTCCCACTCATTATCTGTAACACCGTACATATGTAAGATCCAAATCCGGTAAATACATACCCTGGATTTAGAATTAGTTAGGAAAACAGTTCTCGGTAACAAGTACACAGAAAATCTGAAACATGAAAATGTTTTATAGGGGGTGGCCAGGTATTCCTAGCAATGCTTTTTTCATTATCCAGATTCATGACAGTAGTCACAATTTCCTTTACCCTCACTTCAATCCCTTTATATGTCTCTACATCTTACCTTCTGCACACTGTGTAAGTGCACGGCGGCACCCCGGCCGTCAATCCGACGCCGGAATGCGGAAACGATAATTTACTTTAACTTTTGAACCGGCACCACCGCGCACAAAAATCCCGGATCGGGCCATTAAACTAGTCCTAGCTAACTAAAGAACGGGGTAGAGAGATATACCGAGCGATCCGAGTCCTTCGGTCTTCTCGTCGTCGTCCCGATCTCCCGCGGAATCTCCAGTCTTTACCTCCTCATCAGAAGGGCACCACGTCGCCGGCTTCTTTTACGGGGTCCCACCTCTGGACCGAGGAAACTCGGGCACGAAGTTGGCGAGCCGACGCGCCCAAGGATTGTTGTAGGTTAACTGTAGAATGCTATGTGTCTCAGAGGTATTAGCCATACGTAACCTGCTACCAGGTATTGACCAAAAGGGACGTCGATGAGCAAACTCATCCTGACACCCTACTGAGCCTGTCAGTGACAATATCCGTACAGTCCGGTCCGTTCGTCTATGAGCATCGCATGGCGGGCCTAGGGGGTTGGTAAAAGTCAGACCCCCAAAAGAGGTACAAGTCGTGTCGGAGTGTAGCCCAGAACACCCTGAGATACTACTGGAATACCTACCAGTAAATCTCCTGCCTTGGCCAAGGACTTCGTGTAATGGCTCTCCTAGACACAGCGCGACCTCACCCCCAATACTGGGAGAGACGAACCCCTGCAGATCCGCTCACTGCCTCCATGTGGCTCGGGACTGTACCCAACTAAAACCTGTTTGCACGTCTCCTTTGAGCGTGGCAGGGTAGTAATCAAAATACAGTTGGAACTCACACGAGACAAATGACGATCTGAGGTCGATGAACTAACCTGTACACATGTCACCAGGGAACTGCTATCTGACGTCAGGTATAAGACCAACTAGCATGTTCCCGGCGAGTCCTGTCCGGTGTACTCATAACCCAATGAGCACCTGTATACATCTTAGGTGAACCAACCGACACCAGTGGCTTGTGAGACCGGCCACCGCCCCTCATCGGAGTCTCGACTGTATACACTAGTCTACTCTGGAATATCGATGCCCTGTCTCGAAACTCCCTCGACTAGGGACCTTTTAAGGATGTGCTTATAGACCCCAGCTCCCACGTATATGATCGCCCTCATACTGCTGGCAGTCAAGCAAGAATCCTAGGGGCTCTATCAACACGCAATAGTGACCTGTAAGATCACCTAAAGCAGTACACGATGATAAAGATAAACCAGATAGCATACTATCATCTTGAGTAAGACTGTCCTACCGGAATAGGTCCTCCCTCAATCATTGCAATCACGTGCCTGTGATCCAATAATTGACTCTGAGGGCACTATCTCCAACACACTGCATCTAGGCTAATTGATTTTCTTCCTTCCCTACCTTTCTACACCGGTCTAAGATTTGGAAGAAGACTATCCAATAAGCGTAATAGGTGTACTCTCCTAATACAAGGAGCTCTCGCAACCTGAGAGAAGGTAAAGGGAAGAGACAACTGAGTAATCATATTCAATTTCTTCAGAACCTGTGGTCGTTCTTGATTGAAATAACTTCTTCGAGTTCGTATGTAACTATACGATGGTCGTTCCAATCATTATGGATCATCGTAGTGATACGAAGTATTCTGAAGAAATATAAAGGGTAAAGTAGGAGTGGCAGGGATATGTGTGACTTTGTTATGAATCATGACAATCCGAAGCCAAAGGGTGTAAGAAGGTTCGGTTGACTTGGTTCATGAGTTTTTAAGGTAAGTCATGGGTCGATATACCCGAGAGAGAGAAAAGAAACACTCAGCGTGCACTCTAACCTAGATCAGAATGGTTAATCACTTTATCTAATCAGGATGGCTCCCACTGTTTCCTCGAATTCTCCTTCAAACCCTAAAAGGAGAACTAGTCGGGATCATTTACACTTTACAATTTCGCTAAACCGTTCAGCCAGGTCAGTGTTGGTACTCTGAGGGAGGTCTCCCGTACTTTCACACGGACCCAATTAATAAGCCCATTTCCGCAGAGTCGTAACCTCGTTAACACTTTCTAGACACCTTGTAGGTTAGCTAATTGTGAAGTAAAAAATCTCCCGAGAAGTAATACATACCTATTAGTAGGAATCGGGACCCAACTATCATCATGTGATAATCTGACGGAATCCACTCAAGTTACCACACTCCAGAAGGTATGCGCATGCCTGGCAAGTTTTCTTTATATCTGAAACTCCCGATATGGTTTTTGTCCCTAGGACCCAAGGACCTTGACGCTTGCCATCAAATCAAGGGTCCTAGTCAAGTTCAACCCGTCATTATCTTGATTGCATCGAACCCACCCGCACGAGCCCTTAACGCTTAACAACAAAGCAATGTGACTGTCCCGATCAATCGCATATCCATGCAACAGAAAAGTATTACAGAGCTACCACACACTATGCCTCGGCGAATGGCAACGACAAACGTAGCATGAATACTAAGCAATACTAATCTGAAATGACGGAGAGCTACGACTGGTTTTTGGCAAAAAACCTTTAACGTAATGAACTTGATATCGTTGAAGGAACTCGAGTGGCTTTGAAATGGAGTGGTTTAAGCTCCGCTTTTTAAAACTAGTAACACAAACCTTTCCTTAAGAGCGAACTCCTAGTGAATGGATCAAGGCTCTTCCCTCATAGAATGAGGTGTGGGATATTCCTAACCGAATACCTCTATGCAAAGCAAAAGAATACGACTATGAGTTTTGAAGAAAACCGAGTAGTTTTAAAATTGGTTCCGACAACATCATTTAGGTTTATTTTCCTTGCATTATTTAGATAATGCGTTCCCATCATTTTAAGTTTCCAAGCCAAAAAGAAACAACCAAAATAGTATGCTATTTATATGCTATCCGCATTCGCTACGGGGTCCCGTTATGCACCATTTGGTTACTTAACTAACGGCAGAGCGGGGGCAGGACTAGCGCAGATGCAAAACATATAGAAGCATCTACTAAGTATATATATATATATATATATATATATATATATATATATATATATATCAACATCGCAGGCAGATAATAGTCATCACAGGCATGCGAACAACAATATGGAATATCGGATAATCTAGGAGCCCTACGTTTCATTTGAGCTGTAAATGAGACGTGACGTTCTCCGGTCGTATGGATAGCCAGTGCAATGAATAACCTAGACCCCTACGAGTGCGGCAAGTTACCCGCCAATCCTGGAAGTGAGGTAACCCCAATCAACAAAGTAAATGGGCCACCCAACACTTCACGGAATCCGGTAACTTGAGCACCCCTCCGTAGGTCAACATATACCCCCTACGAGTGCGGCGAATTTCTTTCTAAATTTTTTTCTGGTCTCTAGTTTTGCCTGCACATAATTTTAATGCAACCTGAAATTTTTTTGAATAACTTTAAAATTCGAACAGCGGGCATGGATTTGGATATGCGATTCAGAAAAATCCATCGATCGAAACTTTAAATAAGTGAAAATAGCTAGTTAAGGTTTATGGAGTGGCTCTGATACCATGTTGGGGTTTGGTGCCTGCGTCGCGGAAGCCGCGACCGAGACGGAAGCGAAAACAAAAACTTTTTACGAGCACCAAACACCTGTAATCCAAGAAATCGATCCAACACCTTAAACTAGCAAACTAGAAATGCAAGGGTGCAGAAATTACAACCTTCGACACGTGTCCACCAAATTGTGGAAGACCCCTCTAAGCTCATAGCCGCCGGGATCGCGCTTGAAAGTCGACCACTCTCGCCGAAAATGATCCACTCAAGGGAAACCGGAAGAGGGTCCGACCGACGATCCAAATTTGCTAGGGATGGATGGTGGGTGATGTAGGAATTTTTCACTAAAAATTTCTTTCATAACCATGCTCAAGAAAGAGCATGAAGAAGAAGGAGAAGAGAGGTAAATGGCTAAGTGTTCTTGCAACCATGAAGCATCCTTGAGTGAAATAAAAAGAAAATCACTCATTTGTAGAAAAAATGATGGCTACCAAAAAACCACCATGGTGCAATAAAAGGCTAAGCCATGCTTCTCTACAAGCACCATGTCACCTCATCAAACCACGACATTACTTGATTATCCAAAAATGGAAAAACAATAATGAGGTGTCCTCCTTCTAGAAGCATTCCCGTATAAATACGGAATACTTCACTCGGTATATGTATCGCTACATAAACGCATATCCGTATAAACATACGGATAGCACCAAAGAGAGAAAATGAATGAACAATAATACTAAAATATATGTATCAAAATACATATATAAATTATTAAATCAAAACTTGATTTAATAATCCGGCTCAATCCTAAGCCGGCTAGTATTATCAACCGTCCGATTAAAGTCTGTGTATCCTGTACACGTATTTAATCAGACCCCTGTACGTACCAACGTATGGCTCCTACATCTATCACCTGAACCGAGAAAAACCCTCTGTTTGGGACTCTAAACACTCAACAATACGCTAACAGTTGGTTTAACCACAAGCACATCAGCGTCACTAGCTGTACATAACGGCTACCCAGGTACTTGCTGAAAGGGGGGTCGACAATCAAGTACGTCCTTACCCTACTGAGCCTGAATGTGATAATCTCTGTACAGTCCGGTCTTTTCGTCAAAGAGTATCGCATATCGGGTTTACAGGGTGGATTACGTTAGACCCCTACTAACCCGATAAGTCGTGTCTGAGTCAAGCTCATCACCAACAGAGATACTACCGATCAACTATCAGTAAATCTCATCCACCGTGGCTACGGATTTCTGGTGATAGCCAACTGAACACAGCGTGACATCGACTCCTAATACCAGGAGAGATGAATCCCTGACAATCGACCACTGCCTCCATGTGGATCGGGACTGTACCCAACTAAAACCTGTTTGCACGAATCCTTTGAGCCGTGGTAGGGTATTAATCAAAGTACAGTGGGAACTCACACAAGACAAATAACGATCTCAGGTCAAAGGACTAACCTGTACTCATGCCACCTGAGAACTTCCATCTGACGATAGATATAATACCATCTAGAAGTTCTCGGTGAGTCCGTCTGGTGTACCCACCTCCAGTGAGCACCTGTATACTATCTTAGGTGACACAACACCAATGGCTTGTAAGATCGGCCACCGCCCCTCATCGGGGTCTAGAAACGTATACACCAGTCTACTCCGGAATATCGATGCCCAGTCTCGATACTCCCATGACTAGGGACATTTAAGGACGTGCTTATGGACAACCCAGCTCCCATATATATGATCGCCATCATAATACTGGTTGTCAAGCAACAATCATATGGGCTTCATCAATGATGAAGACAAACCAGATAACAAACTATCATCTCGAGTAATATTGTTATACCTGTATAGGTCCTCCCTCAATTATCATAATCTCCTACTTGCGATCACAATAATTGCCTTGAGGGCATTATATCCAACATATACGACGACGAGCGCCAGGACTATCTTTTTGATGGCCGGGTACCTGGTCTCCGACTCTTTGAAAATGTGGCTGACGTAGTAGACCGGCCACTGTTTTCCTTTGGATTCTCTGATGAGCATGGAGCTGGCTGCCTGGTCAGAGACGGCCAGGTACAGTGATTGAAGCAGAAAAACCGCAATATGTGTTATGATATGCGTTCTACTTTGTTCTCTACTTACTGCAATCAAGACGGTTTCACTTGTAGCTAGCCGGTTGAGTACGAGTCGTCCACTGAGAGATGGTTCGTATTTGAGTTCTTGTTTTAGACGAGTTAATGAAAATGTATATGTGTATGTTCAATTCTATCCTAAGTGTTCGTATTTTATGTTCAAGTAAACTTGTTAGGGTTAGAATTGGTTAGTAAAGTTAGGATTAGTCTTGTGCTTGTCTTTGCCATTCTTGAAATGATATTCGGATAATCGAAAGTAGCGGGGATTAGGAGGACATAGGAATAGGATTTGCGAGTTTAAGCAAGCTTTCCAACACTAAATCCATTCCTAGTGCCCCTTGTCCTTCCGCTATATGCGCTTATTTCCAACCTTAAACCAAACACACTCAACCATGTATCCAATTAAGTAACAATTACATGTCACATTGTAGTGTGCCCAAAGGAATTCTCGACTTAGATCGCGGCTATATGTCAATTATAGCACACCTAAGTGAGGGGGTTGTGTTTGTTTGGTCTAGATTCATTTTAAGGTGTTTGGTAAAGAGAAACACAAGGGATTTTTCCGTCCCTCATGCTAACCTTCCTTAGCCCTAACAAGTGTGGTAATTATTCACACATTTAAAAGGAAAATAAAACAAGAAGGAAGAAAAGAAAGAATGGAAAAAATACAGTTTTTACAAATGGTAGCAAGCTAACTACTTGGGTCCTCACCTAAGCAAGCGACTCCATTGAGTATCATGGATTAAAAAATACGGATAAAAAGAAAAGAAAAACAAAACAAGAAAAGAAATCCAACAGCTACTTTAACAACAACAAATAAAATTTATACTAAGAATTAAAATTACAATACAAGAAATGAAAGATACAAGATAATAAAAACCCTCATCTTCATTAATCTTCCACTCAAAAAGCTCTTACTACAATTTTCATGGAGAATAGATGAAGAAGAAGAAGAAACTACAACTAAACTACACTAAATCCTAGTGAAGAAAAAGCATTCCTCACTTAGGTCAAAACTGGAGTATTTATAGGCAGAGAACTGAAACCCTTGGGCCATATTCTGAGCTCCTATACAATTACAAAACTACCCCCAAAATATGATCTTGAGACGACATGACATGGCCGCGGAACTGCCTCCCCAAAAGCCTATTGGCCGCGGTTTCGCAGTCCTTTGGAGAGTTTGGAGTATCGTTTTTCTGGAGCATCCTTGTGTTGCTTTGTTTTTCTGTTCTACAGGTTCAAAATTACAAAATGATTCCAAAATATTTTTAGATTTTCAACAGTCCAAAATGGCTATACTTTTAATCTCTTTGACCTTTATCCCCCTCGAGCTCCGCGCACCTCTTGATCTTTATGCTGCCCTTCTCGTGCTTTGTGCTTGTCCGAGACACGAATGCCCATTGTTATTTGTCTTGTCTCTTGAACTGGTAAGCGGCACTGGACGGGTGTGGATGACTGGAACCTGGATTTTCTCTGTTTTTGGCAGATGTTCTGGATTTTGGTATAACTGTGAAGATTTTGCATGATTTGTGTTATTTTGGACTAGGAACCTATAACCTATAATCATATAGCAAACACGGATCAAAAGCACCTAGTTATAAATAAACGAGCAAAAGAATGGACGGTATTAAATGCAATATTTTGATGTGAACAAATATCCCCAATCTTATCTTTTGCTCGTCCCGAGCAAAACCATTTATTCTCAAAAAGTCCTAAGCTCACTTTTATAGGCATCATGGTTGAACTTAGCGTGTGCAACAAACCATTAAATCTCTAGGCGTCCCTAGTAGGAGGAGTGTTGGCTTCTGAGGGTTTTCAGCGGATACTACCACAAAATCCCGTCAAGCTAGTTTCATAAGTTAACCTAAATTCTAAACCTACGGTTTAGCATCTAAGTTAGAAATTCTATCATCCTAAGTTAGAAATATCCATCCTTTATTTTTCACACCTCCTATTTATTCAACCTATGATACTATACGTTTGGACAGTTTACAAAGATCTCGGTTTCTCTTGAGTTTTCCTTCTAAAGCGCGGTCTCCAATCCGGAATTTTTATCATCTTTATGGAAAACATAAGACTTATTCTTCATTCCTATCTTTCCTCCAAATATCGATCGTATACCCCTACGTGTGTGTAAATTTCACCTATACACTTAAGAATTCAATTCAAGCTATAGTACCATTGCCTTAATACCTAATACTACTTCTTTTCATTAAAGATGGACGGATTTTCTCACACACCTTGCATGCGACTATTACTGCTTCTTGAGGCACTAATCAGCCGATTACTGAATGTGTGAGCTTATTAAAGCGTATATAGCAGTTTCCAGGTCTTGTAATTTATTTTTTTCCTCTTTTTTTTTCTTTTCAAGACCGGATATATTTTTCAATGATGCTCTTTTGGTGGTTAGCTTTAAATACCGTTTTTTCTTTTATACCAGGCTTTCAGGAAAGAGTATTTTTAGGTATTCTCTACTATCCCAAGTTTCAATATACGTGTAAGTGCAGTTTGTAGGGTATATACTTTCTGAATTTGGATTTAAGAATAGAAACTATTTTTCAGATTTATCCTTCAATAAAACTTTCAATACTTTCCCTTCATCTCGACTTAACTCAAGAACTCAAAATTATTTACCTCTAAAAAAACTGTAAGGACGTATATTTACCAATGTTAAACTGAAGGAGGGATATTTTTAGGGTTTGCAATTCCTAAGCCTAAAATTTAGTTATTTCTAACCTATCAAGCTAACTTTTCGAAATAAAATCTAAGTTACGCTACTAGCTAACTTAACGACAAAGTTTTTATATTTTTTCCATTTTTTTTCATTTTTATGGGTTTTTAATAAGTATGCAAATGAAAAATATACACATGAATGCGAAAATAGAAGGCTTACCGAGCACACCCCCCAAACTTAAACTTGTCAGTGTCCTCACTGTCATGCTACACCAAGAGGGTCAAAATTGTTGAGGGGTCAAAATCTGTCGGTGCTGTCATGTTTTTTTTTGTTTTTATAAAAGAAAAAGCAAAACAAAAAATATATATACACAAAAAAGGTCCCTCCAAACTTAAGCGAAACAGTGTTTCCACTGTTTAAACGTTAAAATTCAGAGTTAGGGGGAAGAGAACGTCATCAATCTATACAAGGCCTTACACATGCCAAAAGTTAATACCAACCATTCAAAATTTTTATCGTGATATTGCAGTGCTTGGAGAAAGAATGCGTAGAAGAAAGAAAAGAAGAATACGCGAGACCATTTATGGATGGAAGCAGGATACAGTCTCGGTAAAGGAGAAGATGGGCGGAGGGGAGAAAGAAATGGAATACAAACTTGAGAGTGGAAATGGATTGAATAAATTAGTACAGTTTGTAATAATCGAAGTGTAAAAATGGATTGTATTAATCTATCAACACGTTGAGAAATGGAGTCAAACCTCTTAAGATTCGTAAGAAAACATGGGCTGACCGAACTTGGTGAACCAGACATAAGAGATGAAGGTGATATGGTGTCTTACAAGGTGGAAACAACGGAAAGGATGGATGGAAATGATTGAGAAATAGTATCAGTTAAACGTTCAGGAGGGTGTGCACAGTCAATGAAAGGGACAGGATGAATCGGAAAATCCGACTCATCTAGTAAAACTGGTTCATCCTCAATGATATTCTCAAAATTCAACTCATCCATGCATTCAACATCAACACTATCCAGAAGCATATGGGGTTCGGGAAAAACAGTTAATGGTTCGGGATGATGCCCACACGGAAGTGAAAGGACATGATGAATTGGTAAGAAAAACTCATCCAAAATTATGGGTGCATCATCCAAAATATTCCTAGCTTGATATCCTCAATCAAGTGATAGTTAAACTTCTCAGACACCTCATCAAAAGCATGGTTTTCAATCAATTGTGTTCTAGAGTAGAGGTGTAGAGATCAAAGGGATTGGCATTGGTTTCACTTGAAATGGACCCATCACAATCGGTTAAATCAAACACTACGTAGTCGCACAACTCATCAAACATTCTATCTTCAATTGGTGATTCATTTAGGACACTCGATAGACTTTCGAAACTGGAGTTGTGGAATTCAATTTGGAACTGGTAGGTTTGATTTTGAAGGGTGGATTGCTCACTTTCCTTACTGAAATCATCAATCTGTCCTATCGCCTCATCATATATTGGAAAATGCTGAGCTAGTTGAAAACTAGCTGCTCGTTCGTTAGGTTGTATGAGGGCAGCCATTGACACATTCAAATCCTCCATCTGTCGGCATGATGAATGGTGTGTTTGAAGAGAAGTGTTTGTAAATATAGTAACCGCAATCAGGACGGTGTCGCTAGTAGCTAGCCGCGATGAGTACGAGTCGTTTGTAAGGAAACGTGAACCTTTTTCTTACTTTAGACGAGTTGATTGAAAGATGGGTTGATTGGTTGTAGATTTATTTTGATACGGATGTAGATTTTATAAAGAAGAGGCTTGTAGGGTTCGTATGACTTAGTAGTAATGGATGGCTAATTAAAAATGACTCATTTTATCTTTTAATTGTTTAAAACTAGATCGATAGTGATGAATGTAGATTAGGATTCTTTTGGAAGAAACTAGGGTTTCCCCACTCCTAACCCTTGTCCTTGCATTGATCTCTATTCATTTCTAGCCTTTACCAAAACAAGTGTTAATCTAATCTCAAATCGTGGTCGAGACTTTCAATAAATTGGTAGCGCGCCCGATAAGGATGTTAACATTTATTTTGATAAAGTTTATAGACTTTAAAATGTATAAAAGGAGTTAAATGATTTTTTCATCCATTGATATACCCTAGCCTACGAGCCCTAGCAAGCTAGGAATTACTCGCTCCTGGTTGAGATAAAAGAGAAGTTGAAGAAAGAGATCATAATGAAAATGCAGAAAGTAATGCAGAAATTAAATGCAGAAAGTAAATGCAAAATAATTAAACTAATGATCTACTTTTATTAATCAACTTATCATTTACAAATCCTTTTTGAGAGTAGAATACAAAGAAGCCTATTTGCTCTCGATCGTATCTCGTTGGGAAGTAGATGTTGAGTTGATTGATCACGTCAATTCATGGATCGTCTTTGATCTCTTGATCTTGTCGGTGATCTATTCGGTGATGATTTTTCATATGAAACTCTCTGTCCTATTTATAGTCACAGAAATTAAAAATCCTAGATCCTATGTGTGATGATTTGCTGTTGTGATCACACCTAAAAAATCCTAAATCCTACGGCCACAAGGAGGCCACGGATCCGCCGCATATCATGGGGTTTGGCCATGGTTGGGCGGCTATTTGGTGAGATCAGGGCTTCAAAATTCTTGTGCTGTTTGGTGTTGACACTTGGAGATCATTGTGATGTCTGTATTCTTCAAATCTTCTTCTAAGTCTCTGCCGTTTATGATTTTATGATTTGATTCAATTTTATCGGCATATTTTATTCCCGACATCTCGGATCTCTCGATCTCCAGACCTAAGCTAATATCTGCACAATATCTCACTTTATAGTATTAGTAATATTTGAGATATTATCCTAACCATTTTATATGATATTAAATCTTTAAGAATATTGATTAGAATTATTTGATATGATATGCATATTTTAATTACTAAAATATTATATAAATATTATATGCAAATATTTTCCCTCATAATGTTAATTATAATGTAGAAACATATGATAAAGAATATTTTACAGATACATCCACATATGTTCTATATTTTCAATAAACACCTTTAAATACTTAACAAAAGTAGAGAAAATGTTCCATCAAATGTGCAATATTTTCGACTAAACAAATACCCCCAAACTTAATTTTGATCGTCCTGACCAAACTAGTTATTAAAGAAAGAAAGAAGAAAAGAAAAAGAAAAACCTAGCACACTTTCGTAGGCAACACGATTGCACTTAGCACGTGCAACAAGCCGTTAAACCTTTAGGTGTCTCTAATAGGAGGAGTGTTGTCTCCTGAGAGTTTTCAGCGGATTACACCCACAAAATCCCATAATAAAAGAGAGAAGATGAAAGTTACATACAACGATAAGGATTTATAAAAGAAAGAACTTGAAAAAAAGAGTTTCAAACTATACTAGCTTTTCAGTTGCCATGAACCTTCTCTTAATAATCGTGAAAAGATGTCAGAAATCACATCATCCTTCAATAAAACATCATCTTAGTCTTCCTCCCTATCTTTCTTCCAAACATCGATCATATACCCCTACGTGTGTGTAAAAGACATCCTTACACTTAGAGAATTCAATTCAAGCTATCATACTCTTGTCCATCTTCCTTAGTACGTTTTAGTCGGTGAATATTTTAGATGGAATTGCTCACACATTCTTCATGCGACCGTTAATACTTCTTGAGGTACTAACCGACCGATTACCAAATGTGCTCACTCATTGAGGCGTAATTAGCAATTTCCTCGTCTTGCAACATCTAAGGCTTAGCAGTGGTTCCTAAACCAGTTGGTTTAAGGCACTGGTGATAAAGCACCATCGCTATATTTTTTTATACTGCCTTAAGTAATTACAAAACTAGTGTTCATTTTTCTTCACCATTTTTTTTTCATTTATATTTTTGTTTATATATATATTTTTTCCCTTCATACTAAGGCTTTTAGACAAGAGCATTTCAAGGTATTCTCTACTATCCCAAGTTTCAAGATGTGTGCTGTTCATCACAGAATACTGCATTTTATACCGCCCATTCTTACGCTCGGTTGTTTATAGGTAGGTGCTTTTGATCTGTGTTTGTTACATATTTACAGAGTACAGGTTTTCAGTCCAAATATTGCAAATTATGACAAAATCTCCACAGTTACACCAAATACAGAACATCTGTCACAGTAGATAAAAGCCGGGTTCCGGTCATCCATATCCGTCCGGTGCTGCGTACCGGTTCCAGGGACAAGACATATGACAGCGGTCATTCGTGTCTCGGACAAGCACAGAGCACGAAGGGGGGCAGCACAAAAATCAATGGGTGCGCGGAGCTCAAGAGAGATAAAGTCAAAAGTAAAGAAAAGATAACAATCTTGGACTATGAATTCTGCTGATATTCTGGAAGAAATTATCAGAAAATACATGTACCAGACAAGAGGGGACAGAAGACCAGGGATGTACACAGAAGACCACACCCTAACACCACTATAGGGGCACGGATCCGCGGCCATAGGGGGGCATAGGCGGCGGATCCGCGGCCGTACAGGCGCCGCAGGCAGAGACTTTTGGGGGGCAGTTTGGTCTTTTCATGTGGGTTCAGTTTGTTGCCCTAGATTTCATTTTCCCTGCCTATAAATACAGCAGATTTGAGCTAAGCCAAGGGTCCAATTTTGTGTCCACTCTTTTGTAGTTTTTTGTATAGTTCTTCTTCTTCTTCTTCATTCTTTTTCCATGAAAATTGTAGTGAGAGCTTTTTGAGTGGGAGATTAATGAAGATGAGGGTTTTGTATCATTCTCTTGCGTTTCTTCTTCCCCTTGAGATTCTTGCTTTCTCTTGATCATTCAACCTCTTCATTGAGCTTGAATGGTTAAGGGTTAGTTATTGATCTCAAGGGTCGTATTTTCTCACGGGACTAGCACTTCATTTCACATGCGTTCTCTACCCTTCCCTTGATCTTGCAACCTCTTGATTGAGCTTGCAAGTTTAAGGGTTGGCTATTGATCACATGCTTGTCTTGAGTCCTAGTTCCTTGTTCTTTTTACTCGCTTTTTATTACTTGCAATTTATTTCATGCACTTAAATTCCATGCACTTATATTCTTGTAATCTTTTCTTTTCTTTGTTCTTTTCTTTTTGCTCTCTTTTGTTCATTTTGTGAATGAATGTAATTATTATTGTTAAGAAGAAATACGATATTCTAAGTTAAAGATTTTCTTTTCTCTTTTCCTTTTCCTGTTATTTTCCATTGAACTCCGCCCAAACCATACGCAAGCACTCCGTTAGGCACCCTACCCTGACAAGGTAACGGTGATTCCTAACCGCGACCGGTTGCGTTCGGTTTGGCCGGAGGCGAAAGCAAGAGACAAGAACGGAAGGACAAGGGTAAATAAGCCGTATTCCACGAATACCGCTCTTAAATCCCCTAATCCACGTTGTTGCCGATTGCTCTAGCTTCAATTGGTCAAGACTCGGCTCAAAGGTTTCGAGTACGGATTTCGTTAGCTTATAATCTCGTATCTTTTCTTAACAACTTTATACTTGCAAATAAACACATAGGTTAGAATCAAACTCATACAGATTCTTTATTGACTCGTCTAAGACAAGGAAGGACATACAACCATCTCCCTGTGGATCGACCCGTGCTCAACCGGCTAGCTGCATAGCGACACCGTCCTGATCGCGGTAAACTTTAAATTCTTTGAACATCCGACACGCCAAAAGCGTGCGATCAAATGGCGCCGTTACCGGGGAGACGGTAACGTATTTCTTTTCTTGTTATTCGGGTTAATATTCTTTTTGTATATATTTAAAAAAATATATAAAAAAAATAAAAATAAAAATCTTTTTGTTTTTTTTTGATAATTCTTGTGGGCAAGTGTGCAGATTTTTGCGTATTTGCAAACTGCGATTGTGGGGAGCAAAGTGTGCATTCAAGGCAAATGTGATTACGAAGTACAGTGCCAAAGATCCGGGTAGTTTGACCCGCGCAAGCGAACCTTTCAAGCTTACCGGATTTGATTCAACGGGGGTTTCCTAACCCAAAACTTAAACGGTACGTACTTTACTAAACACCTTCTTCTCAAATCCGACGCTTCCAATATACTATTCTTTGCAGGATTCTTTGCAAGTTCGCTAGCAAACGCTAAAAATTGACTAACCCGTATTTGTTGCAGCGCCACGCTTAAACTAAAAAACGATTTTTTGATTCTTTATAGAATTTTTATTGAATTGAGCATTGCATCAATTAATACGGACTTAAGGGCAAGCGAACCCCACAAGATACGGTAAAGGATTTCATCACCTTTTCCGTGGCCCACAAATCACGAACTTGCGCATAACGTTTACCCGCACAAATTTAAAAGAAACTAGACTTTAAGCCTTAAGGACTTCGTGCTCACTAGGAGAAGTTAATTGTGTTTAGAACCTTGCTTAATGGTATATTGTTTACGGGGTGTCTAGGAAAGTGTTAACGGCGAAACCGCCAAAAGAGAAAGGGTTATTTAATTAAGGAACTTCGCGAAAGCGTTGGAAAACCTCCCCTTATCTCTGCACTTACCTGGTCTCGTGATCAGTGTATCTTGAGCCTGTTTCTCAACACAGTTTTACTTCGACAATCAAGTTCTGGAGCAGGTCTAGTTGACCTAGGTTAACCCTAGAACGATTAGGTGTGTGGTATTTTTGTGTCGTGATTATTTTTGTCCATATTCTTTTTGTGTATATTTCATTCTTTTGTCTATAAAAAAAATATCACATTCTTTTTTCCCCTCCTTTTCTCTACCTTTCTTTCTCTCTCTTCATATCATGGGTACTCCACCTCGCAAAACTCTTGCCGAACTTTGGTACCCACAACCAGACATTACTTCCTACGGTTCTTGTTTTGATCGAACTTCGAACGATCCATCCATGCCAAAAATTTCTTTGAAAGATCGAATAGACGCGTCTAGGACGAACAACTGGACCCCGCAATCCACTTCGTATCAACCGTTTCAAACACTCACCCCTTCTTGCGTTGATACCCCTTTTGAAAGTCCAGTTGTAGCCACAAGACCAATGTCTATTGCTGAACGTATTGAACAATCCCGTAGCCGATCTTTCACTCCTTTCACCACTTCAAATTCTTGGGATCAACAATTCCATTCACCTTCTTATCCAAATGTTGATCCTGCTCCTGTCCAGCCATTCAATTCCTACCAGTCCTACCCTACTTTTGCACCTTCCCTAAACATAGCATCAGAACCGCCATTTGGGAGTTTTCAGTATCCAAACAACTTTGAATCTTTTACTGAAACCCCCTCACAACCCATGTCTAGTCTGGAACAGTCGTTGGAAGACTTTAGGGTAGCGTCAAGCCAACAGATGATGGATTTGAATGCGTCCATGGCCGCTCTCATACAACCTACTGACTCGGTAGCTAGTTTCCAGCTAGCTCCAAATTTTCCAATGTATGAAGAGGCGGTAGGACAGGCTGTGAATTTGAGTGGAGAGAGTGAGATGTACCCCCTTACAAATCAAACCTACCCGTCCCAAGTTGAATCCCACAACTCTTGTTTTGAAAGTCTATCGAGTGTCCCACATGCTTTATCAATTGAAGATAGAATGCTTAATGAGTTGTGCGACTTTGTAGTGTTTGATTTACCTGATTGTGAAGGGTCCCTTCCAAGTGAAACCAATCCCAAACCTTTTGACCTCTACACCTCCACTCTAGAACCTGAATCAATTGAAATCCATGCTTTTGTAGAGGTGTCTGAGAATATTGATTTTCACTTGATTGAGGATATCGACGCTGGGAATATTTTGGATGATGAACCCGTAGATTTGACTGAGTTTTTCTCTCCAATCCATCATCCCGAGTCATTAACTGTTTTTCCCGAACAACATATGCGTCTGGACTTTGATGAAATATGCATGGATAAGCTTAACTTTGAGGAGAATTTTGAGGATATTTTTGAGGATGAAACAGTTCTAGATGATGAGTCGGATTTTCCAATTCATCCTGTTCCTTTCACTGACTGTGTACACCCTCCAGAACCCTTAACCGATTCCCTTCCTCAACCACTTCCCTCCATCCTTTCCATCGTTCCGACCTTGCAAGAACCCGTACCATTTTCACTTCCTGTGTTTGGTTTACCAAGTTCGGCGTACCCATGGCTTCTTACGAATCTTGAGGGATTTGACCCAATCTCTCGACGGGTTAATAGATTAGCACAATCGATGTTTACACATCGCTCATCACAAATTGTGCTAATCTATTCACTCCATTTGCACCCTCAAGTTCGTACTCCACTTCTTTTTCCCTTCCGCCATTCTTCTTCTTTTAATATACCGAGACCGTATCCCGCTTCTCTCCGCATACGGTCTCGCTTATTCTCCATCTCTTTTCTCTACGCCTTCTTTCACCAACCAGCACATTATAGAGATAAAATCTTTGAATGGTTGGTGCTCACTTTTGGCCTGTGTAAGGCCTTGTATAGCTTGATACTGTTCTTTCCCCCTAAACCTGAACTTCAACGCTTAACAGTGGGAACACTGTTTTACTTAAGTTTGGGGGGGGGACACCTTTTTTGTATATATCTTTTTGGTTTTTGTTTTGTATATAATTTGTTTCTAGGGAGCACCGGCAATTTTGACCCTCTTGGTATAGCCTGACAGTGAGGGCACTGTCAAGTTTAAGTTTGGGGGAGTGCTCGGTAAGCTTTCTTCCTTCGCATTCATATGTATATTTTGCATCTGCATATTAAATCCATAAAATCCATAAAAATCTGAAAATTTTCTAAAAATATAAAAACTTTTTTGTCAAGTTAGCTTGTGGAAGAACTCTGATTCAACATTCGACGGTTTTTGTTTGAAAAAATAGGAATAACTAAATCTTATGTTTAGATTTTGAAAACCTGAAAGATAACTCTCCTTTGAAGTTAACTATGGCTGATATACGTCTTTACATCACACTACACGTGTCGTGAATTTTGGGAATTAGATGACAAGTCTTTCATGTTTAAACTTTTAAACAGATAAATGATTTTCTGAGGATCAAATAGGTTTGTTCTGAAATAAGTAATGTCAAGAATAGTTTATGAAGTAAAGCGAATATGAAGGAATGTTATTGATGCCGTAATTGGAGCTAAGTCTGAAAAATAACCCATCTAAAACTTGATTGGAATGATTACACACCAAACCCACTAAACACGTCTTTTATCCAAAAAAAATATTTGAACTACCGGTTATACCTCCGTTCGTATTAAATCATCTGATTTTCACGACAAAACTGTCTTTTGTTTTTGGACCTAGGTAACTTGAGTAATTAAGTCCGCTGGGGTGTTTCTACACCTAATGCCCTAAAACCAACTGGTTTGGGTGCATTGGCCCAAAGCTCGCTAAGAAGCCTAGAAAGTCCAGTTTTAAAACAAAGTCAAGCAAGTGTTCTCTCCGAGTTAAAATTCCTAACGGTTCTGTGTGTGAGAATAATCTTGATAAAAGACAGGCTTTTATAAAAATTTTAACGGAGAAATGAAGGTTTTATTCTATGATAAAGACTATTGCACGTTCACAGAGGTGTGTATGAAATGAAAACAAGAAAAAGGTGGAGTGAAGAATAAGACCTAGTTTCCTGTTAGGAAAGATAGAAATTCTGAAGTTGAAACCTTACTGGAAAACGAAACTTGAAAAATGCTTAACTCTTTATAAAACTTATGTGATCCTTTTAAAATTGTTATCTGGGCTTTATTGTGCGACATGATGACTTTAATCGACCTTTCTGGAACTTAACGGCACTATTTGCACTACACGTAAAGATATATAAAACCTGTAGTTAAATAAGAAGTGAGGTGTGAAAACTAAAGGTTCGATAGTCTAGACTTAGGATAATAGATTTGTTATTTTCTGAAACAAAACTTTAGGGTTTGAATCATAGTTATTTTGCAAAACTAGCTTGACCGGATTTTGTGGGTGTAATCCGCTGAAAACCCTCAGGAGACAACACTCCTCCTACTAGGGACACCTAGAGGTTTAACGGCTTGTTGCACGCGCTCAGTGCAATCGCGTTCCCTGCGAAAGTGCGGTTAGGATTTTATTTTTTGTGAATAATTGGTTTTGCTCGGGACGAGCAAAAGTTAAGTTTGGGGGTATTTGTTCATCACAGAATACTGCATTTTATACCGCCCATTCTTACGCTCGGTTGTTTATAGGTAGGTGCTTTTGATCTGTGTTTGTTACATATTTACAGAGTACAGGTTTTCAGTCCAAATATTGCAAATCATGACAAAATCTCCACAGTTACACCAAATACAGAACATCTGTCACAGTAGATAAAAGCCGGGTTCCGGTCATCCATATCCGTCCGGTGCTACGTACCGGTTCCAGGGACAAGACATATGACAGCGGTCATTCGTGTCTCGGACAAGCACAGAGCACGAAGGGGGGCAGCACAAAAATCAATGGGTGCGCGGAGCTCAAGAGAGATAAAGTCAAAAGTAAAGAAAAGATAACAATCTTGGACTATGAATTCTGCTGATATTCTGGAAGAAATTATCAGAAAATACATGTACCAGACAAGAGGGGACAGAAGACCAGGGATGTACACAGAAGACCACACCCTAACACCACTATAGGGGCGCGGATCCGCGGCCATAGGGGGGCATAGGCGGCGGATCCGCGGCCGTACAGGCGCCGCAGGCAGAGACTTTTGGGGGGCAGTTTGGTCTTTTCATGTGGGTTCAGTTTGTTGCCCTAGATTTCATTTTCCCTGCCTATAAATACAGCAGATTTGAGCTAAGCCAAGGGTCCAATTTTGTGTCCACTCTTTTGTAGTTTTTTGTATAGTTCTTCTTCTTCTTCTTCTTCATTCTTTTTCCATGAAAATTGTAGTGAGAGCTTTTTGAGTGGGAGATTAATGAAGATGAGGGTTTTGTATCATTCTCTTGCGTTTCTTCTTCCCCTTGAGATTCTTGCTTTCTCTTGATCATTCAACCTCTTCATTGAGCTTGAATGGTTAAGGGTTAGTTATTGATCTCAAGGGTCGTATTTTCTCACGGGACTAGCACTTCATTTCACATGCGTTATCTACCCTTCCCTTGATCTTGCAACCTCTTGATTGAGCTTGCAAGTTTAAGGGTTGGCTATTGATCACATGCTTGTCTTGAGTCCTAGTTCCTTGTTCTTTTTACTCGCTTTTTATTACTTGCAATTTATTTCATGCACTTAAATTCCATGCACTTATATTCTTGTAATCTTTTCTTTTCTTTGTTCTTTTCTTTTTGCTCTCTTTTGTTCATTTTGTGAATGAATGTAATTATTATTGTTAAGAAGAAATACGATATTCTAAGTTAAAGATTTTCTTTTCTCTTTTCCTTTTCCCGTTATTTTCCATTGAACTCCGCCCAAACCATACGCAAGCGCTCCGTTAGGCACCCTACCCTGACAAGGTAACGGTGATTCCTAACCGCGACCGGTTGCGTTCGGTTTGGCCGGAGGCGAAAGCAAGAGACAAGAACGGAAGGACAAGGGTAAATAAGCCGTATTCCACGAATACCGCGCTTAAATCCCCTAATCCACGTTGTTGCCGATTGCTCTAGCTTCAATTGGTCAAGACTCGGCTCAAAGGTTTCGAGTACGGATTTCGTTAGCTTATAATCTCGTATCTTTTCTTAACAACTTTATACTTGCAAATAAACACATAGGTTAGAATCAAACTCATACAGATTCTTTATTGACTCGTCTAAGATAAGGAAGGACATACAACCATCTCCCTGTGGATCGACCCGTGCTCAACCGGCTAGCTGCATAGCGACACCGTCCTGATCGCGGTAAACTTTAAATTCTTTGAACATCCGACACGCCAAAAGCGTGCGATCATGTGCAAGTGGAAATAGTAGGGTATCAACGTTCAGATGTTTGGACTCAAGAATATGGACTATTTTTCAGACTTATTTCTATTCTCAGATCAGTAATTCCCTTCATCTAACTAACCCTTGGGACAACAGCTCATGACTACTTATTACTAGCTTTGTTTTAAAATCTCTATTTTTCTTAAAATTTTTCTATCTTTCATATGTAATTTTTCACTTTCTAACTTTTATTATCAGATTTTTTTGTGTTTTTATTTAGTATAATGCAAAAATTGATGCGTAAATAAGCACAAAGCTCCTCCAAACTTATTTGCAGCAGTGTTTTCACTGATATCATTTTTTTAAGCTTAAAAACCTGTAGACTTGGGAGGAAAAGTTAGTAACGGGGACAAGAATTAATGACAGTGAAAACCTTCCCCAATCATAATTTTGGCTCACAATTTTGTAAAAAAATTATTTTCTTTCAAGAGCCAAAATATTTTCTCCCCCCCCAAACTTGAGTAAAAAAAGTTTTAAGCATTATAAGAGGGGGGTAAAGTTATTGGTTTATGCAAAGTTTTACAAAGACTAAATATCAATACTAACCATTCGAATATTTTATCGATGTAACAATATAGTTGGTGGAAGATCAGAGATTTGAAGAAGTGGGGAGATAAGGTGCGTAATCTATCGGCTTTACGTCTCGGTCGGTAGAAACAAAACAGTGATGGTGAACGAAAACGAGAATGTGAATGATTAGGGATGGGTAGAATAGTCACATTCTCGTAAGGGATAAGAAGAAATGGTGGTGGTTCAACTTCTTCAGGTGGAGGTTGATTCATCACAACATCCATGTCTGTTAGGAATGCGAGTTCTTCGGGGAAAATTTCTTCAAAACTTTCATCAATGGTCCGAGTAATAATTTCATTAATATTTACAGAATATGCAGATTCACTAGGACAGTTGAAAATTCCAAAGTCGGTCTTTTGCACGCCAGAATTCAACACAGTTGATTTGTCATAAATTATGGAGGTAGGAGTCTCGAAAAACTCATCTAGCTTATTTTCAAAAGGGTCTGAATCAAGTAGACTTTCAATAATCATAGAACTCGAAATATCGGAGTGTGTGTTCTCCGCCGAAAGACGCAGAGACGCGACTGCGCGGGTCCGTCTTGCCTGAATTTCGGGGCAGATGCTAATTGGTGCTATCCGTCCACCTCTCCGAAGATGCCAAGTTGATTTATGGCACCATGTATCGAAGGTTTAAACGGATGCGGCTGATGTAGCAGACATCGTTAGATTCCCCCTCGTTGAGGGGTTTTTGATTGTGGGGACGCTCTTCCCTGCAGGCGCAAGCCCATGCAGTTAATTACGCTACCGCATCGCGGTAACCACTTTCTCCTTCTCCAGATGGCCACTTCGTGTCGTGGGTGTTTATTTTGTTTTTGGTTGCCCGTGGATTGTATACGGAGACTAATTTATGTTGTCTCCCGTAGGGCGTGGATTAGTCCAAATCTGTATCTTCTTAGATTTGGGTTTGGGGTTGGGTTTAAGGATACGTTAGTCTAATTTTAGACTAAGATCAACTTAAACGTTTGTTAAGGATACGTTAGTCTAATTTTAGACTAAGATCAACTTAACGGGATCGTTTAGACCCAACAAAAGAGCATTTGGACTCTATTGTTTAGTTTAGGGACTTTGCGGTCCATAATTAGTTTAAGGACGTTGCGGTCCAAGGTTAAGGACATCATAGTCCATGGGTTTAAGGACCCCACAGTCCAAGGTTAAGGACATCATAGTCCATGGGTTTAAAGACCCCACAGTCCAAAGTTAAGGACATCATAGTCCATGTAAAATCTAGTTGTGGGGACCCGTCACCTCTCTGAAGACGTTGAAGGATTACAACGACATTTATCAGATGAGTGAAGAGATGTACCCTTGAACCAATATGAGTTGGGAGTTCTGTAGTCCGATTGGGACTAAGATCTGAGATTTATGAGCGTATGGGCTCAGTTAATATGAGTTGAGGACTTGTGACCAATCTTGGGCTAAGTCCAATCAAGTTAAATGTTTAACATTTATTTTGGGCTGTTGAGCATTCATTTGGGCTTGGACCTTTTAACAATGTTGAGCATTGATTTTCATTCTGACAATGTTTTGTCTTTTATTGAATGCTGAGCACTCATCAGAGCTCTGAGGCTTTATTTAGAAGAACAGTCTCTGTTCTATGAGCGCAGCACGTGGCGCGCTTGGCGCTTTGCGCCTGTCAAAGAGCGCAATGCGCTTCTAGCTTGTAGCGCACACGTGAGGGACACGTGTCGCGCTTGGCGCTGGGCGCCAGATGATGGGTGCATTGCGCCAGTTTTATGAGCGCAGAGCGCTATCTTATGAGCGCATTGCGCTATTAGTTCAGTGGCGCACACGTGAGTGACACATGGTGCGCCTGGCGCTGAGTGCCAGCCCATGAGCGCAGTATGCTATTTCAAGAGCGCAAAGCGCTAACCGTTAAGTGGTGCACACGTGAGGGACACGTGTCGCGCTCGGCACTGAGCGCCGGTTTTATAAGCGCAGAAGAGCAGTTCCAGAGCGCAAAGTGCATCCGATCAATTTTGTGATCCAAAAAGAGACTTTGTCTTAAGATTCTAAGAACAAAAGTTCTTCCTTTATTGAAAGGCTTTGCCTTTATGGATCTGTGATCCTAAGAGAATTGAGTAATTCCCCCCTCCTTTTATGTTGAGATGTATTGCTCTCATTTTGTAAAAGACCTTAGTCTTGTAGATCTATGATCTGTGAGAAGATTTATATTCTTCTTTTTACTTTATGATGGGATTTTTTGATCTGTTTTTGAAAGGACCTTGGTCTCTGTAGATCTATGATATTTAAAGAAGTGAGTTCTTCTTTTCTAATTATGAGTAGATTTCATCTCTGTGTTTATCATCATTCATTTCTTTACCTTGAAGAAAATCTTCTTTCGAGAGTTTGCTCTTTTTCTTTGAATTTCTCAAAGTTTATGGGGAGGTTTTCCTCTCTATTTCTGTGTCTCTGACTTGAAGTCTGGGAGCCTTTTTATAGGGCAAGCTGATTTGTTCAATCAGTTAAAGAGATATTTTCTCTAATTGATTTTGGGCTGATTTACATAAGGCAATCTTCTTGTTTGTAACAAGATTGAGAAATCTTTCCATACATAATTTATTATGCGTTCTTGGTGATTTTTAATCACCATTGGATCATTGATCCAACGGCGCTCTGATTTACAGAGCACAATTTTGTTGTTTGGAAAGATTTTGAGAAATCTTTCCTTAACAGAATTTTAATTCTGGTTAATTAATAATTCATCATTATTATTGGATCTTAGATCTGACGGTGGGGAGCTTTTAGTTCCAGCGCTGGCGCACCCGTGCTTTGCACGTGGTGCGCTGCTTAGAGGGCAGCGCACCTAGCGCTAGCGCATCCGTGCTGTGCGCGTAGTGCGCTGCTTAGAGCGCAGCGCACCTAGCGCTAGCGCACACGTAGTGCGCTGCTTAGAGTGCAGCGCACCCAGCGCTAGCGCACATGTGCTTTGCACGTGGTGCGCTGCTTAGAGCGCAGCGCACTTGGCGCTGCATCTGAAGCGTTGCTTCATTTCAAAATTTGAATTTTGAACAGATCTTTGCTCTGATTGGGGGAAATAAATGCCCCCCCGCTGTTGCGCTCACTTGGCCCACATGTGAGTGCGGCGGTGGCAGCATCTGCGCCCTTCGATCAACTCAGAAGTTGAAAAGGCATCTCAGTGCCTATAAATAGGACCCTTGGCTCTTAGGATGATTTCTGTTCATCTTCCTTCTTGTTTTCTGAGAATTTTTATTCTCCCACAGAGCATAGCTCTTCATCTTAAGAACTTTCTTAAGGAAAGAATTCTGTCAAATTTTAGGTAAAGATTAAAACTTTTAATAATCTAGGGTTTCACCCATTAACAGAGCTTTGCTCTTCATAGATCTTTGATCTAAAGAAAACCCTTTTAGGGTTTCATCAACGGAGCTTTGCTCTCCTGAACCAATAGATCTAAAGAGATCTTTTTTTTTGGGTTTCTTAGCCCATGAACAGAGCTTTGCTCATAAAGAACTCTTAGAGTTCATTCATAGATCTTGAAGATCTCAGAATTTTTCATTCATGTATAAAAAATTGATTTCAATTTTTCCGATGGATTATTCCATCATCATTTTTTTCCAGAGCAGGGCTCTTGAGGAATTTTTTATTCCTTCATCATTAGAACTTGACAGGTGTCATTCTGTCACAGAGCACTGCTCTCAAGGAGAGATTTACTCCTTAGCCCGAGGGATTTCTCATTAAATGAGAATCAATTGAGGATTTCCTCATTTAATTGACAGTCTCATCAAATGATGAGGCAGTTTTATTAATGATGAACTGTCATCTAGATTTTGTGGGTCCCCTTTGATCCCATTTTACTGCATTGCAGTGCGGTATGAATTTTTAAAGTACCAAGTGTTCCCGCCAAAAATTTCTGCGCAAAAGATTCCAAGGTATCAAATGGCAGCGATATGCTTAAGGAAATGCGAACCAGTATCTTCCGGGCTGTTTTTTGACAAACTCCCAAATGAGAAATAGATAAATTCTGATGGTATCGAAAGCGGCTCGAAAAACCCTTCAATATGATATATTATGGGCCTTGTAATTCATCCGGGATCAAAAGTTATGAGGAATTACGTGTCCACACGTGATGGACTTTTAAGAACCCGCTAGAGGAGTTAAAAAATATAATATAAACCTAGAAAAGACCCGAATGGGGCATCACGTGCTCACACGTGACCATGGGTCACGTGCAGACACATGATGGGCTTTTAAGGCCTCTAAAATAATGAATAGAATTAAATTCTAAAATCTGTTCCCTGATTAAAAATCAGGAATCACGTGCTCACACGTGACCAATGGTCACGTGTTGACACGTGATGGTTAAAACTGAAGCGTAAACAAACAGCTGAAGGAAATACCTCAATGAGGTGTCACGTGCTCACACGTGACCAATGGTCACGTGTTGACACGTGATGGTTACAACTGAAGCGTAAGTAAACACTGAGAAAAGGACTCAATTGGGGGCCACGTGGCAACACGTGACTGGCTGTAAAAGCCTTGCTGTTCAACATAATTAAATTCTTAAAAAAATATCATTTAAATCTTTCGAAATAGAATTAAAATTCTAAAAGCTTCTAAATCTTTCCAAATGGAAAATGATTATGGGGACCGTTGGATTAAAGATCCAAGGGTGATTAAAAATCACCAATTTATGGAAAAATCTTGGACAAGGAAAGATTTCCCTGAAAATCTCACCAGAATAACAAATAGAATATCTTTTGGATTTAAAATCCACGGTGAATAAAATTCACTGAATGATCTAAAGGTCCAGATTAATGATAAATATAAATCAAATCTCTCAACAATCAAATCAAATCTTTCAATGAGAGATTTGCTAAACAAATTGATTCTTTTCCTTCTCCTATAAATAGGAGCTAAGAAGAGAAGAGAAGGGATCTACCTGGGGGGAGAGAAGAAACAGAGAGAGGAGAATTTAATTCTCTGCGAAAGAAAAACCCTAGGTAAGAAAGGAGAGGCTTAAAAAGAGAATTTAATTCTCAAAAGAGTTTAACTCTTATATAAAGAAAAGAACTTAGTTCTTTCTCTGGTGGAGGATCTGCAAAGTGCACATCTCCCCATGAATTGAGAATTTAATTCTCATTGGGTTGAGATCCTTCCATGCAGATCCAAAACATAGAGGAGGAATTAAGTTTTGAGAATTCAACGGTCACAAAATTATAGGAATTTAATTCCTTTGGGTTTTACCCTAAATAAGAATTTAATTCTTTCACAATAGGAATTTAATTCCTCCAAAACAAAAATTAGGGTTTTACCCTAAATAAGAATTTAATTCTTAAAGATAAGGAGACTTAAAAGATCTCTGTGCATGAAAAGACAAAGGTCACGTGCCCCACGTGACCCCTGAACAGATCCCCCAAAAATGAGAAGAGGAAAGCTTTGAGGCAATGCCTCACGTGTTCCCACGTGACCCTCATTATATATGGAACAAAAGCAAAGGCAGAAACAATTATGGGCGCTCTCACGTGTTACCACGTGACCCCTAATAAATGTTCTAATAAATCAGGGCATGATTATACATCACGTGCCCACACGTGATGGCTATGAAAATTAAAAGTGTTTAACACTTGTTTGCAGAACAAAATAAAGGGGATCTGGCCCCACTTTTTGATGCCATCACGTGCTCCCACGTGACTCCCAAAACGCAGAAAGAAAGATCAATGGAAATGAAGGCTTTGGGCGCTCTCACGTGTTTACCACGTGACCCCTTAGCAAACGTTTTAACAGTCAGCGCATAAATCCCCATCACGTGTCAACACGTGATGCTCGAAATAAAAAGGAAAAGTGTTTAACACTTATTCGCAGATTTGAGGGTAAAACAAAAGAGATTTGGCTCCACATTTAGGGCGCCCTCACGTGTCCCCACGTGACCCCTAACAAATCCCTTTAATATCTAATGGATGGATGCCTATCACGTGCCCACACGTGATGGCCAGGAAATGAAAAGTGTTTAACACTTAATTGCAGAACGAAGAAAAGGGATCTGGTCCCCCCTTTTGGGCGCTCTCACGTGTCCACACGTGACCCCTCTGTCTTTAGTGTTTAACACTAATTCGGGGATTATATTTCCAGTGTTTAACACTGATTGTTTCTGGTGTTCAACACTAAATTGAAGATTATATTTCCAGTGTTTAACACTGATTGTCTTTTAGTGTTTAACACTAATTTGAGAGTTCTACCTCCGGTGTTTAACACTGTTGTTCTCTAGTGTTTAACACTACTTTTAGCCAAATTGGCTAATTTTCCAGAGGCAAAAGTCCTTCCTCCAAATGAATCTCAAAATTGAGGAAACCAAAGACAAGATGTTGTCAGAGCCACCAAACCTCTGTTTGGCACTGCTGAATGATGAGGGGCTAAACCCAGACAAATGTTTAATGGCCCAAAGGGCCAATATTTCAAACATAATTGGACTTAGCCCAAACTGGCCATAAGTCCTCAAGTCATCTTGAACTGAGCACATCTGCTCTTTTGACCAATTCATTGGTTCAAGGGTACATCTCTGAACTCCTTTGATATTTGTCGTTGTAATCCTTCAACGTCGTCAGAGAGGTGACGGGTCCCGACAACCACACATCAACACGGACTGTAGGGTCCTTAAACTCATGGACTTATGCGTCCTTAAACCAAGATATGGACTGTGGGGTCCTTAAACCCGCGGACTTATGCGTCCTTAAACTAACGGACTAATGCGTCCTTAAACACACCCATATGGACTGTGGGGTCCTTAAACCCATGGACTTATGCGTCCTTAAACTACCAATGGACCACTATGTCCTTAAACTGGCAATGGACCACCATGTCCCTAAACTGGTAAAGGACCACTATGTACCTAAACTGGAGATGGACCACCATATCCCTAAACTGGCAATGGACCACTATGTCCCTAAACTGGAACAATAGAGCCCCCAAATGCTCTTTTGTCGGATCTAAATGATCCCGTTAAGTTGATCTTAGTCCCAAACTGGACTAACGTATCCTTAACAACCGTTTAAGTTGATCTTAGCCTCAAATATGGCTAACGTATCCTTAAACCTTCAAACAGACTTTAGTCCCAAATTGGACTACAGGTCTCCCAACCAACTTTGGTTCAAGGGTACATCTCTGAACTCCTCTGATATATGTCGTTGTAATCCTTCAACGTCGTCAGAGAGGTGACGGGTCCCGATGGCCATACATGCAATGGACCACTATGTCCCTAAACTAGAACAATAGAGCCCAAACGCTCTTTTGTCGGATCTAAACGATCCCGTTAAGTTGATCTTAGTCTCAAACTAGACTAACGTATCCTTAACAAACGTTTGAGTTGATCTTAGCCTCAAATATGGCTAACGTATCCTCAAACCAAAACCCCCAAACCTAAATCTAAGTAAACACGGATTTGGACTAATCCACGCCCTACGGACGACAACATAAATCAGTCTCCGTATACAATCCACGGGCAACAAAACACAAAACATACACCCACGACACGAAGTGACCAGCTGGAGAAGGAGAAAGTTGTTACCGCGATGCGGTAGCGTAATTAACTGCAGGGGATTGCGCCTGCAGGGAAGAGCGTCCCCACAATCAAAAACCCCTCAAACGAGGGGGAATCTGACGAAGTCTGCTATATCGGACGCATCCGTTTAAACCTTCGATACACGGTGCCATAAATCAACTTGGCATCTTCGGAGAGGTAGACGGATAGCACCAATTAGCATCTGCCCCGAATCTCAGTGCCAAGACATCGCAGTCTTGTGCGCCGTCCTTCGGAGGGGAACACCAAGCGTCAGAATTTAAATTATAGCACTGACGGTTGACTTTTGTCCTTTTTCGCGCAGGTGACATGTCTTTCGATCGTTCTTTCCCATTTGTTCGTTCAGAGGGAGGGTTCCCTGGAGCGCCTGTGGACAGGGAAGTCTTAGCATTGATCACAGATCATGACCCGGAATATAGGAATCTTCATCTATGGGGGACATGGTACAATCAAATCGTTAAGGGTCGGCAGATCTTTTCGTGCACGGTACCCTTAGAGCCCATCATGGCGATCCATTACGCCGACTCACCCCCGGTGAACTATACCGTGGAAGAAGTCAACTGGACTTCGGGAGGTCTTCTTCAGCCTGCTATGGCTTCAATACCCGTTCAGCCTCCAATGGTTTTAGATATCCTGGGGCGACGTATTTGTCAAGACGAGTCGCGCCCGTGGGGACAACCATATATGATTGGCCTAACTTCTCGTCATCCAGCTGGCTATCTGCAATGGGCCCGCTATATTCTGTCAGCGAAGAAGTCGCAATTGCTGAGGCTTGGGTTGTATCCCGCAATTTATGCTTCTCTTTTCCAGTATTCTACGCTTCCTGCCTGGTGGGTTAAGGCCTTTCTGGAGCAGTGGAATATTCCGATTCACACCTTCCTTTTTCTGGATCGAGAAGTATCAATCTCTTTGGAGGAATTTGCAGAAGTTTCTGGCTTACCAGTTATAGCGGAGCACTATGAGGAATTGCTTCCTACGGATGAATACATTTTTGGTGCCAAGCCAGTGATGACAGACCTTACCCCGGAGAACGCCATTCAACACCAATTCCCTAGTTTAATCAAATTGTTGAATATTTATGAGGGCCTTTTCCTTGAATCTGGGAGCCGTGGGGTCAATTTCAGGGATTTCATTGCTCATTTTCTTCATCCGGAAGTCCTTTCGAAGGAGGCCGCTAAATTCGCCAAACTTGACGATCCTTTCGGCTTAGGTTTGGACAACCTGCCAATGACGGAGGCAGATTAGAAGAGTTTCTTCCTCCCCAATACCCCGGTCATTTCTTTTGCAGAGGTTGCAGTTCCTGGGATCGACGAGGAAACGTTCTTTCTGGGGTTTCTCGGGTTATGGCTGAGCTGGTTTGCACTTCCGATGCACCCTCACCGTATGAGGCCGTCTGTCTTCTACCCAGCTCACCGAATGGTTATTGGGGTGAAAGTGGTTGTCGGGGTCGCTGGTTTAGCTCATTTGTATTACGGCTTCAGCTTGGCAGCGGATACTACTGAGCCAGGGGTGCAGTCTGCCAACTTCTAAATGAATTATTTCACCTCATGGCTCGAGTTGCACGTGCTTGGGGTCTTCGGTATCCATAAAAGACCCTTCTTTTATGACAGATGCAAGTTCCCTCGGATAATGCGGCTGGTCGACGCCTCCATCGTAAGTCCGTCACCGCGGGAAGTTAGGGGTTTACTCCTTCGTCCATGCACGGTTGGAGATGGTATGTCTTTCACTGAAAAAGTCTTGACCGTCGGCCATGAATCTTCAAAAGCGGTGCTGCCATTGCAAGACATTTTTAAAGACGGGGCATCTGTGTTGAAAGCTCCGGAGATTCTTCATCTGTACTCCATCAGGCTGGGCTTTCTCGTATTTAGGCAAAATGATGCGGCGTTATTCATGAGATACAACCCATATCGTTTCACCCAGCAGCTGAGTTACAATCAGGGTGTCCTACTAGAGGCTTTTTTGGCAGAACCTGCTGCTACCGAAGAGGGAATACGGAGTGCGCTGCATCATTTTATGCGCCTGAACACAGGGTCCAACTTCTTTATCAGCGAACCGAGCTGTATTCTGAAGGCCCTGAATGTACATGTGGCCTGGTATCAACATTCGATGGGCGCTGTCATTAGGGAGGAGAAGCGATTGCTGCTTGATCGCAAGGGCACCGCTCCGGCTGGTAACCCAAATGTTCCTCTGAAGCGATGGACCATCGTCCGTCCTCCCTTAAGAGAAGTTGCTACGTCGAGGTCCCGCATGATAGGCCCGAACTACCGATACCCCGTGCTCCCGTGGAAGCGGTGACCGTGGCGTCCCCCGATTCTGGCATAGGTTCAGATATCGGGACTCGTCATCCCAAGGTGCTCGTCAAGCGTAAGCTTGTGCTGGTGGCGACTGGTACTCGCTCGCAGAAGAAGAAGAAGTCGATTCTTGCTGCCGACGTTGTATTTGGTCAGGAGCCTCATACTCCTTATAGTGAGGGCCTGAGCGATTATGTGACCAATGAGGGTCTATTCGTGGCGCCAGATGATACTAATCTGAAGGCTGCCATTGCAGCTTCCGAGCGACTCGCTAGCCACAAAGCAGGACTGATCATCCTCGCACAATCAAGTAAGCTTCAATCGTATCTTTTTGATGTTATGTTTTTGTTATCATGTTTTGGCTGACACTCTTTCTTTAATAGGCATTTCTACTGAAGAGGCTCTCGCGGATTCCCTCAAGACTTTTGAGGAGGAGGAAAGACTTCGAGCATCTTTAGGCATCGGTACATTTCGGTTCACCACGTCTCCACTCCCGTTTCTTATGGGTAATCTGACTCCTTCTTCATCTAATCACAGGGACTACAATGCCAATCCCGCAGGATGATGCGGAGATGCTTCCAGGGCCGGCTATCGAAGTCCCGGCCTCCTCAGCACTGCCAAAAGAGGCTTTACTTAAGCAACCGATGACGGATGCCATAACGGCTCCAGAGGTAGCTCTTGACGCGGATGATGACGTCCCGTTGACGGAGGTCTTGAGAAAGTCCGCTCTCACGGCCCGGGCAGAAAGGAAGCGTAGAATGCGCGCAGCAAGGGAGCGTAACGCCGCCTTGGCCGCAGGTGCAGGTTCGAGCGCTGCTACCCCTGCCCCTAATCCTCCAGAGGGTGCTTCGGCCGTCCTGTCTACCGCTCACAGACAGGCAGCGCGTGTGGCCCAGGAAGCAGTCGAAATATCGACTCAAGGTAACGTAACATCGAGTTCTTTTGTCAAAGTTTAATTTTCAGAATCTCATATACCCTATCCTGCAGGGCCGAGTCTTGATGAGGTAGCGGTAGGTGAGATGGCGGCAATTGCCGAGCCTGAGGTAGCCACTCTTTCTCAAGAGTCTGGCATTGCCCCAATTGCCACTTTTTCCCCTTACAGCTCCTTGCCATTGCCGGGCGCTGCGAGTATCACGACGATTCTCATGGAGTCGGGGGATGAGGCTACGGGTGGCAAAACCATTCCTGTGGAGGAGGGTGAAGCAGTTGCTGCATGTAGTGACGCCCTTGTCTCGGTTTCAACCGGAGACTCACCAGGTAGATTTTGGATCAATGCTTTCCATTTCATTCTGCAATCCCTTTTCAATCTCTTCTGACAGTACTTTTCTTGTTTCGGATGCAGGTGTGGTGAGCGTTGAGGTTGTGCCACCCGAGGAAGTATCTCCAATTGCTGTTTTGACGGTGGGCGCCCCTTTGCCTTCTCTCGTATCCTCTCAAATGCTGGAAGGTACGGATTTGTGATCCGTTGGTTTCATTGTAGGCAGTATACTTTATGTACTGACATTGCATTATTACATTTTTGCAGGAGTCCTTTTTGATCACCTGTATCAGGTGCTGCACCCACATTTCTCCTTCCAGTCAGAGATTGCCTCTTCTAGTGGCGCTGGCGAGTACAACCTTTAGCTAATGTCTTTTCTTTTCTTTTACGGGCAGTCAAATCATTTCTATTTCTTCTTTGTCTTGATTGCAACACTACAGATTGAAGGAGGATAACCACCGGTACTCCCGGCCTTGCCTCCTGCTGCAGCCGGTATAGTAAACTCCATTGTTCATGGGACTCCTTTATTTCTTGAACCGTCATTTGACTGTGATTTATTTTGCAGCGGTGATACCGACTTCAGCTCCATTCGAGTCTCGAGTCCTAATGCCAGCAGGCCCCTTTTCCAGGCGTTCATCTTCAAAAGGCGCTGTGAATAGTCCGCGTATGTTGAGCGATCACCTCGAGGAGCTTAACGCGGAGACTCCTGCCCTTGCTGCAGATTTTGCTGCTGAGGTTAATCCCATGCTGGCGACGCTCGTGCACTTTCATAGCGAGGGTGTCGTTGAGTCTTGGGTTGATCACTGCAGGAAAATTGAGGCTTGTCTGCATGAGCTCGAGGTTAGGCGTCATGCTCCTGAGATTCTGGCTATGAACTCCCAAAGAGCTGCATGGGTCGAGCAAAGTGTGTCATTCCTCCGCTCTTTTGAACAAGAAGCGACCTTGAGGCGGAAGGAGCGCGAGGAGGCTTCGGATGAATCCGTTCGGATGCACGGCCAAGTTAAAGCGAACGCCACACAACTGAAAGCTGCTTTTGACACCTTGCAGTAATGTATCTCAGAGGGGCTTGTATTGAGGTGGAAGCTCGACTCTATTGAGCGGGTTACGCAAAGTCGTGAAGCTGCCCAACGGGAAATCGATGAGAAGGTTTCATCTTGCTTGCAGCAACGGGCTCGAATTGAAGCAGAGCTGGTCGCGGCGGCCGAACACGAGAAGGCACTAAAAGGAGTGCGCGGGCAACTTGCTGACTTATTGAAAACACTTCCTTCTCAGTAGTTGTTTTGCTTGTAATCTTTGAATAACATGTATCCATTTTTTATTCTTTCATATGATTCAATTTGTACTCTATTGAATTCATGAATAAAAGATACACATTTTTCGTTCTATTACTGCTTTCTTCTCTTCACTGTGTCATCGCCATTTGATTTTAACGAATGTGGCCTGTAGATAGTAAGTGATGGTCCACCTTGGAATTTTTGCAGGGTAACGATGGCTTAGGAAACAGGTTCAGGTCTCCTTGCCTAAGACTTTTCAACTTTATGAGCCGTGAGGGTCTCATAAAGAATTTTCTCCCTACGAGTCGAGAGGATCTCGTAGGTGTATTTTCTCCTTAGGAATCATGAGGATTCCTAAGTATGCTTTCTCTTGAGAGTCGTAAGGATCTCACAAGAGAATTTTCCCTCTTACAAGTCGAGAGGACTCATAAGTGGTTGTTTCCCTCCTTGTCGAGATTCGGCATTGGAGAGTGTGGTCCGTGAATAGTATGCAAGGGTCCATTTCAGACCGACTTGCAGGGCCCCGGTGCTTAGGAAACAGGTTTTTTAATCCCCATTGCCTAAGGCTTTGCCTTACGAGTCGAGACGAATCGAGAAGTTCTCGCAAAGATACTAATTTCCTCACGAGTCGAGACGAATCGAGAAGTTCTCGCAAGAATGTCCTAACGTCACAGTTAACCTCTGCTCTTTAAGACAGAGGTCCGTTAGGGTCTGTGGTTCTAGGGTTTTGCCTATCATACCGTCGCGTTGGCTGATGCATTCCTTGATAGGCAATCTTGCTATTCGAGTAGCCTTACGACTGTCGTGTCTTTGATCCCTTCGGGGGCTGGACAAGACGTCTTCAAGCAATCTTCCTAGGCAGTTTGACCATCGGAAGAGCAAGCGTTAGGAATTTTGCCATGCCGCTTTTTACTTGAGGTTAGGCTCAGTTTGAGAGCCCCGATGAGTCATAACCACTCCGCGCTAGTGTGGGATGATCTCCGATAGTCTTTCAGGTTTTATTTGAGCCGCCGTCAAGACCTTGAAGCCAGGAATTTGGCCTTTGCTTCGTTTGCTGGCATCGCATCTGCTGTATCGAGACGAATGCCGAGGTTGTCTCTAGGTTGCGTGTGAACCATCGAGGCTTGGAACTAGGGACTTTTTCATGGCTCCGTTGTTGGTGTTGCATCTTATTGGAGGAAGAATGTTGTGGTGACATCTCGTCTGCTGTATCGAGACGAACGTCGAGGTGGTGACCACTCCGTGCTGGTGTGGGGTGATCTCCGATAGTCTTTCAGGTTTTATATGAGTTGCCGTCAAGACCCTGAAGCTAGGAATTTGGCCTTCGCTTCATTTGATTTGGCGTGTCCGAATCCTGTTGGAGGAAAAATGCTTTGGTGACATCTCGTCTGCTGTATCGAGACGAACATCAAGGTGGTGACCACTCCGCGTTGGTGTAGGATGATCTCCGATAGTCTTTCAGATTTTATATGAGTTGTCGTCCAGACCTTGAAGCTAGGAATCTTGTCTTTGTTTCATTTGGTTTGGTGTTGCGTCTGCTGTATCGAGATGAACATTGATGTGGTGACCACTCCGCGCTGGTGTGAGATGATCTCCGATAGTCTTTCAGGTTTTATATGAGTTGTCGTCCAGACCTTGAAGCTAGGAATATTGCCTTCGCATCATTTGGTTTGGCATTGCGTCTGCTGTATCGAGACGAACGTTGAGGTGGTGACCACTCCGCGCTGGTGTGGGATGATCTCCGATAGTCTTTCAGGTTTTATATGAGTTGCCATCTAGACCTTGAAGCTAGGAATATTGCCTTTGCTTCATTTGTTGTGGTGTGTCCGAATCCCGTCGGAGGAAGAACACTGTGGTGACATCTCGTCTGCTGTATTGAGACGAACGTCGAGGTGGTCTCTAGGTCGTTGGTGAACCGTCGAGATTTGGAACTAGGGACTTTGTCATGGCTCCGCTGTTTTGACACTGGGGGGACATTGCGTCTGCTGTAACGAGATGAATGCTGAGGTGGAGCTGGGGTTTTGCCATCACTCCGCTTTGTTTCGACCGTGAGGTCTTTCGTTGACGTTGCATCTGTATCCTACTGGACTGCGAAGGAGTGCCGTTGTTGACATTGCGTCTGGTGTAACGAGACGAATGCAGAGGTGGAGCTGGGATTTTGTCGTCACTCCGCTTTGTTTTGACCATGGGGTCTTTTGTTGACGTTGTATCTGCATCCTGCTGGACTGCGAAGGAGCGTCGTTGTTGACATTGCGTCTGGTGTAACGAGACGAATGCTGAGGCGGAGCTGGGATTTTGCCGTCACTCCGCTTTATTTTGACCATGGGGTATTTTGTTGAAGTTGCATCTGCATCCTGCTGGACTGCAAAAGAACGCCGTTGTTGACATTGCGTCTGCTGTAACGAGACGAATGCTGAGGTAGAGTTGGGGTTTTGCCATCACTCCTCTTTGTTTTGATCATGGGGTCTTTTGTTGACGTTGCATCTGCATCCTGCTGGACTGCGAAGGAACGCCGTTGTTGACACTGCGTCTGCTGTAACGAGACGAATGCTAAGGTGGAGTTGGGGTTTTGCCATCACTCCCTTTGTTTCGACCATGAGGTCTTTCGTTGACGTTGCATCTGCATCCTGCTGGACTGCGAAGGAACGCCGTTGTTGACATTGCGTCTGCTGTAACGAGACGAATGTCGAGGTGGTCTCTAGGTTGTCTGTGAACCATCGAGATTTGGAACTAGGGACTATGCCGCGGCTCCATTTGGTGATGTCGCGTCTGCATCTTGTTGGAATGAGGAGGATCACCGTTGCTGATTTTTAGGCTGTAGATATTGCCGTTAAAATTTGGAACTAGGGACTATGCCGTGGCTCCATTTCGTTGTGTCGCTTCCGTGCCTTGCTGGCATAAGGAGGAACGCTGTTGTTGGTCTTCTGGGATGCAGATGTGACCGTCAAGACTTGGCTCTCTTTCTGATGGAGCCTGGTGGGATGATATGGTTCCCTCTTTGTTTGCGCCCATGTATTGTATACAGGGATCGATGTGATCTTACTTGTAGGGCAAAAGTTTCATATCATATGTATACATTTTTTTAATTTTTTTAATTTTTATTTTTATTTTCTTTCTGCGATGCTCTATCATTTCAGCTTTTATATCGCGAAAGTCGTGATTGCCCAATCATTTCGGCTATTTTTCGCGGTGCCCAATCATTTTGGCTATTTGTTTTATTTTTACTCGCTGCTTTTTATTGCGAGTTGCCCAATCATTTCGTCTATTTCATATGCATACATTTTTACTTGCTGATTTGCAAGTTGCCCAATCATTTTGGCTATTTCATATGCATTTGTGGCTCGCTGATTTTTCACTGCGAGTTTGGGATTTGATACCGATTTCGGCATCAGTATCGCTACAACTGGGATATCGCCAAGAGAGAATCATCATTTGCCTTTGTCGATGTCGAACAAAGATGGCTTAGTAAACAGGGTTAGGATCCTGTCAACTAAGGCTTTTAACTTTACGAGCCGTAAGGGTCTCATAAAGGTATTTCTCTCTATGAGTCGTGAGGATCTCATAGATGCGTTTTCTCCTTAGGAATCGTGAGGATCCCTAAGTGTGTGTTCTCTTATAAGTCATAACGATCTCACAAGAGTGTTTTCTCCTTATAAGTCAAGAGGACTTACAAGGGCTGTCCACTATGTAAACATATCCCTAGTCGCGGGTGAGACTTTGTTAGGGAAAATGTTTATTCGCGCCCGTGGATTGTATACAAGGGTCAGTATTGAACCGCTTGTAGGGCAAAATCAGGGTGTATGACTGCTTAAGAACAAGTTCAGATCCCTGTAGCTTAAAGCTTTTGAATCTTATGAGCCGTGAGGGTCTCATAAGAGGGTTCTCCTTACGAGTCGTGAGGATCTCGCAAGTGTAATTTCTCCTTAGGAATCGTAGGGATTCCTAAGTGTGTTTCTCCTTTGTGAGTCGTAAAGATCTCACGCAGGTGGTTTCTCCTCACAAGGTCGAGATGGCCTTGCAAGTGTCTTTTAACGAGATTGCGCCCTTTCGGGTTTTCACTAAACTCGCCGGTAGTCCTGCTGTTTTTACTCACGGAGCCTTTTCGGGTTTTCATCCGTGTCCATCCTGCTTATGGACATACCGTTTTCTTCTTTTTTTTTTATTTTTTTTTGTCAGCCTTGGGATGCTGCGGTCCGTAGTAGTTTATCGACGTCTCGGTCAACAGCCAGTTTTAGGACATAGTTGTCCATCGTTAGTTTAACGACGTTTCGGTCCGCCGTTGCCATATTTGAGGCGAGTTTCTAGTTTAACGACTTTTCGGTCCATGGGGCTTTCTCTATGAATGAGCACGATGCCCCCGGCATGTCCATCTTTTTCGGATCATGTGGTTGTGGTGGGTTCATCTTCTAGTTTTCGGACAATGCGAACTTGCCTTGTTGGTATTGATCCTTAATCCAGCATTTGAAGACGAAGCAATCTTCGATTGGATGGCTTACTGCTTGGTGGTAAGGGCAGTAATTAGGATTGTTGACATCGCCTGGCTGCAACGGGCGTTTTGGATCTGGCAGATTGATGAGTCTGTTGCGCACTGCCAGCTCAAACAGTCTCCTCGTTTTATCCCGGGGAAACGAGTAAGGACGTCTCAGTCTCTCCTCGAGGGATGGGCATGGACGCACGTTGTTTTGGCGAACAACCGACTTTAAGTTGCTCGGCTGTTGTTGAGTATTGGCGACAAAGGTCGCTTTTCCTTTCCCTTTTTCATTCCGAGGATCCGTCTTTGAGGAGGACAGTCTATGGCCCATCTGGTCCATTTGGGTCAGCTTGTCGATCAATGCCTGGAAAGTGGTCGGCTTAAAAAACATCATGAATTGTGAAAGGTCGCCTGAGGGTCGAGAATACCCACGAACATGCCTACCGCAGGCGCTTCTTCAATGCGCTGCTCGCACTTCGACCATAAATTCCGCCACCGTATCGCGTATTGGACCCAAGTTTCTCCCGGCTTTACCATGGCATTGATCAATGCCGTGACTGGGGTACGTTCGCTAGCGCTCGCAAAATGCTAGGTGAATAGTAGCTCCATCTCCATAAAAGTTTTGACGGAATCGTTGGGAAGCTCTGAATACCATTCGAACGCCGTCTCCGCCAAGCTACCGACGAATTGGCGAAGCAGTAGCTTATCATCACCTCTAGTGTTGCCGCACGAGGCTCTGAATTGAGCGGCGTGCTGATGAGGATTTCCCGTCCCCTTATATACGTGGAATTTGGGGATCGTGTATCCCACCGAGTACTTTATTTGGTCGTACCAACCCGGATAGGGTCGTCCCGTTTTAACAATTTGCTCAGCCGCTTCATTCGCCTGGTGAACTCGTATCTGCTGAGCGATGTAATCATCCAGGGCAGCTTTGGAGATTGTCTCCTCCTTGGCTGTTGAGAGAGCCGGCAGACGAGGGTTCGATGTCTCCCCTCTGTCGTCTTCAATGATAATCAGGGGGTCTTCAGTTGGAGATTCCGGCTGTATTATCATCCCGACCATGTCTTGGAAGAGAAGCGTCATTCGTTTTATGTTGCCAGCTTGTTCCGCTGACTCTTTGTCCTTCTTTTCGAGGATTCTCCGAAGGAACTCGGCATCAGTTTCCTGCTCACGGCGCTGCTCCGAGGATGTCTCCGGGCTTGCTTTCGGTCCCGTAAGTGTGGCCATGGATGTTAGCATTTCTTGGAGCTTTTGTTGTTGTTGCTCCTGAGCCTTAGTCACTGATCGCGTAAGCGGTCGATGACCTGCGGAGATACGGCTGCCCTCTTTTCTGAATGCCATATAAACGGTATGTGTTACCATGCCCCCAGACATAGGGCATTTAGATTTAGCATCCTTGCATTTCGCCGCAGTCACGGGGGCTTTCTCCGGCCTCCATCTCTTATGAGCGGTTGACGTTGAGGGGGACGTTGCAGTGGGCACCCAAGTAGCTGTCGCCTTTTGTCGCTTGACAGGATGGTCCTCTTCTCGCTGAACTTTCACCTTTTTCTGTCGGCAAGAGTAATCTTGATCAATCACTTAGAACTAAATGTGTCGCCGAACTTTGTAAATTTTAGAGGACAGCCGCTGAGGGGGATGCTCTAGCTTCACTTTAGTAGCGTTCTCCACGGGTGGAGGAGATCTTTTCAGCACGGCAGTCGGAGAGTTTTTGCGCACTCTCCTTAGCGGTCCAAAGCTGTTCCCAGTTGGAACAGCAGCATCGATTTCCACCGTTGGAGATGGCGGAGTCAGTCCAGAAGGAGAGTTGCCCCCAGCCTTCCTTACTAGGCGCCAGTGGCGATGTCGAGCATGTCGAGCCGTTGGGATTTCTCAGCTGTAGGAGTGACTTCCTCATGCCCTCTGTGTTGGTCAGAAGTTATCATCGGCGTCAGCCTCTTGAAGACCGATGTCCTTTGAGAAGCAGTGTCCAATCTGTCAAAGATAGACCTCTGGGCAGGGGAAGCAGCTTTTAGGGCTTCGCCTGAAGCGGGAGACGGAATAGCCAGCCTTGTGAAGACTGACTTCTTGGTAGAAGAAGCCTCTCTGATGATTTCGTCCGCTTGAGCCGGGATGGCTATCCGCTTTGGGATGGCTGCTTCAGGTATCGCGGGCTTGTTGGCGTTCTGGCCCAGTCTGTTGAAAACTAATGTATTGAAGTTGGGCAACCCATTGAGAGGGGCCGCGGCAGTGGTAAGTCGATCAAAGACTGACTTCTTTAGGGCTTCTTGCGACAACGACAGGGTATTGAAGCTCATCGGTGGGATCATAGTCCCAAAGATCAGTCCAGTGGTGGCCTGAGTTACTTGCGCCACTGGCATCTTGAAAAGGGAGGCTGCTTGGGGCCCATAGGTTACACCTCCAGATAAGGCGGAACGGGAGTTGCAGTTGCAGCTGGAGCAGTTAGAGGCCATTGATATTCTCTTTTCTGCACGAGAACAAAACCAAATCTTAATACCTCGAATCTAGGGGCAACCATAGCAAACCGCGATTCGTTCGCGAAACACGACACACGAAGTGTGGAGTGGAAAGAGGAAGAGGTCCCACCGGGCGTGCCAGAATCTGTTCTCCGCCGAAAGATGCGGAGACGCGACCGCGCGAGTCCGTCTTGCCTGAATTTCGGGGTAGATGCTAATTGGTGCTATCCGTCCACCTTTCCGAAGATGCCAAGTTGATTTATGACACCATATATCGAAGGTTTAAACGGATGCGGCCGATGTAGCAGACTTCGTCAGATTCCCCCTCGTTGAGTGATTTTTGATTGTAGGGACGCTCTTCCCTGTAGGCGCAAGCCCCTGCAGTTAATTACGCTACCGCATCGCGGTAACCACTTTCTCCTACTCCAGATGGTCACTTCGTGTCGTGGGTGTTTGTTTTGTTTTTGGTTGCCCGTGGATTGTATACGGAGACTAATTTATGTTGTCGCCCGTAGGGCGTGGATTAGTCCAAATCCGTATCTTCTTAGATTTGGGTTTGGGGTTGGGTTTAAGGATACGTTAGTCTAATTTTAGACTAAGATCAACTTAAACGTTTGTTAAGGATACGTTAGTCTAATTTTAGACTAAGATCAACTTAACGGGATCGTTTAGATCCAACAAAAGAGCATTTGGACTCTATTGTTTAGTTTAGGGACTTTGCGGTCCATAATTAGTTAAAGGACGTTGCGGTCTAAGGTTAAGGACATCATAGTCCATGGGTTTAAGGACCCCACAGTCCAAGGTTAAGGACATCATAGTCCACGGGTTTAAAAACCCCACAGTCCAAAGTTAAGGACATCATAGTCCATGTAAAATCTGGTTGTCGGGACCCGTCACCTCTCTGAAGACGTTGAAGGATTACAACGACATATATCAGATGAGTGAAGAGATGTACCCTTGAACAAATATGAGTTGGGAGTTCTGTAGTCCTATTGGGACTAAGATCTGAGATTTATGAGCATATGGGCTCAGTTAATATGAGTTGAGGACTTGTGGGCAATCTTGGGCTAAGTCCAATCAAGTTAAAATGTTTAACATTTATTTTGGGCTGTTGAGCATTCATTTGGGCTTGGCCCTTTTAACAATGCTGAGCATTGATTTGCATTCTGACAATGTTTTGTTTTTTATTGAATGCTGAGCATTCATCAGAGCTCTGAGGCTTTATTTAGAAGAACAGTCTCTGTTCTATGAGCGCAACACGTGGCGTGCTTGACGCTTTGTGCCAGTCAAAGAGCGCAATGCGCTTCTAGCGAGTAGCACGCACGTGAGGGACACGTGTCGCACTTTGCGCTAGGCGCCAGACGATGGGCGCATTGCACCCGTTTTATGATCGTAGAGTGCTATCTTATGAGCGTATTGCGCTATTAGTTCAGTGGCGCACACGTGAGTGACACGTGATGCGCCTGGCGCTGAGCGCCAGCCCATGAGCACAGTGCGCTATTTCAAGAGCGCAAAGCGCTAACCGTTAAGTGGCGCACACGTGAGGGAAACGTGTCGCGCTCGGCGCTGAGCGCCGGTTTTTTGAGTGCAGAAGCGCAGTTCCAGAGCGCAAAGCGCATCCGATCAATTTTGTGATCCAAAAAGAGACTTTGTCTCAAGATTCTAAGAACAAAAGTTCTTCTTTTATTGAAAGGCTTTGCCTTTATGGATCTGTGATCCTAAGAGAATTGAGTAATTCTCCCCCTCCTTTTATGTTGAGATGTATTGCTCTCATTTTGTAAAAGACCTTAGTCTTGTAGATCTATGATTTATGAGAAGATTTATATTCTTCTTTTTACTTTATGATGGGATCTTTTGATCTCTTTTTGAAAGGACCTTGGTCTCTGTAGATCTATGATCTTTAAAGAAGTGATTCTTTTCTAATTATGAAATGATTTCATCTCTGTGTTTATTATCATTCATTTCTTTACCTTGAAGAAAATCTTCTTCCGAGAGCTTGCTCTTTTTCTTTGAATTTCTCAAAGTTTATGCGGAGGTTTTCCTCTCTATTTCTGTGTCTCTGACTTGAAGTCTGGGGACCTTTTTATAGGGTAAGCTGATTTGTTCAATCAGTTAAAGAGATCTTTTCTCTAATTGATTTGGGGAATTTCCCATCGTTGGATCTTTAATCCAAGGGCTTCTGATTTACAGAAGGCAATCTTCTTGTTTTTAACAAGATTGGGAAATCTTTCCATACAGAATTTATTCTGTGTTTTTGGTGATTTTTAATCACCATTGGATCATTGATCCAACGCCGCACTGATTTACAGAGCATAATTTTGTTGTTTGGAAAGATTTTGAGAAATTTTTCCTTAACAGAATTTTAATTCTGGTTAATTAATGATTCATCATTATTATTGGATCTTAGATCTGACGGTGGGGAGCTTTTAGTTCCAGCGCTGGTGCACCCGTGCTTTGCACGTGGTGCGCTGCTTAGAGTGCAGCGCACCTAGCGCTAGCGCATCCGTGCTGTGCATGTAGTGCGCTGCTTAGAGCGCAACGCACCTAGCGCTAGTGCACACGTGGTGCGCTGCTTAGAGTGCAGCGCACCCAGCGCTAGCGCACACGTGCTTTGCACGTGGTGCGCTGCTTAGAGCGCAGCGCACTTGGCGTTGCATCTGAAGCGTTGCTTCATTTAAAAATTTGAATTTTGAACAGAGCCTTGCTCTGATTGGGGGAAACAGTGTGATTCATCAAAACTCGATGGAGTTGAAAGAAGATTAGAAGAAGAACCAAAGAAAGTGGGTGAAATGGGTAAACAAATTTGGGTGTCGTGCATCGTTGAACCAGATGTAGGAGATAAATGCTGAATATCATTCTGCTTATCGGATAGATCGGTTGTAAGAACAAGATCCGTTAATTGTAAAGAAAGATGTTCGTATTCAATAGAAGGGACGTGATTGGTAGGAGAATCTAACCCATCCAACAAACGGGTTCATCTTCAACGATATTCTCATCACTGCTCTCACTAGCACCTTCGGTCAAATCAAACGAATAGGTATTTAAGAATTCATCAATTATACTATCTGTTAGTATATATGCCCTAGAGACCATTACTGTATCATACTAGTATGTATATTACTTGATGGAAGCTTGGGATATTCACCTTGTATTGACAATCTTGCTCAAAATAGTAGTATGCTACTTGGTTTGTTTCTGCTTTAATGTGTGCATGTGTTTCTTTTAGCATATCGCTTTTACACATTAGTGGATCCCTTAAGATCTTTGCTTGATTACCAGCGTTGTGATAGCAGTCACACTCGTGGGGGCTGGATAATCTACAAGCACATCCTTATGCAGGTCCCTAGTCGCAGAACTATCGAGACAGGGCATCGATACTCCGGAGTAGACTAGCGTATGCGCTTCTCATCCCAGCTTGGGAGACGGCCTGTCCCACAGCCGTCAGTACGTCGTACTTGGGATAGTATGCGGGTGCTCGTTAGGTTACGAGTACACTGGACAGGACTCCTCGGAAACTGTTGGTTGATATTATACCTATCGTCAGTTATCAGTTCCCAGGTGACATGAGTACAGCTTAGTCCGTTGACTTGACACTGTCACTTCGCCTCGAGTGTGTTCCCACTGTACTTTGATTACTATCCTACCACGGCTCAAAGGAGTCGTGCAAACAGGTAGTTTTTGGGTGCAGTCCCGAAGCACTTGGAGGCAGTGACGGTTAGACAGGATTCGTTTCTCCCGGTATTGGGGGTTGATATCACGCTGTGTCTAGGAGAGCCATTACACAAAGTCCCTGGCCAGGGCAAGCGAGATAGACTGGTAGGTTTCCAGTGTTATCTCAGGTGTTCTGGGCTACACTCCGACATGACTTGTACCGCTAGTAGGGGACTGACGTTTACCGCTCCCCTAGGCCCGCCATGCGATGTTCTTAGACGAACAGACCAGACTGTACGGAGACTGTCACATTCAGGCTCAATAGGAGTTCAGATGGGTTTACCTCGTCAGTCTTCTTATCGGCATCTACCTGGGGACCGTTACGTACAGCTAGTGCCGCTTGCGGTCTGTGGTTAAATCCACTTCCAGCGTAGTGTCGATTCTTTAGAGTCCCACACAGAGGGTTATTCGCCTTTAGGCAAAATGAGTAGAGGTCGCATGGTTTTGCGACGGGGTTCGTTCACATCCGCGCACTTGTGCACGTTTGGTGTCCGGACAGCTTATACTAGTGGGCTTTGGTTTAAGACGTATCCTAGTATATGATTTGGGATTGGTTTTATCTCGTTGTATTCGTGTTCCTCGAAACACGGATACGGGTGTGTATGCACAGTTGACTGAGGCAGAGGTAGAGGACTTTCATTAGGGTTGATGACCTTTGTCATTTTCTTAACCCTAATGTTTATGTGTGAAATATGATTTATTAATATTAGTTAATTATAATTGTGCATGGTTAGGGTTGTTAACTGATTGAAACGATATGTAGAAAATTGTAAAGAAATCACAACCAAAAATATTTGACCGTAATCAATAACGGTGTCGTGTAGATTTCGTTAGCAAGTGAGGATCGTCCACAGGGATTGCACGATTCGTTTTTATGATATGCTTGAATTGAAAAGTTAAGCTAAGATAAACGAAAACATGATTCAAGAGTATTGATTTTCAAGTGTCACTATTCTATTCAAGAATCAAGAAAAAGATAAACAGTCAAGAATCGGTGTATCGATGATATTTCCAATCAACAGTCAAGAATCTAAAAGAGGTTCGTAGGAATCGATCGGATCTATAGATGTGATGCAATCTCAAGATTTCGTGTTCTTGTCCTTCGAAGGATTGATACTAGATTGATGATAATCGACGAGAGTTGGGGCTTTCTCGTGAAACTAGGATTTCATCTTATAACCCTTGTTCTTTCGTCGATATCATTCCTTTTCTAGTCTCTACCAAATTCAAGAAACGATCGTAACCCCCCAATTTCGAACGATGTCAATCAAGAAAGCATCGAAACAAAATGGGTCGTCGTTTCTTGAACTTGCTAGGGTTTACAAAACTCGTAGGACTCAAGAATCGATTAAAGCTATGTTACATCATCATTCTATTGACCGTCTCGACTCCTCGACGAGCGGAGTTTTATTCACACATCACCACACAGAAAATATTTACGAATTGTAAAGATATCATGATGCAGAATTTAAAGAAAACAAGATAAAAGAATATCACCTTTATTTATATCAACAATTTTGATTGCATTCGCTTCAAGAACTACAAGAGGAAGAATCTAGATTGTTGATAGGGCGTCGCTCGGCTTCGTGAGTCGTGGATCGGCTCGGATCGCTTGCTCCGTTGAAGATCGGCTTCGCTCATAAAGGTTGTAGGGCTTCTTGCTTAATGGGTACTCGGAATCTTGATTTTTAATTGGAATTAGGTTTAGGGTTTCCCACAAGCCCTCTCACTAGACTTGTGGAGGAAGGAGATGAAGAAGGAGATTGGCTAAAAAAAATGAACTAAAATGAATCACAAAATGGTTTGATTCTATCTATCTCCACATGATGATGTTTCACCCTAGGTCTAGGCTTCTATTTATAGACTTCCCAAACCCTAGGTTTAGGTTTGAAATGGTAGTTCCCTCCAAAAGTTTGTTGAGTCTTCTAGAAGGTAGTTTGTTAGGAGCTAGCTTAGGGTTTAAGCTAGGTTTAATTAGGCTTGGAAACCCTTGTTTGCTGATCTGGCAGAAACCCCTGGAGTCTACTCGAAACTGAGATACATTTCTGAGCAGTGGGCCCTGAGATAGGAGTTTTGCACCAAAATTGAGGAGGTAAGTCCCTAGTTCGACCGCGGATCCGCGGCACAAGCAGGCTATGGCCGCGGATCCGCGGCGCTTTGGAAAGCTTGGGCTTTGGGTCTTCTGGTGTGGCCTTGTTCTGTCTTTTAGGGCTCTCTTTGATATGTTGATTTTCAATTGCTCCTTTGTAATGATGCCAGATTTGAAGTTAGTGAGTTGACGTATCTTTGAGCGGTGTAAAGTTGAGCGAGCTTCTCCTTTTCCTGCACAGACTTCGAAACACGGGTTGCGACATATAGAAATATTGCGATGCCATGCAATGCAGTCAATTTCTTTAGAAATGCCGGTTTTAAGGTCTAATATATGTAATCTGATAATCTGTGATAGATTTGCTAATATGTGAAATACGGATACCGAACACTTCTATATGAATGCAAATGATGAGGAAATTGCCGGCTAAAATATACAATATTTTCGACTAATCAAATACCCCCAAACTTAATTTCGATCGTCTCGAGTGAATGTTTTATTTAAAAGAGAAGGAGAAAATAAAGAAAGAGAAAAACTAACTAGCACACTTTCGTAGGCAATACGATTGCACTGAGCACGTGCAACAAGCCTTTAAACCTCTAGGTGTCCCTAGTAGAAGGAGTGTTGTCTCCTGAGGGTTTTCAGCGGATTGCACCCACAAAATCCAATAATAAAAGCAAGATCATGAATATTACATTTAAAGAAAAGAATTGTAAAAGAAAAGCTTTGAAAATTAGGGTTTCCAACTAAGCTAGCTTTTCGGTTGTCATGAGCCCTATCTTAATGGTCATGAAAAGATGTCAGAAATCACGTTCTCCCTCAATAAAACATCCTCTTATTCTTCATTCCTATCTGTTTTCCAAACATCGATCATATAACCCTGCGTGTATGTAAAGACATCCCTACACCCGGAGAATTCAATTCAAGCTATCATACTCTTGCCCATCAGCCTCAGTACTTTTTAATTAATGAACATTTAGATGAGATTGCTCACACACTTTCATGCGACCGTTAATACTTCTTGAGGTACTAACCGACCGATTACTCCTGTGCTTGCTTACTTGGTGTATTTTTCTCGTCTTGCACCACCTCAGGCATAGCAGTGACTCCCAGACCAGTTGGCCTTAGGGCACTAGGTGAAGAAGCACCCTCACTATACATTTTTATTGCCCTCGGTGATAACAAAACCAGTGTCCATTTTTCTCACCACTTTATATTTTTATTCATTCATTTTTTTTCTTTTTATTTCCTTCATACTTTTGGCTTTAAGACCAGAGCATTTCAAGGTATCCTCTACTATCCCAGGCTTTAAGACGTGTGTAAGTGCGAATAGCAGGGTATCAACGTTCAAAATGTTTGGCTTCCAGAATAGAAACTATTTTTCAGACTTATTTTTATCCTCAGATTAGTGACGTCCTTCATCTTACTAACCCTTGGGACAACGGCTCATAACTACTTATTACTAGTTCGTATAAGAAAACTTCTAATTTTCTTAGTTTTCTAAAATTTTTCCAATCTCATGGATGTAATTTTTCACTATCTAAACTTTCATTATCTTATTTATATACAAAAAAAAGTGTAAATATTAAAATTATTTTTATACTTGAAAATCTTTAAATTTTTATGGGTTTTGAAATTTTTTTAATTTTTATAGATTTTTAAAAGAAATGTTTTGTGCTTATGCGGATGATATGCAAATGATGCAAAAATAAGCACAAACCTCCCCCAAACTTGTTTTCAACAGTGTCCTCACTGTTGCCGACATCTATATCTAAAAAACCTGTAAGTCTGGGGGGAATTATTAGTGGGGGCAAAATATATAAGTGAAGAACTTCCCCCAAACTTATCTTTCACTCACCTTCATTCAAAAGATGATGCAATGCTATACTGGACATGAAGGTGAGACGGAGGAATTTTAATCCAATTAAACTGGCTCTTGTAAGAACAAGAGCTCCTCCGTGGGGTCAGTGGAATAATAAGGCTTTAATCTATGTCCATTTACTTTGAAAACAGTGCCGTTTTTAACATTTTCAACTTCTACCGCCCCGTGCGGGTATACAGACCGCACAACAAAAGGTCCCTTCCATCGAGATCGGAGCTTACCCGCATGAAGGTGTAATCGTGAATCATAAAGAAGGACTTGTTGACCAGGTGAAAATGTTTTCCTCAAAATGTTTTTATCGTGAAAAACCTTAGTCCTATTCTTTATGATTACAGCATTATCATAAGCTTCATCGCGGAGTTCGCTTAGCTCGTTTAGTTGCAGCTTCCGAAAGTTGCAAGCAAGGTTTAGATCAAAATTTATTTCCTTTATAGCCCACAATGCTTTATGCTCTATCTCGACAGGTAAATGACATGCTTTTCCAAACACTATCCTATATGGAGACATTCCTAGGTCGGTCTTATATGCAGTCCTGAATGCCCAAAGAGCATCCGTCAATTTGGTCGACCAGTCTTTTCTATTTTTAGCAACAATTTTCTCCAGGATAAGTTTGATTTGTCTGTTTGAGATTTCAGCCTGCCCGCTTGTTTGGGGATGATAGGGTGTAGAAAGTAGGTGGTTGATTGAGTATTTCCGCATCAGAGTCTCGAAAGACCTGTTGCAGAAGTGTGTCCCATTATCGCTAATGATAGCGCGTGGGTGTCCAAATCGCGAGAAGATATTCTCTTTTAAGAACTTAATGACAACTTTCTTGTCATTAGTGCGACATGGAATGGCTTCTACCCATTTTGAGACATAATCAACCGCCAGCAATATGTACAAATTCCCAAAGGAGTTGAGAAAAGGACCCATAAAATCTATACCCCAAACATCGAACATTTCAACAACCAGAATGGGTTGCTGAGGCATTTCATTCCTCTGGGATATTCTACCCGTATACTGACATTGTGTACAGGTTTTGCAATGCTCAAATGCGTCCTTGAATAAGGTCGGCCAATAAAATCCACATTGCAAAACCTTCTCCGCTGTCTTTCTAGGACCAAAGTGACCCCCACAGGCCTGATCATGACTAAAAGAAAGAACACTTTTGAACTCTTCATTCGGGACACATCGGCGAATGATCTGATCAGGACAATATTTAAACAAATAGGGCTCGTCCCAGTAAAAGTGTTTTACTTGGGATAGAAAACGTTATTTGTCCTGTCTCGACCAATCGCTCGGTATAAGTCCCGTGGCATGATAGTTCACAATATCCCTGAACCATGGTTCAGTGGATATGCTCAAGAGTTGTTCATCAGGGAATGAATCATTGATCGGCAGGGTCACAGGGGAAGAAACGATGCGTGAAAGGTGGTCAGCTACTACGTTTTCACATCCTTTCTTATCTTTGATAACAAGATCGAATTCTTGTAAAAGAAGGATCCAACGTATTAGTCGACCTTTTGCATCTTTCTTCGCCAGAAGATGTTTTAAAGCGGAATGGTCAGTATACACAACTATAGGTGAGCCGATTAAGTAAGGCCTGAATTTTTCTAATGCAAATACAACCGCTAATAGTTCTTTCTCTGTGGTTGTATAATTGATTTGCGCATCATTCAGGGTCTTACTTGCATAGTATATTACGTGTGGCATCTTTTCGATGTGCTGTCCTAAGACTGCACCTACTGCAAAATCAGATGCGTCACACATCAGCTCAAAGGGGTAGTCCCAGTTTGGTGATGATAAAACGGGGGCTGAAGTGAGTGAGTGTTTAAGTGAGTCGAAAGCTGTCTCGCAATCCGAGTCAAAATGGAAGGTCGTATCCTTGGCCAGGAGAAGAGTTAAAGGTCTAACAATTTTGCTAAAGTCCTTAATGAATCTCCTATAAAAGCCCGCATGGCCAAGGAAAGAGCGAATATCTTTGACGCTTTTGGGATGAGGGAGGTTTTGAATGACATCTACTTTAGCTCTGTCAACCTCAATGCCTTTCTGTGAAATGACATGTCCAAGAACAATTCCTTCTTGGACCATAAAATGGCATTTTTCCCAGTTTAAAGTCAAGTTCTTCTCTTTGCAACGAGTAAGAACAGCGTCAAGATTTTCTAGGCAATCGGAAAAAGAGTCTCCAAAAATCGAGAAGTCGTCCATAAAGATCTCCAAAAAATTCTCTACCATATCAGAGAATATCCCCATCATACACCGCTGAAAGGTAGCGGGAGCATTGCATAACCCAAAGGGCATGCGACTGTAAGCAAAGGTACCAAAAGGACAAGTAAAAGTGGTTTTATCTTGATCCTTTTTGGCGATGGGGACCTGATTATAGCCTGAGTATCCGTCCATAAAACAATAGTACTGTCGTCCCGCTAAGCGTTCCAGCATTTGATCAATAAATGGTAGAGGAAAATGATCTTTCCTCGTGGCAGCGTTGAGTTTTCTATAATCGATGCATACACGCCACCCAGTTTGGGCGCGTGTCTGAATCAACTCATTCGCCTCATTTGTTATAACAGTGATGCCGGATTTCTTAGGAACGACATGTATAGAACTCACCCACTGGCTATCGGAGATGGGGTATATAATACCATTATCTAAGCATTTGACGATCTCTTTCATGACAGCTTCCTTCATGACGGGATTTAACCGTCTCTGTGGTTCTCGGGTTGGTCTGGCATCATCCATCACATGTATATGATGTTCAACTATCAAGGGACTAATCCCTTTGATGTCCGCCATACTCCAACCAAACGCCTCTTTGTTAGATCTCAATACCGATAAAAGTGCATTTTCTTGCTCTGATGCAAGAGAAGCGGATATTATAACCGGTAAAGTCTCATTCTCACCTAGATATGCATATTTAAGGTGAGAAGGTAAAATTTTTAGATCTAACTCGGGCGGAGAAATGATAGAAGGAGGTATCATAGATTGATTTTTGGATTTACAAAGAAGCTCAGAGCCTGTGAAAGATACAGACTCGGGTGGAGAAAAGTCAGAAGTGCAGGACTCAAGTGTAGGTAAAGTGTCCTCACTAAGATCTTGTGCAAAGTCAAACAGAGATGTGGTAATGTCATCGAGATCAGTAAAGCAAAGTTCCTCAGCTCCACAACTATCGGGAGCGATCTCATGGACAGAGCACACATCTAAAATATGAGCAGAGGGTTCTGATGGCTGACTTCCAACTTTGTAGATATTTAGTTCAATGGTCATATTTCCAAATGATAAGTTCATTGAACCGTTTCTACAGTTTATAACAGCGTTGGAAGTGGCAAGGAAAGGACGACCTAAAATCACCGGAATTTGGCCCCGGGGGTTTGCTACAGGATGTGTGTCGAGCACAATGAAGTCTACAGGGAAAACAAATTCCCCGACCTTTATCAACACATCCTCTAATTCACCCCTTGGTTTGGTGATAGATCGGTCTGCCATCTGGAGAGTGCAATGAGCAGGTTTCAGCTCTCTAATCCCTAGTTGCTCATAGACAGAATAAGGGAGCAGGTTAACACTCACGCCAAGGTCTAAAAGAGCACGATTTATGTTTTTACCCCCAATAGAAATCGATATTGTAGGACATCCTGGGTCCTTTTGTTTCTTTGGTAGCTGGGGAATAAAAGCAGTGCTGATATTATTAGACATAAAGACCTTCTTCGGCACTTGAGTCTTCCTCTTCCTAGTGCACAAGTCCTTAAGAATTTTCGCATAAGCGGGGACTTGTTGAATCGCATCTAGGAGAGGGATATTGATGCTAACCTGTTTGAACATTTCTATAATTTTCTCCATATGAGGACTCGTTCTGTTACCCCTTAACCGGTTCGGGTAAGGAGCTTTCGCAATAAGCGCAGGGTCCATCATAGGAGAAGGAAAAGGGGGTAGACGAGGTCCCAAAAGAGGTGTGGGGACCGTCCGTGGAGAACTATAAGGGTTGGGAGAAGGTGTCGAGCCTAAAGGGAACTGAAGAATAGGCTCGTGAGAAGGTGGTATGGTAGAAGAAGAAGGATCAGAAGGAGAAGTGTGTGTGTGTGGAAAGGTCTCAGCCGGGATGTTGATATGATTTTCAGTATTATCAATATCTTCCCCGACATTATTATTCAGCACTCTTCCCGATCTCAACGTTGTGATGGCATTTACATTGTAATGCCCAGGTTCTGTAGGGGTTGAGAGGGAAGTTTCCCTTTTTCTCTCGCACTCATTTCGGCTTTGAGGCGTGCGATTTCAGCTTCCATCGATCTGATACTCTCAGCTTGTGACGCTGAGTTTTTCTTTATCTCACTGACGAAAGATCTAACCTCAGTCGAAACCTCTATGAAATTTGATAAAAGTGATTTCATGGTTTGAGTGAATTGAGAGAAATCGTCAGAACTGGACAACTGCATAGGATTAGACTGTGCAGGATTGTTGCCCTGGTTTTGGAAATTTTGTGACTGATAGGGGTGCTGAGTGAGTTGAAGGGGTTGCTGTTGTGGTGGAGGAAGAGCCCTTTGAAAATTATTCGTGTTTGGAACCGTGTTTTGAGATTGATTTTGGTTCCAAGCGAAATTCGGGTGATTCCTCCAACCCTGATTGTACGTGGAAGAATATGGATCATTTCGAGGTCTTTGAAATGCGGCATTAGAATGCTCGTGACCTTGAAACGCAGAGTTTAATGGATATTCTTCCGTTAAATGTGACGGATCAGAACAGCACCCACAAACAGTTTTGGGGAGTGTCACTGGGTTTAGGGAGGCTGCTGCAAATTTGTGTTCCATAGCGTTATGCTTCTTTTGCATTGCTGCCATTTCAGCTCGAACACCTATGGACACATCTATTTGGTGAACGCCACCCCTATTCAATGGTTGGGTTCCACTCTCCCACTGTAGTGAATTTTCAGCGAACTCTTCTAAGTACTTCCAAGCTTCCCCATCATCCTTAGTCATAAATGTACCTTCACACATGTTTTCAAGGCTCTGTTTAGTGTTAGGGTTACTGCCCTCATATATGATTCGGCAAAGCTCCCATCTCGGGATGCCGTGATGAGGACATTGAACCAATAGATCCTTGAAACGTTCAAAGTATTTAGAGAATGGTTCAGCAGGGAGCTGGGAAAATTGATTCAGTTCGCTACGGATTCGAGCTGTCTTTTGGATTGGGTAAAATTTCTTAAGGAATGCAGCGACGAATTCTTCCCAATTCGTAATAGAATGTGCGGTAGTATTATATAGCCACTTCTCGACTATATCACACAATGTAAATGGAAGAAGTCGTAGACGCATCGCATCCACTGAAAGTTGTGACGTACCCATCATTGCGCATACGTTTTCAAATTTAGTAAACGTAAGCGTCCTCAGTCTCGAGTCCGTGGTATTTGGGTAAAAGATTGATATACTGGGGTTTGATTTCAAAGTTATCCCCATTGGCTGGTGGTGTGGATAAGCAGGTCGAAAGAGGACCTCTATGTGGATAGCATCTTTCCTGGAGAGAAATGCGGGGTGGATTCTGCGCACCAACGGACGGCGGCAGATTAGGGTTAAAGAAGTTTGATGGATTCGGGTCCATCGGTGTGGGTGTGGTAGTAGGTAAAGAAAAGGTAAATGGAGAAATATCGACTTCGGAGTCGATAAAAGGTACGCGGACTAACCGGGCACTAGAATCCCGTGTCCAGCCTATCTTGTACTAAAAAGGGTTAGTACAAGTGGCAGCGTTGGCTTATAATTAGGGGTAAATGAATGCAGTGTTTGCTTTTTGAAAAAGGGACGGATTTTTGAAAAATGATGCGACAAAACAAATGCAGCACACAAACCCTAGAATCTAGTGGTCACCTAGGTCCGGCTCTAGACCGCTCCTAACTGCCAAAAGACAAGTCACAGGATAGAATCCTCCACTGCCTCTTTGTTCCTCTGTGGCCGGATAAGTGCCAGGTAAGTGGGAAGGTACTTCACTACGTAAGTAGTGGGCCTAATTAAAAACCACTAGCCTTAGACACACTCGCCTTAGGCACCACAAGAAAACGCGGATAAGCAATGAATTACCCACGGCCCTCTTCTGTCCTAATTGAGCGCGACAGTCCTTAGAGTCATCTTTAAATTTCTTTTAGTTAATGTGGGTCAATGCGGATGCAAGTTTGGTGGTTTTCGGGGCCTAGGAAGGGTAATGAAATCCCCACCTAATTTGGATTTGGCCGTGCCCCTTAATATCCGTATTTATAATGCAAACAACCAAGAAACAAAATCATGCACAAATTTAATTTGCAATTTGCGAGCTGCGATTATTAGCAAAGAATCCTGCAGCAAAGTGTTAATTGGAGCTAAAAAGAGGAGAGAGGAGAGAGCAAGAAGTCACCTGCAGAAAGTTGGTACAGAGAACCCTCTGTGGGACCGCGGTTCTGCCGCAATTACCATCTATATGCCGCGCTTCCGCGGCTTCTTGATGGGTTCACTTCACAAGATTTCAACAGCTGCTTTCTGTTGCTTCCTTCTGTTCTCTGGTACTCTCCAAAATTTTTTCTCAATTCCCAGCAAGCTCCAGATCTCCTTGCAATGAAACACGACAAATTGTTTAGGGTTTGCACGAATTTTGATCTCAAAATAACAATGGAATAATTCTTTCAATTCAAACTATAAAATGTAAACGAATTAGCGTGCGATCCCCGGCAATGGCGCCATTTTGATTGAAACGATTTCTGATTGTGTATGTAGAAAATTGTAAAGAAATCACAACCAAAAATATTTGACCGCAATCAATAACGGTGTTGTGTAGATTTCGTTAGCAAGTGCGGATCATCCACAGGGATTGCACGATTCGTTTTTATGATATGCTTGAATTGAAAAGTTAAGCTAAGATAAACGAAAACATGATTCAAGAGTATTGATTTTCAAGTGTCACTATTCTATTCAAGAATCAAGAAAAAGATAAACAGTCAAGAATCGGTGTATCGATGATATTTCTAATCAACAATCAAGAATCTAAAAGAGGCTCGTAGAAATCGATCGGATCTATAGATGTGATGTAATCTCAAGATTTCGTGTTCTTGTCCTTCGAAGGATTGATACTAGATTGATGATAATCGACGAGAGTTGGGGCTTTCTCGTGAAACTAGGGTTTCATCTTATAACCCTTGTTCTTTCGTCGATATCATTCCTTTTCTAGCCTCTACCAAATTCAAGAAACGATCGTAACTCCCAATTTCAAACGATGTCAATCAAGAAAGCATCGAAACAAAATGGGTCGTCGTTTCTTGAACTTGCTAGGGTTTACAAAACTCGTAGGACTCAAGAATCGATTAAAGCTATGTTACATCATCATTCTATTGACCGTCTCGACTCCTCGACGAGCGGAGTTTTATTCACACATCACCACACAGAAAATATTTACGAATTGTAAAGATATCATGATGCAGAATTTAAAGAAAACAAGATAAAAGAATATCACCTTTATTTATCTCAACAATTTTGATTGCATTTGCTTCAAGAACTACAAGAGGAAGAATCTAGATTGTTGATAGGGCGTCGCTCGGCTTCGTGAGTCGTGGATCGGCTCGGATCGCTTGCTCCGTTGAAGATCGGCTTCGCTCATAAAAGTTGTAGGGCTTCTTGCTTAATGGGTACTCGGAATCTTGATTTTTAATTGGAATTAGGGTTAGGGTTTCCCATAAGCCCTCTCACTAGACTTGTGGAGGAAGGAGATGAAGAAGGAGATTGGCTAAAAAAAAATGAACTAAAATGAATCACAAAATGGTTTGATTCTATTTATCTCTACATGATGATGATGATGTTTCACCCTAGGTCTAGGCTTCTATTTATAGACTTCCCAAACCCTAGGTTTAGGTTTGAAATGGTAGTTCCCTCCAAAAGTTTGTTGAGTCTTCTAGAAGGTAGTTTGTTAGGAGCTAGCTTAGGGTTTAAGATAGGTTTAATTAGGCTTGGAAACCCTTGTTTGCTGATCTGGCAGAAACCCCTGGAGTCTACTCGAAACTGAGATACATTTCTGAGCAGTGGGCCGTGAGATAGGAGTTTTGCACCAAAATTGAGGAGGTAAGTCCCTAGTTTGACCGCGGATCCGCGGCACAAGCAGGCTATGGCCGCGGATCCACGGCGCTTTGGAAAGCTTGGGCTTTGGGTCTTCTGGTGTGGCCTTGTTCTGTCTTTTAGGGCTTTCTTTGATATGTTGATTTTCAATTGCTCCTTTGTAATGATACCAGATTTGAAGTTAGTGAGTTGACGTATCTTTGAGCGGTGTAAAGTTGAGCGAGCTTCTCCTTTTCCTGCATAGACTTCGAAACACGGGTTGCGACATATAGAAATATTGCGATGCCATGCAATGCAGTCAATTTCTTTAGAAATGCCTGTTTTAAGGTCTAATACATGTAATCTGATAATCTGTGATAGATTTGCTAATATGTGAAATACGGATACCGAACACTTCTATATGAATGCAAATGATGAGGAAATTGCCGGCTAAAATATACAATATTTTCGACTAATCATTGACCATTTAACTATACTTGACTTATTGACCTAGGTTGACAAGTTGACCATCATCATTCCATATGAAAGATGCTCTTTGATCCTTGCAAAAGCATTTAATGTGAAATGATAATGGTCATTTCTTGATTAACCATCACAATTATCTTTAGCTAATTATCTATTTTTCATAATTCACATATATGTGAGAAGGTTGCATTATTCTTCTCATTCTATCATTCTCATTCTCTCTCATCCTCTTCCTCTCTCTCTAGCTCTCCCCTCTCATGAGTTGAGAACCCTTTGAGCTTGAGATAAAACCCTAAAAATACTCTCTACTCTTTCTAAGGTCCTAGGTTTAGCACACCAAGCACCTTAGTTACTTCTAGTTTGAGGTTGGAGCCAAAGGTAGAGGCCCTCGGGTGGATCTTTGTTCGGCAAGAGAAGGCGACGAGACGATCCGTTCTTTCACTCCAAGGAGCAAGAAGAGAAGGACTTGAAGACCTAGGTATAACCCTTTTTCCGAGTAGCTAAACTTTTTAGCTTTGTAGTTAGTTTTGTTTAGCAAAGATCCCTCCTTTACATAGTCCATGTTGCCCAGTGTTGTAAAAATCAGATTTTTCATAACGTTTCCGCCTCCCCGCAAGCACCGGGATGGGCAACGTGGACTTACAGTGGTATCAGAGCCTAGCTAAACACAAACTAACTAGTTAGCAAAGTATCTAGAACTTCGATCGGAAAAAATCACAAAACACATCCGGGAAAAATCAACTTTCTACCGATTTTTATTTCTGCTTTAAAAATAATAAATCATACATGAAAAATCAGCACAGGGTTTTCTAAAGACACCCACCAAAAACGATCCACTGAACCGGTCAAAGCGCCGCGGTTCTGCGGAAAGAACATGCTTCTTGCCGCGGATCCGCGGCCGAGTTGACTCGGCCGTGGACCGAGTTTGGTGCGGTGTACTTAGTTGGAGGTTTTGGGATTTTTAATATAGTTTGTTTCTATCCAGATTTTCCAGAGAACAAGTTAGTTTTTGGGGTGGTCACAAATCCGTATTTCGATCGAATTTCTTTACACTTTGGCTAATGGGTTATATCTGTGATGTGATATATGTATTGAACGTCTACTAATCGCTATACGTCGATTAGTGGGGGTTATACATATCTGTGATCTGTAATGTTGATGGTTTGTGTATATGAATTCGTTGGATTGTCGCGGATGAATAGCTGGGGGTTGTGAGATGAGAGTTTTCTTATTCTTTCTATTCTTGTAATATGTAAATTGATGTAATATTATTTGTATGGCCGCACAACCGGGTCGGGGTTGTAGCCGTCATTGTATAATTTCTTTTTACTATTTTTGCTCCTAGGATAGACCCAAGATGGGGTGCACAAACTACCGGGTACCTCGAAGTGCCGAGTGGCCTACTCACGTTGTTGAGGGAGGTTGCTTCACTTCGGATACTTGGCGGGTAGTTTGCCGCACCCGTAGGGGTCTAGGGTGGGGTTTGGCTATTCATCGCGACCGTGTAATCCGCTCTTTGTTACAGGCTCGTACGAAATGCGGATTCCTAATATATCCAATGTGTTCATCTGTGATCTGGAATGGCTATCATTGCATGTGACGAATGTTTATATATATCTATATGATATCTATTTAGGCGTTGCTTATGTTTTGCATCCGCGCTAGTCCAGCCCCCGCTCTGTCGTTAGTTAATTAACCTAACGGGTGATGACGGGACCCCGTGGCGAATGCGGATGGCATAAGCGTACGTCATATTTTCGTTGTTTTCTGCAATGGTAGGATTAAATGATGGGACGCATTGGAATTAATGCAAGAAAAAAAATAAACCAAGTAACAGTCGTTGGAACACTTTCAAAACCACTCGGTTCTTTTCAAAACCAAACTTTTAAATGCGGAGATTGAACCACTCCTTTTGAAAGCTATCTCGTTCCTTCGATTATATCAAGTTCACTACGTTCACGGTTTCGCCAAAACCATTCGTAGCCCTCCGTCGTTTCACATGAATGGTCAATAAGTATTCAAGCTATGTATGTTGGCCAAAGTCAAGGCATAGTGATTGGTAGCTATTGGGTATTCATGTGCAGCATAGATAGATGTGTTGGTTTGGGGCAGTCGTTCTACCATGTTGGCCAAAGTCAAGGGTATGTGCGGGTGGGCTCAAATTAACCTGGAGAATGACGGGTAGAACTTGACATGTGACTTATGATATTTTGGCCAAAGTCAAGGTCATAAGAGCATGGGGCAAAAAAATCCACATCGGGAGTTTCAAAAGAACTGAAACTTGCTTGCACTGCATACCATTTGGAGTGTGATGATTCTGGTAGGATTCCTTCAGTTTTGTCACGCGATGATATTTGGATCCCGATCCTGCTGTGAGTATATGCTACTCCTCCGGAACTTTCTCACTTAACGATCAATGCTATAAACCAAGTAGGTGTCTAGAAAGGTGTTAGCGGGGCTACGCCCACAGGGAAAAGAGGTTACTTAATTAAGGAACTTCGTGAAAGCGTTGGAAAACCTCCCTCGAAGTACCGACACTGGCCTGGCCGAACGGTTAAGCAAGTATTGTACGGTGAGATTGATCCCGACTAGTTCTTCCTTTATGGTTTGAGGAGGGATTCGAGAGACAGTGGGAGCCATCCTGTTTAGACAAATTAAAAACCACTCTAAACTTGCAAGAGCATCATGCTAAAGTGTTTCTTCTCTCTCTCCTAATTGCAGCGACCAAATATCATGACCGGACTTAAGTTACTTCTAGATAAAAACATACTGACAGGGCCAAACTACAAAGATTGGCTCAGGAATGTCAAAATGGCAATCACTTATGACAAGTTGGGGTATCTTCTTACCACCAAAGCTCCCCCTGTCCCAGGTCCCAAAACCAGTGTCGTGGATAGGGAAATCCGCAAAACCTGGGGAATCGACTGCGCGAAGGCCAAGTGCCTCGTGCTTGCCTCTATGGACAATGAACATCAGAGGAGGCACGAGAATATGGACCTCGAATCCATATTTCTCCATACAAAAGAACTGTATGGAGAGCAATCCCGTATCGCCAGATACGAAGTGTTGAAGAAGCTTTTTTCGGCGAGATTGGCCGTCGGATCATCGGTAGCGGAACACGTGCTTAAGATGATTGGCTACATAGAGGAGCTCGTGGACCTTGGGACCACGTTGGAGAATGAGCTCTATACGGACTTGATTCTCCAGTCCTTTCCTTCCACTTACACCTAGTTCATCCTGAATTTCAACTTGCAAGAAAAGGAAGTTGAACTTTTAGAGCTCCTCAACATGCTGAGGAGTGCAGAGGGCACTCTACAGAAAGGTAGGGAAACATCCACTTTGTTTGTAGGAGGATCTTCCTCTTCTAGGTCCAGGGCGAAAGCCAAGGGAAAGAAGAAGAAAACCCCGCCAAACCAAGGGGCAGTGTTAGTAAAGTGGATACGAAGGGAAAGGCAAAAGCAACAAAGGTAGCGGGGAAGCTTGTGGATAAGGAAGAATGCTTTTACTGTCACAAGAGTGGACACTGGAAGAAAGATTGCAGGGCTTGGAAAGCCAGAACATAGGATCTGAAGCAGGTTGCGGCTTCAGCTTCAGGTGCGTATGTTATTGAAAACTGTCTATCAATAAACTCTAAGTCCTGGGTATTGGATACCGGATCAGGATCTCATATCTGTAATTCTTTGCAGGCGTTGAGAAAGCGTAGGTTTTTGAAAGCAGGTGACATGACCGTCAAATTTGCAAACGGAGCTAGCATGGATGCTGAGGCCGTGGGGGACTATCACCTGGGAATATCAGATGGACATGTTTTGGTTTTACGTAATTTCTTTTTTGTACCCAATGCAACTTGTAATATCATTTCTGTATCTTTGATTTCTAAAGAAGGTTATGAATTTGCGTTTGTAAGTAATGTTGTAAACATTCACCTTAATCAAGTTCTGATTGGGTCAGGTACATTGAGCAATGGTATATACGTATTAAACCAACCACAGATTTTCAATGTCCAGAATACACACAAAAGAAAGTCTCCGGAAACAAATCAGAATTTCTTATAGCATTGTAGACTGGGTCACATCAATGAGAGAAGGTTGACGAAGTTACATACAGAAGGATATTTGGATCCGTTCGAATATCAATCATATGCAACTTATCAATCCTGTCTCAAAGGAAAGATGACAAAGACTCCGTTCACTGGACACGGAGTAAGAACGAGCGAGCTTTTGGGACTCGTACACAGCGACGTGTGCGGTCCAATGTCTACGCATGCACGAAGCGGTTATTCTTACTTCATTACTTTTACGGATGACTTTTCAAGGTACGGTTATGTCTTCTTAATGAAACATAAGTCCGAAGCATTTGGAAAATTCCAGGAATATAAGAATGAAGTAGAAAAACAAACAGGCAAAAGTATCAAGACACTGAGATCTGATCGAGGTGGTGAATACTTGAGTGCCGAGTTCCTAGATTACTTAAAAGAGAATGGAATTCTCTCTCAGCTTACTCCTCCATACACTCCGCAACATAACGGTGTATCGGAGAGACGGAACCGAACCCTATTGGATATGGTACGGTCCATGATGAGCAACGCTGAGTTACCGCGATCATTCTGGGGATATGCACTAGAATCAGCTGCATACCTTTTGAACCGAGTTCCAACTAAGACTGTGCCTACTACACCATATCAGATGTGATGTGGGAAGAGACCCTATCTTAATCACATTAAGACATGGGGATGTCCAGGTTTTGTCAAAAAGCAGCATGCGGACAAGCTCGAGGCACGCTCAGTACAGTGCAAGTTTGTGGGATATCCAAAGAACTCCAAGGGATATTTCTTCTATTGCGAAGAGGAACAAAAGGTTTTTGTTTCTCGTCATGCCCACTTCTTGGAAACTCAGTTTTTTGAAAAACAGATAAGTGGGAGCGCAATAGAACTGGAAGAAATTCGAGAACCACAAGCTATTACTGAAAGCTTAGTAGAACCAGAGGGTTCGAAAGATCAGGACATTCCTACGCCGCTCCGCAGAAGTAGTAGGCAGTCTCATCCGCCCGAGAGATACTACGGTTTTATCATAGACGGGGATAGAGAGGATTGCATCATTGATAGTGATGAGCCGACTAGCTTCCAGCAGGCCATTCAGAGCGTTGACTCGGTAAAATGTCTTGATGCAATGCGGACCGAAATGGAGTCCATGTACACCAACAAAGTATGGACGTTGGACGTTGCTCCAGATGGGGTAAAACCCGTAGGATGCAAGTGGATCTTCAAAAGGAAGATTGGTGTAGATGGACATGTTAAGAACTATAAAGCTAGACTTGTTGCAAAGGGTTTCCATCAAAGACCTGGCTTAGACTATGACGAAACCTTTTCTCCAGTAACTATGCTGAAATCCATTCGGATCCTTCTTTCCATTGCTGCCTTCCACGATTATGAGATCTAGCAGATGGACGTAAAGACCGCTTTTCTAAATGGAAATTTAGAGGAGTGTGTCTATATGGACCAGCCAGAGGGTTTCATTCAGAGTGGGAGAAGCGGAAATGTGTGCAAGTTGCTTAAGTCCATCTATGGACTAAAGCAGGCATCGCGGATTTGGAACATCTGTTTTGATGAGACGGTCAAAGAATTTGGCTTTATCAAAAATCCAGATGAACCATGCATCTATAGTAGATTTGTAGCGAGAACTGTAGTATTTCTCGTTTTATACGTGGATGGCATTCTCTTGATAGGAAATGACATTCCTATGCTACAATCTGTCAAAGGGTTCTTGTCACACAGGTTCTCCATGAAAGACCTGGGTGATGCCTCATACATTCTGGGGATCCAGATCTATCGTGACAGATCCAAGAGGATATTAGGACTCTCACAGTCCAGGTACATCGACACCATACTGAAAAGGTTCAGTATGGAAGATTCCAAGCGCGGTAATCCACCGGCTTGTCACGGGATCACCCTCTCCAAAGAGATGTCTCCCAAGACTGATTTGGAAAGGGATCGCATGTCTATTATACCCTACGCTTCTGCGGTAGGCTCTATAATATATGTGATGTTGTGTACCAGACCAGATGTAGCTTATGCACTGAGTGTGGTAAGCCGGTATCAGTCAAACCCTGGGGAGAAATACTGGATAGCGGTAAAGAACATTCTCAAGTACCTGAGAAGGACTAAGGAGATGTTCTTGGTGTATGGCGGAAAAGACCTCCAGATCGAGGCCTTTGCTGACTCTAGCTTCCAGAGTGACAAGGATGATTCCAAGTCCATGTCGGGTTATGTCTTTACCCTCTATGGAGGGGCGGTGTGTTGGAAGAGTTCCAAACTGGAAACCGTTGCTGACTCGACGATGGAAGCGGAATATATCGCTGCTGCAGATGCCGCAAAAGAAGCCATCTGGATAAGGAAGTTCCTAACAGAACTTCAGGTGGTTCCGTCCATTGTTGATCCAGTACCTCTGTATTGCGACAACAACGGGGCTATAACTTTAGCGAAGGAACCCAGGTCCCATCAGAAGTCCAGGTACATCGTGAGGCGGTATCACCTGATCAGGGAGATCGTGGGTCGCCAGGAGATCGAGGTTCGGAGAGTTGCTATGGAAGATAACACTGCCGATCCATTCACGAAGGCCTTACCCCAGACTCAGTTTGAGCGGCTGATCGAGATGATAGGTCTTCGATACGCCAGTTCATGGCCTTAGTGCAAGTGGGAGATTGTTAGTGTATATGCCCTAGAGTCCATTACTGTATCATACTAGTATGTATATTACTTGATGGAAGCTTGGGATATTCACCTTGTATTGACAATCTTGCTCAAAATAGTAGTATGCTACTTGGTTTGTTTCTGCTTTAATGTGTGCATGTGTTTCTTTTAGCATATCGCTTTTACACATTAGTGGAGCCCTTAGGATCTTTGCTTGATTACCAGCGTTGTGATGGCAGTCACACTCATGGGGGCTGGGTAATCTACAAGCACAGCCTTATGCAGGTCCCTAGTCGCAGGACTATCGAGACAGGGCATCGATACTCCGGAATAGACTAGCGTATGCGCTTCTCATCCCAGCTTGGGAGACGGCCTGTCCCACAGCTGTCAGTACGTCGTACTTGGGATAGTATGCGGGTGCTCGTTAGGTTACGAGTACACTGGACATGACTCATCGGGAATTGTTGGTTGGTATTATACCTATCGTCAGTTATCAGTTCCCAGGTGACATGAGTACAGCTTAGTCCGTTGACTTGACACTGTCACTTCGCCTCGAGTGTGTTCCCATTGTACTTTGATTACTACCCTACCACGGCTCAAAGGAGTCGTGCAAACATGTAGTTTTTGGGTGCAGTCCCGAAGCACTTGGAGGCAGTGACGGTTAGACAGAATTCGTCTCTCCCGGTATTGGGGGTTGATATCGCGCTGTGTCTAGGAGAGCCATTACACAAAGTCCCTGGCCAGGGCAAGCGAGATAGACTGGTAGGTTTCTAGTGTTATCTCAGGTGTTCTGGGCTACACTCCGACACGACTTGTACCGCTAGTAGGGGACTGACGTTTACCGCCCCCCTAGGCCCTCCATGCGATGTTCTTAGACGAACAGACCGGACTGTATGGAGACTGTCACATTCAGGCTCTGTAGGAGTTCAGATGGGTTTACCTCGTCAGTCTTCTTATCGGCATCTACCTGGGGACCGTTACGTACAGCTAGTGCCGCTTGCGGTCTGTGGTTAAACCCACTGCCAGCGTAGTGTCGAGTTTTTAAAGTCCTACACAGAGGGTTATTCTCCTTTAGGCAAAATAAGTAGAGGTCGCATGGTTTTGCGATGGGGTTCGTTCACATCCGCGCACTTGTGCACGTTTGGTGTCCGGACAGCTTATACTAGTGGGCTTTTGTTTAAGCCGTATCCTAGTATATGATTTGGGATTGGTTTTATCTCGTTGTATTCGTGTTCCTCGGAACACGGATACGGGTGTGTATGCACAGTTGACTGAGGCAGAGGCAGAGGACTTTCATTAGGGTTGATGACCTTTGTCATTTTCTTAACCCTAATGTTTATGTATGAAATATGATTTATTAATATTAGTTAATTATAATTGTGCATGTTTAGGATTGTTGACCATTTGACTATACTTGACTTGTTGACCTAGGTTGACAAGTTGACCATCATCATTCCATATGAAAGATGCTCTTTGATCCTTGCAAAAGCATTTAATGTGAAATGATAATGGTCATTTATTGATTAACCATCACAATTATCTTTAGCTAATTATCTATTTTTCATAATTCACATATATGTGAGAAGGTTGCATTATTCTTCTCATTCTATCATTCTCATTCTCTCTCATCCTCTTCCTCTCTCTCTAGCTCTCCCCTCTCATGAGTTGAGAACCCTTTGAGCTTGAGATAAAACCCTAAAAATAATCTCTACTCTTTCTAAGGTCCTAGGTTTAGCACACCAAGCACCTTAGTTACTTCTAGTTTGAGGTTGGAGCCAAAGGTAGAGGCCCTCGGGTGGATCTTTCTTCGGCAAGAGAAGGCGACGAGACGATCCGTTCTTTCACTCCAAGGAGCAAGAAGAGAAGGACTTGAAGACCTAGGTATAACCCTTTTTTCGAGTAGCTAAACTTTTTAGCTTTGTAGTTAGTTTTGTTTAGCAAAGATCCCTCCTTTACATAGTCCATGTTGCCTAGTGTTGTAAAAATCAGATTTTTTATAACGTTTCCGCCTCCCCGCAAGCACCGGGGTGGGCAACGTGGACTTACACTATCCTCAATCGATAAATCACTTGGTTCACTTGATAGAGTTCGAAGGTTTGAAACATCAAGTGTAGTCGAATAAGGATCGGTTTGATTTGAAATGGTATCAAGTTCACTTTCATACTCAATATTCGCAAAGTCAAACATGTTATTCTCGGGCACCTCATCACTTAGATTATGAAGCGGTTGAACATCGAATATATTCGGTTGGGATGGTTGGGGTGCAGGATGGAAGGTGTCGAGATCAAAAGAATTGGTTTTAGTTTAACTTTGAGGGATCTCTTTTTTTTCACTACTCAATTCCAACTCTACTTCAAAACTAGACATAGCTTGTGAAAAAGTTCCAATGAATGATTCTCTTTGAACCATGGAACTTTTTAATTCATTTTCAGAAGCACTGTCTAGATAAGGTGAAGAAGATGAGTATGGTTGGGAAGTGTCTAATTGTTGGCTACAGGCAAGTCCAACGTGTTCAACAATTGACATGTGTTTATGATTTGCCGCATTAGCCTGAAGAGAAATGTTAAGAAGAGATGCCCTTACTTGTTGGCTACGGGCGAGTTCAATGTGTTCCGCAATCGACATGAGTTTCTGATTTGTCCCGTTAGCCTCAAGATAAGTGTCAACATGAGAGCGTGTGAAGGTTTGGTACCGTGGATAAGAATTAGAAGGGTGAACCCAAGTTTCATAATCAGGATTTCAACATTGGGATATGAAGAATATTGAGATTGGTTGGCTAGTTGGCGACTGGAAATTGCTATTTTTTCAGCAATGGTTATGGGTGTAAAAGATGTCATATTCGCCTCAAAACGAGTATCAATATTTTCATAAGGGAAAGATGGTGTTTGTTGTCCTAACAGTTTTGGATTAGTGAAAGGATTGAAACTTTGGCTTTCAGCTTTCGCAATATGCACAGCGATGGACATGCGTTTTGAAGTTCCCTCACTCGCCTTAAACGGATTATCAACATAAGAAGATGTGGAATTTTGATGCGGTTGATAGGATCTTGAGTGAGGTATCCAACTATTCTTTTCCGCTTACTCTATCATATCTCTTAAAGACATGGTAGAGTCAGATTTTGTGCCGAAGGAGTTACGAAAACAAGAAATATTTGGTTCTGGATAGCAAAGCTCGACAAGAGTTCGTCTGTTTGGATTACCCATTAGAAGAAGGTGAAAGGAAAAGAGGGTGAAAAGGGAATGGTTTAAGCTCTATTTGGATTGTTTGGCTTTGAAAGATGGACTTGAGGCTTGACTCAACAAATCACAAAAATACACAATCAACACCTAGAACTAGGGTCTCCTAGGTCAAGTCACTATACCGCTCCTAGACTTCTAAAGGACAAGTCGCAGGATGAATCCTCTACCACCTTTTTATCACTCTTATGGCCAGGTAAGTGCCAGGTAAGTGGAAGGTATCCTCTATATGAATCACCGAAATAGCGGGCCTAATTAAGTAACCACTTTCCTTAGTCACACTTGCCTAGACACCACAAGAGAAATGCAAATAAGTGATAGATTACCCATGACCTTTCTCTGTCCTAATTGAGCGCGATAGTCTTTAGAGGCTTGGTCTAGATATTTTTTTAATTAATGTAGGGTGAAAATATGCTCGTTTTGTGATTTGTGGGGCCTAGGAAGGGTGAAAGTATTACCCCTTAATGTCTGGTTAAGATATGCACAAACAAACCAATATCAAAACATGCAAAAAGATTTTTTTAAGTGGCGTTTTTTGCAAAGAATCCTGTAAAAATCAGATTATTGGATCTTAGAGGAGAGAGAAAGATTAGAGAAAATTACCAGATGATTTTGGGGGACCAACTCGACTAGAGCGCCACGGTTCCGCCGCCAAACACCACTTTTGCCGCGGTTCCGCCGCGTTTTAGTGTGCTCTTCTGCTGAAATTTCTTCTGTGCACCCCTTATGCTCCTCTGGTATATGTGAAAAGTCTCTGAATCTCTTTTTCCTCACTCCAGTGACTCCAGATTCCCTTGCAAAATTCGCATACTAATCGTTAAATACACAAGATGCAGTTTTGATTATTTTATAGTATGGATTAATAATAATTCAACCCGAATAGCAAGAAAAAAAATTACAGCCGTTTCCCAGGCAACAACGCCATTTGATTGGTGTGTTTTAAAGAAGAAGTGTTCGTGTAAATATAGTAACCGCAATCAGGACGGTGTCGCTAGTAGCTAGCCGCGATGAGTACGGGTTGTCCGTAGGAAAACGTGAACCTTTTTCTTGCTTTAGACGAGTTGATTGAAAGATGGGTTGATTGGTTGTAGATCTATTTTGATATGGATGTAGATTTATAAAGAAGTGGCTTGTAGGGTTCATATGACTTAGTACTAATGGATGACTAATTAAAAATGACTCATTTTATCTTTTAATAGTTTAAAACTAGATCAATAGTGATGAATGTAGATTAGGGTTCTTTTGGAAGAAACTAAGGTTTCCCCACTCCTAACCCTTGTCCTTACATTGATCTCTATTCATTTCTAGACTTTACCAAAACAAGTGTTAATCTAATCTCAAATCGTGGTTGAGACTATCAATAAATTGGTAGCACGCCCGATAAGGATGTTAACATTTATTTTGCTAAAGTTTATAGACTTTAAAATCTATAAAAGGAGTTAAAATGATTTTTTCATCCATTGATCTACCCTAGCCTACGAGCTCTAGCAAGCTAGGAATTACTCGCTCCTGGTTGAGATAGAAGAGAAGATGAAGAAAGAGATCATAATGTAAATGCAGAAAGTAATGCAGAAATTAAATGTAGAAAGTAAATGCGAAATAATTAAACTAATGATCTACCATTATTAATCAACTTATCATTTACAAATCCTTTTTGAGAGTAGAATACAAAGAAGCCTATTTGCTCTCGATCGTATCTCGTTGGGACGTAGATGTTGAGTTGATTGATCACGTCGATTCGTGGATCATCTTGGATCTCTTAATCTTGTCAGTGATGGTCATATGAAGCTCTTGGTCTTATTTATAGTCACAGAAATTAGAAACCCTAGATCCTATGTGTGATGATTTGCTGTTGTGATCACACCTAAAAAAATCCTAAATCCTACGGCCACAAGGAGGCCGTGGATCCGCCGCATATCATAGGGTTTGGCCGCGGTTGGGCGGCTATTTGGTAATATCAGGGCTTCAAAATTATTGTGCTGTTTGGTGTTGACACTTGGAGATCATAGTGATGTCTGGATTCTTCAATTCTTCCTCTGAGTCTCTGTCGTTTATGATTTTATGATTTGATTCAATTTTATCGGCAGATTTTATTCTCGACATCTCGGATCTCTCGATCTCCAGACCTGAGCTAATATCTGCACAATATCTCACTTTATAGTATCAGTAATATTTGAGATATTATCCTAACCATTTTATATGATATTAAATCTTTAAGAATATTGATTAGAATTATTTGATATGATATGCATATTTTAATTACTAAAAAATATATAAATATTATATGCAAATATTTTCCCTCATAATGTTAATTATAATGGAGAACATATGATAAAGAATGTTTTACAGATAAACCCACATATGTTCTATATTTGCAATAAACACCTTTAAGCACTTAACAAAAGTAGGGAAAATGTTCCATCAAATGTGCAATATTTTCGACTAAACACATGCCGCTACCCGAAATTCTTCTAATGAATGTTCAAGAATAGACATGAGTTATGAAGGGGTTTCAGTAAAAGATTCAAATTCGTGTGGATACGTGAAACTCCCAAATGGTTGTTCAGAAGAAATGTCTAAAGAAGGTGTAAAAGTCGGATAGGATTGATAGGAATCGAATGGACGTGAAAAAGGGACAGGATTAGGATCAACATTATGATAAGAAAGTGATTGAAATTGTTGTCCTAAGGAATTTGGAGTGGTGAAAAGAGTGAAAGATCGGCTATGAGATTGTTCAATTCGTTCAGCAATAGACATGGGTTACGGAGTCGCAACATGAGTCTTAGAAGGGGTATCAATATGAGAAGGTATGAAAATTTGATATGGTTGATACAAAGTGGAGTGCGATGTCCTATTGTTGGTTCTAGAAGCGTCTATCCGATCTCTCAAAGAAATTTTGGGCATGAATGGATCGTTCGAAGTTCGACCAAAGCAAGAACTGTAAGAAGATATGTCTGGTTGTGGGTACCAAAGTTTAGCAAGTGTTGGTCATTTTGGGGTACCCATGTTATGAAAAGAGTGAAATGGTAGGGAGGGTGGAAGTGAGCGAATTTATATATATTTTTTTGAATTTATTATTTTTTTTTTGGATTTTTGAAATTGTTTGTTTGGATTTTTTTTGAAAAATACAGAATTATGGGACTAAATTTTACACAAGCACAATCACAATCACAATATGCACAAACAACACTTAGAGCTAGAGTTTTCAAAGTCCAACTAGACCGTTCCTAGACTTCTAAGCGACAAGTTGCAAGATAACCTTCGAATCACATTTTCACTGCCAATTGTGGTCAGGTAAGCACAAGTGAGGTAAGGAGGGTTCCGCTCACGAATCACCGTGAGACGGGCCTTTTAAAATTACCTCCTCACTTGTCTAGCTTAGGCACCACAAAATCATGTTTAGATAAACGACCGATTCCCACAACCTTCACTTGTCCTAAATGAGCGCGACAAGTCCTTAAAGGTTTGGTCTAGATATTTTTTATTAACTCAAGGTAATGCGTATATTTTTTTATGATTTGTGGGGTCTTAGGAAGGGTGGTGAAATCCCCACCCAATCATTGGTGTTCAAACACCTTAATGTCCATATTACTATATGCAAAGTAATAAACAAACAAAATCTAAAACAAAAAAAATTATTTGGCGACGGCGCAATCTGTGCAAAGAAACCTGTAGAAAATACAATTCAGTAGAGTTTAGAGGGATTTCTGGAGAAGTAGAAGAGGTACAAAAAATTTTGGGCTCAGAAGCCAAGAGAGGACTGCGGAACCACCGCCATTTGCATGGTTTAACCGCGGATCCGCGGTGGAATTATTGAATTGATACTTCAAATTTTCTCTGTGCACTCCCTTCTTTCTTCTCTTCAGTTTTCAATCCTCTGTTTGTTGATTAGATCACTGTACTTGCTCCAGATTTTCCTGCACTTGCACAAAAAATATCAAAAATAACAAGATGGTTTTTATTCTTTTTATTATTTATTTATTGTGTTGTTTATATATATATATACAAAAAAATTTAACCCGAATGACAAGAAAGAAATACGTTACCGTCTCCCCGGCAACGGCGCCATTGGATTGAAGCAGAAAAATCACGATATGTGTTATGATATGCGTTCTACTTTGTTCTCTACTTAACGCAATCAAGATGGTTTCTCTTATAGTTATCCAGTTGAGTACGAGTCGTCCACTGAGAGATGGTTCGTATTTGAGTTTTTGTTTTAGACGAGTTAATGAAAATGTATATGCGTATGTTCAATTCTATCTTAAGTGTTCGTATTTTATGTTCAAGTAAACTTGTTAGGGTTAGGGTTGGTTAGTAGAGTTATGATTAGTCTTGTGCTTGTCTTTGCCATTCTTGAAATGATGTTGGGATAATCGAAAGTAGCGGGGATTAGGAGGATATAGGAATGGGATTTTCGAGTTTAAGAAAGCTTCCCAACGCTAAATCCATTCTTAGTGCCCCTTGTCCTTCCGCTATATGCGCTTATTTCCAACTCTAGGCCAAACACACGCAACCATGTATCCAATTAAGTCATAACTACATGTCATGTTGTAGTGCGCCTAAAGGAATTCTCGATTTAGGTCGTGGCTATATGTCACTTATAGCGCGCCTAAGTGAGGGGGTTGTGTTTGTTTGGTCTAGATTCATTTTAAGGTGTTTGGCGAAGAGAAACACAAGATATTTTTCCGTCCCTCATGCTAACCTTCCTTAGCCCTAACAAGTGTGGAAATTATTCGCACATTTAAAAGGAAAATAAAACAAGATGGAAGAAAGAAAGAATGGAAAAAATACCGTTTTTACAAATGGTAGCAAGCTAACTACTTGGGCCATCACCTAAGCAAGGGACTCCATTGAGTATCATGACTTGAAAAATACGGATAAGAAGAAAAGAAAAACAAAACAAGAAAAGAAATCCAACAACTATTTTAACAACAACAAATAAAATTTATACTAAGAATTAAAATTACAATACAAGAATGGAAGATGCAAGATAATAAAAACCCCCATCTTCATTAATTTTCCACTCAAAAAGCTCTCACTACAATTTTCATGGAGAATAGATGAAGAAGAAGAAACTACAACTAAACTACACTAAATCCTAGTGAAGAAAAAGAATTCCTCACTTGGGTCAAAACATGAGTATTTATAGGCAGAGAACTAAAACCCTAGGGCCATATTTTGAGCCCCTATATAATTACCAAACTACCCCTAAAATATGATCTGGAGACGACATGACATCGCCGCGGAACCGCTGTCCAAAAGGCCTATTGGCCGCGGTTCCGCGATCCTTCAGAGAGTTTGGAGTATCGTTTTTCTGGAGCTTCCTCATGTTGCTTTGTTCTTCTATTCTACAGGTTCAAAATTGCAAAATGGTTCCAAAATATCTTCAGATTTTTAACAGTCCAAAATGGCTATACTTTTAATCTCTTTGACCTTTATCTTTCTCGAGCTCTGTGCACCTCTTGATCTTTGTGCTGCCCCTCTCGTGCTCTGTGCTTGTCCGAGACACGAATAACCGCTGTTATTTGTCTTGTCTCTTGAACTGGTAAGCGGCACTGGACGGGTGTGGATGACCGTAACCCGGATTTTATCTGTTTTTGGCAGATGTTCTAGATTTTGGTATAACTGTGGAGATTTTGTGTGATTTGCGTTATTTTAAACTAGAAACCTGTGACTTGTAATCATGTAGAAAATATGGATCAAAAGCACCTACTTATAAATAAATGAGCAGAAGAATGGGTGGTATTAAATGCAATATTCTGGTGTGAACATACTACAGTAGCTCGTCTCTTTCAGCTGGTCGGGTGAGAAGCGGCGGCGTCGTCAGATGGGTCTTGAGCTGCTTGAAGGCAACTTGACACTCCTCGGACCACTCGAACCTGGGGATTTTCCTTAAGGCTTTGAAGAAAGGTTGGCACTTTTCACCAGATTTGGACATGAACCGACATAGAGCGGCCATCCTTCCTGTGAGCCGCATGATTTCAACATTGCTCTTGGGTGTCGCCATGTCAATGATGGACCTGATCTTCTCCGCGTTTGTTTCGATTCCTCGGTGTGTGACCATGAATCCAAGGAACTTTCCGCCCGTGATGCCGAAAGCATACTTGACTGGATTCGGCTTCATTTTGTACTTTCGCAGGACCTCAAAGTTCTTGCCAAGGTCCGCGGTATGCCCGGCTGAAAGGGTGGATTTCACGGGCATGTCATCAACGTAGACTTCCATATTCCTCCCGATCTGTGGCTTGAACAGCTTGTTGACCAGCCGTTGGTACGTTGCCCCAGCGTTTTTGAGGCCGAAGGGCATTACCTTATAGTAGCAGACTTCTCGATCGGTGGTGAAGGCCGTGAGCTCTTCATCGACCGGGTTCATCCGAATTTGATTATAATCGGAGAGAGCATCCATGAAGCTTAGCAGCTCGTGACCAGTCAAGCTGTCAACCAGCTGATCTATTCGAGGGAGCGGGTAGTTGTCTTTAGGGCAGGCCTTATTCAAGTCGGTAAAATCAACGCACATGCGTCACTTCCCATTCGCTTTCTTGACCATGACTACATTGGCTAGCCAAGCCTAGTAGTCTAGGTTCCAGATGAAGCCAGCCGCGAGTAGTTAGTCCACTTCTTCCTTGATCGCCTTCTGTTTGATAGGAACGAAGCTTATTTTCTTTTGTTGGTCCGGCCGGGCTTTTGAGTCAATTCCGACCTTATGGGAGATCACCTTGGAGTTGATCTCCGGCATGTCCGTGGGAGTCCAAGCAAACATGTCGGAGTTGTTTCGGAGGAACGGGATAAGGTTGTCCCGAATTTCCCCGATCAAGAAGGAACCGATCCGTAAAGTTTGGCTGCTGTCTCCCTCCTTGAGGGGGACCTCGGAAAAAGCCTCCACTGGGGAACCCCGGATCTCCTTCTCATCATCACTTGTATCCAGCAATTTTCGAGGGTCGAACGGTCCCTCGGATAGGTCAAATTATTTATCCTTAGGCACTATCATGGCAAGGCACACCCTAGCGATTTGTTGATCTCCATAAGCCCGGCCTATCCACCCATCGCCCAGAGGAAAATTGAGCATGAGGTGGTAGGTCAATATCTGATCCTGGATGGTGTTTAAAGTGGGGCGACCCAAGAAGATGTTATAAGATGAAGGAGCTCGAGCGACGAGGAAACTCACCGACATGGTTCGGGTTCTTCCAGCCTCCCCAATGTTGAAAGGGAGAGTGATCGGTCTCTCGGCTTGGATGAAGTGGTTAGTAAACCCGGAGAGGATGTGCAAGGTCGGTTGGAGATCGGACGGATTTAACCCCATACACTAGAAACCGTCATAAAATAGGATATCTGCCTTGCTTCCCGAGTCAACTAGAATTCTTCGAACTTCGTACCCATTTACCTGGGTCGTGATCACCAGAGGGTCATTGTGCGGGACAGATATGCCATGAAGGTCTTCCTCGGTGAAGGTGATAAGAGCAACCTTCTTTCACTTCTTGGAGGGGGAGCACCTAAGGTCATGACCGTCCAGATATGGAAGGTGTCCTCGTTGCTCGGAGTCGAGCCAACAGAGACAACAATGATCTGTCTGAACGTCAACTCTCCGATTGGAGGTTGGTCTGCTTGCTCCCGATCTGCTTAACGTTTATCTCGTAGGTACTTTGCAAGGTGACCGGAGCGGACCAGCTCCTCGATATAATTACGGAGCTGTTTGCTGTTCTCGGTCAGGTGCTCTTGTGACCGATGAAAGGCACAGTATGAGCCACGGAGTCGCTTACCCAGCCTTTGTATCATAGGGGAGAGTTTAAATAATCTCTCGCTCTTTGCCTCATCTGGAAGCTCGTCCTGAAAGACATTTAGAGGAGTGTACTCGTGAAACCTTGGAGAATAAGGTTTCGGATGATCAGTTTTTTCTTCTCCTCTCGGTTCCGTTTCTTTCGGTCCGTCCGGTACCCGCGGGGAAGGTTGGCGTTCACTTTAGATTCGAGTTGGATTTCCCGCTCAGTCTAGAATTTTACCTCGGTCGTGGTCTTAGGTTCCGCTAATGCAAAAGAGTACCTAAGACCGGATCTCAAAGCAGTGATGACCGTCTCGTCTCAGTGCTCGGGTACCTCTAGGAGGGCATTGTAGAATCGGGTGACGTAACCCTTGAAAGATTCCCTGTCCTCTCTCTTGATGGTGAATAGGTAGTTGACCATTCTCTTCTATCGTCGGTTGTCGATGAAATGATCGAGGAACTGAGTAGCTAGCTCGTCGAAGGTTGAGATTAAACATGGAGTCAGGCCGTGGAACTAATCTCGTCCAGCCTAGATGAGGGTGGTGGGGAAGGCTCGGCATTGAGCCGCGTCCGAGTTATCTTGGAATCTCATGCCCACCGTAAACACGTCTAAGTAGTCCTTTGGGTCAGACTTCCCGTCGAAGAGGGCCACCTTGGGGGGTTTGTTCCGAGACGAAACCCACTCACTTAGTAACTGCTCCGTGAAGGTCTATTTACCGTCGAAGACCGGACTGATAGTTGGGACGTCTAGCCTGAATTTGGGGGCAGATACTATTTGGACATATCCATCCACCTCTATAAAGATACCAAGTTGATTTATGGCACCGTATATCGGAGGTTTGGATAGATGCGACCGATTTAGCAGACTTCATCAGATTACCCCTCATTTATGTGGGGTTTTTATTGTGGGGACTCTCTTCCCTGCAGGCGTAAGCCCTTACAGTTAATTACATTATTGTGTTGCCATAACCACTTTCTCCAGCTCCAGTAGTTCACTTCGTGTCGTATGTTATTTTGTTTGTTAAGCTTGCCCGTGGATTGTATATGGAGACTAGTTTATGTCGTCGCCGGCAGGGCACAGATTAGTCCAAATTCATATATTTTAGATTTGGGTTTGAACTTAGGTTGTATGTTCCTTTAGTTCAAAAAATATTTTATTTTATTTAAGGACCGTTAATCTGTTTTTAGATTAAGATCAACTTAAATATATGAGCATTTGGGCTCAATTTATTTTAACTAAGGATACGTTAGCCCTATTTAAGACTAAGATCAACTTAGCAATATTTTTAGGATCATTAAATTTAGTTATGATCTAACAACAGAGCATTTGGGCTCAGATGCAAGCAACTTCAGAGAGACTTAGCCAATTTGAGCTCGGTCTGCTCGGTCTTGGGCTTTCTCCCTTTATTTAGAAGTGCTAAGCACTTATTTGTAGCTCTGGCGCTCACGTGGGAACCACGTGAGGCGCTCATACATGGGCGTTGCCCAATCAGTACTAAGCACTAAGTCGTTTTGACTAGATGTATAGTGCTAAGCACTTTTATACAGCACTCATGTGTCTATCTCGTGAGGCGCCGAGTCTTTACTTTTGGGCGCTCATATGGGAAGTACGTGAGGCGCTGAGATTATATTTTTGGGCACTCATGTGGGAAGCACGTGAGGCGCCGAGCTCCTTTCTTTGTTGGGCGCTCACGTGGGAAGCACGTGAGGCGCTGGGTTCTTTTCTTTTAGAGATTTAATCTCTGTTAATGGAGTTTTTAGCTATTAATGATCATCAAGATCTTTGTTTTGAAGATCTGAGATCAAGTTTTCTTTGAGAACTACGTTTCAATGTTTTTTTTATTATAAGAACTAAGTTTTTTATAGAGTTAAACCCTATTTTCAGAGGAATTAAATTCCTGAAACATGTTTCTTTTCTCTCTTCTTTTTACCTAGTTTTCCCCCTAGATTTTGAGTCTGAAGAACAAAATCTTCCCGATGAGAATTAAATTCTCAACTTATGGGAGATTTACTTACGGATCTCAGATCCAGAGAAAAAACTAAGTTCTTTTATGAAGGGTTAAACCCTTGTTTTTGTTTATGCTAGGTAAATGAGATATATTTTTATCTTTTCTTTTTCTTTGCCTAGGGTTTGAAAGAGTAAGGAGATTTTTTTAAAAGGAGAATTAAATTCTCATCTTTGTGGCTTCTATCTTTTTGTTTGCAGAAGCTTGTGGGGGGTTCTCTCTCTTTGCGTGTGTATCTCCCTAGACTTGAAGTCTCAAGTCCTTTTTATAGGATAGATAAATTGTTGATCGGTTTTGAGAAAATTTCTCATTTGAGAGATACCAATTGATTCAATTGGTCTCAAAAATTATTTGGAAAATTTTATCCACCATTGGATTTTTGATCTGATGACTTCTGTTTTACAAAATATATTTCCTTGTTTTTAATAAGATTGGGGAAATATTTTCCCATATATATAATTTTATTCTATTAAACGGTGATTTTTAATCACTATTGGATTTTTGATCTAAGGGCTTTCTGTTTAACAGAGCATATCTTTCTTGTTTAGAAAGATTGGGGAAATATTTTCCCCTAATAGAATTTAATTTTATCATTTGATGATTTTTAATCACCATTGGATTTTTAACCCAACAACTCTATTTAACGGAGAATATCCCTAGATTTTAGGAAAATATTCCCCATGTAGAATTTAATTCTACCCGCTTTAATTTGGGCGCTGATGCTCACGTGCTATGCACATGGGCGCCGCTCAAGAATTTAATTCTTACACATAAATAGGCATACACGTGCTTTGCATGCCGGCGCTGACGCGTGTATCATGTGAGACGCTGCCATATGTTTTAATCCTATCAGAGATTGGCGCCGGTGCTCACGTGTCTTTCACACGAGGTGCCGCCTGATTGTGTTTATTTAAACAAAGGATAATTTTTATGAGGGAACAAATACTCCCCAGCGTTGTTCTCACATGGTTTGCACGTGAGTGCACCAATATGCAGTTTTGATTCATCTGATCGGCCTTGGGATACGGGGAATCAGAATCGACCCCAATCCTTTTAAATAGGGCTTCAAGCCCCAGGTGACTGCTACACTTTCACCTTTTCTTCTTCCTTGAGAATTTTATTCTCTATTAGAGCTTAGCTCTATTTTCTTGAAACTTAGTTCTTCACTTTTCTCAGATCTATATTGTAGACTCACTATGCCAAAATTTTCTTGGCACGAGTCTTTTTCCACAAAGCTTTACTCTTAACATCTTTTGGATATTATTTTCTCTCTCTCGGATTTTAAACCCATTAACATATTTGACAGAGCTTGGCTCTTCTATTGAATCGATCTCTTGGAAATCTTAACAAAAGAACTTTTTTAATGTAGATCATGGATCTTGAAGTCCATATCAATGATTTGACTCAGTGGATATTCTTGAGAATCGTTGATTCTCTCCTTAGGGTTTTACCCTATTGTCAATCCTGACACTTGAGGTTTTCTGGAATTTGATTCTATTATTTAACCCATGAGTTTCTTAACATGGGGATTTCTGGGATTTAATTCCATTATTAGGGGAATTTAATTTCATTATTGTTTTTTTTAGGGCTAACCCCTAGTTTGATTCTTAGGAATTTTGCGGATTTTATTCCCTTTAATTTCCTTTTACTGTTCTTGGATATTTCCCTCGTTTTTTGGGTTTTTTAGGGCTTTAATATTCTGTAAGATTTGAATTTGTTGTTATTTTTTAAAAAATCCGCTTTTCGGGGATATTGTGAGTTTTAATTCCACTGTTTATTCAATGAGAATCTTTTTTGATTTCTACAATAGGCACATGTCTCATCATTGATGATCCGCCACCTTGATTTCGTGAGGCCTACTAGCTTTTTAGACTTATTGATTCTAGCATTTTTTATTGCTAACTCTCCACCTGGTTTCTTTTCAGATACCATGACTAGTCATTTGTACGATCTTGAAGAGATTGTCTCTTATGAGGAGATTCATATTCAAGGTCGCCTTTAAGGCCAAGAATACATTGTGGCCTAATGCGACAAGGTGATGCGTCGCTTCGATGATTACAACAGTTGATTGCTCCTCCTCAATTATGCCCTTTTGAAGATCGTCGCTGGATCGATATGGGAAGCTCTTTCTGAGCTTGATGAGGTTATGCCGCTCCAGGCACTCGATGACGCTGAAGACAAGGTGCATTCAATATATCTGATGGGCTTAATTTCGAAGAAGCAGAGAGATAATCTCGTTACTATTTTGTATCGCGTCTTCCAACAGAAAACGATAATATCCTTGTACCAGAGGATAGAAGACATCAGCGGCGATCCCGAAGCTTGCATTCGAGAGAAGATGTATAAGAAAATGGTCAATGAAGCTAGAAACGATTTACTCAAACTTGCCTTTAAGTTTGAGAATCCATGTCCGGACTTTAGCGTCTTGCCATTGTAGATCTTAGATGATATATTTTTTTTTCAGTCATTCTCATCATCACTGTGTAATCTTTTCTGAAGTATGAATGACAAATCCCTTTTTTCTTTCATATTGCACTTTCTTTTTCTTGATTGTCTTGATCTGGCACGGACTAGTTTATTCACTCATTTCGGAGTTTCTAGTTTATTCACCCATTTCAGAGTTTTTAGTTTATTCACTCATTTCAGAGTTTTTTTTAGTTTACCTCCTTTAGGTTTACAGGCAAACTCACCCTAACGTTGGATGTAGATAACCCCCACTCTTTTATGATAGGGGTCCATTAGATTTGTGGTACTAGGTTTAAGTCCATCATACTATCACGTTGGCTGATGTATTTCTCGATATGCGGTCCCTTAGCTTACTGCTCGAGTAGTCATGAGATTGTTGTGTCTCTGATCCCTTCTGAGGCTGGACAAGATGTCTTCAAGTAACCTTCTTAGGTTGAAATATCTGTATTACCGTAGGAAGATCAAGCGTTAGGTATTTGCCGTGACACTTTTTACTTAAGGTTAGGCTTAACTTGAAACCCCGATGAGTCATAACCGCACACTTCTGAGGTGGGATGATCTCCAATGGTCTCTAGGCTTGCCGTCAAGATCCGAAGCTAAGAATATGTCGTCACTTCATTTTTGCTTTGGTGTCACACCATTTGTCACTGAAGTAAGGTAGACATCCGAATGACCTTTATGCTGTATGTATTGCAATCGAGATCTGGAGCTAGAATTTTGCCATCACTCCACTTTTATTTGGCCGTTGCGTCTGCACCCTGCTGGAATGAGGAAGAACGTCGAGATGATCTCTAGACTGTAGATGTTGTCATCGAGATCTAGAGCTAGGATTTTGCCGTCACTCCACTTTTATTTGAACCTTGGGTCCTTGTTGACGTCGCGTCTGTACTTTGCTAGAGTAAGGAGGACATCCAAATAGTCTCTAGGCTATAGATGTGCCATCAAGACCCGGTTTTTCTTTTGACAAAGCATGGTGAAAAAATATGGCTCCCTTTTTTTCATTTGTGCTCATGGATTGCATACAAGAGTCAGTATGGACCTACTTGCAGGGTAGAATTTTTTTTATTTTTTTATTATTTTTTATTTCCACGATACTCTATCTTTTCAGCTTTTATATCGCGAAAGTCGCGATTGCCCAATCATTTCGACTATTTCTCGCGGTGCCCAATCATTTCGGCTATGCCATTTTTTTACTCGCTACTTTTTATTGCGAGTTGAGGATTTGGAATCTGATACCAATTTTGACATCAGTTTCGCTACAACTGGAATGTTGCCAAGAGCGAATCATCATTTGCCTTTGTTGATTTGAACAAAAGTGGCTTAGCAAATAGGGTTAGGATCCTGTCGATTAAGGTTTTTTGACTTTATGAGCCGTAAGGGTCTCATAAAGGTATTTCTCCATATGAGTCGTGAGGATCTCATAGATGTGTTTTCTTCTTAAGAACCGTGAGGATTCCTAAGTATGTTGCTCCTTTGTGAGTCGTAAGGATCTCACGCAGGTGTTTTCTTCTTACAAAGTCGTGAGGACTTTATAGGTGTGTTTTCTTTTTAGGAATCGTGGGGATTCATAAATGTGTTTTCTCTTATAAGTCGTAAGGATTTTACAAGTGTGTTTTCTCTTGTAATTCGAGAGGACTTACAAGTAGTTGTCCACCATATGAGGATATTTCTCTCCATTAGTGGGACTTGGTAGGCATTATATTTATTTATGCCCGTGTATTGTATGCAAGAAAGTTTTGTGTTACTAAACATTGCCGAATTGATACGATCAATTCGAAGGGGTTTCACCCTAGTTATTTGTGATATTTGCAATATTGTGATATTGTGGTTCTTGTGTTATGGTTTATCGGATTGTCCCGATGAATAGCGCGTTGTGCGAGATGCTTGTATAATGGTTATATATGTATTTCATTTATTTGGGACGAGCTGTCGGATTGTGGTCGTCATTGCTATTTGTCGTATATTTTTTTCATTGGGACATTTCGGGTTTGAGCTTGATGTCGCTACTTGATTTATATATTCGATTCATGTACTAAGATACCCCGCGGAGAAGTGCATGGATCACCGGATTCAAGAATACAGCGGGCGACAATCTTAAGGATTTAAGATCTGGGTTACCCTATTCTAGAACTGGCATGTGATTTGCCGCGCTTGTAGGGGGTTAGGTATAGCCCATGGAGGAGCGCCTAAGTTACTGGGTTTTAGATAGCGATGGGTTGCTCACTCATGATATTGAGTGTGGGTTACCTCATTACTAGGATTGGCGGGTGGCTTGTTGCGCTCGCAGGGATTGGGGATCGAAGATGTACGGGTCATTCACACGACCCTAGAATTTCGTGTTTCATGATCGGCTCAATTGAAACGCGTTATTCCTAGTATATCCGCTTTTCCATATTCTGTGATGTTCATTGCATACCTGTAATATGATTACCTGCCTGTGATGATATTAACCGCATGCTTGTGTGTTGATTATATGCCTGCGATGATGTATATATATATGGTAATATATATGATATATAAATAAATGATATATACGTTTTGCACCCGCGCTAGCCCTGCCCCCGCTCTGCCATAAGTTAAAACCTTACGATGAAGACCCGGGACCCCGGGGCAAATGCGGATGACATATATGTGTATTCTATTTTTTTCATATCATACTTTTTCTGTAATGGTGTGAAGAGATGCTAGATAACATGAGATTATCTAATTGATGGGATTGTATTAATACGAATTAATGCAAAGAAAGAAACCTAGAATATATTGATGGAACCAAAATTTTCCAAAAGAAATTATAGCCATATTCTTTTGTTTTGCATAGCAATATTCGGTTAGGAATATCCTGCATCTCATTTGATGAGGAAAGAGCCTTGATCCCTTCACCGGGAGTTCGCTCTTAAGCAAGAGTTTATGTTACAATAAATTTGCAAAATCACTTGGTTCCTTCAATGATATCAAGTTCATTACGTTAAATGTTTCCTTCAAATCCAGTCGTAGCCCTCTGACATTTAAGGAAGTAGAGTAGTTAGTATTCGTGCTGTATTTATTGACCCTGTTAAGACGTAGTGTATGGTAGCTAAGTGATGCCTTCCTGCATGCATACGATGCAGTTAACCGGGACAGTCGCATAGCTTTGTTGGCATCCATCAAGGTCTTGTGCAGGTAGGTTCGAGTTAATCATGAAATAATGGATAGAACTTGACTAGCACTCTATGAACTGTTGGAATCTGTCAAGGTCATAGGTCGTTAGGGGTAAAAACCTTTTTGGGAGTTTCAAATGTTGAAATTTGCAATGTGATTGCATACCTTCTATGGAGTGGGGTGACTTATTGACATCCATCAAGGTTACTACGCCATGATAGTTTGAGTCCCGATTCCCACTGCGAGTAATAGTTACTCTTGAGAGATTTTTTATACATGATCCCGGCTAGTTCTCCTTTTAGGGTTTGAAGGAGAATTTGGAAAAATAGTGGGAGACCAGATTAGATAAATTAATTAACCAATTTAATCTAGGATAGATTACACGCCAATTGTTTCTTTTCTCTCTCTGGCAGCAACCCATGATTAACTTTAGACTAAAACTCATAAACCAAGTTAACCGAACCTTTTTACAATCAACGGTTTTGGAATGTCGTGATTACCCTAACTCACAACAAAGTCGCATATGTCCTTACCGCTCTTACTTCCACTTTGTTGATCCAGAACCTCTGTATCTGATACAGAGATCCATATAGTTTGGAAAGCCATCGTAGAGTTAGATATGAACTCGAAGAAATTGTTTCAATCCGAGGATGACCATTGGTTTTGGAACAAATGAACTGTTCATTTGTCTCTCCATTCTACCTTATCTCAAGTTCGAGAGCTCCTTAAATAAGGAGAATATACCAGTTATTCTTGTTGGATGGTCTTCTTCCAAACCTTAAACTGGTGCTGAAAGTTAGGGAAGGAAGAAAATCAACTAAGCTAAGTTCAGTATACAGAAGGTAAGATTGAGAGACATCAAGAGGGGTCGAAGTGAGCAGAAAGGAAAATGCAACTATTGTTATCACCCTAGGCAGTGAAAGAGGCATGACTGGGAATACCCAGCCAACCCTCGAAACATTTTAATATTTCATGCTTTCTGTGTGATTGTAATCGAAAACTATTTTCGAATTAACTCTAATTCCTGGGTATAATAGATACCAGATTAATATCACACATCTGTAAGATGTTACAGTTATAGAGAATGATTAGAGTATTGGGAAAGGTGATTTGATTCTCAATGTCGGAAATCGAAGCAATAGTTTTTATTAGGGAAATCACCTGGTTTTGTCAATAAGCAAACTTTTGGTTTTGAATAGCCGTTATAATGCACCAATTTTTTAAACTGATATATGTATCTCTTTATTTGATAAAGTGGGATATAAATTTTGAAAAATATGTTATGAATATTTGTCTTTATCATTTGATGATTGTGAAAGGTGCATTGAATAATAGGATATACATTCTTAACCAAAATACAGTTTTCAAATTACAACACATAAAGTATGAGTCAGTGAACTCATAAGACTTATACATAGTGATGTATATTATCCGGTGTCCACATGGACAATGGGTTGGTACTCATATTTCGTTCCGTTTTCTTATGGGTTCTCTATTTTTATATATGCATTCTTGTTGAAATGCAAAGTTTAAATATTTTGAGAAGTTGTAGGATATAAGAATAAAGTAGAGAACCAAACGTTGGAAGTATCAAGATTCTTCGAAGTATTCGAAGATGTGGATACTTATACTAGGTATTCCGTGGTTATATAATCGAGAATTGATTCTCTCTCAGATTAATCATCCGAGGGTTCTCTCCTTGATGAGTAATGCTGAGTGGCCTTTTTCATTCAGGAATGTGCACTGGAAACAGTTGTATACCAATTGAATATGGTTCCATCTAAATTAATGCCTGTGATTCTATATGTGATATAGAACATATCTTAAGGTAGTTAAGATATGGAGTTATCCGGTTTATACTTAAAAACACAATCCGGACAAACTCAAGGCACATTTCGGTAATAAACAGTTTGTGGGTTATCCCAAACTTTAGCAAGGGTTTAACTCCTACCATATTTAGGATCAAAAGTTGTTTTGTTCTCGACACCCCACCTTTTTAGAAAAGGAATTTCTTGCAAAAGAAATTAGTGGGAGTATGGTAGAATTGGATGTGATTCCAGAACCACAAACGGTTACTGATGTAGAACTTGGAGATTCAATTGACCCTGACAAACCTTAGTCACTCTGGTGATATCAGCCACCTGAGAGATTTAGTGGGTGATCTCATCCACCTGAGAGATACTTTGGTTCTCTCGTAGACAGTGACAGAGAGGCTTGCATGCGATGATGACCCTACTATATCAGCAGGCAATAGAAAGCGGTGACTTCCGACTGATGGATGGATGCTGAGTTATCCTAATTGGATTCCATGCACCGCAACAAAGTATGGACTTTGTTGCGTACTCCTGAAAGGTGTAAAACCCATAAGGAGCAAGTAGATTTTTCGAGATCAGTGCAAATAGAAAGGTATTAACCTAATATGGCTAGACCTGTAATAAAATATTTTCATCAAATACCCGATGTGGATTGTGATAAGAATTTTACTTCAGTGTCTGTGCTAAAGTCCATACGGATATAACTTTCCACTGTTGTTCTTTATGACTATGATAGTTGGAAGGTGGATGAATATAACGTCTTTCTAAATATGAATTTAGAAGTGAACATATATATGACTCTGCCAGAGGGATATCGTAATTAGTGGGAGCAGCGGAAGGTATGAAAGTAGCTTAGGTCTATTTATAGACTAAAGTAGGTATAGCGGAAATGGATCATCCGTTTTGATGTCACGGTCAAAGTGTTTGACTTTATCAAAATGATAGATGAACCTGGTATTTTTAAGAAGGTTGTAGGGAGCACTTTCATATTCCTCATATTGTATGTAGATGAAAAACTTCTGATAGGAAGTGAAATTTCTATACTACAGTTTGGTTAAATTATGGTAGTCAAAAATGTTTCTCCATAAAGAATTTGGATAATATATCAACTGATTCTGGTAACTAGGTTTATAGAGATAGATCTAATAGGAGCTTTTGGGATTGTCCCAACTCAGGTAAGATGAAACCATTCTAAAGCGGTTTAGAATGGATAGCGTGGTAGTGTACCCGCATGTGGAAGAGCCACCATCTCTAAAGAGATGTCTTTTGGACTGATGAAGAGAGGGACTTGCATGAATGACTTTTCACTTGCTCCGGCGGTTGGGTCAATCATGCAACGTTATGTACTAGATCAGATGTTGCTTTTGCACTTGATATAGTAAGCAGATATTAGTATGATCCTAGAGAAACATATGAAACTAGTGAATAACATATGTGGATGTTCTGGGTGTATGGTAATGGAAGCCTCCATGTCATGACCCAATTTAGGAACATGACCGGCACTTAAACCACGTGACGTCAACAGGCATAACGCAATTTAAGTAAGCCGAAAACCCAGAAATCTAAACTATAAAAAGAAGTGAGTGATAAAACATTGTTAAAACATTTGGAAATCTCAAGTAAAAATCTTAAAGCGTAAGTTTATTTTCTTAAAACTTTTGGCAGCACCTCCTTTGAAAAACTAGCCCCGAAACGGGTACAAACACATGATATAAATAAAGCATTCCTAAATGGGAGCAAATCACGCCCAAAGGCGGAAAACAATCACCACGAGCATATATATGATGCCGTAGAGAAGAAATAGACAATAAAAAAAATGAAAACAACATAAAAGAGATAAAGCAACATAAGAAATGCCGGCTCACACGAACACGACACCCAGAGTCACATAATATACAATATCGATCCTCACAAACTCGTCCCTAAGTCAAATACATGAAAGTGGTAGATGGAGAGTACCAGATACAAGGAGATATACAATAGAGGTATTCGGATAATCGCAAACACACCTACACCAAACGGCCTCACAGCCAACCGTAGCGGTATCCGTAGAAATAAATACAATAAGGATCCCTACCGCGACTACTCTGAGGGTCAAGCCTGCAAAACACTGCGGTACAACGGGGGTGAGTTGCCAACTCGTGAATAGTAAATAACATCATACAGATAATCGCAAGTATGCACGAACATCGATAATCTAACACATGCAATCTGATAGCCTAAGTATGGCAATATGGATATGCAACCAATCATGATCAAGGTACAACATCAGGGTACTACAACTACATGAAACAATGCATATCAAATAAATCCTGAGTGTGTGATAAAACATAACATCATTAATGAATCATCATCGTGGAAAAACCGGTGTCCATCAACGACACCCCAAATCCCAATATCTCAGACGCCGTCACTCTGATCAACCCTCATATCCGTAAATCTCATGGAACCTGAGTGCCCAACATCGACACTCGAAACATCATGAAAACCCGTGTTCAACATCGACACGTAAATCCATATAACTCGGGCTCCGTCAGTCCGGATCGGCCCACGGGCTCCATTAGTCCGGATCGGCCTATATCCATCTCACGACTCCGGTCGGTATCCTCCGGATAAACGCCGGGTCTAAACTATCACCAGTAGGTAGTAGTCCCTCTGCCAGGCTCATCGTCTACTGCACAACATATCTTTCTTGCCCCGGGGTACTATACCGGGTCCACTATGAACCCGCAAACGGATCATCCATCTCCTCGAATCGGGTTTCGAAAACTAATCTCAGAACCGAGAAAACTCATGGTGGACGCATCGAAATATCATATCAAGAGAAACCGGGTTTTCAAAACAATGCATACGTTCTTTGAAATATAACCACGGTTCTCAAATCCATAAATCACATGAAATCAGTATCTCAATGCGTAAATCCATGAAATACGATGTATGCAACATAGAACGGTAATATGAGCATATCAAGGAAAACCGCTCTTTTAAATGAATCAAGTTTTTAAAGATATCATGCGGTTCCCAAATTCCCCGAAGTCAAATGCAACATCATATAAAGATGTATATGTAGCTATAGCAAGGTATGTGTGTATGCATGTATATATGTATGCATGATGCAATTCATATGCACAATAGAATAAGAATCAATGTCTAACTATTGATAATAATGAAGGTGGCACAATGCATATTCCCTTAGTAAGGTGGTATAAGAACAACTGCCTCAATATCAATAACGAATGCAGTACCATATATATGTATATGTTGTATGTGTCATGGTAATTACCAACGGTGTGTGTGTGGCATACAATTCAGTGCTCGTGCAACATGAACCGTCAGTAATGGTGCAGTGTCCAATAGGTACTAAGTCAAGGTACAACAAGTAAAGGTATACAAATGATGCTCATGCACAATCAACGTATATGCATATAAATATATGGCTATAACACCGAATCTAGCCCTCGACGCTTAACGCCATACGGGCGATTCCCCCGTAGATGTTAAATCTACTCATCAACGATCTCGAGCTAGGTAAATCCAACCACTTGTTTTCCCCTCCTTGCATCGTCCGAAGTCTCCGCTTGCGATCCTATTATCACACAATTCAATAACGCGTGGATTTAGCAAATTACCCAATAATATACGAATTACAACGCCAATTAATGAATCGGTTCCCTCAAGCAACAAAGGGTTCGCTTAGCGGCTAAACGTGTACAGCGGCATCTCCAAATAAATCCACGACTGCAAGTTACCAGTAACAATTAAACTAAGTTGGATTAATTGTATCGCACGTTGCCGAAACACTAAAAATTAGCTAAGTTGTCCCAGGTTTTGCTACACAAAAAATTAGTGAAAGTTGCAAGTTCCACGAGACTACAAACAACCTCAGAGACCCCACGACCAAGACACGAGACCCCAGTCCCCAATCTGGCCGCAATTTGTGCCCAAAACGAATATATTTGTGGCCAAAGGTGGAGGGGGTGGTCTCAGGTTTTTAGGGTAGCTTCTAAGTCTCTAAACTAGGTCTCTGTGATTGCAACTTCTCAAACAAAAACCTGGTTCGATAGTAGATTCACCCGAGACACAAAACTTTACTAAAATATGATATTTGCACAAAAACTATAACTTTAGTGTTCTAAACAGCAACTAATAAGCAACACTACATCTATAAGGCCTAGATAACAGTTAGGGATCACTACCTTACTAAACTTGCTTGAAAACCATAGCTTTCCAAGCTCCAAGTCATCTCAAGAGGCTTAACTTGACTTTGTGAGGGTTTTAATGAAGTTTAGTGAAGATTAGGCTTTGGTTTGTGATGAAAAGGTATAGGTTTCAATTGAAGAAGGGAATGAGAAAGAGAAATAATTGAGAATGAGAGAGTGAGGTGAGAAGGAGGGAGTGTATGAGTGAGGGATGAGGGAAATGAGGGTACGAGGTTAGGAGTGAGCCATGCCCTTTCTCTCTCCTCATTAATGCTCCCATGCTTGCCCCATGTCTCATCATTCTTCATTGTCAACTCTCCCCTCTCTCTCTTAATAAAAGATAAACCCTTACTAAATATTAAGTGAAATGGGTTAACATGGAAAGAAATTGGTTTAGGGTGCCATGGCTAGTTAAGCATGGTTAACTCCTCAATAACCCCAAAGTTAACATGCACAAGTGTGTGCAAGCTTAAACAAATAATAATAAAATATTAATTAATGTTTATAAAATATGTGAAAACTATTTTGGTTAGTTTTTTATTAAAAACCCGCATTATCGTTAATTAACACTAATCGCATTCTAAGGTGTTACAATCTCCCCCTTAAAGAAATTCGGTCACCGAATTTAAAAATATTACTATGCGTACCTTCAAAGAGATGAGGGAATTTCTTCCGCATCTCACTCTCGGCTTCCCATGTGACCTCTTCGCTATTCGGGCCACGCCAAAGAACCTTCACAGATGGTAAGACCTTTAACCGATGTTTCTTCACCTGCCGATCCAATATAACTACCGGCTGCTCGGTGAACGAAAGATCGCGCTCCAGCTGGACGGTCTAGTGCTGAATCATCTGAGAAGGGTCATGAAGGTACCTGCGAAGTATCGATACATGGAACACGGGGTGAACATCCAGAAAACTGGGCGGAAGTGCCAAACGATAGGTAATGGTACCAACTCGCTCAAGGATCTCAAAAGGAACCACAAACCTGGGACTAAGCTTCCCTTTCTTTCCAAATCTCATCACGCCCTTCATCGGAGAAATCCGTAGGAATACATGATCCCCCACTGCGAACTCAAGCCTGCGATGACGACGGTCGGCATAAGACTTCTGTCTGCACTGGGCTGCTCTCATACTATCCTGAATCAACTGGATATTCTCTATAGTCTCTTGAACTAGCTGGGGTCCCAAAATCCTGCTCTCGCTGAGTTCGGTCCAACAAACAGGCGATCGACACTTCCTACCATACAAAGCCTCAAAAGGTGCCATCTAAATCGTCTCCTGATAACTGTTATTGTAGGAGACTCTATCAACGGAAAGTGACGATCCCAACTGCCACTAAAATCAAGCATGCACGCACGAAGCATATCCTCCAGAGTCTGTATAGTCCGTTCTGACTGACCATCGGTCTGCAAATGGAAAGCAGTGCTAAAACTCAACCGGATACCCAAAGCTTCCTGCAGTTTCTGCCAAAGACGGCTGGTAAACTGGATGCCTCTGTCGGATACGATGCATGTGGGAACACCGTGCAAATGCACAATCTCATCAATGTACAACTGAGCATACTGAGCATAACCGAAAGTGGTCTTCACTGGAAGGAAGTGAGCCGCTTTCGTCAACCGGTCAATAATCACCCAAATGGAGTCATACCCTCAACTGGACCTGGGTAGACCCACAACGAAATCCATAGAGACATGTTCCCATTTCCACTCCGGAACGGGTAAAGGCTGCAACTCTCCTGCCGGTCTCAGTTGCTCTGCCTTGAGTTGCTGACAAGTCAGACACCTCGAAATGAAGTCTGAAACATCACTCTTCATCCCTGCCCACCAGTGGATATTTCTCAAGTCACGATACATCTTGGTGGAACCTGGGTGAACACTATAAGCTGACTGATGTGCCTGTTCTAGGATCCCGCGTCTCAACCCACCGGTATCAGGTACACACAAACGAGTCCTAAAATGTAGCACACCCTGGTCATCAATCTCAAACTCCGAATCTCTATCCTGCCAAACACGCTCAAAAATATCAGACAAACGGGCATCGTCGGGATGTGCCTCACGAATACGATCAAGTAGAAGTGGATGGGCGCGGACATGAGCAAGCCATCCCCCAGTGGAAGTGAACTCAAACTGTACTCTACTGTCGCACAAGATCTGCCAATCTACATAAGACTGTCTCTGAACTGCGCTCAACTGGGACAAGCTACTCCCGGGCCTACGACTCAAAGCATCAACTGCTATATTCGCCTTGCTTGGGTGATAAAGGATCTCACAATCATAATCCTTCACGAGCTCCATCCAACGACTCTGTCTTAAATTCAGATCCCACTGCTGGAAGATGTACTTTAAGCTCTGGTGGTGTGTGAAAATCTGACACAACTCCCTATACAAGTAGTGTCTCCAAATCTTAAACGCAAAGACCACCGCGGCCATCTCAAGATCATGAGTGGGATAATTCTGCTCGTGCTTCTTCAGCTACCGGGAAACATAAGTGATAACTCTATCATGCTGCATCAATACACAACCGAGCCCAACTCGAGAAGCATCACAGTAAACGACGTAGCCGCCCGATCCAGAAGGCAAGGATAAAACTGGTGCAGTCGTCAACCGAGTCTTCAACTGCTGAAAACTCAGCTCGCATGCCACAGTCCAAAGAAAAGGAACTCCCTTCCTGGTCAGTCCAGTCAGCGGTGCAGCGATACTTGAGAAGTCCTGCATGAAACGACGGTAATAACCGACTAAGCCAAAAACGCTGCGGACCTCTGTCACTGATACAGGTCTGGGCCAAAGCTGTACGGCCTCGATCTTGCTCGGGTCCATACGAATACCGTCTCCCGTAACTACATGACCCAGGAAGTCAACACTATCAAGCCAGAAAGCGCACTTCGAGAATTTAGCAAACAGCTGGTGCTCTCTCAATGTCTGCAAAGCAATCCTCAAGTGCTGCTCATGCTCCTCTCGACTCCTGGAATAGACCAAAATATCATCAATAAACAAAATAATGAACTGGTCGAGGAACGGCCTGAAAATCCAGTTCATCAAATCCATGAACGTTGCTGGGGCATTGGCGAGTCTAAACGACATCATCAAAAACTCATAATGCCCGTAGCGCGTACGAAAAGCGGTCTTCGGAATGTCATCATTCCGAATCCGCAACTGATGATAACCTGATCTCAAATCAATCTTAGAAAAATGTCCCGCATCCTGGAGCTGATCAAACAAATCATCAATGCGAGGTAATGGATACCTATTCCGCACCGTAAAGCGGTTCAATTGACGATAATCAATGTACAACCTCAAACTGCCGTCCTTCTTCTTGACGAACAGAACATGAGCTCCCCAAGGCGAAACAATCGAACGCACAAGTCCCTATCAAGCAACTCTTGCAGCTGATCCCTAAGCTTCGCCGAGGCCATCCGGTAAGGCGGTATAGAAATAGGCCCCGTGTCGGGGATCAAATCAATGCAAAACTCAATCTCACGCTCTGGTGGCAATCCAGGTAACTCATCGGGAAATACGTCGGGAAACTCTCTCATAATAGGAACTCGGTCCAACAAATCTACCGTGGCTCCGGTATCACGAATAAAAGCTAAGAATCCCCGACATCCTCTCTTCAAGAGTTGACTAGCGCAGAGAGCAGAAATCAAATTGTGAGGGGCGGCACCACGGTCCCCCTGCACAACAAGAACCGACTCGTCCGAAAAAAAAAACCCTGACTGTCTTCTCACGGCAGTCCACAGACGCATAGCAAGTAGCTAACCGGTCCATGCCCAAGAGAACGTTGAAGTCCAACATCTCAAGAAGGATCAAGTCGACGGACGAATCTCTATCTCCAATACGAACGTCACACGACCGAAACATATGCCGTGCAACAAAAGACTCATCAATGGGAGTAGTCATGACAAGCGGTTGATCTAGCAAAGACGACTCTCGGCCCAACCTCGGCACGAAGTGTGTAGAAACATACGAGTGCATAGATCTCAGATCAAATAATACGTGCGCATCAAAAGAACATACTGAAAGAGTACCTGAAACTACTGTATTGGACGCCTGCGCATCCTGATGAGTCAAAGCAAATACTCGAGCCTACCCTCTACCGGCGACTGGCTGTCCTCCGCCTCTGCCACCCCGTCCTCTCTGAACAAAACCTCCACGACCACGACCTCTCTGAGCATAAGTATGATGCGGAGCAACAATAGGCGTAAGAGGCAACGCTCTCTGAGGTGGAGAAGGTGGTATATTGACATATGGTACGGCTGCTTCGTCCTCACGTGCTTTAGTACAATCTCTGACGCGGTGATATAAACTCCCGCACAGGAAACATCCAGACGACGACCGCTGACCTTCATGGGGATAAGAGCTAAATAACTGGCCTCGTCCCAAGCCTCTACTATCCCCACGACCTGAACGGAATCCGTCGCAGCGTCTATACATCGGTCTCCGGGCTAATACACCAGTACGAATCCTCTTCAGTCCCGGAATGACCGAAGTCTCGGAAAGATGCTCCTCAACCAGTAGGGCTGCGTCCACTACGGCTGTATATGTGTCAAAATGCTGGGCGCCGATAGCGAAGAATAACTGGGTAATCAGACCTCGCATAAATCTCTTGATCCGCATCTCCTTAGTGTCCACCAAATATGGAGTATACACGGATAGCTTGGTAAACTGAACATCACACTCCGCCACCGTCATACCCGGAGTCTGGCGTAACGACTCAAAACTGTGAGCTCGAGCATCCCTGACGTTCTGCAGAAGGAAACGAGCTAGAAAAACCGTCACGAACTCGACCCAGGTCATAGGATGAAGACCTGTGGCTCGTCCTCTCTCTAAAGACTCGCACCAAGTCTGGGCAAGACCCTCCAGACGAAAACTAGCGAACTCTACCCATCTCGCATCGGAGCATCTCAGCGAACGACAGATCCTAGCCATCCGATCGATAAACGACTGCGGATCCTCAGCTGCGTCGGTGCCGGTGAAAACTGGAGGCTTCAGCCTCATGAACTCAGATAATGATACGGTGATAACCTCCGTAGCTGCAGGTATGACTGCCTGAACAGTAGGCACCATCACGGTCCCCGTAACTGGTGGGACAACCTCTTGTCTCTGTGCTCAACTGGCCTCAACCAACGACCCCATCATCTGGCACAAATCCTGCATACCGGCCTCTAGCCTAGTAATACGATCAGGCAAAGGTGGATCAATCTGCTCCTGTAGAGTAGGCGTATAGCTCTGGTCAGTCCTCGTCTTTGACAAGCCTGCTTTGACCTCGGCTCTAGCGGCAGCTCTCTGCGCCCTCGTATTCTTCGGCGGCATAATGGCTGGAAATGAAAACATGATTCGATAAGAACATAGAAATCAAATCATAAGGATACATGGAAATCAAGGATGGAATTACAAGCAATATGTCCTAAGGTCACTTAGGCGGAGTATCGTGTCGTAAGTATGCCGTGGAACATACACACGCTACGTCACTCTGTTTAAGCTACCTACTCCATCATACCAAGGCCATCCTACACATCGAAAGATAAAAGTTAGCGCTCTGATACCAACTTTGTCACGACCCAATTTAGGAACGTGACCAGCACTTAAACCACGTGACGTCAACAGGCGTAACGCAATTTAAGTAAGCCGAAAACCCAGAAATCTAAACCATAAAAAGAAGTAAGTGATAAAACCTTGTTAAAACATTTGGAAATCTCAAGTAAAAATCTTAAAGCTTAAGTTTATTTTCTTAAAAATTTTGGCAGCACCTCCTTTGAAAAACTAGCCCCGAAACAGATACAAACACAGGATATAAATAAAGCATTCCCAAACAGGAGCAAATCACGCCCAAAGGCGGAAAACAATCACCACAAGCATATATACGACACCGTAGAGAAGAAATAGACGATAAAAAAAATGAAAACAACATAAAAGAGATAAAGCAACATAAGAAAGGCCGGCTCACACGAGCACGACACCCAGAGTCACATAATATAAAATATCGATCATCACAAACTCGTCTTTAAGTCAAATACATGAAAGTGGTAGATGGAGAGTACTAGATACAAGGAGATATACAATAGAGGTATTCGGATAACCGCAAACCTACCTACACCAAACGGCCTCACAGACAACCGTAGCGGTATCCGTAGAAACAGATACAATAAGGAGCCCTGCCGCAACTACACTGAGGGTCAAGCCTGCAAAACACTTTGGCACAACAGGGGTGAGTTGTCAACTCATGAATAGTAAATAACATCATACAAATAATCGCAAGTATGCACGAACAGCGATAATATAACACATGCAATCTGATAGCCTAAGTATGGAAATATGGATATGCAACCAATCATGATCAAGGTACACCATCAGGATACTACAACTACATGAAACAATGCATATCAAATAAATCCTGAGTGTGGGGTAAAACATAACATCATCAATGAATTATCATCGTGGAAAAACCGGTGTCCATCAACGACACCCAAAATCCCAATATCTCAGGCGCCGTCACTCTGATCGGCCCTCATATCCGTAAATCTCATGGAACCTGAGTGCCCAACATCGACACGTAAATCCATATAACTCGGGCTCCATCAGTCTGGATCGGCCCACGGGCTCCGTCAGTCCGGATCGGCCCATATCCATCTCACGACTCTGGTCGGTATCCTCCGGATAACCGTCGGGTCTAAACTATCACCAGTAGGTAGTAGTCCCTCTGCCAGGCTCATCGTCTACTGCACACCATACCTTTCTTGCCCCGGAGTACCATACCGGGTCCACCATGAACCGCAAATGGATCATCCATCTCCTCAAATCGGGTTTCGAAAACCAATCTCAGAACCGAGAAAACTCATGGTGGACACATCGAAATATCATATCAAGAGAAACCGGGTTTTCAAAACAATGCATACTTTCTTTGAAATATAACCACGGTTCTCAAATCTATAAATCACATGAAATCAGTATCTCAATGCGTAAATCCATGAAATACGATGTATGCAACATAGAACAATAATATGAGCATTTCAAGCGAAAACCGCTCTTTTAAATGAATCAAGTTTTTAAAGATATCATGCGGTTCCCAAATTCCCCGAAGTCAAATGCAACATCATATAAAGGTGTATATGTAGCTATAGCAAGGTATGTGTGTATGCATGTATATATGTATGCATGATGCAATTCATATGCACAATAGAACAAGAATCAACGTCTAACTATTGATAATAATGAAGGCAGTACAATACATATTCCCTTAGTAAGGTGGTATAAGAACAACTGCCTCAATGTCAATAACGAATGCAGTACCATATATATGTATATATTGTGCGTGTCATGGTAATTACCAACGGTGTGTGTGTGGCATACAATTCAGTGCTCATGCAACATGAACCGTCAGTAATGGTGCAGTGTCCAATAGGTACTAAGTCAAGGTACAACAAGTAAAGGTATACAAATGATGCTCATGCACAATCAACGTATATGCATATAAACATATGGCTATAACACTGAATCTGGCCCCCGACGCTTAACGCCATACGGGCGATTCCCCCATAGATATTAAATCTACCCACCGACGATCTCAAGCTAGGTAAATCCAACCACTTGTTTTCCCCTCCTTGCAGCGTCCGAAGTCCCCGCCTGCGATCCTATTACCACACAACACAATAATGCATGGATTTAGCAAACTACCTAATAATATACGAATCACAACGCCAATTAACGAATCGGTTCTCTCAAGCTACAAAGGGTTCGCTTAGCGGATAAACGCGTACAACGACATCTCCAAATAAATACACGACTGCAAGTTACCAATAAGAATTAAACTAAGTTGGATTAATCGTATTGCACATTGCCGAAACACTAAAAATTAGCTAAGTGGTCCCAAATTTTGCTACACAAATAATTAGTGAAAGTTGCAAGTTCCACGAAACTACAAACAACCCCAGAGAACCCACGACCAAGACATGAGAACCCAGTCCCTAATCTGACCGCAATTTGCGGCCAGAAAGAATATATTTGCGGCTAAAGGTGGAGGGGGTGGTCTCAGGTTTTTAGGGTAGCTTATAGGTCTCTAAACTAGGTCTCTGTGATTGCAACTTCTCAAACAAAAACCTGGTTCGATAGGAGATTCACCCGAGACACAAAACTTTACCAAAATACGATATTTGCACAAAAACTATAACTTTAATGTTCTAAACAGCAACTAATAAGCAACACTGCATCTATAAGGCCTAGATAACAGTTATGGATCACTACCTTACCAAACTTACTTGAAAACCCTAGCTTTCCAAGCTCCAAGTCATCTCAAGAGGCTTAACTTGACTTTGTGAGGGTTTTAATGAAGTTTAGTGAAGATTAGGCTTGGGTTTGTGATGAAAAGGTATATGTTTCAGTTGAAGAAGGGAATGAGAAGGAGAAATAATTGAGAATGAGAGAGTGAGATGAGAAGGAGGGAGTGTATGAGTGAGGGATGAGGGAAATGAGGGTGTGAGGTTAGGAGTGAGCCATGCTCTTTCTCTCTCCTCATTAATGCTCCCATGCTTACCCCATGCCTCATCATTCTTCATTGTCAACTCTCTCTCTCTCTCTACCTCTCTCTTAATAAAAGATAAACCCTTACTAAATATTAAGTGAAATGGGTTAACATGGCAAGAAATTGGTTTTGGGTGCCATGGCTAGTTAAGCATGGTTAACTCCTCCATAACCCCAAAGTTAACATGCACAAGTGTGTGCAAACATAAACAAATAATAATAAAATATTTATTAATTTTTATAAAATATGTGAAAACTATTTTGGTTAACTTTTTGTTAAAAACCCGCATTATCGTTAATTAACACTAATCGCATTCTAAGGTGTTACACTCCATCATGAGACGGTTAATGATTCCGATTTCCAATATGACAAGAAAGACATAGTGTCTATCATGAGTTATAAGTTTACTCTCTTTAGTGGGAGAAGTATATTTGAAAGAGTTCTAAATATGATACTGGGGTAGTCATGGCGCGGGGTGATGATTTTGAATCAGCTATGGATAAGCCCAAGAAGTTGCTGGATAAAATTGTTCATTTATGAACTTTTTCCCATCGTCTATCTAGGCAAATTCTAGAACATGTATCGCTTAATTCGGGAGATAGTTGATCTCCGCGAAATTGAGATATAGAAAGATAAAAATAGATTCATTGCAGCGGATCCACTCACTGAGACTGTTTCTCGAATACAGTTTATGAAACCGTTAGTAAAGAAGTTGGGTATGCGATACCGCAATAATTGTCTATAAGTGCAAGCGGGAGATTATTGGCTATATGTGCCCTCAAGGAAATTATTGTAATTGAAGGAGGACCTATACAAGAGAACTATCTTACCCGAGATGATAGTATGCTATCTGGTTTGTTTTTATCATTCATGTGAATACGTTTTACTCGTTACCACGTATCGCTAATACATAATGATAAAGCCCATAGGATCTTTGCTTGACTACCAGGATAATGATAGGGATCATACTGGTGGGGCTTGGGTAGTTTATAAGCACATCCTAAAAAGTCCCTAGCCGAAGGAGTATTGAGACTGGGTATCGATACTTCAGAGTAGACTAGTGTATACGTTTTTTGACCCCAACCGGGACGATGGTTGATCCCATATCCATTGATGTTTGACACCAAAGATTTATACAGGTGCTCATTAGATGAATGAGTTTCACTGGATGGACTCACCTGAGAACTCCTAGATGGTATTGTACCTATCGTCGTGTAACGACTTTAATTTCATTGTACAAAAAAATTCATGTTAATGTACAGAATAGAGTTTCAAGCCTGAGCACAAGTTATAAATTTAATTTGTTTAAGAACAGCAAGAAACAACTTGTAGCTCATTAGTAAAGCCTTGCCCTGTTGTGTCGTAGCCCCTGTGTTCGAATCCCCTCAGCCACATATATTTTTACTGATTTTTCTTTTAAACATTTTGGAAGCCCAAAAGGTTACACGTACAATACATGTAAAATGAAAAGTCTGATAAAAACAAATATATGCTGAATGTTATATGAACCGACGTAGACACGTGGCATTCATCCAAGCCCCCACCTCCAACAGTGGACCGGCGAGATGGAAGAAAAGGCCGGCGACACCGGGCTAAACCGTAGGTAATGCCCCCATTCTCTGCACCCCAGTCCTTTGGCCTACCCCCACTACTCCAGTGCTGTTTGATTTCTCTGTAAATTAACAGAGAACTTCAATTCACTCATAAATCCTATTTTTAATACATTTTTAATTCTCTCTTCACTCACAAAACCTTAATTCTACCCTATAAATACAACATCACACCCTAGCCCTTCACATTCTGAAATCTATTATTAAAATTCTCAAAAATTTCCATGCCAAAGTAGAGTACAAGTGGAGTTAGCACTAGATCAAGTTCTGGCGAAGATTCGAGACGTTCCCTGCGACCCCGCGACTTCACGAAGGCCATCATTCCTTTCTTAAACCTCCCATCTCTTCTCCTCTCTTCCTAAATTAAAAAAGTTCTCTCTTCAAAAATTATCGGAAGTGGAGTTATTCCGACATCCGTTGCTAAACTCGTTAAAAACACAACTTTTCTTAATAACCATTCATCCATGTTATTACAACTTGCTTAGTAATCATGAAACAACCTTTGAGAACAAGTTTCATCTCAAAATACTATGTTATGTACCTTTTATTTGAAATTTTCGTTTAAATACCACAAACTTTACATATGACATATTTTAATACTTTTGCTTGTATTACCTTTAGAAAATCTCATGAGGTAATGACCTACCTCTCACAAACACGCATATTGACATAGCACGATTCCCTTGAATAACAACTTTGTGGCAAATACGACTTTTACATCAAAATACCATAAACTATTATTAAAAACCGTATTCTTTAAATTGTGTTATTTACATTCCTTACAATTATGCCTCTACAACCCATTTTTGGGAACCCGATTGGGATGGTGTGGGTTATCGCACATCCTCGGGACTAGTAGAGCGAGATGCAAACCTCCTCACGGAGCATCCGATCTCGATGGAATTTTTAATGCAATTTTTAAGAAAAACGTGATTTTCTATTTAATAATAAGTTTTATTTTTTATAATTATATATAAAGATTATCAAACCATCTATTTTAAATATATAATAAATTCTATGTTTTTCTAAACAAAAGAAAAGAATTACAAGTTTCATGAAAATACCATCAAGAATCCATACAAGTCAAATTTACACAAAAATACCATGTATTATTCAAGCTAGGTATTTATTCACTAGAATACCTCACTTTTAAAAATTTACATCCATGAAAACCATAAATACGATAAATAAATACTTGAGGTTTATTTTGAAAGTATACCAAAAATATTTTTCATGAAACCTCCTCAAGTTATATTAAATTACAATAAGGACCCTAGTAAACATAGGTTTAAGCGGGACCAATTCTCTTGAGCCTTAGGGAGCCGGAGAAAGTGGGTGTTTGCCTATTTAAGGTAGAAAACCAAAACGGGGTTATCAATGGTAATTGGCTTGGAAAAAATCACAAATCTTGCCGTCCATATGCAGCAGTTTCCGATAACTCCTAAACCTAATTCAGGACTAAAATCTGTTTAAGTGTCTAACTCAATCTGAGTCTTAGTTTAATCTGAATACAATCCAAACATGAATCCAACTATAACTCTAATTCAACATGAATCTAATGTACCAAACATAAACACTTGAACTTGATCATGAATACCAAGCAATACAAACATGCAACATGACTCGACTGGACCAAACGATGGATATATTTTGAACTTGACTACATGACTATCCATTTACATCCGATCCGTTTACATGAACAAGTTGTACCATGATTTCGGCAAGTCTTATACAACAAATCATTACAATTAATACAATATACATTACGGGGTTTTAAAAGGGTGGATTGGTACGGAATGTATTAGAAGTGGCACGAGACAGTCACCATAATACACCTAACCTGAATATCCATGCCGTTGTCCCGTGGCTTGACGGGTCCTTGTGCTCTGTATACTTTAGTCCATGGATAGTTGGACTCCTCTCGTATATACTGATGCATTCTGTACCAAGCTACAAACAACTACGTTAGTATAACAAAAATAGATAAATTACCAAATATATTTTATATACTCGATTTATTCATATCTCTCTCTTGGGACTTACCAAGAGATTGTTCGCTGACGACATTCCTATTTCTCCTTTCTTTGGAATGTTGTTAGGAGGATCCGATTCTCAGGAAATCGAGCCCAGCCAAGAAGATTTGGAGCAGTTCACTGAAGATGCATAGTTCTAGATCTACTTGTACTTACTTTACTTTCAATTTATATGCCATTATTTAGGCATCGCTTTTCATTATTGTATTTTACTTTCCAGTTGTATATAAAGAATGAATATAAATAAAAAGTTGTTGTTTCATTACATCTTTTGTCATTCTTGTGCTTTACTTTTATATTGCTTATCTACGCTTAACGTGTTTACTTCTGAGTAAATACGTCGAGTCCCTGCTACGTCCTCTTACTCGTACAGTGGGAAACGGGGCGTGACACGTCGGATAGCAATTCTCATGTGGCATGAATACATGGTAGTCTGTAGACCTAAGATCGTCATAGTGTTTTATGTGTATTCCCACTGTACTTTGATTACTACCCTACCATAGTTTTAAAGAATCATGCAAACAGGTTTTAGTTGGATACAGTCCTGAGGCACATGGAGGCAGTGAGCGATCGAAGAAATTTCGTTTCTCTCAGTATTTGGAGTCGAGATCGTGCTGTGCCAGATTTATTATATAACCATAAGTCCTTGGCCAAGAAAATTGAGATTTACTGATACGTGTTATCAGAAGTTTCTCGGGTGGTTATGAGTTTACGATCGACACGACTTATCGGGTTATTGGGAGTCTGGCGGTTTCCACCTCCCAGACCTGGTATGCGACACTCTAAGACGAAGAGTGTAAGACCCTAGCCTGATCGTAAGTTTTTTTTCTTTTTTTTGAATGTATTGGGTTTTATTATTATTATATTATTATTATTATTATTTTAAGTTGGAGTTTATTACTTTCTAATTAAGATAGAATATATTATTATGCTTGCTTTAAATTGGTTTGGTTTTCCAAGTTTGTTAAATAAATATATTATTAGTATTTATATTTTTTTACTATTTGATTAATATCTTAAATTTCTATACATATAATATTTATTTGTCTAATATTAGTTTCGTAACTAAATAGATAATATTAGTATGTTTGTTTTAAAAAAAGATATTTAGTATTTAAAATTGTTTGATAATTTATTAATATCTTATTTTAATTTGCATCTAATATATTTTCAAATACTAGATATGTAAAAAAATATATTTTGGTTATCTAAATTAGTTAAGTATATGATATTTAACTTTTAAAGTTTAGTTTTTTAAATTTAATAATATCTTATTTATATTCTAGTACAATATTTTTTCTACCATGATATATTATTAATAATATTTTAATTTTTAAATTCTATTTTAAATCTTTCAAATTAAACTGTTGGGCATTATGAGAATTATTTTTTTAAACCTATATATATTTTCTTATACTCTCTCTCCAAATATATTTTATCTCCCCAAACAATTTTATACATATTTTAATCATGCACATTTAAACTAATCTATATACATCATATCTATTTAAAACCCTATATATGTTTATATAAATTTTTTCTATTATCCTATATAATAACAAACCCTACACCTATTTTAACTATATATATATATATATTGTCTAGTTTGTTTAAGATGTTTATTGGTATGCTAATTTATATTTATTTTAATTAATATACATACGATATATATACTGTCTACAATATTTTTGTAATCATAGATATATTATAGATTGTTTTAGTTATGATAAATAATTGAGGAGATCCCTTAAAAATTTTAACAAATAGTTCTTATGGGATTTTGTGATATATTGTTTTATCTAGTTTAACAAATCTTTTCTCTATTTTTTACCAATTTTATTCTAACTAATATATAAATAATACACCTATATTTTACCTAATCTTAATCTCTCTCTCCAATCAGAATCTCTCTTTCCCCAATCAGAATATTTCTCTCCCCTTTTTTTCTCTCTCCACCACACACATACACACATAAAATTCTAAGCCTATAATCATCTCTTAAATCCTCTTCTTCTTCCTTTAAAAGTTGCTGAGCACCCATCACTAACCGCACCCAACTCTAGAACAACGAGTAACATAGATCGAGATTCTCTGGCCGAGCGATCGAGTTTGATTTGCGTTTTGTGTCGTCGTATTTAACCGTCTCAAGACAAGTACTCTTGCTCCTTTACTTTGGTCGATGCAATATCGGCGAATTGCTCAATACATTATTAGACTATAGTACATTAATATTAAAAGTCTTATATTCTGTTTATGTTAATTAATAATGGTATTAGGTATGATGGTATTATAATAATCATATTATACATACAAGTATATTAGTCATTGATAGTAATTAAGAGTATATAATTATATTCGTTTTTATTTTAAATATAATCAGATATATATATCATTGTATTTCATATAGAAGAATATTTTTTAGATGATATTAATCACATAATTTATTGTGTATCTTAGTGAAACCCTATGATTCGTAGAGAACGCATTAATCATATTAACCCTTTAAAACCATATTTCAGTTTATTATTCTTTTCAATAATAAATCCGGTTATTAAATGGAGGTGCTTGCAAATTCATATAGATTTTTGTTTATATTATTGATATTATTATATTATATCCATTGTACTTGACATGCTAATTGAAACTATTTATTTAACATCACTTGCTTGACATGACATGCATGTTCACGATTACTGTTTCCTTGCATTAAAAAGAGATCACTATTGGAATGCTGAGTTACATGCCATGACCCCATTTATTCCTGCTTATAAGCTTCTATTCTATACCGTTAACATGATATTACAAGTTTCAGTTCAGTCAGTATTTTATTTAGTGGTCGAGTTCACTGTCATGTTAGTTATAAATACGCGGGGTGTTGGGGTAGTTTGAGTATGCATTCGTTTAACGTGATCTCAAGAGTACCATGCCGGCAGCTCGTACCGGGCTATATCGGTCTCTTGTTACTATAGCTAGTACCGGGCTATATCAGCCGCTTGTTCCTACAGCTCGTACCAGGCTATATACGGTTGCTTGTTCATTCTATATTTGGGACCGTGTTTCCTAGCCCCTGGGGCCTTACCCTTGGGTTAGAAATACTCCTGCAGAGGTTGACATATATACTCGAACTCACGATAGGATAGATTACCCTTTAGTGACCAATTAAGACACGACTTGACCGACTTGACTTGTTTACATGTTTGCTTCATATTACTGCCATATCTATATTTACATGTGCACGCGGGCTTCACTACACTCACATGTTCATGCTATCATACACATACACACACCATTACGATTGAGTACTTGTTGGGATGTTCTGACATCCTTAGGACTTTCCATCTCAGGTTTAGAGACCGATTCACATCAGAGCAGGATCAGAGTGATTATCAGGAGTTTGCCTAAAATCAGTAGTATTGTAGATATATTTTTATTTTATTTCAATTGCTATTAGAATGTGCGCTATCGTGGGACGTTAGGAATAATGTATCTTTCTTTTTAGATCTTGTATTTCATTTATTCGGAACCATTTATTATTTGGTTCTTTTATCGACTCTATCTTCATCTCGTGGATTTATCAGTGTTATTTATTATTTATGCAGTATGATATTAGTATTATATTTTGGATATTATCGTACAGGTTAACTATGACAAGCTGATTTCCCTTTTTTAAGAGCATTGGCGGTTTCAGTCCATATTTCCGTATTCTGAGAATTGGGGCGTTACAAAGAGATCGAACTGTATGGTGATTGTCACTGATAGACTTTGCAAGGTTCGGATGATCTTTCCCGTTGACCTTCTTCCGATCAATACCTAGGTAGCCATTATGTGCAGCTAGTACCGCTGACGTGCTTGTGGGCTATAGATATGATCATAATCTACTGCCAACATATTGTCGAGTCTTTAGAGTTCCATACAGAGGTTTTCCAGCACAAGCGTAACGATATAGAGTGCGTATGGAGTTACGTGTTGGAGTTTGATTAAGCACGTGTATTTGATACACACATTTTAATCGGGCGCATTATGATATTAGCCGATATATATATTGATATAACCGGATTATTAAATCAAATGTTGATTTAATAATTAAATATATGTATGCATGTATGTATGTGTGTGTATGTCATGCTTACTTTATTTTTCCTCTCTTTAAATATATTTGTATATGATACAAATATTATTTAATATGTATATGATACATATTAGTTGTGTGTATGGGATGCACATGGAAAGTGAGTTGATAACCATTTAATTTATTTTTTTGGAAAGAAAATGAGTCATGAGAAAAAGGAAGTGTGTGGTAGTTTTTAGAAAATGCTTGAACTTATCTTTTTTATAAGTATAACTTCTTCATTTGGACTCATGAGATTATCATCTCATTCTCACCATTATTCTCTCTCTCTTTTGTTTCTATTCAAGTGAGAAAGAAAAGAAAAAGATAAGAAAAATTAGTGAGCTAAATATCCTACATCTTCTTTAAACACTTTTTAGCAAATTAGTGTTATTAGTTAAATCCATATACATCTAGCTTGTGGATTTGGAGCTTGTGTTGGAGTTACTTCAAGGTGGATCATTTTTGGTAATGAGATCACTGAGCAAGCTTGTTCCGGACTTCATGGAGACTAGCCGGAGTCCAAGGAGAGATGGCTAACGCGCTACAAAGATTGTAGCCTGCCAAACTTCACTTTTTAGTTTACTTGTTAGTGTCAAGTTCAGTCTTTTGGTTTGATTCTAGAGTTAGGGTTGCTATTGCTCTCTAGAATTTTAAAACTACTGTTTCTACCGTGCTTTAAAACCCTACTAGATGAGCCTAGCATACTAGCAGTGGTGTCCTAATACCCAGAAAATAGTAATCAGGCGGCATGCTACATTTGATGAGTCTACGATGGTTCGTAGAAAACAGACTCAATCAGATGGTGAAGAGAGAACGGTTATGCCACCAAGCGAGGTGGAGATCGACATTTCGGTTCAGGATAGTAAGAGAGATGAGGTGATACTCAAATTCAGACGGAGGGTCCGACAAAGCCAGATGGTCCACTACAGACAGAGGGACATGGATCTACGCGAGTTAGGCGTCCGCAGGTCAAACTTGGTTTTGAGGACATGACCGTAGTTGGTTTTGATGACGTGGCATCATATACGTTGACTATTGAGCATGAGAAACCATCCAGTTACAGAGAGGTTATGCGGTCTACCGATTTCCTAGTTGTAGAGTTGCGATGGAAGAGGAGATGGAGTCTCTTCATTAGAACGATATGTGAGATTTAGTTTCTTTATCAAAGGGCAAGCACGTGATCGACTGCAAGTGGATCTTTAAAGTCAAGGAGGGTTCGTCCGAGGAAGATGACATTAGATACAAGGCAAGATTGGTGGCTAAAGGTTTTGCACAGAGGAAAGGTGAAAACTACAACGAGATCTTTTCTTTGGGAGTTTGATATATTTTGATTTGTGTTTTGTTAGCCATGATTGCAGTTTATGATATGAAGCTAGAGCAGCTTGATGTGAAGACTACTTTCTTACATAGTGATCCAGAGGAGGATATTTATATGTATCAGCTAGAGGGGTTCGTAGTCGATGACAAGGATGGCTATATTTGCAAATTGAAAAAAATCGTCTTTTGGTTTGAAGCAGTCTCCGAGACAGCGGTACAAGTAATTTGATCAGTTTATATCGGCAATTGGTTACACAAGGAATATTAAGAATCAATGCATTTATGTGAGGCTATTAGACAATGGGTCCCGGATTTATCTTTTATTATACGTGGACGATATGTTGGTGGAATCACGCAGCATGTCAAAGGTCACCACGTTGAAACATCAGTTGAGTTAGGAGTTCGAGATGAAAGATTTGAAGGCTACGAAGAAAATACTTGGCATGAAGATTGTCAGGGAGAGGAAGCGTGGTGAGCTGCATTTGCGACAGAAATAATATATTAAGAAAGTTCTTGCTCGATATTGGATGGAGAAGGTAAAGCCCGTGTCTACTCTTTTAGGGGCACACTTCATGCTTTTGGTGAAATTATCACCAGGGTCGGATACGGATTGTGAGTACATGTCTAGAGTGCCATATGCGAGTGGAGTGGACAGTTTGATATATGCGATGGGTTGCACACGTCCAGACATTGCACATGCAGTAGGGATGGTCAGCCGATACATGGTTAATCCGGGCAAGAAGTATTGGCAGGCTGTAAAGTGAATTCTGAGTTACTTAAGGGGTACTGCGGGGTTCAGCTTGTTATTCAGCAGAGAAAGTATGAATGGTTGTATTGTGACTCAGATTTTGCTGGTGATAGGGATAGACGGGGATTTACGACGGGTTACGTATTTACGTTGGGTACTGACGCAGCGTCATGGAGATCGATGTTACAGTCTATTGTCGCATTATCGGCGACAGAGGAAAAGTTGATAGTTGCTACGGATGCTGTCAAGGAGGCTATGTATTTGCGTGGATTGATGGGTGGTATGGGTGTTCCGCAAGATTTTACGGAGGTGTTTCGCGACATTCAGAGTGTGATTCACTTGGCAGAGTATCAGGCATATAGTTCAAGAGCTAAGCATATCGAGTTGAAAGATTTCTTTTTGGAGAATGAGAAGAAGGTTATTTCGCTTACGAAGATTGGTACTCATGAAAATCCGGCGGACGCATTTACGAAGGTGGTCTCAGTTTCAAAATTCAAGATTTGTTTGGACTTGATTTGCCTAGTTGCTTGATAAAGCTTAGAGACGACGAATTGTAGAATCCCAAGTTTTTTCATGGAAGTATAAGATTTAGTGAATTTGAATTAAGGTGGAGATTGTTGTAATTGATTGCAAATTCAGAACCCGAGAGCAAGAGCTCAAAAGCCTCAGACTCGGAGGCATGCGCTTAGTGCGTGCAAGTGTGCGGCTAAACACGCGTAAAAGGCAGCTATGGGGTTTTGAGTAGTAATATGTTTGGAGAAGATATCATCAATCTAATTAATTAAATTCTCAAACTCATCTCTATTTTAGATTAATCTCTAATTTAAAATACAACCTTATCTTTAATTATCTCTAATTTCGGACTCTCCTATGTATTAATAGCATCAGTCAACAGTGGAGGCTGCGGCTTTAGAAAATTAATCCACCAAGAATTGAGCTGCCAAGAATCCATATAGAAGTCTTCGGCAGCTATAAAGAGGCCGAGAGGATTTTCAAGATTAGGTGCAAATTGGAAGTTTGTATTTGGGTGAGATCGAGAGCTACAGAAATTATCTCTTGTAATTCTTCGTTGAATAGTGGAAGCAATTCTTCGTCGGTTTGCAAGATTAGGTGCAGGTGCGAATCTGATGATGCTCAATATCGGCGATCTTCAAGATCAGAACACGTGGCAGATGACGTGTCCCAAGACCCAGAAGAAAGGGCCTACATAGGCCGACCGGGCCACCCCTGTACCCGACCTGCAAGCACAAGATGGCCATCCTCGGAGCCCCCTGCAAATTGGCCTCCTCGGCCCTTCAGCTCGCCCCGAGCTGCCACAGGACTAAGACTCCTCGTCCCGCTTGCTCATCTCCGAGCTCTTCGGACGAGGTTGTCTTCCTCAGTCCCTCCGACCGACCGAACCCACCACTCACAGGCGTAACTGCCGCTCCGTAAATCTTGCCACGCCCAGATTCTCCGCCAGCAACATCCCACGTTCCACGCCATCACGATCCCCATTAATGGGCGATCCGCTCTTTATGCGGGCGTGACGTCGGGAGCGTAACCGCCGGCGAGATTCTCGCGCCTGCTGCTGCGTGCTGCCGCCGCTATATAAACCCCCATCACAGAGGGGTCAAGTAAGCCATTTTTTATTCCATTTAGCCGTTACTCTGCTCGGATCTCGTGCTAACTTGATCGTCAGAGGGTCCTCGGTAGTACCAAACTATCCCGAGACTTCTTTGCAGGTACTCGGCGCTAAACTTCTCAAAACACCAATCTCCTCAAAACCCATTGAGACCCACACGCAACAGGAGACCACCTCCAAAATCCATCGGGAGATCGATGGAAGACAACATCTGAAGGAGACCCGAAAAGGACCTCCATCAGTTGGCGCCGTTTGTGGGAAACAAAACACTACAAAAACAAAAGTTGGCCTTCCGATCTCCATCCACATGGCGTGCGATCACCGTGAAGATCCAGGTACCAGCCGCCGCCTCCCCCTCATCGGAGGCGCGGATGAACCTCCTCCGGCGACCGTCATCAACGCCCTCGCCGGCCGAATAGACCGACTACAGTCCAAACGGCCAGGACGGGGCCCCAGATCGCCGCTCCTCCACTCTCAATGCTAGGGATCAAAGCCCTCGCAAAGAGACAACCGCGCAGCTTCACTGCCCGGTTATCCTTAGCAGGCCTCCTAAGGCCCCTCCAACGCCAAGGATCAAAGTCCTCCGTAGAGGCAGCCGAGCAGCTTATCTGCTCGGCTATCCCTGGCCGGTAGCTTCCCTACTCGCAACGCCAGGGATCAAAGCCCTTGCCAAGAGGCAACCCAGCAGCTACCCTGCTCGGTTATCCCTGGCGGGTAGCTTCCCTACCGCAACGCCAGGGATCAGAAAGTCCTCCCAGAGGCAGTCGAGCTCGACCCTCGCTCGGCTATCCCTGGCGGGTAGCTTCCCTACCGCAACGATAGGGATCAGAAAGCCCTCCCAGAGGCAGTCGAGCCAGAGGATCCCTCGCTCGGCTATCTTTCAGGAAAAAAGCCCTCGCCAAGAGGCACCAGGCAGTAACCCTGCCCGGCCAAGGGTCCTTGGTAGGCTTCTTATAGCCCCTCCCGCACTAAGGACCAAAGTCCTCCTAGAGGCAGTCGAGTCCTTGCTCGGCTATCCCCGGCTGGTAGCTTCCTACCACAACCGACAGGGAACAAAGTCCTCGCCAAGTGGCACTGGGCAGTAACCCTGCTCGGTCCCCGTCCTGAAGGATCAAAGCCCTCGCAAGAGGCAACCGAGCAGCTACCCTGCTCGGTCATCTCCGGCTGGAAGCTCCCTACCCATGACGCCAGGGATCGAAGCCCTCACAAGAGGCATCCAAGCGGCTACCCCGCTCGGTCATCCCAGGCTGGTAGTTGCCTACCCACGACGCCAGAGACCAAATCCCTCACCAAGAGGCAACAGCGCAGCTTCACTGCCCAGTCATCCTTAGCGGGCTTCTTACATCCCCTCCAACGCTAAGGATCCAAAGTCCTCCCAGAGGCGGTCGAACCCGACCCTCGCTCGACCATCCCCAGCTAGTGGTCGTTGCTCGCAACGCCAGAAATCAGAAGCCCTCACCAAGAGGCAACCAAGCAGCTTCCCATTCATGCTCGGCACAATTACGGCGGACAACCTTCTGCCCATCACATGCAGAGGATTCGATGCCTTCAAGAAGGGGCACCAGGTCTATCCAAGTTTGAGCGATCCTCCTGACTTCGGGGCCATGGAGACGCCTCCTTCTCAGCAGCGCTCGGCACGCTTGGCAAGTGGTCGAAATCAACTCGACGAACGATCGCTAGACTGATAGCCGACCTGACAGGGAAGCTCAACAGTGCAAGCAGAGATATTTTACAAGCATTCTTCACAAACAGAATATAAAATGCAAACTGATGAAACCAAAGAAAAAAAGTTTTATTACTACCAAAGGCAAAGTATTTACAAAGGGTATTTTGGGCTCCATAGCCTTACAAAATGCCCGGAGGCTTACAAAATTCCAAAAGCAACAAAATAAAAGGAGGAGGAAGACGGAGGCTTTAGGACTCGGGGCCGGGCGCGACCTCGGGACCCTCGACATCCGCCACGAGACGAGCTGGGTCCTCGGCGACTTCCTCGTCAGGAATCTCTTTCCCCTGCTCTTTGGCGTCCGCGAGGGGGTATTCGGCCCGGAGCTCTTCGTCGGCGAACTCCGGCATCCGGGCCTTAACGGTGTCGAGGGCCTCGTGCCAGATGAGGGTTGTTGCCACGGCCAGGTCATCACAGAAGTCTTTCGACTTCTTGTAGCCCTCCACCGCCTTTGCCGCCGAAAGGTCGGCCAACTTCGCCGCTCTCAGGTCGGCCGACTTCGCCGACTCGGCCGCCATCCCCAGTTCCTTTCGGAGGGTCTTCACCGTCTTCTTTAGGTTGCCGGCGAGCACCTGAGCGGCCTCAAGCTTGGCTTTGGCAGCTAGGGCAGCCTCGCGGTACCGGGAAACCTCCCGTTTCTCGGCCTCCACCTTGCCCTCCAGGGCGGCAACCCTCGCCATTACCGCCTCCAGCTCCCGCTTGGAGCTCTCCTCCAGCGAGGCGAGCTGGCCCACAACCTTCATCGCCGGGGCTATCACCTCGGCCTCCATGCGTAAGGCAAGGGCAACGTGCTGGAGAACCTGAAAGATAGGAAAGAGATCAGAAAAACAAAGGAGGCACCGAATCTCACAAAAAACCAAAACATTTACCTGCACGGACTCCTGGGCGATGGACGCCATCTGAGCTATGAAGGTCCCCCCGGGGACTCTACCCCCGGCCGATGTCTCTATTTCATGCAGCAGGCTATCCGTCCCGAAGGCACTGCGAACCGGAGGCCCCTTTCCTCCACCATGATCGGCAAGGACCGGCTTCGGGAAGATCTCCGGGAACTCCTCTTGAGTGGCTCCGAGAGAGAGCCGATCTCCTCCTCTGAGACCGGGTCTTTCAGAATCCGAGCCCACTTCCGGCCCGACACTCGGCTAGGCCCCGGGGCGGGATCCTCCCCCGAACGCTCACGGGACGCGACCTCCGGAGGAGAAGGAGCCGGGGCAGGCTTTGAACGGGAAGAGCTGGCGCCCCCAGCCTTCGTGACCTTCCTCGGCTGGCGCCTGGAAGATCGGAGCGAGTTCATGTCCATGGGTCCTACACAAAACCAAACGTAAAGAAGTCAGCGACACAAGCAATATGAAAACCAAAAAGCAAGCCTAACTTACCGACGAAGTCAACGGGGCTGAGCCCGGCCCCACTCAGGACCCTCTCAGACAGCAGCACGTCGAATCGGGGGATGGGCTCCCACGACGCCACTCTCACCGCGGCGGGGTCATTGAACTGGTTCCCCGGCAAGCACTTTTCCTTCGACCACTCAGTAGGCACGGGTCGGTCCTCGTCTTCGGGAGGGGAAACGAAGAAGAACTTCTTCTTCCAGTCGTGGATGGAAGAAGGGAGGGCCACAACCCCTGTCCCGGCGGCGCCCTCCTGTCGCTTCCTAAAAGAGAGGTAGACCCACCTCGGGTCGTCCGCTCGACACCCAGGATGATTTTTGAATACGAGGGATGAATCAAGAAGGGAGAGGCTGAAAGGAACCGCCTGTAACTTCAGGAGGATCAGGAACCCGAGGAGAATCCTCCACGAGTTCGGCACTAACTGGCCAAGGGCTAACCCGAAGAAGTTCAGCGCTTCGACGACCTCGGGAGAGAAGGGCAAGCGCATACCAACCCAAAAAGCTTCCAAATACAGGGCGATCTCCCTACCTCGTACTTGGTCTGCCCTCTCTCCCTCCTTGGCCAGACGAAGCGTGTAACGTGAGGGGATGTGGAAGCGAGCCCGAGTATTGGAGAGCTCGTCCTCGTTCCTCACCCACCATGAAGCGCCGGGGGCAGCATCTATTACCTCCTCCCTGGGGGCTTCCCCCTCCGCACGATCCCGGGAAGAGGATCCGACCCTTCTGCTCCCCGGGAGGACTCAAGCTCAACTAAAGGGTCCCTAGAACCTACCCCTACGACATCTACCGACTCTACGAAAGAAGACATCTAACCTTGAGAAGAGAGATCTTCGGGAAACGAAAGCGGAAGAAAAAGACAAGCGCCGAGCAACCAGAACCTAGAGCAAGGAAATTTGAAAAAGTAGGGGCCGTAGAACGGGCCCCACCCCTACTTATCACTGCAAACGACATCATCCTACGGCGTCCTTCATCTCCCGCCAAAACGCCTCCTCGCGTCCAACGGCTCCGATTGCTCCACTTGTCGTTCCCGCACTGGACCGCACCTCATCAGACGCCACAGGTCTGCACACGTCGTGTCAGCCAACCGACGCTTGACACGTGGACCGTCGTTTCAGTGGCAGGATGCACGAACCGGCGCACCTTCCTTAAATGCAGAGATCTCGCCCTAATTTGCTGGCAGAAAAGACAGCTGATGGCCCGGGGACGCATCCCGACGAAACCTTAGGATGGAGCTTATCCCGGGTGGCCCGACAGTCCACTCCTGACCCGACCCGCTAGCTGGTCGGGACAAGAGTGAGGGGCTAATGATGATACTTAATATCGGCGATCTTCAAGATCAGGACACGTGACATATGACGTGTCCCAAGACCCAGAAGAAAGGGCCTACATAGGTCGACCATGCCATCCCTGTACCCGACCTGCAAGCACAAGCTGGCCATCCTCGGAGCCCCCTGCAAATTGGCCTCCTCGGCCCCTCAGCTCGCCCCGAGCTGCCACAGGACCAAGACTCCTCGGCCCTCTTGCTCGTCTCCGAGCTCTCCAGCCGAGGCTGTCTTCCTCGGTCTCTCCGACCGACCAACCCCACCACTCACAGGCGTAATCGCCGCTCCGCAAATCTCACCACGCGCAGATTCTCCGCCAGGAACATCCCACGTTCCACGCCATCACGATCCCCATTAATGGACGATCCGCTCTTTACACGGGCGTGACGTCGGAAGCGTAACTGCCGGCGAGATTCTCGCGCCTACTGCCGCGTGCTGCCGCCGCTATATAAACCCCCATCACAGAGGGGTCAAGTAAGACATTTTTAATTCCACTTAGCCGTTACTCTGCTCGGATCTCGTGCTAACTTGATCGTCGGAGGGTCCTCGGTGGTATTAAACCACCCCGAGACTTCTTTGCAGGTACTCGGCACTAAACTCCTCAAAACACCAATCTCCTCAAAACCCATTGCGACCCACATGCAACAGGAGATCACCTCCAAAATCCATCGGGAGATCGACGGAAGACAACATCTGAAGGAGACCCAAAAAGGACCTCCATCAGAATCGAATCTGGATAATATCTCGTGTTTTTTACTTGGTGAGTTTTTTTTATTACTTATTGTTTTTGCGTAGTTGCTGTGTTTGATCTTTTTCATCAGTTCCAATTCATATGTATCACGCATCCGCTAGGGAGGTTTTTTAAAAGAAAATGCAATCAACCCATTTATTTATTTTATTTTAGACTGATTGATTGTGAATGATCCTTGTTGCATAAAGTAGATAAGTTAAAAAGAAAAAGAAAAACTGTTAGTTATCCAAACAAATATTGTATCCTAAATTCATGAAAAAGTAACGGAATTTTCGTGCAATGTAGCCTTTGTTCTTATGCTTTGGGATCTAATTTCGGTTATTCTATGGTAGCTATATGTTACCATATTAATCCAATTTGATCATAACCACTTTAAACTTTAACTCTGTGATCACGCCTCTTCTTTTTTCTATATCCAGAAATCAGGATTCATTTAAATTCATATGTTTTCTATAAAGCATTTTGGCAGTTTAATCTTCTCTTTTTCCTTTCAAAATGAATAGAACCACACAAACATCTTACTTTCTATCCCCTATATTTCGGCGATTAGTTGAGACTTCAATGTATTTATAGTTAGCTACTTCAATCACTTATTTGGTGAAGGTTGCGTTAGGCCGACACCTTTTCGCAAAATTTTATTAGATCTTTACTAAACTTTGCTTCATAGCACATTTAGATGGCTGAAGGCTTAGATGAGGAGGAGGACGAGGACTTCAAGCACTGTAACACCCTTAATATCTGATCGGCCTTACCGCCAATGTAAAGTTTCACAAGAAAGGCCTTTTCACTTTTAAACAACACGATCTGCAACAATTTGGTTCAATTATATTTTGTAACCGAACCTAAGTATGTCTTTTTTATTATTATTAGACATTTGGTTCTAGTTAAGAACCAACAATATGTTGACATGCAATTAAAATCTTTCTCAAACATCAACTCGGAGGAGCACGGTATCTTGACTCAACTCTGTATCGACAACAAAGCTCTGCACGATCGTAGACTCTGCACGAATATGATTCAACTTCATCTCATATTCTCCATGGAAGAGCCGAGCCTCGAAAAACCCGTCTACGTCGGTCGTTCCCTCTGTTCTAGCAGACCTCCACTGAGCGATGACTTTGTCGACGACATCTCCTGTGGGTAAATTCTTGAAGTTGTTGTCGGTCAAGCACATTGCATAGCACCCCGAGGGATGCCATGCTGTCCACGTTAAGATCCCCTGAACTGCTGGGTGTGAGAATGCCTCCCATAGGATTTGCTCCAAGTATTGTGCCTGGAATTATTTTGCATCAATTGGTGATTTTGCTCACTTACATAGACTGCATATGACTAAATTATTCTTCATGTACAGCATGCACAATGCACATGTGCAACAAAATTCTATATTCATAAACACATAATATAATTCTTTTATGCAATACTAATATCTTATAATACTTGACGTAATTCACCTCCAGTTTCAATTCTATTAACTGTGCATGATTTAGTTTGATGCAATTTTTTTGTATTTTTCCATATTTGTCATGATTTATTAGATTATATTTATCTGCCATTCTAACTCTGGTAAGAATTTGAATAACTGAAGGGATTTGTGGATAAGGTCCAGATCAGTACCTGGTTCCCAACCTTTGGCGAGACATCGACCTCGGTAAGCCAAATCGGCACTTTAGCAGTCGCAAGCTTATCCAGTGCCGACCTTATATAAGGAATGTTCGGCACACCAAAATGCCCTTCAAGCCCAATGGCCATCTTCGCTCTATTCCCCGGATAATGCCACATATTTTTCAGCTTCTCAAGGTACTTCGCCGGAGTCGACAACGCATCGCCCGGATACTCGAGCGTATTATAATCATTCAGGAACATCAATGTGTTTGGATCGATCTGGCTCGCCTGAGTATAAAATTTGCCTGACGCGCCTCTTCCGAGTCTATCCTCGTAATAATGATGGTGCAGGTTTTCATTAACAACGTCCCAAGCAATGAGTTGCCCTCTGTATCTGGAAACAACGGAATTAACCCGACGGGTAGCCGCGGCCTTGAGCTGAGGATTTGAGAGCGATTTGACCCATTGTTGTTGGTAAGTCTCGTCGTCCCAAAGAACATTGTGGCCTCTGACGTTTATGCGGTGTTGTTTTGCGAAGGCAAGCATCGCGTCGGATACATGGTAGTCTTCCTTGCCTTGGGTTATTTCGGTGCTGTACCATTTCATTTCGTTTTCAAAGGCGGTTACGGTGAAGCGGGAGGTGAACCACTGCTGGTAGGCGGCGTTGGTGAGGATTTCACTGCTGATCGCGGCACCGAAGGGGAAGCCAGGGCGTTTTTGGTTGAGGGAGATGGTGGCGTTCGGAACAGGGTTGCCGGTGGGGTCCACGGCACGGAATTTCATGAGGTGAGTACGTGCCTGCATGGAACGCTGGAAGGTTAAATTGCATGAAACCTCCCTTAGTTTTGCTTATATATAACATAATTAGTGTAGATTGCATGATACTCCCTTAATTTTTCTCTAAAACATAAGTTAAATTGCAGGAAAAACTCTTCAGTTTTGCCCATTTAGTAGGAAATACCCTTCTTATTTTCCTTTGAAAGGTGAAAATCATTTTTTTACATCCTTGAGTTTAACGGTATTAGTATTTCCATTGAATCAACTTTTAATTCTCGAAATACTCCTAAATTAACTTTTATTATTTTTCTGAAATAGTTTTGTAACAGTTCTTAATTAATATACTTAGTTAGATGTATTTTTGGCAGTAAAAAAATTGAATTTGAAGGATAATTTGAGGGTGTTAAAACAGGGGGCAAAGGGCAGAATTTGAAAAGAGGGGTATTTCTGATATCGGAAAAAATGAGGGGTATTTACTACAAATTACTGTATATAACATTATACCACCCTCCTCTGAATGCTCTACTTTATACTTCGACAAAGTAGTTTTATCTTTCCTTTTTTTTTTCAAATTAATTTCCCAAAAAATACCCTTGATTATGTGCCATTTTTTCGGTCACTGCATATTGAATACATCCAAAAAGGAAATGTCTGTCATACCAAAAAAGAGAGGGGGTTTCCTGCAATTCTCCTTCATTTTGGTTGTTGCCTTTTATTAGGATAAGGGACTCATGAACTGCAACTTTGCATATCTAATTCTAAATAATTTTCTTTTCTAACCTTTTGGATGCTCTGAGATTGATGAGATCTCCATTCCTCTTCTGTGAATGGCTGCAAAGAAACGCTGTCCACCCAAATCTCCACTGTACTGTTTACACTCTGGGAAAAGGTTAACAATGCAAAATAAATGAAATTAGAAATCTTAATGACTGCATGAACAAAAAAATGTAAATCCCATGAAAGTTCATCCTTTCATCAGATGGTGTGCATTAGGGATGTGCATGGATACAAATCATCTCGGTACCCGTATCTGATTTTTATCAAATAGGGACCATGATTTTCATTTCTGATGACTACCCATATCTGTAAAGCAGCTGCCAACATAGGAGGGCTGATTAGGTTGCTATATATATGATGAGAATAATGGAGGAAAGAGGCATAGGAGGGAATTCCCTCCTATGGCGTCGAAAAAATACCCCCTCTTCAGTTTTTTCCGACGATCGGCACCCACCATCTTCATCGTCATCATCTAAGATGTGGGTACACCAAATTTCATGTGATTCTACAACTTTTTCACCGTTGATTTAGCAATGTAAAAAGTTCTATTGTCGGTAAACCGTTAATTTTGGACCCACTAAATCAACAGTGAAAAAGTTGTAGAATCACATGAAATTTGGTGTACCCACATCTTAGATGATGACGATAAAGATGATGGGTGCCGATTGTCGGAAAAAATTAAGGAGGGGGTATTTTTTCGACGCCATAGGAGGGAATTCCCTCCTATGGCCTCTTTCCTCCATTATTCTCATATATGATATGGTTTCTTCATATATAGAAACCGATATCATATATATGATATGGTTTCTTCATATATAGAAACCGATAATATTTTAACTCTTTTGTTTAGGAATTGTTAGTACCTCAAAGTATAACTCGACCGGGCCTGAAGCTTCGACGGAGAGTCCTCCTTTAAGCATAGACCAGCATCCTTCTTTGGCTTCTACAACACCGGCATGAATAAAGTCTTCGCTAGTCTTGAACACGGCCCTAACATCGGCATTCCCTTCACTCGTCTGAACCCAAGCTGCAACAAAAGCATAACGAAATTCAGCGGCTCAATTTTTTCGGTGAAGTTAAGCATCGATAGTTCAATATGCGTCAATTGCAACAACAAAAAACAAACCCTGCAGTTTATCAACTTATTCAACATTTTGTGCAGAAGAATATATACCAGACAAAGTATAGAGCAGCCCTTGTTTAAGTTGAATCTTTTGAGACACGCTTTGGTGCGGGTTTTCTCTGCTCGTTGCGGCCGCAAATCGATTTCCTGTCACAGACTTTCTTGTCTCGATCTTTGCGTATCCGTATGTCGACCAACCTTGGAGGCTTTGGTTGAATTCAGGGTTGCGTAGAATGCCGCCCCCATATTGAGGCTTCAGGGGATCGATCAAGCACTGCACCAAAAAAAAAAGTTCTTATTTTTATTTTTAAAGTTAATGTAATTATGCTAATTAAGCAGAGGCTGTACAATGAAAATTGTAGTTAAATGAGAAATGCAAATTTGTTTAGTCTATATTTATATTTTGTTTATTCTTCTGCATATAATTTCACTTTACAGAGAGATATCAGTAATTTGTTTATGTTCTTAAAGACAAAAAATTCTCAATTTTTTGTATTTGTATTACAAATATTATGCAAAAATATGAACTTGCCTCGATGGTCGCCGAGTAATCATATTGCAGTGAGTCAACTCTACTTCCTGTAAACAAAAGATCATTTTGATATAAACTCTTGTTTTTATAAATAAATAACAATTTGAACAGAAAGTACAACAAGCAAATTTGATTATCTTACAAAACTGCCTCTTTTATGTTGAGAAATACCTGAGAAAATTACAGCATTGAGAAACGATACAAGAAGCATATTTTGCATGAAATGCTTCATTCTTCTCGGTATAATATTACCGGTTTCGCCTCTTTCTGGTTGATTTGTAGCCAAGAGAAGAGTTGAGAATTGTTGAAATAAATAAAATTATATTAAGAAGAAGAAAATAGAAGAAAAACACAATAATGTGTCCTTTGGGATGAAGCAGAGCAATGTCACATAAATATATTTATGCATGTGTTTTATTGAAATGTTAACCAAATATTTTAATTCATATAAGATTTTGATATATTTGGATCACGAACAGAAATTAGCTTGCAGTGAATATACTTGCTAAGTTAGTATGTTTGAGAGAAGAAATCCATGTACCATATCTCAAGCAAATATGGCTAAATAATGCATTGATTGATTTATTAAATTTTATAATATATATGTACATTGAATTTTAAGCCAAGTTTTTTGCTGCATGGGTTAAGTGTCAACTGTCAGCTTTTTTGATATAATAAGTGGAATAAATTTGCCATCCACCAATACTACAAGTCCGAAGAAATCCCGCGGCATTCCACTCTCGCACTACTACAAATAAGGGTTGCTCCTACGGATTTATCCGTAGGGGCAAACCACTGCCCCTACGGATATAGCCGTACGGACACGAAAATACCCTGTAGGTACAAACGCCGTAGGTGCAAGTCGAAGCCTTGAACTTGCCCCTACGGACAAGAACTTGTCCCTACGGACAAGAACTTGTCCCTACGGAGTTCTGTGTAGGTCCCGTTTGCCCTACGGAGTAAGCCGTAGGGGCAAAAAATTTATTTTATTTACGGTTTTTTAAAATAGATTACTTGTACCTACGGATGAATCCGTAGGGCCAAATAGTAGCCCCTACGGATACATGCATAGGTACATTTCCGTAGGGGCATTTGTTTGCCCCTACGGATATATCCGTAGGGGCAATCCCAACCCCCTGATACCGAGATCACAGAGGAAAATATCAGTTATTCTGATATTTTGCTCCTACGGTTTAATCCGTAGGGGCAACGTATGTACCTACGGATTAATTTGTAGGTACATATTATCATTTTTTTTAAAAAAAAAAGGGCTGTCTATTTTTTCTCGCCCTGTGCACAATAATATATACATCAATCAAATATAAAATTAATCATCACACAACATATATCGCAGTATTCATAATCACATCTCACGCATATAATATACAAAAGAAACCAAAAAATAGAATATGATATAAATATAAATACCGTAGGACCACCAATATCAATATCGTCCAAAATGTAGTACAATATGTATCATATAAATAAATACATGTTTCAAAAAATAAGAATCAAAAAGCTACCCTAGCTCGGTCCAGCTCCACCTCTGATAAACGCTAGAATCTGGCGCGCCTGCTGCTCGGTCAATAAATCATGCAATTCGGCGCGTACAGGAGTCTGAGCGGGCTGTGGAGCTGGTGATGTGGTCTGCGTAGCCGCCGTCGAGATAGTGGCTTGCGGAGCCGCGGCTGCGGGAGTCTGAGCGGGCGGTGGAGCTATAGGAGCTGTCTGCGGAACCGCAGCCGATGTAGTGGCTTGCGGAGCCGCAGCCGAAGGAGATGCATGTGGAGGCTCGGCCGATATACCCTGTCGCGTATGGACCTAACGTTTGTAATAAGCGTGTAAGAACTGTGTATTATTCGAATTCGTATCATTATCAAATTATTTCGAAACCCCATTTGGATATCTAGTTTGGAAAACCGTAATTTATTTTAACTAGATATGTATGTATGATTAATCAAACCTAAGTCTACAACCAAATAAGCTCTGGCAACGTACTAATATTGGATATGTTGATATCTATAATATGACATGATATTTTACTATTAAGTAGTATACATACCAGTATCTCCTTCAACTCCTGAACGGTGGCCTTCAAGCTCTCCAGTTCCTGCTGGACACGTCGCTCACTGGAGACGGAGGAAGTAACCATCGGGGTGGAGTCCAACCTCATATGGGCCCTGCTAGGGCCCAGTTCCCGGCCTCTCTCCCAACCTCCGTGGTGCCCTCCATATGCGGCGTTCAGGACTGAGGTCAGCAGCCTCGGATCGCTCTGTCCAGTAAAATCGATCCCCAAGGCCTCAGTCTGCTCAACCACCCGCTTCTACACCCACATTAAGCAGTAAAGTATAAGTATAAAATTTAAATTTGAACCTTCCAAAACTAAAATTTCAAATATGGATTGAATAAATATTAACACTTACGCAATACTCCTGGGTAGCGACGTCGGGATATTGAAGCTCGCCCGTGGCGGGATCTGTCGAGGTGCCGTGGACAGCAAGATATGCGAACAGCACGCTCGGTGTACCACCTTGCGCCAGGGTCTGAGCTGTGTGCAATATTAGAAAATAACTCTTAATATTAGATATATTAGAAAATAACTCTTAATATTGCATTATATCACAAAGGCCGGTCTATTGTAATTTACCGATAACACCATGGCTCGAGTAATATTCCTCGAGCCACCTGTGTAAGTGGGGCGACCCTTCTTCGCCGATTTCCTATTCTCTATATTTTGAGCGGCCTGTTTCTGCACAACGCATTCACATTTAGTTTTTTAATTAAGGAACACAAAAAAATAAATTATATTCTAAACAATGAATTACATTTAAAATACATACATGTTTGCGTTGAGAGTCGAAATATTCGCACAATAGAGGCCATGTCTCTACGTCGACTTTCGCAAACGCCGGAGTAGATAGGAGGGCCGCTCTCTCTGCCTAGGGGGTCTCCATCCACAGGGAGTAGCAGTCGGTCTTCAGCTCATTCCTGTTGTATCGGACCTTGGTCTGCATGTTCTTTATCAGGCCATTGTACAGAGCATGAAGGTCGAGCACCCTCCTAGGGTGATCAGGGTCGGGTACAGGCTGAAAATCGTAATCCAACTGAAAATACAAAAAAAAACATTATTATTAGATTGCAAGTGTTAATAATAAATATATTGCATAAATCAAATGAAAATATATATTAATACCCGAGCCTGATCAAAGAAGAGGGCGAATGAGCGCCGGTGTTGCTCGCCCCACTCAACGTGAAGTGGATAGTTCTTCACGAGCCGGCTCTCATTCCCCATATACCGGCCAAACCTCTCGACATGAGGACCGGTATAGCGATAGTCAAGGGTAAAAAAGATGGGGAATGCTGCCTCCCCTAGCTCTGTCAGGCCTCAGCCTATGGGACTGATTCGGGCCTCGAGTCCCCCTCTGGGGATGGCGAGGCCCTGCGTCTGCAAGAAATATCAAGACAATCAATATTAAGACAAAGTTGTATTAAGAAATCAAGGTTAAACGAAAATTGAAGTGTGATATATACCTCCGGTGAGTAAAGCACGAGCCTGGGCCCGGACAGCAGCACAAGCGGGACGATAGTTCCTCCGGTGAGGAACAACCGGTGTCTCGGATGCGGACGCATCCCCTCCAACTAGAAAATAAATATTGACGCTAAATTTCCATGAAGTTCATATTTATTCTATAGAGCATATGTAAAATGAATAAATATTTTATATTTATTCATACTAACCTACAGACGATGCGGAGGGTACGGAAGTGGCAGGAGTGGCCCCTGCGTCAGATGTGGACGCACCACCTATAATTAGACAATTAAAAATAGATTATATAAGTAATTGCAAAAAGAATGTGTAGATCAATAACATAACGTTCTAAATCAATATGCATGCACTATAGGATATATAAACATACCCGCAGGTGCGATGGTGTCACCACCTACAGCTAGACAATAATAAAAATTACTATCTAAGTAAGAGCAAAAGAAATGTGTGTATATTTATGATATAGCATTCTAAATCAATATACAAGCACTATATGATATATAAACATACCTGGAGGAGCGGGAGTGGCCTCTGTCCCTGATGTGGACGCATCACCAACAACTAGACAATCAAACATTGATAATATAAGTAATTTTGACATAAACAGGCATGAATATATATAATATTACATTCAAAATAGATATGCGTGTAATATACCTGGAGGTGTGGCAAAATCCACACGGAAAGAGGCATCCGAAGGGGTCTCCGATCTGGGTGCAAGACCGGCCCTCTGAAACTCCCTATGCAGCTCTCCGGGCAGCAGAACCGCTCTGCCTCTGCCTCTGCCGCGGCTGGAGCTCCTGCCGCCCCTCGCTGCTCCCGACATCATCATCAAATCTAGATAAACGGTTGGTGGACGCATTAGACAATCATTAAAAGTATTGATTATATATGTATAGATCGTAAAATATAAAGTAATAATATAACATTACTGATAATCTTTTTCGTTTCGTGGGCGCATTATACATATCTACTTGGATTTCATCGTCGATGTCATTTCTAACCTACGTAACTTCATGATCGGCTGAAGACAACCCGTCCTTCGAAACAGACGGTCGGAGCACTCTAAGCCTTCTCTCTTCTTCATCCTCATCGCTGTCCTCGAATTCTGGGACATCGTAGACATCTCTGGGTTTCCATCGGTATACAACACTCCATCCCGGATACTTCAAATACTGTGAGTAGTATACTTGGAACGCTTGGTCCGGAAAGATAAACGGATCTTCCTGACCGTAAAATCGAAGTGTGTTCACACTGGTCAATCCATATTCATCTTTCCAAGTCCCAAAATTTCTTCTCCACTTATCCGTATCGGTTCGCGTATCGTACCAAGTACACTGGAATATATAAAAGGGTTCTGATCGTCCGGGATAGTGGATGCCGAGTATACAATTTAAGTACCCATAATAAATCACACCATCCGATCCTACCGTCGCAATCCCACTATTCTGAGTGGTTCTAGATGTTTCTATGTCCTTAATTTCGAATTTGTATCCAAGGACACCAAATCCTTTGTAATATGCAACCTCTATACTAGGAAATTGAGCTAAACATCTTGAATCACTCTCAAATGATGCAGACAAGTTCGGATCATGGATCTAACAAAACAAATTTTACGAAAAATACATAACGATACAAGTTTAGATTAAAACTGATAGCAATAAAATGTTATTCGAATAACTTATATGATCTGTGACCCAGTCATAAAAATTATCCTGATGATATTTTTCCAATCGTTCTTCGTTCCAATCAGGATGCCCCTCACGTACCTCGTTAAAATGAATTCTGTTTTCGACAAATAATGATGACATTAATATTATATCATTTCATACACACACACAAACACAAATATAACAATTAATCCAAAGAATTACTCTCTAATTTGTTCAAGACATGCGCAATTAAGCAAGATAAACCGGTATATCTTGTTGATAAATATAGTGTCTACCCTCTTATATTCGGCTTTACCATATGGCCCGTCTTGAATTCTTCGAGGCCGGTTAAGTCTTGTCTCAATGTTCTCGTTCAGATAGCGGGAACAAAATGTGGTTGTTTCATCAAGAAGATAACCTTGCATGATAGAACCCTCTGGTCGATTTTTATTGCGTATATACTTTTTAAGAGTGTAGAGGTACCTAATGAAAATATGTTGAATAAATAAATACGGGCATACATGACAACAATAAATTTATAAATTGCGCGAAACGAAAAATTACGCGTACCTCTCGACGGGATACATCCATCGATATTGTACTGGTCCGGCTAACTTAGCCTCAGTTACAAGATGAACCCTCAAGTGTATTATGATATCGAAGAATGACGGTGGGAAAATACGCTCAAACTTGCAAAGTATCATCGCAATAGAATTTTCTAGTTTATCCAGCGTCACAACCTCCAGTGTTTTAGCACACAACTCTCTGAAAAAACAACATAGGTCGTTGATTACTAGAGCAACCGATTCGGGGAGAGAAGTCCTGAGGGCTAATGGAAGAAGGTGCTCCACGATAACATGGTGATCATGACTTTTCAGCCCATCGATCTTGCCTTTCACAATTTTTATTTTCTTGCTGAATGATCCTGAGAAACCTGTGGGAACTTTCAAATCATGCAACACCTGCAGGAATCCTTTCTTCTCCGGTTGTGACATATGATAAGCGGCATTGGGAAGTACAAACTTGCCCGGTTTACCCGCTACCGGTCTAGGGTGCAATTCACTTCTTATTCCCCACTCCTGTAGATCCATCCGAGCATTCAGGCTGTCTTTCGATTTCCCGTCTTTACAAAGAAGCAAGTTGAGTATGTGCTCTGATACTCCCTTCTCTATATGCATGACGTCCAGATAATGACGCACTAAATTTGTTGACCAGTACGGAAGTTCGAAGAAAATGCTTAACTTGTTCAAAAATGGTGGTTTGACCTGTTTCGTCAGATCCATCCCGAAGGTCACATTATTGTAACCATCCCATTGAGCAGTCACGTCCTCTCCGGACAATGGGGATTGAGGTCCAAGAAGCTCCTGATGACCATCAAAGTGAACTGTGTCTAACCTATAGGGGTGGTCTGGAGGCAGGAAACGTCGATGGCCGCAATAACAAACCTTCCTGCTAAAATTCAAGAATTTCGATGTTGTGTGTTCATTGCAATGAGGACATGCTTTGTGACCATGTACGGACCAACCTGATAGCATTCCATACGCAGGAAAGTCATTAATTGTCCACATTAAAGCCGCACGCAGTATGAAGGGTGTATTTGTGTTTGCATCGTATGTCTCTACACCATCAATGAACAAAGATTTCAACGCCTCGATCAGAGGTCGGAGATAGACGTCGATATTGTTCCCCGGTGAGTTTGGTCCGTCGATAAGAAGAGGCATCATAAAATATGATTGGTCCATAGCCAACCAAGGCGACAGATTATAAATTATCATTACAACGGGCCATGTGCTGTGACTTCCAGCCATATAGTTGAATGGGCAGAAGCCATCAGTAGCCAGTCCGAGCCGGACATTGTGAGGATCGCTACTGAATATTACGTGCCTCCTATCGAAATCCTTCCATACCGGTGAATCTCTTGGATGGCTCATTTTTCCATCTTCACTTGGAGAAGCACGGTGATGCCAAATCATTGTCTCGGCTGTTTTCTTATACCTGAATAGCCTCTGTAGCCTCTGTGTTATGGGAAAATATCGTGCTATCTTGACAGGTATATCAGGCTTCTTATCAGAATCTTTCGGCTTATACCTGGCCTCTCCGCATGTTGGACAATCTTTCAAATCTGAATTCTCTTTCCGGTACAACATGCAATTTTTAGGACATGCTTGAATCTTCTCGCACTTTAGACCCAAATCAGACATCATCTTCTGGGCTCCGTACCAGCTGTCGGGCACGTTATTTCCCGGGGGCATAGAATCTTTCAAGAACGAAAGAAGTATTGTGAATGACTTGTTGCTCCATCCATTTAGGCACTTAATCTGGAAAAGTTGGACGAACTATGAGAGGGTGGAATACTTCGCATTCTCATAAATTGGTTTTCTAGTATCATTCATGAAATTTTCATATTTATCCGCACGCGGTCCCTGACCGGAAGGAATGTCATCTTCGGTACGAATAGATTCATCTAGGGCAGCCTCTACCATATCCTCCATTTCTTCTGATGGAAATAAATTACCGTCTTCTCCTTCTGCCACATTACCGAATTCTCCTTCTTCTCCTGCCGCATTATCGTGTTCTCCTTCTTCTTCTGCCGCATTACTGCATTGTTCTCCTTCCCCGTGATATTTCCAAGTTGTATAAAGTCTAGTAAACCCATATTTTATAATATGAAGCTCTGCCAATTCTACCTTCTGCCAGTACTTATTGCCACATCTATCGCACGGACAGAGAATCTTCTCTATTATGATCCTATTATGTGCGCGTGCAAATTCAATGAAAGCAGCAACTCCGGCGACAAACTTAGGTTGCATACGTTGTTGCCAATCCACATACATCCAGTCCTTAACTCTGACGTACTCATGGGCCATATTAGACTGTATAACATATAAATTGTAGGTTATGGTGACTATATTGAGTAATATAAGAATGAGATAGTTACTAACAAAGGAGAAAATCCGTGTATATGCTTTGTGTATGCGTTTGTCGTTGAAAAGAATAAATTATCGAATGTATGTTAACCGATAGACGGGGGCTAAGTGGCGCTTTTAGTTTCATATATGAGTATCGATGAGAATATGAAGGTTTCATATTATCATCGAGTATCATATATTGGTTTTAACTTGAACATCTCGAATCACTCTCTAATTATGCGTTTGTTGTGTATTGTTGTTGTATGTGTGTGTTCCGGCTGTCGGGGGTAAGGCTTCTATCCCATTAAGAATGTATAGAGCGAACACCCATGACCTGTGCTTTCAATCGTTTCGAGTAAATTTCGACAGCACCTCCCCGCTGTTCTCCGAGTATACTGTAATAGAATAGATAATCATTTCAAAGTTGTGAAACAACGTTGAAATGAACATCTAATCTATCTTTGTACACGGAGAACCAGCGGAAAGGTACCGACCCCTAGTTTTGCGCCCCGGAAAGTCCTGTTTGACTTCCGGGAAGCGCAAAAACTAGAAATATCTCGAAACGGATGAAAACACAAGTGAATGAAGGTGTTTGCTTTATACATTCCTAACTTGTCCACACGGGACAAATCTATCGGTTACCATACGATTGAATCTTCTCGTCGCATAGACTATACGACGATTGTTAGTATCGAGCTATACCGTCCGATATTTAAAAACCTTCGTATAGTTCTATGTCACGACGAACATCGCATGTATGTTAACCGATATACGGGGACTAAGTGGCGCTTTTAGTTTCATATATGAGTATCGATGAGAATATGAAGGTTTCATATTATCATCGAGTATCATATATTGGTTTTAATTTGAACATCTTGAATCACTTTCTAATTATGTGTTTGTTGTGTATTCTAGTTGTATGTGTGTGTTCCGGCTGTCGGGGGTAAGGCTTCTATTCCATTAAGAATGTATAGAGCGAACACCCATCACTTGTGCTTTCAACCGTGTCGAGTAAATTTCGGCAGCACCTCCCCGCTGTTCTCCGAGTACACTGTAATAGAATAGATAATCATTTCAAAACTGTGAAACAACTTTGAAATGAACATCTAATCTATCTTTGTACACGGAGAACCAGCGGAAAGGTACCGACGAATTATCTCGAAACGGATGAAAACACAAGTGAATGAAGGTGTTTGCTTTATACATTCCTAACTTGTCCACACGGGACAAATCTATTGGTTACCATACGATTGAATCTTTTCGTCGCATAGACTATACGACGGTTGTTAGTATCGAGCTATACCGTTCGATATTTAACAACCTTCGTATAGTTCTATGTCACGACGAACGTCGCACGTATGTTAACCGATAGATGGGAACTAAGTGGCGCTTTTAGTTTCATATATTAGTATCGATGAGAATATGAAGATTTCATATTATCATCGAGTATCATATATTGGTTTTAACTTGAACATCTCGAATCACTCTCTAATTATGCGTTTGTTGTGTATTCTTGTTGTATGTGTGTGTTCCGGCTGTCAGGGGTAAGGCTTTTATCCCATTAAGAATGTATAGAACGAACACCCATCACTTATGCTTTCAACCATTTCGAGTAAATTTCGGCAGCACCTCCCCGCTGTTCTCTGAGTACACTGTAATAGAATAGATAATCATTTCAAAGCTGTGAAACAACGTTGAAATGAACATCTAATCTATCTTTGTACACGGAGAACAAGCGGAAAGGTACCGACGAAATATCTCGAAACGGATGAAAACACAAGCGAATGAAGGTGTTTGCTTTATACATTCCTAACTTGTCCACACGGGACAAATCTATCGGTTACCATACGATTGAATCTTCTCGTCGCATAGATTATACGACGATTGTTAGTATCGAGCTATACCGTCCGATATTTAACAACATTCGTATAGTTCTATGTCACGACGAACATCGCACGTATGTTAACCGATAGACGGGGACTAAGTGGCGAATTTAGTTTCATATATGAGTATCGATGAGAATATGAAGGTTTCATATTATCATCGAGTATCATATATTGGTTTTAACTTGAACATCTCGAACCACTCTCTAATTATCCGTTTGTTGTGTATTCTAGTTGTATGTGTGTGTTCCGGCTGTCGGGGGTAAGGCTTCTATCCCATTAAGAATGTATAGAGCGAACACCCATCACGTGTGCTTTCAACCGTTTCGAGTAAATTTTGGAAGCACCTCCCCGCTGTTCTCCGAGTACACTGTAATAGAATAGATAATCATTTCAAAGCTGTGAAACAACGTTGAAATGTAATCTATCTTTGTACACGGAGAACCAACGGAAAGGTACCGATGAAATATCTCGAAATGGATGAAAACACAAGTGAATGAAGGTGTTTGCTTTATACATTCCTAACTTGTCCACACGGGACAAATCTATCGGTTACCATACGATTGAATCTTCTCGTCGCATAGACTATACAACAGTTGTTAGTATCGAGCTATACCGTTCGATATTTAACAACCTTCGTATAGTTCTATGTCACGACGAATATCGCACGTATGTTAACCGATAGACGGGGACTAAGTGGCGCTTTTAGTTTCATATATAAGTATCGATGAGAATATGAAGGTTTCATATTATTATCGAGTATCATATATTGGTTTTAACTTGAACATCTCGAATCACTCTCTAATTATGCGTTTGTTGTGTATTCTTGTTGTATGTGTGTGTTCCGGTTGTCAGGGGTAAGGCTTCTATCTCATTAAGAATGTATAAAGGGAACACCCATCACTTGTGCTTTCAACCGTTTCGAGTAAATTTCGGCAGCACCTCCCCACTGTTCTCCGAGTACACTGTAATAGAATAGATAATCATTTCAAAGCTGTGAAACAACGTTGAAATGAACATCTAATCTATCTTTGTACACGAAGAACCAGCGGAAAGGTACCGACGAAATATCTCGAAATGGATGAAAATACAAGTGAATGAAGGTGTTTGCTTTATACATTCCTAACTTGTCCACACGGGACAAATCTATCGGTTACCATACGATTGAATATTCTTGTCGCATAGACTATACGACGGTTGTTAGTATCGAGCTATACCGTCCGATATTTAACAACCTTCGTATAGTTCTATGTCACGACGAATATCGCACGTATGTTAACGGATAGACGGGGATTAAGTGGCGCTTTTAGTTTTATATATGAGTATCGATGAGAATATGAAGGTTTCATATTATCATCGAGTATCATATATTGGTTTTAACTTGAACATCTTGAATTACTTTCTAATGATGAGTTTGTTGTGCATTCGTGTTGTATGTGTAACATGATTTTAAACCATTGAGATCAAGATTGATAGAACTGATCATCCTACATTGCAATGGCATTCATCTACCAAAAACTATTATTGCAATGGCATTCATCTATAACAATCAACAATTAAAACTACAAATGTAGGATACTGATATCATAAAACGTTATACGCAACATATGAATTCACATGACTGAAACATGCATAAAAAAACATGTTCATCCAAAAGAAATGCCACTGTCAACAAATATAGACAAATACGTCATAAAAAACAGTAACTAATTAACAAGTTGATTAGCATCTGGATCAAGAAAATGATAGGAAAAACAATTGACTATGATCTATAATGACAAGTCTATTACCATGACTCTCGACTAACAAAGGTGGCTTTTCGTCCTCGGTAGCTTGATAATTGGGATTTCATGGCAAATAAAAATATGCATATGCCGTTTGACCGGGAACTTCAATAGGAAACTCAATGAGGTCGGGTGTACTGAAGTACGCTTTGTATTTCGCTATATTAGGTGATGAAGCCCAAGCCCTAGCTAGCCTCAGCCCCACCCCAACCGAACCCTATCGAAGGTAAAGAACGTCCTTATACTTTCAATGTTCACGAAAACCTATCGGCTTTCTAAGAAATTTTTTCGAATTTCGTTTCATTGTTTTCAAATTTGACAATTCCTACAGGTTTCGATTTGGTTTGAGTTGGGGTTGAAATTTCGGGTTAAATTATTGCAAAAATTTAGAATTTATAGATTCAATTGAGAATTCAATTACTAGAAGATAGTTACTCCTGTTGATTGATGGCACTATAGTTGCAGCAACTTATCTACAAAGAGATATAAGAGATTATATTGAGCTATTTTTTATTGTACAACTAAAATTTGTGCTGAATTTATGAGAAGAGATAATTGCGACTCAATTTGTCAACTTGCTGACTTCATGCATGAGCTATACAAAAGAGTTATTATAATATCCTACATTGCAATACAATTTTCACAATTAATATAATAGCTCTACGGTCTGAAGATAATATCTGTATTGTAGTAATTGTTGAGCAGTAGTTTCTGATTATCATTATTTATTTCTGGTTAAAGACACCAAAAACTACAACACGAAAGACACGAATTCTTCCCATGTCTCCCCATCTCCATGGAAATTTGGGCAACATCGTCAGAGATTACATTATGGACCTGCATAAGATCGGCCCCGGCTCCTCCACCATCTACCACGGCTGCGATCCCTCAGCCCCAGCCCAGCCCTAACCCCAACCGAACCCTAGCCCCAGCCCAGCCCAGCCCCACCCAATCCCAACCTAACCCTAACCCCAGCCCCAGCCCAGCCCAACCCCAACCTAACCCTAACCCCATCCCCAGCTAAACCCCAACCCTAACCCTAACCCCAGCCCCAGCCCCAGCCGCAGCCGAACCCCCAACCACCCCAACCCCAACTGCAACCCCTGCCGAACCCCAACTCCAACCGCAACCCCAGCCCCATCCATGAACCCTAGCCTTAAAATAATCAAAAATTTATTTAATTGAAGATTTACTAACCTGTGCGGTGGAGGAGACGATCGATCGGTGGCGACGACGAAACGGAGGCGACGGCGAAAACGGCGACGAGAACGGGGGGAGAGATTTGGGGATTTTGGGTTCGCGCTGTGATCAAGAGATTAGAGAGAAAGAGATAATCAGCGTAGGCGATCTTTGCCTTTTTAATTAAATCGCTATTTAGATGTCCCTACGGATTAGTCCATAGGTCTTTGGTTTGCGGCTCCGTAGGGGCAAACAACAATTTACGATTTAAATTTTTTAAATTAATACATCAGGAGTGTAGAGGCAACCGTATAGCCTTACGGACAAATCCGTAGGGCCAAACGACATCTGCCCCTACGGATTTCATTATCCGTAGGGGCAATCCCCTATTTTAGTAGTGGCGGGGTTCGAACTTGAGATCTCTTCCTAATGAAGAGCCACCTAACCAACTGAGATATTAGCTCAAGGATCAACTGTCAACTTAAGTATATGATTGCGAATTTTGTCTAATGGTTTTTTAATATAAATATCTAGCCGCATAATGTAGCGCACCTTAATGTGTACATAATGTATGAGCGCGATCGGCCGGCACGCCCGGCCGGAGATCGAGCAGATGGAAGAGAAATCAGGGATATTTTTAATCAATTAGGATTTATCTATATTTGGATAGATCATAATTTGATTTTTCAATCAATTAGAATTTATCTATATTTCTATATTTGGATAGATCATAATTGATTGGTTTTATTTACTTTTATTAGGTTAGATTTGTTTTTGAATTTTTTTCTCACTAGACTAGGATTGCTTTTATTCCTGGTTATCTCTTAGTCTTTAAACCGACTTGCTTCTCAAGACGATATTTAGTTATAAATAAACCCTATGGCCTCTTGTAAAGATTATCTTGAAAATTAATATAATTCTTGAGTTTCTCTCTTTCCCGTGGATTCGACCAAATTCTTCGGCCCCATCATGTTGTCCTTAGCAACGACGCGTCTAATTATCCGGGCTTGCAGAACTTAACAGTTCTCTGTATCCCAATACATAGTTCGGTACTCTTCGGATACCTTGTCGCATCATGTGGTATCAGAGCCTCCCCTCATCGCCCTCTCAAGCACCCTCGCTACACCAGCGCCGCACCCTCGCTGCACCAGCACCATACCCTCACTGCTGTTTACCGCCGAAAACTGGGAAGACGAACGTCTTGACTGAATTTGAGAGCAGATGCTATACAGAACATATCCATCCACCTTTCCGAAAATACTAAGTTAATTTATGGTACCATTTATCGGAGGTTTTGATAGATGCAACTATTGTAGCAGACTTATCAGATTCTTCCTCATTTGTGAGGAGTTTTTTTATTATTGCGGGGGCGCTTTTTCCTGCAGGCGCAAACCCCTACAGTTAATTACGTTACCACTACGTAATAATAACTTTCTCATTCTCCATATCTATCACTTCATGTTGTGTTATATGTTATTTATTTTGGGGTTGCTCTTGGATTAAATACGAAGACTAATTTTTTCGTCACCCATAGGGCGCAGATTAGTCCAAATCTGTAAATCTCAGATTTGGGATGAACTTAGGTATTTTCTAACATCAGTTCAATGGTTTAATGAGCTTGTTTGATTTTTTCTTTAAAATCAAAGAAGTTTAAAACTTCAGGGGGCTTATTCTATTCTTAGACTAAACGTTGGGCTTTGTATTATCCAACAGTACCAAGCACTAGACCATACATTCTGTTTTAGGCTTTACTCAACCTAACAATGCTAAGCACTGGGCCCAGAAACTTAAGATTCATCATAGAATGTAATATCCTGCTCGCTTTAGTGTTCATGTGGATTGTTTATCGTTGAAAACAGAGACGAGATGGGATTGAACGTCTTGCCTGAATTTGGGGGCAGATGCTATTAGGACATATACATCCATCTCTCCGAAAATACCAAGTTGATTTATGACACCGTATATCGGATGTTTGGATAGATGCGACCGTTGTAGCAGACTTTATCAGATTCCCCCTCATTTGTGAGGGTTTTTGGATTGTGCAGACGCTCTTCCCTGCAGGCGCAAACTCCTGCAGTTAATTACGTTATCGCGTTGTGATAACAACTTTCTCTTGCTCCAGTAGTTCACTTCGTGTCGTGAGTTATTTTGTTTGTTTTGGTTGCCCATGAATTGTATACGGAGACTAGTTTATGTCGTCGCTCGTAGGGCGTGGATTAGTCCAAATCCGTATATTTTAGATTTGGTTTTGAGCTTAAGTTGTATGTTCCTTTAGTTCAAAGAATATCTTGTTTTATTTAAAGACCGTTAATCTACTTTGAGATTAAGATCGGCTTAAATATATGAGCATTTAGGCTTAATTTATTTTTACTAAGAATACATTAGTCTTATTTGATACGAACATCAACTCAGCAACATTTTAGGGATCATCAAATTTTTGTTGAGATCCAACAACATAGCGTTTGGGCTCAGCTGCAAGAAATTTCAAAGACTTAGCCGATTTAGACTAGGTCTACTCGGTCTTGGGCTTTCCTCCTTTATTCAAAAGTGCTAAGCACTTATTTTCTGCTCTGGCGCTCATGTGTGTACCACGTGAGGTGCTCAAACATGAGCGCTTCCTAATCAGTGCTAAGCACTTAGTCATTTTGACTAAATTTTCAGTGCCCAGCACTCTTATACGGCGCTCATGTGTGTTTCATATGAGGCGCCGAGCGTTCTATTTTGTTGGGTGCTCACGTGGGAAGCATGTGAGGCGCCGAGTTTATATTTTTGGGCGCCCACGTTTATTTCACATGAGACGCTGAGTTTATATTTTGGACGCTTCACGTATATTTCACGTGAGGCGCTGAATTTATATTTTAGGCGCTCACGTGTATTCCACGTGAGGCGATGAGTTTATATTTTGGGCGCTTCACGTGGGAAGCACGTGAGGCGCTGAACCTTTTGTTTTGGGTGCTTCACGTGGGAAGCACATGAGGAGCCGAATCTTTTTCTTTTTAGAGATTTAAGAAGTCTTAACTTTTGTTAATGGCATTTTGACTATTAATGATCACCAAGATCACTATTTTGAGGATCGGGGATCAGTTTTATTGGAGAACTAAGTTCTTCTATTCTTTTTGTAAGAACTAAGTTCTTTTTGTAGGATTAAACCCTATTTTCAGAGAAATTAAATTCTTATACAATGTGTCTTTTTTGTTGATCTAGTTCTTTTTCCTAAATTTTGAGTCTGAAAAATAGAACCTCCCCGATGAGAATTAAATTCTCAACTTGTGGAGAGATTTGCTTTTCAGATCTCAGATCAGAGAAAGAACTAAGTTCTTTTTATGAAGGGTTAAACCCATGTTTTCTTTTTATGCTAGGAAGAGCATATACGTTTTATCTCTGCTTTTTTCTTTACCTAGGGTTTGGAAGAGCGAGGATCTTCTTCTTTGAGAAGAGAATTAAATTCTCAGTTTTGTGGAAAAACTTATGGGGTTCCTTCCTTTTTGAGACTTGAAGTCTCGTCTCCTTTATATAGGGGAGGCAAATTGTTAGTTAGTTTAAGAAAATCTCTCATTTGAGAGACACCAATTGATTTAATTAGCCACAAAAATCATTTGGGGGATTTTATCCACCGTTGGATTTTTGATCCGGTGATTTGTGTTTCACAGAATATATATATTCTTGTTTTTAGCAAGATTAGAGAAATATTTTCTCATAGATAGAATTTAATTCTATCAAATGGTGATTTTTAATTATCATTGGATTTTTTTAATCTAAGGGTTTAGAATTTATTTTTCTCATTTAGAAAGATTAGGAAAATATTTTCCCATATTAGAATTTGATTCTAATATTGAATCTTTGATCCAATAACTCCCTGTTTAACAGAGAACTTTTAATTTAAAAAAAATCTGGGAGATAATTCTCCCTAATAGAATTTAATTCTATTATTTGATTATTTTTAATCACCATTAGATTTTTGATCCACCGGCTCTGTTTAACAGAGAAGATCCCCAGTTTTTGTGTAGAATTTAATTCTATCATAGCCTCTTATCCACAAAAGTCGATTGCTCCCCCACCGTTCTACCATTTTGAAGATTATCGTTGGATCGATCTGAGAAGCACTTCTTGAGCTTGATGAGGCTATGCCGCTTGAGGCACTTGATGACGCTGAAGGTAAGGTGCATTCAGTATATCTGATGGGCCTGATCTCGAAGAAGCGGAGAGGTGATCTCGTCGCTATTTTGCATCGTGTCTTCCAATAGAAAACTATAATATCCATGTACCAGAGGATGGAAGATATCAGCGGGGATTTCGAAGCTTGCGTTCGGGAGAGGACGCATAAGAAGATGATCAATGAAGCTAGGAGCGGTTTACTCAAACTTGCCTTTAAGTTTGAGAATCCATGTCCGGAATTTAGCGTCTTGTCATTGTAGACCTTTGATGATGTTTGTTTCTTTTTTTTGTGAAAATCCTCATTACCAATGTATAAATTTCTTTGAAGCATGAATGACAAAACTATTTTTTACGCCAATGCTCATGTGTGCTTCACATGAGGCGCTGCTATAGGATTTAATCCTATAAAAGATTAGCGCCAGCGCTCACGTGTGCTTCACGTGAGGCACTGCTATAAAATTTAATCCTATAAAAAACTAATGCCGACGCTCATGTGTGCTTCACGTGAGGCGCTGCTTTATTATACGAGGGAATCGTTTCACTTTCTTGCTCTGCTTTTCCTGAGTCAACATTTTCTTTTCCAATGCCATCTTTTTGTCAGAGCTTAGAAATAGTTCCACCATGCACAACATTTTCTGTGCCTAGACTTAAATACTTCTCTTTATAATCTGAAGACATGTTTATCTTTTCTCTCACTTTCTTAGAGAACCATTTTAACAGAGAAGATTCATGGCTTGCAATCATCCACATGCTCATTGGCAGCTATGGGAGGTTTATCGAGGAAATTGTTCCTCGTTTTGCTGCACGCTGGTGAATCCAACTCTCACGGATGACCAACGCGACACGGTAATGCATGAGCTCCTGACTCGTAGAGGATATCCTCTCCCCATCGGCTCCATTTAGCTCTGGATGATCTTCCTGTCCGTGCTTGATGTCATTGCCCCTCATCCAGCGGAGATGACTCTGGCGATGCTCGATGCAGCAGAGGACAAGATCGAGTGCTTTCATGAGGCACGTTTGATTACCAAGCCTTTGAAGGATCACTCCGTTCAGTTGTTAAGCCAGATACGGGCTCAGCGGGCCATCATGGCTGCTTTCGCCGATAAACACGGCACTGATCGATGGGGAGCGACTCCTCGTGAAGACCGCCGTTTCAATATGGTGGAGCAGGCAAAGAGGGAGTTAGAGAACTTTGTTTATTGTTTTGTTAACCCCTGTATCTCTGATCCTATATTTGGTGATCTCTTCCTTGTAGAATAAGATATTTATTTAAATGCATTTCTTTATCGTTGACTGCTGAATGTTTCATCCCCAGCACATATTCATGTATGCATCTTACATCTGCGCATGTGCTTTGCATTTTACCCTTAAGAGTTTCTGCTAAGTACGAATGCCAATGATGCGCGCATATGCGGCGCACGTGTCATGCACTAACCTTCACACACGCACATATAAATGAGCATATTTTCAACGCTATTTCTCTTTCAAATATGCATCTATATGTAGGTGAACACTGGACTGATGTGAACAAATATTCCTAAATGCTGCGTGGCTCCTAGTCATCTTCCAAAATCTTCAACGCTGTATTTGGAGACGGACCTTAAATTTATAGAGTATGGAATGTGGGGACACGAGGTTACTAAACAGGAGATTTCTGAGAAACTTTCTTCATGCTTGCAACAACGAGTTCAAATCGAAGCACTGCTAGCCGCAATAGTGGAACACGAGAATGAGCTCCGGTAGGAGAATGAATGGGTCGCTGCTTTACTAAAAAAAACCACCCTCTTAGAGATCACGATTGTATCCCATTTTTCTTTATAAATTGTATTTTTCAAACATTTTGATTCATGAATAAAGGATATATATATTTTTTATATTCACATGCACCTCTTTGTTCCTTAATGTCTTGATCTGGCGTGAAGTAGTTTATGTACTTATTTCGGAGTCTCTAGTTTATTCACTCATTTCGGAGTCTCTAGTTTATTCACTCATTTCAAAGTCTCTAGTTTATGTTCTTATTTCGGAGTGTTTTTAGTTTACCTCCCTTAGGTTTACAGGTAAACTTGCTCTAACGTTGGATGTAGATAACCCCCATTCTTTTATGACAGGGGTCCGTTAGGTTTGTGGTACTCGGTTTAAGTCCATCGTGCTGTCGCATTGGCTGATGTATTTCTTGATATGCAGTTCCTTAGGCTGCTGTTCGAGTAGCCCTGCGACTATTGTGTCTTTGATCTCTTCTGAGGCTGGACAAAACGTCTTCAATTAATCTTCTTAGGTTGGAATACTTATATTACCGTCAGAAGAACAAGCGTTAGGTATTTTCTGTGGCGCTTTTTACTTGAAGTTAAGCTTAATTTGGAGCCCTGATGAGTCATAACTGCACCCTTCTGGGGTGGGACGATCTCCAATAGTTTTTAGGCTTTGTATATATTGCCATTAAGACCCGAAACTAGGAATAAGTCATCACTTCGTTTTTTCTTTGATGATGTCGCGTCAATTCTTTGCTGAAGTAGGGTAGACATCCGTATGACCTCTATGCTGTACGTATTGCCATCGAGGTCTGTGTAGGGTTGTCTAGCACGACAGCAAGGTTTCGGGAGGCATCATCCATACCATATTTAAATTTTTGCCGTTCTAGCTAACCCTAATCCTAGAATCGAAGCTAGAAAATTCGATGAAATGAATGCAAACATCTTTGCAACTAAAGTGAACAAGGAATACAACCTTTATAGACCGGTCCTTCACTTCAATAGCTCCGTGTAGTAGTCCCTTCGCTGCGATCATGAATTCCCAGACTTTAGAAAGGCTCCCATGAAGATATGAACAAGCTTGCATCGAAGTCTTCGAGGCCGAAGATGATCTACGTCGAGGAGACACTAGCTCATGCTACCTCTTCACTAATGGTGAGATTAGTGAAACAAACTCCCTAAACTAAATGGCTAATAGTAGAGGATGATGAAGTAGGAATTTGGCTCACTTTAGTTTTATTTTTCTCATAAAATTTCATCACTTAGAAAAAACTAGTAAGCTTTTTCTCTTGAGAAAGAAGAACAAGTGATGAAGAAAATGAATGAGAGAGTGATGTTAGAATTGCAACCATGGTGAGTTAGTGTCATGCCTAACTCATGTAGAGAATAAACCATAGTCTAGGGTTAAGGGTTGGGTTAACAAATATCTTAAGCAAGACAAAGGAGTGGATTAAGTCAATGAAGACCACAAGCTTCTATAAGCTTTGAACCATGACAAATATCTCCACAATTTTGAATTTGCTTGAAATAAATATAAACCTTAACTTAACCCTAGCATGGTGTGAGTCTCATATATACATGTTGCAAGTGTAACCTAGCATGACACAATAATATATATCATATATATATTTTGTGTACAAAAAGAAAATAATACAATTAACATATATCACATATATATCAATATAACATCAAGTGAGAAAGTAATACTTAAGTGAGCTAATATTAGTTAATGTAATGTAATATATCAAACATATAATTATATATTAAATTATTAAATCAACTATTGATTTAATAATCCGGCTATATTACATATAACCGACTAATATCAAATGTAACAACTTATCGAATCAACACTTGATCCGATAACTTGGCTATATCACATATAATCGATGAATGTCACATATCGCGAGCATAGAATGCGGTATCATATACCCACATTAATCTCGGTCCCGCACATATCATATATGTGCTCCTACTCCATTTCGCATGAACCAGGAAACCTCTGTGTAGGACTCTAAAGACTCGTCAATACGTCGGAAGTAGGTGATGATCATATCAAACACCTATAAGCCACAAGCGGTCTGCTAAACGTAAAAGCCACCAGGGTATTTAGCGATCAGAAGATCAACAAGCAAGCCTGCTCGTACTCCTGCGAATCCAATCAGTAACACTACCTACAGTCTGGTCTCTTCGTCTGATATGTCGCATATCACAGCCTGGGGGTGGTATAACGTCAGACCCCAATAGCCTGATAAGTCATGCTGATACTAGGTCCACAACGGTTCGAGAAACTACTGATAACACTTACCATTAAATCTCAGCAACCCTGACCAGGGATTTCATGTTATGGCCAATCGAGCATAGCGCAATATCAACTCCCAATACCGGGAGAGACGAAACCCCTCCTATCGCTCATTGCCTCTATGTGACTCGGGACTGTACCCAAAAAACACCTTTTTGCATGATCTCTTGACCGTGGTATGGTGAAAATCAAAGCACGGTGGGAATCACACAAGACTCTATGACGATCTCGGGTCTACAGGCTAACCTGTACCAGTGTCACCAGAGAACTGCTATCCGACGATAGGTATAATACCATCTAGGAGTTCCGAGTCCGTCCAATGTACCCAGTCTCCACTGAGCACCCGTATACCTTCTCTGATGTCAAACACCAATGGATATGGGATCATCCATCGCCCATCTCATGGGTCGAGAAGCGCATACGCTAGTCTACTCTGGAGTATCGATGCCTGTCTCGATATTCCCACGACTAGGAATAATTGAAGGATATACTTAGCGACTACCCTGTCCCAACTAGTATGATCTACATCATAATCCTGGTAGTCAAGTACTGATCCTAAGGGCTTTATCAACATGTAATAGAGAGACAATCAGTGTACATGTTAAGATAAAGAGCAACCAGATAGTATACTATCATATCGAGCAAGAAAGTCCTCTCTATATATGTCCAAACATCCACTACAATATACATCGCATGTACAGTAATGGCCTCTAGGGCATACATATAACTAACAGTCTGGAGCTAGGGATATGTCGTCACTCCAATTTTATTTGACCCTTGGGTCTTGGTTAACGTCGCGTCTGCATCTTGCTGGCATGAGAAGCACGTCGATATGATCTCTAGGTTGCAGATGTTTCCATCAAGATCTAGAGCTAGGATTTTGCCATTGCTTGTCACGCCTCGCTTCCCAAAATACGGAATACGAGGGGTTGACAAAGCCAGCCATGCTCCTACGGTCGAGGAAATATCCTACCGTAGTCACACTTCGGCTTCTAGATTTACGTGGTAATCAGTAATCAATGTACAGGTAATGAGAAATGCAGTCACTAAATCAAAACAAATACAAAGAACTAACCAGATAGAGATCAACAAAGTATAGCTTTGAATCGCTGATCTAGATATCCGGAATGTCCTCGAGGTACGTCAGGTCCTGGTCCAAGTTAAATCCGCTTTTCTCTCTGAGCATGCATACTCAGGTTGTCAGAGCGACACAATAGCAATAAATAGAAATACAATGTAACAAGTGTAATAATGATGAATATGAAACAACACGCATAAAGTGTTGATATGAACATGAAGGAGCCAGTACAGGTAAACAATAAAGCAGGTAAACAGTATGGCAGGTATAGCGAATCAGTAATCAATGCATGTCACTAAACCTATCAGTCTCTAAGTCTCACTGTCCAGGTCGCTAAACCTATAGTCAGTCCAAGTGTGAGAGTCAACTACTCATGAGTATTCCCCACCTAAGGGTAGGGCCCCAGGGGCAAGGGAACACGGGCCCGAGTCGCTGATAGTCAGTAATATCACCCATATAACTCCCAGAATCGTTGTTTATGGCGGCAATGGGACTCCCGAGATTCTGTTGAACTCACAATCAAACTACCCCACACCCCGTGGTCTACATCAAATACTAACCATAAACTCAAATACTAGTCGGTCTATGACAAGTCTACGCGAGAACTGAAGACATGATCTCCATCAAGCATGTCTCGACTGGTATCCAAGATAAATGGACAGTATTTGGTGTCTTACCTATGACACTAATATAAGTGCTTCCATAATCGTCCCATACCGATTATAGTCATACTTATACATGTCCCATAGACGTCGACAATGCAATAAATTAACTGGGTTCGCTGATTGTGCACAAGTACGTGTCACTTCACTTATTCATTCACGTTTTAGCACTAACGTACTTGCCATAATCAAAGCACTAATACCTATCACTTGATAATGTACACGATCACTAGGTTACCAATGTATATGAGCTCTACATGATATGATGAGAATGCAATAATTATGATATGAATAAAATATCACCAGTCAGTGTCCTACCACTTACAAAATTCGCTATAAATCATACATGCAGAGTTAAGCAAAACAATGTAAAAGGGGTAAGCAGTGTGTTTAATTATCTATCCATCAAAATTGGTTTCACATCAATCGGGTTTCAGGTTTTCTAGATATGGCCATTTCATTTTAACTGTTCACTGCTGGAAATCCGGTTTCAGAATTGGAAGTCCGTTTCCTTACACATTTTACTCCCAGTTGGGATCATAATTAGGCGACACTATAGTTGAACAATATTTAGGGTTATCAGTTAGGTTTCCAACGCAATTGGCGGATCAGTAATATCCTATATCCACAGGGAGTTATGGCCAGGTTTAGGTGTAAAATCTATCACTGCAGAATTCAGCTGGACATGTCGACATTATAAAATGTGTTAAAAATATCATCCAGAACAGGAATCCAGTGAAACCAGTGGAGTAACAAAGCTCACTAAATTTTCTACGTAACTATATAGGGTTTCGCACATTTTCGCATTTGAGCAAGAATATACAGTGATTTAAAAACAAGAGTTAACTGGGATTACTGCTCTGGACTGCAGTCCAGAATCGTAATTCTCCCCAGTTATCTCTATCATAATTTATTAAAATTCAGTGATCAACTATATAGTACTGTAGGTTAATCAGTTAGCTTCGATACAAGCCATAGAACGCTAAAATCCGATTTTTAAAAGATTTAATATGAATTTAACGATCTAGCGTGTTCAGGAAAATTCTGATTTCGCAATGATTATCGAGGTAACATTTTATAGGTGAAACGATATTGATTTTCAACTAAATTTCCGAAATACCTCTGTAAATAGTAATCGAGTTTAATGATCACAAGTTCCCCCATTTAAAGATAGGTTCTCACATGAAATTTAGTATCAAATACTTATAATAATATTGAATCGTAATTGAAGTGATTATATATATAGCATGAAGTGTCGTGCCCCGCTTCCCAGTGTACGGAGAAAGGGACGCGACGAGGTCCGTTACGTATATACTCAGAAGTACATACGCTAAGCGTATCTAAGCAATATAAAATAAATACACAAGAGACAAGGGATAATAAAAACAACAACTTTTATTTATTAACATTCTTTTGTACAATGTATGAAAAGGAAATACAACTGAAATAAAAAGATGCCTAAACAGTGGCATAATAGGAAATGAAAAGTACTGAATGGAAAAGTGTACAATGAAACTACAGTGCTGGATCTTCGGCAAACTGCTCCAAGACTTCTGTAGATGGCTCGATCTCTGCCGAGTCCAAACCACCAGACGATATTCAAAGAAGAAAGAAATAGAATGTCGTCAGCGAACAGGTCGCTCGGTAAGTCCCAAAGATAAGAGGAAAGTAGAATAGACAGAATAAGAAGATATCTTTTAAAGTTGTATATTATTGTTGTAATGTTGTGTTAATACTGTTATTTGTAGCTTGGTACAGAAGGATGCCAGTGTATACGAGAGGGGTCTCTATATGCTGGATGCCAGGGCAAACGGAATGTACAAGGAACCGTTAAGCCACGGTACAATGGCAACGGAATATAGGTTAGGTGTCTTAATCTGACCGCCTCGTGCCACCTTTAACACCTTCCGTACCAATCTACCCTTAAACCCCATGATGTCTTGTTTGTATTGTTATCTTGTAAATTGTATTGGTGGTATGAGTGATTGACTGACCGAAACCAAGATATGAGTAAACGGTTATAACCGTAGAATCATGTAAATGGAATAACTGAGAATCAAGTAAAAGGAATATATATATATATATATATATATATATATCTCCATGGTTCGGTTCGGTTCAGTCAAGTTGTATAAATTGATAATTGAATTCACGGATTCATGTGTTCATATTGAATTGGAATATTGTAGATTGTAGATTGACTTGAATCATATTCCAGTCAGAATGATCAGACTCAAACCCGAGTCAGACAGTTAGAAATGAAAATCGAAGTCCTATAATTGCTAGGGTCCTTAGGGTAATTTATAAAACTTGAAGGGGATTTATGTAAAAATACTTTTATATACTTTTCAAAATACACCTCAAGCATTCATTATTTGTCTTTAGAGTTGTAATGAATGTGGATTTTATATTGAGCCATTTCTAGTGAAAATATCCTAGTTTTATAAATAAGGTATTTATCTGTAATATTGATTTATTTGAAGTTCATGGTATTTTAGAGTAAAATTTATTCTTGTGATTTTTAGAAAATGGTGGAATATTTATATCATAACAAAATAAATGTTTTAATCATAAATATACATATATTTATACAAAAATAATTTTAATAAATATTTTATATTCTAAAAATCTCATTTTCTTAAGATATCTTATTTTAAATCTTTCGAGACCGAATGCTCCTTGCGGAGGTCTGAATCTCGCACTACTAAGCCCGAGAATGTGCGATAATCTGCACCATCCCAAACGGGTTCCCCAAAAATGGGTTTTAGCGGCGCTTTGCAAAGATTATAAAATACTAAATCCTTTAGAAAACGGTTTTATAAAGTAAAAGGTATTTATTTGTAAAAATGTCAATTTTCCGTATTTTAGATTCTAGGGTTTCCTAAATCAACTAGCCTATTTCTAAATGGTCTAAACGACAAGTTGTTAGATACCTTAAATCGCCTATTCACCGCCAATTGCGGTCAGGTAAGTACAAGTGAGGCAAGAAGGGATCCGCTCACGAATCACCGTGAGTCGGGCCTTTTAAAGTTATCTTTCTCACTTACCTAGCCTAGACACCACAAAATCAGGTTTAGATAAACGACCGATGTCCACAAATTATCGTATTTTCCTAATAAGAGGTATTTATTTAAAAGTGTATCAAAACTAAATCTTTTAGACTTAGTTTTATTAAGTATATGTTATTTAAATGTAAATTCTTGTTTTCTCGTATTCTAAGATTTCAATGGTATCGTATTAGATTGTATGTAAGTGTGTGAGGAGGTAGGTCGTTACCTCGTGATCTACTATAAATGTATAGCAAGTTTGATGGTGTTAAATGAAAGAGTGAAACATTGTGGTATTTAAGCGAAAAATACGGTAAATTGAGAAATCTATCATTTCATGTGGTGAAAGTTGTTCAAATTCTTTGATTAGTATTTAGTAGTCAACATAAGGATGTTTAATTATGATTGTATTAGCGAGAAGTGAAATTTATAGAAAACCGAATCGGAAATCGGATTTGTTCCGATTCCGTCGGGTTTGTAATTTCGTATTTTCTTGAATAGGGAAGAGAGAGATAGAAAGGGACTTACGGGTTTTCGATTACACTAGAGTGAGGGGGAACTAAAGGAATTTCCGATGCGTTGCATCGTCGCCGGTAGATCCTAAAAATGTCGCCGGAATTCTCACCGGAATTTCGTCGGAGTTTCGCCGCGAGCTTATTTTCAAAGTACACAACTCATGGAAAATTTTTGAGAGAGTGAGGTTAAGATTTTGGGATGAGAGGGTAGAGAGGAGGGGGTGTATTTATAGGATAGGCTAGGGGTAGGGAAGGTGAAGGGTTTTTAATAAAAAAATTGTAAAAATTTGTGTGAAAATCATTAAAATTGTAGTAAATGGGGGATAATTAAATCTCGGGAACCGATCCAATAAATTAGAGTATACAGGGGGTTAGGGGAGACGAAGAGCCCTAACTTTCATGTTGGGGACTCGGCCGTCCGATCGAGTCCGGCCGGCTGCGCCGGCCCGAGTCGGCCGGTCCGCCGGCCGAGTCCGGTCGAGTCGGGGGTCTAGGAGGTGGGGGGTCTTCAGGTGGGTCCTCTGGTATATTAAGTTTTTAAAGTGTAGTTCAATTTTTGGAAGTTATGGTGTGTGGACTGTTGGGCTTCCAAGAAATTTAAAACAAAAATAATCTAAAAATAATGTGGGGCAGGGGATTTGAACTCTGGTGGCTTGAGTTCATCAGTGCAAGGTATTACCAATGAGCTACAAGCTCCTTCTTGTAAATATTTGTGTGAAATAATTACTTAAAGTGGTAACAGCAACATTAAATAGTCCAAGTATATTTCAAATTTAAATCAATTTTATGTATACGAAAATTGGAGTTGTTACAGTCTACCCTCCTTACAAAAATTTCGTCCTCGAAATTTACAACTTTTATTTGAGGACTAGTTTACAAAGAGGTGAGGATATCTTGCACGCATTTCATCTTCCCTTTCCCAAGTGGATCCTCTTGGAGTGTCCTTCCTCCACATTACCCGGACCAAGTTAACTTCCTTGTTCCGAAGGGTCTTCACTTTCCTGTCCAGGATCTCCACAGGCTGTTGCTCACAAGACAAGTCGGGCTGTATAGTGAGCTCGGAATGATCAAGGACATGGCTGGGGTCACTCACATACTTTCTGAGTTGGGATATGTGGAACACGTTGTTAGTGTATATGCCCTAGAGGCCATTACTGTATCATACTAGTTTGTATATTACTTGATGGAAACTTGGGATATTCACAGTTGTATATACAATCTTGCTCGAAATGGTAGTATGCTACTTGGTTTGTCTCTGATTTAATATGTGCATGTGTTTCTCTTAGCATATTGCTGATATACATATTAGTAGAGCCCTTAGGATCTTTGCTTGATTACCAGCGTGGTGATGGCGCTCACACTCGTGGGAGCTGGGTGATCTATAAACACATCCTTATATAGGTCCCTAGTCGTTGGACTATCGAGACAGGGCATCGATACTCCGGAGTAGACTAGCGTATGCGCTTCTCATCCCAGTGTGGGAGACGGTCTGTCCCACAGCTGTCAGTACGTCGTACTTGAGATAGTATACGGGTGCTCGTTAGGTTACGAGTACACTGGACAGGACTCGTCGGGGACTGTTGGTTGGTATTATACCTATCGTCAGTTAACAGTTCCCAGGTGACATGAGTACAGCTTAGTCCGTTGACTTGACACTGTCACTTCGCCTCAAGTGTGTTCCCACTGCACTTTGATTACTACCCTACCACGGCTCAAAGGAGTCGTGCAAACAGGTAGTTTTTGGGTGCAGTCCCGAAGCACTTGGAGGCAGTGACGGTTAGACAGGATTCGTCTCTCCCGGTATTGGGGGTTGACATCGCGCTGTGTCCAGGAGAGCCATTACACGAGTAGTCCCTGGCCAGGGCAAGCGAGATATACTGGTAGGTTTCCAGTGTTATCTCAGGGTGTTCTGGGCTACACTCCGACACGACTTGTACCGCTATTAGGGGACTGACGTTCACCGCCCCTCTAGGCCCGCCATACGATGTATCAGACGAACAGACCGGACTGTACGGAGATTGTCACATACAGGCTCAGTAGGAGTTCAGATGGGGTTCACCTCGTCAGTCTTCTTATCGACATCTACCTGGGGACCGTTACGTACAGCTAGTACCGCTTGCGGTCTGTGGTTAAACCCACTGCCAGCGTAGTGTCGAGTCTTTAGAGTCCCACACAGAGAGCTATTCGCCTTTAGGCAAAATGAGTAGAGGTCGCATTGTTTTGCGACAGGGTTCGTTCACATCCGCTCACTTGTGCACGTTTGCTGTCCGGACAGTTTATACTAGCGGGCTTTGGTTTAAGCCGGATCCTAGTATATGATTTGGGATTGGTTTTTCTCATTGTGTTCGTGTTCCTCGGATCACGAATACGGGTGCGTATGCACAGTTGCTTGAGACAGAGGGAGAGGACTTTGATTAGGGTTAATGACTATTGTCATTTTATTAACCCTAATGCTTATGTATGTATTATTGTTAATTGATATTAGTTTTATAATTGTGCATGGTTATGGTTGTTGACCATTTGACCTCCTTGAGTTGTTGACCATTTGACCTCCTTGACTTGTTGACTATGGTTGACACTTTGACCATCATCATTTCTTTTGGAAGATGCTTTTTGATCCTTGCAAATTGAAATGATAATGGTCATGTCTTGATTAACCATGACAATTATCTAGATAATTTTCTAATTACAATAATTCACACATATTAGTGAGAATGGTTCACATCATTTCTAATTCTATCATTTTCATTTCTCTCTCTTGTTCTTCCTCTCCCTCAAGCTCTCCCCTCTCATGTGTTGAGAAACACTTGAGCTTGAGAAAAACTCTCTCTTGATCATCTCTACTCTCATCTAGGGTTGAAGGACTAGCACTTCTTGAACCCTAGTTACTTCTAGCTTGGAGTTGAAGCCAAAGGTTGAGGCTTTCGGGTGGATCTTTCTTTGACGGGAGAAGACGACAAGGTGACCCCCTTCCACTACTCCAAGGAGCAAGGAGAGAAAGACATAAAGCCCAAGGTATAACCTTTCTAGCACTTAGCTAGTTTCAAGTTAGCTTTAGCAAGTTTTTGTTTAGCAAAGATCCTTCAAGTCTAGTCCATGTTGCCTAAGCTCATAAAAATCCGATTTTTATTCCGTTTTCCGCCTCCCCGCAAGCACCGGGGAGGGCAACGTGGACTTACAGTGGTATCAGAGCCTAACTAAACATAAACTATCTAAGTAGTGAAGTGTATCGAAGTTCGAAACGTAAAAATCGAAAAACCAAGTTTGCGAAACCCTAAGTTTCTGTTAATTTTTTTTATGGTCAAAACAAAATTTGTTATATTGCTAAAATCGTCTCAAGGTTTTTTGAAGATAACCACCAAACCCGGTCCAGTGACTCGACCAAGGAGCCGCGGTTCCGCGGCAATAGCAAGCTATTGCCGCGCAACCGCGACCAAGTTGGCTCTTCACTGGGTCGAGTTTGGTGCAGTGTATCTCTGGCTTGGTTTTAGGATTTTTAAAATATCTTATATGTGCCCAGATTTTCCAGAGTAGAAATTTATTTTTGGGGGCCTATAAATCCGTATTTTTTTTCGGAACTTCAATACACTTTGACTACAAAGGTTATATCTGTGATGTTTGCATGTATTGAACGTCGGCTAATCGCTATATGTTGATTAGTCGGGGTTATACATATCTGTGATCTGTGATTGATACTGGTTTGTGTATATGAATGGGTTGGATTGTCGCGGGTGAATAGCCGGGGTGGATGTGAGATGAGTGTTGCTTTTCTTTCATTCATTTGTAACATGTAAATTGATGTAATATTATTATTTGTTTGGCCGTACAACCGGGTCGGGGTTGTAGCCGTCATTGTATAATTCTTTTTACTGTTTTTGCTCCTAGGATAGACCTATGGAGGGGTGCACAAACTACCGGGTATCTCGAAGTGCCGAGTGGCCTACTCACGGTGGTGAGGGAGGTTGCTTCGCTTCGGGTACTTGGCGGGTAGTTTGCTGCACCCGTAGGGGTCTTGGGTGGGGTATTGGCTATTCACCGCGACCGTGTAATCCGCTTTTCGTTGCAGGCTCGAACGGATTGCGGATTCCTAGTATATCCAATGTATTCATCTGTGATCTGTAATGTCTATCATTGCTATATATTTATATATGATAACTATTTAGGCGTTGCTTATGTTTTACAGCCGCGCTAGCCCAGCCCCCGCTCTGTCGTTAGTTAAGTAACCTAACGGGTGATGACGGGGCCCCGTGGCGAATGCGAATGGCATAAGCGTACGTCATATTTTGGTTGTTTTCTGCAATGGTAGGATTAAATGATGGGACGCATTAAAAGAACTAATGCAAGAAAATAAACCAAGTAAAAGTCGATTGGAACACTTTGAAAACCACTCGGTTCTTTTCAAAACTAAACTTTTAAACGCGGAGCTTGAACCACTCCTTTTAAAAGCTATCTCGTTCCATCGATTATATCAAGTTCTCTACGTTCACGGTTTCGCCAAAACCATTCGTAGCCCTCCGTCATTTCGTATGGATATTCAATAGTATTCAAGCTATGTTTGTTGACCTTCGTCAAGGCATAGTGATTGGTAGCTGTTGGGTGTTCATATGTTGCATAGATAGATGCGTTGGTTTGGGACAGTCGTACTACCTTGTTGACCTTCGTCAAGGGTATGTACGGGTGGGTTCAAATTAACTTGAGATAATGACGGGTAGAACTTGACATGTGACTTATGATTTGTTGACCTTCGTCAAGGTCATAAGAGCATGGGGCAAAAATCCACATCGGGAGTTTCATAAGTATTGAAACTTGCTAGCGCTGCATACCATTTGGAGTGTGATGATTCTGGTAGGATTCCTTTGGTTTTATCACGCAATGATATTTGGATCCCGATCCTACTGTGAGTATATGCTACTCTTCGGGAAAAATCTCACTTAACGATCAATGCTATAAACTTAGTAGGTGTCTAGAAAGGTGTTAGCGGGGCTACGCCCACAGGGAAAAAAGGTTACTTAATTAAGGAACTTCGCGAAAGCGTTGGAAAACCTCCCTCGAAGTACCGACACTGGCCTGGCTGAACGGTTAAGCAAGTATTGTACGGTGGGATTGATCCTGACTAATCCTTTCTTTACGGTTTGAGAAGGGATTCGAGAGACAGTGGGAGCCATCCTGTTTAGATAAATTAAAAACCAATCTAAACTTGCAAGAGCATCATGCTAAGTGTTTTCTTCTCTCTCTCTTAATTGCAGCGAACCAGTGACCGCACCTAGGTTACATCTAGATAATAAAATGACTGAATCTGACTGTTACGACCGGCAAAGGTCTGTCCAGATGTCCATTACCCAGGATAAGCTGGGACACCTCTTGACTGATCCAACCCCTGCCGTCTCAGGTCCAGTTTCCCCTGTCATGGATATTGATATTCGTAGGACATCGGAAGAAGACTGTGCGAAAGCCAAGTGCCTCGTGTTAGCCTCAGTTGATGGTATATACCAGAGGCAGCACGAGAAGATAGACTCAGCTTCTATCTTCCTCTATAACAAAGTTTTATATGGAGAGCAATCTCGTATCGCAAGATATGAGACCTCGAACGAATTGCTTCCAGCGAGGTTGGCTATCGGGTCATCTGTAGGGGGCAACGTCCTTACAGAGACCAGCTCTTTTGAGCTCTCGGACCTGAAGACCACGTTGAAGAACGGGTCAAATGCTGACTCAGTTCAACAGTCTCTACCTACTACCCTAAAGGAAACTAGGGAAGTAGAAAGAAAGGGAAGGGCAGAAGGTTCAGGAATGGATGCAGTAAAAGAGGGATGTTCCTATTGTTACGGGAATGAACATGGGCAGAAGGATTGCAGGGCTTGCAAAGCCAGTAGCCAGAATTCGAAGCATGTTGTGGCTTCGGCTTCGGGTGTGTTTGTAATAGAGAACTGTATGTCAGTTAACCATACTTCCTGGGTATTGGATACCGGATCAGGATCTCATATCTGTAACTCGTTACAGGCTTTGAGAAACCGTAGGGTTATCAGGAAAGGTGATATGACTCTCAGGGTTGCTAACGGAATGAGCATGTATGCTGAATTCGTAGGGGAATATCATCTAGGACTGACAACTGGGCAGATATTGATTCTGCGTAACTGTTTTTATGTACCAGGTGCGACTTGTAATATCATATCTGTATCCTTAATTTCTAAGGAAGGATATGATTTTACTTTTGTAAGCGATGTAGTTAACATCCACCTAAATCAAGTTCTGATTGGGTCATGTACATTACAAAACGGTATATACGTATTGAATCAAGCTCAGATCTTCAGTGTCCAGAACACACTTAAAAGAAGGTCTCCGGAAACAAATCAGGCTTTCTTATGGCATTGTAGACTTGGTCACATTAATGAGACACGGTTAACAAAGTTACATAAAGAGGGATACTTAAATCCGTTTGAGTATCAGTCTTATGCCACTTGTGAATCTTGTCTCATGGGAAAGATGACAAAGACTCCGTTCACTGGACACGGAGAAAGAGCAAGCGAGCTCTTGGGACTCATACACAGTGATGTGTGTGGTCCAATGTCTACACATGCGCGAAGTGGTTATTCATACTTCATTACTTTCACAGATGATTTCTCTAGGTATGGGCATGTCTTCTTGATGAAGCACAAATCCGAGGCCTTTGAGAAATTTCAAGAATACAAGAATGAAGTTGAAAAACAAACAGGCAAAAGTATCAAGACACTAAGATCTGATCGAGATGGTGAATACTTAAGTGCCGAGTTTCTGGGCTACTTAAAAGAGAATGGAATTCTCTCTCAGCTTACTCCTCCATACACACCACAACACAATGGTGTATCGGAAAGGCGGAATCGAACCCTATTGGATATTGTTCGTTCCATGATGAGTAAGGCTGAGCTACCGCGATCCTTCTGGGGTTATGCGCTAGAAACAGCAGCATATCTCTTGAACAAGGCTCCAACCAAGACTGTGCCTACCACCCCATATCAGATGTGGAGTGGGAAGAAACCCTGTCTCAAGTACCTTAAGACATGGGGATGTCCAGCTTTTGTAAAAAAACAGCATGCGGACAAGCTCGAGGCACGCTCAGTACTGTGTAAGTTTGTGGGATACCCAAAGAACTCCAGAGGGTATCTTTTCTATTCCGCAGAGGAACAAAAGGTTTTTGTTTCTCAGCATGCCCACTTCTTGGAAACTGAATTTTTAGAAAATCAGATAAGTGGGAGCACAATAGAACTGGAAGAAATTCCAGAACCACAAGCTATTACTGAAAACTTGGAAGAACCAGAGGTTTCAAGAGAACCGGACATCCCAGCGCCACTCCGCAGGAGTAGTAGGCGGTCTCATCCGCCCAAGAGATACTACGGTTTTCTCATAGACGGGGATAGAGAGGATTGTACCATGGATTATGGTGATCCTACTAGCTTCCAGCAAGCCGTCCAGAGCGGCGACTCGGTAAAATGGCTGGATGCAATGCGGGCCGAGATGGAGTCTATGTACACCAACAAAGTTTGGACTTTGGACTTTGCTCCAGAAGGGGTAAAACCCGTAGGCTGCAAATGGATCTTCAGAAAGAAGATTGGTGTAGATGGGCAGGTTGAGACCTATAAAGCTAGACTTGTTGCAAAGGGTTTTCGTCAAAGACCTGGTTTGGACTATGACGAGACCTTTTCTCCAGTGGCTATGCTGAAATCCATTCGGATCCTTCTTGCCATTGCTGCCTTCCACGATTATGAAATCTGGCAGATGGACGTAAAGACGGCTTTCCTAAATGGAAATTTTGAAGAGTGCGTCTATATGGATCAGCCGGAGGGATTCAATCAGAGTGGGAGCAGCGGTAGAGTGTGCAAGTTGCTAAAGTCCATCTATGGACTTAAGCAGGCATCGCGGAGTTGGAACATCTGCTTTGATGATACTGTCAAAGAATTCGACTTTATCAAAAACCCAGATGAACCATGCATTTACAGTAAGATTGTAGGGAGAACTGTGGTATTCCTCGTCTTGTACGTGGATGACATTCTCTTAATAGTAAATAATATTCCTATGCTACAGTCAGTCAAAGGATTCTTGTCGCAGAGGTTCTCCATGAAGGACCTGGGCGATGCCAACTACATTCTGGGGATCCAGATCTATCGTGATAGATCTAAGAGGATGTTGGGACTCTCACAGTCAAGGTACATCGACACCATACTGAAAAGATTCAGTATGGAAGATTCCAAGCGCGGTAATCTACCGGCTTGTCACGGGATCACCCTCTCCAAAGAGATGTCTCCCAAGACTGATTTGGAGAGGGATCGCATGTCTATTATACCCTACGCTTCTGCGGTAGGCTCTATAATGTATGCGATGTTGTGTACCAGACCAGATGTAGCATACGCATTGAGCGTTGTAAGCCGGTATCAGTCGAACCCAGGGGAGAAACACTGGATAGCGGTAAAGAACATTCTCAAGTACCTGAGAAGGACTAAGGAGATGTTCTTGGTGTATGGCGGAAAAGACCTCTAGCTTGAGGCCTTTGCTGACTCCAGCTTCCAGAGTGACAAGGATGACTCCAAGTCCATGTCGGGTTATGTCTTTACCCTCAATGGAGGGGCGGTTTGCTGGAAGAGTTCCAAGCAGGAGACCGTTGCTGACTCAACTATGGAAGCGGAGTACATAGCTGCTTGCGATGCCGCAAAGGAAGCTGTCTGGATGAAGAAGTTCCTCACGGAGCTTCAGGTGGTTCCTACCATTGTTGATCCAATACCGCTGTATTGCGACAACAATGGAGCTATAGCTTTAGCGAAGGAACCCAGGTCCCATCAGAAGTCCAGGCACATTTTGAGGCGGTACCACCTGATCAGGGAGATCATAGATCGCCAGGAGATCGAGGTAAAGAGAGTAAATACGGAGAACAACGCTGCAGATCCACTCACGAAGGCCCTACCCCAGACTCAGTTCGAGAGGCTGATCGAGATGATAGGTCTTCGATACGCCAGTACATGGCCTTAGTGCAAGTGGGAGATTGTTAGTGTATATGCCCTAGAGGCCATTACTGTATCATACTAGTTTGTATATTACTTGATGGAAGCTTGGGATATTCACAATTGTATATACAATCTTGCTCGAAATGGTAGTATGCTACTTGTTTTTGTCTCTGCTTTAATATGTGCATGTGTTTCTCTTAGCATATTGCTGATATACATATTAGTAGAGCCCTTAGGATCTTTGCTTGATTACCAGCGTGGTGATGGCGCTCACACTCGTGGGAGCAGGGTGATCTATAAGCACATCCTTATATAGGTCCCTAGTCGTTGGACTATCGAGACAGGGCATCGATACTCCGGAGTAGACTAGCGTATGCGCTTCTCATCCCAATGTGGGAGACGGTCTGTCCCACAGCCGTCAGTACGTCGTACTTGAGATAGTATACGGGTGCTCGTTAGGTTACGAGTACACTGGACAGGACTCGTCGGGGACTGTTGGTTGGTATTATACCTATCGTCAGTTAACAGTTCCCAGGTGACATGAGTACAGCTTAGTCCGTTGACTTGACACTGTCACTTCGCCTCAAGTGTGTTCCCACTGCACTTTGATTACTACCCTACCACGGCTCAAAGGAGTCGTGCAAACAGGTAGTTTTTGGGTGCAGTCCCGAAGCACTTGGAGGCAGTGACGGTTAGACAGGATTCGTCTCTCCCGGTATTGGGGGTTGACATCGCGCTGTGTCCAGGAGAGCCATTACACGAGTAGTCCCTGGCCAAGGCAAGCGAGATATACTGGTAGGTTTCCAGTGTTATCTCAGGGTGTTCTGGGCTACACTCCGACACGACTTGTACCGCTATTAGGGGACTGACGTTCACCGCCCCCCTAGGCCCGCCATGCGATGTATCAGACGAACAGACCGGACTGTACGGAGATTGTCATATACAGGCTCAGTAGGAGTTCAGATGGGGTTCACCTCGTCAGTCTTCTTATCGACATCTACCTGGGGACCGTTACGTACAGCTAGTGCCGCTTGCGGTCTGTGGTTAAACCCACTGCCAGCGTAGTGTCGAGTCTTTAGAGTCCCACACAGAGAGCTATTCGCCTTTAGGCAAAATGAGTAGAGGTCGCATGGTTTTGCGACAGGGTTCGTTCACATCCGCGCACTTGTGCACGTTTACTGTCCGGACAGTTTATACTAGCGGGCTTTGGTTTAAGCCGGATCCTAGTATATGATTTGGGATTGGTTTTTCTCATTGTGTTCGTGTTCCTCGGATCACGAATACGGGTGCGTATGCACAGTTGCTTGAGACAGAGGGAGAGGACTTTGATTAGGGTTAATGACTATTGTCATTTTATTAACCCTAATGCTTATGTGTGTATTATTGTTAATTGATATTAGTTTTATAATTGTGCATGGTTATGGTTGTTGACCATTTGACCTCCTTGAGTTGTTGACCATTTGACATCCTTGACTTGTTGACTATGGTTGACACTTTGACCATCATCATTTCTTTTGGAAGATGCTTTTTGATCCTTGCAAATTGAAATGATAATGGTCATGTCTTGATTAACCATAACAATTATCTAGCTAATTTTCTAATTACAATAATTCACACATATTAGTGAGAATGGTTCACATCATTTCTAATTCTATCATTTTCATTTCTCTCTCTTGTTCTTCCTCTCCCTCAAGCTCTCCCCTCTCATGTGTTGAGAAACACTTGAGCTTGAGAAAAACTCTCTCTTGATCATCTCTACTCTCATCTAGGGTTGAAGGACTAGCACTTCTTGAACCCTAGTTACTTCTAGCTTGGAGTTGAAGCCAAAGGTTGAGGCTTTCGGGTGGATCTTTCTTTGACGGGAGAAGACGACAAGGTGACCTCCTTCCACTACTCCAAGGAGCAAGGAGAGAAGGACATAAAGCCCAAGGTATAACCTTTCTAGCACTTAGCTAGTTTCAAGTTAGCTTTAGCAAGTTTTTGTTTAGCAAAGATCCTTCAAGTCTAGTCCATGTTTCCTAAGCTCATAAAAATCCGATTTTTATTCCGTTTTCCGCCTCCCCGCAAGCACCGGGGTGGGCAACGTGGACTTACAGACGTTATGCACTCCTTCCAATGAGGGTGGAAGCGCTAAGCGGTATGTCACTTCATCGACTCGTTCGAGTATGTCGAACGGTCCAATGTATCTCAGATTTAATTTACCCCGTCTTCCAAATCGGATCACTCCACGGTTCGGAGATATCTTTAGGAATACATGATCTCCTGGCTGGAACTCCAAGTGTCGTCTCTTCGCATCAGCCCAGTGCTTCTGTTGATCTTGGGCCATGCGCATCCTTTCCCTGATAGTACGAACCACATCAACGGTCGCTACTATCATCTTTGGTCCAAGAAGTTCCCTATCTCCGACGTCGTCCCAACTTAATGGTGATCGACACTTCTTTCCATATAATGCTGCAAAAGGTGCCATTCCTATGCTTACTTGGTAGCTGTTATTGTATGCGAACTCCACAAGATGCTGGTGATCTTACCACGATCCTTTGAAGTCTAGCATACACGCTCTGAGCATATCCTCCAAGATCTGAATAGTTCATTCCGAATGACCATCTGTTTGTGGATGATAAGCCATGCTGAAGTTCAGTCTTGTTCCCAAGCTTGCTTGCAGACTCTGCCAAAATTGCGATCGGAACCTGGTGTCACGATCGGAGACAATGCAGACCGGTACTCCATGAAGTCTCACAATTTCCTGTATGAGTTCATGGGTATCAGAGATAGTACATTATGAAGAGTTTAAATCTTAAATAGATTATTACCTCTATGTACTTCTTTGCTAGTGCCTCAGTTGATTGGCCAACTCGAAAGGGGATGAAGTGAGCCGACTTTGTGAGTCGATCCACAATGACCCATATAGCATCGTTACCCTTTGTGCTGCGAGGAAGAGCAGTCACAAAATCCATCATGATGTGTTGCCACTTCCACTCTGGGATTGGTAACGGTTGAAGTAGTCCAGCCATCTTGTGATATTCAGCCTTTACTTGCTGACACACCAAACATTTTGCTACACTTCTGTCTACTTCACGCTTCATTCCATGCCACCAATAATTCTGACGTAGATCTTTGTACATTTTGGTGCCTCCAGGATGTACTGAGTAGGGAGAGCTGTGAGCTTCTTTCATTAACTCTTCCCGAACAGGACCTTTTGGTACACACAATCTGCTGCCGTATCTCAAAGATCCGTCTTCATGGATGATGAAGTCTGTTCTGAGTCCATTCTCCACTTGGTCTCTGATCCTTTGCAACTTAGCATCACTTGCTTGAGCTGTTTTGATCTGATTGACAATGGTTGATTGAACTTGTAGATTCATCAAACTTGAAGTGTTACCTGGCATGACTACTTCAATCTCCATCTGATGCAAATCTTGCTGAAGCTTCCACTGAGAAGTGAGATTCATTGCTAATGGTTGGCGACTAAGAGCATCAGGTACTACGTTCACCTTCCCTGGGTGATATTGCAAGTTGATGTCAAAGTCCGCCATGAGTTCTAACCATCTTCTCTGCCGCATATTCAACTCCTTCTGAGTAAACACGTACTTCAGACTTTTATGATCTGTGTAGATGTTCACTCGTTCACCAAGTAGATAATGGCGCCAAATCTTGAGAGCAAAGATGACGGCTGCCAACTCCAAGTCATGCGTCGGATAATTGCGCTCATGAGTCTTCAGTTGTCTTGAAGCATAAGTCACAACCTTACCGTGCTGATGTAGAACACATCCTAATCCCTTACCGGATGCATCACAATGCATTTCGAATCCTCCAGATTGATCCGATATTACGAGAATGGGTGCTAATGTCAACCTTGACTTGAGTTCTACGAAAGCTTGTTCGCATTCTGACCACACAAATTCTTCATCTTTTTGTGTGAGCTTGGTCAGGGGTGTTGCTATCTTCGAAAATCCTTCAATGAACCTTTTGTTATATCCAGCTAAACCCAAGAAACTCCGAATGTCCTTCACTGACTTTGGTGCAGGCCATTCGCTAACTGCTGAAACTTTTGCTGGATCCACAGAAATTCCTTCTCCTGATACGATATTTCCAAGAAAACCAACTTTCTTTAGACAAAACTCGCACTTGCTGTACTTGGCATAAAGCTTATGTTATCGAAGAGTTTCCAGGACAATTCGTAGGTGCTCTGCATGCTCTTTCCGACTCTCAGAATACACCAGGATGTCGTCGATGAAGATGACAACAAACCTGTCTAAGTATTCCCGGAAAACTTGATTCATTAGGTTCATGAATATTGCTGGTGCATTGGTCACTTCAAATGGCATCACTAGAAATTCGTAATGTCCATAACTAGTTCTGAAAGCTATTTTGTGAATATCAGCTTCTTTGACCTTCACTTGATGATAACCTGAACGAAAATCCAATTTAGAGAAAACATAAGATCCACTTAGTTGATCGAATAAATCATCGATGCGCGGGAGTGGATACTTGTTCTTTATAGTGACTTCGTTCAAGGCTCTATAATCGATGCACATTCTGTATGAACCTTCCTTCTTCTTCACCAGTAGCACAGGTGCTCCCCAACTTGAAGTGCTGGGACGAATCCATCCTTTCGCCAATAATTCGTCCAACTATGTTCGGACTTCCTTCAAACCTTCCGGACTTAATCTATAAGGTGCTTTGATCACCGGTTGTGCTCCTGGTACTAAATCAATACTGAATTCAAGAGCTCGATCGGGAGGCAAACCTGATATATCGTCAGGAAATATATCGTCGAACTCTCGAACTACCTATGGTCTTAATTCTTCTTCCGCTTGAGCTGCTGCAACTACTGCTTCTCTTGGCTTCGCTTTGTAGGTACTTGGCTCCAGGGTACGGTCTCCGCTCTTGAAATAGAAGACTGGGTGGTCTAGAATCTCGAATACTACCCTCCTTTGTTGACAGTCAATGGTAGCATAAAAAGTTCCAAGCCAATCCATTCCTAGAACCACATCGAAGTTCGGTATGTCCAGTACTTTGAAGTCAGCATAAAACTCTTTGCTGCAGACGACGACTGGATACAAGCTGTATCCCATGGTTGCCTTTAGAACGCCATTTCCTGAACTGACATTCCAGCTGGATACAAGCGGTGAGACTGGAATCGCATGGGTTCGGACCAACCGTTACGACATAAAGCAGTGCGATGATCCAGTATCAAACAGTGCTAGTGCAGGGAGTGAGGCTACTAAGATTGTACCTAAGGTATGTGGGGTATGTTTTAGGTATAGGGAAAGTGTGTAGGTAAACAAGAAAAGTTTGAGAAGAAAAGTTTACCAGTGATGACTTGGCCAGTGGCCTCAGCTTCTTCCACGGATATCGTGAAAGCCTGGTGCTTTGGTACATTCCTCCTGGCCTGAGGAGCATTCCTCGGAACGTTCCCTTGAGCTTAATGGAACTGACGAGGAGGTAGTGCAGCTTGTGGTCCTCTGGGTGGTGCAGGTAGTGCAAGTCTTGGAGCGGGTGCTTGGATGGCTAGGCGCTGTGGGTAATTGTTTGATGGCCTGGGTGCAGCAACTGGGTTTTGCCTTTGGGGACAAGACCCAATATCATGAGTAGCTGAGCCGCAGACTAAGCAAAGACGGTTGGCTTGCCGGCAGTCTCTCATCATATGTCCGGCTCTCTTGCAGTAGGTACAAAAGGCTGGGCTGGGACGATGGTTCGGTACTCCGGGTCGCCTTGGCACAAAAGGTGGCCTGGACGAGGCTCCACCTGCTATCTAGTTGGCAGGGAGTTTGACTCCTGCAGACTGAGATCTGCCCCTTGCTTTTATCACTGTCTCATAACTGCGGGCAGCTTCCAGAGCATCTTCATGGGTCAGAAATTTTCCTGTGGCTAGAACAGCCTGAATTTCCATGTCCGGACCTTGTTGAAAGTGACGGGCTCTGATCTCGTCTGTCGGTATCAAGTATGACGCGAATCTGTTTAAAGGATTGTGTTAGCTGTGTAGTATGTGCTATTTAAAAATTGAACTATTGTGACATATCTTACCGGCTTAGCATGGTGAATTCAGCGTCGTACTTATCTACTGATTTGTCCCACATCGAACCCTGTTGTAGATGAATGAACTGCTGCTCCATGGAAAACCTGGCAGTCACAGGGAAGTACTTCACGTCGAACTTCTCGCGAAAAGTCTTCCATTCAATAGGTTGTGCAAGACGGCTTTCTTCTTCCTTCCACCAGTTGCGAGCATTGTCTGTAAGCTGTAGTTTCGCCACACGGACCCAAGCTATGTCTGGCACTTGTGCTGCTGCCAGATCATCTTCTATGCTTTGTGCCTATTCTTCGGCTTCAAGAGGGCTTCCTTTTCCGAAGAACTGCTTGGGATGTAAAGCCCTGAATTGCTTTACCCCAGGCGCGTCAGTCTCGGAACAGTTCATGAGTTGTTGCTGTCCCTTAAGAAGGTTGCGGATCGCCTCAAGTAGCACTGTTTGCTCAGTGGGTGGCACAGGAACAGCAGGAACGACTGGTAGTGGAGGTGGAGGTGTGTTGTTGACGTTGGTGCTGGTGTTGTTCGGGGAATCCATAACCCTGAAGAAAAATTTGGGTTAGGACAAATTCAAATGAAATGATAAGATTCAAGGAATATGAAACTGTAAGATTCAAGGAACATGAATTGTAAAGAATGTTTTAGTTGCTGGTTCTTGTGTTATATTGCTTAGGTTGTTCACGCAGAACAGAATTGCATGGTAGTGTTCCATACAACTCTGGCCTGCATGGGCCACCAACAAAACTTGTCACGCCCCACTTCCCAGTGTACGGAGAAACGGACGTGATGAGGTCCGCTACGTATATACTTAGAAGTACATACACTAAGCGTATCTAAGAAATATAAAATAAATACACAAGAGACAAGCGATAATAAAAACAACAACTTTTATTTATTAAAATTCTTTTGTACAATGCATGAAAAGGAAATACAACTAAAATAAAAAGATGCCTAAACAGTGGCATAACAGGAAATAAAAAGTACTGAATGGAAAAGTGTACAATGAAACTACAGTGCTGGATCTTCGGCAAACTGCTCCAAGTCTTCTGTAGATGGCTCGATCTCTGCCGGGTCCAAACCACCTGACGACATTCAAAGAAAAAAGAAATAGAATGCCGTCAGTGAACAGGTCGCTCGGTAAGTCCCAAAGATAAGAGAAAAGTAGAATAGACAGAATAAGAAGATATCTTTTAAAGTTGTATATTGTAATGTTGTGTTAACGCTGTTGTTTGTAGCTTGGTACAGAAGGATGCCAGTGCATACGAGAGGGGTCTCTATATGCTAGAGTCCAGGGCAAACGGAATGTACAAGGAACTGTTAAGCCACGGTACAACAGCAACGGAATATAGGTTAGGTGTCTTAATCTGACCGCCTCGTGCCACCTTTAACACCTTCCGTACCAATCTATCCCTTAAACCCCGCGATATCTTATTTGTATTGTTATCTTGTAAATTGTATTGGTGGTATGAGTGATTGACTGACCGAAACTATGATATCAGTAAACGGTTGTAACCGTAGAATCATGTAAATGGAATAACTGAGAATCATGTAAAAGGAATATATATATATATATATATATATATATATATATCCATGGTTCGGTTCAGTCAAGTTGTATAAATTGATAATTGAATTCATGGATTCATGTGTTCATATTGAATTGGAATATTGTAGATTGTAGATTGACTTGAATCATATTCAAGTCAGAATGATTAGACTCAAACCCGAGTCCGACAGTTAGAAATGTAAATCGAAGTCCTATAATTGCTAGGGTCCTTAGGGTAATTTATAAGGTTTTATGTAAAAATACTTTTATATACTTTTCAAAATACACCTCAAGTATTCATTATTCGTCATTAGAGTTGTAATGAATGTGGATTTTATATTGAGCCATTTCTAGTGAAAATATTCTAGTTTTATAAATAAGGTATTTATTTGTAATATTGATTTATTTGAAGTTCATGGTATTTTAGTGTAAAAATTATTCTTGTGATTTTTAGAAAAAGATGGAATATTTATATCATAACAAAATAAATGTTTTAATCATAAATATACATATATTTATACAAAAATAATTTTAATAAATATTTTATATTCTAAAAATCTCATTTTCTTAACATATCGTATTTTAAATCTTTCGAGACCGAATTCTTCTTGCGGAGGTCTGAATCTCGCACTACTAAGCCCGAGGATGTGCGATAACACCATCCCGAACGGGTTCCCAAAAAATGGGTTATAGCGGCGCTTTGCAAAGATTGTAAAATACTAAATCCTTTAGAAAACGGTTTTATAAAGTAAAAGGTATTTATTTGTAAAAATGTCAATTTTCCATATTTTAGATTCTAGGGTTTCATAAATCAACTAGACTATTTCTAAATGGTCTAAACGACAAGTTGTTAGATGTCTTAAATTGCCTCTTCACCGCCAATTGTGGTCAGGTAAGTACAAGTGAGGAAAGGAGAGATCCGCTCACGAATCACCGTAAGTCGGGCCTTTTACAAATTTCTTGCAAGTGGGTATACAAGGTGAAGCGAAAGTTACTTTTCTCACTTACCTAGCCTAGACACCACAAAGTCAGGTTTAGATAAACGACCGATATCCACAACTTATCGTATTTTCCTAATAAGAGGTATTTATTTAAAAGTGTATCAAAACTAAATCTTTTAGAGATAGTTTTATTAAGTATATGGTATTTAAATGTAAATTCTTGTTTTCTCATATTCTAAGGTTTCAATGGTATCGTATTAGATTGTATGTAAGTGTGTGAGGAGGTAGGTCGTTATCTCGTGATCTACTATAAATGTATAGCAAGTTTGATGGTGTTAAATGAAAGAGTGAAACATTGTGGTATTTAAGCGAAAAATACGGTAAATTGAGAAAGCTATCATTTCATGTGGTGAAACTTGTTCAAATTCTTTGATTAGTGTTTAGAGTTAACATAAGGATGTTTAATTATGATTGTATTAGTGAGAAGTGAAATTTATAGAAAAATGAATCGGAAATCGGATTTGTTCCGATTCCGTCGGGTTTGTAATTTCATATTTTCTTGAATAGGGAAGAGAGAGATAGAAAGGGACTTACGGGTTTTCGATTACACTAGAGTGAGGGGGAACTAAAGGGATTGCCGATGCGTTGTGTCGTCGTCGGTAGTTCCTAAAAACGTCGCCGTTATTTTCGCCGGAATTTCGTCGGAGCTTCGCCGCGAGCTTGTTTTCAAAGTACACAACTCTTGGAAAAATTTTGAGAGAGCGAGCTTAGGATTTTGGGATGAGAGGGTAGAGGGGAGGGGGTGTATTTATAGGATAGGCTAGGGGTAGGGTAGGTGAAGGGTTTTTAATAAAAAAAATTGTAAAAATTTGTGTGAAAATCACTAAAATTGTAGTAAATGGGGGATAATGAAATCTCGGGAACCGATCCAATAAATTAGAGTATACAGGGGGTTAGGGGAGACAAAGAGCCCCAACTTTCTTGTTGGGGACTCGGGCGAGTCAGGCCGAGTCGGGGGTCGAGGAGGTGGGGGGTCTTCAGGTGGGTTCTCTGGTATATTTAGTTTTTAAAGTGTAGTTCAATTTTTGGAAGTTATGGTGTGTGGACTGTTGGGCTTCCAAGGAATTTAAAACAAAAATAATCTAAAAATAATTTGGGGCAGGGGATTTGAACTCTGGTGGCTTGGTTCAGCAGTGCAAGATATTACCAATGAGCTACAAGCTCCTTCTTGTAATTATTTGTGTGAAATAATTACTTAAAGTGGTAACAGCAACATTAAATACCCCAAGTATACTTCAAATTTAAATCAATTTTATGTATACGAAAATTGGAGTTGTTACATGAAGCAAGTATGTAACACATGCCTGACGATGACGATCGGTGATATGATAGCAGTGGATGACACAGTGATGAACCACGGCTACGGTAGCGGCAATGGCGCGTTCACGACTCGAGCACGACAAGAGTTGGCCTCGGTGGAGTTTTATTCTTGGACTTGATGGCTCGGTGGGTGCGACGGACGTGCGCTGGCGTTGCGACGGCCGCTGCGTCGACTGCGGCGATGGGAACAATGACGGTGGCGATGGCTTGGACGACGATGCCGGTGGCTAGAATAGCGGTGATCGCGACGGATACAGGTGTTCGATGAAATGACCGGGGATCGGTTTGAAACTTGGGCTAGCTTTGGTACTGCGGTGAAGGTGATGGGTATGCTGGAAGTGATCGATGGTGCACCGAGGAGATCTAGGAGAGGCTATAGAGGTCCAGGGGCACCGGAGATGAGAGCTCAGGCGATGTGAGCGCGGGTTCAAGCAGTGGGCATGAAGCGGGCACGATCGTTCAGGGAAATCGGCATGGTGGCCTGGCACTGTGGCAGCGGTGTGGGGTCGATGCGGTTGGCGGTGCAATGGGGTGTCGGAGGCGTTCGGGCACTGGAGGGAGGCAGCCGGGGTGGCTGAGGCAGTTGCCGGCGATGGAACAGAAGCTCGGCGAGGGTTGCAGTGGGTTTGAGGCTCGGGGGTTTGATGGAGCTCGGAGTTGGCCGATGAGGTCGACAGAAGAAGTTCGTTGGCGAGTGGAGGAGAGGAGCGGGGGTTTGGTGGTTCTGGGTAGTCGAGGGTCGGCGATGGTGCTCAGCCGACGGAGGTGGCAGTAAGGGCTCGGCTAGGTAGCAGGGTTTCCCGGGTTTGGGTGAGTGGTTAGGAGCTTGGAGGAGTGGGTTTGTGAAGATGGTAGAGGTGGAAAGGAAGGTCGACGGCGAGGTTTAGGTGATGCAGGCAGGAAACGGTGGTGATGCAGGGTGGCTCGTCGGTGATAGGGTAGGAGCTCGGGGGAGGCGATGGCGATGGGTTGTAGAGATGGAAGAGAGGGGGAAAAGAAAGACGTGAAAAGAAGGAGGGAGCGAGGAGGGTAGAGGGGAGTGTGGAGCTGCAGGCGAAGGGGTCACGGTGGTTGCGAGAAGATGGGCGTGGCTGGGTCATGGCGAGGAAGGAGGAACGGTGAGGCGAGCGGGTCGTGGGGAGGCGACTGTTGGGGTTTGCTGGGCGAAGAGGGGAGCTCGACACGGGGAGTTGAGGTTGGGCGAGAGAAGCGCGTGAATGGCGGGTGAACGGGCGCCGGTCGTGGGCGCGAGGGAAGCGGGGGCGAGGATGGGAAAAAGGGCGGGAAGGTGAAATCGAGGGAGGAAGGAACGGGAGGAAGCGGGTCGGGTCGGGGGAAGTTGGGCCGGGCTCGGAGGAAGTTGGAAATGGGTTTGGGTAGGTTTGGGCCGGGCATTGTTTAGGAAAAATAAAAGGAATTAGATTAAATTAGGGTTAGGGTTTTAAAATAAATAAAAAAATAATTATAAATATAAATAAATAAATTTTGTAAGTATCACTTTATAAAAATACGGATATTGGTATACAAAAAGAACTGGGTATTACATCGCTCCACTTTTATTTTGGCTTTTTGGAGTTTTATTGATGGCATGTCTTCACCATGTTGGAATGAGAAGAACGTTGAGCTGATCTCTAGGCTGTAGATGTTGTTGTCGAGATTTGACTCTCTCTTTGATGGAACCTAATGGGAAAATATGGTTCCCTTTTTTTCATTTGTGCCCATGGATTGTATACTGGGGTCGGTGTGGACCTATCTGCAGGGCAGAAAAAATTTCATTTTTATTTCTTTCCATGATGCTCTATCTTTTCAGTTTTTATATCGCGAAAGTCGCTATTGCCCAATCATTTCGTCTTTTATATCCGCGATGCCCAATCATTTCGGCTATTTTTCTTTTTTACTCGCTCCTTTTTATTGCGAGTTGCTGATTGGTGTGAAAAACTGAGTCTTTGTGTGTTCTAAATACCGCAATTAATAACGGTGTAGCTAGCCGATAGTGAGTACGGGTCATCCATAGGAAAATGGTGAACCAACTTTCTTATTTTAGACGTGTTAATACAGAAAGGTGGGATTTTTATTATTTTAAACTAAAGAGATTTGAAATTTTTTTAAGAGAAAGACTTGTAGGGTTTTTCGGATTGAGTAGTTAAATGATGGAGTTTTAAAAATAATTCTTTTTATTTTTTAATTATTTAATACTAAAGAAATAGCGATGAGTGTGGATTAAAATTCTTGGAGGGATTAGGGTTTCCCTTTACTGACTCTTGTCCTTCAATTGATTTCTATTTATCTCAAGCCTTCAACAAAGCAAGTATTAACGAATCTCAAATCGTGGTCGTAACTATCATGAATTGATAGCACACCCGAATAACAGTGTTAAGACTCCCTTTGTTAAAACTTATAAAAATTAAAACATAAAAAGAAGTTAAGCGATTTTTTCATCCATTATACTACCCTATTCTACAAACCCTAACAAGCAAGAATTTACTCGCTCATTGGAGAAAACGAAGTAAAAGAAATGTGGAAGAATATGGAACCCATAAGTTAAACAAAAAAGAAAAGTATGGAAAGTAAATGTAGAAAATAAATGCGAAAAGTAATGAGAAAAAATTAAAAAAACTACCCTTTATTGAAACTTTTACATTACAGAATTCGATTGCTAAAAAAACTAAAAGAACTAAAAACCCTAGTTTGCTTGATAGATCTAGATCGATCGATGGATAGATGATAGATAGATAGATAGATAACCCTAGATTTCTCTCGGTCCTTTATATATACTCTGGAACTTGAAACCCTAGACGTTATCTTAAAGTATGTGAAAAGACGAGCAAGCCCCTGAAATTTCACATCCAACGGCTACTATAGAACCGTGGTTTCGCCGCCTTTAACCCCATTTCACCGCGGATCCGCCGTCCTTTGGTGGAATCTATTCTCCAGATTTTTGTGCTTTTTTTTTTATCGATTTTAGGAGATCCTTCTGATGAATATATTTTGAAAATATATTTTTTTCTCTGCAGTTGCGAGATTCTTCAATTTGCTCCTAAAATTCGGTAGATTTGGTTTGCTAACTCGATTTGATGTGGATCTCCTACTTATATTTGTAGTCCTGAATTGATTTGTTATTTTAATACCAGCATAATATCTCAAATTAAATCATTAGTAGCATTTGGTTTATTTGAAATAATATTCCAACCACTTTTAATCAAATCACGGATATGATATCTTAATAATAATGGTTAAGAATATTTGATATGGCATGATATGTATATTTTAATAATTAAGAATCTCATGGATATTTTATTTAAATATGATATGCATATATTCCCTCAATTATACTAATTATAAGTTAAGAAACATATGACAAAATCATTTTACACATAAACCCACATATGTTCTTAAATTATAAATAACACCATTTAGTAATTAATAATAGGGAAAATAACCGTAAAAATGTGCAATAAATATAACTGATCAGTTGCCCAAACATTTCAACTATTTTTATATGTATATTTTTTGCTCGCTGATTTTTATTGCGAGTCACCCCATCATTTCGACTATTTCATATGCTTTTTTTGCTCGCTGATTTTTATTGGGAGTTGCCTCATCATTTCGGCTGTTTCATATGCATTTTTTTGCTCGCTGATTTTGTTGTGAGTTGAGGACTTTGGTCCTATAACAATTTTTGGCATCAGCATCGCTACAACTGGAATATTGTCAGGAGCGAATCATCATTTGCCGTGAAAGGACTTGGAGTTTGACACCTGTTTAGGCATCAGCATCGCTGCAACTGGGATATTTCCTGGAGCGAATCATTATTTGCCGTGAAAGGACTTGGAGTTTGACACATGTTTAGACATCCGTATCATTGCAACTGGGATATTGCCTGGAGTGAATCATCATTTTCCTTTGTTGATTTGAATAAAGGTAGCTTAACAAACAGGGTTAGGATCCCGTCGACTAAGGATTTTTGCTTTATGAGCCATAAGGGTCCCATAAAGGTATTTCTTCTTACGAGTCGTGAGGATCTCGTAGGTGTATTTTCTCCTTAGAAATCGTGGGGATTCCTGAGTATGTTTTCTCTTGCAGGTCGTAAGGATTTTAAAAAAGTACTTTTTCTTTGTAAGGTCGAGAGGACCTTACAAGTGTCGTTCACCATATGAGGATATTTCTCGCCATTGGAGGAACTTGGTGGGGAATTTATTTATGCCCATGGATTGTATACAAGAGTCGATATTGGACCACTTGTCGGGTATAAGAATTTTGTGGGGTTTTGGTGGCTTAAGAACATGTTTAGATCCATGTATGTTAAGGCTTTTGAATTCTATAAGCCGTGAGGGTCTTATAGAGGGTATATTCTCCCTGCAAGTTGTGAGGATCTCGTAAGTGTATTTTCTTCTTAGAAATTATATCGAACCGCTACTCGTAGAGAGGGGAGTTCTATTTCCAATGGAAGCACTGCTTCCATGCTGAACACCAATGCGTATGGTGTTGTATTCGTGGCTGTCTTGAACGTTGTTCGGTACGCCCAGAGAGCTTCATGTAGCTTTTCATGATAGTCTTTTTTTGTTTCTGGACATTGTCTTTTTTATAATCTTGGTCAAGGTTTTGTTGAAGGCTTCCATCTAGACCGTTGGCCCAAGGATTATAGACTGAAGAATATCTCCAATCTATTTTATGCTGCTATGCGAAGTGGCTGATTTTATGACTTCTGTAAGCCGGTGCATTATCCGAGATAATGCGTCGTAGAGTGCCGAACCAATAGATGACATGGGTTTTCAAGAAGTGGAGGATATTCTCCGTCTTCACCTCCTTTAGTGGTACTGCTTCTGCCCACTTCGAAAAGAAATCGGTCGTTGCCAATATAAACCGATGTCCTTTGGAGGATACTGGTTCGATGAGGCTAACTATATCGGTTCCCCACATTTCGAATGGCCAATTGGCCATTATTGGGTGCAGCGGATTTGGGTGCTGATGTATGAAGTCCCCATGAATTTGGCATGAGTGACACTGCTTTGCATATTCGAGATAGTCCTGAATCATTGTAGGCCAATAGTAACCCATTCTTTTTATCTTCATTTTCATCTTTGATCTAGCTTGATGAGAACCACAGAGTCCGTCGTGTATTTCTTGGATGACTTTCTTTGCCTCCTTCGGCCCCAGGCATCTTAGACATAGGCGGTCGAATGATATTTTATATAGAGTATCATTGACGAAGGAGAATGACAAAGCTCGTTTCATGAGCTGATATCTAGATGACGCATTTTCGGGCGTTCGTTGGGACTTGAAGTAGTCTATGAAGACTTCCGTCCAGTCCTTGATCTTTTCTTCGTCCTCTATTTGGAGAGCTACTTGTTCGGTCATTTATTTTCCTTCGGATGGCTTTATCAATTCTTCTAAAGATATATCTGTCGGTGCGAGAACTCTGGGGCTTTGTACAATGATCCTTACGTCATCGAGGTCTTCATCGGCCAATTCCATAGCCAATTTAGCCAACACATCCACTTTGCTGTTTTCCGCTCGTGGTATACTTTCGAGGGTATAGGAAGAGATTTATGTCAGTAGTTGCTGCACCTTTTCTCCATACCTTATCAGCTCTGGTTTGCATGTTTGATGATCGCCATTTACTTGATTGATGATCAGTTGGGAGTCTCCGTATATGAGGAGGTCTATGATTCCCATATCGATAGCGATCTTAAGACCGGCTATTAAAACTTCGTATTCAGCTTTGTTGTTAGTCCTTGTCTCCATTAAAGAGAGGGCGTAACGCAATATCTCTCTTTGCGGGGTCACGAAGATAAGGCCCGCCCTAGCTTTGATTATGGGGGTGTTTTGCTTTCGCCGCTACATGGAGGATGCTCCATCGAAGTAAAGCTCCCATTAAGACTTATCTTCTTCTTCTTCTTCTTCGATTGCGTCGAATGCGTGCTCATCCGGCAACTCGCAATTTAAGGGGAAGTTGGCGCGTATCGGATGCTCTGCTAGAAAGTCGGCTATGGCCTGTCCTTTCACTAGTTTAAGAGGTCAATACGTTACCGTGAACTCCATCAGGAGCAGGGCTCATTTGGCAAGTCTTCATGTCAGTATGGTCTTCGACATTAAATATTTGAGAGGATCCACTTTCGATATGAGGTGTGCCAAGGCGTAATGTCTGAGTTTCGTTATTACGAAGATCAGCGCCAGGCAATGCTTTTCGATGGGGAGTAGTTGTTTTCTGCCCCCAGGAGAACTCGACTTAAATAGTATAGAGCTCTCTCGTTTCCTTGATCGTTCTATTATGCCTACAATATTCCTAGAGAACCCTCAAGGGCCATTGTATATAGGATAAGGGGTTTTCTCTTAACCGGAGCGGCCAATACCGGTGGATTTTGCAAGTACTACTTGATTTCGTCTAGTGCATTTTGGAACTTCTAATCCCAGATGAACGGGATCCCCTTCTTCATCAGATGATCGTAGGGATGGCATTTTCCAGAGAGGCTGGCTATGAACCGTCGGATATATGCGACTTTTCCTTGGAGAGACCACAGTTGTTTGAGGGTTCTTAGCGTGGGCATCTCCATAATCGCATTGATCTTTGAGGGATCAATTTCGATACCTCGGTGACGTATGATGAATCCTAGAAATTTTCCTGAGGAAGTCAAGACCCGAAAGTACGGAACGTGACTGGCACTTTAATTACGAAACGTCTCAAGGTGCAGCGTAATCTAAGTAACCAAAGCCCAGAAATCTAAACTGTTAAACAAATAGAGTGAAAGAAAACTTGTTTAAAGAAAACGATTTTGGAAAAATAATTCGCATTAAACATTTTTAAAACATCAAATTTTCCCGAAAATTTCGGCAGAGTCTCCTTTGTAAATTCTGGCCCCAAACGGGTACAACACAATATATGCATAAGTAAAGAATAAATGCATCCCCAAGCGGGAGCTAACTCTTCGCCAAAGGCGGAATCACAACCACAAGCAATATATATATCATGATAGAGCCAAAAAGAATATAAAAGCACGAAAACAAGAAAGCATCACGTCGGCTCAAGTGAGCTCGACCCCAGAGAAAACAACATACATATACTAATCTCACTGCCACACCTCTAGGTCACATGTACAATGGTAGAAACAGTAAGTACGGTAGATGGAGTATACTAGATACAAATGAAACACAAAGTGGGAATAAAAGTATCCTCATAACCCACCTACGAGCAAAGCCGCAAGTCCAAGCAAAAGAAGCAAAAGAAGTACTACACCCGTCGCTACTATGCTAACGGGTCGAACCTGCAAGATAATACTGTGGCACAATGGGGGTAAGTTGCCAACTCGTGAGTAGTAAGTAACATCTAATAAGGCTATCGTAAGTATGCACGCAAATGCGTCACAGCCTACATAAATCAATACAATGAAATGCACTCGTATGGATGCAATATGAATTCATAATCAAACACGAAACTTCAACATGACTGGTATGAGAAATCTTTATTCTTATCTTGGAAAAACCTCTGTGCATTAAACCGAAGTATCATCAATGAAATCAACAGAAAATCCGTGTCAAGCATCGACACAATATATGTATATCTCAATATCTCAATGTCTCAATATCTCAATTTCTCAATATCTCAATATCTCAATGTCTCGGGCTCCGTCAGTCCGGATCGGCCCATCTCATCAACTCTCACGACTATGGTCGGTATCCTTCGGATATCCGCCGCGCCATACATCACCGGTAGATAGCCTGCCTCTGCCAGGCTCATCGTCTACAATTCGAGCTTCTTGCCCTAGGGTACCATACCGGACCCACCATGTACCCGAAACGGTTCATCCTACTCCTCCAATCGGGTCTCGAAAACCAACAGAAATCAGGAAATCTCATGGTGGACGACACATACATCATATCATGAGAAAACCACAACTTGCCTTTTTAAAATGATAACATGTTTATAAAATTCATACGGTTTTCCCAAAAATCCAGAAATCTCCAAAATACTGAAATCTTCGAGAAGAATCACAATATGTAAACATGCCGGTGATGATGGATGTCTATGATACGATAGCATATACCACGCAATATATGACCAGAAACCATGTATGAATTATGATGCAATAAGGTATGTATATGTGACTAGCCATCCTACATATCAGTGTTGATGAATGAATATACAATTATCAGTTTACATATCACATATGACGCAGGTACTAATTTAAGCAAGTTCTATAGTATTCGTGGCATAGCAATTACCAAAGGCGTGTGTGTTCGCATGAATAGTGCACGTGCGGCATGAACCAAAGGTAATGGTGCAGGTGTCCTATGAGATGATATCATATATATATATATATATATATATATATATACATATATAAGATGATGCGATGCAATGAGATGAATAACTAGGACACTACACATATAAATGCAAGTACTACTAGTAATCCTAAATTATCGGGCGTCTCGCTCCATCCAGACGATCACCCCATAGATGTGTACATCTACTCACCGGAACGCCTTGGCTAATCTGATCCGATCTCAGCCTTGTCATTCTGCGCCATGTCTGACGCCTCTGCACCCGATCCTAGAATCGCACAAAAAAAATAAGAGAATAGATATATGAATAGTTGCGGCACGAACAATACAAGTCAACCAACGCGCACTAACTAGACGTGTATACACTTGGTGCACAAAACGCGCTCACGACAACGCTACAAACCACAACTAGGGTCGCTATACGTGACAACTACCAAGCCTAGGACCCAATCGTACCAATCGCGCACTCACAACACACTAGATATTTTAGGAAATAGGTTATAGATCATCAAAACCTCAAACTTAATTAAAATCGATTTATTCCAAAAACCTAGTAAGCAACCATTAACCATTTTAGTGCAAATCTAGATGTTTTAACAAATCTAGTGGCCACAACGTTCATTTAATATCTTAATTAGGCTACACAATTATTAAATAGATTTTAATCTCACCTATTTACATTAATCATAAAAATTTAGTTTGGAAGATTATTTAATTAAGACAATTTAAAAGTAACAATTAGCAAATTAACAACTAGTTTAGATTTTGCAAGTCTTAAGATATTAAACTACACATTGCAACCATAATTAAGTGATAAAAATCCTAACTTGAACCCAAAACCTTCTCTTGAAATTTCAAACTTGCAATTAGAACTATATTTAAACACCTAAGTAAATTAAATTGAAGTAATTAATCAACAAGTAACCATTGGGTTAAGATTATACCTCAACAATCATGAGATCGAACTTGCAAACTTGCCTCCAAAAATGCTCTCTTACTTCAAGATCCAAACTAGTTTAGACCAAGGAAATAATGGGTGAAGGTTTAATTAGAAATTATTGGGAATTTGTGTGGATTTTTGATGCATTTATTGAAGATATTTAAAGTGAAATGAGGTGGGGGAAAATGAGGATGAGGCTGCCTTGGTTTCGGCCAAGCCTAGAGGGAGAGAGAGAGAAGTGAGTGAGTGAGTGAGTGTGTGTGTGTAGAAACATCCCCCCAAACTCATTTATTAATTCCTTTTTCTTATTTACTTTATTTTTCTAATTAATCCTAGAATTATCTAGAACCTTAGAGGTAAAACAAAGAAAAAGAATATGTTACACACTATATTTTGTTGTTGTTGTTGTCATGGTGCACTAATGTGTGATTAACCCATTCCAATTTGTAATTATCACTAATTAAATTTATAAGTGAAAGATTAAAATAATATTTAAAAAAATAATTAATTAAGAAAAATATTTAAATAAACTAGCAATTTATAAGTGATCAATTAAATACCAAATACTAGCAATTACATAGTTAAAATATGTGTATTTAAGTTTATGTGGAAAAATAATTATAATTAAATTTTACGGAAAACACAAGTTATATTACCGATTATCGGACAATTAACCTGAACAATATTTAAAACGTTACAATCTTCCCCCTTTAAAGAAATTCGGTCCCCGAATTAAAATCTAACTACACGTTTCCCTCAAAGAGATGGGATTATTTCTTCCTCATCTCGACCTTGGCTTCCCACATGACCTCTTCGCCGCTCAGGCCACGCCAAAGAACCATTACGGTCGGTATGTCCTCGGACCTCAGTTTCTTCACCTGCCGATTTAGAATGACTCCCGGCAACTTGGTAAAAGAAAGATCGCGCTCCAGCCGGATCGTCTGATGCTGTATCGCGTGAGAGGGGTCAAGAAGATACTTGCGGAGCATCGATATATGAAACACGGGGTGAACATCTAGAAAGCCAGGTGGAAGAGCCAAACGATAAACAACTGCGCCTGACATGCTCGAGCATCTCTAAGGAACTTACAAATCTCGGACTAAGCTTCCCTTTCTTTCCGAATCTCAACATGCCCTTCATCGAAGAACCCTTAAGAAAAACATGATCTCCAACGGTGAACTCAAGTTTGCGACGACGTCAGTCTGCATAAGATTTCTGCCTATTCTGGGCCGCTCTCATCCTATCTTGAATCAACTGCATCTTCTCAGTTGTCTCCTTCACAATCTGCGGCCTCAAAATACTTCTCTCACTGAGCTCTATTCCAACATACGGGCGATGTCACGCCCCGCTTCTCGGTGTACGGCGAAGGGGACGCGACGAGGCCCGCTACGTATATACTCAGAAGTACATACGCTAAACGTATCTAAGCAAGATAAAATAAATACACAAGAGACAAGATATAAAAGGAACAACAACTTTTATTTATTAATATTCTTTAGTACAATGCATGAAAAGAGAATACAACTGAAATAAAAAGATGCCTAAACAGTGGCATAACAGGAAATGTAAAATACTGAATGGAAAAGTGTACAATGAACTAAAGTGCTGGATCTTCGGCAAACTTCTCCAAGTCTTCTTGAGATGGCTCGATCTCCGCCGGGTCCAAACTACCTGACGACATTCAAAGAAGAAAGAAATGGAATGTCGTCAGCGAACAGGTTGCTCGGTAAGTCCCAAAGATAAGGGAGAAATAGACAGAGAGTAAAAGAGAAAGAGAGAGTAGCTTTTAATGTTGTATTATAATATTGTAATGTTGTATTAACGCTGTTGTTTGTAGCCTGGTACAGAAGATGCTAGTATATACGAGGGGAGTCCCACTTACACCGGGGACCTTGGTAACCTGTAGTACAAGGCTCCGTCGAATACCACGGAACAACGGCACGGATGTAATTACGTCTTAAGTGACCACCTCGTGCCACCTTTAACATATTCCGTACCAGTCTACCCCTTAAACCCCGCGATGTCTTGTTTGTATTGTTATCTTGTAAATTGTATTGATTGTAAGATTGATTGACTGACCGAAACCATGATATCAGTAAGCGGTTGTAACCATAGAGTCATGTAAATGGAATAACTGAGAATCATGTAAAAGGAATAGGTATATCCATGGTTCGGTTCAGTCAAGATGTATAGATTGATATTGGATTCATGAATTCATGAGTTCATATTGAAGTGGAAACTTGTAGATTATAGATTGACTTGAATCATATTCAAGTCAGATTAATCAGACTCAAACCCAAGTCAGACAATCAGAAATGTGAATCGAAGTCTTATAATTGCTAAGGTCCTTAGGGTAATTTATAAAACTTGAGGGGGTTTTATGTAAAAGTACATTTAAATACTTTTCAAAATACGCCTCAAGTATTTATTGTTCGTCTTTAGAGTTGTAATGAGGGTGGATTTTATGTTGTGACATTTCTAGTGAAAATGTCCTAGTTATAGGTATTTTTCTGTAATATTGATTCTTTGAAGTTCATGGTATTTTAGTGTAAAATTTATTATTGTGATTTTTTAGGAAAAAGTGGAAAATTTATATTATAGTAAAATAGATATTTAAATGATAAATATACATATGTTTATACAAAAATAATTTTTTAATAAATATTTTATATTCCAAAAATCTTATTTTCTTAAGATGTCGTATTTTAAACCTTTCGAGACCGAATGCTCCTTGCGGAGGTCTGAATCTCGCATTACTAGCCCGAGGGGGCGCGAAAAACCGCACGATCCCGAACGGGTTCGCCAAAGATGGGTTGTAGCGGCGCTTTGCAAAGATTGTAATATACTAATCTTTTAGAAAACGGTTTTATAAAGTAAAAGGTATTTATTTGCAAAGTGTAATTTTCCGTATTTTAGATTCTAGAGTTTCCTAAGCCAACTAGCCTATTTCTAAATGGTCTAAACGACAAGTCGTTAGAAGCCTCAAATCGCCTCTTCACCGTCAATTGCGGCCAGGTAAGTGCCAGGTGAGTGGGAGGCTCTCCACTACAAGTAGTGGCCCTAATTAAGTAACCACTCGCCTTAGACACACTTGTCTAGACACCACAAAATCAGGTTTAGATAAACGATCGATGTCCACAACTTATCGTGTTTTTCCTAATAAGAGGTATTTATTTAAAAGTGTATCAAATCTAAAACTTTTAAGAATGGTTTTTATTAAGAATATGGTATTTTAATGAAAGTTTTGTTTTATCGTATTCTAAGTTTTGATGATATCGTTTTAGGGTTGTATTTGCGTGTGTATGGAGCTAGGTCATTACCTCGTGCTCTACTTTAAATGTATAGCAAAGTTAAGGGTTAAATGTGAAATAGAAACATGATGGTATTAAAGTGTAAAAAATACGATAAATTGAAAAGGTTATCATTTCATGTGAGAAAACTTGTTCAAATTGATTATTAAAAATTTAATAGTCAAGATAAAGATGTTTAGGCGTGATTGTATTGGTTAGAAGTGAAATTTTGTAGAAAACCGAGTCGGAAATCGGATTTGTTCCGATTCCATCGGGTTTCGTAATTTCGTATTTTAGAGAAATAGAAAGAAGGATAGAAAGGGACTTACAGGTTTCCATCTATACTAAGAAGTGTAGGGGAACTAAAGGAGTTGCCGAGACATTGCTTCGTCGCCGGTTGTTTCTAAAAACGTCGCCGGAATTCCCGCCGAAATTTCGTCGAAGCTTCGCCGCGAAATTGTTTTCAAAGTACACACTTCTTGGAAAACTTTTGAGAGAGTAGCTCAAGATTTTGGGATGAGAGGGTAGTGTGTAGGGTTGGTATTTATAGGGTTAGGCTAGGGTTAGGGTAGATAAAAAGTTAAAAATAAAAATGTGATAAAATATAATAAAAATGTATTAAAAGTGGACTAATTGGGGTTATTAAAGAGCTCTGGAAGTGGTATGAGGCTGAAACTTTGCAGGTGCATAGGGAATATGAAAAGACACAACTTTCATGTTGTGGCCGTCGCCGGAATCGACCAACTCGGGGGTGACTCCGCCGTGACTCGGTCGGATCACTGAGTCGGCCGAGTCAAGGCCGAGTTGGCGGATTCCCGGCCGAGTCCCGCTTCCAGGATCGTCCCCGACGGTTCATCTAACTTCGGCAAGTGTTACATGTTTGGGTGTAGTGGGGTTTTTGTGAGATATGCACGTGTAAACTCTTGGTATTCTAAAGATTTTTAAAAAAATCAATATTAAAAATAATGTGGGGTATGAGATTTGAACTCTGGTGGCTTTGTTCAGCAGTGCAAGGTATTACCAATGAGCTACAAGCTCCTTCTTGTAATTATGGAGTTATTTAATTACTTAAAATGATAGCAGCAATAGTAAATACTCCAAGTATATATTAAATTTAAAGTAATTTCTTGTACACTAAAAATGGAGTTATTATATTCTTGTAACTTGTAATTAAAAACAAAATAATTACTTATATCTTATGCTTAGTCTAAAATACCCCTTTATGATTTTGAAAAAAAAAATTAAAATTTTGTGTAGAAAAGTGTATAGGAAAATTATGGTTGTTACATTCTACCCTCCTTATAAAAATTTCGTCCTCGAAATTTGTAAAAGGAAAGTGTAACAGTTTGATGACAGAACTAAAGATTCTAAAGAAGTTTTGGTCAAAGTTGTGAGGGAGTTACTTGGGTTACCTTGGTTCACAGTTTCAGGTTCTATGGCTGCTAAGGTGAAAGCCTGTCGCCGTGGCACGTTCCTCCTAGCTGGAGGTATATTCCCCTGTACTCGAGGCATGTTTCTTAGTGCCTGATGGAATTGGCGATTTGGCTGAGCAGGAAATCCACGTGGAGGTGGTGCTGGCAGTGTAGGACGAGTTGCAGGAGCCTGGATAGCTGGCTGCTGCGAGTAGTTGATGGGTGGGTATGCTGGGTTGCGTCTATAAGGACAGTTTCCAATTCCGTGATTGGACGCGCCATAAACCAAGCATAGGCCTTTTGCGCGCCTACAGTCCTTCCACAAGTGTCCTTCCCTCTTGCAATAAAAGCAAAAATCAGGTCTTAGCCGATCCTTGGCTTCTTCCAGTCTTCTGAGTTCGACAGCTGGCCTTGAAGAGGCCCCTCCTGCCATTTGAGTGGCAGGGTGTTTCACTCCTGCAGACTGAGGTCTTCCCCTTGACTTTATCACTGCCTCATAGCTGCGGGCAGCTTCCAAAGCGTCTTCATGAGTTGGAAATTTCCCTGTTGCTAGTGCAGCCTGGATTTCCATGTCCAAACCTTGTTGAAATCGACAGGCTCTGATCTCATCCGTCGGTATCAGGTGTGCCGCAAATCTGTTATGGTCTTGTGTTAGTTGTGTAGTATGTGATATCAAAAATTTGAAATACTGTGACATATCTTACCGATTGAGCATGGTGAATTCAGCGTCATACTCATCTACTGATTTGTCCCACATCGAACCTTGTTGTAGATGAATGAACTGCTGTTCCATGGCAAACCTGGCAGTCACAGGGAAGTACTTCGCGTCGAACTTCTCGCGAAAAGTCTTCCATTCAATAGGCTATTCAAGACAGCTTTCTTTCGCCTTCCACCAGTTCCGTGCATTGTCCGTGAGTTGCAGCTTTGCAACTCGGACCCAAGCTATTTCTGGCACTTGTGCTGCCGCCAGATCATCCTCTGTGCTTTGAGCCCATTCCTTAGCTTCCAGTGGGCTCCCCTTTCCTGAGAACTGTTTGGGATGTAAAGCTCTGAATTGCTTCACTCCAGGTGCGTCAGTCTCCGGACGGTTCAGGAGTTGCTGCTGTCCCTCTACGAGGCCGCGGATTACCTCAAGCAGAACTGTTTGCTCATTGAGTGGAGTAGGAACAGCTGGTGTGAGAGGTAGTGCTGGAGTTGGAGGTGTGTTGTTGACATTGGTGCTGTTGTTGTTCGGGGAATCCATAACTCTGAAGAAAAATTTGGGTTAGGACAGATTCGAATGAAATGATAAGATTCAAGGAATATGAAATTGTAAGATTCAAGGAACATGAATTGTAAAGAATGTTTTAGTTGCTGGTTCTTGTGTTATATTGTTTAGGTTGTTCACGCAGAACAGAACTGCATGATAGGGTTTCATACAGCTCTGACCTGCATGGGCCACCAACAAAACCTGTCACGCCCCGCTTCCCAGTGTATGGCGAAGGAGACGCGACGAGGCCCGCTACGTATATACTCAGCAGTACATACGCTAAGCGTATCTAAGCAATATAAAATAAATACACAAGAGACATGATATAAAAGGAACAACAACTTCTATTTATTAACATTCTTTTATACAATGCATGAAAAGGGAATACAACTGAAATATAAAGATGCCTAAACAGTGGCATAACAGAAAATGTAAAATACTGAATGGAAAAGTGTACAATGAACTAAAGTGTTGGATCTTCGGCAAACTGCTCCAAGTCTTCTTGAGATGGCTCGATCTCCGCCGGGTCCAAACTACCTGACGACATTTAAAGAAGAAAGAAATGGAATGTCGTCAGCGAACAGGTCGCTCGGTAAGTCCCAAAAAAGAAATAGACAGAGAGTAAGAGAGAGAGAGAGAGTAGCTTTTAATGTTGTATTATAATATTGTAATGTTGTATTAACGCTGTTGTTTGTAGCCTGGTACAGAAGAAGCCAGTGTATACGAGGGGAGTCCCACTTACACCGGGGACCTTGGTAACCTGTAGTATAAGGCTCCGTCGATAATACCACGGAACAACGGCATGGATGTAATTACGTCTTAAGTGACCACCTCGTGCCACCTTTAACATATTCCGTACCAGTCTACCCCTTAAACCCCGCAATGTCTTGTTTGTATTGTTATCTTGTAAATTGTATTGATTGTAAGATTGATTGACTGACCGAAACTATGATATCAGTAAGCGGTTGTAACCATAGAGTCATGTAAATGGAATAACTGAGAATCATATAAAAGGAATAGGTATATCCATGGTTCGGTTCAGTCAAGATGTATAGATTGATATTGGATTCATGAATTCATGAGTTCATATTGAAGTGGAAACTTGTAGATTATAGATTGACTTGAATCATATTCAAGTCAGATTAATCAGACTCAAACCCGAGTCAGACAATCAGAAATGTGAATCGAAGTCTTATAATTGCTAAGGTCCTTAGGGTAATTTATAAAACTTGAGGGGGTTATATGTAAAAAATACTTTTATATACTTTTCAAAATACGCCTCAAGTATTTATTGTTCGTCTTTAGAGTTGTAATGAGGGTGGATTTTATGTTGTGACATTTCTAGTGAAAATGTCCTAGTTATAGGTATTTATCTGTAATATTGATTCTTTGAAGTTCATGGTATTTTAGTGTAAAATTTATTATTGTGATTTTTTAGGAAAAAATGGAAAATTTATATTATAGTAAAATAGATATTTAAATGATAAATATACATATGTTTATACAGAAATAATTTTTTAATAAATATTTTATATTCCAAAAATCTCATTTTCTTAAGATGTCGTATTTTAAACATTTCGAGACCGAATGCTCCTTGCGGAGGTCTGAATCTTGCAATACTAGCCCGGGTGCGCGAAAAACCACACGATCCCGAACGGGTTTGCCAAAGATGGGTTGTAGCGTCGCTTTGCAAACATTGTAAAATACTAATCTTTGAGAAAACGGTTTTATAAAGTAAAAGGTATTTATTTGCAAAGTGTAATTTTCCGTATTTTAGATTCTAGGGTTTCCTAAGCCAACTAGCCTATTTCTAAATGGTCTAAACGACAAGTCGTTAGAAGCCTCAAATCGCCTCTTCACCGCCAATTGCGGCCAGGTAAGTGCCAGGTGAGTGGGAGGCTCTCCACTACAAGTAGTGGCCCTAATTAAGTAACCACTCGCCTTAGACACACTTGCCTAGACACCACAAAGTCAGGTTTAGATAAACGATCGATATCCAAAACTTATCGTGTTTTTCCTAATAAGAGGTATTTACTTAAAAGTGTATCAAATCTAAAACTTTTAAGAATGGTTTTTTATTAAGAATATGGTATTTTAATGAAAGTTTCGTTTTATCGTATTCTAAGTTTTGATGATATCGTTTTAGGGTTGTATTTGCGTGTGTGTGGAGGTAGGTCATTACCTCGTGCTCTACTTTAAATGTATAGCAAAGTTAAGGGTTAAATGTGAAATAGAAACATGATGGTATTAAAGTGAAAAAAATACGATAAATTGAAAAGGTTATCATTTCATGTGAGAAAACTTATTCAAATTGATTTTTAAAAGTTTAATAGTCAAGATAAAGATGTTTAGGCATGAATGTATTGGTTAGAAGTGAAATTTTGTAGAAAACCGAGTCGGAAATCGGATTTGTTCCGATTCCATCGGGTTTCGTAATTTCGTATTTTAGAGAAATAGAAAGAAGGATAGAAAGAGACTTACGGGTTTCAATCTATACTAAGGAGTGTAGGGGAACTAAAGGAGTTGCCGAAACGTTGCTTCATCGCCGGTTGTTTCTAAAAACGTCGTCGGAATTCCCTTGAAATTTCATCGGAGCTTCGCCGCGAAATTGTTTTCAAAGTATACACTTCTTGGAAAACTTTTGAGAGAGTGGCTCAAGATTTTGTGGATGAGAGGGTAGTGTGTAGGGTTGGTATTTATAGGGTTAGGCAAGGGTTAGGGTAGATGAAAAGTTAAAAATAAAAATGCGATAAAATGTAATAAAAATGTATTAAAAGTGGACTAATTGGGGTTTTTAAAGATCTCTGGAAGTGGTATGAGGCTGAAACTTTGCAGGTGCATAGGGAATATGAAAAGACACAACTTTCATGTTGTGGCCGTCGCCGGAATCGGCCAACTCGGGGATGACTCGGCCGTGACTCGGTCGGATCACTGAGTCGGCCGAGTCAAGGCCGAGTTGGCCGATTCCCGGCCGAGTCCGGCTTCCAGGATCCTTCCCGACGGTTCATCTAATTCCGGCAAGTGTTACATGTTTGGGTGTAGTGGGGTTTTTGTGAGATATGCACGTGTAAACTCTTGGTATTCTAAACGTTTTTAAAAAAATCAATATTAAAAATAAAGTGGGTTATGGGTTTTGAACTCTGGTGGCTTTGTTCAGCAGTGCAAGGTATTACCAATGAGCTACAAGCTCCTTCTTGTAATTATGGAGTTATTTAATTACTTAAAATGATAGCAGCAATAGTAAATACTCTAAGTATACATTAAATTTAAAGTAATTTCTTGTACACTAAAAATGGAGTTATTACATTCTTGTAACTTGTAATTAAAAACAAAATAATTACTTATATCTTGTGCTCAGTCTAAAATACCCCTTTATGATTTTGAAAAGAAAAATTTAGAATTTTGTGTAGAAAAGTGTATAGGAAAATTATGGTTGTTACAGGCGATCAACATCTCTCCCCATAAAACACCTCAAAGGGTGCTATTTGAATCCTCTCCTGGAAGCTGTTATTATAAGTAAACTCTATCAAGGGCAAGTGGCAATCCCAACTGACACCGAAAACTATAACGCTGGCTCGGAGCATGTCCTCAAGAATCTGAATGGTCTACTCTGATTGACCATCGGTCTACGGATGGAAAGCTATACTGAAACTCAATTGGTGTCCAAAGTCTCCTGAAGTTTCTGACATAGTCGACTGGTAAACTGGGTGCCTCTGTCGGATACAATACAAGTCGAAACGCCGTGTAGTCGCACAATCTTCTCAACATACATCTGAGCATACTGAACGAATCCGAAGTGGTCTTGACTGGCAGAAAGTGAGCTACTTCCGTCAATTGGTCTACGATCCCTCAAATAGAGTCATACTCTCGACTGGTCCTAGGTAGACCCACAATAAATTCCATAGAGATCTGCCCTATTTTTACTCCGGAATGGGCGAAGGTTGTAACTCTCCTACTGGCCTCTGATACTCGGCTTTGACTTGCTGACAAGTCAACATTCCGAAACAGAATCTGTGACACCTCTCTTCATCCCTTCCTACCAATAAACATCTCTCAAGCTATAGTACATCTTGGTGGAACCCGGATGGACACTATATGTCGACTGATGCGCCTCCTCAAAATTTCGCTTATCAGTCCCTCGGAATCTGGCGCACACAGTTGAGTTCCAAACCGTAGTACTCCCTGATCATCGATCGCGAACTTTGAATCTCTGCCATGTCGAACTTGGTCCATGATCTTGACAAACGAACGTTATCGGACTGTGCCTTACGGATACGATCAAGTAACTGTGGTTGTGCACGGACACGGGCAAGTTGTCCCCCGATCGATGTAAACTCGAACTGTACTCAGCAGTCAAATAGAATCTTCCATTCTGTCATCGACTACCTCTGAACTGCGCTAAAACAAGATAAGCTACCTCCGGGCCTCCGACTCAAAAGCATCTGCCACAACATTCGCCTTGCCCGATGATAAAGAATCTCACAGTCATAGTTTTTCACTAGCTCCATCCAACGACGCTATCTCAATTTCAAATCTCGCTGCTAAAAGTTGTAGTGTCTCCAGACCTTAAGTGTAAGAACCGTCGCAGCTATCTCTAAGTCATGAGTGGGATAATTCTTCTCGTGCTTCTTCAACTGCCGAGAAGCATCGCAATAACCAACAAAACCGTCTGATCCTGAAGGCAAAAATAATATTGGCGCCGTAGTCAAAGGAGTCTTCAACTGCTGAAAGCTCTGCTCGCATACATCAGTCCAAAGAAAAGGAACTCCCTTCCGGGTCAACCCGGTCAACGTTGCAGCTATATGAGAAAAATCTTGTACGAAACGTCGATAGTATCCGTCCAACCCCAAAAGCTGCTAACCTCCGTCACTGATACAGGTCTGGGCCAGTGTTGAACGGCCTCGATCTTCTTCGGTTCCATATGTATACCATCTCTTGTAATTACGTGACCCAAGAAGTCAACACCATCCATCCAGAAAACACACTTAGATAATTTAGCAAATAGCTGGCGCTCCTTCAAATTCTGCAACGAAATCCTCAATTACTGCCCAGGTTCCACCCGGCTCCAAAAGTACACTAAGACGTCCTCAATGAACACGATGATAGACTGATCAAGAAACGGCCAGAATATTCGGTTCATCCAATCCATAAACGCTGCTGGGGCATTGGTGAGCTCGAACGACATCACCAAGACTCGTAACGCCCGTAACGTGTGAAAAGAAGTCTTTGGAATATCATTCTCTCGAACCCGCAACTAATGGTAACCTGATCGCAAGTCAATCTTCAAGAAATGTCCCGCACCCTGGAGCTAATCAAACAAATCTTCAGTACCAGGTAAGGGATATCTGTTCCCCACATTGACTCGATTCAACTGATGAAAATCGATGCACAAACACAAACTGCCGTCTTTCTTCTTGACGAACAGAACAGGAGCACCCCAAGGCGACACACTAAGATGAATAAGCCCTTTATCCAACAAATCTTGCAACCGATCCTTCAGTTCTTTAAGCTCCACCGGGTCCATCTGATATGGAAGTATAGAAGAAGGCTCCGTGCTGAGAATCACGTCAAAGAAGAACTTAATATCGCGCTCTGGCGACAAACCAAGCAACTTGTCGGGAAAGACATCTTGAAATTCCCTCACAATCGGGACCTGGTCTAACGGGACCTCTACGGCTCCAACATCGCAAACATACACAAAGAATTCCTGACATCCTTTCCTCAAGAGCTGACTAGCGCGAAGAGAAGAAATCAAACTGGAAGGGTGGCGCTACAGTCTCCCCGAAAAATAAGAACTGGCTCACCCGAAAAACTAAACCTGACTTCCTTCTCACGGCAGTCCACGGATGCATAACACATGGCCAACCAATCCATGCCAAGAAGAACTTCAAAATCCAACATCGAGGAGAACCAAATTGACAGAAGAATCCCTATCTCCGATATGAACAAAACAAACACGAACAAAAACATTTCGAGCGACAAGAGATTTGCCTTCGAAAGAAATCACAACAAGTGGCTGATTTAGCAAGGACCACTATCGGCTAAACCTCGATACAAAATATGTGGATACCATTTCAAATGACACCAGAAAGAAATACGCATCGGAAGAAAACACCAAAAGAATACTTGTCACAACGACGTCTATCTAACCGCCTTTGAGCTGGAATCCCGGTACGAATCCGCTTTGGTCCAGAAACGACTGAAGTATTAGAAATGCTCTCTTTCAACAGTAAGGCCATGTCCATAGCAACAACGTAAGTGTCAAAAGGTTGGGCACCAATAGCAATAAATAACTGCATGTCAAGTCCCCGCACAAACCTCTTTATGCGTTTCTTTTCAGCGTCTACCAGGTAAGGGGCATATCGGACCGCCGAGTAAACTGAATGTCGTACTCGGACACTATCATCCCAGAAGTCTTACGTAAATGATCGAAACTATGAGCTCGGGCATTTCGAACGCTATCCAAAAGAAAGAGAGCAAAGAATACGGCTGTGAACTCATCCCAAGTCATAGGAGGTAGACCTGTAGCTCAGCCTCTCTCAACCGACTCGCACCACGTCTGAGCAAGACCCTCTAGACGAAAACTCACAAGCATAATCCATATCTCGTCAGAACATCTCTGTGAATGACAAATCCTATCCTTCCTGTCGAGGAATGTCTGCGGATCCTCCGCTGCATATGTGTCGGTGAAAACTGGAGGCTTCAACTTCAAAAATCCTGTAAGGATACGGAAATAATCTCGGTAACAACAGAAATAGCTGCCTGAGAAGCAGGTACGATCACAGTCCCCGCAGTAGGAGGGACATCATTGGCTCTCGGAGCTTGGATAGCCTCAACTAATGATCCAACCATCTGTCGCAAGTCCTGAATACTCGAATCCAGCCTAGCTATCCGTCCTGAAGAAGGCGAATCACTCTGTCCCTGAGGGGTAGGCGTACCGCCCTGATCGGTCCTTATCTCAAATGAGACCGCTCTAATCTCATCCTTGGCGGCAGCCCACTGGCTCTCATAGTCTCCGGTGGCATAGTGGCTGGAGCAACAACAGAATTGATAGGAACATTGCGATCGAATCAAAGGATTTCCGGAATCAAGAAAGGAGATACAAGGAAATATATATCCTAAGGTCACTTAGGCGGAGTATCATATCGTAATTATTCCGTGGAACATACACACGCTACGTCACTCTGCTTAAGTCACCTACTCCATCTAGCAAGGGCCATTCTACACTCAGAAAAGTAAAACCTATCGCTCTGATACCAACTTTGTCAAGACCCGAAGGTACGGAACGTGACTGGCATATAAATTACGAAACGTCTCAAGGCGCAACGTAATCTAAGTTAGCCAAAGCCCAGAATCTAAACCGTTAAACAAATAGAGTGAAGGAAAACTTGTTTAAAGAAAACGATTTTGATAAAATAAGTCGCATTAAACATTTTAAAAACATCAAATTTTCCCGAAAATTTCGGCAAAGTCTCCTTTGTAAATACTGGCACAAACGGGTTCAATACAATATATGCATAAATAAAGAATAAAAGCATCTCAAAGCGGGAGCTAGCTCTTCGCCAAAGACGTAATCACAACCACAAGCAATATATATATCATGATAGAGCCAAAAAGCATATAAAAGCACGAAAACAAGAAAGCATCACGTCAGCTCAAGTGAGCTTGACCCCAGAGAAAACAACACACATATACTAATCTCACTACCACACCTCTAGGTCACATGTACAATGGTAGAAATAGTAAATACAGTAGATGGAGTATACTAGATACAAATGATACACAAAGTGGGAATAAAAGCATCCTCGCAACCCACCTACGAGTAAAGCCGCAAGTCCAAGCAAAAGAAGCAAAAGAAGTAGTACGCCCGCCGCTACTATGCTGATGGGTCGTACCTGCAAGATAATACTGTGGCACAACGGGGGTGAGTTGCCAACTCGTGAGTAGTAAGTAACATCTAATAAGGCTATCGTAAGCATGCACGCAAATGCGTCACAACCTATATATATCAATACAATGAGATGCACTCGTATGGATGCAATATGAATGCATAATCAAACATGAAACTTGAACATGTCTGGTATGAGAAAATCTTTATTCTTATCTTAGAAAAACCTCTGTGCAATAAATCGAAGTATCATCAATGAAATCAACAGAAAATCCGTGTCAAGCATCGACACAATATATGTATATCTCAATATCTCAATGTCTCAATGTCTCAATATCTCAATGTCTCGGGCTCCGTCAGTCCGGATCGGCCCATCTCATCAACTCTCACGACCACGGTCGGTATCCTCCGGATATCTGCCGCACCAAACATCACCGGTAGGTAGCCTGCCCCTGCTAGGCTCATCGTCTACAATTCGAGCTTCTTGCCCCGGGGTACCATACCGGACCTACCATATACCCGAAACGGTTCATCCTACTCCTCGAATCGGGTCTCGAAAACCAACAGAAATTAGGAAAACTCATGGTGGACGACACATACATCATATCACGAGAAAACTGCAACTTGCCTATTTAAAATGATAACAGGTTTATAAAATTCATGCGGTTTTCCCAAAAATCCAAAAATCTCATAAATACTGAAATTCTCGAGAAGAATCACAATATGTAAACATGCCGGTGATGATGGATGTCTATGATACGATAGCATATACCATGCAATATATGACCAGAAACCATGTATGAATTATGATGCAAGAAGGTATGTATATGTGACTAGCCATCCTACGTATCAGTGTTGATGAATGAATAAACAATTATCTGTTTACATATCACATATGACGCAAATGGTTTAGATACTAATTTAAGCAAGTTCTATAGTGTTCGTGGCATAGCAATTACCAAAGGCGTGTGTGTTCGTATGAATAGTGCACGTGCGGCATGAACCAATGGTAATGGTGCAGGTATCCTTGTTTCCCCCAATCAGAGCAAAGCTCTATTTGAAATTTAAAATTTAAATTGAAGCAACGCTTCAGATGCAGCGCCAAGTGCGCTGCGCCATAAGCAGCGCACCACGTGTAGGACACGGATGCGCTAGCGCTAGGTGCGCTGCGCTCTGAGCAGCGCACCACGTGTAGGACACAGGTGCGCTAGCGATAGGTGCACTTCGCTCTAAGCAGCGCACCACGTACAAAGCACGGGTGCGCTAGCGCTGGAACTAAAAGATCCTCACCGTTAGATCAAAGATCTAATAATAATGATAAATCATTAATTGATCATAATTAAATTCTGTTAAGAAAAGATCTCTCAAATCTTTCCAAACAACAAGATTGTGCGCTGTAAATCAGAGCATCGTTGGATCAATGATCCAATGGTGATTAAAAATCACTAAAAAATACAGAATAATTTCTGTTTAGAAGATTTCCCAATTTTTGTTGAAAACAAGAAGATTACCTTCTGTAAATCAGAAGTCCTTGGATCAAAGATCCAATGATGGGAAAATTTCCAAATCAATTAGAGAAAAGATCTCTTTAACCGATCGAACTGATCAGCTTGCCCTATATAAAGGCCCCGAGACTTCAAGTTTTGTATATAGAAACCCCCTATAAATTTTGAGAAACTTAAAGATAAAGAGCAAGCACTTGCAAGAAGATCTTTCTTCAAGGTAAAAATGATAATGATGAACATAGAGATGAAATCATCTCATAAAAAGAAGAATTTAATTCTTTAAAGATCATAGATCTACAAGACCAAGGTCTTTCACAAAAAGATCAAGAGATCTAATCATAAAATAATAATAAGAAGAACATAATTCTTCTCAGAGATCATGGATCTATAAAGGCAAGGCCTTTAATCAATATAAGAGAGTGGAAATATCTCCTGCAAAATAATAGCTGTAGTTCTTGGATCTTGAGACAAAGTCTGTTTTAAAAGAACATAAATTTGTTTCCCAGATCATAAAATTGATCAAATGCGGTTTGTGCTCTTGAACTGAGCCTCTGCGCTCTCTGGACTGGCGCTCAGCGCCAAATGCGCCACGTGTCAATCGCGTATGCGCAAATTAACAACTTGCGCTTTGCGCTTCTGAAATAGTGCACTGCGCTCATGAGTTGGCGCTCAGTGCCAAGCGCACCATGTGCCACTCGAGTGTGCGCCACTAAACTAAAAGCGCAATGCGCTCATGGATTAGCGCTCAGCGCTCATAGACTGGCATCATGCGCTCATCATTTGGCGCCTAGCGCCAAGTACAATACATTTCCCTTACATGTGCGCCACGTGGAAGAACCGCACTGCACCCTTTGATTGGTACAAAGCGCCTAGCGCGCCACGTGTTGTGCTGACAGAACATAAATTGTTCTTTAATAAGCCCAGGGCTCTGATGAATGCTCTGCATTCAACAAAAGACAAAAACATTGTCAAGAGATAAATCAATGCTCACCATTATTAAAAGGGCCAAGCCCAAATAAAAGCTCATTAGCCCAAAATAAAATGTTAAACATTTTAACCTGATTGGACTTAGCCCAAGATTGACCATAAGTCCTCAACTCACATTAATTGAACTCATCTGCTCATAAATATGCTAACAGATCTTAGCCCCAAATTGGACTGCAGATCTTTCAAACAACTCACATCGGTTCGAGGGTACATCTCTTTACTCCTCTGATATTTATCGTTGTAATCCTTCAACGTCTTTAGAGAGGTGACGGGTCTCGACAACCAAACATTCTATGGACTATTGGGTCCTTAAACACACGGACAATGATGTCCTTAACCTTGACTGTGAGGTCTTTAAACTCACGGACTATGATGTCCTTAACCTTGACTATGAGGTCTTTAAACTCACGGGCTATGATGTCCTTAACCTTAGACCGAGATGTCCTTAAACTAACATTAGACCACCACGTCCTTAAACTGGTAATCGACCGCAATGTCCCTAAACTAAACAATAGAGTTCAAATGCTCTTTTGTTGGATCTAAACGATCCCATTAAGTTGATCTTAGTCTGAAATTAGACTAACGTATCCTTAACAAACGTTTAAGTTGATCTTAGTCTCAAATGAGACTAACGTATCCTTAAACCCAATCCCCAAACCCAAATCTAAGAAAATACGGATTTGGACTAATCCACGCCCTACAGGCGACAACATAAATTAGTCTCCGTATACAATCCACGTGCAACCAAAAACAAAACAAACACCCACGACATGAAGTGACCATCTGGAGAAGGAGAAAGTGGTTACCGCGATGCGGTATCGTAATTAACTGCAGGGGTTTGCGCCTGCAAGGAAGAGCGTCCCCACAATCAAAAACACCTCAAATGAGGGGGATTCTAACGAAGTCTGCTACATCGGCCGCATCCGTTTAAACCTTCGATACACGGTGCCATAAATCAACTTGGCATCTTCGGAGAGATGGACGGATAGCACCAATTAGCATCTGCCCCGAAATTCAGTCGAGACGGACCCGCGCGGTCGTGTCTCCGTGTTTCGGCGGGGAACAGTCCTATGAGATGATATCACATATATACACATATATAAGATGACGTGATGCAATGAGATGAATAAGATCCCCCCCATAGATGTGTGCATCTACTCACCGGGACGCCTCGGCTAATCTGATCTGATCTCAGCCTTGTCATTCCGCGCCATGTCCGACGCCTCTGCACCCGATCCTAGAATCGCACACAAGTAAATAAGAGGATAGATATATGAATAGTCGCGGCACGAACGATACAAGTCAACCAACACGCACTAACTAGACACGTACACACTTGGTTCACAAAACGCGCTCGCGACAACGCCACAAACCACAACTAGGGTCGTTATACGTGACAACTACTAAGCCTAGAACCCAATCGTACCAATCGTGCACTCACAACACACTAGATATTTTAGGAAATAGGTTATAGATCATCAAAACCTCAAACTGAATTAAAATCGATTTATTCCAAAAACCTAGAAAGCAACCATTAACCATTTTAGTGCAAATCTAGATGTTTTAACAAATCTAGTGGCCACAATGTTCATTTAATATCTTAATTAGGCTACACAATTATTAACTAGAATTTATCTCACCTATTTATATTAATCATAAAAATTTAGTTTGCAAGATTATTTAATTAAGACAATTTAAAAGTAACAATTAGCAAATTAATAACTAGTTTAGATTTTGCAAGTCTTAAGATATTAAACTACACATTGCAACCATAATCAAGTGATAAAAACCCTAACTTGAACCCAAAACCTTCTCTTGAAATTTCAAACTTGCAATTAGAACCATATTTAAACACCTAAGTTAATTAAATTGAAGTAATTAATCAACAAGTAACCATTGGGTTAAGATTATACCTCAACAATCATGAGATCTAACTTGCAAACTTGCCTCCAAAAATGCTCTCTTGCTTCAAGATCCAAGATAGTTTAGGCCAAGAAAATAATGGGTGAAGGTTTAATTAGGAATTAATGGGAATTTGTGTGGATTTTTGATGCATTTCTTAAAGATTTTTGAAGTGAAATGAGGTGGGGAAAAATGAGGATGAGGCTGCCTTGGTTTCTGCCAAGCCTAGAGGGAGAGAGAAGTGAGTGTGTGTGTGTGTGTGTGTGTAGAAACATCCCCCCAAACTCATTTATTAATTCCTTTTTCTTATTTACTTTATTTTTCTAATTAATCCTAGAATTATCTAGAACCTTAGAGGTAAAACAAAGAAAAAGAATATGTTACACACTAGATTTTTTTTGTTGTCATGGCGCACTAATGTGTAATTAACTCATTCCAATTTGTAATTATCACTAATTAAATTTATAAGTGAAATCTTAAAATAATATTTAAAAATAATAATTAATTAAGAAAAATATTTAAGTAAACTAGCAATTTATAAGTGACCAATTAAATACCAAATACTAGCAAGGAAACTCTAAAAGCGCATTTTAGAGAGTTCATCTTCAGATTATACTTTCGAAGACGTTGGAAAATTATTTTTAGATGTTCCCAATATTCCTCATGAGATTTGCTCTTCACTATTAGGTCGCCGATATAGAATTCGACGATCTTGTGTATGAGGTCATGGAAGATCTTTTTCATGGCCCTCTAATAGGTAGCGCCGACGTTCTTCAGACCAAAAGGCATCACTTTATAGCAGAATATGCCTAACGGGGTCTGGAAGCCGGTATGCATCTGGTCTTCAGGATGCATTTTTATTTGATTGTATCCTGAATATCCGTCCATGAAGGAAAAGACCTTGTAGGTGGATGTGTTATCAATCATCAGCTCGGTGACGGGCACTGGGAAGTCGTCTTTCGGGCAAGCTTTGTTAAGGTCCCGAAAATCCACGCAGACATGAACCGTCCCATTTTTCTTCATCACTGGAACGATATTGGCGATCTAGTCAGGATATTGAACCTCTTGGATGAAACCGGAGTCAATTAGTTTCTTGACTTCAGCATTGATACTCATCTCAAGTTCGAGCCGTATCTTCCTTGGTGCTTATTTGATTGGCTTTATGTCTGGCGATATAGCCAGTTTATATACTGCTACTTTTGGGTCTAGACCCAGCATCTCAAAGTAGTTCCAGGCGAAACAATCTTTGTACTGCATGAGCACGTCTTTTAACGTGGTTACCTGTTTTTCTTCAAATAGTAGCTCACTGATGAATGTCGGCCTTGGATCATTTTCCATCCTTAAGTCAATTTTTCTTGGGTTATCCGCCGTGGTGTGTATCACATCATCCAGCTCTTTTGGTGCTAGTGGAAACTCTGAGATCACCTTATGCTCATCTTCATTTGTGAAGCACCCGAAGAGGTCACTCGTACTCCCGTGCCCTTCCTCTTTTGAGAGTGTTATCATATAGCAGGTACGAGTACGCTTCCCTTTTTGCGGTTGAGCTGGGCTTAACCTGACGGTATAGGTCTTTTTTGGCTCATGCTTTCATGACGGACTTATCTTCCAGCTGTTGGATAAAGCGTACTTGCCTTGTCGATACTGGTCTTCCACCCAATCTTTGAATATGAAGCAGTCTTCAAGGGGGTGACTTACTGCTCTATGGTAGGAGTAATAATCTGGGTGACGGACTTTGTTTATTTGTTCGGGGTGCCGAGACTCGGGCAGCGTGATCATTTGGTGCTTCATGACCAGGTTGAATATTTTCCTTGTCTTGTTGCGAGGAATAGAGTATTCCCGACCCATCTTCTTTATAAAGGATGGGCTCCAATCGAGCTTTTCTCGATCGAACGGCATATTGGATCCGCTTTGTTGTCTTCGAACATTGTTTGCTTTCTTTGCCCTATTTTTACCTCCATTTCGTGGTTTTCCCTTTTTGCGAGAACACATAGCGGGCTGGAGATGAAGAGAATTATAGTCTACTTCCTCCGCAGATTGTTGATTGAGACGCTGCGTCCTGGACTTTTCATAAATGGACACTTCACGGCTGTGGTTGTCCCAGCTTGCTTAGCAAGCTTCTTTTATTAGCTTATCAATTTGTTCTTCGAATGACGGACTTAACTTTCTTAAAGCGGGATCTCGCTTCGATTTGACGTCACTGGTATCAGGAAGAGCATTTTCTACTCCACTCAAGCTGTTTACGACACAGCAACTGTAGATTTGCTACTGTTTTTTGGACCGAACGTATACCAGCCCAATTGTTTCCATTTTCCCGTTGGGATTCTTTTGTTGAGTCCCGGAAATATCCCAAATCTTTTTGTAGTATTGGGCTTGTCGAACAGTTTGTTCGAGGGGCATGCCTTAGCGTCTTAACAGCTCTTTCAATTCGTCCGCATAATATCTTAGAAAATGGATGGGTTGAAGCCTGTTGAGTGCAAAATCGGTACCATACCAAATTTCTTTTTCTACTTTAGTCTTCATAGATTGGTAGAAGAGGATCGCCTTTTCACCACTTCACCTATGAGGTACGTAAAAAGTTTACAGTTCTTGTACGCTGTATGTATCGAGCGCATCAAGTTCCTTATAGTGTCGAGGTGGAGCCATTTTGATTTGCAGACTCTGATACGCTTCAGCAAGAATCTATATTGATGGGCGGACGGAGAACACCGCATTGGCCCTGTCCTCTGAGTCGCTGCCAAAAACCAAAACAGGAGTAGATGGTCCAGGCTTATTGTTTTCTTTTTGGGGTTGCCCGAGTAGACTATTTCTTTGTCTTTCTCAGTATCACTTCCAAAGATTAGGATGGTGGCCATAGATTTTTGTTTATTCTCTGGCTTATGGCACCTTTTAGTATCCTCGAAGTCTGGCAGAAACTACTTTGCGTCTTTGTACTTCTAGACTTCGTTTACGGAGAACGGATTTAGTTTTCCTGTGATGGTGTACTCCGAACCGTCCTTAAAGTACTTCATACACTGATGTTGTGTAGAAGGAATGATGTTATACTCATGTAACCAAGGCCGGCTGAGCAAAGCGTTATAGCAAGTCTTGTTGTCAATGATATGAAATTTGATGTCAGGGACAAGAGGCTCAAAGCGAAGCGTCAGTATTACGGACCCAAGCGTCCATGATAACTGTGAGTCGAATACGAAGATGGTAATTTTATCTCGGGCAAGGTTCTGAACGTTCATGCAAATTTCCTTCAGCACTCTTACGTTGAGAAGATTAACGGAGGATCCATTGTCGATAAGGATTTTCCCTATCTTGATGTCATGGCGGTACCCGGTGACATATAACGGGCGATTATGTTCACACGTACTGAGGAGTAAATCTTCATCGCTGAATGTAATATCAGCCGTGTGGACTTCTACCAGTTCATCTTTCATCTTCTCTTCTGCAACAAAAGGTTAGAACTGATCGGGCCCTTGTAACGCCTTGATCAGGGAATCCCGTACCTCCTTGGATAGGAGGAGGGCATCCAATATTCTTAGCTGTGAGGGTATTTTCCTCAAATGTATTAGGACGTTGTAATCCACCTTGTTTTTCTTAGGCAGGTCCCTTGCGGCAAGCTCTTTGACTGCTTCTTCATCGAGCGAGATTTTTTCGGGCATTTTCCCTTTCCCTTTGTCTTTTTTGTCCAAACCTTTGTTTGCAGGTCTAAGGTCCCTCTCATGTATCGTACGGTTACGCAGATGAATTTTTTCACATTTCTTCTCCTCCTCTTCTTTTTCCGAGGTGAAGTTTTTGAAGAAAGGGTTGAGAGGCGTTTCATCCTTAGAATCGCTCCCGAAGGTGAGAACTTGATGTTTTTTTTCTTCTGAACTGGTGCCAACCATGTGACAGTTGCCAGTTGTTTCTTCATGCGCATTCATCTTTCCATTCCTATGATGACGAGCGCGAGCTCTACGTTTCCCCTTCTTGAAGTATTTTCGATTGGCAACATATCTTTTCCAGCACTTCTTGAAGGCACCGCATTCCTCGAAGGGGTGAGCAACCCTTCGATGATACAGGCAGTAGTTTGGATGTGATTCTTCTCCATCAAAGCATGGGACTCCAGGAGTGTAAATCGTGAGAGGTGGTAACTTCATCCCGAGTGATAAGGCTTTGGCGAACCGCTTCTCAGTTTTGATCCTGCTCTTATTTATTGCAGGTATGCTTTGGTTTGGTCGGAGCACTTTACAACTCGTCCTCACCGCAGCTTCTTTATTCAGATGTTGATATATAGCTTTTCACGTTCTCGATCATCTTTGCTCTTTTGAAAGGCTTCATTTAGTAGCCTTTCAACCGGGTCATCTTCTGGCAGTTTCGGGGAATTTAGCGCCGATTCTGCCCCCAGTTCCTCAACGTTGTTTTTTGACGCTAAGAGAGCCTCTTTGCCATATATCGACGAATGGGAGACCATGTGGCAACTTTCTACATGGTCTTCGGTTTCTTCTAATGAGTCATTTCCCTCATCATTGTCACTGTCTTCGCCCTCAAGAATATGCTTAAGGAATTCTTCGAGCGTGACTGGTGTCCGCGCCTTCTGGTTATACTCCTCCAGCGCATCTTTGTATTTTTGTAGATCAGTGTGCTTTTCATCATACATGGCAGGCTGTATAGGCTTCTTGGTCTTCTTCTTTCTTTCGAAGACTTAGAAGGCTTGACTTGGGGGTTTTTCCCCTTGTCAACAATTTTCGATATGGGACGAGACTTTAGCATCCCTTCGATTATTTCAGGTTCAAATGGGCTTTTCCAATTGATTGCCGTAAATGCCTGAAAATCCTTCAGCATTCTTTTGCAGGGTTATCTACCATGGCAACAAGGTTTCGGGAGGTATCGTCTATGCCAATTTTAATTTTTTGCCATTCTAGCTAACCCTAACCCTAGAATCGAATGCAAACAACTTTGCAACTAAAGTGAACAAGAAATACAACCTTTGTAGACCGGTCCTTCACTTCATTAGCTCCGTGTAGTAGTCCCTTCGCTGTGATCACGAACTCCCGGACTCTAGAGATGCTCCCATGAAGAAATGAACAAGCTTGCATCGAAGTCTTCGAGGCCGAAGTTGATCTACGTCAAGGAGACACTAACCCAAGCTAGCTCTTCACTAATAGTAGAATTAGTGAAGCAAACACATTATACTAAATGGCAAGTAGTGGAAGATGATGAAGTAGGAATTTTTCTCACTTTAGATTTAATTTTCTCACAATTTTTCATCACCTTTTCAAACCCTAGAAAACTCTTTTCATTTTTGAAGAAGAAGATGAAGCAAGTGATGAAAGAATAATCAAGTGAGGTTAGAAATGCAACCATGGTGAGTGTATGTCATGCACTAACCATTGTAGAGACTAAACCATAGCTATGAGCTAAGGGTTGGGTTAACAAATATCTTAAGCTAGATAAACAAGTGGACTTAGTCAATGAAACCTACAAGCTTCTACAAGCTTTGAACCATGACTCATTATCCAAATGTTTGAATTAATTATACCAAATAAAACCCTAACTTTAACCTAGCATAGTGTGAGTCTCATACTAACATGTTGCATGTGTAACCTAGCATGACACAACAATATATATCACATATATATTTTGTGTGCAAAGAAAATAATTAACATATATCACATATATGTTAAGTGTATCAAATATGAGAAAAAGAAAAGCTTAAGTGAGCTAATATTAGTTAATGTAATTTAATATATCAAATATATAATTCTATATTAAATTATTAAATCAACACTTGATTTAATAATCTGGCTATAGTGTGTATAACCGACTAATATCAAATGCACCAACTTATCGAATCAACACTTGATCCGATAACCTGGCTATATCTCATATAACAGACCGATGTCACAAATCGCGAGAATATAATACTGTATCACATATCGTATTAATCTCGGTCCCGCACATATCACATATGTGCTCTTACTCCGTTTTGCTTGAGCCAGGAAACCTCTGTGTAGGACTCTAATAAGCCGGCAAGATGATCATATCAAACACCCACAAGCCGCAAGCGGTCTGCTAAACGTAGCGGCCACCCGGGTATTGAGCGATCAGAAGATCAAAAAGCAAGCCTACTCGTACTCCTACGAATCCAATCAGTAACACTACTGTACAGTCCGGTCTCTTCGTCTGATATGTCGCATATCACAGCCTGGGGGTGGTATAACGTCAGACCCCAATAGCCTGATAAGTTATGCCGATTCAAGGTCCATAACGGTTTGAGAAACTACTGGTAACACTTACCGGTAAATCTCAGCAGGCCTGGCCAGGGATTTCCTATTATGGCCAATCGAGCATAGCGCAACATCAACTCCCAATACCGGGAGAGACGAAACCCCTCTTATCGCTCATTGCCTCCATGTGACTCGGGACTGTACCCAAAAACCGCCTTTTTGCACGATCTCTTGACCGTGGTATGGTGGAAATCAAAGCACAGTGGGAATCACACAAGACACTATGACGATCTTGGGTCTACAGACTAACCTGTACCAGTGTCACCAGAGAACTGCTATCCGACGATAGGTATAATACCATCTAGGAGTTCTCGGCGAGTCCGTTCGGTGTACCCTTCTCCACTGATCACCCGTATACCATCTCTGATGTCAAACACCAATGGATATAGGATTATCCATTGCCTATCACATGGGTCGAGAAGCGTATACGCTAGCCTACTCTGGAGTATCGATGCCCTGTCTCGATACTCCCACGACTAGGAACATTTGAAGGATGTACTTACCGACTATCCTGTCCCCACTAGTATGATCTGCATCATAATCCTGGTAGTCAAGTAATCATCCTAAAGGCTTTATCAACATGTAATAGAGAGACAATAAGTGTGCATGTTAAGATAAAGAGCAACCAGATAGCATTCTATCATGTCGAGCAAGAAAGTCCTCCCTATATATGTCCAAGCATCCATTACAATATACATCGCATGTACAGTAATGGCCTCTAGGGCATACATATAACTAACAATCTCCCACTTGCACTAAGGCCATCTGTTGTAGTATCCAATACCCAACAATATAGCAGTGGTTGTAGTATCCCATACTCAACCATCCCATAGAAGTCTCTCTGGGGGTAAGGCCTTTGTGTGTGGATCCGCTGTGTTATCCTTAGTTTCTACTCTCCTAACCTCGATCCCTTGGAGATCAACCATCTTCCTGATCAGGTGATACTGTCCTCAGAATATATCTGGAACGCTAATGGGAACGGTGTTCCTAGGCTAAAGCCACAACTCCATTGTTGTCACAATAACACTTATTGGACGCTGAATGGTAGGAACCATGTTCATCTCATGAACAAGAAATGCCCAGACAACCACTTTGGCAGCATTGTTGGTAGCAATGTATTCAGCTTTTATCGTCTAGTATGTCACGGTATCTAGCTTGGAACTCTTCCAACATACCGTCCCTCCACTGAGGATAAAGACAATGTCTGTGACTGACTCTCAGTCGATGTGACCGACTCTCAGTCGACTTTATCACTCTGGAAGGTGGAAGCTGGAACCAAGAAATTTCTTCTAGTGCTTCTCAAGTACTTAAGAATGTCCTCCACAGCTGTCCAGTGATTCTCCCAAGATCCGATTGATTCCTGATCACTACACCTAGTGAGTCATTTACATCTAGTCTGGTACATAACATCGCACACTCTGATAGAGACTACTGCCGAAGCATAGGGTATCCCTTGCACGTGAGCTCTCTCCAAATCAGTCTTGGAAGACATCTTTTTGGAGAGGGTGATTCCTGAGTAAGTGGACGAACCACCACACTTAGAATCATCCATACTAAACCCCTTTAGTATGGTGTTAATGTACCTAGATTTGGGACACTCCCAACATCCACTTAGATCTATCTCATAGATCATAATCCACAAGATGTAGTAGGTATCATCCAGATCTTCCTTTGAGAATTCTCGTGATAAGAGGAGCTTGACCGAGGGTAGCATAGGAAACCATTTCCTATCAAGAGTATGCCATCTACGTACAATACATGGAAGAAAAACTTACTCTCTACAACCTTCTTGTGTATATAAGGTTCATCTACCTTTTTGATGAAGTCAAACACTTTGACTGCCACATCAAAACAGATGTTCCAACTCCACGATGCGCGCATTGATCCTGATGGACTTAAGCATAGCTTTGAAAGTCTCAACTTTTCCATTTACACCAATAATCTTCTCAAGATCCATTTGCTCCCAATAGGTTTTACCCCTTCAGGTGCAACATGCAAAGTCATACTTTGTTGGTGTACATGGATTCCATTTTTGATCGCATAGCATCCAGCCACTTCACTGAGTCCCCACTCATGATGGCCTGCCTGAACCTAGTTGGGCCATCATCTCATGATGCATTCCTCGCTCCCACTGTCACCGAGAAGACCGTAGTATCTCTTAAGTGGATGATGAACCCTATCAGATTCGCAGAGAGGCTGAGGTTCGTTGGAAACTATTGAATCCTTTGGTTTCACCAAATCACCAGCTGTTAGTTTGTCTAGCTGGAACTCCTTCCAGTTCTACCTCATGTCCACAAATTTCTTCATAAGAAATTCCTTTTCTAAAAATGTGGTATACTGAGAAACAAAACATCTTTTGCTCCTCAGTTAGGTAGAAGATATACCCTCACTAATGTTTGGGATATCCTAACAAACTTATACAAAACTGACCTTGCCTCGAGCTTGACCGGATTCTGCCTTTCAACATAGGCCGGACAACCCCATATCTTAACTCGTTTAAGACATGGTCTCTTCCCACACCATATCTCATATGTAGTGGTAGGCCCTGATTTGGACAGAACCCCATTCAATAGGTATGCAGCTTCTCAAGTGCATAATACCAAAAAGAAACAGGTAACTCAGCAATACTCATCATAGAGAGCGCCATATCTCATAGGGTGCGATACCTCCGTCCTGATACACCATTGTGCTATGGTGTATACGAAGGAGTAAGCTGAGAGAGAATTACATTCTCCTTTAAGAAACTGAGAGAGAATCACATTCTTCTTTAAGAAACTCCAAGAACTCCATGCGCAAGTATTCTCCTCCTCGATCACATTGAAGGACCTAATACTTCTACCCGTCTGGTTCTCAAAAGAGCCTAGCTTGGCATTTGTAGACATAAGACCGTATACATCATCATGTATTCATCCCAAGAGTTCAGTGACTCTTTCTCTGTTTCTAGTAAACGGAGTATTGGACATTTTACCTTTGAGACAAGACTGGCAAGTATCATAAGATGAAAATTCGAACAGATTCTCATAATCATCCTTATGTAACTTAGCTGGTCATGCCGCATTGATATGACCTAGTCTACAATGCCTCAAGAAGAATTCGTTCATTTCTGAACTGATCCTCTTATGTGTGTTTTACATACTTTGAACCGTGGTTTGATTTAGAACGTATATGCTATTATATAACGTGCAAGATCCAATCAACTCTTGATTCAGGAAAATGTTCACAACATTAACCTCTAATACAGAATTATATCCTTCTTTAACTTAATAAAGAAACCGATGTAATGTTGTATATCAGGTTCGGTATTTAATAACATTTGTTCAGAATCAATGTATTATTACAAGGTGATATATGCCAACAGACTTGGCTGCAATAATTGCACCATTCTCTAATACTTAGAGACATATCACCCATTCTTAGTTCTCTACCTTTCTGTAGCCCATGTAACATATTACATATGCGGAATCCTGATCCGGTATAACATACCTAGGACGTAAAGGATACTGAGAAATAGTTCTCGGTAATGAACATGTAAGTGCACGGCGGCGCCCCGGCCGTCAATCCGACGGCCAAACGCGGAAACGGTGATAAACTTTAATTTTTGCGGACTTAGCAAACCGGCACCACCGCGCACTAAACACCCGGATCGTAACCATTAACAAGTCTAAGCAACTAACAAGAAAGGGAAGAGATGTACCGACTGATCCGAGTCCTCCGGTCTTCATCTCCACTCCGATCTCGTTGCGGGATCTACGGTCGTCGCCTCCTCGCCGGAAGGGCACCACGTCGCCTGTAACTTTTACGGGCTCCCGCCTCTATACCGAGGCAACTCGGGCATGAAGCCGGCAACTCGACATGCTCAAGATATGCTGTAGAAGATGCTTGTCTCTTTGGGGTTATGTTGTTGCCATTGAGGATGATGGAGGATACAAGGATTAGAAAAATGGTGCTTGCATTTTTCTAGCATGAAAATGAGATCAAGAAAGAAACTCTCAAGAATGAAGCTCTCTTCTTCTTATTCTCTCAACCATGAAAAACTTATCATCCTCATAAATGGTGGAGGAAAGAATGTATATCAAACAAGAGGGAGGTGAGTGTAGGAGAGCATGAAGGGTGACCATATCCAAAGACAAGAAAACATCAACCATGCTTACACCTTAATCAACCCATACCCATTCAAATCATAATTAATGTAAGTGATGGATGAAAGATGCTAAACATATCATAATCCCACAATTGCAAGAAACCCCCTCCTCAAATGTAATTTGCAAAACTGCAAATTACCCCCCTCCATCAGAAAAGTCCGGCCGGGAAAGAACAAAGGAAAACCGGCCGGAACGGAATGCAAACTGGCAACTCCAGAAAACTGGTCCCGTAATAAATTACAGGAAAACCCCGATACTGTGCATACACACCCGCATCTGTATTCCGTCCGGATACAAAATGCAATGAGACAAAATCTACACTGTACTAAACTACGACCGGCTTAAGTCAAAGCCGGCTAGTAATATCCGTCCGATCCTGATCCGTGCAATACCGCACGTATCTGATCGAACCCTGCCATATAACTATACGGCCACTAGTACAAACCGTCCGATCCTGATCCGTGCAATACCGCACGTATCTGATCGGACCCTGCCATATCTCCATACGGCCTCTACAGCGTTTCGCCCGAAATCTTGAGTAACTGAATGTATGGTGGACTCTAAAGACTCGTCAATACTATGGCTGTAGATTTAACCACTAGCACGTCAGAGATATAAGCCAATACGTAACGGGCCACCAGCTATTGACCAAAAGGGACGTCGATGAGCGAACTCATCCTGACACCCTACTGAGCCTGTCAGTGACAATATCCGTACAGTCCGGTCCGTTCGTCTATGAGCATCGCATGTCGGGCTTAGGGGGTGGGTAAAAGTCAGACCCCCAAAAGCGGTACAAGTCGTGTCGGAGTATAGCCCAGAACACCCTGAGATACTACTGGAATACCTACCAGTAAATCTTCTGCTTTGGCCAAGGTCTTCGTGTAATGGCTCTCCTAGACACAGCGCGACCTCACCCCCAATACCGGGAGAGACGAACCCCTGAAGATCCGCTCACTGCCTCCATGTGGCTCGGGACTGTACCCAACTAAAACCTGTTTGCACGACTCCTTTGAGTCGTGGTAGGGTAGTAATCAAAGCACAGTGGGAACTCACACGAGACAAATGACGATCCCCAGGTCGATGAACTAACCTGTACACATGTCACCTGGGAACTGCTATCTGACGTCAGGTATAAGACCAACTAGCATGTTCCCGGCGAGTCCTGTCCGGTGTACTCATATTCCAATGAGCACCTGTATACATCTTAGGTGAACCAACTGACACCAGTGGCTTGTGAGACCGGCCACCGCCCCTCGTCGGGGTCTCGACTGTATACACTAGTCTACTCTGGAGTATCGATGCCCTGTCTCGAGACTCCTACGACTAGGGACCTTTTAAGGATGTGCTTATAGACTCCAGCTCTCACTTATATGATCGCCCTCATACTGCTGGCAGTCAAGCAAGAATCCTAGGGGCTCTATCAACGTGCAATAGCGACATGTCAGGTCGCCTAAAGCAGTACACGATGATAAAGGTAAACCAGATAGCATACTATCATCTCGAGTAAGACCGTCCTACTGGGACAGGTCCTCCCTCAATCATTGCAATCACGTGCCTGTGATCCAATAATTGACTCTGAGGGCACTATCTCCAACAATCTCCCACTTGCACTCAAGGCTAATTATTGAGATGTCGCATACTCACAGCCCGTGTGATACCGAACACCCAACTCCTCTACTAGTCAGTCTCACAAAAACCGTTTGTGAAACTATTGCGTTCGAGGAATAGCCTCAGTGAGTGGATTCGCCTTGATGTTTCTTTCTATGTCTCTCTATATCTCAAGTTCGCGGAGAAAGCCATCTCCCGAAATGAGCAATACCTGTCTTAGAATGTCTGGATGTCAGATGGGACCGAGCTCATAAATGAACTCCAAATCCAAACTTCTTAGACTGTATCGTCAACTGAACTTAATCAGTATCCTGCGCCATGCCTCCCTCAGTATCACCTTGGACCAACTGTCCAAAATACTGCCCCTCGTCAGAAGGATAACTACAACTCTGACAACCTCCTTGTCGTCCATGTCACCTTGGAAGCCTGGAATGATAACTGCCTCCCGACTGTTCCTCCAGGATTGGATCAATATCAACTTATTGCATCTAGTGCAAGAACAACATCTGGTGTGGTACTTGACATCTCATGATTGACTCAATTGCCTAAGCAAGTGATTTGCCAATCATGTACATCCCTCTCTACTTTAGTCTATAAGACACCTTTAGAGAGGGTGACTCCATTACCTGCAGGTACACTACCGTGCCAGGAGTCGTCCATTCTAAATACTCTTAGAATGCTGTCAAAGTACCCTGATTGGGAAACCACCCAAATCTAGATCTAAAACCATAGATCTAGTAACCAGTATGTCTGATATAATGTCCAAGTCCTTTGTGGAGAAACCACTGTGTGACGACCAAAGTATAACCGATCGTAGTATAGGAATATCACTTCCTACTACCTTCTCAACAGATCCATCCCTTATTCTGATGACGTCAAACCTATGACTGTCACATCAGAAATAGATGATCTATCTCCGCTACATCTGCTTTAGTCTATAAACAGACATAAGCCTGATGTCCACCAATGCTTCCGCTGCTCCCACTGACTACGACAACCCTCTGGCAGAGTCATATAGACGTGCACTTCTAAAGCAAGTTTAGAACGACGCTATACTCATCCTCCTGCCGGGTCTCGCAGCCTGAAACAACAACAATGGCAAGTGTGGGTAAACAAGAACTTCCCTGTCACCGTCCTTGAGGCTACCGGAGTACCTCTCGGGTGCCTGAAGTTACCCACCATCCCTGCGGAGTGGCGAATGGAATGTCAAGCCAGATTGAATCTTTAGGTTCCTTATCAAATCTTCAGTAATCGTTTGCGGTTCTGGAATTACTTCCAGTTCTACCATACGCCCACTACTGTTTTTGAAAAAATCCATTTTTGTTAAAACTGTGGCGAGTCAAGTTGGTAGAAAATCAACCCTCGTCATAGCCTGGGTCAACCCACAAACAGCCATTACAGAAACGTGCCTTGAGTTATCCAGAGTCTGGTTTTAATCATAAGCCGGACAACTCCCCGTACCTTAACAACGTTAAGATATGAACTGTTCTACATCCAATATAGAACCAGAGGCACTGATTTAATTTAACCAGATTCAAATCATGCAGCTGTCTCCAGTGCATGTCAACTAAATGGAGAGAGGCCGATCAGCGTTACTCAACTTAGGAATGCTTCCAATTATGAGTAACCTGAAAGAGAAGCAATTTCTCTTTATCATTACTATCAACTGAATACCATACACAAGTATCTACATCTTCGATCACTTTGAAGAATCCCGATACTTGCTACACCTGGTTCTCTACTCTATTCAAATACCTATAACTCCTCAAAACTTAGACCATGTGTTTCTACGAAACACATGTCTAAGAACTAGAGAAGTTAAAAGTAAATAGAATATAGTATGAGGACCAACCCCTCTGTCCTAATGGACACTGGACAACATACAATACTCTGTATAAGTCCGCTGAGTCTAACAACTCTTTCACTGTGTGTCGTAGGTTGAAAACTGTACTTATGGTTAAGAAGAATTGCACCGCTGTTTAATGCTCCTTACCTAACCATCCACTGATATAGGTAAATGTCATAGACATAATATCAAAAGGTATATCTCACTCTATGAAAATAGACGTACAGATATATCAATTTGAAATTGGTGCACAACAGCGGATATTCAAAACCAAATATTTGCCGACCGGCAAACAGCCCAGGTGGCATCCTCAAATATCGCCAATTACAACGAATTCCGATATAATGAGGATGATCACCCAATTCCCAATAACTTACTCCCACTCATCATCTGTAAAACCATACAGATGTGAGAATCATACCTGGTAAATACATACCCTGGAGTAAGTGTCTAATCGGGAAATCAGTTTTCCATTAACAGTACACAGTGAAATTGAAACATTGAAATGTTTCGTTGGGGTATCCTGGTATTCCTAGTAATGCCTCTACCATTATCCAGATTCACAACTATAACCGTATAATTCTTTGCCACCTTTCCAAATCCCTTTATATGTCTTTAGTCATTACCTTCTGTACACCCCTTTAGGCCAAATGGTTTTCTTCCTTCCCTACCGTTCGGCACCAGCCTATGGTTTGGAAGAAGACTATCCAATAAGCATAATGGGTGTACTGTCCTAATCCTAGGAGCACTCGCATCGCGAGAGAGGGTGAAGATAAAAGACACCTGAATGTACTTTATTCCTATTTCTCCTGAACCAGGATCCATCCCCGAACTGGAACAAGTTCCTTTCGAGTTCGTATATAACCATACGATGGATTATCCAATAAAATAGGATCTTCGTAGTGATACGGAGTGTCCTGGAGAAATACAAAGGTGATTTAGGATTGGCGAAGAAATACTTGGTTTGGTCGTGAATAGCAGTCGCAATTTACTTTGCCCTCTTACTAATCCCTTGCTTTGTCTGAACTTAATACCTTCTGTACACCGTTTAGGCTAACTGGTTTTCTTCATTCCCTACCGGTCGGCACCAGCCTATGGTTTGGAAGAAGACTATCCAATTTGCATAATAGGTGTACTACTCCTAAACTAAGGAGTACTCTCAACCTGAGAGAGGGTGAAAAGAAAAGACAACTGAATAATCCTATCCGTTTTCTCCAGAACCAGAAACCATCCTCGAAGTCCTTCGAGTTCGTATATAACCATACGATGGTTTTGTCCAATGGAAGTGGACGTTCGTAGTAATACGGGGTGTCCTGGAGAAAAGGGTTAAAGTATGAGTGGCAATGAGGTCTGCAACTCTGACAATCCAAAAGCCAGTGTTAAGTAGGTTCGGTCAACTTGGTCACTGAGTCAAAGTCTAGGGTCGGGTCAATGGTTGCTGCCAGAGAGAGAGAGAAAAGAAACACTCAGCGTGCACTCTATCCTAGATCAGAATGGTTACCAATTTATCTAATCTGGAAACCTCCCACTGTACCTCAAATTCTCCTCCAAACCTGAAAGAAGAATTAGTCGGGGTCACCCGAGGAGTAAACCAACTCATCAGTGGGAATCGGGATCCAACTATCATTGCATGATAACATGACGGAATCCGCTCACGGTATCACACTCCAGAAGGTATGCGCATATCTGGCAAGTTTCAGTTCTTTTGAAACTCCCGATGTGATTTCTGCCCCATGCTCTTATGACCTTGACTAAGGCCAACAAATCATAAGTCACATGTCAAGTTCTACCCGTCATTGTCCAGGTTGATTTGAACCCACCCGTACAAGCCCTTGACTAAGGCCAACAAGGCTATACGACTGTCCCAAACCAACACATCTATCTATGCAGCATATGAATACCCAATAGCTACCAAACACTGTGCCTTGACTAAGGCCAACAAACACAGCTTGAATACTATTGACTACCCATATGAAACGACGGAGGGCTACGAATGGTTTCTGGCGAAAACCTTTAACGTAGTGAACTTGATATCGTTGAAGGAACGGATAGCTTTTTAGAAAATATAGTGACGAAAACCTTTACAAAAGAGGTCACTCCCGGTGAAGGGATCTCGGCTCTTTCCCCGTAGAATGAGGTGCAGGATATTCCAACTGAATACCACGGTGCAAAGCAAAAGTAATCGGCTATAGAGAAGTTAATGCCCTGACGCAAACTTCTGTCCAAGGGGTCACTCCCGGTGAAGGGATCTCGGCCCTTGCCTCGTCGACTGAGGAGCAGGATATTCAAACTGAATACCAAGATGCAAAACAAAAGAGAACGTCCTTGCAATAACAGCTTTTTGAAAAGTGTTCCAACAACATCAGAATAGGTTTGTTTTAACTTGCATTGATCCGAATCAACGCAGTCCCATCATTGATCACACCACAAAGAACGAAAATATACTGACGTACGTATATGCCATCCGCATTCGCCACTGGGTCCCGTCATCACCCGTTAGGTTAGCTTACTAACGGCAGAGCGGGGACTGGACTAGCGCGGATGAAAAACATATACAACATCTACTAATATATATACCAATATATTATATTCGCTCAAGGCGTGAATAAGAAATGCAACATCACAGAAATGTACAGCATCACAGAACAATACAGATATCTGGGATCCCCGGGTTTCACAGAGCCACTACTGAAACCCGATATTCCCCTGGTCGTGTGGATAGCCTGTGCAATGAAATCCTAGACCCCTACGGGCGCGGCAAGTTACCCGCCAAAACCTGAAGCGAGGCAGCCCCCTTCAGCGCCGTGAATGGACCACCCAGCACTTCACGGAATCCGGCAACTTGGGCACCCCTCCTGGGTCAACCTGTACCCCCTACGAGTGCGGCGAATAGCCCGCCAATCCCAGAGTGAAGCCCCCTCCGTCTCAATGCCATGAGATGCGGGCTTGTTGCCCTCCAGAACCCGGCTATCCGTGCACTCCTCCGCGGGGTAATCCTAGTACAGAAAGTAAAATATACATACACCGGGTACATCGACCGCAACCAGGTCGTGCCCCAAAAGAATAATACAATCAGGCAGTGACGGCAGTCCACATGTCGGACGCTTGCCCCGCAATATCAAATGTACATAATACAACAGCACTGTACTAGCATTGCATCCAGGCTATCCCCCACGACCGATCCGCAACATCACAGCAAATGCAAAGAACATCAACGTGAAAGTCACGTTCGCAAATCCTTCTAACCGGGCTATAGCAGTTAGACCGGATTTACCGATCGAGTGACATTCACGGTCGCAGATATAATGTAAATACTGTGAAAAATGTGTTTAAAATTTTCCGATTGATCAAACCTTAACAAGTGGGCCCCCAAACAAAACTGTAGCACTCACAGAAAACCTGGGCCCAATTTTAATATTCCAGAAAACACATTTTCAACTCAGGAACATTCTGCAAAGTTTTGGGGACATGAACAGTTGTTACTGCGGCGGAAGCGCGGCCCAAGCAGGGGTTTCGCCGCGCTTTCACGGTGGAACAGTGAGTTCATGGTACCAAATTTTTACAGTATGTTTCTAATTCCCTGCACATCACTCTGAGACAACCTGAAAAATTTTTGGACTCAAAAAAAATTCGACAGAAACTGATGTGCTTGAAATACGCGTTTTTGGGATTTTGTTCGATCGGAAACGTAAAACACATTAAATAAAGCTAGACGAAGTTAATGGCGAGGCTTTGATACCACTGTAAGTGCACGGCGGCGCCCCGGCCGTCAATCCGACGGCCAAACGCGGAAACGGTGATAAACTTTAATTTTTGCGGACTTAGCAAACCGGCACCACCGCGCACTAAACACCCGGATCGTAACCATTAACAAGTCTAAGCAACTAACAAGAAAGGGAAGAGATGTACCAACTGATCCGAGTCCTCCGGTCTTCATCTCCACTCCGTTCTCCTTGCGGGATCTACGGTCGTCGCCTCCTCGCCGGAAGGGCACCACGTCGCCTGCAACTTTTACGGGCTCCCGCCTCTATACCGAGGCAACTCGGGCATGAAGCCGGCAACTCGACATGCTCAAGATATGCTGTAGAAGATGCTTGTCTCTTTGGGGTTATGTTGTTGCCATTGAGGATGATGGAGGATACAAGGATTAGAAAAATGGTGCTTGCATTTTTCTAGCATGAAAATGAGATCAAGAAAGAAACTCTCAAGAATGAAGCTCTCTTCTTCTTCTTCTCTCAACCATGAAAAACTTATCATCCTCATAAATGGTGGAGGAAAGAATGTATATCAAACAAGAGGGAGGTGAGTGTAGGAGAGCATGAAGGGTGACCATATCCAAAGACAAGAAAACATCAACCATGCTTACACCTTAATCAACCCATACCCATTCAAATCATAATTAATGTAAGTGATGGATGAAAGATGCTAAACATATCATAATCCCACAATTGCAAGAAACCCCTTCCTCAAATGTAATTTGCAAAACTGCAAATTACCCCCCTCCATCAGAAAAGTCCGGCCGGGAAAGAACAAAGGAAAACCGGCCGGAACGGAATGCAAACTGGCAACTCCAGAAAACTGGTCCCGTAATAAATTACAGGAAAACCCCGATACTGTGCATACACACCCGCATCTGTATTCCGTCCGGATACAAAATGCAATGAGACAAAATCTACACTGTACTAAACTACGACCGGCTTAAGTCAAAGCCGGCTAGTAATATCCGTCCGATCCTGATCCGTGCAATACCGCACGTATCTGATCGAACCCTGCCATATAACTATACGGCCACTAGTACAAACCGTTCGATCCTGATCCGTGCAATACCGCACGTATCTGATCGGACCCTGCCATATCTCCATACGGCCTCTACAGCGTTTCGCCCGAAAGCTTGAGTAACTGAATGTGTGGTGGACTCTAAAGACTCGTCAATACTATGGCTGTAGATTTAACCACTAGCACGTCAGAGGTATAAGCCAATACGTAACGGGCCACCAGCTATTGACCAAAAGGGACGTCGATGAGCGAACTCATCCTGACACCCTACTGAGCCTGTCAGTGACAATATCCGTACAGTCCGGTCCGTTCGTCTATGAGCATCGCATGTCGGGCCTAGGGGGTGGGTAAAAGTCAGACCCCCAAAAGCGGTACAAGTCGTGTCGGAGTGTAGCCCAGAACACCCTGAGATACTACTGGAATACCTACCAGTAAATCTCCTGCCTTGGCCAAGGTCTTCGTGTAATGGCTCTCCTAGACACAGCGCGACCTCACCCCCAATACCGGGAGAGACGAACCCCTGAAGATCCGCTCACTGCCTCCATGTGGCTCGGGACTGTACCCAACTAAAACCTATTTGCACGACTCCTTTGAGTCGTGGTAGGGTAGTAATCAAAGCACAGTGGGAACTCACACGAGACAAATGACGATCCCCAGGTCGATGAACTAACCTGTACACATGTCACCTGGGAACTGCTATCTGACGTCAGGTATAAGACCAACTAGCATGTTCCCGGCGAGTCCTGTCCGGTGTACTCATATCCCAATGAGCACCTGTATACATCTTAGGTGAACCAACTGACACCAGTGGCTTGTGAGACCGGCCACCGCCCCTCGTCGGGGTCTCGACTGTATACACTAGTCTACTCTGGAGTATCGATGCCCTGTCTCGAGACTCCTACGACTAGGGACCTTTTAAGGATGTGCTTATAGACTCCAGCCCTCACTTATATGATCGCCCTCATACTGCTGGCAGTCAAGCAAGAATCCTAGGGGCTCTATCAACGTGCAATAGCGACATGTCAGGTCGCCTAAAGCAGTACACGATGATAAAGGTAAACCAGATAGCATACTATCATCTCGAGTAAGACCATCCTACTGGGACAGGTCCTCCCTCAATCATTGCAATCACGTGCCTGTGATCCAATAATTGACTCTGAGGGCACTATCTCCAACAGAACACACCCGAAGAATATGCATCAACATGCTTAATCTTCGATTGGGTGGCATGGGAATCCGGATATTCCCATATTTCCTGCTCGGACTTATAACAGTTATAAGATAGAGCGGAACCAACGTTCCCTAGCTCAGTATAATAAGCAGGTTCGGTCACTGCATCCATATTATTATCTTGATTAAGGCATAACAGGGTTGCTACCAGGAGAGAGAGATAGAGAGAGAGAAGAAGAAGAAGAAGAAGACACTATGCGTGCGCTCTTGCAGGATTAGATTGGTTATTAGTTTATCTAATCAGGATGGCTCCCACTGTTTTAGTCAAATCTACCTTCAAACCCTAAATGGTAAGACTGGCCGGGATTAATTACACCCTACAAGTTCGCCAATCATTCGGCCAAACCAGTGTCGGTACTTTGAAGGAGGTTCCCCGTGCTTTCGCACGGACCTAATTAAAATAAATCCCGTTTTCCCAGGGGCGTAACCCCGTTAACACCTTACTAGACATCTACTTGATCGGCTAATTGTAATGTGTAAAACTCTTACAGGAGTAACTCTTACTCACAGTAGGTATCGGGATCCAACTATCTCATAGAAGGTATGCAATCTCATTGCAAATTTCAACACTTGAAATTCCCGATAATATTTTGCCCCAAGCGATCTATGACCTTGACAAGGTCAACAAACCATAGACCGCCTGATTGAATTAAACTCACCCGCACGACCTTTGATAAGGTCAACAAGGCCGCACGACCACCCTAATCAAATCACATCATATGCTAGCAGATAAACACTAATCAGCTACCGCACACTACGCCTTGACAAGGTCAACAAATGCATCATGAATACCAAATACTACTTATCTGAAATGACGGAGGGCTACGACAAGTTTTTAAGAAAACCCTTTGCGTAATAAACTTGATATTGTTGTAGAATCGAGTGAATTTTAAAAGGAGTGTTTTTTAGGCTTTTACTAGTTTTGCTAAAGAGGTCACTCCCGGTGAAGGGATCTCGGCTCTTTCTTATCGAATAAGGTGCAAGATATTTCATAAATACCACTATGCAAAGCAAAAACTATAGAAGCAATCAAAAGACAAACCGAGTTTGTAGCATCTGCTAGTTTCGCTAAAGAGGTCACTCCCGGTAAAGGGATCTCGACTCTGTCCTTATCGAATAGGTGCTGGATATTCTACAAGGAATACCGCTATGCAAAGCAAGAACTAGAGCTACCAGTTTTTAAAAAAAGTTTCTACAACATCTTTAGATTTCTTTTATTTCATTAATCTCATTATTGAAGTCCCATCAATTATGCTTCCTAAGCATCACATATGAAACGAAAGAAGTAATATTAATTATATCTCATATATATAATATAGGCATTCATCTGAACATATCACAGTGATTACATCACAGAGAAGCAGAAGATAACATATGAAATATTTGATATACCAGGATTTCCGTGTTTTAATTTAAGCCAGTATAAAACACGGATTCCACGGTCACGATGAATAGCCAAATCCACATCCCTAGACCCCTACGAGAGCGGCAAGCAACCCTACCAATTCTAGAGTTAGGAGACCCGGTCTCGACTCCTCGAGATGGTCTCCCACTGGACCCTAGAACCCGGTTACTTGTGCTCCGCGCCTTGGGTCCATCCTAATGTGGAAAAGTAAATAATATACATCAATGGTGACATCATCCTCAACCCGGAAGTGCCCCAATAAAAGAATATTACATACAAGATTTTATATGAATGAAAATGAAAAACTCTCATCTCACATAAAAAAAAACCTGCTATTCAAAACACGACGATCCAATATAACATATCACAGCAACACATAACATCACATGTCATCAACGTAAGTAAATATGCGTATCCCAATTGACGTTGACATATAGCAACGAAACCGGCGATACACCACATATTACACTTACGGTCACAGAAAAGAAAGTGAAAAACTACAACAGTTGGAATCCACAACCACCTTAGACATCATAAACCCAACATATCACATACTTTGGATTTCATGCCTAACAAAATGAATTCCTTAGACATCATATTCCCAACAATTATAAACCCCGCATTTTAGTCTCGATATTGAAAACACTTTCCAATCACCTGTCGGGTAATTCAACAAGATTCCTGATAACCTGATCGAATGCTCGTCGGAAACTTTAGCAGATGGCCGCACCCCCACGATGCCGTCGACGAAGTGCACTAAGGCGGAATACCGCGTCCGCAAGCACCCGAACGGATGATTTTGGCGACAGGGTTCTCCTATAGTCATTTGGTCGGGGCTATAGGGCGTGGCTATCTAGTAAGGTTACCTGGCGAGTATCCGCGTACACTACGTAATTGCGACGGACTTTTGATCACATCAAAATCCCGTGGCAACCAATCAATTGAGACTAAATTGCTAGATTTATAAAATTCAAACTGGTTATCTCATAACTATTTGTGGATTTCAAATATTGTATCATAATCATAGATAGCTAGACGAAGTTAAACTTTTCGATCGAATATGCAAGGACCCAAAAATTCCCAACAAGCTCAACATTTGAGCGGAGTCTAAAAAAGCACCCAGAACATGCCACATCACCTATGAACCGGCCGTAGAAGGGTCAACCAATGCCTCACCTGTAGCACTGCTAAACTACCACAAACCTAGGGTTTAGTAGCGGTTTTGACGGTCACATAATCGAGTTAAGGTTTCGTTCTTCCAGAGGGTCCACAGAATTGCTTGCAAGATTTTCTGAAAATTTTAAACTCGGAAAAAATCCAACTCTTGAAAAATTTCCAGCGGGGAAAAATTGGGTTATTGATATCCGTACGAACTTTTAACGTCATCTAAATAACCCGAATACATGCTAGGATTACGATTATGAAACACTCCGAGTTACCTTTGCAGAAAGTTACCATCATATGAAAATTTAGCAAAAACAAACAACACCTGAAACACCAAAACAAAGAGACTGGAACACAGTGTAAATTTGAAGCCCAAACTCAATACAAAAACCGAGCAGGCTGGTTTTAGTGCTTATGTGGCCAACCAAATTTGCACAAAACCCCCTCAAATTTTCACAGTGTTCATATTATATCTCAAACAACATTCTGCAACTGTTTTAAAAAAAATTTGAAGACTTTAAAAATTCGACAGAAACTAAGTTTTCGTATCGGGTGTTTCGGAGTATTTCAGTTTCGTAATCCTAGCAAACATCATCTAATTTTCTAGCATGTCTCTGATACCACTGCAGGGTTATCTAGCACGGCAGCAAGGTTTCGGGAGGCATAGTCCATGCCAATTTTAAATTTTTGCCGTTCTAGCTAACCCTAACCCTAGAATCGAAACTAGAAAATCCGACGAATAGAATGCAAACAACTTTGCAGCTAAAGTGAACAAGGAATACAGCCTTTGTAGACCGGTCCTTCACTTCATTAGCTCCATGTAGTAGTCACTTCGCTGCGATCACGAACTCCCGGACTCTAGAGAGGCTCCCATGAAGAAATGAACAAGCTTGCATCGAAGTCTTCGAAGCCGAAGATGATCTACGTCGAGGAGACACTAACCCAAGCTACCTCTTCACTAATAGTAAAATTAGTGAAGCAAACACCCTATACTAAATGGCAAGTAGTAGAGAATGATGAAGTAGGAATTTTTCTCACTTTAGATTTAATTTTCTCAAAAATTTTCATCACTTTTTCAAACCCTAGAAAACTCTTTTCATTTTTGAAGAAGAAGATGAAGCAAGTGATGAAAGAATAATCAAGTGAGGTTAGAAATGCAACCATGGTGAGTGTATTTCATGCACTAACCATTGTAGAAACTAAACCATGGTTATGAGTTAAGGGTTCGGTTAACAAATATCTTAAGCTAGATAAACAAGTAGACTTAGTCAATGAAACCTACAAGCTTCTACAAGCTTTGAACCATGACTCATTATCCAAATGTTTGAATTACTTAAAACAAATAAAACCATAATTTTAACCTAGCATGGTGTGAGTCTCATACTAACATGTTGCATGTGTAACCTAGCAGGACACAACAATATATATCATATATATATTTTGTGTGCAAAGAAAACAATTAACATATATCACATAAATGTTAAGTGTATCAAATGTGAGAAAAAGAAAAGCTTAAGTAAGCTAATATTAGTTAATGTAATTTAATATATCAAATATATAATTCTACATTAAATTATTAAATCAACACTTGATTTAATAATCTGGCTATAGTGTGTATAACCGACTAATATCAAATGCAACAATTTATCAAATCATGATCTGATAACCTGGTTATATCACATATAGCCGACTGATGTCACAAATCGCGAGAATATAATACGGTATCACATATCGTATTAATCTCGGTCCCGCACATATCACATATGTGCTCCTACCCCGTTTTGCTTGAGCCAGGAAATCACTGTGTAGGACTCTAAAGACTCGTCAATACGCCGGCAGTAGGTGATGATCATATCAAACACCCACAAACCGTAAGCAGTCTGATAAACGTAACGGCCACCCGGGTATTGATCGATCAGAAGATCAACAATCAAGCCTGCTTGTACTCCTGTGAATCCAATCAGTAATACTACCGTACAGTCCGGTCTCTTCGTCTGATATGTCGCATATCACAGCCTAGGGGTGGTATAACGTCAGACCCCAATAGCCTGATAAGTCATGTCGATTCAAGGTCCATAATGGTTCGAGAAACTACTGGTAACACTTACCAGTAAATCTCAGCAACCCTGGCCAGGGATTTCCTGTTATGGCCAATCGAGCATAGCGCAACATCAACCTCCAATACCGGGAAAGACGAAACCCCTCCTATCGCTCATTACCTCCATGTGACTCGGGACTGTACCCAAAAACCACCTTTTTGCACGATATCTTATCCGTGGTATGGTGGAAATCAAAGCACAGTGGGAATCACATAAGACTCTATGACGATCTCGGGTTTACAGACTAACCTGTACCAGTGTCACCAGAGAATTGCTATCCGACGATAGGTATAATGCCATCTAGGAGTTCTCGGTGAGTCCGTTCAGTGTACCCGGTCTCCACTGAGCACCCGTATACCATCTCTGATGTCAAACACCAATGGATATAGGATCATCCATTGCCCATGTCACGTTCTGTACCTTCGGGTCATGACGACCCGAAGGTACGGAACGTGACCGCCCATCACATGGGTCGAGAAGCGTATACGCTAGTCTACTCTGGAGTATCGATGCCCTGTCTCGATACTCCCATGACTAAGAACATTTGAAGGATGTACTTACCGACTACACTGTCTCCACTAGTATGATCTGCATCATAATCCTGGTAGTCAAGTACTCATCCTAAGGGTTTTATCAACATATAATAGAGAGACAATAAGTGTATATGTTAAGATAAAGAGCAACCAGATAGCATACTATCATATCGAGCAAGAAAGTCCTCCTTATATATGTTCAAGCATCCACTACAATATACATCGCATGTACAGTAATGGCCTCTAAGGCATACATATAACTAACATCTTTTAGTTTTTGCTAAGAGGACTACTTCCCATGTAGCTTCTTCCAAGAGTGAGCATGATGCCCCATGCACGTCCACCTTTTTGGTAGCGTGCTTCTTGGGCGGGTTTACCCTCCAGTTATTATACAACGTGAACTTTCCCTGTCGGTACTGGTCTTCAACCCAATTTTTGAATATGTAGCAATTCTCAATTGGATAGCTCACCATTCTGTGATAGGAGTAGTAATTGGGGTTGCTGACGTCGCCGGGTTACGCTGGACACAGCGGATCTGGCAGTGTGATGAGGTTATTACGTATCGCCGGTTCAAACAGTCTCCTCGTCTTGTCGCGAGGAAACGAATAAGCACGTCCTAGCCTTTTTTCTAAGGACAGACGTGGATGCGTGTTGTTTTGGCGAGCAACTAGTTTTGGGCCACCCAGTTGTTGTTGCGTATTGGCAACGAAGGATGCTTTCCCTTTACCCTTATTATTTCGAGAGTCCTTATTTGAGGAGGAAGGCCCATGGCCCATCTGATCCATTTTGGCCAGCTTGTCTATCAGCGCTTGGAAGGTTGTGGGTTTGAAGATTGTCATGAACTGGGACACCATCAATTGAGGATTGAGGGTCCCGATGAACATGCCCTTGGCTGGAGACTCTTCAATGCGCTATTTCCATTTAGACCACAGGTTCCACCACCGGATCGCATATTGGACCCATGTTTCTCCTGGATTTACCCCGGCGTTGATTAATACCATGATCGGAGTGCGTTCGCTCGCGCTGGCGAACCGTTGCATGAACAATAGTTCCATTTCAGTGAAGGTTTTCATAGAGTCATTTAGGAGCTCTAAGTACCATTCAAAGGCTGTCTCTGACAAGCTTCCGATAAATTGGCAAAGCAATAGTTTGTCATCGCCTCCAGTATTGCCGCATAGTGCTCTGAATTGTGCGACATGCTGGTGAGGATTTCCCGTTTCTTTGTAGACATGGAACTTGGGGATTGTATAACCCGGTGGGTACTTGATTTGGTCATACCAGGCGGGATATAGCCGTCCAGTTCTGACGAGTTAGCCGGCGGCTTCACTAACCTGGTGAGTTCTTATTTGCTGAGCGATGTAGTCATCCAGGGCCGCCTTGGAGATGGTTTCTTCCTTGGCCGCTGACAAGGCCGAAAATGGGTTTGATTTTTCCCCTCTGTCATCCTCAATAACTATTGGCGGATTTTCGGTTGGGGGTTTCGGTTATATCATCATTCCCACCATATCTTGGAATAGAAGAGCCATCTGGTTAATGTTAGCAGCTTGCTCAGCAGCTTCCTTATTTTTCTTTTCCAGCACCCATCGCAAGAACTCTGTATCGGTCTCTTGTTCTTAGTGCTGTTCAACTTCTTTGTCCGAACCTTCTTTTTTGTCCGATAAGTGCTGCTATTTTGGTCAGCATTTCTTGGAGCTTTTCCTACTGCTCCTGAGCTTTTATCAACGACCGAGTTTGAGTTCGATGACTCACTGAAGCGTGGATTTCTTCTTTACCGCTAGCCATATAGACCGTATGTACGGTTATGCTCCCAGACTTGGGTCGTTTAGGTCCATCTCCTTTGGAATTTGCCGCGGATGGTAGGATTTTCTTCGGCCTCATTCTTTTATGAGAGGTCGGAGCTGAAGGAGCTATTGTGACAGATGTCTATTTAGGAAAGGTCCCCCATTGTATGGCGGAGGAGCGGCCTTTTTCTTTTCGGCCATTAGATCTTTTAGGTCAACGATAGTAATTTTTGTTATGCACAGAGTCTTGGACGTTTCACCAGACCCTATAGATTTGCGAGGAGAGCCGCTGATGAGGCTTCTTTGACTGTTTCTGTATAGGATCCTCTGCCGACGGAGGTGATTTCTTTAGCACCGCCATCGAGGAGTTCTTACGTATCCTCCTGAGCGGGTCAAAACTGTTCCCAGTTGGAACAACAGCGTTGATATCGACCACAGGAGCTGGTAGGGTGAGCCCAGAGGGAGAGTTTCCCCCAGCTTCTCTCACTCGGCGCCAGTGGCGACATCGAGCATGCATTGGAGTAGGAATCACCTCAGTTTTGGACGCGTCTTCGTCTTACCCCCTGTGTTTCTCAGGGGTTTCGGTTGGTGTCAGCCTGCAGAAAACCGGCATCCTTGTTGGATTTGGAGAGGGATTGGCCAATCTTTTGAAGACTGACCATCTTGGAGGGGAATCACTTTTATCAGCCTCACCCGCAGCAGTAGGGAGAGCTAGCCATTTTGTAGTCCCTCCAGTATCATGAGCTTCTTTACGGGCCCACTTAAGGTCTTGCTTAGCCTGCTGAGGACTGAGGTTTCAGGGTTTGACGACTTACTGATAAGAGCCGCCAGGGTTGCCAGCCGACCAAAGACCATAAAAGTTCACAGGCGGGAGCATTGTCCTAAAGAATAGTCCGGTAGTGTCTTGTGTAACCTGCCCCACCAGCATTGAGAAAATTGAGGCCGCGTTAGGCCCGTACGTCACTCCTCCAATTTGGGTAGAGCGAGAGTTGCTGTTATAAGAGGTACATTGGGAAGCCATTGATTTCTGCACAGGAGAAAGACGCCAAGTTTTAGTACCTTGAATCCAGGGGCAACCATAAAGAACTGCGATTTTGTTCGTGAAACCTAACACACGAAGTGTGGAGTGGAACGAGGAAAATGGTCCCACCGGGCGTATCAGAATCTGTTTACTGCTGAAAATAGAGACGAACTAGGATTGAACGTCTTCCCTGAATTTGGGGGCAGATGCTATTTGGACATATACCTCTCCGAAGATACCAAGTTGATTTATGGCACTGTATATCGGAGGTTTAGATAGATGTGACCGTTGTAGCAGACTTTATCACATTCCCTCTTATTTGTGAGGGGTTTTTGATTGTGGGGACGTTTTTCCCTGCAGGCACAAGTCCCTGCAGTTAATTACCTTATCGCGTTGCGATAACAGCTTTCTTCTGCCCCAGTAGTTCACTTCGTGTCGTGTGTTATTTTGTTTGTTTTAATTGCCCATGGATTGTATACGGAGAATAGTTTATGTCGTCGCCTGTAGACCACAAATTAGTCCAAATCCGTATATTTTAGATTTGGATTTGAGCTTAGGTTATATGTTCCTTTAGTTCAAAAAATATCTTGTTTTATTTAAGGACCGTTAATCTAGTTTGAGATTAAGACCAACTTAAATATATGAGCATTTGGGCTTAAGTTATTTTTACTAAGGATACGTTAGTCTTATTTAAGACTAACATCAACTTAGCAACATTTTAGGGATCATCAAATTTTTGTTGAGATCCAACAACAGAGCGTTTGGGCTCAACTACAAGAAATTTCAAAGACTTAGCCGATATGGTCTTGGTCTACTCGGTCTTGGGCTTTCCCCCTTTATTCAAAAGTGCTAAGAACCATTTTCTGCTCTGGCGCTCACGTATGTACCACGTGAGGTGCTCAGACATGGGCGCTGCCCAATCAGTGCTAAGCACTTAGTCATTTTAACTAAACTTTTAGTGCTCAACACTTTTATACGGTGCTCACGTGTGTTTCACGTGAGGCGCTGAGCGTTCTGTTCTGTTGGGTACTCATATGGAAAGCATGTGAGGCACCGAGTTTATAATTTTGGGCGCCCACGTGTATTTCACGTGAGGTACTAAGTTTATATTTTGAGCGCTTCATGTGGGAAACATACGAGGCGCTGAGCTTTTTGTTTTGGGTGCTTCACGTGGGAAGCACATGAGACGCTAAGCCTTTGTTTTGGGCGCTTCACATGGGAAGCACGTGAGGCGCAAGATCCTTTTTCTTTTTAGAGATTTAATCTCTGTTGATATTTTGAAGTCTTAACTTCTGTTAATGTCATTTTGACCATTAATGATCACCAAGATCTTTGTTTTGAGGATCTGGGATCGGTTTTATTGGAGAACTAAGTTCTTCTGTTCTTTTTGTAAGAACTAAGTTCTTTATGTAGGGTTAAACCCTGTTTTTAGAGGAATTAAATTCCTAGACAATGTGTCTTCTTTTATTTATTGATCTAGTTCTTTTCTTTAGATTTTGAGTCTGAAGAGCAGAACCTCCCTGATGAGAATTAAATTCTTAACTTGAGAGATTTGCTTTTCAGATCTCAGATCAGAGAAAAAACTAAGCTCTTTTTATGAAGGGTTAAACCCTTATTTTATTTTTTATGCTAGGAAGAGCAGATACGTTTTATCTCTGTTTTTTTCTTTACCCAGGGTTTGGAAGAGTGATGATCTTCTTCTTTGAGAATAGAATTAAATTCTCAGTTTTGTGGAAAAACTTACAGGGTTCCTTCCTCTTTGAGACTTGAAGTCTCGGATCCTTTATATAAAGGAGGCAAATTGTTAGTTAGTTTGAGAAAATCTCTCATTTGAGATACGTCAATTGATCTAATTGGTCTCAAAGATCATTTCGGGGATTTTATGCACCGTTGGATTTTTGATCCAGTGATTTTTGTTTCACAGAATATATATTCTTTTTTTTAACAAGATTAGGTAAATATTTTCTCATAGATAGAATTTAATTCTATCAAATTGTGAATTTTAATCACCATTGGATATTTTTAATTCAAGGGTTCAGAATTTATCTTTCTCATTTAGAAAGATTAGGGAAATATTTTCCCATATTAGAATTTGATTCTAATATTGGATTTTTGATCCAACAACTCTCTGTTTAACAGAGAAGATCTTTTTTATTTAAAAAAGACTAGGGAGATATTTCCCTCTAATAGAATTTAATTCTATCATTTGATGATTTTTTAATCACAATTGGATCTTTGATCCACCGGCTCTGTTTAACAGAGAAGATCCTCAGTTTTTATGTAGAATTTAATTGTACTCTCTTTAATTTGGACGCTAATGCTCAGTTGTTATGCACGTAGGCGCTGCATAAGAATTTAATTCTTATATAAAAGGCACCACGTGCTTTGCATGTTGGCGTTCACGTGAACTTGACGTGAGGCGCTGCTGGAGGGTTTAATCCTATAAGAGGCCTGCGCTGGCGCTCACATGGGGAGCACATGAGGCGCTGCCTTATTGTATTTAAACAGAGCTTAACTCTTATTATTGTGTTTAATTAATAATGGAACATGGATATCACGTGAGTAGATGGTCTCTTTGACGCTCACATGCTTTTCACGTGAATAGCTATGTCTCTTGGTGTGCAGATAAGTAGTGCTAAGCACTCATTCATCTGGCGCTCACGTGGATGTCATATGAACCACTGTCTATTTGGATTCCTAGAATCCTGGCTGCCAACTGCAGCCGTTGCGGAATGAAAAACTTTAACTTTTAAAATAAATTGGCACTAGAAACCGCTACCTAAAATCTAACCAAACATTGAAACTAGTAAACTAAAGGAGTCTAACTACTCTGTTAGAAGGTTAAACCTAAACGATCCCTGTCCTTCGGGTCTTCACTCCTCTTCTTAAGCTCCTTGAGGTCTCTTAGATCAACCTTGGTAGCCATCCTCCTCAGTCCTAGATGATCCACCTAAAGATTCTTGATTCAAGCTCCTACTTCAAAAAGAAGCAAACCAAGCAAACTAGTTTGCTAATATAGTTTGCTTAGAAGATGTGGAGATGTTTAGTAGTAATTTTCTATCTCAAAACCATTTGGCTCTCAACATATGAGAATGGTAAGGGTTGAAGGAGAGAATGAACTTAAAAGAGAGGAGAGAGAATCACAAGTCAAGAATCATATGAAGAATGGCTAAGGCTTGAAGATATGAAGCATTTTTCTTTCATTAAAAATACAACCATACTTCAATAGTATTCACAATTGAATAAAGAATAATCAAAGCCATGCTTCATGTCATGCTTGACGCCATCTCACCCCTCCATCGCAATTTCCATTTTTGATAAATGGAAATATACAAAATGAGACGTCATCTTCTAGAAGGTATTTTGTATACCTACAAAATACTTTCTACCGTATATACATACCCGTATTCGTACTAAAATACGAATATCCAAGAAATAGAATAATACTACTAATATAATACTAGCATTAAATCAAAATCTGATTTAATAAACCGGCTTAATCCTAAGCCCGCCAGTATTATAATCCATCCGATTAAATCTCGTGCAACTAGTACACGTAATCAATCGGAACTCTACACGCATAAACATATGGCTTCCACATCGTTTCGCCTGAACCGGGGAAACCCTTTATGTGGGACTCTAAAGACTCGACAGTACGCTGGCAGTGGGTTTAACCACAAGCATGTCAGCGGCACTAGTTGTACGTAATAGCTACCCAGGTACCTGTCGAAAAGAAGGTTGACGAGAAAGCTCATCCGAACCCCTACTGAGCCTATGCGTGACAATCTTCGTACAGTCCGGTCTCTTTGTCTAAGAGTATCGCATACCGGGCCCAGGGGATGGTAAACGTCAGACCCCTACCGACCTGATAAGTTGTGTCGATATGGCTCAGGACCAATCCGAAAAACTACTGATCTAACCATCAGTATATCTCAACTACCTTGGCCAAGGTCTTATGGTTCTAGCCAACAGGACATAGTGCGATATCGATTCCTAATACTGGGAGAGATGAATCCGTGATAATCACTAACTGCCTCTATGTGGCTCGGGATTGTACCCAACAAAAACCTTTTTGCATGACTCGGTAGAGCCGTGGTAAGGTAGTGATCAAAGCACAATGGTGCTGGGGTCAAAATTTACACCCCGGTTGACCAAGTCAAAATTAAAGTCAACCCCAAGCCAAGTGGGCCCAAGCCCAGGTCAGAACCAAGTATAGAAGGGACCGGCCTTATGACAAAAGGAATGAAGCCATAAATTAGTTTTAATGTAATTCTTTTTTTATAGAAATAAATGTATGTAAATGGGAAGAAAGCAAAAATTTTGTAAACCCCATGGACTATGTGCAAAAAGAAACAAGCACATAAGGCATGAGGTGGCACAAGCGCCATTTGGAAAAACCGAAGGGGCTACATGTAAAGTGTGTAGCCTATAAAGGAAAACACGATGAAAATATCTATGACAACTTTTCCATTCTAAAATTCTTGGTTTGTACCTCTTCCTCTTTCCTCAAGGTTCTAAACCTTCTTCTTTTATTTTGAATTAAATCAAGAGTTCAACTCTTCCTTTTCCAAAAATAAATAACGTTTCACCATAAAACCCTTGAAGGGGAGCTCAGATTTGCCATCAAATCCCTAAAAGATGATATTTTAAGTCTCACCTCCCCCTTTCCCCTAAGTCCAGCCAACAGAGATGTAACATTTCAGAAAATATAAAATATTATTTTTAGAATTTAATATTAAAATAATATATTTCGCGAAAACTACCAGATTTGTGAATTTAGGGTTTTCGTAAAATGGTATAAATATATACCAATAATTATAAAATAATTGGATATTAAAATGATTTATTCATTTAAAAATATATTTATTGGATTTGGCATTTTTATAATTAATTATATGCAGTTTAAATAAAAAAAATTGATTAGTGCACTACTAATTGCGATTAAGCCAAATCCGTGTTTCTACATTTTCCCATGGTTAATGCACCATGAAATGTTGCATTTTGTTGCATGTTGTTTCATTTGTGTGGTTTTATTGGAATTATGTGTGTTATTGTGAGAAAAAGAGAAAGGTTAGAAAGTGAATTATTGGGGGGAGAGAGAGAGAAAGAGAGAAGCATGGCTTGTGAGTGGGTGAGAATAAGAGAGAGAGAGAGAGAGGGCAACCATTCATTTCCTCCCCCATTTGTTTCTTCATCTCCTTCACCCTCAAGCTTCTCTCTACCTCCATCTCCAAGAATCATCTCCATTTCTTCATCAAAACCCTACACCCTCTTCATTAAAGTTGATCCCCACTTCATTCTTAACACATTGGACCAATCAAAGTTGGATTTTGGAGACCTTGGACATCTAGGGTTTTCTTAAGTGGCATCCATAAGGTATAATTCCTTTCATTTAGCTTAGTTTTGGTTTCTTGCACCCTAGTTTAGTTTAGAATGAGATTTGGTTAGGGTATGTGATGTTTGAAAAAATTCAAGAGAAGGGTTGGGTGATTATGTGGACTTATAACCTATAGTGGGTGTTTACTTAAACCCTAGTAGTGTTTTACTGGCCAAGACCATAGATTAGCACCAAAACACAAAGTTAGAATTTCCCGACGTCGGATTTGTGACAGATTTTGATGGTATATGGGAATCTGGGATGACCTGAGACCCCTATAAAATAAGTTCCCTTGACAGTGATACATGCAGGCAATTTTGAAGCAACCCCTGAAACCCGAGACCCAATTACCAATATCTAGCCGCAAATAAATTCCCTGTGGCCGCAAATTACGGCCACATCAGGGTGAAATATGTTGATTCTTGGTCTGTGGCTCCCTTATATCATATCTAGACCCACCCTATATGCAAAATGTTCTGATTTGACCTAGGGTAAAATCTGGGATAGATTTCCTTAGTCGTTGATTTCAGGTTTTTGCGATTTCTGAGATTTGATTTTAGTATTCGATACTGTATTTGATCGTTGGATATTTTTACGTCAACGACGAGGGTTTTTGGTTGTTTTTGCATGCGTAGGCGATAGGTTCTAACCTATGAGCGCACCGTGTGCCGTATTGGTTTTCCGGACTTGATTTTAATAGCATTTGCGATTATGTATTGATTGTAGGTACCTTCGCGTAGATTCCGAGACGACGAAGCACATCGACTACGGCTGAACGAGGAGTTCTGCAAGTGGGTAGATCTATATCTACGGGGGAAGTCGGGTGGATGGCGTATAGCACCCCCGCAAACTTTGATGGAAACCGATATATAGAATATGGTTAAGGAAACCTATATTAGAAACTATAGGTATGGTTAAAAAGATAGTTAGAGATGATATGAATGATGGTATATATATATATCGAGATATGAGATGAAAGCTATAGGGATAGGACGCTTTGACATGATATGATAGAAATAATGTCTCGAATTGATATATAAGGATATGAAAAGTGAATGTGAATCACGACTTATAGATATAGGTAGTGCAGAAGAATAAGTATGAGATTTAGAGTAGCATGACATGAGATTTATAAGATAGAATATACGATGTGATATGATGACTTGATTGATATGTCGGTATACGGATGCGAGTCGATATGATATTTTTATGGACGTAACCTGGGATATAGGTATATAGATATATATAATGTTGTGAATCATGAGTGATATGCCGTACGAGACGTTAGGTCCGTACTCTCATTGTATATAGGTTGATAGGATCCCTAATGGTCTAATGCAGCCGTACGATGATCTACCGTACATGATGGGATTAATGATGATTGATCCATACCCTTGACTAGAGGATGCCGTACGATGTATTATACCATACGTGATGTTGTGAGGCTGAATGCCGATTGATAGATTCACCGACTCGGTTATGTTATAGATACGTATACCTTTAGCATTGAGCTTACGATTTACTTATGCTACGTTCATGCCATTCTTATTGCATTACATATACCTGTACTAGCACACCTACACCATTATCGATGATGCATATATTACACTTACACAGATTGGCCGGCTCACACACTTCATCATCGATAATTGCTATGTCACTCACACAGTAGAATTGCTACATCATGCTATTATATTGCTATGCTCACATTATGATGATATGACCATGCTCACATCACTGTTCTATGTTGCATGATATACTGAGATGCTCACATTTCTATTATATGTTTATGATTGATACGAAAAAGTGTAGTTTGTAGAAAATAACCGCAATCAGAACGGTGTCGCGCATAGCTAGACCGAGGTGAGTACGGGTCGTCCTCAGGGAAACGTTGAATCTTTTACTCTTACTTTAGATGTGTTGAAAAAGAGAGGAGGAAATAAGAATTTTGTGAAAAGTTTCTAGATCTACGTTAAGCAAGAATGCAAATATAGATTTAGATTATTTTAGAGATGTAGATAATATAATAAGAGGGCTTGTAGGGTTCGTGAGGATTTAGTAGTCATGGACGATTAATTAAAAGTTACCCTTTTTATCCTTTAATAGATTTAAAACTAGAACGACGGTGATGCGTGTAGATTAGGGTTTCTGGAGGGAAAAGGAATCCCACTCTTAACCCTTATCTCGACACGGAACTCCGTTCAAATCTAGCATTTACCAAAACAATCATTAATCTAATCTCTAATCGCGGTCGGAACTAGTAAAGAATTGCTAGCGCACCCGATTAGGATGTTAATGATTCTTTTGATAAAGTTCATAAACTTTATAGGACTTAAAAAGGGTTTAGGGATGTTCATCATCCATTAGCCTACCCTAATCCTACGAACCCTAACAAGCGGAGAATTACTCGCGCATGTTGGGAGAAGAAGATGAAAAGACAGAGAGGGAAAACATAATGTAAAATGCAAAAGAATTAAATAAAATAACTACCTTTATTAATCAATTTGAACAATCTACACTTTATTCCGTAGAAAATGATTACAAAAACTTGATTTGCTTCTCGATCTTTCCTAAGGAGGTAGACGAATAGTTGATGATCAGTCTGGATGCGTGAGTGTCTGGGGTTTCGTGATCTCGTCGGCTTGATGAATTTTCCAAGAGGCTCTCAGTCCCTTTTTATAGTCCAAAGCCAGAATCCTTTGCTTCCAATTTTGGTAAAATATAGTAGAGATTCATCCCACAAAATTTCAGCACCTAACTCCATAATATTGTCGCGGATCCGCGGCCCAAGGGGGGTTATGGCCGTGGATCCGCGGCCATATGATCTCTGCCGTTCATCAAACTTCAGGGGCTCTGTGCTTGTGACATGTGGGCTCCTCTGGAATCTTTGTATCTTTGAAATCTTCTCATAGTCGCTGCCAGACTTGATCTCCAAGTTTTGTTTTCTTAATTAGGCAAGTTTTCTTTAACAACTTGATTTCCTTGATAAATTCTGCACAACAACTTGGAAAAATTCTGCGCAACAACTTAAATAATATTTAGTAGACTTTGTTCTACTATGATTTGGTCAATGATATTTGCATACATTTTCCTACCAAATGCTAATTAAAATATATTAACACATGGAAAATAGTGTTTTTACACATAAACCCTCATATGTATGATATATTATAATAAAGTCCTTTTTTAATATGAAAATGGTAGGAAAAATGTAATACAAATGTGCAGTTTTATCAACTGAACAGTTTACATACATCATGCTTTACGATTATATGCATTGAGATGTTGTTTTCATGAGATTCTGGATTTGAGAACCTTGGTTATGTTTCAAAAGAAAGTATGTATTGTTTTAAAAACCCGGTTTCTCTTGATATGATATTTCGAGACGTCCACCATGTGTTTTCTCGGTTCTGAGATTGGCATGTGAAACCCGATTCGAGGAGCGGGAGGCACTGTCTGCGGGTACATAGTAGACCCGGTATAGTACCCCAGGACAAGAAATGATTTTTTTTGGTGTAAACGATGAGCCTGGCAGAGGGACCACTACCTACCGGTGATAGTATTTAGACTCGGTGGTTATCCGGAGGATACCGACCGGAGTCATGAGATGGATATGAGGGCCGACCAGAGTATGCGGCACCTAAGATGAGATAGATATGAGGGCCGATCTGAGGATGCGGCGCCTGAGATATGAGGATTTACGTGTCGATGTTGGACACGAGTTTCATGATGTTTCGAGTGTCGATGTTGGACACTCAGGTTCCATGATTTTGATGTGTCGTTGATGGACACACGTTGATTGATATCCTCATACTTACATGCATATGTTTTCATGATATTTACATGGATGATGTTGTTGTATCATTGATAGACATGTAGATGTTAGCTACTTGCAGATAGGCATTGATTATATTGTTGGCACATATGCAGATACGGTCACCCTAGATATCATAGTATTACATTTATGATATAATTGACTTAGGAATCGTTGTTTTATTCGATTTCTACCTGATGATGTTTTCTACTCACGAGTTGGAAACTCACCCCCGTTGTGCCACAGTTCTTGCAGGTTTGACCGCTTGGATCAGTAGCGGTATCGCTGGCACACAGCTTGCATTCGGGTGATTGGTTTTGGTAGGTGGTACATGTTGGATCGTGCCACTCTTGTACTATTATTATTCCATTGTATTTAGTCAACTCCATAAATCAAAACTAATATTTGTATAAATAGTGAGACTTAGAAAAACTTGTGATTGCGAGACTTAGAGCGATAGATTATATGTTCGCTTATTGGGTTGATGTCTTGCTTTATTCATTTCCCTCTGTGTTGATCTTTGCCGTTGGGCGTCGTATACTATATTATGACTTGTGTAGTTGTGATTCCGCCGTTCGGCGAAGAGCTAGCTCCCGCTTGGGAATGCCTTTTATATTATCATGTATTTGTGGTTTTGGATCAAAATATACAAAGGAGGTGCTGTCCAAATTTTTAAAAGACGAAACATGTTTTTCAACTAGTAAATCCACTTGCATTTTTATGTTCCATCATTTATACCTTTAAGAAATTTTTTGATTTCATCATACCTTTATTTTCAAAACTTCACCTCTTTTATTTTCTTTAAAAATGTTTAGATTTCTGGGCTTCAGCTTACTTGAATTACGTTACGCCTTTAGACGTGTCATGATTTAAGTGCCGGTCACGAGCTAATATTTCCGGGTTGTGACAAGAGAGGAAGAAGAAGTATACCCATCTATAAAAATCCTATTCCGGGAGGATCCGAGGATCAAAAGAAGATCCAAATATTTCTAGGAGTTTAACTCCATTCAAGATCTGTTGGAGTTTAACTCCAAATCTATACATAATCCCTGTTAGGAGTTCAACTCCAAAGCCACTTAGGATTTCAACTCCTAACCTAGGGGGCTAAGCCCCTTTTCCGCTGGTGTTTCCAGCGGTTGAATGCCGTGCACGTAACCCACAGACGCACAGCGTTCGCGTGCCGCGTACGTGACCCGCGGGCGCCCAGCGGTCGTGTGCCGCGCACGTGATCCACGGGCGCCCAGCGGTCACGTGCAGGGCACGTGACCCACGGGCGCTCAGCACCCACGTGCACCTCATGTGACCCGTGGGCGCCCAGTGCCCAAGCGCCTGGTACGTGAACCGCGGGCGCCATGTGCCCACGGGCCAGGCACGTGACCCATGGGCGCTAAGCGCCTATGCGCCAGGCACGTTACCCGTAGGCACCCAACGCCTATATGCCATCCACGCATCTTTAAGACGCTCCTCACCCCTCATTTTCCGTGCACTTCACACCAGAAACACGTCCCCAGTTAGGAAATTTTTTCTAATGGGGCGCTGCCCCGCACCCCACAAGGGGGCTGCTAGCCATCTTAACCCCCAGCCCACTATCTGGGTAGCGGGACCCCCGTAAACTCTGCGAAGCTCCCGATATATCCAAAAACCCCTTTCAAAATACAACACACACAATGCACATTGAGTTCGCTTGACCAGTTTGACCAATCAATCGAAGGTTCCTTCGCTCCAAAGGCGAGGGGTAATTAACGATAGCTTAGTCCGCGGCTGCTGGAGATTCGGATCCCCATAATAAATAAATCCCCGCCTACCCTAGGCAAGGGGGAATCTGTAGTACGCCTGACAAGCTCATACATATTCCCATCTCAATGGGGTGACGAAAAACACCCTACAGATTCTGGCACGTCCGGTGGGACCTTTCTCTCCTCCCATATCTCGGGTCAAGTGTTCATGCGAACTCATTTAACATATATGCTGATGTTTGTACTGAAATAATGTTTTTTCTATGAAGCAATCAACTTTCAACGACGATGTCTTCTAAGATGAATTTAGCTTCCGACGCGACCCCGATCTCGTACGTGGTCAAGATCAATGCCCACGTGGTTCTCCCTGCCAGTCTCAGCCGGCAATGGGAGGAGCTACCCCGTCAATTTGGTTTCGTCATCATCTACCCTACTAGAAGCGCTCATCCGGCGGAGGTCACAGCAAACCAAGCGGCCAAACCGACCTCAAGGGGCAGAAGGCCAAACATTGTGGTCACCAAAGCATCCCACCCAAAATGCAAATCTGTATTCGAACAGCTCTCCCCTGTTCCAACTGTGGGAAAGGCCGTCAACACCAATGGGGCCACAAAGAAGCTCCAGTAAGCTCATATGGTGCCCTTGACAATCGCACGAATGGGCATCTTCTCTGGCCTCTCTGTCAATCGGTCTACGGCGTCTTCCAGAAGAGCCGAAATCAGCCAAGTGCTTAAAACAGAAAAGTTAAGGCAGAAGCGGCTCAGGTATCGAGCCAACAAAAGTGCCAGGACTTCGGCCAAGTGGAATCTTATGAATGTCACGACCCGAAAGAGCACGTGACTGGCCCTTGAACCATATGAAGCCTATAGGACTCCATCTGATCCAAGTGAGCCAAAAGCCCAGAAATCTAAAACCATTTTTGAGAATAAGTAAAGAAAACTGGTTTAAAGAAGTGAAGAAATACAGGTTTGAAATCAAGGTTCTTAAATAACTAAGCCGAAGGTACGTTTTGAAAATAATAAAGTCTTTTCTAAAAATTTCGGCAGAGTTTCTTTTGAAAAACTGGCCCCGAATGGGGTACAACAAGTATAACAATATGTATGCAATGATAATGGCATCCCCAAGCGGGAGCTAGCTCTTCGTCAATCGACGGTCACAACCACATATGCAACAATAGTATACAACGCCAAGTGGCGAGGATCAAATCCAAAGAAAACTCAAAAGCAATAAGAAAACCGCAATGCTACTAAGCGCGACTCTAAGGTCGAATAATACATCACTAAGTCTAGGTCTGAAACAATATACAAGTTTTGGTTGATGGAAATACTAGATACAATGAATTAAATAAATACAATGGTGGTTCTTGATGCGAAAGAATCCACCTACCAAAGCAAATCACCCGCAAGAAGAAAGTGTGCCAGAAATGCCGCAAAAGAACCTGTACGGCAGAACCTGCAAGAACTGTGGCACAACGGGGGTGAGTTGCCAACTCGTGAATAGAAACATCTACAAGCAGAAACCGAATGCAAGACATAAACCTAAGTCAACGATCAATAATATAATCCACAAGAGTACATCTGAGTGTGATAAAGTGGCAAGGTAACATCTAATCATGTATGTAGTGCCAGGTACTCAGGTAATAACATGTCATCAATGTAAGGTATGTCTGCATGAAGTAACTATGATGAAATATCAATGATATCAATACACATATATTAGCGTCCCATACCACTAATATTGGTGTAAAGGTATATATAACAGCGCCCTCATACCCTGTTATACATACAATAAAGTATGATCAATGTAAAACCAGTCTGTATATGATCCAAGTCTGTATATAATCCATGTCTGTATGTATGTGGAACCCGTCCACTCGTCACCCACTGACGATAAGCATCAAGTATGCAAGTATGAGGATATAAACAATATCATGGAAAAACATCATGAAAACCCGTGCCTAGCATCGACACGTAAATCCTCATCCATATGGGGCTCCGTCTGCGGTATCGGCCCTCGGCCCCCGGCAGTACGAGTCAACCCATGTCCATCTCTGGGCTCCGTCTGTGGTATCGGCCCGTCGGCCCCGGCAGTACGCCCATCTCTCGGCTCCAGGCGGTATCCCCCGGATATCCGCCGAGCTCAAATACAATCACCGGTAGGTACTCGCCCGCCTCCAGGCTCAATCGGCATAACCCATCGATCATCTCGCCGAGGGGAACCATACCGGGCCCACTACGAACCCGCAAACGGAACATCACCTCCTCGAATCGGGTTTCAAGCACACGTCTCAGCACCGAGAAAACGCGTGGTGGACGCACCGAAATATCATATCACGAGGTACCGGGTTTTCATAAAAGTGCCTCTTTTCTTAAATAACCCCACGGTCCTCAAAAACCAGAAATCACATGAAAATCCAACATCAGGAAGTAAATCCAATGCGATGTGCTATGCAGTCAATCCATGACGTATGCGACATGTAAAGAACAGTAATCATATCGGAAATCATGCAACATGGAATAGTAATGTGCATATGTCGAAGGAAGAATCATCTCATGAATGCAATAGTACTACAGTGTAGTGGCATGGCAATTATCGATGATGAAGTGTGTGAGCCGGCAAATAGTGTACGTGGAACATACGCATCATCGATAATGGTGCTGGTGTCCTAACAGCATGATCATAATATAGCAATGAACATATACCAGCAATGCAAATAGCATGAAGATGCAGAAATCTAGTAGTCAACACCACAGAAAAGTATCTACTATGCAACTACATCTAAGTATCAGGTCGATCAGGAGGGGTAGGTGTGGAAACCACCTAAATCTGAGTCGGTATATATATAAAGATATATAGTCGGTGATCTCGCCTCAATGTCATATCATAAGATATCCTCGAGTTATGAGTGCGGATCTATCATCAATATCGGCACGTACGGTAAATCATCGTACGGCATCCCCATAGCTGGGTAGGGGTCAACACCTCACTGTCTCATCACATAACAGATATCACCATCATCAGATCATACAGTCTGGAGTACTACTCTATGTCTAGTACAAAACGGTAACATCAGTAAGTATGCATGCGGGGGTAAACACATATCCCAAGCCCGCAAGAATCACAAGTCATATCCCACATATGAATCGTATCAAATCACCGATCCCAGGGCACCAAGCCCACATCATCGACTCATCTCCAAGGTCATCACATATCATCAATCACAGTGCAAGTACAAGTGATAAGCAAGGGTGTGTGTATAGGTGTAATTCTATCCTAGGGTTCGCGACTATGAACTGCACTAGTCACTTCTAACCCTATACTATCCATAATACACCTAATATCACAATAACTACATAATAATCTATCTACGGACTGCGGGGGTGCTATACGCCATCCACCCGACTTCCCCCTGTAGATATAATCTACTCACCTTGCATCATCATTTGCGGACGTCACCACACAATTGCTTGTCGTCCCGAAGTCTTCATGGGTACCTACACATCAAATATCGTATATGCGCATTAAAACCAAATCCAAACTAAAACGGCGCATGAAATCCAAAACGATACGATAAGGGGGCCTTTAGGTGAGAACCTATGGCACGCTTTCAAAACCATCAATAAACCCTCTATATCGTCGTATAAACGACAAATAGTCGAGGCAAAATACATTCCACCATTTCAGAAATGAAAATACGGAATACGGAAACTAAAGTCCAAAACAGCAACTCATGAAATGTGTTCCAGATTTCACCCTAGAAAGAATCTGTCAAAACTAGAAGTACCCAGGGCCAAGAATTGAGGAATTGGGGCTATGCACAGAAAACGAGGCGATTCCTCACTGGTCTGGCCGCAAATTGCGGCCAGAAAGGAGATTTCGGCGGCCTCACTTTGGAATGGGGAGCTAGGGTTTTGGGTGTTGCCTCTATGGTGCCTGCATATCTCAATTTCCACTCAATATTATTTTAAGGTTCTCGGGGTGTTAGCAGATTCTAATTAACAGTGACAGATTCCAGTTTTTCCCCGATATTGGTTTCTAAAATCCGTATTCTGGTTCAAGCTTCAGGTTTTGGGTTCCAATTCAAACACTAGGGTGTTGGTAAGACCTCTACTGAGCTCAATTTCATAATACAACACCAATTTCCCTCAAACCCTAACTAGGTTATCACCAAGTCCATAATATCACACAATATCGATTAAATCCTAGCATGGGTTTATAGGAAAGGCTATAATTAAGCTAATGGTTCAGTAATTACCTCCATTAGCAACTCAAGAAAATTCTTGAGTTGCCCCTAGTGGCCAAAATCCTTGCTTCTTTAGCTCCATGTGTAGATCTAGGGAGGTTGCACAATTTTAATGAAAGGAGATTGGGGTTTTGGAGTGATTTTTGAGATGAAATGAGGAGTTGAAGAGGGGAGGGAAAGGGGCTAGGCAGCAGCAGCAGCAACTATGGGAGGAAGAGGGAGAGAAATGAGAGGGAGAGAAATGGCTAAGGGTCATAAGTCAATGGTCCACCTCTCTCTCTCACCTACCCTCATCATTACATTTTCTTTTCATTTTCTTTAATTCCAATCCTTCTCACATCAATAGTAATCCCAAAAGAAAACCATGGCTAGAAAAATGCACAAGTGTAGAAAAAGTGATATGTGCAAGTTTTGCACCAAAATTGCCAAAAAACCCGATTAGCGATTTTAATCGCGATTAGCACTAAATTAGTGTCAAACTAAACACAAAAACTTAAAAATGTCATAATTCACTAATTTACCCTATTTTAGAATTTTCCGTAATTTTTTCATAATTTTCTAATATTTTTCCTATTTATTTGCATTTAATATTAAAATAATCAATAAAATAATATTAAATTATAAAAATTCCCAAAATTAATATTTTATATTTTTGAAAATGTTACAATGAAGTTCCAAGAGCAGGGTCACCCTGCAACGACGGCTGAGTCGGCCATAAAAGTCAGCAATTCTTTCGAACCCCTGAAATGGGTACAGAAAAACGCCATGACCGCTAAAATCAAGGAGACAATAGTCCGAACGATGCTACAAAGAGACATGTCCCAGCCCCAACAGAGAAAGCATGACACTGTCTCTTCAAGAGTCGATCAGGCGCTCTGTGCCGCACGAAAGCAGCGGGGTAAATACAGAAAAGAAGCGCCGGCACTACTCAAAAAGTCAGTCAAGCCAGCCATCTTTAATCAATTGTCCGTTACCAAAACAGAAGGGCCAAGATGGTGGTCCACAAAATCAGCTAGCAATAATGAAGGACAGCCAGATATGTTATCCACACTGTCTATATGGCGGGCATGCACCCCAGCGACAACCTCCGCAGCAAAAGCAAAGATAGGGCCACCACATCCCAACCCCAATCTGTCTTGAATGTAGTTGCCGCTTCCCAAGATCAGCCGCCTCCGCTGGATGATGAAAATCCTCTCGATGAGGCCGATAGGCAGAAAGACCCCTCAGTCCATGTTGAGTGAAGCTCGGACAAAAAGGAAGAGCCGACTTTCCGCCCCAGGACCGCAGAGCAAGAGCTGCTTCAAGAGCATCGAAAACATCTCAGGAGCAAAGACAAAGAAATGGCCAAGGTTTACTCCAAAATCGACGACCTGACGAATGTTGTGATGTAGCCCACGGCTCAAATTGCTCGAGCGCCTTTCAATCAGGCACATGTCTCTACTCATGAGCCGGATGATGGAAACCCGAAGCAGCCGATGCATGTCCCCTTAGGTCCAAGATTGGGCGAGCCGCATGAAAGCCGGCCACATTCCGCTTCTGGGGACGCCTTGGCCCCAAATAGCACTATCTCTCTAACACAAGATCGGATAATGGATTTGGTCACTAGAAAGATTAGAATATTGGTAGCCGAAGCCGAAGCTCAGAAAGAAATTGGCAGTGGTGGGCGACCATATCCCGCACAGTACGATCTGATCGAGTTCCCCAACGGTTACATCATTCCTAAATTCGGAAGATTTGACGAGATGGGAAACGCAAATCAGCACATCGCCTACTTTAAAGCGTCGTGCGGAAATACATGGGGCAATGATGCTCTCCTTCTTCGTTAGTTTGTCAATAGCCTGACTGGTGTTGCTTTCGACTGGTACGCGAGTATACCAGATGGGTCCGTCATTACCTTTGCCCAAATGGAGTCTCTTTTTCGGCAAAGGTTCATGAGTGTCAGTAATAAAATCTCCATTGCTGATCTTGTGAGGAACAAGCCAGGGAAGAATAAAAGCAACGCCGACTTTATCGCCCGATGGCGTAATCTTTCGGTAAAGTGCGAACCACCACTGGAGCAGGACCAGTCCGTCAACCTTCTCATTGGAAACCGCAGCAATTGGATGGTCACATTCTTGTGTACAGCAGGCATCAAGACGTTTTAGGAGCTAGCCAAGAAAGTCCAAACGCTGGAACGCTCGAAGCAAAAGTCTACCATAGACTCTCCGAGAGACAAGACTTGGAAAAGCAAGAGGGACGACAACCGTAGAAGCAGGAATTCCAGCAGTACCAATTACTTCAATGTGTCCGACAATGAAGACTGAAAAGCAGGCGATTCCAAAACCAACCGGCCTCGAAAGCCATTGTTGAGAGGAGAAGGGCCTTCCCTAGAGGAGAAAAAGAACAAGGTTTACTCTTTCAGAAGGGATAAGGTCCGCAAGATATTCAAAGATGCCTTGAACAATGGTCTACAATTGCTGGATTCGAAGAGACCCCATGAAGCAAAAATGACTGACAATCCCCTGTATTGCCCATACCACAGAGTAGTGAGCCACGCGATCGAGAATTGCTATATTTTCAAAGACTGGGTCGAGAAGCAGTACAAGACTGGAGAGATCGAGCTATCCAAGAGTGTGTTGGTAAACAACCAAGCTGCAACCACCAACTTCATATAGAGACAAGCTGAAGCCTTCTGGGAGTAGACAGCTGAACTCGCTGCCCTGAGAAATGAAACTGACTCACCGCAGCCTCCGTGGAGTATGCACATATCTAATAAGACGAAGAAGATGCTAAAGCTACTTCGGAAAGAGCCCAGAATGGAATGGGAAGGGCAGAAGAAGCCTACCATTCCAGCTGCCAATTCGGCTCCATCAGGCTCAAAATCCAAAAATCTCAAGAACAAGAAAAGTGCAGCACGACGCAAAAAAGAGTCTGTAGGGAGATCGATCATTCAAAAAAATATCGATTCTCTCGAAGACTATGAATAGAAGGAAAGAACTCTGATTCAATTGAAGGAGTTCCTCCCAGTAGAAGTGGCTGAAATTATGAAGGAGTATGAAGAAGGCTCCAATGAAGAGATCCCTATAGTGACCTGCTACGCCATCCATCTTGGCAGCGACTCTGAGGAGGAGCTCTGTTTTCCAGAAGAGGACGAGGAGCTCGCCAGAAAGGCCAACCAAATCCAGCTCAGAAGCGGCATGGCTCTGCCGCCAAATCAGGACAATGCTCCAAAAGGAAAGGAAAAACATGTGGCTAATAAGGAAGATGGTAGAGAATCGGCTAATGAAAACTCAAGTCCTTCCTCAGTGGACTATAATGTCTTGGCTCATCTCCGGAAGCTTCCATCTCTCCTGAGCATCTACGATGCCTTGGTCCTATCTAAAGGGCTTAGAGATGTTCTCATTCACGCTCTACAAAACCCTAAGCGGTATCAGGCTTGCTTTGCGGAAATTAATATGAAAGAATCCCAGTACGCTCTGCAAGCCGCCGCGGTCACGTTTAAGGACGAAGACCTGCTACTGGGAACAGCTGAGCATAACAGGCCGCTTTACGTGACAGGGTACAGCGACGGAGATCAGATTAATCGCATATTGATTGATCCGGGATTCTCAGTGAACATCATGAACTTGCGGACTCTGAAGAGTTTGTCAATGGACGTCCGGCACCTGTCAAGAGAAAGGAATATCATTCAAGGCTTCAATCAAAATTGCCAGCAAGTTCTGGGGTCTATAGCTCTGCCAATCAAATTTGGGGATCTGCAAACCGAAGCTAAGATATATGTGATCGACACTGACACGTCTTATAAAATTCTCTTGGGACGGTCGTGGCTCCATGATTATGGCATCATTCCATCAACTCTCCATCAATGCATGAAGTATACTAAAAATGGCGAAGAAAGACGCATTGACGGAGACATCCAGCCGTTCGGTGTGCATGAAGTAGGATATGAGGATTCTTGGTACTTTATGAAGCCCCAAAATACTAAGCCACAACTGACTAAGGACAGAGCGGCCGAGAAGATCAAAAGCAGATCCGAGCCGGCTGTCACTTTCAAAAGCAAAAACCCCCAAGTGCGTCCGCATTTCGGCAGTGACACTGACGAGTCTGACGTTGGAAGTCCGTCTGTCCATAAAAACTGCCCTCATTTTGGTAGCGATACGGACGAGTATGATATCGAAGGCCCGTCCAACAGCAAAATTCGCCTTCGTTTAGGCAGCGACACTGAAGAGTTAGAGGAGGAGAACCTTCCTTGAAACAGCTATACAGATTGGGCCACCACGCAGCAAGCAAAGCTACGAAAGACCTTTAAAGTCGAAGAAGGATCCCTAGCCGTCACAAGGGTGCCGAAGCAGATGTGCAAAGAGCTCGATGCATTATCAGTCTCCACCGTGAACCAGCTGAAAACATTCTACTTTCCCGGAAGGAAAAGTGGACAGAAGGGCATCCTATTTTATGGGTCAAATCCTGTTGTACGCCCGGTCGATTTTCTGTCGCGTTCCTTCCTTATGAGAGAGGGATAAGAGCCGTCCTCAATCCCAGATACTATGCGCTCAAGATGCGGGAATATTTCAAAAGGTGTGGATGCCAGTTATATCAAATAGAGTCCGAAGCAAAGTTTTATGAAGGGCTATGGAATCCGCCTCAGGTCCGAGCACTCATCGATGGACGAATTCCAGATAGACGGGGAATAGGTTTCATCCAGCCTGATTCCAAGGCATGCTACATGATCCATGTTGGTGAAGCCAGCGAAAGGTTAAATGATGATGACGAGATAGCCGAGCCAGAAGAAGCTCCTAAAGAGCTCGAAGATGGCGGACAAGCAACCTTCGATGAGCTAACCGAGATCGATTTGGGAACGCCTGATAATCCAAGGCCGACCTACATCAGCTCACTCTTGTCAGAGAGAATGAAAGAGCAGATAATCGCCCTGATGCATGAGTTCGCCGACTGCTTCGAGTGGACGTACAAAGAAATTCCTGGCCTCTCCCCTGAAGTGGTCGTGCATTAGCTGGCTATATCTCCTGATGCCAAACTTGTCAAAAAAGTTCCTCGAAGAATGAGAAGGGGGCTGGAAGAAAAGGTCATCGAGGAAACTAAGAAACTTATCGATGCTGGCTTCATTAGGGAAGAGAAATAAGCAGACCGGATCACATGCATTGTCCCAGTAAAGAAGAAAAATGGGAAGATCTGGTTTTGCATCGATTTCAGGGACCTTAACAAGGCATGCCCTAAAGATGATTTCCCGCTTCTGGTCATGGAAATGATAGTGGATGACACCTCAAATTACGAGTTGTTCACCTTCATAAACGGTTCGTTTGGGTACAATCAGATAAAAATGTCGCCTGAGGACGAGAAGCATATAGCATTTCGAACCCTGATCGGCATATACTATTACAAAGTGATGCCGTTCGGACTGAAGAACGCAGGTGCTACATATCAAAGGGAAATGACCAATATCTTTGATTACCTAATCTATAAAGCTGTAGAATGTTATGTTGATGATCTGGTCGTCAAGACTAAAGCATGGCCGATCACATCCAAGATCTTACGACCGTTCTCACTAGACTAAGGGAATACGATCTGAAGATGAATCCTCTGAAGTGCGCTTTTGGCGTGTCATAGGGAAAATTCTTGGGCTTCATAGTCTGACATCGAGGGATCGAAGTTGACTCATCAAAGATAAAGGCCATCATGGAGATGCCCCCTCCAAAGAGTCTGACGCAGCTAAGATCTTTTCAAGGCAAGCTTGCTTATATACGAAGGTTTATCTCAAATTTATCGGGGAGATGTAGGCCTTTCTCAAAGCTCATGAAGAAAGGATCTCCTTTTGTCTGGGATTCCGAATGTCAAGAAGCGTTCGAAAACATCAAACAGTACCTGTTGCACCCTCTAGTGCTTTCTGTCCCTATTCTAAATAAACCATTGATTCTTTATACTGCCGCGCTAGATGAGTCACTCGGTGCACTCCTCACCCAGAACAACGAAGAGGGAAAAGAGAATGCACTCTACTACCTCAGTCGAACTTTAGTCGGGGCGGAACACAACTATTCCCCGATCGAAAAGCAATGCCTGGCTCTAATATTCTTTGTCAAGAAGCTGAGGCACTATCTGCTCGCTCATCGGGTTATGCTGATCTCCAAGGTCGACCCGCTCAAACACTTAATGACCAAAGCAAGCCTAGCCGACAGAATGGAAAGATGGGCTGTCATGCTACTTGAGTTTGACATAGTTTATACTCCTCAGAAAGCAGTAAGAGGGAAAGTTCTTGCAACTTCCTTGCTGCTCTTCCCATACAAGCGAGTTACCTGACGAACAAGTGTTGCACCTCGAGGAAGGTGAGCCATGTTGGGAGCTCTACTTCGACGGAGCCTCATCAATAAGGAGCTCCGGCAAATCAAGCATCCCGCAGATAAAAGCGGGGATAGGATTGGTGTTCATCACGCCATTGGGAGGAACCCTACAACGTTCTTTCACTCTCACCGAGCCTCTCACAAACAACGAGGCTGAGTACGAAGCTCTGATAGTTGGTCTGGAGCTCGCCACAGAAATGGGAACCCTTCGGCTATGGGTTTACGGTGATTCCCAACTTGTCGTCAACCAAGTAAGCGCAGACTATAAGATATACAAACCCGAGCTGGCTCGGTACAGAAGTCGGGTGGTGGAGCTCATGAAACAGTTCACCCGCATTGAACTAATGAGAATGCCTAGGGCGTTGAATGGAAAGCCGACATACTCGCTCGCCTAGCTAAAGAGCTAGCTGATCCTGACATGGACGAAATTCTAATCACAGTCAGAAGCCGACAAATTCTGCCTCCAGTCTCTTTGCGTGAAAAAGAAAGCGTAGAACATGAGAACAATCCTGCTGAAGAAGTTTCGATCATTCAAGACGAGCCCGATTAGAGAGAACCCTTCATAGAGTACCTCCGATACGACAAGCTGTCCGAAGAAAAATCTGCGAGGATTCAGCTAAAGAAGAGAGCTCTCCGATATGTGTTTGTAAATAATACGCTATACCGCAGATCATATGACCAACTCTGGCTCAGGTGCCTATCATCGGCCGAAGCCCAAAAAGTCATGAAAGAAGTTCACTCAGGCGTCTGCGGAGCTCACCAATCTGGCCCCAAAATGCGGCTTCAAATTAAACGGCTTGGGTATTACTGGCCTACCATGATAAGGGATTGCGAAGAGCATGCGAAGAAGTGTCATCTCTGCCAAATTCACAGTGACTTCATTTATAAGCATCCCAATCCGCTGCATCCTACGGTGGTGTAATAGCCCTTCGAAGTTTGGGGCACCGACATAGTTAGTCCAATTGATCCTCCGTCATCCAAAGGCCACCAGTTCAAATTGGCTGCAACAGACTACTTCTCCAGATAGGTTGAAGTTGTCCCGTTAAAAGAAGTCAAGACAGAAGATATTCTAACATGTTTCCGGCATAATATTCTATACCACTTCGGTACACCAAGAAGAATCATATCTGACAACGGGCCTTCTTTCAAGAGCTTCAAAGTTTTAAGGTTTGCTACTCAACACAAGATAGACTGGAGATATTCCTCCATCTATAATCCAAGGGCCAATGGGCTGGCCGAAGCCTTCAATAAAACTCCGTGCAAGCTCTTGAGGAGAAACGCCTCAGCCAACAAGAGAGACTGGAATCTTAAACTTCATGAGGCATTGTGGGCATATCGTACCACGCACCGTACTCCAACTAATTCCACTCCATACTCATTACTCTTCGGAGTGGAGGCGATCCTCCCCCTCGAAGTCGAAGTTCCAAGATTAAGAATGGTCGTCCAGCATGAGTTGACGGAAGTGGAAAATGTGCTTCTTCGTCTCGAAGAATTTGACACCCTCAAAGAAATGAGGCTCGCGGTACAGCAAAATCTGGAGCAATACCGAGCCCAAATGTCACGGGCCTATGACAAAATGACACGTCTCCGCGCTTTCAAGAAAGGCGAATTGGTGTTGGTCCTCAAAAGGCCGATCATCCCCAATCAACATGCAAAAGGAAAATTCGAGCCAAACCGGGAAGGACCATACGTCATCGAGAAAGTGTTTGATGGAGGATCCTACCAACTAATAAGTGCCGTGGGAGAAAGGCCCATGCCACCCATCAATGACCGATATCTTAAGAAATACTATACGTGAATACTCCAAGTCGTTGACGAATTGAGCACACCGGCCCTACGGTTTGGATCATATATCCTGTAAAACCATATACAATCCATGAGCGCAAATGACCCCTATCTCTCCCAAAGTCCTACCGGTGAAACGACATTTAAAGTCCAAAAAGAAGAAGAAAAAAAGAAAAAAGAAAAAAAAGAAAAAAAAATGGTATGTCCACAAGAAAAACGAGCATGGATGAAAACCCGAAAGGGCTCCGTGAGTAAAAATAGCAGGACTGCCGGCGAGTTTGTGAAAACCCGAAAGAGAGCAAACTCGTAAAAAAAGAGAGATGAAATATACTCACAAAGTCCTCTAGACCTTGTGAGGAGAAAAAAACCCGCGTGAGAACCTTACGACCCACAAAGGAGCAACACACTTAGGAATCCCCACGATTCCTAGAGAGAAATACACCCGCGAGATCCTATCGACTCATAGGGAAAAAATGCTTTTATAAGACCCATACGGCTCATAAAATTGAAAAGCCTTAGATGATAGAGATCTAAATCTGTCTCCTAAGACATCGCTCCCCAACGGGTAACGACAAATGATGAGCCGCTCCTAGCATTGCTTTAGTGTTACCGGTGCTGATGCCGACCCAAAACCTAAATCCCAAGTATTTCCAACGGCAAATGATGAGTTGCTCATAGCATTGCTTCAGTGTTAGCGGTGCTGATGCCGACCCAAAAACTAAATCCCAAGTCCTCCCGGGGCAAATGATGAGTTGCTCCTGGCATTATTCCAGTGCAGAAATGCCGATGCCGACTCAAAAACTAAATCCCAAGCCCTCCCGGGGAAAATTATGAGTTGCTCTTGGCATTATTCCAGTGCAGCAATGTTGATGCCGATCCAAAAACTAAATCCCAAGTCCTCCTGGGGCAAATGATGAGTTGCTCCTGGCATTATTCCAGTCAGCAATGCTGATGCCAAACAAAATCCAAATTCCAAGTTCTTCTCAAATTCAAAAGTCCCGCCAAATAAGGAAGAAATCAAACAGATCAAATTAATGTCCCACCCGGTAGTGCTTCCAAGCTCAAAAGTCCCACTGGACGGGTAGGGAACTCCCAAAATAAATCAAATCAAACAAATCAACCATGACACCATAGAAAGTGGCGCAAGTCAACTTCAACCCTGACACCGCAGAAATTGGAGCAAGTCAAATCAAACCCCGACACCGCAAGAAGCGGAGCAAGTCAAATCAAGCACCAACCGTCTAAGTCGCAAATATGGCAGCACCGACCGTCCAAGTCGCAAAAAGGGCAGAACTGACCGTCCACGTCGCTAAAATGGAAGCACCGACCGTCTACGTCGCTAAAATGGAAGAAATGACCGTCCAAGTCGCAAAAAGGGTAGCACCGACCATTCAAATCGGTAAAAGGGCAGCACCAACCGTCCAAGTCGCAAAAAGTACAGAATCGACCATCCAAGTCGCAAAAAGGGCAGCACCGACCGTCCACGTCGCCAAAATGGCAGCACCGACCGTCCACGTGCTATAATGGCAGAACCAACCGTCCATGTCACAAAAATAGAAGCACCGACCGTCCACGTCGCAAAAAGGGCAGTATCGACCTCCACGTCGTCAAAAAAGGAACCGTTAAATCAACTTCTACATGAAAGAAGATCCATCAATTCAATACACACAACCCACATATGTGGAGTGCATTTATTGATGGGGAGCAATTTGTTGGGGTCAAAATTTACACCTCGGTTGACCAAGTCAAAATCAAAATCAACCCCAAGTCAAGTGGGCCTAAGCCTAGGTCAGAACCGAGCATGGAAGGGACCGGCCCCATGACAAAAGGAATGAAGCCATAAATTAGTTTTAATGTAATTCTTTTTTTATAGAAATAAATGTATCTAAATGGGCAGAAAGCCAAAATTTTGTAAGCCCCATGGCTTATGTGCAAAAAGAAACAAGCATATAAGGCATGAGGTGACACAAGCTCCATTTGGCAAAACCCAAGGGGCTACATGTAAAGTGTGTAGCCTATAAAGGCAAACATGATGGAAATATCTATGCCAACTTTTCGTAGGGTTTGTACCTCCTCCTCCTTCCTAAGGTTCTAAACCTTCTTCTTTTATTTTGAATTAAATCAAGAGTTTAACTCTTTCTTTTCCAAAAATAAATTACTTTTCACCATAAAACTCTTGAAGGGGAGCTCGGATCTGCCATCAATTCCCTAAAAGAATATATTTTAAGTCTGACCTCCCCCTTTTCTCCAAGATCCAGCCAACAGAGAGGAAGAAAAAGGATACCCATCTATAAAAATCTCATTCCGGGAGGGTCTAAGGCTCAAAAGAAGATCCAAATATTTCTAAGAGTTTAACTCCATTCAAGATCTGTTGGGGTTTAACTCCAAATATATACATAATCCCTGTTAGGAGTTCAACTCCAAAGCCCTTTGGGAGTTCAACTCCTAACCCAGGGGCTAAGCCCCTTTTCCGCTGGTGTTTCTAGCGGTCGCGTGCAGTGCACGTGACCCGCGGGCGTCCAGCGGTCGCGTGCCGCGCACGTGACCCGCGGGCGCCCAGCGGCCGCGTGCCGCGCACGTGACCCGCGGGCGCCCAGCGGCCGTGTGCCGCGCACGTGACCCGCGGGCGCCCAGCGGCCGCGTGCAGGGCACGTGACCCGCGGGCGCTAAGCACTCACATGTGCCTCATGCGACCCGCGGACGCTCAGCACCCAGCGACCGCGTGCTGCGCATGTGACCCGCAGGCGCTTAGCGCCCACGCGTCAGGAACGTGACCCATAGGCGCCCAGCGCCTATGTGCCATGCACGCGTCTTTAAGACGCTCCTCACCCTTCATTTTCCGTGCACTTCATACCAGAAATATGTCCCCCGTTAGGAAAATATTTCTATCGGGGCGCTGTCTCGCACCCCGCAAGGGGGTTGCTAGCCCCCTTGACCCCCAGCCGGCTATCAGGGTTGCGAGAGCTGTTTATCACAGAAAACTGCATTTTCATACCACTCATTCATTATCTATTTTTTGTATTGTATCAGTATTATTAACAGTGTCTGCTCAATAATTACAGATTATAGGTATCCATGACAAAATACTAGAAATACACACAAAATCACGGATATTACATTTGTGAGCTGACACTGCAACCAGAACTGCAAACCGAGCGATACCCAAAGAGTTCTTTAGCAAATAAATGTGTGCACACAATTTTGGTCCAACAAATGCAAGTGTACACACAACTCTTTGGCATGGACCATGGCGGGGCTGTCCATGGCACACACAAATGATGGCTTGTGCAAGTGGGGGGGACAAGAGTTATAAATGCAAAAGTTGTGATGTGACCAAAAGCATCAAGTTTCCCTCCAAATCCCTGAGTACAACCCAGGTCTCTATAGAGAAATCAAGTAGCACCAGTGGAGTTGTCGAGAGAACACAAAACCACCACATCAACACGAGCCAAGATGCTCGGATTTTGGCCGGCGACATGCCTCCAAAAACCGATCTCGCCGACCCCACATTGCCAATGCCCCCCAATTTTCTTCAGTCCATCCCTTGCTGCCACGTCATCTTATTTTTATTACTTGTTTAATATCATTTTGAGCCTATAAATACAGACCAGTGAGCAAGGGATCGGGGTTTCACATAGTCTCATTCTTTGTCCAATACTTTTGTTTTCTTGTTTCTCTTTTCATTTTATTCCTGTACATAGCTAGTCCCCTTGAGCTCCTTGCCTTCTCTTGATCTTGCAAGCTCTTCATTGAGCTTGCAAGTTTAAGTTTTGGTTATTGATCTCAAGGGTTGTATCATTACTTGAAGATTAATAAATCTTTCATTTTACCTTCACTTCACCTTGAGTTCTTTGCCTTCTCTTGATCTTGCAACCTCTTCATTGAACTTGGAATTTTAAGATTAGGTTATTGAACCCATGGCTTATATTGTCACTTTGAGTTAATGAAGCTTTCATTCTTTGGTTCTTAGTATTTACTTACATGCAATTTTATTCATGCCATTTACTTACTTGCATTTTATTCCATGCCCTTTACTTACTTGTAATGCTTTTCTTTTCCTTTCTTTGTATCATTTCTTTGCTCTTTTTCTTTGTTGTTTGGATGGTTGTAAATATGGTGTTGTTAGGAAAAAGAATGGAATTGTAAGTTAAGGTTTTCGTTTCTCATTTTCTTTGCCCGATATTTTCAATTGAACTCCTCCCAAACCTTACGCAAGCACTCCGTTAGGCACCCTATCCTCCAAGGTATCAGTGATTCCTAACCGCGACCGGTTGCGTTCGGATTGGCCGGAGGCAAAAGCAAGCGACGAGAACGGAAGGACAAGGGTCAATAAGCCAGATTTCACTAATACTATGCTTAAGCACCCTAATCCACGTTATTGCAGATTGCTCTAGCTTCAACAGTCAAGTTCGGCACAAAGGATTGAGTGTAGAATTCACTAACTTACACTAACCTATCTAATCCTAACAACTTATACTTGCATATAAACACTTAGGGTAGAATCGAACAAACTCCGCCCCACGCATTAACTCGTGAAAACAAGAACTTAAAACGCTCCGTCTCTCAGCGGACGACCCCTGCTCTCCGCGGCTAGCTACACGCGATGTCGTCCTTAATCGCGGTTAAACTTTAGAACTTTAAAAACCCGCCACGCCGCAGGCGTGCCGATCAAATGGCGCCATTGCCGGGGAGACGGTAACATTTTTATTCTTGTTATTTCGGGTTAACCTTGTTAATGTCCTCTAACACTTTTCTAAAAACAAACTAAAAATTTCAAAATTTCAAAACCAAAACAAAAGCTAACATTGCTAACATTTTTGTTCTCTGGATTTCTGACCTGCTAGCACTCTGGATCTAAACAGAAAAAATAAGCAATAGAATTGAGACAATAATAGAGAACTTAGACACCAAAAAAAGTTTGGAGCCCAAACTCAAATTTTAAACCAGAAACACCCCTAGATATTCCGAGCTCGTCGGCCCTACCACCTCCTTCGGCTCCAAAACTTTGTTCCCCACTCCAGTGTTCTAATTTTGTCCCAATTGTATTGTTTGTTTTTTTTATAATTTTTAGTGTGCAGGTATTTGTGCATTCATATCTCTTTTTCGCACTACTAATACGTTTTTCCGACATTTTAAGATTTTACGGATTTGCGAACTGCGATTGTGTGGAGCAAAGTGTACGTTCAAGGCTAAGGTGATTGCGAAGTACAATGCCAAAGATCCGGGTAGTTTGACTCGCGCAATCGAACTTTCCAAGCTATTCGGATTCAATTCAACGAGGGTTTCTTAACGCGAAAATTTATCGGTATGTACTTTAATAACACCATCTTCTCAAATCTGACGCATCCAATATAATATCTTTGCAGGATTCTTTGCAAGTTCGCTAGAAAACGCTAAAATTGACTAACCCGTATTTTTTGCAGTGCTGTGCTTAAACATAAAAATAGATTTTTTAGGTTTTTAACAACCTTTGTATTGATTTGCGCATGCATCCATTAATACGGACTTAAGGGCAAGCGAACCCCATAACATACGGTAAAAGATTTCATCACCTTTTCCGTGGCCCACAAATCACAAATTGAGCATAACGTTTACCCGCACAAAATTTAAAAGAAACTAGACTTTAAGGTTTTAAGGACTTCACACTCACTAGGAGAAGTTAACTGTGTTTAGAACACCGCTTAACGGTATATCGTTTACGGGGTGTCTAGAAAAGTGTTCACGGTGAAACCGCCAAAAGAGAAAGGATTATCTAATTAAGGACCTTCGTGAAAGCGTTGGAAAACCTCCCCTTATCTCTGCACTTACCTGGCATCGTGATCAGTATATCTTGAGCCCGTTTCTAGACACAGTTTTACTTCAACAATCAAGTTCTTGAGCAGGTCTAGTTGACCTAGATGAACCCTAAACCAATTAGGTGTGTGGTATTATGTCGTGGTTGTTTTTTTTGTCCAGATTCTTTTTGTGTGTATATTTAATTCTTTTGTAAATAACTAACTTAAAAAAACAAAAAAAACACATTCTTTTTCCCTTCCTTTTCTCTTCTTCTTCTTCCTCTTTTCATATCATGGGTACCCCATCTCAAAAAACTCTTGCCGAAGTTTGGTACCCACAACTAGACATTACTTCATACGATTTCTTGCTTTGGTCGAACTTCGAACGATCTATCCATGCCAAAAATCTTTTTGAAAGATCAGATAGACGCGTTTAGGACAAACAATTGGACTCCGCAATCAATCTTCTATCAACCATTTCAACCTACCCCACCTTCTTATGTTGATACCCCTTTTGAGAGTCCTGTTGTAACTCCAAGACCTATGTCTATTGCTGAACGCATTGAACAATCTCGTAACCGATCTTTCACTTCTTTCACCACTACAAATTCTTTTGATCAACAATTCCAACCACCTTCTTATCATAACGTTGATCTTAACCCTGTCCAACCATTCGATTCCTATCAATCCTACCTAACTGTTGCACCTTCCCTAAACATTGCTTCTACACAGCCATTTGGGAGTTTCCAGTATCCAAACAACTTTGAATCTTTTACTGAAACCCCTTCACAACCCATGTCTAGCTGGAACAGTCGTTAAAAGACTTTCGGTTAGCGTCATCCCAACAGATGATGGATTTGAATGCGTTCTTGGCCGCCCTCCTACAACCTAGTAAGCCGGTAGCTAGTTTCCAACTAGCTCGAAATTTCCAATGTATGATGAGGCGGTAGGACAGATTGAGGAATTGAGTCGTGAGAGTTAGCGATACACCCTTCCAAATTAAACTTACCCATTGCACATTGAATTCCACAACCCCAGTTTTGAAATTCTATCGAGTGTCCCAAATGATTCACAAATTGACGATAGAACAGTTAATAAGTTGTGTGACTTTGTAGTGTTTAATTACCCCATTGTGAAGGGTCCATTCCAAGTGAAACCAATCCTAAACCTTTTGACCTCTACACCTCCACTCTAAAACCTGAATTGATTGAAATCCATGCTTTTGATGAGGTGTCTGAGAATATTGATTTTCACTTGATTAAGGATATTGACGCTGGGAATATTTTGGATGATGAACCCACAGTTTTGGATGAGTTTTTCTCACCAATTCATCATGTCCTTTCACTTCCGTGTGGATATCATCCTGAGTCCTTAATTGTTTTTCCCGAACCTCATATGCATCTAGATATTGATGATAAATGCATGGATAAGCTAAATTTTGAGGAGAATTTTGAGGATAGTTTTGAGGATGAACCAGTTTTACTTGATGAGTCGGATTTTCCAATTCATCCCGTCCCTTTCATGGACTGTGTACACACTCCTAAATCTTTAACTGATACCCTTCCTTGATCACTTCCCTCCATCCTTTCTATCGTTCCGACCTCGCAAGAAACTGTATCGCCTTCATTTCTTATATCTAGTTTACCAAGTTCGTGTAAGTCGACGTTAGACACCCCACATGATGCGGGAAGGCGGAATGGGTAAAACAATCATTTTGTTTAAACTAACATCGACTAACTTTACGGATCTTTGCTAAACCCTAACTAACAACTATATAGAAATGATTAGCTACTATGATAAATGATTATACCTAATGATTCAAGTCCTTCTTGTCCTTATAGTTCACCTCCTCGTCGGCCTCCTCGTTGTGATAGAAGATCCACCCGAGAGCTACTTTTCAAAGCTTTAACCTCTCACTTAAGGTAACTAGGTGGCCATGAGTGCTAATCAAAGTAACCTAGAGGATATAGAAGAGGATTATGGATCTATTAGTCTTGCTAACCCTAGGATCTCAACACATGAGAGGATTAGGGTTAGTTCTTTGAAGAGAGAGAGAGCTTGAAGAGAGAGAAGGTGTGAGTGAGAATCATATGAATAATATCTCATTTGTGAATATATGAAGCAAGATAATTATTAAATGAATAACATATGATAATATCAACCATGCTTTATTAACTCACTATGTGTGAATTATCTCATGAGTCATTAAGCAATAAATGCTTTATTAACTCATTTGGATGAATCACTCCATGAGTCACTAATCCATTTAATGCAAATTCCACCTAAGCTCTCCACCTCATCTTTCTTCTAGAAGCTTCTCGACAAATTACGAGAATGCCCCTCCCATCCGTGAAAACACGGAAATACTCAGACTGTATAAATCCAATATTCCAATACTAGAATCTGGCTTAAACTAAAGCCCGCTAGTAAAAACTGTCCAAACATCGTACGTGCATAAATACATGTATGTGTCCGAACCCTGTCGTAAAACCATACGACCTCTATATCATTTCACCTGAAGCAGGGAAACTCTCTATGTGGGACTCTAAAGACTCGACACTACGCTGGCAGTGGGTTTAACCACAGGACGCAAGCGGTACTAGCTGTACGTAACGGTCCCCAGGTAGATTTCGATAAGAAGGACGATGAGGAAACCCATCCGAACTCCTACTGAGCCTGATGTGAAAATCTCCGTACAGTCTGGTCTGTTCGTCTAGGAGTATCGCATATCAGGCATAGGCGGGCGGCAAGCGTCAGTCCCCTAAAAGCTGTATAAGTCGTGTCAGAGTGAAGCTCATCACACCTTGAGAAGCTACTGGAAATCCTACCAGTAAATCCCGTTTGCCCTGGCAAGGGACTTTGCGTAATGGCTCTCCAAACACAGTGCGATATCAACTCCCAATACCGGGAGAGACGAATCCTATCTAACCGCCACTGCCTCTAAGTGCTTCGGAACTGCACCCAATTGCTACCTATTTGCACGACTCCTTTGAGCCGTGGTAGGGTAGCAATCTAAGAACAGTGGGAACACACTCGATACGAAGCAGCAGTATCAAATCAACGGACTATGTTGTTCTCATGCCACCTGAGAACTGTTAACTGACGACGGGTATAATACCAACTAACAGTTCCTTGCGAGTCCTGTCTGGTGTACCCGTAACCCAACGAGCATCTGTATACTATCTCCAGTACAACGTACTAATGGCTGTGGGATAGACCATTTCCCCTGCTGGGAAGAGAAGCGTACACACTAGTCTACTTCGGAGTATCGATGCCCTGTCTCAATAATCCTATGACTAGGGACCTGAAAAAGGATGTGCTTATAGACTACCCAGCCCCCACTAGTGTGAATGCCATCACAATGCTGGTAATCAAGTAAGATCCTATGGGCTCTATCAATATATATTCACGATATGCTAACATATACACATATTAAGATAGATACAAACCAAGTAGCATACTATAATGTTGAGCGAGACTGTTAATATAACTATGAATATCCCAAGCTTCCATTAAGTAATATACAAACTAGTATGATACAATAATGGCTCCTAGGGCATATACACTAACAATCTCCCACTTGCACTAGGGCCATGTACTGGCGTATCGAAGACCTATTATCTCGAGTAGCCTCTCGAACTGAATCTGAGGTAAGGCCTTTGTGAATGGATCTGCAATGTTCTCCTCTGTAGCAACTCTCCGGACCTCGATCTCCCGGTGATCTTTGATCTCCCTAATCAGGTGATACCGCCTTAAGATGTGTTTGGACTTCTGATGGGACCTGGGTTCCTTCGCTAAAGCTATAGCCCCGTTATTGTCACAATACAGAGGTATTGGATCAACAATGGATGGAACCACCTGAAGTTCTGTGAGGAATTTCTTCATCCAGACTGCTTCTTTTGCGGCATCGCAAGCAGCGATATACTCTGCTTCCATCTTCGAGTCAGCAACGGTGTCCTGCTTGGAACTCTTCTAGCACACCGCCCCTCTATTAAGGGTAAAGACATAACCCGACATGGACTTGGAGTCATCCTTGTCACTCTGGAAGCTAGAGTCAGCAAAGACCTCGATCTTGAGGTCTTTTCCGCCGTAAACCAAGAACATATCCTTAGTCCTTCTCAGGTACTTGAGAATGTTCTTTACTGCTATCCAGTGCTTCTCCTCTGGGTCTGACTGATACCGGCTTACCATGCTCAGTGCGTAAGCTACATCTGGTCTGGTGCACAACATCGCATACATTATAGAGCCTACCGCAGAAGCGTAGGGTATAATCGACATGCTATCCCTTTCCAAATCATTCTTGGGAGACAACTCTTTGGAGAGGGTGATTCCGTGACAAGCCGGTAAATTACCACGCTTAGAATCTTCCATACTGAATCTTTTCAATATGGTGTCTATGTACCTGGACTGCGAAAGTCCCAACATCCTTTTTGATCTATCACGATAGATCTGGATCCCCAGAATGTATGTGGCATCACCCAGGTCCTTCATAGAGAACTTCAATGACAAGAATCCTTTTACTGGCTGTAGTATAGGAATACCATTTCCTATTAGGAGAATGTCATCCATGTACAAGACGAGGAATACTACAGCTCTCCCTACAATCTTACTGTATATGCATGGTTCATCTGGATTCTTGATAAAGTCAGATTCTTTAACAGTATCATCAAAACAGATGTTCCAACTCCACGATGCCTCCTTTAGTCCATAAATGGATTTAAGCAACTTGCACACTTTACCGCTGCTCCCACTCTGAATGAATCCCTCAGGCTGATCCATATAGACGCACTCTTCCAAATTTCCATTTAGAAAAGCTGTCTTTACGTCCATCTGCCAGATCTCATAATCGTGGAAACAAGCAATGGCAAGAAGGACCCGAATGGGTTTGAGCATAGCCACTGGAGAAAAGGTTTCGTCATAGTCCAAACTAGGTCTTTGACGAAAATCCTTTGCAACAAGTCTAGCCTTATTGGTTTCAACCTGTCCGTCTACACCAATCTTCTTTCTGAAGATCCATTTGCATCCTACGGGTTTTACCCCACCTGGAGCAATGTCCAAAGTCCATACTTTGTTGGTGTACATGGACTCCATTTCGGTCCGCATTGCATCCAGCCATCTTACTGAGTCGCCGCTCTGGATGGCCTGCTGGAAGCTAGTAGGGTTATCATTGTTAATGATGCAATCCTCTCGATTCCCGTCTATGAGAAAACCGTAGTATCTCTCGGACGGATGAGACTGCCTACTACTTCGGCGAATAGGCTCTGGGATGTCCCTTTCTTCTGAAACTTCTGGTTCTACCATACTTTCAGTAACAGCTTATGGTTCTGGAATTTCTTCCAGTTCTATTGCGCTCCTACTCTTCTGATTTTCTAAAAATTCAGTTTCCAAGAAGTGGGCATGACGAGAAACAAAAACCTTTTGTTCCTCTGCGTAATAGAAATAATACCCCTTGGAGTTCTTTAGATATCCCACAAACTTACACTGTAATAAGCGTGCCTCGAGCTTGTCCGCATGCTGCTTTTTAACAAAAGCTGGACATCCTCATATCCTAAAGTGTTTAAGACAGGGTTTCTTCCCACTCCACATCTGATATGGTGTGGAAGGCACAGTCTTGGTTGAAACCTGGTTCAAAAGATATGCAGCTGATTCTAGTGCATAACCCCAGAAAGATCGCGGTAACTCAGCTTTACTCATCATAAAATGAACCATATCCAATAGGGTTCGATTTCGCCTTTCCGATACACCATTGTGTTGTGGTATGTATGGAGGAGTAAGCTGAGATAGAATTCTATTCTCTTTTAAGTATCCCAGGAACTCGGCACTTAAGTATTCACCACCTCGATCAGATCTCAGTGTCTTGATACTTTTGCCTGTCTGTTTTTACACTTCATTCTTGTATTCTCGGAATTTCTCAAAGGCCTCGGATTTATGCTTCATTAAGAAGATATGTCCATACCTAGAGAAATCGTCCGTAAAAGTAATGAAGTAGGAATAACCACCTCTTGCATGTGTAGACATTAGACCGCACACATCACTGTGTACGAGTCCCAAGAGCTCGCTCGCTCTTACTCCGTGTCCAGTAAACGGAGTCTTTGTCATCTTTCCCATGAAACAAGATTCACACGTAGCATAAGATTGATATTCGAACGGATTCAAATATCCTTCTCTATGTAACTTAGTTAATTGTGTTTCATTGATGTGACCTAGTCTACAATACCATAAGAAAGCCTGATTTACTTCTGGAGACTTTCTTTTAAGTGTGTTCTGGACATTGAAAACCTAAGCTTGATTCAATACGTATATACCGTTATCTAATGTACCGGACCCAATCAGAACTTGATTTAGGTGGATGATTACTACATCGCTTACGAATGTAAAATCATATCCCTCTCTTGAAAGTGAGGACACTGATATGATATTACAAGTCATACTAGGTACATACAAACAGTTATGCAGAATCAATATCTGCCCACTTGTCAAACCTAGGCGATATTCTCCCACGGATTCAGCATCTACGCTCATTTCGTTCGCAACTCTAAGAGACAAATCGCCTACCCTAATAACTCTACGGCTTCTCAAAGCATGTAATGAATTATAGATATGAGATCCTGCTCCGGCATCTAGTATCCAGGAAGTAGAGTTAATTGACAAACAGTTCTCAATAACAAACACACCCGAGGCAGAAGCCACAACATACTTCGAATCCTGGATACTGGGTTCCAATGCCCTGCAATCTTTCTGCCAATGTCTGTTCCTATAACAATAGGAATATCCCTCCTTCCCTATACCAAGTCCCGAAACTTTTGCTCTTCCCTTTCCTTCTACTTCACTGACACCGTATATCGGTTTTGTGGAGGTCTTCTTCTTTTCACCTTTTGCTTTCACCCTGGATGTAGAAGAAGAAGGTCCCCTATTAAGCAGAGCAGGTGTCTCCCTGGTTTCTTTCAGGGTGTATGTAGAGGGTAGGGACTGTGGAAATAAGTCAGCATATGACCTGCTTCCCAACGTGGTCTCCAGGTCCATGAGCTCATCAATATAGCTAGTCATCGTAAGGACGTCGTCCCCTACAGATGACCCGACAGCCAACCTCGCTTGAAGCAATTCGTTCGAGGTCTCATATCTTGCGATATGAGATTGCTTTCCATATAAATATTTGTTATGGAGGAAGATGGAAACTAAGTCCATCTTCTCATGCTGCTTCTGGTATACACTATCAACTGAAGCCAACACGAGGCACTTGGCACTCGCACTGTCCTTTTCCCTTGTCTGGAGGATATTCATATCCGCGATGGTGGGAACTGGACCTGGGACGGTAGGGGTTTAAGTAGTAATAGGGTGGTCCATCTTGTCATAGGCAATGGACATTTAGACAGACCTTTGCCAGTCATAAAAGTCAGATTTAGTCAACTTGTTATTTAGATGTAACCTAGTCATGGTCACAAGGTCGCTGCAAAGAGAGAGAGAGGGAACACTTTAGCATGATGCTCTTGCAAGTTTAGAGTGGTTTTTAGTTTATCTAACCAGGATGGCTCCCACTGTTTCTCGAATCCCTCCTCAAACCAAAAAGGAAGAACTAGTCAGGACTATTCTCACCGTACAATACTTGCTTAACCGTTCAGCCAGGCCGGTGTCGGTACTTCGAGGGAGGTTTTACGACGCTTTCGCGAAGATCCTTAATTAAATAACCTCTTTTCTCTGGGGGCATAGCCCCACTGACACCTTTCTCGACACCTACTTGGTTTATAGCATTGATCGTTAAGTGACGAATCTCCCGATAAGTAGCGTATACTCACAGTAGGATCGGGATCCAAATATCATCGTGTGATAATACTGAAGGAATCCTATCAACATTATCAAACTCCAAATGGTATGCAACACTAGCAAGTTTCAGTTTCTTTAGAAACTCCCGATGTGGATTTTTTCCCCATGCTCTTATGACCTTGACTAAGGGCCAACAAATCATAAGTCACATGTCAAGTTCTATCCATCATTATCTTGTTAATTTGAACCCACCCGTACATACCCCTGACGTTGGCCAAATGGCAGTACGACTGTCCCAAACCAACTCATCTATCTATGCTACATGTGAACACCCCAGCAGCTACCAATCACTATATCTTGACTGAGGGCCAAACAAACATAGCTTGAATACTACTGACCATTCATATGAAATGACGGAGGGCTAGGACTGGTTTTGGCAAAACCGTGAACGTAGTGAACTTGATATAACCGAAGGAACCTGATAGCCTTTTAAAAGGAGTGGTTAAAGCTCCGCAATTAAAAATTCTGCTCTTTTTAAAATAACCGAGTGGTTTCTTTTAAACCGTTCCAATGATTCAACTTTGGTTTATTTTCTTTGCATTAATATAATGCGTCCCATCAATTAACCTATCATTGCAGAAAAAAACGAAAATACAACGTTCTCTTATGGCATCCGTATTCGCCATTGGGCCCCGTCATTCACCCGTTAGGTTCTTAACTAACGACAGAGCGGGGGCTTGGCTAGCGCGGGTGTAAAACATAAGTAACGCCTAATAGATATCATATATAGATATTGTACATTCGTCAGACGCAATCACAGGCATTCCAGATCATAGATGAACATATTGGATTTTCTACAAATTCGCATTCCTTTTAAGCCTGCAAAGAAAGACGGATTACACAGTCGCGATGAATAGCCAAAACCCCACCCTAGACCCCTACAGGTACGGCAAACTACCCACCTAGTATCCGAAGTGAAGCGGTCTCCCTCAACAACGTGAGTAGGCCACTAAACACTTCAAAGTACCCGGTAGTTTGTGCACCCCATCTTGGGCCTATCCTAGGAGCAGAAAACAGTAAATGAAATAATACAACGGTGGCTACAATCTCAACCCGGATGTGCCCCGCAAAAGAATATTACAATAAATTACAATTTACATTTGAATGAAAGAAACACTCGTCTCACATCCCCGGCTATCCATTCACGAAAATCCAACAAGTCCACAATCACAAACCAGTAAAAACCATTACAGAAATGTGCAACCCCCTGCTAACCGACATACTAGCAGTTATGGGAGGTTTACGAACACATTAAACACATCACAGATATAATCAAGTTAGCCAAATATCTTAGAATTTCGATCAAGCTTTTCCCTCTTGAAGGAATAGACCTTTTCCAGCTTCTCTTTCAGAGGCGATTCTCCCCCGGCGTATGTATCGGAGGGACTGGAGGCTGATTGCGGCCGTTTTTCACGAAGGCGCTCCGCTTTTAGATTGAAAGGGATATCAGTTGGCTGCCCCCGGGTATCAATCCCTGGCTCATGAGCCAAAATTTGATTCTGCTGTAATTGCAATCGGGCGACTTGGGTCGCGAGATCTGCCACGACGTTTGCCAGCTCGTCGACTTTGGAATAGACCTCAGCCAACTTCTCACCCCTGTCCTGAAATTTCCTTTGAAGCCATTGGAATAATGCTTGTTCTGTGGTTCCGGCTATGACAACCGGGTAATCTTTATTGCCTGAGCTCAATTCCGTAGGAACCACGGGCTCCTCTGGCTTATCGGCCTGAGCGGGCTCTTCATCATTTAGATCGAGCCGATGCTGGGTAGCGTCAACCATATCATAACCATGGCTGTGAAGAAGAGGAGGGTTCGTTTCTTCGTGTCTGGCCATGTAGACAGTGTGGATAACACATTCAGCCATTCTTTCATCGCTGGCGGCTAGTTTCGCAGAGCGGTCCGGGCTTTGCAAATTCATAAATTTTAACATGGCCAGAGCCCTAGACCTTTTGTTGGCTCTATATCTGAGCCGCTTCTGCCTCAGCTTCTCTGCCTTAAGCGCTTGGCAGGCTTCTGCTCTTCGGGAAGCCGCCATAGACCGAGCGATGGGGATGCTTGAGAAGACAACTGCCCGCGTGTCCGTCGAAGGTATCGCCTGGGCTTGCCCACAATGTCTGGCAACTTCTTTTGTTCCGATGGCTTTGCCCCCAGTTGGGGCCATGGAAAGCCGTCCAGACACCGATTTGCGTTTGGGTTGGGGCGCCCTCGAGATTACCATATTCGTTCTCCTGCCTTTCGAGACCGGTCTGTCTGTTGCTGGAGCTTGAGGAGCCGGGATGGCGTTAGCTAACACGAACAGGATAGAGCCGAATGGTAGCGGCTCCTCCTCCCATTGTCGCCCGAGACTGGCCGGAAGGACCGTCCTGGAGTCCATCTTCATCGTGTAGGAGACGGGAGTCGTGCTGAGAGCTGAGATTGTCCTTGGAGACATTGTTGGAGAGTGATTGCTTGAAAACCTGCGTGAAAAAGCATTATTTTAGTTTAAATATAGGTATGTATATTGATTGAGTTCGCATGAACGTTTAACCCGAAATATGGGAGGAGAGATTGGTCCCACCGGGCGTGCCAGAATTTGTAGGGTGTTTTTCGTCACCCCATTGAGATGGGAATACGCGCGCACTTGTCAGGCGTACTACAAATTCCCCCTACCTAGGGTAGGCCGAGGTTTAATGATTGTGGGGATCCGAATCTCCGGCAGCCGCGGACTAAGCTGCCGTTAATTACCCCTCGCCTTTGGAGCGAGGGAACCTCCGATCGACGGGTTAAACTGGTCATGCGAACTCAATGTGCGGTGTACGTGCGATGTGTATTGAAAGGGAGTTTTGGATATGTCGGGAGCCATGCAGAGTTTTTACGGGGGTCCCGCTACCCGGATAGCGGGCTGGGGGTCAAAGGGGCGAGCAGCCCCCTTGCGGGGTGTGGGGCAGCGCCCCGTTAGAAATTTTTTTCTAACAGGGACAGTGTCGTGGAGTATGTGTGTGTGTAAATATGTATGCGTATGTACATATATATATGTATGTATACATGTATGTATATATATATATATATATATAAAAGAAAGAGGGGGAAAAGACATCGAAAGGATGCGTGGGGCAGCACCTTGGGCGCTGTGCGCCTAGGTGTTGTGCGCTCAGGCGCTAGAGTGACACGTGTCGGCACGTGGGCGCTTGAGAGCAAGTGCGCCACGTGTCGGCACGAGGGCGATTTGCGCTTGAGCGCAAGCGCGCCACGTGTCGGCACCGGGGAGACTTGCGCTGAAGCGCTTGCGCTGGAGCGCAAGCGCGCCACGTGTCGGCACCGGGGTGACATGCGCTCGAGTGCTTGCGCTTGAGCGCAAGCGCGCCACGTGTCGGCACGTGGACACTTTACGCTAGAGCGCTGAGCGCTTGAGAGCAAGCGCGCCACGTGTCGGCACGCGGGCGCTCTGCGCTTGAGCGCCGGCGAGAAAAAGAGGCTTTTAGCCTAAAAAAAGATTTCTCGAAAGAGAAATCAGAGAGGAGTTGGACTCCTGAGTGTGTTTTTGGGGTTAATGGAAGGGGTTCTTCTTCTTCCTCCTCTGTTAGCTGGATCTTGAAGATCAAGAGATGTGAGATCTCAAAATCTCTCATTTTTGAGATCTGATGACAGATCTAAGTTTCCCTTTATGGGTTTCGTGGTGAAAAACTATTTTGTTTTTGAAAAGGAAGAGTAAAACTCTTGATTTAATTCAAAAGAAAGAAGAAGGTTTGAGACCTTCAGAAAAGGGAAAGAGATACAAACCCTAGGTTTTTTGTGAGAATGAAAAGTGTATGCTTTATTCATCATCATGTTGCCTTTTATAGGCTTACATATTTGCATATAGCCCCTTGGGCTTTACAAAAATGGCATTTTAGCCATCCCATGGCTCATGTGCCATTTCATTTTTGCACATAAGCCTTGGGCTTACAAAATATTGGCTTTATGCCCATTTTGTTTACATTCATGCATAAAAAATTACATAAAAATTATTTATTACATGATTTTGTTGTTCGCATGGGGAGGCTGGCCGCAGGCTCGACTTGGGCATGGGCCCGCTTGACCTGGGCTTGGGCCCACCTAGCTTGGGGGTTGACCTTGACTTTGACTCGATCAACCGGGGTGTAAACAGTACACACTAGTCTACTCCGGAGTATTGATGCCCTGTCTCGATAATCCTACGACTAGGGACCTGAAAAAGGATGTGCTTGTAGACTACCCAGCCCCCACTAGTGTGACTGCCATCACAACGCTGGTAGTCAAGCAAGATCCTATGGGCTCTATCAATATGTATTCATGATATTCTAACATATACACATATTAAGATAGATACAAACCAAGTAGCATACTACAATGTTGAGTGAGACTGTTAATATAACTGTGAATATCTCAAGCTTCAATTAAGTAATATACAAACTAGTATGATACAATAATGGCTCCTAGGGCATATACACTAACAGTTCGGTCTACCCATGTTTTCTTACGAATCTTGAGAGGTTTGACCCCATCTCTCGACAGGTTAATAGATTAGTACAATCGTTTTTCACATATCGGTCATCACAAATTGTGCTAATTTATTCACTCAATTTTCACCCTCAAGTTCGTACTCCATTTCTTTTTCCCTTCCACCTTTCTTCTCCTCATATACTGAGACCGTATTCCGCTTCTATCTCCATACGGTCTCGCGTATTCTCCATTTCTTTCCTCTCCACATTCTTTCACCAGCCCGGGACTTATCCCAATATAATTTTTTAATGGTTGGTGCTCACTTTTGGCCTGTGTAAGGCCTTGTATAGATTGATAATGTTCTCTCCCTCCTAACTCTGAACTTTAACGCTTAACAGTAGAAACACTGTTTCACTTAAGTTTGGGGGGAACCTTTTTGTGTACATATATTTTTGTTTTGCTTTTTGTTTTGTATAAAATTTTCTTTAGGGAGCGCCGACAATTTTGACCCTCTTCGTGTAGCCTGACAGCGAAGGCACTGTCAAGTTTAAGTTTGGGGGTGTGCTCGATAAGCTTTCTACCTTCGCATTCATATGTATATTTGACATACTTATTTAAAAAACCCATAAAAATCGAAAATTTTCCAAAAATATAAAAACTTTATCGTCAAGTTAGCTAATAGGGTAACTTAGATTTTTATTCCGAAAGTTTAGTTGATACGTTAGAAATAACTAAATCCTATGCTTAGGAATTGAAAACCCTAAAAATAACCCTCATTCTGTTTAACCTTAGTAATTATACGACCTTACAATTTTTTTTAGTAATAGGTAATTGTTCAGTTGATAAAACTGCACATTTAATATGACATTTTTCCTACTATTTCTATATAAAGAAAGGTATTTATTATACTATATGATACATATGAGGGTTTATCTTTAAAAATACTATTTTCATGTGTTTATATAATATAATTAACATTTGGTCGGAAAAAATAAGCATATAATATCCTTGTAACATTTAGCCCATTTAAATATGCTTACCTTATTAAATACCTTTGACCAATTCTTAATGGTTAAGTTAATATCTCAATAAAACAAACTTTACTAATATTATTTGTTGAGTTTGTTGCGCAGAATTTGCAGGGCTGAAATCAAGAAAATCAAAGTTGGTAAAACAAACCTGCCTAATTAAGAAAGTAAACTAAAGAAATCAAGTCTGGCGGTAACGAAGAGAAGATTTTCAGTTTCCAGAGATGTTAAAAGATCACCACGTGTCAGATAGACAAAGCCCCAGAGAAACGACCCAACAAACTCCCTGTTTGGGCGCGGAATCGCGGCCAAACCCACACATGGGCCGCGGTTCCGCCGCGGTCTAGATGAACTAGTTGTTGAGATTTTGCTGTTTGGATCTTAACTACTGGTTTCCAAATTAGGAGACTAGGGTTCTGGCTCTGGGACTATAAATAAGGACTGAGAGCCTCTTGGAAAAATCATCAAGCTGAAGAGATCACGAAGTCCATGAAAGGCTCACGCATCCAGGCTGATCATCAACGGTTCATCTACCTCCTTAGGAGAGATCGAGAAGCAAAACTAGCATTTTGTAATCATTTTCTAAGGGAACAAAGTGTAAATAAATTTTGTAGATTAATAAAGGTAGTTGTTTTCTTATTCTATCTCTTTGTAGTTTTTAATATGATTTCTCTCTCCATCTCTTCTTCTCCCAACATGCGCGAGTAATTCTTCGCTTGTTAGGGTTCATGGGATTAGGGTGAGTTAATGGATGATGAAGATCCTTAAACTCTTTTTAAGTCCTATAAAGTTTATAAACTTTATCAAAAGAATAGTTAACATACTAATTGGGTACGCTATCAATTCATTGATAATCGCAATCACGATTAGAGATTAGATTAACTATTATTTTGGTTAAGGTTGGATATGAACAGAGTTCCATGTCGAGATAGGGGTTAAGAGTGGGAACCCTTTTTCCTCCAGAAACCCTAATCTACATGCATCATTGTCGTTCTAGTTTTAAATCTATTAAAGGATAAAAAGAGTAATCTTTAATTAATTATCCATAACTACTAAATCCCAATGAACCCTACAAGCCCTCTTTTAATATTAAACTTGCATCCATAGTTAATCTAGATCTATATTTTGCATCCGTGTTTAACGTAGATCTATAAACTATTTCCACTATTCTTTATTTCTCTATTCTTCCTCCTTTCTTTCTCAACACGCCTAAAGTAAGAATAAAATATTCAACGTTTCCCAGAGGACGACCCGTACTCATCTCGATCTAGCTACACGCGACACCGTTATTGATTGTTGTTAACTACTACAGATAAACTTAGAGCAATCAAATGGCGTCATTGCCGGGGATACGTGCGTAATTTTTTATTCTTACTATTTGTGTTTAATTCTTATTCGATCTATATCATAATTAAAACAAAACCTCAAATTGTATATTTAACGAATTGTGTGTGAATTTTGCAAGGAGATCTGGAGTCACAAACTTGAGGAAACAGAAAGATAGAGACATTCATCGAGATCCAGAGGAGTACAGGATGCCACGTAGCAAACTTCATCAACTGATCCTTCTTTCTCGCGGCGGATTCGCGGCAATAAGGATAAATAGCGGCGGAAGCGCGACGGAATTGGAGATCTAGGGTTCCAAACTTCTCTGGTAAATTTCTCAACTCTTTCTCTCTTCTCTGAAATCCAATAAAATATCTTTTCTGCAGGATTCTTTGCAAAATATCGCCGCTCAAAAATCTTTTTGCAAAGTTTTATAATTGGTTTGTTTTGCATATTTTGAAACGGACTTTAAGGGGCAAAGACCAAATTCAGATTAGGTGGGGATTTTATCACCCTTCGTAAGCCCCACAAATCACAAACCGAGCATCTGCATCAACCCTACATTAATTTAAAAAAATATCTAGACAAGACTCTAAGGACTGTCGTGCTCAATAAGGACAGAGGAAGGTCGTGGGTAATTTATCGCTTATCTGCATTACTTTTGTGGTGCCTAGGCAAGTGTGTCTAAGGCAAGTGGTTACTTAATTAGGCCCGCTATTTTCGGTGATTCGTATAGCGGATACCTCCCACTTACCTGGCACTTACCTAGCCACAAGAGTAGTAAAGAGGTGGTAGAGGATTGATCCTACGGCTTGTCCTTTGGAAGTCTAGGAGCGGTCTAGAGACTTGACCTAGGTAACCTTAGTTCTAGGGTTGTTTATGCATTTTTGTGTGATTTGTCTAAGTCCGACACACTTTTCAAAACAGACCATTTTTAAAAGTACACACGCTGCCACTTGCGCTAAAACCCGCTTAGTGCATGCTTGGTTGGACACGGGATTCTAGTGTCCGTCTTGTCCGTGTTCCTGCTATCGACTCCGAAGTCGGTGCTTCTTCATCTTCTTTTCCCCCACCACACACTACATCAACCGAGATGGATGGTACTTCATCAAATTATAACACCACACTGCTACCGCCCGTAGGTGAGCAGAATCCACCGTGCATCTTTCTCTAAGAGAGATGTTATCCTATCCGTGGTCCACTTCCCACTTGCTTATCTATTTCACCAGCCAACGGGGATAATTTTGAAATTAAACCCCACTACATCAATCTGTTGCCCAAATTTCACGGGCTTGAATCTGAAAACGCATACGTTTTCATCACTAAATTCGAAAACGTGTGCGCAATGATGGGTACTTCACAACTGACTATTGATGATATACGCTTACGTCTTCTCCCATTCACTTTGTGCAACTTGGCAGAAAGTGGCTTTATAATACTGACACACACTCTATCACTAACTGGGATGAATTCGTAATAGCATTTCTTAAGAAGTTTTACCCAAACCATAAGACCGCCCATGTTAGGAGCGAGATCAACTAGTTTACCTAGCTTCCCAATGAACCATTTTGGAAGTGCTTTGAACGTTTCAAGGATCTGCTTGTCCAATGTCCTCATCATGGAATCAATAGATAAGATTTGTGCCGAATTATATATGAGGGCATTAATCCAGCAACAAAGCAGATACTTGAAATAAATTGTCAATGCAATTTCATGTCTAAAGATGATGGTGAAGCTTGGAAATATCTGGAAGATCTCGCTGAAAACACTTTGCAGTGGGAAAGCGTAAGACCACCTTCATCTAGGGGGGATATTCATCAGCTCGATGTTTCCATCGCAGTAAAAGCCGAAATGGCAGCGATGCAGAAGAAACTCGACGCTATTGAGAACAAATTCTCATCAGTCTCCCTAAATCAGGTAACGCTTCCCAAGACCGTGTATAGTTGCTGTTCAGATCCTTCACACTTGACGGAAGAATGTCCTATGAATGCACCGTTTCAAGGTCACGAGCAAACTAATGCTGCTGTTCAGCAGCGACCTAGAAACGATCCTTATTCTTCCACGTACAATCAAGGATGGAGGAATCATCCTAACTTTGCTTGGAACCAAAACCAACCCCAATATCAAAACCAATTCCAAAGCAATTATCAAAGACCTCCTCCACAGCAACCACAACCACAAAGTCAGCACTCCTTTCAGTTACAAAATTTTCAAAATCCGGCCAACACTTCTGTACCGCAATTGGCTGGTACTGATAACTCTTCACTCGCACAAACTTTGGATTTGTTTATGAAATGTACCATTCAAATGTCGGCTGATATGAATTCTTCTATTGATACCATAAAGAAAGACTCCGCCTCCCACGGTGAGAGTATTAAATCAATAGAAAACCAAATTTCACAATTGAACGCTACAATGAGTAAAAGAGAGAAAGGAAAACTCCCATCTCAACCCCTACCGAATCCTGGCCACTCACAAAATCATAACGTGAGTGCCGTTACTACGTTGAGATCGGAAAAAGTGCTGAATAACCGAGTGGGTGAACAATTTGATGATGTTAGTGATACCAATGATACCCTGGCTTCTACTTCTTCCCCTAATTCATCTAGTCTCCCACCTTCATCCGAGCCTAATCTCCGTTTTCCCCAAGGCTCGAACACTTCGCCCAATCTATCTAAGACGATTCCCACTCCAATTTTGGGATCGAATCCGTCCCCACAATCTTCTCCACAAATGTTGGACCCAAAACTTATTAATCAAGCTCCATTTCCAAACAGATTAAGGGCCAACGGACCTAACCCACAAATGGAGAAGATTGTGGAAATGTTTAAGCAAGTTAACGTAAACATTTCTCTCCTAAAACTATTCAACAAGTCACATCTTATGCAAGAATCCTTAAAGACTTGTGCACTAGGAAGAGAAAAACTCAAGTGCCTAAAAAAGTTTTCATGACGAGTAATGTTAGCACAGCTTTTACCCAGCAAATACCAAAGAAACGTAAGGACCCTGGCTGTCCTACCATCTCTATTTCTATTGGGGATAAAAATATTAATCGTTCTTTACTCGACCTTGGCGCTAGCGTTAACTTGCTTCCTTATTCAGTATACGAGCAGTTAGGGATTGGAGAGTTGAAACCCGCCCATTGTACTCTCCAGATAGTAGACCGATCAATCACCAAACCACGGGGTGAACTAGAGGATGTGTTAATTAAAGTCGGGGAATTCATATTTCCTGTGGACTTTATTGTTTTAGATACACAGCCTGTGGCTAACCCATGCAATCAAATCCCGGAGATACTCGGTCGACCCTTCCTAGCAACTTCTAACGCTGTAATTAATTGTCGTAACGGTTCTATGAACTTATCCTTCGGTAAGATGACAATTGAGCTTAATATTTACAAGCTAGGAAGTCAACCATCGGAACCTTCTGCTCATTTGCTTGATGTTTGTTCCATCCAAGAGATAGCTCCCGAAAGCTGCATGGATGAGGAACTTTGCTTTGATGATCTCGACAACACTTGTGAGATATCGTTTGATCCTACACAACTTCATAGTGAGGATATGTTCAATGAGTCCGCCCCAGAGTTTGAATCCATTGACTCATCGCAAAAGTCAGTAGCACTTTCCGAGTCAATATCCTATGCAAGTTTTGAACCTCTTAGGGAGTCCGAATATCATTCCCTTACCCCACCTTATATTGTCTCTCCGCCAATACTTGATCTCAAACCGCTACCTTCTCATCTTAAATATACATATTTATGTGAGAATGAGACTTTGCCAGTGATTATAGCCACTTCTCTAGCCGTAGAGCAAGAGAACACACTTTTGGCAGTATTGAGATCAAATCGGCAAGCATTTGGTTGGACAATGGCTGACATCAAAGGGATTAGTCCCTTAATTGTTGAACATTATATACATCTGATGGATGAAGCCAAACCAACCCGAGACCCACAAAGACGGTTAAATCCCGTTATGAAGGAGGCGGTAAAGAAAGAAATCGTCAAATGCCTTGATAGTGGTATAATTTACCTTATATCTGATAGCCAATAGGTAAGTCCGATTCATGTAGTCCCTAAAAAGTCTGGCATCACGGTCATAACTAATGAGGCTAATGAGTTAATCCAAACACGCACCTAAACTGGGTGGTGCGTATGTATTGATTACAAAAAACTCAATGCCGCGACGAGGAAAGATCACTTCCCTCTTCCTTTCATTGACCAGATGTTAGAACGATTAGCTGGACATAAATACTATTGTTTCTTGGACGAATACTCTGGATATAACCAGGTCCCCATCGCCAAAAAGGATCAAGATAAAACCACATTTACTTATCCTTTCGGCACTTTTGCTTATAGAAGTATGCCCTTTGGGTTATGCAACGCTCCCGCTACATTTCAGCGGTGTTTGATGGGGATATTCTCAGACATGGTTGAGAATTTTCTGGAAATTTTTATGGACGATTTCTCCATTTTTGGAGACTCCTTTGAGGACTACCTTCGTAATCTTGACACGGTTCTTACCCGCTGTAAGGATAAGAACTTAATTTTGAATTGGGAAAAATGCCATTTTATGGTCCAAGAAGGTATTGTCCTTGGACATATAATTTCACGAAAAGGCATTGAGGTTGACAGAGCTAAAATAGATGTCATTCATAACCTCCCTCATCCCAAATGCGTCAAACATATACGATCCTTCCTTGGTCATGCAGGATTTTATAGGAGATTCATTAAGGACTTTAGCAAAATTGCTAGACCCTTAACTCTTCTATTGGCTAAGGATACTACATTTCACTTCGATTCGGATTGTGAGGCTGCTTTTGAATCGCTTAAAGGATCGCTCACTACAGCCCCCGTTCTATCATCTCTGGATTGGAACCACCCCTTCGAGCTTATGTATGATGCATCAGATTTTGCTATTGGTGCGATCTTAGGACATCACATTGATAAGATGCCACATGTAATTTACTATACAAGTAGGACCTTGAATGATGCACAAATAAATTACACAACTACCGAGAAAGAACACTTGGCAGTTGTATTTGCATTAGAAAAATTCAGGCCCTACTTGATTGGTTCTCCTATAGTGGTTTACACTGATCACTCTGCCCTACGACACCTTTTATCGAAAAACGATGCTAAGGCCAGGCTAATACGTTGGATCCTATTGTTACAAGAATTTGATTTTGTCATCCGAGATAAGAGTGGATGTGAAAACGTTGTAGCCGACCATCTTTCACGCATCACTTCTTCACCAACTTTGACCGTGCCAATAAATGACTCATTTCCTAACGAACAGCTCTTAACTGTATCCTACGAACCTTGGTTCATGGATATTGTGAACTATCTTGCGACGAGACTTATTCCTAGCAATTTCTTGAAACAAGACAAACTTCGATTTCTATCCCAAGTAAAATACTTTTACTGGGATGAACCTTATCTGTTTAAGTATTGTTCCGATCAAATCATTCGCAGGTGTCTCCCTAACGATGAATTCAAGAGTGTGTTATCATTTTGTCATGATCAGGCATGCGGAGGTCATTTGGGTCCTCGAAAAACGGTGGAGAAAGTTCTGCAATGTAGCTTTTATTGGCCAATATTATTTAAAGATGCATATGAACATTGCAAAACTTGTCCGCGATGTCAGCACTTAGGTCGGATTTCACGAAGAAACGAGATGCCGCTCTAACCTGTATCGGTTGTGGAAATATTCGATGTTTGGGGTATTGATTTTATGGGCCTTTTTCCCAACTCTTTTGGGAATTTATATATCTTATTAGCGGTTGATTATGTCTCGAAATGGGTGGAAGCAATACCGTGTCGCACTAATGACAACAAAGTTGTCATTAAGTTCCTTAAAGAAAATATCTTTTCGCGATCGGACACCCTCGCGCTATAATTAGCGACAACGGGACACATTTCTGTAATCGGTCTTTCGAGGCTTTGATGCGGAAATATTCAATCACTCACAAACTTTCTACGCCCTATCATCCCCAAACAAGCGGGCAGGCTGAGATCTCAAATAGGCAAATCAAATTTTTTTTAGAGAAGATGGTTTCTAAAAACCGTAAAAATTGGTCAACCAAATTGACGGATGCTTTTTGGGCATTTCGCACCGCTTATAAGACCGCTCTTGGTATGTCTCCATACCGCCTTGTATTTAGGAAGGCATGCCACCTTCCTGTCGAGATCGAACATAAAGCGATGTGGGCTATTAAAGAGCTTAACTTCGATTTTGATCAAGCGAGCAGCTATCGGAAGCCGCAATTCAATGAGCTAAGCGAACTCCGCAATGAAGCTTACGATAATGCGGTGATAGTAAAGAACCGGACTAAAGTGTTCCACGATAAAAACTATTTTAAAAAAACTTTCACATCGGGGCAACAAGTCCTTATTTACGATTCCCGTCTCCATCTTCATCCGGGTAAGCTTAAATCTCGTTGGAAATGACCTTTTATGGTGCGGTATGTATACCCGCACGGGGCAGTAGAAGTTGAAAATTTGAAAAATGGTTCAATTTTTAAAGTAAATTGGCATAAATTAAAACCGTATTTCTCTGCTGACCCAGCGGAGGAGTTCTTGTTTTTACAGGAGTCGCTTTATCAGAACTGAATTTTCTCCGCCCCACCTCCATGTTTTGGTAACATTTTCTCATTTTAAGAATGAAGGTGAGTGAAAATGGAATTAACTGAATATCTGTGCGTGCCAAAAAACGAGTTTGGGGATAGTTTTCATTTAACTATTATTTTACCCCTTTTTGTCTCTCCCCAAGTATACAGGTCCATGCTCTCAAAAGAAAACATCAATGAGGACACTGCTGAAAACAGGTTTGGGGGGGTTTGTATTCACTGATCTTTGACACTGGGTATTCAAATTTTTTTTTATAACAAAAGAGTAGAAAGAGAAAAATTATATCTAAAAGATAGGAATAGTTTAAGAAAAACAAGAAAATTAGATGTTTTCTTAAATGAAACTAGTAATAAGTAGTTATGAGCTGTTGTCCCAAGGGTTAGTAAGATGAAAGAAGTCACTAATCTGAGAATAAAAATAAGTATGAAAACTAATTCCTATTCTGGAAACCAAACATTTGAATGTTGATACCCTACTAGACGCACTTACACACGCCTTAAAGCTCGGGATAGTAGAGGATACCTTGAAATGCTATTGTCTAAAAGCCAAAGTATGAAGGAAATTATAAATGAATAAAATATAAAATGGTGAAGAAAAATAAACACTGGTTTTGTTATCACTAAGGCAGCAATAAAATAATATAGCGAGGGTGCTTTATCACCTAGTGCCTTAGACCAACTGGTTTGGGAGCCACTGCTAAGCCTTAGGTGTTGCAAGACGAAGAAAAGCACCTAATTAGCAAGCACGTGAGTATTCGGTCGGTTAGTACCTCAAGAAGTATTAACCTTCGCATGAAAAAATGTGTGAGCATATTCCATATAAATATCGATTAAAAAGGTACTAAGGTAGATGGACAAGAGTATGATTGCTTGAATTGAATTCTCCGAGTGTAGGGATGTTCTTTACACACACTTAGGGTTATATGATCGATGTTTGGAAGAAAGGTATGAATGAATAATAAAGACGATGTTTTATTGAGGGATGATGTGATTTCTAACATCTTTTCATGACTATTAAGATAAGGGCTCATGACAACTGAAAATCTAGTGTAGTTGGAAACTCTAAATTTTCAAAGTCTTTCTTTTATAGTTCTTATCTTTATATGTAACTTTCACCATCTTTCTTTTATTATTGGATTTTGTGGGTGTAATCCGCTGAAAACCCTCAGGAGACAATACTCCTCCTACTAGGGACACCTAGAGGTTTAACGGCTTATTGCACGTGCTCGGTGCAATCGCATTGCCTACGAAAGTGTGCTTAGCTTTCTCCTTTATTTTTCTCCTTCTCTTGAATAAACTAGTTTGCTCGGGATGATCAAGATAAGTTTGGGGGTATTTGTTCAGTTGATAAAACTGCACATTTAATATGACATTTTCCTACTATTTCTATATAAAGAAAGGTGTTTATTATAATATATGATACATATGAGGGTTTATCTTTAAAAATACTATTTTCATGTGTTTATATATTATAATTAACATTTGGTAGGAAAAAGTAAGCATATAATATCCATGTAACATTTGGCTCATTTAAATATGCTTACCTTATTAAATACCTTTGACCAATTCTTAATGGTTAAGTTAATATCTCAATAAAACAAACTCTACTAATATTATTTGTTGAGTTTGTTGTGCAGAATTTGCAGGGCTGAAATCAAGGAAATCAAAGTTGGTAAAACAAACCTGCCTAATTAAGAAAGTAAACTAAAGAAATCAAGTCTGACAGTAACGAAGAGAACATTTTCAGTTTCCAGAGATGTTAAAAGATCACCACGTCTCAGATAGACAAAGCCCGAGAGAAACGACCCAACAAACTCCCTGTTTGGGCGCGGAACTGCGGCCAAACCCATACATGGGCCGCGGTTCCGCCGCGGTCTAGATGAATTAGTTGTTGGGATTTTGCTGTTTGGATCTTAACTACTGGTTTCCAAATTAGAAGACTAGGGTTCTGGCTCTGGGACTATAAATAAGGACCGAGAGCCTCTTGGTAAAATATCAAGCTGAAGAGATCACAAAGTCCACGACAGGATCACACAACCAAGCTGATCATCAACGGTTCATCTACCTCCTTAGGAGAGATCGAGAAGCAAAACTAACATTTTGTAATCATTTTCTATGGGAACAAAGTGTAAATGAATTTTGTCGATTAATAAAAGTAGTTGTTTTCTTATTCTATCTTTTTGTAGTTTTTAATATGATTTCTCTCTCCATCTCTTCTTCTCCCGACATGCGTAAGTAATTCTTCGCTTGTTAGGGTTCATGGGATTAGGGTAGGTTAATGGATGATGAAGATCCTTAAACCCTTTTTAAGTCCTATAAAGTTTATAAACTTTATCAAAAGATTAGTTAACATCTTAATTGGGCGCACTATCAATTCATTGATAATCGCGACCACGATTAGAGATTAGATTAACTATTGTTTTGGTAAAGGCTAGATATGAACGGAGTTCCATGTCGAGATAGGGGTTAAGAGTGGGAACCCTTTTTCCTCCAGAAATCCTAATCTACATGTATCATTGTCATTCTAGTTTTAAATCTATTAAAGGATAAAAAGAGTAATCTTTAATTAATCATCCATAACTAATAAATCCCAATGAACCCAACAAGCCCTCTTTTAATATTGAACTTACATCCGTAATTAATCTAGATGTATATTTTGCATCCGTGTTTAACGTAGATCTAGAAACTATGTCCACTATTCTTTATTCCACTATTCTTCCTCCTTTCTTTCTCAACACGCCTAAAATAAGAATAAAATATTCAACGTTTTCCAGAGGACGACCCGTACTCATCTCGGTCTAACTACACGCGACACCGTTATTGATGGCGGTTAACTACTATACATAAACTTAGAACAATCAGTAATCTTGAGTTCAGTTCTTGAGTTAAGTCGAGATGATGGGAAAGTATTGAAGCTTTACTGAAGGATAAGTCTGAAAAATAGTTTCTATTCTTGAGTCCAAATTTAGAAAGTATATACCCTACAAACTGCACATACACGCACCTTGAAACTTGGGATAGTAGAGGATACCTAGAAATACTCTTGCCTGAAAACCTAGTATGAAAGAAAAAACGGTATTTAATGCTAACCACCAAAAGAGCATCATTGAAAAAAATATATCCGTTCTTGAAAAAGAAAAATAAAGAAAAGAAAAATAAATAAATTCAAGACCTGGAAACTGCTATTTACGCTTTAAGCTCACACATTCAGTAATCGGCTATTAGTGCCTCAAGAAGCATTAATAGTCGCATGAAAGGTGTATGAGTAACACCGTCCATCATTAAATGAAAAGAAGTAATATTAGATATTAGGGCAAGTACTATAGCTTGAATTGAATTCTTGAGTGTAGGGGTGAAAATTTTAGACACACGTAGGGGTATACAATCGATGTTTGGAGGAAAGATAGAAATAAAGAATAAGACTTATGTTTTCCGTAAAGTTGATAAAAATCTCTGATTGGAGACTGCGCTTTATAAGGAAAACTCAAGAGAACCCGAGATCTTTCTAAACTGTAAAATGTATAGGATCTATGGTTGAATAAATAGGAGGCGTGAAACATAAGGGTTGAATATTTCTAATTTAGGATGATAGAATTTCTAACCTAGATACTAAACTGTAGGAGTAGAATCGACATTAACTTATAAAACTAGCTTGACGGGATTTTGTGGATGTAATCCGCTGAAAACCCTCAGGAGACAACACTTCTCCTACTAGGGACACCTAGAGGTTTAACAGCTTGTTGCACAAGCTCAGTGCAATCGCGTTCCCTGCGAAAGTGAGGCTAGGATTTTTTGTTTTCCCCGGGACGAGCAAAAGATAAGTTTGAGGGTATTTGTTTATCACAGAAAACTGCATTTTAATACCACTCATTCATTATATATTTTTTGTATTGTATCAATATTATTAACAGTGTCTGCTCAGTAATTACATATTAGAGGTATCCATGACAAAATACTGGAAATACACTCAAAATCACGGATATTACATTTGTGAGCCGACATTGCAACCAGAATTGCAAACCGACCGATACCCAAAGAGTTCTTTAGAAAATAAATGTGTGCACACAATTTTGGTCCAACACAATGCAAGTGTACACACAACTCTTTGGCATGGACCATGGCAGGGCTTGTTAGTGTTTATGCCCTAGAAGGCCATTACTGTATCATACTAGCTTGTATATTACTTAATGGAAGCTTGGGATATTCACATGTATATAACAGTCTTGCTAAACATGGTAGTATGCTACTTGGTTTTTCTATCTTAATATGTGAGTATACGTATTGATAGAGCTCTTAGGATCTTGCTTGTCTACCAGCGTTGTGATGGCAGTCACACTAGTGGGGGCTGGGTAGTCTACAAGCACATCCTTATTCAGGTCCCTGGTCGTTGGATTATCGAGACAGAGCATCGATACTCCGGAGTAGACTAGTGTGTACGCTTCTCATCCCAGTTGGGGAGATGGTCTGTCCCACAGCCATCAGTACGTCGTACTGGAGATAGTATACAGGTGCTCGTTAGGTTACGGGTACACCGGACAGGACTCACAGGGAACTGTTGGTTGGTTTGATACCAGTCGTCAGTGAACAGTTCCCAGGTGACATGAGTACAGCGTAGTCCGCAGACTTGACACTGCTACTTCGCCTCGAGTGTGTCCCACTGTTCTTAGATTGCTACCCTACCACGGCTCAAAGGAGTCGTGCAAACAGGTAGCAGTTGGGTGCAGTCCCGAGCACTTGGAGGCAGTGGCGGTTAGACAGGATTCGTCCCTCCCGGTATTGGGAGTAGATATCGTGCTGTGTCAGAGAGCCATTACGCAAAGTCCCTGGCCAGGGCAAGCGAGATTTGCTGGTAGGTTCCAGCAGTTTCTCAGGGTGTAATGGGCTTCACTCCGACACGACTTATACCGCTATTAGGGGACTGACGCTTGCCGCCCCCCTAGGCCCGATATGCGATAGTCATGGACGAACGGACCGGACTGTATGGAGATTGTCACATCAGACTCAGTAGGAGTTCGGATGGGTTTACTCATCGGCCTTCTTATCGACAACTACCTGGGGACCGTTACGTACAGCTAGTGCCGCTTGCGGTCTGTGGTTAAACCCACTGCCAGCGTAGTAGTCGAGTCTCTAGAGTCCCACACAGAGAGTTTCCTACTCCAGGCGAAACGATATAGAGGTTGCATGGTTTTGCGACAAAGGGTTCGGACGCATACGTGCGTTTACGCGCGTACGACTTTCGGACAGGTTTTACCAGTCGGCTTTGGTTTAAGCCAGTTACTGGTATCCGGTTATTGGATTTTTACAGTCTAAAGTTTTTCCGTATTTTTACGGATCGGAGGGGCGTTCTCGTAATTACTCGAGAAGCTTCTAGAAGATGTGACTAAGGAGGTTTGTTTTGGAAAGAGAGTGAGTCATAGTGGTGATTCATTCACTTCATTAATGCTCATTTATTGCTTAATGACTCATGTTAATGAATCATCACAAGATATTTTGTGAAGCATGCTTATTCATTTCCTTTATTGATTTATTGAAAATAAGAATGCTTCATAATAATATGATACACTCTCTCTCTTCTTTCATTTATCATATCACACATTCTCTCTCCTCAAGCTCTCATCTTCAAACCCTAATCCTTAATCCTCATGTGTTGAGATCAAAGGATTAGTTAGACTAAACAATCCATAACCTTCACTCTTTATCATTCTATCATCTTTGATTAGCAATCAAAGTTGGTTAGTTACCTCAAGTTAGAGGTTTAGCTTGGAGTTTCGCTCTCGGGTGGATCGTCTACTACCTAGAGAAGGCCGAGGAGAACCAAGGAGGACATAAAGAAGAAGGACCGGTTCATTAGGTATAATCCCTAATCACTTATGTAAAGAAACTCATAAGAATACGGTTTTTAGGGTTTAGCTTCGATTCATGCGGTTAGTCGATGTTTGTTGTTTAAACTTGATAAGTTTTTTGTAATTTCCGCCTCCCCATAAGTACTGGGGTGTACTACATCGACTTACAGTGGTATCAGAGCCTCGCTAAACACTAAATAACTTAATCGCAAATTTGTACGAATTTCGAACGAAAAAACGATCCCGGAAAACCCTAGTTCTGTATAGTTTCTGTCGAACTTAAAATCAAGTCCTAAAATTTTTCTGGAGTGTTCAGAGAGCTAGAAAGGGGTCCAGGAGAACACCCAAGAAATTCGAGCCCATGAATCGGCAACTCGGCCGCGGAAGCGCGGCAGATCGGTGGGATCTGCCGCGCATCCGCGGCGCTTTGACCGAGTCATGGACTCGTCTTTCTTGTGTGGGTCCCCTGTGACATTTGGGGTTTTCTGGAATATTTAATTATTGCTCAGGTTACTGTTTAACAGAGCAGATTTTGGAGCAATTTTGAAGTTGTTTATTCGATCGAAAAATACAGTATTTGCGTATTGGATTATATCTGTGATTGTTTGATGTGTTCGTAAACCTCCCCCAACTGCTAGTATGTCGGTTGGCAGGGGGTTGCACATTTCTGAAATGGTTATATCTGTTTGTGCATATAAACTGTATTGGACTGTTGTGGTGTATAGCCGGGGTTAGCAAAGGGTTATGGTTTAATTCATTTGTTGTAAATGTAATTTGTTGTAATATTATTTTCGCGGGGCACTTCCAGGTTGCGGTTGTAGCCACCGTTGTATTATTTCATTTTACTGTTTTTGCTCCTAGGACTGACCCAAGGTGGGGTACACAGACTGCCGGGTGGGTAGTTTGCCGTACCCGTAGGGGTCGAGGGTGGGGTAAACGGCTATTCATCACAACTGTGTAATCTGTCTTTTCTTGCAGGCTCAAAAGAAATACAGATTGCTTGCAAATCCAATATTGTTTATCTGTGTTCTGGAATGAATATCATTGCGTCAGACGAATGTAAAATATCTATATTTATTATAGCTATTTAGACGTCACTTATGTTTTTCACCCGCGCTAGCCCAGCCCCCGCTCTGTCGTTAGTTAAGTAACCTAACGGGTGATGACGGGACCCCGTGGCGAATGCGGATGGCATAAGAGGACGTTATATTTTCGTTGTTTTCTGCAATGATAGGTTAATGATGGGACGCATTATCTATAATGCAAAGTAAAACAAACCAAAGTTTAAATCGTTGGAACAATTTAAAAGAAACCACTCGGTTATTTTTAAAACAGATATTTTTAAATGCGGAGATTTAACCACTCCTTTTAAAAGCTATCAGGTTCCTTCGGTTATATCAAGTTCACTACGTTCACGGTTTCGCCAAAACCAGTCGTAGCCCTCCGTCGTTTCATTTGGGTATTCAGTAGTATTCAAGCTATGCATTTTGGCCAAAGTCAAGGCATAGTGTTTGGTAGCTACTGGGTTTTCATTTGTTGCATAAGATAGATGAGTTAGTTTGGGACAGTCGTATTATCATTTGACCAAAGTCAGGGGTATATACGGATGGGTTCAAATTGACAAGATAATGACGGGTAGAACTTGACATGTGACTTATGACATTTTGACCAAAGCCAAGGTCATAAGAGCATGGGGCAAAAACTTATATCGGGAATTTCTAAAGAAACTGAAATTTGCAAAGAGATGCATACCATTTGGAGTTTGATGAATGTTGGTAGGATTCCTTCAACATTATCATACGATGATATTTGGATCCCGATCCTACTGTGAGTATATGCTACTTATCAGGATATTCGTCGCTTAACGATCAATGCTATAAACCTAGTAGGTGTCCAGAAAAGTGTCAGCGGGGTTACGCCCCCAGAGAAAAGAGGTTCTTTAATTAAGGAACTTCGCGAAAGCGTTGGAAAACCTCCCTCGAAGTATCGACACCGGCCTGGCTGAACGGTTAAGCAAGTATTGTACGGTGAGAATAGTCTTGGCTAATTCTTCTTTTATGGTTTGAGGAAGGATTCGAGAAACAGTGGGAGCCATCCAGTTTAGATAAACTAAAAACCACTCTAAACTTGCAAGAGCATCATGCTAAAGAGTTTTCTTCTCTCTCTCCTAATTGCAGCGACCCTGAAAATGACTGGACTTAAGTTACTTTTAGAGAAAAATATACTGACAGGGCCAAACTATAAAGATTGGCTGCGGAATGTCAAGATGGCTTTGACCTATGACAAACTGGGGTACGTCCTCACCGCTACAGCACCTGCTGTCCTTGGTCCCAAATCCAGCAATGCGGATAAGGAAATCCGTAAAACCTGGGATTTAGATTGCGCGAGAGCCAAGTGCATCGTGCTTGCCTCGATGAACAATGAACATCAGAGGAAGCACGAGGATATGTCCCTAGATGGCATATTTCTCCATACAAAGGAACTTTATGGAGAGCAATCTCGTATAGCAAGATACGAGACCTCTAAGAAATTGTTTCGAGCGAGGTTGGCTGTCGGGTCATCTGTAGGTGAACATGTCCTACAGATGATCGGCTATATTGAAGAGCTCGCGGACCTTGGGACGACTTTGGATAATGAGCTCTATACAGACCTTGTTCTCCAGTCCCTTCCTCCCACCTACGCCCAATTTATCCTCAACTTCAATCTTCAAGGAAAAGAAGTTGAACTTGCGGAACTCCTGAACATGTTAAGGAGTGCAGAGGGCACCTTGCAGAAGGCAAGGGAAACACCCGCTATGTTTGTTGGCGGTTCATCTTCTTCAGGGTCCAAGGCTAGGGCCAAAGGAAGGAAGAAGAAGGCCGCACCCAGACCTAGAGGAGGTGTTAGTAAGGTGGGAAAGAAGGGAAAGAAAAAGTTTACAGCACCGGTAGTTGGCCTGGATGAGTGCTTCCATTGTCACAGGAAAGGGCACTGGAAGAAGGATTGCAAGGCGTGGAACGCCAAGAACCAGGAACCGAAGCAAGCTGTGGCTTCGACTTCAGGTGTGTTTGTAATTGAGAATTGTCTGTCGATCAACTCTACTTCCTGGGTATTGGATACCGGGTCAGGATCTCATATTTGCAATTCATTGCAGGCACTGAGAAACCGTAGAGTGCTGAAGGAAGGTGATATGATCCTCAGGGTTGCTAACGGAGCTAGCGTGGGAGCTGCGTCCGTCGGGGATTATCACCTAGGATTGACGAGTGGACACATTTTGGTTTTACATAACTGTTATTTTGTACCCAGCTTAACGTGTAATATCATATCAGTTTCCTTGTTATCAAATAAAGGTTATGATTTCACGTTTGTAAGAGATGTTGTCAACATCCACCTTAATCATGGTTTGATTGGGTCCGGTACTTTAAATAACGGCATATATGTGTTAAACCAACTCCAAATTTTCAATGTCCAGAACACACTAAAAAGAAAGTCTCCAGATTTAAATAAAGCTTTCTTATGGCATTGTAGACTGGGTCACATCAATGAGAGAAGGTTGACTAAGTTGCATAGAGAAGGATATTTGGACACGTTCGAATATCAAACTTATGACACTTGTCAATCTTGTCTCAAAGGAAAGATGACAAAGACTCCATTCACTGGACAAGGAGTAAGAGCGAGTGAGCTCTTAGGACTCATACACAGTGATGTATGCGGTCCAATGTCTACACATGCAAGAGGTGGTTTTTCCTATTTCATTACTTTCACGGATGATTACTCAAGATACGGATTCATTTATCTGATGAAACATAAATCCGAGGTTTTTGAGAAATTCCAAGAGTATAAGAATGAAGTAGAAAACCAAACCGGCAAAAGTATAAAGACACTTAGATCTGATCGAGGTGGAGAATACTTGAGTGCCGAGTTCCTAGGTTACCTAAAAGAGAAAGGAATTCTCTCTCAGCTTACTCCTCCATACACTCCACAGCATAACGGTGTATCGGAGAGACGGAATCGAACCCTATTGGATATGGTACGATCCATGATGAGTAATACTGAGTTACCGCGATCTTTCTGGGGTTATGCGCTTGAATCAGCGGCATATCTTCTGAACAGAGCTCCTACCAAGACTGTGCCTACCACTCCATATCAGATGTGGACTGGGAAGAAACCCCATCTTCAGCATATGAAGATTTGGGGATGTCCAGCTTTTGTTAAAAAGCAGCATGTGGACAAGCTCGAGGCACGATCAGTAAAATGTATGTTTGTGGGATATCCAAAGAACTCCAAGGGATATTATTTCTATTACGCAGAGGAACAAAAGGTTTTTGTTTCTCGTAATGCCCATTTTCTGGAAAATCAGTTTTTAGAAAAGGAAATAAGTGGGAGCGAAATAGAACTGGAAGAAATTCCAGAACCACAAACTGCTACTGAAAGTTTGGTAGAACCAGAGGTTCAAGAAGAACAGAACATTCCCGCACCCCTCCGCAGGAGTAGTAGGCCGTCTCGTCCGCCTGAGAGATACTACGGTTTTCTCATAGATGGGGATAGAGAGGATTGCATCATAGATGATGATGAACCTACTGACTTCAGGCAGGCCATCCAGAGCGGCGACTCGGTACGATGGCTAGATGCAATGCGGACCGAAATGGAGTCCATGTACACCAACAAAGTATGGACTTTGGACTTTGCTCCAGATGGGGTAAAACCCATAGGATGCAAATGGATCTTCAAGAAAAAGATTGGTGTAGATGGACAGGTGGAAACCTATAAGGCTAGACTTGTTGCAAAGGGTTTTCGTCAAAGACCTGGTTTGGACTATGACGAAACTTTTTCTCCAGTGGCTATGCTCAAATCCATTCGGGTCCTTCTTGCTATTGCTGCCTTCCATGATTATGAAATCTGGCAGATGGACGTAAAGACGGCTTTTCTGAATGGAAATTTAGAAGAGAGCGTCTATATGGATCAGCCAGAGGGTTTCAATCAGAGTGGGAGCAGCGGGAAAGTATGCAAGCTGCTTAAGTCCATTTATGGACTAAAGCAGGCATCGCGGAGTTGGAACATCTGTTTTGATGAGACAGTCAAAGAATATGACTTTATCAAAAATCCAGATGAACCGTGCATATATAGTAAAGTCGTGGCCAGAAGTGTCGTATTCCTCGTCTTGTACGTGGATGACATTCTATTGATAGGAAATGACATTCCTATGCTACAATCTGTCAAAGGATTCTTGTCACACAGGTTCTCCATGAAAGACCTGGGTGATGCCTCTTACATTCTGGGGATCCGGATCTATCGTGATAGATCCAAGAGGATGTTGGGACTTTCGCAGTCCAGGTATATCGACACTGTACTGAAAAGATTCAGTATGGAAGATTCAAAGCGCGGTAATCTACCGGCTTGTCACGGAATCACCCTCTCCAAAGAGATGTCTCCCAAGACTGATTTGGAAAGGGAACGCATGTCTATTATACCCTACGCTTCTGCGGTAGGCTCTATAATGTATGCGATGTTGTGTACCAGACCAGATGTAGCTTACGCACTAAGCGTGGTAAGCCGGTATCAGTCAGACCCAGGGGAGAAACACTGGATAGCAGTAAAGAACATTCTCAAGTACCTGAGGAGGACTAAGGAGATGTTCTTGGTTTACGGCGGAAAAGACCTCAGGTTGGAGGCCTTTGCTGATTCCGGCTTCCAGAGTGATAAGGACGATTCCAAGTCCATGTCGGGTTATGTCTTTACCCTCAATGGAGGGGCGGTGTGCTGGAAGAGCTCCAAGCAGGACACCGTTGCTGACTCGACGATGGAAGCGGAGTATATAGCTGCTTGCGATGCCGCAAAAGAAGCAGTCTGGATGAAGAAGTTCCTAACAGAACTTCAGGTGGTTCCTACCATAGTTGATCCAATACCTCTGTATTGCGACAACAACGGAGCTATAGCTTTAGCGAAGGAACCAAGGTCCCATCAAAAGTCCAGACACATCTTGAGGCGGTATCACCTGATCAGGGAGATCATTGATCGTCAGGAGATCGAGGTTCGGAGAGTTGCTTCAGAAGAGAACATTGCTGATCCATTCACGAAGGCCCTTCCTCAGATTCAGTTCGAGAGGCTACTCGAGATCATTGGTCTGCGATATGCCAGTACATGGCCCTAGTGCAAGTGGGAGATTGTTAGTGTTTATGCCCTAGAAGGCCATTACTGTATCATACTAGCTTGTATATTACTTAATGGAAGCTTGGGATATTCACATGTATATAACAGTCTTGCTAAACATGGTAGTATGCTACTTGGTTTTTCTATCTTAATATGTGAGTATACGTATTGATAGAGCTCTTAGGATCTTGCTTGTCTACCAGCGTTGTGATGGCAGTCACACTAGTGGGGGCTGGGTAGTCTACAAGCACATCCTTATTCAGGTCCCTGGTCGTTGGATTATCGAGACAGAGCATCGATACTCCGGAGTAGACTAGTGTGTACGCTTCTCATCCCAGTTGGGGAGATGGTCTGTCCCACAGCCATCAGTACGTCGTACTGGAGATAGTATACAGGTGCTCGTTAGGTTACGGGTACACCGGACAGGACTCACAGGGAACTGTTGGTTGGTTTGATACCAGTCGTCAGTGAACAGTTCCCAGGTGACATGAGTACAGCGTAGTCCGCAGACTTGACACTGCTACTTCGCCTCGAGTGTGTCCCACTGTTCTTAGATTGCTACCCTACCACGGCTCAAAGGAGTCGTGCAAACAGGTAGCAGTTGGGTGCAGTCCCGAGCACTTGGAGGCAGTGGCGGTTAGACAGGATTCGTCCCTCCCGGTATTGGGAGTAGATATCGTGCTGTGTCAGAGAGCCATTACGCAAAGTCCCTGGCCAGGGCAAGCGAGATTTGCTGGTAGGTTCCAGCAGTTTCTCAGGGTGTAATGGGCTTCACTCCGACACGACTTATACCGCTATTAGGGGACTGACGCTTGCCGCCCCCCTAGGCCCGATATGCGATAGTCATGGACGAACGGACCGGACTGTATGGAGATTGTCACATCAGACTCAGTAGGAGTTCGGATGGGTTTACTCATCGGCCTTCTTATCGACAACTACCTGGGGACCGTTACGTACAGCTAGTGCCGCTTGCGGTCTGTGGTTAAACCCACTGCCAGCGTAGTAGTCGAGTCTCTAGAGTCCCACACAGAGAGTTTCCTACTCCAGGCGAAACGATATAGAGGTTGCATGGTTTTGCGACAAAGGGTTCGGACGCATACGTGCGTTTACGCGCGTACGACTTTCGGACAGGTTTTACCAGTCGGCTTTGGTTTAAGCCAGTTACTGGTATCCGGTTATTGGATTTTTACAGTCTAAAGTTTTTCCGTATTTTTACGGATCGGAGGGGCGTTCTCGTAATTACTCGAGAAGCTTCTAGAAGATGTGACTAAGGAGGTTTGTTTTGGAAAGAGAGTGAGTCATAGTGGTGATTCATTCACTTCATTAATGCTCATTTATTGCTTAATGACTCATGTTAATGAATCATCACAAGATATTTTGTGAAGCATGCTTATTCATTTCCTTTATTGATTTATTGAAAATAAGAATGCTTCATAATAATATGATACACTCTCTCTCTTCTTTCATTTATCATATCACACATTCTCTCTCCTCAAGCTCTCATCTTCAAACCCTAATCCTTAATCCTCATGTGTTGAGATCAAAGGATTAGTTAGACTAAACAATCCATAACCTTCACTCTTTATCATTCTATCATCTTTGATTAGCAATCAAAGTTGGTTAGTTACCTCAAGTTAGAGGTTTAGCTTGGAGTTTCGCTCTCGGGTGGATCGTCTACTACCTAGAGAAGGCCGAGGAGAACCAAGGAGGACATAAAGAAGAAGGACCGGTTCATTAGGTATAATCCCTAATCACTTATGTAAAGAAACTCATAAGAATACGGTTTTTAGGGTTTAGCTTCGATTCATGCGGTTAGTCGATGTTTGTTGTTTAAACTTGATAAGTTTTTTGTAATTTCCGCCTCCCCATAAGTACTGGGGTGTACTACATCGACTTACAGGGCTGCCCATGGCGCACACAAATGATTGCTTGTGCAAGTGGGGGGGACAAGAGTTATAAATGCAAAAGTTGTGATGTGACCAAAAGTATCAAGTTTCCCTCTAAATCCCTGAGTACAACCCAGGCCTCTATAGAGAAATCAAGTAGCATCAGTGGATTTGTCGAGAGAACACAAAACTACCATATCAACATGAGCCAAGATGCTCGAATTTTGGCCGGCGACATACCTCCAAAAACCGATCTCGCCGGCCCCACATTGCCCAATGCCCCCCAATTTTCTTCAGTCCATCCCTCGATGCCACTTCATCTTATTTTTATTACTTGTTTAATATCATTTTGAGCCTATAAATACAGACCAGTGAGCAAGGGATGGGGGTCTCACATAATCTCATTCTTTGTCCAATACTTTTGTTTTCTTGTTTCTCTTTTCATTTTGTTCTTATACATAGATAGTCCCCTTGAGCTCCTTGCCTTCTCTTGATCTTTCAACCTCTTCATTGAGTTTGCAAGTTTAATTGATCTCAAGGGTTGTATCATTACTTGAAGATTAATAAAGCTTTCATTTTACCTTCACTTCACCTTGAGTTCTTTCCCTTCTCTTGATCTTGCAACATCTTCATTGAGCTTGCAAGTTTAAGATTAGGTTATTGAACCCATGGCTTGTATTATCACTTTGAGTTAATGAAGCTTTCATTCTTTGGTTCTTAGTATTTACTTACTTGCTTTAATTACTTGCAATTTTATTCATGCCATTTACTTACTTGCAATTTATTCCATGCCATTTACTTACTTGCAATTTATTCCATGCCTTTTACTTACTTGTAATGCTTTTCTTTTCCTTTCTTTGTATCATTTCTTTGATCTTTTTCTTTGTTGTTTAGATGGTTGTAATATGGTGTTGTTAGGAAAAATAATGGAATTGTAAGTTAAGATTTTTGTTTCTCATTTCCTTTGCCCGATATTTTTAATTGAACTCCACACAAACCTTACGCAAGCGCTCCGTTAGGCACACTACCATACCAAGGTATCGGTGATTCTTAACTGTGACCGGTTGCGTTCGGATTGGCCGGAAACGAAAACAAGTGACGAGAACGGAATGACAAGGGTCAATAAACCGGATTTCACTAATACCGTGCTTAAGAACCCTAATCCACGTTGTTGCTGATTGCTCTAGCTTCAACAGTTAAGCTCGGCACAAAGGATTGAGTGCGGAATTCACTAACTTACATTAACCTATCTAATCCTAACAACTTACACTTGCATATAAACACTTAGGATAGAATCGAACAAACTCCGCCCCGGGCATTAACTCGTGAAAACAAGAACTTAAAATGCTCCGTCTCCCTACGGACGACCCGTGCTCACCGCGGCTAGCTACACGAGACGCCGTCCTTGATCGCGGTTAAAGTTTAGAACTTTAAAAACCTGGCACGCCACAGGCAAAGAAATGATACAAAGAAAGGAAAAGAAAAGCATTACAAGTAAGTAAAGGGCATGGAATAAAATGCAAGTAAGTAAATGGCATGAATAAAATTGCAAGTAATTAAAGCAAGTAAGTAAATACTAAGAACCAAAGAATGAAAGGTTCATTAACTCAAAGTGAAAATACAATCCATGGGTTCGATAACCTAATCTTAAACTTGCAAGCTCAATGAAGAGGTTGCAAGATCAAGAGAAGGCAACGAACTCAAGGTGAAGTGAAGGTAAAATTAAAGCTTTATTAATCTTCAAGTAATGATACAACACTTAAGATCAATAACCAAAATTTAAACTTGCAAGATCAATGAATATGTTGCAAGATCAAGAGAAGGTAAGGAGCTCAAGGGGACAAGCTATGTACAAGAACAAAATGAAAAGAAAAACAAGAAAACAAAAGTATTAGACAAAGAATGAGACTATGTGAGACCCCATCCCTTGCTCACTGGTTTGTATTTATAGGCTCAAAATGAGATTAAAAAAGTAATAAAAATAAGATAACATGGCAGCAAAGGATGGACTGAAGAAAATTGGGGGGCATTGGGCAATGTGGGGCCGGCGAGATCGGTTTTTGGAGGCGCAGTTGCCGAGGAGACGGTAATGTAGGGTTACTAGGCACTCTCACAAGGGTCTATAAGGTATCAACCATGCCCGATTTAAAATTTAGACGTGCCGAACAACCCTAGCCAAGATCTTTAAACTAGAGATTAGGCGAAACAAAGCATGTTAAACACTTTAACACTAAGAGTTTGGGATTGCAACCTTTGTAGTCCGGTCCTTCACTTCTAAAGCTCTGTGTTGAGGTCCCTTCGCTGCGATCATCATGTACCCGGACTCTAGAGAGGCTCCACGAAGAGAATGATGCAAACTTGCTTCCGATCTTCGATAACTAAGATGATCTACCTTGAAGTTTCTTTAACACAAGCTCTCACTCACAAATGAAGTGAACACCCTAATCTAAATGGCTAGGATAGATTAAGATGATGAAGTAGGAATTTAGCTCTCATTTTTTTTCTTAATCGCACTCAAAATCATCACTAATGAAAAAGCTAGAAAGCTTTTCCATTGAAAAAGAAAAGGAAGAAGAAGTACCATTTCTTTTGTGATGAATAATGAATCCATGTGAGGTTAGAAATGCAACCATGGGTTAAGTATGATAACTTAACCCATGTAGAGAATGAACCATGGTTAAAGGGTTGGGTTGGGTTAACTAAATATCTACAAAAATATCTTTACAAAATATCTTTGCAAAAACAAAACAAAAACTTCTAGAAGCTTCTAGAAAAATTAACCCAAATCAAACCTTAATCATGTTTAATCTCCACTAATTATGTTGCATTAATAACCCTAATGTTACACCTTAGGATGTGTTTAGTGGCTAATTATATGTTAATATATGATTTTAAATAAAAAGTTTACCAAATTAAGTTTCAAATATTTTTCTAAATTTAATGAATATTTTATTAGATTTTTCCTAGGCTTGCACACACTTGTGCATGTAAACTAGGGTTAAAAATGGGGGTTAAACCATGATTAGCAACCATGGTGGGTTAAAACATGGAAATTAAGTTATGGGGTTTTAAATTAAGTTTTTGTTTTTTTAAAAGGAAAATAGAAATTATTTGAATATGGCTGACTTGGAGGGGGAGAGAGAGAGAGAAATGGCATGATGGCCTTGCCATGCCTACATTTAATAAAGAGAGAGAGAGAGGAGGGGTTTGACATTGGATGTTATCATTTCTTTCCTCTCATTATTTCTCACATCTCTCTCACTCTCACTCACTCATACACACACACACACACACTCACCAGCTGATGCAGCAGCAGCAAGGGCAACAGCAGCAGCCCCAGCACAAGCAGCAACAGCCCTAGCACAGCAGCAGCAACCAGAGCAGCATCAGCAGCAGGAGAAGCAAGCAGCAGCAGTGACCAGCAGCAGCAGCAGCTTCTACCCTTCCTCTCCTCTTCCTTACTCCTGCTTCCTAAGGTCTTTTGGGGTATAGTTCTTCAACCTACTCCCTAGTTTGCTTAGTTGTGTGTTTATAGCTTCGATTAGTGATTAATTATACGTTTTAGTACTAAATATGGTGATTAGTGTGAACTTTGGTTAAGTGAGGTTTGTATTGGGTAGACTAACTTAATTAAGTCTTATTAGGGCCACTTAAACCTAGTTAAACTCCAGATTGCACTAAAATACCCTAAGTTTTCAATTTGTGCAAAATTTAACCTTTTTAAGCAAAATCCTGGCTTTCTGAGATCTGCTATAGACCCAGGTGTTTCAGATAAAATCTGAGTTGACTAGCCTACTTGGAAGACCCTGACCACACCACCAGAGGATGAGACCCCCACCCCATCTTTAGGCCGCCGGAATAATCCTTCTGGCCGCAAATTACGGCTAGACTTGGGAGATAGGTGCTAGTGTTTGTTCTGTAGGTGTCTACTACATTTCTAAGGTCTATGGTATATGAAATTTTGTAAGTTTTTAACCTGGGTAAAATCTGGGGCAGTATATCGTTTTTCAAGTACGTTTAGTTATCGCGATACGTGAGTGGGTTCTGTGATCCAGCGTGTCGCGACGTGTCGGGTTAGTTTTAGACGCGTATATACACGTTTCAGCGTATCGTACACACGCGCGTTAATTCGCAACGCGAGTTTCTCGTATTGTTTCGATATCGCGTTTTGCGAGATATTTGCTTATATATGGATTCTTTGTGTAAATTCCAGGTTCGCAGGCAGGTACGTCAGACGCTGCCAAGAAAGGAAAGCAAGCAGTTGGCTACGTGTAGCACGCGACCAGGTGAGTAGATTTAACATCTACGGGGAAATCACCCGTATGGCATTAAGCGTCAGGACGTAATAGGATATGTCAGTTGCATGTGTTCATGTAGGTATACTGTAGTAGCATACCTTCTTGCAGCATGTTGGCATGTATATATATATATATATATATATATATATATATATATATATATATATATTCGCATACATAGCTTGATATATCACTACCTGCGCACATGCACCCTTTATGTTCATCTTAGTGCATACATACCTTGATATATCACTACCTGCGCACATGCACCCTTTATGTTCATCTTAGTGCATACATATCTTGATATATCACTATCTGCGCACATGCACCCTTTCATACATACCTTGATATATCACTACCTGCGCACATGCACCATTTATGTTCATCTTAGTGCATACATACCTTGATATATCACTACCTGTGCACATGCACCCTTTATGTTCATCTTAGTGCATACATACCTTGATATATCACCATCTGCGCACATGCACCCTTTATGTTCATCTTAGTGCATACATACCTTGATATATCACTACCTGCGCATATACATCGTATATCCATATTAGTGCACATGTACATTGCTACACTCACATTGTGTATATATCCATTTGCACATCCATACCTATACACATACATATGTTACATACATGGATGACATTGACATGTTTTAAAAACTAAGGGACCGCATGGGATATTTCAAAACTGGATCTTTTAAAAGAGCGGTTTTCCCTTTCTTTTACTCTCAGTATCATACGATACATTGCATGGATTTACGCATTGAGTTTTGGATTCATGTGATTTCTGGATTTGAGAACCGTGGTATCATTTTAAGAAAATACACAATGTTTTAAAAACCCGGTTTCTCTTAATATGATATTTCAGTGCGTCCACCATGAGTTTTCTCGGTTCCAGAGAGCTTGTGTGAGTATACCCGATTCGAGAACCGGTAGGCACCGATTGCGGGTACATGGTGGACCCGGTACGGTACCCCGGGGCAAGAAGACTTGTATTGTTAGACGGTGAGCCCGGCGGAGGGACTACTACCTACCGGTGATTGGTTAGAACTGGCGGTTATCCGGAGGATACCGACCAGAGTCGATAGATGGATACGGGATGACGCGTACTGCCGGGGCCGAGGGCCGATTCCGCAGACGGAGCCCGTGGGCCGATCCGATGGACGGAGCCCGATACTTGAGGATTTGTGTATCGATGCTAGACACGGCTGCTTTTATGATATTTCGAGTGCCGATGTTGGGCACTCACGATTCTATGAGATTTACAGGATTTGAGGGCCGGTGAGGATGACGGCGCCTGAGTCTTTTCTGGGATTTGGTGTATTGATGAACACCAGTTATTTTCCACGATGATATTCCGTGTAGATATTACTTATTCCCATGCTCAGTATTTAGTATTGCACATCTCATCCTGTATCTGTAGTACCTGTTAGAGTACACATGCTATGCACGATTATTGCATACCTTGCTCATCACATAGAGATGTTATTAGATCGCATTTGTTGTATGATTTGAGCATCCAGTTCATCATATAGATGTTATTTGTTGGCATAGGTTAGAGTATAGCAGCACGTGTATACTCGCGATTACCTTTATATGTTATCTACTATTCACGAGTTGGAAACTCACCCCCGTTGTGCCACAGTGTTTGCAGGTTGCCCCTCGGAGTAGTTGCGGCAGGCTGCTTCCTTACATCTTTTGCCATAGATACCACTACGGTTGGAATACTAGCCCTTTTTACTGATAGGTGGGTTTTGTGCGGTATCTGCTTATTTTCCAGTTGTATACATCATTGTATCTAGTATTCTCCATCTACTACTTATGTATTGACTTAGAGACCAGTGGTGAGGACGATGTACTCTAGTGTCAAGCTCGTTGTGAGCCGACTTTATTTATGCAGTTTTATATTTCATGTTGTCTTCACTTATTTTTACTCTTTCTTCGCTACGGCGTCGTATATTATCATTATGGTATTGTTTCCGCCGTTGGGCATGATTGCTCCCGTTTGGGATGCTTATTTCTTATTGTGTATCATTTACTCATATATTACCTTGTACCCGATTTCGGGGCTAGTTGTTACAAAGGAAATGCTACCAAAATTTTTAAAATAATAACTTGAACTTTAAAGAATTCTACTAAACAACTTAAAGTTTTCTAAATGTTTAAAAACTATTCTAATAAATGTTTTAAACACTCTATACTTTTATGGTTTTGATTTCTGGGTTTCGGCTTACTTAGTCGCGTTATGCCTGTAGACGTCACGTGGTTAAGTGCCGGTCACGGGCCGAACTTTGGGTCGTGACACCTAACTTGTTACAATATTATATATCACATATACAATATTTATTGAAACCAAAAAAAATAATACAATTAATATATATCGCATATATATCAATGTATTACCCGAGTGAGAAAAAGAATCTTTTAGTGAGCTTATATTAGTTAATGTAATTTAATATATCAAATATATAATTATACATTAAATTATCAAATCAACACTTGATCCGATAATCCGGCTATTTCAAAAATAACCGACTAATATAATCTGTATCAGTTCATCGAATCAATACTTGATCCGATGACCCGGCTATATCACATATACCCGGTCGATATCTCATATCGCGAGAATCTAATATGGTATCACATACACGTATTGTTCTCGGTCCCACACATATCATATGTGCTCCTACTCCATTTTGCCCGAGTCAAGAAACCTCTGTGTAGGACTCTAAAGAATCGTCAATGCGCCGGCAGTAGGTGATGATCATATCAAACACCCACAAGCTGCAAGCGATCAACTAAACTAACAGCCACCCAGGTATTGAGCGATCAGAAGATCAGCAAGCAAGCATGTACTTTCTCCCGCGAATCCAATCAGTAACACTCCCATACAGTCTGGTCTCTTCGTCTGATATGTCGCATATCTCTCCTAGGGGTGGTAAACGTCAGACCCCAATAGCTTGATAAGTCGTGTCGATATAAAGTCCATAACAGTTCGAGAAACTACTGATAACACTTACCCGTAAATCTCAGCAACCCTGGCCAGGGATTTCTAGTTATAGCTAATCGAACGCAGCGCAACATCAACTCCCTATACCGGGAGAGACGAAACCCCTCCTATCGCTCATTGCCTCCATGTGATTCGGGACTGTACCCAAAAGCCACCTTTTTGCACGCCCTCTTGGACGTTGTATGATGGAAATCAAAGCACAGTGGGAATCACACAAGACTCTATGACGATCTCGGGTCTACAGACTAACCTGTACCAGTGTCACCAGAGAACTGCCATCTAACGTGAGGTATAATACCATCTGGGAGTTCTCGGCGAGTCCGTCCAGTGTACCCAGTCTCCACTGAGCACCCGTATACCTTCTCTGATGTCAAACACCAATGGATATGGGATCATCCATCACCAATCATATGGGTCAAGAAGCGCATACGCTAGTCTGCTCTAGAGGATCAATGCCCTGTCTCGATACACCTACGACTAGGAACATTTGAAGGATGTACTTGAAGACTACATTGTCCCCATTAGTATGATCTGCATTATAGTCCTGGTAGTCAAGTACTCATCATAAGGGCTTTATCAACATGTGACATAGAGACAATCAGAGTACATGTTAAGATAAAGAGTAACCAGATAGCATACTACCATGTCGAGGAAGAAAGTCCTCCCTATATATGTCCAAGCATCCACTACAATATACAACGTATGTACAGTAATGGCCTCTACGGCATACATATAACTAACAATCTCCCACTTGCACTAGGGCCATCTGTTGTGATATCGCATACCCAACAATCAGCTGTGCTTGAAGTATCTCATACTCAACCATCCCATAAAAGTCTCTACTGGGAAAAAGGCCTTTGTGAATGGATCCGCGCTGTTGTCATCTGTGTCTTCTCTCCTAACCTCGATCTCCCTGGAGATCAACCATCTCCATGATCAGGTGATACTGCCTAAGAATTATATCTGGATTTCAGATGGGACGGGGGTTCCTTGGCATAAGCCATAACTCCATTGTCACACAATGGTAGGAACGAAGTTCATCTCATGAACTTTTATATATATCAAGACCGCCTCTTTGGTAGCATCCTTGGTAACGACGTATCTTGCCTTTAATCGTCTAGTAAGTCACGGTATCTAGCTTGGAACTCTTCCAACATACCGTCCCTCCACTGAGGGTAAAGACAATGCCTGGGACCGACATTCAGTCGTTCTTATCACCCTGGAACCTTTTCCAGTGATTCTCCCCAGGATCGATTGATACCTTCTCACTACAACTAGTGAGAATCCTAACATCCATTTAGAGCTATCTCATAGATATAAAACCTAGGATTTAGGAGGTATCACCTTGATCCTATATGGAGAATCCTTATGATAAGCGGAGATTGACCGAGCGTAGCATAGGAAACTCCTTCCCTATCAAGAGTATATCATCCACGTACTCTACAAGGATCACCACCATACTTACTACTACTTTTTTTTATATACAACGTTCATCTATCATTTTGATGAAGTCAAACTCTTTGACTACTACATCAAAACAGATGTTCCAACTCCGCGATGCCTGATTTATCACATAAAACATCTTGCACACATTTCCGCTCCTCCCACTGTCTACGAAGTCCTCTGGCTGTGTACTTATAGACGCTCTCTTCTAAATCAACATTTAGAAAAGCAGTCATGACACCCAACCGCCAGATATCATAGTCATGGTATGTAGCCGTGGCAAATAGGATCTGGATGAACTTAAGCATAGCTTTGAAAGTCTCAACTTTTCCATGTACACCAAGTAATCTTCTCAAGATATACTTACTCCTGATGGGGATTTAACCCTTCAGATAAAGCAACCAAAGTCCATACTTTGTTGGTGTATAAGGATTCCATCTCAGATCGCTAAGCATCCAGCCATTCTAACAGAGTCCCACTCCTGATGGCCAGCTCGAAACTAGTTAGGTCATCATCTCATGATGCAATCCTCGCTCCCACTGTCATAGAGAAAACCGAAGTATCTTTCAGGTGGGTGAGGAACCCTACTAGATCGGCGGAGAGGCTGAGGTTCATTGGAAACTATTGAATGCTCCGGTTCTACCAAATCATCAGCTGCAGTTTGTATAGCTGGAACTCCTTCCAGTTCTACCTCATGACCACTAATTTCTTCACAAGAAATTCCCTTTCACAAAGGTGGCATGCTGAGAAACAAAACATCTTTTGTTCCTCGATAAGGTAGAAGATATTCCCTTGCGAATGCTTAGGATATCCAACAAACTTCCACAGAACTGACTTTGCCTCGAGCTTGTCCGGATTTTGCTTTTAGACATAGGCCGGACAACCCCAAATCTTAACTTACTTAAGATATGGGCTCTTCCCATTCCATATCACATATGAAGTGGTAGGCAACTGATTTGATTTGAACCCTATTCAATAGGTATGCAGCTTGTCAAGTGCATAACTCCCAAAAGAAAATAGGCAACTCAGTAGTACTCATCATCGAGCACACCATATCACATAGGGTGTGATTGCTCCGCCCCGATATACCATCGTGCTATGGTTTATACGGAGGAGTAATGCTGAGAGAGAATCTCATTCTCCTTTAGAACAGTCCAGGAATTTCGTGCTCAAGTATTCTTCTCCTTGATCACATCAAAGGATATAATACTTATACCCGTTTTTGGTTCTCTACTTCTAACTTATATTCTGTGATTATCTCAAAAGTTTCGGACTTGTGTTTCAACAGGAACATATGTCTGAATCTTGAGAGATCATCAGTGAATGTAATGAAGTACAAAGAACCGGTCTTGGCATCTGTAGACAGGGAACCTTCATACATCAGCATGTATTAATCCCAAGAGTTCACTAACTCTTTCTCTGTTTCCAATAAAAGGAGTTGTGGTCATCTTATCTTTATGACATGACCGGCAAGTTTCACAAGATGTAAATTCAAACTAATTTAAATATGCATCTATATGTAACTTCAGCTAGTCGGGTCGCATTGATTTGACCTAGTCTATAATACCTCAAGAAGGATCCGTTCATTTCTGAACTCTTCCTCTTGTGTGCGTTCTGTACGTTAAGAACTGTGGTTTGATTTAGAACGTCTATACTTTTAGATAACGTGCCTGAACCGATCAACTCTTGATATAGGAAATGTTCAAAACATTATCCAAACGATACAAAATTATATCCTTCTTTAATAAATAAAGAGACTTGATATGATGTTGTATATCAGGTTCGGTATCTAATAACATTCGTTCAGAATCATTGTATTCGTTAATACAGGGTGATAACTACTAACAGACTTGGCTGCAACACTTGCACCGTTTCCAAATCTTGAAACTTATCACCCGTTCTCAGTTCTCTACCTATCTATAGCCCATGTAACAAATTACATATGTGGGATCCGCATCCGGTATCTCATACCCAGGACGTAAAGGATACTGAGAAACAATTCCTTGTAATGAACACACCCGAAGAAGATGCATCAGCATGCACTTTCTTCGTTTGGGCGGCACGGGAATTCTGGTAATCCCCTATTTCCTGCTCTGTCTTATAACAATTATAAGTTGTAGCGGGACCAACGTTCCCCAGCACAGTATAACAAGCGGGTTCGGTCAATACATCCGTATTATTATCTTGATTAAGGCGTGACATAGTCGCTACCTGGAGAGAGAGAGAAGAAAACACTCAGCGTTTTTTACAAGATTAGATTGATTATCAATTTATCTAATCAGGATGGCTCCTACTGTTTTAGTCAAATCTTCCTTCAAACCCTAAAAGGAAAGACTAGCCGGGATTAATTACACGCTACAAGTTCGCCAATCTTTCAGTCAGGCCAGTGCCGGTACTTTGAGGGAGGTTCCCCGTGCTTTCGCATGGACCTAATTAAAATAAACCTCATTTTTCCAGGCGCGTAACCCCGTTGACACCTTTCTAGACACCTGCTTGATCGGCTAATTGTAATATGTAAAACTCTTCCAAGAGTAACTCTTACTCGCAGCGGGTATCGGGATCCAACTATCTCATAGAAGGTATGCAATCTCATTTCAAATTTCAACACTTGAAATTCCCAATAATATTTTACCCCTAACCTCTTATGACCTTGACAAAGGCCAACAAACCATAGGATGCTAGTCAAGTTCAACCCGTCATTTCCTGATTGAATTAAACCCACCCGCACGACCCTTGACAAAGGCCAACAAGGTCGTATGACTACCCTAATCCAATCTGCATCATATGCATAAGCAGATAAGTACTATTCAGCTACCGCACACTACGCCTTGACAAAGGACAACAAACGCAACACGAATACTAAGCAGTCCTTATCTGAAATGACGGAGGGCTACGACAGGTTTTTAAGAAAATCCTTTGCGTAATGAACTTGATATCGTTGTAGAATCGAGTGATTTTTAGATGGAATGTTTTTGAGGCCTTTTCTATTTTTGCTAAAGAGGTCACTGATTGAGTGATTTAGCGTGCTTGCGCTTTCTAAAAGATAGATCAAAAATATTTGTAACCGCAATCAAGAACGGCGTCGCATGAAGCTAGCCGGTGAGTACGGGTCGGTCCACAGGGATGTTGTGAGTTTCCGATTCGCGCTTACGAGTTAATTCCGAAGGGTGTTCGGATTAATTATTAAATCTAAAAACCTAATTAACCTAGGGCAATTATCTAGATCTACTCTTGCTAGGGCTAGGTTTAGGGATGGTTTGGAAATGCAAGTAAACCTCAACACTTTCTATACCCGAATGAAGATCTGTGAGGAGTTATGGTAATTATCAATAAAGTGGATTAGATCCGTTCGGGAAGGTGATCCTTCCTCTAGGTTCTTGTCCTTCCTTTAGAGATCCTTACCCTAACCTCCATGGAAAACATCACACCCGGGCCTTTATACTACGGTATCACCGCTACCTCGAGGATAGAGTGCCGTAGGGAGCGGTATGTGCATGTATGCATGGAGTCCTATTGTAAATATTTGGTGGGTAAGAAAGGGATGAGAGATCTCATCTCTCAAAATCCTTCCCCAAAGCTAAATCTAAACAAGTTCCTAGGGCATGAAATTAAATCTACCTAGGGCAACGAATTTAAATCTACACTAAGGCAAGAAATTAAATTACTTACAGATGCATTCCTCCAATCATCCATGCAGGGTTGTCAGATCTGAATTTCTGAATGGAGAAGAAACACCGATGCTCTCCAAAAGATTTCTAAATTTTATTCATTAAAGGGAGGCATAAGAAATTACAATGTTTAGAGTTCTATTTATAGGAAATAGAAACCCTAGGTTACATTTTGATCCGCATGTCTACAATTACAAAAATAGCCCTAGGTCAACTAGTCAAAGCCGCAAATGAATTTTGTTAAAATAAAATCTTCCTTTTGTCTTCTTAAAAAGGAAGTATTGGGCCTTTCCTTTGTGGGCTCTTCTGTCTTTGGGCTTCCTGGGCTACTTAATTCTTTAATTCTTTCTTTAAAATAGCTTCTGTTCTCTTTCAGATTTTCCAGTGAATAATTGTGGTGGACTTTTAACCGTGGCTTCGAAATCTTGGACCTTGCATTGCCTTATACTTTGTGAATTTTATCTTTGATGTAGGCTTGATCAAGAGTCTTCTGTTTGTTTGTCAAAAGTCCCTTTTTGTATCATCTTTTGTCTTTTTCACTGTTTTCGCTCCAAGAACCTGTAACCTATAATATGTAGCAGACATGCATCAAAAGCACCTGTTTATTTATAAAACGAATAAGAATGGGGAATATAAAATGCAATATTATGATATGAACAAATACCCCCAAACTTATCTTTTGCTCGTTCTCAAGCAAACTTATTTTTATTCACTAAAATCCTAACCGCACTTTCGCAGGGAAACGCGATTGCACTGAGCACGTGCAACAAGCCGTTAAACCTCTAGGTGTCCCTAGTAGGAGGAGTGTTGTCTCCTGAGGGTTTTCAGCGGATTACACCCACAAAATCCTATCAACTCGGCCCATTGATTTTTGTTCTCCAATTAGGTTTTCTAACAAGGAATTCTATTATCTTTTGACTCGCAAATTATCCACCCATATTCTTCACACTTCCTCATTATTTAACTTAAGATTATATATGTTATGTAGACCTACTTAGCTTTCGGCATCTCTTAAGTTTTCCTTCAAGGGTTTCCATCTCCACTTAGGAATTTTTATCAACTCTATTAAAGATACAAGTTCTATTCTTCACTCCTTTCTCTCATCTAAACTCTAATCACATATCCCCACGTGTGTGTAAATATCACCCCTACACTTGGAAATTCAAATCAAGCAATCGTACTCTCGTCCATTGTCCAAAGCACTTATTAATTAGTGAATTTTTAAATGAAATTTGCTTACACATCTTTCATGCGACCGTTAATACTTCTTGAGGTACCAATAACCGATTACAAGATGTGTTAGCACTTTAAAGCGTACTTCCTAGTTTTGCAACACCCAAGGCTTTAGCAGTGACTCCCAAACCAGTTGGTCTAAGGCACTAGGTGATGAAGCACCCTCGCTAAATATTTTTCTATTTTTTACAGCCTTAAGTAATCACAAAAACCAGTGTCCATTTTTTTATTCTTTATTCACTTTTTTTTCATTGGACTAAGGACTTTAGACAAGAGCACTTCAAGGTCTCTTCTACTATTCCAAGTTTCAAGGTGCGTGATTGTGCAAATTGTAGGGTATATGTTTTCAGAATCTAGACTTAAGCTAGGAACTATTTTTCAAACTTATACTCTAATAAGAACATCAATACTCTTCCCTCATTTTGACTTAGCCCAAGAAGTGAACCCAAAATCTGCCTATTTCTAAATAAACTACAAGGCATATACTTTCTACCTTTAAACTTTAAGGAAGGTTATTTTTAGGGTTTTTAATTCACTAAGTCTAAGATCTAGTTGTTCCTAGCCAGTTAACCCATTTGTCAAACTTAAATCAATTAGACCAAAATTGAATACATTGATTTTTATAATTTTTGAAAATTTTCAATTTTTATGGGTTTTCAAATAAATATGCAAATGCAAAAATATGTACAAATGAATGCGAAGGAAGAAAACATACCGAGCCTACCCCCAAACTTGAACTTGACAGTGTCCTCACTGTCATGCTAAACCAAGAGGGTCAAAATATCGGCACTCCCCTGTTTATTTATTTACATTTTTTTTTGTATTTTTAATGTTTTGAAATTTTTTTTTTATTTTTTTATAGAAAAAGAAAACAAAAATATATATACATATATACAAAGATTCCCCCAAACTTAAGCTTGGCCTTACACAAGCCAAAGGTTAGCACCAACCATTCAAAAATCTTATTGTGGTAATGGTATAGTTGGTGCAAGAATGGGGCGAGGAGGAAAGAAATGAGAAACACGCGAGACCGTATGGAAAGAAGAATGGTAGAATATGGTCTCGGTGGGGGAGAAGAATGGCGAAAAGAAGAAGGAAGTGGAGTACGATCTTGAGGGTGTAAATTTAGTGAATAAATTAGCGCAATATGTGATGACCGATATGTTATAAGCGATTGCGCTAACCTATCTACTCGTCGAGAAATGGGATCAAATCCCTCAAGATTCGCAAGAAAACATGGGTACGCCGAACTTGGTATAGGAGATGAAAGCGTAACGGTCATTTGTTCGGTCGGAACAATGGGAAAGACGAAAGGGAGTGAATTAGGGATAGTATCTTTCTCACCGTAGTAAACTGTTTCGAACTTGAAAGATTCCATTAATGGTTCGAAACTACTATAATCAACCGAGTCTGATGGCTCATCTGAAAATGTAAAGGACTCAAACTCGGGCGGTGAGTTATCAACATCGTCCGAAAAAGTGAAACACTCGTAAGTGTTATCATCTGTGAGAACAGTATCGGATTCAAAGGAAAATCTTTCAAGCTCACAGTCTTCAAGCATGGTCGGAACGATGGGAAGGAGGGAGGGTGATGTAACAGTCAAAGGTTCAGGAGGATGAATTGGAAAATCAGACACATCAAACAAAAATGATGCAACCTCAATATTATCCTCGAGACTCTTCTCAATACTATCCTCAATATTCAACTCATTATTTAGCCTATCCATGTCATTATCATCAAAATCAAGACGCATATGAGATTCGGGAGAAACATTTAATAACTCAGGATGATGATTTGAACATAAAATTTCAAGCGAATTGACAGGTTCATTATCCGAAATATTCCCGGCGTCTATATCCTCAATCAAGTGAAAATCAATTTCTTTAGACACCTCATCAAAAGCATGGATATCTATCGATTTAGGTTCTAGAGTGGAGGTGTAAAGATCGAAAGAATTAGGTGCGGTTTCACTCGAAAGGGGTTCCTCACAATTTAGCAAATCAAACACTACAAAAACACACAACTCATTTTTATTTTCAACAGGTGAACTATTTAGGGCAATCGATGGAAAACAGGAGTTGTGGGCTTCAATTGGGTAAGGGTAGGTTTGATTTGAAAATCCTCTCTCATTCTCACTCTATCCAACTGCCGCCTTATACATTGAAAAATTTGGAGCTAGCGGGACACTAGCTACCGGTTCAGTAGGTTGCATAAGGGCGGCCACGGACGCTTCCACATTCCTAACCATTTTGTTTGTTGCTGCGATATACGCCTCCAACGCCTCTTCCAAACTAGACTTTGGTGGTAAGGGGGTTTCGGCAAAAGATTCGAAATTGTTTGGATATGTGAAACTCCCAAAAGGCTGTGTAGAAGCAGTGTCTAGTGAGGGTGGGAAGGTCGGGTAGGACTGGTAGGAAGTGGGTGATTGGACAGGGGTAGGGTCAACATATGGATAAAAAGGTGAATAATCGTGCGGATCCCTAGAACTAGATGAGTGGAGAAGGGTGAAAGATCGGCTGCGAGATTGAGCAATATGCTCAGCAATGGACATCGGCTTAGGAGTGATAGAAGGACTTGGAAAAGTGGTATCAACATATGGAGGTGGTAAAGGTTGACTTGGTTGACACAAAGTGGGTTGAAAAGTCAAACTGTTTTTCCTAGACTCCTCTATATGATCTTTCAAAGATTTTTTAGGCATGGAAGGATCGTCTTTAAATTGACCGAACACATTGACATATGACGCAAAATTAGGTTCGGGATACCAAAGTTCGGCTAATGATTTATTGTGTGGGGTACCCATGTTAGAAGAAGAAAGGTGACAAGAAGGAAGGTTGGGTGGTGCAAGGATTTATTTGGGGCTAAAAAATTTTGCAAGTTCTATAAAATATTTGTCCTTTTTATTTTCATTTTTCATTGATTTTTTTCTTTCTCTTTATTTGGAAAAATTTTGTTGCAAAAAGATTTTAGAGAAAAGATATGCAACAGCAAAATATTTTATAGAAAAGATATGCAACAGCAAAATATTACTGGCAATTGGTTATTATGTGAAGCATATTACAAGAATCTTTATTTGGAAAAAATTGTTGCAAAAAGATATTCGAGAAAAGATATGCAACAAAAAAGATTACTTGCAATCAATTTCAATTTTGAGCGGGGCCCAAAAATCCTGCACAAGACTTGTTATATGGAAGGGAATATATTTTTAAAGCACACAAAATCTTGCAGGCATTATTCAGAAAATATATTAAAATTTGCAGAGGAGAAATAACAGAGAGCTTACAATGCAAATTTCGTAGGATGATCTCACCGAAAGAGCGCGGTTCCGCGGTATAAACGCGTTATTGCCGCGTTGTCGCGGCAGTCTAATCAGCACGAATCCCCAAAAAAAATTTGACGCTCTGATTCCACTAGAAGGCCGCGGTTCCGCGGCCTAAGGTGGGTTTTGGCCGCGGAATCGCGGCGGGTTGGGGGAATTGGGTCTCCAAAAAATTTTCGCTGTTCTGTTATTTGATTCCCCTTCTGTTTCGATCTTCTGATTTCTGTTCCGTCTTCTGGAAATTTCCAGATTGTCTTTGTAAATCCTGCAAAATTAAAACAACAAAGTATCCCTTCCAAAAATAACAAAATATATATATTTTTATATTTTTTTTTGATTTTTTAGATTTTTATGATTTTTTTAAATTTAAGATCAACCCGAAATTGCAAAAAGGAATTTAACACGCCATCCCCGGCAACGGAGCCATTTGATTGAGTGATTTAGCGTGCTTGCGCTTTCTAAAAGATAGATCAAAAATATTTGTAACCGCAATCAAGAATGGCGTCGCATGAAGCTAACCGGTGAGTACGGGTCGGTCCACAGGGATGTTGTGAGTTTCCGATTCGCGCTTATGAGTTAATTCCGAAGGGTGTTCGGATTAATTATTAAATCTAAAAACCTAATTAACCTAGGGCAATTATCTAGATCTACTCTTGCTAGGGCTAGGTTTAGGGATGGTTTGGAAATGCAAGTAAACCTCAACACTTTCTATACCCGAATGAAGATCTGTGAGGAGTTATGGTAATTATCAATAAAGTGGATTAGATCCGTTCGGGAAGGTGATCCTTCCTCTAGGTTCTTGTCCTTCCTTTAGAGATCCTTACCCTAACCTCCATGGAAAACATCACACCCGGGCCTTTATACTACGGTATCACCGCTACCTCGAGGATAGAGTGCCGTAGGGAGCGGTATGTGCATGTATGCATGGAGTCCTATTGTAAATATTTGGTGGGTAAGAAAGGGATGAGAGATCTCATCTCTCAAAATCCTTCCCCAAAGCTAGATCTAAACAAGTTCCTAGGGCATGAAATTAAATCTACCTAGGGCAAGGAATTTAAATCTACACTAAGGCATGAAATTAAATTACTTACAGATGCATCCCTCCAATCATCCATGCAGGGTTGTCAGATCTGAATTTCTGAATGGAGAAGAAACACCGATGCTCTCCAAAAGATTTCTAAATTTTATTCATTAAAGGGAGGCATAAGAAATTACAATGTTTAGAGTTCTATTTATAGGAAATAGAAACCCTAGGTTACATTTTGATCCGCATGTCTACAATTACAAAAATAGCCCTAGGTCAACTAGTCAAAGCCGCAAATGAATTTTGTTAAAATAAAATCTTCCTTTTGTCTTCTTAAAAAGGAAGTATTGGGCCTTTCCTTTGTGGGCTCTTCTGTCTTTGGGCTTCCTGGGCTACTTAATTCTTTAATTCTTTCTTTAAAATAGCTTCTGTTCTCTTTCAGATTTTCCAGTGAATAATTGTGGTGGACTTTTAACCGTAGCTTCGAAATCTTGGACCTTGCATTGCCTTGTACTTTGTGAATTTTATCTTTGATGTAGGCTTGATCAAGAGTCTTCTGTTTGTTTGTCAAAAGTCCCTTTTTGTATCATCTTTTGTCTTTTTCACTGTTTTCGCTCCAAGAACCTGTAACCTGTAATATGTAGCAGACATGCATCAAAAGCACCTGTTTATTTATAAAACGAATAAGAATGGGGAATATAAAATGCAATATTATGATATGAACAGTCACTCCCGGTGAAGGGATCTCGGCTCTTTCCTCATCGAATAAGGTGTGGGATATTTCACAAATACCGCTGTGCAAAGCAAGAACTATAAAAACAATCAAAAGACAGACCGAGTGTGTAGCATCTGCTAGTTTCGCTAAATAGGTCACTCCTGGTGAAGGGATCTCGGCTCTTTCCTTCTCGAATAAGGTGCTGGATGTTCTACAAGGAACACCGCTATGCAAAGCAAGAACTAGAGCTACCTATTTTTGAGACAAGTTTCTACAACATCTTTAGGTTTTTTTTAGTTTCATTAATCCCATTAATGAAGTCCCATTTTATTATGCTTCACAAGCATCACATTTGAAACGAAAACAACAATATATAATATATATCTCATATATATAATATAAACATTCGTCTCAGGCAGTAATATGATCTCATCACAGAACATTGCAGCAGAAGAACATATATGAAATATTGGATATACTATGAGGTCTGTGTTTTCATACGAGCCTATATAAAGCACGGATTCCACGGTCGTGATGAATATTATACAAACTGGCGGTAACGGCAGTCCACATGTTGGACGCTCGCCCCGCAATATCAAATGTACAAATAAATCCAAACTGCACTATCATTGCACCCTGCTATCCACCACGACATATCCGCAACATCACAGCACAACACAGAACATCAACGCGAATGCCACTTTCGCAAACCCGTCTAAAAGAACTATAGCAATCAGACGCGGTTTACCGATCAAATGGCATTCCCGGTCGGAGATATAATGTAAATACTGCATACTAACAAATTTAAAATTTCGATCGACTAAATTTCCCAAAGTGGGCCCCACGTACATCTGCTGTACTGTAACAAAAACTGGGCACAAAAGAACTATACCAAAAACCACAATTTACAAAATTTGGCTCTCTGGAAAAATTTGGTTCACTGTTCCCACTAAAGCGCCACGGTTCCGCGGTCAAACCCTAGGTTTGACCGCGGATCCGCGGTGGCTTTGCGGGATCACGTGCCCAAATTTTTTCACAAAGCTTAAAAAACCCTGCACAGTTTTCTGCTATATGCAAAATTATTTTTAGGACCTTTTAAAAATCGACAGAAACTTGTGTGCCAGAAAATTGCGATTTCGGAAATTCGTTCGATCGATGTTTTAAACACGTTAGCACAAGTTAGTATAGCTTAATGGTGAGGCTCTGATACCACTGTAAGTCCACGGTAGCGCCCCGGCCGTCTAACAGACGCCAAATGCGGAACAAAAATTTTTTACGAACTGGCGCTATCGTGTACCGTAACCCGGATCTGCCATTAAAGCTAAACTAACAAACTACAAAGTGGGTAGAAACGTTATACCGAATGATCCGAGTCCTTCAGTCTTCAACCATCATCCCACGCTTATTGCGGCTGATCCGATCTCCTCGATCAACAGTCTTGTCGTCCAGGTGGCACCACGTCGACGGATCTTTAAACGGGCTCCCGCCTCTGAACCGAGGCAACTCGGTTGTCAAGTTTGCTAAAAGAGACGACCAAGATGAAGTAGAGAATGAGTAGAACACTTTGTCTCGTTACGTCCAAGGCTATGGACGAACGGTTAATGAAGTTGCCTTTTGGATCGAATGAAAATGAGCTATGAAAATATATCAATTTCCATGAACCATAAACCTTAATCTTTTCTCAAATGAACAACTCTAATTCCCACCAAGGGGTGGCCGGCCATATAAAGAGAGAGGGGGGTGAGTGTAGGAGAGGGGAAGGTGACTATAAGCACTAAATCAAAAGCATGAGTCAAATGTAACACCTTGCATCACATTAATGCATACATTGAACCTTAAACCCTAGTCATCATAACATTAAATGACCAATTAATGATCAAAGCCACCTCACCATCCTAGTCACCATCTAGAACCTTCTAGAAGCACGACTCACCCTCATCAAGAAAAGATAAATCCGCATTTAACCGAATGTTAAATACGGATGATAGAAAACTGGAAACTGGCAACTTCCAAAAGTGATCCTGAAAAGAATTTCAGGATAACCCCGTATCACTATAAACATACCCACATTTATATTACGACCGAATACAAATGCAACTGAGACAAAGATATTATATCTACACAGTATAATACTGGGTTCCGGCTTAAACCAAAGCCTACCAGTATTATCTGCTCGAAAAATGACACGTGCGAAAACGCACGTGCATTTTCCGAACCTTGCCATAAACCCATATGGCCTCTACAACGTTTCGCCCGAACTTGGGAAAGTGTCTGTGGGGGACTCTAATGACTCATCAATACACTGGCACTGGGTATAACCCCTAGCACGTCAGAGGTACAAGCTGTACGTAACGGTTTGCCTATGTATTGATTGGAAGGGAAACTGATGAGCGAAATCATCCATAAACCCTACTGAGCCTGACAGTGACAATGTATATACAGTCCGGTCCGTTCGTCTAAAGAGTATCGCATATCGAGTCTAGGGGTTGGATAAAGTCAGACCCCTAATAACGCGATAAATCGTGTCGGTATGAAGCCCATCACCACCTGAGAAACTACTGATCCAAATCAGTAATTCTCCACTACCTCGGCCAAGGATTTCTAGTAATGGCCACCCGTACACTGCGCGACATCAACCCCCAATACCGGGAGAGACGAATCCCCGACGATCCGCTCACTTGCCTCCAATGTGGCTCGGGACTGTACCCAACTAAAACCTATTTGCACAACTCTTTTGAGCGTGGTAGGATAGTAATCTAAGCACAGTGGGAACTCACACGAGAAAAATGACGACTTCAGGTCGATAAACTAACCTGTACACATGTCACCAGGGAACTGCTATCTGACGATATGTATAATACCAACTAGCATGTTCCCAGCGAGTCATGTCCGGTGTACTCATAACCCAATGAGCACCTGTATACATCTTAGGTGAACTAACTAACACCAGTGGCTTATGAGACCGGCCACCGCCCCTCTTCGGGGTCTCGACTGTATACACTAGTCTACTCTGGAGTATCGATGCCCTGTCTCGAAACTCTTACGACTAGGGACACTTTAAGGATGTGCTTACAGACCCCAGCTCCTACGTATATGATCGCCATCATACTGCTGGTAGTCAAGCAAGAATCCTATGGGCTCTATCATCATGAAATAGTGAACTAAAGCATGTATACGATGATAAAGACAAACCAGATAGCAAACTATCATCTCGAGCAAGACTGTCATATCGGTATAGGTCCTGCCTCAATCATTGCAATCACGTATCTGCGATCCAATAATTGACTTTGAGGGCACTATCTCCAACAATCTCCCACTTGCACTTAAGGCTAATTATTGCGATGTCGCATACTCACAGCCCGTGTGATACCGAACATCCAACTACTCTACTAATCAGTTTCACAAAGCTATTTTGTAAAACTCTTGTGTTCGAGAAATAGCCTCAGTGAGTGGATCCGCCCTGATGTTTCTTTCTATATCTCTCTAAATCTCAAATTCGCGGAGAAAGACATCTCCCGAATCGAGTAATACTTGTCTTAGAATATGTCTGGATATCTGATGGGACCTAGTTCATAAATCAACTCCAAATCCAAACTTCTTAGACTTTATCGATAACTGAACCTAATCAGTATCCAGCACCATGCCTCCCACAGTATCCTCTTGGACCACCTGTCCATAATACTGTCCCTCGTCGGAGGGAAAACTATAACTCTGACAATCACTCTGTCATCCATGTTACCTTGGAAGCCTGGAATGATAACCGTCTCCCGATGGAGGCTGCCGTCATCAAATCCGTAGAACATACACTCATGTTCTAAAACTGCTTCCTTATATTTCTTCAGGATTAGATTAATATAGAGTTATCACAACTAGTGCAAATACAACATCTGGTGTGGTACTTGACATCTCACGATTGACTCAATTGCCTAAGCAAGTGATCTGCCAATCATGCACATCCCTCTCTCCTTTAGTCTGTAAGACACCTTTAGAGAGGGTGAGTCCATCACCTGCAGGTACACCACCATGCCAGGAGTCATCTATTCTAAAATACTATTAGAATAATTTCAAAATACCCACATTGGGAAACTACCCAAATCTAAATCTAAAACCATAGATCTAGTAACCAAAATGTCTGATATTATATCCATATCCTTTGAGGAGAAACAACTGTGTGACGACCAAAGTACAACCGATCGTAGTATAGGAATATTACTTCCTACTCTGTGTATATCATCCAAATACAAGGACATCACACCCTACTAACTTCTCAACTGATCCATCCCCTATTCTGATGAAGTCAAAGCCATGACTGTCTCATCAAAATTAGATGATCTAATCTCTGCTATATCTGCTCAAGCCTATAAATAGACATAAGCAACTTGTCCACTATGCTTCTGCTGCTCCCACTGACTACGACAACCCTCTGGCAGAATAATATATACGTACACTTCTAAAGCTAGTTTAGAATGACGCTATACTTATCCTCCTGCCGGGTCTCATAGTCTGGAACAACGGTAGTGTCAAGTCTGGGTAAGCAATAACCTCCCTATCACCGTCCTTGAGGCTACCAGAGTACCTCTCGGGTGTCTGAGGTTACCCATCATTTCTGCGGAGTGGCTATTGGAATGTCAAACCTGATTGAATATATAGGTCCTATTAAATTTTCCGTAATCGTTTGCGGTTCTGGAATCACTTCCAGTTCAACCATACTCCCACTACTGTTTTCTGAAAAATTCCATTTTAATAAAACTGTGGTGAGTCAAGAACAATATCACTATTGATCTTCTAGATGGTAGAAATGTCAACCCACGTCAAAGCCAGGGTCAACCTACAAACAGCCATTACAGAAACATGCCTTGAGTTATCCAGTGTCTGGTTTTAAGTATAAGTTGGACAACTCCCCTTATCTTAACATCGTTAAGATATGAACCATTCTATATAAAATATAGAAATAGAGGCACTAATTTAATTGGAACCAGATTCTAATCATGCAGCTGTCTCCAGTGCATAACAACTTAATGGAGAGAGGCTACTCAGCATTACTCAACTTAGGAATCCATCCAATTATGAGTAACCTGAAAGAGAAACAAGTTTCTCAAAACCATTACTATCATCTGAATACCAATCACAAGTATCCACATCTTCGATCTTTTTGAAGAATCCTGATACTTGCGATACCTGGTTCTCTACTTTATTCTTATACCTACAACTTCTCAAAACTTAGATATTGTATTTCTACGAAACACTTGTCTAAAATTAGAGAAGTCATAAGTAAACAGAACATAGTACGAGGACCTACCCCTTTGTCCTGATCGACACTGGACAACATACAATACTCTGTATAAGTCCGCTGAGTTGAATAACTCAAAACCTGTGCAACGTAGGTTGAAAACTGTACCCAGGCGATTTCCTCAAATTTTACCAATTACTGTAGGGTTCCTAGGCACTCTAATGAGGTCTCACAAGGCATCAACCATGCCAATTTCAAATTTTACAAATGCCGAGAAACCCTAATACGGATCGTTAACTAGAATTTTAGGCGACAAATGAAACTAGTTAACAACTTAACTAAAAGAACGGAAATACAACCTTTGTAGATCCGGTCCTCCACCTCCATAGCTCCGCAATGAAGTCTCCTCGCTGTACAAATCGGATCTTGGGCTCTAGCGTCGGCTTCATCGGAGAAAGGGGGGGCTAGGTCATCGACAACGATGCCGAAGATGATCTACGTCGAGGCATCACAAGATCAAGCTCCCATTTCACCAAGTCATGAAACTTGTGAAGAAAACACCCTATACTACTTGGCAAGAGGTAGAGGATGAAGAAATAGGAAGTGGGTTCACTTTAGAATTGGATTTCTCACTTGATTTCATCAAATCACCATTGATGAAGCAAGCTTTTCTTCTTGTGTAGAAGAAGAAGAAGAAGATGATAATATTATGATAAGTTAATTAAATCCAAAAGAAAAAAATACTTATCATAATATGAACCATGGTTATGTGTAGAGAGTTGACTAAGGTTAGATGAATGGTTAGGGTTAAGGATGAAGACAAAGTGGTCACTTTGGTCAAAGCTTCATGAAGCTTCAACAAGCTTCATGAAAGAAAGAAAGAAAGAAACCATTTTGTTTTCTTTTGCCATTTCTTTTTAATCTAAATTAAAAAGATAAATGAATGATAAAAATAAAAACCCTAACCATTTACTTAACCAAGGTTTAATTCTTTACACAAAAACCCTAGCAATCATGTATCATCAAACATGATACAATCAAGTGCACAAAAGTATATCACATATACAAGTTGTGAACTTCAAGTGAGAAAATCCATTTAAAATGAACCAATACTAGTTAATGTAAATTAATATATCATATATATAATTATACATTAAATCATTAAATCAACACTTGATTTAACGATCCGGTCATATCGCATATAACCGACTAATATCCAATGTATCGATCTATCGAATCAATCCTCGATTCGATAACTAGGTTATATCGCATACAACCATTCGATACATTCATCGCGAGAATAGAATACGGTATCACATACACGCATTATTCTCGGTCCCGCACATATCTCATATGCGCTCCTATTTCGTTTCGCTTGAGCCAGGAAACCTCTGTGTAGGACTCTAAAGACTCGTCAATACGCCGGCAGCAGGTGATGATCATATCAAACACCCATAAGCCGCAAGCGGTCTGCTAAACGTAACGGCCACCCGGGTATTGAGCGATCAGAAGATCGACGAGAAAACCCGCTCACACTCCAGTGAATCCATCCAGTAACACTTACCGTACAGTCCGGTCTCGTCGTCTGATATGTCGCATATCTTGCCTAGGGGTGGTAAACGTCAGACCCCAATAGCTCGATAAGTCGTGTCGATATGAGGTCTATAACAGTTCGAGAAACTACTGGTAACACTTACCAGTAAATCTCAGCAACCCTGGCCAGGGATTTCTGGTTATAGCCAATCGAACACGGCGCAACATCAACTCCCTATACCGGGAGAGACGAATCCCCTCCTATCGCTCATTGCCTCCATGTGAATCGGGACTGTACCCAAAAACCACCGTTTTGCACGCCCTCTTGGACGTGGTAAGGTGGAAATCAAAGCACAGTGGGAACCACACAAGACTCTATGACGATCTCGGGTCAACAGACTACTCTGTACCAGTGTCACCAGAGAACTGCCATCTGACGTAAGGTATATTACCATCTGGGAGTTCTCGGCGAGTCCGTCCAGTGTACCCAGTCTCCACTGAGCACCCGTATATTATCTCTGATGTCAAACACCAATGGATATGGGATCATCCATCGCCCATCTGTATGGGTCGAGAAGGTATACGCTAGTCTACTCTGGTATATCGATGCCCCGTCTCGATACACCCACGACTAGGGACCTTGAAGGATGTACTTATGGACTACCATGTCCCCACTAGTATGATCCGCATCATAGTCCAGGTAGTCAAGTACACATCCTAAGGGCTTTACCAACATGTAACAGAGAGACAATCAGTGTACACGTTAAGGTAAAGAGCAACCAGATAGCATACTATCATGTCGAGCAAGAAAGTCCTCCCTATATATGTCCCAGCATCCACTACAATATACATCCTATGTACAGTAATGGCCTCTAGGGCATACATATAACTAACAATCTCCCACTTGCACTAGGGCCATCTGTAGCAGTGGTTGTAGTATCTCATACTCAACCATCCCAATAAGTCTCTCTCTGGGAATAGGCCTTCGTGAGTGGATCCGCCGCGTTATCCTCTGAGTCTGCTCTCCTAATCTCGATCACCTTGGAGATCAGCCATCTCCATGATCAGGTGATACTGCCTTAGAATATGTCTGGATCACTGATGGGACGAACGTTCCTTGGCATAATCCACAACTCCATTATCACACAATGGGAGGAACTAAGTTCATCTCATGAACATGTATACATCCAGACTGCCTCTTTGGTAGCATCTTAAGTAGCGATGTATCCAGCCTTTATCGTCTAGTTAGCCACGGTATCTAGCTTGGAACTCTTCCAACATACCGTCCCTCTACTGAGGGTAAAGACAATGCCTGTGACTGACATTCAGTCTTCCTTATCACCCTGGAACCTTTCCAGTGATTCTCCCCAGGATCGATTGATACCATCTCACTACAACTAGTGAGAATCCTAACATCCATTTAGATCTATCTCATAGATCCAAAATCCTGGATTTAGTAGGTATCACTTTGATCCTATATGGAGAATCATTATGATAAGCGGAGATTGACCGAGCGTAGCATAGGAAACTCCTTCCCTATCAAGAGTATGTCATCCACGTACTCTACGAGGATCACTACCATACTCCCTACTACCTTTTTGTTTATACAAGGTTCATCTACCATTTTGATGAAGTCAAACTCTTTGACTACTACATCAAAACAGACGTTCCAACTCCGCGATGCCTGCTTTATCATATAAAACATCTTGCACACGTTTCCGTTGCTCCCACTGTCTACGAGGACCTCTGGCTGTGTACTTATAGACGCACTCTTCTAAAATATCATTTAGAAAAGCAGTCATGGCACCCAACCACCAGATATCGTAGTCATGGTATGTAGCCATGGCAAGTAGGATCTGGATGGACTTAAGCATAGCTACTTGAAAAAGGTTTCATCATAATCCACGCCTGGTAAATGATGCAAACTTTTAACAAGTCAAGCTTTGAAAGTCTCAACTTTTCCATCTACACCAAGTAATCTTCTCAAGATTTACTTGCTCCTGATAGGGATTTAACCCTTCAGATATAGCAACTAAAGTCCATACTTTGTTGGTGTATAAGGATTCCATCTCAGATCGCTAAGCATCCAGCAATTCTTACAGAGTCTCACTCCTGATGGCCAGCTCGAAACTAGTTGGGTCATCATCTCATGATGCATTCCTCACTCCCACTGTCATAGAGAAACCAAAGTATCTCTCAGGTGGGTGAGGAACCCTACTAGATCGGCGGAGAGGCTGAGGTTCGTTGGTTACTATTGAATCCTTCGGTTCTACCAAATCATCAGCTGCAGTTTGTATAGCTGGAACATTTTCAGTTCTACATAACAAACCTTGCCTCGAGCTTGTCCGGACTTTGCTTTTAGACATAGGCCGGACAACCCCAAATCTTAACTAACTTAAGATATGGGCTCTTCTCTTTCCATATCTCATATGGAGTGGTAGGCAACTGATTTGATTTGAACCCTATTCAATAGGTATGCAGCTTCTCAAGTGCATAACACCCTAAAGGAAATAGGTAACTCAGTAGTACTCATCATAGAGCACACCTTATCATATAGGGTGTGATTGCTCCGCCCCGATATACCATCGTGCTATGGTGTATACGGAGGAGTAATGCTGAGAGAGAATCTCATTCTCCATTAGAATAGTCCAGGAATTCCATGCACAAGTATTCTCCTCCTCGATCACATAAAAGGACATAATACTTATACCCGTATTTTGGTTCTCTACTTCTAACTTATATTCTGTGAATATCTCAAAAGGTTCGGACTTGTGTTTCAACAGGAACATATGTCTGAATCTCGAGAGATTATCAGAGAATGTAATGAAGTACAAAGAACCGATCTTGGCATGTGTAGACTGGGGACCTACATACATCAACATGTAGCATCCCAAGAGTTCACTAACTCTTTCTCTGTTTCCAATAAACAGAGCTGTGGTCATCTTATCTTTGTGACATGACTGGCGAGTTTCACAAGATGTAAATTCAAACTAATTTAAATATGCATCTTTATGTAACTCTGCTAGTCTGGTCGCATTGATATGACCTAGTCTAGAATACCTCAAGAAGGATCTGTTCATTTCTGAACTCTTCCTCTTGTGTGTGTTCCGTATACTAAGAACTGTAGTTTGATTTAGAACATCAATGCTTTTAGATAACGTCCCTGAACCGATCAACTTTTGATATAGGAAATTTTCAAAACATTATCCAACAATACAAAATTTTATCATTTCTTTACTAATAAAGAGACTGATATTATTTTGTATATCAGGTTCGGTATCTAATAACATTCGTTCAGAATCAATGTATTTGTAATACAGGGTGACAGTGACCGACAGACTTGGCTGCAACTCTTGCCCCGTTTTCTGCCTCATGAAACTTATCACCCGTTCTTAGTTCTTTACCTATCTGTAGCCCATGTAACAGCTTACATATCTGGGATCCTGATCCGGTATCATATACCTAGGACGTAAAGGACATTGAGAAACAGTTCTGTATAATGAACATACCCGAAGATGATGCATCAGCATGCACTCTCTTCGTTAGGGCGGCATGGGAATCTTGGTATTCCCCTATTTGCTGCTCTGTCTTATAACTATTATAAGTTGGAGCAGGACCAACGTTCCCCAGTACAGTAAAACAAGCGGGTTCGGTCAATATTCCGTATTATTATCTTGATTAAGGCGTGATATGGTTGCTACCTGGAGAGAGAGAGAAGAAAACATTCAGCGTGTGCTCTTGCAAGAATAGATTGGTTATTATTTTATCTAATCAGGATGGCTCCCACTGTTTTTATCAAATCTTCCTTCAAACCCTAAAAGGAAAGACTAGCTGGGATTAATTACACGCTACAAGTTCGCCAATCTTTCAGCCAGGCCAGTGTCGGTACTTTGAGGGAGGTCCCCCGTGCTTTCGCACGAACCTAATTATGTAAACCTCATTTTCCCAGAGGCGTAACCCCGTTAACATCTTTCTAGACACCTACTTGATCGGCTAATTGTAATGTGTAAAACTCTCCCAGGAGTAACTCTTACTCGCAGCGAGTATCGGGATCCAACTATCTCATAGATGGTATGCAATCTCATTGCAAATTTCAACACTTGAAATTCCCGATAATACTTTTGCCCCTAACGTACTATGACCTTGACGAATGCCAAACAACCCATAGTGCGCTAGTCAAGTTCAACCCGTACATTTCTTGATTGAATTAAACCCACTCGCACGACCCTTGACGAATGCCAAACAACGCCGTACGAATACCCTAATCCAATCTGCATCATATGCATAAGCAGATAAATACTAGTTAGCTACCGTACACTACGCCTTGACGAATGCCAAACTACCGCAGCACGAATACTAAATAGTACTTATCTGAAATGACGGAGGGCTACGACAGGTTTTTAAGAAAACCTTTTGCGTAATGAACTTGATATCGTTGTAGGATCGAATGAATTTTGAAATGGAGTGTTTTTTAGGCTTTTCTAGTTTTGCTAAAGGAGTCACTCCCGGTGAAGGGATCGTCGGTCCTTTCCTCGTCGAATGAGGTGCGGGATATATCATATATATCACTGTGCAAAGCAGAACTCTTAAAAGCGATCAAAAGACAAACCGAGTGTGTAGCATCTGCCAGTTATTGCTAAAGGAGTCACTCCCGGTGAAGGGATCTCGGTCCTTTCCTTATCGAATAAGGTGCAGGATATATCATATATACCGTTGTGCAAAGCAAGAACTGTAGCTACCTGTTTTATTTTAGAAATTCGATTCCACAACATCTTAGGTTTCTTTTCTTTCATTAATCACATTAATGAAGTCCCATCATTTAAGTACCTAAACATCACAGATAAATACGACGTTCACTTATGCCATCCGCATTCGCCTCGATGTCCCCTCGTGGACCGTTAGGTTAGGTAACTAACGGCAGAGCGGGGCAGGGCTAGCACGGGTGTAAAACATAAGTAACGTCTATATAATATATCATATATACTATATACTGTATCTATCATAGAACATCACATGATCACATCACAGATATCGCAGCAGAAGAAACATATGAAATATTGGATATACTAGGACGTCTGTGTTTTCAATACGAGACAGTATAAAACACGGATTCCACGGTCGTGAAGAATAGCCAAACCCACACCCCCTAGACCCCTACGAGAGCGGCAAGCAACCCTACCAATTCTAGAGTTAGGAGGCTCGTACTCGACTCCTCGAGTTGGTCTCCCACTGGACTCCAGAACCCGGTTACTTGTGCCCTCCTCCTTGGGTCTATCCTAGTGCGGAAAAGTAAATAATATACAAAAGGTGACTACTTCCGCAACCTGGAAGTGCCTTAATAAAAGAATATTACATACAAGTTTTTACATGAATGAAAATGAAAAACACTCATCTCACATAAAAACCCCCGGCTATTCGAACACGACGATCCAATATAACATATCCAGCAACACATAACATCACATGTCATCAACGTAAGTAAATATGCGCATCCCAATTGTCGTTGACATATAGCAACGAAACCGGCGATATCACATATTACACTTACGGTCACAGAAAAGAAAGTGTAAAACTACAACAGTTGGAATCTGCAATCTCTTTAGACATCGCATGCCTAATTAATGAATTCCTTAGACATCACATGCCTAACAATTATAAACCCCGCATTTTAGTCTCATTTATCGAAAACTCTTTTCAATATCAAGTCGGGCAATTCAACAGGATTCCCGACAATCTGATCGAATGCTCGTCGCAAACTTTAGTAGGCGGCCGCACCCCTGATACCGTCGACGAAGTGCACCAAGGCGGAACACCGCTGCCGCGAGCACCCGGACGGATGCTTTCGGCGACGGGGTTCTCCTACAGTCACTTGGTCGGGGCTATGGAGTGAGGCTGTCTATTAAGTTTACCCGGCGAGTATCCGCGTATGCTACGTGATTGCGACGGACTTTTGATCACATCAAAATTCCGTGGCAACCGATCAAGTGAGACTAAACTGCTATGTTTATAACATTCATGTTAGTTATCTCATAACTATTTGTGAATTCCAATTATTGTATCACATTCCGGATAAATAGAAAATGTTAAACTTTCCGATCGAACAATCGAACACCCAAGTTTTCCCGAAACAGATCAACACATGAAACAAGTTTAAAAACATCCAGTTCATGCCTCTGTACCAACGGTCCAGCCGTAGAAGGGTCAAGCCAACGCCTCACATGTGGCACGTCGTACTGTCCCAAACCCTAAGGTTCAAAGGGCAGTTCAAGACGGTCACATAATCGAGTTAAGGTTTGTTGTCTTTTAGAGGGTCCATTGCGTTACTTGCACTACTTAGAACGTTATTAAACCACGGAAAAATCAACATTTGGAAATTTCCCGACAGGGGAAAAATTGGGTATTTATATCCGGTCGAACTTTTTAACATATTCAAAAATATCCGGAAAAACACATAGACAAGATTAGATAATCCGATCGAATTTACGAACTCCCAATACAACCCAGAAATATTAAACTCTTGAATAAATATTAAAATTTCCCAGAAAATACAGCAAATAAAACAAGACATTACTGTGCAAACAGTGTATCAAGAGGAGATAGTTTGGCCGCGGAACAGCCGCAGAAGCCATGATTCTGCCGCGGTTCCGCCGCGCTTTAATCATATCATGAGGTCATTTATGCACCGTAATTCTTAGAATTCCCTGCTGAATTTTTTAAGAATTTTTAATCCGGAAAAAACCCAGTTTTTGAAAAAAGTCCAGAGAGCATGAAAAGTTTGGGGTTTCGGGTTCGATCGGGTTTCTAACATCGTCTAAGCATCGCCTAAGGCTCTAGCTAGGCTCTGATACCACTGTAGGGTTCCTAGGCACTCTAATGAGGTCTCACAAGGCATCAACCATACCAATTTCAAATTTTACAAGTGCCGAGAAACCCTAATACGGATCGTTAACTAGAATTTTAGGCGACAAATGAAACTAGTTAACAACTTAACTAAAAGAAAGGAAATACAACCTTTGTAGATCCGGTCCTCCACCTCCATAGCTCCACAATGAAGTCTCCTCATTGTACAAATCGGATCTTGGGCTCTAGCGTCGGCTTCATCGGAGAAAGGGGGGCTAGGTCATCGACAACGATGCCTAAGATGATCTACGTCGAGGCATCACAAGATCAAGCTCCCACTTCACCAAGTCATGAAACTTGTGAAGAAAACACCCTATACTACTTGGCAAGAGGTAGAGGATGAAGAAATAGGAAGTGGGTTCACTTTAGAATTGGATTTCTCACTTGATTTCATCAAATCACCATTGATGAAGCAAGCTTTTCTTCTTGTGTAGAAGAAGAAGAAGAAGATGATAATATTATGATAAGTTAATTAAATCCAAAAGAAAAAAATACTTATCATAATATGAACCATGGTTATGTGTAGAGAGTAGACTAAGGTTAGATGAATGGTTAGGGTTAAGGATTAAGACAAAGTGGTCACTTTGGTCAAAGCTTCATGAAGCTTCAACAAGCTTCATGAAAGAATGAAAGAAAGAAACCATTTTGTTTTCTTTTGCCATTTCTTTTTAATCTAAATTAAAAAGATAAATGAATGATAAAAATAAAAACCCTAACCATTTACTTAACCAAGGTTTAATTCTTTACACAAAAACCCTAGCAATCATGTATCATCAAACATGATACAATCAAGTGCACAAAAGTATATCACATATACAAGTTGTGAACTTCAAGTGAGAAAATCCATTTAAAATGAACCAATACTAGTTAATTTAAATTAATATATCATATATATAATTGTACATTAAATCATTAAATCAACACTTGATTTAACGATCCGGTCATATCGCATATAACCGACTAATATCCAATGTATCGATCTATCGAATCAATCCTCGATTCGATAACTAGGTTATATCGCATACAACCATTCGATACATTCATCGCGAGAATAGAATACGGTATCACATACACGCATTATTCTCGGTCCCGCACATATCTCATATGCGCTCCTATTTCGTTTCGCTTGAGCCAGGAAACCTCTGTGTAGGACTCTAAAGACTCGTCAATACGCCGGCAGCAGGTGATGATCATATCAAACACCCACAAGCCGCAAGCGGTCTGCTAAATGTAATGGCCACCCGGGTATTGAGCGATCAGAAGATCGACGAGCAAGCCCGCTCACACTCCAGTGAATCCATCCAGTAACACTTACAGTACAGTCCGGTCTCGTCGTCTGATATGTCGCATATCTTGCCTAGGGGTGGTAAACGTCAGACCCCAATAGCTCGATATGAGGTCTATAACAGTTCGAGAAACTACTGGTAACACTTACCAGTAAATCTCAGCAACCCTGGCCAGGGATTTCTGGTTATAGCCAATCGAACACGGCGCAACATCAACTCCCTATACCGGGAGAGACGAATCCCCTCCTATCACTCATTGCCTCCATGTGACTCGGGACTGTACCCAAAAACCACCGTTTTGCACGCCCTCTTGGACGTGGTAAGGTGGAAATCAAAGCACAGTGGGAACCACACAAGACTCTATGACGATCTCGGGTCAACAGACTACTCTGTACCAGTGTCACCAGAGAACTGCCATCTGACGTAAGGTATATTACCATTTGGGAGTTCTCGGCGAGTCCGTCCAGTGTACCCAGTCTCCACTGAGCACCCGTATATTATCTCTGATGTCAAACACCAATGGATATGGGATCATCCATCGCCCATCTGTATGGGTCGAGAAGGTATACGCTAGTCTACTCTGGTATATCGATGCCCCGTCTCGATACACCCACGACTAGGGACCTTGAAGGATGTACTTATGGACTACCATGTCCCCACTAGTATGATCCGCATCATAGTCCAGGTAGTCAAGTACACATCCTAAGGGCTTTACCAACATGTAACAGAGAGACAATCAGTGTACACGTTAAGGTAAAGAGCAACCAGATAGCATACTATCATGTCGAGCAAGAAAGTCCTCCCTATATATGTCCCAGCATCCACTACAATATACATCCTATGTACAGTAATGGCCTCTAGGGCATACATATAACTAACAATTACAACGAATTCTGATATAATGAGGATGATCACCTAATTCCCAATAACCTACTCTCACTCATCATCTGTAAAACCATGCAGATATAAGAATGAAACCTGGTAAATACATACTCTGGAGTAAGTATCTAATCGGGAAATCAGTTTTCCTTTAACAATGTACAGTTAAACTGAAACATGAAAATGTTTCGTAGGGATATTCTGGTATTCCTAGTAATGCCTCTCCCATAATCAGTTCATGACTATAACCGTATATTTCTTTGCCATCTCTCCAAATCTCTTTATTTGTCTTTATTTATTACCTTCTGTACACCATCGTTATGCTAAATGGTTTTCTTCCTTCCCTACCGTTCGGCACCAGCCTATGGTTTGGAAGAAGACTATCCAGTAAGCATAATAGGTGTACTCTCCTAAACTAAGGAGTACTCGTATCTTGAGAGAAGGTGATGATAAAAGACAACTGAATAATACCTTATTCTATTTCTCCCGAACTGGGGAAAAAGCAAAGGTGAAAATAGGAGTGGCGATGAAGTACGTGGTTTGGTCGTGAATATTAACAGTCGCAATTTACTTTGCCCTCTTTCTAATCCCTTTATCTTGTCTTTACATATTACCTTCTGCACACCCTACTTAGGCTAATTGGTTTTCTTCATTCCCTACCTTTCGGCACCTGCCTATGGTTTGGAATAAGACTATCCAATAAGCGTAATAGATGTACTCTCCTAAACTAAGGAGCCCTAGTAACCTGAGAGAAGGTGATAATAAAAGACAACTGAATAAACCAATTCTATTTCTCTTGAACCTGGATCCATCCTCGAAGAAGTCCCTTCGAGTTCGCATATAACCATACGATGGATCTATCCATTGGAAGTGGATATCCGTAGTAATACGGGGTGTTCTGAGAAATGCAAAGGGTAAAAGAAGGAGCGGCAATGACTTATGCAACTCGGACAATCCAAAAGCCAGTAATTTAAGAAGGTTCGGTCAACTTGGTCACTGAGTCATAGTCTAGGGTCGGTCAATGGTCGCTGCCAAAGAGAGAGAGAGAAAAGAAACACTCTGCGTGCACTCTAACCTAGATCAGAATGGTTATCACTTTATCTAATCAGGAAACCTCACACTGTAATCTCAATTCTCCTCCAAACCTGAAAGAAGAATTAGTCGGGGATCACCCGAAGAGTAAACCAACTCATCAGTGAGAATCAGGATCCAACTATTATCGCATGATAACTTGATGGAAGCCACTCAAGTTATCACACTCCAGAAGGTATGCGCATGCCTGGCAAGTTTCAGTTTCTTTAGAAACTCCCGATGTTATTTTTTCCTCATGCTCTTATGACCTTGACTTTTTCCAACAAATCATAAGTCACATGTCAAGTTCTACCCGTCATTATCCAAGTTAATTTGAACCCACCCGCACATGCCCTTGACTTTGGCCAACAAGGCAGAACGACTGTCCCAAACCAACACATCTATCTATGCTGCAGATGAATGTTCAGCAGCTACCAAACACTATGCCTTGACTTTGGCCAACAAACATAGCTTGAATACTACTGACAATCCATAAGTAATGACGGAGGGCTACGGCTGGTTTTTGGCGAAAAAACTTTAACGTAATGAACTTGATCTCGTTGAAGGAAACTGATAGCTTTTTATAAAATATAGTGACAAAAACGTTTTGCTAAAGAAGTCACTCCCGGTGAAGGGATCTCGGCTCTTTCCTTGTGGAATGAGGTGCAGGATATTCCAACTGAATACCGCGATGCAAAGCAACTTGTAATCGACTATATAGAAGTTACTACCCTGACGTAAATTTCTGCCCAATGGGTCACTCCCGGTGAAGGGATCTCGGTCCTTGCCTCGTCGAATGAGGTGCAGGATATTCCAACTGAATATCACTATGCAAAACAAAAGGAAACATCTTTGTAATAACACCTTTTTAAAATTTTTTCCAACAACATCAAATATAGGTTTGTTTTATCTTGCATTGATAAGAATCAACGCAGTCCCATCAATCAATCACACCAGAAAAGAACGAAAATATAATGTCCGTATATGCCATCCACATTCGCCACTGGGTTCCGTCATCACCCGTTAGGTTACTTAACTAACGACAGAGCGGGGGCTGGACTAGCGCGGGTGTAAAACATATACAACATCTAATAGTATATATACCAATATACAATAACCGCTCCAGGCGTGATAATATGCAACATTACAGAAAAGTAATAAGCATCACAGAACAATACAGATAATCTGGGATCCCCGGGTTTCACAGAGCCGCTGCTGAAACCTGACGTTCCGCTGGTCGTGTGGATAGCCTGTGCAATGAAACCTAGACCCCTACGGGTGCGGAAAGTTACCCGCCAAAACCGGAAGCGAGGTAGTCCCCCACAGCATAGTGAATGGAACACCCGGCACTTCACGGAATCCGGTAAATTGAGCACCCCTCCTTGGGTCAACCTGTACCCCCTACGAGTGCAGCAAATAGTCTGCCAATTCTAGAGTGAGTTCCCTTTGCCTCTCAAAGCCATGAGATGCGGACCGTTGCCCTCCAGAACCCGGCTATCCGTGCACTCCTTCGCGGGATAAACCTCGTAAAGAAATGAAATATATACAACGGGTACATCGACCTCAACCTGGTCGTCCCCCAAAAGAATATTATACAAACAGGCAGTAATGGCAGTCCACATGTTGGACGCTCGCCCCGCAATATCAAATGTACAAATAAATCCAAACTGCATTATCATTGCACCCTTCTATCCACCACGACATATCCGCAACATCACAGCACAACACAGAACATCAACGCGAATGTCACGTTCGCAAACCCGTCTAAAAGAACTATAGCAATCAGACGCGGTTTACCAATCAAATGACATTCCCGGTCGGAGATATAATGTAAATACTGCATACTAACAAATTTAAAATTTCGATCGACTAAATTTCCCGAAGTGGGCCCCACGTACATCTGCTGTACTGTAAACAAAAACTGGGCACAAAAGAACTATACCAAAAACCACAATTTACAAAATTTGGCTCTCTGGAAAAATTTGGTTCACTGTTCCCACTAAAGCGCCACGGTTCCGCGGTCAAACCCTAGGTTTGACCGCGGATCCGCGGTGGCTTTGCGGGATCACGTGCCCAAATTTTTTCACAAAGCTTAAAAAACCCTGCACAGTTTTCTGCTATATGCAAAATTATTTTTAGGACCTTTTAAAAATCGACAGAAACTTGTGTGCCAGAAAATTACGATTTCGGAAATTCGTTCAATCGATGTTTTAAACACGTTAGCACAAGTTAGTATAGCTTAATGGTGAGGCTCTGATACCACTGTAAGTCCACGGTAGCGCCCCGGCCGTCTAACAGACGCCAAATGCGGAACAAAATTTTTTTACGAACTGGCGCTATCGTGTACCGTAACCCGGATATGCCATTAAAGCTAAACTAACAAACTACAAAGTGGGTAGAAACGTTATACCGAATGATCCGAGTCCTTCGGTCTTCAACCATCATCCCATGCTTATTGCGGCTGCTCCGATCTCCTCGATCAACAGTATTGTCGTCCAGGTGGCACCACGTCGACGGATCTTTAAACGGGCTCCCGCCTCTGAACCGAGGCAACTCGGTCGTCAAGTTTGCTAAAAGAGACAACCAAGATGAAGTAGAGAATGAGTAGAACACTTTGTCTCGTTACGTCCAAGGCTATGGACGAACGGTTAATGAAGTTGCCTTTTGGATCGAATGAAAATGAGCTATGAAAATATATCAATTTCCATGAACCATAAACCTTAATCTTTTCTCAAATGAACAACTCAATTCCCACCAAGGGGTGGCAGGCCATATAAAGAGAGAGGGGGGTGAGTGTAGGAGAGGGGAAGGTGACTATAAGCACTAAATCAAAAGCATGAGTCAAATGTAACACCTTGCATCACATTAATGCATACATTGAACCTTAAACCCTAGTCATCATAACATTAAATGACCAATTAATGAACAAAGCCACCTCACCATCCTAGTCACCATCTAGAACCTTCTAGAAGCACGAATCATCCTCATCAAGAAAAGATAAATCTGCATTTAACCGAATGTTAAATACGGCTGATAGAAAACTGGAAACTGGCAACTTCCAAAAGTGATCCTGAAACGAATTTCAGGATAACCCCGTATCACTATAAACATACCCGCATTTATATTATGACCGAATACAAATACAACTGAGATAAAGATATTATATCTACACAGTATAATACTGGGTTCCGGCTTAAACCAAAGCCTACCAGTATTATCTGCCCGAAAAATGACACGTGCGAAAACGCACGTGCATTTTCCGAACCTTGCCATAAACCCATATGGCCTCTACAACGTTTCGCCCGAACTTGGGAAAGTGTCTGTGGGGGACTCTAATGACTCATCAATACATTGGCACTGGATATAACCCCTAGCACGTCAGAGGTACAAGCTGTACGTAACGGTTTGCCTATGTATTGATTGGAAGGGAAACTGATGAGCGAACTCATCCATAAACCCTACTGAGCCTGACAGTGACAATGTATATACAGTCCGGTCCGTTCTTCTAAAAAGTATCGCATATCGAGTCTAGGGGGTGGATAAAGTCAGACCCCTAATAACTCGATAAATCGTGTCAGCATGAAGCCCATCACCACCTGAGAAACTACTGATCCAAATCAGTAATTCTCCACTACCTCGGCCGAGGATTTCTAGTGATGGACACCCGTGCACTGCGCGACATCAACCCCCAATACCGGGAGAGACGAATCCCCGACGATCCGCTCACTTGCCTCCAATGTGGCTCAGGACTGTACCCAACTAAAACCTGTTTGCACAACTCCTTTGAGCGTGGTAGGGTAGTAATCTAAGCACAGTGGGAACTCACACGAGACAAATGACGACCTCAGGTCGATGAACTAACCTGTACACATGTCACCAGGGAACTGCTATCTGACGATATGTATAATACCAACTAGCATGTTCCCGGCGAGTCCTGTCCGGTGTACTCATAACCCAATGAGCACATGTATACATCTTAGGTGAACTAACTGACACCAGTGTCTTGTGAGACCGGCCACCGCCCCTCGTCGGGGTCTCGACTGTATACACTAGTCTACTCTGGAGTATCGATGCCCTGTCTCGAAACTCCTATGACTAGGGACACTTTAAGGATGTGCTTACAGACCCCAGCTCCGACGTATATGATCGCCATCATACTGCTGGTAGTCAAGCAAGAATCCTATGGGCTCTATCATCATGCAATAGTGAACTAAAGCATGTATACGATGATAAAGACAAACCAGATAGCAAACTATCATCTCGAGCAAGACTGTCATATCGGTATAGGTCCTGCCTCAATCATTGCAATCACGTACCTGCGATCCAATAATTGACTTTGAGGGCACTATCTCCAACAGATCCAATATAACATATCACAACAACACATAATATCTCATATCATCAACGTAAGCAAGTATGCGAATCCCGATTGTCGTTGATGTATAGCAACGAAGCCGGCGATACACCACATACTACGCTTGCGGTTATAGAAAAGAAAGTGTAAAACTACAACAGTTGGATCCGCAACCTCCTTAGACATCTCATGCCTAACCAAACGAATTCCTTAGACATCGCATGCCTAACAATTATAAACCCCGCATTTTAGTCTCAATATCGAAAACTCTTTTCAATATCAAGTCGGGCAAATCAACAAGATTCCCGACATCCTGATCGAATGCTTGTCGCAAACTTTGGTAGACGGCCGCACCCCCAGATGCCGTCGACGAAGTGCACTAAGGCGGAACACCGCTGCCGCGAGCATCCGAACGGATGCTTTTGGCGACGGGGTTCTCCTACAGTCACTTAGTCGGGGCTATAGGGCGTGGATGTCTATTAAGTTTACCCGGCGAGTATCCGCGTACGCTACGTGATTGCGACGGACTTTTGATCACATCAAAATCCCGTGGCAACCGATCAATGAGACTAAACTGCTAGATTTATAACATTCAAATTAGTTATCTCATAACTACTTGTGGATTCCAAATATTGTATCACATATCAGATAAATAGACACCGTTAAACTTTCCGATCGAATAAACAAACACCCAAGATTTCCCAAATAAGTCTCAACACTTGAAATTAGTTTAAAAACATCCATCAATGCCACAGTACCAATGGTCCAGTCGTAGAACGGTCAAGCCAACGCCTTACATATGGCAACGCCGCACTGCCACAAATCCTAAGGTTTAGAGGCGGTTCAGACAATCACATAATCGAGTTAAGGTTTGTTGTCTTCTAGAGGGTCCACCGCGTTACTTGCACGAGTTAGAACGTTCTTAAACTGCGGAAAAATCCAACGCTTGGAAATTTTCCGACAGGGGAAAAAGTGAGTTATTGATATCCGTTCGAACTTTTTAACACGTTCTAAAAATTACCCGGACAAAATAAATGAAGTTATACTTTCCGATCGAAACAACGAGTTCCCAATACAACCTAGAAAACTCAACACTTGAGTAAAATAAAAATTCCCAGAACAATCAGGAAATCTGTACGGATATTACTGTGTAAAATACAAACCCTAATGTTACTGTTTGGCTGCGGAACCGCCGCGCAAGCAAGGGTATTGCCGCGGTTCCGCGGCGCAATAACGGTATTTTGGGTTCGTTTTGCACAGTAATCCATCAAATCACCTGCTGAATTTTCTGAGCATTTTTAATATGAAAAATGTCAACTTTTGAAAAAAATTCCAGAAACTAGGGTTTTACGGCTATTCGAAGTTCGATCGGACTTTAAACTTGGCCTAGACTTCGCCTAAATCTCTAGCTTAGCTCCAATACCACTGTAGGGTTACTAGGCACTCTCATAAGGGTCTATAAGGCATCAACAATGCCCGATTTAAAATTTAGACGTGCCGAACAATCCTAACCAAGATCTTTGAACTAGAGATTAGGCGAAACAAAGCATGTTAAACACTTTAACACTAAGAGTTTAGGATTACAACCTTTGTACTCCGGTCCTTCACTTCTAAACCTCCGTGTTGAGGTCCCTTCGCTGCGATCATCATCTACCCGAACTCTAGAGAGGCTCCACGAAGAGAATGATGCAAACTTACTTCCGATCTTCGATAACTAAGATGATCTACCTTGAAGTTTCTTTAACACAAGCTCTCACTCACAAATGAAGTGAACACCCTAATCTAAATGGCTAGGATAGATTAGGATGATGAAGTAGGAATTTAGCTCTCATTTGTTTTCTTAATCTCACTCAAAATCATCACTAATGAAAAAGCTAGAAAGCTTTTCCATTGAAAAAGAGAAGGAAGAAGAAGAACCATTTCTTTTGTGATGAATAATGAATCCATGTGAGGTTAGAAATGCGTATGATAACTTAACCCAAGTAGAGAATGAACCATAGTTAAAGGATTGGGTTGGGTTAACTAAATATCTACAAAAATATCTTTACAAAATATCTTTGCAAAAACAAAACAAAAGCTTCTAGAAGCTTCTAGAAAAATTAACCCAAATCAAACCTTAATCAAGTTTAATCTCCACTAATTATGTTGCATTAATAACCCTAACTTGTTACAATATTATATATCACATATACAATATTTATTGTAACAAAATAAAATAATACAATTAACATATATCGCATATATATCAATGTATTACCCGAGTGAGAAAAAGAATCTTTTAGTGAGCTTATATTAGTTAATGTAATTTAATATATCAAATATATAATTATACATTAAATTATCAAATCAACACTTGATCCGATAATCTGGCTATTTCATAAATAACCGACTAATATAATATGTATCAGTTCATCGAATCAACACTTGATCCGATGACCCGGCTATATCACATATACCCGGCCGATATCTCATATCGTGAGAATCAAATACGGTATCACATACACGTATTGTTCTCGGTCCCGCACGTATCATATATGTGCTCCTACTCCGTTTTTCCTGAGTCAAGAAACCTCTGTGTAGGACTCTAAAGAATTGTCAATACGCCGGCAGTAGGTGATGATCATATCAAACACCCACAAGCTGCAAGCGGTCAGCTAAACATAATAGCCACCCAGGTATTGAGCGATCAGAAGATCAACAAACAAGCCTGTACTTTCTCCAGCGAATCCAATCAGTAACACTCCCGTACAGTCCGGTCTCTTCGTCTGATATGTCACATATCTCGCCTAGGGGTGGTAAACGACAGACCCCAGTAGCTTGATAAGTCGTGTCGATATGAGGTCCATAACAGTTCGAGAAACTATTGATAACACTTACCAGTAAATCTCAGCAACCCTGGCCAGGGATTTCTAGTTATAGCCAATCGAACACAGCGCAACATCAACTCCCTATACCGGGAGAGACAAAACCCCTCCTATCGCTCATTGCGTCCATGTGATTCGGGACTGTACCTAAAAGCCACATTTTTTCACGCCCTCTTGGATGTAGTATGATGGAAATCAAAGCACAGTGGGAATCACACAAGACTCTATGACGATCTCGGGTCTACGGACTAACCTGTACCAGTGTCACCAGAGAACTGCCTTCTGACGTGAGGTATAATACCATCTGGGAGTTCTCGGCGAGTCCGTCCAGTGTACCCAGTCTCCACTGAGCACCCGTATACCTTCTCTGATGTCAAACACCAATGGATATGGGATCATCCATCGCCCATCATATGGGTCAAGAAGCGCATACACTAGTCTACTCTGGAGTATCGATGCCCTGTCTCGATACACCTACGACTAGGAACATTTGAAGGATGTACTTGACGACTACTCTGTCCCAACTAGTATGATCCGCATCATAGTCCTGGTAGTCAAGTACTCATCCTAAGGGCTTTATCAACATGTGACATAGAGACAATCAGAGTACATGTTAAGATAAAGAGTAACCAGATAGCATACTATCATGTCGAGCAAGAAAGTCCTCCCTATATATGTCCAAGCATCCACTACAATATACAACGTATGTACAGTAATGGCCTCTAGAGCATACATATAACTAACAGGTAACTTTTTTATTCTTGTTATTTCGGGTTTATCTTATTAATATCCTCTAATACTTTTCTAAAAACAAACTAAAATCTCAAAATTTCAAAACCAAAACAAAAACTAACATTGCTAACATTGAGACAATAATAGAGACAGTAATGGTGTCTAAGTTCTCTGGATTTCTGATCTGCTAGCACTCTGGATCTAAACAGAAAAGATAAGCAATAGAATTGAGACAATAATAGAGAACTTAGACACCAGAAAAAGTTTGGAGCCCAAACTTAAATTTTAAACCGGCGACACCCCTAGATATTCCGAGCTCGCCGGCCCTACCACCACCTTTCGCTCCGAAATTTTGTTCCCCACTCCAGTGTTCTAATTTTGTCCCAATTGTATTGTTTGTTTTTTATAATTTTTAGTGTGCAGGTATTTGTGCATTCATATCGCTTTTTTGCACTAATAATTCGTTTTTCCTACATTTTCAGATTTTACGGATTTGCGAACTGCGATTGTGTGGAGCAAACTAGACTTTAAGGTTTTAAGGACTTCACGCTCACTAGGAGAAGTTAACTGTGTTTAGAACACCGCTTAACGGTATATCGTTTACGGGGTGTCTAGGAAAGTGTTCACGACGAAACCGTCAAAAGAGAAAGGGTTATCTAATTAAGGACCTTCGTGAAAGCGTTGGAAAACCTCCCCTTATCTCTGCACTTATCTGGCCTGGTGATCAGTATATCTTGAGCCCGTTTCTCGACACAGTTTTACTTCAACAATCAAGTTCTTGAGCAGGTCTAGTTGACCTAGATGAACCCTAGACCAATTAGGTGTGTGGTATTGTGTCGTGATTGTTTTTTTTTGTCCAGATTCTTTTTATGTGTATATTTCATTCTTTTTTTAATAACTAACTTAAAAATACAAAAAAAACACATTCTTTTTCCCCTCCTTTTCTCTTCTTCTTCTTTCTCTCTTCATATCATGGGTACCACACCTCAAAAAACTCTTGCCGAACTTTGGTACCCACAACCAGACATTACTTCATACGGTTCTTGCTTTAGTCGAACTTCGAACGATCCATCCATGCCAAAAATCTCTTTGAAAGATCGGATAGACGCGTCTAGGAAAAACAATTGGACTCCGCAATCCACTTTGTATCACCCATTTCAACTTACCCCACCTTCGTACGTTGATACCCTTTTTGAGAGTCCTGTTGTAACTCCAAAACATATGTTTATTGCTGAACGTATTGAACAATCTCTTAGCAGATCTTTCACTCCTTTCACCACTTCAAATTCTTTTGATCAACAATTCCAATCACCTTCTTATCAAAACGTTGATCTTAACCCTGTCCAACCATTCTATTCCTATCAATCCTACCCAACTGTTGCACCTTCCCTAGACATTGCTTCTACACAGCCATTTGGGAGTTTCCAGTATCCAAACTGTAGGGTGTTTTTCGTCACCCCATTGAGATGGGAATACGCGCGCACTTGTCAGGTAGTACAGATTCCTCCTGCCTAGGGTAGGAGGGGGTTTATTGATTGTGGGGATCCAAATCTCCGGCAGCCGCGGACTAAGCTGCTGTTAATTACCCCTCGCCTTTGGAGCGAGGGAACCTTCGATTGACGGGTCAAACAGGCCATGCGAACTCAATGTGTAGTGTGCGTATGTTTTGAAAGGGTTTTGGATATATCGAGGGCCCCGCAGAGTTTTACGGGGGTTTTGTGAGAGACGTGTTTTGATGTGGAGTGCATAAAAATGGGGGGAGGAGCGTCTTAAAGATGCGTACGTGGCACATGGGCGCATGGTGCCCACGGGTCATGTGCCTGGCGCGTGAGCGCTTGGCGCCCGCACGTCACGTGCGCAGCACATAGGCGCTGCATGCCAGCGGGTCACGTGCGCAACACGCGATCGTGAGGCGCCCACGGGTCACGTGCGCTACACGTTTTAGTGCCCGTGGGTCATGTGCGCGCATGTGGGGCGCTTTAGTGCCCGAGGTCATGTGCGCTGCACGCGACCATTGGGCGCTTTAGCACCTACGGGCCATGTGACATGCACGCGACCGCTGGGCGCCCGCGGGTCACGTGACATGCACACGACCGCTGGGCGCCCGTGGGTCACGTTCCATGCACGCGACCGCGGGGCGCCCGTGGGTCACGTGTGCTGCATGCGACAGCGGGGCACCCAAGGGTCACGTGCGCGGCACGTGACTGCTGGGTGCCCGCGGGTCACGTGCGCGGCACGCGACCACAGGAAACACCAGTGGGAAGGGGCTTAGCCCCTAGGTTGGGGAGTTGAACCCCCAAAGGGTTTTGGAGTTGATCACCTAACAGAAATTTAACTTATGGAGTTAAACTCCAACAGATCTTGAAATGAGTTAAACTCCTAGGAATCTTTGTCTCTTCTTTTGAGCCTTGGATCCTCCCAACGTGGGATTTTTGGAGATGGGTATCCTTCTTCTTCCTCTCGGTTAGCCGGATCTCGTGGGGAAAGGAGATTGAGATTCAAAATATCCCCTTTCAGAGATTTTATGGGAGATCCGAGCTCCCCTTTGTAGGTTTTGTGGTGAAAAACTACTTCTTTTTGAGAAAGGAAGAGTTAAACTCTTGATTTAATTCAAAAAGAGGAAGAGGGTTTTAGACCCTTCAGAAAGGGGAAGGAGGTACACAAACACTAGTTTTTAGAGAGAATGAATTGTATGCTTTATTTCATTATCATGTTGCCTTATATAGGCTTACACATTTACATATAGCCCCTTAGGCTTTACAAAATGGCATTTTGCCCATCATATGCCTCATGTGCTTATTTCTTTTGCACATAAGCCATGGGCTTTACAAAAATTTGGCTTTATGCCCATTTTGCTTACATTCATGCATAAAAAAATTACATCAAAATTATTTATTACATGATTTTTATTTTGGCATGGTGGAGGCTGGCCGCGAGGCTCGACTTTGGCATGGGCCCACTTGAGCTGGGCTTGGGCCTGCTTACTTGGGGTTGACTTTGACTTTGACTTGATCAACCGGGGTGCAAATTTTAACCCCAACAAAGTGCCCCTCATCAATAAATGCACACCACATATGTGAGTCGTGTGCATGAAATTGATAGATCTTCTTTCATGTGGAGGGGACTTGATTTGGTTCCCGCTTTTGGGAAGCCTGCACTGCCCTTATTACGACATAGACGGTTGACGCTTGGCGCGTCTCCGAGGCGGAGTGTCCGTGGTAGACGTTTTCCCGGCACGGAGCGATTTGGTTCCCTCTTTGTGGAAAGCTAGCACCGCCCTTTTTTACGACATGGACGGTCGGTGCTTGACGCGACTCCGAGGCGGAGTGTCTGTGGTAGACGTTTCCCCGGCACGGAGTGTCGTTGGTTGATTCCAAGTCAAAGCATAATTCCGAAAGGAAAGGCAGATACACCGAGGCGAAGCATGATTTCGACGCGGGGTACACTCTGGGACGAAGCATGATTCCGATGCAGAGCTTGTTGGTCGACTTGATTCCGAGGTGGAGCTTAGTTCCGACGAGGAGGTCGCTGGTTGATTCCAAGTCGAAGCATAATTCGGACAGGGAAGGCAGATACACCGAGGTGAAGCATGATTTTGACACGGGGTACACTCTAAGACGAAGCATGATTTCGACACAGAGCTTGTTGGTCGACTTGATTCCGAGGCGGAGCTTAATTCCGACGAGAAGGTTGCTGGTTGATTCCAAATCAAAGCATAATTCCGACAGGCAAGGCAGATACACCGAGGCGAAGCATGATTTCGACACGGGGTACACTCTGAGACGAAGCATGATTCCAACGCAGAGCTTGTTGGTCGACTTGATTCCAAGGCGGAGCTTAATTCTGACGAGGAGGTTGCTGGTTGATTCCAAGTCGAAGCATAATTCCGACAGGGAAGGCAGATACACCGAGGCGAAGTATGATTTCGACACAGGGTACACTCTGAGATGAAGTATGATTCTGACGCAGAGCTTGTTGGTAGACTTGATTTCGAGGCGAAGCTTAATTCTGGCGAGGAGGTCGCTGGTCGATTCCAAGTCGAAGCATAATTCCGACAGGGAAGGCAGATACACTAAGGCGAAGCATGATTTCGACATGGGGTGCAATCTGAGACGAAGCATTATTCCGACGCAGAGCTTGACATTCTGACCGAAGCATAGTTTCGATGCAGAGGTTGATTCCCAGGAAAAGCATAATTCCGACAGGGAAAGCAAATACTCTGAGGTGAAGCATGACTTCGGCATGGGGTACACTCTGAGACGAAGCATGATTCCGCTGCAGGGTGTTGGATATAGTGCCCTCAGAGTCAATTATTGGATCACAGACACGTGATTGCAATGATTGAGGGAGGACCTATGCCGGTAGGACAGTCTTACTCGAGATGATAGTATGCTATCTCGTTTATCTTTATCATCGTGTACTGCTTTAGGTGACCCTACAGGTCACTATTGCACGTTGATAGAGCCCCTAGGATTCTTGCTTGACTACCAACAGTATGAGGGCGATCATATACGTGGGAGCTGGACTCTATCAGCACATCCTTAAAAGGTCCCTAGCCGTGGGAGTTTCGAGACAGGGCATCGATACTCCGGAGTAGACTAGTGTATACAGTCGAGACCCCGACGAGGGGCGGTGGCCGGTCTCATAAGCCACTGGTGTCAGTTGGTTCACCTAAGATGTATACAGGTGCTCATTGGGTTATGAGTACACCGGACAGGACTCGCCGGGAACCTGCTAGTTGGTATTATACCTAACGTCAGATAGCAGTTCCCTGGTGACATGTGTACAGGTTAGTTCATCGACCTGGGATCGTCATTTGTCTCGTGTGAGTTCCCACTGTACTTTGATTACTACCCTACCACGCTCAAAGGAGACGTGCAAACAGGTTTTAGTTGGGTACAGTCCCGAGCCACATGGAGGCAGTGAGCGGATCTACAGGGGTTCGTCTCTCCCGGTATTGGGAGTGAGGTCGCGCTGTGTCTAGGAGAGCCAGTACATGAAAAGTCCTTGGCCAAGGCAGGAGATTTGCTGGTAGGTATTCCAGTAGTATCTCAGGGTGTTCTGGGCTACACTCCGACACGACTTGTACCGCTTTTGGGGGTCTGACTTTTACCAACCCCCTAGGCCCGCCATGCGATGCTCATAGACGAACGGACCGGACTGTACGGATATTGTCACTGACAGGCTTAGAAGTAGGGTGTCAGGATGAGTTCTCTCATCGACATCCCTTTTGGTCAATAGCTGGTGGCCCGTCACGTATGGCTAATACCTCTGACGTGCTAGTGGTTAAATCCACAGCCATAGTATTGACGAGTCTTTAGAGTCCACCACACAGACAGTTACTCAGGTTTCGGGCGAAACGCTGTAGAAGCCGTATGGAGATATGGCAGGATTCGATCAGATACGTGCGGTATTGCACGAATCGTGATCGGACGGTTTTTACTAGCCGGCTTTGGTTTAAGCCGGATCCTAGTATTAGTAAGTGTAGTTTTGTCTCTTTGCATTTGTATTCGGTGGGAATACAAATGCGGGCATGTATATGCAGTAGTGGGGTTTTCCTGTAATTTATTACGGGATCAGTTTTCTGAAGTTGCCAGTTTGCATTCCGTTCCGGCCGGTTTTCCTTTGTTCCTTCACGGCCGGACTTTCTGATGGAGAGGGTTATTTGCAGTTGTGCAAATAACTTATTTGTGGAGGGGTTTATTGTGATTGTGGCTTCTATCATCATGAGATTCCATTTTAGTCTCATCACTTGCCTTTATTATGATAGGATTGAGTTGATTGGTTTTTGACCTTGGTGTGACTTTAATCCTTTTATTTTATCATACATATTCTCTTTTGCTTGATAGATTCTCTCTCCCTCTACCATTCTTTCTTGGCCGGCCACTAGAGAAGGGAGTCAGTGAGAGGTTTCATTTTGGATGAGGGAAAGAAATTCATATCATTTTCATGCTTGTAAAAATATATACACCATCCTTGTACCAAAGTTCTTCTCTCCTCCACATCCATGGCAACTTCACTATCCCAAAGAGACATAGATTCTACACTTGCCTACAGCACTTCTTGGACGCGTCGGCTAGCCAACTTCGCGCCCGAGTTTCCTCGGTCCAGAGGTGGGAGCCCGTAAAAGAATCCGGCTACGTGGTGCCTTTTCCGACGAGGAGGTGACGGACGGAGATTCCGCGGGAGATCGGAGTAGAGACGAAGACCGAAGGACACGGATCGCTTGGTATACTTCTCTACCCATCTTTTAGTTTGCTAGAAGCTAGGTTAATGGCCCGATCGGATATTTTAAACATGCTAGTTCACAGTATTTACATAGAGCTTGCATTGGTATCAGAGCCACGCCATTAACCTTGCCTAGCTTGCTCTAGTATGTTTAAAGACTCGATCGAACAAAATCCCCAAAACCGTATTTTTAGTGCATGTGTTTTCTGTCGAAATTTTTTTAGCTCTAAAAATTTTTCAGGTTGTTGCAGAAACACAAGCAAGAAATTCTAAGAATTCTGGGAAAATTTGATGCAGTGATCCTTTAGTACGACCGCGGAAACGCGGCCAAACCCCTGGTTTGGCCGCGGTTCCGTGGTGGGAATAAAGGATCTCATTGCACCAAAATTTCCCAGTAGGCTTCTGGTTAGGAAATAGGGGTTTTGGGATATTCTTTTTGGGCCCAGATTTTCTGTGAGTGCTACAGTATTACTTGGGGCCCACTTGGATAATTTTTGATCGATCGAAAAGTTTAAACATGTTAGTTCACAGTATTTACATTATATCTGCGACCGTGAATGTCATTTGATCGGTAAATCCTGTCTAACTGCTATAGCCCTTTTAGACGGATTTGCGAACGTGACATTCACGTTGATGTTCTGTGTTGTGCTGTGATGTTGCGGTTTGGTCATGGGGGATAGCCTGGATGCAATATTAGTACAGTTTTGTTTTATATATACATTTGATATTGCGGGGAGAGCGTCCGACATGTGGACTGCCGTCACTGCCTGTTTGTATTATTCTTTTGGGGCACGACCGGGTCGAGGTCGATGTACCCGTTGTATGTATATTTTACTTTCTGTACTAGGATTACCCCGCGGAGGAGTGCACGAATAGCCGGATTCTAGAGGGCAACAAGCCCACATCTCATGGAATTGAGACGGAGGGGGCTTTACTCTAGAATTGGCGGGCTATTCGCCGCACTCGTAGGGGGTACAGGTTGACCCAAGAAGGGGTGCCCAAGTTACCGGATTCCGTGAAGTGCTGGGTGGTCTATTCACGCTGCTGAAGGGGGCTGCCTCGCTTCAGGTTTTGGCGGGTAACTTGCCGCGCCCGTAGGGGTCTAGGATTTCATTGCACAGGCTATCCACACAACCAGGGGAACGTCGGGTTTCAGCAGCGGCTCTGTGAAACCCGGGGATCCCAGATATCTGTATTGATCTGTGATGCTGTACATTTCTGTGATGTTGCATTTTATCATGCCTTGAGCGAAAATTATATATTATATATATACTAGTAGATGTTGTATATGTTTTGCATCCGCGCTAGTCCAGTCCCCGCTCTGTCGTTAGTTAAGTAACCTAACGGGTGATGACGGGACCCAGTGGCGAATGCGGATGGCATATACGTACATCATTATTTTCGTTTTTTTTGTGTGATTAATTGATGGGACCGCGTTGATTCAGATCAATGCAAGATAAACAAACCTATTCTGATGTTGTTGGAACTTTTTTCAAAAAGTTGTTATTGCAAGGGCGTTCTCTTTTGTTTTGCACAGTGGTATTCAGTTGGAATATCCTGCTCCTCAGTCGACGAGGCAAGGGCCGAGATCCCTTCACCGGGAGTGACCCCTTGGACAGAAGCCTGCGTCAGGGCAATAACTTCACTATAGCCGATTACTTTTGGTTTGCATCGTGGTATTCAGTTGGAATATCCTGCACCTCATTCTACGGGGAAAGAGCCGAGATCCCTTCACCGGGAGTGACCTCTTTAGCAAAGGTTTTCGTCACTATATTTTTAAAAGCTATCTGGTTCCTTCAACGATATCAAGTTCATTACGTTAAAGGTTTTCGCCAGAAACCATCGTAGCCCTCCGTCGTTTCAGACGGGTAGCACGTAGTATTCATGCTATGTTTGTTGGCCTTCGTCAAGGCATAGTGTATGGTAGCTGCTTGTTGCCTTTCTGCTGCATAGATAGATGCGTTGGTTTGGGACAGTCATATAGCCTTGTTGGCCTTCGTCAAGGGCTTGTACGGGTGGGTTCAAATCAACCTGGAGAATGACGGGTAGAACTTGACATGTGACTTATGATTTGTTGGCCTTCGTCAAGGTCATAAGAGCATGGGGCAAAAATCCACATCGGGAGTTTCTAAAGAAACTGAAACTTGCCAGATATGCGCATACCTTCTGGAGTGTGATAGCGTGAGCGGATTCCGTCACGTTATCCTGCGATGATAGTTGGATCCCGATCCCCACTGATGAGTTGGTTTACTCCTCGGGTGATCCCGGCTAATTCTTCTTTCAGGTTTGGGGAAGAATTTGACGTTACAGTGGGAAGTTTCCAGATTAGATAAAGTGATAACCATTCTGATCTAGGTTAGAGTGCACGCTGAGTGTTTCTTTTCTCTCTCTCTTTGGCAGCGACCATTGACCCGACCCTAGACTATGACTCAGTGACCAAGTTGACCGAACCTTCTTAACACTGGCTTTTGGATTGTCAGAGTTGCAAACCTCATTGACACTCCTACTTTTACCCTTTTCTCCAGGACACCCCGTATTACTACGAACGTCCACTTCCATTGGACAAAACCATCGTATGGTTATATACGAACTCGAAGGAATTTGAGGATGGTTTCCGGTTCTGGAGAAAACGAATAGGACTATTCAGTTGTCTTTTCCTTTTACCTTCTCTCTCAGATTGCGAGTACTCCTTGGTTTAGGAGATAGTACACCTATTACGCAAATTGGATAGTCTTCTTCCAAACCATAGGCAGGTGCCGACCGGTAGGGAATGAAGAAAACCAATTAGCCTAAACGGTGTACAGAAGGTATTAAGTAAAGACAAAGAAAGGGATTAGTAAGAGGACAAAGTAAATTGCGACTGCTATTCACGACCAAACCAAGTATTTCTTCGCCAATCCTAAATCACCTTTGTATTTCTCCAGGACACCTCGTATCACTACGAAGATCCCAAGTTTATTGGATAATCCATCGTATGGTTATATACGAACTCGAAAGGAACTTGTTCCAGTTCGGGGATGGATCCTGGTTCAGGAGAAATAGGAATAAGGTTCATTCGGTTGTCTTTTATCTTCACCTTCTCTCGCATTGCGAGTGCTCCTAGGATTAGGACAGTACACCCTTTATGCTTATTGGATAGTCTTCTTCCAAACCATAGGCTGGTGCCGAACGGTAGGAAAGGAAGAAAACCATTTGGCCTAAAGGGGTGTACAGAAAGTAATGACTAAAGACATATAAAGGGATTTGGAGAAATGGCAAAGAATTATACGGTTATAGTTGTGAATCTGGATAATGGAAGAGGCATTACTAGGAATACCAGGATACCCCATCGAAACATTTCAATGTTTCAGTTTCACTGTGTACTGTTAAAAGAAAACTGATTTCCCAATTAGACACTTGCTCCAGGGTATGTATTTACCAGGTATGATTCTCACATCTGTATGGTTTTACAGATGATGAGTGGGAATAAGTTATTGGGAATTAGGTGATCATCCTCATTATATCGGGATTCATTGTAATTGGTGATATTTGAGGAAGCCACCTGGGTTGTTTGCCGGACGGCAAATATATGGTTTTGAATATCCGTTCTTGTGCACCAATTTCAAATTTATATATCTGTACGTCTATTTTCATAGAGTGAGATATAACTTTTTGAGATTATGTCCATGACATTTACCTATATCAGTGGATGGTTAGGTAAGGAGCATTAAACAGCGGTGTAATTCTTCTTAACCATAAGTACAGTTTTCAACCTACGACACACAGTGAATGAGTTGTTAGACTCAGCGGACTTATACAGATTTTTGTGTATTGTCCAGTGTCCATTAGGACAGAGGGGTAGGTCCTCGTACTATATTCTGTTTACTTATGACTTCTCTGGTTCTTAGACAGGTGTTTCGTAGAAACACATGGTCCAAGTTTTGAAAAGTTATAGGTATAAGAATAAAGTAGAGAACCAGGTATTGCAAGTATCGGGATTCTTCAAGGTGATCGAAGATGTAGATACTTATGTATGGTATTCGGTTGATAGTGATGATTAAGAGAACTTGCTTCTCTTTCAGGTTACTCATAATTGGAAGCATTCCTAAGTTGAGTAACGCCGATCGGCCTCCTTCCATTTAGTTAACATGCACTGGAGACAGCTGCATGATTTGAATCTGGTTCCAATTAAATCAGTGCCTCTGTTTCTATATTAGATATAGAACAGTTCATATCTTGACATTGTTAAGGTACGGGGAGTTGTCCGGCTTATGCTTAAAACCAGACTCCGGATAACTCAAGGCACGTTTCTGTAATGGCTGTTTGTGGGTTGACCCGGGCTATGACGAGGGTTGACTTTCTACCATCTGGAAGATCAATAGTGATATTGTTCTAGACTCGCCACGGTTTTAATAAAAATTGATTTTTCAGAAAACAGTAGTGGGAGTATGGTAGAACTAGAAGTGATTCCAGAACCGCAAACGATTACTGAAGATTTGATAAGAACTTAAAGATTCAATCTGGTTTGATATTCCATTGGCCACTCCGCAGATAAAGTGGGTAACCTCAGGCGCTCGAGAGGTACTTCGGTATGCTCAAGGACGGTGGCAGGGTTGTTCTTGTTTACCCAGACTTGCCATTACTATTGTTCCAGACTATGAGACCCGGCAGGAGGATGAGTATAGCGTCGTTCTAAACTAGCTTTAGAAATGCACGTGTATATGACTCTGCCAGAGGGTTGTCGTAGTCAGTGGGAGCAGCGGAAGCATTGGTGGACATCAGGCTTATGTCTATTTATAGACTAAAGCAGATATAGCGGAGATAGATCATCTATTTCTGATGTGATAGTCATAGGTTTGACTTCATCAGAATAAGGGGATGGATCTGTTAAGAAGGTAGTAGGGTGTGATGTCCTGGTATTTGATGACATACACGGAGTAGGAAGTGATATTCCTATACTACGATCGGTTATACTTTGGTTGTCACACAGTAGTTTCTCCACATAGGAATTGGATCTTATATCAGACATTCTGGTTACTAGATCTATGGTTTTAGATCTAGATTTGGGTGGTTTCCCAATCAGGGTACTTAGACAGCATTCTAAGAGTATTTAGAATGGACGACTCCTGGCATGGTGGTGTACCTGCACGTGATGGAGTCACCCTCTCTAAAGGTGTCTTACAGACTAAAGGGGAGAGGGATACGCATGATTGGCAGATCACTTGCTTAGGCAATTGAGTCAATCATGAGATGTCAAGTACCACACCAGATGTTGTTCTTGCAGTAGATGCAATAAGTTGATATTGATCCAATCCTGGGGAAACATTAGGAAGCAGTTTTAGAACATAAGTTGATGTTCTAAGGATATGATAACAGCATTCTTCTTCGGAAGACAGTTATCATTCCAGGTTTCCAAGGTGACCTGGATGGCAGAGTGGCTGTCAGAGTTATAGTTTTCCTTCTGACGAGGGGCAGTATTTTGGACAGGTGGTCCAGGTGGATACTGAGGGAGGGATGGCGCAGGATACTGATTAAGTTCAGTTGACGATACAGTCTAAGAAGTTTGGATTTGGAGTTCACTTGTGAGCTGGGTCCCATCAGATATCCAAACATATTCTAAGACAGGTATTGCTCATTTCGGGAGATGGGTTTCTCCGCGAACTTGAGATAAAGAGAGACATAGAAAGAAACATCAGGGCGGATCCACTCACTGAGGCTATTCCCCGAACGCAATAGTTTCGCAAACGAGCTTTGTGAGACTGATTAGTAGAGGAGTTGGGTGTTCGGTATCACACGGGCTGTGAGTATGCGACATCGCAATAATTAGCCTTGAGTGAAAGTGGGAGATTGTTGGATATAGTGCCCTCAGAGTCAATTATTGGATCAAAGGCACGTGATTGCAATGATTGAGGGAGGACCTATGCCGGTAGGACAGTCTTACTCGAGATGATAGTATGCTATATGGTTTATCTTTATCATTGTGTACTGCTTTAGGTGACTCTACAGGTCACTATTGCACGTTGATAGAGCCCCTAGGATTCTTGCTTAACTACCAGCTGTATGAGGGCGATCATATACGTGGGAGCTGGAGTCTATAAGCACATCCTTAAAAGGTCCCTAGTCGGGGGAGTTTCGAGACAGGGCATCGATACTCCGGAGTAGACTAGTGTATACAGTCGAGACCCCGACGAGGGGCGGTGGCCGGTCTCACAATCAACTGGTGTCAGTTGGTTCACCTAAGATGTATACAGGTGCTCATTGGGTTATGAGTACACCAGACAGGACTCGCCGTGAACCTGCTAGTTGGTATTATACCTGACGTCAGATAGCAGTTCTCTGGTGACATGTGTACAGGTTAGTTCATCGACCTGGGATCGTCATTTGTCTCGTGTGAGTTCCCACTGTACTTTGATTACTGCCCTACCACGCTTAAAGGAGACGTGCAAACAGGTTTTAGTTGGGTACAGTCCCGAGCCACATGGAGGCAGTGAGCGGATCTGCAGGTGTTCGTCTCTCCCGGTATTGGGGGTGAGGTCGCGCTGTGTCTAGGAGAGCCAGTACATGAAAAGTCCTTGGCCAAGGCAGGAGATTTGCTGGTAGGTATTCCAGTAGTATCTCAAGGTGTTCTGGGCTACACTCCGACACGACTTGTACCGCTTTTGGGGGTCTGACTTTTACCAACCCCCTAGGCCCGCCATGCGATGCTCATAGACGAACGGACCGGACTGTACGGATATTGTCACTGATAGGCTTAGAAGTAGGGTGTCAGGATGAGTTCTCTCATCGACGTCCCTTTTGGTCAATAGCTGGTGGCCCGTCACGTATGGCTAATACCTCTGACGTGCTAGTGGTTAAATCCACAGCCATAGTATTGATGAGTCTTTAGAGTCCACCACACAGACAGTTACTCAGGTTTCGGGCGAAACGCTGTAGAAGCTGTATGGAGATATGGCAGGGTTCGATCAGATACGTGCGGTATTGCATGAATCGTGATCGGACGGTTTTTACTAGCCGGCTTTGGTTTAAGACGGATCCTAGTATTAGTAAGTGTAGTTTTGTCTCTTTGCATTTGTATTCGGTGGGAATACAAATGCGGGCATGTATATGCAGTAGTGGGGTTTTCCTGTAATTTATTACGGGATCAGTTTTCTGAAGTTGCCAGTTTGCATTCCGTTCCGACCGGTTTTCCTTTGTTCCTTCACGGCCGGACTTTCTGATGGAGAGGGTTATTTGCAGTTGTGCAAATAACTTATTTGTGATGGGGTTTATTATGATTGTGGCTTCTATCATCATGAGATTCCATTTTAGTCTCATCACTTGCCTTTATTATGATAGGATTGAGTTGATTGGTTTTTGACCTTGGTGTGACTTTAATCCTTTTATTTTATCATACATATTCTCTTTTGCTTGATAGATTCTCTCTCCCTCTACCATTCTTGCTTGGCCGGCCACTAGAGAAGGGAGTGAGTGAGAGGTTTCATTTTGGATGAGGGAAAGAAATTCATATCATTTTCATGCTTGCAAAAATATATACACCATCCTTCTACCAAAGTTCTTCTCTCCTCCACATCCATGGCAACTTCACTACCCCAAAGAGACATAGATTCTACACTTGCCTACAGCACTTCTTGGACGCGTCGGCTAGCCAACTTCACGCCCGAGTTGCCTCGGTCCAGAGGTGGGAGCCCGTAAAAGAATTCGGCTACGTGGTGCCTTTTCCGACGAGGAGGTGACGGACGGAGATTCCGCGGGAGATCGAAGTGGAGACGAAGACCGAAGGACACGGATCGCTTGGTATACTTCTCTACCCATCTTTTAGTTTGCTAGAAGCTAGGTTAATAGCCCGATCCGGGATTTTTGTGCGCGGTGGTGCCGGTTTGCAAGTTCGCAAAGTTTTTCGTTTCCGCGTTTCCGGCGTCGGATCGACGGCCGGGGCGCCGCCGTGCACTTACACAGGGGTTATTGGTTTGATTTGATTTGGGTTGACATCAGCATCGCTATACTGGAATATGGTACCAGGAGCGAATCATCATTTGCCATGAGTGGATTTGGGGATTTTGGTTTTGGTTTGTTATCAGCATCGCTACACTAGAATATGGTACCAGGAGCGAATCATCATTTGCCGTGAGGGGATTTCCCTCGTTCCCAGTTTAATGACTTAGGGGTCATCTGTTCCCAGTTTAACGACTTAGGGGTCTATTGGATCAGTTGTTTGTAATTTTGGGGTAGAGGCTGGCATCAGCGTTGCTAACACTGAAGCACAGGTGCCAGGAGCAATTCATCATTTGCCTTTCCCGGTTGGAGAGCGATGGCTTAGAAGACAGGTTTAGGTCCCTATCACCTAAGACTTTTTCAATTTTATGAGCTGTAAGGGTCCCATAAAAGCATTTTCTCCCTACGAGTCATAAGGATCCTGTAGGTGTATTTTCTCCTTAGAAGTCGTGAGGACTCCCAAGTATGTTTTTCCTTTGTGAGTCATAAGTATCTCACGAAGATGTTTTCTTACGAGTCGAGAGGATCTCGTAAGTTTGTTCTCCTCATGTATCGTGAGGACGCATGAGTGGGTCTTCCCAAATGGAGCATAATTCCAAGGGCAGAAACCGGCCGCGTGACTGGTGATTTCGGTGGGGTATGGGTATGATGAGAATTATTTGAGCCCGTGGATTGTATACGGTAGTCAGTTTGGGGACCACCCGTAGGGCTGGAAGAATTTTGGGAAATTTTCGACGTCTGCATCGCTGCACTGGAATATGGTACGAGGAGCGACTCGTCATTCGCCATTTGAGGATTTGGAATTTGGTTGGCGTCTGCATCTCTACGCTGGAATATATTATCAGGAGTGACTCATCATTCGCCGTTGGGACATCAGAGTTTGGTTGGTGTCTGCATCGCTGCACTGGAATATGGTACCAGGAGCGACTCATCATTCGCCGTTGGGGACTTGAGTTTTAGACGGCGTCTGCATCGCTGCACTGGAATATGGTACCAGGAGCGACTCATCATTTGCCTTTTTTTTTATTTTTTTACCGCGATTGCTCTATCGTTTAAGCTTTTCTTATCGCAAAGGTCGCGATTGCCCTATCATTTCGGCTATTTATTCGCGGTTGCCCCATCATTTCGGCTTTATTTTCATCTTTATTTTTACTCGCTAATTTTTATTGCGAGTTGCCCCATCATTTCGGTTTTTATATATATTTTATTATTATTATTATTATTATTATTTTGTTTTATTTACACATTTTTCATCCCCAGTTTAATGACTTAGAGGTCGATTATTCCCAGTTTAATGACATGGTGGTCAGCTGTTTTGTATGAAGTTGGCGGTCACAGTTTGACTGTTTGCCAACAGGCCTTTAGACGGTTCTATCTCTCCTGCCTTTTTTTTTTCGACCCAATCTTTGAAGACGAACATTTCTCAATAGCATGACTTATCACTCTGTGATAGGGGCAGTATTTGGGGTCGTCGGTCATATTCACTTCCTGCGGTCTTTTTGACTCTGGCAATTGTAGACCGTTCCTCAGGGCGTCTTTGAATATTTCACGAATTTTGTCCCTTCTAAAGGAATAAACCTTATCCAGCTTCTCTTTTAGTGGAGCTTCTCCGCCCTCTCCGGACACTGGCTTCCGAGGCCGGTTGGCATTAGGCCCGCTCATCCCTTGCTTATTTCGGTTAGCCGAGGTGTTGAAAGATTCAGAATCGTCGGAATTTCCGCCTTTGAGATTATCGTCCTTTCGGTTTCTCCAGGACTTATTGTTAATTTGGGAGTCAGAGTAGGACTCTTGCTTTGAGCATTCCAACATCAGAACTTTCCTGGTCAGCTCATAGAATGTTTTGAGACCCGCGGTGCATAGAAACGGGGCCATCCAATTGTTGAGATTTTCGACGAGGAGACTGACAGATTGTTCATGCTTTATCAGCGGTTCACATTTGACGGAGAGATTGTGCCATTAGGTTATAAAATCCGTGATGCTTTCGTTGTTCTTTGGCTTGGTCCTTACGAGATCGGCAATGGTGATCTTATCGCTGACGCTTATGAACCTCTGCCGAAACAGAGACTCCATTTGGACAAAAGTTGTGACGGAGCCATCCGGTATGCTCGCGTACCAGTCGAAAGCAACATCGGTCAAGCTATTAACAAACTGGCGGAGGAGAAGCGCATCATTGCCTCCAGTATTCCCGCATAAGGCTTTAAAGTGGGCGATGTGCTGATTCGCATTTCCCGTCCCATCGAATCTTCCGAATTTAGGGATGACATAGCCGCTAGGAAATTCTACCAGACCATACTAAGCAGGATATGGTCTCCCGCTACTGCTAACATCTTTTTGCGCTTCGGCTACGACTACCAATGTTTTGACTTTGTTGGCAACCAAATCCATGATTTGAACTTGAGTTAGCGGGCTACTGTCATCGGTAGCCAAGATATTTCCCGAGATAGGATGTGACTAACTTTCATACAGTCCACCCACCTTTGGATTTGAAGGAATAGGAGTCGGCTGTCTCGGGACACTGTTTCCCGGTTCATAAGAGCCCTGTGCTTGAATGGGCGGCTGAGAGGCAAGTTGGGCCGTGAGTTGTAAGACGACGTTTGTCAAGTCGTCAATTTTTGAGTGGAGCTCGGCCATCTCTTTGCCTTTGTTTCTGAGCTGCTTTCGGAGCTCCTGGAGAAGTTGCTACTCTGCGGTCTTAGGATAGAAAGTTGGCCCATCTTCGCTTTCCGTGTCCGAATCCTCATGAACTGAAGGCTCTCTCTACTTATCAGCCTCACTGTAAGGGTCTTCATTACCTTCCAGAGGAGGCTGGTTTTGGAATGTGGCAGCCATATTCACACCAAATTGGATTTGAGATGTGGTGGCCCCATCCTTGCTGCGAAGGTTTTCACTGGGACGCGTGCCCACCATGTAGACTGTGTGGATAACACATTCAGCTATCCTTTCATCACTGGTAGCTGGTTTCGTAGAGTGGTCCGGGCTTTGGAAATTCATAAATTTTAACATGGTCGGAGCCCTAGCCCTTTTGTTGGCTCTGTATCTGAGCCGCTTCTACCTCAGCTTCTCTGTCGTGAGGGCTTGGCAGGCTTCTGCTCTTCGAGAAGCCGCCATAGGCCGAGTGATGGGGAGGCTTGAGAAGACATCCGCCCGTGTGTCCGTCGAAGGTATCGCCTGGGCTTGCCCGCGACGTCTGGCAACTTCTTTTGTTCTACCGGCTTTGCCCCAGCTGGGGCTATGGAAAGTCATTTGAACACCGACTCGCGTATAGGTCAGGGCGCCTTCGAGACCACCACATTTGGCCTCTTGCCTTTCGAGGCCGGTTTGTCGGTTACCGGAGCTTGAAGAGCAGGGACGGTGTTAGCTAGCATGAACAGAATAAAGCTAAATGGTAGCGGTGGCTCCTCCCACTGTCGCCCGAGACTGGCCGGAGGGACCGTCCTGGTGTCCATCTTCATCGTGTAGAAGATGGGTGTTGTGCTGAGAGCTGAGATCGTCCTTGGAGACATTTTGCTGCGTCCGAAGATTGAGATTGGAAAACGTTAACTTGCACCAAAAAAGCATGATTTCAGTGCAGGCAATTGATATGCATATTAATTGAGTTCGCATGAATTCTTAACCCGAAATATGGGAGGAAAGATGGGTCCCCTGTCCAGGGTAGGAGGTGTTTTTCGTTACCCCATTGAGATGGGAATACGCGTGCGCTTGTCAGGCGTACTACAGATTCTCCCTGTCCAGGGTAGGCAGGGGTTTACTGATTATGGGGATCCAAATCTCCGGCAGCCGCGGACTAAACTGCCGTTAATTACCCCTCGCCTTTGGAGTGAGGGAACCTCCGATTGACGGGTTAAACAGGTCATGCGAACTCAATATGCAGTGTACATATGTTTTGAAAGGGTTTTGGATATATCGGGGGCCCTGCAGAGTTTTACGGGGGTCCCGCTACCCTGATAGCGGGCTGGGGGTCAAAGGGGCTAGCAGCCCCTTGCGGGGTGCAGGGCAGCGTCCCGTTAGAAAAAATTTCCTAACGAGGGACGTGTTTTGATGTAGAGTGCATAAAAAATGGGGGGAAGAGCATCTTAAAGACGCATGCGCGGCACGTGGGCGCATGGTGCCTATGGGTCACATGCCTGGCGCGTGAGCACTTGGCGCCCGCGGGTCACGTGCACAGCACGTGGTTGCTGGGCGCTAGCGGGTCACGTGCACAACACGTGACTGCGAGGCACCCGCGGGTCACGTGAGCTGCACGCGATCGCGGGGCGGGCGTGCACGTGGGGCGCTTTAATGCCCGGGGTCACGTGCGCTGCATGCAACCATTGGGCACTTTAGCGCCCGCGGGTCACGTACCATGCACGCGACCGCGGGGCACCTGCGGGTCACGTGCCATGCACGCGACCGCGGGGCGCCCGCGGGTCATGTGCTCGGCACGTGATCACTGGGCACCCAAAGGTCATGTGCGCGGCACGTGACCGCTGGGTGCCCACGGGTCACGTGCGCGGCACACGACCATGGGAAACACCAGCGAGAAGAGGCTTAGCCCCTAAGTGGGGGAGTTGAACTCCCAAAGGGTTTTGGAGTTGAACTCCTAACAGAAAATTAATTTATGGAGTTAAACTCCAACAGATCTAGAAAGGAGTTAAACTCCTAGGAATCTTTGACTCTTCTTTGAGCCTTGGATCCTCCCAACGTGGGATTTTTGGAGATGGGTCTCCTTCTTCTTCCTCTCGGTTGGCCGGATCTTAGGGAAAACGAGAGTGATATTCAAAATCTCCCCTTTCAGAGATTTTATGGGAGATCCGAGCTCCCTTTTGTCGGTTTTATGGTGAAAAACTACTTCTTTTGAGAAAGGAAGTGTTAAAATCTTGATTTAATTCAAAATGAGGAAGAGGGGTTTAGACCCTTGAGAAAGGGGAAGGAGGCACACAAACCCTAGTTTATGAGGGGGATGAATTGTATGCTTTATTTCATTATCATGTTGCTTTATATAGGCTTACACATTTACATATAGCCCCTTAGGCTTTACAAAATGGCATTTTGCCCATCCCATGCCTCATGTGCTCATTTCTTTTGCACATTAGCCATGGGCTTTACAAAAATTTAGCTTTATGCCCATTTTGCTTACATTCATGTATAAAAAAAATTACATCAAAATTATTTATTACATGATTTTTATTTTGGCATGGGGGAGGCTGGCCGCGGGGCTCGACTTGGGCATGGACCCACTTGAGCTGGGCTTGGGCCCGCTTAATTGAGGTTGACTTTGACTTTGACTTTGACTTGGTCAACCGGGGTGCAATTTTTGACCCCAACACAAACAACTTTGAATCTTTTACTGAAACCCCTTCACAACCCATGTCTAGTCTGGAACAGTCGTTAAAAAACTTTCGGGTAGCGTCATGCCAACAGATCATGGATTTGAATGCGTCCATGGCCGCCCTCATACAACCTAGTGACCCGATAGTTAGTTTCCAACTAGCTCCAAATTTTCCAATGTATGATGAGGCGATAGGACAGATTGAGGAATTGGGTCGTGAGAGTGAGCGGTACACCCTTCCAAATCAAACCTACCCATTGCACATTGAATTCCACAACTCCAGTTTTGAAAGTCTATTGAGTGTCCCAAATGATTCACAAATTGACGATAGAACAGTTAATGAGTTGTGCGACTTCGTAGTGTTTAATTTACCCGATTGTGAAGGGTCCATTCCTAGTGAAACCAATCCTAAACCTTTTGATCTCTACACGTCCACTCTAGAACCTGAATAGATTGAAATCCATACTTTTGATGAGGTGTTTGAGAATATTGATTTTCACTTGATTAAGGATATTGACGCTGGGAATATTTTGGATGATGAACCCGTAGTTTTGGATGAGTTTTTCTCACCAATTCATCATGTCCTTTCACTTCCGTGTGGACATCATCCTGAGTCCTTAATTGTTTTTCCCGAACTTCATATGCGTCTAGATATTGATGATAAATGCATGGATAAGCTAAATTTTGATGAGAATTTTGAGGATAGTTTTGAGGATGAACCAGTTTTACTTGATGAGTCGGATTTTCCAATTCATCTTGTCCCTTTCATTAACTGTGTACACCCTCCTGAACCTTAAACTGATACCCTTCCTTGATTACTTCCCTCCATCCTTTCCATCGTTCCGACCTCGCAAGAAACCGTATCGCCTTCATTTCTTATATCTGATTTACCAAGTTCGGTCTACCCATGTTTTCTTACAAATCTTGAGAGGTTTGACCCCATCTCTCGACGGGTTAATAGATTAGTATAATCGCTTTTCACACATCGGTCATCACAAATTGTGCTAATTTATTCACTCCATTTTCACCCTCAAGTTCGTACTCCATTTCTTTTTCCCTTCCGCCATTCTTCTCCTCATTTACCGAGACCGTATTCCGCTTCTATCCCCATACGGTCTCGCGTATTCTCCATTTCTTTCCTCTCCACATTCTTTCACCATCCCGGGCCTTATCCCGATAAAAATTTTGAATGGTTGGTACTCACTTTTGGCCTGTGTAAGGCCTTGTATAGATTGATAATGTTCTCTCCCCCTAACTCTGAACTTTAACGCTTAACAGTGGAAACATTGTTTCACTTAAGTTTGGAGGGAACCTTTTTGTGTACATATATTTTTGTTTTGCTTTTTTTTGTATAAAATTTTCTTTAGGGAGCGCCGACAATTTTGACCCTCTTGGTGTAGCCTGACAATGAGGGCAATATTAAGTTTAAGTTTAGGGGTGTGCTCAGTAAGCTTTCTACCTTCGCATTCATATGTATATTTTGCATTGACATACTTATTTAAAAAAACCCATAAAAATCGAAAATTTTCCAAAAATATAAAAACTTTGTCGTCAAGTTAGCTAATAGGATAACTTAGATTTTTATTCTAAAAGTTTAGTTGATACGTTAGAAATAACTAAATCCTAGGCTTAGGAATTGAAAACCCTAAAAATAACCCTCATTCTATTTAACCTTGGTAATTATACGTCCTAACAATTTTTTTAGAAGTAGGTAATCTTGAGTTCAGTTCTTGAGTTAAGTCGAGATGAAAGGAAAGTATTGAAACTTTACTAAAGGATAAGTCTGAAAAATATTTTCTATTCTCGAGTCCAAATTTAGAAAGTATATACCTTACAAACTGCACATACACGCAGCTTGAAACTTGGGATAGTAGAGGATACCTAGAAATACTCTTGCCTGAAAACCTAGAAATATATCCGGTCTTGAAAAAGAAAAATAAAGAAAAGAAAAATAAAGAAAAGAAAAATAAAAAAAGTCAAGACTAGAAACTTCAATTTACGCTTTAATCTCACACATTCAGTAATCGGCTGTTAGTGCCTCAAGAAGCATTAATAGTCGTATGAAAGGTGTGTGAGCAACACCGTCCATCATTAAATGAAAAGAAGTAGTATTAGGTATTAGGGCAAGGGTACTATAGCTTGAATTTAATTCTTGAGTGTAGGGGTGAAAATTTTACACACACATAGGGGTATACAATCGATGTTTGGAGGAAAACTAGAAATAAAGAATAAGACTTATGTTTTCCGTAAAGTTGATAAAAAATCTCTGGTTGGAGACTGCGCTTTAGAAGGAAAACTCAAGAGAAACCAAGATCTTTCTAAACTGTAAAACGTATAGGATCTAGGGTTGAATAAATAGGAGGCGTGAAACATAAGGGTTGAATATTTCTAATTTAGGATGATAGAATTTCTAATCTAGATACTAAACTGTAGGAGTAGAATCGACGTTAACTTATAAAACTAGCTTGACGGGATTTTGTGGGTGTAATTCGCTGAAAACCCTTAAGAGACAACACTCCTCCTACTAAGGACACCTAGAGGTTTAACGGCTTGTTGCACAAGCTCAGTGCAATCGCGTTCCCTGCGAAAGTGAGGCTAGGATTTTTTATTTTCCTCGGGACGAGCAAAAGATAAGTTTGGGGGTATTTGTTTATCACAGAAAACTGCATTTTAATACCACTCATTCATTATCTATTTTTTGTATTGTATCGGTATTATTAACAGTGTCTGCTCAGTAATTACAGATTACAGGTATCCGTGACAAAATACTGGAAATACACTCAAAATCATGGATATTACATTTGTGAGCTGACACTGCAACCAGAACTGCAAACCGACCGATACCCAAAGAGTTCTTTAACAAATAAATGTGTGCACACAATTTTGGTCCAACACAATGCAAGTGTACACACAACTCTTTGGCATGGACCATGATGGGGTTGCCCATGGCACACACAAATGATGGTTTGTGCAAGTGGGGGCGACAAGAGTTATAAATGCAAAAGTTGTGATGTGGCCAAAAGCATCAAGTTTCCTTCTAAATCCCTGAGTACAACGCAGGCCTCTATAGAGAAATCAAGTAGCACCAGTGGACTTATCGAGAGAAAACAAAACCACCACATCAACACGAGCCAAGATGCTCGGATTTTGGCCGGCGACATGCCTCTAAAAACCGATCTCACCGGCCCCACATTGCCCAATGCCCCCAAATTTTCTTCGGTCCATCCCTTGCTGCCAAGTCATCTTATTTTTATTACTTGTTTAATCTTATTTTTAGCCTATAAATACAGACCAGTGAGTAAGGGATGGGGGTCTCACATAGTCTCATTCTTTATCCAATACTTTTGTTTTCTCGTTTCTTTTTTCATTTTGTTCTTGTACATAGCTAGTCCTCTTGAGCTCCTTGCCTTCTCTTGATCTTGCAACCTTTTTATTGAGCTTGCAAGTTTAAGTTTTGGTTATTGATCTTAAAGGTTGTATCATTACTTGAAAATTAATAAAGCTTTCATTTTACCTTCACTTCACCCTGAGTTCTTTGCCTTCTCTTGATCTTGCAATCTCTTCATTGAGCTTGCAAGTTTAAGATTAGGTTATTGAACCCATGGCTTGTATTGTCACTTTGAGTTAATGAAGCTTTCATTCTTTGGTTCTTAATATTTACTTACTTGCTTTAATTGCTTGCAATTTTATTCATGCCATTTACTTACTTGCATTTTATTCCATGCCTTTTACTTACTTGTAATGCTTTTCTTTTTCCTTTCTTTGTATCATTTCTTTGCTCTTTTTATTTGTTGTTTGGATGGTTGTAAATATGGTGTTGTTAGGAAAAAGAATGGAATTGTAAGTTAAGGTTTTCGTTTCTCATTTCCTTTACCCGATATTTTCAATTGAACTCCGTCCAAACCTTACGCAAGCGCTCCGTTAGGCACCCTACCCTACCAAGGTATCGGTGATTCCTAACCGCGACCGGTTGCGTTCGGATTGGCCGGAGGTGAAAGCAAGCGACGAGAACGGAAGGACAAGGGTCAATAAGCCGGATTTCACTAATACCGTGCTTAAGCACCCTAATCCACGTTGTTTCCGATTGCTCTAGCTTCAACAGTCAAGTTCGGCACAAAGGATTGAGTGCGGAATTCACTAACTTACATTAACCTATCTAATCCTAACAACTTATACTTGCATAAAAATACTTAGGGTAGAATCGAACAAACTTTGCCCCGTGCATTAACTCGTGAAAACAAGAACTTAAAACGCTCTGTCTCCCTGTGGACGACCTGTGCTCACCGTGGATAGCTAAACGCGACGTCGTCCTTGATCACGGTTAAACTTTAGAACTTTAAAAACCCGTCACGCCGCAGGCGTGCCGATCAGGTGCCCCGAAAACTCTGCGAGGCCCCCGATATATCCAAAACCCCCTTTCAAAATACAAAACACGCACACTGCACATTGAGTTCGCCTGACTAGTTTGACCAGTCAATCGGAGGTTCTTTCGCTCCAAAGGCGAGGGGTTATTAACGGCAGCTTAGTCAGCAGATGCCGGAGATTCGGATCCCCACAATTAATAAACTCCCGCCTACCTTAGGTAAAGGGGAATCTGTAGTACGCTTGACAAGCGTGTGCGTATTCCCATCTCAATAGGGTGACCAAAAACACCCTACAAGTGGGAATTCTCACGAGAAAAATGATGATCTTAGGTCCAAAGACTAACTTGTTCTCATGTCACCTGAGAATCGATATCTGACGATAGGTATAATACCATCTAGAGGTTCTCGGCAAGTCCGTCCAGTGTACTCACCCCCAGTGAGCATCTGTATACAATCTTAGGTGATTACACCAGTGGTTATGGGACTAACCACCGCCCCTCGTTGGGGTCTAGAAATGTATACATAGGTCTACTCTGGAATATCGATGACCGGTCTCGATACTCCTGCAAATTGGGGCCTTTAAGAATGTGCTTATGGACTACCCAGCTCCTACAAGTATGATCACCATCATAACGTTGGTAGTCATGTAATGTCCTCCAGGCCTCATCAATATGTATCCGCCGTATATGATATCGAGTATAACATATGCACATGTTAAGATAAAGACAAACCAAAGTAGTATACTACTATAACGAGTCTTTATCAACATGTATAAGCAATACAAAGCAGTAACAAAAACAAATACACATGTTCTAATAATGATAACTCAAATAGTATACTATACAATAGAGCAAGATTGTCATGTACATACATATCCCTAGCATCCTATACAATACAGGCCTCTAGGGCATACCTATTCAACAATCTTCCACTTGTACTAAGGCCTGTAATTGGCATACCGAACACCCAACGTCTTCTCTAGGGCCAGTTGTCGGCGTATCGTATACCCAACATTTCAAAAAGTCGCTCGAACTGCGCTTGAGGGAGGGCCTTGGTAAATGGATCCGCCGTGTTGTCTTTTGTATCTACTTTCTGGACCTCGCTCTCCCGGCGATCTATGATCTCCCTGATCAGGTGATACCGCCTTAAGATATGTCTGGATTTCTGATAGGACCGTAGTTCCTTCACTAAAGCAATAACCCCATTATTACTACAATACAAAGGTATTGGATTAACAACTGACGGAACCATCTCAAGTTCAGTAATGAACTTCTTCATCCAGACCGCTTCTTTTGTGGTATCATTGGCAGCAATGTATTCAGCCTCCATCGTCGAGTCTGCGACGGTGTCTTGTTTGGAGCTCTTCCAACACATCATCCCTCCATTGAGGGTAAACACAAAACCTGAGACAGACTTGTTGTCATCCTTTTCACTTTGGAAGCTAGAGTCGGTAAAGTACTCGACCTGAAGGTCTCCATTACCGTAAACTCAGGTACTTGAGAATGTTCTTCACAGCTGTCCAATGATTCTCACCTGGGCTCGACTGATACCGGCTCACCACGCTAAGCACATAAGCTACATCTGGTCTAGTACACAGCATCACATACATTATAGATCCTACCGTCAAAGCGTAGGGTATAGTGCTGATTCGAACCCTCTCCCCATCGGTCTTGGGAGACATCTCTTTGGAGAAGGTAATTCCGTGTAAAGAGGGTATATTACTGCGCTTGGAATCTTCTATACCAAATCTGTTTAGTATGGTCTCTATGTACCTGGACTATGAAAGTCCCAACAATCTCTTGGATCTATCTCTGTAGATCTTAATCCCCAAAATGTATGAGGCATCACCCAGGTCTTTCATGGAGAACCTTTGTGACAAGAACAACTTGATCGATTGTAGCATAGGAACGTCATTTCCTATCAAGAGAATATCATCCAAGTACAAGACGAGGAATACGACAGTTCGTCCTACAATCTTCTTGTAGATACATGGTTCATCCTCATTTTCGATGAAGTCAAATTCCTTGATTGTCTCATCAAAATAGATGTTCCAGCTTCGCGATACCTGCTTTAATCCATAAATTGATTTAAGCAACTTGCACAATTTCCCGTTGCTCCCACTGTCTATGAATCCCTCAGGTTGATCCATATAAACGCACTCTTCTAAACTTCCATTTAGAAAAGCCATTTTAATGTCCATCTTCCGGATATCATAGTCATGGTAGGCAGTGTTGGATATAATGCCCTCAAGGCAACTATTGTAATCGCAGGCAGGCGATTATGATAATTAAGGGAGGACCTATACGGGCAGAACAGTCTTACTCGAGATTATAGTATGCTGTCTAGTTTGTCTCTATCATCATGTACATGTATTATGTGGTATTACAGATCACTATTACATGTTGATAGAGCCCATAGGATTCTTGCTAGACTACCAGCATTATGATAGCGATCATATACGTGGGAGCTGGGTGGTCTATTAGCACATTCTTAAATGTCCCTAGTCGAGGGAGTATCGAGACTGGGCATCGATAGTCCGGAGTAGAGTAGTGTATACTTTTCGAAACTCCGATGAGGGGCGGTGGTCAGTCTCACAAGTCATTGGTGTCAGTTAGTCACCTAAGATAGTATACAGGTGCTCATTGGGTTATGGGTTACACTGGGCGGACTCGCCGGGAACATGCTAAATGGTATTATACCTATTGTCAGATAGCAATTCTCAGGTGACATGAGTACAGGTTAGTCTGTTGACATGAGATCCTCATTTTTCTCGTGTGAGTTCCCACTGTGCTTTGATTACTACTCTACCACAGCTCAAAGGAGTCGTGCAAACAGGTTTTAGTTGGGTACAGTCCCGAGCCATATAGAGACAGTGAGCGGATCGTCGGGGATTCGTCTCTCCCTGTATTGGGGGTTGATGTCGCGCTGTGCACGGGTAGCCATCACCAGAAATTCTTGGCCAAGGTGGACGAGAATTACTGATTTAGATCAGTAGTTTCTCAGTGGGTGATGGGCTTCATACCGACACGAAATATTGCGTTATTAGGAGTCTGACTTTATCCACCCCTTAGACCTGATATGCGATACTCTTAGACGAACAGACTGGACTGTACGGAGATTGTCAAAGACAGGCTCAGTGTTGGATATATGTATGCCCTAGAGGCCATTATGTGATGGTGGATGTATCTATACATGTATATATATATTCAGTATGCATTCTTGCTCGACATGATAGTATGCTATCTGGTTCTTCTTTATCTAACATGTTGATTTGATCATGCTTTTATTGATTCATACATGCTGATAAATCCCTGAGGATATCGGCTTGACTACTTTGATTATGATAGAGATCATACTAGTGGGACATCTGTAGTCTGTAAGCATATCCTGGAATGTCCCTAGTCGTAGGTATATCGAGACGGGGCATTGATATACCAGAGTAGACTAGCGTATATGATACTAGACCCATACGATGGGCGATGAATGTTCCCACATTCATCGATGTTTGACATCAAGATCATATACGGGTGCTCAGTGGTGACTGGGTACAATGGACGGACTCACCGAGAACTCCTATATGGAATTATATCTATCGTCGGATAGCAGTTCTCAGGTGACACTGGTACAGGTTAGTCTGTAGACCCGAGATCGTCATAGAGTCTTGTGTGTTCTCCCACTGTACTTTGATTGCCACCCTACCACGGCTCTACCGAGTCATGCAAACAGGTGGCCGTTGGGTACAGTCCCGAGACACACGAAGGCGATGAGCGATAGGAGGGGTTTCGTCTCTCCCGGTATTGGGAGTTGATGCTGTGATGTGCCCGACTGGTTATATCAGCAAGTCCCTGGCCAGGGCTGCTGAGAATTGCTGATAAGTGTTATCAGTAGTTTCTCGATCTGTTATAGACCATTCACCGGCACGACTTATTGAGTTATTGGGGTCGACGTGACCATCCCTAGGCTCGATATGCAGCATATCTGACGAAGAGACCGGACTGTACGGTAGTGTTGCCGGTTGGCTCGACGCGAGTTGTAGTAGGTTCGCTTGTTTTCTTCTGATCGTTCAATACCCGGGTGGCCGTTACGTTTAGCTGACCGCTTGCGGCTTGGGGGTGCTTGATGTGATTATCACCCACTGCCGGCGTATTGACGAGTCTTAGAGTCCCACACAGGAGTTACCTAGTCCAGGCGAAACGTTGTGGTGCGCGTATGCGATATGCGCTTGGACCCGATTAAAATACGTGTATAGGATACCGTATATTAATTGGGTGGCTTGCTTATGGTCGGGTCGTATGTGATATGACCGGATTAGTAAATCAAGTGTTGATTTATCATTAGCTTCTCACTACAAATCCTATCTTGTTTATTTTGGATGTATGCATGCATGTATGCATTCATTATTGTTCATGCACATATGGATGTGCATGCACACATGCATACATACATCATTTTATCATGGTTGCTTATACAATGAGAATGGTGGCAATATAAGAATCACACCATGGTTATTTTTATAGATTATTATTGCTTTTAAATTAAAACAAAAAGGAAATGAAAAATGGGTTAAATCATAAAAGGTTTCTACACTCTTCTTAACCTTACCATGCTCACCTACCTTTTGACCCATGGTTTATTTTCTTTTTGTGTTTTTAACTTTAATCCAATAATATCTTTAGAGTTAACCATGGTTGGATATGAGGAATGAAAAATATATATATGCTTATTTTTCATTTCTCTTTCAATGGTTCATTATTCTCTTCTTCACAAAAGGCCATCATCTTCATCAACCTTGATCCTTTGCTTTCTAGTTCTTTCAAGAGAGCAAAATACTCATAAAAATAGGATTTTGAAGTGAGATCCTTAGCCACAACATCATTCTACACAAGTTTAGCCAACTTGTTTAGAGTGTTCACTTTGTTTTTCAAAGTTGCGACCTTGGACGGGAAACTCCGGGTGGATCGTCGTGGACGTGAGAAGACTACAAGAGGACCTTCTTCCAACACCCAAGAGACTAAGGAGTCAAGCAAAAAGGGAGCTACAAAGGTTGTTGTCTCGAAACCCTAATTTGATTAGCTTTATGTTTCGTAACCCTAATTTTCTAGGATCGATTCCTTTGCATGTTTGTTTAGCACCATCAAAATCCATACTTTGAGACATGTGATGCTTCAAAACTCATTATAGGGTGCTAGGCAAACCTTTCATTGGTATCAGAGCCGACCTAGAACATTAGGCGATGCTTAAGCGAAGTAAAAACTCCGATCGAACCAAAAATACGAAATTACGGGACACTCTCTGGAAATTTTTTTAAAACTGACTTTTTTCAGAATTAAAAATACTCAAAAAATAAAGCAGGTAAATATAAGACAAACTGGAGAATTCGAGCCAATGAACAGTAAGTTTGGCAGCGGAACCGCGGCCCAAGCAGGCTTAGGCCGCGGATCCACGGCCATACAAGGGGATCTCTCACTCATTTTTGTACAGTATTTTTCCTTACCTGCTTTTGTATATTTTGAGTATCTTTAATCTGAATATACTGTTGAAAATTCTGGAGATGGTTTTAGACTCGTCGTTTCGATCAGAATTTTCATTTCGTTTCCTTATCCGGGTAAATTAGAAAGTATTGAAGTGTTTGAACGAGTGCCATTTGCTCACTATTCACGGGGTTTAAATACTTTGGAGATACGTGCAAGTCTTTTTTGTGGTGGACTCTCTAGAAGACAACAAACCTTAACTCGATTATGTGACCGTCTTGAACTGCCTTTTGAACCTTAGGGTTTGGGGCAGTACGGCGTGCCACATGTGAGGCGTTGGCTTGACCCTTCTACGGCTGGACCGCTACTACTGTGTCACACTTCGGATTTTTGAACCCTGCTCAAGTGTTGAGCTTTAGTGAATCTTGGGTACTTGATCGTTCGTTCGAAAACTTTAATACTGTCTGTTTATCTGGAATGTGATACAATATGTGGAATTCATATAGTTTAGGCATGAAATACGAAATATGTGATATTTCGCATTTATGATGTCTAAAGAGAATGTGGATTCCAAATATTGTAGTTTTACACTTTCTTTTCTGTGACCGTAAGTGTAGTATGTTCGATATCGCCGGTTTCGTTGCTATACGTCAACGACAATTGGGGTATGCATACTTACTTACGTTGATGATATGAGATATTATGTGTTGCTGAGATATGATGTGCAGGATTGTCGCGATTAAATAGCCGGGGGTTTTATGTGAGATGAGAGTTTTATATTTTCATCCATGTAAATTCAAATGTAATGTAATATTCTTTTATTTGGGGCACTTCCGGGTTGAGGTTGTGTTACCAGTGTTGTATATTATTTACTTTTCCGCATTAGGATAGACCCAAGGTGGGGAGCACAAGTGACCGGGTTCTGGGGTTCAGTGGGAGGCCATCTCGAGGAGTCGAGACCGGGTCTCCTAAACTCCAGGATTGGTAGGGTCGCTTGCCGCTCTCGTAGGGGTCTAGGGGCGTGGGCTTGGCTATTCATCGCGACTGTGGAATCCGTATTTTCTATTATTGGCTAAATACTAAATACGGACGTCCTAGTATATCCCACATTATATATATGTTTCTGCTGCCTGTGTTCTGTGATATCTGAGACGAATGACATATTATATATATGATATATAGTAGACGTTGCTTATGTTTTACACCCGCGCTAGTCCCGTCCCGGTATGCCGTTAGTTAAGTAACCTAACGGTGCATAACGGAACATTGCGGCGAATGCGGATGGCATAAGCGTACGTGTTATTTTCGTTTCTTTTCTGTGATTGGCTTAAGGACTTAAATGATTGGATTACATTAATATGATTAATGTAAAGAAAATAAACCTAAAAAGATGTTGTAGAATCAAATTTGAAGACCACTCGGCTCTTTATGAAAAAGCTATATTTCAAAACTGCGGAGCACAAGCCACTCCTTTTGAAAACCGTTTGATTCTACAACGATATCAAGTTCAAAGCGTTAAAGATTTTCTTAAAAATCATTCGCAACCCTCCGTCATTTTAGGAAGTAGAGTACTTAGTATTCGTGCTACGTTTGTTGACTTTAGTTAAGGCGTAGTGTACGGTAGCTAAGTGATGTCTTCCTACACTGCATATGATGCAGATTAATTAGGACATTCATGCGACTTTGTTGACCATAGTTAAGGGTCATATGGGTGGGTCTAATTGATCAAGAAATGACGGGTAGAACTTGACTGGTACTTATGATTTGTTGACCATAGTTAAGGTCATAAGTACTAGGGGTAAAAATTACATCGGGAATTTCAAGTGTTGAAATTTGCAATGAGATTGCATACCTTCCATGTGATGGTTGGATCCCGATCCCAATGTGGGCAATAGTTGCTCCTAGGAGAGTTTTGCAGCTTACAATTAGCTAACTCATTAGGTGTCTAGAAAGGTGTTAACGGGGCTACGCCTCTGGGAAAACGAAGTTTACTTTAATTAGGTCCGTGCGAAAGCACGGGGAACCTCCCTCAAGTACCGACACTGGCCTGGCTGAACGGTTAGCGAAGTTGTAGACTGTAATTAATCCTGGCTAGTTTTCTTTTTAAGGTTTCAAAGAAAAACTTGATTAAAGCAGTGGGAGACATCGATTAGACATGATAATAACCAATCTGATCTATGCAAGAGCTTTCGCTGAGTGTATTCTTTTCTCTCTCTTAATGGCAGATACCCATGACTGGACTCAAGCTTCTACTAGATAAAAACAAACTGAATGGGACCAACTATAAAGACTGGCTGAGGAATCTGAAAATCGCCTTGACTTATGATAAAGTATCATATGTCCTCACGGCTTCAACCCCGCCCGTCCCAGGTCCAAAATCCTCAATTACGGACGTTGAAGTCCGCAAGACATGGGACGCTGACTGTGCCACGGCCAAATGCCTCGCGCTTGCATCGATGGATAACACACATCAAAAGCAGCACGAGAATATGGACATTCAAACCATATTTCTCCATACAAAGGAGTTGTATGGAGAGCAATCCCACGTATTACGATATGAAGCATCAAAGAAACTGTTTCAGATGCGAATGGCCCCTGGCACACCAGTAGGAGACCATGTTCTGAAGATGATAGCTCTTATAGAAGAGCTTGAGGACCTAGGATGGACAATGGACAATGAACAATATATAGATATTATTCTGCAGTCCCTCCCCTCCACCTTTGCTCAATTCATAGTGAACTTCAACATGCACGGCATGGAGAAGGAACTCCCTGAACTCCTTAACATGTTAAGGAGTGCAGAGAGCACTACGAAGTCAGCAAAAACTCCCGTTATGACTATTGGGCAGTCTTCCTCTTCTCGCCCGAAAGATAAGGCCAAGGGAAAGAAAAAGAAGAAACCCATTAATCCTAAGGGTGGAGTTAAAAAGGTAAAGGGAAAGGAAAAGTCCAAGGCTGGAGACTCGGGGAAAGGTGAATGTTTTCATTGCCACAAGACAGGACATTGGAAGCGCAACTGCACGGAGTACTTAAGTCTCAAGAAGAAGCATGGTGATGCTTCTGCTTTAGGTGCGTTTGTAACAGAAAACTGTTTTTCAATAAACTCTGCTTCCTGGGTATTGGATACCGGTTCAGGTTCTCACATTTGCAATTCTGTGCAGGGGCTGAAAAATAGCAAGGTTTTGAAGACAGGTGACCATACTCTCCGCGTTGGAAATGGTTCCAATGTACATACAGTCGCAGTGGGAGAGTATCACTTGGGGTTGCCATCTGGATGTATTTTGATTTTGAATCCATGTTATTTTGTACCAAGTATGCTATGTAATATAATATCCGTTTCTTTGTTGGACAATGAAGGATATAATTTTGTATTGCAGAACAATGTTATGAACATTCACCTGAATCAAATGTTGGTTGGGTATGTTACGCTTAATAACGGAATATATGTCCTAAATCAACACACGGTTTTCAGTATACAACACACTAATAAAAGAAAACTTTCAGAATTAAATGAAGCTTTTCTTTGGTATTGTAGACTTGGTCATATTAACGAAACAAGACTAAACAAGTTACACAAAGATGGATATTTAAACTCTTTTGAATATAAATCTTATGCGACTTGCCAGTCTTGTATCAAGGGTAAAATGACCAAAACTCCGTTTACCGGACACGGAGAAAGAGCTACTCAGCTCCTTGGCCTCATACATAGTGATGTATGTGGGCCAATGTCTACACAGGCTAGAAGCGGTTTTTCATACTTCATTACATTCACCGACGATTTCTCTAGATTCGGTCATGTATTTTTATTAAAGCACAAGTCCGAAGCTTTCGAGAAATTCATTGAATATAAACAAGAAGTAGAAAAACAAACCGGCTTGAGTATCAAGATGCTTCGATCAGATCGAGGTGGTGAGTATCTCAGTATAGAATTTACAAACTTCCTAAAAGAGAATGGGATTCTCTCTCAGCTCACTCCTCCTTACACACCACAGCACAACGGTGTGTCAGAACGACGGAATAGGACCCTATTAGATATGGTCCGGTCCATAATGAGTGACGCTGAGTTACCAGTCTCGTTTTGGGGGCATGCATTGGAGACTGCAGCGTTTCTACTAAACAGGGTTCCAACCAAAACCGTGTCTACCACGCCATATGAGATATGGCATGGGAAGAGACCATCTCTTAAGAGAATTAAGATTTGGGGTTGCCCGGCCTATGTTAAAAAACAGAATCCGGACAAACTCGAGACACAGTCAATCATGTGTAACTTTGAAGGATATCCAAAGAATTCTTATGGATATCTATTCTACCACAAAGAGGAACAAAAAGTGTTTGTTTCTCAGTATGCCACATTCTTAGAAAAAGAGTTTTTCACAGATAAAGATGATGGCAAGGTGGTGGATCTAGAAGAAGTTCTAGAAACACAAACTACTAATGACGATTTGGTTGAACCGGCTGTTGCAATAGAAACTGAGGAACCTCGACCACTCCGAAGGTCTGGTAGGACTTCTCGCCCACCGGAGAGGTACTACGGTTTCCTCATTGATGGTAACGGAGAAGATTGCATCATGGATGATGATGATCCTACCAGTTTTCAGCAAGCTATCACGAGTGGAGACTCTGTGAAGTGGCTGGATGCCATGAGATCTGAAATGGAGTCTATGTACACCAACAAAGTATAGACTTTGGACATTGTACCCCCTGGGGTAAAACCTGTGGGATGCAAATGGATCTTTAAAAGAAAGATTGGTGTAGATGGGCAGGTAGAGACCTATAAGGCAAGACTTGTGGCAAAAGGTTTTCGTCAAAGACCAGGTTTGGACTATGACGAAACTTTTTCGCCCGTAGCCATGCTTAAATCCATTCGGATCCTACTTGCTATTGCTGCTCACTACGACTATGAAATCTGGCAGATGGACGTTAAAACAGAATTTCTAAATGGAGATTTAGAAGAATGCGTTTATATGGATCAGCCAGAGGGCTTCATTGACAGTGGGAGCAGCGGGAAAGCATGTAGACTGCTTAAATCTATATATGGGTTAAAGCAGGCATCTCGGAGTTGGAACATCTGTTTCGATGATGTTATCAAAGAGTTTGATTTCATCAAAAATCCAGATGAACCTTGTGTTTATAAGAAGGCTGTAGGAAGAGCTGTCATATTCCTCGTATTGTACGTAGATGACATTCTTCTGATAGGAAATGATATTCCTATGCTACAGTCGGTCAAATCATTCTTATCACTAAGGTTCTCCATGAAGGACCTGGGTGATGCCACATACATCCTGGGCATAAGGATCTATAGGGATAGATCCAAAAAGTTATTGGGATTGTCCCAAACCAGGAACATCAACACCATCCTAAAAAGGTTTAGTATGGAAGACTCCAAGCGGGGTGCCTTACCCGCTTGCCATGGAGTCACTCTCTCCAAGGATTCTTGTCCAAAGACCGATGAAGAGAGAGCTCGCATGAGCATTATACCTTATGCTTCGGCAGTAGGATCTATAATGTATGCGATGTTATGTACACACCCGGATGTAGCTTATGCACTTAGTGTTGTAAGCAGGTATCAATCCAACCCAGGGGAGAACCACTGGACAGCTGTGAAGAACATTCTTAAGTACTTGCGAAGGACTAAAGAATTGTTCTTGGTGTATGGTAATACAGATCTCCAAATGGAGGCCTTTACCGATTCGAGCTTCCAGAGCGATAAGGATGACAGCAAATCTATCTCAGGGTTTGTATTTACCCTCAATGGAGGGGCGGTAAGTTGGAAGAGTTCCAAACAGGATACCGTTGCAGACTCTACGATGGAGGCTGAGTACATTGCTGCAAATGATGCCGCCAAGGAAGCCGTCTGGATGAAGAAGTTCATCTCGGAGCTAGGAGTAGTTCCAACCATTATTGATCCAATACCCTTGTATTGTGATAATAATGGGGCTATGGCGTTAGCCAAGGAGCCCAGGTCCCATCAGCGGTCCAGACACATCCTGAGGCGCTTTCATTTGATCCGGGAGATTGTAGATCACCGCGAGATCGAGATTAAGAGAGTAGACACAAAGAATAACGTCGCGGATCCACTCACCAAGGCCCTCCCTCAGCCACAGCATGAGCGACTTTTGAGATGTTGGGTATGAGATACGCCAATAACTGGCCTTAGTGCAAATGGGAGATTGTTGGATATATGTATACCCTAGAGGCCATTATGTGATGGTGGATGTATCTATACATGTATATATATATATATATTCAGTATGCATTCTTGCTCGACATGATAGTATGCTATCTGGTTCTTCTTTATCTAACATGTTGATTTGATCATGCTTTTATTCATTCATACATGCTGATAAAGCCCTGAGGATATCGGCTTGACTACTTTGATTATGATGGAGATCATACTAGTGGGACATCTGTAGTCTGTAAGCATATCCTGGAATGTCCCTAGTCATAGGTATATCGAGACGGGGCATTGATATACCAGAGTAGACTAGCGTATATGATACTAGACCCATACGATGGGCGATGAATGTTCCAACATTCATCGATGTTTGACATCAAGATCATATACGGGTGCTCAGTGGTGACTGGGTACACTGGACGGACTCACCGTGAACTCCTATATGGAATTATATCTATCGTCGAATAGCAGTTCTCAGGTGACACTGGTACAGGTTAGTCTGTAGACCCGAGATCGTCATAGAGTCTTGTGTGTTCTCCTACTGTACTTTGATTGCCACCCTACCACGGCTCTACCGAGTCGTGCAAACAGGTGGCCGTTGGATACAGTCCCGAGACACACGAAGGCGATGAGCGATAGGAGGGGTTTCGTCTCTCCCGGTATTGGGAGTTGATGCTGTGCTGTGCCCGACTGGTTATATCAGCAAGTCCCTGGCCAGGGCTGCTGAGAATTGCTGATAAGTGTTATCAGTAGTTTCTCGATCTGTTATAGACCATTCACCGGCACGACTTATTGAGTTATTGGGGTCGACGTGACCATCCCTAGGCTCGATATGCAGCATATCTGACGAAGAGACCGGACTGTACGGTAGTGTTGCCGGTTGGCTCGACGCGAGTTGTAGCAGGTTCGCTTGTTTTCTTCTGATCGTTCAATACCCGGGTGGCCGTTACGTTTAGCTGACCGCTTGCGGCTTGGGGGTGCTTGATGTAATTATCACCCACTGCCGGCGTATTGACGAGACTTAGAGTCCCACACAGGAGTTACCTAGTCCAGGCGAAACGTTGTGGTGCGCGTATGCGATATGCGCTTGGACCCGATTAAAATACGTGTATAGGATACCGTATATTAATTGGGTGGCTTGCTTATGGTCGGGTCGTATGTGATATGACTGGATTAGTAAATCAAGTGTTGATTTATCATTAGCTTCTCACTACAAATCCTATCTTGTTTATTTTGGATGTATGCATGCATGTATGCATTCATTATTGTTCATGCACATATGGATGTGCATGCACACATGCATACATACATCATTTTATCATGGTTGCTTATACAATGAGAATGGTGGCAATATAAGAATCACACCATGGTTATTTTTATGGATTATTATTGCTTTTAAATTAAAACAAAAAGGAAATGAAAATGGGTTAAATCATAAAAGGTTTCTACACTCTTCTTAACCTTACCATGCTCACCTACCTTTTGACCCATGGTTTATTTTCTTTTTGTGTTTTTAACTTTAATCCAATAATATCTTTAGAGTTAACCATGGTTGGATATGAGGAATGAAAAATATATATATGCTTATTTTTCATTTCTCTTTCAATGGTTCATTATTCTCTTCTTCATAAAAGGCCATCATCTTCATCAACCTTGATCCTTTGCTTTCTAGTTCTTTCAAGAGAGCAAAATACTCATAAAAATAGGATTTTGAAGTGAGATCCTTAGCCACAACATCATTCTACACAAGTTTAGCCAACTTGTTTAGGGTGTTCACTTTGTTTTTCAAAGTTGCGAGCTTGGACGGGAAACTCCGGGTGGATCGTCGTGGACGTGAGAAGACTACAAGAGGACCTTCTTCCAACACCCAAGAGACTAAGGAGTCAAGAAAAAAGGGAGCTACAAAGGTTGTTGTCTCGAAACCCTAATTTGATTAGCTTTATGTTTCGTAACCCTAATTTTCTAGGATCGATTCCTTTGCATGTTTGTTTAGCACCATCAAAATCCATACTTTGAGACATGTGATGCTTCAATACTCATTATAGGGTGCTAGGCAAACCTTTCACTCAGTAGGGGTACGGATGAGTTTGCTCGTTGGCTTTGCTCAGTACCTGGGAAGCCATTACGTACATCTAGTGCCGCTGACGTGCTTGTGGTTAAACTCACCGCCAGAGTATTGACGAGTCTTTAGAGTCCCACACAGAGGGTTTTTCCGGTTCAGGCGATATGATGTAGATGACATATGTTGGTATATACAAGTGTCCGATTAAATATGTGTATAGGCTATACAGATTTTAATCGGACTGTTGATAATACTAGCGGCTTAGGATTAAGCCGGATTATTAAATCAAGTTTTGATTTAATAATTTATATATATATATATATATATATTAGTATATGTATTCTAGTATTATTTTTTACTATTCATTTTCTCTCTTGGCTATTCATATTTTTATATGAATACGCGTATATGTATTTCGATACATATACCGGGTTGTATTCCGTATTTATATGGTATATCTTCTAGAAGATGAACACCTCATTATATGATTTTGTTTTTTGAAAATCATTTGCAAATGAGGTGGAGGGTGAGGTGGCATGAGCATGATTGGAGGTATGTAGGGAGGTATGGACTTTGATTTTTTATTGTAAAAATGATATGAGATATTTTTTGCAAGGTTGTAAAAAATGAGGAACCATTCTTTCTACATGCCATACACTCTTTATTTTATCATGCTTGATAGCTCTTCTACACTTAGCTCATTTTCTTTCATGAGTTGCTCATGCCTTGGTTTTCCTCATCTCCTCCTCCTTCTTCTTTAGTTGCTCACTTGATCTTAAGAAATGAGAGAAAAAGTTGGTGAAAAATTCCTGCATCCCCACTCTCCATTTCTAGCAACCTTGGAGCGTCGGTTGCTTCGCTAGGTGAAGCTAGAGCTTGGATCGTTTACCTCAGGTGGATCATCTTCGGCAAAGGAGGACTGGCTTCCAAGCGCGATCCGGAGCACTTGAAGAAAGATTGAGCATATGAGTATTCTATACATAGTAGATTAGTTTAGCTCACTAGGTTTTGTTTACAAGTTCTGTCTATTTAGTTCGATTCTTGGTTTTGGGAACTTTAGAGAACTAGAAAATTTTTGAAATCCATGTTGCCATCTTCGAAAATTAGCTTGCTAGTGTGCCTAAGTTCCCAGTAGGCAGCAATGGCAAGTAGGATCCGAATGGATTTCAGCATAGCCACTGGAGAAAAGGTTTCGTCATAGTCCACTCTTGGTCTTTGACGAAAACCTTTTGCAACAAGTTTAGCCTTATAGGTTTCCCCCAGTCCATCTACACCAAATTTCTTTTTGAAGATCCATTTGCATCCAACTGGTTTTACCCCAGGAGGAGAAACATCCAAAGTCCAAATTTTGTTGGTTACATGGACTCCATTTCGGATCGCATAGCATCCAGCTATTTATCAGAGCCCCTACTGGTAATGGCTTGCTTAAAACTAATAGTATCATCTTCTTCCAAGATGCAATCCTCTCGATCCCCATCTATGAGAAAACCGTAGTATCTTTCAGGCAGACGAGAAATCCTACTAGTTTTGCGGAGTGGCTGAAGTTTGTCTGGGATTATTGAATCCTGAGCTTCTATTAAATCTTCAGTTATAGTTTGTGGTTCCACAATTTCTTCCATTTCTACCGTTCTCCCACTAATTTATTTTGCAAGAAATTCCTTCTCTAAAATGATGGTGTGGCGAACAACAAACACCTTCTGTTCCTCGGTGTGGTAGAACGGATATCCTTATGAATGTTTAGGATATCCCACAAATTTACACAAAACTAACCGTGCCTCGAGTTTGTCCGGGTTTTGCTTCTTTACATAAGAAGGACATTCCCATATCTTAATAAAATTAAGGTATGGTCTCTTCCCCTCCCATATTTCATGGGGAGTGGTGGGCACAGATTTGGTAGAGCCCTATTCAATACATATGCAGCCATTTCAAGTGCATATCCCCAGAATGAAAGAGGTAGATCAACACTACTCATCATGGAGCAAACCATGTCCAAAAGGGTATGGTTCCTCTGCTCCGATACACCGTTGTGATGTGGTGTATACGAAGGAGTAAGATGAGAGAGAATTCCATTCTTTTTTAGGTATTCTAGGAACTCCGTGCTTAAGTACTCCCCTCCTCTATCAGATCGGAGGATCTTGATTCTTTTGCCATTCTGGTTCTCTACTTCATTCTTATATTCTTTGAACTTCTCAAGTGCTTCGGATTTGTGTTTCATGAGAAATACATATCCGAACCTAGAGAGATCATTAGTAAATGTAATGAAGTACGAGAACCCACCCCTCGCATGTATAGACATCGGACCACATACATCACTGTGTATGAGTCCCAAAAGCTTTGTAGCTCTTTCTACGTGTCCGGTGAACGGAGTTTTAGTCATTTTTACTTTGAGACAAGACTGACAGGTTTCATAAGATGAAAATTCGATCGTATTCAAATATCCATCTTTACGTAACTTAGATAGTCTTTTCTCATTGATATGACAAAGTCTACAATGCCAAAAGTAGGCTTCGTTCGTATCTGAACTCTTCCTCTTACGTGTGTTTTGTACATTGAAAACTGTGTTTTGATTAAAAATATAGATACCATTACAAAGTGTACCTTCTGCAAGCAATACCTGATTAAGGTAAATGTTCATGATATTTCTATCTAGAACAAATTTATATCCATCTTTATCAAGTAAAGAGAACGATATTAGATTGCAAATCATGGAAGGTACATAGTAATAATTATTCAAAATCATAGTATTGTCGCTTGGCAATGCTAGGTGATATTCACTGATGGTAGCAGTGTCAACTTGTTCTCCGTTCCCTACTCTGAGAGACATATCACCCCGTCCAACCATTCTACTTTTTCTCAGTCCTTATAATAAATTACAGATACAAGATCCTGATCCGATATCTAGTACCCAGAAGGTAGGGTTGACCGAAAAACAGTTTTCAATAACAAATATACCCGAAGAAAATGCATTAGAATGGTTCTCCTTCAATAGGGTCATCTGGAATTCCTTATAGTCCTCTTTCCCTTGCCTATACTCTCAGTTGTCATAAGTTAGAGCCGAACCGACGTTCCCCCACCCTATGTAACAAGCTGGTTCAGTCAAGTCTAACATTTTATTATCTTGATTAGGGCATGATATGGTTGCTACCTGGAAAGAAAGAAAAAAACACTCAGCGTGCGCTCTTGCAAAATTAGATTGGTTATTAGTTTATCTAATCAGACTGGCTCCCACTCTTTCCTCGAATTTTCCTTCAAACCTTAAAAGGAAAACTAGTCGAGATCATTCGCACCTCACAAATTTTCTAACCGTTCAACCAGGTGAGTGTTGATACTCCGAGAGAGGTTCGTCGTGCTCTCGCGCGGACCTAATTAAAATAAATCTCGTTTCCACATAGGCGTAGCCCCGTTAACACTTTTCTAGACACCTAATAGGTTAGCTAATTGTGAAGTGAAAAATATCTCCCAAGAGTAATCCTACTCATCAGTGGGATCGGGATCCAACTATCATCGCGTGCTAACCTAGATGGAAGCCACTCTAGTTACCATACTCTAGAAGGTATCCAACACTAGCAAGTTTCCTGTATATTTGAAACTCCCGATGTGATTTTTGCCCCTAACAATCTATAACCTTGACGCTTGCCAACAAGTTATAGACCGCTAGTCAAGTTCAACCCGTCATTATTCTAGATTAACTCGAATTCACCCACACAAACCTTTGATGCTTGCCAACAAAGCAGTGCGACTGTCTTAATTAATCACATATCCATGCAATAGAAAAGCATTTCGTAGCTACCGAACACTATGCTTTGACTAAAGATCGAAATGCGCAACACGAATACTAAGCACTACCAATCTGAAATAAAGGAGGGTTACGGCTGGGTTTTTGGCAAAAACCTCTTTAGCGTAATGAACTTGATATAGTTGAAGGAACTGAGTAGTTTTTGAAAAGGAGTGGTTTAGGCTCCGCTTTTGAAAACTAGTGGTTTTGAAGAAAACCGAGTAATCTATAGCAACATAAACTTTCGCTCAAGAGGTCACTCCCCGTGAAGGGATCTAGGCTCTTGCCCCCTCGAATGAGGCGCTGGATATTCCTAACTGAATACCATTATGCAAAGCGAAAGAATATGACTATAGTTTTTTGAAATTTTGTTCCAACAATATCTTTTAGGTTTCTTTTCTTGCATTAATCAAAATCAATGCAGTCCCATCAATTAATTCCTATCACACTAGAAAATAACGAAAATAAAATGTATGTATATACCATCCGCATTCGCTACGGGGCCTGTCATGCAGCGTTAGGTTACTTAACTACCGGCAGAGCAGGGGCTGGACTGGACTAGAGCGGATGCAAAACATATACAATATCTACTAGTGTGTGTGTATAACTATTCGTCCCAGGCATGATATAAGCAATATCACAAAATAGCGATAAGCAACATGGAATAGCGGATAATCTAGAAGCCCCGGTTTTCATTTGAGCCGCAAATGAAACTCAACGTTCCCCAGTCGTATGGATAGCCTGTGCAATGAAGAACCTAGACCCCTATGAGTGCGGCAAGTTACCCGCCAATCCCCGAAGTGAGGCAACCCAATTCAACAAAGTGAATGGGCCACCCAGCACTTCAAGGAATCCGGTAACTTGAGCATTCCTCCGCAGGTCATCCTATACCCCCTACGTGTGCGGCGAATAGCCCGCTAATTCTAGAGTAAGGCCCCCTCGATCTCAACGCCATGAGATGCAGGCCCCTTGCCCTCTAGAACCCGGCTATTCGAGCACTCCTCCGTGGGGTAATCCTAGTACAGAAAAGAAAAAATATATACAACGTTGATATCGACCTCAACCAGGCCGTTCCCCAATAAAAGAATATAGAAACTGGTAGAAACGACAGTCCACATGTCGGACGCTTACCCCGCAATAATAAAAATGCAAATGAATCTAAACTGTACAACTACCATTGCACCTGGGGCTATTCAACACGATAATCTGAATAAACCATCACAGATATAAACATTACAGTAGCATAAGCAAGTATGTACAACCCCGTCTAAATGACATATAGCAAATTGACGAAGTTTGAAAACACATAAACCACATCAAAAAAATCAATGATGTAAAAGTTTCAAGTTCTAAACTTTCCGATTTGTCCCAAAGCAAAGATAACACTAATTGAAATCTGGGGCAAATAAAAAAAGACTAAAAATCCTAATTCTCAAAACCCAAGACACAGCATGAAAACGGGGACCAAAGGAGACAACAAAACCGCCAAGAGCGGGAAAATAGGAAAACCGGTGGTTTTTCCATGGTGGATTTGCCTCGTTTTCATTGTGTGTCACTATCATATCAAAAGCAAGTCTCTGCACTTGTTTAAAAAAAATTCAGAGACCAAAATTTTTTTGAATAGAAACTGGGTTTTGAAAATCAAAATTTTTCGGTTTTGAAACTAATGCATCGTCTACTACTAGTTTTTAATGTTTGGGTGGCTCTGATACAATTTTAGGATTCCTATCGCCCTGGCCGCCAACCGCGGCTGTTGCAGAACGAAAAACTATAACTTTTAAAATAAACTAGCTCTAGAAAACGCAACCTAGAATCTAACCAAATATTGAAACTAGTAAACTAGAGGAGTCTAACTACCCTGTTAGAATGTTATACCTAAACGATCTGTGTCCTCCAGGTCTTCACTCCTCTTCTTAAGCTCCTTGAGGTCTCCTAGATCAACCTTGATAGCAGGCCTCATCGATCTTAGATGATCCATCTGAAGGTTCTTGATTCAAGCTTCTATTTCAAAAAGAAGCAAACTAAGCAAACTAGTTTGCTAATCTACTTTGCTTAGAAGATGTTGAGATGTTTAGTAGTAATTTTTTGTCTCAAAACCCTTTGGCTCTCAACACATGAGGATGGTAAGGGTTGAATGAGAGAATGAACTCAAAAGAGAGGAGAGAGAATCACAAATCAAGAATCATATGAAGAATGGCTATGGCTTGAAGATATGAAGCATTTTTCTTTCATTAAAAATACGACCATACATCAATAGTATTCACAAATGAATAAAGAATAATCAAAGCCATGCTTGAAGCCATCTCACCCCTCCACCTCAATTACCATTTTTGATAAATGGAAATATACATAATGAGGTGTCATCTTCTAGAAGGTATTTTGTATAAATAAAAAATACTTTCTACCGTATATATATATATGCCCATATTTGTACCAAAATACGAATATCTAAGAGATAGAATACTACTACTAATATAATACTAGTATTAAATCAATATCTGATTTAATAAACCGGCTTAATCCTAAGCCCGCCAGTATTATAATCCGTCCGATTAAATCTCGTGCAACTAGTACATGTAATCAATTAGAACCCTGCACGTATAAACATACGGATTCCACATCATTTCGCCTGAACCAGAGAAACTCTATGTGCGGGACTCTAAAGACTCGACAGTATGCTGGCAGTGGGTTTAACCATAAGCACGTCAGCGGCACTAGTTGTACGTAATGGCTACTCAGGTACCTGTCGAAAAGAAGGCCGACGAGCAAGCTTATCCGAACCCCTACTGACCCTATCTGTGATAATCTCTGTACAGTCCGGTCTCTTCGTCTATAAGTATCGCATACCGGGTCTAGGGGATGGTAAACGTAAGACCTCTACTGACATGATAAGTCATGTCGATATGGCTCATAACCAATCCGAGAAACTACTGATCTAACCATCAGTTTATCTCAACTGCTTTGGCCAAGGTCTTATGGTTCTATCCAACCGGACACAGTGCAATATCGACTCCAAATACCAGGAGAGATGAATCCCTGACAATCACTCACTGCCTCTTTGTAGCTCGAGACTGTATCCAACCAAAACCTGTTTACATGACTCAGTAGAGCCATGGTAAGATAGTGATCAAAGCACAGTGGGAACTCATACGAGACAAATGATGATCTCAGGTCCAAAGGCAAACCTATACTCATGTCACATGAGAACCGCTATCTGACACTAGATATAATACCATCTAAAGGTTCTCGGTGAGTCTGGCCAGTGTACTCACCCCTAGTGAACACCTGTATACAATCTTAGGTGATCACACCAATGGTTATGGGACCAACCACCGTCCCTCGTCGGGGTCTAGAAACGTATACACAAGTCAACTCTGGAATATCGATGCTCGGTCTCGATACTTCTGCGACTTGTGACCTTTAAGGATGTGCTTATGGACTACCCATCTTCCACAAATATGATCGCCATCATAACACTGGTAGTCAAGAAAAATCATACGGGCTTTATCAACATGTAACTGCCATATGTGATATTGAGTAAAACATATGCACATGTTAAAATAAAGACAAACCAAAATAGTATACTACTGTAACGAGTCTTTATCAATATATATAAGCAATATAAAGCAGTAAGAAAAATAAATACACATGTTCTGATAAAGACAACTCAAATAATATACTATACAACTAAGCAAGATTGTCCTGTACATACATATCCCTAACATCATATACAATACAGGTCTCTAGGGCATACATATCCAACACGGTCTTCATGGTCTCTCACATGTCTTTCACATAAGTAGTGCTAAGCACTCATTCATATAGCACTCACGTGGATACTACGTGAACTGCTGTCTCCATGGTCGCTCACATGTCTTTCACATGGGTAGTGCTAAGTACTCATTCATATAGCACTCATATGGATGTCACGTGAACTGTTGCCTCCATAGTCGCTTGCGTGTCTTTCACTTGGGTAGTGCTAAGCACTCATTCATATATCTCTCACATGGATGTCACGTGAAACACTTCTATTTGCCCTTCTTCCCTAACGCTCATGTGGATATCACGTGGCGCATTTATGTTTGTTTCTCTTCCCAGCGCTTACGTGGATATCATGTGACGCATTTCTGTTTCAGCTGTAAGGCTACGCCAACGTCCCGGACATCAATTAGTGGCCAAACGCGGAACAAAAACTTTAGAAAACCGACGCTAACGGAACCCTAATCGACGGATCGTACCATTAACCCTATACTAGTTCTATATAAAGGAGTTTAAGAGATTATACTGATCGATCCATATCCTTCGGTCTTTAATCTCTGTCCTTAGCTCATCACGGCTGCCTCAAACAAGTTTGTTCTCCGGTCTCCCTTGTCGAAGACGATCCACGTCGAGGATTAGTAATACGGGCTCCCGCTTCAAAACCGAAGCAACCCGGGCATCCATTTTGCTAGCCTAGAAACCCATGATGAAGTAGAGAGAGTGTGTGATCGTTTTTGTCTCAATACACCCAATGATTCTTAACACATGAGATAGAATGGGTGGAGGTGAAGAAGAAGCCATTGGTGAAGTGAAGAGTGTGAAGCTCAAAGAAAAAGCAACTCAAGAAAAATGTTCTGCCTTTTTCTTTTGTGAGTTGTGTGATATTTTTGTGAGGAGGCAACTCAAGAAAAGATCTGCCCACTCTCACAATAATATCTCACAAATATCCTAACCAAAAAAAACCCTCATGTCAAAATGAATGCAAACAATGAGTCACAAGTGCATGCACCAAAAGTCCAAGCCAAAACTCATGTTCACACTTTCCACCTCACAACAATATTTTAAAAAACTCTAAATGTTTAATACAAAGAAATGGCAACCCTAAAGTAAACTCGTAACGAATTACAAGAATACCCCTCATCCGTATATACATACCTGCATCCATATTCCGACTGAATACGAATACAACGAGACGAAAATAATCCAACAATATAATACTAGGATTTGACTTAAACCAAAGCCCATTAGTATTATCCGTCCGATCATGATCCGTGCACAAGTGCACATATATGATCGAACCCTGCCATAAAACCATATGGCCTCTACAACGTTTCTCCTGAACAAGGGAAACCCTTTGTATGGGACTCTAAAGACTCATCGATACGCTGGCAGTGGGTTTAACCACAAGCACGTCAGTGGCACTAGCTGTACGTAATGGCTACCCAGGTATTGAGCGAAAGGGAGGCCGACGAGCGAAAGGGAGGCCGACGAGCAAACTCATCCTGAAACCCTACTGAGCCTGATAGTGACAATATCCGTACAGTCAAGTTCGTTCGTCTATGAGTATCGCATATCGAGTCTAGGGGGTGGATAAAGTCAGACCTCTAATAACTTGACATTTAGTGTCGGTATGAAGCCTATCATCACCTGAGAAACTACTGATCCGAATCAGTAATTCTCGACTACCTTGGCCAAGGATTTCTAGTGATGGACAACCGTGCACACTGCGACATCAACCCCCAATACCGGGATAGACGAATCCCCTGACGATCTGCTCACTGCCTCCATATGGCTCGGAACTGTACCCAACTAAAACCAGTTTGCACGACTGCTTTGAGCTGTGGTAGGGTAGTAATCAAAGCACAGTGGGAACTCACACGAGACAAATGACGATCTCAGGTCGATAGACTAACCTGTACACATGTCACCAGGGAACTGCTATCTGACAATAGGTATAATACCAACTAGCATATTCCAGGCGAGTCCGGCCGGTGTAATCATAACCCAATGAGCACCTGTATACATCTTAGGTGAACCAACTGACACCAATAGCTTGTGAGATCGGCCACCGCCCCTCGTCAGGGTCCCGATCCGTATACACTAGTCTACTCTCGGAGCATCCATGCCCAGTCTCAAAAATCCCACGACTAGGGACACTTTAAGGATGTGCTTATAGACTACCCAACTCTCACGTATATGATCGCCATCATACTGCTGGTAGTCAAGCAAAAATCCTATGGGCTCTATCAACATATAATAGTGATCTGTAATGTCACCTGAAGCATGTACATGATGATAAAGACAAACCAAATAGCATACTATCATCTCGATTAAGACTATCCTACCGGTATAGGTCCTCCCTCAATCATTGCAATCACGTGCTTGCGATCCAATAATTGACTTGAGGGCACTATAACCAACAATCTCCCACTTGCACTTAAGGCTAATTATTGCGGTGTCGCATACTCACAGCCCGTGTGATACCGAACACTCAACTCCTCTATTAATCAGTTTCACAAAGCTCGTTTGTAAAACTATTACGTTCGAGAAATAGCCTCAGTGAGTGGATCCGCCCTAATGTTTCTTTCTATGTCTCTCTTTATCTCAAGTTCGCGGAGAAAGCCATCTCCTGAAATGAGCAATACCTGTCTTAGAATATGTCTGGATATCTGATGGGACCCAGTTCACAAATGAACTCCAAATCCAGTTTACTTCTTAGAATGTATCGTTAACTAAATTTAATCAGTATCCTGCGTCATGCCTCCCTCAGTATCAGCTTGGACCACCTGTCCAAACTACTGCCCCTCGTCAAGAGGGAAAACTACAACTCTGACAGTCACTCTGTCATCCAGGTCACCTTGGAAGCCTGGAACGATAACCGTCTCCCGAAGGAGGCTGTTGTTACCATATCCCTAAAATAATAACTTATGTTCTAAAACTTCTTCCGAACGTTTCTCCGGGATTGGATTAATACATAAACTTATTGCAGCTAGTGCAAAAACAACATCTGGTTTGGTACTTGACATCTCATGATTGACTCAATTGCCTAAGCAAGTGATATGCCAATCATGCACATCTCTCTCCCCTTTAGTCTGTAAGACACCTTCAGAGAGGGTGACTCCACCTGCAGGTACACCATCATGCCAGGAGTTATCCATTCTAAAACACCTTTAGAATACTGTCTAAGTACCCAGATTGGGAAACTACTAAAATCTAGATCTAAAACCATAGATTTAGTAACCAGAATGCCTAATATAATATCCATATCCTATGTGGAGAAACCACTGTGTGACAACCATAGTATAACCGATCGTAGTATAGGAATTTCACTTCCTACAACGTGCATGTCATCCAAATACCAAGGCATCGCACCCTACTACCTTCTTAAAAGATCCATCTCCTATTCTGATGAAATCAAAGCCTATGACTGTCACATCAAAAATAAATGATCTATCTCCGCTATATGTGCTTTAGTCTATAAATAGACATAAGCTACCTGTCCACTATGCTTTCGCTGCTCCCACTGACTACGACAACCCTATGGCAGAGTCATACACACGTGCACTTCTAAAACTAGTTTAGAACGACGCTATACTCATCCTCCTGCCAGGTCTCATAGTTTAGGACAATAGTAATGGCAAGTCTGGGTAAACAAGAACCTTCCTGTCACCGTCTCTGAGAATACTGAAATACCTCTCGGGCGCCTGAGGTTACCCACCATATCTGCGGAGTAGCTAATGGAATGTCAAACCCGATTGAATTTTTAGGTCCCATTAAATTTTCAGTAATCGTTTGCGGTTCTGGAATCACTTCCAGTTCTACCATACTCCCACTACTGTTTTCTTAAAAAGTCCATTTTACTAAAACTGTGGCGAGTCAAGAACAATATCACTATTGATTTTCCAGATGGTAGAAAGTTAACCCTCGTCATAGCCCGGGATAACCCACAAACTGCCATTACAGAAACATGCATTGAGTCATCCAGAGTCTGGTTTTAAGCATAAACCGGACAACTCCATATACCTTAACATCGTTAAGATATGAACCATTCTATATACAATATAGAAACAGAGTCACTGATTTAATTGGAACCAGATTCAAATCATGCAGCTGTCTCCAGTGCATGTCAACTAAATGGAGAGAGGCCGATCAACGTTACTCAACTTAGGAGTGCATCCAAATATGAGTAACCTGAAAGAGAAGCAAGTTCTCAAAATCATTACAATCAGCTGAATACCAAACACAAGTATCTACATCTTCGATCACCTTGAAGAATCCTGATACTTGCAACACATGGTTCTCTACTTTATTCTTGTACCTATAACTTCTCAAAATCTGGACCTTGTATTTCTACGAAACACTTGTCTAAAACTGGAGAAGTCATAAGTAAACAGAATATAGTACGAGTACCAACCCCTTTGTCCTAATGGGCACTGGACAACATACAATACTTTGTATAAGTCCCCTGAGTTGAATAACTCAAACCCTGTGCGTCATAGGTTGAAAACCATACTATGGTTAAGAAGAATTACACCGCTATTCAATGCTCCTTACCTAACCATCAACTGATATGGGTAAATGTCATAGACATAATTTCAAAAATTTATATCTCACTTTATAAAATAAACATACAGATATATCAATTTAAAATTAGTGCATAATAACGGATATTCAAAACCAAAAATTTACCGTCAGGTAAAACCCCAGGTGATTTTCTCAAATATCACCAATTACAACAAATTCCGATATAATGAGGATATAATCACCTAATTCCCTATAACTCACTCCCACTCATCATCTGTAAAACCATACAAATGTGAGAATCAAACCTGGTAAATAAATACCCTGGAGCAAGGATCTAATTGGGAAATCAGTTTTCAATTAACAACGCATAGTGAAACTGAAACATAAAAATGTTTCGAAAGGGTAGCCGGGTATTCCTAGTAATGTCTCTTCCATTATCCAGATTCATGACTGTAACCGTATAATTCCTTGCCATCTGTCCAAATTCCTTTTATTTGTCTATACTCATTACCTTCTATACACCACCCTTAGGCTAAATGGTTTTCTTCCTACCCTACCGTTCGGCACCAACCAATGGTTTAGAAGAAGACTATCCAATAAGCATAATAGGTGTACTCTCCTATGTTAGCTATAGTGCTCTCAAGTCAATTATTCGATCGCAAGCACGTGATTGCAACGATTGAGGGAGGACCTATACCGGTAGGACAGTCTTACTCGAGATGATAGTATGCTATCTGGTTTGTCTTTATCATCGTGTACATGCTTCAGGTGACATTACAGACCACTATTACATGTTGATAGAGCCCATAGGATTCTTGCTTGACTACCAGCAGTATGATGGCGATCGTGTACGTGAGAGTTGGGTGGTCTATAAGCACATCCTTAAAGTGTCCCTAGTCGTGGGAGTTTCGAGACTGGTCATCAATACTCCAAGAGTAGACTAGTGTATACGGATTGAGACCCTGACGAGGGGCGATGGCCGGTCTCATAAGCCATTGGTGTCAGTTGGTTCACATAAGATGTATACAGGTGCCCATTGGGTTATGAGTACACCGGACAGACTCGCCGGGAACATGCTAGTTGGTATTATATCTATTGTCAGATAGCAGTTCCCTGGTGACATGTGTACAAGTTAGTCTATGGACCTGAGATCGTCATTTGTCTCATGTGAGTTCCCACTGTGCTTTGATTACTACCCTACCACGGCTCAAAGGAGTCGTGCAAACAGGTTTTAGTTGGGTACAGTCCCAAGCCACATGGAGGCAGTGAGCGGATTGTCAGGGGATTCGTCTCTCCCAGTATTGGGGGTTGATATCGCGGTGTGCACAGATGGCCATCACCAGAAATCCTTAGCCAAGGTAGTCGAGAATTACCGATCTAGGATCGGTAGTTTCTCAGGTGGTGATGGGCTTCATACCGACACTAAATATCGCGTTATTAGAGGTCTGACTTTATCCACCCCCTAGACCCGATATGCGATACTCATAGACGAACGGACCGGACTGTACGGATATTGTCACTGTCAGACTCAGTAGGGTTCCAGGATGAGTCCGCTCGTCGTCCTCCCTTTCGCTCAATACCTGGGCAGCCGTTACGTACAGCTAGTGCCACTGACATGCTTGTGGTTAAACCCCCTACCAGCGTTTTGACGAGTCTTTAGAGTCCCACACAGAGGATTTCCCTAGTTCGGGCGAAACGTTGTAGAGGCCGTATAGTTTTATGGCAGGGTTCGATCATATACATGCACTCGTGCATGGATCATAATAGGACGGATCATACTAGTGGGCTTTGGTTTAAGCCGGATCCTAGTATTAGATTGTTGGATTACTTTCGTCTCGTAGTATTCATATTCAGTCGGAATACGGATGCGGGTATGTATATACGGATGAGGGGTATTCTTGTAATTCGTTACATAATTACTTTAGTTGATGCCATTTCTTTTTTGGATTAAAACATTTTGGTTTAAATGTTTTATGGTGGAAATTGTGACTCATTCTTGGCATGACATGTCTTTTGTCATGGCTAAGATATTTGTGAGTGAGCTTGGATATTTGTGGTAAGTGTGTGAGTGTAGAGATATTTTATGTATGTGTATGGCTCATTTTCTCACCACAATATATCAAAACACTCACTTGAAAATGAGGGGATAGCCATCACATTTTATTGAGCCATCTCATTTTCTTTGGCTAGGCTTGCTCACTTGATATTTTCTTGAGCTCACATCTTTCACCATGGGCATCTTCTTCAACCTCCACTCAATCTCTCTCATGTGTTGAGAATCCTAGATTGTATTGAGACAAAATATTCACACACTATCTCTACTTAATCTTGGGCATCAAGGCTAGCAAACTTGATGTCTGAGTTGCTTTGGTTAAGTGGCGGGAGCCCGTATAAAGAACCCTCGACATGGATCTTCTTCGACGAAGGGAGACCGGAGATCGAACTTGATCGGAGAAGACACGAGGAGCTTGGGATGATGGTTATGACCGAATGACACGGATCAATTCGGTATAGCCATTCTAACATCTTTGTAGTTAGCTAGTCTAGGGTTAATGGTAGAATCCGGGTAGCGGGTTGCGTTAGCGCCGGTTTTCAAAAGTTTGTTCCGCATTTGGCCACGGATCGTTGGCCGGGACGCTACTGTAGCCTTACATGGTATCAGAGCCACGCCATTAACCCCATACTAGCTTGTTCTTACACGGTTAAAAGATCGATCGAGCAAAAATCCCGAAATCCCAATTCCATTTTACCCTGTTTCTGTCGATTTTTTAAAGTGGTCAAAAATTAATTTAAAGCATCTCAGAAATTCGTGCAGGGTTTTCTAGGAAGCCATAAGAAATTTGGGGACACAATTCCCTAATACGACCGCAGAACCGCGGTAGAACAAACATGTTTGCCGCGGTTGCGCGGCGGAGTTTGGGAATCTGTGCAATAAATTTCTGCTGGAGTTCTATTGTTTGGTATTATGATTTCTGGGATATTTTGTTTTTGGCCCAGACTTATTAGAGTATTGGATTGCACTTGGGGACTATACTAATGGTTTTTGTCGATCGAAATTTTAAAATGCGTAAGTTTACAGTACATGTATTTCTATCTGCGACCGTAAATGTCATTAAAGCGGTACAACTCGTCTAATTGCTATATGTTCTTTTAGACGGGTTTGTGAACGTGACATTCACGTTGATATTCTGTGTTGTGCTGTCTTTGTTGCAGATTCATCGTAGTAGATAACTTGCATGCAATGTTAGTACAATTTAGTTTCATTTGTACATTTGATATCGCGGGGAGAGTGTCCGACATGTGGACTGCCTTCACTGCCTGTTTGTATATTATTCTTTTGGGGCACGACCGGGTTGAGGTTGATGTACCCGTTGTACATATTTTCTTTTCTGTACTAGGATTACCCCGCGATGGAGTGCACGGATATTCGGGTTCTGGAGGGCAACGGGTTTGTATCTCATAGCGTTGAGAAGGAGGGGGACTCACTCTAGAATTGGCGGGCTATTCGCCGCACTCGTAAGGGGTACAGGTTGACCCAAGGAGGGGTGCTCAAGTTACCGGATTCCATGATGTACTGGGTAGCCCATTCACTTTGCTGAAGGGGGCTGCCTCACTTCTGGTTTTGGCGGGTAACTTGCCGCGCTCGTAGGGGTCTAGGTTTTCATTGCACAGGCTATCCACACGACCCGGGGAACGTCAGGTTTCAGTTGCGGCTCAAAGAAAACCAGGGGCTCCCAGATTATCTGTATTGTTCTGTGATGCTTATTAATTTTCTGTGATGTTGCATTTATCACGCCTGGAGCAATTATTAAATATTTTTATATATATACTAGTAGATATTGTATATGTTTTACACCATCGCTAGTCCAGTCCCCGCACTGTCGTTAGTTAAGTAACCTAATGGGTGATGACGGGACCCAAAGGCGAATGTGGATGGCATATACGTACATCATATTTTCGTTCTTTTGTGGTGTGATTAATTGATGGGACTGCGTTGATTCATATCAACGCTAGGAAAACAGACCTATTCAATGTTGTTGGAACAATTTTTTTAAAAAGCTGTTATTACAAGAACGTTCTCTTTTGTTTTGCACAGTGGTATTCGGTTATGAATATCCAGCACCTCATTCGACGAGGTAAGGGCTGAGATCCCTTCATCGGGAGTGACCCCTTAGGCAGAGGTTTGCGTCAGGGTAATAACTTCACTATAGTCGATTACTTTTTGCTTTGCATCGCGGTATTCAGTGAGAATATCCTGCACCTCATTCCATAAGGAAAGAGCCGAGATCCCTTCGCCGGGAGTGACCCCTTTAGCAAAGGTTTTCGCCACTATATATTTGTAAAAAACTATCCAGTTCCTTCAACGATATCAAGTTCATTACGTTAAAGGTTTTTTGCCAAAAATATTTGTAGCCCTCCATCATTTCAGACGGGTAACACTTAGTATTCATGCTATGTTTGTTGGCCTTCGTCAAGGCATAGTATATGGTAGTTGCTTGTTACCTTTCTGTTGCATAGATAGATGCGTTGGTTTGGGACAGTCGTACTACTTTGTTGGCCTTCGTCAAGGGTATATACGAGTGGGTTCAAATTAACCTGGACAATGACGGGTAGAACTTGATATGTGGCTTATGATTTGTTAGCCTTCGTCAAGGTCATAAGAGCATGGGGTAAAAATCACATCGGGAGTTTCAAACATACAAGAAACTTTCCAGGCACGTACATACCTTCTGGAGTGTAATAACGTGAGTAGATTCCATTAGATTATCATGCGATGATAGATGGATCCCGATACCCACTGATAAGTTGATTTACTTCTCGGGTGATTTTAGATGATCCCGACTAATTCTTCTTTCAGATTTGGAGGAGAATTTCAGGATATAGTGGAAGACATCCTGATTAGATAAAGTGATTAACCATTCTGATCTAGGTTAAAGTGCATGCAAAGTGTTTCTTTTCTCTCTCTCTTTGGCAGCGACCATGGCCCGACCCTAGACTATAACTCAGTGACCAAGTTAACCGAAATTTCTTAAAACACTGGCTTTTGGATTGCCAGAGTTGCATACTTTATTGTCACTCCTACTTTTACCCTTTGCTTTTCTCCAGAACATTCCGTATCACTATGAAGATCCATAGTTATTGGATATGACATACGAACTCGAAGAAACTTGTTTCAGATTTGAGGATGGTTTCCGGTTCAAGAGAAATGGAATAAGCTTTATTCAATTGTCTTTTATCATTACCTTCTCTCAAGTTGCGAGTACTCCTAGGATTAGGAGAGTACACCTATTACGCTTATTGGATAATCTTCTTCCAAACCATAGGCAAGTGCCGAAAGGTGGAGAAGGAAGAAAACCAATTAGCCTAAGTGTGGTGTGCAGAAGGTAATAAGTAAAGACAGATAAAGGGATTAGAAAGAGAGCAAAGTAAATTGCGACTGCTATCATTCACGACGAAACCACGTATTTCATCGCCACTCCTACTTCACGTTTGTATTTCTCCAGAACACCCCGTATCACTACAAAGATCCACATTTATTGGATAATCTATCGTATGGTTATATACGAACTCGAAGGAACTTGTTCCAGTTCGGGGATGGATTCTGGTTCAGGAGAAATAGAATAAGCTTTATTCAGTTGTCTTTTATCATTAACTTCTCTCAAGTTGCGAGTACTCTTAGGATTAGGAGAGTACACCTATTACTCTTATTGGATAGTCTTCTTCCAAACCATAGGTTGGTGCCAAACGTTAGGGAAGGAAGAAAACCATTTAGCCTAACGGTGGAGTACATAAGGTAATGAGTAAAAACAAATAACGGGATTTGGAGAGATGGCAAAGAAATATAAGGTTATAGTCATAAATCTGGATAATGGAAGAGGCATTACTAGGAATACCCGGATACCCTTTCGAAACATTTTCATGTTTCAGTTTCACTATGCGTTGTTAATTGAAAACTGATTTCCTAATTAGATCCTTACTCCAGGTATGTATTTACCAAGTTTGATTCTCACATCTGTATGGTTTTACAGATGATGAGTGGGAATAAGTTATTGGGAATTAGGTGATCATCCTCATTATATCGGAATTCGGTATAATTAGTGATATTTGAGGAAACCACCTGGGGTTTTGCCTGACAGCAAATATTTGGTTTTGAATATCCATTGTTATGCACCAATTTCAAACTAATATATCGGTACGTTTATTTTATAAAGTGAGATATAACTTTTTGAAATTATGTCCATGATATTTACCTATATCAGTTGATGGATAGATAAGGAGCATTAATCAGTGGTGTAATTCTTCTTAACCATAAGTACAGTTTTCAACCTATGACGCACAGGGTTTGGGTTATTCAACTTAGGGGACTTATACAAAGTATTGTATGTTGTCCAGTGTCCATTAGGTCAGAGGGGTTGGTACTCGTACTATATTCTGTTTACTTGTGACTTCTCCAGTTTTAGACAAGTGTTTCGTAGAAATACAAGGTCCAAGTTTTGAGAACTTATTGGTATAAGAATAAAGTAGAGAACCATGTGTTGCAAGTATCAAGATTCTTCAAGGTGATTGAAGATATAGATACTTGTGTTTGGTATTCAGTTGATAGTAATGGTTTTGTGGACTTGCTTCTCTTTCAGATTACTCATATCTGGATGCACTCCTAAGTTGAGTAATGTTGATCTCCCTCTCTCTATTTAGTTGACATGCACTGAAGACAGATGCATGATTTGAATCTGGTTCCAATTAAATCAATGCCTCTGTTTCTATATTGTATATAGAATGGTTCATATCTTAACGATGTTAAGGTATATGGAGTTGTCCGGCTTATACTTAAAACCAGACTCTGGATAACTCAAGGCACGTTTCTGTATTGGCAGTTTGTGGGTTAACCCGGGCTATGACAAGGGTTAACTTTCTACCATCTGGAAGATCAATAGTGATATTGTTCTTGACTCGCCACAATTTTAGTAAAATGGATTTTTTCATAAAACAGTAGTGGGAGTATGGTAGAACTGGAAGTGATTCCAGAACCACAGACGATTATTGAAAATTTAATAAGAACCTAAAGATTCAATCAGGTTTGACATTCCATTAGCCACTCCGCAGATATAGTGGGTAACCTCAGGCAACCGAGAGGTACTCCGGTATCCTCAAGGACGGTGACAGGGAGGTTCTTGTTTACCCAGACTTGTCATTACTGCTATTCTAGACTATGAGACCCGGTAGGAGGATGAGTATAGCGTCGTTCTAAACTAGCTTTAGAAGAGCACGTGTATATGACTCTGCCAGAGGGTTGTTGTAGTCAGTGGGAGCAGCGGAAGCATAGTGGACAAGTAGCTTGTGTCTATTTATAGACTAAAGCAGATATAACGGAGATAGATCATCTATTTCTGATGTGACAATTATAGGTTTTGACTTCATCAGAATAGGAGATGGATCTGTTAAGAAGGTAGTAGGGTGGTATGTCCTGATATTTGGATGACATGCACGTTTTAGGAAGTGAAATTCCTATACTACGATCGGTTATACTGTGGTTGTCACACAGTGGTTTCTCCACATAGGATATGGATATAATATCAGGCATTCTGGTAACTAGATCTATGGTTTTAGATCTAGATTTGGGTAGTTTCCCAATCTGGATACTTAGATAGTATTCTAAAGGTGTTTTAGAATGGACGACTCCTGGCATGGTGGTGTACCTGCAGGTGATGGAGCCACCCTCTCTAAAGGTGTCCTACAGACTAAAGAGGAGAGGGATGTGCATGATTGACATATCACTTGCTTAGGCAATTGAGTCAATCATGAGATGTTAAGTACCACACCAGATGTTGTTTTTGCACTAGCTGCAATAAGTTTATATTAATCCAATCCTGGAGAAACATTCGGAAGCAGTTTTAGAACATAAGTTGATGTTCTAGGATATGATAACGGCAGCCTCCTTCGGGAGACGGTTATCATTCCAGGCTTCCAAGGTGACCTGGATGACAGAGTGACTGTCAGAGTTATTGTTTTCCCTCTGACGAGGGGCAGTAGTTTGGACATGTGGTCAAGACGGATACAGAGGGAGGCATGGCGCGGGATACTGATTAAATTTAGTTGACGATACAGTCTAAGAAGTTTGCTGGATTTGGAGTTCATTTGTAAACTGGGTCCCATCAGATATTCGGACATATTCTAAGACAGGTATTGCTCATTTCGGGAGATGGCTTTCTCCGTGGGTTTGAGATAAAGAGAGACATAGAAAGAAACATCAGAGCGGATCCACTCACTGAGGCTATTTCTCGAACGCAATAGTTTTACAAACGAGCTTTGTTAAACTGATTAGTAGAGGAGTTGGGTGTTCGGTATCACACGGGCTATGAGTATGCGGTACCGCAATAATTAGCCTTAAGTGAAAGTAGGAGATTGTTGGCTATAGTGCCCTCAAGTCAATTATTCGATCGCAGGAACGTGATTGCAATGATTGAGAGAGGACCTATACCGGTAGGACAGTCTTACTCGAGATGATAGTATGCTATCTGGTTTGTCTTTATCATCGTGTACATGCTTCAGGTGACATTACATATCACTATTACATGTTGATAGAGCCCATAGGATTCTTGCTTGACTACCAGCGGTATGATGGCGATCATATGCGTGAGAGTTGGGTAGTCTATAAGCACATTCTGAAAGTGTCCCTAATCATGGAAGTTTCGAGACTGGGCATCGATACTCCGAGAGTAGACTAGTGTATACGGATCGAGACCGCGACAAGGGGCGATGGCCGGTCTCATAAGCCATTAGTGTCAGTTGGTTCACCTAAGATGTATACAGGTGCTCATTGGGTTATGAGTACACCGGACGGACTCGCCGGGAACATGCTAGTTGGTATTATACCTATTGTCAGATAGCAGTTCCCTGGTGACATGTGTAAAGGTTAGTCTATTGACCTGAGATCGTCATTTGTCTCGTGTGAGTTCCCACTGTACTTTGATTACTACCCTACCACGTCTCAAAGGAGTCATGCAAACAGATTTTAGTTGGGTACAGTCCCGAGCCACATGGAGGCAGTGAGCAGATCGTCAGGGGATTCGTCTCTCCCGATATTGGGGGTTGATGTCCCGGTGTGCACGGATGGCCATCACCAGAAATACTTGGCCAAGGTATTCGAGAATTACCGATCTTGGATCGGTAGTTTCTCAGGTGGTGATGGGCTTCATACCGACACTAAATATCACGTTATTAGGGGTCTGACTTTATCCACCCCCCTAGACCCGATATGCGATACTCATAGATGAACGGACCGGACTGTACGAATATTGTTACTGTCAGGCTCAGTAGGGTTTCAGGATGAGTTCGCTCGTCGGCCTCCCTTTCGCTCAATACCTGGGCAGCTGTTACGTATGGCTAGTATCACTGACGTGCTTATGGTTAAACCCACTGCCAGCGTATTGACAACTCTTTAGAGTCCCATACAGAGGGTTTCCCTAGTTCGGGCGAAACGTTGTATAGGCCGTATGGTTTTATGGCAGGGTTCGATCATATACGTGCACTTATGCATGGATCATGATCGGACGGATTATACTAGTGAGCTTTGGTTTAAGCCGGATCCTAGTTTTAGATTGTTGGATTACTTTTGTCTCATAGTATTCGTATTCAGTCGGAATACGGATGCGGATATATATATACGGATGAGGGGTATTCTTGTAATTCGTTACAAGATTACTTTAGTTGATGCCATTTCTTTTATAGATTAAAACATTTTTGTTTAAATGTTTTATGGTGGAAATTGTGACTCATTCTTGGCATGACGTGTTTTTTGTCATGGCTAAGATATTTGTGAGTGAGCTTAGATATTTGTGGTAAGTGTGTGTGTGTAGAGATATTTTGTGTATGTGTGTGGCTCATTTTCTCACCACAATATATCAAAACACTCACTTGAAAATGAGGGGGCAGCCATCACATTTTATTGAGCCATCTCATTTTCTTTGGCTTGGCTTGCTCACTTGATATTTTCTTAAGCTCACATCTTTCACCATGGGAATCTTCTTCAACCTCCACTATATCCCTCTCATGTGTTGAGAATCCAAGAGTGTATTGAGACAAAGTATTCACACACTATCTCTACTTCATCTTGGGCATCAAAGCTAGCAAACTTGATGTCCGAATTTCTTCGGTTTAGAGGCGGGAGCCCGTATAAAGAACCCTCGACATGGATCTTCTTCGACGAAGGGAGACCGGAGATTGAACTTGATCGGAGAAGCCGCGAGGAGCTTGGGATGATGGTTAAAGACCGAAGGACACAGATCATTGTTAGTTATGTATATGCCCTAGAGGCCATTGTTGTACATATGATGTATATTATAATGGATGCTTGGATATATATAGAGATGACTTTCTTGCTCGTCATGATAGTATGCTATTTGGTTTCACTTTATCTTAACATGTTGACTTGTATTGTTTTACTGTCTTACTCTCACATGTTGATAAAGCCCTTAGGATCTGTACTCGACTACTGGGACTATGATGAGATCATACTAGTGGGGCCACGGTAGTCGATGAGTACATCCTATAACTGTTCCTAGTCGAGGGTATATCGAGACAGGGCATCGATACACCAGAGTAGACTAGCGTATACGCATCTTGACCCATATGATGGGCGATGGATGATCCTATATCCATCGGTGTTGGACATCAAGGATGGTGTGCGGGTGCTCAGTGGAGACTGTGTACACTGGACGGACTTGCCGAGAACTCCCAGATGGTGATATACCACACGTCAGATGGTAGTTCTCCGGTGACACTAGTACAGGGTAGTCTGTAGACCTGAGATCGTCATAGAGTCTTGTGTGATTCCCACTGTTCTTTGATTTCCACCTTACCACGTCCAAGAGGGCGTGCAAAACGGTGGCTTTTGGGTACAGTCCCGAATCACATGGAGGCAATGAGCGATAGGAGGGGATTCGTCTCTCCCGGTATAGGGAGTTGATGTTGTGCTGTGTTCGATTGGTTATAACTGGAAGGCCCTGGCCAGGGCTGATATAGAGATTTACTGGTAAGTGTTACCAGTAGTTTCTCGACCCGTTATGAGCCTCACATCGACACGACTTATCGATTATTGGGGTCTGGCGTATACTACCCCTAGACTTGATATGCGACATATCAGACGAATAGACCGGACTGTACGGGAGTGTTACTGATTGGATTCACAGGAGAACGTACAGGCTAGCTTGTTGATCTTCTGATCGCTCAATACCTGGGTGGCTGTTACGTTTAGTTGACCGCTTGCAGCTTGTGGGTGTTTGATATGATCATCACCTGCTACCGGCGTATTGACGATTCTTTAGAGTCCTACACAGAGGTTTCTTGGCTCAGGCAAAATGGAGTAGAGGCACATATGTGATATGTGCAGGATCGAGGATAATACGATATGAGATACTGTATTATATTCTTGCGATATTTAGATATGAACTGGGTCATCGGATCAAGTGTTGATTCGATGAATCGGTACATGATATATTAGTCGGTTATATTTGATATAGCCGGATTGTCGGATCAAGTGTTGATTCGATGATTTAATGTATAATAATATATATGATATATTGTATTACATTATCTAATATTGGCTCACTTTATTATTTCATTTTCTCACCGGATAATACATTGATATATATGCGATATATGTTAAATGTATTATTTTCTTTTGTTGCAAATATATAATATATATGTGATATATATTATTGTGACATGATATGATTAATAATGGAATATGTTTAGTGGAGATTAAACAAGGTTAGGGCTTGATTAGGGTTAGCTTCTTCTTGCACCATCTAGAAGCTTTTCTTTTTATCATGAGAAAGATATTATGTTGATATTTATCCATGACTCATTATTTAACCTAACCAAACCCTAGCTCTAGTTTATTCTTTACAAGGGTTATCCTTGTCAAACTAAACTATGGTTACATTATTAATTGATATATACATTTCATTATTCATCACAAAAGGATTAACTCTTTTTCCATCATCTTCTTCTAGCTTAAGCTTTGAGAAACCTTACTAGTTATTCATTTTGTGATGATTTCTTGTGGGAAAATGATATAAAAAGAAAGTATAAATACTACTCCATCATCCTCATCTAATCTATCCTATTAGATTAGGGTGTTCACCTCATTAGAGTGAGAGAGCTTGAGTTATAGCAACTTCGACGTAGATCATCGGAGAAATGGAACACTACAAGCTAGCATGGATCGTTCGAGTCGTGGAGCCTCTCTTGAGTCCGGGAGATCGTGGATCGCGGCAAAGGGACTTCTACTCGGAGCTTATGAAGCGAAGGAGCGGACTACAAAGGTTGTAATCGCTCACACTTAGTAGTAAAGATGTTTACTTGCATGTTAAACCCTAATAATCTAGCAAAGATCCTGGATTTGGGTTGTTCGCCACGTCTAAAAATTTATTCGGGCATGTTTGATGCCTTATGAACCCTCACAAGAGTGCCTAGGAACCCTACAATCAATTCGGTATAGCCATTCTAACATCTTTGTAGTTTGCTAGTCAATGGTTAATGGTAGAATCCGGGTACCAGGTTGCGTTAGCGCCGGTTTTCAAAAGTTTTGTTCCGCATTTGGCCACTAATCGTTGGCCGGGGCACTACCATAGCCTTACATCCTAATCCTACGAGCCCTCGCAACCTGAGAGAAGGTAAAGATAAAATACAACTGAATAATCCTTATTCTATTTCTCCTGAACCAGAATCCATCCTCGAACTGGAACAAGTTCCTTCGAGTACGATGGATTATCCAATAACTGTGGATCTTCGTAGTGATACAGAGTGTTCTAGAGAAAATCAAAGGTGAAGTAGGAGTGGCGATAAAATGCGTGGTTTGGTCGTGAATGATAGTAGTCGCAGTTTACTTTGCTCTCTTTCTAATCCCTTTATCTGTCTTTACTTATTACCTTCTGTACACCACATTTAGGCTAATTGGTTTTCTTCCTTCCCCAAATTTCAGCACCTGCCTATGGTTTGGAAGAAGACTATCCAATAAGCGTAATAGGTGTACGCTCTCCTAATCCTAGGAGCCCTCGCAACCTGAGAGAAGGTAAAAGGAAAATACAACTGAATAGTCCTATTCAATTTCTCCAGAACCGGAAGCCATCCTCGAATCTGAAACAAATTTCTTCGAGTTCGTATGTAACTATACGATGGTCATATCCAATAAATGTGGGTCCTCGTAGTGATACGGAATGTTCCGGAGAAATGCAAAGGGTAAAAGTAGGAGTGGCAATGAAGTATGCAACTCTGAAAATCCAAAAGCCAGTGTTTTAAAAAAGTTCGGTTAACTTGTCACTGAGTTATAGTCTAGGGTCGGGACATGTTCGCTGCCAAAGAGAGAGAGAAAAGAAACACTCTGCATATACTCTAACCTAGATCAGAATGGTTAATCATTTTATCTAATCAGGATGTCCCCCACTGTTTCCTCAAATTCTCCTCCAAACCCAAAAGAAGAATTAATCGGGATCATCTAAAATCACCCAAGGAGTAAACCAACTCATCAGTGGGAATCGGGATCCAACTATCATCGCATGATAACCTGATGGAATCCACTCAAGTTATCACACTCCGGAAGGTATGCGCATGCCTGGCAAGTTTCTTGTATGTTTGAAACTCCCGATGTGATTTTTACCCCATGCTCTTATGACCTTGACTAAGGCCAACAAATCATAAATCACATGTCAAGTTCTACCTGTCATTGTCCAGGTTAATTTGAACCCACCCATACTCTCCCTTGACTAGGGTCAACAAGGTTGTACGACTGTCCCAAACCAACACATCTATCTATGCAACAGAAAAGTAACAAGTAGCTACCATACACTATGCCTTGACTAAGGCCAATAAACATAGCATGAATACTAAGTGCTACCCGTCTGAAATGATGGAGGGTTATGAATGGATTTTGGCGAAAAACCATTAACGTAATGAACTTGATATCGTTGAAGGAACCGGATAGCTTTTTACAAAATATAGTGGCGAAAACCTTTGCTAAAGAGGTCACTCCCGGCGAAGGGATCTCGGCTCTTTCTTCGTGGAATGAGGTGCAGGATATTCTCACTGAATACCGCGATGCAAAGCAAAAAGTAGTCTACTATAGTGAAGTTATTACCCTAACGCAAACTTCTGCCCAAGAGGTCACTCCCGGTGAAGGGATCTCGGCTCTTGCCTCGTCGAATGAGGTGTTGGATATTCATAACTGAATACCGCTGTGCAAAACAAATGAAAACATCCTTGTAATAACAGCTTTTGAAAATTGTTCCAACAATATCGAATAGGTCTATTTTCCTTGCATTGATCTGAATCAACGCAGTCCCATAAATTAATCACACCAGAAAAGAACGAAAATATGATGTACGTATATGCCATCCGCATTCGCCACTGGGTCCCGTCATCACCCGTTAGGTTACTTAACTAACGACAGAGCGGGGACTGGACTAGCGCGGGTGTAAAACATATACAACATCTACTAGTATATATATAACAATATATAATAATCTCTCCAGGTGTGATAAACTCAACATCACAGATAAGCGATAAGCATCACAGAATAAAACAGATAATCTGGGAGCCTCGGGTTTCCTTTGAGCCGCAAGTGAAACCCGACGTTCCCCTGGTCATGTGGATAGCCTATGCAATGAAAACCTAGACCCCTACGAGCGCAGCAAGTTACCCGCCAAAACCAGAAGCGAGGCAGCCCCCTTCATCAAAGTGAATGGGCCACCCGACACTTCATGGAATCCAGTAACTTGAGCACCCCACCTTGGGTCAACCTGTACCCCCTACGGGTGCGGCGAATAGCCCGCCAATTCTAGAGTGAGGCCTCTTCCTTCTCAACGCCATAAGATGCAGACCCGTTGCCCTACAGAACCCGGCTATCTGTGCACTCCATCGCGGGGTAGTCCTAGTACAGAAAATAAAATATGTACAACGGTGACATCAACCTCAACCCGGTCATGCCCCAAAAGAATAATATACAAACAGGAAGTGATGGCAGTCCACATGTCAGACGCTCGCCCCGCGATATCAAATGTACAAATAAAACTAAACTGTTCTAACATTGCGCGCAAGCTATCCACCACGACGATTCCGCAACAAACACAGCACAACACAGAACATCAACGTGAATGTCACGTTCGCAAACCCGTCTAAAAGAACTAAAGCAATTAGACAAGTTGTACCACTCGAATGGCATTCACGGTCGCAAATAGAAATGTAAGTACTGTAAAACTTTAAACAATGTTAGAAATATCGACTTCGAAATAACTCTGAATAGCCCCAAAACAACTAGATAAAACTATATCCAAACTGGGCTAAACAAGCAACACCACTAAACCAATATTCCAGAGACTAGACCATACCCAAAACATGAAGTCCTAACTCCTCCTTCTGGCCGGCCGGCTTGGAATTTTGAGCATTGTGCTCGGGTTAAATTTGGTAGAAGTGTCTCGTATTTGGGATGCAGTCTAGTGGTCATACAAGTAGTCTTCTGCAGTTGCTGAAATATTTTTAGAAGACTCGGAAAATATTGACAGAGAATGGAATATAGGTTGGTGTTGATTTGGAGTTATATCGATTTCGATAGTTTAAAATTGTCTAAACTAACTAGTATATGGTTAATGGGTTGGCTCTGATACCATGTAAGGCTACGCCAGCGCCCCGGCCATCAATTCATGGCCAAACACGGAACAAAAACTTTAGAAAACCGGCGCTAATGGAACCCTAATCGACGGATCGTACCATTAACCCTATACTAGTTCTATATAAAAGAGTTTAAGAGATTATACCGATCGATCCATGTCCTTCGGTCTTCAATCTCTGTCCTTAGCTCATCGCGGGTGCCTCGAACAAGGTCATTCTCCGGTCTCCCTCGTCGAAGACGATCCATGTCGAGGATTAGTAATACGGGCTCCCGCTTCAAAACCGAAGCAACTCGGGCATCCAGTTTGCTAGCCTAGATACCCAAGATGAATTAAAGAGAGTGTGTGATCATTTTTGTCTCAATACACCCAATAATTCTCAACACATGAGATGGAATGGGTGGAGGTGGAGAAGAAGCCATTGGTGAAGTGAAGAGTGTGAAGCTCAAAGAAAAAGAAACTCAAGAAAAATGTTCTGCCTTTTTCTTTTATAAGTTGTGTGATATTGTTGTGAAGAGGCAACTCAAGAAAAGCCCCAAGAAAAGATCTGCCCACTCTCACAATAATATCTCACAAATATCCTAACCAAAACAAAACACTCATGTCACAATGAATGCAAACAATGAGTCACAAGTGCATGCACCAAAAGTACAAGCCAAAACTCATGTTCACACTTTCCACCTCATAAAAATATTGAACATTTAAAAAACTATAAATGTTTAATACAAAGAAAAGAAATGGCAACCCTAAAGTAAACTCGTAACGAATTACAAAAATACCCCTCATCCGTATATACATACCTACATCTGTATTCCGACTGAATACGAACACAACGAGACGAAAATAATCCAACAATATAATATTAGGATCCGGCTTAAACCAAAGCCCACTAGTATTATCCGTCCGATCATGATCCATACACAAGTGCACGTATATGATCGAACCCTGCCATAAAACCATACGGCCTCTACAATTTTTCGCCCGAACCAGGGAAACCTTCTATATGGGACTCTAAAGACTGGCCAATACGCTGGCAGTGGGTATAACCACAAGCACGTCAGTGGCACTAGTTGTACGTAATGGCTGCCCAGGTATTGAGCGAAAGGGAGGCCGACGAGCAAACTCATGCTGAAACCCTACTGAGTCTGACAGTGACAATATCCGTACAGTCCAGTCCATTCGTCTATGAGTATCGCATATCGAGTCTACGGGGTGGATAAAGTCAGGCCCCTAATAACTTGACATTTAGTGTCGGTATAAAGCCTATCACCACCTGAGAAACTACTGATCCGAATCAGTAATTCTCGACTACCTTGGCCAAGGATTTCTGGTGATGGTCACCTGTGCACACCGCGACATCAACCCCCAATACTGGGAGGGACGAATCCCCTGACGATCCGCTCACTGCCTCCATGTGGCTCGGGACTGTACCCAACTAAAACCTGTTTGCATGACTCCTTTGAGCCGTGGTAGGGTAGTAATCAAAGCACAGTGGGAACTCACACGAGACAAATGACGATCTCAGGTCGATAAACTAACCTGTACACATGTCACTAAGGAACTGCTATCTGATAATAGGTATAATACCAAAGCATGTTCCAGGCGAGTCTGTCCGGTCTACTCATAACCCAATGAGCACCTGTATACATCGTAGGTGAACCAACTGACACCAATGGCTTGTGAGACCAGCCACCGCCCCTCGTTGGGGTCTCAATCCATATACACTAGTCTACATTCAGAGTATCGATGCCCAGTCTCGAAACTCCCACGACTAGGGACACTTTAAGGATGTGCTTATAGACCACCCAACTCTCACGTATATGATCTCCATCATACTGCTAGTAGTCAAGAAAGAATCTTATGGGCTCTATCAACATGTAATAGTGATCTGTAAAGTCACATGAAGCATGTACACGATGATAAAGACAAACCAAATAGAATACTATCATCTCGAGTAAGAATGTCCTACCGGTATAGGTCCTCCCTCAATCATTGCAATCACGTGCCTACGATCCAATAATTAACTTGAGGGCACTATAGCCAACATCGGCGCTCACGTGCTTTTCACGTGAGACGTTGTTTTCATGGCTTCTTTTTAGCGCTCACGTGGACATCACGTAAGATGCTATCTTCAGGGCTTCTTTTGAGCGCTCATGTGCCTTTCATGTGAAACGCTATTATTGGATATGTATTCACTAGAAGCCTTTATTGTATAGGATGCTAGGGGTATGTATGTATAGGACAATCTTGCTTGATATGATAGTATGCTATTTTGTTTGCCTTTATCTTAACATGTGTATATGTTTTACTTGTTATTTCATATCGCTTATACATGTTGATAAAGCCCGTAGGATCCTTGCTTGACTACCAGGGATGTGATGGCAATCACACTTGTGCGAGCTGGGTAGTCGATAAGCACATCCTTAAATGTCCCTAGTTATGAGAGTATCGAGACTAGGTATCGATATTCCAGAGTAGACTAGTGTATACATTTCTAAACCCTGACGAGGGGCGGTGGTTGGTCTCACAGCCATTAATGTGTTTCACCTAAGATTGTATGCAGGTGCTCACTAGGGGTGAGTACACTGGATGGGCTCGCCGAGAACTGGTGACATGAGTACAGATAGTCTGTCGACCTTAGATCATCATTTGTCTCGTGTGTGTTCTCATTGTGTTTTGATTACTATCCTACCACGGCTCTACTGAGTTGTGCAAACAGGTTTTAGTTGGGTAACAGCCTCGAGCCACATGGAGGCAGTGAGTGATTTTTAGGGATTTGTCTCTCCCGGTATATGGAGTCGATGTCGCGCTGTGTTCGGTTAGCCAACACTATAAGTCCCTGGTCAGGGCAGATTGATAATTACTGATAGGTAGATCAGTAGATTCTCGGATGGTCTTGAGCCACATTGGCACAACTTGTCAGGTTATTATGGGTTTGACGTTTTCCACCCCTAGACCCAGCATGCGATACTCTCAGATGAATAGACCGGACTGTATGGAAATTGTCATGGACAGTCTCGGTAGGGGTTCGGATGAGTTCGCTCATTGGCCTTCTTTTTGCAGGTACCTGGGTAGACGTTACGTATAGCTAGTGCCACTGGCGTGCTTGTAGTTAAACTGACTGCCAGTGTATTGTCCAATCTTTAGAGTCCCATACAGAGTGTTTTCCTGGTTTAAGCGAAATGATGTAGAAGCCATATGGTTTTAAGTGCAGGGTTCCGATCATTTACGTATTCTACCTACACGGTTAATACCAGCAGGCTTGGGATTAAGCCGCATTATTGAATCATGTATTGATCTAATAATGATCTAGTATTATATTATTGGATTATTTTATCTCTTGGCATTTGTATTTTTTGTAGTACGAATACGGGTATTGTTCAGTCGAAAATAATGCAATCTGTAACACATCAATTTTCTCATTATTCTAATCATCTAAGGATAGTTGATATAAATATAACACATATTACAAGTTTATGTAGAAAATATCAAATACCACGTGTTGTATATATATTCAACATTCTTTATAAACAATTGTGTGTTTATTACTTCACGCATGATATTGTATATCTCAACACTTTTCATCGAGATTGTGTGCAGAAAATTATTCAGGTCAAAGAACTGGAATCGCAAATTTGCCGATAAAATACAGTAAGTCAAAGAATTCAAGTCTGGCAGAGATTCAGAAGGGATAAAAGATTCCAGATATCAATTATACACCCAGAGACCAACAGAAAAAGACCACAGAAAACGTATGCAGTGATCTCATCAAATGCGCGGAACCGCGACCGAGTTGGACGAGTTGCCGTGGATCCGCGGCCGATTTGTGGGCTCCGATGACATGTTCTCTCCAGAAACATCATTCTAACAACCTTGCTTCCTCAAGACGCTTCATTACCATGTGGCTTCTTCCGGAAGGCTCTGCATAACAACCTCATTCTAGAAGGCTCTCTCTAACTACCAAGCTTATGAAGGAATCTTAATTGGAAATCTATAAAAAGGAATCTAGATCTAAATTTTGGGGTTGTTCATTAGTTCATTAATTACACATTGAGCCACAATTCAATTCAAGTTGAATGACACAACTTAAGATCCAATCAAATCAAGATCCATTAAGAGCAAAATCAAGCGACAATCGAAGATCCTTTATCGCAATGCCGATCATCATCAAGAGCAAGAGATCTGCGACGATCCACGTCTCACGGCGATCGAGCCGAGCGAAGATCGACGACAAATTCCCTTTTAAAGTAGCGATTGAGAGCGAGTCTTGTAAACTCGAATAGAAAGGTGTAATGTGAAGGAGATTTAATAAAGGTGATAATAGTAATTCTCGCTTTCTTTACATTCTTGCATTATGAAATTTCTCGTTCTTGATTCTTTAATTTTCATGATGTGTGAGTGAAATCTCCGCTTGTAAAGGAATAGAGAGAATCGGTAGATCTAATGATGATGAAATCCTAAAACTAATCTTAAGTCTTATGAGATTTGTGAACTCTAGGAAAAAGAATCATCAATGACCTAATTTGGAGCGAGATCAAGTTCTTGATAATTTCGTTGCAAATTAGGGATCAAATGATTGATGATCCTCTTTGCAAAAGGCTAGATTTGAATGATGATCAATGAAAAAATAAGGGATAGAGAAGGAGAAACCCTGGTTTCTTCAATAGATCCCTAATCTTCATTCATCGTCATCGATCTAACTATAATTCATCAATGGATAAGATTAGTCATTTCTAGTATTCATCATTGCTACTAATTCGATCGATTCCTACAAACTATTCTTCATATTCTTGATAAATCAAATTTATATTGGACACTTTCTTGATTTTTAATTCTTGAATGTATTTTTGATTTTCTTAAAATGACAACTCAATTAAATCTTAAATTACTTGCTTGAATTTTCTTTTATATTGTCATTTCGACTCATCTAAAGCAAGATCGAACAAGTACTCGCATCTCAGTGGACGATCCGTATTCATTAACGAGCTGCATCGACACCGTTAATTGATTGCGGTTTACAAAATTCTTTGATTGTGAACACTTTACATTTTACTAAAATACATCGAAATTTGGATCAATCAAATGGCGCCGTTGCCGAGGATGCGTGCTATTTTATTCGTTCTTGCAATTTGAGTTGAAAAATTATTAATCTATCAAATTTTAATTCAAGAATCGCTTCAAGTACTTAACGATTAGTGTTTGAATTTTTTCGAGGGAATCTGGAATCATTTTGGCAGTGAGATCAAGATTCAAAGACTTTCTGAAGAATCCAGAGGAGTACAGGCAGCAGCAACAAAATTTTGAAACCCTAGTTCCCACTGTGAACCGCGGATCCATGGCTAATGGCAGGTTTTTGCGGCGGTTCCGCCGCCGTATAGGCGTTTCAGTGTTCCAAACTTCTGTGGTATATTCTCTGTTCTCCCCTCTTCTCTCTGATCTTGTTCAATGACACTTTTCTGTAGGATTCTTTGCAAAAATTCGCAGCGCTTAAAATAAAATTCTTGTTGCATTTCTTGAAATTAGTTGTTTTGTGCATATTTTAATACGGAAATTAAGGGGCAAAGACCAAATTCAGATTAGGTAGGGATTTCATTACCCTTCCTAAGCCCCAAAAATCACAAAACTAGCATCTGCATCACCCTTCATTAACTAAAAAATATCTAGACAAGACTATAAGGACCGTCGCGCTCAATTTGGACAGAAGAAGGTCGTGGGTAATCTTGATTGAATGAAATCTCGGTGTGTCGGTAGAAAATGTATAGAAATCAAAACCAAAGAAATTTTTGACCGCAATCAATAACGGTGTCGGTTGTAGCGCGTTAGTGAATACGGATCGTCCGCAGGAAAAGTGAGATTTGATCGTATTTGTTTTAGATGAATTGAAAATTAAAAGATAAAAGAAAAAGAGAATTCGATTCAAGATTTAAAAGTGAATTTCAAGAATTATTAAAACCTATATCTAATATCAAGAATACTCAAAATCAAGAATCAAGAATCATCCAATTGAGTTAGTTATCAAGATTTGTAATGAGGCTCATAGGAATCGATCGAATCGATAGTGAGGATGAAGACTTGTGATTACGTATTCTTATCCTTTGATGATTTATTACTAGATCGATGATGATCAATGAGAATTAGGGATCTCTTGCGGAAACTAAGGTTTCATCATCTATCTCTTGTCCTTTCGTTGATTTTCATTCACATTCTAGCCTCTAGGAAATTCAAACATCGATCGTTGATCACTAATTAAGAGCGAAAACATTCAAGAAAGCATCTCACTCGAAACTAGGTCGTCAATGATTCAATTTACTAGAGTTTACAAAACTCATAGGACTTAAGAATCGTACAAGAATCTAATCATCATCAACTATCAATTTTCTCGATTCCTCCACGAGCGGAGTTTTTACTCAAGCATCATATCAAAGAAAACAATCAAGAATTGAGATCTCATCACAATGCAAGAATGTAAAGGAAGCAAGATAAAGAAATTTCACCTTTTATTATTCATCAATTACGTTACAATTCGCTCAAGAACTACAAGAATTGAGGAAAGAACTCGATTGTCGAATTAGCTTCGCATCGCCTCCATGAGTCGCGGATCATCTTGGGTCACTTGCTCGGTTGAAGATCGGCGTCGCTTCTAAAAGGCTGAAGGCTTCTTTCTTGAATTGTACTCGGAGATCTTGAATTGATCAAATTGTATCACTCAATTTGATTTGAATTTTATTTGGATCAACAATTTTCCCTCCACTTTCAACCACTCGCTAACTAAATAAAAATCAACTACTCAACAACCCAAAACCCTAGATCTATATCTCACTTTATAATCCCTCATTTTGAATCTTCCCTCCAAAGCTAGGTTGTTAGAGAGAGGCTTCTAGAAAAAGTTTGTTGGAGGGAATATTCTAGAATGAGGAATATTCTAGGGTAAGATTGTTAGGATTAGCCTTTTGGATAAAGCCACGTGGTCATCTGGAGTCTTCTGGAAGCATTGGCCGTTATGAGAAAGCACGTGGGGAAATTTGAGAAGCTGACATCACCATAGTGCCTCGGATCCGCCGCCAATAGGGCCCTACGGTCGCGGATCCGTGGCCCTTTTATGGCCTTGCTGCATGAGTTTTCCAGGCTGCTCTGTTTGGGCTTTTTGGCATTTTATGGGATGCTTGGAATCTTTTTATTCTTTCTTGATTTCTGCCAGATCTCAAGTCTTTGACTTGGCGTATTTTTATCAGCACTATCAACTCTTTTCCTGGAATTTCCTGCACACATTCTCGAGACAAGTGTTGCGCTATACAAAGATGATGCATGCAATGATAAACACTTAATTTCCCTCAAAGTGCCGGTTATAAAGTGTAACACATGTTATTTGGTATTTTATAGTCAATCTACTAATATGTGCTATATTTATACCGAACATCTTTAGATGAGTACAATTAGTAGGGAAATTGATGTGTTAAAAATGCAATATTTTCGACTGATCAAATTCCCCCAAACTTATTTTTGGTCGTCTCGAGCAAACTGTTTTATTAAAAAAAAAAGGAGAAAATAAAGAAATAAAAAAAACTAATTAGCACACATTCGTAGGCAACACGATTGCACTGAGCACGTGCAACAAGCCTTTAAATCTCTAGGTGTCCCTAGTAGGAAGAGTGTTGTCTCCTGAGGGTTTTCAGCGGATTGCACCCACAAAATCTAATAATAAAAGGAAGACCGTGAAAGTTACATTTAAAGACAAGAATTGTAAAAGAAAAACTTTGAAAATTAGAGTTTCCAACTATGCTAGCTTTTCAGTTGTCATGAGCTCTATCTTAATAGTCATGAAAAGATGTTAAAAATCACATCATCTCTCAATAAAACATCATCTTTATTCTTCATTCCTATCTTTCTTCCAAACATCGATCATATAACCCTACGTGTGTGTAATAGACATCCCTACACTCGGAGAATTCAATTCAAGCTATCATACTCTTGTCCATCTGCCTCGGTACTTTTTAATTGATGAATATTTAGATGGATTTGCTCACACATTTTTCATGCGACCGTTAATACTTCATGAGGTACTAACCGACCGATTACTCATGTGCTTGCTTGTACGGTGTATTTTCCTCGTCTTGCACCACCTAAGGCTTAGCAGTGACTCCCAGACCAATTGGTCTAAGGCACTAGGTGATGAAGCACCCTCGCTATATTTTTTATTGTTGCCTTGGTGATAACAAAACCAGTGTTCATTTTTCTCACCATTTTACATTTTATTTTTTTTCCTTCATACTTTGGCTTTTAGACAAGAGCATTTCAAGGTATCCTCTACTATCCCGAGCAAGACGTGTGTAAGTGCGTATAGTAGGGTATCAACGTTCAAATGTTTGGCTTCCAGAATAAAAACTATTTTTTAGACTTATTTTTATCCTCAGATTAATGACTTCTTTCATCTTACTAACCCTTAGGACAACGGCTCATAACTACTTATTACTAGATCGTTTAAGAAAACTTCTAATTTTCTTGGTTTTCTTAAATTTTTCCAATCTTTTGGATGTAATTTTTCACTATCTAATCTTTTATTATCTTATTTATGTACACAATTTAAATATTAAATATTTTTATCTTTTTGAAATTTTTTTAAAAAATTTTATAGGTTTTAAGAAAATGTTTTGTGCTTATGCAAAGTATATGCAAATGATGCGAAAATAAGCACAAACCTCCCCCAAACTTGTTTTCAACAGTGTCCTCATTGTTGCCTTCTGTTTGATCACAAAAACCTGTAAGCCTGGGAGGAAATTTATTAATGGGGGTAATAAATATGATCGTGAAAATCCTCTCCCAAACTTATTTTTGGCTCACCATTTTGTAAAAAATTTCATTTCAAGAGCCAGATTATACCCCCCCCCCCCAAACTTGAGTTAAACAATGTTAATCTTTTGAAAATCACAAGAGAGGGGTCAAGATTATTGGTCGATACCAAGATTTTCAAAGATCGAAGGTCAACACCAACCAATCAAAAATTTTATCAATGTAGTGCTCAGGTTGGTGGAAGAACATGTTGAATGGAGCCACAAAGAGGTGGGGAAAAGGTAAGTGGTGGAATCGAATGTGTTTGCGTCTCGTTTTGGAGAGACGACTCAGTGTATGTGATGGATTACTCGCATTCTTTTTACAGTTCAGAAGAAGTGGTGGAGGTTCAATTTCTTTGTATTGAGGTGGATTCATCTCAACACCCGTGTCATTCAAAAATGCGAGTTCATCAGCGAAGATCTCCTCAAAAGTCTCATCAATACCCCGAAGAATAATGTCATCACAAAGTGTGGGGTGATCTTCAGACTCCAAAAACGGTTCATAATCAGTATTAGTTGTTGACCCGGACAACTCGGTGGAAGAGTCCGTATGTGTATGATACCTAATTGGGTCAAACAATAACATATGAAAAGAGTCAAGATCAGTATCATGAGGATCGTCAAATTCGTTGCTGTCGACATCCATTAAGTCGACAGAACAGACCTGAGCAGTAAGTTCGGAGGGTACACTTCCCAACTTGTAAATATTCAGCTCAATTGACCTATTCCCGAAGGATAGGGTCATAGAGCCGTTACGACAGTTGATTATAGCATTGGAAGTGGCCAAAAAGGGGCGACCAAGAATCACCGGAATTTGATTCCGTAGGTTCGCTACAGGCTGTGTATCAATTATAATAAAGTCCACAGGGAATACAAATTCCCCGACTTTTATTAACACATCCTCCAGTTCACCCCTAGGTTTGGTGATCGATCAGTCAGCCATCTAGAGAGTGCAAGGAGCTGGTTTCAACACTCCGATCCCTAACTGCTCGTAAACCGAGAAAGGAAGTAGGTTAACACTTGCGCCAAGGTCAAGTAGAGCACGGTTAATGTGTTTTTCCCCGATAGAAATGGAAATAGTAGGATAGCCAGGATCCTTACGTTTCCTCGGTAATTGTTGGGGAAAGGCTGTGTCTACTGTCTTTGCCATGAATATCTTCTTGGGCACTTGAGTCTTCCTCTTTCTAGTGCACAAGTCCTTAAGAGTTTTCACATAGGACGGAACTTGTTGGATAACATCTAGGAGAGGGATGTTGATGTTAACTTACTTAAACATGTCCACAAGCTTCTCCATTTGGGCATTGGGTTTGTTGGGCCTCAACCTATTTGGAAATGGAGCTCTATCAATAAGTGTTGGGTCCAACATTTGTGGAGAAGTTTGTAGGGGTAGGAAGGATGAAGTGGGTGGAGGGTTCGAGCCTTTAGGAAAACGGAGAATATGCTCGGAAGAAGACGGTAAATTAGACGAAATAGGGTAAGAAGTAGAAGTGGGAGTGGAAGTGAAAGTGGAAGTGGAAGCCGGGGTGTTAATGATCAATTCATCATTATCAATTTGTTCACCCACATGATTGTCTAGCACTCTTCCAGATCTCAACGTGGTAAGTGCATCCACATTAGTGTAATGTGAGGTCCAGGATCAGGTAGGGGTTGAGATGGAAGATTCCCTTTCTCTCCAGCACTCAATTTGGCTTTTAATCGTGCAATTTCTGCTTCCATCGATTTTATACTCTCCGCTTGGGAAGTGGAGTTTTTCTTTATATCATCGACGGAAGTTTTTATTTCAGCCGACACTTGCATGAGATTTGTCAGAAGCAAGTTCATGAATGAAGAGGATTCATCAGTATCAGTCAACTGCAAAGGATTATTTGGTGCAGGTGTGTTGACCGGGTTTTGAAAGTTTTGTGATTGGAAGGGGTGCTGACTCAATTGAAGTGGTTGCTGTTGTGGTGGAAGAGCCCTTTGGAAATTGTTTTGGGTTGGAACCGTGTTTTGATTTTATGATTGGTTCCAATCAAAATTAGGGTGATTCCTCCAATCTTGAGTATATGAGGAAGAAGAAGGATCGTTTCCAGGTCATTGCTGAAATGCAGCATTAGTATGACCTTGAAACGGTACATTCAAAAGACATTCTTCCATCAAATGTGATGGGTTTGAACAGCAGCCACACACGGTCTTGGGAAGTGTATATTGGTTTAGGGAGGCTGAAGAGATTTTGTTTTCTATAGCGTCGAGTTTCCTTTGTATTGCGGCCATTTCGGCTCTCATTATGACGGAAATATCGAGCTGATTGACATCTTCCCTAGGCGGTGGTGGTCTAACACTTTCCCATTGTAATGTGTTTTGAGCTAAATCTTCTAAGTATTTCCAAGATTCACCATCATCTTTAGATAGGAATTGGCAATGACACATGGTTTCAAGTATATGTCTTGTAGTGAGATCAATACCCTCATAGAGAATTCGACACAAATCCTATCTAGAGATTCCGTGATGAGGGCATTGGATAAGAAGATCCTTGAACCGTTCAAAGAATTTCCAGAATGGTTCATTGGGAAGTTGGGTGAATTTGAAGATTTCGCTCCGAACACGGCTGGTCTTGTGATTGGGATAAAATTTCTTAAGGAATGCTGCAACAAATTCATCCCATTTTGAAATAGAATGTGCGGTTATATTATAAAGCCACTTCTCGGCTAAATCGCATAAAGTGAATGGGAGAAAACGTAAACGCAGAGCATCCAAAGACAGTTGTGATGTTCCAATCATTGCGCATACGTTTTCAAATTTGGAAAGTATTCCTCTTCAGAATCAAGACCATGAAATTTGGGTAACAGTTTGATGAATTGGGGGTTGATTTCAAAATTGTCCCCATTGGCAGGTGGTATAGAAAGACAGGTGGGAAGGGGAACACGTGAAGGATAGCATCTCTCTTGGAGAGAAATGCATGGAGGATTCTGCGCACCTGCGGACGGTGGCAGAGTGGTGTAAAAGTTTGATGGAAATCCGTCCATCGCGGTGGTGGTAAGAAAAAGAAAATGTAGAAATACCGACTTTGGGGTCAATGGGGGAAAACGCGGACAAGACGGGCACTAGAATCCCGTGTCCGGCCGAGCTTGCACTAAAGGGTTTAGCACAAGTGGCAGCGTTAAGATAATTAGGGAAAATATGAAGTGGTGTTTGTTTTGAAAAAGATACGGATTTTTGAAAAATTGCAAATCACAAAAATGCACACACAACCCTAAGTCTAATGGTCACCTAGGTCAAGTCTCTAGACCGCTCCTAACTGCCAGAAGACAAATCGCAGGATCAATCCTCTACTGCCTCTTTGTCTCTCCTGTGGCCGGGTAAGTGGGAGGTTCTCCACTACGTAAGTAGTGGGCCTAATTAAGTAACCACTTGCCTTAGACACACTTTCCTTAGACACACTTTCCTTAGACACCACAAAAGAAACGCGGATAAGCAATAGATTACCCACGACCTCCTTCTGTTCTAAGTGAGCGCGACGGTCTTTAGAGTCAAGTCTAGATTTCTTTTAATTTATGAGGGTAATGCGGTTGCAGTTTTGTGATTTTCGGGGCTTAGGAAAGGTAATGAACTCCCCACCTAATCTGAATTTGGTATTTGCCCCTTAATTTCCGTATTAAAAAATGCAAACAACCAAAATCAAACACGCACAATTTTTGCTTTTTGCGGCGCTGCGAATTTTTGCAAAGAATCCTGCAGGAATTGGTTAATGGAGCAGATCAAGGAAGAGATAAGAAAGTTAAAAGTTCACCGAGAAATTTTCATACAGCGATGCCTCGGACCCGCCGCGGAACCGCCGCGGGAGGCTTCTATTGCCGCGGAAACGCGGTTCGTTGATGAGAAACTTGCACAAAAATTCTTGGTACTGCTTCTGTTCACTCCCTGAGCTCTCTGGAATATTCAAAAAAAAATTCTTCAAGCTCCACAGATTCCAGATATCCTCGCAACAAATCACAACGAATCGTTTATTGTTTGCGTGAATTTTAATCTTAAAATTTTGATGGAGTAATAAATAATTCAACTTAAATTTCTAAAACGAACAAATTAGTATACGATCCCCGGCAACGGTGCCATTTGTTCGAATGAAATCTCGGTGTGTCGGTAGAAAATGTATAGAAATCACAACCAAAGAAATTTTTGACCGCAATCAATAACGGTGTCGATTGTAGCGCATTAGTGAATATGGATCGTCCGCAGGGAAAGTGAGATTTGATCGTATTTGTTTTAGATGAATTGAAAATTAAAAGATAAAAGAAAAGAGAATTCGATTCAAAATTTAAAAGTGAATTTCAAGAATTATTAAAACCTAGATCTAATATCAAGAATACTCAAAATCAAGAATCAAGAATCATCCAATTGAGTTAGTTATCAAGATTTGTAATGAGGCTCGTAGGAATCGATCGAATCGATAGTGAGGATGAAGACTTGTGATTACGTATTATTATCCTTTGATGATTTGTTACTAGATCGATGATGATCAACGAGAATTAGGGATCTCTTGCGGAAACTAGGGTTTCATCATCTATCCCTTGTCCTTTCGTTGATTTTCATTCACATTCTAGCCTCTAGAAAATTCAAACATCGATCGTTGATCACTAATTAAGAGCGAAAACATTCAAGAAAGCATCTCGCTCGAAACTAGGTCGTCGATGATTCAATTTACTAGAGTTTACAAAACTCATAGGACTTAAGAATCGTACAAGAATCTAATCATCATCAACTATCAATTTTCTCGATTCCTCCACGAGCGGAGTTTTTACTCAAACATCATATCAAAGAAAACAATCAAGAATTGAGATCTCATCACAATGCAAGAATGTAAAGGAAGCAAGATAAAGAAATTTCACCTTTTATTATTCATCAATTCTGTTACAATTCGCTCAAGAACTACAAGAATTGAAGAAATATCTCGATTGTCGAATTAGCTTCGCATCGTCTCCGTGAGTCGCGGATCATCTTGGATCACTTGCTCGGTTGAAGATCGGCGTCACTTCTAAAAAGTTGAAGGCTTCTTGCTTGAATTGTACTCGAAGATCTTGAATTGATCAAATTGTGTCACTCAATTTGATTTGAATTTTATTTGGATCTACAATTTTCCCTCCACTTTCAACCACTCACTAACTAACTAAAAATCAACCACTCAACAACCCAAAACCATAGATCTCATTTTATAATCCCTTATTTTGAATCTTCCCTCCAAAGTTAGGTTGTTAGAGAGAGGCTTCTAGAAGAAGTTTGTTGGAGGGAATATTCTAGAATGAGGAATATTCTAGGGTAAGGTTGTTAGGCCAAGCCTTCTGGATAAAGCCACGTAGTCATCTGGAGTCTTCTGGAAGCATTGGCCGTTACGAGAAAGCACGTGGGGAAATTTGAGAAGCTGACGTCACCATAGTGCAGCGGATCCGCCGCCAATAGGGCCTTACGGCCGCGGATCCGCGGCCCTTTTATGGCCTTGCTGCATGAGTTTTCCAGGCTGCTCTGTTTAGGTTTTTTGGCACTTTATGAGATGCTTGGAATCTTTTTATTCTTTCTTGGTTTCTGCCAGATCTCAAGTCTTTGACTTGGCGTATTTTTATCAGCACTATCAGCTCTTTTCCTAGAATTTCCTGCACACATTGTCGAGACAAGTGTTGCGCTATACAAAGATGATGCATGCAATGATAAACACTTAATTTCCCTCAAAGTGCCAGTTATAAAGTATAACACATGTTATTTGGTATTTTACAGTCAATCTATTAATATGTGATATATTTATACCGAACACTTTTAGATGAGTACAATTAGTAGGGAAATTGATGTGTTAAAAATATAATATTTTCGACTGATCAAATCTATTGCTTATCCGTATTTCTTTTGTGGTGTCTAAGGCAAGTGTGTCTAAGGCAAGTGGTTACTTAATTAGGCCCGCTACTTACGTAGCGGAGAACCTCCCACTTACCTGGCCACAAGAGGGATAAAGAAGCAGTAGAGTATTTATCCTGTGATTTGTCTTCTGGAAGTCTAGGAGCGGTCTAGTGACTTGACCTAGGTGACCATTAGATCTAGGGTTGCTTGTGCATTTTTGTGTGAATTTTCATAAATCCGTCTTTTTTCAAAACAAACCAATTATTTTCTCCCCTTTTTATCCTTTTTCACTTCGTCTCTTCTTATAATGGGTAACCTAAACAGACGAACTCTTGCCGAGCTTTGCTATCCACAACCAGATATTTCTTGTCTTCGTAATCGCTTCGGTATACCATCCGATTCTCCAACATCTTTAAGAGATCGGATAGAAACAGTTGGCCACCTCGGTCCAGATCTTATCAACCGTATTCTAATTCTGCATCTGTTTCAGTTGATACTCTGAGTGAGGATACCCCTAGACGCATGTCTATTGCTGAGCATATAGCGAGGGCTAACGGCCAAAGTTTCAATCCGGACCAATATCAACCATCACCACCACTTTCCAAAGAAGAATTTCATAATCGGTTTGTAGCATATATGATGACTATTGAAAATAGCCCACCAACCAACCAATATCAATATTTTTCTTATCACAATGTTGACCCTACTCCAGCTCAATTTTCATAACCATTCAATTCTTATCAATCCTATCCGACTTTTACGCCTTCCCTAGACAGTCCTTCTAATCAATCATTTGGGAATTTTACTTATCCACAAGAATTTCAATCTTATCCTGAAACCTCTTGTCAACCCGAGTCTAGTCTTAAACGGAAATTAGAAGAAGGTATAGTGATGTTTAACCGCATCAGAGAGGAATGGAAGGGAAGCATGGCTAAATATGAAAGAGCAACTAGTTCCGAACCAGCTAAATTTTCTTCAATGTCTAATACAGCCATAGGACAAAGTGAGAATTTGGGTAGTGAGACAGGACTGTACACCCTTCCTAATCAGACCTTCCCTTTCTAAACTGAAATCCACAACTCTAGTTTCACAGATTCATCGAGTACACCAAATGATCCACCAATTGATAAGTTGTGTGACTTTGAAGTGTTTGATTTACCTAATTGTGAAGGGTCCATTTCGAGTGAAACCATACCAAACCTTTGTGATCTCTACACCTCCACTCTTGAACCAAAATTGATTGAAAACCATACTTTTAATTAGGTGTTTGAGAATTTTAACCTTCACCTGAATGAGATGATTGACGTTGTGGATATATTGATTGATGAACCCAAAATTTTGGATGAGTTTGTCCCACCAATTCATCAAGTCCTTTCACTTCCTTATGGTCATCATCTCGAGCCATTAATTAATCTTCCCGAACCCCAAATGCGTCTTGAAGTTGATAATAATGGTATAACCGAACAGCAGACCGAAATTCAGCCTACATCTCCTACATCTGGTTCAGCAATACTCGACACATCAATTGGTTTACCCATTTCATCTCCCACTCTCTCTGGTTCTTCTTCTGTTCATGTAATGTTAGCGAGTGTTGATGAATCACAATCCGATATTTCGAGCTCTAGCGAAACATTTAGCGACATTATTCTTCGATATATCGATGAAAGTTTCGAAGAAATTTTTGTTGATGAACTCGTATTCCTAACAGACACAGATTTTGTGATTAATTAACCTCCACCTAAGGAAGTTGAACCGCCACCACTCCTTCTAAGATACGAGAATGCAAATACTCCACTCATTCCTAATCATTCACATTCTCGCTGCCATTCATCCTCATTCTTTCATTTCTATAATTTAAAACTCAAACCCTTTCTATCACACCACTTATTTCTTCCCCACTTCTTCTTGACTCTATACAACATGTTCTTTCACCGACCTATACGTTACATTGATCAAATCTTCGAATGGTTGGTATTAATTTTTGTTCATTGTAAATCCTTATATCGACCATTAACTTTACCCCCTCTTATAATTTTAAAAAAAAACTTAATAATATTGTTTAACTCAAGTTTGGGGGGGAGTATATTTTTGGCTCTTGAAAATAAAAGTTGTCCTCAAAATTGTGAGCCAAAAATAAGTTTGGGGGAGATTTTCATGTCCATATATTCTTGTCCCCGTTAATAAATTTTTCCTTCCAAGCCTACAGGTTTCTGAGATTTAACAGAGACAACAGTGAGGACACTGTTGTAAACAGGTTTGGGGGAGGTTTGTGCTTATTTACGCATCACTTTGCATCATACTTTGCATAAGCACAAAACATAAATAAAAAAAATTCTTTTATAATTAAAGATTAGAAAGTGAAAAATTACATTTAAGGATTGGAAAATTTTAAGAAAACCTAGAATGTTAGAAGTTTTCTTAAACGAACTAGTAATAAGTAGTTATGAGCCGTTGTCCCAAGGGTTAGTAAGATGAAAGAAGTCACAAATCTGAGAATAAAAATAAGTCTGAAAAATAGTTCCTATTCTGGAAACCAAACACTTGAATTTTGATACCCTACTATATGCACTTACACACGTCTTGAAACTCGGGATAGTAGAGGATACCTTGAAATGCTCTTGTTTGAAAGACAAAGTACGAAGAAAATAAAAAATGAAGAATAAAATTTAAAATGGTGAAGAAAAATGAATACTGGTTTTGTAATCACCAAGGCAGCATAAAAAAATATGGCGAGGGTGCTTCATCACCTAGTGCCTTAGACCGACTGGTTTGGGAGTCACTGCTAAGCCTTAGGTGTTGCAAGACGAGAAAATTGCTATTTATGCCTAATCTGCAAGCACATGAGTAATCGGTCGGTTAGTACCTCAAGAAGTATTAACGGTCGCATGAAAAATTGTGTGAGCAATTCCATCCAAAATATTCACCGATTAAAAAGTACTGAGGTAGATGGACAAGAGTATGATAGCTTGAATTGAATTCTCCGAATGTAGGGATGTCTTGTACACACACGTAGGGGTATATGATCAGTGTTTGGAAGAAAGATAGGAATGAAGAATAAAGGCGATGTTTTATTGAAGGATGATGTGATTTCTAACATCTTTTCATGACTATTAAGATAGGACTCATAGCAACCGAAAAACTAGTATAGTTGGAAACTCTGATTTTCAAAGTCTTTCTTTTATAATTCTTATTTTTATATGTAACTTTCACAGTCTCCCTTTTATTATAGGATTTTGTGGGTGCAATCCGCTGAAAACCCTCAGGAGACAACACTCCTCCTACTATGGACACCTAGAGGTTTAAAGGCTTGTTGCACATGCTCAGTGCTATCGTGTTGCCTACGAAAGTGTGCTAGTCAGTTTTTCTTTTTCTTATATTTTCTCCTTCTCTTGAATAAAAGAAGTTTGCTCGAGACGATCAAAATCAAGTTTGGGGGAATTTGTTCAGTCGAAAATAATGCAATCTGTAACACATCAATTTCCTCATTATTCTAATCATCTAAGAATAGTTGATATAAATATAACACATATTACCAGTTTGTTTGGAAAATATCAAATACCACGTGTTGTATAAATATTCAACATTCTTTATAGAAAATTATGTGTTTATTACTTCACGCATGATATTGTATATCTCAACACTTTTCATCGAGATTGTGTGCAGAAAATTATTCAAGTCAAAGAACTGGAATCGCAAATTTGCCGATAAAATACAGCAAGTTAATGAATTAAAATATGGCAGAGATTCAGAATGGATAAAAAGATTCCAGATATCAATTATACACCCAGAGACCAACAGAAGAAGACCACAGAAAACGTATGCAGTGATCTCATCAAATGGCCGTGGAACCGTGGCCGAGTTAGCCGAGTTACCGCGGATCCGCGGCCGAGTTATGGGCTCCGACGACGTGTTCTCTCCAGAAGCTTCATTCTAACAACCTTGCTTCCTCAAGACGCTTCATTACCACATGGCTTCTTCCGGAAGGCTCTGCATAACAACCTCATTCTAGAAGGCTCTTTCTAACTACCAAGCTTATGAAGGAAGCTTAATTGGAGATCTATAAAAGGGGATCTAGATCTAAATTTTGGAGTTGTTCATTAGTTCATTAATTACACATTGAGCCACAATTCAATTCAAGTTGAGTGACACAACTTGAGATCCAATCAAATCAAGATCCATTCAGAGCAAAATCAAGTGACAATCGAAAATCCTTTATCGCAACGCCGATCATCATCAAGAGCAAGAGATCCGCGACGATCCACGTCTCACGGAGATCGAGCCGAACGAAGATTGACAACAAATTCCCTTTCAAAGGAGCGATCGAGAGCTAGTCTTGAACGATCCGGCAGAACAACTCAAAAGATAAAGAAGTCTCGTTAATTTCTTCATGCTCGTTCCAAGAATGGTAAACTCGAATAGAGAGGTGTAATTTGAAGGAGATTTAATAAAGGTGATAATAGTAATTCTCGCTTTCTTTACATTGTTGCATTATGAAATTTCTCGTTCTTGATTCTTTAATTTTCATGATGTGTGAGTGAAATCTCCGCTTATAAGGGAATCGAGAGAATCGGTGGATCTAATGATGATGAAATCCTAAAACTATTCTTAAGTCTTATGAGATTTATGAACTCTAGGAAAAAGAATCATCAATTACTTAATTTAGAGCGAGATCAAGTTCTTGATAATTTCGTTGCAAATTAGGGATCAAATGATTGATGATCCTCTTTGCTAGAGACTAGATTTGAATAATGATCAATAAAAAGACAAGGGATAGTGAAGGAGAAACCCTAGTTTCTTCAATAGATCCATAATCTTCATTCGTCGTCATCGATCTAGCTATAATTCATCAATGGATAAGATTAGTCATTTCTAGTATTCATCATTGCTACTAATTCGATCGATTCCTACAAGCTATTCTTCATATTCTTGATAAATCAAATTTATATTGGACACTTTCTTAATTTCTAATTGTTGAATGTATTTTTGATTTTCTTGAAATGACAATTCAATTAAATCTCAAATTACTTTCTTGAATTTTCTTTTATATTTTCATTTCGACTCATCTAAAGCAAGATCGAACAAGTACTCGCATCTCAGTGGACGATCCGTATTCATTAACGAGCTGCATCGACACCGTTAATTGATTGCAGTTTACGAAATTCTTTGATTGTGAACACTTTACATTTTACTAAACAATATCGAGAATTTGGATCAATCAGGTATGTATATACGGTGGGGGTATTCTTGTATTTATACTATATGCTTCTAGAAGAGGACCTCCATTTTGTGTTATTCTATTTATTGAAAATAGATAATGAGGTGGAGGGTTGAGGTGTATTTGAGCATGGTATAAAGCATGGCTATTTGTTTTATTTATTAATTTGTGATAACTATTCAAGCATAGCTACTATATTTTATTGAAAATGAAATGCTTGATAGTTTTGGACTTAGCCATTTCTTCAATAATTTTTTTACCTTAACATTCTCTCCCTTTCCTTGAGCTCTTCTTCTTCTTCTTCAAACCCCAACCCTCTCATGAGTTGAGAAACATAGGGTTAATGAGATAAACTAATCCAATTAACACACTCTACATCCACTAAATCATTTAGATTAGAAAACTAGGTATTTTAGTTACCTCATTTTTTAGGTTGAAGCTTGAATCAAGAACTCTCAGGTAGATCGTCTTCGATGTGAGGAGCCGAGACTATGCACGATCCTGATGGAGAAGGAGCTTAAGAAGAGGATTAAAAAGACCCGAAGGACTTGATCACATAGGTATAATCTCTTCATAGTAGATTAGAACCCTATGTAGTTTTTGCTAGTTAGGGCTTATGGTTGTTCTAGGGAGAATAGTTGATGTTGCATGCTTAAAAATTGTCTTTTGAAAATTCTGCCTCCTTACAAAACCAGTAGAGTGTGCAACATTGACTTTCATGGTATCAGAGCCACTATATAAGCCTTAGATAGCTCGCAGCGACGTTCGAATTCCGCCGTTATTGTCGCGCACGGATTGACGGCAAAAACAGTCCTAAAAATTTTAGTTTTAACTTTTTTGCACACCTTGCTGGCTCACGGTTTGAACCGAGAAGACTCGGGGTGATTCTTGGGCACCCCGGGGAAACCGCAGGAGGGGGGACCGAAGGTCGGGCCCACCCCCCAAGGCCACTACAAGGTGTCCTTAGGGGTTGGGGACCTAAGAGCACCCCATAAGGGTGCTCTCAGGTCTTCCCTCTTTTGGGGCCACCTCGTGGTAGCCCCCGGGGATGGGTACCCCCTTAGGCCCCCAAAGTGTTAGTTAATTTTGTGACCTTCACCTCCGTGAAGATTCGGGTGGGTTTCGAGTTCATTTCGACTCCCGGATTGGCTTAAAACAAATGTTTTTAAGACTTTAGTGGACTGAATTTTCAAGTTTTGGAAAATTGGAAGTGTTTGCTATTTGTGCGCGGAATTCTAACATTGAAATTTTCGTTATTTTCTTTTGTAATGCGTCTATGTGTTTTTAAACATCTTCTAATCGCTATACATCGATTAGAAGGGGTTGCACATATCTTGAGATATTCTATTTTGGTAATGGTTTGATGGATCGTCGTGTGAATGGCCCGGTGTGAATTTAGATGTGAGATGTGAGTGGATTTTGTAATTCATGTAATAATTGATGTATATTCTTTTATTGGGATACATCCAGGTTGAGAATGTAGTCACCGGTTGTATATTGTATTTTCCATTTCCACATCTAGGATTGACCCACGAAGGAGTGCATAAGCTATTAAGTTCTAGAATTCAGTGGGTGGCTATCTCGAGGAGTCGAGGCCCGGGTCACCCACTTCTAGGATTGGCAGGTAGCTTTCCGCACTCATAGGGGTCTATAATTATTCACACTCGGCTATTCACATGCCCGTGGAGGATTGTATTTCATAGACCGCATTAATCTCACTTAATGCAAAGAAACAAACCTAAAATCTGACGTCATTGGAACAATTATAAAACCACTCGGTTTTCTTCAAAAACAACTTTTAAAAGCGGAGCCTAAACCACTCCTTTTCAAAAGCTATTCGGTTCCTTCGACTATATCAAGTTCTTATGTTCACGGTTTTCGCCAAATCCAGCCATAGACCTCCGTCATTTCAGATAGGTATCAACTAGTTTCATGCTATGTGTTTTGACCTTCGCAAAGGCATAGTGTTTGGTAGCTAGCAGATACTTATCTATAGTATAGATAAATGTATTAATCTATGACAGGTGTACAATTGTTTTGACCTTCATCAAGGTCTTGTACGAATGGGTCTAGATTAATCTGGATAATGACGGGTTGAACTTGACTTGCGACTTATGTTTTGACCTTCGTCAAGGTTATAAGTGCTTGGAGCAAAAACCACATCAGGAGTTTCAAACATACAGGAAATTGCTAGTGTTGCATACCTTCAGCAGTGTGGTAATTTTGGTAGGCTTTCTTCAAAATTATTACACGATGATAGTTGGGTCCCGATCCTACTGTGAGTATTAGCTACTCTTCGGAAGAGTTTTTCACTTTACAATTAGCTAATCAAGTAGGTGTCTAGAAAGATATTAATTGGGCTATGCCTATGGGAAACTAGGGTTATTTAATTGGGTCCATGCGAAAGCACGGGGGACCTCCCTCCAAAGTACCAACACTGGCCTGATCGAAAGACAAGCGAACTTGTAGAGTATGATTAATCCCGACTAATTCTTCTTTTCGGGTTTGAGGAGAATTCGAGGAAACGGTCGGAGCCATCCTTTTTAAATAAACTAATAACCAATCTAAACTTGCAAGAGCAATATGCTGAGTGTTTCATTTCTCTCTCTCCTAATTGCAGCGACCATGACGGGACTTAAGCTTATACTGGATAAAAATAAACTGAGTGGGCTGAACTATAAAGACTGGCTGAGGAACGTTCACATGGCCCTTAGTTATGATAAGATTGCATATGTCCTCACGGCTAAAGACCCCCTGTTCTAGGTCCAGAATCCTCAGTCGCTGAGATTGAGGTCCGTAAGACTTGGAATCTTGATTGCGCGAGAGCCAAGTGCCTCGTGCTGGTCTCTATGGATAATGAGCATCAGAGGCGGTACAAGAAGATAGACCTTGCTTCCATCTTTCTCCATACCAAAGATTTATATAGAGAGTAATCACGTATTGCAAGATACGAGATCTTGAAGAAATTGTTTCAAGTGAGATTGGCTGTCGGATCATATGTTAGGGACTACGTCCTAAAGATGGTTACTCTCATCAAAGAGCTCGTTGACCTGGGAACTATATTAAAGAATGAGTTGTATACCGACTTGATTCTGCAATCCCTTCCCTACACCTATGCCCAATTCGTATTGAACTTCAATATGCAAAAGATGGAAGTTACACTTCCTAAGCTCCTCAATATGTTGAGGATGGCAGAGGGCACCTTGAAGAAATCCAAGGAAACACCCACTCTGTTTATTGGAGAATCTTCTTCCTCTAAATCCAAGGCTAAGGCCAAGGGGAAGAAGAAGAAGAAAGCCCCACCCCCCAAACCAAGAGGAGGTGTGCATAAGGTGCAGGGAAAGGGAAAGGACAAGATTGGGGGTTCTGCCGCAAAGGAGGAATGTTTCTACTATCATAAGAAGAACCATTGGAAGAAAGATTGCTGGGCTATAAAAGCCAAGAATCAGGGAACGAAGCAAGTTGTGGTTTTGGCTTCAAGTGTGTTTGTGATTGAAAACTGTTTCCCTATTAACTTTACTTTCTGAGTATTGGATACCGGATCAGGATATCACATCTGTAATTCTTTGCAGGTGCTGAAAAGCCGTAGAGTTTTGAGGAAATGTGATATGACCCTCAGGGTTGGCAACGGATCAAGTGTAGATGTTGTTGCAGTAGGAGAATATCACCTTGAATTAGTGAGTTGACATATTTTGTTGTTGCATAACTGTTTTTGTGTATCCAATATGATGTGTAATATTATATATATATCTTTGTTATCTAATGAAGAATACAATTTTGCACTTGAAAGCAATATCATAAACATTCACCTAAATCATGATATGATTGGGTTGGGTACACTAAATAATGGAATTTACGTACTCAATCAACATCAAGTTTTCAACTCCAAAACACACTAAAAAGAAAGACTCCGGAATTGAATCAAGCTTTCTTATGGTATTGTAGACTTGGTCATATCAATGAAATACGATTAACTAAGTTACATAAAGATGGATATTTAGATCCGTTTGAATATCAATCATATGCAACTTGTTAATCATGTATCAAAGGAAAAATGACCAAAACTCCGTTCACTGGACACGGAGAAAAAGACACTGAGCTCATGGGACTCATACACAGCGACGTGTGTAGGCCAATGTCTACACATGCAAGAAGTGGTTATTCCTACTTCACCACTTTTACCGATGATTTCTTAAGGTATGGACATGTATTCTTGATGAAACATAAATCTGAGGCATTTGAGAAATTTCGGGAGTATAAGAATGAAGAGGAAAAGCAAACTGGCAAAAGTACCAAGTTGCTCTGATTTGATCGGGGTGGTGAATACTTAAGTGCCGAGTTCTTGGAATATTTAAAAGTGAATGGAATTCTCTCTTAGATTACTCCTCCATACACAACTCAGCACAACGGTGTATCTGAATGACGGAATTGTACCTTACTAGATATATGCGTTCCACGATGAGTAATGCTGAGTTGCCGCCATCCTTCTAGGGTTATTCACCGGAATCTGCTGCATAACTATTGAATAAAGTTCCAACTAAGTCTGTGCCTACCACTCCATATGAAATATGGAGTGAGAAGAAACCCTGTCTTAAGTATCTTAAGATATAGGGGGTGTTCATCTTTTATCAAAAAGGTTCATCCAGACAAGTTCGAGGCACGCTCAGTATTATTTAAGTTTGTAGGATATCCTAAGAATTTTAGGGAGTATTTTTTCTATTACGATGAGGAACAAAAGGTTTTTGTGTCTCATCATGCTCACTTTATGGAAACTCAATTTCTTGAAAAAGAAATTAGTGGGAGCGCGATAGAACTAGAAGAAATTCCAGAACCACAAACTATTACTGAAGACTTAGTGGAACCTGAAGTTTCAATAGAATCGGACGTACCTATGCCACTCCACAGATCTAGTAGGCAGTTTCATCCGTCTGAGAGATACTGCGGTTTTCTTATAGAAAGGGATCGAGAGAATTGCGTCATCGATGATGATGAGCCTACTAGTTTTCAGCAAGCCATCACAAGTAGAGACTCGGTGAAGTAGCTGGATGCTATGCGGTCCGAGACGGAATCCATGTACACCAATAAAGTATAGACTTTGGATGTTACTCCTCGTGGGGTAAAACCCGTTGGATGCAAATGGATCTTCAAAAAGAAGATTGGTGTAGATGGACAGGTAGAAACCCACAAAGCTAGACTTGTTGCTAAAGGTTTTCATCAAAAACCAGGATTAGACTATGAAGAAACGTTTTCACCAGTGGCTATGCTTAAATCCATTCATATCTTACTTGCTATTGCTGCCTTCCATGATTATGACATCTGGAAGATGGATGTTAAAACCGTTTTTCTAAATGGAAGTTTAGAAGAGTGTGTTTATATGGATCATCCAAAGGGTTTCATGTGGGAGCAGCGGAAAGGTGTGCAAGTTTCTTAAATCCATTTATGGATTAAAGCAGCCATCACGGAGTTAGAACATTTGCTTTAATGAGACGGTCAAGGAATTTGACTTTACCAAAAATGTAGATGAACCCTATATTTATAAGAAGATTGTAGGGAGAACTGTGGTATTCCTCGTTTTATATGTAAATGACATTCTCCTGATAGGAAATGATATTCCCATGCTACAATCGGCCAAGTTCTTCTTATCAAAGAAGTTCTCTATGAAAGATCTGGGTGATGCCTCGTACATTCTGAGGATTAAGATCTATATTGACAGATCTAAAAGAATGTTAGGACTTTCACAGTCAAGGTACATAGACACTGTACTAAAGAGATTTAGTATGGAAGATTCCAAGCCCGGTAATTTACCTGCTTGTCATGAAATCACCCTCTCCAAAGAGATGTCTCCCAAGGCTGATGAGGAGAGGGCTCTCATGAGCATTGTACCCTATACTTCGGAAGTAGGGTCTATAATGTATGCGATATTCTATAATGTATGCGATATTATATACCAGACCAGATGTTGCTTACGCACTTAGCGTCGTAAGCAAGTATCAATCCAACCCAGGTGAGAAGCATTGGATAGCAGTAAAGAACATTCTTAAGTACCTGAGAAGGACTAAGGAGATGTTCTCAGTGTACGGTAATGGGACCTCTAGATCGAGGCTTTTACCAACTTTGGCTTCCAAAGTGAAAAGGATGACTCTAAATATGTCTCGGGTTATGTGTTTACCCTCAACGGAGGGCTAATCTATTGGAAGAGTTCCAAACATGACATCGTAGCAGACTCGACGATTGAGGCTGAGTACATCGCTGCTAACGATGCTGCAAAAGAAGCAGTCTGAATGAAGAAGTTCATTTCTGAACTTCAGGTGGTTCCATCTATTGCTAATCTAATACCTTTGTATTGCGATAACAATGGAGCCATGGCTTTGGAAAAGGAACCACGGTCCCATCAGATATCCAAACATATCTTAAGGCGGTATCACCTGATCAGGGAGATCGTTTATCTCCACGAGACCGAAGTGAGGAGAGTAGATACAAAGGATAACACATCAGATCCATTCACCAATACCATCCCTCAAGTATAGTTCGAGAGACTATTTGAGATGTTGGGTATGTGATACGCCAACAACTGGCCCTAGTGTAGACGTTGGGTACTCGATACGCCAATGACATACCTAGTGAAAGTGGGGGATTGTTGGATATGTATGTCCTAGAGGCCTTTATTGTATAAGATGCTAGAGGTATGTATGTAAGGACAGTCTTGCTCAATATGATAGTATGTTATTTGGTTTTTCTTTATCTTAACATATGTATATGGTTTACTTGTTATTTCATATTGTTTATACATGTTGATAAAGCCCGTAGGATGCTTGCTTGACTACCAGCGTTGTGATGGCAATCATACTTGTGGGAGCTGGATAGTCGATAAGCACATCCTTAAATGTCCTAAGTCGTGGGAGTATCGATACTGGGCATCGATATTTCAGAGTAGACTAGTGTATACGTTTCTAGACCTTGACGAGGGGCGGTGGTTAGTCCCACAACCATTGGTGCGTCTCACCTAAGAATGTATACAGGTGTTCACTAGGGATGAGTACACTGGACGGACTTGCCGAGAATTGGGTAGATGGTATTATAACTATCGTCAGATAACCGTTTTCTGGTGACATGAGTACAGATAGTCTGTTGACCTGAGATTGTCATTTTTCTCGTGTGAGTTTCTACTGTACTTTGATTACTACCCTACCACGACTTTACTGAGTCGTGCAAATAGGTTTTAGTTCGGTACAGTTGATTGGTCATGCGAAAAAGTAGTGTTTTGTAAATAACCACAATCAAGACGGTGTCTTTAGTAGATAGCCGCGATGAGTAAAGGTCGTCCGCAGGAAAACGTGAACTCTTTTCTTACTATAGACGAGTTGATAAAAGAGATGGGTGGTTGTTGTCGTTCTATTCTAATACGAATATAAAATTTATAATAAAAAATCCTGTAGGGTTCATAGGATTTTTAGTAGTCAATGGATGAATATTAAAAATGACTCGTTTTATCTTTTAATAGTTTAAAACTAGAGCGATAGCGATGAATGTGGATTAGAGTTCTTGGAGGGAATTAGGGTTTCCCACTATCGACCCTTGTCCGTCCATTGATCTCTATTCATGTCAAGCCCTTAACAAAATAAGTGTTTAACCAATCTCAAACCGTGGTCGTGACTATCAATAGATTAGTAGCGCGCCTGATAAGGAGCTTAATATTTATTTTGCTAAAATTTATAAACTTTAAAATGTTAAAAGGAAGTTACAAGATTTTTCATCCATTATTCTACCATATCCTACAAACCCTAACAAGTAAGGAATTACTCGCTCATGGTTAGTGATTTAAAAGAAAGGTTGAAAAAGAATAAAATCATAATTAAGATGCAGAAAAGTAATGCGTAAAAGTAAGTGCGGAAAAAGTAAATGCGTAAAATAAATGCAAAAAGAATTAAAATAAAAACTACCATTATTAATCAACTATTACATTACAATTTCCTTCTTAGAAAGTATAATACAAGAACCCTAGTTTGCTCTAGATCTCTCTCTTTTAAGGAGGTAGATGAATAGATGATTATGTGATCACTTGGATGATTTTGAATGCACAACTCTCGGTCCTATATATAGTCTTTGAAACCAGAAACCCTCGATGCAATCGGTGAGTATATGTAGTTAAGAACATGATCCCAAAATCCCATATCCGACGGCCCAGATGCGACTGTGGTTCCGCCACATAATACCTACTTTGGCCGCGGATCCGCCGCTTCCTGGTGGCACTGGGTTTTGAGATTTTTTCTGGCTTTTTGTGTCGATATTTTGAGATCCTTTTGATGTATAGATTCTGAAAATATTGCTCTGAGTCTCTGCCGTTGCTAGATTCGTCGATTTGCTTCTAAAATTTGGCAGATTCGGTTTCGATATCCCGATTTGACTTGGATCTCTTGCTTGGATTTCAGACCTGAGCTAATACCTGCATAATATCTCAAATCAAAGTGTTAATAGCATTTGGTATTTTTGAGATATTATTCCAACCATTTATATTATATAATATCTTAAGAATATTGATTAGGAATATTTGATATGATATGCATATTTTAATTATTAATATTTCATTTAAATATTATATACATATATTTCCCTAATTATATTAATTAAAATGAAGAAACATATGATAATAATCTTTTTACAAATAAACCCATATATGTTCTATATTTACAATTAACACCTTTTAGCACTTAATAATAATAGGAAAAATGTTCATACAAATGTGCAATATTTTAGACTAATCAATAGTCCCAAACCACATGGAGACAGTGAGCAATTGTTAGGGATTTGTCTCTCCCGGTATAGGGAATCGATATCGCGCTGTGTTTTGTTGGCCAACACCATAAGTCCCTGGTTAGGGCGGATTGAGAATTACTGATAGGTAAATCGGTAGATTCTCGGATGCTCTTGAGCCACATCGGCACGACTTGTCAGGTTATTAGGTGTCTGACATTTTCCACCCCCTAGACTCGGCATGCGATACTCTTAGACGAACAGTCCTAACAGTACGGAGATTGTCCCGGACATGCTTAATAGGGGTTTAGATGAGTTTGCTCGTCGGCCTTCCTTTCGACAGGTATTTGGGTAGCCATTACGTACAGCTAGTGCCACTGACGTGCTTATGGTTAAACCCACTGCCAGTATACTATCAAGTCTTTAAAGTCACACTTAGAGAGTTTTCCTGGTTCAGGCTGTTGGGTTACGGTGCCCGCGCCGCGAAAACCGTGGTCGAGACGGAAGTGAAAACAAAAATTTTAGCGAACACCAAACACCCGTAAAACCCAAGATACAGTCCATAAATCTAAACTAGCTAACTAAAAGTGCAATGGTTGAGAAAATACAGCCTTTGTCGTGTGTCCACCCAATTGTGGAAGACCCCTCCAAGCTCGTAGCCACCGAGATCGCTCTTGAAGATCGACCATCCTCACCGAAGACGATCCACCCGAGGAAATCCGGGGAAAGCTCTGACCGATGATCCAAACTCGCTAGGTGTGGATGGTCGGTGATGTAGGAATGTCTCGCTAAATTTTTCTCTCTAGAATCCCAAGCTCATGTGAGCAAAAGAAGGAAGAAAAAGGAGAAGAGGATTGAATGAAGCATGTTGAATGAGATGAAAAAATCATCAAGTGTAAATGAAAATGAATGGCTACATCTATATGGAAAAAATCATCAAGTGTAAATGAAAATGAATGGCTACATCTATATGCAACCATGGTGCAATAGTGCACAATAAATGCATATCACCATCCAAGTCATCCCTCATCACCATGCTTCATTAAAACCCATTTTCCACCTCATTTCATTATTTGATTTTCCAAATGAAAATCAAATATGAGGTGTCCATCTTCTAGAAACATTCTCATATAAATACGGAATACTTCACCTGGTATATGCATCGCTATATATACGCGTATCCGTATAAAAATATGGATAGCACTTAAGAGAGAAAATGAATAGTGAACAATAATACTAAAATATATGTATAAAAATACATATATAAATTATTAAATCAAAACCTGATTTAATAATCCGGCTTAATCCTAAGCCGGCTAGTATTATCAACCGTCCAATTAAAGTCTATGTATCCCGTACACGTATTTAATCGGACCCATGCACGTACCAACGTACGGCTCCTACATCTGTCGCCTGAACCGGGAAAACCATCTGTGTGGAACTCTAAAGACTAGACAATACGCTGGTAGTGGGTTTAACCACAAGCACGTCGGCGGCATTAGCTGTACGTAACGGCTACCCAGGTACTTGTTGAAAGGGGGGTCGACAATCAAGTATGTCATTACTCTACTAAGCCTGAATGTGACAATCTTCATACAGTCCGGTCTCTTCATCAAAGAGTATTGCATATCGGGTCTGGGGGTGGATAACGTCAGACCCCTACTAACCCGATAAGTCATGTATAAGTAAAGCTCATCACCAATAGAGATACTACTGATCGACTATCAGTAAATCCCATCCACCGTGGCTATGGATTTCTGGTGATAGTCAACTGAACATAGCGCGACATCGACTCCTAATACCAGGAGAGACGAATCCCTGACAGTCGACCACTTCCTCCTTGTAGTTCGAGACTGTACTCAGCTAAAACCTGTTTGCACGACTCCTTTGAGCCGTGGTAGAGTAGTAATCAAAGTACAGTGGGAACTCACATGAGATAAATGACGAATTCAGATCAAAGGACTAATCTGTACTCATGCCACCTTAGAACTTCCATCTGACGATATATATAATATCATCTAGAAGTTCTCGGCGAGTCCGTCCAGTGTACTCACCTCCAGTGAGCACCTATATACTATCTTAGGTGATACAACACCAATAGCTTATGAGACCGGCCACCATCTCTCGTCGGGGTCTAGAAGCGTATACATTAGTTTACTCCGGAATATCGATGCCCAGTCTCGATACTCCTACGACTAGAGACATTTAAGGATGTGGTTATAGACAACCCAGCTCTCACATATATGATCGCCATCATAATGCTGGGGCTTCATCAATGATGAGGACAAACCAGATAGCAAACTATCATCTCGAGTATGACTTTTATACCTGTATAGGTCCTCCCTCAATTATCATAATCACCTACTCGCGATCACAATAATTGCCATGATGACACTATATCCAACACAGGCGAAATGATGTAGAGGCCGTATGAATTTACGTGCAGGGCTCCGATCATATACGTATACTAGCTACACAGATTCTGTTCGGAAGGATAATACTAGCGGGCTTACGATTAAGCCGCATTATTGAATCATATATTGATTTAATAATGATCTAGTATTATATTATTGGATTATTTTATCTCTTGGTATTCGTATTTTTTGTAGTATGAATACGGGTATGTATATACGATGGGGGTATTCCTATATTTATACTAGAATGCTTCTAAAAGAGGACGTCTCATTTTGTGTTATTCTATTTATTGAAAATGATAATGAGATGGAGGGATGAAGTGTATTTGAGCATGGAATGAAGCATGGCTATTTGTTTTATTTATTCATTTGTGATAACTATTCAAGCACGGCCACTATACTTTATTAAGAATGAAATACTTGATAGTTTTGGACTTAGCCATTTCTTCAATCATTTTTTACCTTAGTATTTTCTCTCCTTCCTTGAGCTCTTCTTCTTCCTCAATGAAAGTGTGTCTTAGCACGTCTACTAGGTTTTCACATGCATCAAGTATGCAATTTAAAAAAATCTAGAGGTCTAAGTTGCACCAACCAAGAATCGAACTAGAGGCTCATGAACCAAGTCCTAAAGCCCTTCATCGATAAATTCATAATCGTTTATTTTGATGACATTTTAATTTTCAGCCATAACGAAGAAGATCATATGATGCACTTGAGGAAGGTTTTGCTAGTACTACATGAAAATAAACTGTACGTCCAACTCAAGAAGTGTTATTTCATAACGAACCGTTTGATCTTTCTCGTATTCATCATAAGCGCGGAAGGCATCACGGCCGATGAGGAAAAGGTTCGTGCGATCCGTGATTAGCCTACACCGACTACCGTGACCGAGGTCCACAGTTTCCACGTTCTTGCCACTTTCTACCTTCGGTTTGTTAAAATTTTCAGCTGCATCAGTCACCCACAAACCAATGGGAAAACAAAGGTCGTGAATCGTACTGCTGGAAATATCCTTCACAGCCTTACTGGGACTCGACCGAAGTAGTGGGATGTCATTTTAGCGCAAACAGAGTTATCTTATAACTCCATGGAAAACCGGTCGACGGGAAGGTCTCTGTTCTCCATCGTCTACGTCCAACCTCCTCAACATTTTCTCGACCTTGCTCCCATACCAAAACTCTCGGGCCAAAACATCTCGGCTGATAATATGGTGGAGCGCGGCCAGTTAATTCATAAAGAAGTTCGCCAAAAGCTTCATGAGTCGAACGCCGAGTATAAGGAGAATGTGGACAAATATCGGCGGCAACATACCTTCCAAGTTGAAGACTTCGTTATGGTGCATCTAAGCAAAGACCGCTTCCCGGTCGGTATGTATCACAAGCTCGCCAACCGCAAGATCGGCCCTGACCGCGTGCTCAAGAAAATCAACGACAACGCCTGCGTCATCGACCTTCCAGAAGAGTTCAATATCTCAAGGACGTTCAACGTGGCAGATCTTGTTAACTACTATCCACCGGAAGAAAAACCAGAGCTTTCCGTGCACATCACTACTAACTCGAGGATGAGTTTTTCTGTAACCGAGGAGTCTAATGTAGTGTACCTTAATGCGTACATCATGTACGAGCGCGAACGGCCCGAGATCGAGTAGCTGGTGGGCAAATCAGGGATTTTTTCAATCAATTAGGATTTATCTATATTTGGATAGATCATAATTGATTGGATGGATTATAATTAGATTTTTCAATCAATTAAGATTTATCTATATTTCCATATTTTGATAGATTATAACTGATTGGTTTGATTTACTTTTATTAGGTTAGATTTGTTTTTGAATTTTTCCTTACTAGATTAGAATTGCTTTTATTTCTAGTTATCTCTTAGCCTTTCAACCGACATGTTTTCAAGACAATATTTAGTTATAAATAAAACATATGGCCTCTCGTAAAGGTTATCTTGAAAATTAATAAAATTTTGAGTTTCTCTCTTGTCCGTAAATTCAACACGGTCGTGGATTCAACCAAACTCTTTGATCCTGTCATCTTGCCCTTAGCAGCGTTGCGTCCGGTTATCCAGGTTTGCGGAACTTAAAAGTTCTCTGTATCGCAATATGTGGTTCAATACTCTTCGGATACCTTGCCGCATCACCGCAAATTCTTTCTTATTACATAAAACTCTATCTAAAACAAATACTTTCTTATTTTTAACCATTGATTTCTTTACTTAAACTATTCCTTCTACTCTATTTCAAATCAATATTTACTCGACATTCTTTTAACATCGATTATGACCAACATTTTCATATTGAGTGAAGCAAGAAAAAAAGTGCACAAATTGAAATTTGATATTGGTAAATTAGATGACCCAAAAATGTCCATATATAGCTCATGGCAATATAATAAAGATGAAAGGATAATAAAAGGGGCCTATATGGAGTAAATTACGAGATTAAAGAGCGAAATATATTGATAATAGATGTGCTTTTGAGAAATATGAGAGACTTCGGATGCGACCGAAGACATGAATATCAGGATGGTCGGTTGACTATCAAATTTTGTTCAGGATTTAGTAACAAAAGAATTGAATGCCACATAAAGGAAAATATAAACTTAGGACAAACTTATACTACCTGTTTGAAAATGTCTATGTTTTTTATTTCCCCTCTAAATTTAGAATAAGTTGCTTAAACTTTTTGAAAGATAAATTGACAAGGATACACACATGTTAAGTATTGTCATAAAAGGCAATTAGTTTTGAGCCAAGAGTAGGTACGTATGACCCTAAGAAGAAAGGGTTGTGCAGTAATCTTCTCATTAGTTTTTCTTCCACTTGAACATTTCAACAATGATTGGCAGAGTAATCCAAAAAGTTTGGCCTAATGTTGCCACAAATTTGGAATCTCTCTTTTTTTTTAGGTGGTGAAACATGGTTACAAAAACCAAATCAAACACTTTCACTATATTAATAAATGACCAAAAATTACAAGTTAGAGAGGTATACAATAAGCATCTTCTAAGAAAACAACTCTAAAACCAGTACACGGAATCAACTAAATAGCAGCTTTTGATTTTTGAATAGTGTATATATCATAAATTTAGGCAAAAAGAACACATACAAGAAATACACTACTAAATGGAAATGTGAACATATCTCCCACGTCTCTAATCTAGATAGTAATTTTTTCCCCTTTCATTTCCATAAATGCCTTCTATGTCTCATATAAACTTTACAAAATATATTAAGTAAATGAATCCAAACTCTTTCATTCCTTCTTCACACAGGCCATAATCTATAGATAACCACAGGAAAATCACCCACACTGAAATGCATTTACAACAACAAATCATCAGATCCACCCAAATCACTCTCATGAGATCACAGTTTTAATCTATACAAATAATCAAATGCATACATATAATGAACAGTTGGCACCGCCGGCGGCGGCGGAGGCAGCGGCCGACTATTCGGCTCTAAAAATAAATTATGGTAGATGTCAACGGGGAGGTTGACACCCGGCTTATTGTATAGTTCACAGCAACGAAACGCAACACACATCAATCAGCGGGGCCCACGAGGTGTGGGGTCCCACATGATAATAGAAGTTGTCGACGCACTTAGGCTTTGAGAAAACCATTTAGGTCGAGGTATGATATTACTTGCTTGGCCATGGTAGTAGGTGATGCACACTTTCCATCTCTTGATTGTATCACTATCTGAAAGAAGGGGGGGGGGGGGGGGGGGGGGGATGTAACGTTTTTGTTTCAGTCAAGCACGAGTTCATAAATATAAATATAGGACTCCAAGAGAAAGAATAATAGTGGAAATTCACTCATATTCATGTTGATGTTCTATATTTTTAAAAAGAAACATGACCTAAAGTGTCAACATAGGATGCAACCTATAGTGGCGGTGGCATGGCAGCATTCTCTTGGATGTTATCTATTATTTAAAACGATATAATATCTCCCACTCATGCCGCTTTACTTGGTATGCAAAACCTAATGAGGTATTGCGATGTCAACTCCACTGTAGGATGCACCCTACATCGACACTTTGGGCCCTATATCATCTATTTTAAATGTAAGACAGCATGAAACCGCTCCAGCTTTTGCCCGCATAGCGGGATATGCCATCTCTGTTTAAAAATACACTCTGTTCCCTGCTTTAACAATTTCTACAGGTCTAGATTTAGATAAGAGAGAGTGGTATTCCCCTATAGAGCCGACAGTACGAGGGTTTCCTGCAATTTAGCGTACTTTTAAAAGGAGATTGAAGCAAAGGACCGGTGGGAGCAATACTTGATTAATATATGGTATGAAGCTAGAAGTATACATAGAATACTTCCCTATGTCGATGACTAAGCACTTGTTTTGTGATTCTTGAGCATCCTGCCTACTGCAAGCTAAGCAACTGGCCTATTGTATTCTAGTTCTCGCCCAATATCCAGATTCCAGAATCTTGTATCATAAAATTTCCAGCCGGCATGATATGAGATGGAAAATTCCTCTAGCAATGGATGTTTCATTAATTGGCTCCTCAAAGATTAATTAGATAGCTTGATCAAAATTTTCAACAGATGCATGCTATATGCTCATATACTGTCAGAAGAATTGAGTCATCAATTTAATTTTTTCCCCACTTATAGGTATCAATATCTTAACCCCCCGCCCCTGCCCCCAAATAGGTATTGATATCTGCTTACCTCACAGTTCAATGGCCGTTCATATGGATCATCTACTCCAGTAAAACCTGCAGGATATTTGTTAAACTTGTCGATGGAATGCATCGCAAAAAAGTACGTTAACGCATTAAAGTGACATATTTGCTATAGTTGTCTCTAAAATTTTAATTCAAAGTGGAGGGTGTTCCAAATATAAATACCAATTTGATTCAAAACATGGCATGCGGCCAAAACAAAATTTTGTAATTTTGATAAACAATAACACTTAAGAACTTTTCAAACCTCCTCTAATATGTCGACAATTAGTTTTTTCTTTAAATCTTCACTATTTTAACAAAGATTTACATAAATATTCTTAATATTTTTTCATAAGACTGTTTTTAGCATATGTAAATGAGCATTCAAGTGCAAAAATACTCAAAGATTTTCTTCTTCTTTAATAGGCAGTACCATGATGCAAGCGAGATTTGAACCCTAGACCTCTTGCCGAGTTGCAAAGAAGCTTTACAAGCATAATTGAAGATAACTGAAGCAATAGGCAATCATCTAATCAAACTTCAAGTGTTACAATAGCTTACCTTTGATCTTTCCTGCACGGGCAAGCTTGTACAAGCCTTTTGGGTCCCTTGATTCACATATTTCTATTGGCATATCCATGAAAACCTGTATAGAACATATAAGTATTATATCATTATAATAGCATAATAATCCGAAAGCAACACACATGAAGAAGCAACTACCTCAACAAAATTAGAATCTGGGAGCAGAACACGACATGAATCACGGTCTCTTCTATATGGAGATATCAAACTGGCAATGCATATAACACCAGCATCTGCAAAGAGCTTTGCTACTTCACCTATATAAAAAGGAGTAATACATCAGTTTTACAAATAATCAGAAAAACATCATAACTAGTTGCAATCTATTAGTGTACTTACAGAACACGCTAAACAATGAAGAAAAAGCCACAACTAGCAGAATATATAGAACAGAATCATGCGAGACCCCAAAAGCAAGTATTCAAACTAAAACGACGCAGTCAAAAGAGATTAGGTTAAAGAAGCCGGCAAAAGAACTTACCAACTCTCCTTATATTTTCTGCACGGTCCTCAGCTTCAAAACTGAGATCTCGGTTTAACCCATGTCTAACATTGTCGCCATCAAGGACATAAGTAAGATATCCCATGTTATGCAACTCCCGACTTAGTGCACATGCCAAAGTGCTTTTTCCTGAAATATGTTAGCATGGTCAGACGATGATAATTTCATACAGCAGTATTAAATTAAAAAGAGAAGCATACAAAAACCTAGACGATATATCAAGAGGGAGCAAACTGAAAATAAATAATAAGTAAAGGAGTCATGATAAATGGACACATATCAATTCAGACAATAGCAAACCTACATAAATACAGCCACAAAGCCTTTATCAAGCCTTGTAGGGTTGGCTCGGTCACATGAATTGTTTTTCTTGATTCAGCTCTGTTATGGGCCATCTAGGAACTTTCTATGCATGAACACAGAAAAGATTCCTCATGTGTCATTGAAGCAAACCTTTGAAGTAAAATTTAAGAATACCTACTGGTGGTAAAATGCGAAGCCAACGTATCGTAAAAGTCTAGGAAGCTCTTAAGAATTATTTTATGTTGATATCCATTACCTTTTATTTTTCAATATAGGTTTTTTCAAATTTCAACAAATATTTAGTGCAGATACATCAGGGTTGCTTAACTTTGATATCTATTACACACATAATTATTTAAGTGAGCATTCCTTTGTCTCCTTATTTGCCTGAGCATATGAAGACACATACCTTAAAAGTGCATGCATCCGTGAATTCAATAATATAAATGTAGAGAACATACCAAATTACATCTGAACTCACTATGAAGAGTGCATAAGTTAAAATGAGGTGACCAAGTCAAATTGCTCTTAAAATAATATTCATACTGCTAGAAGTGATTTGCTTACCAATCCTTTAAGATTTGCAAGTTTTGTAGGTTTCAAATAACTAAATGGATCTTTGAAACCTGGATATTATTAAAAAAGAAAAGAAGATTCGCCTTTTAGAAATACCATATCTAATGCGCTTCACAGCCATGGATAGACAATAAGTCGGACTGAGTGATTTATTGCAGACGTGCAAATTAATACTTACATCTGTGGTGTAAGAAAATCAAATACAGATTTAGCAAACTTGGCCTCAGGGGAAGCTAATGTCTTCTTGAAGAAACTACGCTGACCATTCATTATGTTACAAATTACGGTTCGAAGACTGAAAAGCAATTGTAATCATGCTGAAATGCATGATAGACACTGAAATGCATGCAACACATGACAGATTAAAGTAATGTTGATTATAGATACAACATTTAACCAATGCTAGGTTAAAAACTCATCAGATGTGTGCAAGTTTCATCAAGATACCTGAACCACTGAGGCCAGTAATCCATATGACGCACCCTTTTTGCTTTAGTAACTTTTGTCGTTCAAGGTTCCCGACAGGACATTCGTGCCATACAATGTTAGTCGACTTTCCAACAGTTGACGCCAGGAGTCGATTCTTCCCTAAACAAATGAGATACAGTAATTAAGACATAGGATAAAAATAATGAGTGGACTATAAATAAAGCATTGAACATTAATTTGATGGTTCATTGTTGATTGTTCAGTTGATTCTGAAAGGGAAAAGGAAAATTAAAAGTTACACACTTATAATAATCAAATTTCAGATTTGATGTTTATGTAGATAAAGAGAAAGATAGCATATTATGAATGTCTCGTTGATGAACTTTGGAAACAGAGATATTTGCTTTAAGATCCCTCCATGAGTAACATGTTCTCTCCGTCTCACATAAACGAAGTGGAAAAGTATAGCTGATGTCTGCTGTAAACTTGCACATAGATAATGGATAAATTACCCACCAAATTGTAGAACATAAGGCAGGGTCCACTTTATTTTTCTAAATGAATCAGGGCTCTGGAAATCACAGAACGTTTCTATGCACTTAGTTTCATGATAACACGATAGGAATTAGTTTCAATGTAAAAAGTAATTCATATTATGTCATTCAATCATTCTGATTCATTTATAATTGAACATAAGCAGCTCATTTTATCAGCCACCTCTTTCCTAAGTACATAAACCACACCAACTATCCCACATAATCCATTCATCCGAATGCCGATTGTCATTGTATAAGTCCAATATGAGGTGCATGAGGCTCCCCCCTACAAAAATCTAAGTTCCCAAAGCCTTGTGACGAATGATATGGTCTGACTGGGAAAGAAAATATTTACTAGCAAGGGTCTGTTTGGGTCTCGAGTTAGGAAAACCGGATTTTATTTTTAAGTAGAAGTATAGTTTATGCAAACTCTAGGTTTCAAGGCCCTACCTACATTAAAAATTTTAACTTTGGTGAATTGTTTGGCTTTGGGATTATCTAAAGAAGCAATCAATAGATCCCTGCTGCAAAGATTGCTCAAGGCCTCTAGAGAGTGGTGACTAAATAGAGGTGTAGGGGGTAATTTTGAGTGTTTTTCCATTTCAAATCCCCCAATTGAATGTTACATAGTCCTGTTGCATGGACACTTAGTGACCTAGGGGATTGTATATTTCTTGCATTAGATTCCATCACCACAGCCAAAAGTCCTACTATAGAGAAGACAATTTCGCCATGAAATTTTCTTCCCATGGTTCATTTTATGTGCATTGGAGCAAGTCTTTCAATTCCTGAAATTTCATCAAGCACAAGAGAGATAATTTCGTCAAAAGCGCCGGAACTGGGTAGGAATGGTTCAACTACGTTTCAAAATTTAGCTTAATTGCTCAACTGTTGAAAAAATTCACAAGATCCAACAACAACAACAAACATAGACATCTCAAGAGCATTCATCAAACGAAAGCAAAACTCACCTGGATTGGGATTGCAGTCGCAATCCGCGGCCTTGATCGCGGTAGATCTCAGCCTCGCGCCCTCGAATTGGAGAGCGTTCCTCCTCCGCCGGTAAAACCCTAGATTCGTCGCCGCCGTCGCCGCCAGCGGCGATCGAACAGAGGGAGGCGCGAGCGACAGCGAAGTCATCGCATCAAAAGATGGAAACTTTGGGGGAGACTGCGATCGGATAAAGAGAGGCGTTTATAGAGATCCATCGAGATTTCAGCAACCGAATTATGCGGATTTATTATTTGCTTTTTTGGGGAAAAAATTATATCGTTTGGTTTTCGATTTATTTTACGGGTTGGAGCAAGCGGGAAAAGAATGGAATATTCGTGAGCAGTTTTTTTTTTTTCTTTTTTTCCCTTCGAAGTTTAATTTTTATTCTCGAACCAATCTTTGTTATTTTAAAGAAAAATACCCTCAAAATCTCTGTATTTAGACAAAGACCACGAGATCCCCTTCGTTACTGAAAAGATCCCTCTGTCAAGTTAACTTGGCTAACTGCTCGAGTTAACTTGACGGATAAGGGCCTGTTTGGTTGCAAGATTATGAAATTTGGATTCTAAAATTGTACGGTTGAAATTTCTGGATTTGGTAATTTGTTTTTTGGTTGCTTTTGGATTTCTAGTATTGGATTTGTAGATTCTCGTAATCTTTGTTTGGTTGGTGAAAATAAAGTGGGATTTGGATTTGAGAATTGTAAAGAGAGATAGATAGAGAGAGGATTATTAAATAAATAACGTACACGGGTCCATCTAAAAATACAATGAATAGTATCAAATCCTTGAAAATCCTTAAAAAATTTTAAGATTCAGGAATCCATATTTTGTGGTGGACTCCCCATAAAAAACAAAGGAATCCTAGAAATCCAAATTCCCCAACCAAACACAAAATTATGGAATCCTGGAATTCCACAATCCAAATCCAAAGAAATCCTGCAAGCAAACAGGCCCTAACAGTTAATTTTCTAACCTATCGCTAAATCTTTATTCGGGTCCCACTCCAAAACAGCTTCATGCAAAAAGTATGCTCTCTATTGCATGCAACGCCCTAATTGATCTATATTTTCATTGCAAGGGTAAAATTATCATTTTTCACCATTTAAGAGAGTTATGTAACATGGTAGAGATATGAGATGATCAATAGTCATTTTTAATTAAGAGATCTGGAGTCTATAGCAAAAATTTAACAAGCAAATAAACAAAAAACTTGAAAAAGTTTTATATCAATGCTACTGGTTGTTTGACAATTTTTTTTTTGCTATTTGTATATACCCCTGAGCCCCTGACTAATATTTTATTGCTTTGTTGTCCGTGCACGTTTATAACATCCTTAATTCTATGTAAATATTCAATAAATTAAATAAGGGCTTTTTATTAAAAAGCATCCCATATTTCGCTGATTACTAAAACATCCCTCTCCATACTTCGTATTTTTTAACAAGACCTCATGCATATAAGTGGTACCAAAAATTCCCTTATCAGGCTAAAAAGAAAATTATTTTTGCATCTTTGAATAATCCATTAGGGGGTTAACACTGAATATCGAGGTAGGGTTTTAAAACGTCCCAGTTCTTCTTTTTCTCTTAAAATTCTTAACTTTCCCCTCAATTTGGCTTTAAGGTCAAGTTTCGATCAAAAATCTCTTAAAATAATAATGGAAATCGGCATACTCAACCTTCTCCAACAACGAGCATGTGGAATGTCGTTGTCTCTTCAATTACAAGTTTCAACTTAATGGACAACCTTATAAGAAAGGTAAATGATTTTTTAATTCCATTAAATCTCAATATTGAACTATGTGAGAATGCGGATTCGTTTTATAGAAGAAAGATCTACCTATACCTTAAAGGTAACAGAGCAGCTCAAACTTAAGCTCCAGCTCTATCTCTCTAACGGGGCGCTAACTTTGGATGGAAAACTAGTGAGCAGGTTTTTTAGTGCAACTTATATGTATAAGGGTCTTTTAAGTAAATATGAAGTAATTAAGGGAGCTTTAGTAATTAGCGAAACAGTGAGGGGCATTTTAATAAAAACCCAATAAATAAATAAATAAATCTTTGTCTATTTTTTTATCTTATAATTTTAAATTCAAACCTTTATCTTCGTTGCCAAATCCTATCATTTATGGTTAATCAAACATAATCTTCAAATTTACCACCCAAACCTTCGTAACCGGGCCGTTTAGTGAAATGAAATAAATGATAAAACCGATAAACATTTAGAAAAATATATTTGTTGGATATAGTTGCCCTCAAGTCAATTATAGTAACTGAAGGAGAACCTATACGAGTAAACAATCTTACTCGAGAAGATAGTATGATATTTGGTTTGTTTTTTATTTTCATGTGATGCGATTTATTCACTATCACGCATCGTTTAGATATTAGATAAAAGCCTGGGATTTTGCATGACTACCAGGACGGTGATGGAGATCATATTAATAGGGCTGGGCAGTCGAAAAGCATATCCTTAAATGTCCCTAACCGTAAGAGTATCGAGATTGGGTATCGGTACTCCAGTTTAGACTAATGTGTACGTTTCTGACCCGGTTGGAGAGCGAAAGCTAATCCTGCAGCTATCGGTATTTGACATCGAAAATTGTATACATGCGCTCATTGAATGAGTTCCATTGAACGAACTCACCAAGAACTCATACTTGGTAATATACCAATATCAGGTAGTAGTTCTCTTATGACATAGGTACAGGGTAGTCTCTAAGACCTGAGATCGCCATAGTGTCTCATACGTGTTCCCATTATACTTAGCCTTCTATCCTAACACGTTCAAAGAAGTCGTGCAAATAGGTTTTTGTTGGGTATGGTCCCGAAACACATGGAGGTAATGAGCGATTGAGGGGATTCGTCGCTCCCGGTATAGGGAGTTGATGGCGCGCTGTACAGGACATGACTAAAACCACAAATCGATGGCCATCACAATGGAAATAAAATCATAAGTGTTATCAGTTGTATCTCCGGTTGGTCATGAGTCCTATGTCACACGACTTATCGAGTTATTGGGTCTGACAGATTCCAAACCCTAAACCCGATATGCGATACTTTTAAACGAAAAGACCGGACTGTATGGTAATGTCACTGATAAATTTTGCAGGGTTCAGATGAGCGCTCATCGACCATCTTTCGATCAATACCTAAATAGCCATTACATGCAGCTAGTATCGATGACGTGCTTGTGGGCTAAGGATATGATCATAAGCTACCGCCGGTGTATTGTCGAGCCTTTATAGCCCCACACAGAGCTTTCTCAGCACATGCGATGCAGGAGTTCGATTAAACATGTGTATTTGATACACGTATTTTAATCGGGTGTTTATTGATATTAGCCGGTATATATATAATATAGCCAGATTATTAAATCAAGTGTTGATTTAATAATTAAATGCATATTTATATATTGATATATTTATATATTAACTAATATCATGCTCATTTAATTATTTTCTTCTTTTTAATAATATTTATATTTGATATAAATATTGTGATATATATGTTGATACATAAGTGATGGGAGAAAGAGAATTATATGTAAAAATGAGAATGAGTCATGAATTTATGATGGTTGTAGAATTCATGAGGTGTATTTTTTGATGACTCATTAGTTATGACTCATTCTTGTTTTTATTCTCATTTTTTAGCCATGCTTATCTTCTTTATAATCTCATCTCCTCCATGGCTCTCTCTTGATTTTCTTCAAGCGAGAAATGGAAAAAAAAAGAGAAAATTAAGTGAGCTAATCATTCTATATCTTGTACTAATCATTCTTAGCAAAGTTTAATTAGTGGGTTGCTTCATTTTGATGAGATTAATTTAAAACTAAAGTTTGTATTGAAGTTATCTCAAGGTGGATCATCTTCGGCGAGAAGATCATCGAGTAAACTTGTTCCGGATTTCGTGGAAACTATCCGGAATTCAAGTAGAGATGGCTAACGCGCCACAAAGATTATAGCCCGTCAAACTCTTATTTTTAGCTTACTAGTTTAGTTACAAGTTTTATTCTTTGTTCATGATTCTATGTGTGCATAATTTTGCTCTCTTGATTTTTGAAATTTGTTGCTTTTGCACGTTTTAAAATCATATCTTGATTTCAAAGCCTGCCTAAAGTGGTATCAGAGCTACTGGATAGAGATAGGGGGTTCTCACTGTATAACAGTAGTGGCGAAACACAGGTTCTTACCCCCAGGATGCCTCGTGCGGTTATATAGTATGACGGGTTGTAGTCCGTCGTAAGAGAACTACATAAAAAGTAGATGCTGAGGGATCTATGGGAGCCACGGCTGGTTTCCGCTGTGCTGACTGACCTACAGTGATATCAGAGCCGGTGTAAAGATTACAACTTGTTATTGTTGGGGTTAAAATTTGCACCCCCGGTTGACCGAGTCAAAGTCAAGGTCAATCCCAAGCCAGGTGGGCCCAAGCCCAAGTCAAGCGGGCCCATGCCCAAGTCAAGCCCGCGGCCAGCCTCCTCCATGCCAAAATATATATCATGTAATAAATAATTTTTATGTAATTTTTTTTATGCATGAATGTAAGCAAAATGGGCATAAAGCCAAAATTTTGTAAGCCCATGGCTCATGTGCAAAAAGGAATAGCACATGAAGCATGGGATGGGCAAAATGCCATTTTGCAAAGCTCAAGAGGCTATATGTAAATGTATAAGCCTATATAAGGCAACATGATAATGAATAAAGTAACACTTTTTCATTACCCCAAAAACTAGGGTTCTTTGTGCCTCCTGCTCCTTCTCCAAGGTTCTAAACCTTCTCATTTCTTTTGAATTAAATCAAGAGTTTTACTCTTTCTTTTCAAAAACTAAGTAGTTTTCCACCACAAAACCCACAAAGGGGAACTCAGATCTTCCATCAGATCTCAAAAAGAAGAGATTTTTAAAATCTCGCATCTCTTGATCTTTAAGATCCTGCCAACCGAGGAGGAAGAAGGAGACCCATCTCCAGAAACCCCACTTTCGGGAAGAACTAAGGCTCAAGGGCTGAAGCCCTTCATCAGTTTCAAAACATCTTAGGAGTTTAACTCCTCATATATATATATATATATATATATACAGAATAATAAGTGCTCCTTTCTGGGAGTACAACTCCCATTGCAGGGACCAAGTCCCTTTTGCTGCTCGAGCACCCACGTGCTAACACGTGGTGCGCTAGTGCTCAAAGCGCTAGCGCTCTAGCGCCCGAGCGCCTACGTGTTGACACGTGGCATGCTAGCGCTCAGAGCGCTAGCGCTAGCGCTCGAGCGCCCACGTGTTGACACGTGGCGTGCTAGCGCTCTTGCGCCCAAAGCGCTAGCGCCCGAGCGCCCACGTGCTGACACGTGGCGCGCTAGCGCTCAAAGCGCGAGCGCTCTTGCGCTCAAAGCGCTGGCGCTGGCCCCATGCATCCTTTGGATGCTTTTCCCCCCTTTTTATATATATACATATATATATATATATATATATACATATGTATAGATATGTACACACACACACATACTCCACGACACTGTCCCTGTAAGAAAAAAATTTCTAACGGGGCGCTGCTCTGCACCCCGCAAGGGGACTGCTAGCCCCCTTGACCCCCAGCCTGCTATCCGGGTAGCGGGACCCCCGTAAAAACTCTGCGTGGCTCCCGATATATCCAAACCCCCCTCCAAAACAACACATACGTACACTGCACATTGAGTTCGCATGACCAGTTTAACCCGTTAATTGGAGGTTCCCTCGCCCCAAAGGCGAGGGGTAATTAACGGCAGCTTAGTCCGCGACTGCTGGAGATTCGGATCCCTACAATCAATAAACCCCCGCCTACCCTAGGCAGGGGGAATCTGTAGTACGTCTGACAAGCGCGCGCGTATTCCCATCTCAATGGGGTGACGAAAAACACCCTACAGATTCTGGCAAGCCCGGTGGGACCTATCTCTCCTCCCATATTTCGGGTTAAACGTTCATGTGAACTCGATCAATATACATGTCTATAATTATACTAAAATCATGCTCTTTCATGCATGTCTTCAAGCAATCACTTCCTAACAATGTCTACAAAGATGAACTCAGTTCTCAGCACGGCTCCCACCTCCTACACGATGAAGATGGACGCCAGGACGGTCCTTCCGGCCAGTCTCGGGCGACAATGGGAGGAGCCGCCGCTGCCATTCGGCTCTATCATGTTCGTGTCAATTAGCGCCACCCCAGCTCCTCGAGCCCCGGAAGCAGACAAACCGGTCTCGAAAGGCAAAAGGCCAAATGTGGTGGTATCGAAGGCGCCCCAACTAAAACGCAAGTCGGTGTTTGAACGACTCTCCTTGGCCCTAGCTGAGGGCAAGGACATCAACACCAACAAGGCCACAAGGCGTCTCGAGCAAGCTCCGGCGGTGCCTCTGACAACTGCTCAATCGGGTGTCTTCTCTAAGCTCCCCGCTAATCGAATCACGGTGGCTTCCCAGGAAGCAGATGCCCGCCAAGCCTTTAAAATTGAGAAGCTAAGACAGAAAAGGCTCAGGTATAGAGCCAACAAAAGGGCTAAGGCTCCTGCTAGGCTGAACCTCATGAGGTTCGAGGAACGGGGTTACCCTGCCAAAGATGAGGAAATGGCTGGATATGTGGTCCACACTGTCTACATGGTGGGCACGCGCAGTAAGAGCAAGGACTGGGCCACCACATCTCAAATCCAATCTGGCTTGAATATGGTTGCCACTTCCCAAGAACAGCCGCCTCCGCTGGATGATGAAAACCCTCTCGATGAGGCTGATAGGCAGAGAGAGCCCTCAATTCATGAGGAGCCAGGCTCGGAAAGCGAAGATGAGCCAACTTTCCGTCCTAAGACCGCAGAGCAGCAACTTCTCCAAGAGCTCCGAAAGCAGCTCAGAAGCAAAGACAAGGAGATGGCCAAGCTCTACTCAAAGATCGACGACTTGATAAACATCGTCTTACAGCTCACGGCCCAACTTGCCTCCCAGTCGCCCAATCAGGCGCAGGGCTCTCATGAACTAGGAAAGGGTGTCCCGAAACAGCCGACGCCCGTTCCCTCAAATCCAAAAATGGGCGGACCGCATGAAAATCAGTCGCATTCTATCTCGGCAAATGTCTTGGCTACCGATGACAGTAGCCCGCTAACTCAAGATCAAATCATGGATTTGGTTGCCAACAAAGTCAAAACCTTGGTAGCCGAAGCCGAAGCGCAAAAAGATATCAGCAGTAGTGGGAGACCATATCCTGCTCAATATGATCTGGTAGAATTTCCTAGCGGCTATGTCATCCCTAAATTCGGAAGATTTGATGGGACGGGAAATGCGAATCAGCACATCGCCCACTTCAAAGCCTCATGCGGGAATACTGGGGGCAACGATGCGCTTCTCCTCCGCCAGTTCGTTAATAGCTTGACCGATGTTGCTTTCGACTGGTACGCGAGCATACCGGATGGCGCCGTTATTACTTTCGTCCAAATGGAATAATTATTTCGACAAAGTTTCATGAGCGTCAGCGATAAGATTATCATTGCCGAGCTCATAAGGACCAAGCCCAAGAACAACGAAAGCAACACGGATTTTATAACCCGATGGTGCAATCTCTCCGTCAAATGCGAACCGCCGATAGAGCAGGACCAATCTGTCAGTCTCCTCGTTGGAAATCTCAACAATTGGATGGTCTCGTTTCTATGCACCGCGGGTCTCAAAACATTCCAAGAGCTGACCAGGAAAGTTCAGATGCTGGAGCGCTCAAAGCAGGAGTCCTCCTCGGACTCCTAAAATAACAATAGGTCCTGGAGAAACCGAAAGGACTCGCAAAGGCGGAAACTCCGATGATTCTGAATCTTTCAACACTTCGGCTAACCGAAATAAGCAAGGGTTGAGCGGGCCTAATGCCAACCAGCCTCGGAAGCCAGTTGTAGGGTGTTTTTCGTCACCCCATTGAGATGGGAATACGCGCGCACTTGTCAAGCGTATACTACAGATTCCCCCTGCCTAGGGTAGACCGGGGTTTATTGATTGTGGGGATCCAAATCTCCGGCAGCCGCAGACTAAGCTGCCGTTAATTACCCCTCGCCTTTGGGGCGAGGGAACCTCCGATTAACGGGTTAAAATGGTCATGCGAACTCAATGTGCAGTGTACGTGTGTTGTGTTTTGAAAGGGGGGTTTGGATATATCGGGAGCCACGCAGAGTTTTTACGAGGGTCCCACTACCCGGATAGCGGGCTGGGGGTCAAGGGGGCTAGCAGCCCCCTTGCGGGGTGCGGGGTGCGGGGCAGCGCCCCGTTAGAAATTTTTTTCTAACAGGGACGTGTCGTGGAGTATGTGTATATGTAAATATGTATACATATGTATAAATATACATGTATATATAAATAAAAGGGAAAAAGACATCCAAAGGATGCGTGGGGCAGCACCTTGGGCGCTGTGTGCCTAGGTGCTGTGCGCTCAGGCGCTCGAGCGCAAGCGCGCCACGTGTCGGCACGGGGGCGACTTGCGCTCGAGCGCAAGCGCGCCACGTGTCGGCACGGGGGCGACTTGCGCTCGAGCGCAAGCGCGCCACGTGTCAGCACGGGGCGACTTGCTCTCGAGCGTTTGCGCTTGAGCGCAAGCGCACCACGTGTCGGCACCAGGGCGACTTGCGCTCGAGCGCAAGCGCGCCACGTGTCGGCACCGGGGCGACTTGCGCTCGAGCGCAAGCGCGCCACATGTCGGCACGTGGGCGCTCTGCGCTCGAGCGCTGAGCGCTTGAGCGCAAGCGCGCCACGTGTCGGCACGCGGGCGCTCTGCGCTTGAGCGCCGGCGAGAAAAGGAGGCTTTTATCCTAAGAAGCAGAAGCTATGCTTCAGAAAGGAAATATTTATTATGTATATATGTATGAAGTTAAACTCCTAGGATGTTTTGAAGCTGATGAAGGGGGTTCTTCTTCTTCCTCCTGTTGTTTGGCCGGATCTTGAAGATCAAGAAGTAGGAGATTTTAAAAATCACTCCTTTTTGAGATCTGATGGGAGATCTGAGTTCCCCTTTGTGGGTTTTATGGTGGAAAACTATTTAGTTTTGGAAAAGAAAGAGTAAAACTCTTGATTTAATTCAAAGAAATGAGAAGGTTTAGAACCTTGGAGAAGGAGCAGGAAGCACAAAGAACCCTAGTTTTGGGGGGAATGAAAAGTTGTTTTTTTATTCATCATCATGTTGCCTTTTATAGGGTTACATATTTACATATAGCCCCTTGGGCTTTACAAAAATGACATTTTTGTCTATCCCATGGCTCATGTGCCATTTCATTTTTGCACATAAGCCATGGGCTTACAAAAATTTGGCTTTATGCCCATTTTACATACATTCATGTATAAAAAATTACATAAAAATTATTTATTACATGATTTTGTTGTTGGCATGGGGAGGCTGGCCGCGGGCTCGACTTGGGCATGGGCCCGCTTGACCTGGGCTTGGGTCCACTTGGCTTGGGGTTGACCTTGACTTTGACTTGGTCAACCAGGGGTGCAAATTTTGACCCCAACACCAGTGTTCGGAGAGGGAGGAGAATCTCCACTAAAAGAGAAGCTGGATAAGATCTATTCCTTCACGAGGGACAAAGTCCGCAAAATATTCAAAGACGCCCTGAAGAACGGTCTACAACTGCCAGAGCCAAAAAGACAGCAGGAAGCGAATATGACCAACGACCCCAAATACTGCCCCTATCACAGAGTGATAGGTTATGCCATTGAGGACTGTTTCTTCTTCAAAGATTGGGTCGAAAAGCAATACAAGGAAGGAGAGATAGAACTGTATAAAGGCGTGTTAACAAACAGTCCAGCTGCGGCCGCCAATTTCATACAAACGGAGATCGAAGTTCTTCGTCAAACTGATTCTCTCAGACATCTGCCTTTCTTTGAGAACAATCGACCACTACGTCATTAAACTGGGAACAATAGACCGCTAAGTCTTTAAACTGTAAACAGTCGACCTCTAAGTCGTTAAACTGGGAATGTAAAATATATATATATATATATATATATATATATGTAAATAAACAAAAAAATATGTAAATAAAAGAAAAATAAAGAAAATCCGAAATGATGGGGCAACTCGCAATAAAAATCAGCGAGTAAAAATAAAAATGAAAATAAAGCCGAAATGATGGGGTAACCGCGAATAAATAGTCGAAATGATAGGGCAATCGCGACCTTCGCGATAAGAAAAGCTGAAATGATAGAGCAATCGCGGTAAAAAACAAAAAAAAACAAAAACAAAAACAAACAAAATAAAGGCGAATGATGAGTCGCTCTTGGTACCATATTCCAGTGCAGCGATGCAGACGCCAACCAAAATTCAAATTCCCAAAACTCTCCTGGCCCTACGGCCAGTCCCCAAATTGACTACCGTATACAATTCACGGGCTCAAATAATTGTCGTCATACCCATGCCCTATCACAATCACCAGTTACGCGGCTGGTCTCCGCCTTTGGAATTATGCTCCATTGAGAAGACCCATTCATGCGTCCTCACGATACATGAGGAGAACAAACCTTTGTGGGATCTTTACGACTCATAAAGGAAAAACACACTTAGGAGTCCTCACGACTCCTAAGGAGAAATACACCTGCGGGATCCTTACGACTCGTAGGGAGAAAATACTTTTATGGGACCCTCACGGCCCATAAAATTGAAAAGCCTTAAGTGATAGGGATCTATACCTGTCTCTTAAGCCATCGCTTCCCTACCCCCAATGGCGAATGATGAGTCGCTCCTGGTACCATATTCCAGTGCAGCGAAGCAGACGCTAACCAAATTCGCTTCCCAACCCCCAAGTGGCGAATAATGAGTCGCTCATGGTACCATATTCCAGTGCAGCGATGCAAACGCCAACCAAATTCCAAATCCCAATCCCTTAATAGCGAATGATGAGTCGCTCCTGGTACCATATTCCAGTGCAGCGATGCAGACGCCAACCAAATTCCAAATCCCATACCCCAGCGGCGAATGATGAGTCACTCCTGGTACCATATTCCAGTGCAGCGATGCAGATGCCAACAAAGTCCCGAAATGTTTCCAGCCCTACGGTCTGGATCATACATCCTGCAAAACCGTATACAATCCACGGGCGTAAAACGATCCCAATCTCTCCCAAGTCCTACCGGCGAGACCACATTCAAAGTCCCACCGGCGGGGAAGATTCAAAAAAAAGAGAAGAAAAAAAAGAAGGTATGTCCACAAGCAAAATGGGCACGGATGAAAACCCGAAAGGGATCCGTGAGTAAAAACAGCAGGACTGCCGGCGAGTTTGTGAAAACCCGAAAGGGCGCAAACTCGTAAAAAGAGATGAAATGCACTCAAAAAGTCCTCTCGACTTTGTGAGGAGAAAATTCCCGCGTGAGATCCTTACGACTCACAAAGGAGCAACACACTTAGGAGTCCCCACGACTCTTAAGGAGAAAATACACCTACGGGATCCTTATGACCCGTAGGGAGAAAACGCTTTGTGAGACCCTTACGGCTCACAAAATTGAAAAGTCTTAGGTGATAGGGACCTAAAACCTGTCTCCTAAGCCATCGCTTCCTGATAAACAAGCGCAAATGATGATTCGCTCCTGGTACCATATTCCAGTGTAGCGATACTGATGCCAAGCAAAAACCAATTCCCAAATCCTCCCGGGGCAAATGATGAGTTGCTCCTGGCATTATTCCAGTGCAGCAATGCAGATGCCGACAAAAAAATCCCTAAATCCACTCATGGAAAATGATGATTCGCTCGTGGTACCATATTCCAGTGTAGCGATGCTGATGTCAAATCAAACCAACCACCTCTGCGGCGGAATCATGCTCCGTCCCAGAATTTACCCCGTGTCAAAATCATGCTTCGTCTCGGGATATCTACCTTCCCTGCCGGAATTATGCTCCACCTCGGAATCAAATCAACCAACCAGCTCTACGCCGGAATCATGCTTCGTCTCAGAGTGTACCCCACGTCGAAATCATGTTTCGCCTCAGTGTACCTGCCTTCCCTGTCGAAATTATGCTTCGTCTCGGAACCAAGTCAACTAGCAAGCTCTGCGTCGGAATCATGCTTCGTCTCAGAATGTGCACCCCGTGACGAAATCAAGCTTCGCCTCGGATTATCTGCTTTCCCCATCGGAATTATGCTTCGCCTGGGAATCAACCTCTGCATCGAAATTATGCTTCGGTCAAAATGTCTGCCGCCCTTCAGAATGATGCTCCGATCCCTGGAATCATGCTCCGCTCTTCGGAATGATGCTCCGATCCCCCTGGAATCATGCTCCGCTCTTCGGAATGATGCTCCGATCCCCTGGAATCATTGTAACGCCTTGAAAAGTCGTTTTGGTGTTTTCCTGAAAATCGGTGAAAATTCGGTATTTTTCCGACAACCGTCCTTTTTATTATTTTGCAGTTTAGGACTAATTATACCTAATTTGGATAGGTAATTGCTAGTTTTTAGTAGCAAATGAGTTAATTATGAAATTCTGGTCGTTTAAAAATTTTCCTTAATTTTTCAATTTTTAATATTATTTTAAGCCGGTAAGAAAATACATTAAATTAGCGATAAATACAAATTTAAATGGGCTAAATTTAAGCTTTAAAATCATTTTAATTAAAATCTAGTTGTAACATAATTTTTGTAGTAATTTATTTTAAGTTTTAACTAATTTTTATTATAGAAAACGAAATTTATTGAGTTTAAGCTTAAACTTGCAATTTTTGACTTGTAGGGGGTCTTTTTGCATAAATTTTTTTTTGTGCACTCTCTCTCACTTTTCCCTCACCCTAGGCCGGCCCATTTCCAGCAGCTCATGGAAAAAATTCCATGCTCCTTTGACTTTTTATATTGTATGGGAATGAGGTTTTTTTAAGGATTTTGAAATTGTTAATTGGGTATGGGTCTTTTGTGGGTTGGTAGGGGTTGACCATGACTTTTCCATACACCCCACACCACTCCCCTCTCCCTCTTCTGGCCGAGACCAGCCCCCCCCTTTTCCATTATTTTCCTTCTCTTTTCTCTCATTTTCTTCAAAAAAATTGCATCAAAATTCAATAAAAATCAACAAATCCTTCACTTTTTCAACACAAAACCTTATTCCCTCTCTTCTCAAACCCAAATTGGTTCAAATCTTGGAGAAAGATGGCATCTTGGGAGGCTTTAGCAACTTAGGGTTTGGGCTTGTGAGGTATAATTTCAATATTTGGTTAAATTGTAGTTTAAAGTGTGCTAATTAGAACTTTGAAAATTGTTTTAGTGTAATTTTAGTGCTATTTGCATACTAGTTTTTTTTAAAGTTGTGGTTTGAAATTAATTTAGGGTTTAGAACACCATTAAGAGATTAATTAAGCTATTTTGTTATCTAGTTATTTTGTTAGCTTAATCTAAGTAGTTAACTTGCTAATTGGGCTAAAATTTAGTGTTAGTTTCTAATCTAGTTTTTTTTAGGTTTATGGTTAGAGTTAAACTAAGGTTTTTAGAAACCATTATTTAGTTAATTAAATCTATTTAATTAATCTAGTTGTTTACTTAACAAATCTATTAGGTTACTTTGCTTAAGTGGCTTGATGTTATGCTAATCCAAGTTAATTTTGTGTGATATTTTCCTTATTTTGCTAATTACCAAAAATCAAGAGAAGGGTTGGTTGTGGAAAATATGTTTTGAAGCATAGTTAATGGTTTAAAATTAGTGTAGTGGCTATCTAGTGAGTTAGTTTGGATTGTTGTGTTGGATTGTGTTAATTTTGTCGCTAATTGTCGATGTTTGCACCAATTGCAAATTCTAGCTTACTAGTTTTTATTAAAATATTGTGATGAATTAATTGCGATGTCTTGATGACATTTTTAGCGTATCCTATGACTTTTAGGATGTGTGGGTGCGGATTTTTGAGTGTTCGGGTTTCAGTTTTTCCGGGCGACCAAATCGACGATTTTAGTAGATTTTTGCGATTTTCGCGTGTGTTCCGCGCACTTTGTGCACGTTGTACCTAGCTTGTGAACTATGGTATTTTCGTTAGGGAATTGCGTCGTTCTTGATATGTAACCTTATATTTGGTGTTGATGTAATTCCAGGTTCGGTCGCGGAGACGTCAGACGTGGCTCGAAAGGGGAAAGCGGTGATTGGACGTGACTAGCTAGGGATTCTGGTGAGTAGATGTAACATCTACGGGGGACTATCGTTGGATGGCGCAAGTCGCCCGATAGTTTTTGTATCTTAAAAATATTCTTAGTAATATTAGTAATTAGGGGTGTAATACTTGTATGATTATTTGCTACATTCATGCCTTATATTGACATACATATACGAACCCATTCTATAGGACACCTGCACCATTGCCAGGGTTTTTATATGCAGCACGAGCACTATTCATGCTTACACACACACCCTGGTAATTGCCATGCCACCACACTAGATAACCTTTAAATTGAAACTTTTTACTAATTGACACTTAAACTTGTGCTGTTGCCTTTAATTCCTTAAAATGAAATCGTAGGATTGCTATTCATGTGCATGTACTTCATCATATTATTTGTTCATGCCTAATCTATTAATCACACATCGCAACTTGATTATTGATACCATATGCATTCATTATCATTGACATATGCACTTATGAGGATTTCTTGAGATTCTATGATATTTCTGGATTTCGGGGGAAAGCCGCAAAATTTCTAAACTTATTATATTTTTAAAATATGTAAATTGCGGTTTTCTAGTGATGTAAGTGTCGTCCACCATGAGTTTGCTGTGGTTTTCGAGACCCGTTTCGAGGAGTTGGATGAACCGTCTCGGATACATGGTGGACCCGGTAAGGTACCCCGGGGCAAGAAGCTCGTGTTGCTGATGATGATCCTGGCAGGGGACGGATTACCTACCGGTGACTTCATTGGGCACGGCGGATATCCAGAGGATACCGACCGGGGCCGCGAGAGGATGGGATATTGATATTGAGATGGATCAGGCGGATGGCTGAGGCCAGAGACACTATGACATGGATTTATAAGATTTGAGACAGTTTTTAGGTGTCGTTGCTGGACACAGATTGTTGTCGATTGTATGAGTATTATGCTGGCATTCTAAAAGAGTTTCAAAAACAAAAAGAGATAAAATGTTTCTTATAAATACCTATTGAGACCTCAGATATTCATGTTGCATACATACACCTGCTAGTACACTGATGTTGTATATACACCTGCTAGTGCATCCAGCCTTACCTGTATTTTAGATGCTAGGATACTTGTGTGCATGCTTTCGATAGCCTGTGTAGATGTTATTTATTACTCACGAGTTGGCAACTCACCCCCGTTGTGCCACAGCCTTTTGCAGGTCCGCTCCGTCAGTACAGTAGCGGCGGGCGCACTTGCTTCTTTTGCCTCTTTTGCCTGGACTCGAGGTTTTGCTCTTAGGTGGGTTATATCATTATTTTTGTACCACCTTGTATTTTCTTTGTATCTAGTGTACTCCATTTACTGTATCTACCAGTATTGTTGTATATTGACCTAGAGATGAAACTGTGAGATTTGTGGACTTTTTATGCTGTATTTTGGGGTCGAGCTCACTTGAGTCGACATGCTGTTTTTCTTATGCTTCCTTATGATTATTTCGCATGTTGTTGCTTTATATTGCGTGGGATTTGTGACCGCCTTGTGGCGAAGAGCTAGCTCCCGCTTGGGGATGCCTTATTTGTTGGATTCTTATATATTCTTGTTGTACCCGTTTTGGGGGCCAGTATTTACAAAGGAGACTCTGCCGAAATTTTCGGAAAAATTGATATTGCTTTTAAAGAGGTTTTATATGACTTATTTGATAAACTCGTTTTCAATTGATTTGGTTCTCTTCACTCTTTTGCTTATTTGGTTTTGGTTTTCTGGGCTTTGGCTTACTTATTTTACGGATGTCTTGAGACGTTTCATAAGATAAGTGCCAGTCACGTTCCGTACCCTGCGGGTCATGACAAATTTGGTATCAGAGCGATAGGTTTTACCTTTTTGAGTGTAGGATGACCCTTGGTAGATGGAGTAAGTGACTTAAGTAGGGTAACGTAGCGTGTGTATGTTCGCGGCATACTTGCGATACGGTACTCCGCCTAAGTGACTTTAGGATATACTTGCTTGAAATTCCTTCTTCAATTCCGTGTATCCTATGATCCTATTGCACTGCTCTTACTATCCGTTTTCCTGTAACAGCCACTATGCCGCCGAAGGCTACGAGGGCACAGAGGGCTGCCGCCCGAGACGAGATTCGAGCTGGCTCGTCCGAGACTAGGACTGAGCAGGGTGGTATGCCTACGCCGCAGGGACAGACCGATCCACCTTCCCCAGGCCGTATGGATAGGCTCGAGACTGGTATGGAGGAGTTGCGACAGATGATGGGGGCACACAGGAGCTACGTCAGATGGTAGGATCCCTAGTTGCAGCCAGTCGTACACCGAGGCCGGATGACGCACCTACTACATCCCAGACTGCTATGATACCTGCTTCTACTACTACCGCCGTGACCATCCCGGTTTCACTACAGGATTTCATGAGGCTGAGACCTCCAGTATTCACCGGCACCGAGGCAGCGGAGGACCCACAGACGTTCCTTGACAGTTTAGCCAGGATCTGCCGTTCGCTGAGATGTTCGGATGATCGATGGGTAGAGCTTGCGAGTTTCCGACTAGAGGGTCTCGCGCAGACATGGTGGGAGTCAGTCTTGAGAGGTCGAGCTGCAGGTCTACCGCCTATGACGTGGGCTGAGTTTACAGCGGTCTTTCTAGCTCGTTTCCTCCCAGAGAGCGTTCGTGACGCCAGAGCTCGTAGCTTCGAGGCCTTAGTCAAGACACCTGGGATGACGGTGTCTGAGTATGACATCCAGTTTACACAGTTATCCCGATATGCTCCGTATTTGGTGGATACCGAAGAGAAGATGGTGAAGAGGTTCGTATAGGGACTTGATGCCCAGCTATATCTTGCCATTGGCTCCCAGCACTACGACACTTATTCGGCTGCTATGGATACGGCATTACGGATGGAGGCACGCATATCACAGACTTCGGCCGTTTTTGGGCTGAAGAGGATTCGCACCGATGTACCGTCTCAGAGGCAGCACGCCAGATTTTTTCCGAGAGATAGGCCTGGCAGAGGATTTGGACGGGGACAGTTATATGGTTCTTATCCCCAGGGACAGCAGCCGTCGCCAGGGTGTTTTGGGTGCGGGAGTCCGCACCATCTTGTCAGGGACTGTCCGGCGAGACGATAGGGAGCAGCGACAGTTCCGCATGTGACCCTACCACCGTCACCACCCCCTCCTCAGAGAGCCCTACTTCCTACCACAGGCGATGCTCCACGCCAGCTAGGTGCACACAGAGGCCGTGGACGCGGCGGTCCTGTTCAGAGAGGACGAGGAGGCAGAGGCCGAGGTCGAGGTCAGCCCGCTATCGGTGGAGGACAGGCCCGAGTATTTGCTTTGACACCGCAGGATGCGCAGGCATCCAATGCCGTTGTGACAGGTACCTTGCCAGTTTGTCCTTTCGACGCACGGGTATTATTTGACCCAGGTTCCACACATTCGTACGTATCTACACACTTTGCACCGATGTTGGGCCATGAGTCGTCATCCTTAGATCATCCGCTTGTTGTTAGTACTCCGGTAGGCGAGTCGTTTGTCGCTCGTTTTGTATTTCGTTTGTGTTCCATTCGTATCGGGGAGAGGGATTCATCGGTTGATTTGATTCTCCTCGATATGTTGGACTTTGATGTGCTTCTGGGCATGGATTGGCTAGCCACTTGTTATGCTTCGGTGGACTGCCGTGAGAAGGCAGTCATATTTAGCTTTCCAGGAGAGCCAGTCCTTGTTATTCAGGGAGACCGCAGCATCACCCTTCCCAGCTTGATTTCGTCTCTTCACGCTGGTCAGCTCTTGCGGAAGGGATGTCAGGGATTCTTAGCGTATATTTGTGATACTCGAGCTGCAGAGGTTCCGTTGGACCGGGTCCCGGTTGTTTGTGAGTTCCCTGATGTTTTCCCTGATGAGCTACCTGGGCTACCACCTGAGCACGACGTTGAGTTCTGCATCGATTTGATTCCTGGCTCGGGGCCTATTTCTATACCGCCTTATCGGATGGCCCCGGCAGAGCTTCGGGAGCTGAAGGATCAGTTGCAGGATTTGTTAGAGAAGGGGCTTATTCGACCTAGTGTTTCTCCGTGGGGTGCTCCGGTCCTGTTTGTCAAGAAGAAGGATGGAAGTTTGCGCTTATGTATCGACTACCGCCAGCTGAACAAAGTTACCGTTCGGAACAGATATCCGTTGCCATGCATTGATGATTTGTTCGACCAGCTTCAGGGTGCGGGATATTTTTCGAGGATCGACTTACGATCAGGATACCATCAGCTGCGAGTCCGACAGGAGGATATACCGAAGACAGCCTTCCGTACACGCTATGGCCACTCTGAGTTTTTGGTGATGTCATTCGGACTCACCAACGCCCCAGCAGCATTCATGGATTTGATGAACCGTACATTCAGGCCGTATCTTGACTTGTTCATCATCGTGTTTATCGACGATATCTTGGTGTACTCCCGGAGCAGAGAGGAGCACGAGCAGCACTTGCAGATTACGTTACAGACTCTGAGGGAGCACCAGCTGTTCGCAAAGTTCTCCAAGTGTGCTTTCTGGCTGGACAGCGTCGGATTCTTGGGTCACGTGGTTACGAGAGACGGCATTTGTGTGGACCCGAAGAAGATTGAGGCTGTTCAGCAGTGGCCCCGACCTACATCGGTTACTGAGATCCGTAGTTTTCTAGGCCTGGCGGGCTACTACAGGCGTTTTGTTCAGGACTTCTCCCGTATAGCTGCACCTTTGACCGGTTTGACCCGGAAGGGAGTTCCTTTCGTTTGGACAGAGGAGTGCGAGCGCAGTTTTCAGCAGCTACGGACTTGTTTGACTACGGCGCTGGTATTATCTTTGCCTTCGGGATCAGGCGGATTTGTGGTCTACTGTGATGCTTCGCGAGTGGGATTAGGATGCGTATTGATGCAGCATGGCCGGGTGATCGCTTATGCTTCTCGGCAGTTGAAGAAGCATGAACAGAACTACCCCATTCATGATTTGGAGATGGCTGCAGTGGTCTTTGCATTGAAGATTTGGCGACATTACCTATATGGCGAGTCGTGCCAAATATTCACAGATCACAAGAGCTTAAAGTACATATTTCAGCAGCGAGACCTGAACCTCAGACAGCGTCGTTGGATGGAGTTGGTGAAAGACTACGACTGCGAGATCTTGTATCACCCAGGCAAGGCGAATGTGGTGGCAGATGCATTGAGTAGGAGGCCCGGGGGTAGTCTATCCTTTTTGCGCACAGTGCAGAGGCAATCGTCAGCAGATTGGCAGATGTTATGCGACAGCCGAGTTGAGTTCGAGTTCACTCAGACAGGGGGACAGCTCGTGCTTGTTCGTGCACGCCCACAGTTGCTTGACCGTATATATGAGGCACAGCGCAGTGACGACCGTTGCTCAGAGATCATGGCACAGATGGGACAGGGCAGATTTTCCGAGTTCGTGATTGACGATCAGGGGATTTTACGATATGGATCTAGACTGTGCGCACCAGATGCTGATGGATTACGGCACGACATTCTTGAGGAGGCACACCGATCAGTGTATAGTGTCCACCCCGGTTCCACCAAGATGTACCATGATATGAGAGAGACCTACTGGTGGGACGGGATGAAGAGGGACATTGCGGAGTTCGTATCGAGATGCCTGACTTGTCAGCAAGTCAAGGCCGAGCACCAGAGGCCCGCAGGAGAGCTACAGCCGTTACCCATTCCGGAGTGGAAATGGGAGCAGATTTCGATGGATTTCGTTGTGGGTCTACCCAGGACCAATCGAGGGTATGACTCCATCTGGGTGATCGTAGATCGATTGACGAAAGCGGCTCACTTCCTGCCAGTGAAGACGACTTTCAGCTTTGCTCAGTATGCGCAGCTTTACATCGACGAGATCGTGCGGTTGCATGGCGTACCAACTTGTATCGTGTCAGATCGAGGCATCTAGTTCACCAGCCGACTTTGGCAGAGACTTCAGGAGGCTTTGGGCACTCGTTTGAGCTTCATCACAGCGTTTCATCCGCAGACCAACGGACAGTCAGAGCGGACCATTCAGACTCTCGAGGACATGCTCAGAGCGTGCGTTTTAGACTTCGGCGGTAGCTGGGATCGCCATTTACCTCTAGTGGAGTTCTCCTACAACAACAGCTTCCAGGATACTATTCAGATGGCACCTTTCGAGGCATTGTATGGGAGGAGATGCAGATCGCCCGTCTGTTGGACAGAGCTCAGCGAGAGCAGCTTTTTAGGGCCGCAGCTTGTTGAGGAGACGACAGCGAAGATACAGTTGATCCGAGACCGGATGAGAGCGGCTCAGAGCAGGCAGAAATCGTATGCGGACAGGCGCCGTCGCAGATTAGAGTTCGCAGTTGGCGACCATGTTTTTCTGAGAGTCTCTCCGATGAAGGGCGTGATGCGTTTTGGGCGAAAGGGAAAGCTTAGCCCTAGATTCGTAGGTCCCTTCGAGATCCTCGAGCGTGTCGGCGCTGTTGCATATCGTTTGGCCCTTCCACCCAGCTTTCCCGATGTTCACCCCGTCTTCCATGTTTCGATGCTCCGCAAGTATCTTCACGACCCTTCGCATGCGATTCAGCACCCGACAGTCCAGCTAGGGCGCGACCTTTCTTTTGCAGAGCAGCCGGTGGCCATCCTGGATCGGCAGGTGAAGAAGTTGAGATCGAAAATTATACCGACCGTCAAGGTCCTTTGGCGTAGCCCGAGCAGCGAGGAGGTTACCTGGGAGACCGAGGGCGAGATGAGGAAGAAATATCCCCATCTCTTTGAAGGTACGCGTAGTTATTTTTTTAAATTCGGGGACCGAATTTCTTTAAGGGGGGAAGATTGTAACGCCTTGAAAAGTCGTTTTGGCGTTTTCCTGAAAATCGGTGAAAATTCGGTATTTTTCCGAAAACCGTCCTTTTTGTTATTTTGCAGTTTAGGACAAATTATACATAATTTGGATAGGTAATTGCTAGTTTTTAGTAGCAAATGAGTTAATTATGAAATTCTGGTCGTTTAAAAATTTTCCCTAATTTTTCAATTTTTAATATTATTTTAAGCCGGTAAGAAAATACATTAAATTAGTGATAAATACAAATTTAAATGGGCTAAATTTAAGCTTTAAAATCATGTTAATTAAAATCTAGTTGTAACATAATTTTTTTAGTAATTTATTTTAAGTTTTAACTAATTTTTATTATAGAAAACGAAATTTATTGAATTTAAGCTTAAACTTGCAATTTTTGACTTGTAGGGGGTCTTTTTGCATAAATTTTTTTTTGTGCACTCTCTCTCACTTTTCCATCACCCTAGGCCGGCCCATTTCCAGCAGCTTATGAAAAAATTCCATGCTCCTTTGACTTTTTATATTGTATGGGAATGAGGTTTTTTTAAGGATTTTGAAATTGTTAATTGGGTATGGGTCTTTTGTGGGTTGGTAGGGGTTGACCATGACTTTTCCATACACCCCACACCACTCCCCTCTCCCTCTTCTGGCCGAGACCAGCTCCCCCCCCTTTTCCATTATTTTCCTTCTCTTTTCTCTCATTTTCTTCAAAAAAATTGCATCAAAATTCAATAAAAATCAACAAATCCTTCACTTTTTCAACACAAAACCTTATTCCCTCTCTTCTCAAGCCCAAATTGGTTCAAATCTTGGAGAAAGATGGCATCTTGGGAGGCTTTAGCAATTTAGGGTTTGGGCTTGTGAGGTATAATTTCAATATTTGGTTAAATTGTAGTTTAAAGTGTGCTAATTAGAACTTTGAAAATTGTTTTAGTGTAATTTTAGTGCTATTTGCATACTAGTTTTTTTTAAAGTTGTGGTTTGAAATTAATTTAGGGTTTAGAACACCATTAAGAGATTAATTAAGCTATTTTGTTATCTAGTTATTTTGTTAGCTTAATCTAAGTAGTTAACTTGCTAATTGGGCTAAAATTTAGTGTTAGTTTCTAATCTAGTTTTTTTTAGGTTTATGGTTAGAGTTAAACTAGGGTTTTTAGAAACCATTATTTAGTTAATTAAATCTATTTAATTAATCTAGTTGTTTACTTAACCAATCTATTAGGTTACTTTGCTTAAGTGGCTTGATGTTATGCTAATCCAAGTTAATCTTGTGTGATATTTTCCTTGTTTTGCTAATTACCAAAAATCAAGAGAAGGGTTGGTAGTGAAAAATATGTTTTGAAGCATAGTTAATGGTTTAAAATTAGTGTAGTAGCTATCTAGTGAGTTAGTTTGGATTGTTGTGTTGGATTGTGTTAACTTTGTCGCTAATTGTCGATGTTTGCACCAATTGCAAATTCTAGCTTACTAGTTTTTATTAAAATATTGTGATGAATTAATTGCGATGTCTTGATGACATTTTTAGCGTATCCTATGACTTTTAGGATGTGTGAGTGCGGATTTTTGAGTGTTCGGGTTTCAGTTTTTCCGGGCGACCAAATCGACGATTTTAGTAGATTTTTGCGATTTTCGCGTGTGTTCCGCGCACTTTGTGCATGTTGTACCTAGCTTGTGAACTATGGTATTTTCGTTAGGGAATTGCGTCGTTCTTGATATGTAACCTTATGTTTGGTGTTGATGTAATTCCAGGTTCGGTCACGGAGACGTCAGACGCGGCTCGAAAGGGGAAAGCGGTGATTGGACGTGACTAGCTAGGGATTCCGGTGAGTAGATGTAACATCTACGGGGGACTATCGTTGGATGGCGCAAGTCGCCCGATAGTTTTTGTAGCTTAAAAAGATTCTTAGTAATATTAGTAATTAGGGGTGTAATACTTGTATGATTATTTGCTACATTCATGCCTTATATTGACATACATATACGAACCCATTCTATAAGACACCTGCACCATTGCCAGGGTTTTTATATGCAGCATGAGCACTATTCATGCTTACACACACACCCTGGTAATTGCCATGCCACCACACTAGATAACCTTTAAATTGAAACCTTTTACTAATTGACACTTAAACTTGTGCTGTTGCCTTTAATTCCTTAAAATGAAATCGTAGGATTGCTATTCATGTGCATGTACTTCATCATATTATTTGTTCATGTCTAATCTATTAATCACACATCGCAACTTGATTATTGATACCATATGCATTCATTATCATTGACATATGCACTTATGAGGATTTCTTGAGATTCTATGATATTTCTGGATTTCGGGGGAAAGCCGCAAAATTTCTAAACTTATTATATTTTTAAAATATGTAAATTGCGGTTTTCTAGTGATGTAAGTGTCGTCCACCATGAGTTTGCTGTGGTTTTCGAGACCCGTTTCGAGGAGTTGGATGAACCGTCTCGGGTACATGGTGGACCCGGTAAGGTACCCCGGGGCAAGAAGCTCGTATTGCTGACGATGAGCCTGGCAGGGGACGGATTACCTACCGGTGACTTCATTGGGCACGGCGGATATCCAGAGGATACCGACCGGGGCTGCGAGAGGATGAGATATTGATATTGAGATGGGTCAGCCGGATGGCTGAGGCCAGAGACACTATGATATGGATTTATAAGATTTGAGACAGTTTTTGGGTGTCGTTGCTGGACACAGATTGTTGTCGATTCTATGAGTATTATGCTGGCATTCTAAAAGAGTTTCAAAAACAAAAAGAGATAAAATATTTCTTATATATACCTATTGAGACCTCAGATATTCATGTTGCATACATACACCTGCTAGTACACTGATGTTGTATACACACCTGCTAGTGCATCCAGCCTTACCTGTATTTTAGATGCTAGGATACTTGTGTGCATACTTTCGATAGCCTATGTAGATGTTATTTATTACTCACGAGTTGGCAACTCACCCCCGTTGTGCCACAGCCTTTTGCAGGTCCGCTCCGTCAGTACAGTAGCGGCGGGCTCACTTGCTTCTTTTGCCTCTTTTGCCTGGACTCGAGGTTTTGCTCTTAGGTGGGTTATATCATTATTTTTGTACCACCTTGTATTTTCTTTGTATCTAGTGTACTCCATCTACTGTATCTACCAGTATTGTTGTATATTGACCTAGAGATGAGACTGTGAGATTTGTGGACTTTTTATGCTGTATTTTGGGGTCGAGCTCACTTGAGTCGACATGCTGTTTTTCTTATGCTTCCTTATGATTATTTCGCATGTTGTTGCTTTATATTGCGTGGGATTTGTGACCGTCTTGTGGCGAAGAGCTAGCTCCCGCTTGGGGATGCCTTATTTGTTGGATTCTTATATATTCTTGTTGTACCCGTTTTGGGGGCCAGTATTTACAAAGGAGACTCTGCCGAAATTTTCGGAAAAATTGATATTGCTTTTAAAGAGGTTTTATATGATTTATTTGATAAACTCGTTTTCAATTGATTGGGTTCTCTTCACTCTTTTGCTTATTTGGTTTTGGTTTTCTGGGCTTTGGCTTACTTATTTTACGGACGTCTTGAGACGTTTCGTAAGATAAGTGCCAGTCACGTTCCGTACCCTGCGGGTCGTGACAATCATGCTCCGCTCTTCGGAATGATGCTCCGATCCTTAGAATCACGCTCCGCTCTTCGGAATGATGCTCCGATCTTTGGAATCATGTTGTGCCCTTCAGAATGATGCTCCGATCCTTGGAATCATGCTCCGCGCTTCGGAATGATGCTCCGATCCTTGGAATCATGCTCCGCGCTTCGGAATGATGCTCCGATCCTTGGAATCATGCTCCGCTCTTCGGAATGATGCTCTGATCCTTGGAATTATGTTCCGCGCTTCGGAATGATGCTCCGATCCCTGGAATTATGCTCCGCAATTCGGGATGATGCTCCGATCCCTAGAATCATGCCCCGCTCTTCGGAATGATGCTCCGATCTTTGAAATTATGCTCCACGCTTCGGAATGATGCTCCGATCCCTAGAATCATGCTCTGCTCTTCGGAATGATGCTCCGATCCTTGGAATTATGCTCCGCAAATCGGGATGATGCTCCGATCCCTGGAATCATGCTCCGCTCTTCGGAATGATGCTCCGATCCTTAGAATTATGCTCCGCGCTTTGGAATGATGCTCCGATCCTTGGAATTATGCTCCGCTCTTCGGAATAATGCTCCGATCCTTGGAATCATGCTCCGCTCTTTGGAATGATGCTCCGATCCTTGGAATTATGCTCCGCTCTTCGGAATAATGCTCTGATCCTTGGAATCATGCTCCGCTCTTCGGAATGATGCTCCGATCCTTGGAATCATGCCTCTACTCTTCGGAATTATGCTTCGACTCTTCGGAATGATACTCCGACCTCGGAATGATACTCCGCAAATCAGAATGATGCTCAAATCCCCGGGAATCATGCTCCCCCTCCGCCCCTGGAATGATGTTCCACCTCGAAGTCCAACTTCAAGCTCCATCAATTTCATGCACACAACTCACTTATGTGGTGTGCATTTATTGATGGGGGGCACTTTGTTGGGGTCAAAATTTGCACCCCCGGTTGACCGAGTCAAAGTCAAGGTCAACCCTAAGCCAGGTAGGCCCAAGCCCAGGTCAAGCGGGCCCATGCCTAAGTCAAGCCCGCGGCCAGCCTCCTCCATGCTAAAATATATATCATGTAATAAATAATTTTTATGTAATTTTTTTTATGCATGAATGTAAGCAAAATGGACATAAAGCCAAATTTTTGTAAGCTCATGGCTTATGTGCAAAAAGGAATAGCACATGAAGCATGGGATGGGCAAAATGCCATTTTGCAAAGCCCAAGGGGCTATATGTAAATGTGTAAGCCTATATAAGGCAACATGATGATGAATAAAGTAACACTTTTTCATTCCCCCAAAAACTACGGTTCTTTGTGCCTCCTGTTCCTTCTCCTAGGTTCTAAACCTTCTCATTTCTTTTGAATTAAATCAAGAGTTTTACTCTTTCTTTTAAAAAACTAAGTAGTTTTCCACCACAAAACCCACAAAGGGAAACTCAGATCTTCCATCAGATCTCAAAAGGAAGAGATTTTTAAAATCTCACATCTCTTGATCTTCAAGATCCTGCCAACCGAGGAGGAAGAAGGAGACCCATCTCCAGAAACCCCACTTTGGGGAAGAACTAAGGCTCAAGGGGTGATGCCCTTCATCAACTTCAAAACATTTTAGGAGTTTAACTCCTCATATATATATATACAGAATAATAAGTGCTCCTTTCTGGGAGTACAACTCCCATTGCAGGGACCAAGTCCCTTTTTCTGCTCGAGCGCCCACGTGCTAACATGTGGTGCGGTAGTTCTCAAAGCGCTAGCGCCCGAGCGCCCACGTGCTGACACCCAGAGCGCTAGCGCCCAGAGCGCTAGCGCGTTGATACGTGGCGTGCTAGCGCTCAGAGCGCTGGCGCTCTTGCGCTCAGAGCGCTGGCGCTCTTGCGCTCAGAGCGCTGGCGCTGGCCCCACGCATCCTTTGGATGCCTTTCCCCCCTTTTTATATATATACATATGTTTAAATATGTACACACACACATACTCCACGACACTGTCCCTGTTAGAAAAAAATTTCTAACGAGGCGCTGCCCTGCACCCCGCAAGGGGGCTGCTAGCCCCCTTGACCCTCAGCCTGCTATCCGGGTAGCGGGACCCCCGTAAAAACTCTGCGTGGCTCCCGATATATCCAAACCCCCCTCCAAAACAACACATACGTACACTGCACATTGAGTTCGCATGACCAGTTTAACCCGTTAATTGGAGGTTCCCTCGCCCCAAAGGCGAGGGGTAATTAACGGCAGCTTAGTCCGCGGCTGCCGGAGATTCGGATCCCCACAATCAATAAACCCCCGCCTACCCTAGACATGGAGAATCTGTAGTACGCTTGACAAGCGTGCGCGTATTCCCATCTCAATGGGGTGACGAAAAACACCCTACAGTTATTATGACATTAGAATTCATGAAACCCAATTTTTTCAAAACTGCTTTTAAAATTTTGCATGAATAGCTCTCAATTTTGCTTGTGCCGGAGCCACTGATTCTTGGTTCGAACCAAGAGTTTAGAGTAGGCTCACGATAATCCGAACCCACCCAATTTGAGCTCGATTCGGCCCCGATTCGGAGCCGAACCGAGTCCGATTCAGCCCCACATCAGGGGCTGAATCAGCCACTGGATCAGCCCCGATTTAGGGCTGATGTGGGGCTGATCTAGCCCTGATGCGGGGCTGATCCCGTCCCTGATTTGGCCCCGTTTCGGGGCCGAATCAAGGCTTATATAGTGTGGGGTTTTTTGGGGGTTATTGGGGTTCGATTTTGCTCAAAAATGAGGGAATTTTCGTTGTCGAGATGAACTTGAAATTTAGTTTTTGGAATTTCAAGTTTGCGATCTCGCGGTTTATGAATTCTAATGTCATGGTTCGAATCGACTAAATCAAAGTGTTTGATTTAGTCGGCTCGAACACGGATAAAATAAGGATACGCATTGGTTAACGTCGCCTAATTGTTATATGATCAATTAGACGAGATTGCGTATTTGTTATTGAGATAATGGTGTGGATGGAATGTGTTTGAATTGTTGCAAAATGGATAGCCCCCGTGCGGAAGTGTGGATAAGTGTTATTTCCACATGCTTAAAGCCATCTTGTATATTCATTTGTTCAGGACGAGCTCCAACATGTGGCCGCCGTTTTCGCTTAATGTATATTCTTTATTTTGAGACTTAGCGGTTCACATGTGGCCGTAGTCGTTGCTTTATGTATTATTATTTGTCGGAACATGATTAGATTACGATCGTTGCCGCCGTTGTATGAATACAAGTTTAGGATTACTCCGTGAAGAAGCACACGGGCAACCGAATTTCAAATTACAGCGGGTGGCCATCTCAAAGAGTTGAGATCGGGTCACTCGAGTCTAGAATTGGTGGGTTGCTTGCCGCGCTTGTAGGGGCATAAGCTAGACTCACAGAGGAGTGCTCAAGTCACCGGATTCGAGAAAGTGTCGGGTGGCCCCCTCATGATGATGATATTGGGTTGCCATGTTTCTTAGGTTGCATGATAACTTGCCGCACTAGTAGGTGTAACAACCGAGCCCAATGCTACTAGTTTCTGTTACCATATGAATGGAGTGTGGCCTTTATTTCATTTATCTTGCTTGATTGTTACTTATTGTAATTTTACCTCGTCAATTCATTTCTGCATATAACAATTTAAGACATCTAAAATAAAATTAAAAATATTCGTCATGGCATGCTTGACACCCCTAACCCTGTTGTAGCGTCTGTGCATCGTGTTCTCGTCCCGTTCAGTGAAACGGGCGAGTTTGGACGGCTACGCGCACGTACGTGCATCCGTTCTTGGGGGTATACTTTTTCATTGCAAAATCCTTCATTTCAATTTTTGGAACTTGCTAATATTTTTCATATTTCAATTTCAAATTTTTGGACCCGATCCGGGCTAAATTCTGAATTATTTTTGTATCCCGCCAAATCCTATTTTTCTAAATATTTTAAATCAGCCAAAAAAAATATTTATCAGCCTATTAAAATTTTGTTAACCAACGATATCATACTTTCTTTAACACCCAGAAAAATCCTTTATAAAATCCTTTCATATTTTTTCTCCAACCAATCAGCTTCCACTTAACCCCCGTGGGCCCCACCTTCTCTCTCTCTCTCTTTCTCTCTCTTCTCTAGCGCTAGATGCCAAGATCCTCTCTCCTCTCCCCGTTTCTCTCTCCTCTCGATCTCTCTCCTCTCGCAATCCCTCTCTCTCTCTCCCCCTATATCTCTGTCTCTCTCCTCTATATATATTTCTTTCTCCTTCCTCAAAACTTCCTCCAGCAGAACCCAACCCCCCGTGAACCCTAGCCGCCTCGTCCTCCCTCGCCTTCGCCCCAGCGCCGACGCCATCATCGCCGGCCTCCTCGCCCTCGTCAAACTCCACTGCATCTCCTTCCTCCTTCCTCATCTCCCCGAACACCCTGCACGCGAGGCTGTGGCCTGCAGGCGTCTGCGCCGCCGGGATTCGCTGACGACGACCCGTCTCCGTGCCCCTGGCCCTCGCACACACCCCTCCGTGAGTGATGCTTCCTCTCCTCTTCTTCTTTCTCCTTCTCTCCGTTCTTCTTCTCTTTTCTCATTCTTTGATCTTTGGGTTTGGTCACTGCCCTGTAGGTGGTCGGCCGGAGATCTGTCGACGCCGTCGAACGTCGCGACCTCTTCACAATCCACAGTAAGCATCATTCTCTCTTCTCCATCCTCCTTCCCTTCTTCTTCATTTTCTTTTCTTTCTTGTTTGCATATTGATTGTTCACTGGTTTTGCGTCTCGCCAGAATCCGGCCGTGCCGGCGACGTGTCCCGACGATCCAGCGAGGTGCCCTGACCTGTGTGGTTCCACTGTTCGTCGTTTGGGTTCATTCCGTGAACCGTGCGCCCGTCGCGAGATTTCCCCGCCGACGTTTAACGTTCCGTTTTCCCCGATTCGCGACCAGTCGAGGCAAGTACCCCTTGCTATATGCTAAATAATATTTACATATACATTGATGACACCCTAAACCTGTAGTTTAACTTTAGCACGATAGTTTCCCACTTTCGTGTTCAATGTTGTTATATATCATTTTATCTTCCAAACTTGGAACCTACCGTTTGCAATTACTATATTGAACCTAATAATCACATTTACATGTTTTAATCACACTTTCACTATTGACGTAACCTATGGCACTTTCTCTATAGTTTTACTTCATTCGGACACTCGTGTACTTTTAACCTGTATTAACTGTGACTTCATCCATTGAACCTATATATATATATATATATCATTGCATCCATAAAATTCTTAAACTTGTTAACATGATTTAACGGCCTTAAATGTCTTACTGTATTCTTATAATGGTGATAACACCTCTGAAACACAATTGATAACTGTGCTGCTGATTAATCGAAGCTTCTTTATTGTTTAATTCGTTGCTTAAATTTATGTTGTTGATGACCATGCTTGATTATGTAATTGAGTATGAGCACACCCATGATATCGTTTACATCTTGACCTGACTTGCTGCATACACATTGATTGACCCGACATGGTACCGTACACTACTTGACTTGACCTGATGTCTTTGAACAATGTTGGAGCTAAACCAGTTGACCGAGTAGGGACCGTAGCAGATTTCAGGCGTTTGGGTCCGTCTACATTTACTGGTTTGGAGGAGCCGTTGCCAGCAGAGCAGTGGCTAGTTGACACAGAGAACTTGCTTATTGCGGCACAGATTCCAGATGAGAAATGGGTTGATGTGGTACGCATTCAGTTAGTGGACTACGCCCGACAATGGTGGCTTGTGGAGGAGAGCCATTTGCCCAAGCCGATCAAGTTGGCGGATTTTTCAAAGAGTTTCCTGGAGAAGTTCTTCCCGCGGACTGCACGGGAGGAAATGGAAGAGAAGTTCATCGGGCTAAAGTAGAATGGAGCAACCGTAGATCTGCATGCAGCAGAATGGACAAGACTCAGTAGATTCGCTGGACCTTTAGTTGCCAACGATGTCGACAGGGCACGGAGGTTCATGCGCAGCTTGGATGTGGACATCCAGAGGCAGATTGTCTCCATGGGTTTAACCACTTTCTCACAAGTACTTGCGGCAGTCCGAGAGCAGCAGAGTTTATCTGGGATGAAGGGGAGTTTGCAGCAGACATCAGTTGCGGTAAGGAAGCCAACATTTGTACCAAACCGAGCTCATGGTCGCAGAGGTATTCCAGTGGACCGTCGAGGCGTAGCACCCATGAATAAGCCTGTTGTTATCGATCGAAGAAAGAGCATGACTTGTAACTACTGCAATTTACCTGGCCACGTGCAAAAGGATTGTCGAAGGAGGATGGGACTCTGTTTGGTTTGTGGAGCGGCAGATCACGCTGTTAGTGCTTGTCCGTCGAAGCTTCGTACGAGGGATGATTTTCAGAAGCCTCCGCAGAGACCGTTCCAGGGACAGAAACAGCTGACTCAAGGACCTAATCAGGCTCGAGCTTTTACTTTGACAGCTGAAGAAGCTAAGGCGTCAGGAGAAGTTGTTTCAGGTACTCTACTCGTTCATGGTTTTCCCGCATTAGCGTTATTTGATTCCGGTGCATCCCATTGTTTTATGTCATCCAAGTTTATAACTACACACTCGATTGACTGCACGACCCTGTCTAGTTTCTGGGACATACACACTGGGAATGGAAAAATCATAACTAGTAGGGAATGTAAAGATTGTACAGTTGTTGTGTGCGGACGGGAGCTTTTTGCAGATTTCTTGGTGATTGATACGGGCAGCTACGAAGTCGTCTTGGGAATGGATTTTCTTGGCACTTTCCACGCTCACATTGATTGCAGGGCAAGGAAAGTAATTTTCCAGATTCCCGGACATCCCGAGTTTAGCTTCACTGGAGGAAGCAGTTCTGTCGGGCCAGTCGAGTTTAGGGATAGGCCGACAAATAATGTTCTTGCATCAATGGAAGTTGATAAAGATGAAGAGCCAGTTGTCGTTCGTGATTTTATGGACGTGTTTGAAGATATATCGGGTTTACCGCCGAAGCGAGACGTGGAGTTCGCAATTGATCTTATTCCTGGTACAGCGCCAGTATCCAAAGCGTATTATCCAATGGCACCAGTAGAGTTGGAAGAAGTCAAGAAACAGGTTGCTGAATTGCTTGAGAAGGGTTGGATTCGAAGCAGTAACTCGTCTTGGGGAGCTCCAGTTCTTCTAGTAAAGAAGAAGGATGGCACAAGAAGGATGTGCATCGACTATCGAGAATTAAACCGGGTGACTATTAAGAACAAGTACCCGATCCTTCGCATTGGCGAACTTTTCGAGCAGCTTTGTGGCGCGAGGGTATTCTCGAAGCTGGATTTGCGATCCGGATATCATCAAGTCCGAGTGAAAGCAGAAGATATTTGCAAGACGGCGTTCCGAACTCGGTATGGACATTACGAATACTTAGTGATGCCCTTCGGAGTAACGAATGCGCCGGCAGTATTCATGGACTTGATGAACCGAATCTTTTCACCATTCTTGGATCAGTTTATTGTGGTATTCATTAACGATATTCTGGTTTACTCGAAGAGTTTTGAAGAGCATACTGAGCATTTGAGGATCGCACTGCAGACGTTGAGACAGGAGAAGTTGTATGCGAAGATGAGCAAGTGCGGGTTTTGGCTGGAGGAAGTAAAGTTTTTGGGGCATGTTGTGTCTGGCGATGGAATTGCCGTCGATCTCGAAAAGATTGCAGCGGTTCGTGATTAGCTAATTCCAAAGAATGTTGCGGAGATAAGAAGTTTTCTTGGACTCGCCGGATATTACAGGAGATTTGTGGAGAACTTTGCTTATCTGGCGGAGCCGTTGACTAAGCTTACGCGCAAGGAGGTACCTTTTGTATGGACGGATAGATGTGCGTCGGCTTTTGAGACGTTGAAGCAGAAATTGATAACCGCCCCTATTCTGACCGTGCCAGACAATTCCGGAGGATTGGTGATTCATAGCGACGCATCTGGGAAAGGATTGGGATGCGTTTTGATGCAGCATGGGAAGGTTGTAGCTTACGCATCAAGACAGTTGAAGACCCATGAGAAGAATTACCCAACTCACGACTTGGAGCTTGCGGCTTTGATTTTCGCTTTGAAGATTTGGAGACACTACGTTTAGGGCGAAAGGGTCGAAATGTTTACCGATCATAAGAGCTTGAAGTATGTGTTCAAGCAGAAGGAGCTTAATATGAGGCAACGTAGATGGTTGGAGCTGATGGCTGACTACGATCTTGATCTTAAGTACCATCCGGGGAAGGTTAATGTCGTGCCGAATGCGCTTAGTCGGTTACCAGCAATTCAGGTGTTAACTACGCAGAAAGAGCTCGTTGAAGATTTTCGAAGATTTGACTTGGAGGTTGTGCTACCGCATTCTACGGGACAGTTGATGCAGCTGCAAGTATATTCATCGTTGATCGAGAATATTAAAGCAGCACAATCGCAGGATCCTAGACTGCAAAAGTTTCGAGAACAGGTTGGAGCCGGACTACGAACAGATTTATTGATCCACGAAGATGGTTCGTTGAGGTATGGTAGTCGTTTGTGTGTGCCAAAGGGAGATATTCGTGAAGAGCTCATGAAGGAGGCACACAGTTCAGCTTATTCTGTACATCCAGGAGGCACAAAGATGTACCGAGATATTCGACGGCATTTCTGGTAGGAAGGCATGAAACGAGAGATTGCTCGCTTTGTGGCAAAGTGCTTGGTGTGTCAGCAAGTTAAGGCTGAACATCAAAGGGTTGCTGGTTTATTGCAACCACTTCCGATTCCTCAGTGGAAGTGGGAACACATAACCATGGATTTCGTGACGGCTTTACCGCGGAGTCCAAAAGGCAACAATGCTATATGGGTGATTGTTGATCGATTGACCAAGGCAGCTCACTTTATTCCTTTTCGGGTTGGTCAATCAACTGAGACTTTGGCGGAGCGATACATGCAGGAGATTGTAAAATTGCATGGAGTACCGGTGAGCATCGTGTCCGATCGGGACACTCGGTTTTTATCACACTTCTGGAGGAGTTTATAGGAAAGTTTGGGGACTCGATTGAAGTTTAGCATAGCTTATCATCCTCAAACTGATGGTCAGTCCGAGAGAACGATCCAAACTCTTGAAGATATGTTGAGGGCATGCATGTTGGACTTCAAGGGTTCTTGGGAGGATCATCTACATTTGGTGGAGTTTTCTTATAACAACAGTTTTCAGGCAACTATCCAGATGGCTCTATTTGAAGCTTTGTACGGTCGAAAATGCCGTTCACCTGTTTGTTGGGACGATATCGGTGAACGAAGATTATTGGGGCCAGATTTAGTTGTGCAGAAAGTTGAGAAGGTTAACACTATCAGAAATCATATGAAGGCAGCTCAAGACCGACAGAAGAGTTGAGCAGACACGTCAAGAAGACCTCTAGAGTTCGCCGTGGGTGATTTGGTATTCTTGAAGATATCACCGACTAGAGGGGTGATTCGTTTTGGGAGTCGAGAAAATCTTAGTCCTCGATTTGTTGGACCCTTTGAGATCTTGGAGCGTGTTGGTGAGGTAGCGTATCGTTTGGCGTTACCGCAGTCCTTGGCGAATGTGCACGATGTGTTTCACGCATCTCAACTCCGTAGGTATGTTCGAGATGAAACGCATGTTTTGGATCATTCTGAGCTGACGGTACGGGAAGACTTGACTTTCGAGGAGCGACCGGTTGAAATTGTGGATCGAAGGGAAAAGGTTCTTATGAACAAGGTGATCCCTCTTGTGCTTGATTCTTGGGGTAATCGCACGCATGGAGAGTCCACTTGGGAACGAGAAGATGAAATCCGGCAGAAGTTTCCTCATCTTTTCTTGTAGTTATTTGTTGTCTATCTTTGTATTCTTGGAATTTCGAGGACGAAATTCTTTTTGTAGTTGGGTATAATGTAACAACCGAGCCCAATGCTACTAGTTTCTGTTACCATATGAATGGAGTGTGGCCTTTATTTTATTTATCTTGCTTGATTGTTACTTATTGTAATTTTACCCCGTCAATTCATTTCTGCATATAACAATTTAAGACATCTAAAATAAAATTAAAAATATTCGTCATGGCATGCTTGACACCCTTAACCCTGTTGTAGCGTCCGTGCATTGTGTTCTCGTTCCGTTCAGTGAAACGGGCGAGTTTGGACGGCTACGCGCACGTACGTGCATCCGTTCTTGGGGGTATGCTTTTTCATTGCAAAATCCTTCATTTCAATTTTTGGAACTTGCTAATATTTTTCATATTTCAATTTCAAATTTTTGGACCCGACCCGGGCTAAATTCTGAATTATTTTTGTATCCAGCCAAATCCTATTTTTCTAAATATTTTAAATCAGCCAAAAAAAATATATTTATCAGCCTATTAAAATTTTGTTAACCAACGATATCATACTTTCTTTAACACCCAGAAAAATCTTTTATAAAATCCTTTCATATTTTTTCTCCAACCAATCAGCTTCCACTTAACCCCCGTGGGCTCCACCATCTCTCTCTCTCTCGCTTTCTCTCTCTCTTCTCTAACGCTAGATGCCAAGATCCTCTCTCCTCTCCCCGTTTCTCTCTCCTCTCGATATCTCTCCTCTCTCTATCTCTTTCCTCCGCAATTCCTCTCTCTCTCCCCCCGTCTCTCTCTCTCTCTCTCCCCCTATATATATCTCTCTCTCTCTCTCCTTTATATATATTTCTTTCTCCTTCCTCAAAACTTCCTCCAGCAGAACCCAACCCCCCGTGAACCCTAGTCGCCTCGTCCTCCCTCGCCTTCGCCCCAGCGCCGACGCCATCATCGCCGGCCTCCTCGCCTCCTCGCCCTCGTCAAACTCCACTGCATCTCCTTCCTCCTTCCTCATCTCCCCGAACACCCTGTACACGAGGCTGTGGCCTGCACGCGTCTGCGCCGCCGGGATTCGCTGCCGATGACCCATCTCCGTGCCCCTGGCCCTCGCACACACCCCTCCGTGAGTGATGCTTCCTCTCCTCTTCTTCTTTCTCCTTCTCTCCGTTCTTCTTCTCTTTTCTCATTCTTTGATCTTTGGGTTTGGTCACTGCCCTGTAGGTGGTCGGCCGGAGATCTGTCGACGCCGTCGAACGTCGCGACCTCTTCAAAATCCACAGTAAGCACCATTCTCTCTTCTCCATCCTCCTTCCCTTCTTCTTCATTTTCTTTTCTTTCTTGTTTGCATATTGATTGTTCACTGGTTTTGCGTCTCGCCGGAATCCGGCCGTGCCGGCGACGTGTCCCGACGATCCAGCGAGGTACTCTAACCTGTGTGGTTCCACTGTTCGTCGTTTGGGTTCATTTCGTGAATTTTGCGCCCGTCGCGAGATTTCCCCGCCGACGTTTAACGTTCCGTTTTCCCCGATTCGCGACCCGTCGAGGCAAGTACCCCTTGCTACATGCTAAATAATATTTACATATACATTGATGACACCCTAAACCTGTAGTTTAACTTTAGCATGATAGTTTCCCATTTTCGTGTTCAATGTTGTTATATATCATTTTATCTTCCAAACTTGGAACCTACCGTTTGCAATTACTATATTGAACCTAATAATCACATTTACATGTTTTAATCACACTTTCACTATTGACGTAACCTATGGCACTTTCTCTATAATTTTACTTCATTCGGACACTCGTGTACTTTTAACCTGTATTAATTGTGACTTCATCCATTGAACCTATATATATATATATATATATATATATATCATTGCATCCATAAAATTCTTAAACTTGTTAACATGATTTAACGGCCTTAAATGTCTTACTGTATTCTTATAATGGTGATAACACCTCTGAAACACAATTGATAACTGTGCTGCTGATTAATCGAAGCTTCTTTATTGTTTAATTCGTTGCTTAAATTTATGTTGTTGATGACCATACTTGATTATGTAATTAAGTATGAGCACACCCATGATATCATTTACATCTTGACTTGACTTGCTGCATACACATTAATTGACCCGACATGGTACCGTACACTACTTGACTTGACCTGATGTACCATGGCTTGACCTGTTACTTGATCTTGTGTCTGATGCCAACAAACCTGACATGTAGTCCTCATTGACTGTTCCTGTTGTCTATCCAGACAAACCTGTTTACCTAATCCTGTGCTAGCATTAGTTCTTGATTACTGAATACCTGACTTGACCTACACATATAACTTGGGGGTATGGGGAAATCAAAGGTGAACCCTGACTTGTAACTCAACAGTTCGCTACTTGTTATGATCAGTTTAGAGGCTAGGCCAGCCTTGGAATGATACTGCTGACATCATTCATCTGTACACATTCCTGTTTAGTGCCTAGCGGCATGTCTCGGTTTCAGCCCGAGAATCTGGGCCGTGGTCCCGGGTATGTACGGGATACTATTGAGTTACATCGATGATTCATCAATTTGGTTTCAAAGATTTTAGAACAGAAAACCTGATAGAACAGTTTAGTTTACCCACTGCACACTACCCTGCACTGCTCTGATTTATATTATTGTTACCCTTGCTTTATTCATGTTTATATTCGCATTGCCTGTTACCCTGTTTCTATGTTATTACTTGATGACTTGACGCGCTGACGTCTGGGTTTTGCATGGCCCAGATTCTGTACCGCTGTTGCAGTCCGAGCAGGAGTACTTCAGCCAACAGGTTGAGCTGTGAGTGTCAGCAGTAGTTAGCTTTTCTTTCCTGCATTTTATTCTTGATGTGAGCCCGCATTATGGGACATACATTCCAGTTATTTTGTATTGGATCTTTCGCTTCCGCATTTTATTATTCTTGACTCATGTTATCTTGGATTATGGACATGTTTTAGATAGTTTTATTTTGTTCTTGATATCTCTACAGCCGTAATGTGACTGTGGTTGGATACTTCCTACCCACAGGTAGCATGGTTGGCTATGTCACGTGCCTACTTTAGCGTACTCTAGGAAGCGGGGCGTGACAGTAGGGATCTGCTTTTGGTTGCGCACCGGCCGTTCACGCGACCGGGGAATGTCGCATTTAGTTTGTGGCTCGAACGAAAAGCGGGATTCCTAGATAATCCAACCATTCCTATTCTATGATGCTTATTACTTGCATGTGATATGTTTACTTGCCTATGATGATATTTATCGTTTAGCTGTAATAATGAATATCTGCCTGCGATATTATATATATATATATATATATATATATATATATATATATAAATGCTATATACGTTTTACACCCGCGCTAGCCCTGCCCTCGCTCTGCCGTAAGTTAAGTAATCTTATAGTGAAGACCCGAGGCCCCGTGGCGAATGCGGATGGCGTATATGTGCATTCTACTTTTTTCATATCATGCTTTATCTGTAATGGTGTGAGGAGATACTTGATAATGTGATTATTTAAATGATGGTATTGCATTGATTCGGATTAATGCAAAGATAATAAACCTAAAACACATTGTAGAAGCCAAATATTAAATATTAGTATTATAGTTGATTCTTTTGCTTTGCATCGAGGTATTTGATTGGGAATATCCTGCACCTCACTCGACGAGGAAAGAGCCTAGATCTCTTCATAGGGAGTGACCACTTTGGCAAAAAATTGTGTTACTATAAATTTGCAAATTGTATAGCCGTGTCTTTTGCTTTGCATTAAGATATTTGGTTAGGAATATTATGCACCTCATTCAATGAGGTAAGAGCCACGATCCCTTCACGGGGAACCCACACTTAAGTAATAGTCTGCGCAACTATAAATATGCAAAATCACTTGGTTTCTACGATAAGATCAAGTTCATTACGTTAAAAGTTCTCTTCAAAACCAGCCGCAACCCTCTGTCATTTTAGAAAGTAGAGTACTTAGTATTCGTGCCGCGTTTGTTCGAAAGCGTCAAGGCGTAGTGTATGGTGTCTAAGTGATGTCTTCCTGTTAGCATGTGATGAGATTAGTCGGAACAGTCGCACAGCTTTGTTGATAAGCGTCAAGGGCTTGTGCGGATGGATTCGAGTTGATCAATAAATGATGGGTAGAACTTGACTAGTAGCCTATGATTTGTTAGCATTCGTCAAGATCAAAGGTCGTTAAGGATAAAAACCGATATCGGGAGTTTCAAGTGTTGAAATTTGCAATAAGATTGTATACCTTCTATAGAGTAGGGTGATTTGTTGGCATTCGTCAAAGTTACCACGCCATGATAGATTAGATCACGATTCCCACTGTGGATAATAGTTACTCTCGAGATATGATTCCAGCTAATTCTTCTTTTAAGGTTTGAAGGAGGATTCAGTGGAACAATGAGAGCCATCCTGATTAGATAAATATACCAATCTAATTTAGGTTAGAGTGCACAATAAGCATTTCTTCTTCTTCTCTCTCTCTCTCTCTCTCTGGCAGCGACCTAAGACTAACTTAAACCAAAACTCGTAAACCAAGTTAACTAAACCTTTTTACAATCAATGAAAGAGGTATTACTTGGAATACCTCACCATCCCTTGAAATATTTTGATATTTCATGTTTTGTATGTGATTGTAATCGAAAACTGTTTTTCAATTAATTTTGACTCCTAGGTATATAAATACCGGATTAACATTCCACGTCTGTAAGTTGTTACAGATGCTGAAAAAGATTAGATTATTGGAAATGTGATTTGATTCTCAATATCGGAGCAATTGTTGCTATTGAGAAAATCACATGGTTTTGCCTTTCGGCAAAATTTTGGTTTTGAGTATCTGTTATTATGCACCAAATTTTAAAAACTCATATATCCGTCCCTTTATTTGACAAAGTGGGATATAAATTTTTAAAACTTATATTATGAACATTTGCCTTTATCATTTGATGATTGGGTAAAGTGTATTGAATAATGGAATATACATTCTTAAGCGAAACATAGTTTTCAAATTATAACACACAGAGTATGAGTTAGTGAACTCATAAGATTTATATATAATGATGTATGTTGTCCGGTGTCCGCACGCACAAAGGGTCGGTACTCGTACTTCATTCCGTTTTTCTATGAGTTCTCTGATTTTAGACATGCATTCTTATTGAAATGTATAGTCCAAACATTTTGAGAAGTTCATATAGGAATAAAGTAGTGAACCAAATATTGGAAGTATCAAGATTCTTCGAAATGTTAAAAAATATGGATACTTATGCTAGGTATTCCGTAGTAATATAATCGAGAATTTAATTCTCTCTCAGATTACTCATCCGTGAGTACGCTCCTTGATGAGTAATGCTAAATCACCTTTTTTGATTAAGAGATGCACTAGAAATAGATGTATATCAATTGATACTGATTCCACCTAAATCAGTGCCTCAAATTCTATGTTTGATATAGAATGGGTTATCATCTTAAAATTGTTAAGATGTAGAGTTGTCCGGTTTATACTTAAAACCAAAATCCGGATAAACTCAAAACACGTTTCAGTAATGGCAGTTTGTGGGTTATCCTAGGTATTGACGAGAGATTAACTTTCTACCAATTTCGGGATCAAAAGTTGTTTTGTTTCGACACGTCATCTTTTTAGAAAAGGAATTTCTTGCATAAGAAATTAGTAGGAGTATGATAGAACTGGAAGAGATTCCAAAATCACAAACAATTACTGAAAATTTAGTGGAAAATGGTGATTTCCGACTGATGGCCGGATGATGACCCTACCAGTTATCAGCAGGCTATGAAAAGTAGCGACTTCTGACCGATGGCTGGATGCCAAGTTATCCAAGTTGGACTCCATGCACTGCAACAAAGTGTAGACTTTGTTGGGTGCTTCTGAAAGGGTAAAACCCATTTGGAGTAAGTAAACCTTACGAGATCGGTGCAAATGGAAAAGAGCTAACCTAATAAGGCTATACTTGTAGTAAAAAGATTTTGATCAAATACCCGTTGTGGATTATGATAAAACTATTACTTCAAAATCTGTGCTGAAGTCCACATGGATATAACTTGCCATTGTTGTCTTTCATGAGTATGATATCTGACAGATGGATGACTATTACGTCTTTTTTAATTGGATTTAGAAAAGTCCGTGTATATGACTCTGCCAGAGAGTTATTTTAGTCAGTGGGAGCAGTGGTAAGCGTACAAGTTGCTTAAGTCTATCTTTAAACTAAAGCAGGCATAGCGGAAATGGATCATCTGTTTTGATGCCGCGGTCAAAGAGTTTGATTACATCAAAATAAAAGATGAAACTGGTATTTGTAAGAAGGTAGTAGGGAGTGTTTTCAGATTCCTCATATGGTATGTGGATGACATACTCATGATAAGAAGTGATGTTCCTATACTGCAAATCGGTAAAATAATGGTGGTCAGTCAAATTTTGGAGAAACATAGGGTAGCAGTGAAGAGCGTTTGATGTTCTTGGTGTATGGTAATGACAGCCTCCTAAAGGAGGTGGTTACTGATTCTAGCATCCCATGGGAGACAGAGCGTCTGTCATGATTTATAAATTTACCCTCTGTAGAGGAGTAGTATATTGAAAAGAGTTCCTAGTGGGATACTGAGGTAGTCATGGCGCTAGATATTGATTGTGAATCAGTAAAGGATACCGTCTGAGAATTCGCTGGATATAATTGTTCATTTATGAACATGATCATATCGTCAGTCTAGGAAAATACTAAGGCATGCATAGATCGGTTCGAGAGATATTTGATCTCCGCGAAGTTGAGATTCAGGGAGAAACAGAGAGATGCGCTGTGCCAGGTCCACTCATTGAGGCTAGTTCTCGAACACAGTTTGCGAAACTGTTAGTACAGAAGTTGGATATGAAATACCGTAATAATCAGCTTTAAGTGAAAGTGGGAGATTGTTGGATACAGATGCCTTCAAGTCAATTATTGTAATTGAAGGAGGACTTATACGAAAGAACAATCTTACTCGAGATGATAGTATGCTATCTGGTTTGTCTTTATTTTTCATGTGATGCGTTTTATTCACTATCATGTATCGTTTAGACATGAGATAAAGCCCTGAGATTTTTCTTGACTACCAGGATGATGATGAAGATCATATTAGTGGGGCCTGGGTAGTCGATAAGTATATCCTTAAACGTCCCTAGTCATAAGAGTATCGAGACTGGCCATCGGTACTCCAGTTTAGACTAGTATGTACGTTTCCTGACCCGGTTGGAGGGTGATAGATGATCTTGCAGCTATTGGTGTTTGACATCGAGAATTGTATACAGGTACTCATTGGATGAGTTACACTGGATGGATTCACCAAGAACTCCTAGTTAGTAATATACCAATATCAGGTAGCGGTTCTTTTATGACATGGGTATACGGTAGTCCCTGAGACCTGAGATTGCCATAATGTCTCATATGCTTTCCCACTATATTTAGACTTCTACCTTACCACGGCTCAAAGGAGTCATGCAAAAAGGTTTTTGTTGGGTATAGTTCCGAAGCACTTGCAGGTAGTGAGCGGTCGATGGGATTTGTCTCTCCCAGTATAGGGAGTTGATGTCACGCTGTGCAAGACATGATTACAACCATAAGTTGATGGCTATCGCAGTGGAGATAAACTGATAAGTGTTATCAGTTGTATCTCCGGTTTGTTATGCGTCCTCTGTCGCACGACATATCAAGTTATTGGGTTCTGACAGATTTCAAACCCTAGACCTGATATGCAATACTCTTAGACGAAGAGACCAGACTGTACGGTAATATCAGTGATAGCTTTGCAGAGTTCAGATGAGCTTACTCGTTGACCTTCTTTCGATCAATACCTGGATAGCCGTTATGTGCAGCTAGTACCGCTGACATACTTGTGGACTAAGGATATGATCATAAACTACTGCTAGCGTATTGTCGAGTCTTTATAGTCCCACACAGAGATTTCCCAGCATATGCGAAACGATATAGGGTATGTATAGGGATATGTGTAGGAATTCGATTAAACACGTATATTTGATACACGTATTTTAATCGAGTGTTTATTGATATTACTTGGTATATATATGATATAGCCAGATTATTAAATCAAGTGTTGATTTAATAATTAAATGTATATTTATATAGTAATATATTTATATATTAACTAATATCATGCTCACTTAATTATTTTCTTCTTTAATATTTATATTTGATATAAATATTGTGACATGTATGTTGATACATGAATGATGGAAGTATGAGAATTATAAGGAAGAATGAGAATGAGTCTTGAATTTAAGATGGTTATAAATTTTATGAGGTGTATTTTTTTTATGCCTCATCAGTTATGACCCATTCTTGTTTTAGTTCCTATTTTTTTAGCCATGCTTATCTTCTTTATAATCTCATTCCCTCCATGGCTCTCTCTTGATTTTGTTCAAGTGAGGAATGGAAAAGAAAAAAGAAAATTAAGTGAGTTAATTATTCTTTCATTTTGATGAAATCAATTTGAACCTAAATCTTGTGTTGGAGTTATCTTAAGGTGGATCATTTTCGGCGAAGAGATTATCGAGTAAGGTTGTTCCGGATTTCGTGGACACTAGCCGGAGTCCAAAAAAAGATGGCTAACGCGTTACAAAGGTTGTAGCTCGTCAAACTCTTGTTTTTAGCTTACCATTTTAGTTACAAGTTTTATTCTTTATTCATGATTCTATGTGTGCATGTTTTTGTTCTCTTGATTTTTGAAATTCCTTACTTTCACTCGTTTTAATATCATGTCTTGATTGCAAAGCTTGCATACAATATTCGTTATATACAATTACTTAAAAGATGATAAAGCTGAATTTTTTTAGAAATAATATTTATTTATTTATTTTTTATTTACAAAGAAAAGTTTAACATTACAAGTGGAGAGGTGAAGTTCCCACCAAATATCAATGAAAAGGTTTTTTTTAAAACAATATTAAAATGAGAAAACGGGATTCGCAAATATCCTGCATGTCCAAAACTGTAGTGACCTCTCATATGAGCTAGTAAGGATCTAAATACGTAAAAATAGCTAGCGGGTCCCACTGGTCCATGTAAAAGGGCACTGCAGTTGGGGCTTGCAATCTTCGTTTCCTCTATCGAAATATCAAAAGGGTACATATAAATAAAAAGATCAGGATGGGATACATGCGAAAACATAAGACTGCAGGGAGGTACGTACAAAAGACCCGTTCTTTTTATGTAAAAAAGCTGAAGCCTTGCTCACAAACAACTTTTCCTTTAATTTTGACTTATATTTAGGCAATGATCTATATTTAGATAAGTGCCAATTATGTAGAAGCTACTTTAATTTTCTGAATTATTTTTTTTACTACATTTAGGCAATTATCTATATTTAGCTGAGCGGCAATCATCTAAAAGCTCTTTTTTTAATTCTTTAATTTTCTGAGATTATCGTTTCTTTCTTGTGTCAAAATTAATGGTGGAACATTCACTACATAATTGATGGTGGAAAATTTTGTTAGAAATTTTTTAAAAACTCAAGGTAAAAATTGCATCTAAATAATAGACAAAATTGAGAGATAATTGTAGTTGCAGCAGCTCCTACTAAAGTGTAAAACAGGAGCGTCCCACTCGGATTTTTATATATTCTAAGAATTTAATTAAGAATAGTTTCAAGATTATGAAGGTAAAACCATTAAAACACATATACAAAAATTAAATTTTCTTTTAAAGAGGAATGTTGGGTCAAAAGCATAGAAGAAAAAACTCTCATACTCAATCAAATAATCAACAATATTATTGAGCATGGAGGCTTGCCCTACTTTTTCCCTCAAGAAATAGTCAACAGTCTATCAATTTTCTTTTAATGATCAGCAACATTCATCTTAATCAGCATATTCTATGACATGCAGAAATTTTTTTTAATGTGATTTTGATATTTCTTATACGTTTGCATGGTCGCAAATTTAACGGTTGATTGAGAATAGAACATTTCCATCACCAAATCAACGGTTGAACAATATCAAAAATCACATGGTAATCGGTATATATATGTTTTGGACCATGAAGATCAACATAGACATTTGGATCATCAAAAATTATAAATAATAAAAAATCTCTCACGCACCTTTGATCCCATGATATAAAAGAATTATATGGTCTGTGCAATAATTTCGACTTTCCAGCAAGGCAAAGTAGATAATGAGAATCATGCTCACATCAGTCCCTTCCCTCTTTCTTTATGTCTAAAATAAAATATTTAAAAATTATTCATGCTTGACATCAAAATATTTGTTGGCTATATAAAATTTATATTGGTACTCATGCATAGGGGAAAAAGGTGTTTTTATAATAAAATCATATTATATCTATTAATTTAGTATAAATTCCAATATATGGGCGATGCACTCTTTATTCACACAACACTCTTCGCAATATTTTGGGTTTTGTCAATGACTTCCCTACAATCTTAAGTTGATGTTGTTTGCTATCTATACCAAGCAAGCATAAGACTGAACGATCTTCTTCCCATGGAAAGACGCACAAGAACTCAATGTCTCTTAATACCTGATGCTCAACCGGATTAAACTAAAAACGGTTTACCAAAAACCTCTAATTGTTGGGTTGTGAACAAACTTTGTCTATTGAACCACATATTTAACACTCTAAAGGTGTTTGCTGCAAATCGAAAGGGAATTTGGCCTTGCACTTTAGGGGATTTTTAATTTTGAAAATTTCTTTAATATAGAATAATAAGAAATATATTATTTAGTGATCACACTTAATTCCTAAATTGTTCGATCATAGAATAGCATTCTTACGATCATATAACATTCTTTGAGTTGGATCATCAAGTTTATAAACAAGAAAAATAAATATGTTATTCACTAATGAGAATAGTAGGTTGGCAAGGAAATAAAGGGCATCCATAGAAAATATTTAATTTTGAGCACTTGCAATGCACATATGATAGATACATGAGTCTTAGGTAAACACATGCATCTTATATGAACATATATAATAATATAGTTCCGCATGGAAAATTATTATGAATGCACTTAAATTACTTTGCGACAGATATCTGAAGGGTGAAAACAGAAATTTTTTAATAATATAATTTTGTAAGAGCCGTATGAATAAAAATTTAAAAAATTGATAAGTATACATCTATCATTACACAGGAAAATTACACAGAGTACCTTCAACTATCATTGTTTTTCACGAAAATACCTTAAACCATTTAATTACAGTAAAATACCTTAAACTACCATTATCATTTTCACTAAAATACCCTACACTTGCATTCCGTCTAATCAGTTATATTTTGGTTTAGCGGCTTTTTTTTGGGAAAAAATACCTTTTGCTAAGTGATGATACCGCAATTCTTGTTTCTTTTATATATCTTCCGCTTCTCTATTATCTAATCCCCGTTTCCTTTTTTCACTTCCTCATCCCCTTTTTCCTCTTGAACCCATCCTTTTCCTCCACATTTCCAATGTTTTTGCTTCTTCTTATCCCTCTTCCACTACAACAAATAAGGGTTGCCCCTACGGATTTATCCGTAGGAGCAAACTACTGTCCCTACGGATATATCCGTAGGGACTAGAAAATACCCTGTAAGTACAAACGCCGTAGGTGCAAGTCGAAGCCTTGAACTTGCCCCTACGGACTAAAAATTGCCCCTACGGAGTTATGTGTAGGTTCAGTTTTCCCTACGGATTAGGCCGTAGGGACACAAAATTTATTTTATTTACGGTTTTATAAAATAGATTAGGTGTACCTACGGACTTATCCGTAGGGCCAAGTAGTGGCCCCTACGGATAAGTGCATAGGTATATATCCGTAGGGGCAAAATATCAGCCCTACGGATACCTGTGTAAGGGCATTTGTTTGCCCCTACGGATATATCCGTAGGGGCAAGCTTAACCCCTAATACTGAGACCATAGGGACAAAATATCAAGAATCCTGATATTTTGCCTCTACGGATAAATCTGTAGGTACATAGTTGGGCCCTACGGATTAATCCGTAGGGGCAATAGTGGGCCCTACGGTTAAATCCGTAGGTACATATTATCAGGTTTTTTTAAAAAAAAAGGGTTGCCTATTTTTTTCTCGCCCTGTGCACAATAATATATACATCGATCATATATAAAATTAATCATCACGCAGAACATATATTGCAGTATTCATAATCACATCACGCATAATATACAAAAGAAACCAACAAGCAGAATATGATATCAATATAAACACGCAAACACCGCCAATATCAATATCGTCCAAAATGTAGTACAATATGTATCATATAAATAAATACATGTTTAAAATATAAGAATCAAAAAGCTACCCTAGCTCGGTCCAGCTCCACCTCTGATAAACGCCAGAATCTGGCGCGCCTGCTCCTCGTTCAATAAATCATGCAATGCGGAGCGTGCGGGAGTCTGAGCAGGCTGTGGAGCTGGCGATGTGGTATGCGCAGCCACCGTCGAGGTAGTGGCTTGCGGAGCCGCGACTGCTGGAGTCTGAGTGGACGGTGGAGCTATAGGAGCTGTCTGCGGAACCGCAGCCGATGTAGTGGCTTGCGGAGCCACAGCCGAAGGAGATGCATGTAGAGGCTCGGCTGATGCACCCTGCCGCGTCTGGACCTACGTGTGTAATAAGCGAGTAAGAACTGTGTATTATTTGAATTCGTATCATTATCAAGTTATTTCGAAACCCCAATCTATGTATACTTAGGGACTTAGGCCTCGTTTGGATATCTAGTTTGGAAAACGGTAGTTTATTTTAGTTAGATATGTATGTATGATTAATCAAAGCTAAGTCTACAACCAAATAAGCTCAGGCTACGTACTAATATTGGATATATTGCTATCTATAATATGACATAATATTTTACTATTAAGTAGTATACATACCAGCATCTCCTTCAACTCCTGAACGATGGCCTTCAAGCTCTCCAGTTCCTGCTGGAAACGTCGCTCACTGGAGACGGAGGAAGTAACCGCCGGGGTGGAGTCCAACCTCATATGGGCCCTGTTAGGGCCCAGTCCCCGGCCTCTCTCCCAACCTCCGTGATGCCCTCCGTGTGCGGCGTCCAGGACTGGGGTCAGCAGCATAGGATCGCTCTGTCCGGTAATATCGATCCCTGATGCCTCGGCCTGCTCAACCACCCGCTCCTACACCCACATTAACCAGTAAAATATAAGTATATCATTTAAATTTGAACCTTTCAAAACTAAAATTTCAAATAGGGGTTGAATAAATATTAACACTTACGCAATACTCCTGGGTAGCGACGTCGGGGTATCGAAGTTCGCCCGTGGCGGGATCTGTCGAGGTGCCGTGGACGGCAAGATATGCGGACAGCACGCTCGGTGTACCACCTTGCGCCAGGTTTTGAGCTCTCTGCAATTTTAGAAAATAACTCTTAATATTAGATATATTAGAAAATAACTCTTAATATTGCATTATATCACAAAGGCCGGTCTATTGTAATTTACCGATAACTCCATGGCTCGAGTAATATTCCTCGAGCCACCTGTATAAGTGGGGCGACCCCTCTTCGCCGACTTCCTATTCTCTATATTTTGAACGGCATGTTTCTGCACAACACATTCACATTTAGTTTTCTAATTAAGGAACACAAAAAAATAAATTATTTACTAAACAATGAATTACATTTAAAATACATACCTGTTTGCGTCGAGAGTCGAAATATTAGCACAATAGAGGACATGTCTCTACGTCGACTCTTGCAAAGGCCGGAGTAGATAGGAGGGCCACTCTCTCTGCCTCGGGGGTCGCCATCCACAGGGAGTAGCAGTCGGCCTTCAGCTCATTCCTGTTGTATCAGACCTTAGTCTGCATGTTCTTCATCAGGTCATTGTACAGAGCATGAAAGTCGAGCACCCTCCCAGGGTGATCAGGGTCGGGTACAGGCTGAAAATCGTAATCCAACTGAAAATACAAAAAAACATTGTTATTAGATTGCAAGTGTTAATAATAAATATATTGGATAAATCAAATGAAAATATATATTAATACCCGAGCCTGATCAAAGAAGAGGGCGAATGAGTGCCAGTGCTGGTCGCCCCACTCAACGTGAAGTGGATAGTTCTTCACGAGCCGGCTCTCATCCCCCATATACCAGCCGAACCTCTCGGTATGAGGACCGGTATAGCGATAATCAGGGGTAAAAAAGAGGGGGAATGCTGCCTCTCCCTTAGCTCTGTCAGGCCTCAGCCTGTGGGACAGATTCGGGCCTCGAGTCCCCCTCTGGGGATGGGGAGGCCCTGCGTCTGCAAGAAATATCAAGACAATCAATATTAAGACAAAGTTGTATTAAGAAATCAAGGTTAAACGAAAATTGAAGTGTGATATATACCTCCGGTGACTAAAGCACAAGCCTGGGCCCGGGCAGCAGCACGAGCGGGACGATAGTTCCTCCGGTGAGGAACAACCGGTGTCCCGGATGCGGACGCATCTCCTCCAACTAGAAAATAAACATTGACGCTAAATTTCCATGAAGTTCATATTTATTCTATAGAGGATATGTAAAATGAATAAATATTTTATATTTATTCATACTAACCTACAGACGATGCGGAGGGTACGGAAGTGGCAGGAGTGGCCCCTGCGGCAGATGTGGACGCACCACCTATAATTAGACAATTAAAAATAGAATATATAAGTAATTGCAAAAAAAATATGTAGATCAATAATATAACATTCTAAATCAATATGCATACACTATAGGATATATAAACATACCCACAGGTGCGGTGGTGTCACCACCTACAGCTAGACAATAAAAAAATTACTATCTAAGTAAGAGCAAAATGAATGTGTGTATATTTATGATATAGCATTCTAAATCAATATACATGCACTATATGATATATAAACATACCTGGAGGTGCGGGAGTGGCCTCTGTCCCTGATGTGGACGCATCACCAATAACTAGACAATCAAACATTGACAATATAAGTAATTTTGACAAGAACATGTATGAATATCTATAATATTACGTTCAAAATGGATATGCGTGCAATATACCTAGAGGTGTGGCAAAGTCCACACGGAAGGAGGCATCCGAAGGGGTCTCCGATCTGGGTGCAAGACCGGCCTTCTGAAGCTCCCTACGCAGCTCTCCGGGCGGCAGAACCGCTCTGCCTCTGCCGGTGCTACGGCTGGAGCTCCTGCTGCACCTCGCTGCTCCCGTCATCGTCATCAAATGTAGATAAACGGTTCGTGGACGCATTAGACAATCATTACAAGTATTGACTATATATGTATAGATCGTAAAATGTGAAGTAATAATATAACATTACTGATAACCTTTTTCGTTTCGTGGGCGCATTAAACATATCTACTTGGATTTCATCATCGATATCATTTCTAACCCACGTAACTTCATGATCGGCCGAAGACAACCCGTACTTCGAAACAGACTGTCGGAGCATTCTAAGCCTTCTCTCTTCTTCATCCTCATCGCTGTCCTCGAATTCTGGGACATCGTAGACATCCCTGGGTTTCCAACGGCATACGACACTCCATCTCGGATGCTTCAAACACTGTGAGTAGTATACTTGGAATGCTTGGTTCGGAAAGATAAACGGATCTTCCTGACCGTAAAATCGAAATGTGTTCACACTGGTCAATCCATATTCATCTTTCCAAGTCCCAAGATTGCTTCTCCACTTATCCGTATCGGTTCGCGTATCGTACCAAGTACACTGGAATATATAAAAGGGTTCTGATCGTCCGGGATAGTGGATGCCGAGTATACAATTTAAGTACCCATAATAGATCACACCGTCCGATCCTACCGTCGCAATCCCACTATTCTGAGTGGTTCTAGATGTTTCTATATCCTTAACTTCGAATTTGTATCCAAGGACACCGAACCCTTTATAATATGCAACCTCCATACTAGGAAATTGAGCTAAACATCTTGAATCACTCTCAAATGATGCAGACAAGTTCGGATCGTGGATCTAACAAAACAAATTTTACGAAAAATACATAACGATATAAGTTTAGATTAAAACTGATAGCAATAACATGTTATTCGAATAACTTACATGATCTGTGACCCAATCGCAAAAATTATCCTGATGATATTTTTCCAATCGTTCTTCGTTCCAATCAGGATGCCCCTCACGTACCTCGTTAAAATGAATTCTGTTTTCGACAAATAATGGTGACATTAATATTATATCATTTCATACGCACACAAACACAAATATAACAATTAATCTAAAAAAAATTACTCTCTAATTTGTTCAAGACATGCGCAATTAAGCAAGATAAACCGGTATATCTTGTTGATAAACATAGTGTCCACCCTCTTATAATCGGCTTTACCATATGGCTCGTCTTGAATTCTTCGAGGCCGGTTAAGTCTCGTCTCAATGTTCTCGTCCAGATAGCGGGAACAAAATGTGGTTTCTTCATCAAGAAGATAACCTTGCATGATAGAACCCTCTGGTCGATTTTTATTGCGTATATACTTTTTAAGAGTGTAGACGTACCTAAAGAAAATATGTTGAATAAATAAATACGGGCATATAGGACAACAATAATTTTAAAAATTGCGCAAAACGAAAAATTACACGTACCTCTCGACGGGATACATCCATCGATATTGTACCGGTCTGGCTAACTTAGCCTCAGTTGCAAGATGAACCGTCAAGTGTATTATGATATCGAAGAATGACAGTGGGAAAATACGTTCAAACTTGCAAAGTATCAACGCAATAGAATTTTCTAGTTTATCCAGCGTCACAACCTCCAGTGTTTTAGCACACAACTCTCTGAAAAAACAACATAGGTCGTTGATTACTAGACCAACCGATTCGGGGAGAGAAGTCTTGAGGGCTAATGGAAGAAGGTGCTCCACGATAACATGGTGATCATGACTTTTCAGCCCATCGATCTTACCTTTCACAATTTTTATTTTCTTGCTGAATGATCCAGAGAAACCTGTGGGAACTTTCAAATCACGCAACACCTGCAGGAATCTTTTCTTCTCCGGTTGTGACATATGATAAGCGGCATCGGGAAGTACAAACTTGCCTAGTTTACCCGCTACCGGTCTTAGGTGCAATTCACTTCTTATTCCCTCACTCCTGTAGATCCATCCGAGCATTCAGGTTGTCTTTCGATTTCCCGTCTTTACAAAGAAGCAAGTTGAGTATGTACTCTGATACTCCCTTCTCTATATGCATGACGTCCAGACAATGACGCACTAAATTTGTTGACCAGTACGGAAGCTCGAAGAAAATGCTTAACTTGTTCCAAAATGGTGGTTTGACCTATTTCGTCGGATCCATCCTGAAGGTCATAATATTGTAACTATCCCATTGAGCAGTCACGTCCTCTCCGGACAATGGGGCTGGAGGTCCAAGAAGCTCCTGATGACCATCAAAGTAAACAGTATCTAACCTGTAGGGGTGGTCTAGAGGCAGGAAACGTCGATGGCCGCAATAACATACCTTCCTGCTAAAATTCAAGAATTTCGATGTTGTGTGTTGATGGCAATGAGGACATGCTTTGTGACCATGTACGGACCAACCTGATAGCATTCCATACGCAGGAAAGTCATTAATTGTCCACATTAAAACCGCACGCAGTATGAAGGTTGTATTTGTGTTTGCATCGTATGTATCTACACCATCAATGAACAAAGATTTTAACTCCTCGATCAGAGGTCGGAGATAGACGTCGATATTGTTTCCCGGTGAGTTTGGTCCGTCGATAAGAAGAGGCATCATAAAGTATGATTGGTCCATAGTCAACCAAGGCGACAGATTATAAATTATCATTACAACGGGCCATGTGCTGTGACTTCCAGCCATATAGTTGAATTGGCAGAAGCCATCACTAGCCAGTCTGAGCCGGACATTGCGAGGATCGCTACTGAATATTGCGTGCCTCCTATCGAAATCCTTCCATGCCGGTGAATCTCTTGGATGGCTTATTTTTCCATTTTCACTTGGAGGAGCACGGTGATGCCAAATCATTGCCTCGGCTATTTTCTTGCACCTGAATAGCCTCTGTAGCCTCTGTGTTATGGGAAAATATCGTGCTATCTTGACAGGTATATCAGGCTTCTTATCAGAATCTTTCGGCTTATACCTGTCCTTTCCGCATGTTGGACACTCTTTCAAAGCTGAATTCTCTTTCCGGTACAACATACAATTTTTAGGACATGCTTGAATCTTCTCGCACTTTAGACCCAAATCAGACATCATCTTCTGGGCTTCGTACCAGCTCTCGGGCACGTTATTTTCCGGGGGCATAGAATCTTTCAAGAACGAAAGAAGTATTGTGAATGACTTGTTTCTCCATCCATTTAGGCACTTAATCTGGAAAAGTTGGACGAACCATGAGAGGGTGGAATACTTTGCATTCTCATAAATTGGTTTTCTAGCATCATTCATGAAATTTTCATATTTATCCGCACACGGTCCTTGACCGGAAGGAATGTCATCTTCGGTACGAATAGATTCACCTAGGGAAGCCTCTACCATATCCTCCATTTCTTCTGATGGAAATAAATTACCGTCTTCTTCTTCTGCCGCATTACCGTCTTCTCCTTCTTCTGCTGTCGTATTATCGTGTTCTCCTTCTTCTTCTGCCGCATTACTGCGTTCTTCTCCTTCCCCATGATATTTCCAAGTTGTATAAAGTCTAGTAAACCCATATTTTACGATATGAAGATGTTTCCCCCAATCAGAGTAAAGCTCTGTTTGAATTTCAAAAATTCAAAAATTGAAGCAACGCTTCAAATTCAGTGCGCTGCGCGCAACGCGCCACGTGTCAAAAGCTGATACGTCAGCGCAGCGCCCAAGGCAGCGCGCCCAATCAGAGCAAGACTCTATTTAAAACAAAATTAAAGGAAGCAACGCTTCAGTTGCGCAGGCGCTGCGCTGCGCGACACGTGTCAGGGCAGTTGCGCAAGCGCAGTTGCGCTGCGCGACACGTGTCAGCGCAGTTGCGCAAGCGCTGTTGCGCTGCACTGTGTGACACGTGTCAGCACAGCGGCGTAAGCGCAGTTGCGCTGCGCGACACGTGTCAGCGCAGCGGCGCAAGCGCAGTTGCGCTGCGCGACACGTGTCAGGCGCTGGTGCATCTGCACCAAACAGAATTAAAATTCCAGTAAAATCTTTCTGTTATTGTTAAAACAAGAAGATTGTCTTCTGTAAAACAGAAGCCCTTGGATCAAAAATCCAACGGTGGGGAAAGTTTCCCAAATTACTCAGAGAAGGATCTCTTTAACAAATTTAACAAATTTATGGGTACTATATAAAAGCCCCTAGACCCTAATTCAAAAGACATCAACATCGACATCATCATCAAGATTGTGAGAAGAACTCAAGAAGAGAAAAAAGGTAAAAACCTTTATAAAAAATAAGAATTTCTTCTGAATAGATCATTGATCTAAGAACAAGATCAATGATCTTCAATAAAAAAAATAAATAATAACAAAGGCATTGCCTTTTTTTTATGAACCATTGGTTCTGGAATCTTAAAGATTCTTTTCTTGAATCCAAAATTGGATCAAGTTATTGAAACAGTGCCTTGCACTTGCAAAAACTGCACTGTTGCGCTCCTGGGTTGGCGCAAGCCACCAGAGAGCGCCACGTGTCAGCACCAGAGTAACTTGCGCTATGCGCATTTAAAAATAGAGGTTTGCTCTCTGAAGTTGGCGCAACTCATCAGAACGCGCCACGTGTCACAGCGCAACAGCGCAGCGCACTGCGCTAGCGTGACACGTGTCACCTTCACATGCGCTTGCGCTCAATAATTGGCGCAAAGCGCATGACAAACCACTGCCAGATAATTAATGCACTGCATTATTTACAGAAGGGCCAAGCCCAATTAAAAAAAGGCCCAACAGGCCAAATTAAATGCAATGCATTATTTTAAAGAGGGGCAGAGCCAAAACAGATGCTTTGCATCATTTAAAAAGGGACAGAGCCCAAATCAAAAAGGCCTAGCAGGCCAAAAGAAAATGCAGTGCATTATTAAATAGGGGCAAAGCCCTAGCATCGGCCTAATAGGCCAAAGATAAAAACGTTGAATATTCTCAACTGGACTTAGCCCAATCATGGACGTAAGTCCTCAAATTAAATTGACTGAGCAAGACTGCTCTCTTAAATCAATTTACATCCGGTTCAAGGGTACATCTCTGAACTCCTCTGACACCTATCGTTGTAATCCTTCAACGACGTCAGAGAGGTGATGGGTCCCGACAACCACACATCGATACGGACTATGGGGTCCTTAAACCCATGGACTAATGCGTCCTTAAACCAAGATACGGACTGTGGGGTCCTTAAACCCACAGACTTATGCGTCCTTAAACTAATGGACTAATGCGTCCTTAAACACAACCATACGGACTGTGGGGTCCTTAAACCCTTGGACTTAAGCGTCCTTAAACTCACGGACTTATGAGTCCTTAAACTAATATCCTTCCCCAAAATGGGAACGATGGACCACCATGTCCTTAAACTGGCAATGGACCGTAATGTCCTTAAACTACCTATGGACCACTACGTCCTTAAACTAGAACAATAGAGCCCCCAAACGCTCTTTTGTCGGATCTAAACGATCCCGTTTTAGTTGATCTTAGCCTCAAACATGGCTAACGTATCCTTAAAACATTCAAACAGACTTCATATTCCCTAATCAATTTTAGTTCAAGGGTACATCTCCAAACTCCTCTGACACCTGTTGTTGTAATCCTTCAACGTCGTCAGAGAGGTGATGGGTCCCGACGGCCATATACATTAAACGGACCACTACGTCCCTAAACTGGAACAATAGAGCCCCTAAATGCTCTTTCCGTTAAGTTGATCTTAGTCTCAAATAGGACTAACGTATCCTTAACGAGCGTTTAAGTTGATCTTAGCCTCAACATGGCTAACGTATCCTTAAACTAAAACACCAAACCCAAATCTAAGTAAATACGGATTTGGACTAATCCACGTCCTACGGGCGACGGCATCACTTAGTCTCCGTATACAATCCACGGGCATCCACCAACAAAACAAACACACATGACACGAAGTGAAATTCTGGAGAAGGAGAAAGTTGTTACCGCGATGCGGTAGCGTAATTAACTGCAGGGGCTTGCGCCTGCAGGGAAGAGCATCCCCACAATCAAAAAACCCCTTGAAAGAGGGGGAATCTGACGAAGTCTGCTACATCGGCCGCATCCGTCTAAACCTCCGATACACGGTGTCATAAATCAACTTGGCATCTTTGGAGAGGTGGACGGATAAAACCAAATAGCATCTGCCCCGAATCTCAGGCAAGACGTTCAGTCTCGGCCGTCTTTCGGAGGGGAACAGATTCTGGCACGCCCGGTGGGACCTTTTCATCTTTCCACTCCACACTTCGTGTGTCGTCTTTGCGAACGAATCACGGTTTGTTAATGGCTGCCTTTGGATTTCAAGTTACTAAGATTTGGTCTTTTGCCTGGCACAGAAATCAACCATCAATGGCCTCCAACTGCTCGAGCTGCTCAAAATGCAAGTGCAATCGACGCTCCACCTCACCTGGAGGTGTAGCTTATAGGCCTTAAGCGGCCTCCATCCTCGCCATGCCAGTGGAACAAGTAACCCAGGCCACCACCGGTTTGTTTTTCGGGACCATGATCCCGCCTGCAAGCTTCACCATGCCAGTGCCCACACCAGAAGCGAACAAGAAGTCGATTTTCGATCGGCCCACTGCTACAACGACCCCTTTCAACGGGTCGTCCAATATCAAACTGGCAGCCTCTGTCTTTGCCAGGATGAGCCAGAACCCTGATGGGCCCGCCAAGAAGCCCATAAACCCTAAAATGGCCGTCCCGAGGAAGACAGCCACCCCTACTCCTGAAGTCGTCAAGGCGGCTTCTCCTGTTAAAGAGTCAGTCTTTTCAAGGCTGACTATTCCGGCTCCTGCTCCTACTCGAGGGTCTGTCTTTGACAGATTGAACATTGTCACTCAAAGGACAACATCAATCTTTAAGAGGCTGACACCAGCAGCACCTCATTCGGACAAGGGGGCAAGAAGAAGCTGTCTCTATCGCCGAGCCGGTCCCAACGGCTCGTCATGCTCGACGTCGCCACTGGCGCCGAGTAAGGAAGGCCGGGGGCAACTCCCCCTCAGGGCTAACTCCACCCGCTCCAATGGTGGAAGTTAATGCTGCTGTTCCAACTGGGAACAGCTTTGAACCGCTGAGGAGGGTACGTAAGAACTCTCCGACTGCTATGCTAAAAAGATCTCCTCCACCTGCGGAGAGAGTTACAGAAACTAAGCTGGAGCATCCCCCTCAACGGCTGTCCTCCAAGATTTATAAAGTCTAGCGGAGAGTTCAAGACTCGGTAATCGACCAAGATCACTCTCGCCAACAGAAAAGGGCAAAAGTGCAAGAAGAAAAGAACCATCCGGACAAACAGCAAAGGACGACCACCACCAGGGTGCCCGCTGCAACGGCCCCCTCAACTTCAACGGCCCACAAGAGAAGGAGGCCGGAGAAAATTCCCACGCCCGCGGCAAATGTCAAAGGCGGCGAGCCTAAACGCCCTAAGTCCGGGGGCATTGTAGTCTATACTGTATACATGGCGTCGGGGAAGGAGGACAACCGTGCATCTACAGGTCATAGACCGCTTACACGGTCAGTGACCAAAGCTCAGGAGCAACAGCAAAAGCTCCAGGAAATGATGAACGTGATGGCCGCACTCACTGGGCCAAAAGAAAGCCCTGAAGCGTCCTCGGATCAACGCCAAGAACAAGAAACTGACGCTGAATTCCTTCGCCGGATATTGGAGAAGAAGGATAAAGAGGCTGCTGAAAAGCAGCCAACATAAAGCGAATGGCCCTCATGTTCCAGGACATGGTGGGAATGATGATTCAATAAGATCTTCCTGCTGAAGATCCTCCGATCGTCCTTGAAGACGACAGGGGAGAAACGTCAAATCCTCCACCGGCTCTGTCAACAGCCAAGGAGGAGACAATCTCCAAAGCCGACTTGGACGAATATATAGCTCAGCAGATCCAGGTTCATCAGGCGACTTAGGAAGCCGGTCAGGTCGTAAAAACGGGACGACCATATCCGAGCTGGTACGATCAGATTAAGTACCCGCCGGGCTATACAATACCGAAATTTCATGTGTATAAGGGGACTGGCAATCCACACCAGCATGTTGCCCAGTTCAGGGCGCTTTGCGGCAACACTGGCAGTGATGATAAATTGTTGCTTCGCCAGTTCGTTGGTAGCTTATCGGATACAGCATTCGAATGGTACTCCGAGCTCCCAAACGACTCTATCAGGACCTTTGCGGAGATGGAGCTGCTGTTTACCCAGCGTTTCACAAGCGCCAGCGAACGCACCCCGATAACGGCGTTGATTAATGCTAGGGTGAAGCCAGACGAAACATGGGTTCAGTATGCTATACGGTGGCGGAACTTATGGTCAAAATGCGAGCAACGCATTGAAGAGGCTCCGGCAGTAGGGATGTTTGTGGGAACCCTCGATCCGCAGGCGACCATATCCCAATTCATGATGTTCTTCAAGCCGACTACCTTCCAGGCCCTAATCAACAAACTGGCCCAAATGGACCAGATGGGTCATAGACTGCCCCCTCCAAAGCCGGACTCTCGAAACGAGAAGGGGAAGGGAAAAGCGATCGTTGTCGCTAATGCTCAACAACAGCCGAGCAACTTGAAACCGGCTGTCCGTCAAAATAATATGCGTCCGCGCACGCCCCTTAAGGAAAGGCTAGGACGTCCTTACTCGTTTCCTCGAGATAAAACGAGGAGACTGTTTGAGCTGGTATTGCGCAACCGACTCATAAATCTGCCGGATCCAAGGCGTCCGTCGCAGCCAAATGATGTCAACGATCCCAACTACTGTCCCTATCATCGAGTACTGGGTCATCCGATCGAAGATTGCTACGTCTTTAAAAATTGGATTGAGGACCAGTATCAACAGGGTAAGTTCGCGTTGTCCGACAGATGAAGGGTGAATCCGCCGCAGCCTCACACCCCTAAAAGGATGAATACGCCGGGGGCAACATGCTCCCTCGTTGAAGAAGCTCCATGGGAGGTTGTGCTATCAGCCAAGACAAAGAGGATGCTAAATGATCTTCAAACATGCCCAGCGATCAGGTGGAAGAACTCGCTAGAACCCCAGATCATTGAAGGGATGATGAAGCCGCGCCCAACTCCAAGGACCGATGGTGATGGCCCAAGCATTCATACCCAGCCGTCGAAATCTTCAAAGAAGAAGAAGAAGGGATCCAAAAAGCCCGTGAAGCCTGGTGACAAGCGCACGGACTTACAGAAACAAATTGACGCGCTGGAGGAATACAATCAAAAGGCACAGACTCCCGTCACACTCCAGGAGTTCCTCAACCACGTCTTTCAAGAGGAAGATGAGGGAGACAGTTCGTCGGATGAATCTGAGGAATACGTGGCGAGCTGTCATATGATCTCCCATTCGTTTACAGACGATGAGGAAACTCCTTGCACTGAAAAGCTGGGGGCAAATCCTGAACCAGAAATTCTGGGGCCATCGGATGAAACAATTGACGTGTTCCTCAATAAATCTTTGTTGAAAAGTAAAGCTGATCAGAAACGCGAGGCGGCTATATTTGAAAAGGCCAAGCGCCAGCGACTTGACGAAAGAGCTGAGACACTCCCGCTGGAGAGAAATACACCCACTACGGATAAAAGCAAATTCAAGACGAGGAAAAGATTTGCTAAGGCCATATCAATGGGTATGAAGCTACCATCCTCTGAAGGAAGCATTACTGGTGAAGCTGAAATGCATCCTTCCTACTGCTTGTATCATCGGAAGATTTCGCACCCCACCGAAGAGTGCAAAGCTTTCAATAGATGGTGGCAGGGATATATTGCTCACCGACAATATTTTAAGCGGGAAAAGCGCAAAACTCGCCGGGAGCAGAACGGTACGACCGAGGGGCTTAACAAAACCACCGGCAATTATTGCATGGTTAACGCCGGGGGATCGCAAGTTCTCATGTTCGGGAGAGACTCTGACGAGGAAATGGCTCTTAGCCCCCTCTTTAAAGAGTCCACCTCGGGAAAATAAGAAGAGCCGAAGGTCTGTGAAAATATCCGGCTGCGTAATCGGATGCTATCCGAAAAGAATCTCGGACCCTCAAACAAGAAAGATAAAGGGAAAGAAAAGGTCTCTGAGTATATTGCCCTAGATGACCAAGTCATGGAAGAGCTAGCTGCCAAGGACCCGCCGAAGAAAAATAAGGTGGATTACAACGTTCTAGCGCATCTGAGGAAGCTACCCTCGCAGCTCAGCATTCTTGACGCCCTTTTACTATCAAAAGAGGCGAGAGATTCGTTAATCAAGGCACTACAGGAGCCGGAGCAATTCCAAGCTTTCCTGGCCGAAGAAAAGATGAAGGATGAATTGGAGGAAGTGCACACGACCGATGTCACTTTTGGCGATGAAGACCTTCTCCTTGGGATGTGCGAACACAATCGCCCCCTCTATGTCTCATGATACTGCCATGATATAAAGATAGGAAAAATCCTGGTCAACAATGGATCCTCCGTTAATCTCCTCAACGTGCGAGTGTTAAAGGAAATCTGTATGAGCGCCCAGCACCTTGCTCGGGACAAGATCACCATCTCCGGGTTCGACTCTCAATCATCACGGACCCTCGGGTATGTGATACTGACGTTACGCTTTGGGCTACTCGTCATGGACATTAAATTCCACGTCATAGATGCCAAGACATGTTATAATGCTCTGCTCGGCCGACCCTGGTTACACGAGTACAACATCACCCCTTCTACACAGCATCAGTGTATGAAATATTTTAAGGATGGTCTCGAGTATACCGTGACAGGAGAGCTGAAACCATTCTTCGTGAATGAAGTCCGCAAATATGAAGATGCAAAATACTTCTTACCGGATTTCGAAGACACGAAGAGGTGTCACAAGCCGGAGAACAAAGCTAACGCCACCATCCCTGTTTTCGGGAGTGATACCGAGGAGGAAGAGTAGATAGTTTATTCAGGTCCGCCCCAATACAACAAGCCAGGACCGTCCGTTCCTACGTTGATCTTTGGTAGTGATTCGGAAGATGAGGTCCATGCTGTATTCTCTGCTCGGCCTTCAATACAAACGTTCGCCGACGAAGAGCAAAGTCTGCAAGTCGCCATGGTGCTGCTTAAACATTATAAAGAACCGGATGCGTTCGATACCTATAGTGTAGAGGAGTTGCGGATGTTCTATATCCCTCCTAGGCGAGAAGGTGAAAATGCAATTCTATTCTACCGCTCTGAAGAAACCAAAGTGGAGAAAGAAACCTGGCACGGTGCGGATCCTACGCTTGACAGGCTTCAGCCCATCCGTCTACCCAGATATTATACAGAAGGATTGAAGAGGCTGCTAAAGCGCCAAGGGATACCCTTTAAATAGACCGCTCGAAAAGCCAAATTCTATGACAAGGTCTGGAACGTCCCTGGAACTCAGCACAAGTTGCCTAATGGGAGAATGGAAACAATCGGGCTCGGATACATTCGGTCTAAGAAACGAGAGCTACTCTATGATTGCTACGTTGTACATGACTTCGATGAAGAAGCGGATGCTCAATGGGAGGACGCTAATCCTGAACCAGTAAAAGTCCTTGATGCAAAAGTGTCCATTCTGTCGTTCGAAGAACAAATGAACAGGCTTATAAGGGAAGCTGGTCAAAAAGTCCGAAACGACCACAACCGCGAAATGGCCATCTATGAGAAAGCCAAAATGCAACGCCTCCTCCAACAGGCCGTGAAAGATGAAAATGCCACTCCCTGTCAACCTATTATAAAAAAGGCTCGACGCAGAGGCAGAAACAAGTCGAAAGGCGAAAAAGGCGCTCAACAACAACAAAGCGGGATTAATAAGCCACGCAAGCGGGAAACGAGCGGTTCCGATCTATCCCTTGTCAAGAAAATGAGTCGAGCGTACTCTTTTCCTCGGGACAAGACAAAGAAGATACTTGAGCGAGCTATAAAATACCAGATGCTTACACTGCCGGAGTCCAAGCACCCTGAGCAAGCAGGCGAAGCCTCACACCTAAACTATTGCTCTTATCATCGAGTAATAGGGCATCCTCTCGAAGACTGCTTCACCTTCAAGAACTGGGTCGAAGATCAGTATCAGCTCGGCAAGTTCGCTCTGTCTGACAACTGGAGGGTAACGCCGCCACAGATGCACGAACCCAAAGCCACGAGAGCAGAACCAGCTCCACATTGGTCTTGGAAGCGAATTCATACTTGTCACATGATAACGATATCAAAGGAAGAGCCCGAGAACATGGATGACCTTCCCTGGTGCTTCGGAAATAGCAACGATGAGGTGATCTCAGAATTTCCACCAGCATCGAAAGAGCTGGAAGATGGAATACATACCACTGCAGATAACCTCAAGAAAATTGAGTTGGGGATGGAGAACGACCCGCGACCAACATTTGTCAGCGATCTGAAGAAAGGGTGGCTGCGTTAAAAGACGTACTTATGCAGCATAGAGATTGCTTCGCATGGAACTATTCCGAAATGCCGGGACTAGATCCAGAAATTGCTGTCCATAAATTGGCGATATCCCCGGACGCCAAACCAGTCAAACAGGCGCCGGGGAGAATGCGGCTCGAGCTTGAGATGAGTATCAATGCCGAGGTCAAGAAGTTAATCGACTCTGGCTTCATCCAGGAGGTTCAGTATCCCGATTGGATCGCCAACATCGTCCCGGTGATGAAGAAAAATGGGACAGTACGCATATGCGTGGACTTCCGGGATCTCAATAAAGCTTGCCCGAAGGACGATTTTCCAGTGCCAGTCACCGAACTGATGATAGATAACACGTCCACTCATGAAGTCTTCTCCTTCATGGACGGCTCATTAGGGTATAATCAGATAAAGATGCATCCCGAAGACCAGAAGCACACCGCTTTCCGGACTCCTTTGGGAATATTTTGCTACAAGGTGATGCCTTTCGGTCTAAAGAACGCCGGTGCCACTTATCAGAGGGCTATGACGAAGATCTTCGATGACCTTATACATGAAATCGTCGAATGTTATATCGACGACCTCGTGGTTAAAAGCAAATCGTACGAGGAACATCTCGAGCATCTGAAGACCGTATTTCAACGCCTTCGACAATACAACTTGAGGATGAACCCTCTCAAGTGTGCATTCGGAGTTTCCTCGGGCAAATTCCTAGGATTCATCGTCCGGCACCGAGGTATCGAGATAGATCCGTCAAAAATCAAGGCGATCATGGAAATGCCTCCGCCGAGAAATCTTAAACAGCTGCGGTCTCTCCAAGGGAAGCTTGCATATATTCGGAGATTTATAGCCAACCTTTCAGGTAAGTGCCGTCCTTACAGCCACCTGATGAAGAAGGGAACTCCATTCGTCTGGGATAAAAAATGCCAAGGTGCGCTAGACGAAATCAAGCAGTACTTGCAAAATCCGCCAGTGCTGGCTGCTCCGGTCAAGGAAAAGCCCCTCATTTTTTATACAACCGCCCTCGAAGGCTCTTTAGGCGCATTATGGGCGCAAGAGAATGACCAAGGGAAAGAAAGAGCACTATACTATTTAAGTAGAGTTCTACTGGGGGCAGAAAGCAACTATTCCCCCATTGAAAAACACTGCCTGGCATTGATCTTTGCAGTAATAAAGCTCAGGCACTATGCGTTGGCGCACGATGTCCGTCTCATTTCGAAGGTGGACCCCCTTAAGTATTTGATGTCAAAGGCCATATTGACGGGGCAACTCACTAAATGGACCCTACTCTTGATGGAGTTCTCGATAACTTATCAACCTCTCAAGGCAGTGAAAGGCCAGGCCATCGCCGACTTCCTCGCTGAGCATCCGATACCGGCCGATTCTCCTCTGAATTGCGAGTTGCCAGACGAACATGAGTTTGATGCAATCGACGGTAGTGATACCCGATGGGAACTCTATTTCGATGGAGCGTCCTCCATGAAGAAGCGCAAACAAAGCACCCCTATAATCAAATCAGGGGTAGGCCTTATCTTCGTGACTCCACAAGGAGGCATAATGCGCTTCGCTTTCTCCTTAACAGAGCCGAGGACGAATAATGAAGCCGAATACGAAGCCTTGATAGCAGGCCTCGAGATCGCCATCGATATGGGAATTGAAAACCTCCTCATATACGGAGACTCCCAACTGGTCGTCAGTCAAGTAAATGGCGACTACCAAACGTGCAAATCAGAGTTGGTGAAGTACGGCGAAAAGGTGAAACAACTGTTGACCCAAATCCCCTCCTACACTTTGGAAAACATACCGCGTGCGGAAAACAGCAAAGCGGGCGCGTTAGCGAAGCTCGCTAAAGAACTGGCTGACGAGAATCTCGATGACGTCAGAATTGTGGTACAAAGCCGTCGGGTGCTTGCCCCAGCAGAAATATCTCCGGAATCATCTGAAAAAAAGGGAGCGACTGAGCAAATGGCTATGCAAATAAAAAACAGGGAAAAGGTTGAAGATTGGAGAGAAGTCTTTATAGACTACTTCAAATACCGTCGAACGCCTGAAGATGCGTCCTCAAGACATCAGCTCATGAAACGAGCTCTGTCTTTCGCCTTCGTCAATGATACTCTGTACAAGAGGTCGTTTGATTCTCTGTGGTTGAGATGTCTGGGACCTGACGAAGCAAAAAGAGTCGTTCAGGAAGTTCATGACGGACTCCGCGGTTCTCACCAAGCGGGTCCGAATATGAAGTTGAAGATTAAACGGATGGGCTACTATTGGCCCACGATGATTCAGGACTGCCTCGAATATGCGAAGCAATGCCATTCATGCCAAATCCATGGGGACTTCATCCACCAGCATCCAAATCCACTACATCCAACGGTGGCTAGCTGGCCATTCGAAATGTGGGGAACTGACATAGTCGGCCCCATCGAACCAGTATCGTCTAGAGGACATCGTTTCATCCTGGCGACGACTGATTACTTCTCCAAATGGGCAGAAGAAGTACCGTTGAGGGAAGTGAAGACGGAAAATATCCTCCATTTCTTCAAGACGCACGTCATATATCGGTTTGGAATTCCGCTATGGATCATCTCCGATAACGGGCCAGCCTACAGAAGCCACAAGATCAGTCGCTTCGCGCAGCAGCATAATATAGACTGGAGATATTCCTCGGTTTATAATCCGCGAGCTAATGGTCTAGCTGAGGCTTTCAACAAGACCTTGACGAAGATCATGAAGAAAACAGTGTCTCGAAATAAGAAGGACTGGCATGAGAGACTGCAAGAAGCTCTTTGGGCGTATCGAACTACGTTCAAGACGGCCATGAACACAACTCCGTACGCGTTGGTATTCGGTACAGAAGCAGTACTCCCCCTCGAGATTGAGTTACCCTCTCTGCGAGTGGCAGTCCACTACGAGCTGACGAACGAAGAAAATACTCACCTTCGGCTTGAGGAGCTTGATGCCCTTGATGAAACCCGACTTATAGCGCAACAAAATCTAGAAACTTATAAAGCAAAGATGACGCGCTCATATGAAAGATTGACCCGGCCGAGGACATTCCGCCAAGGAGAACTCGTGCTAGTGGTCAAAAGACCTATGATCCCCAATCGCGCCAAGCGGGGAAAATTCGAGCCGAACTATGAAGGCCTGTACATCATAGACAAGGTCTACCAGGGTGGAGCCTATCTACTTATGGATATGCATGGTGAAAGGCCTTTCAGGCCAATAAACGTCCGCTTCCTAAAAAAATACTATGCTTAATGAGTTACCGCCTAGGTCAATGATAGATGATGACGACTATGTCCGCTCGCTATCTTCCTAAGCTCAAACTCTATAAGTAGTAGCCGACCTTCTCCAGCGACGGATCGAAATGTCCTTAAACTAATGGCGGACCGAAACGTCCTTAAACTAAGGGCGGACCGAAACGTCCTTAAATTAACGACGGACCGAAACGTCCTTAAACTAACAGTGGACCGAAACGTCCTTAAAATACTACCGCAGCATCCTTAGGCTGACGAGATGAATAAAAAAAAAGAAAAAGAAAAAAATATAAATATAAAATAAAAATAAAAAATAAAAACGGTATGTCCATAAGCAAAAAGGGCTCGGATGAAAACCCGAAAGGGCTCCGTGAGTAAAAACAGCAGAACTACCGGCGAGTGTTCGTGAAAACCGGAAAGGGCGCGACCTCGTAAAAAAAAAGTATAAAAATAAAAAGAATAAAAAAAAACGGTACGTCCATAAGCAAAATGGGCATGGATGAAAACCCGAAAGGGCTCCGTGTGTAAAAACAGCAGGACTACCGGCGAGTGTTTGTGAAAATCCGAAAGGGCGCAACCTCGTTAAAGGACACTTACAAGGTCCTCTCGACCTTGTAAGGAGAAACCACCCGCGTGAGATCCTTATGACTCACAAGGGAGCAACACATTTAGGGATCCTCACGATTCCTAAGGAGAAAATACACTTGCGAGATCCTCACGACTCGTAAGGAGAACTCTCTTATGGGACCCTCACGGCTCATAAGATTTGAAAGTCTTAAGTTACAGAGACCTAAACCTGTGCTTAAGCGACCCCCACAACCTTCGATATTACCCTACAAGTGGTTCAATACCGACCCTTGTATATAATCCACGGGCGCGAATAAACATTTCCCTAACCAAGTCCCATCCGAGACTGGGGATATGTTTGCATGGTAAACAACCCTTATAAGTCCTTTCGATTTACAAGGAGAAAACCCTCTTGTAGGATCCTTACGACTTACAGAGGAATATACACTTAGGAATCCTCACGATCCCTAAGGAGAAAATACACCTACGAGATCCTCACGACTTGTAGGGAGAAATACCTTTGTGAGACCTTTACGGCTCATGAAGTCAAAAGCCTTAGTCAATAGGACCTTAACCCTGTTCGCTAAGCCACCTTTGTTCGACATCGACAGAGGGATTCGCTCCTGGCAACATCCCAGTTGTAGCGGTGCTGATGCCGAAATCGGTGTCTAATTTCAGGTTTACGGCGAAAAGCCAGTAGGCCGCACATGCATACGAAATAGCCGAAATGATGAGGCAACTTGCAATAAAAAAGCAGCAAGTAAAAACGTATGCACACAAAATAGCCGAAATGATTGGGCAACTCGCAATAAAAAGCAGCGAGTAAAAGTAAAATAAACAGCCGAAATGATTGGGCACCGCGAAAAATAGCCGAAATGATTGGGCAATCGCGACCTTCGGATATAAAAGCTGAAATGATAGAGCATCGCGAAAATAAAATAATAAAAAAATATATGAAACTTTCGCCCTACAGGTGAGATCACATCGAACCCTGTATACAATCCAAGGGCGCAAACAAAGAGGGAACCATACATTCCCAACAGGTTCCGCCAGAAAGCAAAGCCAAATCTCGACGGTTCACCAACAGCCTAGAGACAACCGCGACATTCGTCTTGATGCAACAGACGCAGTGCCAGCAAACGAAGCGAAGATCAAATTCCTAGCTTCACGGTTTTGACGGTAACTTATATAAAACCTGAAAGACCACCACAGATCAGTTCAATCCCGAAGAAACCAATGTCTTCGGCAAAATACTTCGACCCAGGGAAACCAGTGTCCTTGATGAGAGCCTCCTGATTCGCGTCGGCCCGCAGAGAAACCAGTGTCTCCGCAGGAATACTCCGATTCGTTTCAACCCCGAAGAAACCAGTGTCTTCGGCAAAATCCTTCGACTCAGGAAAACCAGTGTCCTTGACGAGAACATCCTGATTCGCGTCGACCCGCAGAGAAACTAGCGTCTTTGCAGGAATACATCGATTCGTTTCAACCCCAGGGAAACTAGTGTCCTTGGCAAATACCTCAATTCAGGGAAACTAGCGTCCCTGATGAGAGCCTCCTGATTCGCGTCGGCCCGCAGAGAAACCAGTGTCTCCGCAGGAATACTCCGATTCGTTTCAACCCCGAAGAAACCAGTGTCTTCGGCAAAATCCTTCGATTCAGGGAAACTAGCGTCCTTGATGAGAGCCTCCTGATTCGTGTCGGCCCGCAGAGAAACCAGTGTCTCCGCAGGAACACCCCGATTCGTTTCAACCCCGAAGAAACCAGTGTCTTCGGCAAAATCCTTCGACTCAGGGAAACCAGTGTCCTTGACGAGAACTTCTTGATTCGCGTCGACCCGCAGAGAAACTAGCGTCTTTGCAGGAATACATCGATTCGTTTCAACCCCAGGGAAACCAGTGTCCCTGGCAAATACCTCAATTCAGGGAAACTAGCGTTCTTGATGAGAGCCTCCTGATTCGCGTCGGCCCGCAGAGAAACCAGTGTCTCCGCAGGAACACCCCGATTCGTTTCAACCCCGAAAAAACCAGTGTCTTCAGCAAAATCCTTCGACTAAGGGAAACCAGTGTCCTTGACGAGAACTTCTTGATTCGCGTCAACCCACAGAAAAACTAGCGTCTTTGCAGGAATACATCGATTCGTTTCAACCCCAGGGAAACCAGTGTCCCTGGAAAATACCTCAATTCAAGGAAACTAGCGTCCTTGATGAGAGCCTCCTGATTCGCGTCGACCCGCAGAGAAACCCGTGTCTCCGCAGGAATACTCCGATTCATTTCAACCCCGAAGAAACCAGTGTCTTCGGCAAAATCCTTCGACTCAGGGAAACCAATGTCCTTGACGAGAACTTCTTGATTCGCGTCGACCCGCAGAGAAACTAGCGTCTTTGCAGGAATACATCGATTCGTTTCAACCCCAAGGAAACCAGTGTCCTTGGCAAATAACTCAATTCAGGGAAACTAGCGTCCTTGATGAGAGACTCCTGATTCGCGTCGGCCCGTAGAGAAACCAGTGTCTCCGCAGGAATACTCCGATTCGTTTCAACCTCGAGGAAACCAGCGTCCTCGGCAAAATACTTCAACTCAGGGAAATTAGTGTCCTTGATGAAAACTGCTCGATTCGTCTCGACCCGTGAGGAAATTAGTGTCTTCGCGAGGACTTCCCGATTCGTTTTGACTTGGAAGATAAAGCCTTAGGCAGCAGGGATTAAAAAACTTGTTTCCTAAGCACCGGGATCCTGCAAGTCGGTCTAAAACGGTCTCTTGCATACTATCCACGGGTCTCACTCTCCAAAGTTGAATCTCGACAAGGAGGGAAACAACCGCTTACAAGTCCTCTCGACTCGTAAGAGGGAAAATTCTCTTATAAGATCCTTATGACTTATAAGAGAAAACACACTTAGGAATCCTTACGATTCCTAAGGAGAAAATCCACCTACGAGATCCTCTCGATCCGTAGGGAGAAAAGTCTCTATGAGACCCTTACGGCTCATAGAGTTGAAAAGTCTTAGGCGGCAGATCTGAACCTGCGGCCTAAACCATTGCTATCTCTTGAAGAAACCAAGATGCTTACTCTATTATCTGTCAACCATGTTTATCAAGACAGCATGCTGATAATAAGAGAAGGGAGAAAGCAAAGAAATAGTACAAGACATTGCAAAGAAAAAATGTGTATCTTTATTTATTAATTCAATCAAGTACAAGGTGAATCGTACAAAAGAATAAAGAATGGATACATCTTATTCGAAAAAGAAAATTTTTACAAGCATATTGATACAAGGGCAGCTACTAGGAAGGAAGCGTCTTAAATAGCCCTATCAGTTGTTCGCGCACTTCCTTCCACGCCTTTTCCTGATCGGCCGTCACCGCCAGTTCTGCTTCCACTTGAGCCCGCTGCTGCAAGAAGGATGCAAGCTGCTCCCCAACGGCCTGCTGAGCTGCTTCGCGGCCTGGGGCATCACGCTCGGCGGCATCGAGCTTCCGCTTCAAGTTTAGCCCATTAGAGATACGCTCCAGAAGGCCCTCGAAGATAGCCTTCACCTGGGCAGCGTTCGCCTCAATCTCAGTGCGCAGACGAGCCATCTCGTTTGAGGTCTCTTGGAATTCCCTCAGCCTTAAAGCCGCTTCTTGTTCCAAGTGACGGAAATAAGAAGCGCTTTGCTCAATCCATGCTGCTCTTTGATTGCTTGTGGCTAAGGTCTCAGGAGCAGGGCGCATAAACTCCGATTGATGCAGGCGAACCTCGATTTCCCTGCAGTGATTGACCCAAAGCTCGACGACGCTTCCATCGTGAAAATTCACAAGCGCCACCAACATTGGGTTAACCTCCGCAGCGAAATCCGCAGATGGGAGAGCGTCTGTGTCAAGCTCCTTGACGTATCCACTCAGCATGCCCAAGCTCATTACGGCACCCTTTGAAGACGGACGTCTCAGGAAGGGGCCTGCTGGCATTATAACGCGAGACTTAAAGGGCGCCGGGATTGGAACGATAGCTGAAAAAACAAAATACGATTAGATGATGGTTCAATAAATACGAAAAAAGTCATCGATGTGATAGTTTACTATACCAGCTGCAGCAGGTGGCAAGGCCGGGAGGGCCGGTGGCGTGACCGATCTTTCAGCCCCTCCTTCGATTTGTAGCACTACAATCAGGATGAGGGAAAGTCAGAAATAATTCCATTACTGAAAAAAGAAAGACATCAAATGGAAATTATACTCACCAGCGCCACCGGAGGAAGAAGCGAGTTCAGATGGGAAGGAGAAGTGCGGGTGCAACACATGATAGAGATGATCAAAAAGCACTCCTGAAAAGACGCAATAGTACGACATTAGTACAACATTAGTACATAAATTATGCGACTGAAAGATAAAACTAATGGGTTGCAAATCCATACCTTCCAACATCTGCGATGGTACAAGGGAAGGATGAGAGGTGACCACCGCCAAGGCAGTAGTTGACGACGCTCCCTCGAGCAATGGAGCATCGGCACTGGCCGCACCTGCGTTAAAAACAAAGATAAACTTGTCAGAAAGGATTGCAAGATAAAAAGGGACAGTAACTCGATATTTACCTGATGAGCCGCCGGCCGAAACAGAGGCGTCTCCCTCCTCCATCGATACGAGTCCACCTCCCGTGGCCTCATCACCGGACTCGACAGGGGTTGTCGTCGTGCTCGCACGACCAGGAAACGGTAGAGGACCGTAGACGGGGAGAGCAATGATCGGAGCATTGCCAGACTCTTGAGAAAGAGCGGCTGGCTCATCCCCGGGAGTCACACCCATCTCACCCGCTACTCCTTCAGGCTCAGCGGCTGCTGCTGTCTCATCCGCCGTTGCCATGGGGTCGCCGGTCTCAGGCGCCTCGGCCGCTACTGCCCCAGGCTCAGTTATAATAGTCGTCTCATTTGCCGCTACTTTGGGCTCGGCATCAACGACCTTCTCTGGTGCAGCTCCCTCAGCCCCCAGCCCAGGTTCAGTGACCCCGGTGACATCGCCCACCGTCGGCTCGGGTTCGACCGGTGCCTCTTCTTCTGTCCCCTTAGGTTCGACGGTTTCCGCCTCCCATTCGGTTGGAATTGGCCCTGCAGGACAAGATATATAAGAACCGACAAATTTACAATTCTTACAACAAAATCTTGAAAGATACATCACCTGAGGTGGACTTATCGTTAGCACCCCGAACTGCACGCGCCACACTGTCTGCGAGCTGTGGACAAAGCGACCGGGGACTCTTCCGAGGGGGTATCAGCACGAGGGACGGTGCTTGGGCCCGCTCCCACGGCCAAAGTAGCCCTGCGTGCCTTCGCCTCGCGCCTTAGCCGCTTTCTCTCCTCTCGAGCCGTTGAGACAGACCTCTTCAAAGCCTCCTTCATTGAGACGTCATCGTCCGTGAACAGGGGTGCCTCTAAATCCTTCAAGGCATCCCTCGTCGACTTGTCAAGTTGAGGCTCTCGCGGCAGCCCCGAAGAGACTGGGACTTCAGTAGCAGGCCCGGGGAGAGTCCCCGCATCAGCTGGCGTAGCCCCTGTAAAGAAACAAAGGAAGAAGGTTAGGTTGGCCATCAGAAAAGAGGACAAAAAACTTGATAAGGCGAGACGTACCAACGCCCATTAAAGCGCGCTTATTTTCTTCCTCCTGGAAGGTTTTCAAAGAAGCAGCGATGGCTTCTTCGGTAGTGACACCTATTAAAGAATGGGGGAAAGTATTAGTCAAAGTTAATGATAAAATGTGATAAAATGACGAAGAATGCAGCTAATGATTACCTGACTGAGCGAGTTTATTCATCATCGCTTCGAGCCTCGCTGATCGCTCAGAAGCCGCAATGGCGGCCTCCAGATCGGTGTCTGCTGGGTCTACCGAGAAGCCCTTATTGCTGCCATACTCGCTTATACCTTCGGTAAGAGGGGCCTGAGGCTCTAAACCGAGGATAACAGCGAGAGAGAGGAGCGAATTCTTCTTCCTCTTCTTCCCACCAGCCCTGGGTGCACCCAAGATTGACTTGCGCTTTGCAGACACCTTAGGGCAGCGGGTCCCGATATCCATGCCCACACCGGACTCCGGCGATACCACATTGACCGTTTCCGCTAGAGCACGGGGCGCTGGTGGCGCATCTACCGTATCAGGAAGTGGCAATCCGCGCGGGGGGCTCAGCACGAGCGGTGGCCTAACTCCGGCATCTTTCAGCGGAGGAATGACCGGGGTCCTTGGCTTCAAGGGAGCCTTGCGATTGCCGCTGGGAGGCGCACCCTTGCGGTCAACCGGCATGCGTTTCTCCATAAGGATAACTGGACCCATTGCATGCGCGTACCAAGCCACGTACGCGTTTAGGACCTTGGGGACGCAGCTCGGCTCGCTGATGAAGAAATAGGAGCCTGTGTTAAGCCGCATGAAATGGCGCATCGCACTCCTTATCCCCTCTCGACTGGCCACGGGCTCTTCCAAAAACGCTTCCATCGGGATCCCCTGGTGATAGCTCGATTGCTGAGCGAATCGGTGAGGGTTATACCTCATGAAGAGCGCCGTCTCATTCTGCCTAAACACCAGGTAGCCCGGCCGAATGGAGTAGAGGTGGAGGATCTCCCGAGCTTTCAATATGGAAGCCCCGTCCTTAAAATCATCGCGCAGCAGCACTACCGACTTGGTGGTCTCTGAGCCTATGGTTATGACTTTATCCAAAAAGAAACCTTCGCTCCGACCAGGTGTGGACGAAGGAGCAGCCCCCTAGCATCCCGCAGAGGTGCAACCACGATCGAAGCGCCGACCAACCGCATGACTCTTGGGAGTCTGCACTTCTCAAAAAACGGAGGGATCTTATGGGCCCCGAACACCCCGTGCACATGCATTTCCATCCAAGAGGTGAAGTACTGCATCGGGAAGTTAGCAGGCAGCACCCTAGGCTCATTAGCGTCCGCCGCTACGCTAAGTCCATTATAAAGGTGAGCCAGCCCGGCGATTCCTACTGTCAACTGCAGACCAGCTACCATCCGATGCGCTGGGTAGAAAACAGATGGCCGCATGTGGCACGGGTGCATGGGGAGCGCAAAGCTGCACAGCCACAATCCAGGATCCCTACAAAAAAGGTCTCCTCATCCATGCTCGGGACGGCGATTTCTGACAGGGGCATGACGGCGGCGCCGGGGAGATAAAAGTCCTTGTGATCATCCTCCGATATAGGTAGACGGTCCAAGCCGAAGCCAAAGGGGTCATCAAGCTGGGCGAACTTCTCGCTCCACTCCGATAGAAACTCCGGTCGAACGAAGCGGGCGATAAAATCTGCGAAACTGACTCCTCGGATGCCCGATTCCAGATAGAGCCCTTCATAGATGTACAACACCTTCACCAAGCCCGGAAACTGGTGCTGAATAGCGTTCTCCGGAGTCAGATCAAACACCAGCGGCTTGGTGGCAAAGACGTATTCGTCAGGAGGAAGCCGCTTCTCCTAATGCTCCCCCTCATCGGCAGACCCGAGATTTCAGCAAACTCCTCCAAGGAGATAGAGACTTCCCTGTCCGTCATCAGGAAGGTGTGGGTGGGGATATTCCATTGTTCGATATAAACCTTAATCCACCACGTTGGAGGAGAGGGATACTCAAAGAGCGAGACGTAGATGGACGAATACAAACCAATCTTCATCAGATGAGTCCTTTTCGCCGATAAGATGTACCGGGCCCACTGCAAATATCCGGCGGGCGGTCGCGGGATCAATCCAATGTTATAGGCCTGTCCCCAAGGGCGTGCTTCACCCTGATAGATTCGCCTCACCAAAATGTCTATTGCTGGCGGCGGCTGCACGGGAATAGCACCAATTGCAGGCTGGAGGAGGTCATCCGAATTCCATTTTTTGACCTCCATGGTATACTTCACCGGGGGTTCATCCGCATAGGGGATCGAAAATATGGGCTCGGACGGCGTAGCGGAACCGAAGCTTCGGCGACCTTGGATGATATCGTTATACCACCTACCCCACAAGTGAAGGTTCTTGTCTTCGGGGTCATGATTCTTGATGAGAGTGAGCACCTCTCGGTCCACTGGTGCCTGGGGAAATCCTCTTTCCGATCGAACAAACGGGAATGATAGGTCAGCAGGCATGTTTCCTGTGGAGGGACAAAAATTAGCCATCAGTGTTGTAATTCCAACGCTTGGCATTTTAAAAATTTACACCACACTGCGATGCAGTGGGTAGGGGACCAAATGGGGACCCACAAAATCTGGAAGACAGTGCATCAGTTAATAAGACAGCTCCATCATTGGATGAGACTGTCAATTAATGAAGAGATCCCCAGGAGAATATTCTCTTTAATGGGAAATCCCTAGAGACAAGGAGAAAATCTCCTCTTCCAGAGCAAAGCTCTGTCACAGAGTGACATTTGTCAAACTCTAGTCTCAAGGGAATAAAATTTCCTAAAAGAGCCAGCTCTGTGGTAATAATGGAAAGATCCATCAAAGAAAAATTTAACTCTTGAAAAGAATTAAAATTTTGGGATCTTAAAGATCCATGAAAACTCTTAGGAGTTCTTCATTTTCAGATAATAAAAAAGATCTACATTTGATCCATGAGCAAAGCTCTGTTCATGGGTTAAAACCCATGAACAAGATCTCTGTAGATCTATGGACTCTTGAGAGCAACGCTCTATTGATATAACCCCAAAGGGGTTTTCTTTAGATAAAAGATCTATAAGAGCAAGACTCTGTTAATTTAATTTAATTTAAATTTTACCTAAGTTGTTCTAAAAATCTGAACTCTGGAGTTCTTGAAAAGAAACGAGAGCAAGGCTCTAAAGTTCTCAAAAGCAAGAGCAAGGCTCTGAAAATCAAGATTCTTGAAAATGGTAAACCACTTATTAAGGACCAAGGGTCCTATTTATAGGCGCCTGCGCCCATTCAACTCACCAGTTGATCCAATGGCTAGGATCTTGCCACCGCTGCACTCACGTGTGCGCCACGTGAGCGCCACGTGAGCGCAACGGTGGGGGGGCATTTGTTTCCCCCAATCAGAGCAAAACTCTGTTTGAATTTCAAAAATTCAAAAATTGAAGCAACGCTTCAAATTCCATGCGCTGCGCGCAACGCGCCACGTGTCAAAAACTGATAAGTCGGCGCAGCGTCCAAGGTAGCGCGCCCAATCAGAGCAAGACTCTATTTAAAATAAAATTAAAGGAAGCAACGTTTCAGGTGCGCGCTGCGCGACACGTGTCAGCGCAGTTGCGCTGCGCTGCGCGCTGCGCGACACGTGTCAGCGCAGTTGCGCTGCGCTGCGCGCTGCGCGACACGTGTCAAGCGCTGGTGCATCTGCGCCAAACAGAATTAAAATTCCAGTAAGATCTTTTTGTTCTTGTTAAAATAAGAAGATTGTCTTCTGTAAAACAGAAGCCCTTGGATCAAAGATCCAACGGCGGGGAAAATTCCCCAAATCACTCAGAGAAGGATCTCTTTAACAAATTTATGGGCACTATATAAAGGCCCCTAGACCCCAATTCAAAAGAAATCAACATCGACATCATCATCAAGATTGTGAGAAGAACTCAAGAAGAGAAACAAGGTAAAAACCTTTATAAAAAAGAAGAATTTCTTCTGAATAGATCATTGATCTAAGAACAAAATCAATGATCTTCAATAAAAAAAAAATAATAACAAAGGCATTTGCCTTTTTTTTATGAACCATTGGTTCTGGAATCTTAAAGATTCTTTTCTTGAATCCAAAATTAGATCAAGTTATTGAAACAGTGCCTTGCACTTGCAAAAACTGCACTGTTGCGCTCCTGGGTTGACGCAAGCCACCAGAGAGCGCCACGTGTCAGCACCAGAGTAACTTGCTCTATGCGCTTTTAAAAATAGAGCTTTGCTCTCTGAAGTTGGCGCAACTCATCAGAACGCGCCACGTATCACAGCGCAACAGCGCAGCGCACTGCGCTAGCGTGACACGTGTCACCTTCACATGCGCTTGCGCTCAATAATTGGCGCAAAGCGCCTGACAAACCACTGTCAGATAATTAATGCACTGCATTATTTACAAAAGGGCCAAGCCCAATTAAAAAAAGGCATAACATGCCAAATTAAATGCAATGCATTATTTTAAAGAGGGGCAGAGCCAAAACATATGCTTTTCATCATTTAAAAAGGGACAGATCCCAAATCAAAAAGGCCTAGCAGGCCAAAAGAAAATGCAGTGCATTATTAAACAGGGGCAATGCCCTAGCATCGGCCTAATAGGCCAAAGATAAAAACGTTGAATATTCTCAACTGGACTTAGCCCAATCATGGCCGTAAGTCCTCAAATTAAATTGACTGAGCAAGACTGCTCTCTTAAATCAATTTACATCCGGTTCAAGGGTACATCTCTGAACTCCTCTGACACCTATCGTTGTAATCCTTCAACGACGTCAGAGAGGTGATGGGTCCCGACAACCACACATCGATACGGACTGTGGGGTCCTTAAACCAATGGACTAATGCGTCCTTAAACCAAGATACGGACTGTGGGGTCCTTAAACCCACGGATTTATGCGTCTTTAAACTAATGGACTAATGCGTCCTTAAACACAACCATACGGACTGTGGGGTCCTTAAACCCATGGACTTAAGCGTCCTTAAACTCACGGACTTATGCGTCCTTAAACTAATATCCATCCCCAAAATGGGAACGATGGACCACCATGTCCCTAAACTGGCAATGGACCACCATGTCCCTAAACTGGCAATGGACCACCATGTCCTTACATTACCTATGGACCACTACGTCCCTAAACTGGAACAATAGAGCCCCCAAACGCTCTTTTGTCGGATCTAAACGATCCCGTTTTAGTTGATCTTAGCCTCAAACATGGCTAACGTATCCTTAAAACATTCAAACAGACTTCATATTCCCTAATCAATTTTGGTTCAAGGGTACATCTCCGAACGCCTCTGACACCTGTCGTTGTAATCCTTCAACGTCGTCAGAGAGGTGACGGGTCCCGACGGCCATATACATTAAACGGACCACTACGTCCCTAAACTGGAACAATAGAGCCCCTAAATGCTCTTTCCGTTAAGTTGATCTTAGTCTCAAATAGGACTAACGTATCTTTAACGAGCGTTTAAGTTGATCTTAGCCTCAACATGGCTAACGTATCTTTAAACTAAAACACCAATCCCAAATCTAAGTAAATACGGATTTGGACTAATCCACGTCCTACGGGCGACGGCATCACTTAGTCTCCGTATACAATCTACGGGCATCCACCAACAAAACAAACACACCCGACACGAAGTGAAATTCTGGAGAAGGAGAAAGTTGTTACCGCGATGCGGTAGCGTAATTAACTGCAGGGGCTTGCGCCTGCAGGGAAGAGCATCCCCACAATCAAAAAACCCCTTGAAAGAGGGGGAATCTGACGAAGTCTGCTACATCGGCCGCATCCGTCTAAACCTCCGATACACGGTGTCATAAATCAACTTGGCATCTTCGGAGAGGTGGACGGATAAAACCAAATAGCATTTGCCCCGAATCTCAGGCAAGACGTTCAGTCTCGGCCGTTTTTCGGAGGGGAACAGAAGCTCTGCCAATTCTACCTTCTGCCAGTACTTATTACCACATCTATCGCACGGGCAGAGAATCTTCTTTATCACGATCTTATTATGTGCGCGTGCAAATTCAATAAAAGCAGCAACTCCTGCGACAAACTTAGCCTGCATACGTTGTTGCCAATCCACATACATCCAGTCCTTAACTCTGACGTACTCATGGGCCATGTTAGACTATATAACATATAAATTATAGGTTATGGTGACTATATTGAGAAATCTAAGAACGGGATAGTTACCGACAAAGGAGAAAATCCGTGTATATGCTTTGTGTGTGTGTTTGTCGCTGAAAAGAATAAATTATCGAACGTGGAGCTTTTAGTTTCATATATGAGTATCGATGAGAATATGAAAGTTTCATATTATCATCGAGTATCATATATTGGTTTTAACTTGAACATCTTGAATCACTCTCTAATGATGCGTTTGTTGTGTATTCTTGTTGTATGTGTGTGTTTCGGCTGTCGGGGGTAAGGATTCTATCCCATTAAGAATGTATAGAGTGAACACCCATTCACTTGTACTTTCAACCGTTTCGAGTAAATTTCGGCAGCACCTCCCCGCTGTCCTCCGAGTACACTGTAATAGAATAGATAATCATTTCAAAGCTGTGAAACAACGTTGAAATGAACATCTAATCTATCTTTGTACATGGAGAACCAGCGGAAAGGTACCGACGAAATATCTCGAAACGGATGAAAACACAAGTGAATGAAGGTGTTTGCTTTATACATTCCTAACTTGTCCACACGGGACAAATCTATCGGTTATCATACGATTGAATCTTCTCGTCACATAGACTATACGACGGTTGTTAGTATCGAGCTATACCGTTCGATATTTAACAACCTTCGTATAGTTCTATGTCATGACGAACATCGAACGTATGCTAACCTATAGACGAGGACTAAGTGGCGGTTTTAGTTTCATATATGAGTATCAATGAGAATATGAAAGTTTCATATTATCATCGAGTATCATATATTGGTTTTAACTTGAACATCTGGAATCACTCTCTAATGATGCGTTTGTTGTGTATTCTTGTTGTATGTGTGTGTTTCGGCTGTCGGGGGTAAGGCTTCTATCCCATTAAGAATGTATAGAGCGAACACCCATTCGCTTGTGCTTTCAACCGTTTCGAGTAAATTTCGGCAGCACCTCCCCGCTGTTCTCCGAGTACACTGTAATAGAATAGATAATCATTTCAAAGCTGTGAAACAACGTTGAAATGAACATCTAATCTATCTTTGTACACGGAGAACCAGCGGAAAGGTACCGACGAAATATCTCGAAACGGATGTAAACACAAGTGAATGAAGGTGTTTGCTTTATACATTCCTAACTTGTTCACACGGGAAAAATCTATCGGTTATCATACGATTGAATCTTCTCGTCACATAGACTATACGACGGTTGTTAGTATCGAGTTATACCGTCCGATATTTAACAACCTTCATATAGTTCTATGTCACAACGAACATCGAACGTATGTTAACCGATAGACGGGGACTAAGTGGCGCTTTTAGTTTCATATATGAGTATCGATGAGAATATGAAAGTTTCAAATTATCGTCGAGTATCATATATTGGTTTTAACTTGAACATCTTGAATCACTCTCTAATGATGCGTTTGTTGTGTATTCTTGTTGTGTGTGTGTGTTTCGGATGTCGGGGGTAAGGCTTCTATCGGTTATCATACGATTGAATATTCTTGTCATATAGACTATACAAAATATTTAAATAAAATATAACTGGTATCAGAAACCCGGTCCTGACACACAGGAAGCAACCCTTATCCTCAACTAGCCTGCATACTGAATATTATCTGTCGAGTTAACAAATTTAACCTGATCGGATATACCCGCTGGGTAAAACCTCACAAAGATAGGCACGAATTGAATGTAGATGGTGCAAAATCAAGTATAACACATTTACCATACATCCGAGTTACATTCAAGGAAGTTCAATCCCAAGCTCTAAATTTTTAATTACTTTTGCTAAAAATTAAAGTGTATTCAGCTTTGCTGTCTCTGTTGTATATGCAGTTGCACTCAGCAGATCATAAATAAAATCTCCGTCCCTTGAGACCAGTTTTCCCACACAAAAAACAGTCTGTATCTTAACATGCACTGCACCATCAGAATCTATTCGTTCAAGAGTTACGCCTGAGTAAAATGCAAGCAACATTTTCAATTTTCAGCTCTAATTTGAACTGATCTGCAGTCCATGCTCTCACACACTTTTCCCCAGGAAAATTAGTACCACACCTATCATACTCTAAAATTTAAGAACCGTAACCCTAACCCTAACCCTAGCCCCAGCCCCAGCCCCAGCCAAACCCCAACCCCAACCCCAACCCCTGTCGAACCCCAGCCCTAACCCTAACCCTAACCTTAACCCTAACGCTAACCCAACCGTAAGCCTAACGCTAACCCAACCGATGCCTCATCGGTACCCAAACTATGAACCTTAGCCCTAAAATAATCAAAAAATTGTTTAATTGAAGATTTCCTAACATGTGCAGTAGAGGAGACGATCGATCGGTGGCGACGACGAAACGGAGGCGACGACGAAAACGGTGATGAGGAAGAACTAGGCGGTGGCGACGATGAGACGGCCTGCGCTGGCGACGATGAGAACGGCGACGAGAGATTTGGCGATCGGCGGGAATGAGGATTTGGGGATTTTGGGTTCGCGCGCGATACTTCGAGATAATCAGCGTAGGGATCGATCTGTGCCTTTTTAATTAAATCCCTATTTACTTGCCCCTACGGACTTATCCGTAGGTTCTTGGTTTGCGGCTCCGTAGGGGCAAACAACAATTTACGATTTAATATTCTTAAATTAATATGTAGGAACCGTAGGGGCAACCTTAAAGCCCTATGAATTAGTCCGTAGGGCCAAACTAAATCGGCCCCTACGAATTTAGTAATCCGTAGGGGCAACCCCCTATTTTAGTAGTGTTCTCTCAACTGTCACCATCTCGTCCGTCTTTTCCATCTATGTTGCCTCACTTTTCTTCTCTAAACTTCTTGATTCGTGATTTCCACCAAAATAGACCATCCACCATCCCAATGCTTCTCTTAATATTCCCACATTATTGAAATGATATTTGACGAGGGAAAGGATAAAACACTGTTAAGATATCCATATCTTTTATCATATTTTTTTAATATCTTTTTGTATTTATCTTTTTGTATTGGTATTTACGTGTATTATACATATATTACGTATTAGGATTTCATCTTGTGGGATATATAAAGAGAGGCATATTGTACATTGTATTTTGATCAATCGTTAATAATATTTTTCCTCTCTCAAATTCAATGGTTTCTAATATGGTATCAAAGCTTATCCTACCATAGATTGCTGCCGTCATTGATGATAGATTCTCTCTACCACCTCGTCTCATCATCTTCTCTTCTCCTCGATCGCCACATCTTCCCATCTTCGAATCCCTCTCCATCTGATGACTCCGACACTACCGTCGATCTATTTCTTATTCTCCTCTTATTCGAACATAAATTTCTCTTTCTTGCTATTCGTTTCTTACTTATTTATTGATAACTGAAGGAGTACCTATACAGATAGAACAGTCTTACTCGAAATGATAATATGCTATCAGGTTTTTTTTATCATTGATGTGTACACGTTTTAGTTGTTATTACTTGTCGTTAATACATGATGATGAAGCCCGTAGGATTCTTGCTTGACTACCAGTATTATGATGGCGATCATATACGTGAGAGCTGGGTAGTCCATAAGCACATCCTAAATGTTTCTATTTGTAGGAGTATCGAGACTAGGTATCGATATTCCAGAGTAGACAAGTGTATACGTTTCGAGACCCCGACGAGAGGCGATGGCCAGTCTCACAAGCCATTGGTATTGTGTCACCTAAGATAGTATACAGGTGCTCACTGGAGGTGAGTACACCAGACGGACTCGCCGAGAACTTTTAAATGGTATTATATCTATCGTTAGATGGAAGTTCTCAGGTGGCATGAGTATATGTTAGTCTTTTGACCTTAGATCGTCATTTATCTCGTGTGAGTTCCCACTGTACATAGATTATTACCCTACCACGGCTCAAAAGAGTCGTGCAAACAGATCTTAGTTGGGTACATCCCGAGTCATATGGAGGTAGTGAGCGATTGTCGGGAATTTGTCTCTCCTGGTATTAGGAGTCGATGGCGCACTGTGATCGGTTGGCCATCACCCAAAATCTGTAACCACGGTGGATGAGATTTACCGATATGAGTTTGGTTGTTTCTTGGTTGGTGACGAGCTTAACTCCACCATGATTTATCAAGTTATTAAGGGTCTGGATGTTTTCCACCCTCTAGACCCGATATGCAATACTCTTAGATGAAGAGATCAGACTGCATAGAGATTTCCACATTTAGACTCAGAAGGGTACGGCTGGACTTGATTGTTGGCCTTCCTTTCGCCATATACCTGGGTAGCCGTTACGTACAGCTAGTGCCGCTGATGTTCTTGTGGTTATGGATTTATCCAATAACTCACTGTCAGCGTATTGCCGAGTCTTTAGAATCCCAAACACAGAGTTTTCCCGGTTCAGGCGATATGATCTAAATGACGTATGTTGGTACATACATGTGTCCGATAAAATATGTGTACAGGCTATATGGAGTTTAATCGGGCGGTTGATGATACTAGCCGGCTTACAATTAAGCCGGATTATTATATCAAGTTTTTATTTAATAATATATATATATATATATATATATATTCTAGTATTATTGTTCACTATTCATTTTCTCTCTCTTAGATATTCGTATTTTTATACGGATACGCGTATATGTATTTTGATACGTATACCGGGAAATATTTCATATTTATATGAAAATATTTCTAGAAGAACACCTCATTTGTTGATTTTCATTTTCGAAAAATCAAATATGAGGTGGAGGATGAGGTAGTATTTTGGTATGGTTGTGGAATAAAGGGATGGCTTCATTTGTTTATTCAAAATGGTTGTGTGATATTTTATTTTCATGGTTAGAAATATATGAAGCCATTCATTCTTTATTTTCACATTCATTCAACCAACACTTAGCACTTTTGTTACATGGCAACTTTTTCATCCTCCTCCTCCTCTTTCTTGATATGCTTTCTTGAGTTTTGTATTTTGAGAGAAAATGATAGTGGAAAATTCTGTAATGACTCTGAAATCCTTGTACAAATATAAATTATTCAATGTATAGAAAAGGGTATTTCAGCCTGATTACAAGTTATAAGTTATTTTTGTTCAATAAAAGGAATAAATAACTTGTAGCTTACTGGTAAAACTTCTCTACTGTTGTGATTCGAATCTCATCAGTCCCAATTATTTTTAATATTTTTTTAAAAAAAATTTGGAAGCTCAAGAGTTACACGTGCAATACACGGAGAAACGAAAATTTTTAGAAAAATCAAACGGGATAAATGAGCAGTTAACAATGAATAAAACACATGTCACGAATCTCGAGGCAGATGGCCAAATCTCGACCGCCCGTTTCCCTGTTTTGACATCTACCGGCGGCTCGATCATGTCCAAATCCCTCCGTGCTTCGCTCATGCGTCCTTTTGACTCCTCTCTACTCCCCCATACTGTTTGATTACTCTGCATTCATCCAGAGACCTTTCATTTCATCATTAATCCTATTTTAATTCATTTTAATTCCAATTCTATAACTCACACACCCTCATCCATACAATATAAATACATCCCATCCCTTAGCTCTCCCCATTCTGAAAATCTCTATCAAAATTCTTCCAAAATTTTCTAAGTACAAGTGGAGTTAGCAATCAAGTTCTCTTCGTTGAAGATCGGAGTTATTCTCGAAGCTACCGCGACGCCATGAAGACTTCTCCTTCTTCCTTACTCTTTTCTCAACACTCCGTAAATCTCTCTTCTTTCCTTTCTTCTCGTCTCTAATCGCATTCTTAAAACATTCCGACAAAAGTGGAGTTAACTCCGATAACCTTTTCTTTGCAATATTTTAATCCGCTTTTTAAGTCACACCAATACCTAACATAAGTTTAAAATATTATTCTCTTTGTTTACCTTTTTATACAATTAAAATTCCATGTGAAATGATCATATAACAAACCTTTTCACCTAAATACCATGAACTTTAATTATAACCCTTTGTTCGATAATTAGTCATACATACATCTAGAATATTCATGGGGTAATGACCTATCCCGCATGCACAATTTTGATTTATAGCACGATATTTGGTTAGAATTTTTTCATCTAAATGAAACAATTTTCAATAAAATACCATCACTTTATAAAAGTACGTTTTTAATCGTTATTTTTAAAATCCTTTGCGATTGCGCCTGTACAACCCTTTTAAGAGAACACATCTACGGATGGTGTAGCTTATCGCACGTTCTTGGAATAGTAGAGTGAGATATAGAACTCCTCATGGAGCATTCGGTCTCGTAAGGAATAAAAATACGATTTAAAGGAATACGACTTTTCTAAATAAACATTAAATCTTTGGAAAATTATATAAAATTATGAAACCATATTTTCAATAAAAATAAATTGTGAAAATTATCTTTTAAAATGAAAAATTAAAATTTTAATAAAATACCACCAATTTTCAAAAGCGGTAGTTTTCTTAAAAATACCATAAACTAAAATCTAGGTTTTATCACTAAAATACCACTAAAATTAAAATACATGTTCATAAAAACTCTATATAATATAAATTACCCTCGAGATTTATTTTTAAACAATACTAAAGTATTTTTCATAAAACCCCCTCGAGAAATGCAAACAATATAAACAACAATAATAAATATTTAAGAACCCTAAATTAATATAGATTTAAGCAGTATCATTTCTCTTGAGCCCCACGGAGCCGAAAAAAGTGAGTGCTTACCTAGTCAGGTTATACAAATTAATGGAGTTATCAAATGATAATTGTCTCGGAAAAAAACATAAATCCCGCCGTCCATGTGCAGCAGTTGTCCGATTACTTCCGAACATAAGAAATTCAAGAGCTAAATCTTTTCATAAGATATCGATTCCAACCTGAATCCAAACTCAAATTAGAATCCAAAATCAAACACAAACTTGAATACTTGATCATAAACCTGAACACTCGAATTCAAATATTAAACTTGCACTTGAATACTTGACCCGACTTGACCGAATCATGGATATAACTTGATATGAATACCTGAAAATATGATTATATCTTGCACATGAACCTGTACATTTTTATATTTATGGATTCGGCCAAAACCTATAATCTTAAACTATACAATACAATACGCGGAGATAAAGGGGTAGATTGGTACGGAACGAATCTCATGGCATGAGAGATCACTTAAAAGACATCTACATGAATTCTCGTGCCATTGTCACGTGGGTTATGACGGGGCCTTGTACTACACGATACCATAGTTTACGGGATAAAATGGACTCCTCTCATATATATGGATACTTTCTGTATCAAACTATAAATAACCGCATTAGAATAGCAAATCTTATACCTGTAAATGATCATTCTTAGATACTCGCTTATACAATATTACCTGTTCACATTACTTGGTTTCTATTTATTTTATATCTCATTCAGTCATCTTCTTTTACTTCTTTTGGGGACTTACCAAGCGCTAGTTCGCTGATGACTTTCCTCTCTGTTTCTTGTTTTTGGAATGTTCGTCAGGAGGACCGGACTCTGAGGAGATAAAGACGAGCCTGGAGGACTTGGACCAGTTTGCTGCTCAGCCTGATTACTAGCTCCTGCCTGCACTTGCTTTCAGTATGCCATTGTTTAGGCATTTGTTTTTATCACTGTATTTTTCGGACTTGATTTTAATAGTATTACGATTGTGTATTGATTGTAGGTACCTTCGCGTGGATTTCCGAGACGACAAAGCACATCGACTTCGGCTAAGCGAGGAGATTAACAGGTGAGTAGATTTATATCTACGGGAAAGTTGGGTGAATGGTGTATACCACCCCCACAACCATTGATATGGAAAATTGTTATATAATTATAATTTGGAGGAAAGATATGCTACGAACTTATGGATATGATTAAAGGTTTTAGTAAGAGATGATATGATAAAAGTTGACACTAATGGATATGTTGGCTTGAGGATGCGAGGCAATGTATATATTATATTCATATGCCAATAGATGGTGTAAGATTATACATACATACAAATGAGAATACACACACACACACACATATATACATACATACATATATATATACATATACATATATATATATATATATATATACACACACACACACACACACACACACATACATATATATATACATACACACACACACACACATATAAGATAACTTGGCTTAATATGTCGATATACGGATGTGAGGCGATATGAGAATATAGATACTTTTGTCCAGACATGATATGAGATTGAGACAGATGTGACTTGAGATATATGTATTCATATATGTATATGAGAATAAAGAGTGATATGATGTACGTGAACTTAGATCTGTACCCTTGATTATGATATCGTACGACGGATCATACCGTACGAATTATGATATATGATATTTGACCCATACACTTGATTTTGAGGAGGCCGTACGACGGACTATACCGTACGAGATGTATATGTGGTGATTGATCTGTATTTTTGACTCGCGATTAGTTTAGCCTTTTAGTCTTATAATTACTTAAGTAGATGTTAGAATAGGGTTCGAGTCATACTTATTTTCAAAACTAACGAATCGTGTACATTTTCAAAGGATAAACCGAGGGACGCTATGGATTTCAAATGGGCATTTCTTTTCTTTAAAAACGCCGTAGTCTCTACTTTTCTAAAAGTAAAGATTCGTGCTATTTTAGATACGATAATTGTATGGTTGTATATCGAGGTATATCTTAGCTTGTTTTGTTACTATTTACCTTTATGCTACGTTCATTTTACTCTTATTGCATTATATATATACCTGTGCTTCCATTATTTGTTATGATATCGTCTGCTAGTACACCTGCACGATTATTGATGATGCGCACGTTACATTTACACAGATTTGCCGACCCACACACATTCATCATCAGTAATTGCCATGCTACTTGCACAGTAGAATTGTCGTATCATGATATTATCCAATTTCCAGTACTATCATATGACATGCTTGCATGATATACTTGATATGCTCATATTACTGTTCTATGTTTGCATATATCGTACTTTATGGTTATATGCATTAAGATGCTGTTTTCATGAGATTTCTGGATTTGAGAACCGCGGTTATATTTTAAAGGAAATTATGAATTATTTTAAAAACGCGGTTTCTCGTGATGTGATTTCGACGCGTCCACCATGAGTTTTCTCGGTTCTGAGCTTATTTTCGAGACCCGATTCGAGGAGTTGGGATGAACTGTCTGCGGGTACATGGTGGACCTGGTAAGGTACCTCGGGGCAAGAAGATCGTCGGAATGACGATGAGCCTGGCAGGAGGGAGCACTACCTAATGGTGATAGTTTGGTCCCGGCGGTTATCCGGAGGATACTGACTGGAGTCGTGAAATGGATATAGGCCGATCCGGACTGACGGAGCCCGAGATATGAGGATTTACGTTTCGATGCTATACACGGGTTTCATGATGTTTTGAGTGTAGATGTTGGACACTCAGGTTCCATGTGATGTGTCGTTGATGGATACACGTTGGTTGATTTCCTTATACGTACAGGCATATGTTTTCATAATGATTCGAGTGTTGATGTTGGACATCAGGTTCTATGATATTGATTGTGTCGTTGATGGACACATGTGGATGATATCCACATGCATACAAGCATATGATTTCAGATGTTTATTTGTACATATTATTTGCATTGACTCTATTGTTGATATATATGCATACATGGTCACCCTAGATATCATAGTATTACCTTTATGAAATAGTATGACTTAGGAATCGTTGTTTTATTCGATTTCTACCTGCTGTTTTCTACTCACGAGTCGGCAACTCACCGCCGTTGTGCCACAGTTTTCTTGCAGGTCTGACTGCTTGGATCAGTAGCGGTATCGCTGGCACACAGTTTCATTCAGGATGTTTGCTATGGTGGATGGGACACATTGGATCGTGCCCACTCTTGTATTTATTATTTTTATTATATCTAGTCAAACTCCATCAATCAGAAACTAGACTTTGTATATTGGTATACTTAGACAGACTTGTATTTGCGAGACTTAGAGCGATGGGTATATGTTCGCTTCTTTTGGGTTTTTGATATCTTTCTTTATTTATTCCTTCTGTATTGATCTTCACCGTTGGGCGTCGTATATATTGCTTACTTACATGGCTGTGATTCCGCCGATTGGTGAAGAGCTAGCTCCCGCTTAAGGATGCCTATATATATTGCTTGTATGCGATTTTGGATCAAAATATACAAGGGAGGTGCTGCCCAAATTTTTAAAGACGATTTTTTTTTCAACTATAGTATAATCCACTTGCATTTCCATATATCATTACCTATGCATTTAACGAAAAACTTGATTTCAGTATACCTTTATTTTTAAAACTTCGCATCTATTATTTTCCCTAAAAAGATTTAGATTTCTGAGTTTTGGCTTACTTGAATTGGGTGGGGTCCTATAGGCTTCACATAATTCAAGTGTCAGTCACGTGCCTTTTCCGGGTCATGACAAAATTGGTATCAGAGCATTAGGTTTAACCTTTGTTCGAGTCTAGGTTTGACTATGCGGAGTCTAGGGCGTATATATATTTCGGAACCTAGGCTTGACCTTACGGAACATAGACTTGGCTGAGGGGGTATTAGACCCGAACTTTTGTCGCGTAGGTTAATCTTGGTTGATGGAGTAGGTGACTTAAGTAGAGTGACGTATCGTGTGTATGTTCCGCGGCGTACTTACGATACACTACTTCACTTAAGTAGCCTTAGGATATACATTTCTTATGCACTGTATTTCTATTCGTTTCTTGATCTATCTTCATCGATACCTGCTTGAGGTTCCTGTCACCTTGGCTTGAGCGCAGATAGAGCTGCTGCTAGAGATACGGTCAGAGCGAGCTCGTCACGGACGAGAGATGACCATGATGTTTTCTGGTGACGTAGGGACGTAGCGGTATAGTGTTTGTGTTGAGATCTCTCGTTTGAGGCGAGTGTTCGGATCTGTACTGGATGATCGGGCCTTTGATTGCGACTGCTAGATTGAGAGGATTGTTGATGTACAGCCTACCCCAGAGGTCGTGATGTTGTCTACCGTGCAGACAGATGACCCATTTGTTGCTGAGATTGACGAGATGTCGTCTCCAGAGTTTATAAGCTGAAACCACAAGAGCTTACCGGCAGAGATGTGACAGAAGACCGCTGGTCCATCTTGAATAGAGCGACCAAGATGACTCGTCTGATTTGATGAGCCGATGCAGGCTCAGTTGAGTTGAAGAGTTCCAGTTTGGAGGACGTTACTCAGACCTAGAGTAAATCGATGAAGAGAGGACATTGTTCGTTGGATGCTACGATATGAGATCGGTAAGTTGACCAGTTTCGGATAGGAGGACCTCATCCAGATGCGTTGTGAGTTGATCGAGAACGGACGAATGAAGCGTATTCCTCCGATGATTGGGACGAGTTCCCGAGGACGTGTTCGGCTAGATATCTTCCACAGAGTGGTGAAGATACCCGAGTTCTTATTTTAAATCCTTGTGAGAGACTCCGGATTGACTGTAGTCGAGGACGAATTGCAGCACTTTGCCCGCAAGTTATGACATTGAAGTGGATGACGATGAAGACGGGTGAAGTGTAGGGTTTCCTTAACACCTCTATGAGAGACTCCGGATTGACTGTAGTCGAGGACGAATTAAGTTTTGCCATAACATTGAAATTATGAGGTGCTAAGTAAACTATACTATGAAACGAACTAGAATTTATGAAGTAACTATTAATAGTATCATATTTAAAACTTAATTTATACTAAGTGACGAGACTACAAACTTTGTAGACCTCTTTGGAAGACTCCTTTGCTTTGGAAAGGTTCGCTTGATCACCTCCTCGTCCACGACGATCCACCCGAAGCTCTTTGCCCTAAGCTTGTTGCTTCCTTCGATCTTTGAGAATCTTGAAGCACAACACCCTACATAAGGTAGCAAAGGTTGTGTAGGATGATGAAATGGTTGGTATTCTTATTTACTACCTTTTCTTTTATTTATCTAACTCAATTTTAACAATTAAAAGAGTGCTAGAGTGAGGAAGAAGAAGATGGCTCTTTTCTTTTTTCTTTTGGAGTGAATAATGAAAAAGAAAATGAAATGAGAGATATATTATCATAACCATAACCATAGTTAAATAATATCTAGATATTTTTATTTGGGTTAAAGGCAAAAGGAAAAAGAACCATGGTTGAGTCAAATTCAACCATAGAAATGTGTAGAAAGAATGACTCATGAACAAAGAAATGAGTCATTAATCTTTTTCCTTTATCTTTAACTTTAATGAAAAATATCCATATATGTATTTATCTACAATATGATTCTTATATTGCCATCATCCTTGTATCATCAACCATGATACATTTCATGTATGTATGTGTGTATGCACATCATCATGTACATATACATGCATGTATCCATAAAAAGAAAAGGATTTAAATAAATAATATAAAAGTCAATATTAAATCAACACTTGATTTAATAAATCGGTCATATCTTATACGACCCGACTAATATCAAATGCCCGATTAAAATACAGTATCACATACTCGTATTTAATCGAGCCTCCGCACATATCTTATATGCGCACCACTTCGTTTCGCCTGAGCCGAGAAACTTCTATGTGGGACTCTAAGACTCGTCAATACGCCAGCAGTAGGTGATGATCATATCAAACACCCACAAGCCGCAAGCGGTCAGCTAAACGTAACGGCTACCCGGGTATTGAGTGATCAGAATAAGAACAAGCGAACCTGTCAAAACTCCTGTCAATCCATCCGGCAACACTTACCGTACAGTCCGGTCTCTTCGTCAGATATGCTGCATATCGAGTCTAGGGATGGAATCGTCGACCCCAATAACTCAATAAGTCATGACGGTTTATGGTCTCTAACAGATCGAGAAACTTACTGATAACACTTATCAGTAATATCTCGGCAGCCCTGGCCAGGGACTTCCCGTTAGCCAATCGTGCACAGCACAGTATCAACCCCCAATACCGGGAGAGACGAAACCCCTCCTATCGCTCACTGCCTCCATATGCCTTGAGACTATACCCAAAATCCACCTGTTTGTACGACTCAGTAGAGCCGTAGTAGGGTGGATATCAAAGTACAGTGGGAGGACATACAAGACTCTATGACGATCTCGGGTCTACAGACTAATCTGTACCGGTGTCACCTGAGAACTGCTATCCGACGTATGATATAATACCATATAGGAGTTCTCGGTGAGTCTGTTCAGTGTACCCAGTCTCACTGAGCACCCGTATACTATCTTTGGTGTCAACACACCAGATGGATATGGGATCATCCATCGCCCATCATATGGAACAAGAATGGTATACGCGAGTCTAAACTGGAGTATCGATGCCCTGTCTCGATATACCTATGACTAGGAACATTTCTAGGATATGCTTATAAACTACAGATGTCTCACTAGTATGATCCGCATCATAATCCCAGTAGTCAAGCCAATATCCTTAGGGCTTTATCAACATGCATCAAATGAATATAAACATGATCAAGTGAACATATGATAAAGTAAAACCAGATAGCATACTATCATGTCGAGCAAGACTGTCCTCTGAATATATATATATATATATATATATATATATATATAAACATCAGTACATTCACTATCTCATAATGGCCTCTAGGGCATACATATATCCAACAATCTCCCACTTGCACTAAGGCCAGTTATTGGCGTATCGCATACCCAACATCTCAAAAAGTCGCTCATGCTGTGGCTGAGGGAGGGCCTTGGTGAATGGATCCGTAGTGTTGTTCTTTGTGTCTACTCTCTTAATCTCGATCTCGCGGCGATCTACTATCTCCCGGATCACATGATATCGCCTCAGGATGTGTCTGGACTTCTGATGGGACCTGGGCTCTTTGGCCAACGCCATAGCCCCATTATTGTCACAATACAAAGGTATTGGATCAATAATGGTTGGAACTACTTCTAGCTCCGCGATGAACTTCCTCATCCAGACGGCTTCCTTGGCAGCATCATTTGCAGCAATATATTCAGCTTCCATCGTTGAGTCTGCAACGGTATCCTGTTTGGAACTCTTCCAACTCATCGTCCCTCCATTGAGGGTAAATGCAAACCCTGAGATAGACTTGCTGTCATCCTTGTCACTCTGGAAGCTCGAATCGGTAAAGGCCTCTATTTGGAGATCCCCGTTACCATACACCAAGAACAATTCTTTAGTCCTTCGTAAGTACTTAAGAATGTTCTTCACAACAATCCAGTGATTCTCCCCTGGGTTTGATTGATACCTGCTTACTACACTAAGTGCATAAGCAACATCAGGGTGTGTACATAACATCGCATACATTATCGATCCTACTGCCGAAGCATAGGAATAATGCTCATGCGAGCTCTCTCTATATCAGACTTTAGGCAATCGTCTTTTGAGAGAGTGACTCCGTGGCAAGCGGGTAAGGCACCCCGCTTGGAGTCTTCCATACTAAACCTCTTTAGGATGGTGTTAATGTACTTGGTTTGGGACAATCCCAATAACCGTTTGGATCCATCCCTATAGATCCGTATACCCAATATGTATGTGGCATCACCCATGTCCTTCATGGAGAACCTTTGTGATAAGAATGATTTGACCGACTGTAGCATAGGAATGTCATTTCCTATCAGAAGTATGTCATCCACGTACAATACGAGGAATGCGACATTTCTTCCTACAGTCTTCTTATAAACACAAGGTTCATCTGGATTTTTGATGAAATCAAACTCTTTGATAACATCATCAAAACAGATGTTCCAAATCCGTGATGCCTGCTTTAATCCATAAATGGATTTAAGCAACTTACATGCTTTACCGCTGCTCCCACTGTCAATGAAGCCTTCTGGCTGATCCATATAAACGCATTCATCTAAATCACCATTTAGGAATGCAGTTTTAACGTCCATCTGCCAGATTTCATAGTCATAGTAAGCAGCAATAGCAAGTAGGATTCGAATAGATTTAAGCATGGCTACCGGAGAGAAAGTCTCGTCATAGTCCAAACCTGGTCTTTGACGAAAACCTTTCGCTACCAACCTTGCCTTATAGGTCTCTACCTGTCCATCTACACCGATCTTTCTTTTAAAGATCCATTTGCAACCCACAGGTTTTATCCCGGAGGGTACATCTTCCAAAGTCCATACTTTGTTGGTGTACATGGACTCCATTTCGGATCTCATGGCATCCAGCCATTTCACAGAGTCACCACTCGTGATAGCCTGATGAAAACTGGCAGGATCATCATCATCCATGATGCAATCTTCTCTATCACCATCAATGAGAAAACCGTAGTATCTCTCCGGTGGCCGATAAGTCCTACCAGATCTACAGAGTTGCTGAGGTTCATTAGATTCTGTTATAACTTCAGGTTCAGCCAAGACGTCATTTGTAACTTGTGTCTCTAGAACCTCTTCTAGATCTACCACATTGCCATCAGTATCATTTGAAAAAATCTCATTTTCTAAAAGGTGGCATACTGAGAAACAAACACTTTTTGTTCCTCCTTGTGGTAGAAAAGATACCCAAACGAATGTTTAGGATATCCTACAAATATACATTTGACTGATCGTGTCTCGAGTTTTTCTGGATTTTGCTTTTTAACAAAAGCCGGATAACCCCAAATTTTAACTCTTTTAAGAGATGGTTTCTTCCCATGCCATATCTCATATGGAGTGGTAGACACGGTCTTGGTTGGAACTTTGTTTAACAGAAAAGCTGTTGTTTCTAATGCATGCCCCCAAAACGAGAGAGGTAACTCAGAACCACTTATCATGGATCGTACCATATCTAATAGGGTACGGTTCCTTCGTTCTGACACACCGTTGTGCTGTGGTGTGTAAGGTGGAGTGAGCTGAGAGAGAATCCCATTCTCTTTTAGGAAGTCTAAGAACTCAGTACTTAAGTACTCTCCACCTCGATCTGATCGAAGTATCTTGATACTCTTTCCTGTTTGGTTTTCTACTTCAAGTTTATACTCCTTGAATTTCTCGAAAGGTTCAGACTTATGCTTTATCAAATACACATGACCAAATCTTGAGAAATCATCAGTAAAAGTTATGAAGTAAGAAAAACCGCCTCTTGCATGTGTAGACATTGGTCCGCATACATCACTATGTATGAGGCCTAAGAGCTCAGTAGCTCTTTCTCCGTGTCCTGTAAACGGAGTATTGGTCATTTTACCTTTGATACAAGACTGGCAAGTTGCATAAGATTTATACTCAAATGAATTTAAATATCCATCTTTATGAAGCTTGTTTAGTCTTGTTTCATTAATATGACCAAGTCTACAATGCCAAAGAAAAGCTTCATTTATATCTGAAAATTTTCTTTTATTTGTGTGTTGTACGTTGAAAACTGTGTGTTGATTAAGGACGTATATCCCGTTATTTAATGTACCACAACCAATCAACTCTTGATTAAGTCTAATGTTCATAACATTGTGTTGCACAGCAAAATGATACCTTTCATTGTCTAACAAGGAAACAGATATAATATTACAAAGCATACTTGGTACAAAATAACACGGGTTCAAAACCAATATACAACCCGAAGGCAAACCTAGGTGATACTCTCCTACTAAAACTGCATTTACATTGGAACCATTTCCAACTTGGAGAGTATGATCACCTGTCTTCAGAACTCTACTATTTCTCAACGCCTGCACAAAATTGCAAATATGAGAACCCGAACCGGTATCCAATACCCAGGAAGCGGAGTTTATAGAAAAACAGTTTTCAATTACGTACACACCTGAGGCTGAAGCATCACCATGCTTCTTCTTGAGTTCCAGGTACTCAAAACAGTTCCTTTTCCAGTGTCCCGTCTTCTTGCAATGGAAACATTCACCTTTCCCCGATTCCCCAACCTTGGACTTGCCTTTTCCCTTCACCTTTTTGACTCCACCCTTAGGTTTGGTGGGTTTCTTCTTCATCTTTCCCTTGGCCTTAGCCTTCGGGTAAGAGGAGGAGGATTGCCCAACACTCATAATGGGAGTCTTCACTGACTTCAGTGTGCTCTCTGCACTCCTTAACATATTAAGGAGTTCAGGCAGTTCCTTCTCCATGTTGTGCATGTTGAAGTTAACAATGAACTGAGCAAAGGTGGAGGGGAGAGACTGCAGAATAATATCCGTATACTGTTCATTGTCCACCTAAGGTCCTCAAGCTCTTCTATGAGAGCTATCATTTTCAGAACATGGTCTCCTACTGCTGTGACAGCGGTCATGCGCATCTGAAATAGTTTCTTAGACGCTTCGTATACTAATACGCGAGATTGCTCTCCATACAACTCTTTTGTATGGAGGAATATGGCTTTTACGTCTATATTCTCGTGCTGCTTCTGATGTGTGTTATCCATCGATGCAAGCGCGAGGCATTTTGCCGTGGCACAGTCAGCGTCCCATGTCTTGCGGATTTTCCTATCCGCAACTGAAGATTTAGGACCTAGGGGGGCAAGGCTGGAGCTGTAAGGACATATGATACTTTATCATAAGTCAAGGCTATGTTTAAATTCCTCATCCAGTCTTTATAGTTGGTCCTATTCAGCTTGTTTTTATCTAATAAAATCTTAAGTCCTGTCATGGGTATCTGCCATTAAGAGAGAGAAAAGAATACATTTAGCGAAAGCTCTTGCAAAGATCAGATTGGTTATTATCTTATCTAACCGATGTCTCCCACTGTTTTTATCAAATTTTCTTTAAAACCTTTAAAAAGAAAACTAGCCGGGATTAATTACATTCTACAACTTCGCTAACCTCTCAGCCAGGCCAGTGCCGGTACTTGAGGGAGGTTCCCCGTGCTTTCGTACGGACCTAATTAAAGTAAACCTCGTCTTCCCCGAGGCGTAGCCCCGTTTGGCACCTTTCTAGACACCTACCGAGTCAGCTAATTGTAAAGTGCAAAATTCTCCCGGGAGCAACATTTGCTCGCAGTGGGATCGGGATCCTACTATTATATAGAAGGTATACAATCTCATTATAATTTTCAACTCTTGAAATTCCCGATATAATTTTGACCCCTAGTACATATGACCTTAACTAAAGTCAACATATCATAAGTACTAGTCAAGTTCTTCCCGTCATTTCGTGATTAACTAGATCCACCCATATGATCCTTAACTATAGTCAACATAATCATATGAATGTCCTAACTAATCTGCATCATATGCAGTGTAGGAAGACATCACTTAGCTACCGTTCACCGCGCCTTAACTAAATTCAAAATGCGCAACACGAATACTAAGTACTCTGCTTCCTAAAATGACGGAGGGTTGCAGATAGTTTTTAATAAAACTTTTAACGCTTTGAACTTGATATCGTTGTAGAATCTAATGGGTTTAAAAGGAGTGGCTTAAGCTCCGCATTTTTGAAACTTGCTTTTTTTATAAAAGGCCGAGTGTGTTTCAAATCTGATTCTACAACATCTTTTTAGGTTCATTTATCTTTTACATTAATCTCATTAATGTAGTCCCATCATTTAAATCCTAAGCCATTACAGAAAGAAACGAAAATATAACGTACACTTATGCCACTCGCATTCGTCACAGTGTCCTGATATGTACCGTTAGGTTACTTAACTAACGGCATACCGGGACGGGGCTAGTGCGGGTGTAAAACATAAGTAACGTCTATTATATATCATATATATATATATATATAATATTGCATTCGTCTCAGATATATATTAAATGATCACATCAGATAATAAAAGCAGCAGAAGCACATATAGGATATCTAGGAGGTCCGTATTTTGTATTTAGCCAGCAATAAAAATACGGATTCCACGGTCGTGATGAATAGCCAAGCCCACACCCCTAAACCCCTACGAGAGCGGCAAGCGACCCTACCAATTCTAGAGTTTAGGAGACCCGGTCTCGACTCCTCGAGATGGCCTCCCACTGAACCCTAGAACCCGGTCACTTGTGCCCTCCTCCTTGGGTCTATCCTAATGCGGAAAAGTAAATAATATACAACACTGGTGACAACAACCTCAACCCGGAAGTGCCCTAAATAAAAGAATATTACATACAATTTAATTTTACATGAATGAAAAGAATACTCTCATCTCATATAAAAAAAAACCCGACTATTCATTGCGACAATCCTGCACATCAAATCTCATCGACACATAATATCAAATATCATCAACGTAAGTAAGTATGCATACACCGATCGTCGTTGATGTATAGCAACAAAAATCGGCAATACAACTACATACTACACTTACGGTCACAGAGAAATAAAATGAAAAATTACAACAATTGGAATCTTAACTGCCTTTAGACAACACAAACCTGGAATATCACATATACAAAATTTCATGCCTAATAATGTAAAGCTCGCATTTGGGTCTCATTCAAGAAAACACTTTTTCAAACCAAACCGGATAATTCAACAAGAATTCCGTTTATCCCGAGACCGAACTGCTAGATTTACATGCAACAAAAAAATTTGTAGATTCCAATTATTGTATCACATACTATTAAACTAGGCGCAGTTAAAACATTCGATCGAACGATTTAAACAACCACAGACTGCTCTGAAAGCTCAACACTTGAGCAGTTTTAAAAAATACCAGTAACAGCAGCAAACACATACGGGCCAGCACAAGAAACTACGGCCCAGGAATCACCTACGGCGCCGCGGAACCGCCGCAACAAGGCCTCTCTGGCCGCGGTTCCGCGGTCGTACGGACGACTTAGGGCAGCGTATTTCTTGTGGGCCTATATATTTCCCTGCTTAATTTTTTTACGTATTTTTAATTTGAAAAAATCCAAGTTTTTGAAAAATTTCCAGAGAGCACCCCCCGGGTGTCGTTTTTCGTCCGTTCGATGTTTTCAACGTCGTCTAGGTTACTACAGAGCTCTAGCTTGGCTTTGATACCACTGTAGGGTTTCCTTAACACCTCTATTAGGGTTTTGAAACATTACACATGCCATAACATTGAAATTATGAGGTGCTAAGTAAACTATACTATGAATCGAACTATAATTTATGAAGTAACTATTAATAGTATCATATTTAAAACTTAATTTATACTAAGTGATGAGACTACAACCTTTGTAGACCTCTTTGGAAGACTCCTTTGCTTTGGAAAGGTTCGATTGATCACCTCCTCGTCCACGACGATCCAGCCGAAGCTCTTTGCCCTAAGCTTGTTGCTTCCTTCGATCTTTGAGAATCTTGAAGCACAACACCCTACACAAGGTAGCAAAGGTTGTGTAGGATGATGAAGTGGTTGCTATTCTTATTTACTACCTTTTCTTTTATTTATCTAACTCAATTTTAACAATTAAAAGAGTGCTAGAGTGAGGAAGAAGAAGATGGCTCTTTTCGTTTTTCTTTTGGATTGAATAATGAAAAAGAAAATGAAATGAGAGATATATTATCATAACCATAACCATAGTTAAATAATATCTAGATATTTTTATTTGGGTTAAAGGCAAAAGGAAAAAGAACCATGGTTGAGTCAAATTCAACCATGGAAATGTGTAGAAAGAATGACTCATGAACAAAGAAATGAGTCATTAATCTTTTTCCTTTATCTTTAACTTTAATGAAAAATATCCATATATGTATTTATCTACAATATGATTCTTATATTGCCATCATCCTTGTTTCATCAACCATGATACATTTCATGTATGTATGTGTGTATGCACATCATCATATACATATACATGCATGTATCCATAAAAAGAAAAGGATTTAAATAAATAATATAAAAGTCAATATTAAATCAACACTTGATTTAATAAATCGGTCATATCTTATACGACCCGACTAATATCAAATGCCCGATTAAAATACAGTATCACATACTCGTATTTAATCGAGCCTCCGCACATATTTCATATGCGCACCACTTCGTTTCGCCTGAGCCGAGAAACTTCTATGTGGGACTCTAAGACTCGTCAATACGCCAGCAGTAGGTGATGATCATATCAAACACCCACAAGCCGCAAGCGGTCAGCTAAACGTAACGGCTACCCGGGTATTGAGCGATCAGAATAAGAACAAGCGAACCTGTCAAAACTCCTGTCAATCCATCCGGCAACACTTACCGTACAGTCCGGTCTCTTCGTCAGATATGCTGCATATCGAGTTTAGGGATGGAATCATCGACCCCAATAACTCAATAAGTCATGCTGGTATATGGTCTCTAACATATCGAGAAACTTACTGATAACACTTATCAGTAATATCTCAGCAGCCCTGGCCAGGTACTTCCCGTTATAGCCAATCGTGCACAGCACAATATCAACCCCCAATATCGAGAGAGGCGAAACCCCTCCTATCGCTCACTGCCTCCATATGCCTCGAGACTATACCCAAAATCCACCTTTTTGTACGACTCAGTAGAGCCGTAGTAGGGTGGAGATCAAAGTACAGTGGGAGGACATACAAGACTCTATGACGATCTCGGGTCTACAGACTAACCTGTACCAGTGTCACCTGAGAACTGCTATCCAACGTATGATATAATACCATATAGGAGTTCTCGATGAGTCCGTTCAGTGTACCCAGTCTCACTGAGCACCCGTATACTATCTTCAGTGTCAACACACCAGACGGATATGGGATCATCCATCGCCCATCATATGGAACAAGAATGGTATACGCTAGTCTAAACTGGAATATCGATGCCCTGTCTCGATATACCTACGACTAGGAACATTTCAAGGATATGCTTATAAACTACAGATGTCCCACTAGTATGATCCGCATCATAATCTCAGTAGTCAAGCTAATATCCTTAGGGCTTTATCAACATGCATCAAATGAATATAAACATGATCAAGTGAACATATGATAAAGTAAAACCAGATAGCATACTATCATGTCGAGCAAGACTGTCCTTTAAATACACACACACACACACACATCAGTACATTCACTATCTCATAATGGCCTCTAGGGCATACATATATCCAACATGAAGTAATAGGTTCGTGCGAGATATTAACGAGCTGTGTTACTTCCCGTTGATGCCAGAGGAATTATATGTATGCATAGGCGTTGGATACGACCGATGCTAGAGGAAAGCCATGCTGAGGACGTAGCTGTCCGGTTATGTGAAAAAGAGTTAAGAAAGAGTGCCAACCTTCGTATAGTTCGGCATAGGTGAGATCAGAAGAGACCTTAATTAGGTTCTTTCAAGGATGCCTTAGCGATAAAGATTTGCACCCAGGATCAGTTGTATCACGCGTAGTCAGAGGGCAAGATGCCGCTATTAGTAACGTGCCGTTTTGCGAGTAGTCATGTTAATTGACCAAGAGATGATCAGAGGAGTTTTAGAGCAGAATTGTTCCATTAGTACACCTGACCGGGCCGACGAGCAGAAGGATTGTGGGATTGGTAATCCACATAGAAAACGAGGGCCCTGAGCCAAAGGACGTCCGACCGTGAGCAGGAGGTAAGTAGATGTTCTTGCTCTGCCAGGTTTGGGCACACCGTTATTTCTTGACATTGAAGGAGGTGTACCTCAATGTCATTTATTGCGATTTGCATTTTGTGATCCGAGTATCACACTTTTATCGCTTAGACTTTGAGTTTTGATGATTGGGTTTCGTGATATTTGTTTTCGTGCACCATAGCTGCACTTACTAGATATTTTCAATTGTGTACCGTTATTTCACTTGATATCGATTTCATGCCTTGGTTTCACATATTCATGATTCCGTGGATTTCGATACCGTCGATGAGATTTTGTGCATGTTGTACGCACTCGATTTGATTTATGCACCTGGTATAGCCTACATGTGCTCGCAGTGCATTGATATGGATTTTGTGCACGTAGTTACACATGCTTATGATTTTAATACACCTTGGTGTTGGGTTTCGGCAGCGCCCTAGCCAGCATTTCGTGGCTAAATGCGTAACAAAAACTTAATTAAACCGGCGCTAACGGAATCTTAATTTACGGATCATACCATTAACCCTATACTAGTTCTATAAAAGGAGTTAGAATGGTTATACTGATCGATCCGTGCCCTTCGGTCTTCAACCTCTGTCCCAAGATCCCCACGGATTCCCCGATCAAGTTTGATCTACGGTCTCCCCACATCGAAGAAGATCCACGTCGAGGGTTTGTAATACGGGCTCCCGCCTCAAAACCGAAGCAACTCGGGTATCTAGTTTGCTAGCCTAGATAACCAAGATGAAGTAGAGAGTGTGTGTGAATACTTTGTCTCAATACACCTAAGGATTCTCAACTCATGAGAGGGTATGGGTGGAGGTTGAAGAAGAAGCCAAAGGAGTGAAGAAGTGTGAGCTCGTAAAAAGAAAAGAGAAAGCCTAAGAAAAAGAAGTGGATGCCTCTTTTCATGTGAGTTGTGTGAGTATTTGTTTGTGAGCAACTAAAGAAAATCAACTCATGAAAAAATATCCCAAGCTCACAACAAATATCTTACACCACAAACAAAAACCCTAGCATGTAACCGATGACCCACCATGAGTCACACCCATGTGATATGCATGGATCCCCAAGCGAGCATGCTAGAAATAACAAGTCACACTTTTCACCAAATAAACATTTAAACCAAAATGTTTAACACAAAAAGAAATGGCAACTTCAGAAGTAAAGTTGTAACGAATTACAAGAATACCCCTCATCCGTATATACATACCTGCATCCGTATTCCGACTGAATACGAATACAACGAGACGAGAATAATCCAATAATTTAATACTAGGATCTGGCTTAAACCAAAGCCCACTAGTATTATCCGTCCGATCATGATCCATGCATAAGTGCACGTATATGATCGAACCCTGCCATAAAACCATACGGCCTCTACAACGTTTTGCCCGAAGCATTAAAACCCTCTGTGTGGGACTCTAAAGGCTCGTTAATACGCTGGCAGTGCGTTTAACTACAAGCGCGTCAGTGGCACTAGCTGTACGTAACGGCTACCCAGGTATTGAGCGAAAGGGAGGCCGACGAGTAAACTCATTCTGAAACCTTACTGAGCCTGATAGTGACAATATCCATACAGTCTGGTCCGTTTGTCTATGAGTATCGCATATCGAGTCTAGGGGGGCGGATAAAGTCAGACCCCTAATAACGCGACATTTAGTGTCGGTATGAAGCCCATTACCACCTGAGAAACTACTGATCCGAATCAGTAATTCTCGACTATCTTGGCCAAGGATTTCTGATAATGGCCAGCCATGCACACCGCGACATCAACCCCCAATACCGGGAGAGATGAATCCCCTGACGATCCGCTCACTGCCTCCATATGGCTCGGGACTGTGCTCATACCATAATTTTGCATTATTATATTCCCCATTCTTATTCATTTTACAAATAAACAGGTGCTTTTGATCCATGTCTGCTACATAGTTGCAGGTTACAGGTTCTCGGAACAAAAACAGTGAAATTGATGAAAAGACGTTACAAAAGTGAGACTACGACCGATAAATGGAAGAATCTTGATCAAGCCTACAGTTTGAAGGCTAAATGAAGATCATTGAACAAGTTCACAAGTACAAAGGCAGCGCAAGATTCAAGACTTCGACACGAAGCAAAGGGTAAAAGTCCACTACATTATTCACTATGGAAATCTGGAAGAGAACCAGAAGATATTCTGAAGAACAAAGTGAAGAAAACAGATGTTAAAAGAAACCTGAAGCAACAAAAGAAAATTTAGCCAGCAAGCTCACTTTATGGCCGCGAATCCGCGGCCGTGTGTCGCACATGCGTGGCGCGTGTCGGTGGTGTCGGTGCGACGGTGCATTTATTAGGTTTTTCTTGGGGTAAAATTGTAATTGCAGATGTGAGTCGATTGTAACCCTAGGGTTTCTATGTTCTATAAATAGAAACCCTAAAAACTCTTTTAGGTTATGCCTCTTCTTGTGCCTCATTTCATTTTATCAAAATTCAGATCTGTAAATTTCTGTAATGTATGAAGAGAGCATCAAATAAAGTAAGTAGTTTTTTATTTCCATGCCCTAGGTAATTTCTTTCCTGCCTTAGTATAGATTTTTCATTATCTGCCCTAGTATAACTTTCATTCTCTGCCCTAGTTAGATAGTTAGAAAATGTTTTTCAATTCCCTAATGAGTGAGTAGTCTCCTCACTTGTTAGGGTTAGATTTGGGGAAGACTTGAGAGATGAAAATCTCTCACCCCTTTCTTACCCATCATACGTTTTTATAGGACTCCATGCATACATGCACACACCACTCCCTACGGCACCCTATCCCATGAGGTAGCGGTGATACCGTAGTATAAAGGACCGGTTGCGTATGTTTTCCATGGTGGTTAGGGTAAGAATTAAGAAAGGAAGGACAAGAACCTAGAGGAAGAAACATCGTTTCTTCCCGATGGTACTAATCCACTTTATTAATTATTACCATAACACCTCATAGATCTTAAATAGGGCATAGAAAGCAGTGAGGAATATTGAATTTCCAAATTTAACCTAAACCTAACCCTAGCAAGATTTTAATCCTAGTTTAGATCAACTTTAGTTTTTAGATTTAATCAAACCGACAACAATCGGAATTAACTCGTTTGAACAATTTGAGAATATACAAAATCTCTGTGGACCGACCCATACTCACCGGCTAGTTACCAAGCGACGCCGTTCTTGATTGCGGTTAACAATATTCTTTGATCAATCAAATGGCGCCGTTGCCGGGGATGGCGTAGTTATTTTCTTTTTGCAATTTCGGGTTAATATAAAATTAAAAAATCATAAAAACTGAAAAATATAAAAATATAAAAATTTATCATCTTGTTATTTTGTGAAGGGTATTTTCGTATGAATTTTGCAGGATCGACGAACAAGTTCGGATCTGGAAAAATCCAGAGATCAAAACAGAAAACCCTAGATCTTAACAACAAAGAAAAATCAAACCAGAGGAGCAGAAAATTTCTCGGGATCTGAACCGCAAGGTGTGCCGCGTTTCCGCCGCAAAACCCCCCTTTGTGCCACGTTTCCGCGGTCTGCTGACGTCAGCAGTGGACCAGGAACTCTTAGTGAGCTTTCTCTCTCCTTCTCTACAACCACTGATATCTCCTCTGTAAAATTTGCCTGCAGGATTCTTTGCGCTAAAAAATCTCTCCCCTTTCCAATAATTGATCTTATGCAGGATTCTTTACGCCGCGCTAAAAAAAAATTGTTTGCAAGTGATTGTTTACTGTTTTGCATATTTAATTGGACTTTAAGGGGCTTGAAACCAATCCAGATTGGGTGGGGATTTCATCACCCTTCCCAGGACCCCAGAAATCACATAAGGCATATTGCATTGTCCATCAATTAATTAAAAAAGATTAGACTCAGCCCTAAGGATTTCGCGCTCAATAGGACAAAGGAATAGTTGTAGGCATCGACCGTTGATCCTAACCTGATTTTGTGGTGTCTAGGCAAGTGTGTCTAAGGCGAGTGGTTACTTAATTAGGCCCACTACTTACGTAGTGAAGAACCTCCCACTTACCTGGCACTTACCTGGCCACAATTGGTGGTGAAGAGGCGGTTTGAGGTCCTACTTCTTGCCCTTTGGAACAGTTAGGAGCTGTCTAGCTGACCTAGGTGACCCTAGATCTAGGCCTGATTGTGCATTTGTGGTTGATTGAACGTGTGTCTAAGCCTTTTATCAAAAATCTTTTTTGCAAAAAGCTCCACATAAAAAAGAGAAAAAAGGAAATTTTTTTACAAAAACTTGCAACTTGTCGCTAAGAAATCCGTGCACCCCACTTACACCACTTTCTTTCCATTGACGTTTTCTTACCCCCACATTTTGTTTTCACCTTTTTGACTACACTACCTCTTTAGTGTATGTCCGGTTGGACTAGGGACACTAGCGCCCAATTAGTCTGTGTCTCGTTGGTACCGACCGACGAAGCTTTCGACTCCGAAGTCGAAATTCCTTCCACTTCCTTACCTTCACCTTCATATTCTTCCTTCGAAAGGATGTCGGGATATAATCCTAACAACACCTTACCCATGGGACTGATTCCACCTCCATTAGGTGCGAATAACCCGCAACACCCACCTGTTGAACCGCCCCAACAAATCGCGCTCCAGGATCTTTTCTACCCTATCCGCACTGCCTTACCTACTTGTCTTTCACTCCCACCGGAAAATGAGGACAATTTTGAGATCAAACCCCACTTCATCAACATGATGCCAAAATTTCACGGACTGGAATCCGAAGATGCCTATATCTTCATAAACAAATTCCAGAATGTTTGCGCAATGATGAAGACAACCCAACTTTCAGATGATGCTATAAAGCTAAGGGTCATTCCTTTCACCTTATGTGACTTAGCCGAGAAATGGTTATACAACACAGCATCGCTCTCAATTAAAAATTGGGAAGTGTTTGTTAAAGCTTTTCTTAAAAAGTTTTATCCATATCACAAGACTGCGAGAATTCCCAATGAGATTATTCAATTTCCCAGCTTCCTTCCGAACCATTTTGGAAGTGTTTTGAAAGATTTAAAGACCTACTTGTTCAATGCCCTCACCATGGTATCGAGAATTGGCAACTTTGCCAAACTTTATACGAGGGATTGAACCCAGCAACGAAGCAGTTGCTGGAAACCATTTGTCAAGGTCACTTTCTAACCAAATCAAGCGAGGAAGCTTGGCAGTTTCTCGAGGATCTTGCTGAACAAACACTTCAGTAGGAAATCACTCAGACCACCTCATCTTCTTCTGTTGGTCAGTCTAGGGCAGGCATACATCAATTAGATATGTCGATTTCAATGAAGGCCGAAATGGCCGCACTTACGAAAAAGCTAGAAACAATTGAGACCAAAATCTCATCGCTTTCTCCTGCCCCTGCTTTACCCCCATGAACTGTTTGTGCTTGTTGTTCAGATCCATCACATCTTACCGAAAAGTGTCCTTACAATTCACCTGTTCAAGGATAAGATCACGTCAATGCTGCCTTTCAACAAAGACAAAGAAATGATCCATACTCTTCGACTTATAATCCGGGATGGAGGAGCCACCCAAATTTTGCTTGGAATCAAAATCAACAATTCCAAGGAAACAACAACTTTCAAAGGCCTCCTCCTCCACAACAACAAGCACCCCAACAAACTCAATACCAGCAACCTTTCCAACCACAACCTTATCCAAATCAAATGAACAATTTTGTGCCAAACAACTTTTACCTTCAAAACAATTTTGTTCAACCAAATGATGATAAGGTTACCTCGCTAGAAAGAAGTCTAGATGCGTTTCTAAAAAAATCTACACAATCTGCAGCCAGGTTAGAGACTTCCATTCAGTCTTTGGTGCACAACAATGTTTCAAATGATCAAAGTATCAAATCAATTGAGGCCTAAATTGCACAACTAACTGCTGCGTTGATTGAGCGAGAAAAAAGAAAGCTTCCATCTCAACCATTGCCAAATCCCGGTCACACACACAACGCACGTGTTGCATATGAACATCAAAATCATAATGTAAATGCGGTGACCACGTTGAGATCTGGAAGAGTGTTGCAAAATAACGTGGGTATTAGTAATGACACCCCTGCCGGTGGTTCTTCTTCATCTTCTTCTTCATCTTCATCTTCCTCGTTAGAGCCTATTCTTCATTCTTCACAAGGCTCTACTTCTTCTACTTCGAACGGACCCACTTCTCACTTCATGAACACACCCACACCGGGATCCGTTCCAACTCCACATTCTACTCCACAGACATTGGAATCAACAGATTTTCAAAATGTTCCATTTCCAAACAGGTTGAGATCCAATAAACCGACTCCATAAATGGAGAAGATTGTGGAGTTATTTAAACAGGTTAGCATAAATATACCTCTCTTGGATGCAATCCAACAAGTCCCTTCTTATGCAAAAATCTTAAAGGGCTTATGCACCTCGAAGAGAAAGTCTCAAATACCCAAGAAAGTGCTAGTAGCTAGTGCCGTGAGCAATGCTATTAACCAACCTTAACCCTTACCCCAAAAACGAAAGGACCCTGGTTGTCCTACAATTTCAATAACAATTGGGGATAAGAACATCAATCGAGCACTTTTAGATCTTGGGTCTACTGTTAACCTGCTTCCCTACTCCGTGTACGAGCAATTAGGTGTTGGAGAGTTGAAACCCATTTGTTGTACTCTCCAAATGGCTGATCGATCAATCACCCATCCTACGGGTGAGTTAGAGGATGTGTTGATCAAAGTAGGGGACTTCATATTCCCTGTTGATTTTATTGTTATGGACACACAACCTGTTGCTAACCCACGGAACCAAATTCCGGTGATCCTCGGCCGACCATTTTTGGCCACTTTTAATGCCATAATTAATTTTCGTAATGGCTCTATGACTCTATCCTTCGGGAAGATGTCTAGTGAGTTCAATATTTACCAGATTGGAAGTTTTCCCTCCGTGCCTAAAACTAGTACACGAGAAGTTTGCTCGGTTCATGAAATCACGCATGAGGACTGCGAGCTTGAAATGTTTCTGTTTGATGACAACAGTTTTGATGCCACTAGTGCGTCCCTCCTGGAATCTAACACAGTTTGCACAACCGATATTGATTATGAATGTTTCACTTTTTTGGATGATGTTGACGACTCACCGCCCAAGTATGAGTCCTTTGAATTTTGGATGAGTTAGTTAAACCATCGGATTCGGTTGCTTACAGTGATTTCGAACCATTGTTGGAATCCTTTGAGTTCGAGATCGATTCCCCAATTTTACCTTCAATTGTTTCGCTTCCGAAACTCGAACTCAAGTCTTTGCCGTCTCACCTTAAATACGCTTATCTAGGTGAGAATGAGACATTTCCTGTTATCATATCAGCCTCTCTAGCCCTCGAACAAGAGAAAGCTCTTTTAATGGTCTTACAAAATAACCGGCAAGCTTTTGGCTGGACTATGGCAGACATCGAGGAGATTAGTTCCCTCATAATTAAATATTATATGCATATGATGGATGATGCCAAGTCAATAAAGGATCCACAGAAACATCTCGGGGATTGTGTGGATAATCAACCTCCTCCTTTAGAAGTTGAACCACCACCTTTTCTTTTAATAAGCTACGGGAATGCCAATATTCCTTTGATTTCTGATCATTCACATTCTCGTTTTGATTCATCATCACCTCCTATCTCTTCACTTCCACGTACATACAGACACTTTCCATACCACCACCTGTCTCTTCCCCAATTCTTCTTGGCTCGGTACAACATCTTCTTCCACCGACCGATACTTTACACAGATAATTTTTTCAACTGGTTGGTGTTGACATTTGGTCTTTGCAAAGTTTGGCAATGACTTGTAACATCATTTGACTTAAGTTTGGGGGGGGGGACTTTGTTTTGTTTTAACAATTAAAAAAAAGTTATAAATAAATAAACAGGGGAGAGCCGACATTTTGACCCTCTTGGTGTGGCATGACAGTGAGGACACTGTCAAGTTTAAGTTTGGGGGTATGCTCGGTAAGCTTTCTTCCTTCGCATTCATGTGTATATTCTTGTATTTGCATACTTATTTTAAAACCCATTAAAAAACTGAAAAATTTGAAAAATTATAAAAATTAAAACATTCAATTTTGGCCATAATTGACTTGAGTTTTACAAAAAGGTTAACTAGCTAGGAACAACTAGATCTAGACTTAGTAAATTAAAAACCCTAAAAATAACCTTTCTTAAAATTTAACAGTAGAATGTATATGTCTTTGTAGTTTATTAGAAATAGGCAAATTTCGAGTTGACTTCTTGGGCTAAGTCAAAACAAGGGAAGCATATTGATATTTTTATTAAAGTATAAGTCTGAAAAATAATTCCCAAGCTTAAGTCTAAATTCTGAAAATATATACCCTACAATTTGCACAAACATGAACCTTGAAACTTGGGATAGTAGAAGAGACCTTGAAATGCTCTTGTCTAAAGTCCTTAGTACAAAGAAAAATAAAATAAAAATACAAGTGTGAATAAAGAGATAAAAAAAATGAACACTGGTTTTTGTAATTACTTAAGGCTGCATTAATAGAAAAAATATTTAGCGAGGGCGCTTCATCACCTAGTGCCTTAGACAAACTGGTTTGGGAGTCACTGCTAAAGCCTTAGGTGTTACAAGACTAGGAATTACGCCTTAATGTGCAAGCACATTTTGTAATCGGTCGTTGGTACCTCAAGAAGTATTAACGATCGCATGAAGAATGTGTGAGCAATTTCATCTAAAAATTCACCAATTGAAAAGTACTTTGGACGATGGATAAGAGTATAATAGCTTGATTTGAATTTCCAAGTGTAGGGGTGATATACACACACACGTAGGGGTATGTGATTGGGGTTTAGATAAGAGATAGGAATGAAAAATAGGACTTATATTTTTAGTAGAGATGATAAAAATTCCTAAGTTGAGATGGAACCCTAGAAGGAAAACTTAAAAGATGCTAAAAGATAAGTAAGTCTACAGAACATTTATAATCTTAAGTTAAATGATAAGGAGGCGTGAAAAATACGGGTTGATAATTTCTGAGTAGAAGATAATAGAGTTTCTTGTTAGAAAACCTAATTGGAGAATAAAAGTCGATAAGCCGAATTGATAGGATTTTGTGGGTAGTATCCGTTGAAAACCCTCAGGAGACAACACTCCTCCTACTAGGGACACCTAGAGGTTTAACGGCTTGTTGCACGAGCTCAGTGCAATCGCGTTTCCCTCTGAAAGTGAGAGTAGGTCTTTTTCGAGAATAAAACTAGGTTTGCTCGGGGACGAGCAAAAGATAAGTTTGGGGGTATTTGTTCATACCATAATTTTGCATTATTATATTCCCCATTCTTATTCATTTTACAAATAAATAGGTGCTTTTGATCCATGTCTGCTACATAGTTGCAGGTTACAGGTTCTCGGAACAAAAACAGTGAAATTGACGAAAAGACGTTACAAAAGTGTGACTACGACCGATAAATGGAAGAATCTTGATCAAGCCTACAGTTTGAAGGCTAAATGAAGATCATTGAACAAGTTCACAAGTACAAAGGCAGCGCAAGATTCAAGACTTCGACACGAAGCAAAGGGTAAAAGTCCACTACATTATTCACTGTGGAAATCTGGAAGAGAACCAGAAGATATTCTGAAGAACAAAGTGAAGAAAACAGATGTTAAAAGAAACCTGAAGCAACAGAAGAAAATTCAGCCAGCAAGCTCACTTTATGGCCGCGGAACCGCGGCCAAACCAAGCTCTTGACCGCGGATCCGCGGTCGTGTGTCGCACGTGCGTGGCGCGTGTCGGTGGTGTCGGTGCGACGGTGCATTTATTAGGTTTTTCTTGGGGTAAAATTATAATTGCAGATGTGAGTCGATTGTAACCCTAGGGTTTCTATGTTCTATAAATAGAAACCCTAAAAACTCTTTTAGGTTATGCCTCTTCTTGTGCCTCATTTCATTTTATCAAAATTCAGATCTGTAAATTTCTGCAATGTACGAAGAGAGCATCAAATAAAGTAAGTAGTATTTTATTTCAATGCCCTAGGTAATTTCTTTCCTGCCCTAGTATAGATTTTTCATTATCTGCCCTAGTATAACTTTCATTCTCTGCCCTAGTTAGATAGTTAGAAAATGTTTTTCAATTCCCTAATGAGTGAGTGGTCTCCTCACTTGTTAGGGTTAGATTTGGGGAAGGCTTGAGAGATGAAAATCTCTCACCCCTTTCTTGCCCATCATACGTTTTTATAGGACTCCATGCATACATGCACACACCGCTCCCTATGGCACCCTATCCCATGAGGTAGCGGTGATACCGTAGTATAAAGGACCGGTTGCGTATGTTTTTCATTGAGGTTAGGGTAAAAATTAAGAAAGGAAGGACAAGAACCTAGATGAAGAAACACCGTTTCTTCCCGATGGTACTAATCCACTTTATTAATTATTACCATAACACCTCATAGATCTTAAATAGGGCATAGAATGCGGTGAGGAATATTGACTTTCCAAATTTAACCTAAACCTAACCCTAGCAAGATTTTAATCCTAGTTTAGACCAACTTTAGTTTTTAGATTTAATCAAACCGACAAAAATCGGAATTAACTCGTTAGAACAATTTGAGAATACACAAAATCTCTGTGGACCGACCCGTACTCACCGGCTAGCTACCAAGCGACGCCGTTCTTGATTGCGATTAACAATATTCTTTGATCAATCAGACTGTACCTAACTAAAAATTGTGTACACGACTCTTTTGAGCCGTGGTAGGGTAGTAATCAAAGCACAGTGGGAACTCACATGAGACAAATGACGATCTCAGGTCGATAGACTAACCTGTACACATGTCACCAGGAAACTGCTATCTGACAATAGGTATAATACCAACTAGCATGTTCCCGGCAAGTCCGTCCGGTGTACTCATAACCTAATAAGCACCTGTATACATCTTAGGTGAACCAACTGACACCAATGGCTTGTGAGACTGGCCACCGCTCCTCATTGGGGTCTCAATCCGTATACACTAGTCTACTCTTGGAGTATCGATGCCCAGTCTCGAAACTCCCATGACTAGGGACACTTTAAGGATGTGCTTATAGACCACCCAACTCTCACGTATATGATCGCCATCATACTGCTGGTAGTCAAGCAAGAATCTTATGGGCTCTATCAACATGTAATAGTGATCTGTAATGTCACCTGAAGCATGTACACGATGGTAAAGACAAACCAGATAGCATACTATCATCTCAATTAAGACTGTCCTACCGGTATAGGTCCTCCCTCAATTATTGCAATCACGTGCTTACGATTCAATAATTGACTTGAGGGCATTATAGCCAACAATCTCCCACTTGCACTTAAGGCTAATTATTGCGGTGTCGCATACTCACAGCCCGTATGATACCAAATACCCAACTTCTCTACTAATCAGTTTCACAAAGCTCGTTTGTAAAACTATTGCGTTCGAGAAATAGCCCCATTGAGTGGATCCGCTCCGATGTTTCTTTCTATGTCTCTCTTTATCTCAAGTTCGTGGAGAAAGCCATCTCTTGAAATGAGCAATATTGGTCTTAGAAAGTGTCTGGATATCTGATGGGACCCAGTTCACAAATGAACTCCAAATCCAACAAACTTTTTAGACTGTATTGTCCACTGAATTTAATCAGTACCCTGCACCATGCCTCTCTCAGTATCCGCTTGGACCACATGCCCAAACTACCGCCCTTCAAAAGAGGGAAAACTATAACTCTGACAGTCACTCTGTTATCCAGGTCACCTTGGAAGCCTGGAATGATAACCGTCTCCCGAAGGAGGCTGTCGTTACCAAATCTCTAGAACATCCACTTATGTTCATAAACTGCTTCTGAACGTTTAACCAGGATTGGATTAATATATAAACTTATTACATCTAGTGCAAAAACAAAATCTGGTGTGGTATTTGACATCTCATGATTGACTCAATTGCCTAAGCAAGTGATATGCCAATCATGCACATCCCTCTTCTCTTTAGTCTATAAGACCCCTTCAGAGAGGGTGACTCCATCACCTGCAGGTACACCACCATGCCAGGAGTCGTCCATTCTAAATCCTTTAGAATACTGTCTAAGTACACAGATTGGGAAACTACCCAAATCTAGATCTAAAACCATAGATCTAGTAACCAGAATGCCTGATATAATATACATATGTTATGTGGAGAAACCACTGTGTGACAACCACAGTATAACCGATCGTAGTATAGGAATTTCACTTCCTACAAAGTGCATGTCATCCAAATACCAGGACATCACACCCTACTACCTTCTTAACAGATCCATCTTCTATTCTGATGAAGTCAAAACCCATGACTGTCACATCAAAAATAGATGATCTATCTCGGCTATACCTGCTTTAGTCTATAAATAGACACAAGCTACTTGTCCACTATACTTCCGCTGCTCCTACTGACTACAACAACCCTCTGGCAGAGTCATATACACGTGTACTTCTAAACCTAGTTTAGAACGACGCTATACTCATCCTCCTGCCAGGTCTCATAGTCTAGAACAACAGTAATGGCAAGTCTGGGTGAACAAGAACCTCCCTTTCACCGTCTTTGAAGATACTGAAGTACCTCTCGGGTGCCTGAGGTTACCCACCATATATGTGGAGTGGCTAATGGAATGTCAAACCCGATTGAATCTTTAGGTTCTATTAAATTTTCAGTAATCGCTTGTGGTTCTGGAATCACTTCCAGTTCTACCATACCCCCACTACTGTTTTCTGAAAAAGTCCATTTTGCTAAAACTGTGGCGAGTCAAGAACAATATCACTATTGATCTTCCAGATGGTAGAAAGTTAACCCTCGTCATAGCCCGAGATAACCCACAAACTGCCATTACAGAAACGTGTCTTGAGTTATCCAGAGTCTGGTTTTAAGCATAAGCCGGATAACTCCTTATACCTTAACATCGTTAAGATATGAACCATTCTATATACAATATAGAAACAGAGGCACTGATTTAATTGGAACCAGATTCAAATCATGCAGCTGTCTCCAGTGCATGCCAACTAAATGGAAAGAGGCCGATCAACATTACTCAACTTAGGAATGCATTCAAATATGAGTAACCTGAAAGAGAAGCAAGTTCTCAAAACCATTACAATCAACTGAATACCAAAAACTAGTATCTACATTTTCGATCACCTTGAAGAACCCTGATACTTGCAACACATGGTTTTCTACTTTATTCTTATACCTATAACTTCTTAAAACTTGGACCTTGTATTTCTTCGAAATACTTGTCTGAAACTGGAGAAGTCACAAATAAACAGAATATAGTACGAGCACCTGCCCCTTTGTCCCAATAGACACTGGACAACATACAATACTTTGTATATGTCCCCTGAGTTGAATAACTCAAACCCTGTGTATCGTAGGTTGAAAACTGTACTATGGTTAAAAAGAATTACACCGTTATTTAATGCTCCTTACCTAATCATCAACTGATATAGGTAAATGTCATGGACATAATTTCAAAAAGTTATATCTCACTTTATAAAATAAACGTACAGATATATCAGTTTGAAATTGGTGCATAATAACGGATATTCAAAACCAAATATTTGCCGTCAGGCAAAACCTCAGGCGATTTCCTCAATATCACCAATTACAACGAATTCCGATATAAAGAGGATATAGTCACCTAATTCCCAATAATTTACCCTCACTCATCATCTGTAATACCATGCAAATGTAAGAATCAAGTCTGGTAAATACATACCCTAGAGTAAGGATTTAATTAGGAAATCAGTTTTTAATTAATAACGCATAGTGAAACTGAAACATGAAAATGTTTCGAAGGGGTAGCCGGGTATTCCTAGTAATGCCTCTTCCATTATCCAGATTCATGACTGTAACCGTATATTTCCTTGTCATCTTTCCAAATCCCTTTATTTGTCTTTACTCATTACTTTCTGTACACCACCCTTAGGCTAAATGGTTTTCTTCCTTCCCTACCGTTCGGCACCAGCCTATGGTTTGGAAGAAGACTATCTAATAAGCGTAATAGGTGTACTCTCCTAATCCTAGGAGTAATCGTAACTTGAGAGAAGGTAAAGATAAAAGACAAATGAATAAACTTTATTCTATTTCTCCTGAACCAGAATCCATCCTCGAACTGAAACAAGTTCCTTCAAGTTCGTATATAACTATACGATGGATTATCCAATAAATGTGGATCTTCGTAGTGATACAGGGTGTTCTGGAGAAATTCAAAGGTGAAGTAGGAGTGGCGATGATATACGCGGTTTGGTCGTGAATGATATCAGTCGCAAGTTACTTTGCCCTCTTTCTAATCTCTTTATTTGTCTTTACTTATTACCTTCTGTACACCCAACTTAGGCTAATTAGTTTTCTTCCTTCCCCACCTTTCGGCACCTGCCTATGGTTTGGAAGAATACTATCTAATAAGCGTAATAGGTGTACCCTCTCCTAATCCTAGGAGCCTTTACAACCTGAGAGAAGGTATAAGGAAAAGACAACTGAATAGTCCTATATATTTTCTCCAGAACCGGAAACCATTTTCGAATCTGAACAAGTTTCTTCGAGTTCGTATGTAACTATATGACGGTCATATCCAATAAATGTGGATCTTCGTGGTAATACGGAATGTTCCGGAGAAAAGCAAAGGGTAAAAGTAGGAGTAGCAATGGAGTATGCAACTCTGACAATCCAAAAGCCGGTGTTTTAAGAAGGTTCGATTAACTTGGTCACTAAGTTATAGTCTAGGGTCGGGCCATGGTCGCTGCCAAAGAGAGAGAGAGAAAAGAAACACTCAGGTGTACTCTAACCTAGATCAGAATGATTAATCACTTTATCTAGTCAGGATGTCTCCCACTGTATCCTCAAATTCTCCTTCAAACCCAAAAGAAGAATTAGTCAGGATTATCTAAAATCACCCGATGAGTAAACCAACTCATCAGTGGGAATCGGGATCCAACTATCATCGCATGATAACCTGATGGAATCCACTCAAGTTATCACATTCCAGAAGGTATGCACATGCCTGGAAAGTTTCCTGTATGTTTGAAACTCCCGATGTGATTTTTACCCCATGCTCTTATGACCTTGACTGAGGCCAACAAATCATAAGTCACATGTCAAGTTCTACCCATCATTGTCCAGGTTAATTTGAACCCACCCGTACTCGCCATTGACTAGGGCCAATAAGGCTGTATGACTGTCCCAAACTAACGCATCTATCTATGCAACAGAATAGTAACAAATAGCTACCACACACTATGCCTTGACGAAGGCCAACAAACATAGTATGAATACTAAGTGCTACATGTCTGAAATGACGGAGGGCTACGAATGGTTTTTGGCGAAAAACCTTTAACGTAATGAACTTGATATCGTTGAAGGAACCGGATTGCGTTTTACAAATATATAGTGGCGAAAACCTTTGCTAAAGAGGTCACTCCCGGTGAAGGGATCTCGTCTCTTTCCTTGTAGAATGAGGTGCAGGATATTCCCACTGAATACCACGATGCAAAGCAAAAAGTAATCAACTATAGTAAAGTTATTACCCTGATGCAAACTTCTTCCCAAGAGGTCACTCCCGGTGAGGGGATCTCGGCTCTTGCCTCGTGGAATGAGGTGCTGGATATTCATAACCGAATACCGCTGTGCAAAACAAAAGAAAATGTTCTTGTAAGAACAGCTTTTGAAAATTGTTCCAACAATATCGAATAGGTCTGTTTTCCTTGCATTGATCAGAATCAACGCAGTCCCATCAATTAATCACACCACAAAAGAACGAAAATATGATGTACGTATATGCCATCCGCATTCGCCACTGGGCCCCGTCATCACCCGTTAGGTTACTTAACTAACGACAGAGCGGGGGATGGACTAGCGCGGGTGCAAAAAATTATACAACATCTACTAGTATATATATAATAATATATAATAATCATTCCAGGCATGATATATGTAACATCACAGATAAGCGATAAACATCACAGAACATACTGATGATCTGGGAGCCCCGGGTTTGCTTTGAGCCGCAGCTGAAACCCGACGTTCCCCTGGTCGTGTGGATAGACTGTGTAATGAAAACTTAGACCCCTACGAGTGCGGCAAGTTACCTACCGAAAAAAGAAGTGAGGCAAACCCTTCATCAAAGTGAATGGGCCACCCGGCACCTCACAGAAACCGGTAACTTGAGCACCCCTCCATCGGTCAACCTGTACCCCCTACGAGTGCAGCGAATAGCCCGCCAATTCTAGAGTGAGGCCCCCTCCTTCTCAATGCCATGAAATGCGGATCCGTTTTCCTATAGAACCCGGCTATTCGTGCACTCCACCGCGAGGAAATCCTAATACAGAAAAGAAAAATATATACAACGGTGATATCGACCTCAACCCGGTCGTGCACCAAATAAATAATATACAAGCTGGCAGTGACGGCAGTCCACATGTTGGACGCTCGCCCCACGATATCAAATGTACAAATAAATCTAAACTATACTAACATTGCACCCAAGCTATCCACCACGACGATCCCGCAACATCACAGCACAACACAGAATATCAACGTGAATGTCACGTTCGCAAACCCGTCTAAAAGACATATAGCAATTAGACAAGTTGTACCGATCTAATGACGTTCATGGTCGTAGATAGTAATGCATTTACTGAAAACTATGACATTATAATTCCACACGCAATTAGCAAACCAAACCAATTTCCAAAACCATGAAAAAATAGTGAGCTAAAGTTCTAAAAACCGACCGTTTAAAGCCAATTCGGAAGTCCGAATCAAAACGAAACGCGCCCGAACCTTTGCGAGGAGTTAGAGCCTGAAATTAATTTCGAGTCAGAGGGCCTAGAAGGGGTACCCTACCCCTGAGGCCACCACGAGGTGACCAGGTGGTGAGGCAGACCCGAAACTGCCCAAGATGGGGCAGTTTCGGGTCCCCACCGCCAAGACCACCTTGTGGTGGTCTTGGGGAGTGGGCCCAGCCGTTCAGTCCCCCCAGGGTTTCCCCGGGGTGCCCATGCACCACCTCACGGCTTCTCAGTTTAAGCCGTGAGCCCGCGGGGTGTGCAAATGTCTCAAACTTTCAGTTTTTGGAACTGTTTTTATCGGCAGTTTTGTACAACAAAAACGGCTGATTTCTAATGTCGCAATGAGTTAGTATGGAGTTAATGGGTTGGCTTCGATACCATGTTGGGTTACGGCAGTGCCCTGGCCATCATTCTGTGGCCAAATGCGGAACAAAAACTTAATTAACCGGTGCTAACGGAACCCTAATTTACGGATCGTACCATTAACCCTATACTAGTTCTATAAAAGGAGTTAGAATGGTTATACCGATCGATCTGTGTCCTTCGGTCTTCAACCTTTGTTCCAAGATCTTCAAGGCTTCACCGATCAAGTTTGATCTCCGGTCTCCCCACATCAAAGAAGATCCACGTCGAGGGTTTATAATACGGGCTCCCGCCTCAAAACCGAAATAACTCGGGTATCTAGTTTGCTAGCCTAGATAACCAAGATGAAGTAGAGAGTGTGTGTGAATAATTTATCTCAATACACCCAAGGATTCTCAACTCATGAGAGGTTATGGGTGTGTTAGTTATATGTATGCCCTAGAGGCCATTACTGTACATAGGATGTATATTGTAGTAGATGCTGGGACATATATAGGGAAGACTTTCTTGCTCGACATGATAGTATGCTATCCGGTTGATCTTTACCTTAACGTGTATACTGATTGTCTCTCTGTTACATGTTGGTAAAGCTCTTAGGATGTGTACTTGACTACCTGGACTATGATGCGGATCATACTAGTGGGGACATGCTAGTCTATAAGTACATCCTTCAAGGTCCCTAGTCGTGGGTGTATCGAGACGGGGCATCGATATACCAGTGTAGACTAGCGTATACCTTCTCGACCCATACAGATGGGCGATAGATGATCCCATATCCATTGGTGTTTGACATCAGAGATGATATACGGGTGCTCAGTGGAGACTGGGTACACTGGACGGACTCACCGAGAACTCCCAGATGGTATTATACCTCACGTCAGATGGCAGTTCTCTGGTGACACTGGTACAGAGTAGTCTGTTGACCCGAGATCGTCACAGAGTCTTGTGTGGTTCCCACTGTGCTTTGATTTCCACCTTACCACGTCCAAGAGGGCGTGCAAAACGGTGGTTTTTAGGTACAGTCCCGAATCACATGGAGGCAATGAGTGATAGGAGGGGATTCGTCTCTCCCGGTATAGGGAGTTGATGTTGCACTGTGTTCGATTGGCTATAACCGGAAATCCCTGGCCAGGGTTGCTGAGATTTACTGGTAAGTGTTACCAGTAGTTTCTCGAACTGTTATAGACCTCATATCGACACGACTTATCGAGCTATTGGGGTCTGACGTTTACCACCCCTAGGCAAGATATGCGAGATATCAGACGACGAGACCAGACTGTACGGTAAGTGTTGCTGGTTGGATTCGAAGGAGTGTGAGCGGGCTTGCTCGTCGATCTTCTGATCGCTCAATACCCGGGTGGCCGTTACGTTTAGCAGACCGCTTGCGGCTTGTGGGTGTTTGATATGATCATCACCTGCTGCCAGCGTATTGACGAGTCTTTAGAGTCCTACACAGAGGTTTCCTGGCTCAAGCGAAATGAAATAGGAGCGCATATGAGATATGTGCGGGACCGAGAATAATGCGTGTATGTGATACCGTATTCCATTCTCGCGATTTGTAACATTGATCGGTTATATGCGATATAGCCGGGTTATCGGATCAAGTGTTGATTCGATAAGTTGTTACTATTGATATTAGTCGGTTATATGTGATATGACCGGATCGTTAAATCAAGTGTTGATTTAATGATTTAATGTATAATTATATATATGATATATTAATTTACATTAACTAGTATTGGTTCATTTTAAATGGATTTTCTCACTTGAAGTTCACAAGTTGTATATGTGATATACTTTTGTGCACTTGTTTGTATCATGTTTGATGATACATGCTCACTTGGGTTTGTGTAAAGATTAAACCATGGTTGTGTAATGGTTAGGGTTTTCTTTTTCTTATTCATTTATTTATTTATTTTGTTTATTTATTTTGGAAAAGAAAAAGAGAAAATGGTGGCTTTCTTTGTTTGTTGTTGAAGCTTCATGAAGCTTTGACCAAGTGACCATTTTGTCTTCATGCTTAACCATAACCATTCCACTTAACCCTAGTTCATTCTCTACACTTGACCATGGTTGGATTATGATAAGTATTCATTTATTTTCTATTTGAAAATAACTTATCATAATATATGCTTTTTCTTCTTCTTCATCTTCAAGATGAAGAAGCTTGCCTCCATCAATGGCAACTAGTGAAAAAAAGTGAGAAATCCAATTCTAAAGTGAACCCACTTCCTATTTCTTCATCCTCTACCTCTTGCCAAGTAGTATAGGGTGTTTTCTTCACAAGTTTCATGACTTGGTGAAGTGGGAGCTTGATCTTGTGATGCCTCGACGTAGATCATCTTCGGCATCGAAGTCGACGACCTAGCCCGCCCATTTCTCCGATGAAGCCGATGCTAGAGTCATGGATTCGATTTGGACAGCGGAGAGGACTTCATCACGGAGCTATGGAGGTGGAGGACCGGATCTACAAAGGTTGTATTTCCGTTCACTTAGTTAAGTTGTTAACTAGTTGCATGTTTCTCCTAAAATCTAGTTAACGATCCGTATTAGGGTTTCTCGGCACTTGTAAAATTTGAAATTGGTATGGTTGATGCCTTGTGAGACCTCATTAGTGTGCCTAGGAACCCTACAGGGTGGATGTTAAAGAAGAAGCCATGGTAGTGAAGAAGTGTGAGCTCAAGAAAAGAAAAGAGCAAGCCTAAGAAAAAGAAGTGGCTGCCTCTTTTCATGTGAGTTGTGTGAGTATTTGTTTGTGAGCAACTAAAGAAAATCAACTCATGAAAAAATATCCCAAGCTCACAACAAATATCTTACACCACAAACAAAAACCTTAGCATGTCACCCATGACCCACTATGAGCCACACCCATACGATATGCATGGATCACCAAGTGAGCATGCTAGAAATAATGAGTCGCACTTTTCACCAAATAAATATTTAAACCAAAATGTTTACCAGAAAAAGAAATGGCAACTTCAAAAGTAAATTTGTAACGAATTACAAGAATACCCCTTGCATCCAAATTCCGACTGAATACGAATATAACGAGACGAAAATAATAAAAAATATAATACTATGATCCAGCTTAAACCAAAGCCCACTAGTATTATCTGTCCGATCATGATCCATGCACAAATGCACGTATATGGTCGTTGTTGGAGATAGTGCCCTCATAGTCAATTATTGAATCACAGGTACGTGATTGCAATGGTTGCGGAGGACCTATACCGGTATGACAGTCTTACTCGAAATGATAGTATGCTATCTGGTTTGCCTTTATCAGTCGTGTACATGTTCAGGTGACTGATTACATGTTACACTTTGATAGAGCCCTTAGGATCTTTCTTTACCACCAACAGTATGATGGCGATCATATACGTGAGAGTTGGGTGGTTTATACACATATCCTTAATTGTGGTCCCTAGTCGTGGGAGTTTCGAGACAGGGCATCGATACTCCGGAGTAGACTAGTGTGTACAGTCGAGACCCCGACGAGGGGCGGTGGCCGGTCTCACAAGCCACTGGTGTCAGTTGGATCACCTAAGATGTATACAGATGCTCATTGGGTTATGAGTACACCGGACAGGACTCGCCGGGAATCTGCTAGTTAGTACTATATCTATCGTCAGATAGCAGTTCCCTGGTGACATGTGTACAGGTTAGTTCATTGACCTGAGGTCGTCATTTGTCTCGTGTGAGTTCCCACTGTGCTTTGATTTCTACCCTACCACGGCTCAAAGGAGTCGTGCAAACAGGTAGTTTTTGGGTACAGTCCCGAGCCATATGGAGGCACGTGAGCGGATCGGCAGGGGATTCGTCTCTCCCGGTATTGGGGGCGAGATCGTGCTCTGTCTAGGAGAGCCATTACACAAAGCCCACGGCCGTGGCAGGAGATTTACTGGTAGGTACTCCAGTAGTATCTCAGGGTGTTATTGGGCTACATTCCGACACGACTTATACTGCTATTGGGGGTCTGACGTTACTAGCCCCCTAGGCAGATATGCGATACTCATAGACGAACGGACCGGACTGTATATACATTGTCACTGTTAGGCTCAGTAGGGTTTTCTGGATGAGTTCGCTCATCAGCATCCCTTGAGGTCAGTCCATGGGCAGCCGTTACGCATTGCTAGTGCCGCTGACGGTTTGTGGTTAAACCCACTGCCAGGGTACTGATGAGTCATTAGAGTCCCCCACAGACAGTTTCCCAAGTTCGGGCGAAACGTTGTAGATGCCGTATGGTTTTATGGCAGGGTTCGGAAAATGCACGTGCGTTTACGCACGTGTTATTTTTCGGGCAGATGATACTGGTCTGCTTTGGTTTAAGCCGGATCCGAGTATTATATTGAGTGGATATAATATCTTTGTCTCAGTTGCATTTGTATTCGGTCGTAATACAAATGCGGGTATATTTATACAGTTTCGGGGTTGTCCTGAAATTCGTTTCAGGATCACTTTTGGAAGTTGCCAGTTTCCAGTTTTCTATTAGCCGTCTTTTAACATTCGGTTAAAGACGGATTTATCTTTTCTTGAGATAAGTGTTGAATCTTCTAGAAGTTTCTAGATTTGATGACAAGGATGATGAGGTGGCTAATGACTCATCTTGACATTAATGGTTGCATTAATGACTTGATGAGGTGTTTAAGTGAGTCATGCTTTAGCTTTAATGATTCTTGTTTAGCTAAGGATATTTTGTGAGAAGCTTTGTTCTTATGGTCACTCTCCCCTCTCCTACACTCACCTCCCTCCAACTATAAATGGCCGGCCCCTCCTCTCTCACTCTCACTTGATGGTTTTCATTTGTTAAAAGATTATGATAGATTTTGGGGTGTATGGAATTCACAGCTCATTTCATTCCATCACCCGATTCCCTCGGCAACTTCATTAACCGATCGTCCACGGACTTGGACGAAGTGAGACAAAGTCATCTACTCATTCTCTACATCATTCTTGGTCGTCTCTTTTAGCAAACTTGACGACCGAGTTGCCTCGAGTCAGAGGCGGAAGCCAGTTTAAAGAATCGTCGACGTGGTGCCACCTCGACGAGGAGATCGAAGATCGAAGAGATCGGAGCAGCCGCAACGGAGCGTGGGATGATGGTTAAAGAACGAAGGACTCGGATCGTTCGGTATAACCTTTCTACACTCTTTACAGTTTGTTAGTTTAGCAATAATGGCAGATCCGGGTTAAAGTATACGATAGCGCCAGTTAAAAAGTTTGTGTTCCGCATTTGGCGTCTGTAGACGGCCGGAGCGCTAGCGTAGACTTACAGTGGTATCAGAGCCACACCGTTTTGCTATACTAACTTGTGCTAACGCGTTTAAAACATCGATCGAACCGGAAATCAAAAACTGCAAAATCCAAGCTTGACAGTTTCTGTTATTTTTTAAACTGGTCCAAATGTCATTTTGACCATACCAGAAAATCAAGCAGGGTTTTTTAGGAAAACTGGAGAAATTCGACAGAGTGATTCTACTGTTCCGCCACGGATCCGCGGCCCGAGCATGGGTTTGGCCGCGGATCCGCTGCAGGAAAGGGACATCACTTGGTTAATTTTCTACAGTGCATTCTATATTGGAATTGGGGTTTTTGGTATATATCGTTTGGGCCCAGGTTTTGTTATTGTTCTACAGATGTTCGTGGGGCCCACTTTGTGATATTTGGTTGATCGAAATTTAAACACGTTAGTTTACAGTGCTTACATTATATCTCCGACCGGGAATGTCATTTGATCGGTAAACCGCGTCAGATTGCTATAGTTCTTTTTAGACGGGTTTGCGAACGTGACATTCACGTTGATGTTCTGTGTTGTGCTGTGATGTTGCGGATTTGTCGTGGTGGATAGCAGTGTGCAATGGTAGTACAGTTTGAGTTTATTTGTACATTTGATATTGCGGGGCGAGCATCCAACATGTGGACTGCCGTCACTTCCTGTTGTATAATATTCTTTGGGGCACGACCAGGTTGCGGTCGATGTACCTGTTGTACTATTTTTCATTACTGTACTATGTTTTGCCCCGCGACGGAGTGCACGGATAGCCGGGTTTTGGAGGGGCAACGGGTCCGCATCTCATGGCTTTGAGAGGCAGAGGGGCCCCACTCTAAAATTGGCAGACTATTCGCCGCACTCGTAGGGGGTATAGGTTGACCCAAGGAGGGGTGCCCAAGATTACCGGATTCCGTGAAGTGCTGGGTGGTCCATTCACTATGCTGTAGGGGGCTGCCTCACTTCAGGTTTTGGCGGGTAACTTGCCGCACCCGTAGGGGTCTAGGTTTCATTGCACAGGCTATCCACACGACAGGGGAACGTCGAGTTTCAGCAGCGGCTCTGTGAAACTCGGGGATCCCAGATTATCTGTATTGTTCTGTGATGCTTATTACTTTTCTGTAATGTTGCATACTATCACGCCTGGAGCGATTATTGTATATTGGTTTATATACTATTAGATGTTGTATATGTTTTACACCCGCGCTAGTCCAGTCCCCGCTCTGTCGTTAGTTAAGTAACCTAACGGGTGATGACGGGACCCAGTGACGAATGCGGATGGCATATACGTACATTTTATTTTCGTTCTTTTCTGGTGTGATTGATTGATGGGACTGCATTGATTCTGATCAATGCAAAGTAAAGCAAACCTGTTTGCAGTTGTTGGAACAAATTTAAAAAGTGTTATTGCAAAGACGTTTTCTTTTGTTATGCATAGCGGTATTCAGTGGAATATCCTGCACCTCATTCGACGGGGCAAGGGCCGATATCCCTTCACCGGGACCGACCCCTTGGACAGAAGTTTGCGTCAGGGTAATAACTTCACTATAGTCGATTGCAAGTTGCTTTGCATAGCGGTATTCAGTGGAATATCCTGCACCTCATTCCACGAGGAAAGAGCCGAGATCCCTTTACCGGGAGTGACCTCTTTAGCAAAAGGTTTTCGCCACTATATTTTAAAAAAGCTATTAGGTTCCTTCAGCGATATCAAGTTCACTACGTTAAAGGTTTTTCGCCAAAAACCAGCCGTAGCCCTCCGTCTTTTCATATGAATGGTCAGTAGTATTCAAGCTATGTTGGTCTGGCCCTTAGCTAGGACATAGTGATTGGTAGCTGCTGGGGTGTTCACATGTTGCATAGATAGATGCGTTGGTTTGGGACAGTCGTACAACCTTGTTGGCCCTTAGTCAAGGGCGAGTACGGGTGGGTTCAAATTAACAAGATAATGATGGGAAGAACTTGACATGTGACTTATGATGGGTTGGCCCTTAGTCACGATCATAAGAGCATGGGGTAAAAATCATATCGGGAGTTTCTAAAGAAACTGAAACTTGCCAGGCATGCGCATACCTTCTGGAGTGTGATAACGCGAGTGGATTCCGTCACGTTATCATGCGATGAGAGTTGGATCCCGATTCCCACTGATGAGTTGGTTTACTCTTTGGGTGATCCCGATTGATTCTTCTTTCTGGTTTGGAGGAGAATTTGACAGGACAGTGGGAGGTTTCCGGATTAGACAAAGTGATAACCATTCTGATCTAGGTTAGAGTGCACGCAGAGTGTTTCTTTTCTCTCTCTCTTTGGCAGCGACCTTTGACCGACCCTAGACTTTGACTCAGTGACCAGGTTGACCGAACCTTCTTAACTTACTGGCTTTTTGGATTGTCTGAGTTGCATAAGTCATTGCCACTCCTTCTTTTACCCTTTGAATTTCTCAGAACACCCGTATTACTACGGATATCCACTTCCATTGGATAGATCCATCGTATGGTTATATACGAACTCGAAGGGACTTCTTCGAGGATGGATCCAGGTTCAGGAGAAATAGAATTGGTTTATTCAGTTGTCTTTTATTATCACCTTCTCTCAGGTTGCGAGAGCTCCTTGGTTTAGGAGAGTACACCTATTACGCTTATTGGATAGTCTTATTCCAAACCATAGGCTGGTGCCGAAAGGTAGGGAATGAAGAAAACCAATTGGCCTAAGTAGGGTGTGCAGAAGGTAATATGTAAAGACAAAATAAAGGGATTAGAAAGAGGGCAAAGTAAATTGCGACTGATATCATTCACGACCAAAACCGCGTACTTCATCGCCACTCCTATTTCACCTTTAAAGGAATAAGGTATTATTCAGTTGTCTTTCATCATCACCTTCTCTCGAGATGCGAGTACTCCTTGGTTTAGGAGGGTACACCTATTATGCTTACTGGATAGTCTTATTCCAAACCATAGGCTGGTGCCGAACGGTAGGGAAGGAAGAAAACCATTTAGCCTAACGATGGTGTACAGAAGGTAACGACTAAAGACAAATAAAGGGATTTGGAGAGATGGCAATAAAATATACGGTTGAAGTCATGAATTGGATTATGAAAGAGACATTACTATGAATACCAGGATACCCCTACGAAACATTTTCATGTTTCAGTGCATTGTTAAAGAAAAACTGTTTTCCCGATTAGACACTTACTCCAAGGGTATGTATTTACCAGGTTTCATTCTCATATCTGTATGGTTTTACAGATGATGAGTGGGAGTAAGTTATTGGGAATTAGGTGATTATCCTCATTATATCGGAATTCGTTGTAATTGGTGATATTTGAGGAAATCGCCAGGGTACAGTTTTCAACCTACGACGCACAGGTTTTTGAGTTGTTTAACTCAGCGGACTTATACAGAGTATTGTATGTTGTCCAAGTGTCCATCACGACAAAGGGGTAGGTCCTCATACTATGTTCTGTTTACTTATAACTTCTCTAGTATTTAGACAAGTGTTTCGTAGAAATACAAGGTCTAAGTTTTGAGAAGTTGTGGGTATAAGAATAAAGTAGAGAACCAGGTATCACAAGTATCGGGATTCTTCAAAGAGATCGAAGATGTAGATTCTTGTGATTGGTATTCAGATGATAGTGATGGTTTTGAGAAACGTGTTTCTCTTTCAGGTTACTCATAATTGGATGGATTCCTAAGTTGAGTAATGCTGATTAGCCTCCTTCCATTAAGTTGATACGCACTGGAGACAGCTGCATGGTTTGAATATGGTTCCAATTAAATAAGTGCCAATGTTTCTGTATTGGATATAGAATAGTTCGTACCTTAAAAGATGTTAAGGTACGGGGAGTTGTCCAGCTTATGCTTAAAACCAGACTCTGGATAACTCAGGGCACGTTTCTATAATGGCTGTTTGTGGGTTGACCCTGGCTATGACGAGGGTTGATATTCTACCATTTGGAAGATCAATAGTGATATTGTTCTTAACTCGCCACAGTTTTAGTAAAATAGATCTTTTTCAGAAAACAGTAGTGGGAGTATGGTAGAACTGGAAGTGATTCCAGAACCGCGAACGATTACGGAAAATTTAATAGGACCTATATATTCAATCAGGTTTGACATTCCAATAGCCACTCCGCAGATATGGTAGGTAACCTCAAACACCCGAGAGGTACTCCGGTAGCCTCAAGGATGGTGACAGGGAGGTTCTTATCTACCCAGACTTGACACTACTGTTGTTCCAGGTTATGAGACCCGGTAGGATGGTTGTCGTAGTCAGTGGGAGCAACGGAAGCATGGTGGGCAAGTAGCTTATGTCTATTTATAGACTAGAGCAGTTATAGCGGAGATAGATCATCTAATTTGATGTGACAGTCATGGGTTTGACTTCAATCAGGATAGGGGATGGATCTGTTAAGAAGGTAGTAGGGTGTGATGTCATGGTATTTGATGACATACTCAGAGTAGGAAGTAAAATTCCTATACTACGATCGGTTGTACTGTGGTCGTCACACAGTTGTTTCTCCAGACAGGATATGGATATAATATTTGACATTCTGGTTTCTAGATCTATGGTTTTAGATCTGGATTTGGGTAGTTTCCCAATGTAGGTACTTTGACAGTATTCTAATGGTTTTAGAATAGATGACTCCTAGCATGGTGGTGTACCTGCAGGTGATGGAGTCACCCTCTCTAAAGGTGTCGTATAGACTAAAGGGGAGAGGGATGTGCATGATTGGCAGATCACTTGCTTAGGCAATTGAGTCAATTATGAGATGTCAAGTACCACACCAAATGTTGGTTTTGCACTAGATGCAATAAGTTTGTATTAATCCTGTTGGAGATAGTGCCCTCATAGTCAATTATTGGATCGCAGGTATGTGATTGCAATGATTGCAGAGGACCTATCCCGGTAGGATAGTCTTACTCGAGATGATAGTATGCTATCTGGTTTGCCTTTATCAGTCGTGTACATGTTCAGGTGACTGATTGCATGTTACACTTTGATAGAGCCCTTAGGATCTAGCTTTACTACCAACAGTATGATGGTGATCATATACGTGAGAGTTGGGTAGTTTATATGCATATCCTTAATTGTGGTCCCTAGTCGTGGGAGTTTCGAGACAGGGCATCGATACTCCGGAGTAGACTAGTGTGTACAGTCGAGACCCCGACGAGGGGCGGTGGCCGGTCTCACAAGCCACTGGTGTCAGTTGGATCACCTAAGATGTATACAGGTGCTCATTGGGTTATGAGTACACCAGACAGGACTCGCCGGGAATCTGCTAGTTAGTATTATATCTATCGTCAGATAGCAGTTCCCTGGTGACATGTGTACAGGTTAGTTCATCGACCTGAGGTCGTCATTTGTCTCGTGTGAGTTCCCACTGTGCTTTGATTTCTACCCTACCACGGCTCAAAGGAGTCGTGCAAACAGGTAGTTTTTGGGTACAGTCCCGAGCCATATGGAGGCACGTGAGCGGATCGGCAGGGGATTCGTCTCTCCCGGTATTGGGGGCGAGGTCGTGCTGTGTCTAGGAGAGCCATTACACAAAGTCCATGGCCATGGCAGGAGATTTACTGTTAGGTACTCCAGTAGTATCTCAGGGTGTTATTGGGCTATACTCCGACACGACTTATACTGCTTTTGGGGGTCTGACGTTACTAGCCCCCTAGGCGGATATGCGATACTCATTGACGAACGGACCGGACTGTATATACATTGTCACTGTTAGGCTCAGTAGGGTTTCTGGATGAGTTCACTCATCGGCCTCCCTTGAGTTCGCTCATTAGCTTCCTTTGAGGTCAGTCCATGGGCAGCCGTTACGCATAGCTAGTGCTGCTGACGGTTTGTGGTTAAACCCACTGCCAGGGTACTGACGAGTCATTAGAGTCCCCCACAGACAGTTTCCCAAGTTCGGGCGAAACGTTGTAGAGGCCGTATGGTTTTATGGTAGGGTTCGGAAAATGCACGTGCGTTTACGCACATGTCAGTTTTCGGGCAGATGATACTGGTCGGCTTTGGTTTAAGCCGGATCCGAGTATTATATTGAGTAGGTATAATATTTTTGTCTCAGTTGCATTTTTATTCGGTTGTAATACAAATGCGGGTATATTTATACAGTTTCGGGGTTATCCTGAAAGTTGTTTCAGGATCACTTTTGGAAGTTGCCAGTTTCCAGTTTTCTATCAGCCGTCTTTTAACATTCGGTTAAAGACGGATTTATCTTTTCTTGAGATGAGTGTGAATTTTTCTAGAAGTTTCTAGATGAGGTCACTAGGATTAATTGGTGTTGGATTTTCGTTGGTTGCTTTAATGGTTCAATTAATGCATAATGACTCATGCTTTGTTATTAAAGCTTTTTGTTTTCCTTAAGATTTTTTCTTCATGATAAGCTTTATGCTTAAGGTCACCCCCCTCTCCTACGGTCACCTCCCTCTTGCTATATATGGCCGGCCCTCTCTCTCTCCTCACTCTCTCTCTCACTTGAGTTTTCATTTGCTAGAAAAGATTATGATAGGTTTTATCGGTGTATGGAATTTCACAGTCCATTTCATTCCATCACCCGATTCCTTCGGCAACTTCATTAACCGGTCGTCCACGGATTTGGACGAAGTGAGACAAAGTCATCTACTCAATCTCTACATCATTCTTGGTCATCTCTTTTAGCAAACTTGACGATCGAGTTGCCTCAAGTCAGAGGCGGGAGCCCGTTTAAAGAATCGATCATGTGGTGCCACCTCGACGAAGGAATCGGAGATCGACGAGATCGGAGCAGCCGCAACGGAGCGTGGGATGATGGTTGAAGAACGAAGGACTCGGATCGTTCGGTATAACCTTTCTACACTCTTTACAGTTTGTTAGTTTAGCAATAATGGCAGATCCGGGTTAAAGTATACGATAGCGCCAGTTTAAAAGTTTTTGTTCCGCATTTGGCGTCTGTAAACTGCCGGGGCGCTAGCGTAGACTTACAAATCCAATCCTGGAGAAACATAAGGAAGCAGTTTTAGAACATAAGTACATGTTCTACGGATTTGATGACGGCAGCCTCTTTCGGGAGACGGTTATCATTCCAGGCTTCAAAGGTGACATAGATGACAGAGTGATTGTCAGAGTTATAGTTTTCCCTCTGACAAGGGACAGTATTATGGACAGGTGGTCCAAGAGGATACTGTGGGTGGCATGGTGCCGGATACTGATTAGGTTCAGTGATCGATACAGTCTAAGAAGTTTGGATTTGGAGTTCATTTATGAACTAGGTCCCATCAGATATCCAGACATATTCTAAGACAGGTATTACTCGATTCGGGAGATGGCTTTCTCCGCGAACTTGAGATTTAGAGAGACATAGAAAGAAACATCTAGGCGGATCCACTCACTGAGGCTATTTCTCGAACACAATAGTTTTACAAACGGGCTTTGTGAAACTGATTAGTAGAGGAGTTGGATATTCGGTTTCACACGGGCTGTGAGTAGTCGACATTGCAATAACTAGCCTTGAGTGCAAGTGGGAGATTGTTGGAGATAGTGCCCTCATAGTCAATTATTGGATCACAGGTACGTGATTGCAATGATTGCGGAGGACCTATACCGGTATGACAGTCTTACTCGAAATGATAGTATGCTATCTGGTTTGCCTTTATCAGTCGTGTACATGTTCAGGTGACTGATTACATGTTACACTTTGATAGAGCCCTTAGGATCTTGCTTTACCATCAACAGTATGATGGCGATCATATACGTGAGAGTTGGGTGGTTGATACGCATATCCTTAATTGTGGTCCCTGGTCGTGGGAGTTTCGAGACAGGGCATCGATACTCCGGAGTAGACTAGTGTGTACAGTCGAGACCCCGACGAGGGGCGGTGGCCGGTCTCACAAGCCACTGGTGTCAGTTGGATCACCTAAGATGTATACAGGTGTTCATTGGGTTATGAGTACACCGGACAGGACTCGCCGGGAATCTGCTAGTTAGTACTATATCTATCGTCAGATAGCAGTTCCCTGGTGACATGTGTACAGGTTAGTTCATTGACCTGAGGTCGTCATTTGTCTCGTATGAGTTCCCACTGTGCTTTGATTTCTACCCTACCACGGCTCAAAGGAGTCGTGCAAACAGGTAGTTTTTGGGTACAGTCCCGAGCCATATGGAGGCACGTGAGCGGATCGGCAGGGGATTCTTCTCTCCCGGTATTGGGGGCGAGATCGTGCTGTGTCTAGGAGAGCCATTACACAAAGCCCACGGCCGTGGCAGGAGATTTACTGGTAGGTACTCCAGTAGTATCTTAGGGTGTTATTGGGCTACACTCCGACACGACTTATACTGCTATTGGGGGTCTGACGTTACTAGCCCCCTAGGCAGATATGCGATACTCATAGACGAACGGACCGGACTGTATATACATTGTCACTGTTAGGCTCAGTAGGGTTTTCTGGATGAGTTCGCTCATCAGCATCCCTTGAGGTCAGTCCATGGGCAGCCGTTACGCATTGCTAGTGCCGCTGACGGTTTGTGGTTAAACCAAACCCACTGTCAGGGTACTGACGAGTCATTAGAGTCCCCCACAGACAGTTTCCCAAGTTCGGGCGAAACGTTGTAGAGGCCGTATGGTTTTATGGCAGGGTTCGGAAAATGCACGTGCGTTTACGCACGTGTTATTTTTCCGGCAGATGATACTGGTCGGCTTTGGTTAAGCCGGATCCGAGTATTATATTGAGTGGATATAATATCTTTGTCTCAGTTGCATTTGTATTCGGTCGTAATACAAATGCGGGTATATTTATACAGTTTCGGGGTTGTCCTGAAATTCGTTTCAAGATCACTTTTGGAAGTTACCAGTTTCCAGTTTTTTATCAGCCGTCTTTTAACATTCGGTTAAAGACGGATTTATCTTTTCTTGAGATAAGTGTTGAATCTTCTAGAAGTTTCTAGATTTGATGACAAGGATGATGAGGTGGCTAATGACTCATCTTGACATTAATGGTTGCATTAATGACTTGATGAGGTGTTTAAGTGAGTCATGCTTTAGCTTTAATGATTCTTGTTTAGCTAAGGATATTTTGTGAGAAGCTTTGTTCTTATGGTTACTCTCCCCTCTCCTACACTCACCTCCCTCCATCTATAAATGGCCGGCCCCTCCTCTCTCACTCTCACTTGATGGTTTTCATTTGTTAAAAGATTATGATAGATTTTGGGGTGTATGGAATTCACAGCTCATTTCATTCCATCACCCGATTCCCTCGGCAACTTCATTAACCGATCGTCCACGGACTTGGACGAAGTGAGACAAAGTCATCTACTCATTCTCTACATCATTCTTGGTCGTCTCTTTTAGCAAACTTGACGATCGAGTTGCCTCGAGTCAGAGGCGGGAGCCCGTTTAAAGAATCGTCGACGTGGTGCCACCTCGATGAGGAGATCGAAGATCGAAGAGATCGGAGCAGCCGCAACGGAGCGTGGGATGATGGTTAAAGAACGAAGGACTCGGATCGTTCGGTATAACCTTTCTACACTCTTTACAGTTTGTTAGTTTAGCAATAATGGCAGATCCGGGTTAAAGTATACGATAGCGCCAGTTAAAAAGTTTTTGTTCCGCATTTGGCGTCTGTAGACGGCCGGGGCACTAGCGTAGACTTACAGTCGTACCCTTCCATAAAACTATACGGCCTCTACAACGTTTCGCCCGAAGCAGTGAAACCCTCTGTGTGGGACTCTAAAGACTCGTCAATACGCTGGCAGTGGGTTTAACCACAAGCACGTCAGTAGCAGTAGTTGTACGTAACGGCTACCCAGATATTGAGCGAAAAGGAGGACGGCAAGTAAACTCATCCTGAAACCCTACTGAGCATGACAGTGACAATATCCATACATTCCGGTCCGTTCGTCTATGAGTATCGCATATCGAGTCTAGGGTGTGGATAAAATCAGACCCCTAATAACGCGACATTTAGTGTCGGTATGAAGCCCATCAGCACCTGAGAAACTACTGATCCGAATCAGTAATTCTCGACTATCTTGGCCAAGGATTTCTGGTGATGGCCACCCATGCACACCGCGACATCAACCCCTAATACCGGGAGAGACGAATCCCTGACGATCCGCTCACTGCCTCCATGTGGCTCGGGACTGTATCCAACTAAAACCTGTTTGCACGACTCCTTTGAGCCGTGGTAGGGTAGTAATCAAAGCATAGTGGGAACTCACACGAGACAAATAACGATCTCAGATCGATAGACTAACCTGTACACATGTCACCAGAGAACTGCTATCTGACAATAGGTATAATACCAACTAGCATGTTCCTGGCGAGTCCGTCCGGTGTATTCATAACCCAATGAGCAGCTGTATACATCTTAGATGAACCAACTGACACCAATGGCTTGTGAGACCAGCCACCGCCCCTCGTCGGGGTCTCAATCCGTATATACTAGTCTACTCTTAGAGTATCGATGCCCAGTCTCGAAACTCCCATGACTAGGGACACTTTAAGGATGTGCTTATAGACCAGCCAACTCTTATGTATATGATCGCCATCATACTGCTGGTAGTCAAGCAAGAATACTATGGGCTCTATCAACATGTAATAGTGATCTGTAATGTCACCTGAAGCATGTATACGATGATAAAGACAAACCAGATAACATACTATCATCTCAAGTAAGACCGTCCTACCGGTATAGGTCCTCCCTCAATCATTGCAATCACGTGCCTGCGATCCAATAATTGACTTGAGGACACTATAGCCAACACTTGGTACGCTCGGTGTTGTTTTTGTGCGTATTTTAGATATTGATGACTTTTCGGGCACCTAGTGCACCTGAGATTATGTTTTTGTGCATTTGTTGCACTAGATGTTTTGTGCGGACCTGGCGCACTTGATTTGGATTTTCGCGCATATTGGACGCATGGTATAAGATTTTGTGCACACCGGATGCACTTGATTGAGATTTTATTCGTGCATGTTAGTTGCACTGGGTTGAGATTTTCGTGCATTTTAGATGCACTTGATGCTGTTGTCGTGCACACCCGTTGCACTTGATAGATACTTTCGTGCACACCCGTTGCACTTAGTTTGGCTTTTGTGCACATTCATGGAACTTGTGTTTGGCTTTGATTTTTCGTGCGCACCAGACGCACGTGATATTGGATACACCTTTTGAGGCTGATTTTTGCTCTTGAGCATTATATTTTGATGTTGGGTACTGTATTATATAGTAGCCGAGCAGGATTGATCTGAGGACAGTACCTGAGTAATTTTGCATGCATAAAAGTTTACCAAGTTGTTTTCAAAATGGAGCTATAGTCTCGCTATTTCCTACGCGTCCACGAGTGACACGAACTTTTACAAAGGAAAATCTTTTGGGATATTTCAAAAAGGCGGAACGTATATTTTGAGCAAAACCTATATGAACGTATATTTACTACTTTACAATTGAGCTTCCACCACTTGTACCATGAGTTACGCATCGCATGGAGATTCGGAAAAGGATTTTGCGTGTATTTTATTCAGTTTTTAGAGGAATTTACAATGCTACGTATTATATAAGTATTATGATTTTGACTATAGTGTATTGGAGTTTAGCAGTGGAATTCGAGATTTGTATTTCCATTATAACTCCAGTGATTGCGTGATGCTTGTCGGAGATTGATTTTGAGTTGCGTATTCATTTTCATGCGCACATGATGCGATGTGGTATTTCTGTGTATTCTGTGATTTCGGAGCCTCGTTGTTTCGGACTGATTATTGAAATGTTTTAGTATTTGGGGGTTTAAATATAAATTCGGAGACCGAATTTATTTAAGGGGGGATGATTGTAACATTTTATAAAATAAAATATTATTTTTGGAATTTAAATAATAAAATAATATATTTCGCGAAAACTAGTCGATTTGTGAATTGGGGTTTTCATAAAATGGTATAATTATATACCAATATTTGCTAAATAATTGGAGATTAAAATAATTTATTTATTAAAAAGATATTTATCGGATTTGGGAATTTTTATAATTAATTATATACAAGTTTAAATTAAACTTGATTAGTGCACTACTAATCACGATTAAGCCAAATCCGTATTTTTAAATATCCATGGTTAGTGCACCATGGAATGTTGTATTTTGTTGCATGTTATTCATTTGAGTTTGTTTCATTTGCATTGTGTATTGTTTTGTGCGAAGAGAAAAGAAAAGAAAAGAGAACAAATGATTGAGAGAGAGAGAGAGGGGACAATATGATGAGCTATGGGCATGAGAGAGAGCATGCCATGAGAGAGAGAGAGAGAGTATGGCTCCTACCTCTTGACATCTTCATTCATTTTCTTCACTTCACCATTCTTCAACTCCTTCTTCATATTCCCCACCTCTTTCCTCTATCTCCTCTACCTCCATGAATTACCTCAAAACCCTTGCCAAAACTCTATTCCACCGTCATTAAAAATGATCCCCACCTCATCCCACACTCCATAGCAAGATCAATATTGGTTTTTGAGCACTTTGGGCAACCCATGAATTTTCTTGAGTTGCCAAATGAGGTAATCCCTACACTTCTAGTTAAGTTGTTTATGCTTAGTATATCCTAATTTAGTTTAGAGTTCGAATTAGTTAGATTTGTGATCTTGGAATTTTCCAAGTTGATGTTAGTGGATGTGTGGACTTGTGATATAGTTGTTGAGTTGTAGTGAGTGTTTACAAAACCTTAGTGATGCTTTTTCTGACCTGGACCAGATAATAGAACCCAAATACAAAATTAGAATTTTCTCGACGTCGTTTTTTCTTTTGGATTGTGATGCTCAGATGGAATCTGGCGAAACTTGGAGTGTTTATAAGAAAATCAAATAACTATATTGACCAAGATAGAACACTTAAAAACCACCACCAAAGTACGAGACCAAAACACCCATGGAAAACCGGCGACACCGGGTCTTTAAGCATTCTCGCCAGCCAGTGTTTGGTGTCTGGTGTTGGGGTTTTGCCTGTAGCTCACTTACTTTATAACCTAGCCCCTGTATTGTAGTTTAGTCCCTATTTACCTGACCAAAAATCTTAGAGCTGTTTTGAGTTGGTTGTGGCTATGTTTTCCGATATTGAAACTTGGTTTTGATATTTGAATTTGGATTTGGTTGTTGGATGTTTGTACGTCAACGACGAGGGTTATTTGGTTGTTTTTGCATGCGTAAGGTATAGGTTCTAACGTATAAGCAATTCGTGTGCCGTATCGGTTTTTCGGACTTGATTTTAATAGTGTTACGATTGTGTATTGATTGTAAGTACCTCCGTGTGAATTTCCGAGACGATAAATTACATTGACTTCGGCTAAGTGAGGAGATTAGCAGGTGAGTAGATTTATATCTACGGGGGAAGTCTGGTGGATGGAGTATAACACCTCCGCAACCATTGATATGGAAAATCATTATATAATTATAATTTGGAGGAATGATATGCTATGAACATACTGACATAATTAAAGGTTTTAGTAAGAGATGATATGATAAAAGTTGACACTAATGGATATATTGACTTGAGAATGCAAGGCAATGTAAATATTATATTCATATGCCAATAGACGGTGTAAGATTACACATAAATACAAATGAGAATATGATGTGAGATACGGATGTGAGGCGATATGAGAATATAGATACTTTTGCCAAGACATGATATGAGATTGAGACAGATATGACTTGAGATATATGTGTACATATATGTATATGAGAATAAAGAGTGATATGATGTACGTGACCTTAGATCCGTACCCTTGATTATGATATTGTACGACGGATCATATCGTACGAATTATGATATATGATATTTGATTCGTACCCTCGATTGTGAGGAGACTGTACGACGAACTATACCGTACGAGATGTATATGTGATGACCAATCCATACTTTTGACTTGGGATTAGTTTAGCCTTTTAGTCTTGTAGTTACTTAAGTAGATGTTTCAATAGGGTTCGAGTCATACCTATTTTCAAAACTAATGAATCATGTACATTTTCAAAGGACAAGCCGAGGGACGATACGGATTTCAAAAGGGCATTTCTTTTCTTTAAAAACGCCGTAGTCCCTACATTTCTAAAAATAAAGATTCGTGCTATTTCAGATACGATAATTGTATGGCTCGTATATCGAGGTATATCTTAGCTTGTTGCATTAATATTTACCTTTCTGCTACATTCATTTTACTCTCATTGCATTATATATATATATATACGTGTGCTTCCATTATTTGTTATTACATCGTCTGCTAGAACACCTGCATAATTATCGATGATGCGCACATTACACTTACACAGATTTGCCAGCTCACACACATTCATCAACGGTAATTACTATACCACTTGCACTGTAGAACTGCTATATCATGATATTATCCAATTTTCAGTACTGTCACATGACATGCTTGCATGATATACTTGATATGCTCATATTACCATTCTATATTTGCATACATCGTACTTTATGGTTATATGCATTGAGATGCTGTTTTCATGAGATTTATGAATTTGAGAACCATGGTTATATTTCAAAAGAAATTATGAATTGTTTTAAAACCGCGGTTTCTCATGATGTGATTTTGAGGCGTCCACCGTGAGTTTTCTCGGTTCTGAGCTTGTTTTCGAGACCCGATTCGAGGAGTTGGATGAACCGTCTGCGGGAACATGGTGGACCCGGTAAGGTACCCCTGGGCAAGAAGATCATCGGGATGACGATGAGCCTGGCAGGAAGGAGCACTACTTACCGGTGATAGTTTGGACCCGGCGGATATCCGGAGGATACCAACTGGGGTCGTGAGATGGATATGGGTCGATCCGGACTGACGGAGCCCATGGGCCGATTCGGATTGACGGAGCCTGAGATATAAGGATTTATGTGTCGATACTGGACACGGGTTTCATGATGTTTCGAGTGTCGATGTTGGACACTCATGTTCCATGATATTGATGTGTCGTTTATGGACATACGTTGGTTGATTTCCTCATACGTACAGGCATATGTTTTCATGATGATTCGAGTGTCGATGTTGGACACTCAGGTTCCATGATATTGATTGTGTCGTTGATGGACACACATGGATAATATCCACAAGCATACAGGCATATGATTTCAGATGTTTATTTGCACATGTCATTTGCATTGACTCTATTGTTGATATATATACATATATGGTCACCCTAAATATCATAGTATTACCTTCATGAAATAGTATAACATACGAATCGTTGTTTTATTTGATTTGTACCCACTGATGTTTTTTCTACTCATGAGTTGGCAACTCACCCCCCCGTTGTGCCACAGTTTTCTTGCAGGTCTGACGGGTTGGATCAGTAGCGGTATCGCTGGCATACAGTTTCATTCAGGGTGTTTGCTATGGTGGGTGGGACACATTGGATCGTGTCCACTCTTGTATTTATTATTTTTATTGTATCTAGTCAAACTCCATCAATTAGAAACTAGACTTTGTATATTGGTAGACTTAGACTTGTATTTGCGATACTTAGAGCAATGAGTGTATGTTCGCTTCTTTTGGGTTTTTGATGTCTTGATTTATTTATACCTTCTGTGTTGATATTCACTATTGGGCATCGTATATATTACTTACTTGCGTGGTTGTGATTCCGCCGATTGGTGAAGAGCTAGCTTCCGCTTGGGGATGCCTATATATATTGCTTGTATGTGGTTTTGGACCAAAATATACAAGGGAGGTGCTGCCCAAATTTTTAATGACGAAAAATGTTTCAACTATAGTATAATCCACCTGCATTTCCATATATCATTACCTATGCATTTAAAGAAAAATTTAATTTCATTATACCTTTATTTTTAAAACATCATCTCTATTATTTCCTCTAAAAAGGTTTAGATTTCTGGGTTTTGGCTTACTTGAATTAGGTGGGGTCTTATAGACTTCACATGATTCAAGTGCCAGTCATGTGCCTTTTCCGGGTCGTGACAGTGATAGTATGCTATCAGGTTTGTCTCTATCATCATGTACATGCAATGTGTGGTATTACAGATTGCTATTACATATTGATAGGGCCCATAAGATTCTTGCTTGACCACTAGCATTATTGTTGGGTTACGGCAGCGTCCCAGCCATCAAATCGAGGCCAAATGCGGAACAAAAATTTACTAAACTGGCGCTACCATTACCCGATGCCTGGATCTACCTTAAATTCTAAACTAGCAAGCTATATATAAGAAGTTAGATGGTTATACCGAGTTGATCCGTGTCATTCGATCTTCAATCATCATCCCCAAGCTATTAGTGGCTCCTCGATCGAGTTTGGTTGTCGGTCTTCCTCCATCTACGATGATCCACCTGAGAGAAACAACTCAAGCTTCAGCCTCATCTAGCGAGGCAACTGACGCTCCAAGGTTGCTAGTAATGGATAGTGGATGTGTAGGAATGTGTCACTATATTTTTTTCTCTCATCACTATTGCTCAAGGGAGCAACCATAGAAGATGAAGGAGGTGAGGAAACAATGGCATGAGCAACTCAAGAATGTCTATGTAACGTTTTGAAAATCGTTTCGATGAAATTTCGGAAAATCGGTAAAATAAGGGGGTTTTCTGTAAAAAGTCAAAATATAACTATCTTTATTATAAAATTAAATATACATATTCTAGCTATGAAATTGCTAGTGTTTGGTGTTTATTGAGCCACTGGTAAAATTTCTAATTTTCTGAAAAATTTTCCGAAAATAATTATTTTAATATTATTTTAAGCCGCCACAAATACATTTAATTAGGGAAAATTACAAATTGGAATGGGTTAAAACAAATTTTGTGCATCATAACACATTAAACAAAATTTTAACATGTTTTTTTGAAATGAAATGGTTTGCCAAAACGGTTTTAGAAATATCGAAGAAAAAGGGCTTAATTAGTGAAATTAGTGTTAATGGAAATTGGGGTGTATCATTTATCATTTTTCCCTCACCCACACCCTCTCTCCTCTCCCCAAATCAGCAGCCTAAGTTTTTTTCCCCTCATTTCCCCACTTGTTTTGCCAAAAGAAAAGAATAGAAAACAAAGGAAATGAAAGAAAATTGTTAAAAGAGTATGGGCTTTGATTTTGTCGGTTGACTTGGCTTATTTCCCCACCTCACTCTCTCTCCTCCCCTCACCATAATATGGCTGAACCCCTCCTCTTCCTGCTGCAACAGCAGCCCCCTCTCATTTCCCCCATTTCCCCCTCCTTCCACCTCAAAAACCCTTCAAAAATGCATCAAAAATCCTACAAAATCAAAATCAAGCTCCTACCCATTTTTCCTTAGCCCCTATAGCATGGATCTTGGTGCAAAGATTTCAATTTGGAGGTCATATTCTATATTTGATCCATGGTTCTTGAGGTATAATAAATCTTGGTTTTTTGTTAAATTGTTTGATTGTTTCTTCAAATTAAGTTAATGAGTGGTTTAAATTAGGTTTTGAATTGCAAGTTCAAGTTCATGGTTAGGGTTTGTGAAAACTTAGTTAGGTTTTTGGGTATGAGATTATAGTTGTGTGGTGTATTTAACTAGTTAATGCTATGCGAAACTAATCTAATTGCTAAAATTCCTAATTGTAACATTTACAATGTCCAAAATAAGCTTTTATCCAAACTAGGTTTTGTAAAATATTTGTATATGTGAGATAAAATTGTAGTGATAGTTTTATCAATTATTCATGGTTTTAATGGGTAGATTAACTTGTAATTGAATGAAAAATATAATTTGGTCACTAGTTGCTAATTTGTTGGTTTAAAATTGTGATAATTATGCTAAAGTGCTAACTAGGTTTTAGAAATTGAATTAAATTGTGGGTTTAAAATTTAAGTAATGGTTTCTATGGCATAATTAAGATATTAAGTTATCATCTTGGTCACTAGAATTGTTAAAACATCATGTTTTGTAAAAAAAAAACGGTAAACCTTGCTTGCTAGGTTTTCGGAAAAATAGCTTTTAAAGTGAGTTTGGGGTTTTTGTGAATTTTAACCTATATCATATTATAATTAGTGTTTGTGAATGTGCAAATGAGTGTGTTTGGGTTTTTATCGATGGTTTGACGTTTGTACATCGACATCGAGGGTTGGTTTAGCTATTCTTGCATGCGTAGACGATAGGTTTTGACCTATGCGTGATACCCGTGCTGAATTGGTTTTCGTATACCGTTTCGATTTCGGATTTGGTTTTTATGCATTATGATATGTGGCGACATGTAGGTACCCCAGGTGGACTTCGAGATGACAAGCAAGCGCGTGACGACGTCGGCACCGGCGAGGTCAGACCAGGTGAGTAGATTTATATCTACGGGGGGAAGTCGGGTGGATGGCGTATAGCACCCCCGCAGTTCGTGGTGATGTATACGAATACGTATACACACATATATTTGGTATATGTTGAATTGAGATTATTGATGATAAAGATGGACTTTTGGTGTTCTGTGATTGGTTTAGTGTAGTTGCAAAACCCTAGAGTAGGGGCTGCACCCATACACACGCACACACATACTTGCATACATCCTTTCTTTTACATGTGCGTATATGGGATTATATATTTATGTGTTCACATGGGTATGGGACTATGTGTTCATATACTGGATTTGAGGATAGTACTTGGGATTTGAGATGAGTCGATGAGATTTTATTTGAGGCCGTGAGATCGGTGATTTGGCAGGGTTCGTATTTGAGATACGACATGACGTTGTAGCGGGTCCTTTGACGTAGTGTTTCACACACGTGCATGCATACGTAGGTGGTATCAGTATTGTACTAGACATAGATCAGTACCCGGATTATGATCTTTGATAAAGGGGATACCAGATGAATAGTGTGATGAATGTGATATTGACCCGTACCCAGATTTGGGATGCCGTGCGACGGATTTACGTACGAGCTATATATTGATGACAGATCCGCACTCTTGACTTGGGAATGTCTGATTATAGATATGGTATCGGATGTGATATTATTGAGGCGAGATCACCGACTAATATATATATATATATATATATATATATATCGACTCAGATGTTAGGCGGTTTCCTTACCTTTAGTTAGCTTGTTAGTTCAGCCATATAGTTTAGTGTAGTTGTTAGACTAGGTTAGATTCTTACCTATTTCAAAACTAACGGATCATGGGTATTTTAAAAGACAGGTCAAGGGATTCTACGGATATTTCAAAAGACATATCTTTTCTTAAAAACACTGTAGCCCTTATTTTCAAAACCCCACGATTTGTGTTATTTCAAATGGCACCACTGTGGAACTCATATTTTATTAAATGCAGATTAGTTATCATTGTGTTTAGTATTCAGCTCCCGCACATTATTGTTGTTCGCTTCGCATCGCATACTTATTTTGTGATTCATATACCGTTATTGATATCATGCTGCTAGGATACCAGCACCATTACCGATGATGCGTATTTACTACGTACACTTACTTGCCGGCTCACACACATCTTCATCGGTAATTGCCATGTCACGAACACTTTAGAAAATACTATTTCATTGACATAGTTTGTTAGCTAATAGTTTAGACATGATATTAGTGTACTTGCCTTATATGCTAGTTTAGACATTGTAGTTATTACTTTCTACTTCATGCATGTTATTATTCACTGTTATGCCGAATTCATGGATTTTTATGCCTATATTCACTGTTTACATGCTATTGAGGATTTGGATTCGGATTTTCATGAGATTTCCTGGATTTGGGGGAAAACCTCAAAAACATTTATAAACCTCTTTTCTCTCCCTTTTTAAATGAAAAGTGCGGTTTTCGCATGATGTATGAGTCGTCCACCATGAGTTTGCTGATGGATTTCGAGACCCGATTCGAGGAGTTGGATGAACCGTTTCGGGTACATGGTGGGCTCGGTAAGGTACCCCGGGGCAAGAAGTTCTAGTAGTAGACGATGAGCCTGGCAGGGGAGGACTACCTACCGGTGATTTTACCCGACGCGTCGGATATCCGGAGGATACTGTCGTGGTCTTGAGATTGATGGTAGGGGCCGGTCCGGACTGACGGCGCCCTAGATAGTGAGATTGAGACATTGAGATTTTGAGACATCGAGGTACTGGGATTGATGATCCAGGCCAATCCGGATAGCTGGAGCCTGAGATATTGAGATATTGGGATTTATGTTTTGTGTCGATGCTAGACACTTTTTATGCTGATTTCATTTATGACACCTCGTTTTGAAAATACAAAAATCTCACTAAATTATGAAAGCAGTTTCTTCATTTACATGTATTCTGTTTTCATGCATTCATACATCATCCATATGATATATTGCTACCTGAGGCACTGACACGAGCACTTGGTATTACTGTTGTTTAGAGGTATACCCTCGCCATTGTTATAGGCTGCAGATTATATATTTGAGGATATATTATGATCATATGACTTAGGATTGCGTTGTTCATGCGATTTCTGTTCGTAGATGTTTTCTACTCACGAGTTGGCAACTCATCCCCGTTGTGCCACAGTTTCTTGCAGGTTTTGCCGTACGGATTTCATTACGGCTTTGCTGGCACTGCTTCCTTTTCAGGTGACTTGCTAGTAGGTGGGTTTATTTGTATCGTACCCATCATTATACCTTGTATATTATTATTCTGTTGTATCTAGAAGTTCCATCAACCAAACATGTATTTATTTCAGAGATAGAGACCAGTGATGTTTATTCTTTCGACCTTAGATTCGCGCGTTGTATTTCTATGGATTTCTTGCTGTTTTGAGTTTCCTTTTGAGTTTTGATCCTCGCCCTTGGCGTTGTATATTATATTGCTTGTGTAGTTGTGACCGTCGATTGACGAAGAGCTAGCTCCCCCTTGGGGATGCCTTTTTTTTGATTTCGTATACTATTTATGTTGTATCCCGCTTGGGGCCCAGTATTTACAAAGGAGACTCTGCCGAAATTTTCAGGAATTATTTGATGTTTTTAAAAATGTATAATTCGGCTTATGCTATTAAAACTACTTGCTTTAAGTTGGTTTTTCCTTCACTCTACTGCTTCTTTGGTTTTGATTTCTGGGTTTTGGCTTACTTAGATTACGTACGCCTCGAGACGTCCGTAATTTAAGTGCCGGTCATGTTCCGTACTTTTTGGGCCGTGACAAAGTTGGTATCAGAGCGTTAGGTTTTACCTTCGGAGTGTAGGATGACCCTTGGTTGATGGAGTAGGTGACTAAAGTAGAGTGACGTACCGTGGGTATGTTCCGCGGCATACTTACGATACGCTACTCCGCTTAAGAAGCCTTAGGATGTACATTTCCTTGCACAGTATTATATTCCTTCCTATGATCTAGCCTCATCAGTACCGGTTATAGATTTGCTGCCACGATTACACGGGCAGAGAGAGCTGCGGCTAGAGTTAAGGTCAGCACGATCTCGTCACGGATGAGGACCGACCTGGACGTGATTCCAGGGGCATACGATTGCATAGGGAGGCGTCGTTTTATTGCGTTTTCGCGCCACGAGCATTTGATGGATCGCTTTTACGAGATTTATCGGACGTGCAGATCAGCACTAGAGGATTGGGCCACTTCAAGAGGCCTGCCAGATTGTGATGACCTTCAGAGCACAGATCATCTTGATGATTGAGGCACTGTTCAGCGTGCAGACGAGTGAGCCAGTTGTTGCTGCGAACGACGAGATATCGCCCCAGATACTGGAGCTATTGCAGTACGAGTTGTACTAAGAGATGATAGAAGCTCGCTAGTCACCGAGGGTGAATGACTAGGACATGTAGTTCATTCGCTACCCCGATGCGAGGTCATCAGATAGATTAATTCCAGCTAGAGACGACTTCACGCGGAGACGTTGAGAGTCGACAGAGGCGATCGAATATCAGAAACCTATTATTCCAAGTTTAAAGTATTCAAAAAGACATGCAGGCAATTATATGGACCCTCTAGAAGAATGAAACCCTAACTCGACATAATGACCGTGTGAAAGCCTTTGAACCTTTGGGTTTGCGGCAGTTCCGCGGCGCCATTAGTGAGGCTTGGGTTTGCCCTTCTATGGTTGGTCCACCGATGCTGTGGTGTAACTACTCCATTTTTAATGTACAAAGAATTAATTTAAATTCAATGTATACTTGGAGTATTTATTACAGCTGATATCTCTTTAAGTATTTATTTCACTCCATAATTACATGAAGGAGCTTATAGCTCATTGGTAATACCTTGCACTGCTGAACCAAGCCACCAGAGTTCGAATCCCATGCCCCACATTATTTTTATATTATTTTGTTTTAATTTGTTTTGGAAAGTCAACAGTCAAACAGCCATAACTCACAAAATTTATACTGAACCCAAAAAGTTAGATGCACCAAAATTCCCCCCAGGTGATGACCCACCCGACGAGCCCTCGACTCGGCCCGACTCGGCCGAGTCGACCGGCGGACCGGCCGACTCGGGCCGGCGCCGCCGGCCGGACTCGACCAGACGGCCGAGTTGTCAACACGGAATTTCTCCGTGTTGACCTGGTCTTCTCACCTGAATACTTTAATTCCCTTGATCGGTTATCAAATTCCCAATAACTCACTTTTATTCCAAAATTTAATGATTTTTAATGTTTTTTTAATATATTTTTATATTTTTTTTAATTAAAACCCTAACCCTAGCCTAGCCCTATATAAACACCCCTACCCTCTACCCTTTCACCCTACATTCCTAAGTCCACTCTCTAAAAAATTCAAGAGAACTCGGTATGTTAGAAAAAGAGCGAAAGGCGAAGCGCTGCCGAATTCGACAACGAATTCCGGCGATCGTACTAGGACCCTTCACGACGCTTCGACGCATCGACAACCCTCTACCTCCCTCTCACTCTCTAACGTGTCCAAAACCCGTAAGTCCCCCTCTTTCTATCTTTCTTTTCTTTTAAGAAAAATATGAATTTTTAAAACCCGACGGAAATCGGAACAAACCGATTTCCGATTCGGTTTTCTATCAAAACTCACTTGTCACAAATTCCATAATACTTAAACATATTCATGTTGACTATTAATAACTTAAAAATCAATTTGGATAAAGTTTTTCACATGAAATGATAACGTTTCCATTTATCGTATTTCTTTCACTTAAATACCACAATGTTTAGTTTTCACATTTAACCCTTAACAATAGCTATACCTTAACGTAGATCACGAGGTAATGACCTACCTCCACACACACGCAAATACAACCCTAATTGATAGCATCAAAACTTAGAATACGATAATACAAGACTTTCATTAAAATACCATTTTCTTTATAAACCTTTTCTAAAAGTTCTAAGTTGTTTACAATTTTAAAACAAAATCTTTTAATAGGAAAATACGATATGTCATGGACATCGATCATTTATCTAAACTGACTTTGTGGTGTCTAGGCTAGGCAAGTGAGCTTGGGTAACTTTAAAAGGCCCGCCTCACGATTCGTGAGCGGATCCCTCCCTCCTCACTTGTATTTACCTGGCCGCAATTGGCGGTGAAGAGGCGATTTGAGGCTTCTAATGACTTGTCGTTTAGACCTTTTAGAAATAGGCTAGTTGGCTTAGGAAACCCTAGAAACTAAAATACGGAAATTTACACCTTTACAAATAAATACCTCATCTTTATAAAACCGTTTTTTAAATGATTAGTATTTATTAAATCTTTGCAAAGCGCCCCTGCAACCCACCTTTGGGGAACTCGTTAGGGATAGTACGGTTTATCGTGCACCCTCGAGCTTAGTAGTGCGAGATTCAGACCTCCGCAAGGAGCATTCGGTCTCGAAAGGTTTAAAATACGACATTTAAGAAAAATGAGATGTTGGAGAATAAAATATATATTTAAAATTATTCTTGTATTAACATATATATAATTATCATTTAAACGCCTATTTTGTTATAAGATAAAGTTTCCACCTTTTCCTAAAAATTACAAGATTAAAAGTTACATTAAAATACCATGAATTTTCAAATAAATCAATATTATAACTTAATACTTTTAATAGGATATATTCACTAGAATAACACAAATAAAATTTACACTCATTATAACAATAAAGACGAATAATAAATACTTGGGGTGTATCTTGAAAACTATACAAAAGTACTTTCTACATAAAACCCCCTCAAGTTTTATAATTTACAATAAGGACCCTAACAAATATAGAACTTCGATTTACATTTCTTTTGGTCTGACTCGGGTTTGAGTCTGATTATTTCTGACTTGAATATGATTCAAGTCAATCTACATTCTTTAATATTCCAACTCAATATGAACAGATGAATCTCAGAATCCAGTTAACAATCTATACAACTTTACTGAACCAAACCATGGATATATATCCATTATTCCGTTATTCCATTTACCTGATTATGCAGTTACAATTCGTTTACTGATATCATGGTTTTGGTCAGTCATCCAACTTACACAATACAATACAACAATACTGTCAAAATACTACGGGGTTTAAGGGGTAGATTGGTACGGAAGGTGTTAAAGGTGGCACGAGGTGGTCAGATTAAGACACCTAACCATATTCCGTTGCTGTTGTACCATGGCTCAACGGTTCATTGTACATTCCGTTTGCCCTGGTCTCTAGCATATAGAGACCCCTCTCGTATACACTGGCATCCTTCTGTACCAAGGTACAAACAACAGCGTTAACACAATATTCCATAATATTCTATAACATAATACTTTAGAAAATACTCTTATTCTGTCTTTCTAATTCTTCCTTATCTTTGGGACTTACCGAGCGACCTGTTCGCTGACGACATTCTATTTCTTTCTTCTTTGAATGTCGTCAGGTGCTTTGGACCCAGCAGAGATCGAGCCCACCGGTGAAGACTTGGAGCAGTTTCACGAAGACCCCGAGCTCTAGATATTGTACCTTGTTCTTTTCAGTATTTTCATTTCCTGTTATGCCACTGTTTAGGCATTGCTTTTCATTTCAGTTGTATTTACTTTTCATGCATTGTATAAAAGAATGTTATTAATAAAGTTGCTGTTATTTCTATATCTCTTGTCTCTTGTGATTTACTTTTATATTGCTTAGATACGCTTAGCGTATTTACTTCACAGTAAATACGTAGCGGACCTCGTCGCGTCCACTTCGCCGTACACCGGGAAGCGGGGCGTGACATGTGGTATGTACTCGACACTATTAAACTGTACCCAAAATGTTGAGCTCTTGGGGGATTATGAGATTTTGACGAATCGGTCGAATGGTTCGACTTCATTTGGATGTTATGCGATGGGATGCATTACTTGGGAGACTCCAGATACGAGTATAGCCGTTGGAGCACAGTCCATGCAGCCACGATGAGGCGATTCCGAAGCAGTCGACATTAGAGAAAAGTGGAGTAAGAGGTTCGTACAAGATCTTGATGAGGTGACGTTCTACTCCGCCGACATAAGAGATGTGATACGCAAGCAGGAGCGTTGACTATGGATATATATTCCAGGAGGAGTCGTGATGAGTATGCAGCCGTTCTGGAACAAGAAATAGATATAGTAAAAGGATGATAACTTCCGGACAGTTCGGCAGAAACGAGACTTGGGAGAGACTTCGACATGACCTTTTTGGAAATACTGAACGAGAAGACCTGGACCCAGGAGCGGTCATATGACGCACACCCAGTAGGCTAGAGTTCGGCATCGTCGACGAGACATGTTATGAGTAACCATGATAGTTGGCCAGAGATCTTTAGAGGATGTGTCAGAGCGGACCGCTTCCATTATCGTTTCTATATTGGACCGTTGAGCCGAGGAGCTATGTACTTAGCAATCTGCAGTGAGAGGAGAGAGCCTAAGGGAACTAGGCGACATGCCATGATCAGAAGGCAAGTAGATATCTTCTCTGCTAGCATTGGATGCACCGACACCATCTCGACTTTAAAGGACGGACATATTGACGACAGTATATATGAGTTGTGATTTTGTGATTGACCATCACGTATCCGTCACTTTGAATTTCAGTATTTTTGGGTGATTTATTTCATGATTGAGTTTTGATGACCGAGTTTCATGATATTTGATTTCATGCCTAGGGCATGCATATGATTTGACTTATACTTTCGGCATAGTTTTCATGCACTTTTAGTATTTGATTGGCTTTTGTGCACGCCGATGCACAGGATGGTGAGATTTTATACCACGGTATACTTGATTGGGATTTTGATTGAAGTGTGTTCTATACCGTCGATTTCGATTGTGATATTCGATATTCGTTTTCATGCACATTGTGCACTTTATTTGGATTTTGCGCATACTTAAAGCACTTGATGCGATTTAGGTGCACACCAGATGCACTAAATCGAGATTTTTCGTGCATATCAGATGCACCTGGTTTTGCTGTCAGGCACCACGTTGCCCTTGACAGGTGTTTTCGTGCACACCCGTTGCACTTAGATTTAGTTTTTGGTGCACATGTATGGCACATTCACGGATTTCGATTTCCATGCTCACCAGACGCACGTGGTATTCATATATTTTGGGATTGATTTCTTTTGGGAGCGGTATATTTTATGATACTTGCTATTTGGTTTAGTACCGAGCAGGACTAGTCAGAGGACAGTACCTGAGTATATTTGGCATGCATTGCTTCCAGAGGTTTTAATGATGTTTACCTATATAGTTTTGACGTTTACAGGTATATTTTTGATGTATATCATATTGATTTTCGTTTTGGATCTTGACATTGGTGTCTTCATCATAACTCCGATGATTGCAGGATGCTTGACGGAGTTTTGATTTTTGGTTTATATATCTATTTTTCGTGCGCATGCATTGCGCTACGATGTGTTTTATGTATTTATGATTTCGGAGCCATGACGACTTGATGGTTTCGCTGAAATGTTTTAGTATTTGGGGGGAGTTTTAATTTAAATTCGGGGACCGAATTTCTTTAAGGGGGAAGATTGTAACGTTTTGAAAATCGTTTCGGTGAAATTTCGGAAAATCGGTAAAATAAGGGGGTTTTCCGTAAAAAGTCAAAATATAAATATCTTTATTATAAAATTAAATATATATATATTCTAGCTATGAAATTGCTACTTTTTGGTATTTATTGAGCCACTGGTAAAATTTCTAATTTTCTGAAAAAATTTCCGAAAATAATTATTTTAATATTATTTTAAGCCGTCACTAATATATTTAATTAGGGAAAATTACAAATTGGAATGGGTTGAAACAAATTTTGTGTATCATAACACATTAAACAAAATTTTAACATGTTTTTTTGAAATGAAATGGTTTGCCAAAACGGTTTTAGAAATATCGAAGAAAAATGGCTTAATTAGTGAAATTAGTGTTAATGGAAATTGGGGTATATCATTTATCATTTTTCCCTCACCCACACTCACCCACACCCTCTCTCCTCTCCCCCAATCAGCAGCCCAAGTTCCCCCCCCCTTATTTCCCCACTTGTTTTGCCAAATGAAAAGAATAGAAAACAAAGGAAATGAAAGAAAATTGTTAAAAGAGTATGGGCTTTGACTTTGTGGGTTGACTTGGCTTATTTCCCCACCTCACTCTCTCTCCTCCCCTCACCATAATGTGGCCAAACCCCTCCTCTTCCTGCTGCAACAACAGCCCCCTCTCATTTCCCCCATTTCCCCCTCTCCTTCCACCTCAAAAACCCTTCAAAAATGCATCAAAAATCCTACAAAATCAAAATCAAGCTCCTACCCGTTTTTCCTTAGCCCCTATAGCATGGATCTTGGTGCAAAGATTTCAATTTGGAGGTTATGTTCTATGTTTGATCCATGGTTCTTGAGGTATAATAAATCTTGGCTTTTTGTTAAATTGTTTGATTATTTCTTCAAATTAAGTTAATGAGTGGTTTAAATTAGGTTTTGAATTGCAAGTTCAATTTCATGGTTAGGGTTTGTGAAAACTTAGTTAGGGTTTTGGGTATGATATTATAGTTGTGTGGTATATTTAACTAGTTAATGCTATGCAAAACTAATCTAATTGCTAAAATTCCTAATTGTAACATTTACAATGTCCAAAATAAGCTTTTATCCAAACTAGGTTTTTGTAAAATATTTGTATATGTGAGATAAAATTGTAGTGATGGTTTTTATCAATTATTCGTGGTTTTAATAGGTAAATTAACTTGTAATTGAATGAAAAATCTAATTTGGTCACCAGTTGCTAATTTGTTGGTTTAAAATTGTGATAATTATGCTAAAGTTCTAACTAGGTTTTAGAAATTGAATTAAATTGTGGGTTTAAAATTTAAGTAATGGTTTCTATGGCATAATTAAGATATTAAGTTATCATCTTGGTCACTAGAATTGTTAAAACATCATGTTTTTAATAAAAAAACGGTAAACCTTACTTGCTAGGTTTTCGGAAAAATAGCTTTTAAAGTGAGTTTGGGGTTTTTGTGAATTTTAACCTATTTCATATTATAATTAGTGTTTGTGAATGTGCAAATGAGTGTGTTTGGGTTTTTCTCGATGGTTTGACGTTTGTAGATCGACATCGAGGGTTGGTTTAGCTATTCTTGCATGCGTAGACGATAGGTTTTGACCTATGCGTGATACGCGTGTCGAATTGGTTTTCGTATACCGTTTCGATTTCGGATTTGGTTTTTATGCGTTACGATACGTGGCGACATGTGGGTACCCAGGTAGACTTCGAGACGACAAGCAAGCGCGTGACGACGTCGGCACCGGCGAGCTCAGACCAGGTGAGTGGATTTATATCTACGGGGAATTTCTGGGTTTTGACTTACTTAGATTACGTACGCCTCGAGACGTCCGTAATTTAAGTGCCGGTCATATTACGTTGACAGTCTAAGTGTTGAGGTGAGAATAGAATGCAAGCAATGAATCAAGTGAAGTAAAATGACCAAGTCCACACCAATACTTGTGGCTGCCCTCTCCCTCTCTCATCACAATACTATCTCATTTCAATTTGCAAAATAAAAAATTCCAAGCCATACCTATGACCCATGCTCATGCCACCTCACTCCTCCACCTCATTTGTGAAACAAATGAATTTCCAAAAATGGAAAATCATACAAATGAGGTGTCCACTTCAAGAAGCTATTCCGTATAAATACGGAATAATTCCCGGTAAACGTATCGAAATACATATACGCGTATTTGTACAAAAATATGAATATCCAAGAGAGAAAATGAATAGTGAACAATAATACTAGAATACATATATAAAAATACATATATAAAAATTATTAAATCAAAACCTGATTCAATAATCCCGATTAAAGTCTGTGCAGCCTGTACACATATTTAACCGGACACATGTATGTACCAATATACGTCATCTACACCATATCGCCTGAACCGTGAAAACCCTTTGTGTGGGACTCTAAAGACTCGTCAATACGCTGGCAGTGGGTTTAACCACAAGCACGTCAGCGGCACTAGCTGTACGTAACGGCTGCCCGGATATTGAGCGAAAGGGAGGCCGACGAGCAAACTCATCATGAACCCCTACCGAGCCTGACAGTGACAATATCCGTACAGTCCGGTTTGTTCGTCTAAGAGTATCGCATATCGAGTCTACGGGGGTGGATAAAGTCAGACCCCTAACAACACGACATTTAGTGTCAGCATGAAACCCATCACCACCAGAGAAACTATCGATCCTGGATCGGTAATTCTCGTCTACCATGGCCATGGATTTCTGGTGATGTCCACCCGTTCACAACGCGACATCAACCCCCAATACCGGGAGAGACGAATCCCCGACTATCCGATCACTGCCTTCATTTGGCTCGGGAATGTACCCAACTAAAACCTGTTTGCTTGACTCCTTTGAGCCGTGGTAGGGCAGTAATCAAAGCACAGTGGGAACTCATACGAGACAAATGACGATCTCATGTCGACAGACTAACCTGTACTTATGTCACCTGGAAACTGCTATCTGACAATAGGTATAATACCAACTAGCTCTTTCACGGCGAGTCCGTCCAGTGTACTCATAACCCAATGAGCACCTGTATATTATCTTAGGGGAACAAACTAATACCAATGGCTTGTGAGTCCTGGCCATCGCCCCTCGTCGTGGTCTCGATTTGTATACACTAGTCTACATTGGAGTATTGATACCCAGTCTCGATACTCCCATGACTAGGAACATTTAAAGATGTCCTTATTGACCCCCAGCTCCAAGTTATATGATTGCCATCATAATGCTGGTAGTCAGGAAAGAATCCTATAGGCTCTATCAACATGTATATGATGATAAAGACAAACCAGATATCATATTATCTTCTCGAGTAAGACTGTTCTACCGGTATAGGTCCTCCCTCAATCATTATAATCACCTTCCTGCGATTACGATAATTGCCTTGAGAGCACTATAGCCAAAAATCTCCCACTTGCACTTAAGGACAATTATTGCGATGTCGCATACTCACAGCTCGTGTGATACCGAACACCCAACTTCTCTACTAATCAGTTTTACAAAGCCAGTTTGCGAAACTATTATGTTCGAGAAATAGCCTCAGTGAGTAGATCCGCTCCAGTGTTTCTATATTTATCTCTCTATATCTCAACTTCGTGGAGAAAGCTATCTCTCGAAATGAGCAATACCTGTCTTAGAATTTGTCTGGATTTCTGATAGGACCCAGTTCAAAAATGAACTCCAAATCCAGCAAACTTCCTAGACTGTATCATCCACTGAATTTAATCAGTATCATGCGCCATGCCATACCTCAGTATTCGCTTGGACTACCTGTCCAACATACTGTCCCTCAAAAGAGGGAAAACTATAACTCTGACAGTCACTCTGTCATCGGAAGCCTGAAATGATAATCGTCTCCCGAAGGAGGCTGCCGTAATCATTTCCCAAGAACATCCATTTATATTCAATAACTGCTTCCCTATGTTTCTCCAGGATTGGATTAATATATGTTTATTGCAGCTAGTGCAAAAACAACATCTGGTGTGGTACTTAACATCTCATGATTGACTCAATTGCCTAAGCAAGTGATATGTCAATCATGCACATCCCTCTCCTCTTTAGTCTACAAGACACCTTTAGAGAGGGTGACTCCATCACCTGCAGGTACACCACCATGCCAGTAGTCGTCCATTCTAAAACAACTTTAGAATAATGTCAATGTACCCATAATAGGATACTTTCCAAATCTAGATTTAAAACCATAGATTTAGTAACCAGAAACCCTGATATTATATCCATATTCTATGTAGAGAAACAAATTTATGACAACCACAGTATAACCAATCGTAGTATAGGAATATCTCTTCCTATAAAGTGCATGTCATCGCAATACCTGGACATCACTCTCTACTACCTTCTTACTAGATCCATCTCCTATTCTGATGAAGTCAAAGCCTATGACTGTCACATCAAAAATAGATGATCTATTTCCGCTATACCTGCTTTAGTCTATAAATAGATATAAGCTACTTGTCCACTATGCTTCCGCTGTTCCCACTGACTACAACAACCCTCTGGCAGAGTCATATAAACACGCACTTCCAAAGTTAGTTTAGAACGACGCTATACTCATCCTCCTGCCGGGTTTTATAGTCTAGAACAGCAGTAATGGCAAGTCTAGATAAATAAGAACCTCCCTGTCACCATCTCTAAGAAGACCGAAGTACCTCTCGGGTGCCTGAGGTTACCCACCAAATCTGCGGAGTGGCCAATGAAATGTCGAAACTAATTGAATCCTTAGGTTCTATTAAATCTTCAGTGATCGTTTGTGGTTCTGGAATCACTTCCAGTTCTACCATACTCCCACTTATGTTCTTCTGAAAAAAATCCATTTTACTAAAACTGTGGCGAGTCAAGAACAATATAAATATTTATCTTCCTGATGGTAGAAAGTTAACCCTCATCAAAGCCCGGGATAACCCACAAACAGCCATTACTGAGACGTGCCTCGAGTTTATCCAGATTCTGGTTTTAAGCATCAGCCGGACAACTCCCTATACCTTAATATCGTTAAGATATAAATTGATTATATATATATCTAATATAGAAACAAAAGCACTAATTTAATTGGAACCAGATTCAAAATCATGCAGCTGCCTCCAGTGCATATCAACTAAATGGAAAAAGGCCAATCAACATTACTCATCTAGGAGTGCATCCATATATGAGTGACCTGAAAGAGAATCAAGTTCTCAAAACCATTACTATCAACGGAATACCAAATACAAGTATCTACATCTTCGACTTCCTCGAAGAATCCTGATACCTCCAACAAATGGTTCTCTTCTTTATTCTTATACCCACAACTTCTTAAAATCTGAACCTTGCATTTCAACGAAATACTTGTCTAGAACTGGAGAAGTCATGAGTAAACAGAATATAGTACGAGTACCAACCCCATTGTCCTAATGGACACTGGACAACATACAATGCTTTGTACAAGTCCCATGAGTTCAATAACTCAAACCCTGTGCGTCGTAGGTTGAAAAACTGTACTATGGTTAAGAAGAATCACACCGCTGTTGAATGCACCTTACCTAATCACCAACTAATATAGGTAAATGTCACAGACATAATATCAAAAAGTTATATCTCACTTTATAAAATAAACGTACAGATATATCAGTTTGAAATTGGTGCCTAATAACGGATATTCAAAACCAAATATTTGCCGTCAAGAAAAACCCAGACGATTTCCTCAAATATCACCAATTACAATGAATTCCGATATAATGAGGATCTAATCACCCAATTTCCAATATCTTACTCCCACTCACCATCTGTAATAACATACAGATGTGAGAAACTGATCTGGTAAATACATACCCTGGAGATAGATTCCAATTTGGGAAAACAGTTTTCAATTAACATCGCACAGTGAAACTGAAACATGCAAATTTTTCGAAGGGGTAACCGGGTATTCATAGTAATGCCTCTTTCAATATCCTGATTCATGACAATAACCATATTCTTACTTGCCCTCACTCTAATCCCTTTATTATGTCTTTTACTTATTACCTTCTGTACACCTTCTTTAGGCTAATTGGTTTTCTTCCTTCCCTACCCTTCGACACCAGCCTATGGTTTAGAAGAAGACTATCCAATAAGCGCAATAGGCGTACTCTCCTAATCCTAGGAGCCCTCGCAACCTAAGAGAAGGTAATGGGAAAAGACATCTGAATAATCCTATTCTATTTCTCCTGAACCGGAAACCATCCTCGAATATGGAATGAATTCCTTCGAGTTCGTATGTAACTATACGATGGCATATCCAATAGGATTGGATATCTATAGTGATACGGAGTGTTCTGGAGAAATCCAAAGTGGATCTAGGAGTGGAAGGGGTATACCTGGTTCCGTTGTGAATGATAGCAGTCGTAATTTCCTTTGCCATTATTCTAATCCCTTTATTATGTCTTTAGTTATTACCTTCTGTATACTATACTTAGGCTTGTTGGTTTTCTTCCTTCCCTACCGTTCGACACCTGCTTATGGTCTGGAGGAAGACTGTCCAATAAGCTCAATAGGTGTACCCTCTCCTAATCCTAGGAGCCCTCACAATCTAAGAGAAGGTAAAGGGAAAAGACAACCGAATAATCTTATTCAATTTCTCCAGAACCAGAATCCATCCTCGAATCTGGAACAAGTTCCTTCGAGTTCGTATGTAATTATACGATGGATTTATCCAATGGAAGTGGATGTTCGTAGTGATATGAGGTGTTCTGGAGAAATGCAAAGCTGATATAGAAGCAGCAATGATGTATGCGATACTGTGACATTCCAAAAGCCAAAGTGTTTTAAGAAGGTTCGGTTAACTTGGTTCATGAGTTTTAGTCAAGGGTCGGGTCATGGTCACTGCCAAAGAGAGAGAGAAAAGAAACACTCAGCATACACTCTAACCTAGATTAGAATGGTTAATCATTTTATTTAATCAGGATGGCTCCCACTGTTTCCTCGAATTCTCCTCCAAACCCTAAAGGAGAATTAGTCGGGATCATCTAAAATCACCCGAGGAGTAATCCTACTCATCAGTGGGAATCGGGATCCAACTATCATCGCATGATAACTAGATGGAATCCTCTCAAGTTACCATACTCCAAAAGGTATGCGCAAGCCTGGCAAGTTTCCTGTTTGAAACTCCCGATGTGTGTTTTTACCCCTAGGACCCAAGTGACCTTGACTGAGCCAACATATCAAAGGGTCCTAGTCAAGTTCAACTCGTCATTATCTTGATTTCATTAAACCCACCCGCACGAGTCCTTGACTGAGCTAAAATGACCGTACGACTGTCCTAACCAATCGCATATCCACGCAATAGAAAAGCACTACATAGCTACCGAACACTACGCCTCGGCTAAGCACGACATACGTAGCACGAATACCAAGCAATACTAATCTGAAATGACGGAGGGCTACGACAGGTTTTTGGCGAAAAACCTTTAACGTAATGAACTTGATATTGTTGAAGGAATCCAAGTGGTTTTACAAATATATATAGTGGCAAAATCTTTTGCTAAAGAGGTCATTCCCGGTGAAGGGATCTCGGCTCTTTCCTCGTCAAATGAGGTGCAGGATATTCCAAATTGAATACCATGATGCAAAGCACAAGAATCGACTATAGTGAAGTTATTACGTTGACGCCAACTTTTACTCAAGGGGTCACTCCCGATGAAGGGATCTCGGCCCTTGTCTCGTCGAATGAGGTGCGGGATTCCCAATCGAATACCACTGTGCAAAGCAAAAGAGAATGTCTGTAATGCCATTTTTAAAAACTTAGTTCCAACAACATCATATAGGTTTGTTTTATCCTTGCATTGATAAGAATCAATGCAGTCCCATCAATTAATCACACCAGAAAAGAACGAAAATAAAATGTACGTATATGCCATCCGCATTCGCCACTGGGTCCCATCATCACCCGTTAGGTTACTTAACTAACGACATAGCGGGGACTGGACTAGCACGGGTGCAAAACATATACAACATCTAATAGTATATATATAAATATATATAATAATGTCCCAGGCATGATATAAAGCAACATCACAGAAGCATCATAGAAGCAACACAGAATGGTGGATAATCTTGGAGCCCCGGGTTTCACTTGAGCTGCAAATGAGACCCGATGTTCTCTATCGTGTGGATAGCCTGTGCAATGAAACCTAGACCCCTACGAGCGCGGCAAGTTACCCGCCAATCCTAGAAGTGAGGCAACCCCAATCAACAACGTGAATGGGACACCCAGCACTTCACGGAATCCGGTAACTTGGGCACCCCTCCGTGGGTCAACCTATACCCCGTACGAGTGCGGCGAATAGCCCGCCAATTCTAGAGTAAGGTCCCCTCCGTCTCAATGCAATGAGATGCGGACCCTTTGCCCTCTACAACCCGGCTATTCATGCCCTCCACCGCGGGGTAATCCTAGTACAGAAAAGAAAATTATATATAAGGATGACATCGACCTCAACCCGGTCGTGCCCCAAATGAATAATATACAAACTGGCAGTGACGGCAGTCCACACGTCAGACGCTCGCCCCGCAATATCAAATGTACAAATGAAACTAAACTGTACTAACATTGCACCATAGCTATCCACCACGACGATCCAGCCAACATCACAGCACAACACAGAATATCAACGTGAATGCTACGTTCGCAAACCCGTCTAAAAGAACTATAGAAATTAGACAAGTTGTACCGATCTAATTACATTCACGGTCACAGATAGTAATGCATGTACTGATAAACATTTAAACAATGCTAAATTATCGACTTCGAAACACCCCGAATTGCCCCAGAACAACAGATAACATAATATCCAAAATGGGCAAAACTAGCAACATCACTGAACCAATATTCCAGAGACCAAACAACACCCAAAATACGAAGCCCAAACTCTAAAAAATGGTCGGCCTCCTCGGTTTTATGAGCATGTGCTCGGGTCAAAAAGGGTGCTATGGGTTCGTATTTGGGGTATGTTCTTGTGGTCATATAAGAAGTCTTCTGCAGTTGCTAAAATAATTTTTTAAAGACTTTGAAAATCGACAGAGACTGGAATCAGCAGTGCACATTTTTGGGATTGTTTCGATTTCGATACTTTAACATTGTCTAAACTAGCTAGTTAAGGGTTTAAAGGCTGGCTCTGATACCATGTTAGGTTACGGCAGCGCCCCGACCATCAAACCGTGGCCAAATGCGGAACAAAAATTTACTAAAGTAGCGCTACCATTACCTGATGCCCGGATCTACCTTATACCCTAAACTAGCAAGCTATATATTAGAAGTTAGATGGTTATACCGAGTTGATCCGTTTCTTCGGTCTTCAACCATCATCCCCAAGCTATTAGTGGCTCCTCGATCGAGTTTGGTTGCCGGTCTTTCTCCATCTACGATGATCCACCTGAGGGAAACAGTGCAAGCTTCAGCCTCGTCCAGCGAGGCAACCAACGCTCCAAGGTTGCTAGTAATGGAGAGTGGAGGTGTAGGAATGTGTCGCTATATTTTTTGTCTCATCACAGTTGCTTAAGGGATCAACCATAGAAGATGAAGGAGGTGAGGAAACAATGGCATTAGCAACTCAAGAATGGCTAAGTGTTGAAGTGAGAATAGAATGCAAGCAATGAATCAAGTGAAGTAAAATGACCAAGTCCACACCAATACTTGTGGCTGCCCTTTCTCTCTCTCTCATCACAAAAATATCTCATTTCAATTTGCAAAAAAAAAACACAATTCCAAGCCACACCTATGACCCATGCTCATGCCACCTCACTCCTCCACCTCATTAGTGAAATAAATGAATTTCCAAAAATGGAAAATCATACAAATGAGGTGTCCACTTCTAGAAGATATTCCGTATAAATACGAAATACTTCCCGGTAAACGTATCGAAATACATATACGCGTATTCGTACAAAAATACGAATAGCTAAGAGAGAAAATGAATAGTGAACAATAAAACTAGAATCCATATATATAAATATATATATATATATATAAATAATTAAATCAAAACTTGATTCAATAATCCGGCTTAATCATAAGGCGCTAGTATTTTCAACCGTCCGATTAATGTCTGTGCAGCCTGTACACATATTTAATCGGACACATGTATGTGCCAATATACGTCATCTACACCATATCACCTGAACCGTGAAAACCCTCTGTGTGGGACTCTAAAGACTCGTCAATACGCCGGCAGTGGGTTTAACCACAAGCACATCAGCGGCACTAGCTGTACGTAATGGTTACCCAGGTATTGAGCGAAAGGGAGGCCGACGAGCAAACTCATCCTGAACCTGTTAGTTGTATATATGCCCTAGAGGCCAGTATTGTACAGATGATGTATATTATATTGGATGCTTGGACATATATAGAGAGGACATTCTTGCTCGATATGATAGTATGCTATCTGGTTAGTCTTTATCTTAACATGTATACTTGTCTCTTTATACTGTCTTATAGTTACATATTGGTAAAGCCCTTAGGATGTGTACTTGACTACCTGGACTATGATGCGGATCATACTAGTGGGGACATGGTAGTCAATAAGTACATCCTTTAATATTCCTAGTCGTGGGTGTATCGAGACAGGGCATCGATATACCAGAGTAGACTAGCGTATACGCTTCTCGACCCATGAGATGGGCGATGGATGATCCCATATCCATTGGTGTTTGATATCAGAGATGGTATACGGGTGCTCAGTGGAGACTGGGTAAACTGGATGGACTCACCGAGAACTCCCAGATGGTATTATACCTCATGTCAGATGGCAGTTCTCTGGTGACACTTGTGCAGGTTAGCCTGTAGACCCGAGATCGTCATAGAGTCTTGTGTGATTCCCACTGTGCTTTGATTTCCACCTTACCACGTCCATGAGGGCGTGCAAAACGGTGGTTTTTGGGTACAGTCCCGAGTCACATGGAGGCAATGAGCGATAGGAGGGGTTTCGTCTCTCCCGGTATTGGGGGTTGATGTGGCGCTGTGCTCGATTGGCCATAACAGGGAAGTCCCTGGCCAGGGATGATTTAGAGATTTACTGGTAAGTGTTACCAGTAGTTTCTCGACCCGTTATGAGCCTCACATCGGCACGACGTATCGGTTATTGGGGTCTGACGTTTACCACCCCTAGACTTGATATGTGACATATCAGACGAGGAGACCGGACTGTATGAGAAGTGTTACCGGCAGGCTTTTACAGGAGTTGGAGCGGGCTTGCTTGCCGATCTTCTGATCGCTCAATACCCGGGTAGCCGTTACATCCAGCTAGTACCGCTGACGGCTTGTGGGTACGTGATGTGATCATCACCTACTGCCGGCGTATTGACGAGTCTTTAGAGTCCTACACAGAGGTTTTACTGGCTCAGGCAAAACGAAATAGGGGCGCATATGTGATATGTGCGGGACCTAGAATAATGCGTGTATGTGATACCGTATTCTATTCTCGCGACTTTATGTATCGGTCGGTTATATATGATATAGCCGGATTATCGAATCAAGTGTTGATTCGATAAGTCGATACATTAGATGTTAGTTGGTTATATGTGATATGACCGGATTATTAAGTCAAGTGTTGATTTAATAATTTATTGTATAATTGTATATTTGATATACTAGTTTACGTTAACTAACACATGTTCACTTAGGGTATTTTCTCACATGTACACATCTTTACTATATATATGATATATATTAAAATGTGTTATATTTTTGTATCATGGTTGATGATACATCATCCATGGGTGTATGAGACTTACACTATGCTAATTTTTAGTTTGGGTTTTTAATATTTAAATTAATTACAAAATCAAGTGGAGGATTAGAAAATGCATGAAGCTTGTGGATGCATTGACTAATTCAACTTGAGTTTGTTTTTACTATGGATTTTTATTAACCCAACCATAACAATTAGCCTAGGGTTAAGTCTCTACAAGAGTTAGTATATGATACTCACTCACCATGGTTAGCTCACACACTTGATCATTATCCTCTTCTCTTTTCTTTTGTTCATCTTCTTCATTTGAACAAAAGAAAAAGCAAACTAGGGTTTTGAAAAGAGAGCAAAAGATTGTGAGAAATAAAATTCCAAAGAGAACCCACTTCATATTTCTCCATCCTCTACTAGACTAGCACTTTAGTTTAGGGTGTTTACTTCACTAATTCTCTAGTTAGTGAAGTAGGAGCTTGAGTCGGAATTCCCTCGACGTAGATCATCTTCGGCCTCGGAGACTTCAAGCAAGGTCGCATCTTTCGCATCGTGAAGCCATGCAAGAGTCCGGGAGAACCATGATCGCAGCGAAGGAACCACGACAAGGAGCCTTAGAAGTGAAGGACCGATCTACAAAGGTTGTATTTCGTATTCCCTTTAGAGTAAATTTGTTTACTTGCTATTAGTTTCGCCTAAACTCTAGTATACGATCTTGCTTAGGGTTGTTCGACACATAAAAATTTAATTTTAGCATGGTCGATGCCTTGTAGAGCCTTGTTAGTGTGCCTAGTAACCCTACAGTGGTATCAGAGCTACTAGGCATTGGATGTTGACCTATGGGGGGTTCTCACTGTATGACAGTGTGGCGAAGCATAGGCTCTTACCCCCAGGGTGCCCCGAGACCGGAAGGTGTTTCGGCGGGTTGTAGTCCTCGCGAGGGGGCATGCGTAAAAAGTAGCGGCTGAGGGACCCGTTGGTGCCACGGCGACCCCATTGGATGGGGTGGCTGCCTGACCTACAGTGGTATCAGAACCTAGCTAGAGCATTAGGCGATGTGTTAACGAAGTTAAAACCCCGATCGAACCCGGAAACGCAAATTTAACCCCCTCTCTGGACATTTTTTCAAAACTGTTTTTTTTCTGAATTAAAAATACCTAAAAAATTCAGCAGGGTTTTCTAAGAATTATTGTGCAAAACGAACGCCTGAATCGTACGGACCACCGCGGTTCCGCGGCAGATCCCTGCTTGTGCCGCGGAACTGCGGCAGTAAAGTGACAATGGGCATTTTTTTGTACAGTAATGTTCAATTCTTCTGTTGAATTTTTATGGGTATTTTAATTTTGACTCAAGTGTTGAGTTTTCAGGGGTTTCTTTTGTAATCGTCGATTCGATCGGGAATTTTAAGTTCGTTATTGTTTTCCGGATAATTTAGAAAGTATTAAAATGTTCGAACGGATATCATTAACTCAATTTTTCCCGGCACAAAAATTTTTCAAGTGTTGAATTTTTATCGGGTTTAAATCTTTCGGAAAAACGTGCAAAGAATGTGATGGACCCTCTAGAAGACAATAAACCTTAACTCGATTATGTGACCATCTTGAACTGCCTTTTGAACCTTAGGGTTTGGGGCAGTACGGCGTGCCACATGTGAGGCGTTGGCTTGACCCTTCTACGGCTGGACCGTTGCTACTGTGACGTATTCTGGAATTTCTGAACTCCGCTCAAGTGTTGAGCTATTAAAGAAATCTTGGGTATTTGATTATTCAATCGAAAAGTTTAATACTGTCTATTTATCTGGAATGTGATACAATATGTGGAATTCATACGGTTAGGCATGAAATGCGAAGTATGTGATATTTCGGATTTACGATGTCTAAAGAGATTGTGGATTCCAAATGTTGTAGTTTTACACTTTCTTTTCTGTGACCGTAAGTGTAATATGTGATATCGTCGGTTTCGTTGCTATATGTTAACGACAATTGGGATGCGCATATTTACTTACCTTGATGACATGTGATGTTATGTGTTGCTGGATATGTTATATTGGATCGTCGCGTTCTGAATAGCCGGGTTTTTTTTTATGTGAGATGAGAGATTTTATTTTCATTTATGTAAAATTAAATGTATGTAATATTCTTTTATTGAGGCACTTCCGGGATGAGGTCGATGTCACTATTTGTATATTATTTACTTTTCCGCACTAGGATAGACCCAAGGAGGAGAGCACAAGTAACCGGGTTCTAGAGTCCAGTGGGAGACCAACTCGAGGAGTCGAGTCCGAGTCTCCTAACTCTAGAATTGGTAGGGTTGCTTGCCGCTCTCGTAGGGGTCTAGGGGTGTGGGTTTGGCTATTCGTCGCGACCGTGGAATCCGTGTTTTATAGAGGCTCAAAATAAAACACGGACGTCCTAATATATCCAATGTTTTATATGTTTCTTCTGCTGCGATATCTGTGATGTGATCATGTGATGTGCTGTGATAGATACTATATATAATATATATGATATATTATATAGACGTTACTTATGTTTTACACCCGCGCTAGCCCTGCCCTGCTCTGCCGTTAGTTACCTAACCTAACGGTGCACGAGGGGACATCGAGGTGAATGCGGATGGCATAAGTTTACCTTGTATTTATCTGTGATGTTTAGTTGACTTAAATGATGGGACTTCATTAATGTGATTAATGAAAGAAAAGAAACCTAAAAGATGTTGTAGAATCAAATTTTTCAAAAAGGGTAGCTACAGTTTTGCTTTGCATAGCGATATATATGATATATCCTGCACCTTATTCGATGAGGAAAGAGCCGAGATCCCTTCACTGGGAGTGACCTCTTTAGCAAAACTGGCAGATGCTACAACTCTCGGTTTGACTTTTGACTGCTTTTGGAGTTTTGCTTTGCATAGAGATATATATGATATGTCCTACATCTTATTCGATGAGGAAAGAGCCGAGATCCTTTCACCGAGAGTGACCTCTTTAGCAAAACTAATGAAAACCTCAAAATCACTCCATTTCAAAATTTCACTTGATTCTACAACGATATCAAGTTCATTACGCAATAGGTTTTCAGATAAATCTGTCGTAGCCCTCCGTCATTTCAGATAAGAACTGTTTAGTATTCGTGCTGCGTTTGTTGGCCTTTGTCAAGGCGTAGTGCATGGTAGCTGAATAGTGCTTATCTGCTTATGTATATGATGCAGATTGTTTTGGGGTAGTCGTACGACCTTGTTGGCCTTTGTCAAGGGTCGTGCGGGTGGGTTTGATTCAATCAAGAAATGACGGGTTGAACTTGACTAGCATCCTATGATTTGTTGGCCTTTGTCAAGGTCATAGGGGTTAGGGGAAAAATATTATCGGGAATTCCAAGTGTTGAAATTTGCAATGAGATTGCATACCTTCGATGAGATAGTTGGATCCCGATACCCACTGCGAGTAATTGTTACTCCTGGGAGAGTTTTACACAGGACAATTAGCCGATTAAGTAGGTGTCTAGAAAGGTGTCAACGGGGTTACGCCTCTGGGAAAATGAGGTTTACTTTAATTAGGTCCGTGCGAAAGCACGGGGAACCTCCCTCAAAGTACCGACACTGGCCTGGCTGAAAGATTGGCGAAATTGTAGGGTGTAATTAATCCCGGCTAGTCTTTCCTTTTAGGGTTTGAAGGAAGATTTGATAAAAACAGTGGGAGCCATCATGATTAGATAAGATAATAACCAATCTGATCTTGCAAGAGCATACGCTAAAGTGTTTTCTTCTCTCTCTCTCCAGGTAGCGACCATATCATGCCTTAATAAAGATAATAATATGGATGTATTGACTGAACCCGCATGTTATACTGTGCTGGGGAACGTTGGTCCCGTTCTTTCTTATAAGAGTTATAGGACTGAACAGGATATAGGGGAATACCAGGATTCCCATGCCACTCGAATGAAGAAAGTACATGTTGATGCATTTTCTTTGGGTGTGTTCGTTACAGAGAATTGTTTCTCCATTTCCTCTACGTCCTGGGTATTAGATACCGGGTCAGGATCCCATATATGTAATCAGTTACATGGGCTTAGGAAAGGTAGAGAACTTGGAGAAGGTGATAAAGACATAAGGGTTGGAAATGGTGCAATTGTTGCAGCTAAAACCGTCGGGGAATATCACCTTGTATTGCCAACTGGTAATACATTGATTCTGAATGAATGCTATTACATGCCGAACCTGATATGCAACATTATATCGGTTTCTTTGTTGAGTAAAGAAGGATATAATTTTGTATTCCAGGATAATGTTATGACCATTTTTCTAAACCAAAAGTTGGTTGGATCAGGCACGATGTGCAATGGCATTTATGTTCTAAATTAATCAACAGTTCTGAGCATAACAAACACACACAAGAGGAAGAGTTCAGAAATGAAAGAATCCTTCTTGTGGCATTGTAGACTGGGTCACATCAATGCGACACGACCAGCTAAGTTACATAAGGATGGATATTTGAATCCGTTTGAATTTTCATCTTATGACACTTGCCAGTCATGTCTCAAAGGCAAGATGACCAAAACTCCGTTTACGGGACACGGAGAGAGAGTTACGGAACTCTTGGGACTGGTACATAGTGATGTATGCGGCCCCATTGCTACACATGCCAGGAATGGTTCTGCATACTTCATTACATTCACTGACAATCTCTCAAGGTTCGGATATGTGTTCCTGATGAAACACAAATCAGAATCTTTTGAGAAATTTAGAGAATATAAACAAGAAGTCGAGAACCAAACCGGAAAAAGTATTAAAATCCTTCGATCTGATCGAGGAGGTGAATACTTGAGCAATGAATTCCTGGACTTCCTAAAAGAGAATGGGGTTCTCTCTCAGCTGACTCTTCCATATACACCACAACACAACGGTGTATCGGAACGGAGGAACCGCACCCTATTAGATATGGCGCGCTCTATGATGAGCACAACTGAGTTACCTATTTCCTTCTGGGGGTATGCACTGGAGACAGCAGCATACCTATTGAATCAAGTTCCATCTAAATCTGTACCTACCACACCATATGAGATATGGAGTGGGAAGAGACCATGTCTTAAACGAGTTAAGATATGGGGTTGTCCGGCCTATGTCAAAAGGCAAAATCCGGAAAAACTTGAAGCACGGTCAGTTTTATGCAAGTTTGTGGGATATCCCAAACATTCACATGGATATCTTTTCTACCATACTGAGGAACAAAAAGTGTTTGTTTCTCGACATACCACCTTTTTAGAAAAGGAATTTCTTACAAAAGAAATTAGTGGCGACAAGGTAGAACTGGAAGAAATTCCGGCTACACAAACTCAAACTAAATATTTAGTGGAACCGAAGGATTCGGTAGTTCCCAATAAACCTCAGCCTCTCCGCCGATCTAGTAGGGTTCCTCACCCACCTGAGAGATACTACGGTTTTCTCATGGATGGTGGGAGCGAGGATTTCATCATGGTTGATGATGACCCAACTAGTTTCGAGCAGGCCATCACGAGTGGGGACTCAGTGAAATGGCTGGATGCAATGCGGTCCGAGATGGAATCCATGTACACCAACAAAGTATGGACTTTGGAAGATGCTCTTGAAGGGGTAAAACCCATTGGGAGCAAGTGGATCTTCAAGAAAAAACTTGGTGTAGATGGGAAAGTGGAGACTTTCAAAGCTAGACCTGTTGCAAAGGGTTTTTGTCAAAGACCAGGCGTGGACTATGACGAAACCTTTTCCCCAGTGGCTATGCTTAAATCCATCCTGATCATGCTTGCCATCGCTGCATATCATGACTACGAAATCTGGCAAATGGATGTTAAGACCGCCTTTCTAAACGGTGATTTAGAAGAGTGCGTGTACATGACTCAGCCAGAGGGCTTCATAGATAGTGGGAGAAGCGGGAAGGTGTGCAAGCTGCTTAAATCCATTTATGGATTAAAGCAAGCATCGCGGAGTTGGAACATCTGCTTTGACGTCGTTATCAAAGAGTTTGATTTCATCAAAAACGTAGATGAACCTTGTATCTACAAGAAGGTGGCAGAGAGTAAGGTTGTCTTCCTCGTATTGTACGTGGATGATATACTCTTGATAGGAAATGACATTCCTATGCTGCAATCGGTCAAGCTCTTCTTATCACAAAGATTCTCAATGAAAGATCTTGGTGATGCCTCCTGCATATTGGGAATTATGATCTATAGAGATAGATCTAAACGGATATTGGGATTGTCCCAATCCAGGTACATTGACACCATACTAAAGGGATTTAGTATGGAAGAGTCCAAACATGGGTTTTTACCCACGATCTCTGGGCTCACTCTCTCCAAAGAGATGTCTCCCAAGACTGATTTGGAGAGAGCTCGCATGCAAGGGATACCCTATGCTTCGGCTGTAGGCTCTATCATGTACGCGATGCTATGTACCAGACCCGATGTAGCATACTCACTAAGTGTAGTGAGAAGGTATCAAGATGATCCTGGAGAGAGTCACTGGACAGCTGTGAAGATCATTCTCAAGTACTTGCGAAGGACTAAAGAGATGCTCTTGGTGTATGGTAACGGAGAACTCCAAGTGGAGTCCTTTACCGATTCGAGCTTCCAGAGTGATAAGGACGACTCTAAGTCGCAGTCGGGATTTGTCTTTACCCTTTACGGAGGGGCGGTTAGCTGGAAGAGTTCCAAGTAGGAAACCGTGGCAGACTCGACGATGGAGGCTGAATATATCGCTGCCAACGATTCTGCCAAAGAGGCTGTCTGTATCAAGAAGTTCATTACTGAACTTAGATTGGTTCCATCTATTGAGCATTCAATACCTTTGTATTGCGATAACAATGGGGCGGTGGCTTTGGCCAAGGAACCCAGGTCCCATCAGCGATCCAGGCATATTCTGAGGCGGTATCACCTGATCCGGGAGATAATTGATCGCCGGGAGATCGAGGTCAGGAGGGTTGACACGAAGAACAACACAACGGATCCACTCACGAAGGCCATTCCCCAGATAAAGTTTGAGAGACTCTTCGGGATGCTCGGTATGCGATACTACAGTAGCTGGCCCTAGTGCAAGTGGGAGATTGTTAGTTGTATATATGCCCTAGAGGCCAGTATTATACAGATGATGTATATTATATTGGATGCTTGGACATATATAGAGAGGACATTCTTGCTCGATATGATAGTATGCTATCTGGTTGGTCTTTATCTTAACATGTATACTTGTCTCTTTATACTGTCTTATAGTTACATATTGGTAAAGCCCTTAGGATGTGTACTTGACTACCTGGACTATGATGCGGATCATACTAGTGGGGACATGGTAGTCCATAAGTACATCCTTTAATGTTCCTAGTCATGGGTGTATCGAGACAGGGCATCGATATACCAGAGTAGACTAGCGCATACGCTTCTTAACCCATGAGATGGGCGATGGATGATCCTATATCCATTGGTGTTTGACATCAGAGATGGTATACGGGTGCACAGTGGAGACTGGGTACACTGGACGGACTCGCCGAGAACTCCTAGATGGTATTATACCTCACGTCAGATGGCAGTTCTCTGGTGACACTTGTGCAGGTTAGTCTGTAGACCCGAGATCGTCATAGAGTCTTGTGTGATTCCCACTGTGCTTTGATTTCCACCTTACCATGTCCATGAGGGCGTGCAAAACGGTGGTTTTTGGGTACAGTCCCGTATCACATGGAGGCAATGAGCGATAAGAGGGGTTTCGTCTCTCCCGGTATTGGGGGTTGATGTTGCGCTGTGCTCGATTGGCCATAATAGGGAAGTCCCTGGCCATGGCTGATTTAGAGATTTACTAGTAAGTGTTACCAGTAGTTTCTCGACCCGTTATGAGCCTCACATCAGCACGACTTATCGGTTATTGGGGTCTGACGTTTACCACCCCTAGACTTGATATGCGACATATCAGACGAGGAGACCGGACTGTATGAGAAGTGTTACCGGCAGGCTTTTACAGGAGTTGGAGCGGGCTTGCTTGCCAATCTTCTGATCGCTCAATACCCGGGTAGCCGTTACATCCAGCTAGTACCGCTGACGGCTTGTGGGTACGTGATGTGATCATCACCTACTGCCGGCGTATTGACGAGTCTTTAGAGTCCTACACAGAGGTTTTACTGGCTCAGGCAAAACGAAATAGGGGCGCATATGTGATATGTGCGGGACCTAGAATAATGCGTGTATGTGATACCGTATTCTATTCTCGCGACTTTATGTATCGGTCGGTTATATATGATATAGCCGGATTATCGAATCAAGTGTTGATTCGATATGTCGATACATTAGATGTTAGTTGGTTATATGTGATATGACCGGATTATTAAGTCAAGTGTTGATTTAATAATTTATTGTATAATTGTATATTTGATATACTAGTTTACATTAACTAACACTTGTTCACTTAGGGTATTTTCTCACATGTACACATCTTTACTATATATATGATATATATTAAAATGTGTTATATTTTTGTATCATGGTTGATGATACATCATCCATGGGTGTATGATACTTACACTATGCTAATTTTTAGTTTGGGTTTTTAATATTTAAAGTAATTACAAAATCAAGTGGAGGATTAGAAAATGCATGAAGTTTGTGGAAGCTTGTGGATGCATTGACTAATTCAACTTGAGTTTGTTTTTACTATGGATTTTTATTAACCCAACCATAACAATTAGCCTAGGGTTAAGTCTCTACAAGAGTTAGTATATGATACTCACTCACCATGGTTAGCTCACACACTTGATCATTATCCTCTTCGTTTTTCTTTTGTTCATCTTCTTCATTTGAACAAAAGAAAAAGCAAACTAGGGTTTTGAAAAGAGAGCAAAAGATTGTGAGAAATAAAATTCCAAAGAGAACCCACTTCCTATTTCTCCATCCTCTACTAGACTAGCACTTTAGTTTAGCGTGTTTACTTCACTAATTCTCTAGTTAGTGAAGTAGGAGCTTGAGTCGGAATTCCCTCGACGTAGATCATCTTCGGCCTCGGAGACTTCAAGCAAGGTCGCATCTTTTGCCTCGTGAAGCCATGCAAGAGCCCGGGAGAACCATGATCGCAGCGAAGGGACTACGACAAGGAGCCTTAGAAGTGAAGGACCGATCTACAAAGGTTGTATTTCGTATTCCCTTTAGAGTAAAGTTGTTTACTTGCTATTAGTTTCGCCTAAACTCTAGTATACGATCTTGCTTAGGGTTGTTCGGCACATAAAAATTTAATTTTGGCATGGTCGATGCCTTGTAGAGCCTTGTTAGTGTGCCTAGTAATCCTACAGAACCCATACTGAGCCTGACAGTGACAATATCCGTACAGTCCGGTCTGTTCGTCTAAGAGTATCGCATATCGAGTCTATGGGGGTGGATAAAGTCAGACCCCTAACAACACGACATTTAGTGTCGTCATGAAACCCATCACCACCAGAGAAACTATCGATCCTGGATCGGTAATTCTCATCCACCATGGCCATGGATTTTTGGTGATGGCTACCCGTGCACAACGCGACATCAACCCCCAATACCGGGAGAGACGAATCCCCGACTATCCGATCACTGCCTCCATATGGCTCGGGACTGTACCCAACTAAAACCTATTTGCACGACTCCTTTGAGCCATTGTAGGGTAGTAATCAAAGCATAGTGGGAACTCACACGAGACAAATGATGATCTCAGGCCGACAGACTAACCTGTACATATGTCACCTGGGAACTGCTATCTGACAATAGGTATAATACCAAGTAGCACGTTTAGAGTCCGCCCAGTGTACTCATAACCCAATGAGCACATGTATACTATCTTAGGTGAACAAACTAACACAATGGCTTGTGAGACCTGGCCATCACCCCTCGTCGGGGTCTCGATCTATATACACTAGTCTACACTGGAGTATCGATGCCCAGTCTCGATACTCCCACGACTAGGGACATTTAAGGATGTGCTTATTGACCCCCAGCTCCCACTTATATGATCGCCATCATAATACTGGTAGTCAGGCAAGAATCGTATAGGCTCTATCAACATGTACATGATGATAAAGACAAACCAGATAGTATACTATCATCTCGAGTAAGACTGTTCTACCGGTATAGGTCCTCCCTCAATCATCATAATCACCTGCCTGCGATTACGATAATTGCCTTGAGGGCACTATAGCCAACAATTATGATGGCAATCATATACGTAGAAGCTGAGTAGTCTATAAGAACATCCTTAAATGTCCTTAGTCGAGGGAGTATCGAGACTGGGCATCGATACTCCGAAGTAGACTAGTGTATACTTTTCGAGACCCCGATAAGGGGCGGTGGCCGGTCACAAGCCATTGGTGTCAGTTAGTCACCTAAGATAGTATATAAGTGCTCATTGGGTTATGAGTACACTGGATGGACTCGCCGGGAACATGCTAGATGGTATTATACCTATTGTCAGATAGCAGTTCCCAGGTGACATGAGTACAGGTTAGTCTGTCGACCTGAGATCATCATTTGTCTCGTGTGAGTTCCCACTATGTTTTTATTACTACCCTACCACAGCTCAAAAGAGTCGTGCAAACAGGTTTTAGTTGGGTACAGTCCCGAGCCACATAGAGGCAGTGAGCGGATCGTCGGGGATTCGTCTCTCCCGGTATTGGGGCTTGACGTCGCGTTGTGCACGGGTGGCCATCACCAGTAATTCTTGGCAAAAGTAGACGAGAGTTACTGATTTGGATCAATAGTTTCTCAGTGGGTAATGGGCTTCATACCGACACGAAATATCGCGTTATTAGGGGTCTGACTTTATCCTCCCCCTTAGACCCAATATGCGATATTCTTAGACAAACAGACCGGACTGTATGGGGATTGTCATAGACAGACTCAGAAGGGGTTCGGATGAGTTTGCTATTCAGCCTTCCTTTCGCTTAATACCTGGATAGCCGTTACGAAAAGCTAGTGCCGCTGACGTGCTTGTGGTTAAACCCACTGCCAGCGTATTGATGAGTCTTTAGAGTCCCACACAGAAGGTTTCTCTGGTTCTGGAGAAACGATGTGGTAGCCGTATTGGATACGTGCAGGGTTCCGATCGATTGATTGTACTATGTACCCAGACTTTTGATCGGACAGTTGATAACACTAGCCGGTTCGGGTTTGAACCAGATTATTAAATCAGGTATTGATTTAATAATTTACGTATATGTATTTCGATATGTATATTTTAGTATTATGTTCTTTGTGTTAATCTATCTCTTTGGGTATTCGTATTTCGGTACGAGTACATGTATGTATATACAGTAGAGTGTAATCCGTATTTATATGGAAAACATTCTAGAAGGTGAACACCTCATTTTGGATTTATCCATTTATTATAAATGGATAATGTGGTGGAAAAGGAGAGAGGGGAGTATGGTGAGAACCATGCTTGTATAGTGTTGCAAAAATGAGTTAACAAGTCATTTGTGCCAACTATTCAAGCATGGATTTATTTTAATATTGGAAAAAAGGTGTTTGATAAAACCATGCTTCATTGTATTTTTCTCACTTGAAGAGATGAAAGATGAAAAATGATGGATGGTTCATTTTGCGCATGAGAGTTTCTTTCTCAACATTCGCTTCACTCTCCTCTATCTTTTCTTGAGTTCCTCCACCTTCATCTTCAACCTCCTCTCTACAATCTCATGTATTGAGAATCAAGATAGGAGGTGAGGTAGATAAACACTTTGAACATTTTACTACATCCTAGGCACTCCAGACTAGCAATCTAGACTCCCTAATTGCTTCACTTGATCATTACTGTGGAGCTAGAGCCATGAGCTACATCTCTCAGGTGGATCATCTTCGACAGAGGAAGAACGGTGTCCAAGTTCAATCGAAAACACCTCAAGGAGCTAAGGAAGAAGGTAGAAGACCGAAGGACACGGTTCATTTGGTATAACCCTTCTATCATAATAGCTAAAGCTCTCTATTGTGTGCTGGTGTAGGTTTATGGTTTCGATCTTGGGCGGGTTTTGTTAGCGCCAAGTTTTTAAACGCCAATTTTTGTTCCGCATCGGCTACGGTAGATGGCCAGGGCGCTGAAAAAACCCAACATGGTATCAGAGCCATGCCATAAACCAATACTAGCTAGTTTACACATGGTTAAAATTTCGATCGACCAATTTTTCCGAATTATTTTTCCATGTTACCATGCTTGCTGTCAATTATGAAAAGTGTTCAAAAAATTATTCTGTGTATCTTAAAAATACGTGCAGGCATTTTTAGAGCACCTGAAGAAATTTGGGCACATGAGCCTAACATGTTGCCATGGAACCGCCGCATAAATAGCCTATTGGCCGCGGTTCCGCAGTCGATATGTGGCCAAAGTGTACCAAATTTCTTCTGGCACTCTATTATGTGGAAATGTGATTTTTGTGATGTATTTTTTTGGTCCAGATTTGTTTGAGTGCTGGTTTGCATTTGGGACCTATACGGAAAAGTTTTAGTCGATCAAAATTTTAAATATGTGTTTATCAGTACATGTTTTAGCATCTGCGGCCGTGAATGTTCTATTAGACGGGTTTTCGAACATAACATTCACGTTGATGTTCTGTGTTTGTGTTGATATTGTGGTTGGATTGTCGTGGTGGATAGCCTATGGTACAATGGTAGTTGTACAGTTCAGATTCATTTATACATTTTTTATTGCAGGGCGAGCATCCGACATGTGGATAGCCGTCTCTGCCGGTTTGTATATTCTTTTATTGGGGCACGACCGGGTTGAGGTCGATGTCGCCATTGTATACATACTTTTCTTTTCTGTACTAGGATTACCCCACGGTAGAGTGCTCGAGTAGCCAGGTTCTAGAGGGCAACGGGCCCCCATCTCATGGCGTTGAGACGGAGGGGGATTTACTCTAGAATTGGCGGGCTATTCGCCGCACTCGTAGAGGGTATAGGATGACCCACGGAGGGGTGCTCAAGTTACCGGATTCCGTGAAGTGCTGGGTAGCCTATTCACTTTTTTGATTGGGGTTCCCTCACTTCTGGGATTGGCGGGTAACTTGCCGTGCTTATAAGGGTCTAGGTTTTCCATTGCACAGGCTATCCATAAGACCGGGGAACGTCGGGTTTCATTTGCGGCTCAAATGAAACCCGAGGCTCTTAGATTATACATTATTCTATGCTGTTTATCGCTTTTCTGTGATATTGCTTATATCATGCCTGGGAAGAATGTTATATATATTTATATATACTAATAGATGTTGTATATATTTTGCACCCGCTCTAGTCCATCCCTCACTCTGCCGTTAATTAAGTAACCTAACGGTAAATGACGGGGCCCTGTGGCGAATGCGGATGGCATATACGTATATTTTATTTTCGTTCTTTTCTGGTGTGATATGGATTAATTGATGGGACTGCGTTAAATCTGATTAATGCAAGGAAAAATAAACCTAAATGATGTTGTTGGAACTAATTTTCGAAAAAAGATATTACAGACGCTTTCTTTTGCTTTGCACAGCGATATTCGGTTATAAATATCCAGCATCTCATTCGAAGAGGCAAGAGCCGAGATCCCGTCATCGGGAGTGGCCACTTGGGCAAAAAGTTTGCATCATCGTAATAACTTCACTATAGTCGATTTTTTTGCTTTGCATTATGGTATTCAGTTTGGAATATCTTGGACCTCATTCGATGAGGAAAGAGCTGGGATCCCTTCACAGGGAGTGACCTCTTTAGCAAAAGTTTACACCACTATATATTTGTAAAACCACTCGAGTTCCCTCAACGATATCAAGTTCTTTACGTTAAAGTTTTTTCGCCAAAAACCAGCCGTAGCCCTCCGTCATTTCAGATAGGTATCTACTAGTATTCATGCCAGATGTTTTGACCTTTGCCAAGGCATAATGTTTGGTAGCTAGTGGGTGCTTATCTGTAGCATAGATAGATACATTAATCTAGGACATGCGTACAGCTATTTTGACTTTCGCCAAGGACTTGTACGAATGGGTCTAGATTAATATGAATAATGACGGGTTGAACTTGACTTGCGACTTATGATGTTTTGGCCTTCGTCAAAGTTATAATCCCTCGGGGTAAAAACCACATCGGGAGTTTCAAATATACAGGAAACTTGCCAGGCATGCACATACTTTCTGGAGTGTGGTGACTTGAGTGGCTTCTATCAAGTTATCATGCGATGATAGTTTGATCCCGATTTCCACTGATCAGTAGGTGTTACTTCTTGGGTGATTTTCAGATGAACCCGAATAATTCTCCTTTTAGGGTTTGAAGGAGAATTCGAGGAAACAGTGGGAGACATCCTGATTAGATAAAATGATTAACCAATCTAATTTAGGTTAGAGTGCACGCTGAGTGTTTCTTTTCTCTCTCTCTTTGGCAGCGACCATGACCTGACCCTAAACTAAAACTCATAAATCAAGTTAACCGAACCTTCTTAAAACACTTTGGGTTTTGGATTGTTATAGTCACATATATCCCCGCCACCTCTACATCCCTATTGTATTTCTCCAGAACACTCTGTATCACTACGAAGATCCATATTTCTTGGATATGCCATCGTATAATTACATACGAACTCGAAGAAACTTGTTTTAGTTCAAGGATGGATTCCGGTTCTGGAGAAATTGAATAGTTTTATTCGGATGTCTATTCTCTTTACCTTCTCTCGGTTGCGAGAGCTCCTAGTATTGGGAGAGTACACCTATTACGCTTATTGGATAGTCTTTTTCTGAACCATAGGCAGGTTCAAAAGGTAGGGAAGGAAGAAAACCAACTAGCCTAAGTATGGAGTATAGAAGGTTATAAGTAAAGACATATAAAGGGATTAGAGTGAGGGCAAAAAAAATTGCGACTACTATGATTCACGACAAACCTGCGTATATCTCTGCCACTCCTATTTCCCCTTTGCATTTCTTCGGAACAATCCGTATCACTACGAAGATCCATATTTCTTGGATATGCCATCGTATAGTTACATACGAAGTTGAAGGAGCTTGTTTCAGTTTGAGGATGGTTTCCGGTTATGGAGAAATTGAATATGATTATTCGATTGTCTTTTCCCCTTTACATTCTCTCAGGCTGCGAGGGCTCCTAGTATTAGGAGAGCACACCTATTACGCTTATTGGATATTCTTCTTCCAAACCTTAGGCTGGTGCCGAAAATTAGGAAATGAAGAAAACCAATTAGCCTAAGAGTGGTGTATAGAAGGTAATAAGTAAAGACATATTAAGGTATTGGAGTGAGGGCAAGGAAATATACGGTTGCTGTCATGAATCTGGATAGTGGAAGAGGCATTACTTGGAATATCCGCCATCCTTTCAAAACATTTTCATGTTTCAATTTTACTGTATGGTGTTAATTGAAAACTGTTTCCCAATTAGATCCCGACTCCAGAGTATGTATTTACTAGACTTAATTCTCACATCTGTATGGCATTACAGATGCTGAGTGGGAGTAGAATATTGGAAATTTGGTGAATATATCCTCAATATATCGGAATTCTTTGTAATTGGAGATATTTGAGAAAATCACCTGGGTTTTGCCTAACGGCAAATATTTGGTTTTGAATATCTATTGTTATGCACCATTTTCAAACTGATATATCTGTACGTTTATTTTATAAAGTGATATATAATTTTTTGAAATTATGTCTATGACATTTACTTATATCAGTTGATCGTTAGGTAAGGTGCATTCAACAACGGTGTAATTCTTTTTAACCATAGCATAATTTTCAACCTACGACGCACAAGGTTTGAGTTATTAAACTCAGAGGACTTATATAAAATATTGTATGTTGTTTGATGGCCATTAGGATAAAGGGGTTGGTACCCATACTATATTCCATTTACTTATGACTTCTCTAGTTTAAGACAAGTATTTCTTTGAAATACAAGGTCCAAATTTTGAGAAGTTATAAGTATAAGAATAAAGTAAAGAACCATATATTGCAAGTATCAGGATTCTTCAAGATGATCGAAGATGTAGATACTTGTGCTAAGTATTCCTTCGTAAGTAATAGTTTTGAGAACTTGCTTCTCTCTCAGGTTATTCATCCGTGAGTACGCTCCTTGATGAGTAATGCTACTTGGCCTTCTTCCATTTAGATGATATACACTGGACATGACCGCATGTATTTTGAATCTGGTTCCAATTAAATTAGTGCCTTTGTTTCTATATTGGATATAGAATAGATTCATATCTTAATGGTGTTAAGGTATACGGAGTTGTCCGGCTTATGCTTAAAACCAGATTCCGGATAAACTCAAGGCACGTTTCAGTAATGGCAGTTTGTGGGTTATTCCGGGCATTGACGATGGTTAACATTCTACCATTTAGAAGATCAATAGTTATATTGTTCTTGACTTTCCACCAGTTTTAGTAAAATGAGTTCTTTTTCAGAAAACATTAGTGGGAGTATGATAGAACTGAAGAGATTCCAGAACCAAAAATGATTACTGAAAATTTATTAGAACCTAAGAATTCAATTGGATTTGATAATCCATTAGCTCACTCCACACATTTAGTAGGTAACCTCAGCCATCCGAGGGGTACTTCGGTCTCCTCTAAGACGGTGACATGGAGGTTTTTGATTACCCAGACTTCCACTACTATTGTTCTTGACTATGAGATCTGGCAGGAGGATGAGTATAACGTCGTTCTAAATTAGCTTTATAAGTGCACGTGTATATGACTCTGCCAGAGGGTTGTTGTAGTCAGTGAGAGCGGCGGAAGCATAGTGGGCAAGTGGCTTATGTCTATTTATAGACTTCAGCAGGTATAGTGGAGATAGATCATCTAATTTTTGACGTGAAAGTCATAGAGTTTGACTTCATCAGAATAACAGATGGACTTGGTAAGAAAGTAATAGAGAGTGATGTCCTGGTATTTGGATGACATGCACTTGATACGAAGTGATATTCCTATGCTACGATCGGTTATACTGTGGTTGTCACAAGGTGTTTCTCCACATAGAATCTGGATAAAATATCAGGGATTCTGGTTACTAGATCTATGGTTTTAGATCTAGATTTGAGAAGTGTCCCAAATTCAGGTACTTAACACTATTCTAAAGTGCTTTAGAATTGACGACTCTTGGCGTGGTGGTGTACCCGCAGGTGATGGAGTCACCCTCTCTAAAGAGATGTCTTCTAAACTGATGAGGAGAGGGATTTTCCTGATTGACATATCACTTGCTTAGGCAACTGAGTCAATCCTGAAATTGTTAAGTACCACACCAGATTTTGCTTTTGCACTGGATGCAATAGGCATATATATTAATCCAATCCTGAAGAAACATTAGGAAGCAGTTATGAACATAAGTGTATGTTCTTGGTATATGGTAACGACAGCCTCCTTCACGAGGCGGTTATCATTTCAGGCTTCCAAGGTGATCTGGATGACAGAGTGACTGTCAGAGTTATAGTTTTCCTTCTTTTGAGGGACAGTATGTTGGTCAGGTGGTCCAAGTAGATACCGAGGAAGGTATGGTGCAGGATACTGATTAAATTCAATGGAAGATATGGTCTAAGAAGTTTGTTGGATTTGGAGTTAATTTGTGAACTGGGTCCTATCAGATATCCAGACAAATTCTAAGACATGTATCGCTCATTTCAGGAGATAGTCTTTCTCCATGAAGTTGAAATATTAGAGCGGATCCACTCACTGATGCTATTTGTCGAACGCAATAGTTTCACAAACGGGCTTTGCAAGACTAAATAGTCAAGAAGTTGCGTGTTCGGTGTCACACGGGCTATGAGTATGCGACACCGCAATAATTAGCCTTAAGTGCAAGTGGGAGATTGTTGGCTATAGTGCCCTCAAGTCAATTATTGTAATCGTAGGCACGCGATTGTGATGATTGAGGGAGGACCTATGCGGATAGAACAGTCTTACTCGAGATGATAATATTCTATCTGGTTTGTCTCTATCATTATATACATGCAATATTTGGTATTATAGATCACTATTACATGTTGATAAAGCCCATAGAATTCTTGCTTGACTACCAGCATTATGATGTCAATCATATACGTGGGAGCTGGGTGGTCTATAAGTACATCCTTAAATGTTTCTAGTCGAGGGAGTATCGAGACTGGACATCGATACTCCGGAGTAGACTAGTGTATACTTTTTCGAGACCCCGCCAAGGGGTAGTGGCCGGTCTCACAAGCCATTGGTGTCAGTTAGCCACCTAAGATAGTATACATGTGCTCATTGGGTTATGAGTATACTGGACGGACTCGTCGGGAACATGCTATATGGTATTATACCTATTGTCAGATAGCAGTTCCCAGGTGACATGAGTACAGGTTAGTCTGTCGACCTGAGATCGTCATTTGTCTCGTATGAGTTCCCACTGTGCTTTGATTACTATCCTACCACGGCTCAAAAGAGCCGTGCAAATAGGTTTTAGTTGGGTACAGTCCCAAGCCACATGAAGGCAGTGAGCGGATCGTCGGGGATTCATCTCTCCCGATATTGGGGGTTGATGTCGCATTGTGCATGGGTAGCCATCACCAGAAATCCTTGTCCAAGATAGACGAGAATTACTGATTTGGATCAGTCGTTTCTCAGTGGGTGATGGGCTTCATACCGACACAAAATATCGCGTTATTAGGAGTCTGACTTTATCCACCCCCTAGACCCGATATACGATACTCTTAAACGAACAGACCAGATTGTATGGAGATTGTCACGAATAGGCTCAGTATAGGTTCGGATGAGTTTTCTCGTCGGCCATCTTTTCTCTTAATACCTAGGTAGCCGTTACGTATAGCTAGTGCCACTGACGTGCTTTTGGTTAAACCCACTGCTAGCGTATTGATGAGTATTTAGAATCCCACACAGAGGGTTTTCCTAGTTCTGGCGAAACGATGTAGTAGCCATATTGGATACGTGCAGGATTCCGATCGATTGATTGTACTATGTACCCGGACTTTCGATCGGATAGTTGATAATACTACCCGGCTCGGGTTTGAGCCGAATTATTAAATCAGGTATTAATTTAATAATTTACGTATATGTATTTCGATATGTATATTCTAGTATTATGTTCTTTGTGTTAATCTATCTTTTTGGATATTGGTATTTCGGTACGAATACAGGTATGTATATACAGTAGAGTGTAATCCGTATTTGTACGGAAAACATTCTAGAAGGTGGACACCTTATTTTGGATTTATACATTTATTATAAATGGATAATGAGGTGGAAATGGAGAGAGGGGAGTATGGCGAGAACCATGCTTGTATAGTGTTGAACAAATGAATTAACAATTCATTTGTGCAAACTATTCAAGCATGGGTTGATTTTAATATTGGAAAAAAAGTGTTTGATAAAACCATTCTTCATTGTATTTTTCTCACTTGATGAGATGAAAGATGAAAAATGATGGATGGTTCATTTTGGGCATGATAGTTTCTTTCTCACCATTAATTTCATTCTCCTTTATCTCTTATTGAGTTCCTCCACCTTCATCTTCAACCTCCTCTCTACAATCTCATGTGTTAAGAATCAAGAAAGGAGGTGAGGTAGATAAACACTTTGAACACTTCACTACATTCTAGGCACTCTAGACTAGCAATCTAGAGTCCCTAGTTGCTTCACTTGATCATTAGTGTGGAGCTAGAGCCATGAGCTACATCCCTCGGGTGGACCATCTTCGACGGAGGAAGACCAGCGGCCAAGTTCAATCGATGACATCTCAAGGAGCTAAGGAAGAAGGTAGAAGACCGAAATGTTAGTGATATATGCCCTAGAGGCCATTATTGTATCATACTGGTTTGTATATTACTTAATCGAAGCTTGGGATATACACGGATATAGTAACAGTCTTGCTCGAAATGGTAGTATGCTACGTGGTTTGTTTCTACCTCAATATGTGCATGTGTTCCTTTTAGCATATCGCTTATACATATTGGTAGAGCCCTTAGGATCTTTGCTTGATTACTAGCGTTGTGATGGCAGTCACACTAGTGGGGGATGGGTAGTCTATAAGCACATCCTATACAGGTCCCTAGTCGTTGGTTTATCGAGACAGGATATCGATACTCCAGAGTAGACTAGTGTATACGCTTCTCATCCCAGCAGGGGAGATGGTCTGTCCCACAGCCATTAGTACGTCGTACTGGAGATAGTATGTAGGTGCTCATTAGGTTATGAGTACACTGGACATGACTCGTCGGGAACTGTTGGTAGGTATTATACCTATCGTCGGGCAACAGTTCCCAGGTGACATGAGTACAGCTTAGTCCGTTGACTTGACATTGCTACTTCGCCTCGAGTGTGTTCCCACTGTACTTTGATTACTACCGTACCACGACTCAAAGGATTCGTGCAAATAGGTAGTAGTTGTGTGTAGTCCCGAACCACTTGGAGGCAGTAGCAGTTAGATAGGATTCGTCTCTCCTGGTGTTGAGGGTTGATAACGCGTTGTGTTCGGAAGGCCATTACACAAAGTCCTTGGCTAAGGAAATCGAGATTTACTTGTAGGTACTCTAGTAGTTTCTCAGGGTGTTTTGGGCTACACTCCGACACGACTTATTGCACTATTAAGGGTCTGATGATTACCGCCTCTAGGACCGATATGTGATACTCTTAGACGAATGACCGGACTGTACGGAGATTGTCACATACAGGCTCAGTAGGAGTTCCAATGAGTTAGCTCATCGGCCTTCTTATTGACACATACCTGGGTAGCCGTTACGTGCAGCTAGTACCGCTTGCGGCTTGTGGTTAAACCCACAGCCAGTGTAGTGTCGAGTCTTTAGAGTCCCACACAGAGGGTTTCCCTGCACCGGGCAAAAGGTGTAGAGGCCGTATGGTTTTACGGAAGGGCTTCGATCACTTACGTATACTTGTGCACGCATGATGATCTGGCGGATAATACTAGTGGTCTTTGGTTTAAGCCGGATCCTAGTATTATATTGATGGATTATTTTCGTCTCTTAGTATTCCTATTCTTCGGAATGCGGATGCGGGTATGTATATACGGATGAGGGACATTCTCGTAATTTCTCGAGAAAGCTTATAGAAGGGACACCTCATTAGGGTTTCTTTTTCCATTTGGATTAAAGAATAATGAAGTGTAGAAAATGAGATAGAGATATTTTCTTGGATATCTATGACTCATCACTTGACAAAAAAGATATTTGTGAACCATGGTTGATATTTGTGAGATATTATCTCATCAATTATCTTTATGGTTCATTATTCATCACAAATGAATAAGTCATTCTTCATCGAAGCTCTCTTCTCCTCTCTTATTTTCTTCAAGTGACCTTCTTCCTCATAACCCTAAACCTCTCATGATTTGAGAAACCTAGAGTTCCAAGAGATAAATCACTCCATCTTCTCACTCTATACAACCTAGGATTTCTAGTTTAGCGAACTAGAAGCTGTAGTTATCTCAGATTCGAGATAGGTGCTCGGACTATAGACTCTCGGGTGGATCGTCTTTGACTTGAGGAGGTCGTTGAGGTTTCCTGATCCATTTCGATCTTTAGAGCTGACAACGAGCTAAAAGACAGTAATGAAGACCCGAAGGACTTGGTATCGTGAGGTATAACTTTCATCCGAGTAGTTAAACCTCATTACAAGTTTTCTAGCTAAGGTTTAGACAAGATCCTGGGGTTCAAGTCGGTGTTGCGATGCATTTGAAAATCGTTTTTCACTTATTCCGCCTCCCCGCAGACACGCGGGGTGCGCGACATCGACTTACAGTGGTATCAAAGCCTACTAAATCTTTACTAGCTCGTTAGCAAGTGTTAGAACTTCAATCATCGAAAAACACGAAAACCATACACCCGTTTCCTTCAGATTCTGTCGAATTTTAAAACTGTGTTAAAAATTATTTCAGAGGCATGAAAATTCACTGAAGAGAATTATAAGAACTTAGAAGAAAAATGAGTCACCAACTCATCACAACCACCGTGGAACCACGGCGAATCGGTCGATTTGCCGCCATTCCGCGGCCATGTCGTGGCCGAGTTGGCTCGTTTTTCCTCTGTGTTTCTTATTTTGGGTTTACAGTTTTCTTGTATATTTGGTTTCTACCCATAATGATCTGAGTGCTGGTTTGCATTTGCGGTAGACACGGAAAATAGTTTTCGATCAAGATTCTAAGTTATTTGCTAATTGGGTTTTATCTGTGTCGTGATATATGTGCTGAACGTCCGCTAATTGATATACGTCGATTAGTGGAGGTTGCACATATCTGTGATCTGTGATATTGGTTTGTGTATATGAACTTATTGGATTGTCATGGTTGAATAGCCGGGGATTTGAGATGAGAGTTGTCTTTTCTTTCATTCGATATAAATTGTAAAGTGATGTAATATTCTTTTGCGGGGCACATCCGGGTTGAGGTTGTAGCCACCGTTGTATTATTTTCTTTTACTGTTTTCTGCTCCCAGAATAGACCCAAGGTGGGGTGCACAAACTACCGGATAATTTGAAATGCCGAGTGGCCTACTCACTTAGATGAGGGAGGTTGCTTCACTTCGGGTATTTGGCGGGTAGTTTGCCGCACCCGTAGGGGTCTGGGTGGGGTTTGGCTATTCATTACGACCATAGAATCCGTCTTTCATTACAGGCTTAAATGAAACACGGAATTCCTATTATATCCAATATGTTCATCTGTGATCAGGAATGCCTATTATTGCGTTAGATGAATGTTTATCATATATATGTTACATAGTAGACGTTGCTTATGTTTTTCACCCGCGCTAGTCCAGCACCCACTCTGGCGTTAGTTAAGTAACCTAATGGTGTTAGACGGGGCCCAATGGCTAATTCAGATGGCATAAGTGGACATGATATTTTCGTCTTTTTCTGTGATGATAGGTGTAAATGATGGGACTGCATTACATTAATGCAAAGCAAACAAACCAAAGCAGAATCGTTAGAACAAATTTTAAAAACCTCTCGGTTATTTTAAAACAGGAGATTTTTAAATGCGGAGCCTAAACCACTCCTTTTAAAAGCTATCAGGTTCCTTCGATTATATCAAGTTCACCGTGTTCAAGGTTTTGCCAAAACCATTCGTAGCCCTCCGTCATTTCATATGAATGTTCAGTAGTATTCAAGCTATGTTTTTTGACCTTCGCCAAGGGTATGTACGTGATTGGTAGCTGCTGAATATTCATATGTAGCATTGATAGATGCGTTGGTTTGGGATAGTCGTATTACTTTGTTGTCCTTCGTCGAGAGTATATACGGGTGAGTTCAAATTAACCTGGACAATGATGGGTGGAACTTGACATGTGACTTATAATTTATTGACCTTCGCCAAGGTCATAAGAGCATAGGGAAAAAATCCACATCGGGAGTTTCTAAAGAAACTGAAACTTTCTAGTGCTGCATACTATTTGGAGTGTGATAATGTTGGTAGGATTCCTTCAGGATTATCACACAATGATATTTAGATCCAATCCTACTGTGAGTATCCGCTACTCCTCGGGAGATTTTTTCACTAACACAATCAATGCTATACACCAAGTAGGTGTCTAGAACGGTGTTAGTGGGGCTACGCCTCCAGGGAAAAGAGGTTATTTAATTAAGAAACTTCGCAAAAGCGTTGTAAAACCTCTCTCGAAGTACCGACACTAGCCTGGCTAAAAGGTTAAGCAAGTATTGTAGGGTGGGATTAATCCTGACTAATTCTTCTTTTATGGTTTGAGGAAGGATTCGAGAAACAGTGAGAGTCATCCTGTTTAGATAAATTAAAAACTAATCTAAACTTGCAAGAGCATCATGCTGAGTGTTTTCTTCTCTCTCTCTCCTAATTGCAGTGACCAGGTAACCAGATTAGGTTACAGATAGATAATAAAATGATTGAGTTATACTATATTGACTGGCAAAGATTTATCCAGATGTCCATTACCTATGACAAGCTGGACCACCTCATTACTACTCAAGCCCCTACCGTCCCAGGTCCAGTTTCTACCGTCGCGGATGTTGATATCCGTAAGACAAGGGAAAAATACTGTGCGAATGCTAAGTGCCTCGTGTTGGCCTCAGTTGATGGTATATACCAGAGGCAACACAAGAAGATGGACTTAGTTTCCATATTCCTCTATAACAAAGATTTATATGGAGAGCAATCTCGTATAGCAAGATATGAGGTCTCGAAGGAATTTCTTCAAGCGATGTTGGCTGTCGGGTCATCTGTAGGGGACCACGTCTTTACAATGATCAGCTATATTGAAGAGCTCGTGGTCCTGGAGACCACGTTGGAGAAAAAGTCAAGTGCTGACTTGATTCTACAGTCCCTACCTTCTACTTACACCGAGGGGAAGAAAGATATGCTTCCAGTTGAGGGCACCCTGAAGGAAACCAGGGAGACACCCGCTCTGTTTATTGGGGAATCTTCCTCATCGGGATCTAAGGCGAAAGCTAAGGGTGAGAAGGAGAAGACCTCCACAAATCCGATAGGCGATGTCAATAAAGTAGAAGGAAAGGGCAGGGCAAAAGTTTCGAGGCTAACAGTAGGGAAGGAGGGTTGTTCCTATTGTCACGGTAAAGAGCATTGGCAGAAGGGATGCAGGGCTTGGAAAGCCAGAATCCAGGATCCGAAACACATTGTGGCTTCGACTTCGGGTGTGTTTGTGATTAAAAACAGTCTGTCAATTAACTCTACTTCCTGGGTACTAGATACCGGATCGGGATCTCATATCTGTAATTTGTTACAGGCTTTGAGAAACCGTAGAGTTATCAGGGCATGTGATATGACTCTCAGGGTTGCTAACGGAATGAGCGTAGACGCTGTATCCGTAGAGGAATATCACCTAGAATTGACAAGTGGGCAGATATTGATTCTACGTAACTGTTTGTGTGTAACTAGTCTAGCTTATAATATCATATCTGTATCTTTACATTATAAAGAAGGATATGATTTTGCATTTGTAAGCGATGTGGTCCACATCCACCTAAATCATGGTTTGATTGGGTCAGGTACACTAGAGGAAAGTATAACCGTATTAAATCAAGCTCAGGTTTTCAACGTCCAGAACACACTTAAAAGAAAGTCTCCGGAATAAAATAAAGCTTTCTTATGGCATTGTAGACAGGGTCACATCAATGAAACACGATTGTCGAAGTTACATAGAGAGGGATATTTGGATCCGTTTGAATATCAGTCTTATGCAATTTGTCAATCTTGTCTCATAGGAAAGATGACAAAGACTCCGTTCACTGGACACGGAGTAAGAGCGAGCGAGCTCTTAGGACTTATACAAAGCGACGTGTGTGGTCCAATGTCTACAAATGCACGAAGTGGTTATTCCTATTTCATTACTTTTACCGATGATTTCTTTAGGTATGGACATGTCTTCTTGATGAAGCATAAATCCGAGGCCTTTGACAAATTCCGGGAGTAAAAGAATGAAGTTGAAAAAAACCCAAGCAAAAGTATCAAGACACTGAGATCTGATCGATGTGGTGAATACTTGATTGCTGAGTTCCTAGATTACTCAAAAGAGAATGGAATTCTCTCTCAGCTTACTCCTCCATACACACCATAACACAACGGTGTATCGGAAAGGTGGAACAGAACCCGATTGGATATGGTTCATTCCATGATGAGTAACACCGAGTTGCCGCGATCCTTATAAAGTTATGCATTAGAATTAGTTGCATATTTTTTGAATAAGGTTCCTACCAAGACTGTGCCTACCACACCATATCAGATGTGGAGTAGGAAGAAACCCTATTTTCAGTATCTGAAGATATAGGGATGTCCAGCTTTTGTCAAAAAGCAATATGCGGACAAGTTCGAGGCACCCTCAGTACCGTATAGGTTTGTGGGATACCCAAAGAACTCCAGGGTCATCTTTTCTATTACGCACAGGAACAAAAGGTTTTTTGTTTCTCGTCATGCCCGCTTTTTAGAAACTCAATTTTTGAAAAAAGAAACTAGTGGGAGTGCAATAGAACTGGAAGAAATTCAAGAACCACAAACTATTACTGAAAGTATGGTAGAACCAGAGGTTTTAAAAGAACAGGATATCCCTACGCCAATCCGCAGGAACTAGTAGGCAGTCTTATCCGCCCGAGAGATACTACGGTTTTCTCATAGACGGGGATAGAGAGGATTGCATCATTGACAATGATGAGCCAACTAGCTTCCGGCTAGCCATTCAGAGCGGTGACTCGGTAAAATGGCTGGATGCAAAGCGGACCGAGATGGAGTCCATATACACCAACAAAGTATGTACTTTGAACATTGCTCCAGAAAGGGTAAGACTTGTAGGCTGTAAATGGATCTTCAGATAGAAGATTGGTGTAGATGGACATATTGAAACCTATAAGGCTAGACTTGTTGTAAAAGGTTTTCGTCAAAGACCTGATTTGGGCAATGATGAAACCTTTTCTCCAGTGGCTATGGTCAAATCCATTCGGATCCTTCTTGCCATTGCTGCCTTCTAAGATTTTGAGATCCGGCAGATGGATGTAGAAACGGCTTTTCTAAATGGTTATTTGGAAGAGTACGTTTATATGGATCAGCCAGAGGGTTTCAATCAGAGTGAGAGCAGCAGAAAAGTGTGCAAGTTGCCTAAGTCCATTTATGGACTAAAGCAGGCATCGCGGAGTTGGAACATCTGTTTTGATGAGACGGTCAAACAATTTGAATTTATCAAAAAATCTAGATGAACCATGCATTTATAGTAAGATTGTAGAGAGAATTGTGGTATTTCTCGTCTTGTACATTGATGGCATTCTCTTGATAGGAAATGAAATTCCTATGCTACAATCAGTCAATGGATTTATGTCACTAAGGTTCTCCATGATTGACCTGGGTGATGCCAACTATATTCTAGGGATCCAAATCTATCATGATAGATCAAAGTGGATAGTGGGACTTTTATAGTCAAGGTACATCAACACCATACTGAAAATATTCTGTATGGAAGATTCAAAGCGCGGTAGTCTACCGGCTTGTCACAGAATCACCCTCTCCAAAGAGGTGTCTTCCAGGACTGATTTGGAATGGGCTCGCATCACATCTATACCCTAAGCTTCTGCGGTAGGCTCTATAATATATGCAATATTGTGTACTGGACCAGATGTTGCTTACGCACTCAGGGTGGTAAGCCGGTATCAATCAAACCCAGGGGAGAAGCACTGGATAGCAGTAAAGAACGTTCTCAAAGTAACTGAGAAGGGCTAAGGAGATGTTCTTGGTGTATGGTGAAAAAGGACCTCCAGATTGAGGCATTTACCGACTCTAGCTTCCAGAGTGATAAGAATGACTCCAAGTCCATGTCGGGTCATGTCTTTACCCTCAGTGGAGGGGTGGTCTGTTAGAAGAGCTTCAAGCAGGACACCGATGCAGACTCGATGATGGAAACGGAGTATTTCGCTGCATAAGACGCCAAAAAAGAGGCAGTCTGGATGAGAAAGTTCTTAACTAAACTTCAGGTGGTTCTTTACATTGTTGGTCTAATACTTTAGTATTATGACAACAAACGGTGCTATAACTTTAGGAAAGGAACCTAGGTCCCATCAGAGATCCAGACATATCTTGAGGCGGTACCACCTGATCAGGGAGATCGTTGATACCCAGGAGATCGAGGTGAGGAGAGTAGATTCAGAGAATAACATTGCAGATCCACTCACAGAGCCCATCCCTCAGATAGAGTTCGAGTGGCTATTCGAGTTCGGTCTGCGATATGCCAGTATATGGCCTTAGTGCAAGTGGGAGATTGTTAGTGATATATGCCCTATAGGCCATTATTGTATCATACTAGTTTGTATATTACTTAATCGAAGCTTAGGATATACACGGATATAGTAACAGTCTTGCTCGAAATGGTAGTATGCTACCTGGTTTGTTTCTACCTCAATATGTGCATGCGTTTCTTTTGGCATATCGCTAATACATATTGGTAGAGCCCTTAGGATCTTTGCTTGATTACCAGCGTTGTGATGGCAGTCACACTATTAGGGGCTGGGTAGTCTATAAGCACATCCTATACAGGTCTCTAGTCGTTGGATTATCGAGACGGGGCATCGATACTCCAGAGTAGACTAGTGTATATGCTTCTCATCCATGTAGGGGAGATGGTCTGTCCCACAGCTATTAGTACGTCGTACTGGAGATAGTATGCATGTGCTCATTAGGTTATGAGTACACTGGACAGGACTCGTCGGGAACTGTTGGTGGGTATTATACCTATCGTCGGGCAACAGTTCCGAGGTGACATGAGTACAGATTAGTCCGTCGACTTGACACTGCTACTTCGCCTCGAGTGTGTTCACACTGTACTTTGATTGCTACCCTACCATGGCTCAAGGGAGTCGTGCAAACAGGTAGTAGTTGGGTGCTTTCCCGAAGCACTTGGAGGCAGTTGCAGTTAGATAGGATTCGTCTCTCCCGGTGTTGGGGGTTGATATCGCGCTGTGTTCGGAAGGCCATTACACAAAGTCCTTCGCCAAGGCAAGCGAGATTTACTGGTAGGTACTCCAGTAGTTTCTCAGAGTGTTTTGGGATACACTCCGACATGACTTATTGCGTTATTAGGGGTCTGACGATTACCGCCCCTAGGCCCGATATGCTATACTCTTATATGAACAGACCAGATTGTACGGAGATTGTCACATACAGGCTCAGTAGGAGTTTGGATGAGTTAGCTCATCAGCCTTCTTATCGACACATACCTGGGTAGCCGTTACGTGCAGCTAGTACCGCTTGCGGCTTGTAGTTAAACCCACTGCCAGCATAGTGTCGAGTCTTTAAAGCCCCACACAGAGGGTTTCCCTGCACCGGTTAAAAGGTGTAGAGGCTGTATGGTTTTACGGAAGGGCTTCGATCACTTACGTGTACTTGTGCACGTATGATGATCGGTTGGATAATACTAGTGGGCTTTGGCTTAAGCTGGATCCTAGTATTATATTGATGGATTATTTTCGTCTCTTAGTATTCCTATTCTTCGGAATGCGGATGAGAGTATGTATATACGGATGAGGGCATTCTCATAATTCCTTGGGAAAGCTTCTAGAAGGGACGCCTCATTACGGTTTCTTTTTCCATTTTAATTAAATAATAATGAGGTGTAGAAAATGAGATGGAGATAATTTCTTGGATAGCTATGACTCATCACTTGACAAAAAAGATATTTGTGAATCATGGTTGATATTTGTGAGATATTATCTCATCAATTATCTTTATGGTTCATTATTCATCATAAATGAATAAGTCATTCTTCATCCAAGCTCTCTTCTCCTTTCTCATTTCCTTCAAGTGACCTTCTTCTTCCTCATAACTCTAAACCTCTCATGAGTTGAGAAACCTAGGGTTCCAAGAGACAAATCACTCCATCTTCTCACTCTACACCACTTAGGACTTCTAGTTTAGCGAACTAGAAGCCGTAGTTATCTCAGATTCGAGATAGGAACTCGGACTATAGACTTTCGGGTGGATCGTCTTTGAATCGAGGAGGCAGTTGAGGTTTCCCGATCTGTTTCGATCCTTGGAGCTGACGATGAGGCAGAGGACAACGATGAAGACCCGAAGGACTTGATATCGTGAGGTATAACTTTCATCCGAGTAGTTAAACCTCATTACAAATTTGCTAGTTAGGGTTTAGACACGATCCTGAGGTTCAAGTCGGTGTTGCGATGCATTTGAAAATCGTTTTTCACTTATTCCGCCTCCCCGCGGACACGCAGGGTGCGCGACATCGACTTACACGAAGAACACGGTTCATTCGGTATAACCCTTCTATCATAGTAGCTAGAGCTCTGTATTGTTTGCTAGTGTAGGTTTATGGTTTCGATCTTAGGCAGGTTTTGTTAGCACCAAGTTTTAAAACGCCAATTTTTGTTCCGCATCGGCCACGGTAGATGGCTAGAGCGCCGGCAAAACCTAACAAGATAAAGAAGGTAAGACGAAGCGAGGGCAAAGAAAATTGCAACTAGTGTCATGAATCTGGATATTGGAGAAGGCGTTACTAAGAATACTCAGCCACCCCTAGAAACATTTTCATGTTTCAATTTTTCTGTGTAGTTGTTACTAAATACCATTTTCCCATTTAAATCTAATTCCAAGGTATGTATGTACAGGATTTGGATCTCACATCTGTAGGGCGTCACAAATGTTGAGTAGGAGTAGAATATTAGAAAACAAGCCATTTGATTCTCAATATCGAAATTCGTATCAATTGGTGATATTGGATTAAATCGCCTGGTTTTTTTCCTAACGGTAAATATTTGGTTTTGAATAACTGTTATTATTCACCAATTTTTAAAAGGATATATCTGTATCTTTATTTCATAAAGTGAGATAAATTTTGAAAACTGTGTTTTAAACATTTACCTTTATCAATTGAGAATAAGGTAAGGTGCATTGAATAACAGTATATACATTCTTAATCAGAATACAGTTTTCAACTTACAACACACGGAATTTGAGTTAGTATACTCTTGAGACTTATACATGGTAATGTATATTGTCCGGTGTCCTTTAGAACCAGGGGTTGGTACTCTTATTTCATTCAGGTTTACATATGAGTTCTCTGATTTTAGACACGCATTCGTTGAAATGCAAGATCCAGGAATTTTGAAATGTTTATAGGTATAAGAATAAAATAGAGAACCATACGTTGGAAGTATCAGGATTCTTCGAAGTGATCGAAGATGTAGATATTTTTGTTAGGTATTCTGTTGTAGTAATTTTGAGAACTTGATTCTCTCTCAGGTTACTCATTGGTGGGTGCGCTTCTTGAAGAGTGATGTTGCATGGCCTTTTTCCATTTAGGTGATGTGTGCTGGAAACATGTGCATAACATTTGAATCTGGTTCCATCTAAATTAGTACCTTTGATTCTATATGGATATAGATCGGTTGCATATCTTGAGATTGTTATGATATGGAGTTATCCGGTTTCTGTTTAAAAGTTGAATCCGAGCAAACTCAAGACATGCTTCGGTAATGGCAGTTTGTAGATTATCCCAAGCATTCGCTAGGGTTTTGCTTCTACTATTTTCAAGATCAATAGCTATATTATTCTTAGCTTGCCACCTTTTTATAAAAAGAATATTTTTGCAAAAGAAACTAGTAAGAGTATGGTAAAACTTGAAGTGATTTCAGAACCACAAACGGTTATTGAAAATTTAGTAGAACCTGAAGATTCAGTTGGACTCCACAAACTTTATCCACTTCACAAATTTAGTAGGTAACCTCAGCCACCCGTGAGATACCACGGTTTTCTCGTAGACGGTGACAGTGTTGGCTATAGTGCCCTCAAGAAAATTATCATAGTCGCGAACTTATGATTATGATGATTGAGTGAGGACCTGTACCGATAAAGCAGTCTTACTCAAGATGATAGTATGCTATCTGGTTTGTCTTTATCATCATGTACGTGTTGATAGAGTCCTTAGGATTCTTGCTTGACTGCCAGCAGTATGATGGCAATCATATTTGTGGGAACTGGGGTCTATAAGAATATCCTTAAATGTCCCTAGTTGTAGGAGTATCGAGACCGGGCATCGATACTCCAGTGTAGACTAGTGTATACTGATCGAGACCCCGACGAGGGGCGGTGGCCAGGTCTCACAAGCCATTGGTATTAGTTTGTTCATCTAAGACAGTATACAGATGCTTATTGGGTTATGAGTACACTGGACGGACTCACCGGGAACCTGCTAGTTGGTATTATACCTATTGTCATATAGCAGTTCCCAGGTGACATGAGTGCAGGTTATTCTGCCGACCTGAGATCGTCATTTTTCTCGTGTGAGTTTCCACTATGCTTTGATTACTACCTTACCACGGCTCAAAGAAGTCGTGCAAACAGGTTTTAGTTGGGTACAGTCCCGAGCCACATGGAGGCAGTGATCGGATCGTCGGGGATTCGTCTCTCCCGGTATTGGGGGTTGATGTCGCATTGTGTACGGGTGGCCATCACCAGAAATCCATGGCCATGGTGATCGAGAATTACCGATCCAGGATCGATAGTTTCTCAGGTGGTGATGGGTTACATGCCGACACTAAATATCGCGTTGTTAGGGGTCTGACTTTATCCACCCCCTAGACTCGATATGCGATGCTTTTAGACGAACAGACTGGACTGTACGGATATTGTCACTGTCAGGCTCAGTAGGGGTTAAGGATGAGTTTGCTCGTCGGCCTCCCTTTCGCTCAATACCTGGGTAGCCGTTACGTACAGCTAGTGCCGCTGACGTGCTTGTGGTTAAACCCACTGCCAGCGTATTGACGAGTCTTTAGAGTCCCACACAGAGGGTTTTCACGGTTCAGGCGATATGGTGTATATGGCGTATGTTGATACATACAGGTGTCCGATTAAATATGTGCATGCTGCACCGACTTTAATCGGACGGTTGATAATACTAGCGGTTTAGGATTAAGCAAGATTATTAAATCAGGTTTTGATTTAATAATTTACATATGTATTTATATATATGTATTCTAGTATTATTGTTCGCTATTTATTTTCTCTCTCGGCTATTCGTATTTTTGTATGAATACGCGTATATGTATTTCGATACATGTACCAGGAAGTATTCCGTATTTTATACGGAATAGCTTCTAGAAGATGTGCCACCTCATTATTGGTTTTCCTTTTTAGGAAATTCATTTTGTTTTATAATGAGGTGGAGGGTGTGAGGTGGCATGAACAATGACATGGCATGGGTCAATGTATGGTGCATTTGTTTATTGCTTTTTGACTTTGGAAATGATAATTTTTCTTTTGAAAAATGAGAGAGGGGGAGAGGTGGGCCGGCCACTTGATTGAGGGGTGGGATTTCTTTGGCTTGATGATTTTCATTTTACACTAGCTCACTCTCTCTCACTCTCTCATGCTCACAAAAAGAAAACACTTAGCCATTTCCTTTCTTCATGCCAAGTCTTCATCACCACCTTCATTCATCTTCCATGGATGCTCTCTTGAGCTCAAGGGATGAGAGAAAATGTAGTGACACTTCCATACACCTCGACTCTCCATTGCTAGCGACTTTGAAGCGTCGGTTATCTCGTTCGATGAGGTTGGGGCTTGCGCCGTTTACCTCGGGTGGATCATCGGAGACGAAGGAAGACCGGCAACCAAACCACATCAACGAGCCGCTAAGAGCTTGGAATGAAGACCGAAGGACACGGATCAACTCGGTTTAACGATTCTAACTCTTAGTTAGTTTACTAGTTTAGGGTTTAAGGTCGATCCGTAAATCGGGTAGCGGTAGCGCCAGTTTAGAAATTTTTGTTCCGCATTTTGGCCGCGTTTTGTTGGCCGGGGCGCTGCCGGAACCAAACAGACAGGGAGGTCAATATCATTGTAATGATGGCCCTACTAGTTATCAGCTGGTCATGGGAAGTAGTGACTTCCGGATTATAGATGGATGCTTTATATCCATGTTGGACTCCACGCACTTCAGCAAATTATGAAATTTGTTAGGTGCTCTTGAAGGGGGAAAACCCATTAGGAGCAAATAGATCTTTCGAGATATGTGCAGGTGAAAAGATATTAATCTAATATAGCTAGACTTGTTGTAAAGATGCTTATCTGTCACGACCCGAAAGAGCACTTGACTGGCCCTTGAACCATATGAAGTCTATAGGACTCCATCTGATCCAAGTAAGCCAAAAGCCCAGAAATCTAAAACCATTTTGAGTAAATAAAGAAAACTAGTTTAAAGAAGTGAAGAAAAACATGTTTGAAGTCAAGGTTTCTAAATAACTAAGCCGAATATGCATTTTTAAAATGTATAGTTTTTTCTAAAAATTTCGGCAGAGTTTCTTTTGTAAAAACTGACCCCAAATGGGGTACAACAAGAATAATATATATGCAGTGAAAAAAGGCATCCCCAAGCGGGAGCTAGCTCTTCGTCAATCGACGGTCACAATCACACAAACAATATAATATACAACGCCGAATGGCGAGGATCAAAACTCAAAAGAAACTCACAATAACATGAAAACCGTCATACTGCTACACGCGACTCTAAGGTCGAAATAATACATCACTAGTGTCTAAGTCTGAAACAATATACAAGTTTTGGTTGATGGAATTTCTAGATACAATGAGTAATACAAGTACAATGGTGGTTCTTGATGCAAAAGAACCCACCTACCAAATGCAATTCACCCGCAAGGAAGCAGTGTGCCAGAAATGCCGCAATGGAACCTGTACGGCAAAACCTGCAAGAACTGTGGCACAACGGGGGTGAGTTGCCAACTCGTGAATAGAAAACATCTACAAGCAGAAACCGAATGCATGACATAATCCTAGGTCAATACGATCAGTATAAAAACCTCGAGGAATAAGCTTGAAGCATGATAAGGTGGCAATGTAACATCTAATCGTGTATGTAGTGCCAAGTACTCGTGCCAGTGCCTCAGGTAATAACATGTAATAAATATAAGGTATGTCTGCATGAAGTAAATATGATGAAATATCAAAAATGGATATCAATACACATATATTAGCGTCCCATTCCACTAATATTGGTGCAAGGGTATATATAACAGCGCCCTCATACCCTGTTATATATACAAATGAAGTATGATCAATGTAATCAAAGTCTGTATGTGATCAATGTCTGTATATGTTTGGATCTCGTCCACCTGTCACCCAATGGCAATAAGCATCATGCATGTAAATATGAGGATATAATCAAAATCATGGAAACATCATGAAACCTGTGCCTAGCATCGGCACGTAAATCTTCGTCTATATGGGGCTCCGTCTGCGGTATCGGCCCTCGGCCCTGGCAGCACGGGTCAGCCCATGTCCATTTCTCAACTCCGGTCGGTATCCTCCGGATATCCGCCAAGCTCAAATACAATCACCGGTAGGTACTCGCCCACCTCCAGGCTCAATCGGCAAAATCCTTTGATCATCTTGCCGAGGGGAACCATACCGGGCCCCACCATGTACCCTCATACGGCACACACTCCTCGTATGGGGTATATAATCAGAACAGATAAATCTCATGGTGGCTGCGCAAATATCATATCAAGGAAACCGGGTTGCTCAAATAAGTACATACTCTCCTTTGAAATTATCCACGGTTCCCAAATCCAGAAATATCATGAAAACAAATATCTCAATGCGTATAATCAGAAAGCATGATGTATATGACCTAGAATAATAGTATGCACATACAAGGTCATATCCTGATGCAATAATACTACTGTGTAGTGACATGGCAATTATCGATGATGAAGTGTGTGAGCCGGCAAGCAAGTGTACGTGGAACATATGCATCATCGATAATGGTGCTGGTGTCCTAACAGCATGATTGCAATATAGAGATAAACACATGCAATGCAATGCGGAATCGAATAATCAATGCAACAGTGAAGAATCTACACCAATATGTACATGTCCTGCAGTGGTGTCATTTGAAATAAGACGAATCGGGGTTTTGGTAAAATAAGGGTTACGGTGTTTTTAAGAATAGATACGTCTTTTGAAAATACACGTAGAATCCCTTTACTTGTCCTTAAGATATTCCCGATTCGTTAGTTTTGAAATAGGTATGACTCGGGTCTAGTCTAACATCTACTAAGCCAAGTCCATCAGGAAGGGTATGGAAACCACCTAAATCCGAGTCGATATATATAAATAATATAATAGTCGGTGATCCCGCCTCAATAGTATCGCGCATGATACAGTATATCATCTGACATCCTCGAGTCATGAGTGCGGATCTATCTCAATATAAAGCTCGTACGGTAAATCGTCGTACGACATCCCAATAGCTGGGTACGGGTCAATATCACATTCCTCTCATCAATTATTTGGTATCATCATCATATCACATAATCTGGGGTAATGATCTAAGTCTTGCACAACTGATACCATCAATATGACTGCGTGTGTAAACACACGTCCAAAGGCCCGCTAGAGATCACATGTCGTATCCCAAATACGAATCATATCAAATCACCAATCTCACGGCACAATGCCCAATATCATCGACTCATCTCCAATGTCGTCCAATATCATCAAACACAGTGCAAGTATAATGAATATGCAAGGGTGTACGTGTAGGTGTAAATCTATTCTAGGGTTCGCGACTATGAACAACACTAGTTGCTTCGAACCCTAAACTATCCATAATACACCTAACACAATATCCACGACACACTATAACTATTATAAATATATACAGTATATCAACTACGGACTGCGGGGGTGCTATACGCCATCCACCCGACTTTCCCCTATAGATATAATCTACTCACCTTGTGTCTTCATTGTCGACGTCACCACGCGTTTGCTTGTCGTCCCGAAGTCTTCATGGGGTACCTACGCATTAACGTATCGCAAATACGTATCAAAACCAATTCAAAACTAAAACGGCATACGAATCCCAAAACGATATGCTATGATTTATAGGTTAGAACCTATGGACAACGCCTTCCAAAACCATCAACAACCCTCGATATTGTCGTATAAACGCCAAGTCGTCGAGGTAAAACACCATAAGCAAATTCAGAATTAGAAATACGGAATACGAAAACATGAATCCAAAACAACAACTAAGGAAATAGGCTTCAGATTTCACCCTAGGTCAAAATAGACAAATCTATACATGCCAGGGGCCTAATCTACACATGTAGGAGCTGCAGAACCAAAACGACCCAATTTGGTGCAGGTCTGCTACAATTTGCGGCCAGAGGGAATTAATTGGCGGCCAGGGAAAAGAGGTAGGGGCTTGTATCTTGGTGATAGCTTCCTGGATTCCTGCACATCTCACTGTCCAATCAATTTTATTTCAGAATGTCCCGGGTAATAGCAGATTACAAAATACACTCCCAGATTTTCAGTTTTCCCCGATATCGATTCCATAAATCCGTATTCTAGTTTCTAGTTTAGGTTCGGGTCCAAAATAACATCACTAGGGTGTTTGTGCGGCCTCTACTAATCTCAATTTCATATTACTACACAAAATTCCCTCAAACCCTAACTAGGTTTTCCTTAAGTCCACAAAATCAAACAATATCGGTTCTATCACAACATGGGGTGTAAAAGTAATACTAAAACTAAGCTAAGAGTTCAGTAAATACCTCATTTGGCAACTTAAGAATTTTCTTGAGTTGCCCCTAGTGGCCAAAATCCTTGCTTTCTTGGTCCAATGTGTAGATCTCGAGCTTGTGCACCTTTTTAGTGAAATGAAGATAGGATTTTGGTAATGTTTTTGTGATGATTTGGGGAGTTGAAGAGGGGAGGAGGAAGAGGGCAGCAGCTCAGCTGAGAATGGAGAGGGAGAGATGAGGGAAATGAGAGGGAGAGATGAGGGAAATGAGAGGGAGAGGGAGAGAGATCCATGATAAAAAAACCCCCCATGCCTCATAAATGCACATGTCCCCTTTTTTTTCCTTTTCTTTTTTTTTCTTTTTCTTTTCCTCCAAAAACCCTTCTTACAAGAATAGTAACCCCAAATAACATGATAGAAAATGCACAAGTGTGATAAAAATGATATGTGCATGTTTTGCACAATTTGCTAAAAAAAACCGATTAGCGATTTTTAATCGCGATTAGCACTAAATTAGCTTACAACTAATCATAAAAACTTAAAAATGACTTAATTCCATAAAATACCCTCTTTTAGAATTTTCCATAATTTTTCCAAAATTTTCTGTATTTAATTATACCAAAATATTAAAATATTCAATAAAATAATATTAAATTATAAAAATTCCAAAAAATAATATTTTATTTTTTTTGAAATGTTGCAATCTTCTCCTCTTAAATAAATTCGGTCCCCGAATTTAAATTTAAACCCCCAATTACTAAAACAATTCAGTATATATCCAAATTGTCGGGCTCCGAAATCATCAATACATAAATCACATCATAGCGCAATACATGCGCATAAGTAATGAGCAGATAACTCAAAATCGAAACTCCGTCAAGCATCTTGCAATCATCGGAGTCATGGTAAAGACACAAATGTCAAATCCAAAACAAAATCAGTATGATGTACGTCAAAATTATATATGAAAGCTATATACGTAAATAACTAAGTAAATGCATGCAAAAGTATGCGGGTACTGTCCTCTGACTAGTCCCGCTCAGTATGAAAACCCATGGCAAATATCATAAAAAAAGTACTGCTCCATAAAAATCAATCCTAAGACGTATATAAGAATACCTCGTACGTCTGGTGCGCACGGAGAACAAATCCATATATGTGCCATACATGTGCACAAAACAACATCTAGGTGCAACTGGTGTGCACGAACATCTGTCATAGGCAACGTGTGTGCCTGACAGCCAAGTCAGGTGCATCTGACATGCACAAAGAATACCGATTTAGTGCATCTGGTGTGCACCAAAATCGTATCTCAAAACATGCGCCCAACATGCGCGAAAATCCAAAATCGACGGTATACAATGCGGCCCAATCCAAATCGGGTGTACCGTGGTGGAAAATCTCACAACTGTGTGCATCAGCGTGCACAAATCAAATCAAAACACTAAAGTGCGTGAAAACTATGCTGGAAGCGTAAATCAAATCATCGGCATAAAATAGGCATGAAATCACAATCAATACCTCAAGCGTAATAACTATGCGCAAAATATAAATACCCAGTGGGTGCAACCATGGTGCATAAAAACAAATATCATGAAACTCAGCCATCAAGACTAAATCATGAAAACAGAACGCCCAAAATAACGAAATCCAAAGTGACGGATTCGTGATAATCGAATCACAAAATCACAAATCATAAATACCGTCGTCGGAAGTCCCTCCTTCAAAGTCGAGAAGGTGTCGGTGCATCCAATGCTAGCAGCGCAAGATAGCTACTTTCCTCTTGCTCACGGTCCGGCGTCCTCTGTCTCTGGGTCCTTATCTTCTCTGCGGATTACCTAACTCGCAATTAATCGGCTCATCGGCCCTGTCAGGTGTGCTAACGGGGACGATTCCGTTCTGGCACTTCTCTGGTCATCTCTCGGTCAATCCTCATGACCACTCGTAAAGCAGCATGTCACTGGCGTCGGCCTCTGGTTCTTTGAATGCACATCACATCTGATCCTGGGCGCAAATATCATTGCAGTAGTGTCCTGGAAGGAATCCTGCTCAGGGTCTTTTCCGATCTTGCCTATGCCGGTCTGTACGGAGGCTGGTACTCTTGCATAATCTCTTCTCGCTCGATGGAAATCTGCGTCCTCAGCACAGCATTCCCTCGGAAATTGGTCGTATCCCAACGCCTCTGTAAGCATATCAGGTCTCCGGTCTCGACGGAAAGTAATGACAGCTTGTCAGCGTCTCGCACGAACCTCTTGTCCTGCTTGTCTTTATCATCGTCCACATCGACATCACGACTTTATCTGCGCACTGCAATGTTCTCGGCTACGGTCCATCTGAAGTCTCTCGCATATCTCTTTTCTGCCGAATTGCCCGGAAGTCATCATCCAATGCTGAAGCTAATTCTTGTTCCGGAACGGCTGCATACTCATCGCGCCTTTTTCTGGAAGATATATCCATAAACAATGCCTCTGCGTGCGTATCGCATCTCTAATGTCAGCGGAGGGGAACGTCATCTCGTCGAAATCTCCAGCAAACTCTCTACTTCACTCTGCTTCAATGTCGACTGATTCGGACTCGTCTCATCGTGGCTGCCTGGACGGCGCTCCTATGGCTATACTCGTATCTGAAGTTTCCCAAGCAATGCATCCCATCACATGATATCTGAATGATGTCGAATCATTCGATCGATTCGTCAGAACCTCATAATCCCCCAAGAGATCAACATCTTGAGTATAGTTTAATAGTATCGAGTACATGCCACAGCGTCGGTGGTCCAGCCGTAGAAGGGCAAACCCAAGCCTTACTAATGGCGCCGCGGAACTGCTTCAAACCCTAAGGTTCAAAGGCTTTCACACGGTCATTAAGTCGAGTTAGGGTTTCATTCTTCTAGAGGGTCCATGGAATCGCCTGCATGTCTTTCCGTATACTTTAAACTTGGAAAATGGGCTCCTGACATTCGATCGTCTCCATCGACTCTCAACGAACCTGTGTGAAGTCGCCTCTAGCTGGAATCAATCTATCTGATGACCTCGCATCGGGGTAAGCGAATGAACCACATGTCCTAGTCATTCATCCTCGGGTGACTAGCTACTCACTATCATCACTCTAAGTATATACTCATGCTGCAGAAGCTCCAATCATCTGGGTGATATCTCGTCGTTTGCAGCAGCAACTGGCTCATTCGTCTGTACGCTGAACAACGCCTCAATCATCCTGAATAAGCGATATATCAATGATCATCACATACTGGCTGGCCTCTAGCAGTAGCTTGATCCTCTGGTACCAATCGGCACGTCCAAGAAATCTCGTAAAGGTGATCCACCAAACGCTCATGGCGCGAAAACACAATAAGACAACGCCTCTCAATGCAATCGTAAATCTCTGGAATCATGCCCTGGTCAGTCATCGTCCACGACGAGCTCATGCCGACACAACTCGAGCCGTAGCTCACTCTGCCCGTGCAATCGTGGCAGCAAAACACAACCAGTATCGATGAGGATAGATCATATGAATGAATATAATACTGTGCAAGGAAATGTACATCCTAAGGCTCCTTAAGCGGAGTAGCGTATCGTTAGTATGCCGCGGAACATACTCACGGTACGTCACTCTACTTTAGTCACCTATTCCATCAACCAAGGGTCATCCTACGCGACGAAAGTTCGGGTCTAATACCCCCCGACTAAGTCTAAGTTCCGTAAGGTCAAGCCTAAGTTCTGTATATATATAGATACCCTAGGCTCCACATAGTCAAACTTAGACTCGAACCAAGGTTAACCTAGCGCTCTGATACCAACTTTGTCACGACCCGAAAGAGCACGTGACTGGCCCTTGAACCATATGAAGTCTATAGGACTCCATCTGATCCAAGTAAGCCAAAAGCCCAGAAATTTAAAACCATTTTAAGGAGTAAATAAAGAAAAACTAGTTTAAAGAAGTGAAGAAAAACATGTTTGAAGTCAAGGTTTCTAAATAACTAAGCCAAATATGCATTTTTAAAATGTATAGTTTTTCTAAAAATTTCGGCAGAGTTTCTTTTGTAAAAACTGACCCCGAATGGGGTACAACAAGAATAATATATATGCAGTGAAAAAAGGCATCCCCAAGCGGGAGCTAGCTCTTCGTCAATCGACGGTCACAACCACACAAAGAATATAATATACAACGCCGAATGGCGAGGATCAAAACTCAAAAGAAACTCACAATAACATGAAAACCGTCATACTGCTACATGCGACTCTAAGGTCGAAATAATACATCACTAGTGTCTAATTCTGAAACAATATACAAGTTTTGGTTGATGGAATTTCTAGATACAATGAGTAATACAAGTACAATGGTGGTTCTTGATGCAAAAGAACCCACCTACCAAATGCAATTCACCCGCAAGGAAGCAGTGTGCCAGAAATGCCGCAATGGAACCTGTACGGCAAAACCTGCAAGAACTGCGGCACAACGGGGGTGAGTTGCCAACTCGTGAATAGAAAACATCTACAAGCAGAAACCGAATGCATAACATAATCCTAGGTCAATACGATCAGTATAAAAACCTCGAGGAATAAGCCTGAAGCATGATAAGGTGGCAATGTAACATCTAATCGTGTATGTAGTGCCAAGTATTCGTGCCAGTGCCTCAGGTAATAACATGTCATAAATATAAAGTATGTCTGCATGAAGTAAATATGATGAAATATCAAAAATGGATATCAATACACATATATTAGCGTCCCATTCCACTAATATTGGTGTAAGGGTATATATAACAGCGCCCTCATACCCTGTTATATATACAAATGAAGTATGATCAATGTAATCAAAGTCTGTATGTGATCAATGTCTGTATATGTTTGGATCCCGTCCACCTGTCACCCAATGACAATAAGCATCATGCATGTAAATATGAGGATATAATCAAAATCATGGAAACATCATGAAACCTGTACCTAGCATCGGCACGTAAATCCTCCTCCATATGGGGCTCCGTCTGCGGTATCGGCCCTCTGCCCCGGCAGCACGAGTCAGCCCATGTCTATCTCTCAATTCCGGTCGGTATCCCCCGGATATCCTTCGAGCTCAAATACAATCACCGGTAGGTACTCGCCCACCTCCAGGCTCAATCGGCAAAATCCTTCGATCATCTTGCCGAGGGGAACCATACCGGGCCCCACCATGTACCCTCATACGACACACACTCCTCGTATGGGGTATATAATCAGAACAGATAAATCTCATGGTGGCTATGCAAATATCATATCAAGGAAACCGGGTTTCTCAAATAAGTACATACTCTCCTTTGAAATTATCCACGGTTCCCAAATCCAGAAATATCATGAAAATGAATATCTCAATGCGTATAATCAGAAAGCATGATGTATATGACCTAGAATAATAGTATGCACATACAAGGTCATATCCTGATGCAATAATACTACTGTGTAGTGACATGGCAATTATCGATGATGAAGTGTGTGAGCCGGCAAGCAAGTGTACGTGGAACATATGCATCATCGATAATGGTGCTGGTGTCCTAACAGCATGATTGCAATATAGAGATAAACACATGCAATGCGATGCGGAATCGAATAATCAATGCAACAGTGAAGAATCTACACCAATATGTACATGTCCTGCAGTGGTGTCATTTGAAATAAGACGAATCGGGGTTTTGGTAAAATAAGGGTTACGGTGTTTTTAAGAATAGATACGTCTTTTGAAAATACACGTAGAATCCCTTTACTTGTCCTTAAGATATTCCCGATTCGTTAGTTTTGAAATAGGTATGACTCGAGTCTAGTCTAACATCTACTAAGCCAAGTCCATCAGGAGGGGTATGGAAACCACCTAAATCTGAGTCGATATATATAAATAATATAATAGTCGGTGATCCCGCCTCAATAGTATCGCGTACGATACAGTATATCATCTGACATCCTCGAGTCATGAGTGCGGATCTATCATCAATATAAAGCTCGTACGGTAAATCGTCGTACGACATCCCAATAGCTGGGTACGGGTCAATATCACATTCCTCTCATCAATTATTTGGTATCATCATCATCATCATATCACATAATTTGGGGTACTGATCTAAGTCTAGCATAACTAATACCATCAATATGACTGCGTGTGTAAACACACGTCCAAAGGCCCGCTAGAGATCACATGTCGTATCCTAAATACGAATCATATCAAATCACCGATCTCGCGGCACAATGCCCAATATCATCGACTCATCTCCAATGTCGTCCAATATCTTCAAACACAGTGCAAGTATAATGAATATGCAAGGGTGTACGTGTAGGTGTAAATCTATTCTAGGGTTCGCGACTATGAACTACACTAGTTGCTTCTAACCCTAAACTATCCATAATACACCTAACACAATATCCACGACACACTATAACTATTATAAATATATACAGTATATCAACTACGGACTGCGGGGGTGCTATATGCCATCCACCCGACTTCCCCCTGTAGATATAATCTATTCACCTTGCGTCTTCATTGTCGAAGTCACCACGCGTTTGCTTGTTGTCCCGAAGTCTTCATGGGGTACCTACACATTAATGTATCGCAAATGCGTATCAAAACCAATTCAAAACTAAAACGGCATATGAATCCCAAAACGATACGCTATGATTTATAGGTTAGAACCTATGGACAAAGCCTTCCAAAATCATCAACAACCTTCGATATCATCGTATAAACGCCAAGTAGTCGAGGTAAAACACCATAAGCAAATTCAGAATTAGAAATACGGAATACGGAAACACGAATCCAAAACAACAACTAAGGAAATAGGCTCCATATTTCACCCTAGGTCAAATTAGACAAATCTATACATGCCAGGGGCCTAATCTACACATGTAGGAGCTGCAGAACCAAAACGGCCCAATTTGGTGCAGGTCTGGCTGCAATTTGCAGCCCTGGCTGCAATTTACAGCCAGAGGGAATTAATTGGCGGCCAAGGAAAAGTGGTAGGGGCTGGGGTCTTGGTGATAGCTTCCTGGATTCCTGCACATCTCACTGTCCAATCAATTTTATTTCAGAATGTCCCGGGTAATAGAAGATTTCAAAATACACTCCCAGATTTTCAGTTTTCCCCGATATCGATTCCATAAATCCGTATTCTGGTTTCTAGTTCAGGTTCGTGTCCAAAATAACATCACTAGGGTGTTTGTGCGGCCTCTACTAAGCTCAATTTCACATTACAACACAAAATTCCCTCAAACCCTAACTAGGTTTTCCTTAAGTCCACAAAATCAAACAATATCGGTTCTATCACAACATGGGGGTAAAAGTAATACTAAAACTAAGCTAAGGGTTCAGTAAATACCTCATTTGGCAACTCAAGAATTTTCTTGAGTTGCCCCCAGTGGCCAAAATCCTTGCTTTCTTGGTCCAATGTGTATATCTCGAGCTTGTGCACCTTTTTAGTGAAATGAAGATAGGATTTTGGTGATGTTTTTGTGATGATTTGGGGAGTTGAAGAGGGGAGAAGGAAGAGGGCAGCAGCTCAGCTGCGAATGGAGAGGGAGAGATGAGGGAAATGAGAGAGAGAGATCCATGATAAAAAAAACCCATGCCTCATAAATGCACATGTCCCCTTTCTTTTCCTTTTCTTTTTTTTTCTTTTTCTTTTCCTCCAAAATCCCTTCTCACAAGAATAGTAACCCCAAATAACATGATAGAAAATGCACAAGTGTGATAAAAATGATATGTGCATGTTTTACACAATTTTCTATAAAAAAAAACCGATTAGCGATTTTAATCGCGATTAGCACTAAATTAGCTTATAACTAATCATAAAAACTTAAAAATGACTTAATTCCATAAAAATACCCTATTTTAGAATTTTCCATAATTTTTCCATAATTTTATGTATTTAATTATACCAAAATATTAAAATATTCAATAAAATAATATTAAATTATAAAAATTCCTAAAAAATAATTTTTTTTTTTTTTTTGAAATGTTACATTATCAAATACCCGTTGTGAATTATGATGAGATTTTTACTTCAGTGTCTATGCTGAAGTCCATACGGATTTGACTTGACACTGCTGTTGTTCTTGACTATGATATCTGGCAGGTGGATGACTATAACGTCTTTTTAAATGGGAATTTGGAAATGCATGTGTATATAACTCTTTCAGAGAGTTATCGTAGTCAGTGGGAGTAGTGAAAGGTATGCAAGTTACTTATATCTATTCGTAGACTAAAGCATGCATAGCGGAGACATACCATTTGTTTTGATGTAATAGTCAAGCTGATTGACTACATCAAAACAACATATGAATCTATTAAGACGGATGTAGGGAGCTATGTATTGGGATTTGGATGACATACTTTGGATAGGAAGTGATATTCCTATACTACAATCGGTCAAATTTTGGTTGTCACAAGGTGTTTTCTCCACATTGGATATAGATAGTATATCAAGGATTCTGGTGATTAAACCTATATCGATAGATCTAGATTTAGAAAGTGTCACAATTCAGGTACTTGGACACCATTCTAAAGATGATTCCTGGCGTAGTAGTCTATCCACAGGTAATGGAGTCACCCTCTCTAAAGAGATGTCTTTCAGACTGATGAGGAGAGGGACCGATATGAATGACATATCATTTACTTAGGCAATTGAGTCAACCATGCAATGTCTTGTACCAAACCAGATTTTTCTTCTGCACTTGCTGTAGTAAGCAGATATTAATCCAATCCTAGAGAAACAACAGTTAAGAACATAAGAGGATGTTCTTGGTATATGGTAACGACAGCCTATTTTAGGAGGCGATTATTGGTTCTGGCTTCCAAGGTGACTTGGATGACAAAGATGTTGTCAGAGTTTTGATTTTACCTTCTTTTGAGGAGCAGTATATTGGATAGGGTCCCAATAGGGATACTGAGCTAGATATGGTGCAAGTTACTGGTTATTACTCAACAGAGGATACAACCTATTAAGTTTGTTGGATAAAATTGTTCATTTATGAACTTGGTCTCATCTAGTATCCAAACAAATTCTTGAGATGGGGTATCGCTTAGTTCGGGAGATTGTTGATCTCAGTGAAATTGAAATATAGAGAGATGAAGATAGAACATTATAGCGGATCCACTCACTTATTTTATTTCTCGAACATGGATGTTTCTCAAACGAGCTTTACGAAACAGATTAGTAGAGAAATTGGGTATTCGGTAGCACACGGGATGTGGGTATGCGATACCGCAATAATTAGGCTCAAGTGCAAGTAGGAGATTTTTAGATATCGTGCCCTCAAGGCAATTATTGTAATTCCAGGTAGGCGATTATGATAATTAAGGGAGAACCTATACAGGTAGAACAGTCTTACTCGAAATGATAGTATACTATCTGGTTTGTCTTTATGATTGATGTGCACAGGTCTTACTTGTTATTACTTATCGCTAATACATAATGACGAAGCCCGCAGGATTCTTGCTTGACGACCAGTATTATGATGGCGATCATATACGTGAGAGCTGGGTAGTTCATACGCACATCCTTAAATATCCATAGTCGTGAGAGTATTGAGGCTGGGCATCGATATTCCGGAGTAGACTATTGTATACATTTCAAGACCCCGACGAGGGGCGGTGGCCGGTCTTACAAGCCATTTGTGTTGTGTCACCTAAGATAGTATACAGATGCTCACTGGATGTGAGTACACCGGACAGACTCGCCGAGAACTTCTAAATGGTATTATAATTATTATCAGATGGAAGTTCTTAGGTGGCATGAGTACATATTAGTTTTTTGACCTGAGATTGTCATTTATCTCGTGTAAGTTCCCACTGTACTTAGATTACTACCTTACCACGGCTCAAAGGAGTCATGCAAACATGTTTTAGTTGGGTACAGTTTCGAGCCACATAGAGGCAGTGAGGAATTATTGAGGATTCGTCTCTCCTGATATTAGGAATCGATGCCGCACCGTGTTCGGTTGGCCATCACCCTAAATCCATGGATATGGTGGATGAGATTTACTGATATGAGTTCAGTAGTTTCTCGTTGGTGATGAGCTTGACTCAGACACGACTTATCAGGTTATTAGGGGTTTGACGTTTTCCACCCCTAAACCCGGTATGCGATACTCTTAGACGAAAAGACCGGACTGTGCGGAGATTGTTACATTCAGGCTCAGTAGGGTACGGACAGACTTGATTGTCGATCTCCCTTTCGGCATATACCGGGTAGCCATTACGTACAACTAGTGCTGTTGACGTGCTTGCGGTTATGGATTTATCCAGTAACTCACTGCCAGCGTATTGTCGAGTTTTTAATGTCCCACACAGAGGGTTTTCCCAGTTCAGACGATGTGATGTAGATGACGTATGTTGGTACATATAGATGTCCGATTAAATATGTGTACAGTCTACACAGAGTTTAATCGGACGGTTGATAATACTAGTCAGCTTAGGATTAGGCTGGATTATTAAATCAAGTTTTGATTTAATAATTTATATATATATATATATATATATATTCTAGTATTATTGTTCACTATTCATTTTCTCTCTCTTAACTATTCGTATTTTTATATGGATACACGTATATCTATTTTGATACGTATACCGGAAAGTATTCTGTATATATACGGAAATACTTTTAGAAGAAAGACACCTTATTTGTTGATTTTCATTTTAGGAAAATCAAATATGAGGTGGATAGTGAGGTGATATTTAGGTATGGTTGTGGAATGTAGAGAGGGATGACTTCATTTGTTTATTCAAAATAGTTGTGTGATATTTTATTTTTATGGTTGGAAATATATGAAACCATTCATTATTTATTCTCTCATTCATTCAACCAACATTTAGCACTTTTGTTACATGGCTACTTCTTCATCCTTCTCCTTTTTCTTAATATGCTTTCTTGAGTTTTGTATTTTGAGAGAAAATGATAGTGGAAAATTCCTACACCCTCACTCTCCTTTCCTAGCAAGTTTGGAGTGTCGGTTGCTTCACTAGATGAAGCTGGAGTTTGGATCGGTGCTCTCAGATAGATCATCTTCGGTAAAGGCGGTTGCCTCTCAAGCTTGTTTCCGATGGCCTACGACGAGTTTGGAGGGGTCTTCCATGATTGGGTGGACACGTATCAAAGGTTGTAATCCTTAAACTTTGCATGTTTGTTTTCTAATTTAGTGTTTGGATCGATCGCTAGGAATAAATTTTTAGTGCTCTCTTGTAAAATTTTTGTTATTCGATTTCTCATCGGCCGCAGCTACCGCTGTAAGGGCACTAGGAACTTTTATTTACCACAATTTGATACTTCACATCAAAATCATTATCGTCAACGTCAACGTCATCTAAAATCGCAAAATCAAAATATGATGAATCTGAATTCTCTTCTGTTCTTCTTCTCCTCTTTCCTTCGATTTTTCCTTCTTATTCACCTTCTTTCTATCTTTTCCGCGATTACTAATAACAACAAAATCATTCTCAAAAAAATCATCATTATAGACATCCAAAGATTTATTCATCCTCATCTTCTTGCTATTCTTTTCTTACTTATCCACAATAACATTATGCTCTACATTCATCACCGCCGTCCTTGTCTTTCGAAATCTCTATCGGCGATTTCCAGATCCTCTTAATAACACGTCTCCTCACGTTGAAGTCACCTTCTTCTTTTTCTATTTTTTCATCTGCATCTACTTTTCTATGGTTACAATCAACTCCTCCTTTTAGAGATTCTTCTTCTTCTTTTACCTCTCTATAGACCTAATCATTTTCCTCTTTTGCAACTACAAAGTGGGCAATTGCTTCACTTTGTTTTTCAATTTATTCTATTTTGTCGTTGATATTATCTTCTCCTTTTGTTTCTTCTACCCTCAATGCGGGCAATGTCCTCTCCTCTTCTTCCTTTTCCTTACTCTTATAGTATTTCTACTTCAGTATGAGTGATGTCATTTGTTTCTCTTTGGTATTTTTTTCCCTATTAACCATTCTTCTTCTTGTAATTTTATTTTTATCTTTCTTCTTCTTGGTTTTTTTTCTATTGATCTAATTTCATCTTGATCCTTTGATCTTGATATAATTTCTTCCAGATTCTTTTTTCTTCTACTTATTTTCATGATATGACCTTTTCTTGATCTTTTAATCATTTTTATTCCTTTGTGGAACTTCTTCTTGATCTTTTGATCATTTTTATTTCTTTGTAAAACTTTTTCTTAATATTTTGATCAATTTTTACGTTGTGAAACTTTTTCTTGATCTTGGCTCAATACCATATCAAGTCTAAGAAACTATTTTTTATGACGTTTTCTAGTAACACGATCTTCTTTCTTTAAGTATTTCCAGCGAAAGAGACTACACGTGTCACGTCCCGCTTTCCAAAATACAGAATACGAGGGGTGACTAGATCAGCCATGCTCTTACGGTCAGGGAATTGTCCCGCCGTAGTCACACTTCGGCTTCTAGAATTACATGGTAGTCAGTAAACAGTACTAGAGTAAAGGAAAATCATAGTTCAAAACTTTATTACAATGCAATAAAAGAGTTCGAGATACATTTATTTTGCACAAGAAAAAACTAACCAACGAAATACAAGGTGCTTAAAGCTAAAAATATGGTACTGATGCTGCAGAGACCTCCGCGATCTCGAATGGCAGGTCCTGCTCCTGGGGTGGGTCCACTTCATCCTCTGAGTATGCACACTCAGGTCATCAGAGCGACACATATAGCAATAAATATATATATGATGGGTACAATGTTATTAAACATGAAGGGTACAACAGAAAACAGAGCATGTGAATAATGAACATCATCTGAATATGAATAGTACGATACAAGTATTATGTTAGTAAACTAGGCAATGTGTATGTCACTATTTATCAGTCACTAAGTTAATGAAATCAATTGGTGGAAAGGATTATCTTGTTTAACAAGGGTCTCATGCATGCTCGAGACTACGGTCCACTGTTGTCCGGGACATAACCCTGCAGCCGTGCCGCTGGGCCCACGACCTAGTGTGTGTGTATCTCACTAATAGCGAATGATCATACTTTAAATCACTGTACCTCGCTAAATACGAGTTCAATTCTACCTTGATTTTCCCATTTCCTACGTTATAGTATGAATTTAGATATTAGATAGGTTGTGAACAAATGCGTACAGCTTTCACTTTCAATCACGTTTCCACTTATCAATATCACTTTCGTATTTGCCACAACACAATCACTAACACTTATATATGGACAATACACAATAGTCGCTAGGTCCCAATGTAAATGATCACTATGAAGAAGATATAAAGCAAGCACAAAATAAGCAGAAATGCACTGAACAACTATTCACTAAAATTATGACATCCAACGCCATATGACTTGTAAAATTTATAATAAATCACACGTATAGAATCAACCAAAACAATATAAAAGGCGTACAAATTATACTTGATTATCTAAGCAGTAAAATTAGTTTCATATCAACAACATTTCAGGTTAGGGACTTATCATCATTTTAAATTAGCAATCGATTGCTGGATTTCCAGTTTATGAACTGGAAGTCCAACTTCGTCTGTGGTTTACTAGTGATTATGTTTATATTCAGGTATTTCCCCAGTTGAATAAAACCTAGTTCTATCTGTTAGGTTCCCAACAAATCAAACGGATTATCAATAGCCTTTCTGTACTAGAAGTTAGGTCCTGTTTAATGTGAAGGTGTAAGAAATGTCACTACAGAACACGTCGACATTCTAAAATACAAAATAAATATCAAAGACCGTGAAACTAAACGAGACAAGATCCATGTGTTAGCTAACTAAATTATATACGCGACCATATAGGACTCCGTGCATTTTAAGTTTTATGTAGGGACATGCAGGTATTTAAATTCAGGTATCCTAGTGAAATGTTGTCCCGGACTGCAGTCCAGAGTCGCATTCCCAGTCAATTCTCGTTACATTAATCTATGAATATCTAAAAATAAACTATAAATAGTCCTATATTATCGAGTTGGCTTCGATATGAGCCATAGAACATTACATTCCAAACTGTATTGAATTTACAATAATTTTAACAAGATAACATGCACGGTAAAATTTTAGATTTGACGTAACTAGACGGAGGTATCATTCGTAGTGATGGAGTCAATATTTTCATCTCAAATTCTTATAAGTTATCTATTATAATTAAAGGGATTCATGGGCCATAAATGCTGCCATTTTTATATAGGGTTTTCATTTAGGGTTTCGTGTCAAATACATAAGTTATGTTTAGGCATCAAATTCTCATTAATCGATCCAACTAAAGTTATTCAATTGAATGCTATAATGATTTTGACATAGGATGGTAAACTCTCAATATAATTGAACGAAGCGGTTTGCTACAAAACTAATTGATTATTAATCATCGATATCGCTATATACATAAACATATACACCATATTATGTAACATTTTTATTTCAATTAACTAATATATTTATTAGCATGAGTGAGCAACGGAAGAGGGTTCCACTTTCCTAGCGATAGACGACAACACCGCAGTGAACGATGATGGATGGCACGGGTTCGACGCACATACGGGTAAGGCACGACACGACAACAGTGATGATCTTGAGTGCTCGATGAAATGCCGGGCTCGTCGGCGGCTCACAGCGATGGCAATGGCGTGGCGACGGCACGGAGCAGTGGGTTGCCGACGGGTTTATAGTGGCTCGGGTGAGGAGTTCAGGGGCTCGACATGATGCAGAGGTGAGCACGGAGGCTGTGGCACGGCAGTGAGGTATAGCAGAGCTCCGGGGGTAGTGCAGGCGGCAAAGCGGCGGCGTCGAGAGGATGATGAGGAGAAAAGTGGCGGTCAACTCACCTGCTTCCAGGAATGACCGACACGCTCACTCCCGTCGGGACCGCGCAAAAGGCGCGCGTCGGGACTGCTCAAGAAGGACCTCACCCAAGGATCTAAGAAATTTGATAGTGTGGAATCGAAGCCACACCGCCGCGCAGATCAGGAGCGGGGATAGCCACCACTCCGACTCCGCCGAATCCTCAGGGTACCACCACCGTCTCGAAGCCCTCGAAAAGAAAATCGAAGGCATACGACGAGATGGCTATTCGTCTAACGAGGGAGCCAGATATTCCGCCGACTCACTCATAAAGCCCTTTATAGAAGAGCTGCTGGCCGAGTGTGTCTCGTCTATGAACAAGCCGCCCAATGTGGCCCTCTTCGATGGGAAGTCCGACCCGAAGGATCACTTGGACGCATTCACGGCGGGCATGAGCTTTCAGGACAACTCGGATCCGGCTCAATGCTGAGCTTTTCCCACAACCCTAATCCGAGCTGGTCAGGACTGGTTCCGGGGGCTCATGCCGTGCTCCATCTCCACCTTTGATAAATTGGCTACCCAATTCCTCGATCATTTCGTCGGAAACAGACGACAAAAAAGGACGGTCGACTACCTGTTCACCATAAAGAGCGGGGGCAAGGAATCCTTCAAGGGGTATGTCATTCGCTTCTACATCGCCCACCTGGAGGTTCCCGAGCTTTGTGATGAAACAACTATCACCACACTAAGGTCGGGTCTTAGGCATAAAGAGTGGCTCCACTCTTTTGCATTGGCGCAACCTAAGACAATGGCCGAAGTAAAAGCCTAGACCGAGCGTGAGATCTAGCTCGAGTCCGAGGTTAACTCAAACCTGCCCCGAGGTGACCAAGTGGACCGAAAGAAAAGGGACGAGGAAGAGAAAAAGAAAGTCGATCGCCCAAAACCTTACTCCCCGAGGTTCCAGGAGTACAATCCCCTAAACATCTCCCAGACCAAGCTGTTGGAGGAAGCTAAGGGCGAGAGATTCTTTAAGCTCCCTCCAGTTACCCAAAGAGCGGGCAAGCGTCTCCGAGGCCCGTACTGCACCATCCATAGGTCGCAGGGTCACCCGACTGAGAACCGCAAACAACTCCGTGACTACATTGAGGAGTTGATCCGCTCCGGCCACCAAGGAAATACTTATGGGACAAGCGGCAGGTGAAACGGGAGCAAGACATTCAGCCCCCTCCTGGGGAATTAACGACTGGGCAAATCATTGTCGTTACCTCGGATCCAGCTCGGGAAAAAGAGGCGAGCCACCGCCTTCTCCCAGTCGAGGGGTGTGAGCGATCCACCTCAGAAGAGGTGCAAAAAGGACGAACCGATCACCTTCACTGATGAAGACCTCCACAGTATATCGCTTCCTCACAATGACCCTCTCGTGATAACGGCCCAAGCCTACCGTTACGAGGTCCAGAGAATATTGGTCGATTACGGGAGCTCGGCGGATATCCTATTCAACGACTGTTTCCAGCGTATGGGGCTAAGACAATCCAACCTACAGCCGACCTCCCATGTCTGTTCCCCTCCGAATGGCGGCCAAGACATGGACTGTCTTGCCTGAGATTCAGGGCAGATGATAATTGGTGCTATCCGTCCACCTCTCCGAAGATGCCAAGTTGATTTATGGCACCGTGTATCGGAGGTTTGGACGGATGCGGCCGATGTAGCAGACTTCGTCAGATTCCCCCTCGCTAGGGGGGTTTTTGATTATGGGGACGCTCTTCCCTGCAGGCGCAAGCCCCTGCAGTTAATTACGTTACCGCGTCGCGGTAACAACTTTCTCCTTCTTCAGAATTTCACTTCATGTCGTATGTGTTTGTTTTGTTTGTGGTTGCCCGTGGATTGTATACGGAGACTAAGTGATGCTGTCGCCCGTAGGACGTGGATTAGTCCAAATCCGTACTTACTTAGATTTGGGTTTGGTGTTTTGGTTTAAGGATACGTTAGCCATTTTTGAGGATAAGATCAACTTAAACGTTGGTTAAGGATACGTTAATCTAATTTCCAGACTAAGATCAACTTAACGGGATCGTCTAGATCCATTTCCAGTTTAGGGACATGGTGGTTCATTGCATGTATGGCCGTCGGGACCCGTCACCTCTCTGACGACGTTGAAGGATTACAACGACAGGTGTCAGAGGAGTTCAGAGATGTACCCTTGAACCAAAGTTGATTGGAGGATCTATAATCCAATTTGGGACTGAAGTTTGTTTGAAGGTTTAAGGACACGTTAGCCATATTTGAGGTGAAGATCAACTTAAACAGGATCGTTTAGATCCGACAAAAGAGCATTTGGGGGCTCTATTGTTCCAGTTTAGGGACGTGGTGGTCCATGTTCCAGTTTAGGGACGTGGTGGTCCATTTTATGAATGGCCACCGGGACCCGTCACCTCTCTGACGTCGTTGAAGGATTACAACGACAAGTGTCAAAGGAGTTCAGAGATGTACCTTTGGACCAAAGTCGATTCGAGGGGATCTATAGTCCAATTTGGGACTAAAGTCTGTTTGAAGGTTTAAGGATACGTTATCCATATTTGAGACTAAGATCAACTTAAACGGGATCGTTTAGATCCGACAAAAGAGCATTTGGGGGCTCTATTGTTCCAGTTTAGGGACGTAGTGGTCCATGTTTTAGTTTAGGGACGTGGTGGTCCATGTTCCAGTTTAGGGACGTGGTGGTCCATTTTATGTATGGCCATCGGGACCCGTCACCTCTCTGACGTCGTTGAAGGATTACAACAACAAGTGTCAAAGGAGTTCAGAGATGTACCTTTGGACCAAAGTCGATTGGAGGGGATCTATAGTCCAATTTGGGACTAAAGTCTGTTTGAAGGTTTAAGGATACGTTAGACATATTTGAGGCTAAGATCAATTTAAACGGGATCGTTTAGATCCGACAAAAGAGCATTTGAGGACTCTATTGTTCTAGTTTAGGGACGTAGTGGTCCATGTTCCAGTTTAGGGACGTGGACACATCCCTAAACTGGAACATGGACCACCACGTCCCTAAACTGGAACATGGACCACTACGTCCCTAAACTGGAACAATAGAGTCCTCAAATGCTCTTTTGTCGGATCTAAACGATCCCGTTTAAATTGATCTTAGCCTCAAATATGGCTAACGTATCCTTAAACCTTCAAACAGACTTTAGTCCCAAATTGGACTATAGATCCCCTCCAATCGACTTTGGTCCAAGGGTATATCTCTGAACTCCTTTGACACTTGTCGTTGTAATCCTTCAACGACGTCAGAGAGGTGACGGGTCCCGATGGCCATACATAAAATGGACCACCCCGTCCCTAAACTGGAACATGGACCACCACGCCCCTAAACTGGAACATGGACCACTACGTCCCTAAACTGGAATAATAGAGCCCCCAAATGCTCTTTTGTTGGATCTAAACGATCCCGTTTAAGTTGATCTTAGCCTCAAATATGGCTAACGTATTCTTAAACCTTCAAACAGACTTTAGTCCCAAATTGGACTATAGATCCCCTCCAATCGACTTTGGTCCAAGGGTACATCTCTGAACTCCTTTGACACTTGTCGTTGTAATCCTTCAACGACGTCAGAGAGGTGACGGGTCCCGATGGCCATACATAAAATGGACCACCACGTCCCTAAACTGGAACATGAACCACCATGTCCCTAAACTGGAACATGGACCACTATGTCCCTAAACTGGAACAATAGAGCCCCCAAATGCTCTTTTGTCGGATCTAAACGATCTTGTTTAAGTTAATCTTAACCTCAAATATGGCTAACGTGTCCTTAAACCTTCAAACAAACTTCAGTCCCAAATTGGATTATAGATCCTCCAATCAACTTTGGTTCAAGGGTACATCTCTGAACTCCTCTGACACCTGTTGTTGTAATCCTTCAACGTCGTCAGAGAGGTGACGGGTCCCGACGACCATACATGCAATGAACCACCATGTCCCTAAACTGGAAATGGATCTAGACGATCCCGTTAAGTTGATCTTAGTCTGGAAATTAGATGAACGTATCCTTAACCAACGTTTAAGTTGATCTTAGCCTCAAAAATGGCTAACGTATCCTTAAACCAAAACACCAAACCCAAATCTAAGTAAGTACGGATTTGGACTAATCCACATCCTACGGGCGACGGCATCACTTAGTCTCCATATACAATCCACGGCAACCACAAACAAAACAAACACACACGACACGAAGTGAAATTCTGGAGAAGGAGAAAGTTTTTACCGCGACGCGGTAACATAATTAACTGCAGGGGCTTGCGCCTGCAGGGAAGAGCGTCCCCACAATCAAAAACCCCTCTAGCGAGGGGGAATCTGACGAAGTCTGCTACATCGGTCGCATCCGTCCAAACCTCCGATACACGGTGCCATAAATCAACTTGGCATCTTCGGAGAGGTGGACGGATAGCACCAATTAGCATCTGCCCTGAATCTCAGGCAAGACAGTCCATGTCTTGGCCGCCATTTGGAGGGGAACAGATTCTGGCACGCCCGGTGGGATTGTATACAAGGGTCAATATTGAACCACTTGTAGGGCAATATTGGAAGTTGTGGGGGTTGCTTAAGCACAGGTTTAGGTCTTTCAAATCTTATGAGCCGTGAGGGTCCCATAAGAGAGTTCTCCTTATGAGTCGTGAGGATCTCGCAATTGTATTTTCTTCTTAGGAATCGTGGGGATCCGTAAGTGTGTTGCTCCCTTGTGAGTCGTAAGGATCTCACGCAGGTGGTTTCTCCTTACAAGATCGAGAGGATCTTGTAAGTGCCTTTTAACGAGGTTACGCCCTTTCAGGTTTTCACAAACACTCGCCGGTAGTCCTGCTGTTTTTACTCACGGAGCCTTTTCGGGTTTTCATCCGTGCCTATTTTGCTTATGGACATACCGTTTCTTTTATTCTTTTTATTTTCTCTCTCTCTTTTTTTTACGAGGTCGCGCCCTTTCGGGTTTTCACGAACACTCGCCGGTAGCCCTGCTGTTTTTACTCACGGAGCCCTTTCGGGTTTTCATCCGTGCCCATTTTGCTTATGGACATACCGTTTATTTTATTTTCTTATTTTTTTTTATTCTCGTCAGCCTGAGGATGCTGCGGTAGTAGTTTAAAAACGTTTCGGTCCGATGTCGCCGTGTTTGAGGCAAATCTCTAGTTTATTGACTTTTCAGTCAATGAGGCTTTCTCTATGACTGAGCATGATGCCCCCGATGTATCCGTCTTTCTCAGAGCGTGCGGTTGTGGCGGGTTCACCCTCAAGTTTTCGGAGAGCGCGAACTTGCCCTGTAGGTATTGGTCTTCAACCCAGTTTTTGAAGACGTAGCAATTCTCGATCAGGTGACCTACTGTTTGGTGGTAAGGGCAATAATTAGAACTGTTGACATCATCCAGTTGTAGTTGGTGTTTTGGCTCCGGTAGAGTGATAAGCTTGTTATGCACTGCCACTTCGAACAGCCTCCTTGTTTCATCCTGGGGAAATGAGTAAGGACGTCTTAGCCTTTCCTCGAGGGATATGCATGGACGCACATTGTTTTAACGAACAATTAGTCTAGGGACACTCGACTGTTGTCGAGTGTTGGCGACGAAGGTCGTTTTCCCCTTTCCTTTATCCTTTCTGCTCGATCCTTTGCTTGTGGGGCCGAGATTTTTTCCGAGTAGCGGGTGATTGCACGGCTGAATGTTCTCGCAACTCCTTAATTCTTTCATTTTTGAAATGGATTCCTTGAGGAGAGGGTTGAGGGCAACTTCTTCGTCAGAGTCGCTTCCAAAGGTGATAATTTACGATCCCTTAGAGTCGGCTTTGTGACAGTCGTCGGCGGCTCTTTTGCGCTCATCTATCGCACTTTTCCGATGTCTACGAGCTTCATATTTTGTCCTGTTGAAGTGTTGCTTTTGAGTAACATATCCTTTCCACCAACACTTAAAGGAGTCGCAGTCTTCGGTAGGATGTATGATCTTCTGATGATATAAGCAAAAGTTAGGATGCACCTCTACTCCACCGAGAGTTTTCTCTTCAGAGGGCGGTAGCTTCATTCCTGCTGACAGGGCTTTAGCGAACCTTTTCCTCATCTTGAATTTGTTTTTATCCGCAGCGGATGGCTTTTGATTTGCTGGAAGTGCTTCGACTCTTTGGTCTAGTAGTCGGCGTTTGGCTCCTTCCAGTATGGTCATCTCACGCTCTTGATCGGCTTTAACTTTCAGACGAATCTCATTCAGGAAGGCATCGATCAACTCATCTGATGGCCGCGGAATTCCTGGTTCAGGGTCTGCCCTCGGTTTCTCGGCGCAAGGAACCTCTTTATCATCAACCAATGAGTGAGAGATCACATGACAAGTTTCCCCCGGCGCGTCCGTTTTCTTTAAAGTATGCGGCTGTGGTGGGTTTACCTTCCACTTTTCAGACAGCGCAAACTTGCCTTATACGTACTGATCCTCGATCCATCCCTTGAAGACGAAACAATTCTCGATCGGATGACTTACCGTTTAGTAGTAAGGGCAGTAATCGGGATTATTGAGATCGCCTGGCTGTAATGGACGTTTTGGATTCGGCAGATTGATGAGTCTGTTGCGTACTGCCAGTTCGAACAATCTTCTCATTTTATTCTGAAGAAACGAATAAGGACGTCCTAGTCTCTCCTCAAGGGACGGGCGTGGATGCACGTTATTTTGGCGGACGACCGGCTTTGAGTTGCTCGGCTGTTGTCGAGTATTGGCAACGACAGCCGCTTTCCCTTTTCCTTTCTCATTTCGAGTGTCTGGTTTTGGAGGAGACGGTCCGTGACCCATCTGGTCCATTTAGGCTAATTTGTCGATCAAGTCCTGGAAGGTGGTCGGCCTGAAGAACATCATGAATTGTGAGATGGTCGTTTGCGGATCAAAAGTGCCCACGAACATGCCTACCGCAGGTGCCTCTTCTATGCATTGTTCGCCTTTCGACCATAGGTTCCACCATCGTGTTGCGTATTGGACCCACGTTTCACCTGGCCTTATCCTGGCATTTATCAGTGCTGTTATCGGGGTGCGTCCGCTAGCATTCGCGAATCTTTGTGTAAACAGTAACTCCATCTCCGCAAATGTTTTGACAGAGTCATTAGGTAGCTCCGAATACCATTCAAAGGCTGTTTCTGCTAAGCTGCCGACGAATTGGCGAAGCAACAGTTTGTCATCGCCTCCAGTGTTGCCGCATAAGGCCCTGAATTGAGCGACGTGCTGATGTGGATTCCCTGTCCCTTTATATACATGGAACTTAGGGATCGTATATCCCAGCGGGTAACTGATTTGGTCATACCGGCCCGGATAGGGTTGTCCAGTTCTAACAGTTTGGCCAGCCGCTTCATTCGCCTGATGAACTCGTATTTGCTGAGCAATATAATCATCTAGGGCGTCTTTAGAAATGGTTTCCTCTTTGGCTGCTGTAAGAGCCGGAGGAGGACTAGATGTTTCCCCTCCGTCGTTTCCGACAATGATTGGAGGGTCTTCAGCTGGAGGGTCTGGGTGTAACATCATCCCGACTATATCTTGGAAGAGAGCGCCATTCGTTTTATGTTGGCAGCTTGTTCTGCTGCCTCTTTGTCCTTCTTTTCGAGAACTCTGAGCAGATAGTCAGCGTCAGTTTCCTGCTCTTGTCGCTGATCCGAGGACGCTTCGGAGTTTTCTTTTGGCTCGGTAAGTGCAGCCATCACATTCATCATTTCCTGAAGCTTATGTTGCTGCTCCTGAGTTTTTATCACGGATCGGGTGAGCGGTCGGTGACCCGTCAAAGCACGGCTTTCCTCCTTTCCGGAAGCTATATAAACAGTGTGCACCACTATGCCCCCAGACTTGAGGTGTTTATGTTCAGCGCTTTTACGGTTCGCCATGTTCACAGAGGCTTTTTGCGGCCTCCTTTTCTTCTGAGTGATTGACGTTGAGGGAGCCGTTGCAGTGGGCACCCGGCCAGCTGTTGCTTTTTCCGGCTTGACAGAGTAGTCCCTTTCCTGCCGAACCTTCATCTTTTTCTGTCGGCAGAGGTAGTCTTGATCAACAACCGAGTCTTGGACTTGACGCCAGACTTTGTGAATCTTAGAGGACAGCCACTGAGGGGGCTGTTCCAGCTTCTTTTCTATGTCATTCCCCACATGTGAAGGAGTTCGTTTCAACACCGCAGAAGGAGAGTTTCTGCGCACCGTGTTCAGCAATTCAAAGCTGTTCCCGGTTGGAACAGCAACCTCGATCTCCACCATCGGAGCTGGTGGCGTAAATCTAGAGGGGGAGTTGCCATCCCAAAGCGGATAGCCATCCCGGCTCAAGCGGACGAAATCATTGGAAATGCTTCTCCTTCCAAAAAGTCGGTTTTTATGAGGGTGGCCATTCCGGCTCCTAAACTGGAATATGGACCGCAACGTCCTTAAACTACCTATAGACCACTACGTCCTTAAACTGGAACAATAGAGCCCCCAAACGCTCTTTTGTCGGATCTAAACGATCCCGTTTAAGTTGATCTTAGCCTCAAATATGGCAAACGTATCCTTAAACATTCAAACAGACTTTAGTCCCAAATTGGACTATAAGACCCCCAATTAACTTTGGTTCAAGGGTACATCTCCGAACTCCTCTGACACCTATCGTGGTAATCCTTCAACGACGTCAGAGAGGTGACGGGTCCCGATGGCCTTGCATACAATGGACCACCATGTCCCTAAACTGGAATATGGACCACCACGTCCCTAAACTGGAATATGGACCGCAACGTCCTTAAACTACCTATAGACCATTACGTCCCTAAACTGGAACAATAGAGCCCCCAAACGCTCTTTTGTCGGATCTAAACGATCCCGTTTAAGTTGATTTTAGCCTCAAATATGGCTAACGTATCCTTAAACATTCAAACAGACTTTAGTCCTAAATTAGACTATAAGACCCCCAATCAACTTTGGTTCAAGGGTACATCTCCGAACTCCTCTGACACCTATCGTGGTAATCCTTCAACGACGTCAGAGAGGTGACGGGTCCCGATGGCCATGCATACAATGGACCACTATGTCCTTAAACTGGTATTGGACCACCACGTCCCTAAACTGGAACATGGACTACCACGTCCCTAAACTGGAACAATAGAGTCCTCAAATGCTCTTTTGTCGGATCTAAACGATCCCGTTTAAGTTGATCTTAGCCTCAAATATGGCTAACGTATCCTTAAACCTTCAAACAGACTTTAGTCCCAAATTGGACTATAGATCCCCTCCAATCGACTTTGGTCCAAGGGTACATCTTTGAACTCCTTTGACACTTGTCGTTGTAATCCTTCAACGACGTCAGAGAGGTGACGGGTCCCGATGGCCATACATAAAATGGACCACCACGTCCCTAAACTGGAACATGGACCTCCACGTCCCTAAACTGGAACATGGACTACTATGTCCCTAAACTGGAACAATAGAGCCCCCAAATGCTCTTTTGTCGGATCTAAACGATCCCGTTTAAGTTGATCTTAGCCTCAAATATGGCTAACGTATCCTTAAACCTTCAAACAGACTTTAGTCCCAAATTGTATTATAGATCCCCTCCAATCGACTTTGGTCCAAGGGTACATCTCTGAACTCCTTTGACACTTGTCGTTGTAATCCTTCAACGACTTCAGAGAGGTGACGGGTCTCGATGGCCATACATAAAATAGACCACCACGTCCCTAAACTGGAACATGGACCACCACGTCCCTAAACTGGAACATGGACCACCACGTCCCTAAACTGGAACAATAGAGCCCCCAAATGCTCTTTTGTCGGATCTAAACGATCCTGTTTAAGTTGATCTTAGCCTCAAATATGGCTAACGTGTCCTTAAACCTTCAAACAAACTTCAGTCCCAAATTGGATTATAGATCCTCCAATCAACTTTGGTTCAAGGGTACATCTCTGAACTCCTCTGACACCTGTCATTGTAATCCTTCAACGTTGTCAGAGAGGTGACGGGTCCCGACGGCCATACATGCAATGAACCACCATGTCCCTAAACTGGAAATGGATCTAGACGATCCCGTTAAGTTGATCTTAGTCTGGAATTAGATTAACGTATCCTTAACCAACGTTTAAGTTGATCTTAGCCTCAAAAATGGCTAACGTATCCTTAAACCAAAACACCAAACCCAAATCTAAGTAAGTACGGATTTGGAGTAATCCACATCCTACAGGCGACGACATCACTTAGTCTCCGTATACAATCCACGGGCAACCACAAACAAAACAAACACACACGACACGAAGTGAAATTCTGGAGAAGGAGAAAGTTGTTACCGCGACGCGGTATCGTAATTAACTGCAGGTGCTTGCGCCTGCAGGGAAGAACGTCCCCACAATCAAAAACCCCTCTAGCGAGGGGGAATCTGACGAAGTCTGCTACATCGGCCGCATCCTTCCAAACCTCCGATATGCGGTGCCATAAATCAACTTGGCATCTTCGGAGAGGTCGACGGATAAAACCAAATAGCATCTGCCCCGAATCTCAGGCAAGACGTCCTCGCGTCGTCGGCCGCGTCATTCGGAGGGGAACAATGTCCTCTTTGGTTTTACCAACCACTCCATCCCAGCTGAAGGAGTGGTCACTCTCCTCAACATTAGGGATGCGGCCCATACGCGAACCATACCGGTAAACTTCCTCATCCCTAAGGTTCCTTCATCTTACAACATTCTCCTGGGGCGTTGTTCATATCATAATTTTGCATTATTATATTCCCCATTCTTATTCATTTTACAAATAAACAGGTGCTTTTGATCCATGTCTGCTACATAGTTGCAGGTTACAGGTTCTCGGAACAAAAGCAGTGAAAATGATGAAAAGACGATACAAAAGTGAGACTACGACCAACAAATGAAAAAATCTTGATCATGCCTACAATTTGAGGGATAAAAGAAGATCAATGGACAATTTCACAAAGCACAAAGGCAGCGCAAGGTTCAAGACTTCGACACGAAGCAAACGGTAAAAGTCCACGACATTATGCACTGTGGAAATCTGGAAGAAAACTAGAAGACAACCTGAGAAACCAAGTGAAGAAAGAAGAAGCCAAATGCAACCAGAAGATGCCCTAAGGATTTCAGCTCAAGATCCCACAATATGGCCGCGGAACCGCGGCCAAACATGCCTTCTGGCCGCGGATCCGCGGCCATATAGGACACGTGTCGGTGCAATTCGGTTGGTGGGTGGCGGTGCGTTGACTAGGCTTCTTAGGGGCAATTTTGTAAATGCAGATATGAATCGAATGTAACCCTAGGGTTTCTATAATCTATAAATAGAAATCCTAATGCTCTTTTTGGAGCATGCCTCTTCTTATGCCTAATTTTATTCATCTAAATTCAGAATTTCAATTCTTGTAATGTTGAAGAGTGCATCAAATAAAAATTAAAGTAAGTCTTTTTTTTTCTTGCCCTAGTTTAATTTTCCTTTCTGTCCTAGTATAACTTTTATTTATCTGTCGTAGTTTAGATTTTATTTATCTGCCGTAGATTAGATAATTAGGTTAATAAAAACAATCATAAAAATGAAATCTTTTTCCCTAATGAGTGAGTAGTTCCTCACTTGTTAGGATTAGGAATAGGAAAGGTTTGAGAGATGAAAAATCTCTCACCCCTTTCTTGCCCATCATACGTTTTTATAGGACTCTATGCATACATACACACACCGCTCACTACGGCACCCTATCTCACGAGGTAGCGGTGATACCGTAGTTTAAAAGACCGGTTGTATATGTTTTCCATGGAGGTTAGGGTAAGAATTAAGAAAGGACGGACAAGGACCCAGAGGAAGAAACATAGTTTCTTCCCGATCGTGCTAATCCCCTTTATTAATTATTACCATAACATCTAAATAGATCTTAAACAGGGCATAGAAAGCGGTGAGGAATATTGACTTTCCTAACTTAACCTAAACGTAACCCTAGTAAGATTTTAATCTTAATCAAACTCATTTCAGTTTTTAGTGAATAATCAATCCAACACCAATTGGAATTAACTCGTTAGAACAAATTGAAAAAACACAAAATCCCTATGGACCATCCCGTACTCACCGGCTAGCTACCAAGCGATACCGTTCTTGATTGCGGTAATTAATTCTTTAATCACAAAACTTCCATAACAAATCAAATGGCGCCGTTGCCGGGGAATTTTTTTTACAAAAAAATTGCAACTTGTCGCTAAGAAATCCGTTGCACCCCACTTGCACCCACATTCTTTTTCTTCTCCTTTCTTATGTCATGGGTACCCCACCTCATAAAACTCTTGCCGAACTTTGGCACTCTTATCCAAACATTGCTTCCTACGCGAATTGTTTTGGTCGAATTACGGACGACCCCTCCATGCCCAAAATTTCTTTGAAAGATCGAATAGAAGCGTCTAGGAGAAACAGTTCGACTCTGCAATCCACTTTGTATCAACCATTTCAACCTTCACCATCTTCGTACGTTGATACTATTTTTTCGAGTCCTGTTGTAACTCCGAAACCCATGTCTATTGCTGAACATATTGAACAATCTCGTAACCGATCTTTCACTCCTTTCAACACTTCCAGTTTTTGGGATCAACAAGTCCATTCACCTTTTTATCCAAATGTTGATCTTACTCCTGTCCAACCATTCAATTCCTACCAATCCTACCCGACTTTCGCACCTTCCCTAGACATTGCTTCTACACAGCCATTTGGGAGTTTCACGTATCCAAACAACTTTGAATCTTTTACTGAAACTCCTTCACAACCCATGTCTAGTCTGGAACAGTCGTTGGAAGCGTATATTGTAGCGACAAACCAACAAATGAGGAATTTGGATGCGTCCATTTCCGCCCTTATGCCACCTAGTGACCTGGTAGCTAGTTTCTAACTAGCTCCAAAAATTTCAATGTATGATGAGGCGGTTGGACAGATTGAGAATTTGAGTGGAGAGAGTGAGCTGTGCACCCTTCCAAATCAAACCTACCTATCACCAATTGAATCCCACAACTTCGGTTTTGAATGTCTATCAAGTGTCCCAAATGATTCACTAGTTAAAAATGAAACGTCTAATGAGTTGTGCGACTTTGTAGTGCTTGATTTGCCAGATTGTGAAGGATCCCTTTCGAGTGAAACCATCACCAATCCTTTCGACCTCTACACCTCCAATACAGAACCTGAATTGATAAATATCCATGCTTTTGATGAGGTGTTCGAAAAAATTGATTTTCACTTGATTGAGGATATTGACGCAGGGAATAATTTGGATGATGAACCCGCAGATTTGACTGAATTTTTCTCTCCAATTCATCATCCCGAGTCATTAAATGTTTCTCCCGAATTTCATATGCGTCTTGATTTTGATGATAATTGCATAGATGGGATAACTTTTGAGGATGAACCAGTTTTGTTTGATGAGTCGAATTTTCCAATTCATCCTCCTCAATCTTTAACTGTTATACTTCCTAAATCACCCCCCTTCATCGTTCCGACCACGCAAGAGATCACGCAGGAGGACCGTGAGCTTGAAAAATTTCTGTTCGATCACAGCAGTTTTGACGCCACTAGTGCGTTCCTCCTTGAATCTGGCACAGTTCTTACAACCGATAACGATTATGAGTGTTTCACTTTTTCGGACGATTTTGAAGACTCACCGTCCGAGTTTGAGTCCTTTGAATTTTCAGATGAGTTTGTTGAACCATCGGACTCAGTTGCTTACAGTCATTTCGAACCATTGATGGAATCTTTCGAGTTCGAGACAATTTTACCAATTTTACCTTCAATTGTTTCACCTCCGAAACTCGAACTCAAGCTTTTGCCGTCTCACCCTAAATACGCTTACTTAGATGAGAATGAGACTCCTCCTAAATCATTCCCCTTCGTCCTTTCCATCGTTTCGACCTCGCAAGAATCCGTCACGCTTCCATTTTCAATGGATGGTTTACCAAGTTCAACGTACCCATGTTTTCTTGCGAATCTTGAGGGATTTGACCCCATTTCTCGACGGGTTGATAAATTAGCACAATCGCTTTTAACACACATGTCATCACAATTTGGGCTAATTTATTTACTCAATTTACACCCTCAAGTTCGTACTACACTTCTTTCTCATTTCCGCCATTCTTCTCCTAATATACCGAGACCATATTCCACCTTTCTTCTCATACGGTCTCGTGTGTTTCTCATTTCTTTTCTCTACACTCCATTCTTTTACCAACCACACCATTATAACGATAAAAATTTTGAATGGTTGTTGCTAACCTTTGGCCTATGTAAGGCCTTGTATAGCTTGATACTGTGTTTTTCTCCTCCCTAACTCTGAACTTTAATGCTTAAACAGTGGAAACACTGTTTCACTTAAGTTTGGGGAGAACCTTTTTGTGTATATATTTTTTTTCTTTTTCTGTTAACAATAATAAAAAAAAAAATAAATAAACATGGGAGTGCCGATAATTTTGACCCTCTTGGTGTAGCCTGACAGTGAGGACACTGTCAAGTTTAAGTTTGGGGGTGTGCTCGGTAAGCTTTCTTCCTTCGTATTCATATGTATATTTTTGCATTTGCATACTTATTTTAAAATCAAATAAAAACTGAATTTTTTTTTAAAAAAATTATAAAAATTGAAAAATTCAATTTTGGCCATAATTGACTTAAGTTTAACAAGACGGTTAACTAGCTAGGAAAAACTAGATCCAAAACTTAGTAAATTAAAAAATCCTAAAAATAACCTTTCTTAAAATTTAACGGTAGAAAATATATGTATTTGTAGTTTACTTAGAAATAGGCAAATTTGAGTTCTCTTCTTGGGCTAAGTCAAAATAAGGGAAGAGTATTGATATTTTTATTAAAGTGTAAATCTGAAAAATAATTCCTAAGTTTAAGTCTAAATTCTAAAAATATATACCCTACAATTTGCACAAACACGAACCTTGAAACTTGGAATAGTAGAAGTGACCTTGAAATGCTCTTGTCCAAAGTCCTTAGTATAAAGGAAAATAAAATAAAAATACAAGTGTGAATAAAGAGATAAAAAAAATGAACACTGGTTTTTGTAATTACTTAAGGCTATATAAATAGAAGAAAAAAATTTAGCGAGGGTGCTTTATCACCTAGTGCCTTAGACCAACTGGTTTGGAAGTCACTGCTAAAGCCTTAGGTGTTACAAGACTAGGAATTACGCCTTAATGTGCAAACACATTTTGTAATCGGTCGTTAGTACCTCAAGAAGTATTAACGGTCGCATGAAGGATGTGTGAGCAATTTCATCTAAAAAATTTACCAACTAAAAGTACTTTGGACGATGGACAAGATAATGATAGCTTGATTTGAATTTCCAAGTGTAGGGGTGATATATACACACACGTAGAGGTATGTGATTAGGATTTAGATAAGAGATAGGAATGAAAAATAGGACTTGTATCTTTAGTAGAAATGATAAAAATTCCTAAGTTTAGATAGAACCTTGAAGGAAAACTCAAAAGATACTAAAAGCTAAGTAAATCTACAAATCATATATAATCTTAAGTTAAATGATAAGGAAGCGTGAAAAATACGGGTGGATAATTTCTTAGTTGAAGATAATAGAGTTCCTTGTTGGAAAACCGTGTTGGAGAATAAAAGTCAATAGGCCGAATTGATAGGATTTTGTGGGTAGTATCCGCTGAAAACCCTCAGGAGACAACACTTCTCCTACTAGGGACACCTAGAGGTTTAATGGCTTGTTGCACGAGCTCAGTGTAATCGCGTTTCCCTGCGAAAGTGAGGTTAGGTTTTTTTCGAGAATAAACTAGTTTTGCTCGAGGACGAGCAAATGATAAGTTTGGGGGTATTTGTTCATATCATAATTTTGCATTATTATATTCCCCATATTATTCATTTTATAAATAAACAGGTGCTTTTGATCCATGTCTGCTACATAGTTGCAGGTTACAGGTTCTCGGAACAAAAACAGTGAAAATGATGAAAAGACGATACAAAAGTGAGACTACGACCAACAGATGAAAGAATCTTGATCATGCCTACAATTTGAGGGATAAACGAAGATCAATGGACAATTTCACAAAGCACAAAGGCAGCGCAAGGTTCAACACTTCGACACGAAGCAAACGGTAAAAGTCCACGACATTATGCACTGTGGAAATCTGGAAGAAAATTAGAAGACAATCTGAGAAACCAAGTGAAGAAACAAGAAGCCAAATGCAACCAGAAGACGCCCTAAGGATTTCAGCCCAAGATCCCACAATATGGCCGCGGAACCGCGGCCAAACATGCCTTCTGGCCGCGGATCCGCGGCCATATAGGACACGTGTCGGTGCAATTCGGTTGGTGGGTGGCGGTGCGTTGACTAGGCTTCTTAGGGGCAATTTTGTAATTGCAGATATGAATCGAATGCAACCCTAGGGTTTCTATAATCTATAAATAGAAATCCTAATGCTCTTTTTGGAGCATGCCTCTTCTTGTGCTTAATTTTATTCATCTAAACTCATAATTTCAATTCTTGTAATATTGAAGAGTGCATCAAATAAAAATTAAAGTAAGTCTTTTCTTTTCTTTCCCTAGTTTAATTTTCCTTTCTGCCCTAGTATAACTTTTATTTATCTGCCATAGTTTAGATTTTATTTATCTGCCGTAGATTAGATAATTAGGTTAATAAAAACAATCATAAAAATGAAATCTTTTTCCCTAATGAGTGAGTAGTTCCTCACTTGTTAGGATTAGGAATAGGAAAGGTTTGAGAGATGAAATATCTCTCACCCCTTTGTTGCCCATCATACGTTTTTATAGGACTCCATGCATACATACACACACCGCTCACTACAGCACCCTATCCCACGAGGTAGCGGTGATACAGTAGTTTAAAAGACCGGTTGTATATGTTTTCCATGGAGGTTAGGGTAAGAATTAAAAAAGGACGGACAATGACCTAGAGGAAGAAACATAGTTTCTTCCCGATCGTGCTAATCCCCTTTATTAATTATTACCATAACACCTAAATAGATCTTAAACAGGGTATAGAAAGCGGTGAGGAATATTGACTTTCCTAACTTAACCTAAACCTAACCCTAGCAAGGTTTTAATCTTAATCAAACTCATTTCAGTTTTTAGTGAATAATCAATCCAACACCAATTGGAATTAACTCGTTAGAACAAATTGAAAAAACACAAAATCCTTGTGGACCGTCCCGTACTCACCGGCTAGCTACCAAGCGACGCCGTTCTTGATTGCGGTAATTAATTCTTTGATCACAAAACTTCCATAACAAATCAGGCGCCCTATCTTGAACGCCCTCCTGGCTTAAATCTCAACTTATCACCTTGCGATCAAATTCCCTTTGGATCAAGGGGGATAGGCCGGGTCTATGGGAACCAGAAAATCGCAAAGATTTGCCCCACCTCGGCGTCCCTCGCCGTAGAGAAGGGCGGCGATTTTGAAGACGCGCATGATTTCCAGGAGTCTTTAGATACACCCAATGACCAAAAGGAAATCCGAGGCGCCCCGGTGGAGGCATTGACGAAAGTCCCCATCGTCGAAGGGGTCGGTGGCCGAACCGTTTAGATTGGCTCTCTCTTGACAGGAGACCATCGCGAAGACTTGATCCGTTTCCTCCGAGAAAACTTGGACGTATTCGCCTGGACACCGGCGGATATACCCGGGATCGACCCTAAAGTGATCTCCCACAAGCTCGGGGTCGATCCGAAAGCCCGACCCGTCAGGCAAAAGAAGAGAAGTTTTTCGCCGGTCAAACAAAAGGAAATAGAAGTCAAGGTGGATCGTTTACACGCAGCTAACTTCATTAGAAACCTGTACTACTCAGATTGGCTGGCGAATGTGGTCATGGTCAAAAAGGCAAATGGGAAATGGCGCTTGTGCATCGATTTCACGGATTTGAACAAGATTTGCTCCAAAGACAACTATCCCCTCCCGCGGATAGACCAGCTAGTGGACAGTTCGGCCGGCCATGAACTATTGAGCTTCATGGACGCTTTCTCCGGTTACAATCAGATCCGGATGAACCCGGCAGATGAAGAACTTACCGCATTCACTATGGATCGGGGGGTATATTGCTACAAAGTGATGCCCTTCGGACTCAAGAATGCTGGGGCTGCGTATCTGCGTCTGGTCAACAAATTGTTCAAACCGCAGATCGGGAGGAACATGGAAGTCTACATCGATGACATGCTCGTAAAATCCCCCTCATCGGCCGGGCACACTAAAGACCTCGGTGAGACATTCGACGTCCTGTGCAAGTACAAAATGAAGCTAAATCCAGCTAAGTGTGCGTTCGGAGTCACCAGTGGAAAGTTCCTCGGGTTCATGGTTACCCACCGAGGAATCGAAGCGAACCCAGAAAAGATCAGCGCCATCCTCAACATGGCAACACCCAAGAGCAATGTCGAAATCATGCAGCTCACGGGGAGAGTGGCAGCCCTGAGTTGCTTTATATCCATATCTGGAGATAAGTGCCTCCCGTTCTTTAAGGCCTTAAAGAAAATTCCTAAGTTCGAATGGTCGGAGGAGTGTCAGAACACTTTCGAACAACTCAAGGCGCACCTAGCAACCCCTCTGCTACTCACCAGACCAGTCGAGTGCGACAAGCTACTAATATACCTTTCGGTCTCCGACCAAGCTGCAGGTTCAGTGCTCATCAGGGAATTCGAAGGTAGACAAAAGCCGGTCTACTACGTGAGCCATGTTTTCAAGGATGTGGAAATGAGATACCCAGCCATAGAGAAAATAGTCTTGGCACTTGTCGTCGCCTCGAGAAAACTACGACACTATTTCCAGGCGCACAAAATCCTCGTCCTCATCGAACGACCTAAAGGGAATATTCTCGCTTCTCCTGAATCATCAGGTCGTCCGGAGAAATGGAGGTGAGAATTATCCCAATTCGACATCAAGTACTGTCCCAGACAAGCCATCAAATCGCAGGTCTTAGCTGATTTTGTGGTCGGATGCACCTTCCCGCTAAAGAAGGAACAGCAGCACGGGACCCCGAACCATGTCTCTCGATCGAGGAGGTACCCAACCCCATCCCGGATTGGATGCTCTACGTAGATGGATCCTCTACCGAGGAATGGAGCGTGGTTTGCCTGATCATCCGAGGCCCGGACGAAGCGGAAATGGAATACTCTTTAAGGCTCAGATTCAGAGTGTCAAACAATGCCATAGAATACGATACCTTGTTGGCAGGGCTGCGAATCGCCTCAGGAGTAGGGTTGAAGACCATCAGAACTCACAGCGACTCCGCATTGGTCGCAGGCCAAGTAACTGAGCATTTTGAAGCCCAGGAACCACTCATGATAAAATACTTGGCCGAGGTAAAAAGTCTTTGGAGAAATTTCGACGAATTCCAAGTGGAGCAGATTCTCAGGAACCTAAACACCCAAGCCGATGCCTTGAGCAAGCTCACTTCTTCCTATTCGGCCAACCATAAAAGAAATATCCTCTTTGAAGTCTTGCCATAGCCAGGCGTGGAAGAAAGGAAGGTCACACTCCAGATATACACAACTCAAAAAGAAGGCTAAGATTGGAGAAAGCCCTATGTAGAGTTCCTTAAATACGGTATACTTCCGGAAGACCGAGGGTAAGCTCGCCTCTTTCGGGCAAAGGCACGTCATTTCATCTGGAGCAATGGGAATCTGTACAAAAAGTCATACACTCAACCCTCAACCCTTGGTCCGGTGCGTCGACCCCTATGAGGCGGACTATGTTCTATGAGAGATACATGAAGGGGTCGGGGGAGCGCATCAAGGGGCCTGCAACCTAGTCAAGAAGACACTATTACAAGGATACTATTGGCCGGGAATACACCAGGATGCCGAGAAGCTAGTCAGGAGATGCATGAACTACCAACTCTTTGGCAGCATACCTCGTCTTCCCGCTACCGAACTAACGCCGCTCAGTTCTCCTTAACCGTTTGCATAATGGAGGATGGATATGGTGGGCCAACTCCCCACAGGCACGGACGGACACAGATACATCCTTATCGCTGTGGACTACTTCACGAAATAGGTAGAGGCCGTGCCCATCAGGAAGCCGGACGCCGCTTCTACTATAAAGTTCCTACAAAATAATATAATCTCTAAATTTAGAATCCCGAGGTGCATCGTTACCGATAATGGGACCAACATCGAAAATGATAAAGTCAAAGTGTTCTGCAGCGACTACTACATACTGATGAAGTTTGCAGCGGTCGCATATCCACAATGCAACGGATAGGACGAGGTAGCAAATCGAGACGTCATCCGCGGTCTCAGAGCCCGCTTGGAAGGAAGGCAGGGCAGCTGGGTCGAGGAACTGCCGTGGGTACTATGGGCCTTGCGGACATCAAAGAAAACACCCACGGGAGAAACCCAATTCAGCCTTTGCTGTGGTACCGAGGTGATGGTCCCCGCAGAGATCGGACTGCTAAATTATAGAGTCGAACACTTCGACGATGAAGCTAATGCTTCGGCGCTCCGAACCAACTTGGACATCCTATTGGAAAAGGGGATCGAGCGTAAATCAGAGCGGCCGTTTATTAGCAGCAAACCGCTCACTATTATAACGTCCGAGTTAAACATCGGGCCTTCAAGACGGGAGATCTGGTCTTACGAAGAAACGAGTTCGTAGACCAAGAAAGACTGCATAAGTTCTCTCCGAAGTGGGACGGACCATTCCTCGTAGCGGAAGCGTTGCCCGATAGAGCATACCGTCTACAGGACACCCGGGGGCGTAATTTTTTTCGGCCTTATAACGTCGAAAAACTCAAGTTGTATAAATAAACAAGTTTTCTTCTTTTGAAACAATGTATTTCTATTGGCATTAAATTAATTCTCCTGGGCTAGATCCTCTCATAGAAGAGACTTTTTTGCACAAACTTTGTTTCTTTTCTCGGCTCCGAGACTCCAAGGTTCTTTTTTAAGAAAAAGTATAAAATGTACCGAGGGGATAAAAAGAGACAATACACCTCAACAAAAGAAGAAATTTATTTATTAAAGAGGTATTATAGGCTCCCCAGCCTTACAACAATTACAACAAAAGAGGACGAGGATTAAGGAAGCATTGTCGGTGATACATCGAGGAAAGCTCCTCCAGCCAATCCCAAGCAGCCTCAACCCGCTCCCTTCGATTGTATTCACGAACCCTAGAAGCCACGAACTCACCGGGATCCCCGTCCGCCGAGCAAGATGCAACAACCAACCATTGCTGAAAACTCTCAAGCAGAAGGTCCACCGTGCGATCCCGCCTGCTCTTTAAGATCAGACCAAGCCCGTGAACCATGTGCATTTTGTCAAAGGCCTTGTCCATCAACTGTGGAGACAGCGTGTTTTATAGGCCCGACGAAGTCCTCCATATCGCATAAATTAGCACCTGAAGCAGAGGAGATCGCCGAGAAAGCAAGCGTCCACAGTGGTCCTCCAAGCGGCTTATCACCGCCTCGTACGTCTCCTTGGAACGATCGAGGTTGTAAAAGTATACGTTATCGCGAGAGACGATCTCCCTGATAGTATACGTGCGACCGGTCATCTTCGAAGAATGCAAGGCTAGGAAGAAACCAATATGCCTTAGGTATTTATAGCCTCAATAAAAATCTTCCAACGCCCGAGATTTGCTCGCACAACGGTGCAAATCCTGGAATATCGCACTTTTCCTGATATGATTCTGCCACGTGTCGTCTGCGACGGTCACCATTCCTGATTTTACAGGTCATGGGAGATTGAAAGATGCCCCAAGGCAATGCTATAGAGTCAACAAAGCCCTCATCGCGAGGCCACCATGCAGCTTCCTGCTTGGTTCATCCACCAGCGGGTAGCTTCCTGCCCAACAACGCTGTGGATCTAAAGCCATCCTCACGAGACGACCAAGTAGCTTCTTGCTCGGTCCATCCGCAGTGGGTAGCTTCCTGCCCAACAACGCTGTGGATCCAAAGCCCTTATCACGAGGTTACCGTGCAGATTCCTGCTTGGTCCATCCGCAGTGGGTAGCTTCCTGCCCAACAATACTGTGGACCTAAAGCCCTTATCGTGAGGCCACCATGCAGCTTCCTGCTCAGTTCATCCACTAGCGGGTAGCTTTCTGCCTAACAACGCTGTGGATCTAAAGCCCTCATCACGAGGCGACCGAGTAGCTTTGTGCTCGGTTCATCTACCAGCGGGTAGTTTCTTTCCCAACAACGCTGTAGATCTAAATCCCTCCTCACGAGGCGACTAAGTAGCTTCCTGCCCAACAACGTTGTGGATCCAAAGCCTTCATCGTAAGGCCACTGTGAAGATTCCTCCTCGGTCCATTCGCATCGGGTAGCTTCCTGCCCAACAACGTGTGGACCCAAAGTCCTCATCGCGAGGTTACCGTGCAGATTACTGCTCGGTCCATTCGTAGCGGGTAGCTTCCTGCCCAATAACGCTGTGGATCCAATGCCCTCATCGCTAGGCGAACGAGTAAGTTCCTGCTCGGTCCATACGCAGTGGGTAGCTTCCTGCCCAACAACACTGTGGATCTAAAGCCCTCCTCATAAGGCAACCGAGTAGCTTCCTGCTCGGTCCATCCATAGCAGGTAGCTTTCTGTCCAACAACGTAGTGGATCCAAAGTCCTCATCGTGAGGCCACCGTGTAGATTCCTGCTCGGTCTATCCGCAGCGGGTAGCTTCCTGCCTAACAATGCTGTGGATCCAAAGCCCCCATCACGAGGCCATCATGCAGATTCCTGCTCGGTCCATCAGCAGTGGATAGCTTCCTGCCCAACAACACTGTGGATCCAAAGCCCTCATCGCTAGGCGACTGAGTAGTTTCCTGCTCGGTCCATCCGAAGTGGGTAGATTTCTTCCTAACAATGCTATGGATCCAAAGCCTTCATCGCTAGGTCACCGTGCAGATTCCTGCTCGGTCCATCCGAAAGGGGTAGCTTCCTACCCTACGGAGACATGAGTCTAAGATCCGCAACAAATCGATTGACACCTCGACCCTGGAGAAAGGGAGGGTACTGACCTTCCTACACTCATTCGACTCATGCTAGATGTGCAATCGACACCTCGACCCTGGAGAAAGGGAGGGTACCGACCTTTATACACTTAGCTCTCATTCGACTCATGCTAGATGCGCGATCTCCACCTCAACTCCAGGGATGGGCGGAATACCGACCTTCCTACACTTGGCTATCGGTCAACTCACATTCGACGCGCGTCGACACCTAGAAAGGCTGGACACCGACCTAACACTTGCAAGACTTACGAGCTAAAAATACTTGCAGAATGAAGACTTGAACAATGAAAAGCACACGAGCTAAAGCACTTGCAGAATGAGCAGACATTTGAGCAAAGAAAAAAGTATACTATATTTATAATCAAAATAAATACAAGGTATTCTGGGCTCCTCAGCCTTACAAAAATGCTCGAAAGATTACGAAATTCTAAAAAGAAAAATCTTCAAGGGAGGATAGATCAGGCCTCCCGCTCGGCCGGGATCTCACCCTGCTCGACGCCGCCATCAGGGACAAAAACTGCGACCTCAGGTTCAGCGCTTCCTCTGACAGGCTCTCCCCCAACGGCCTGCTCGGTGCCTCCCCCTGCGGCGCCTCCTCGGCGAGGGGGTACTTTGCGCGGAGCTCACAGTCGACGAACTCCGGCATGGTCTTCTTGACGGCGTCAAAGGCGCTGTGCCACACGACAGCCACAGATTCGGCAAGATCGGCGTAAAATTGATCTGATGCCTTATATTCCTCTACGGCCTTCGCCGCCCGGCTCTCGGCGAGCTTCGCCGCGTCTATGGCCGTCTGAACATCCTTCTTGAGGGCGTCCGTCAACCTCTTCATAGCATTGTAGAGGCCGTTCGTCTCCTCCAACTTGGCTTGGATAGCCCGGCTTGACTCGTTCAGGAGCCGATGGGACTCTTTCGGCCTGGAGTTCGTCAGCCCCTCGGCGACTAGTTTGGAGTCGAGGAGGGCTGCCCTCTCCTCCGCCTGCTGCAATTTAAGACGAAGTTCTTCCTCCTGCAAGGAGGATTCGCCCGCCTTCTTCATGGCCGGGGTTAACTCCTCGGACTCTATGGCGATGAGGAAAGCGCAGTGCTGAAGGACCTTAGGAAGACAACAAATGTGTTTAAAAAAACTGAAAACCGAGGAAATGAAACTTAGGGAATTTTTATGTAAAAGTTAAATACCGACCTGAACCGCCTCCTGCGCTATGGCGGCCATCTGGGCCTTCATGGTCCTCTGGGAAATCGTTCCCTGAGCTGACTGCTCCATGTCCTCCAGCAAGCTATCGGCAGCGGAGAACACGGAGGGCACCTCTACGCAGAAGTCGCCCTACTGCACTAGATCCCAGTAGAAGGCGACCGAGAGACCTCCTGCTTTTGCCTCTTGAGGGGGACTTCGGCAGGCTCGGGCTCCTCCTCCTCCCTCGCTCAGGGCATCAGGTCTCGCACGTGCTTATGACACCCCCCCGACGTTCTTCATGTACTGGAGTCACTACGGAAGGCTTAGCCGATGGGGTTGGCCTCGAGGTCGAGCTCGAACCGGGTCGGGCTGAGCTTGTACCCTCGGTCTTTTTTCCTTGGACCTTTGCGGTCATGGAGGCCAGGATTTTTGATCAGTCCATGTGCTCTGCAAAAAGAATACACAAACAAAAGGGTGTTAGCGACACTGAAACGACAAAAGAAATCTGGCAAAGTCTAAACAGATCGGTGAAAATCCTAAACTTACCCAAAAAACGCACAGGACAGAGCCCAGCCCAGCTCAGCATCTGCTCGGACAGCAGGACATCAGCCTGTTGGATCGGTTCCCACTGAGACACCACCCTCGCTTCGGGGGAGTTCGACTGGTTCGCCCTCAAATAATCAGCCCTGTGCCACTGTATGGGCACAGGCCAATCCTCGCCCTCAGGTGGCCCAATGAATGCAAACTTCTCCTTCCATTCATGGATGGAAGAAGGAAAAAATACTACCCCGACCCGACCATCCCACTCTTACGTTTCTTAAACGAAAAATACACCCAGCTCGGCTCTTCCTTGCTGGTGCCGGGGTGATTTTAATAACAAAGAAAAGACATAAGGAGGGTCAAACTGAAGGGGATCTGATCAATTTTTAACCAGACCAGAAACCCGAGGAGAATTCTTCACGAGTTCGGCGATAGCTGGCTTGGAGCAAGATGGAAGCAATGAAGCGCCCCACAAATCTCGGTTGAGTAGGGCAGACGCATTCCTGCTCGAATTGCTTCTAAATACAGAGCAATCTCCTTGCCCCGTACCTGGTCTGCCCGCTCACCCTCTCTAGCTAAACAGAGTGAATAGCTAGAGGGGATATAGAATCGAGTCCGAATTTCGGAAAGCTCATCCAGACTTTTCAAGACGGAGGGCGGATCGCGGGTGTTCCCGATGCACACCTTGGGGGCCCTTGTCGCCGCCCGATGGCGAGCGACAAGGGCGGCCCTGACTCTAGAGGGCGAGCCCGACACAGAAGACACGCTATAAGAAGAACCCTGTTGGCTACCGGAAGTCGAAGAGGAGGAAGAACCACTGGACTCAGCCCCGACAACTGGGACCCTATCACTCGACTCTACCCTTACTACATCTACAGACTTCTCGGATGAAGACATTTAACCAAATTCAAAGAAAGGGACTCGCCGAGGAAAACTCACAGAGGATCCGATCTAAGCGGAGGTGCGCCGGGCAATCCTCAACTACGAAAGGGAATTAAGGCAAAGTGATGGTTTTAGGATGGTCCCCTCCTATATATACACCTCAAAGAGAAAATCCTACGGCCTAGATCGATTCCCGCCAAAATGAAGTGTTACGCCTAGCGGCCGTCGGGGCTCTACATAGCGATCAGTCATTGGGGTCGGCTTTTCGACTGCAGGAGTCAGTGACAGCCTGTCGCATCCGCTAACCAACAATGGACACGTGGCCCGTTGCCCAACTGATGATCGAGCGAAACGGCACCCCCTCTATAAAGCGCAATCATTTCCCTGATCCGCTGAGGTCATTGGAATACGCATGAAAATTAAGACGTAAGGGGAGACGCCACGTGGACTCAAAGATCGAAGCGACACAGCAGCCCTACGCCATGTCGTTTCCGGGCAATCCATACTAATGATTCTCAGTACCAAACTAAGCTGAGAAAACCAAGCAGGCCACTCTCGACCCGACTATAAATAGGTCAGAACGAGAGTGAGGGGCTAATGATGATACTCAAAAGTATGAATTCCTCAGATCACGACACGTGGAGAATGACGTGTCATCCGCGTGAGCCCGACTAGATTTCTGGGGGCCGCCGAGGTAAAATCAGTGTGGAGCGTTGGTAATTTTCCTCGGATGGTCTCCGAGCTTACACCCCGGTTCTTGAGCGATCCAGCAGCCAAACTTGCACCACCTTATGCTTGTCTCCGAGCTATTGCATAGCTGATGAAAGTCCTGAGAGTCCTCGGCCTCCCGACTTGTCTCCGAGTCATCGGACAGGCCGAGCTTCCTCGGCTCTCCCAATCAACCGAGAATGAAGAGGCCAAGCGCCTCCGCAAGGGCTCCGCATATCTCGCCAAAGAGAGATATCCGCCACCTCACGTTCTGCATCCCATACTAGCGTATCCCCCATTAATGAGCGTATTCCGCCATTAATGGACGGATCCCGCATTTATGCGGGCGTAACGTAAGGGCGTAACTGATGGCGAGGACCTCGCACCGGCTCGCTCCGCGCGACCACTATATAAACGAATCTCTCAGACGACTCAGGTAACTCGAATTGATTCCAATACGCCGCTATCCTGCTTTAATATTTCTCGGCACTAAATTGATCGTCGAAGGGTCCTACGGTGGTCACCCACCCCGGGACTTCCCTTGCAGGTAGCTCGGTATCAACCACAACATCAACCCATTGAGATCCACACGCTCAACAACTCTCACATCCAATCCCAACCGTCCAAGAACGCTCGCTACCAGATCGACGGAGGACAGTATCTGAGGGAGATCTCAACCGTCATCATCTTTGATCGAAAACTTAACCCTAAAGCCAATTTATGGGGAAATTTAGGAATTTTGAGAAAAGAAGAGGGTCGTGAAGGTTTTAAAATCCTAACCGATACTCACCGTTAGTTTCCTAACCAAATGGAAGAAGCCAAAAGATTCTCCTTTTGGCATGTTAGAGGGGGTTTTAGTACAATTTAAATGCATGTTGGGTCTTTTAAATAAATATAAAGTATGGAGAAGCTGCTTAGCAATTAACGAAGCATGAAGAGCCTTTTTAGTAAAAAAATCCCAAATATAAATGATAAAATTGTAGAAATTAGAATGTGCTACAGTAAGCTGGAGGTAGTTTTTATCATAGAAAATTTAGTTATAAGATATTTTTTTTGGACATTAAAATGATAGTTTAATAATATTTTGACACATAAGCAAATCATATATATGTGACATAAAAATAGGGCGTCAATTTCAAGGAAAGTAACTAACCCCCTTTCTTTGGCATTATAATAGTGGAGATAACAAAAATAAAGATGGGTAGTTATTATAATATGAATGAGCTATAGCTCAGCTGTATGCGGGGCACTATCCCTCTTAGAGAGAGTGTGGAGTTCGAACCCGAGGAAAGGAAGTTGCCATAAATTAACGTTTTTAGAGCAAATTCGTGGATCTCCTAATTGCGTGCGTGTGTTGTGTGGTTGTGTGTTTTATGTGTGTGGATGTGTTAGTATGCATAGATTAGTGCTTACATGCCATTGGTAAAAAGAAAGGCGGGGAATGACCTTGATGCAGGGAATGATTTCGGCAGTTTCCTCATTCCCCTTGTAGCAGTGAGACCCAAACAATTTGAAGTCAATGGACAAGATTCAGGGATATTTGTAACCGCAGACCGATAGCAATATTTAACAAAAGGCCTATGAGGTTTATATTTACTATTTTTGGAAAAATGGATCTCGGTCCCAAACAGTCGGGATATCCCCTTACAACATAAAAAAAAATAACGGGTCCAACTCCTTTGTATACACTAGTCATGTACTTTGAATATTTTAGTATTTCTATGCCATCCATAGTGAATAATATCGGGTTCAGCTAAACTAATACATTTACCATATTTTTTCTTGGAGCTGTTAAAATTGGTAGCGCAATCTTTCTTGGAGTTGTTAAAATTAGTATAAAAATGAGCATAATCTATTATGCATAATAAATGGATAATAATCGACATTTTTCCAATTGATGAGATCTTAACCCTTAGATTTATAGCATCTTTTTTATCCCCCAAAAAATATAAGTTTTACTATCAATCTATACTTCCATTCACCAAGAAATGATCAAAACAAAACCTTTCACCTAATTTAGTCAAAATGAAGGTTCAATTTCTACTACTACTAACCGTTATGAGATTTATGGCGCTGTGGTCGGCCGCGGCCAACACAAGATTGGAAAACAGGAGGTGAGCGCAACTAAGGTCTTATACTCTTATTATTGTGGGACTCAGTCCCGAAACTAGGTCAGCAGCCCATTAAAACCTATTACTACAAGATGCTGAAGAACCTTTACAAACACTAACCAATCTCTTTACATGGGAGTAATCAACCCCCAATTCTCTTTACATACCATTCAAACCATATTTTATAGTGATATTTATCATTTCAAATCTATTGAAAATTATGAAGTTCGATAAGAAAATAAATTTTGTTGAAAATGATTTCTTAAACAAGGCTTCTTTCAGGAGCGCTAGGATGATAAACTGCATTCTAAGCTCAAGTAGCTAGGTTTGCCGGTCATCTTGTAGCTTAACTTGAGACTTGTAAATATCATAATCGTTACGGCCTTCTCTCTTCATCTTAGCTCTTTCTTTTTCTTGTTTTTCCTTTTATTTTAATATAAAATTTATTCTCTTAAAATATGTGTTGGATCGGATATTCAGTGAAATATTGATTTGATTAGACCATAGTTAGGTTAATTGTTGAAAGAAATCGACTTTTCTTTCTTTGATAATTATATTCATCGAAAATGCTAAACAGTTAATTCTAAATAAACTAATCATATGAACTATTATTTTATTATATTTGATTTGATTACTAAAATTAGATGTAACAATTAAATAAATTAAGTACTCAGAGTTGGTGCACGGCTAATAAGTTGGAAATAAGAAATAGTGAATTTTAGACTTATTTCCAACTTTTTCGAATTCGGAGTTTAATTCATACGCTATAACTTTTCTTTCCAAAACAAAAGAATGGTGTCAGGAAAAACGTAGGGATAGAGATAAAAATGCTATAAAATTAATGATGACAAGGATGATTATGAAAGATGATGATCTTGATATGCAGCTACTGATCCAAAGACAAAAAGACAAATGAGTCAATTATCACATGAAAAAAAAACGATTAACAACTTGAAGCAGTCAGGACTCAGGTATTGTATCAAATCAAATGCTAATATCAACAAAGAAAATTTCAAAGGCAGATTCAATCATATACTTCCGTCCAACGAAAGTTTACAAGTTACAACTACTATCACTATATTCCAGATATACTTCCGTCCAATGAAAGTTTACAAGTTACAACTACTATCACTATATTCCAGATATATACCATTAACTTCATAAATTATTTAACAAAATGTACTTTACATACTAAAAATGCAGTTTATAAAGTTGATGGTATTTCCACCAAAAGGCGAAAGTTTGTGGTATTTTAGTATAATTTACACTAGATATATGCATGAAAGAAAACATGATCACTATCTTTCTTTATACTAACTTGCTCCATGCAAATGCTCGGGTCTGTGGAAATACTGGGAACATTATTGTTGGAATTAAAAAATTAACTCCAAAAGATAAATACTTATATAGTATTTAAACCAAATAAACAGGTCAATGATCAATAACTTGATCAATATAGACCCAAAATTGATGCATATAGCATCATTAACAAGTTAAAAACTTGTTATATATATGCGAGATCCCATATGTGAGGCAAAAACCCCTTAAACAATTCAAAAGAATTGTTTTTGGGGTGGTTCCCGATATCTGGACCCCCCTCCTGACGTCAGGATCCCCTCCCGACGTCAGGATCCCCTCCCGCTGTCGGGAGGCATCCATTTTTAACGGCCCCGATCCACTTTTAAATAAATGGTGTCGGGACTCCCTCAATATAGACATTGAGGTCTATTTTTAAGAAGAAGTGATGGGTTATTTCATTCCAACTCGACCTAAGAACGTGGGGGAGTGGTGTTTAACCACTCCCACCCTTAGAGAAGTATATATACTTCTTATTCAACATTCAAAAAAAAGAGATTCATTCTAAGGTAATTACTGAGATAAATTCTTAAGTGCTCTTGGTTTTTAGAAGAACAAGAACATAGAAAAGAAGAAGAAAACTGTGAGAAATAAAGGAATGCAACTCCATTTCTCTTTCTACATAATGCTCTCTCTCCCGCCCTTTCCCTCTCTCCCTCGCTCCTTATTAAATATGATTTGAGATCTATCAAAAGATCCATAGAAACCGCTACAAGTTTCTATTAACACAATGAAAGTTGCCATGGTCATGGCTCTTTTCATCATCTTTAACGAAGATGAAAATGAAAACCGAAGATCCTCCGAATATGTATTCAAATGTTCTTTACAAAATTGGACTGAACCTAGAACATGGGCCATCCCATGTCCTGCATAAAATGAAATAGGCCATCCTATTTTTTCTTCATAATCAGGAAATGAGAATAAACTCTTTTATTTGTTCATAAGAACATAAATTAAGGGTTGAAACCCCTATAATTTCTAAAAAAATATATGAAAAGGAAAAATCATATTCTTTCACTATGATATGAAATTTATATCTTTATAAGAATCCAATATTTAATCACATTGTATTCTTTCATACAACATGGTTTAATTTATGTTCTGTTCCTGAACACAAAATATGTGTTCATTTTTGCACAATCATATTAAGAATGATAGAAATATATATGTTGTGCATGAAATTCAAACATATGAATTTCTACTTTAACCAAGTTTCACAAAAGATACTTCTATTTTTGGCCAAAACAAGCCATAGGAAGCCCAAATCTGGCTTCCTGTTCACCATCCGGACCCCCCTCCCGATGGTCGCGATCCCACTCCCGACCTGTCGGGACCCCTTCCCGAAGTCGGGAACCCCTCCCGAAGTCGGGAGGTCCCCATTTTCATGCACAATATGCATGAAACATATCTGTTTCATATAAATAATGGTCCCCACTTAGGGTAGCCCCATTTAAACCACTTTGGCTATAATGTGGCCCCGGCCCCCACACAGGGCACTGCCTATTCCTATGTGTCTAAATTTATATTAAAATACCCTTAAGCATAATTTTGAGCTTTGAAATTAAAGTTTCTATGTATAACTACTTTCTTTTGTAAATTGATATAATTACATTCAAATATATACAGACATGAATAAAATCTTATTCAAGTGTTTGATATTTACATATTTTCAAACTTCTATTTAAATAATGTGATTTAACGTAGGTTAGCATGATATCATGTCTAGGCTTTGCCTAAGACAATAATGTGTAATTAATGATATGTGCTTGCACTATCGGAAGTCTCAAACACCAGGACTTTCTGGTCAATTTTAAATAAAAATATTTGTTTTGTTTTAACTCTACCTATTATAAATGTTCATTTAATTTGAGCTCTTTAAAGAGGGTAAACAAATATGGTGACTCCGCTGGGGATTTTTCTACTTCTCTTTAATCAAGTGTTCAGTGTTCTGGGGTTTATTTTGTAATCGTTGATTCGATCGGAAAATTTAATTTTGTTATGTTTTCCGGATATTTAGAAACTGTTAAAAAGTTCGAGCGGATATCATTAACTCACTTTTTTCCGGCACGAAAAACTTTCAAGTGTTGAATTTTTATCGGGTTTAAATCTTTCGAAAAAAATGTGCAAGTAACACGGTGGCCCCTCTAGAAGACAACAAACCTTAACTCGATTATGTGACCGTCTTGAACTGCCTCTAAACTTTAGGGTTTGGGGCAGTACGGCGTGCCACATGTGAGGCGTTGGCTTGACCCTTCTACGGCTGGATCACCGGTACTCTGACATTTTCTGGGATTATTTGAACTCCGCTCAAGTGTTGAGCTATTTAGGAAATTTTGGGTATTTGATTATCTGTTCGGAAAGTTTAATACTGTCTATTTATCTGGAATGTGATACAATATGTGGAATTCATACAGTTAGGCATGAAATGCGAAATATGTGATATTTCGGATTTACGATGTGTAAAGTGATTGTGGATTCCAAATGTTGTAGTTTTACAATTTCTTTTCTGTGACCGTAAGTGTAGTATGTAGTTGTATTGGCGGTCTTCGTTGCTATACATCAATGATGATCGGTGTATGCATACTTACTTACGTTGATGATATATGATATTATGTGTTGCTGTGATATGTTATATTGGATCGTCGTGTTCTGAATAGCCGAGGGTTTTATGTGAGATGAGCGTTTTTATTTTCATTCATGTAAAATTTATTTGTATGTAATATTCTTTTATTGGGGCACTTCCGGGATGAGGTTGATGTCACCAGTGTATATTATTTACTTTTCCGCATTAGGTAGACCCAAGGAGGGGAGCACAAGTAACCAGGTTCTTGGGTCGAGTGGGAGGCCATCTCGAGGAGTCGAGACCGGGTCTCCTAATCCTAGAACTGGCAGTGTTACTTGCCGCTCTCATAGGGGTCTAGGGATGTGGGTTTGGCTATTCATCGCGACCATGGAATCCGTGTTTTATACAGGCTCGTATTGAAAATACGGACGTCCTAGTATATCCAATATTTCATATATGTTCTTCTGCTGCAATGTTCTGTGATGAGATCATATTACTGCCTGAGACGAATGCTTATACTATATATATGTATGCTGATATATAAATATTACTGCTTTCGTTTCTTCTGTGATGCTTAGGAAGCATAAGCTGATGGGATTTTATTAATGAGATTAATAAAAAGAAAAGAAACCTAAAAGATGCTGTAGAATCAAAACTTTATAAAAAGGGTAGCTACAGTCTTGCTTTGCATAGCGGTATATATGATATACCCTGCACCTTATTCGATGAGGAAAGAGCCGAGCTCCCTTCACCGGGAGTGACCTCTTTAGCGAAACTGGCAGATGCTACAAACTCGCGGTTTTGTTTTTGACAGCTTGTATAGTTCTTGCTTTGCATAGTGGTATATATGATATACCCTGCACCTTATTCGATGAGGAAAGAGCCGAGATCCCTTCACGGGGAGTGACCTCTTTAGCAAAACTAGAAAAGCCTCAAAAACACTCCTTTTCAAAAACACTCGATTCTACGACAATTTCAAGTTCATTACGCTCAGGGTTTTCTGAAAAACCTGCGTAGCCCTCCGTCATTTCAGATAAAGACTAGTTAGTATTCGTGCTATGTTTGTTGACTATGTTAAGGTGTAGTGTGCGGTAGCTAATTAGTACTTATCTGCTAAAACATGAGATGTGATTGGATTAGGGTAGTTGTACGACTTTGTTGACTATGTTAAGGGTCATGCAGGTGGGTTTAATTCAATCGGGAAATGACGGGTTGAACTTGGCTAGCAATTATGATTTGTTGACTATGTTAAGGTCATAAGTTGCTAGGGGCAAAAAAATTATCGGGAATTTCAAGTGTTGAAATTTGCAATGAGATTGCATACCTCCTATGAGATAGTTGGATCCCAATACCCACTGCGAGTAAGAGTTACTCCTGGGAGAGTTTTACACAGGACAATTAGCCAATCAAGTAGGTGTCTAGAAAAGTGTTAACGGGGTTACGCCTCTGGGAAAACGAGGTTTACTTTAATTAGGTCCGTGCGAAAGCACGGGGAACCTCCCTCAAGTACCGACACTGGTCTGGCTGAAAGATTGACGAAATTGTAGCGTGTAATTAATCCCGGCTAATCTTACCTTTTAGGGTTTGAAGGAAGATTTGATAAAAACAGTGGGAGACATCCTGATTAGATAAGATAATAACCAATCTAATATTGCAAGAGCATACGCTAAAGTGTTTTTTTCTCTTTGTCTCCAGGTAGCGACCATGTTAGGCCATAATCAAGATAATAATATGGATGTATTGACTGAACCCGCTTATTATACTGAGCAGGGGAACGTTGGACCCGTTCTATCTTATAAGTGTTATAAGACTGAACAGGAAACAGGAGAATATCTAGATTCTCACGCCGCCCAAAAGAACATGCATGTTGATGCATCTTCTTCGGGTGTGTTAGTTATTGAGAACTGTTTCTCAGTTCACCCTACGTCCTGGGTATTAGATACCGGATCAGGATCCCACATATGTAAATTGTTACATGGGCTACGTAAAGGTAGAGAACTGGGAAAAGGTGATCATTCCGTTCAAGTAGGAAATGGTGCAAGTATTGCAGCCAAAGCAGTTGGCGAATATCACCTTGTATTACCAAGTCGTAATACACTGACTCTGAATGAGTGCTATTATATACCGAACATGATGTGCAACATTATATCAGTTTCTTTATTAAGTAAAGAAGGATATAATTTTGTAGTAAAGGATAATGTTATGAACATATTCCTAAATCAAAAGTTGATTGCATCAGGCTCGTTACATAATGACATATTCATTCTCAATCAAAATACAGTCCTCAATATACAAAACACACACAAGAGGAAAAGTTCAGAAATGAACGAATCCTACTTGTGGCATTGTAGACTTGGTCATATCAATGCGACACGACTGGCTATGTTACATAAGGATGGATATTTGAATCCGTTCGAATTATCATCTTATGATACTTGCCATTCATGTCTCAAAGGAAAAATGACCAAAGCTCCGTTTAGTGGACACGGAGAAAGAGTTACGGAACTCTTAGGACTGGTACATAGTGATGTATGCGGTCCCATGTCTACACATGCCAGGAACTGTTCTTCCTACTTCATTACATTCACTGACGATCTCTCAAGATTCGGACATGTGTTCCTGATGAAACACAAGTCTGAAGCTTTTGAGAAATTCAGAGAATATAAGCACGAAGTAGAGAATCAAACGGGCAAAAGTATTAAGATTCTTCGATCTGATCGAGGAGGTGAATACTTAAGCAATGAGTTCCTAGATTATCTAAAAGAGAATGGGATTCTCTCTCAGCTTACTCCTCCTTATACACCACAGCACAACGGTGTATCGGAACGGAGGAATCGCACCTTATTAGATATGGTGCGCTCGATGATGAGTACAGCTGAGTTACCTATTTCCTTCTGGGGTTATGCACTTGAGACATCAGCATACCTATTGAATCAAGTTCCGTCTAAATCTGTACCTACCACACCATATGAGATATGGAGTGGGAAGAGACCATATTTTAAACGAGTTAAGATATGGGGTTGTCCGGCCTATGTCAAAAGGCAAAATCCGGACAAACTCAAGGCACGATCAGTTCTTTGCAAGTTTGTGGGATATCCTAAGAATTCCCAAGGATACTTTTTCTACCACGCTGAAGAACAAAAAGTGTTTGTTTCTTAATATGCCACCTTTTTGGAAAAGAAATTTCTTGCAAAAGAAATTAGTGGCAAAGTGGTAGAGCTGGAAGAGATTCCGGCAACACAAACTGCAACTGAAGATTTAGTAGAACCATAGGATTCAGTAGTACCCGACGAACCTCAGCCTCTCCGCCGATCTAGCAGGGTTTCTCATCCACCTGAGAGATACTATGGTTTTCTCATTGATGGTGGGAGCGAGGATTGCATCATGGAAGATGATGACCCAACTAGTTTCGAGCAGGCCATCACGAGTGGTGACTCTGTGAAATGGCTGGATGCAATGCGATCTGAGATGAAATCCATGTACACCAACAAAGTATGGACTTTAGAAAATGCTCCTGAAGGGGTAAAACCCATTGGGAGCAAGTGGATCTTTAAAAAGAAATTTGGTGTAGATGGAAAAGTTGAGACTTTCAAAGCTAGACTTGTAGCAAAAGGTTTTCGTCAACGACCAGGTGTGGATTATGACGAAACCTTTTCTCCAGTGGCTATGCTTAAGTCCATCCGGATCTTACTTTCCATTGCTGCATACCATGACTACGAAATCTGACAAATGGATGTTAAGACCGCCTTTCTAAACGGTGATTTAGAAGAGTGCGTGTACATGACTCAGCCAGAGGGCTTCGTAGATAGTGGGAGCAGCGGAAAGGTGTGCAAGCTGCTTAAATCCATTTATGGGTTAAACCAAGCATCGTGGAGTTGGAACATCTGTTTTGATGTTGTAGTCAAAGAGTTTGACTTCATCAAAAATATATATGAACCTTGTATCTATAAGAAGGTAGCAGAGAGTAAGGTTGTCTTCCTCGTATTGTACGTGGATGACATACTCTTGATAGGAAATGATATTCCTATGCTGCAATCAGTCAAGCTCTTCTTATCACAAAGATTCTCAATAAAAGATCTAAGTGATGCCTCCTGCATATTGGGAATCATGATCTATAAAGATAGATCTAAACGGATACTGGGATTGTCCCAATCCAGTTACATTGACACCATACTAAAGAGATTTAGTATGGAAGAATCCAAGCGTGGGAACCAACCCACGATCTCTGGACTCAATCTCTCCAAAGAGATGTCTCCCAAAACTGATTTGGAGAGAGCTCGTATGCAAGGGATACCCTATGCTTCGGCAGTAGGCTCTATCATTTATGCGATGCTATGTACCAGACCTGATGTAGCATACTCAATAAGTGTAGTGAGTCGGTATCAAGCAGATCCTGGAGAGAGTCACTGGACAGCTGTGAAGAACATTCTAAAGTACTTGCGAAGGACTAGAGACATGTTCTTGGTGTATGGTAACGGAGAACTCCGGGTGGAGTCCTGTACCGATTCCAGCTTCCAAAGTGATAAGGACGACTCTAAGTCGCACTCGGGTTTTGTCTTTACCCTCAATGGAGGGACGGTATGTTGGAAGAGTTCCAAACAGGATACCGTTGCAGACTCGACGATGGAGGCTGAATACATCGCTGCCAACGATGCTGCCAAGGAGGCTGTCTAGATAAAGAAGTTCATTAGTGAACTTGGTGTGGTTCCATCCATTGAGCATCCAATACCTCTGTATTGCGATAACAATGGAGCTGTGGCTTTGGCCAAGGAACCCAGGTCCCATCAGAAGTCCAGACATATTCTGAGGCGGTATCACCTGATCAGGGAGATAGTTGATCGCCGGGAGATCTAGGTCAGGAGAGTAGATACGAAGGATAACACTGCGCATCCACTCACGAAGGCCATTCCCCAGATACAGTTTGAGAGATTATTCGGGATGCTAGGTATGAGATACAACAGCAGCTGGTCTTAGTGCAAGTGGGAGATTGTTAGTTATGTATATGCCCTAGAGGCCCTTGTTATACATATGATGTATATTATAATGGATGCTTGAATATATATAGAGAGGACTTTCTTGCTCGTCGTGATAGTATGCTATTTAGTTTTCCTTTATCTTAACATGTTGACTTGTATTGGTTTTCTGTCTTTCTCTCACATGTTGATAAAGCCCTTAGGATATGTACTCGACTACTGGGACTATGATGAGATCATACTAGTGGGGTCAGATTAGTCGATGAGTACATCCTATAACTGTTCCTAGTCGAGGGTATATCGAGACAGGGCATCGATACATCAGAGTAGACTAGCGTATACGCATCTTGACCCATATGATGGGCGATGGATGATCCCATATCCATCGGTGTTTGACATCAAGGATGGTGTACGGGTGCTCAGTGGAGACTGGGTACACTGGACGGACTCGCCGAGAACTCCCAGATGGTGATATACCACACGTCAGATGGCAGTTCTCCGATGACACTGGTACAGGGTAGTCTGTAGACCCGAGATCGTCATAGAGTCTTGTGTGATTCCCACTGTGCTTTGATTTCCACCTTACCACGTCTAAGAGGGCATGCAAAACGGTGGTTTTTGTGTGCAGTCCCGAATCATATGGAGGCAATGAGCGATAGGAGGGGATTCGTCTCTCCCGGTATCGGGAGTTGATGTTGTGCTGTGTTCGATTGGCTATAACTGGAAGTCCCTGGCCAGGGCTGATATAAAGATTTACTGGTAAGTGTTACCAGTAGTTTCTCGACCCGTTATGAGGCTCACATCGACACGACTAATCGGTTACTGGGATCTGACGTATACCACCCCTAGACTTGATATGCGATATATCAGACGAAGAGACCGGACTGTACGGGAGTGTTACTGATTGGATTCACAGGAGAACGTACAGGCTAGCTTGTTGATCTTCTGATTGCTCAATACCTCGGTGGCTGTTACGTTTAGCTGACCGCTTGCAGCTTGTGGGTGATTGATATGATCATCACCTGCTACCGGCGTATTGACGATTCTTTAGAGTCCTACACAGAGGTTTCTTGGCTCAGGCAAAATGGAGTAGAGGCACATACGTGATATGTGAAGGACCGAGGATAATGCGATATGAGATACCGTATTATATTCTCGCGATATTTAGATATGAACCGGGTCATCGGATCAAGTGTTGATTCGATGAATCTGTACATGATATATTAGTCGGTTATATTCGATATAGCCGGATTGTCGGATCAAGTGTTGATTCGATGATTTAATGTATAATAATATATATGATATATTGTATTACATATTGGCTCGCTTTATTATTTCATTTTCTCACCAGATAATACATTGATATATATACGATATATATTAATTGTATTATTTTCTTTTGTTACAAATATATAATATATATGTGATATATATTATAGTAATATGATATGATTAATAATGAAACATGTTTAGTGATGATTAAATGAGGTTAGGGTTTGATTAGGGTTAGCTCCTTCTTGCACCATCTAGAAGCTTTCCTTTTGTCATGAAGAAGATATTATGATAGATATTTTCTTATGACTCATTTCTTAACCCAACCAAACCCTAGCCTTAGTTAACTCTCTACAAAGGTTATCCTTGTCATACTTAACCATGGTTGCATTATTATTGATATACTCTTATCATTATTCATCACAAAAGGATAATCTCATTATTCATCATCTTCTTCTCTCTTGAGTTTTTGAAATAGCTTACTAGATTTTCCTTTGGTGATAATTTCTTGTGAGAAATTGATATAAAAAGATAGCATAAATACTACTCCATCATCCTCATCTAATCTAGCCTATTAGATTAGGGTGTTCACCTCATTAGAGTGAGAAAGCTTGAGTTATAGCAACTTCGACGTAGATCATCGGAGAAACGGAACACTACAAGCTAGCATGGATCGTTCTAGTCGTGGAGCTGTAAGTCCACGGTAGCTTCCCGGCCGTCTAACAGACGCCAAATGCGGAACAAAAACTTTTTACAACTGGCGCTATCGCGTACCGTAACCCGGATCTGCCATTAAAGCTAAACTAACAAACTACAAAGTGGGTAGAAACGTTATACCCAATGATCCGAGTCCTTCGGTCTTCAACCATCATCCCACACTTGTTGCGGCTGCTCCGATCTCCTGAATCTCCAGTCTCGTCGTCCAGGTGGCACCACGTCGACGGATCTTTAAACGGGCTCCCGCCTCTGAACCGAGACAACTCGATCGTCGAGTTTGCTAAAAGAGACGACTAAGATGAAGTAGAGAATGAGTAGAACACTTTGTCTCGTTACGTCCAAGGCTATGGACGAATGGTTAATGAAGTTGCCTTTTGGAATCGGGTGAAATGAAAAATGAGGCTTATCTAATTTCCATGAGTCCAAATCAATACCAATCTTTTTCTAGCAACCATTATCAAACCTCAAGGGGGTGGCCGGCCATTTATAGGAGGTGGGGGGTGAGTGTAGAAGGAGGGAGTGGTGACCACAAGCAAAAGATCATGAAAGAAACAATGAGTCACAAATACACCTAGTATGAATGCAATCAATGCACACATTGAACCTTAACCCTTAGTCATCAAGCATTAATTGCTCCATTAATGCACTAATGACTCACTAGCCTTGTCACCCTCTCTAGAACCTTCTAGAACACTGACTCACCTCATCAAGAAAAGATAAATCCGCATTTTAACCGAATGTCAAAATACGGCTGATAGAAAACTGGAAACTGGTAACTTCCAAAAGTGATCCTAAAACGAATTTCAGGATAACCCCGTATCAGTATAAACATACCCACATTTGCATTACGACCGAATACAAATGCAACTGAGACAAAGATATTATATCTATACAGTATAATACTGGGTTCCGGCTTAAACCAAAGCCTACCAGTATTATCTGCCCGGAAAACGACACGTGCGAAAACGCACGTGCTTTTTCCGAACCTTGCCATATCACCATACGGCCTCTACAACATTTCGCCCAAACTTGGGAAAGTGTCTGTGGGGGACTTTAATGACTTATCAACACACTGGCACTGGGTATAACCTCTAGCACGTCAGAGGTACAAGCTGTACGTAACGGTTTGCCTATGTATTGATTGGAAGGGAAGATGACGAGCGAACTCATCTATAAACCTTACTGAGCCTGACAGTGACAATGTATATACAGTCCGGTCCGTTTGTCTAAAGAGTATCGCATATCGAGTCTAGGGGGTGGATAAAGTCATACCCCTAATAACGTGATAAATCGTGTCGGTATGAAGCCCATCAACACCTGAGAAACTACTGATCCAAATCAGTAATTCTCCACTATCTCGGCCGAGGATTCCTAGTGATGGCCACCCGTGCACTGCGCGACATCAACCCCCAATACCGAGAGAGACGAATCCCCGACGATCCGCTCACTTGCCTCCAATATGGCTCGGGACTGTACCCAACTAAAACCTGTTTGCACAACTCCTTTGAGCGTGGTAGGGTAGTAATCTAAGCACAGTGGGAACTCACACGAGACAAATGACGATCTCAGGTCGATGAACTAACCTGTACACATGTCACCAGGGAATTGCTATCTGACGATATGTATAATACCAACTAGCAGATTCCCGGCGAGTCCTATCCGGTGTACTCATAACCTAATGAGCACCTGTATATATCTTAGGTGAACCAACTAACACCAATGGCTTGCAAGACCGGCCATCGCCCCTCGTCGGGGTCTCGACTGTATACACTAGTCTACTCTGGAGTATCGATGCCCTGTCTCGAAACTCCCACGACTAGGGACACGTTTAAGGATGTGCTTACAGACCCCAGCTCCCACGTATATGATCGCCATCATACTGCTGGTAGTCAAGCAAGAATCCTATGGGCTCTATCATCATGCAATAGTGAACTAAAGCATGTATATGATGATAAAGACAAACCAGATAGCATACTATCATCTCGAGCAAGACTGTCATATCGGTATAGGTCCTGCCTCAATCATTGCAATCACGTACCTGCGATCCAATAATTGACTTTGAGGGCACTATCTCCAACAATCTCCCACTTGCACTTAAGGCTAATTATTGCGATGTCGCATACTCACAGCCCGTGTGATACCGAACATCCAACTCCTCTACTAATCAATTTCACAAAGCTAGTTTGTAAAACTCTTGTGTTCGAGAAATAGCCTCAGTGAGTGGATCCGCCCTGATGTTTCTTTCTATGTCTCTCTTAATCTCAAGTTCGTGGAGAAAGCTATCTCCCGAATCGAGTAATACATGTCTTAGAATATGTCTGGATATCTGATGGGACCTAATTCATAAATGAACTCCAAATCCAAACTTCTTAGACTGTATCGATAACTGAACCTAATCAGTATCCAGCACCATGCCTCCCACAGTATCCTCTTAGACCACCTGTCCATAATACTGTCCCTCATCATAGGGAAAAACTATAACTCTGACAATCACTCTGTCATCCATGTCACCTTGGAAGCCTGGAATTATAACCGTCTCCCGAAGGAGGCTGCCGTCATCAAATCCGTAGAACTTGCACTTATGTTCTAAAACTGCTTCTTTATGTTTCTTCAGGATTGGATTAATATAAACATATCGCATCTAGTGCAAAAACAACATCTGGTGTGGTATTTGACATCTCATGATTGACTCAATTGCCTAAGCAAGTGATCTGCCAATCATGCACATCCCTCTCTCCTTTAGTCTCTAAGACACCTTTAGAGAGGGTGACTCCATCACCTGCAGGTACACCACCATGCCAGGAGTCATCTATTCTAAAATACTATTAGAATACTGTCAAAGTACCCACATTGGGAAACTACCCAAATCTAGATCTAAAACCATAGATCTAGTAACCAGAATGTCTGATATTATATCCATATCCTGTGTGAAGAAACAACTGTGCGAGAACCACAGTACAACCGATCGTAGTATAGGAATTTTACTTCCTACTCTGTGTATGTCATCCAAATACCAGGACATCACACCCTACTACCTTCTTAACAGATCCATCTCCTATTCTGATGAAGTCAAAGCCATGACTGTCACATCAAAAATAGATGATCTTATCTCCGCTATATTTGCTCAAGTCTATAAATAGACATAAGCTACTTGCCCACTATGCTTCCGCTGCTCCCACTGACCACAACAACCCTCTGGCAGAATAATATACACGTGCACTTCTAAAACTAGTTTAGAACGACGCTATACTTATCCTCCTGCCGGGTCTCATAGCCTGGAACAACAGTAGTGTCAAGTCTGGGTATACAAGAACCTCCCTGTCACCGTCCTTGAGGCTACCTAAGTACCTCTCGGGTGTCTAAGGTTACCCACCATATCTGCGGAGTGGCTATTGGAATGTCAAACCTGATTGAATATATAGGTCCTATTAAATTTTCCGTAATCGTTTGCGGTTCTGGAATCACTTCCAGTTCTACCATACTCCCACTACTGTTTTCTGAAAAAATCCATTTTACTAAAACTGTGGCAAGTCAAGAACAATATCACTATTGATCTTCCAGATGGTAGAAAAATCAACCCTCGTCGAAGCCAGGGTCAACCCACAAACTGCCATTACAGAAACGTGCCTTGAGTTATCCAGTATCTGGTTTTAAGCATAAGCTGGACAACTCCCCGTATCTTAACATCGTTAAGATATGAACCATTCTATATCCAATATAGAAATAGAGGCACTAATTTAATTGGAACCAGATTCAAATTATTCAGCTGTCTCCAGTGCATATCAACTTAATGGAAAGTTGCTACTCAGCATTACTCAACTTAGGAATCTATCCAATTATGAGTAACCCGAAAAAGAAACAAGTTTCTCAAAATCATTACTTGAATACCAATCACAAGAATCTACATCTTCGATTTCTTTGAAGAATCCCGATACTTGCGATACTTGGTTCTCTACTTTATTCTTATACCCACAACTTCTCAAAACTTAGACATTGTATTTCTACGAAACACTTATCTAAAAACAAGAGAAGTCACAAGTAAACAGAATATAGTACGAGGACCTACCCCTTTGTCCTTACGGACACTGGACAACATACAATACTCTGTATAAGTCCGTTGAGTTGAATAACTCATAACCTGTGCGTCGTAGGTTGAAAACTGTACCCAGGCGATTTCCTCAAATATCACCAATTACTACGAATTCCGATATAATGAGGATGATCACCTAATTACCAATAACTTACTCCCACTCATCATCTGTAAAACCATACAGATGTGAGAATCATACATGGTAAATACATACCCTGGAGTAAGTATCTAATCGGGAAATCAATTTTCCTTTAACAATGCACTGAAACATGAAAATGTTTCGCTGGGGTATCCTGGTATTCCTAGTAATGCCTCTTCCATAATCCTATTCATGACTGTAACCGTATATTTTTTTGCCATCTCTCCAAATCCCTTTATTTGTCTTTAGTCGTTACCTTCTGAACACCTTCGTTAGGCTAAATGGTTTTCTTCTTTCCCTACCGTTCGGCACCAGCCTATGGTTTGAAAGAAGACTATCCAGTAAGCATAATAGGTGTACCCTCCTAATTCTAGGAGTACTCGCGACTTGAGAGAAGGTGATGATAAAAGACTACTGAATAAAACCTTATTCTATTTCTCCTGAACTGGGGAAAAAGCAAAGGTGAAATAGGAGTGGCGATGAAGTACGCGGTTTGGTTGTGAATGATAATAGTCGCAATTTACTTTGCCCTCTTTCTAATCCTTTTATCTTGTCTTTACATGTTACCTTCTGCACACCCTACTTAAGCTAATTGGTTTTCTTCATTCCCTACCTTTCGGCACCTGCCTATGGTTTGGAATAAGACTATCCAATAAGCGTAATAGGTGTACTCTCCTAAACCAAGGAGCCCTCGCAACCTGAGAGAAGGTGATAATAAAAGACAACTGAATATACCAATTCTATTTCTCTTGAACCTGGATCCATCCTCGAAGTAGTCCCTTCGAGTTCGTATATAACCATACGATGGATCTATCCAATGGAAGTGGATGTCCGTAGTAATACGGGGTGTTCTGAGAAATACAAAGGGTAAAAGAAGGAGCGGCAATGACTTATGCAACTTGGACAATCCAAATGCCAGTATTTTAAGAAGGTTCGGTCTACTTGGTCACTGAGTCATAATCTAGGGTCGGTCAAAGGTTGCTGCCAAAGAGAGAGAGAAAAGAAACACTCTGCGTGCACTCTAACCTAGATCATAATGGTTATCACTTTATCTAATCAGGAAACCTCCCACTATAATCTCAAATTCTCCTCCAAATCTTAAAGAAGAATTAGTTGGGATCACCCGAAGAGTAAACCAACTCATCAGTGAGAATCGGGATCCAACTATCATCGCATGATAACTTGATGGAAGTCACTCAAATTATCACACTCCAGAAGGTATGCGCATATCTGGCAAGTTTCAGTTTCTTTAGAAACTCCCGATGTAATTTTTGCCCCATGCTCTTATGACCTTGGCGAAGGTCAAAATATCATAAGTCACATGCCAAGTTCTACCCGTCATTGTCCAGGTCAATTTGAACCCACCCGTACATACCCTTGACGAAGGCCAAAATAGTAGTACGACTGTCCCAAACCAACACATCTATCTATGCTACAAATGAATACCCAACAGCTACCAAACACTATGCCTTGGCGAAGGTCAAAATACATAGCTTGAATACTACTGACCATCCATAAGAAATGACGGAGGGCTACGGCTGGTTTTTGGCGAAAAACCTTTAATGTAATGAACTTAATCTCGTTGAAGGAACCTGATAGCTTTTTATAAAATATAGTGACGAAAACCTTTGCTAAAGAGGTCACTTCCGGTGAAGGGATCTCGGCTCTTTCCTCATGGAATGAGGTGCAGGATATTCCAACTGAATACCGCGATGCCAAGCAACTTGTAATCGACTATATTGAAGTTATTACCTTGACGTAAACTTCTGCCCAAGGGGTCACTCCCGGTGAAGGGATATCTACCCTTGCCTCGTTGAATGAGGTGCAGGATATTCTAAACTGAATATCACTATGCAAAACAAAAGGAAATGTCTTTGTAATAACACTTTTAAAATTTATTCGAACAACATCAAATATAGGTTTGTTTTATCCTTGCATTGATAAGAATCAATGCAGTCCCATCAATCAATCACACCAGAAAAGAACGAAAATATAATGTACGTATATGCCATCCGCATTCGCCACTGGGTCCCGTCATCACCCGTTAGGTTACTTAACTAACGACAGAGCGGGGACTGGACTAGCGCGGGTGTAAAACATATACAACATCTAATAGTATATATACCAATATACAATAATCGCTACAGGCGTGATAATATGCAACATTACAGAAAAGTAATAAGTATCACAGAACAATACAGATAATCTGGGATCCCCGGGTTTCACAGAGCCGCTACTGAAACCCGACGTTCCCCTGGTCGTGTGGATAGCCTGTGCAATGAAACCTAGACCCCTACGGGTGCGGCAAGTTACCCGCCAAAACCTGAAGTGAGGTAGTCCCCACAGCATAGTGAATGGAACACCCGGCACTTCACGGAATCCGGTAAATTGAGCACCCCTCCTTGGGTCAACTTGTACCCCCTACGAGTGCGGCGAATAGTCTGCCAATTCTAGAGTGAGGTCCCTTTGCCTCTCAAAGCCATGAGATACGGACCCGTTGCCCTCCAGAACCCGGCTATCCGTGTACTCCTTCGCAGGATAAACCTAGTACAGAAATAAAAATATGTACAATGGGTACATCGACCTCGACCCGGTCGTGCCCCAAAAGAATATTATACAACAGGCAGTAACGGCAGTCCACATGTTGGACGCTCGCCCCGCAATATCAAATGTACAAATAAATTGAAACTATACTACCATTGCACCCTGCTATCCACCACGACATATCCCCAATATCACAGCACAACACAGAACATCAACGCGAATGTCACGTTCGTAAACCCGTCTGAAAGAACTATAGCAGTCAGATGCGGTTTACCGATCAAATGACATTCCCGGTCGGAGATATAATGTAAATACTGTAAACTAACAAATTTAAAATTTCGATCGACTAAATTTCCCGAATTGGGCCCCACGTACATCTGCTGTACAATCACAAAATCTGGGCCCAAACAAATATTACCAAAAGCCACAATTTTCAGTAAAAAGCTCACTGGAAAATTTTGAGTCACTGTTCCCACATAATGGCCGCGGTTCCGCGGTCAAACCCATGCGTTAGACCGCGGATCCGCGGCTCTATTGTGGGATCACGTGATCAAATTTTTCCCGTGTGCTTAGAAACGCCTGCTTGAATTTCTGTGATATGTAAAATTAATTTTCGACACTGTTTAAAATTGACAGAAACTATAGCACTTGAAAATTGTGTTTTTCGAAATTCGGTTCGATCGATATTTTAAACGCGTTAGCACAAGTTAGTATAGCTTAATGGTGAGGCTCTGATACCACTGTAAGTCCACGGTAGCTTCCCGGCCGTCTAACAGACGCCAAATGCGGAACAAAAACTTTTTATAACTGGCGCTATCGCGTACCGTAACCCGGATCTGCCATTAAAGTTAAACTAACAAACTACAAAGTGGGTAGAAACGTTATACCGAACGATCCGAGTCCTTCGGTCTTCAACCATCATCCCACTCTTGTTGCGGCTGCTCCGATCTCCTGAATCTCCAGTCTCGTCGTCCAGGTGGCACCACGTCGACGGATCTTTAAACGGGCTCCCGCCTCTGAACCGAGACAACTTGATCGTCAAGTTTGCTAAAAGAGACGACCAAGATGAAGTAGAGAATGAGTAGAACACTTTGTCTCATTACGTCCAAGGCTATGGACGAACGGTTAATGAAGTTGCCTTTTGGACTCGGGTGAAATGAGAAATGAGGCTTATCTAATTTCCATGAGTCCAAATCAATACCAATCTTTTTCTAGCAACCATTATCAAACCTCAAGGGGGTTGCCGGCCACTTATAGGAGGTGGGGGGTGAGTGTAGGAGGAGGGAGTGGTGACCACAAGCAAAAGATCATGAAAGAAATAATGAGTCACAAATACACCTAGTATGAATGCAATCAATGCATACATTGAACCTTAACCCTTAGTCATCAAGCATTAATTGCTCCATTAATGCACTAATGACTCACTAGCCTTGTCACCCTCTCTAGAACCTTCTAGAACACTGACTCACCTCATCAAGAAAAGATAAATCCGCGTTTTAACCGAATGTCAAAATACGGCTGATAGAAAACTGGAAACTGGTAACTTCCAAAAGTGATCCTGAAACGAATTTCAGGATAACCCCGTATCAGTATAAACATACCCACATTTGCATTGCGACCGAATACAAATGCAACTGAGACAAAGATATTATATCTACACAGTATAATACTGGGTTCCGGCTTAAACCAAAGCCTACCAGTATTATCTGCCAGAAAAACGACACGTGCGAAAACGCACGTGTTTTTCCGAACCTTGCCATATCACCATACGGCCTCTACAACGTTTCGACCGAACTTGGGAAAGTGTCTGTGGGGGACTCTAATGACTCATCAACACACTGGCACTGGGTATAACCTCTAGCACGTCAGAGGTACAAGCTGTACGTAACGGTTTGCCTATGTATTGATTGGAAGGGAAGATGACGAGCGAACTCATCTATAAACCTTACTGAGCCTGACAGTGATAATGTATATACAGTCCGTCCCGTTCGTCTAAAGAGTATCGCATATCGAGTCTACGGGGGTGGATAAAGTCAGACCCCTAATAACGTGATAAATCCTGTCGGTATGAAGCCCATCACACCTGAGAAACTACTGATCCAAATCAGTAATTCTCCACTATCTTGGCCGAGGATTCCTAGTGATGGCCACCCGTGCACTGCGCGACATCAACCCCCAATACCGGGAGAGACGAATCCCCGACGATCCGCTCACTTGCCTCCAATGTGGCTCGGGACTGTACCCAACTAAAACCTGTTTGCACAACTCCTTTGAGCGTGGTAGGATAGTAATCTAAGCACAGTGGGAACTCACACGAGACAAATGACGATCTCAGGTCGATGAACTAACCTGTACACATGTCACCAGGGAATTGCTATCTGACGATATATATAATACCAACTAGCAGATTCCCGGCGAGTCCTGTCCGGTGTACTCATAACCTAATGAGCACATGTATACATCTTAGGTGAACCAACTAACACCAATGGCTTGCGAGACCGGCCATCGCCCCTCGTCGGGGTCTCGACTGTATACACTAGTCTACTCTGGAGTATCGATGCCCTGTCTCAAAACTCCCACGACTAGGGACACGTTTAAGGATGTGCTTACAGCTCCCACGTATATGATCGCCATCATACTGCTGGTAGTCAAGCAAGAATCCTATGGGCTCTATCATCATGCAATAGTGAACTAAAGCATGTATACGATGATAAAGACAAACCAGATAGCATACTATCATCTCGAGCCAGACTGTCATATCGGTATAGGTCCTGCCTCAATCATTGCAATCACGTACCTGCGATCCAATAATTGACTTTGAGAGCACTATCTCCAACAGGAGCCTCTCTTGAGTCCGGGAGATCATGGATCGCGACGAAGGGACTTCTACTCGGAGCTTATGAAGCGAAGGAGCGGACTACAAAGGTTGTAATCCTTCACACTTAGTGGTAAAGATGTTTACTTGCATGTTAAACCCTAATAATCTAGCAAAGATCCCGGCTTTGGGTTGTTCGGCACGTCTAAAATTTTATTCGGGCATGTTTGATGCCATATGAACCTTCACAAGAGTGCCTAGGAACCCTACATTAATATGCCCCTGCTTTAGCATGCATAGAATACTAAGACTAGGTTAATTTATTGGACCAGGCCCGCTTTTATTTAAAAGATTTCTAAAGCTAACATGATTTTTCCTTTTCAGGATTATACTAATGTCATTCAATAACAGCAACATTCCATCCTCAGCAGACCTTACTGTGGCAGCAAAGATCGCACAAACTATGTTCGTTATTATTGTTAGTTATATGTATGCCCTAGAGACCATTACTGTACATGCGATGTATATTGTAGTGGATGCTTGGACATACATAGGGAGGACTTTCTTGATCGACATGATAGTATGCTATCGGTTGCACTTATCTTAACATGTACACTTATTATTTCTCTATTACATATTGATAAAGCCCTTAGGATGAGTACTTGACTACCAGGATTATGATGCGGGTTATACTAGTGGGGCAGAGGTAGTCGGCAAGTACATCCTTCAAATATTCCTAGTCGTAGGAGTATCAAGACATGGCATCGATACTCCAAAATAGACTAGCGTATACGCTTCATGACCCATGTGATGGGCGATAGATGATCCCATATCCATTAGTGTTTGACATCAGAGATGGTATACGGGTGCTCAGTGGAGACTGGGTACACTGGACGGATTCGCCGAGAACTCCCAATTGGTATTATACCTCACGTCAGATGGCAGTTCTCTGGTGACACTGGTACAGATTAGTCTGTCGACCTAAAATCGTCATAGAGTCTTGTGTGGTTCCTACTGTGTTTTGATTTCCACCATACCACGGTCAAGAGATCATGCAAAAAGGTGGTTTTTGGGTACAGTCCCGAGTTACATATAGGCAATGAGCGATAGGAGGGGATTCGTCTCTCCCGGTATAGGGAGTTGATGTTGCGCTGTGCACGATTGGCTATAACAGGAAGTCCCTGGCCAGGGCTGATTTTGAGATATACTGGTAAGTGTTACCAGTAGTTTCTCGACCCGTTATGAGCCTCACATCGGCACGACTTATCGAGTTATTGGGGTCTGACGTTTACCATCCCTAGACGAGATATGCGACATATCTGACGAAAAGACCGGAATGTACGGTAGTGTTACTGATTGGATTCGCAGGAGTATGAGCAGGCTTGCATGTTGATCTTCTTATCGCTCAATACCCAGGTGGCCATTACGTTTAGAAGACCGCTTGCGGCTTATGGGTGTTTGATATGATCATCACCTATTGCCGGCGTATTGACGAGTCTTTAGAGTGCTACACAGAGGTTTCCTGGCTCAAGAGAAACAGAGTAGGAGCACATATGTGATATGTGCGGGACCGAGATTAATACGATATGTGATACTGTATTATATTCTCGCGATATGTGACATCGGTCGGTTATATATGATATAGCCGGGTTATCGGATCAAGTGTTGATTCGATAAGTTGTTACATTTGATATTAGTCGGTTATATGTGATATAGCCGGATTATTAAATCAAGTATTGATTAAATAATTTAATGTATAATTATATATTTGATATATTAAGTTACATTAACTAATACTTGCTCACTTATGATTTCTTTTCTCACTTGATGTGCACATTGTAAATATGTCATATGTATATTTGTGTCATGTTTGATGATACATGCAAGATGGGTGTATGAGACACACACATGATTATGATAATTATTAGGGTTTTTATTTATTTTGGTAATTACAAAATGGTGGCATTTTGTCATGGCTAATAGCTTGTAGAAGTTTGTAGTGATCATTGACCAAGTCTACTCTTTTGTTTTGCCTAATATATTTATTAACCCAACCATTTATTATAGCCATGGTTATGTCTCTACAAGGGTTAGCATATGATGCTTAACTCACCCATGGTTGCAATTATCCTTTGGATAATTATCATGAGTTCATTCTTCTTCTTCTTCAGCAAAGAAAAAGCTCACTAGGTTTTTTCTAAGTGAAGAATTAGTGTGAGAAAAATAAATCTAAAGTGAGCCTACTTTCTACTTCATCGTCCTCTACTACTTGCCATTTAGTACAGAGTGTTTGCTTCACTAATTCCACAATTAGTGAAGAGGTAGCTTGGGTTAGTGTCTCCTTGACGTAGATCATCTTCGGCTTCGAAGACTTCGATGCAAGCTTGTTCATTTCTTCATGGGAGCCTCTCTAGAGTCCGGGAGTTCATGATCGCAGCGAAAGGACTACTACACGGAGCTATTTAAGTGAAGGACCGGTCTACAAAGGTTGTATTCCTTGTTCACTTTAGTTGCAAAGTTGTCTGCATTATGTTTCGTCGGATTTTCTAGTATACGATTCTAGGTTAGGGTTAGCTAGTACGGCTAAAATTTTAATTTGGTATAGAAGATGCCTCCCGAAATCTTGCTGCCGTGCTAGGCAACCCTGCAATTACTGGGGGTAACCGACAATTTTTCATGTCTCCTGCCGACCTTGCAGTATATGAACCTGAGACGTACCCATTTGGTACGATTAATGAATTTCCGGTGCTGCAAGCCAGACCAGAGAAGAAATTGCAGGAAAGGAAGAGATTAGGCCGCTAGGCAAGACAACCCTTAGTGCCTACTCAGAGGTTGGTCTTCAACCAAGCTGCTTCTGATATTCCATCATCGTCTAAGAGGGTTACCTGACAAGTTTGGGATGGAAATGTGTTCCTTAATGACACCACCACAGTCTACAGGGGAAACCAATCGCGGTGCCATCTTCTTGTGTTGGAACAAAATAAAAGTCAGTATTTGATCGGCTTTCTTTTCCTTAGGGGCTTCAGCATATTCCCCGAGAAAATGAAGACGTCATTTTCAAGTTGAGCTGCTTTGCTGATCCTTCCCATCAAAAGAAGAATGGGAAGTCTCGCAACGAGAGAAGAAGAGCCGCTAAGAAAGCCCGTAATGAGAACTCATATCCCGCTCTTCAATATCGACAGGTCCCTGTATTGCCTGTCAGGAATTCTTTTGCTCCTTTACAAGGACAACAACGACAACCTCGCAAGATTGACTTTACTGATAGGTCATCCTAAGGTCGATGAACAACCAACAGAAGGACATATAGGGCTCATAAGGATGCCAAAGTGCTTCAAAGAACCATCCCTCCCAAGGTCTTCTATTGTAAGAAGAGTCAAATCTTGAACAATTTTTCCAGCGAGGCCCATGTAGTTGCTCACAAAGAGCGAAGCCTAACAGTAGACTATGCTGATCACGGCTCAGTTCAGATTCATTTTAATCGAAGGAATCTAAGTCCCGTGCCGACTTTTTTTGTTATTCTGGTAAGAGATCCATCAACTGGTCCGATGTCACATTCCCCAACTCTACCAGTGGTGCATACTTCTCAAATGGTGCACACCTACCGGATGGTCGATTCAAGTAATCTAAACGAACCGCAGGCTAGCCGATGAGAGGGTCCGTTAGCCTGTACAAGGAGTCAAGATAATCACCCTCAAGAAGATGCTGAGATAAATATCGATCCATTGAATTCACCTAATCGACAGGAGGTCCCTTTAAGAAATGAAGTAGATAAACTTCCTCCACCGGATCAAAATAATCGCATGCAAGAGGCTAATGTTGATAATATGGATGAAAACCTTCCGTTAAGGAACAGAGATCATCAAACTGACGAAATGAAAGAACAAATGGCCAATCTAACGACCATCATCCAAGTATTTTTCGCTTAGGTTCAAATCCTGGCAGAAGCTTAAGAGACAAGACCTACCCGCTGAAAAAGCGAAATAAGCAGCAGTCCAGCAAAACTCTGTAACCAGAGCACATAGGAGGGAAGTGACTCCTGCTACTCCTTAAACAATACCGGTAGTGAATAGAGGGGTTGTTCCACCTGTAAGGGAAATTAATCAGCCTCGACCAGCAACAACAGTGGTAATGACAACTACTCTGGCTGCAATAACTCCTAATGCAATACCTTCAACATCAACAACAGGGCCTTCATCCACTGCTAATATGGATGTTGATACTCTGCAGAAATTCATCGTAGAACAGATGACAAAGTTGAATAAAAAATCAATAATGTCGTGGCAAACCACCATATCCAGATGAGTATAATGATGAAGCGTATTGTAGACACCCCAAAGAAGCTGCGATCTGTGAATTTACTCTTTTACCCTTGCATTTTTGCACCGTAACCTTTCATCCTCATCACTCCAGTGCATCTGCCTCATGTCATTTATCTCATTTTTGCATAAAAATAAATGTTTGGTATACATGGAGGCAACTTAAGTACATGATTCAGGATTCGTTCAAATGACCGAAATACCCCTTTCGAGACGCTCAAAAATCCATATCTCATGAATTTTTGCACTAATCATCACGAGAGTTTTTGTAGAGATTTTTAATGATTTATCATGAATTACAGAAGCATAAAATTCGAATAGAATTGTCAAATTCCTTGAGATTTGCATTAAACCCTCTCGAATTTTCAAGAATTGCCTAAAAATCACTTCCAACCAATTTATCAGTATTTTCATGATATGGTTGTCACATTTTATCATGTTATATCAATTGGGACCATTTTCGATTTCACCTAGAACCCGTTAATTTTCCTGATCACCATTAACGGTTCCGTTTTTTTATCTCATAATTTTTTGAGCCAAATGATGTCAAAATTTCAGATCATATTAGTATGTTTATTAGGACATCCCATAAAAATTTCAACTAAAATCGACAATGTTTACCCGATGAACCAAAGCCTTCTTATTATTTTATCATTAAAATAATATGGTGGGCCCACGAGGGTAAAATTGACAATTTTCTTAATGGATCCTCATTACTTACTTAGATGAACCTCAAAAAAATTTCAAGTCATTTGAACATGTTTTCTTATTTGGTTTGAATATTAGCGATTATGGGTTAATTAAGCTAATCGTTGTCATTAAACACTGGATTAGTGATAATTAATCATCACTTGAATTGTCAAACCTATGGCAAAGGATTCTCCTTCTAGTGAACCATTAACTTAATTTGCATCTCATAAACACCACAACATGCATCTTTTTCACCTAAAAGTATACCTAACTTCACTTTTTTTAATTTATTAAGAAATTGCATGTTGTGGAATCATTTGAGAATGAAATAAGCTTAGATAATGATAGAGATCAGTTCATCTTTAAAAAATCTCAACCATTCCACTCTCTACAATCAATCACAACCCTCCATTTCATATCCTAACCACACTTCTTCAATAAAAAAGTATTCTCATGCTCACGAAGAAATTCCTTTCTTGACCCCTCTCTTTTTCTTGACTCTCTCAATCTTTCTCTTGAGTTATTCAAGACTCAAGTCTCCATCACTTCTCAAAAAAATAACCCTTAGATTAATTTAGAAATCCTAAAAAAAAACCCAAAAAATCAAGAAACCCTCAGAAAAATGAGCTAGAGAAAGAAAAAAAACCGAATTTTCCGATTTAGAATTAGGATTTAGGAGTGAAGAATCTATTTCTCTAGTCCTAACAACAAGTCTGAAACAATGGGGATTTAAGATCCTCTCTTCGTGTTTTCTTCGTTTTTCATGCATTTCTAGCTCAATTTCCTTGCTTATGCAAGTGGACGGGCTCTTCTCTTTACGTTCTCTTTTCAATTGTATTGTTATTTACTTGGTGGTTACAGATTTGGCGACTCCGCTAGGGATAGTCTCGAATTATGCATTAAAAAATTGGCTTGTTTTGTAGTGAACTTGCGAGAATTGATTGTAATAGAATAGTTTTCATACTTTATATAGGATCATGCATGTGCATGTTTTAGTTTCTTTGTGTATATTGCCTCATCCCTACTTTTTTGCTATAACCCTTAATAAAAAACCCAAACATAACAAAAATAATTAGATTAGCCGTGTTGGATATAGTGCTCTCAAGGTAATTATTGTAATTGCAGGCAGGCAATTATGATAATTGAGGGAGAACCTATACAGCTAGAACATTCTTACTCGAAATGATAGTATACTATTTGGTTTGTCTTTATCATTGATGTGTATACAGTTTACTTGTTATTATGTGTCTCTAATATATTATGATGAAGCCCATAGGATTCTTACTTGACTACTAATATTATGATGGCGATCATATACGTGAGAGCTGGGTAGTCCATAAGCACATCTTTAAATGTCCCTAGTCAAGAGAGTATCGAGACTGGGCATCGATATTCCGGAGAAGACTAGTGTATACATTTATAGACCCCGATGAGGTGGCCGGTCTCATAAGCCATTAGTGTCGTGTCACCTAAGATAGTATACAGATGCTCACTGGATGTTAGTTCATTGGACGGAATCGCCGAGAACTTCTAGATGGTATTATATCTATCGGCAGATAAAAGTTCTTTAGTGGCATGAGTACATGTTAGTTTTTTGATCTTAGATCATCATTTGTCTCGTGTGAGTTCCCACTGTACTTAGATTACTATCATACCATGGCTCAAAGGAGTCGTGCAAATAGATTTTAGTTGGGTACAGTCTCGAGTCACATGAAGGCACTGAGCGATTGTCGGGGATTAGTCTCTCCTGGTATTAGGAGTCGATGTCGCGCTGTGTTCGGTTGGCCATCACCCTAAATCCGTGGCCTCGGTGGATGAGATTTACTGATAGGAGTTCAGTAATTTCTCGGTTGGTGATAAGCTTGACTCTGACACGACTTACTGGGTTATTAGGGGTCTGACGTTTTCCACCCCCTAGACTCGGTATGCGATACTCTTAGACGAAGAGACCGGACTATATAGAGATTGTCACATTCAGGATCAGTCGGGTATGGACGGACTTGATTATCGATCTCCATTTCGGCATATACCTGGGTAGCCATTATGTACAGCTAGTGCCGCTGACGTGCTTGAGCTTATGGATTTATCCAGTTACTCACTGCCAGCGTATGGTCGAGTCTTTAGAGTCCCATGTTAGTAGTATGTATGCCCTAGAGGCCAGTATTGTACAGATGATGTATATTATATTGGATGCTTGGACATATATAGAGATGACTTTCTTGCTCGATATGATAGTATGCTATCTGGTTGCTCTTTATCTTAACATGTACACTTGTCTCTTTAAACTGTCTTATAGTTACATGTTGGTAAAGTCCTTAGGATGTGTACTTGACTACCTGGATTATGATGCAGATCATACTAGTGGGGACATGGTAGTCCATAAGTACATCCTTCAAGGTCCATAGTCGTAGGTGTATCGAGACGGGGCATCGATATACCAGTGTAGACTAGCGTATACGCCTCTCGACCCATGAGATGGGCGATGGATGATCCCATATCCATTGGTGTTTGACATCAGAGATGGTATACGGGTGCTCAGTGGAGACTGGGTACACTGGACGGACTCGCCGAGAACTCCCAGATGGTATTATACCTCACGTCAGATGGCAGTTCTCAGGTGACACTTGTACAGGTTAGTCTGTAGACCCGAGATCGTCATAGAGTCTTGTGTGATTCCCACTGTGCTTTGATCTCCACCTTACCACGTCTATGAGGGCGTGCAAAACGGTGGTTTTTGGGTACAGTCCCGAGTCACATGGTGGTAGGGTTGCTAGGCACGCGCACAAGGGTCTACGAGGCATCAACCATGCCTGATTAAAAATTTAGCCGTGCCGAACAACCCGAATACGGATCTTTAAACTAGAGATTAGGCGAAAACTAACATGTTAACAACTTAACACTAAGTGAGAGGGATTACAACCTTTGTAGATCCGGTCCTTCACTTCATATGCTCCGTGTTGTGGTCCCTTCGCTGCGATCATCGGGTTCCGGACTCTCGAGAAGTTCCACGAAGAGAAAGATGCAACCTTTGCTTCCGATCTTCGATACTAAGATGATCTACCTTGAAGTTTCTTTAACACAAGCTAACACTCATGAAATGATGTGAACACCCTCATCTAAATGGCAAGGGAAGATGATGATGATGAAGTAGGATTTTTGCTCTCTTTATTTATCTTTTTCTCATATTTATTCATCACTTTGAAAAAAGCTAGCAAGCTTTTTCCATGAAGAAAGATGAAGGAAGAAGATGAAGAAGAATGATGAATATCCTTTTGTGATGAATAGGAAAAGAATAATATGATGAATTATGCAACCATGGTCAAGTAAACCTTTGTAGAGAATTAACTAGGGTTAGGGTTTGGGTTGGGTTAAAGCATGAGTCACTTGTAAATATCTTTATCATGACAAAAAGAAAACCTTCTAGAAACATCTAGAAAGCTTAACCCTAATCCAAACCCTAATCATGTTTAAACTCCACTAAACTCATTGCATTAGTTATCATATCATGTTACAATATTATATATCACATATATAATATTTATCGTAACAAAATAAAATAATACATTTAACATATATCGCATATATATCAATGTATTACCCGAGTGAGAAAAAGAATCTTTTAGTGAGCAAATATTAGTTAATGTAATTTAATATATCATATATATTATTATACATTGAATTACCGAATCAACACTTGATCCGACAATCCGGCTATATCGCATATAACCGACCAATATTTATCCGTACCGATTCATCGAATCAACACTTGATCCGATGACCCGGCTGATATCAAATATCGCGAGAATATAATACGGTATCACATATCGCATTATCCTCGGTCCCGCACATATCACATATGTGCTCCTACTCCGTTTTGCCTGAGCGAAGAAACCTCTGTGTAGGACTCTAAAGAATCGTCAATACGCCGGCAGTAGGTGATGATCATATCAAACAGCCACAAGCTGCAAGCGGTCAGCTAAACGTAACAGCTACCCAGGTATTGAGCGCTCAGAAGATCAACAAGCAAGCCTGTACATTCTCCTGTGAATCCAAACAGTAACACTCCCGTACAGTCCGGTCTCGTCGTCTGATATGTCTCATATCTCGCCTAGGGGTGGTAAACGTCAGACCCCAGTAGCTCGATAAGTCGTGTCGATATGAGGTCTATAACAGTTCGAGAAACTACTGATAACACTTACCAGTAAATCTCAGCAACCCTGGCCAGGGATTTCCGGTTATAGCCAATCGAACACAGCACAACATCAACTCCCTATACCGGGAGAGACGAATCCCCTCCTATCGCTCATTGCCTCCATGTGATTCGGGACTGTACCCAAAAGCCACCTTTTTGCACGCCCACTTGGACGTGGTATGATGGAAATCAAAGCACAGTGGGAACCACACAAGACTCTATGACGATCTCGGGTCAACAGACTACTCTGTACTAGTGTCACCGGAGAACTGCCATCTGACGTATGGTATAATACCATCTGGGGGTTCTCGGCGAGTCCGTCCAGTGTACCCAGTCTCCACTGAGCACCCGTACACCATCCTTGATGTCAAATACCGATGGATATGGGATCATCCATCGCCCATCATATGGGTCAAGATGCGTATACGCTAGTCTACTCTGGTGTATCGATGCCCTGTCTCGATACACTCTCGACTAGGAACAGTTATAGGATGTACTCGTCGACTACCGTGGCCCCACTAGTATGATCTCATCATAGTCACAGTAGTCGAGTACATATCCTAAGGGCTTTATCAACATGTAATATAGAGGCAATCTGAGTACATGTTAAGATAAAGTACAACCAGATAGCATACTATCATGTCGAGCAAGAAAGTCCTTCCTATATATGTCCTAGCATCCACTACAATATACATCGTATGTACAGTAATGGCCTCTAGGGCATACATATACCTAACAATCTCCCACTTGCACTAGGGCCATCTGTTATGGTATCGCATACCCAACAATTAGCTGCGGTTGAAGTATCCCATACTCAACCATCCCATAAAAGTCTCTACTGGGAAAAAAGGCCTTTGTGAGTGGATCCGCGCTGTTGTCCTCTGTGTCCACTCTCCTAACCTCGATCTCCCTGGAGATCAACCATCTCCATGATCAGGTGATACTGCCTAAGAATTATATCCGGATTTCTGATGGGACGGAAGTTCCTTGGCTAAAGCCACAACTCCATTGTCACACAATGGTAGGAACGAAGTTCATCTTATGAACTTATATATATCCAGACTGCCTCTTTGGTAGCATCCTTGGTAACGATGTATCTTGCCTTTAATCTTCTAGTATGTCACGGTATCTAGCTTGGAACTCTTCCAACATACCGTCCCTCCACTGAGGGTATAGACAATGCCTACGACTGATATTCAGTCGTCCTTATCACGCTGGAACCTTTCCAGTGATTCTTCCCAGGATCGATTGATACCATCTCACTACAACTAGTGAGTATCCCAACATCCAATTAGATCTATCTCATAGATCCAAAACCCAGGATTTAGGAGGTATCACTTTGATCCTATATGGAGAATCTTTGTGATAAGCGGAGATTGACCGAGCGTAGCATAGGAAACTCCTTCCCTATCAAGAGTATGTCATCCACGTACTCTACGAGGATCATCACTATACTCCCTACTACCCTTTTGTATATACAAGGTTCATCTACCATTTTGATGAAGTCAAACTCTTTGACTACCACATCAAAACAGATGTTCCAACTCCGCGATGCCTGCATTATCCTATAAAGCATCTTGCACACGTTTCCGCTGCTCCCACTGTCTACGAAGCCCTCTGGCTGTGTACTTATAGACACTCTTTTCTAAAACATCAATTAGAAAAGTACTCATGACACCCAACCACCAGATATCGTACTCATGGTATGTAGCCGTGGCAAGTAGGATCTGGATGGACTTAAGCATAGATCCTTAGAAAAGGTTTCAACATAATCCATACCTGGTCTATGATGCAAACCATTAACAATTCTAGCTTTGAAAGTCTCAACTTTTCCATATACACCAAGTAATCTTCTCAAGATATACTTGCTCCTGATGGGGATTTAACCCTTCAGATAAGGCAACCAAAGTCCATACTTTGTTGGTGTATAAGGATTCCATCTCAGATCGATAAGCACCCAGCCATTCTTACAGAGTCCCACTCCTGATGGCCAGCTCGAAACTAGTTGGGTCATCATCTCATGATGCAATCCTCGCTCCCACTGTCATAGAGAAACTAAAGTATCTCTCAGGTGGGTGAGGAACCCTACTAGATCGGCGGAGAGGCTGAGGTTCGTTGGAAACTATTGAATCCTTTGATTCTACCAAATCATTAGCTGCAGTTTGTATAGCTGGAACCATTCCAGTTCTACATAACAGACCTTGCCTCGAGCTTGTCCGGATTTTTCTTTTAGACACAAGCCGGACAACCCCAAATCTTAATAAACTTAAGATATGGGCTCTTCCCTTTCCATATCATATATGAAGTGGTAGGCAACTGATTTGATTTGAACCCTATTCAATAGGTATGCATCTTCTCAAGTGCATAACTCCCCAAAGGAAATAGGAAACTCAGTAGTACTCATCGTAGAGCACACCATATCAAATAGGGTGCTAATGCTCCGCTCCGATACACCGACGTGCTGTGGTGTATACGGAGGAGTAATGCTGAGAGAGAATCTCATTCTTCTTTAGAATAGTCCAAGAATTCCGTGCTTAAGTATTCTCCTCCTTGATCACATCATAGGACATAATACTTTTACCCGTATTTTGGTTCTCTACTTCTAATTTATATTCTGTGAATATCTCAAAAGGTTCGGACCTGTGTTTCAACAGAAACATATGTCTGAATCTTGAGAGATTATCAGAGAATGTAATGAAGTACAAAGAACCGGTCTTGGCATGTGTAGACAGGAGACTTTCATACATCAGCATGTATCAATCCCAAAAGTTCACTAAATCTTTCTCTGTTTCCAATAAACAGAGCTGTGGTCATCTTATTTTTGTGACATAACCGGCATGTTTCATAAGATGTAAATTCAAACTAATTTAAATATGCATCTATATGTAACTTCAGCCAGTCGGGTCACATTGATATGACCTAGTCTACAGTACCTCAAGAAGGATTCATTCATTTCTGAACTCTTCCTCTTGTGTATGTTCCTGTATACTAAGAACTGTAGTTTGATTTAGAACGTCAATGCTTTTAGATAACGTGCCTGAACCGATCAACTATTGATATAGGAAATGTTCAAAACATTATCCAACAATACAAAATTATATCCTTTCTTTACTAATAAAGAGACTGATATGATTTTGTATATCAGGTTCGGTATCTAATAATATTTGTTCAGAATCAATGTATTCTGGTAATACAGGGTGACAGTGACCAACAGACTTGGCTGCAACACTTGCACCGTTTTCTGTCTCATGAAACTTATCTCCCGTTCTCAGTTCTCTACCTATCTGTAGCCCATGTAACAGATTACATATACGGGATCCTGATCCGGTATCACATACCCAGGAAGTAAAGGATACTGAGAAACAGTTCTGTGTAATGAACACACCCGAAGATGATGTATCAACATGCACTTTCTTCGTTTGGGCGGCACGGGATTTCTGGTAATCCCCAATTTCCTGCTCTGTCTTATAACAATTATAAGTTGGAGCGGGACCAACGTTCCCCAGCTCAGTATAACAAGCGGGTTCGGTCAATATATCCGTATTATTATCTTGATTAAGGCATGATATGGTCGCTACCTGGAGAAAGAGAGAAGAAAACACTCAGCGTATGCTCTTGCAAGATTAGATTGGTTATCTAATATATCTAATCAGGATGTCTCCCACTGTTTTAATCAAATCTTCCTTCAAACCCTAAAAGGAAAGACTAGCCGGGATTAATTACACGCTTCAAGTTCGCCAATCTTTCAGCCAGGCCAGTGTCGGTACTTTGAGGGAGGTCCCCCGTGCTTTCGCACGAACCTAATTAATGTAAACCTCATTTTCCCAGAGGCGTAACCCCGTTGACATCTTTCTAGACACCTACTTGATCAGCTAATTGTAATGTGTAAAACTCTCCCAGGAGTAACTCTTACTCGCAGCGGGTATCGGGATCCAACTATCTAATAGAAAGTATGCAATCTCATTGCAAATTTCAACTCTTGAAATTCCCAATAATATTTTGCCCCAAGCCTCCTATGACCTTGACAAAGGCCAACAAACCATAGGCTGCTAGTCAAGTTCAACCCGTCATTTCTTGATTGAAGTAAACCCACCTGCACGGCCCTTGACAAAGGCCAACAAGGTCGCACGACTACCCTAATCCAATCTGCATCATATGCATAAACAGACAAGTATTATTCAGCTACCGCACACTACGCCTTGACATAGGCCAACAAACACAGCACGAATACTAAATAGTCCTTATCTGAAATGACGGAGGTACGACAGGTTTTTAAGAAAACCCTTTGCGTAATGAACTTGATATCGTTGTAGAATCGAGTGATTTTAAATGAAATGTTTTTGAGGCTTTTCTAGTTTTGCTAAAGGGGTCACTCCCGGTGAAGGGATCGTCGGCCCTTTCCTCAACGAATAAGGTGCAGGATATATCATATATATCACTATGCAAAGCAGGAACTATAGGAGCAATCAAAAGACAAACCGAGTTTGTAGCATCTGCCAGTTATTGCTAAAGGAGTCACTCCCGGTGAAGGGATCTCGGTCCTTTCCTTATCGAATAAGGTGCTGGATGTTCTACAAGGAACACCGCTATGCAAAGCAAGAACTAGAGCTACCAGTTTTTAAACAAGTTTCTACAACATCTTAGGTTTCTTTTATTTCATTAATCTCATTAATGAAGTCCCATTTTAATATGCTTCACAAGCATCTCTTTTGAAACGAAATCTGCAATATAACATATATCTCATATATATAATATAAACATTCGTCACAGGCAGTAACATGATCTCATCACAGAACATTGCAGCAGAAGAACATATATGAAATATTGGATATACTAGGACGTCCATGTTTTCAATACGAGCCTGTATAAAACACGGATTCCACAGTCGCGATGAATAGCCAAACCCACATCCCTAGACCCTTACGAGAGCGGCAAGTAACACTGCCAATTCTAGGGTTAGGAGACCCGGTCTCGACTCCTCGAGATGGTCTCCCACTGGACCCTAGAACCCGGTTACTTGTGCTCCCCGCCTTGGGTCTACCTAATGCGGAAAAGTAAATAATATACAACGGTGAAATCTTCCGCTACCTGGAAGTGCCCCAATAAAAGAATATTACATACAAATGAATTTTACATGAATGAAAAAGAAAAAACTCTCATCTCACATAAAACCCCCGGCTATTCAAAACGCGATGATCCAATATAACATATCACAGCAACACATAATATCACATATCATCAACGTAAACAAGTATGCGTATCCCGATTGTCGTTGATATATAGAAACGAAGCCGGCGATACACCACATACTACGCTTACGGTCACAGAAAAGAAAGTGTAAAACTACAACAGTTGGAATCCGCAACCTTCTTAGACATCGCATGCCTAACCAAATGAATTCCTCAGACATCACATGCCTAACAATTATAAACCCCGCATTTTAGTCGCATTATCGAAAACTCTTTTCAATGTCAAGTCGGGCAATTCAACAAGATTCCCGACGTCCTGATCGAATGCTCGTCGCAAACTTTAGTAGACGGCCGCACCCCCGATACCGTCGATGAAGTGCACCAAGACGGAACACTGCTACCGGGAGCACCCGAACGGATGCTTTCGGCGACGGGGTTCTCCTACAGTCACTTGGTCGGGGCTATGGAGTGAGGCTGTCTATTAAGTTTACCCGGCGAGTATCCGCGTACGCTACGTGATTGCGACGGACTTTTGATCACATCAAAATTCCGTGGCAACCGATCATCTGAGACTAAACCGCTATGTTTATAATATTCAAATTAGTTATCTCATAACTACCTGTGGATTCCAAATATTGTATCACATTCCAGATAAATAGACAAAGTTAAACTTTCCGATCGAATCATCAAACACCCAAGATTTCCCCAATGTATCTCAACACTTGAAATCAGTTTAAAAACATCCATTACATGCCACAGTACCAATGGTCCATCCGTAGAAGGGTCAAGCCAACGCCTCACATGTGGCACGCCGTACTGCCCCAAACCCTAAGGTTCAAAAGGCAGTTCAAGACGGTCACATAATCGAGTTAAGGTTTGTTGTCTTCTAGAGGGTCCACCGAGTTACTTGCATGACTTAGAACATTCTTAAACACGAGAAAAAATCCAACTTTTGAAAAATTTTCCGACAGGGGAAAAAGTGAGTTATTGATATCCGTTCGAACTTTTTAACAGTTTCTAAAATTTATCCGGAAAGCCACATAAACAAAATCTAATACTCCGATCGAAACATCGAATCCCCAAAACAACCCCAGAAAACTCAACTGTAGAATAAATATTAAAAATTCCCAGAGAACTCAGCACTGAATAAAAGAAGTTACTGTGCAAAATTGGGTGGGTGACGTCATCATAATGCCGCGGAACCGCCGCAGAAGCCAGGCTTCTGCCGCGGTTCCGTCGCACTTTGGAGGAATTGGGTGATCGTATTTCACAGTAATTCTTAGAAAGACCTGCTGAATTTTCTGCATATTTTTAATTGACAAAAATCCAAATTTTCAGAAAATTTCCAGAGAGCATTTTGGAGTCGGGGTTTCGGATTCGATCGGACTTTAAACTTCGTCTAGACTTCGCCTAAACCTCTAGCTTGGCTCTGATACCACTGGTAGGGTTGCTAGGCTCGCACACAAGGGTCTACGAGGCATCAACCATGCCCGATTAAAAATTTATCGGTGCCGAACAACCCGAATACGGATCTTTAAACTAGAGATTAGGCGAAAACTAACATGTTAACAACTTAACACTAAGTGAGAGGGATTACAACCTTTGTAGATCCGGTCCTTCACTTCATATGCTCCATGTTGTGGTCCCTTCGCTGCGATCATCGGGTTCCGGACTCTCGAGAAGTTCCACGAAGAGAAAGATGCAACCTTTGCTTCCGATCTTCGATACTAAGATGATCTACCTTGAAGTTTCTTTAACACAAGCTAACACTCATGAAATGATGTGAACACCCTCATCTAAATGGCAAGGGAAGATGAGGTTGATGAAGTAGGATTTTTGCTCTCTTTATTTATCTTTTTCTCATATTTATTCATCACTTTGAAAAAAGCTAGCAAGCTTTTTCCATGAAGAAAGATGAAGGAAGAAGATGAAGAAGAATGATGAATATTCTTTTGTGATGAATAGGAAAAGAATAATATGATGAATTATGCAACCATGGTCAAGTAAACCTTTGTAGAGAATTAACTAGGGTTAGGGTTTGGGTTGGGTTAAAGCATGAGTCACTTGTAAATATCTTTATCATGACAAAAAGAAAACCTTCTAGAAACATCTAGAAAGCTTAACCCTAATCCAAACCCTAATCATGTTTAAACTCCACTAAACTCGTTGCATTAGTTATCATATCATGTTACAATATTATATATCACACATATAATATTTATCGTAACAAAATAAAATAATACATTTAACATATATCGCATATATATCAATGTATTACCCGAGTGAGAAAAAGAATCTTTTAGTGAGCAAATATTAGTTAATGTAATTTAATATATCATATATATTATTATACATTAAATTACCGAATCAACACTTGATCCGACAATCTGGCTATATCGCATATAACCGACTAATATTTATCCGTACCGATTCATCGAATCAACACTTGATCATTTGACCCAGCTGATATCAAATATCGCGAGAATATAATACGGTATCACATATCGCATTATCCTCGGTCCCGCACATATCACATATGTGCTCCTACTCCGTTTTGCCTGAGCGAAGAAACCTCTGTGTAGGACTCTAAAGAATCATCAATACGCCGGCAGTAGGTGATGATCATATCAAACACCCACAAGCTGCAAGCGGTCAGCTAAACGTAACAGCTACCCAGGTATTGAGCACTCAGAAGATCAACAAGCAAGCCTGTACATTCTCCTGTGAATCCAAACAGTAACACTCCCGTACAGTCCGGTCTCGTCGTCTGATATGTCGCATATCTCGCCTAGGGGTGGTAAACGTCAGACCCCAGTAGCTCGATAAGTCGTGTCGATATGAGGTTTATAACAGTTCAAGAAACTACTGATAACACTTACCAGTAAATCTCAGCAACCCTGGCCAGGGATTTCCGGTTATAGCCAATCGAACACAACACAACATCAACTCCCTATACCGGGAGAGACGAATCCCCTCCTATCGCTCATTGCCTCCATGTGATTCGGGACTGTACCCAAAAGCCACCTTTTTGCACGCCCTCTTAGACGTGGTATGATGGAAATCAAAGCACAGTGGGAACCACACAAGACTCTATGACGATCTCGGGTCAACAGACTACTCTGTACTAGTGTCACCGGAGAACTGCCATCTGACGTATGGTATAATACCATCTGGGAGTTCTCGGCGAGTCCGTCCAGTGTACCCAGTCTACACTGAGCACCCGTACACCATCCTTGATGTCAAACACCGATGGATATGGGATCATCCATCGCCCATCATATGGGTCAAGATGCGTATACGCTAGTCTACTCTGGTGTATCGATGCTCTGTCTCGATACACTCTCGACTAGGAACAGTTATAGGATGTACTCGTCGACTACCGTAGCCCCACTAGTATGATCTCATCATAGTCCCAGTAGTCGAGTACATATCCTAAGGGCTTTATCAACATGTAATATAGAGACAATCTGAGTACATGTTAAGATAAAGTACAACCAGATAGCATACTATCATGTCGAGCAAGAAAGTCCTCCCTATATATGTCCTAGCATCCACTACAATATACATCGTATGTACAGTAATGGCCTCTAGGGCATACATATAACTAACACATGGAGGCAATAAGCGATAGGAGGGGTTTCTGGAGTCACTCTCTCCAAAGAGATGTCTCCCAAGACTGATTTGGAGAGAGCTCGCATGCAAGGGATACTCTATGCTTCGGCTGTAGGCTCTATCATGTATGCGATGCTATGTACCAGACCCTATGTAGCATACTCACTAAGTGTAGTGAGCAGGTATCAAGCAGATCCTGGAGAGAGTCACTGGACAGCTGTGAAGAGCATTCTCAAGTACTTGCGAAGGACTAAAGAGATACTCTTGGTGTATGGTAACGGAGAACTCCAAATGGAGTCCTTTACCAATTCTAGCTTCCAGAGTGATAAGGACGACTCTAAGTCGCAGTCGGGATTTGTCTTTACCCTTTACGGAGGGGCGGTTAGCTGGAAGAGTTCCAAGCAGAAAACCGTGGCAGACTCGACGATGGAGGCTGAATACATCGCTGCCAACGATGCTGCCAAAGAGGCTGTCTGGATCAAGAAGTTCATTACTGAACTTGGAGTGGTTCCCTCCATTGAGCATCCAATACCTTTGTATTGCGATAACAATGGAGCGGTGGCTTTGGCCAAGGAACCCAGGTCCCATCAGCGATCCAGGCATATTCTGAGGCGATATCACCTGATCCGGGAGATAGTTGATCGCCGGGAGATCGAGGTCAGGAGGGTTGACACGAAGAACAACACGGCGGATCCACTCACGAAGGCCATTCCCCAGATACAGTTTGAGAGACTCTTCGGGATGCTCGGTATTCGATACTACAGCAGCTGGCCCTAGTGCAAGTGGGAGATTGTTAGTAGTATGTATGCCCTAGAGGCCAGTATTGTACAGATGATGTATATTATATTGGATGCTTGGACATATATAGAGATGACTTTCTTGCTCGATATGATAGTATGCTATATGGTTGCTCTTTATCTTAACATGTACACTTGTCTCTTTAAACTGTCTTATAGTTACATGTTGGTAAAGCCCTTAGGATGTGTACTTGACTACCTGGATTATGATGCAGATCATACTAGTGGGGACATGGTAGTCCATAAGTACATCCTTCAAGGTCCCTAGTCGTAGGTGTATCGAGACGGGGCATCGATATACCAGTGTAGACTAGCGTATACGCCTCTCGACCCATGAGATGGGCGATGGATGATCCCATATCCATTGGTGTTTGACATCAGAGATGGTATACGGGTGCTCAGTGGAGACTGGGTACACTGGACGGACTCGCCGAGAACTCCCAGATGGTATTATACCTCACGTCAGATGGCAGTTCTCAGGTGACACTTGTACAGGTTAGTTTGTAGACCCGAGATCGTCATAGAGTTTTGTGTGATTCCCACTGTGCTTTGATCTCCACCTTACCACGTCCATGAGGGCATGCAAAACGGTGGTTTTTAGGTACAGTCCCGAGTCACATGGAGGCAATGAGCGATAGGAGGGGTTTCGTCTCTCCCGGTATTGGGGGTTGATGTTGCGCTGTGCTCGATTGGCTGTAACAGGGAAGTCCTTGGCCAGGGCTGATTTGAGATTTGCTGGTATGTGTTACCAGTAGTTTCTCGATCCGTTATGAGCCTCACATCGGCACGACTTATCGGTTACTGGGGTCTGACGTTTACCACCCCTAGACTTGATATGCAACATATCAGACGAACAGACCGGACTGTACGGTAAGTGTTACTGGTTGGATTCACAGGAGTGTGAGCGGGCTAGCTCGTCGATCTTCTGATCGCTCAATACCCGGGTGGCCGTTACGTTTAGCAGACCGCTTGCGGCTTGTAGGTGATTGATATGATCATCATCTGGTGCCGGCGTATTGACGAGTCTTTAGATTCCTACACAGAGGTTTCCTGGCTCAAGCGAAACGAAATAGGAGCGCATATGAGATATGTGCAGGACCGAGAATAATGCGTGTATGTGATACCGTATTCCATTCTCGCGATGAATGTATCGAATGGTTATATGCGATATAACCTAGATATCGAATCAAGGATTGATTCGATAAGTCGATACATAGGATACTAGTCGGTTATATGCGATATGACCGGATCATTGAATCAAGTGTTGATTTAATGATTTAATGTATAATTATATATTTGATATATTACTTTGCATTAACTAGTATTGGTTCACTTTAAATGGATTTTCTCACTTGATGTGCACATTGTATATGTGATATACTTTTGTGCACATGTTTGTATCATGTTTGATGATACTTGCTCATTTGGTTAAGTGTAAAGAATTAAACCTTGGTTAAGTAAATGGTTAGGGTTTTTCTTTATTCATTCATTTATCTTTTTAATTTGGATTAAAAAGAAAAGGCAAAAGAAAACAAAATGGTTTCTTTTATTCTCGAAGCTTGTTGAAGCTTCATGAAGCTTTGACCAAAGTGACCATTTTGTCTTCACGCTTAACCCTAACCATTCATCTAACCTTAGTCAATTCTCTACACCTAACCATGGTCTACATTATGATAAGTATTCATTTTCTTTTTCATTTTAATAACTTATCATAATCATCTTCATCTTCTTCTTCTTCTTGAGTTCAAGAAAAAGCTTGCCACCATTAATGGCATCTTGAGTAAACAAGTGAGAAATCCAATTCTAAAGTGAACCCACCTCCTATTTCTTCACCCTCTACCTCTTGCCAAGTAGTATAGGGTGTTTTCTTCACAAGTTTCACAACTTGGTGAAGTCGGAGCTTGATCTTGTGAAGCCTCGACGTAGATCATCTTCGGCACGAAGCCGACGACCTTGCCCGCCCATTTCTCCGATGAAGCCGATGCTTGAGTCCGGGATTCGAGACGGACAGCGAGAGGACGTCTACGTGGAGCTAAGGAAGTGGAAAACCGGATCTACAAAGGTTGTAGCTTCTCACTTTCAGTTAAGATGTTAACTAGTTTGATGTTTCGCCTAAAATTCTAGTCGACGATCCGTATTAGGGTTTCTCGGCACTCATAAAATTTGAAATTGGCATGGTTGATGCCTTGTGAGACCTCTATAGTGTGCCTAGGAACCCGACAGTAGTATCAGAGCCTAGCTAGAGTCTTAGGCGATGCTTTGACGATGTTTGAAAGCCGATCGAACCCGAAACCCTAAATTTTTCGTACTCTCTGGACTTTTTTCAAAAACTAGGTATTTTCCAGATTAAAAATGCTTAAAAAATTTAGCAGGGAATTCTAAGAATTACGGTGCAAATTTTACCTGAAGATGTGTCAATAGTGCGGCGGAACCGCGGCAGAAGCCTGGCTTCTGCGGCGGTTCCGCGGCCAGATTGTGTGAACATGCTACCATTTTTGCACAGTAATTCCTACTTTATGATGTTGAGTTTTCTGGGAATTTTTAATTTAACTCAAGAGTTGAGTGTTCTGGGGTTGCATTGGGAGTTCGTAGATTCGATCGGATTATCAGACTTCGTCTATGTGTTTTTCCGGATATTTTAGAATATGTTAAAAAGTTCGACTGGATGTAAATACCAAATCTTTCCCCTGCCGGGAAATTTCCAATTGTTGGACTTTTCCGCTGTTTAAGGACGTTCTGAGTAGTGCAAGTAACGCGATGGTCCCTCTAGAAGACAACAAACCTTAACTCGATTATGTGACCGTCTTGAACTGCCCTTTGAACCTTCGGGTTTGGGGAGTACGGCGTGCCACATGTGAGGCGTTGGCTTGACCCTTCTACGGCTGGACTGTTGGTACTGAGGCATGAAGTGAATGTCTTTGAACTTATTTCATGAGTTGAACGGTTTCGGGAAAACTTGGGTGTTCGAATGTTCGATCGGAAAGTTTAATATTTGCTATTTATCCGGAATGGGATACAATAATTGGAATTCACAAACAGTTATGAGATAACTGAATGAATGTTATAAATCTAGCGGTTTAGTTTCACTTGATATTGAAAAGAGTTTTCGATAATGAGACTAAAATGCGGGGTTTATAACTGTTAGGCATGCGATATCTAAGTATTTCATTTGATTAGGCATGTGATGTCTAAAGCGGTTGCGGATTCCAATTGTTGTAGTTTTACACTTACTTTTCTGTGACCGTAAGTGTAATATGTGATTTCGCCGGTTTCGTTGCTATATGTCAATGACAATTGGGATGCGCATATTTACTTACGTTGATGACATGTGATGTTATATGTTGCTGGATATGTTATATTGGATTGTCGTGTTTGAATAGCCGGGGTTTTTATGTGAGATGAGTGTTTTTCATTTTCATTCATGTAAAAACTTGTATGTAATATTCTTTTATTGGGGCACTTCCAGGTTGCGGAAGATGTCACCTTTTGTATATTATTTACATTTCCGCATTAGGATAGACCCAAGGAGGGGAGCACAAGTAACCGGGTTCTGGGGTCCAGTGGGAGACCAACTCGAGGAGTCGAGTCCGGGTCTCCTAACCCTAGAATTGGTAGGGTTGCTTGCCGCTCTCGTAGGGGTCTAGGGGTGTGGGATTGGCTATTCATCACGACCGTGGAATCCGTGTTTTATACTGGCTCGTATGGAAAACACGGATGTCCTAGTATATCCAATGTTTCCTATGTTTCTTCTGCTGCGATATCTGTGATGTGATCATGTGATGTTCTGTGATAGATACAGTGTATAGTATATATGATATATTATATAGACGTTACTTATGTTTTACACCCGCGCTAGCCCTGTCCCGCTCTGCCGTTAGTTACCTAACCTAACGGTGCACGAGGGGACATCGAGGCGAATGCGGATGGCATAAGTGTACGTCGTATTTATCTGTGATGTTTAGGTACTTAAATGATGGGACTTCATTAATGTGATTAATGAAAGAAAAGAAACCTAAGATGTTGTGGAATCGAATTTTAAAATAAAACAGGTAGCTACAGTTCTTGCTTTGCACAGCGATATATATGATATATCCCGCACCTCATTCGACGAGGAAAGGACCGAGATCCCTTCACCGGGAGTGACTCCTTTAGCAATAACTGGCAGATGCTACACACCCGGTTTGTCTTTTGATTGTTTTTAAGAGTTTTTGCTTTGCACAACGATATATATGATATATCCCGCACCTCATTCGACGAGGAAAGGACCGACGATCCCTTCACCGGGAGTGACTCCTTTAGCAAAACTAGAAAAGCCTAAAAAACACTCCATTTCAAAATTCATTTGATCCTACAACGATATCAAGTTCATTACGCAATAGGTTTTCAGAAAAACCTGTCGTAGCCCTCCGTCATTTCAGATAAATCCTACTTAGTATTCGTGCTACGTTTGTTGACCTCCGTCAAGGCGTAGTGTGCGGTAGCTAACTAGTATTTACCTGCTTATGCATATGATGCAGATTGGATTAGGGTAGTCGTACGACCTTGTTGACCTCCGTCAAGGGTCGTGCGGGTAGGTTTGATTCAATCAAGAAATGACGGGTTGAACTTGACTTGCACCCTGTGGTTTGTTGACCTCCGTCAAGGTCATAGGATGCTTGTGGCAAAATATTATCGGGAATTTCAAGTGTTGAAATTTGCAATGAGATTGCATACCTTCTATGAGATAGTTGGATCCCGATACCCACTGCGAGTAAGAGTTACTCTTGGGAGAGTTTTACACATTACAATTAGCCGATCAAGTAGGTGTCTAGAAAGGTGTCAACGGGGTTACACCTCTGGGAAAACGAGGTTTACATTAATTAGGTTCATGCGAAAGCACGGGGGACCTCTCTCAAAGTACCGACACTGGCCTGGCTGAAAGATTGGCGAACTTGTAGTGTGTAATTAATCCCGGCTAGTCTTTCCTTTTAGGGTTTGAAGGAAGATTTGATAAAACCAGTGGGAGCTATCCTGATTAGATAAGATAATAACCAATCTGATCTTGCACGAGCATACGCTAAAGTGTTTTCTTCTCTCTCTCTCTCCAGGTAGCGACCATTTCATGCCCTAATCAAGATAATAATATGGATGTATTGACTGAACCCGCATGTTATTCTGTGCTGGGGAACGTTGGTTCCGTTCTTTCTTATAAGAGTTATAGGAATGAACAGGATATAGGGGAATACCAGGATTCCCATGCCACCCGAATGAAGAAAGTACATGATGATGCATTTTCTTCGGGTGTGTTCGTTACAGAGAAATGTTTCTCCATTTGCTCTACGTCCTGGGCATTAGATACCGGTTCAGGATCCCATATATGTAATCAGTTACATGGGCTAAGGAAAGGTAGAGAACTTGGAGAAGGTGATAAAGACATTAGAGTTGGAAATGGTGCAGTAGTTGCAGCTAAGACTGTCGGGGAATATCACCTTGTATTACCAACTGGTAATACATTGGTTCTGAACGAATGCTATTACATGCTGAACCTGATATGCAACATTATATCGGTTTCTTTGTTGAGTAAAGAGGGATATAATTTTGTATTACAGGATAATGTTATGAACATTTTCCGTAACCAAAAGTTGGTTGGATCAGGCACGTTGTGCAATGGCATTTATGTTCTAAATCAATCAACAGTTCTGAGCATAACAAACAGACACAAGAGGAAGAGTTCTGAACTGAACGAATCCTTCGTGTGGCATTGTAGACTGGGTCACATCAACGCGACACGACTAGCTAAGTTGCATAAGGATGGATATTTAAATCCGTTTGAATTTTCATCTTATGACACTTGCCAGTCATGTCTCAAAGGAAAGATGACCAAAACTCCATTTACGGGACACGGAGAAAGAGTTACCGAACTCTTGGGACTGATACATAGTGATGTATGCGGTCCCATGTCTATACATGCCAGGGATGGTTCTTCATACTTCATTACATTCACTGACGATCTCTCTAGATTCGGATATGTATTCCTGATGAAACACAAATCAGAAGCTTTTGAGAAATTTAGAGAATATAAAAAAGAAGTCGAGAACCAAACCGGAAAAAGTATTAAAATCCTACGATCTGATCGAGGAGGTGAATACTTGAGCATTGACTTCCTGGACTTCCTAAAAGAGAATGGGATTCTCTCTCAGCTAACTCCTCCATATACACCACAGCACAACGGTGTATCAGAACGGAGGAACCGCACCCTATTAGATATGGTGCGCTCTATGATGAGTGTAGCTGAGTTACCTATTTCCTTCTGGGGATATGCACTGGAAACAGCAGCATACCTACTGAATAGGGTTCCCACCAAATCTGTGCCTACCACACCATATGAGATATAGGAAGGGAAGAGACCATATCTTAATTTTATAAAGATATGGGGTTGCCCGGCCTATGTCAAAAGACAAAAACCGGACAAACTCGAGGCAAGGTCTGTTTTGTGTAAATTTGTTGGATATCCCAAACATTCGCGAGGGTATATCTTCTACCACAGTGAGGAACAAAGAGTATTTGTTGCTCAACATGCCACCTTTTTAGAAAAGGAATTTTTTGCAAAAGAGATTAGTGGCTCTGAGGTAGAACTGGAAGAGGTTCCAGCTGAACAAAACACAACAGAAGATTTAGTGGAACCAGAGGATTCAGTAGCACCCAATGAACCTCAGCCTCTCCGCCGATCTAGTAGGATTCCTCGCCAACCTGAGAGATACTATGGTTTTCTCATGGATGGTGGAAGCGAGGATTGCATCATGGAGGATGATGACCCAACTAGCTTCGAGCATGACATCACGAGTAGGGACTCAGTGAAATGGCTGGATGCAATGCGGTCCAAGATGGAATCCATGTACACCAACAAAGTATGGACTTTGGAAGTTGCTCCTGAAGGGGTAAAACCCATTGGGAGCAAGTGGATCTTCAAGAAGAAACTTGGTGTAGATGGGAAAGTGGAGATTTTCAAAGCTAGACTTGTTGCAAAAGGTTTTCGTCAAAGACCAGGTGTGGACTATGACGAAACCTTTTCTCCAGTGGCTATGCTTAAATCCATCCAGATCATGCTTGCCATCGCTGCATATCATGACTACGAAATCTGGCAAATGGATGTTAAGACCGCCTTTCTAAACGGTGATTTAGAAGAGTGCGTGTACATGACTCAGCCAGAGGGCTTCGTAGATAGTGGGAGCAGCGGGAAGGTGTGCAAGCTGCTTAAATCCATTTATGGATTAAAGCAAGCATCGCGGAGTTGGAACATCTGCTTTGACGTCGTTATCAAAGAGTTTGATTTCGTCAAAAATCCAGATGAACCTTGTATCTACAAGAAGGTGGCAGAGAGTAAGGTTGTCTTCCTCGTATTGTACGTGGACGACATACTCTTGATAGGAAATGATATTCCTATGCTGCAATCGGTCAAGCTCATCTTATCACAAAGATTCTCAATTAAAGATCTTGGTGATGCCTCCTGCATATTGGGGATTAGGATCTATAGAGATAGATCCAAACGGATATTGGGATTGTCCCAAACCAGGTACATTGACACCATACTAAAGAGGTTTAGTATGGAAGAATCCAAGCGTGGGAACTTTCCCACGATTTCTGGAGTCACTCTCTCCAAAGAGATGTCTCCCAAGACTGATTTGGAGAGAGCTCGCATGCAAGGGATACCCTATGCTTCGGCTGTAGGCTCTATCATGTATGCGATGCTATGTACCAGACCCGATGTAGCATACTCACTAAGTGTAGTGATCAGGTATCAAGCTGATCCTGGAGAGAGTAACTGGACAGCTGTGAAGAGCATTCTCAAGTACTTACGAAGGACTAAAGAGATGCTCTTGGTGTATGGTAACGGAGAACTCCAAATGGAGTCCTTTACCGATTCTAGCTTCCAGAGTGATAAGGACGACTCTAAGTCGCAGTCGGGATTTATCTTTACCCTTTACGGAGGGGCGGTTAGCTGGAAGAGTTCCAAGCAGAAAACCGTGGCAGACTCGACGATGGAGGCTGAATACATCGCTGCCAACGATGCTGCCAAAGAGGCTGTCTGGATCAAGAAGTTCATTACTGAACTTGGAGTGGTTCCCTCCATTGAGCATCCAATACCTTTGTATTGCGATAACAATGGAGCGGTGGCTTTGGCCAAGGAACCCAGGTGCCATCAGCGATCCAGGCATATTCTGAGGCGGTATCACCTGATCCGGGAGATAGTTGATCGCCGGGAGATCGAGGTCAGGAGGGTTGACACGAAGAACAACACGGCGGATCCACTCACGAAGGCCATTCCCCAGATACAGTTTGAGAGACTCTTCGGGATGCTCGGTATGCGATACTACAGCAGCTGGCCCTAGTGCAAGTGGGAGATTGTTAGTAGTATGTATGCCCTAGAGGCCAGTATTGTACAGATGATGTATATTATATTGGATGCTTGGACATATATAGAGATGACTTTCTTGCTCGATATGATAGTATGCTATATGGTTGCTCTTTATCTTAACATGTACACTTATCTCTTTAAACTGTCTTATAGTTACATGTTGGTAAAGCCCTTAGGATGTGTACTTGACTACCTGGATTATGATGAAGATCATACTAGTAGGGACATGGTAGTCCATAAGTACATCCTTCAAGGTCCCTAGTCGTAGGTGTATCGAGACGGGGCATCGATATACCAGTGTAGACTAGCGTATACGCCTCTCGACCCATGAGATGGGCGATGGATGATCCCATATCCATTGGTGTTTGACATCAGAGATGGTATACGGGTGCTCAGTGGAGACTGGGTACACTGGACGGACTCACCGAGAACTCCCAGATGGTATTATACCTCACGTCAGATGGCAGTTCTCAGGTGACACTTGTACAGGTTAGTTTGTAGACCCGAGATCGTCATAGAGTCTTGTGTGATTCCCACTGTGCTTTGATCTCCACCTTACCACGTCCATGAGGGCGTGCAAAACGGTGGTTTTTAGGTACAGTCCCGAGTCACATGGAGGCAATGAGCGATAGGAGGGGTTTCGTCTCTCCCGGTATTGGGGGTTGATGTTGCGCTGTGCTCGATTGGCTGTAACAGGAAAGTCCCTGGCCATGGCTGATTACAGATTTGCTGGTAAGTGTTACCAGTAGTTTCTCGACCCGTTATGAGCCTCACATCGGCATGACTTATCGGTTACTGGGGTCTGACGTTTACCACCCCTAGACTTGATATGCAACATATCAGACGAACAGACCGGACTGTACGGTAAGTGTTACTGGTTGGATTCACAGGAGTGTGAGCGGGCTTGCTCGTCGATCTTCTGATCGCTCAATACCCGGGTGGCCGTTACGTTTAGCAGACCGCTTGCGGCTTGTGGGTGATTGATATGATCATCATTTGCTGCCGGCGTATTGACGAGTCTTTAGAGTCCTACACAGAGGTTTCCTGGCTCAAGCGAAACGAAATAGGAGCGCATATGAGATATGTGCAAGACCGAGAATAATGCGTGTATGTGATACCGTATTGTATTCTCGCGATGAATGTATCGAATGGTTATATGCGATATAACCTAGATATCGAATCAAGGATTGATTCGATAAGTCGATACATAGGATACTAGTCGGTTATATGCGATATGACCGGATCATTGAATCAAGTGTTGATTTAATGATTTAATGTATAATTATATATTTGATATATTACTTTGCATTAACTAGTATTGGTTCACTTTAAATGGATTTTCTCACTTGATGTGCACATTGTATATGTGATATACTTTTGTGCACATGTTTGTATCATGTTTGATGATACTTGCTCATTTGGTTAAGTGTAAAGAATTAAACCTTGGTTAAGTAAATGGTTAGGGTTTTTCTTTATTCATTCATTTATCTTTTTAATTTGGATTAAAAAGAAAAGGCAAAAGAAAACAAAATGGTTGCTTTTATTCTTGAAGCTTGTTGAAGCTTCATGAAGTTTTGACCAAAGTGACCATTTTGTCTTCATGCTTAACCCTAACCATTCATCTAACCTTAGTCAATTCTCTACACCTAACCATGGTCTACATTATGATAAGTATTCATTTTCTTTTTCATTTTAATAACTTATCATAATCATCTTCATCTTCTTCTTCTTCTTGAGTTCAAGAAAAAGCTTGCCACCATTAATGGCATCTTGAGTAAACAAGTGAGAAATCCAATTCTAAAGTGAACCCACCTCCTATTTCTTCACCCTCTACCTCTTGCCAAGTAGTATAGGGTGTTTTCTTCACAAGTTTCACAACTTAGTGAAGTCGGAGCTTGATCTTGTGAAGCCTCGACGTAGATCATCTTCGGCACGAAGCCGACGACCTTGCCCGCCCATTTCTCCGATGAAGCCGATGCTTGAGTCCGGGATTCGAGACGGACAGCGAGAGGACGTCTACGTGGAGCTAAGGAAGTGGAAAACCGGATCTACAAAGGTTGTAGCTTCTCACTTTCAGTTAAGATGTTAACTAGTTTGATGTTTCGCCTAAAATTCTAGTCGACGATCCGTATTAGGGTTTCTCGGCACTCATAAAATTTGAAATTGGCATGGTTGATGCCTTGTGAGACCTCTATAGTATGCCTAGGAACCCGACATCCCATACAGAGGGTTTTTCCAGTTCAGGCGATATGATGTAGATGTCGTATGTTAGTATATACAGGTGTCCGATTAAATATGTGTACAGGCTACATGGACTTTAATCGGACGGTTGATAATACTAGCCGGCATAGGATTAAGCCAGATTATTAATCAAGTTTTGATTTAATAATTTATATATATATATATATATATATATATATATATATTTGATATATATATTCTAGTGTTATTGTTCACTATTTATTTTCTCTCTCTTGGCTATTCGTATTTTTATATGGATACGCGTATATGTATTTCGATACGTATACCCGGTTGTATTCCGTATTTATACGGAATATGTTCTAGAAAAAGGACACCTTCATTTATGAATATTCATGGTAATGAGGTGGCTAGGTATGGTGGTTTTGAGTATAGTTGAGTAATGTAGAGAGGGATGAGTTTCATTTGTTTATTACAAATGGTTGTGATATTTTTTGATTGTTGGAAATTAATATGAAGCCATTATCTCCTTCATTCTAACCTTTAGCTCTTTTGTGTGTGTAAGTCGATGTCGCACACCCTACGCACTTGTGGGGAGGCAGAATACACAAAAAACGATTTTTATACTTGCAACATCGACCTATCTACAGGATCTTTTCGGAAACCTTAACTACCTAAACTACATAGAGTTCTAAACTACTATGTCAGTGTTTTATACCTTGTTGAATATAGTCCTTCAGGTCTTCTTCTACTTTCCTTGAGCTCCTCGAAGTTGTAGATCTAGCTCGGTCACCGGTCTCCTCGTGTCAAAGACGACCCAACCGAGCGTCTATGGTTCAAGCTCCAACCTCTAAACAAAGATAACTAAAGTACCTAGTTTTCTAAACTAGGTAGCTTAGAAGATGTAGAGAGTTAATTGGAGTGTTTTTTTTAATCTCAAAGGACCCTAGAGTTCACAACACATATGAGGGTTAGGGTCTTAAGGAAGAAGGAGAAGGAAAAATGGAGAGAGAAAGGAAAAAATGGCTAGTGAAGAATGGCTTCCTTCTCCTCAAGACCCTAACCCTCACATCTGGTTTGATACACAATATTGCATACATTATAGAGCTTATCGCAGAAGCATAAGATATAATACTCATACGACCCTTTTCCAAATCAGTCTTTGGAAGACATCTCTTTGGAGAAGGTAATCCCGTGACAGTCTTGAGGCTAGTGAAGAATTGCTCATTATTTTCTCACATGAAGCATGGATTATTTTCAATAGAAAATATCAACCATGCTTCAATAGTAAGTCCAAACCAATAAACAAATGAATAAGCCATGCTTCACCCATGCCACAAATATCTCAATTTTCTACCTCTTTAATCTATTTTCCAAATAAATCCAATAATGAGGTGTCTCCTTCTAGAAGCATCTCTTGTAAAATTACAAGAATGCCCTCACCGTATATACATACATGTATTCGTACTGCAAAAATACGAATACGATAAGATAATAATAATCTAATAATGTAATACTAGAATCTGGCATAAACCAAAACTCACTAGTATTATCCATCCGAACAACATCCGTGTAGCTAGTACACGTATATGATCGGAACCTTGCACGTAAAACCATATAGCCTCTACATCGTTTCGCCTGAACCAGGGAAACCCTCTGTGTGGGACTTTAAAGTCTCGACATTATGCTAGCAGTGGGTTTAACCACAAGTCCGTCAGCGGTACTAGCTGTACGTAATGGCTACCCAGGTATCTGTTGAAAAGAAGGCCGACGAGCGAACTCATCCGAACCCCTACTGAGTCTATCCGTGACAATCTCCATACAGTCCGGTCTGTTCATCTAAGAGTATCGCATATTGGGCCTAGGGGTGTGGTAAACGTTAGACCCCTAATAGCATAATAAGTTGTGTCGGTGTAGAGCCCAATACACTCTGAGAAACTACTGATGTACTTACCAGTAAATCTCACTTGCCGTGGTCAGGGACTTTGGGTATTGGCTATCCAACAGCGCGATATCAACTTCCAATACCGGGAGAGACAAATCCTTTCTATCCACTACTGTCTCCAAGTACTTCGGGACTGCACACAACTACTACCTGTTTGCATGACTCATTTGAGCCGTGGTAGAGTAGTAATCTAAATACAGAGGGAACACACTCAAGATGAATAGTGATGTCAAGTCAACGAACTAAATTGTACTCATGTCACCTGGGAACTGCTAACTGACGATAGGTATAATACCAACCAGCAGTTCCCTTCGAGTCCCACCAGTGTAACTCATAACCCAATGAGCACCTGTATACTATTTCTGGTAAGGCATATCAGTGGCTGGGGGACAGGACATCTCCCCTGACTGAGATGAGAAGCGTATACACTAGTCTACTCTGGAGTATTGATGACCTGTCTCGATAATCCTACGACTAGGGACAAGCTTAAGGATGAGCTTGTAGACTACCCAGCCCCCACTAGTGTGACCGCCATCACAACGCAGGTAGTCAAGCAAAGATCCTAAAGGCTCTATCAGTATGTATTAGCGATATGGTAAAAGAAACACACACACATATTAAGATAGAATCAAACCAGATAGTATACTATCATATTGAGAAAAACTGTTATTATATCCGTGTATATCCCAAGCTTCCAAAATCTAATATACAATCCAGTACTACACAATAATGGCCTCTAGAGCATATATCACTAACAATCTCCCACTGACACTAAGGCCATGTATTGGCATATCGCAGACCTATCATCTCGATTAGCTTTTCGAACCGCGTCTGAGGAATGGCCTTTGTGAGTGGATCTACAGTATTTTTCACTGTATCTACTCTCCGCACCTCGATCTCCTGACGATCCACGATCTCCCTGATCAGGTGATACCGCCTCAAGATATGTCTGGACTTCGGATGGGACCTTGGTTCCTTTGCTAAAGCTATAGCCCTATTGTTGTCACAATATAAAGGTATTGGATCAACAATGGACAGAACCACCTGAATTTCTGTAATGAACTTCTTCATCCAGATTGCTTCTTTCGCGGCGTCACATGTAGCGATATACTCTGCCTCCATCGTCGAGTCAGCAACGGTATCTTTCTTGGAGCTCTTCCAAAAGACCGCCCCTCTATTGAGGATAAAGATATAACCCGACATGGATTTGGAGTCATCCTTGTCACTCTAGAAGCTGGAGTCAGCGAAACCTCGATCTGGAGGTCTTTACTGTCATACACCAAGAACATCTCCTTAGTCCTTCTCAGGTACTTAAGAATGTTCTTAATCGCTATCCAGTGCTTCTCCCCAGGGTTTGACTGATACCTGCTTACCATACTCAGTGCGTAAGCAACATCTAGTCTGGTATACAATATCGCATACATTATAGAGCCTACCACAGAAGCGTAGGGTATAGTACTCATGCGATCCCTTTCCAAATCAGTCTTGGGAGAAATCTCTTTGGAGAGGGTGATCCCTGTTAGTTATATGTATGCCCTAGAGGCCATTACTGTATATTGGATGTATATTATAGTGGATGCTGGGACATATATAGGTAGGACTTTCTTGCTCGACATGATAGTACGCTATCTGGTTGCTCTTTATCTTGACATGTATATTTTCTTGTTAGTGTTTATGCCCTAGAAGGCCATTACTGTATCATACTAGCTTGTATATTACTTAATGGAAGCTTGGGATATTCACATGTATATAACAGTCTTGCTAAACATGGTAGTATGCTACTTGGTTTTTCTATCTTAATATGTGAGTGTACGTATTGATAGAGCTCTTAGGATCTTGCTTGTCTACCAGCGTTGTGATGGCAGTCACACTAGTGGGGGCTGGGTAGTCTACAAGCACATCCTTATTCAGGTCCCTGGTCGTTGGATTATCGAGACAGAGCATCGATACTCCGGAGTAGACTGGTGTGTACGCTTCTCATCCCAGTTGGGGAGATGGTCTGTCCCACAGCCGTCAGTACGTCGTACTGGAGATAGTATACAGGTGCTCGTTAGGTTACGGGTACACCGGACAGGACTCACAGGGAACTGTTGGTTGGTTTGATACCAGTCGTCAGTGAACAGTTCCCAGGTGACATGAGTACAGCGTAGTCCGCAGACTTGATACTGCTACTTCGCCTCGAGTGTGTCCCACTGTTCTTAGATTGCTACCCTACCACGGCTCAAAGGAGTCGTGCAAACAGGTAGCAGTTGGGTGCAGTCCCGAGCACTTGGAGGCAGTGGCGGTTAGACAGGATTCGTCCCTCCCGGTATTGGGAGTAGATATCGTGCTGTGTCAGAGAGCCATTACGCAAAGTCCCTGGCCAGGGCAAGCGAGATTTGCTGGTAGGTTCCAGCAGTTTCTCAGGGTGTAATGGGCTTTACTCCGACACGACTTATACCGCTATTAGGGGACTGACGCTTTCCGCCCCCTAGGCCCGATATGCGATAGTCTTGGACGAACGGACCGGACTGTATGGAGATTGTCACATCAGACTCAGTAGGAGTTCGGATGGGTTTTCTCATCGGCCTTCTTATCGACAACTACCTGGGGACCGTTACGTACAGCTAGTGCCGCTTGCGGTCTGTGGTTAAACCCACTGCCAGCGTAGTAGTCGAGTCTCTAGAGTCCCACACAGAGAGTTTCCTACTCCAGGCGAAACGATATAGAGGTTGCATGGTTTTGCGACAAAGGGTTCGGACGCATACGTGCGTTTACGCGCGTACGACTTTCGGACAGTATTTACCAGTCGGCTTTGGTTTAAGCCAGTTACTGGTATCCGGTTATTGGATTTTTACAGTCTAAAGTTTTTCCGTATTTTTGCGGATTGGAGGGGCGTTCTCGTAATTGTACGAGAAGCTTCTAGAAGATGTGACTAAGGAGGTTTCTTTTGGATAAGAAAGTGAGTCATGGTGGTGATTCATTCATTTCATTAATGCACATTTATTGCTTAATGACTCATGCTAATAAATCACCACTAGATATTTTATGAAGCATGCTTATTCATTTCTTTTATTCATTATTGATAAATAAGAATGCTTCATAATATTATGATACACTCTCTCTCTTCTCTCATGATCTTATCTCATATTCTCTCTCCTCAAGCTCTCATCTTCAAACCCTAATCCTTAATCCTCATGTGTTGAGATCAAAGGATTAGTTAGACTAAACAATCCATAACCTTTACTCTACATCATCCTTTCATCTTTGATTAGCAATCAAAGTTGATTAGTTACCTCAAGTTAGAGGTTTAGCTTGGAGTTTCGCTCTCGGGTGGATCGTCTACTACCTAGAGAAGGTCGAGGAGAACAAAGGAGGACGTAAAGACGAAGGACCGGTTTCATTAGGTATAATCCCTAATCACTTGTGAAATGAAACTCATTGAATACGGTTATTTATAGTTTAGCTTCGATTCAAGCGGTTAGTCGATGTTCGTTGTTTAAACTTGATAGTTTTTGAAAATTCCGCCTCCCCACAAGTACTGGGGTGAAGTACATCGACTTACAGTGGTATCAGAGCCTCGCTAAACACTAAATAACTTAATCGCAAATTTGTACGAATTTCGAACGGAAAAACGAAACCGGAAAACCCTAAAAAATACTAGTTTCTGTCGAATTTAAAACGATGTCAGAAAATTTTTCAGGTGTGTTCAGAGAGCTAGAAAGGAGTTCAGGAGAACACCCAAGAAATTCGAGCCCATGAATCGGCAACTCGGCCGCGAAAGCGCGGCGGATCGGTGGGATCCGCCGCCCTTCTGCGGCGCTTTGGCCGAGTCATGGACTCGTCTTTCTTGTGTGGGTCCCCTGTGACATTTGGGGTTTTCTGGAATATTTAATTATTGCTCAGGTTACTGTTTAACAGAGCAGATTTTGGAGCAATATTGATGTTGTTTATTCGATCGAATTGTACAGTATTTGCGTATTGGATTATATCTGTGATTGTTTAATGTGTTCGTAAACCTCCCCTAACTGCTAGTATGTCTGTTGGCAGGGGGTTGCACATTTCTGAAATGGTTATATCTGTTTGTGCATATAAACTGTATTGGACTGTTGTGGTGTATAGCCGGGGTTAGCAATGGGTTATTGATTAATTCATTTGTTGTAAATGTAATTTGTTGTAATATTATTTTTGCGGGGCACTTCCAGGTTGCGGTCGTAGCCACCGTTGTATTATTTCATTTTACTGTTTTTGCTCCTAGGACTGACCCAAGGTGGGCTACACAGACTGCCGGGTGGGTAGTTTGCCGTACCCGTAGGGGTCGAGGGTGGGGTAACGGCTATTTATCACAACTGTGTAATCTGTCTTTTCTTGCAGGCTCAAAAGAAATACAGATTGCTTGCAAATCCAATATTGTTTATCTGTGTTCTGGAATGAATATCATTGCGTTAGACGAATGTAAAATATCTATATTTATGATAGCTATTTAGACGCCACTTATGTTTTACACCCGCGCTAGCCCAGCCCCCGCTCTGTCGTTAGTTAAGTAACCTAACGGGTGATGACGGGACCCCGTGGCGAATGCGGATGGCATAAGAGGACGTTGTATTTTCGTTGTTTTCTGCAATGATAAGTTAATGATGGGACGCATTATCTATAATGCAAAGTAAAACAAACCAAAGTTTAAATCGTTGGAACAATTTAAAAGAAACCACTCGGTTATTTTTAAAACAGATATTTTTAAATGCGGAGTCTTAACCACTCCTTTTAAAAGCTATCAGGTTCCTTCGGTTATATCAAGTTCACTACGTTCACGGTTTCGCCAAAACCAGTCGTAGCCCTCCGTCATTTCATTTGGGTATTCAGTAGTATTCAAGCTATGCAGTTTTGGCCAACGTCATGGCATAGTGTTTGGTAGCTGCTGGATATTCATTTGTTGCATAGATAGATGAGTTGGTTTGGGACAGTCGTATTATCATTTGGCCAACGTCAGGGATATATACGGATGGGTTCAAATTAACAAGATAATGATGGGTAGAACTTGACATGTGACTTATGACATTTTGACCAACGCCAAGGTCATAAGAGCATGGGGTAAAAACTTATATCGGGAATTTCTAAAGAAACTGAAATTTGCAAAGAGATGCATACCATTTTGAGTTTGATGAATGTTGGTAGCATTCCTACAGCATTATCAGACGATGATATTTGGATCCCGATCCTACTGTGAGTATATGCTACTTATCAGGATATTCGTCGCTTAACGATCAATGCTATAAACCTAGTAGGTGTCCAGAAAAGTGTCAGCGGGGTTACGCCCCCAGAGAAAAGAGGTTATTTAATTAAGGAACTTCGCGAAAGCGTTGGAAAACCTCCCTCGAAGTATCGACACCGGCCTGGCTGAACGGTTAAGCAAGTATTGTACGATGAGAATAGTCTTGGCTAATTCTTCTTTTATGGTTTGAGGAAGGATTCGAGAAACAGTGGGAGCCATCCAGTTTAGATAAACTAAAAACCACTCTAAACTTGCAAGAGCATCATGCTAAAGAGTTTTCTTCTCTCTCTCCTAATTGCAGCGACCCTGAAAATGACTGGACTTAAGTTACTTTTAGAGAAAAATATACTGACGGGGCCAAACTATAAAGATTGGCTGCGGAATGTCAAGATGGCTTTGACCTATGACAAACTGGGGTACGTCCTCACCGCTACAGCACCTGCTGTCCTTGGTCCCAAATCCAGCAATGCGGATAAGGAAATCCGCAAAACCTGGGATTTAGATTGCGCGAGAGCCAAGTGCATCGTGCTTGCCTCGATGAACAATGAACATCAGAGGAGGCACGAGGATATGTCCCTAGATGGCATATTTCTCCATACAAAGGAACTTTATGGAGAGCAATCTCGTATAGCAAGATACGAGACCTCTAAGAAATTGTTTCGAGCGAGGTTGGCTGTCGGGTCATCGGTAGGTGAACATGTCCTACAGATGATCGGCTATATTGAACAGCTCGCGGACCTTGGGACGACTTTGGATAATGAGCTCTATACAGACCTTGTTCTCCAGTCCCTTCCTCCCACCTACGCCCAGTTTATCCTCAACTTCAATCTTCAAGGAAAAGAAGTTGAACTTGCGGAACTCCTGAACATGTTAAGGAGTGCAGAGGGCACCTTGCAGAAGGCAAGGGAAACACCCGCTATGTTTGTTGGCGGTTCATCTTCTTCCGGGTCCAAGGCTAGGGCCAAAGGAAGGAAGAAGAAGGCCGCACCCAGACCTAGAGGAGGTGTTAGTAAGGTGGGAAAGAAGGGAAAGAAAAAGTTTACAGCACCGGTAGTTGGCCTGGATGAGTGCTTCCATTGTCACAGGAAAGGGCACTGGAAGAAGGATTGCAAGGCGTGGAACGCCAAGAACCAGGAACCGAAGCAAGCTGTGGCTTCGACTTCAGGTGTGTTTGTAATTGAGAATTGTCTGTCGATCAACTCTACTTCCTGGGTATTGGATACCGGATCAGGATCTCATATTTGCAATTCTTTGCAGGCACTGAGAAACCGTAGAGTGCTGAAGGAAGGTGATATGATCCTCAGGGTTGCTAACGGAGCTAGCGTGGGAGCTGCGTCCGTCGGGGATTATCACCTAGGATTGACGAGTGGACACATTTTGGTTTTACATAACTGTTATTTTGTACCCAGCTTAACGTGTAATATCATATCAGTTTCCTTGTTATCAAATAAAGGTTATGATTTCACGTTTGTAAGAGATGTTGTCAACATCCACCTTAATCATGGTTTGATTGGGTCCGGTACTCTAAATAACGGCATATATGTGTTAAACCAACTCCAAATTTTCAATGTCCAGAACACACTAAAAAGAAAGTCTCCAGATTTAAATAAAGCTTTCTTATGGCATTGTAGACTGGGTCACATCAATGAGAGAAGGTTGACGAAGTTGCATAGAGAAGGATATTTGGACACGTTCGAATATCAAACCTATGACACTTGTCAATCCTGTCTCAAAGGAAAGATGACAAAGACTCCATTTACTGGACAAGGAGTAAGAGCGAGCGAGCTCTTAGGACTCATACACAGTGATGTATGTGGTCCAATGTCTACACATGCAAGAGGTGGTTATTCCTACTTCATTACTTTTACAGATGATTTCTCTAGGTATGGATATGTTTTCTTAATGAAGCATAAATCAGAGGCCTTTGAGAAATTCCTGGAATTCAAGAGTGAAGCGGAAAACCAAACAGGCAAAAGTATTAAGACACTGAGATCTGATCGAGGTAGAGAATACTTAAGTGCCGAGTTCCTAGGTTACCTAAAAGAGAAAGGAATTCTCTCTCAGCTTACTCCTCCATACACTCCACAGCACAACGGTGTATCGGAGAGAAGGAATCGAACCCTATTGGATATGGTACGATCCATGATGAGTAATACTGAGTTACCACGATCTTTCTGGGGATATGCGCTAGAATCAGCGGCATATATTTTGAACAGAGTTCCAACCAAAACTGTGCCTACCACACCATATCAGATGTGGAGTGGGAAGAAACCCTATCTTCAGTATATAAGGATTTGGGGATGTCCAGCTTTTGTAAAAAAGCAGCATGTGGACAAGCTCGAGGCACGATCAGTACTGTGTAAGCTTGTAGGATATCCAAAGAACTCCAAGGGATATTGCTTCTATTACGCAGAGGAACAAAAGGTTTTTGTTTCTCGTAATGCCCATTTTCTAGAACAACAAGTTTTAGAAAAGGATACAAATGGGAACGAAATAGAACTGGAAGAAATTCCAGAACCACAAGCTGCTACTGAAAGTTTGGTAGAACCAGAGGTTCAAGAAGAACAGAGCATTCCCGCACCCCTCCGCAGGAGTAGTAGGCCGTCTCATCCGCCTGAGAGATACTACGGTTTTCTCATAGACGGGGATAGAGAGGATTGCATCATAGATGATGATGAACCTACTGACTTCCAACAGGCCATCCAGAGCGGCGACTCGGTACGATGGCTAGATGCAATGCGGACCGAGATGGAGTCCATGTACACCAACAAAGTATGGACTTTGGACTTTGCTCCAGATGGGGTAAAACCCATAGGATGCAAATGGATCTTCAAGAAAAAGATTGGTGTAGATGGACAGGTGGAAACCTATAAGGCTAGACTTGTTGCAAAGGGTTTTCGTCAAAGACCTGGTTTGGACTATGACGAAACTTTTTCTCCAGTGGCTATGCTCAAATCCATTCGGGTCCTTCTTGCTATTGCTGCCTTCCATGATTATGAAATCTGGCAGATGGACGTAAAGACGGCTTTTCTGAATGGAAATTTAGAAGAGAGCGTCTATATGGATCAGCCAGAGGGTTTCAATCAGAGTGGGAGCAGCGGGAAAGTATGCAAGCTGCTTAAGTCCATTTACGGACTAAAGCAGGCATCGCGGAGTTGGAACATCTGTTTTGATGAGACAGTCAAAGAATATGACTTTATCAAAAATCTAGATGAACCGTGCATATATAGTAAAGTTGTGGCCAGAAGTGTCGTATTCCACGTCTTGTACGTGGATGACATTCTATTGATAGGAAATGACATTCCTATGCTACAATCTGTCAAAGGATTCTTGTCACACAGGTTCTCCATGAAAGACCTGGGTGATGCCTCTTACATTCTGGGGATCCGGATCTATCGTGATAGATCCAAGAGGATGTTGGGACTTTCGCAGTCCAGGTATATCGACACTGTACTGAAAAGATTCAGTATGGAAGATTCAAAGCGCGGTAATCTACCGGCTTGTCACGGAATCACCCTCTCCAAAGAGATGTCTCCCAAGACTGATTTGGAAAGGGAACGCATGTCTATTATACCCTACGCTTCTGCGGTAGGCTCTATAATGTATGCGATGTTGTGTACCAGACCAGATGTAGCTTACGCACTAAGCGTGGTAAGCCGGTATCAGTCAGACCCAGGGGAGAAACACTGGATAGCAGTAAAGAACATTCTCAAGTATCTGAGGAGGACTAAGGAGATGTTCTTGGTTTACGGCGGAAAAGACCTCAGGTTGGAGGCCTTTGCTGATTCCGGCTTCCAGAGTGATAAGGACGATTCCAAGTCCATGTCGGGTTATGTTTTTACCCTCAATGGAGGGGCGGTGTGCTGGAAGAGCTCCAAGCAGGACACCGTTGCTGACTCGACGATGGAAGCGGAGTATATAGCTGCTTGCGATGCCGCAAAAGAAGCAGTCTGGATGAAGAAGTTCCTAACAGAACTTCAGGTGGTTCCTACCATAGTTGATCCAATACCTTTGTATTGCGACAACAACGGAGCTATAGCTTTAGCGAAGGAACCAAGGTCCCATCAGAAGTCCAGACACATCTTGAGGCGGTATCACCTGATCAGGGAGATCATTGATCGTCAGGAGATCGAGGTTCGGAGAGTCGCTTCAGAAGAGAACATTGCTGATCCATTCACGAAGGCCCTTCCTCAGATTCAGTTCGAGAGGCTGCTCGAGATCATTGGTCTGCGATATGCCAGTTCATGGCCCTAGTGCAAGTGGGAGATTGTTAGTGTTTATGCCCTAGAAGGCCATTACTGTATCATACTAGCTTGTATATTACTTAATGGAAGCTTGGGATATTCACATGTATATAACAGTCTTGCTAAACATGGTAGTATGCTACTTGGTTTTTCTATCTTAATATGTGAGTGTACGTATTGATAGAGCTCTTAGGATCTTGCTTGTCTACCAGCGTTGTGATGGCAGTCACACTAGTGGGGGCTGGGTAGTCTACAAGCACATCCTTATTCAGGTCCCTGGTCGTTGGATTATCGAGACAGAGCATCGATACTCCGGAGTAGACTGGTGTGTACGCTTCTCATCCCAGTTGGGGAGATGGTCTGTCCCACAGCCGTCAGTACGTCGTACTGGAGATAGTATACAGGTGCTCGTTAGGTTACGGGTACACCGGACAGGACTCACAGGGAACTGTTGGTTGGTTTGATACCAGTCGTCAGTGAACAGTTCCCAGGTGACATGAGTACAGCGTAGTCCGCAGACTTGATACTGCTACTTCGCCTCGAGTGTGTCCCACTGTTCTTAGATTGCTACCCTACCACGGCTCAAAGGAGTCGTGCAAACAGGTAGCAGTTGGGTGCAGTCCCGAGCACTTGGAGGCAGTGGCGGTTAGACAGGATTCGTCCCTCCCGGTATTGGGAGTAGATATCGTGCTGTGTCAGAGAGCCATTACGCAAAGTCCCTGGCCAGGGCAAGCGAGATTTGCTGGTAGGTTCCAGCAGTTTCTCAGGGTGTAATGGGCTTTACTCCGACACGACTTATACCGCTATTAGGGGACTGACGCTTGCCGCCCCCCTAGGCCCGATATGCGATAGTCTTGGACGAACGGACCGGACTGTATGGAGATTGTCACATCAGACTCAGTAGGAGTTCGGATGGGTTTTCTCATCGGCCTTCTTATCGACAACTACCTGGGGACCGTTACGTACAGCTAGTGCCGCTTGCGGTCTGTGGTTAAACCCACTGCCAGCGTAGTAGTCGAGTCTCTAGAGTCCCACACAGAGAGTTTCCTACTCCAGGCGAAACGATATAGAGGTTGCATGGTTTTGCGACAAAGGGTTCGGACGCATACGTGCGTTTACGCGCGTACGACTTTCGGACAGTATTTACCAGTCGGCTTTGGTTTAAGCCAGTTACTGGTATCCGGTTATTGGATTTTTACAGTCTAAAGTTTTTCCGTATTTTTGCGGATTGGAGGGGCGTTCTCGTAATTGTACGAGAAGCTTCTAGAAGATGTGACTAAGGAGGTTTCTTTTGGATAAGAAAGTGAGTCATGGTGGTGATTCATTCATTTCATTAATGCACATTTATTGCTTAATGACTCATGCTAATGAATCACCACTAGATATTTTATGAAGCATGCTTATTCATTTCTTTTATTCATTATTGATAAATAAGAATGCTTCATAATATTATGATACACTCTCTCTCTTCTCTCATGATCTTATCTCATATTCTCTCTCCTCAAGCTCTCATCTTCAAACCCTAATCCTTAATCCTCATGTGTTGAGATCAAAGGATTAGTTAGACTAAACAATCCATAACCTTTACTCTACATCATCCTTTCATCTTTGATTAGCAATCAAAGTTGATTAGTTACCTCAAGTTAGAGGTTTAGCTTGGAGTTTCGCTCTCGGGTGGATCGTCTACTACCTAGAGAAGGTCGAGGAGAACAAAGGAGGACGTAAAGACGAAGGACCGGTTTCATTAGGTATAATCCCTAATCACTTGTGAAATGAAACTCATTGAATACGGTTATTTATAGTTTAGCTTCGATTCAAGCGGTTAGTCGATGTTCGTTGTTTAAACTTGATAGTTTTTGAAAATTCCGCCTCCCCACAAGTACTGGGGTGAAGTACATCGACTTACATTTCTGTCTCTCTCTGATTGCATGTTGATAAAGCCTTTAGGATGTGTACTCGACTTCCAGGACTATGATGCAGATCATACTAGTGGGGCTGGGTAGTCAATGAGTACATCCTTAAAAGTTCCTAGTCGTGGGAATATCGAGACGGGGCATCGATATTCCAGAGTAGACTAGCGTATATCTTCTCGACCCATGTGATGGGCGATGGATGATCCCATATCCATTGGTGTTTGACATCGGAGATGGTATGCGGGTGCTCAGTGGAGACTGGGTACACTGAACGGACTCGCCGAGAACTCCCAGATGGTCTTATACCTCACGTCAGATGGCAGTTCTCTGGTGACACAGGTACAGCTTAGTCTGTAGACCCGAGATCGTCATAGAGTCTTGTGTGTCTCCCACTGTACTTTGATTTCCACCCTACCACGGCTCTACTGAGTCGTGCAAACAGGTGGTTTTTGGGTACAGTCCCGATTCACATGGAGGCAATGAGCGATAGGAGGGGATTCGTCTCTCCCGGTATTGGGGGTTGATGTCGCGCTGTGCACGACTGGCCATAATAGGAAATCCCTGGACAAGGTTGCTGTGATATACTGGTAAGAGTTATCAGTAGTTTCACGATAGTTAGACCTAACGTCGGCATGACTTATCAAGCTATTGGGGTCTGACGTTTACCACCCCTAGGCGAGATATGCGACATATCAGACGAACAGACCGGACTGTACGGTAAGTGTTACTGGTTGGATTCACAGGAGTGTGAGCGGGCTTGCTCGTCGATCTTCTGATCGCTCAATACCCGGGTGGCCGTTACGTTTAGCAGACCGCTTACGGCTTGTGGGTGTTTGATATGATCATCATCTGCTGCCGGCGTATTGACGAGTCTTTAGAGTCCTACACAGAGGTTTCCTGGCTCAAGCGAAACGAAATAGGAGCGCATATGAGATATGTGCGGGACCGAGAATAATGCGTGTATGTGATAACGTATTCTATTCTCGCGATGAATGTATCGAATGGTTGTATGTGATATAACCTAGTTATCGAATCAAAGATTGATTCGATAAGTCGATACATTGGATATTAGTCGGTTATATGCGATATGACCGGATCGTTAAATCAAGTGTTGATTTAATGATTTAATGTATAATTATATATTTGATATATTACTTTGCATTAACTAGTATTGGTTCACTTTAAGTGGATTTGCTCACTTGATTTGTGCAAGTTGTATATGTGATATACTTTTGTGCACTTGATTGTATCATGTTTGATGATACATGCTTATTTGGTTAAGTGTAAAGAATTAAACCATGGTTAAGTTGTTGATTAGGGTTTTACTTATTCATTTATCTTATTTATTTATTCATTTTGAATAAATTGAAAGATAAATGAATGGTGGCTTGATTTTTTTTTTTAAGTTGAAGCTTCATGAAGCTTTGACTAAATGACCTTTTTGTTCTCATCCTTAACCCTGACCATTTATAACTAACCCTAGTCTATTCTCTACACTTAACTAAGGTTAGAATATGATAAGAATCAATTCTTTTTCAATTATTCAAAAACACTTATCATATTCTTTTTCATCTTCTTCTTCATGAGCAAGAAAGAAAAGCTTGCCTCATCAATGGAAAGTGATGAAATCATGTGAGAAATCCAATTCTAAAGTGAACCCACCTCCTATTTCTTCATCCTCTACCTCTTGCCAAGTAGTATAGGGTGTTTCCTTCACAAGTTTTTATTGCTTGGTGAAGTTGGAGCTTGATCTTGTGATGCCTCGACGTAGATCATCTTCGGCATCGAACCGACGACCAAGTCCGCCCTCTTCTCCGATGAAGCCGATGATAGAGTCATGGATTCAATTTGGACAGCGGAGGGACGTCATCACGGAGCCTAGGAGGTGGAGGACCGGATCTACAAAGGTTGTAGCTTCTTTCCTTTATGTTAAAGTTGTTTACTTGCTTCGCATCACCTATATATCTAGTTAACGATCCGTATTAGGGTTTCTCGGCACTTGTAAAATTTCAATTAGGCATGTTTGATCATTTGTGAGACTTCATTAGTGCACCAAGGAACCCTACAGTGGTATCAGAGCCTAGCTAGAGCCTTAGGCGATGCGTAGACGGAGTTAGAAGTCCGATCGAACTGAAACCCTAACACAAACATGCTCTCTGTACATTTTGAAATTTGTGGATTTTTGAGAATTAAAAATATGCAGAAAAATCAGCAGGAATATCTAAGAGTTACTGTGAAATTCGAGTGTCTAATTCGACTAAGCTGCGGCGGAACCGCGGTAAGAGCCTAGCTCATGCGGCGGTTCCGCGGCCAAGTAGTCACATCAGGTTTTAAAAATTGCACAGTAATTCCTATATTTTAGTGCTGAATTTTCTGGGAATTTTTAAATCTGACTCATGAGTTGAGTTTTCTGGGTTGTATTGGGGACTCGGTGTTTCGATCAGATCGTCTAATTTTGTCTGTGTGCTTTTCCGGGTAATTTTAGAATATGTTAAAAAGTTCGACCGGATATAAATACCCACTTTTTTACCTGCCGGGAAATTTCCAATTGTTGGACTTTTCCGTAGTTTAATGACGTTCTAAGTAGTGCAAGTAATGCGATAGTCCCTCTAGAAGACAACAAACCTTAACTCGATTATGTGACCGTCTTGAACTGCCCTTTGAACCTTCAGGTTTGGGGCAGTACGGCGTGCCACATGTGAGGCGTTGGCTTGACCCTTCTACGGCTGGACCGTTGGTACTGAGGCATGAACTGAATGTTTTTAGACTTATTCCATGTGTTGAACTGTTTTGGGAAAACTTGGGTGTTCGATTGTTAGATCGGAAAGTTTAACATTTTCTTTTTATCCGGAATGTGATACAACATTTGGAATTCACAAGCAGTTATGAGATAACTGAATGAATGTTATAAACATAGCAGTTTAGTCTCACTTGATCGGTTGCCACGGAATTTTGATGTGATCAAAAGTCCGTCGCAATCACGCAGCGTACGCGGATACTCGCCGGGTAAACTTAATAGACAACCTCACCCCATAGCCCCGACTAAGTGACTGTAGGAGAACACCGTCGCCGAAAGCATCCGTTCGGGTGCTCACGGCAGCGGTGTTCCGCCTTGGTGCACTTCGTCGACGGCGTCAGGGGTGCAGCCGCTTACTAAAGTTTGCGACGAGCATTCGATCAGAATGTCAGGAATCCCGTTGAATTGCCCGACATGATATTGAAAAGTGTTTTCGATAATGAGACTAAAATGCGGGGTTTATAATTGTTAGGCATGCGATGTCTAAGTATTTCATTTGATTAGGCATGCGATGTCTAAAGAGTTTGCGGATTCCAACTGTTGTAGTTTTACACTTTCTTTTCTGTGACCGTAAGTGTAATATGTGATATCGCCGGTTTCGTTGCTATATGTCAACGACAATTGGGATGTGCATATTTACTTACGTTGATGGCATGTGATGTTATGTGTTGCTGGATATGTTATATTGGATCGTCGTGTTCGAATAGCCGGGGTTTTTTTTATGTAAGATGAGTGTTTTTCATTTTCATTCATGTAAAAACTTGTATGTAATATTCTTTTATTGGGGCACTTCCTGGTTGCGGATGTTGTCACCATTTGTATATTATTTACTTTTCCGCATTAGGATAGACCCAAGGAGGGGAGCATAAGTAACCGGGTTCTAGGGTCCAGTGGGAGACCATCTCGAGGAGTCGAGTCCGGGTCTCCTAACCCTAGAATTGGTAGGGTTGCTTGCCGCTCTCGTAGGGGTCTAGGGGTGTGGGATTGGCTATTCATCACGACCGTGGAATCCGTGTTTTATACTGGCTCGTATTGAAAACACGGACGTCCTAGTATATCCAATATTTCATATGATACTTTCTGCTGCGTTATCTGTGATGTGATCATATGATATTCTATGATTTGTTCAGATAGATATATTATATAGTATATATGATATATTATATAGACGTTGCTTATGTTTTACACCCGCGCTAGCCCTGCCTCGCTCTGGCGTTAGTTACCTAACCTAACGGTGCAGACGGGACATCGAGGCAAATGCGGATGGCATAAGCGTACGTTATATTTATCTGTGATGATTAGGTGGACTTAAATGATGGGATATTCATTAATGAGATTAATGAAAGAAAATAAACCTAATTGATGTTATGGAATCGAATTTCAAAAATAAAACAGGTAGCTACAGTTCTTGCTTTGCATCGCGGTGTTCATTATAGAACATCCTGCACCTTATTCGATGAAGAAAGGACCGAGATCCCTTCACCGGGAGTGACTCCTTTAGCATTAACTGGCTGATGCTACACACTCGGTTTGTCTTTTGATCGCTTCTATAGTTTTTGCTTTGCACAGTGATATATATGATATATCCCGCACCTCATTCGACGAGGAAAGGGCCGACGATCCCTTCACCGGGAGTGACCCCCTTTAGCAAAACTAGAAAAGCCTCAAAAACATTCCATTTAAAAACCATTTGATTCCTCAACGAGATCAAGTTCAAAGCGTTAAAGGTTTTATCAAAAACCATTCGCAACCCTCCATCATTTTAGGAAGTAGGGTACTTAGTATTCATGCTGTGTTTGTTGACCATAGTCAAGGCACAGTGTACGGTAGCTAAGTGATGTCTTCCTACACCGCATATGATGCGATTAGTTAGGACAGTCGCGTGACTTTGTTTACCTTAGTTAAGGGTCATGTGGGTGGGTCTAATTAATCACGAAATGACGGGTAGAACTTGACTAGTACTTATGATTTGTTGACCTTAGTTAAGGTCATAGGTGCTAGGGGTAAAAACCTTAATCGGGAGTTTCAAGTGTTGAAATTTGCAATGAGATTGCATACCTTCTATGTGATAGTTGGATCCCGATACCCACTGCGAGTAATTGTTACTCCTGGGAGAGTTTTGCACTTTGCAATTAGCCGATCAAGTAGGTGTCTAGAAAGGTGTCAACGGGGTTACGCCTCTGGGAAAACGAGGTTTACATTAATTAGGTCCGTGCGAAAGCACGGGGAACCTCCCTCAAAGTACCGACACTGGCCTGGCTGAAAGATTGGCGAACTTGTAGAGTGTAATTAATCCCGGCTAGTCTTTCCTTTTAGGGTTTGAAGGAAGATTTGATAAAAACAGTGGGAGCCATCCTGATTAGATAAAATAAATAACCAATCTGATCTTGCAAGAGCGCACGCAGAGTGTTTTCTTCTCTCTCTCTCCAGGTAGCGACCATATCACGCCTTAATCAAGATAATAATATGGATGTATTGACCGAACCCGCTTGTTATACTGAGCTAGGGAACGTTGGTCCTGCTCCAACTTATAATTGTTATAAGACAGAGCAGGAAATAGAGGAATACCAGGATTCCCATGCCGCCCAAACGAAGAAAGTGCATGAGATGCATCTCCTTCGGGTGTGTTCATTATAAAGAACTGTTTCTCAGTACCCTCTGAATCCTGAGTATATGATACCGGATCAGGATCCCAGATATGTAATCTGTTACATAGGGCTACAAGAAGGTAGAAAAACTGAGAACGGGTGATAAGTTTCATGAGGCAGAAACCGGGGCAAGTGTTGCAGCTAAGTCTGTTGGTCACTGTCACCCTGTATTACCAATACATTGATTCTGAACAAATGCTATTAGATACCGAACCTGATATACAAAATCATATCAGTCACTTTATTAGTAAAGAAATGATAAAATTTTGTATTGATGGATAATGTTTTGAACATTTCCTATATCAAAGGTTGATCGGTTCAGGCACGTTATCTAAAAGCATTGATGTTCTAAATCAAACTACAGTTCCTAGTATACAGAACACACACAAGAGGAAGAGTTCAGAAATGAACGGATCCTTCTTGAGGCATTGTAGACTAGGTCATATCAATGTGACCCGACTGGCTGAAGTTGCATTTTAGATGCATATTTAAATCAGTTTGAATTTACATCTTGTGAAACTTGCCAGTCATGTCACAAAGATTAGATGACCATAGCCCTGTTTATAGGAAACAGAGAAAGAGTTAATGAACTCTTGGGACTGATACATGATGATGTATGTAAGGTCTCCTGTCTACACATGCCAGGACTGGTTCTTTATACTTCATTACGTTCTCTGATAATCTCTTAAGATTCAGACATATGTTCCTGCTGAAACATAAGTCCGAAACTTTTGAGATATTAACAGAATATAAGTTAGAAGTAGAGAACCAATAATCGGGTATAAGTATTATGTCCTATGATGAGATCAGGAAGGAGAATACTTGTGCATAGAATTCCTGGACTATTCTAAAGGAGAATGAGATTCTCTCTCAGTGTCACTCCTCTGAATACACCACAGCACAACGGTGTATCGGGGTGGAGCAATCGCACAATATTAGATATGGTGTGCTCTATGATGAGTACTACTGAGTTTCCTATTTTCCTTTTGGGAGATATGCGCTTGAGAAGCTGCATACCTATTGAATAGGGTTCGAATCAAATCAGTGCCTACCATTCCATATGAGATATGGTATGGGAAGAGCCTATCTCTTAAGTAAGTTAAGATTTGGGATTGTCCGGCCTATGTCAAAAGTAAAATCCGGACAAGATCGAGGCAAGGTTAGTTCTGTAGAACTTGAAATGTTCCAGCTATACAAAACTGCAGCTGATTTGACAGAACCAAAGGATTCAATGGTCCCCGACGAACCTCAGCCTCTCCGCCGATCTGGTAGGACTCCTCATCCGCCTGAGAGATACTTTGTTTTCTCGATGACAGTGGGAGCAAGGAATGCATCATGAGATGATGACCCAACTAGATTCGAGCAGCCATCAAGAGTAAGGACTCTGTAAGAATGGCTGGATGCTTAGCGATCTGAGATGGAATCCATATACACCAACAAAGTATAGACTTTGGTTGCTATATCTGAAGGGTTAAATCCCCATCAGGAGCAAGTATATCTTGAGAAGATTACTTGGTGTAGATGGAAAAGTTGAGACTTTCAAAGCTAGACTTGTTAAAGATTTTCATCATCGACCAGGCATGGATAATGATGAAACCTTTTTCCAGTAGCTATGCTTAAGTCCATCCAGATCCTACTTGCCACGGCTACATACCATGACTACGATATCTGGCGGTTGGGTGTCATGACTGCTTTTCTAAATAATGATTTAGAAGAGAACGTCTATAAGTACACATCCAGAGGGCTTCGTAAACAATGGGAGCAGCGGAAACGTGTGCAAGTTGCTTTACATAATAAAGCAGGCATCGCGGAGTTGGAACATCTGTTTTGATGTGGTAGTCAAAGTATTTGACTTCATCAAAATAGTAGATGAACCTTGTATATACAAAAAGGTAGTAGGAAGTATGGTGGTGATCCTCGTAAAGTACGTGGATGACATACTCTTGATAAGGAAGGAGTTTCCTATGCTACGCTTGGTCAATCTCCGCTTATCACAAGCATTCTCCAATAGGATCAAAGTGATACCTCCTAAATCCTGAGTTTTTATCTATGAGATAGATGTAATTGGATGCTAGGATTCTCACTAGATGTAGTGAGATGATATCAATCGATCCTGGGGAGAATCACTGGAAGGGTTCCAGGATGATAAAGACGACTGAATGTCAGTCACAGGCATTGTCTTTACCCTCGGTAAAGGGACGGTATGTTGGAAGATTTCCAAGCTGGATACCGTGGAAACCTAGACGATAAAGGCTGGTAACATCGCTATTAAAGATGCTACCAAAGAGGCAGTTTGGGTGTATATTGGTTCATAAGATGAACTAGGTTCCTACCATTGTGTGACAATGGAAGAGAGGCTTTGGCCATGGAACCCTGGTCCCATCAGTGACCCAGACATATTCTGAGGCAGCATCACCTGATCATGGAGATAGTTGATCTCCAGGTTGATCGAGGTTAGGAGAGTAGACTCGGAGGACAACACGGCGGATCCACTCACGAAGGCTTTTTCCCAAAGAGAGACTTTTAAGGGATGGTTGAGTATTAGATACTACAACTACTGCTACAGATGGCCTTAGTGCAAGTGGGAGATTGTTAGTTATATGTATGCCCTAGAGGCCATTACTGTACATTGGATATATATTGTAGTGGATGCTGGGACATATATAGGTAGGACTTTCTTGCTCGACATGATAGTACGCTATCTGGTTGCTCTTTATCTTGACATGTATATTTTCTGTCTCTCTCTGATTGCATGTTGATAAAGCCCTTAGGATGTATACTCGACTTCCAGGACTATGATGCAGATCATACTAGTGGGGCCTGGGTAGTCAATGAGTACATCCTTCAAAGTTCCTAGTCGTGGGAATATCGAGACGGGGCATCGATATTCCAGAGTAGACTAGCGTATATCTTCTCGACCCATATGATGGGCGATGGATGATCCCATATCCATTGGTGTTTGACATCGGAGATGGTATGCGGGTGCTCAGTGGAGACTGGGTACACTGAACGGGCTCGCCGAGAACTTCCAGATGGTCTTATAACTCACGTCAGATGGCAGTTCTCTGGTGACACTGGTACAGCTTAGTCTGTAGACCCGAGATCGTCAAAGAGTCTTGTGTGTCTCCCACTGTACTTTGATTTCCACCCTACCACGGCTCTACTGAGTCGTGCAAACAGGTGGTTTTTGGGTACAGTCCCGATTCACATGGAGGCAATGAGCGATAGGAAGGGATTCGTCTCTCCCGGTATTGGGGGTTGATGTCGCGCTGTGCACTACTGGCCATAACAGAAAATCCCTGGCCAGGGTTGCTGTGATATACTGGTAAGAGTTATCAGTAGTTTCATGATAGTTATAGACCTAACGTCGGCATGACTTATCAAGCTATTGGGGTCTGACGTTTACCACCCCTAGGCGAGATATGCGACATATCAGACGAACAGACCGGAATGTACGGTAAGTGTTACTGGTTGGATTCACAGGAGTGTGAGCGAGCCTGCTTATCGATCTTCTGATCGCTCAATACCCGGGTGGCCGTTACCTTTAGCAGACCGCTTCCGGCTTGTGGGTGTTTGATATGATCATCATCTGCTGCCGGCGTATTGACGAGTCTTTAGAGTCCTACACAGAGGTTTCCTGGCTCAAGCGAAACGAAATAGGAGCGCATATGAGATATGTGTGGGACCGAGAATAATGCGTGTATGTGATACCGTATTCTATTCTCGCGATGAATGTATCAAACGGTTGTATGTGATATAACCTAGTTATCGAATCAAGGATTGATTCGATAAGTCGATACATTGGATATTAGTCGGTTATATGCGATATGACCGGATCGTTAAATCAAATGTTGATTTAATGATTTAATGTATAATTATATATTTAATATATTACTTTGCATTAACTAGTATTAGTTCACTTTAAGTGGATTTTCTCACTTGATTTGTGCAAGTTGTATATGTGATATACTTTTGTGCACTTGATTGTTTCATGTTTGATGATACATGCTTATTTGGTTAAGTGTAAAGAATTAAAACATGGTTAATTTGTTGATCAGGGTTTTACTTATTCATTTATCTTATTTATTTATTCATTTTGAATAAATTGAAAGATAAATGAATGGTGGCTTGATTTTGTTTTTTAGTTGAAGCTTCATGAAGCTTTGACTAAATGACCTTTTTGTTCTCTTCCTTAACCCTAACCATTTATAACTAACCCTAGTCTATTCTCTACACTTAACTAAGGTTAGAATATGATAAGAATCAATTCTTTTTCAATTATTCAAAAACACTTATCATATTCTTTTTCATCTTCTTCATGAGCAAGAAAGAAAAGCTTGCCTCATCAATGGCAAGTGATGAAATCATGTGAGAAATCCAATTCTAAAGTGAACCCACCTCCTATTTCTTCATCCTCTACCTCTTGCCAAGTAGTTTCCTTCACAAGTTTTTATGGCTTGGTGAAGTTGGAGCTTGATCTTGTGATGCCTCGACGTAGATCATTTTCGGCATCGAACCGACGACCAAGTCCGCCCTCTTCTCCGATGAAGCCGATGATAGAGTCATGGATTCAATTTGGACAGTGGAGGGACGTCATCACGGAGCCTAGGAGGTGGAGGATCGGATCTACAAAGGTTGTAGCTTCTTTCCTTTATGTTAAAGTTGTTTACTTGCTTCGCATCACCTATATATCTAGTTAACGATCCGTATTAGGGTTTCTCGGCACTTATAAAATTTCAATTGGGCATGTTTGATCACTTGTGAGACTTCATTAGTGCGCCAAGGAACCCTACAATCCCGTGACAAGCCGGTAGATTACCGCGCTTGGGATCTTCCATACTAAATCTTTTCAATATGGTGTCGATGTACCTGAACTGTGAAAGTCCCAATATCCTTTTAGACCATCACGATAGATCTGGATCCCCAGAATGTAGGAGGCATCACCCATGTCTTTCATGGAGAATTTCTGTGACAAGAACCCTTTGACTAATTGTAGCATAGGAATGTCATTTCCTATCAGAAGAATGTCATCTACATACAATACGAGGAATACTACAGTTCTTGCTACAATCTTACTATAAATGCATGGTTCATCTGGATTTTTGATAAAGTCAAATTCCTTGACCGTCTCGTCAAAGCAGATGTTCCAACTCCGCGATACTTGCTTTAATTCATAAATGGATTTAAGCAACTTGCGCACTCTTCCGCTGCTCCCACTCTCTATGAAACCTTCTGGCTGATCCATATAAACACACTTTTCCAAATTTTCATTCAGAAAAGAGGACTTTACGTCCATCTGCCAAATTTCATAATCATGGATGACGGCAATGGCAAGAAAGATCCGAATGGATTTAAGCATAGCTACTAGAGAAAATGTTTCATCATAGTCTAAACCAGGTCTTTGATGAAAATGTTTCAACCTGTCCATCTGCACTAATTTTCTTTCTGAATATCCATTTGCAGCCTACGGGTTTTACCCCTTGAGGTGCAATGTCCAAAGTCCAAACTTTGTTGGTGTACATTGATTCCATCTCGGTCCGCATTGCATCCAGCCATTTTACTGAGTCTCTGCTCGTAATGGCCTGCTGGAAACTAGTTAGCTGATCATCATTGATGATGCAATCCTTTTTATCCCTATCTATGATAAAACTGTAGTATCTCTCGGGCGGTGAGACTGCCTACTAGATCTGCGGAGTAGCGTAGAAACGTCCGGTTCTTTTGAAACTTCTGGTTCCACCATATTTTCAGTAATAGCTTGTGGTTCTGCAATTTCTTTCAGTTCTATTGCGCTCCCACTTATCTCTTTTTCAAGAAATTGAGTCTCCAGAAAGTGGGCATGCTGAGAAACAAAAACCTTTTATTCCTCCGTGTAATAGAAAAGATACCCCTTGGAGTTCCTTGGGTATCCCATAAACTTACACAGTACTGATCGTGTCTCGAACTTGTCCACATGCTACTTTTTGACAAAAGCCGGATATCCCCATATCTTAAGATACTTAAGATAGGGTTTCTTCCCACTCCACATTTCATATGGTGTGGTAGGCACAGACTTAGTAGGAATTTTGTTCAAAAGATATGCAGCAGATTCTAGTGCATAACCCCAGAAGAATCGTAGTAACTCAGCGTTACTTATCATGGAACGTACCATATCCAATAAGGTGCGGTTCTGTCTTTTCGATACACCGTTGTGTTAAGGTGTGTATGGAGGAGTAAGTTGAGAGAGAATTCTATTCTCTTTTAAATAATCCAAGAACTCGGCACTTAAGTATTCACCATCTCGATCAGATCGAAGTGTCTTGATACTTTTTCCTGTTTGTTTTTCCACTTCATTCTTGTATTCTTGGAATTTCTCAAAGGCCTCGGATTTATGTTTCATCAAGAATACATATCCATATCTTGAGAAGTCATCCGTAAAAGTAATGAAGTTGGAATAACCACTTTTTGCATGTGTAGATATTGGACCACACACGTCGCTGTGTATGAGTTCTAAGAGCTCGGTGGCTCTTACTCCGTGTCCAGTAAACGGAGTCTTTGTCATCTTTCCTTTGAAATATGATTGACAAGTTGCATAAGATAGATATCCAAACGGATTCAAATATCTATCCTTATGTAACTTCGTCAACCGTGTTTCATTGATGTGACATAGTTTACAATAACATAAGAAAGCTTGATTTAATTCTGGAGACTTTCTTTTAAGTGTGTTCTGGACATTAAAAACTTGGTGTTGATTTAATACGTATATACCGTTGTCTAGTGTACCGGACCCAATCAAACAATGATTAAGGTGGATGTTTACAACACCGCTTACAAATGTAAAATTATAACCTTCTTTAGAAAGTAAAGATACATAGATGATATTACATATCAAACTAGGTACACAAAAACAGTTACGCAAAACCAAAATGTTTCCACTTATCAATCCTATGTGATATTCCCCTACTGACAAAGCATCTACGCTCGCTCCGTTAGCAACCCTGAAGGTCATATTGATAGTGTATGCTAGCACCGCGATAGGGTTTAAACGGGCATCACACATGCAATTTTAAAAATTTCGGGTGCTAACGAACACTAACCCAGATCTTTACTAGAATATTAAGGTTTACTATGTGATGATATGAAAACTAAGAGAAGGGAAGGATAGCTACAACTTTTGATGATCATGTCCTTCTCTCCTAAAGCTCCGGGTTGTAGTCCATGCGACTCCACTAGGCTCCACTTCGAGTTGGTGCAAGCTTCCTTCGATGATCTTCATGCCGAAGATGATCCATCCGAAGTCCGCCAATCCAAGTTACCTCTTCACTAAACTCTTTAGTGAAGGAAACACACTACACTAGAGTGCTAATAAAGTATAGGATGGTGAAGTAGGGGTTTTATATGCTCACTAGGATGCTCAAGATCTATGGTTCACATCACATGTGAGGGTTTAGAGCTTGATGGTGAAGGTGAGGAAAAGGGGAGAGAGCAAGAGAGCAAGAGCTTATCTCATGAGCTCAAGAAAGGAAAAATGACTAATTCTCAACTTCAAGTGAAGAATGGCTTAACTAGTGGCTCACTCATTGAAGCATGAAAATATATCCAATATAATATAGCAACCATGCTTCTATAGTGATCCCAAATGAATAAAGAAATAAGAAAAGCCATGCCCCACCATTCCTCCTCATTTTCCACCTCATTTTCTATTTCCAATAAATAGAAAATCATGCCATGTGTTTCCTCCAATAAAAGAGCAAAGCCATGTTCAAAATTCAAGAGGCGGCGCCTTACGTGCCTTCCACGAGGACGCTAGCGCCAGAGTTAAAAACTCTTATATGAGCGGCGCTAGTGTGCAAAGCACACAAAAATCTTAAGCAGCGCCCATGTGCACAATACGTGAGCGCAGGCGCCCAATAGAATTAAATTCTAATCTCTGGTAAGCAGAGCCGTCGGATCAATGATACAACGGAGATGATAAATCATCAGGATGCAGAATTAAATTCTGTTTAGAGGAAATATTCCTCAAATCTTTCTAAACAAGAAAGATTGCCCTCCGTAAAACAGAGTACAGTTGGATTAAAAATCCAATGGTGATTAAAGAATCACCTATCTACAGAATAAATTCTGTATGTGTAAATATTTCCCTAATATTGTTAAAAACAAAAAAATACTTTCTGTAAAACAGAAGTCCTTAGATCAAAGATCCAACGGTGGGTAAAATCTCCAAATCATTTGGGATCTCTTAATGAGAGATTTCCTCGGAGCTAATCAACAAACTGCCTACTATATAAAGGACCCAAGACTTCAAGTCTGAGAGAGAGGAACCCCCCCTCCATAAGCTTAAAAAAAGAGAGAAAGCTTCAAAAGAACAGAGAATTAAATTCTCAAGGAAGAAGAACTCTCTTCTTGGAAATTTTAGGTAAATAAAAGTAGATAAAGATCCTGCGGATCATTCAAGAAAGAAAAAAAAGAGCTCGGTACCCAGTGCCCCATGTGTTCCTCACGTGGGCGCTACAAGAGTGCCTAGCACTCATTGACCGGCGCTCAGCGCCTAGTGCCCCACGTGCCCCTCACGTGGGCGCTACAGAATAAAAAGATCTTAGGGAGTGGCGTTCAGCTCCCAGCGCCTCATGTGCCTCTCACGTGGGTGCTACAAAAGAACTCAGGAGTGCTTAGCACTCAGTGGGTGGCGCTCAGCGCCCAGCACCCCACGTGTCTCTCATGTGGGCGCTACAAAAGAACTCAGGAGTGCTTAGCACTCAGTGGGTGACGCTCAGCACCCAGTGCCCCACGTGCCTCTCATGTGGGTGCTAAAAAAGAACTCAAGAGTGCTTAGCACTTACTAGGCAGCGCCTAGCGCCTCATGTGCTTCGCACGTGGATCCCATAAAGAGTGCTTAGCACTCCATATAAAGACAAAAAGGATAAAGTGTTTAACACTTATTGGGCAACTCCCATGACTGAAAACCCCATATGATTATATGTGAGCGTCAGAACTTACATAAGTGTTCACACTTTTTGCACAAAAAAGGGGACTGAGCCTAAACAAGTGCTTAGCACTCTTTTTCAAATAAAAAGAAAACTGAGTGGATCAAGCCCAAGTTGGTTAGGTCCCTTGAAAGTAGAAACTCCTTAATTCAGATCAACCGAGCCCATGTTCTCACTACTTCCCAAACTGGTCTTAGTCGTAAATACGACTATCGATCTTCTAACTGATGATATCCCAAAATGATATTCGTCCCACATTCCCCTAAGGAAATCTTAGTCTCAAAATATAACTAATGATTCTTGGGTTTACCATTAATCCCTTTTCCCCCAAACACGGGAATTGGTTCAAGGGTACATCTCTCTACACCTCTGAATCATGTCGTTGTAATTTCTCAACGTTTTAAGAGAGGTGGAAGGTCCCGACAACCAACAGCTTTTTTCTACACTGATGTGTACACCTCAAATCAGACCGCATGCCAAATTGGGTGCATCCCATATCATCGTTGTTCATCCTGTCACGTAACAAATACACGTGCACGCATGATGGACAATGGACCGAGATGTCCCTAAACTAACAACGGACCAAAACGTTCTTAAACTAACCGTTGCCTCCAAAATGGCAACAACGGACCGTGACGTCCTTAAACTAAAACCTCACCTTCAAAATGGTGATCAATGGACCGAGATGTCCTTAAACTAAAATCTCACCTCCAAAATGGTAATCAACAGACTGAGATGTCCTCAAACTAGAACCTCGCCCCCAAAATGGTGATAATGGACCGAAATGTCCCAAAACTAAGACAACAGAGCCCAAATGCTCTCTTGTTGGATCTGAAACAAAAAATAATCCTAAACCTTGTTAAGTAGATCTTAGTCTCAAATTGGACTAACGTATTCTTAACAAAAGAAAAACCGAGCCCCAAATGCTCATATACATTTAAGTCGATCTTAATCTCAAAACAGATTAACGGTCCTTAAATAAAAAAACACAACTTTAAGAAATACGGATTTGGACTAATCCACGCCCTATGGGCGACAACATAAATTAGTCTCCGTATACAATCCACGGGTAACCAAAAAATAAAACAAACACACACGACACGAAGTGAACTTCCGGAGCAGGAGAAAGTGGTTATCTCTACGCGGTAACGTATTTAACTGCAGGGGCTTACGCCTGCAGGGAAGAGCGTCCCCATAATCAAAAATCCCTCATAAATAAGGGGGAATCTGACGAAGTCTGCTACAACGGCCGTATCCTTCCAAACTTTCAATATACGGTTCTATAAATCAACTTGGCATCCTTAGAGAGGTGGACGGATAAACCCAAATAGCATTTGCCCCCAAATTCAGGCAAGACGATCCATCCCGGTTCTTCTCTATTTTCGGCGGTAAACAGATTCTAGCATGCCTGGTGGGGCCTTTTTCTCTTTCCACTCTACACTTCGTGTGTCGTCTTTCGCGAACAAAATCATGGTTTGGTATGGTTGCTCTTGGATTCGAGGCACTAAGATTTGGTGTCTTGTTCCTGTGCAGAAAGAAGAAGTGAACATCAATGGCTTCCAGCTGCACCAACCGCAACAACAACTCCCGCTTCTCCCCAACAGGAAGAGTGATATATGGGCCCAATACGGCCTCCATCTTTTCAATGCCGGTGGGGCAGGTGACTCAAGCCACCACAGGATTATTCTTCGGGACCATGCTCCTGCCTGCAAGCTTCAGAGCCCCAGTTCCACCATAGGAAGCTCCAAAGAAGTCGGTCTTCGATCGACTTGCAACCACCATGACCCCTCTCAACGGGTCATCCAAATCTGCCACCTCATTCTTCAACAGGTTGAGTCGAAGCTCAAGTAGGCCCGTAAAGAAGCTCGCGATACCCAAAAGGGCTATCCCAAAATGAATAGTCCTTCCAACTCCTACTGCGGATGAAGTCGTCAAAGGTGCTTCCCCTACCAGAAAATCAGCCTTCGAGAGATTGGCTGTTCCCTCTCAACAGAAGTCAGTCTTCGACTGGCTGGCACTAGCAGCAACCCCTAACCAAAGCAGGGGGCACGACGGAGCCGCTTCCCCAACAGAGGTGGTCCCATCGGAAAGGCACGCTCGACGTCGCCACTAGTGCTGAGTGAGAAGAGCTGGGGTGACTCCCCTTCTGGACTTACTCCACCAGCCCCAATGGTGGAAGTTGACGCTGCTGTTCCAACCGGGAACAGTTTTGAACCTCTTAGGAGGGTGCAAAAGAACTCCCCAACCGCGGTGTTGAAGAAATCTCCACTTCCTACTGAAAATATGAAGCAAGCAAAGCCGGAGCAGCCTCTTCAGCGGCTGTCCTCCCAAATCCACAGGGTCTGGCAAAAAGTCCAAGATTCTGTGATCAATAAAGACTACTCTCGCCGACTGAAGAGAACGAAGGCTCGGCAAGAGAAAGACCATACCTCCACCATACAGCGAGGGACTTCCTCTATACAGGTGCCTGTTACAAAGGCTCCTTCGACCTCGACCTCCTACAAAAGGAAGAGGCTAGAGAAAATCCCACTGCCTGCGGCAAATTCCAAAGGCGCTGGAACGAGACGCCCTAAGTCTGGGGGCATGATCGTGCACACGGTTTACGTGGCTTCCGGAAAAGAGGAGAGCCATGCTTCCATAAGTCATCGGCCGCAAACTCGGTCGTTAACAAAATCTTAGGAGCAACAACAAAAGCTCCAGGAGATGCTGATAAAAATGGTAGCACTCACAGGGCAGAAAGAAAGCCCGGAAGCAGCGTCTGAACAGTGCCAAGAGCAGGAGACCGACATGGAGTTCCTACGAAGGGTTCTGGAAAGAAAGGATAAGGAAGCCGCGGAACAAGCAGATAATATAAAATAAATGAAGCTCCCGTTCCAAGACATGTTTGGAATGATAATCCAGCCAGAACCTTCAGCTCAAGACCTGTCGATAATTATCGAGGACGAAAGAGGGGAAATATCAAACCCTCTTCCAGCTTTATCGACAGTTAGGGAGGAAACGATCTTCAAAGTTGCCCTTGATGATTGCATAGCTCAACAAATACGAGCTCATCAACCGAGTGAAACGGATGGCCAAGTCGTCAGAACTGGGCGACCATATCCGGGCTGGTATGATCAAATCAAGTACCCATCGGGATATACGATCCCTAAATTCCATGTATACAAGGGGACAGGCAATCCACATCAGCACGTCACTCAGTTCAGAGCTTTATGCGGCAATACTGGAGGCGATAACAAATTGCTGCTGCGCCAGTTCGTTGGTAGCTTGTCAGAAACGGCGTTTGAATAGTACTCGGAGCTCCCAAATTACTCCGTCAAAACATTCATGGAAATGGAATTTCTATTCACGCAGCGTTTCACCAGTGTAAGCGAGCGCACCCTAATTACGGTATTGATCAACGCCAGGGTGAAGACAGGAGAGACCTAGGTTCAATATGCAATCCGTTGGCGGAACCGATGGTCAAAATGCGAATAACGCATCGAAGAATCTTCGGCCATGGACATGTTCATAGGGACTCTAGATCCTCAGGCGTCTATGTCCCAGTTTATGACGTTCTTTAAGCCGACTACCTTCCAGGCTCTGATCGACAAGTTAGCCCAAATGGATCAGATGGGCCACGGGCCTTCTTCTTCAAAAATGGACCCTCGGAATGCAAATGGTAAAGGAAAGGGGTCTTCATTACCAACACTCAATAACAACCGAGTGACCCGAAACCGGTTGCTCACCAAAACAACGCGCGCCCGTGCCAATCCCTCGAAGAGAAGTTAGGACGTGCTTGTTAGTTATATGTATGACCTAGAGGTCATTATTGTACATATGATGTATATTATAGTGGATGCTTGGACATATATAGAGAGGACTTTCTTGCTCGACATGATAGTATGCTATATGGTTGCTCTTTATCTTAACATGTATATTTGTCTCTTTATACTGTCTCATGGTTACATGTTGGTAAAGCCCTTAGGATGTATACCTGACTACCTGGATTATGATGCAGATCATACTAGTAGGACAAAGGTAGTCCATGAGCACATCCTTTAATGTTCCTAGTCGTAGGTATATTGAGACAGGGCATCGATATACCAGTGTAGACTAGCGTATATGCTTCTCGACCCATGAGATGGGCGATGGATGATCCCATATCTATTGGTGTTTGACATCAGAGATAGTATACGGGTGCTCAGTAGAGACTGGGTATACTGGACGGACTCGTCGAGAACTCCTAGATGGTATTATACCTGACGTCAGATAGAAGTTCTCTGGTGACACTGGTATCAGGTTAGTCTGTAGACCCGAGATCGTCATAGAGTCTTGTGTGATTCCCACTGTGCTTTGATTTCTACCTTACCACGTTCAAGAGGACGTGCAAAACAGTGGTTTTTGGGTACAGTCCCGAGTCACATGGAAGCAATGAGCGATAGGATGGGATTTCTTCTCTCCCGGTATTGGGGGTAGATGTCGTGCAGTGCTCCATTGGCTATAACTGGAAGTCCCTGGCCAGGGCTGATTCGGAGATCTATTGGTAAGTGTTATCAGTAGTTTCTCGACCGTTATGAGCCTCACATCGGCACGACTTATCAAGTTATTGGGGTCTGACGTTTACCACCCCTAGACTAGATATGCGACATCTTAGACGAAGAGACCGGACTGTACGGTAGTGTTACTGACAGGCTTTACAGGAGTTAGAGCGGGCTTGCTTGTTGATCTTCTGATCACTCAATACCCGGGTAGCCATTACGTCCAGCTAGTACCGCTGACGGCTTGTGGTTGCTTGATATGATCATCACCTTCTGCCGGCGTATTGACGAGTCTTTAGAGTCCTACACATAGGTTTACTGGCCCAGGAAAAAAGAAGTAGGAGCGCATATGTGATATGTGCGGGACCGAGATTAGTACGAGTATGTGATACCGTATTATATTCTCATGATATTTGTATCGGTCGGTTATATGTGATATAGTCGGGTTATCGATTCAAGTGTTGATTCGATAACATAATATATATGATATTTGTCGGTTATATATGATATAGCCGGATTATTAAATCAAGTGTTGATTTGATAATTTAATGTATAATTGTATATTTGATATATTACATTAACTGATATTAGCTCACTTAAACATTTCTTTTTCTCACTTATGTGCATATAGTATATATGTGATATATATTAATGTACATTTTTGTGTCATGCTTGATGATACACACTACATGGGTGTATGAGACTTATACCATGCTTATGATAATTGTGAGGATTGTTTATTTTAAGTAAATCCAAATTAGATGGAAATTAGTTACATGCATGAAGCTTGTGGAAGCTTGTAGATGCATTGACTTAGTCCACTAATTTTATTTTACTTAAGATATTTATTAACCTAACCATTATCACTTAGCCATGGTTATGTCTCTACATGAGTTAGTATATGATACAAACTCACCCATGGTTGCCATCATCTCTCTCATCTATTATTTGCTTCTTCTTCTTCTACATGAGCCAAGTTCTCTAGGTTTTTGAGAGGAGAAGAAAAAGAGTGAGAAAATTAATTCTAAAGTGAGCAAAAATCCTACTTCATCATCCTTTACTAAATTAGCCATTTAGTTTAGGGTGTTAGCTTCACTAATCCCTCATTAGTGAAGTAGTAGCTTGGGTTAGTGTCTCCTCGACGTAGATCAGTTTTAGCCTCGAAGACTTCGTGCAAGTTCGTTCCTTTCACCTTGTGGATCCGTTCTAGAGTCCGCAAGATCACTACTTGGAGCGAAGGGACTACTACACGGAGCTATTGAAGTGAAGGACCGATCTACAAAGGTTGCATTCCTTGTTCAATTAGTTGTAAAGTTGTTCACACTATGTTTTCGTATGATTCTCTAGTTAAATATTCTAAGTTAGGGTTCTTTTAGCATGGTAAAATTTAAAATTGGCATGGATGATGCCACCCGAGACCTTGCTGTTGTGATCAGGAACCCAACAGTGGTATCAGAGCCAAGCTAGAGAATTAGACGATGTTTTTTAGATTACGAAACTGATACTACTCCGAAACTTGAAACAACGAAATCTGGTTTCTGTCGAATTTTAAATGGACTTTAAAATTTTTTTAGCAACTGCAGAATGTTGTATGTGATATAACATGAACACTATCGAAATTTGAAGCAAACCCACCTGTTTTTGGCCGGCCACATGTATCAAAAATCCGGCCAGGTCGGTTTGATTAGGGTATTTTGGGTTCAAAATTTTTTGGTGTTCCAGTCTCTGGGTTTTGGTGTTTCAGGTGTTGCTTGTTTTTGCTGAATTTGCATGAGATATTAATTTTCTATAAAGGCAATTCGGAATGTTTCATAGTCATAATTCTAACATGATTTCGGGTTGTTTTAGACGACGTTAAAAAGTTGGATTTTTCCATGTTTGAAACATTCAAATATCATGCAGGTAATTCGATGGACCCTCTAGAAGAACAAAACCTTAACTCGATTCTATGATTGCAAGAACTGCCGCCAAACCCTAGGGTTTGCGGTTGTTCTGCGGCGCCATAGGTGAGGCAAGGGTTGACCCTTCTACGGTTGGTCCATTGATACTGTGGTATGTGATGGGTACTTTTAAACTACGCTCAAGTATTGAGCTTTTTAGAAAATTTTGGGTGTTTGTTGATTCGATCGGAATGTTTAATATCGTTTAGCTATTTGTGGAATGTGATACAATATGTGGAATTCATATAGTTTGGCATGAAATCCGAAGTATGTGATATTTCGGGTTTATAATGTCTAAGGTGATTGTGGATTCCAAATGTTGTAGTTTGACATTTTCTTTTCTGCGACCGTAAGTGTAATATGTGGTGTATCGCCGGTTTCGTTACTATATGTCAACGACAATTGGGATACGCATATTTACTTACGTTGATGACATGTGATATTATGTGTTGTTGTAATATGTTATATTGGATCGTCATGTTTTGAATAGCCGGGGGTTTTATGTGAGATGAGAGTTTTTATTTTCATTCATGTAAAGTTAATTGTATGTAATATTCTTTTTTGGAGGCACTTCCGGGTTGATTATGATGTCACCATTAGTGTATATTATTTACTTTTCCGTATTAGGATAGACCCAAGGTGGGGAGCACAAGTAACTGGGTTCTAGAGTCCAGTGGATGACCATCTCGAGGAGTCGAGTCCGGGTATCCTAACTCTAGAATTGGTAGGGTTGCTTGCCGCTCTCGTAGGGGTCTAGGGATATGGGTTTGGCTATTCATCGCGACCGTGGAATCCATGTTTTATACAGGCTCAAAATAAAACACGGACCTCCTAGTATATCCAATTTTTCATATGTTATCTTCTGCTGCTGATATTCTGTGATGTGATCACTTTATATGTTTGAGACGAATGCTTTATTATTATATATATGATATATAATAAACATTGCTTATGTTTTGCACCCGCGCTAGTCCCGTCCCGCTATGCCGTTAGTTAAGTAACCTAACCGTCCATAACAGGACACTGTGGCGAATGCGGATGGCATAAGAGTACGTTGTATTTTCGTTTCTTCTGTGATACTTAGGAAGCATAAATGATGGGACCTTCATTAATGTGATTAGTAAAAGAAAAGAAACCTAATGATGTTGTGGAATCAAATTTTCAAAAGGTAGCTCTAGTTGTTGCTTTGCAAAGTGATATTATGAATATCCAGCACCTCATTCCATGAGGAAAGAGCCGAGATCTCTTCACCGGGAGTGACCTCTTTAGCAATAACTGGTAGATGCTACAACCCACTTGGTTTGTTTTGAAAAACTCGATTTTAAAATGCGGAGTTTAAACCACTCCTTTTCAAAATCACTCGATTCTACAATGATATCAAGTTCATTACGCAAAAGGTTTTCTTAAAAACCTGTCGTATCCCTCCGTCATTTCAGATAAGTGCTATTTTAGTATTCGTGCTACGGTAGTTTGGCCTGCGTCAAGGCGTAGTGTACGGTAGTTAAATTAGTACTTATCTGTAGCATGAGATGCGATTGTATTAGGGTATTCGTGCGGCGTAGTTTGGCCTGCGTCAAGGGTCGTGCGGGTAGGTTTAATTCAATCATGAAATGTGCGGGTTGAACTTGACTAGCGGACTATGGGTAGTTTGGCCTGCGTCAAGGTCATAGCTTGCTAGGGGCAAAATATTATCGGGAATTTCAAGTGTTGAAATTTGCAATGAGATTGCATACCTTCTATGAGATAGTTGGATCCCGATACACCCTACGAGTAATTGTTACTTCTGGGAGAGTCTTGCACTTTACAATTAGCCGATCAAGTAGGTGTCTAGAAAGGTCTCAATGGGGTTATGCCTTTGGGAAAACGAGCTTTATTTAATTAGGTCCGTGCGAAAGCATAGGGAACCTCCCTCAAAGTACCGGCACTGGCCTGGCTGAAAAATTGGCGAACTTGTAGGGTGTAATTAATCCCTGCTAGTCTTTCCTTTTAGGGTTTGAAGGAAGATTTGATAAAAACAGTGGGAGTCATCCTGATTAGATAAAATAATAACCAATTTGATCTTGCAAAAGCATACGCTAAAGTGTTTTCTTCTCTCTCTTTCCAGGTAGCGACCATATCACGTCTTAATCAAGATAATAATATGGATGTATTGACCGAACCCACTTATTATACTGAGTTGGGGAACGTTGGTCCCACTCTATCATATAATAGTTATAAGACCGAGCAGGAAATAGGGGAATAGCAGGATTCCCATGCCACCCAAGCAAAGAAAGTGCATGTTGATGCATCTTCTTCGGGTGTGTTCGTTACAGAGAACTGTTTCTCAGTATGCTCTACATCCTATGTATTAGATACCGGATCATGATCCCATATATGTAATTTGTTACATGGGCTTAGGAAAGGTAGAGAACTGGGGCCGGGTGATAAGGATATAAGAGTTGGAAACGGTGCAATTGTTGCAGCCAAAACAGTTGGCGATTATCACCTTGTATTACCAAATGGTAATACATTGATTCTGAACGAATGTTACTATATACCGAATCTGATATGCGACATTATATCAGTTTCTTTATTGACTAAAGAAGGATATAATTTTGTATTACAGGATAATATTATGAACATTTTCCTGAATCAAAGGTTGATTGGATCAGGCACGTTATCTAATAGCAAATACGTTATAAATCAAACTCCAGTTCTTAACGTACAAAACACACACAAGAGGAAGAGTTCAGAAATGAACGAATCCTACTTGTGGTATTGTAGACTAGGTCACATCAATGCGACACGACTCGCTAAGTTACATAAGGATGTATATTTGAATCCGTTCGAATTATCATCATATGAAACTTGCCAGTCATGTCTCAAAGGTAAAATGACCAAAACTCCGTTTACATGACACGGAGAAAGAGCTGGTGAGCTCTTGGGACTAATACATAGTGATGTATGTGGTCCCATATCTACTCATGCCAGGAATGTTTCTTCGTACTTCATTACATTCACCGACGATCTCTCAAGATTCGGACATGTGCTCCTGATGAAACACAAGTCTGAAGCTTTTGAAAAATTCAAGGAATATAAATCTGAAGTCGAGAACCAAACATGTAAAAGTATTAAAATCCTAAGTTCCGATCGAGGAGGAGAATACTTGAGCACAGAATTCCATGACTATCTAAAAGAGAATGGGATTTTCTCTCGGCTTATTCCTCCGTATACACCACAGCACAACGGTGTGTCGGAGCGGAGGGATCGTACCCTATTAGATATGGTGCGCTCTATGATGAGCACTGCTGAGTTATCTATTTCCTTTTGGGGTTATGCACTGGAGACAGCTGCAGACCTATTGAATATGGTTCCCACCAAATCAGTGCCTACCACTCCATATGAGATATAGAAGGGGGGCCATGTCTTAATTATATTAAGATATAAGGTTGTTCGGCGTATGTGAAAACACAAAATCTGGACAAGCTCGAGGCAAGGTCAGTTCTGTGCAAGTTTATTGGATATCCTAAACATTCGCGAGGGTATATCTTCTACCACTCCGAGGAACAAAAGATGTTTGTTTCTCGACATGCCACCTTTTTAGAAAAGGGTTTTCTTATGAAAGAAATTAGTGGCAATGAGGTAAAACTGGAAGTGGTTCCAGCAGCACAAAGTACAACAGATGATTTAGTGGAACCAGAGGATTCGGTAGTACCCAACGAACCTCAGTCTCTCCACAGATCTAGTAGGGTTCCTCATCCACCTGAGAGATACTACGGTTTTTTAATTGATGGTGGAAGCGAGGATTGCATCATGGAAGATGATGACCCAACTAGTTTCGAGCAGGCCATCACAAGTGGGGACTTTATGAAGTGGCTGGATGCAATGTGATCTGAGATAGAATCCATGTACACTACAAAGTGTGGACTTTGGAAGTTGCTCCTAAGGGGTAAAACCCATTGGGAGCAAATGGATCTTTAAGAAGAAACTTGGTGTAGATGGAAAATTTGAGACTTTCAAAGCTAGATTGTTGTAAAGGGTTTTCGTCAACGACCAGGTGTGGATTATGATGAAACCTTTTCTCCAGTGGCTATGCTTAAGTCCATCCGGATCCTACTTGCTATCGCTGCATACCATGACTACAAAATCTAGCAGATAGATGTTAAGAAATCCTTTCTAAATGGTGATTTAGAAGAGTGCGTGTACATGACTCAATCATAGGGCTTCGTGGACAATGGGAGCAGCGGAAAGGTGTGCAGGCTGCTTAAATCTATCTACGGGTTGAAGCAGGCATCGCAGAGTTGGAACATCTGTTTTGATATCGTAGTCAAAGAGTTTGACTTCGTCAAAAACATAGATAAACCTTGTATATACAAGAAGGTGGCAGAGAGTAAGGTTGTCTTCCTCGTATTGTACGTGGATGACATACTCTTGATAGAAAATGATATTCCTATGCTGCACTCGGTCAAGCTCTTCTTATCACATAGATTCTCAATGAAAGATCTAGGTGATGCCTCCTACATCTTGGGGATTAAGATCTATAGAGATAGATCTAAACAGATACTGGGATTGTCCCAATCTAGGTACATTGACACCATACTAAAGAGGTTTAGTATAGAAGAATCCAAACGTGGGAATTTACCCACGATCTCAGGACTCGCTCTCTCCAAAGATATGTCTCCCAAGACTGATTTGGAGAGAGCTCGCATGCAAGGTATACCCTATGCTTCGGCAGTAGGCTCTATCATGTATGCGATATTATGTACCAGACCCGATGTAGCATACTCACTAAGCGTAGTAAGTAGGTATCAAGCAGATCCAGGAGAGGTCACTGGACAGCTGTGAAGAATATCCTCAAGTACTTGAGAAGGACTAAAGAGATATTCTTGGTGTATGGTAACGAAGAACTCCAAGTGGAGTCCTTTACCGATTCGAGCTTCCAGAGTGATAAGGACGACTCTAAGTCAGTCTCGGGATTTGTCCTTACCCTCAATGGAGAGGAGGTTTGTTGGAAGAGTTCCAAACAGGAAACCGTGGCAGACTCGACGATAGAGGCTGAATACATCGCTGCCAACGATGCTGCCAAGGAGGCTGTCTGGGTGAAGAAGTTCATAACCGAACTTGGAGTGGTTCCATCTATTGTGTATCCAATACCTTTCTATTGTGATAACAATAGAGCGGTGGCTTTGGCCAAGAAACCCAGGTCCCATCAGCGATCCAGACATATTCTAAGGCGGTATCACCTGATCCGGGAGATAGTTGATCACCAGGAGATCGAGGTCAGGAGAGTTGACACGAAGAACAACACAGCGGATCTACTCACGAAGGCCATTCCCCAGATACAGTTTGAGAGAAACTTCGGGATGTTGGGTATGCGATACTACAACAGCTGGCCCTAGTGTAAGTGGGAGATTGTTAGTTATATGTATGCCCTAGAGGCTATTATTGTACATATGATGTATATTATAGTGGATGCTTGGACATATATAGAGAGAACTTTCTTTCTCGACATGATTGTATGTTATCTGGTTGCTCTTTATCTTAACAAGTATACTTGTCTCTTTATACTGTCTTGTAATGTTTTAAAAACAAACAAATAAATAATTAAATAAATAAAATCCTTTAGGTGAATTTTCTGATAATCGGTAAGATAAACCGTATTTTCCGTAAAACTTAACTACAATTATTTTTCAATATAGATTTAAATACGCCTATTTTAACTATGTAATTGCTAGTATTTGGTATTTATTTAGTCACTTATAAATTATTAGTTTACCTAAATATTTTTCCTTAAGTAATTATTTTTAATATTAACATAAGCTTTTAATTATACATTAAATAGGTGCAAATTATAAATTGCAATGGGATAATTTGACAAATGTGAACCATGACATATTACAATTAAGATGGTTGCATTCTCTTCTCTTCTTGAATTGGATTCAAAATTCTAGAGAATTCTAGGGTGAAATTAAATAAGGAAAATAAAATCAAATCAAATAATTGTGAAAAGACTTAAAAGATGTAATTATTTGAAGATGCTTCTACACATTTACTCACATTTTCATCTCTCTCTCTTCCCTCATCCCTCATGGCCGAGCCTCACATTGGGCAGCCCCCCCCCCCCCCCCCATTTCTCCATTTCACTTTGCATCAAAAATCATCCAAAAATTCATCAAAAATCCAAAAATAAAACCACAAATTCCTAATCTAATCTCTACCCATTATTCTTTGGCCTATCTAGCATGGATCTTGGAGCAAAATTAGCACTTTGGAGGCTATGATTTTCATGTTTGATCTCATGTTTAGTGAGATATAATTCTAATCTTAGTGTTAATTGTAAGTTAATTACTTAAATTGAATGGATTTCGGTATTTAATTAGGGTTCTCGTTGCTAAATTAAAAATTCAAGAAAGAGTTTTTAAATCAAGTTAGGTTTTTTACTTCATCATTAAGTATGCAATGTGTAGTTTAACATGTTAGGTAATACTAAACCTAATCTAGTTACTAGTTGCTAATTTGTTAGTTTAAAAATTGTGATAATTATGCTAATTTTGCTAACTAGGTTTTGGGAAATTGACTAAATAAATGAGATAAAAATATAATTAGGGTTTCATGATATTATGAACATTATAAATTGTAGTTTAATACTTTAGTTCATGCAAAACCAAGCTTAGTTGTTGAATTGTGAATTTTGCTTTAAAAAGTGTTAAAATTTGATATTTTTGCAAACTAGAATTTTGGATTTAATACAAATTGATGAGAATAAATTATGGTGATGGTTTGTATGAATTAGTTATGATATTTAGTGAATATAATGGCCACTAGTTTTGTTAAAACATCAAGTTTCGAATTAAAACGAAAATTTAGTTCTTTCTAGGTTTTCGGAAATAAATCGATTTGATTTATTTTGAGGTTTTGATGAGTTGCAATCTATTTCATATTATAATTAGTGATTTGTGAAACCACGATTGGATTGTTTGGGTTTTTCTAGATCAATCGGCGTTTGTACGCCGATATCGAGAGTTATTTGGTTATTTTGCATGAGCGGGTCTTAGGTTTTAACCTATGCGCGTTTCGTGCGCCGTTTGGGTTTTGTCCGCGATTTTGGTTTACGATATTATATATGTTTGCGTATAGATACCCCTCACGTGGATTTCGGATGATGAAGAAGAAGATGGCGACATCGACTTCGGCAGAGAAGGATCAGGTGAGTAGATGTATATCTACGGGGGAAGTCGGGTGGATGGCGTATAGCACCCCCACAAACGTAGAATAAGGGTATTACATACTATTATTAGGAAGTCAGACGTGACCTTAGATTCTTGGCGAGTAGGGTACTATTGAAGACTTTAGGTTGGATTAGACTGATTTAGAAAGACTTAACCAGATGATGATTGCCTTGGAGGGAAGTCGTAGGTTTCATGTAGACCCACACACACGCATAAACACATAAAACTGACTTGGTGTATGTGTGTGTGTGTGTATAGAAATGTGTATAGGGTGTGTGTGTGTGTGTGTGTGTGTGTGTGTGTGTATAGCATATACACGTGATATGAGGGTATTATATGATACTTGGTGATGAGTCGATATGATCGGGCATGATACCGTAAGATATTGGATATACGATCGAGTTACAATGTATATTTACACAGACAATAATATATGTTTGATGATATTGGGATGTATGCGATTATAGTACAGTACCCTTGATCATAATATTGTTTGATGATGATACTATACGAGCGATGATGTATATATATGTGATAGTTGACCCATACCCTGATTTTTGGGACGTCGTACGATGGATTTTACCGTACGAGATATAGATATGATGATTGATCCGTACTCTTTACTTGAGGAAGTCGTACTACGTACGTGACGCTATTGAGGCTGGATCACCGACTACTAGAGATACCGACTCAGACTTTAGGAGGATTCTTCTTATCTTTCAACTAGTGTCTTTAGTTAGTTACTTAGTTGGTTAGGTAGATCTTAGTTTAGGCTCGAGTCATATTTATTCTCAAAACTAATGAATCGTGCGCATTTTTAAAGACAGCCTGAGGGATACTACAGATTTTTCAAAGGACATATCTTTTCATAAAAACCCCGTAGCCCCTAATTTTCTAAAAACCACGATTCGTGTTTTTTTTCAAATAACAAACTGTATGACTCGTAATTAGTATGTATTCTCTAGTTGTGCGTTTACTACACATTCACCGTTATATTCATGTTGTATTCATCGCATTGCATATTCATACATATGTTTCTTTAGCTAATTTGAAACTTTGCCTGTTAGGACACCAGCACCATTACCGATGATGTGCATGATCCACGTACACTTATTTGCCGTCTCACGCACATCATTATCGGTAATTGCCATGTCACATACACTTTAGAACATATTATCTTTTTAATGATATAATCAGCTAAATGCTAGTCCAATATAATATTGTGTGATTACTCGCATGTGCTAGTTTAGACATTGCATTTATTACTTAGACACGTCATGCATTCATATATTCATATTATCATGTAGTATTGTGTGGCTTATGCCAGTACTCATTATTTACTTACTCATGATTTTGGGATTTGGATTTCTATGAGATTTCTGGATTTTGGGGGAAAACCGCAAGAATTTAATAAAAGCTTATTATTATCATTTTTAAAATGTAAGTTGCGGTTTTCTCGTGATGTATGGGTCGTCCACCATGTGTTTTCATGTTTTCTGTTGGATTTCGAGACCCGATTCGAGGAGTGGAGAAACCGTCTCGGGTACATGGTGGGCCCGATTCGGTACCCCAAGGCAAGAGTGTTTTTGTGGGGATGACGATGAGCCTGGCTGGGGAAGACTACCTACCTGTGATGTCTGGCACGGCGAATATCCGGAGGATACCGACCGTTGTCGTGAGATTTGATGATATGGGCCGATCCGGACTGACGGAGCCCGAGATATTGAGACTTCGAGATATTGAGACTTTGAGATGTATATATTTTGTGTCGATACTTGACACGGATTTCCATGGATTTCATTAATGATGCTCAGATTATCATATAAATTTTACTATGATAAAAGTTAAAGATTTCTTATACAGATATATCCAGATTTCATGGTTGATTGTTTTACATTCATGGTGCATGCATACTCATACACATGACATGTTACTACTTGAGGCACAGACACGAGCACTGAGCATTTCACTTACGCATAGATTATTACCCTGCCACTACTAGATGACTAGGGTTCTTTTAAGTATATTATTATGACGTAGGAGAGCATCGTGCATGCGATTTCTACTTGCAGATGTCTTCTACTCACGAGTTGGTAACTCACCCCTGTTGTGCCAAATTTTCTTCAGGTTTCGATGTACAGGTTTCCTTGGCGGCTTGCTGCTACACCATTTCATTCAGAGTGATTGCTTGGTAGGTTAGTTCACTTGTATCGGGACCGCCATTGTACTTTTATTATTTCACTTATATCTAGTAAGCTCCATCAACCAGACTTGTATTACTTGATAAATTTAGAAGACCGGTTGCTTATTCTTTCGACCTTAGAGTCGCGCTTGTACTATTATGGTTTTCTGGTGGTTTTGATGGTTTTCTTTGAGTTTTGTTCCTCGCCCTTCGGCGTTGTATATTATATTGCTTGCATGGTTGTGACCGCCAATTGGCGAAGAGCTAGCTCTCGCTTGGGGATGCCTTTTTATTATTGCTTATGTATATATTCTTATTTGTACCCGTTTGGGGCCAGCTTTTACAAAGGAGACTCTGCCGAAATTTTTGAAAAATTAGATGTTGCTTTTAAACATGTTTTCCTTTATTTCTTCTATTAAATGGTTTAGATTCTTGAGCTTCGGCTTACTTAGATTACGTTACGCCTTTAGACATTTCGTAATTTAAGTGTCGGTCACGTTCTGTACTTTCGGGTCGTGACAAAGTTGGTATCATAGCGCTAGGTTTAACCCTTGTCTAAGTGTAGGTTGACCTTGGTTGATGGAGTAGGTGACTTAGGTAGAGTGACGTACCGTGGGTATGATTCACAGCATACTTACGATACGCTACTCTGCTTAAGAAGCCTTAGGATGTATATTTCTTTGCACCGTATTCTATTCGTTCCTTTGATCTATCTTTGTCGATATTGGATAGTGGTTTCTGTTACCACGGTCGCACGGGCAATGAGAGCTGCGGCTAGAATGCGATGACCGTTAGGGTATTGTCTATTTTGGAGGATTGAAGCATTGTTTAGCATGCGGACGAAGGGTATTCACATGTCGTCCAGAAGAAGTTAAAAGGTTCGAACGAATGTCAGAAACCCATTTTCCCAAGTTTAAGGTATTTGGAAGAACATGCAGGTATTTCTATGGACCCTCTAGAAGAATGAAACCCTAACTCGACAAAATGATTATGAGAACGCTGGTGAACCTTAGGGTTTGCGGCAGTTCTACGGTGCCATTAGTGAGGCTTGGGTTTGCCCTTCTACGGCTGGTCCGCAGATGCTGGGGTATGGACTGGATATTTTTAAACTGTACTTGAGTGTTGAGCTCTCGGGGAATTATAGGATTTTGATGAATAGATCGAAAAGTTTAACGCAGTCCAGATATCAGGTGAACGGATAGATTACGTGGGAGACTCTAGATATGAGCATAGCCGTTTGTAGCGTAGTCAGTACAGCTACGAAGAGACGAGTTCGAATCAGTCGACACCAGAGGGAAGAGGAGCACATTGACGTTGGTGTACGATTTACGATCTGGTGATTCGAATATCACATTTCTGTTGTTTGGATTCTGGTATTTTGATGATTTTGTTTTATGATTGGTATTTCCTATATGTACATTCATTATGCTCTATTCGTGTTTCATATATCAGTTATATTGATGTTGTTTTGTGCATACCCATTGCACTTGATTTTGATTTTATACATTTTAAGATACTGATTTGATTTCGTGTATATGGGTTGCACATGATTTTGGAATTCTCCTTACAGTATAGTTTTCATGCACTTTTCGTACTTTTATTCAGTTTTGTCCACACTGATGCATGTGGTTGTAAGTTTATCTATCGTGGTATACTTGACTTTGATTCGGTTTATGTCGTAAACCGCTGATTTCGATTTTGATATTCGGTATATGGTTTCGTGCACCATGTGCACTTGATTGAGATTCTTGCGCACACTTGGCGCACTTGATGCGATTTTGTGCACACCAGATGCACTAAATCGGGATTTGTGCAGATTAGATGCACCTGATATTGTTGTCGTGCACGCCCGTTGCACTTGACAGATGTTTTTGGTGCACACCCGTTGCACTCAGTTTTGTTTCTGTGCATATTAATGGTTTTTGCATTTGGTTTCGATTTCAGTGCGCACCGGACGCACATGATATTTTTTATGCTGTGATTGGGATTGATTTCATTTTGAGCGGTATGTTTTTATAATAATTACTATTTGGTTTAGTAACCAGGCGGGACGTGTATGTTAAATAAAAGATATATATGTATAGCTATTTTTTTTAAAAATGAACGTCTGCTGCTTGTGCCGTGTTTCGCGCATTGCACGGTGAGTTGGGAAAATGTTTTGCATGGATTTCTTTTCAGATATTTGGAAGGTTTTATAACGATGCGTATCATATATATATGTTTAAGTTTTGAGTATATCATGTTGGTTTTTGTATTGGACTTTGACATTGTATTTTCACCATAACTCCGATGATTGCGTTATGCTTGACAGAGTTTTGATTTGAGTTACGTACTTGTTTTTCATGTGCATGCACTACGCTAAGATGTGTTTTATGTATTGATCATTTCGGAGCCCCGACGATTTGAGTGTTTTGCTAAATGTTTTAGTATCTGAGGGGAGTTTTAATTTAAATTCAGGGACCGAATTTCTTTAAGGGGGAAGATTATAACGTTTTAAAAACAAATAAATAAATAATTAAATAAATAAAATCCTTTAGGTGAATTTTCTGATAATCGGTAAAATAAACCGTATTTTCCGTAAAACTTAACTACAATTATTTTTCAATATAGATTTAAATATGCCTATTTTAAATATGTAATCGCTAGTATTTGTTATTTATTTAGTCACTTATAAATTATTAGTTTACCTAAATATTTTTTCTTAAGTAATTATTTTTAATATTAACATAAGCTTTTAATTATACATTAAATAGGTGCAAATTATAAATTACAATGGGCTAATTTGACAAATGTGAACCATGACATATTAGAATTAAGATGGTTGCATTCTCTTTTCTTCTTGAATTGGTTTCAAAATTCTAGAGAATTCTGGGGTGAAATTAAATAAGGAAAATGAAATCAAATCAAATAATTCTGAAAAGACTTAAAAGATGTAATTATTTGAAGATGTTTCTACATATTTCCTCACATTTTCATCTCTCTCTCTTCCCTCATCCCTCATGGCCGAGCCTCACATTGGGCGGCACCCCCCCCCCATTTCTCCATTTCACTTTGCATCAAAAATCATCCAAAAATTCATCAAAAATCCAAAAATAAAACCACAAATTCCTAATCCAATCTCTACCCATTATTCTTTGGCCTATCTAGCATGGATCTTGAAGCAAAATTAGCACTTTGGAGGCTATGATTTTCATGTTTGATCTCATGTTTAGTGAGATATAATTCTAACCTTAGTGTTAATTGTAAGTTAATTACTTAAATTGAATGGATTTCGGTATTTAATTAGGGTTCTCGTTGCTAAATTAAAAATTCAAGAAAGGGTTTTTAAATCAAGTTAGGTTTTTTACTTCATCATTAAGTATGCAATGTGTAGTTTAACATGTTAGGTAATGCTAAACCTAATCTAGTTACTAGTTGCTAATTTGTTAGTTTAAAAATTGTGATAATTATGCTAATTTTGCTAACTAGGTTTTGGGAAATTGACTAAATAAATGAGATAAAAATCTAATTAGGGTTTCATGACATTATTAACATTATAAATTATAGTTTAATACTTTAGTTCATGCAAAACCAAGCTTAGTTGTTGAATTGTGAATTTTGCTTTAAAAAGTGTTAAAATTTGATATTTTTGCAAACTAGAATTTTGGATTTAATACAAATTGATGAGAATAAATTATGGTGATGGTTTGTATGACTTAGTTATTATATTTAGTGAATATAATGGCCACTAGTTTTGTTAAAACATCAAGTTTCGAATTAAAACGAAAATTTAGTGCTTTCTATGTTTTCGAAAATAAATCGATTTGATTTATTTTGAGGTTTTGATGAGTTGCAATCTATTTCATATTATAATTAGTGATTTGTGAAACCACGATTGGTGTGTTTGGGTTTTTCTCGATCAATCGGCGTTTGTATGCCGATGTCGAGGGTTATTTGGTTATTTTGCATGAGCAGGTCATAGGTTTTAACCTATGCGCGTTTCGCGCGCCGTTTGGGTTTTGTCCGCGATTTTGGTTTACGATATTATATATGTTTGCGTATAGGTACCCCTCACGTGGACTTCGGATGATGAAGAAGAGGATGGCGACATCGACTTCGGCAGACAAGGACCAGGTGAGTAGATGTATATCTACGGGGGTAGTCGGGTGGATGGCGTATAGCACCCCCATAAACGTAGAATAAGGGTATTACATACTATTATTAGGAAGTCGGACGTGACCTTAGATTCCTGGCGAGTAGGGTACTATTGAAGACTTTAGGTTGGATTAGACTGATTTAGAAAGACTTAACCAGATGATGATTGCCTTGGAGGGAAGTCGTAGGTTTCATGTAGACCCACACACACGCATACACACATAAACCTGACTTGGTGTGTGTGTGTGTGTGTGTAGGAATGTGTGTAGGTGTGTGTGTGTGTGTACACACACACACACACACACATACCTACACGTGATATAAGGGTATTATATGATACTTGGCGATGAGTCGATATGATCGGGCATGATGCCGTGAGATATTGGATATACGATTGAGTTATGATATGAGATGTATTATGATATTAGCGGATCGTTGGGAAATAAGAAAGTGTATATTTATACATAAACGATAATAGATGATGATGACATTGAAATGTACGAGACTCTAGAATAGAACCCGGATTGTAATATGTGACTTAATCACGATATGATATATGACATAATATTTTAGTGGATCATTTGACTATGTATATTTACACAGACGATGATATATTTTTGATGATATTGGGATGTATGCGATCATAGTATAATACCCTTGATCATGCTATTGTTCGATGATGATACTATACGAACGATGATGTATATATATATGATAGTTGACCCATACCCCGATTTTTCGGATGTCGTACGATGGATTTTACCGTACGAGGCATAGATGTGATGATTGATCCGCATTCTTGACTTGAGGACGTCGTACTACGTACGTGACGCTATTGAGGCTGGATCGCCGACTTCTAGAGATACCGACTCAGATTTTAGGAGGATTCTTCTTATCTTTCAACCAGTGTCTTTAGTTAGTTACTTAGTTGGTTAGGTAGATCATAGTTTAGGCTCGAGTCATACTTAGTTTCAAAACTAACGAATCGTGTACATTTTTAAAGACAGCTTGAGGGATACTACGGATTTTTCAAAGTACATACCTTTTCATAAAAACTCCGTAGCCCCTAATTTTCTAAAACCCACGATTCGTATTTTTTTTCAAACAACAAACTGTATGACTCGTAATTAGTATGTATTCTCTAGTTGTGAATTTACTACACATTCACCGTTATATTCATGTTGTATTCTGTAACACCTTAGGATGTGTTTAGTGGCTAATTATATTTAAACAAATGGTTTTTAATAAAAAATTTACCAAATTAATTTTTAAATATTTTATCAAATTTAATGAATATTTTATTAGAATTTTCCTATGCTTGCACACACATGCGCATGTAAATTAGGGTTTAATTGGGGTTAAACCATGATTAGCAACCATGGTAGGTTAACCCATTTTAACTAAGTTATTTGGTTTGGGTTTTAATTTAGTATGGTTGTTTTTTTTAAAAGGAAAATGATTTGAATTTAGTTGACTTGGAGGGAGAGAGAGAGAGATAGAGAAATGGCATGATGGCCTTGTCATGCCTACATTTAATGAAGAGAGAGAGGGGGGGTTGACTCTTCTAAGCTCTCAATCTTTTCTCTTTTTGTTAACTCTTTCTCACTTCTCACTCTCACTCACACACACACAACAACAACACAGCAGCAGCAGAAGGAGCAGCAGCAGCACCAACAGCACCATCAGAAGCAGCTCCAGCATCAGCAGCAGCTCCAGCATCAGCACAGCAGCAGCAGCTCCAGACAGCAGCAGCATAGCAGGCAGCAGCAGCAACAGCAGCTTTTTTCCTCTTCCTCTTCTCCTTTCTCCTGCTTCCTAGGGTCTTTTGGGGGTATATTTCTTAAACCTACATCCTAGTTTGCTAAGTTTGTGTAGAATTAGCTTCGGTTAGTGATAAAAGTTAGTTTTTGTGCTAAAAATGGTGAATTGTGTGGATTTTTGGCTAGGGGATGATTTTATTGGTTAGCCTAACTTAGTTAAGTGTTGTTAGGGTCACTTAAACCTAGATAAACCCCAGATTTCACCAAAATACCCTAGGTTTCCTTTTTGTGCAAAATATAACGTTTTTTTAGCAAAATATGGCCTTTCTGTGAGCTGCTTTAGACCCGGGGGTTTCAGAGAAAAATTGGGAAAACTGGAGTATGTACACTAGGTCTAGACTACACACACCATGCACGAACCCCTAACCCCACACCCAGGCCGCCGATTTATTCTTTCTGGCCGCAATTTGCGGCCAGATGAGGGAGATAGGTGTTAGGGTTTTGGTTAGAGGAGTCTGTTGTATTTTTAGGGTATATGGTATGTGCAATTTTGTAAGTTTTCACCTGAGTTAGAATCTGGGACGATGTATCGTTTTTCTAGTAGGTTTTGTTTGCGCGATTGCGCGATACGTGAGTGGGTTCTGTGATCCAGCGTATCGCGACGTGTCGGGATAGTTTTAGACGCATATACACACGTTTTAGCGTATCGTACCTACGCGCGTTTAGTTCGCGACGCGAGTTTCTCGTTTGATTTCGATCTCGCATTTTACGAGATATTTTGCTTATATGTGGATTTTCCTTGTGTGAATTCTAGGTTCGTAGGCAGGTACGTCGGACGCAGCAAAGAAAGGGAAGCAAGTGGTCGGCTACGTGTAGCACGCGACCAGGTGAGTAGATTTAACATCTACGGGGAAATCGCCCGTATGGCGTTAAGCGTCAGGGCGTGATAGGATATTTAGTCCTAGATGTTTATGTGTATTATTGTAGCATACCTCCCTTGTTGCATATAGAAATGGTAGATATAGAACACTGCACTGTCACTAACGATTCAAATTGCATGAGCACTATTTGTATGTTACACTCACACCGTTAGTGATTGCCATGACACTTACACTATAGGATTGCTACGAATTATATATCATCTTGATTTCCGCATCATTGATGATTGCCATGACTTGTCGCATATTCACATATATTGATATCTTTATACCTGCGCACATGCACACTGTATATTCATATCAGTGCATACATATATTGATATCTTCATACCTGCGCACATGCACACTGTATATTCATACCAGTGCATATATATATTGATATCTTCATACCTGCGCACATGCACACTTTATATTCATACCAGTGCACACATATATTGATATCTTCATACTTGCGCACCTGCACACTGTATTTCCATAATTGTGCTATCCTCATATTCGCGCATATATCCATTTGCACATCCATACCTACATACATACATATGTTAAATACATGGATGATATTGATTTGATTTCATGAAAAATAGGGACCGCATGAGATATTTTCAAAACTGGATTCTTTTTAAAAGAGCGGTTTTCCCCTTTTCATTCTTAGTGTCATACGACACATTGCATGGATTTATGCATTGAGTTTGGATTTATGGGATTTCTGGATTTGAGAACCGTGGTATTATTTTAAGATAATACGCACTGTTTTAAAAACCCGGTTTCTCTTGATATGATATTTCAGTGCGTTCACCATGAGTTTTCTCGGTTCCAGAGAGCTTGTGTGAGTATACCCGATTCGAGGAGCGGTAGGCATCGATTGTGGGTACATGGTGGACCCGGTATGGTACCCCGGGGCAAGAAAACTCGTATTGTTAGACGTTGAGCCCGGCGGAGGGACTACTACCTACCGGTGATTGGTTAGACCTGGCGATTATCCGGAAGATACCGACCAGGGTCGATAGATGGATACGGGACGACGTGTACTGCCGGGGCCGAGGGCCGATTCCGCAGACGGAGCCCGTGGGCCGATCCGACTGACGGAGCCCGATACTTGAGGATTTGCGTGTCGATGCTAGACACGACGATTTCATAATATTTTCGTGTGCCGATACTAGGCACTCACGATTTTATGAGATTTACAGGATTTGAAGGCCGATGAGGATGACGGCGCCTGAGTTAGTTTTACTAGGATTTGGGGTGTATTGATGGACACCGATTATTTTTCCATGTTGACATTCCGTATAGATGTTATTTATTCCTATGCTCAGCATTCAGTATAATACATCTCATCCTGTATCTGTAGTACCTGATAGAGTACATTTGCTACGCACGACTATTGCATACCTGCTCACCCTATATAGATGTTGTTAGATTGCATTTGCTATGCACGACTATTGCATACCTGCTCACCCTATATAGATGTTTTTAGATTGCATTTGCTATTCATGACTATTGCATACCCTGCTCATCATATAGAGATGTTATTAGATCGCACTTGTTGCATGATTATTGCTCATCTAGTTCATCATATAGATGTTATCTGTTGGCATAGGTTAGAGTATCGCAGCACGTGCATACTCGCGATTACCTTTATATGTTATCTACTATTCACGAGTTGGCAACTCACCCCCATTGTGCCACAGTGTTTGCAGGTTTCCCCTCAGAGTAGTCGCGGCAGGCTGCTTCTTGCATCTTTTGCTACAGATACCACCGCAGTTGGCGTGCGAATTCTTTTGCTGATAGGTGGGTTTTTTTGCGGTATCTGTTTATTTTCCAGTTGTATAGCTTGTTGTATCTAGTACTCTCCATCTACTTCCATGTATTGACTTAGAGACCAGTTGTGAGGGCGATATTTATTATTTGTACTCTGGTGTCGAGCTCGTTGTGAGCCGACTTTATTTATGCAGCTTCAGCTTTATGATATTTGTTTTCACTTGTACTGTTCATTTCTTCGCTACGGCGTTGTATATTATCGTTGTGGTGATTGTTTCCGCCGTTGGGCGTGATTGCTCCCGTTTGGGATGCTTATTTCTTATTGTGTATCATTTTACTCATATATTGCCTGGTACCCGATTTCGGGGCTAGTTTTTACAAAGGAAATACTGCCAAAATTTTTAAGATAATAACTTGAACTTTAAAGAATTCTATTAAATTACTTAGGGTTTTCTAAACGTTTTAACAAATGTTTCTATTAAATGTTTTAACACTCAATACTTTTAATGGTTTTGATTTCTGGGTTTCGGCTTACTTAGTCGCGTTACGCCTGTAGACGTTACGTGGCTAAGTGTCGTTCACGGGCCGAACTTTGGGTCGTGACAAAGTTGGTATCAGAGCGTAGGTTTTACCTTCAGAGTGTAGGATGGCCCTGGTATGATGGAGTAGATAGCTAAAACAGAGTGGCGTAGCGTGCGTATGTTCCGCGGCATACTCACGACACGGTACTCCGTCTAAACGACCTTAGGACTTATTGATTGAAATTCCTTCATGATTATCTACATTCTTGCGATTCGATTTCTGTATTCTTATCGAATCCTACTTTCTTTTCAGCCATTATGCCGCCAAAGACTACAAGGGCACAGAGAGTGGCCGCGAGAGCCGAGATTCGAGTTGACTCGTCCGAGACGAGGACTGATCCGGGTAGTACACCAGTTGTACCAGAGCAGACTGTTCCTCCTACGACAGATCAGATCACCATGCTAGGGGATGGTATGCAGGAGATACTCCAGATGATAGGATCGCTAGTTGAGACGCTTCGAGCGCAGCGACCAGAGGTAGCTCCACCCGTTACGGGGACCGCGATGGTACCTACAGTACAGGCAGTTGCCCCTACAGCCACGGAGGTTATTACAGTATCGCTATCAGAGTTCATAAGGCTGAAGCCTCCGGTCTTTATAGGCACCGATGCAGCCAAGGATCCACAGTCTTTCATTGATAGGATGGCCCGGATATGTCGTTCACTCAGATGCTCAGATGCGAGATGGGTAGAGTTCGCGACCTTTCGCCTGGAAGGTCTCACGCAGAATTGGTGTGAATCGGTCAAGAAGGGCAGAGCAACAGGTCTTCCTCCTATGACCTGGACCGAGTTTTTGACGGTATTTCTAACCTGCTTCCTTCCCCAGAGTGTCAGGGATGCCCGAGCACGCAAATTCGAGTCCTTACGCCAGACGCCAGAGATGACAGTGGCAGAGTACGATGTACTATTCACCGAGCTATCCGTTTATGCCGCATACCTAGTGGCGACTGAGGAGATGCGAGTCAAGAGGTTCGTTCGAGGCTTTCTTACCCCCACTATTCCTTGCGATCAGCGCACAGCATTGCGACTTATGCAGCAGCTATAGACGCTGCCTTATTAGTCGAGGAGCACCTTGCAGACACTTCGGTAGTTCCAGGGCCGAAGAGGGTTCGTACTGATACAGCAGCACGGAGACATCCATTCGGACGCCGTGATAGACGTCGTACAGGTGGCAGCGATTCAGGGTGAGGTCAGATGTTTAGCTCTTACCCCCAGGAAGGTCAGTAGTCATTGCGTGGATGCTTTGGATGTGGTAGTCCCCATCACCGCGTCAGAGATTGTACCGAGATATGCCGGAGGGAGCCAGCAGTACCGCATGTCACACTTCCACTTTCTCCACCCCAGAGGGCGTTGCCTATTGTACCTACTGTTGCTCCACGCCAGACTCATGCACAGATAGGCCGTGGTCGCGGAGGGTTTACTCATAGAGGACGAGGTGGCCGAGGCAGAAGACAGCCAGTTGCCGGCAGAGTACAGCCAGTTGCTAGTAGGGGACCGCCAGTTGTAGGCAGAGGACAGGCACGGGTTTTCGCGTTGACGCATCAGGACGCGCAGGCGTCCAATGCTGTGGTCTCAGGTACCTTATCAGTATGTTCTGTTGATGCACACATGTTGTTTGATCCCGGATCCACGCACTCGTACGTTTACACACACTTCGTGACGAGTTTGGGTAGAGAGTCCGGTTTGCTTGATCAGCCGCTTGTTGTGACCACTCCTGTTAGAGAGTCGTTTGTTGCTAGGTACGTGTTCCGATCCTGTGTTGTCCGTATTGGCGAGAGAGAGTTACCTGTCGACTTGATCCTTCTTGAGATGTTGGACTTCGACGTTCTTTTGGGCATGGATTGGTTAGCCACGTGCTATGCATCTGTGGACTGCCGCGAGAAGACAGTTAGATTTTGTTTTCCCGGCGAGTCGACTTTTGTTGTGCAGTGGGACCGTGGTGCCGCCCCTCACATTTTGATTTCTTCTCTTCACGCTGGACAGCTGTTGAGGAAGGGATGTCAGGGATTTCTAGCCTATGTTTGCGATACTAGATCTACGGATGTTCCGATAGACCAGGTTTCGATTGTTTATGAGTTCCCTGATGTTTTTCCTGACGAGCTTCCTGGGCTACCGCCTGAGCGCGATATTGCTTTCTGTATTGATTTGATTCCCGGCACGGGGCCTATTTCTATACCGTCGTATCGGATGGCCCCGGCGAAGCTTAGTGAGTTGAAGGGTCAGCTGCAAGATTTGCTGGATAAGGGACTTATTTGACCCAGTGTTTCTTCTTGGGGTGCTCCAGTCCTGTTTGTCAAGAAGAAGGACGGCAGTTTTCTTTTGTGTATCGACTACCGCCAGCTGAACAGGGTTACCGTGCGAAACAGATATCCTTTGCCACGCGTCGACGACTTGTTCGACCAGCTTTAGGGGGCAGGATACTTTTGGAGGATCGACTTGCAATCAGGATACCATCAGCTGTGGGTTCGACAGGAGGATATACCGAGGACAGCTTTCCGCACGCGCTACGGCCATTATGAGTTTTTGGTGTTGTCGTTCGGACTCACCAACGCCCCAGCAGCATTTATGGACTTGATGAACCGTATTTTCCGGCCGTATCTTGATTTGTTCATCATCGTATTCATTGACGATATTATGGTGTATTCCCGGAGCCGAGAGGAGCACGAGCAGCACCTGCGGATCATACTGCAGACTTTGAGGAAGCACCAACTTTTCGCAAAATTCTCCAAGTGCGCATTATGGATTGACAGCGTAGACTTCTTGGGTCACGTGATTACACGAAATGGTATATGTGTGGACCCGAGGAAGATCGAGGCCGTTCAGAGTTAGCCCAGACCCGCGTCAGTTACGGAGATCCGCAGCTTTCTAGGACTGGCCGGTTACTACAGGCGATTTGTGCAGGACTTCTTCCGTATTGCTGGACCTTTGACCGGGTTGACCCGGAAGGGAGTTCCTTTCGATTGGATGGAGGAATGTGAGCATAGCTTTCAGCAGCTACGAACTTGTTTGACTACGGCGCCGGTGTTATCGGTGCCTTCAGGATCAGACGGATTTGTGGTCTATTGTGACGCTTCACGAGTGGGGCTAGGGTGCGTGTTGATGCAGCATGACAGGGTGCGTTGGTGCGTGTTGATGCAGCATGATAGGGTGATCGCGTATGCTTCACGACAATTGAAGAAACATGAACAGAACTACCCTACTCACGATTTGGAGATGGCTGTAGTGGTCTTTGCACTTAAGATTTGGCGACATTACCTATACGGGGAGTCGTGCCAGATATTCACTGATCATAAGATCTTAAAGTATATATTTCAGCAGCAAGATCTGAATCTCCGACAGCGCCGTTGGAGGGAACTAGTGAAGGACTACGATTGTGAGATCTTGTATCACCCGGGCAAGGCTAATGTAGTGGCGGATGCTTTGAGTAGGAGGCCCGGGGGTAGTCTATCTTGTTTGAGCGTAGTGCAGAGGCAGTCGTCGGCAGATTGGCAGACTTTATGCGACAGTCGAGTGCAGTTCGAGTTCACGCCGATCGGGGGACAGCTTGCACATGTTCGTGCATGCCAACAGTTGCTTGACCGTATACATGAGGCACAGTACAGTGATGACCGTTGTTCAGAGATCATGGCACAGATTGGACAGGGCAGATTCTCCGAGTTCGTGATCGATGATCAGGGGATACTGCAATTTGGGACTAGACTGTACGTACCAGATGCTGAGGGAGTGCGGCGTGAGATTCTTGAGGAGGCACATCGATCGGTGTACAGTGTTCATCCGGGTTCCACCAAGATGTACCATGATATAAGAGATGTTTACTGGTGGGATGGAATGAAGAGAGACATCGCAGACTTCGTGTCGAGATGCCTGACTTGTCAGCAAGTCAAGGCCGAGCACCAGAGGCCAGCGGGAGAGCTACAGCTGTTACCCATTCCGGAGTGGAAATGGGAACAGATTTCGATGGATTTCGTGGTGGGTCTACCGAGGACTAGGCGAGGGTATGACTCTATCTGGGTGATCGTGGATCGCTTGACGAAAGCGGCTCACTTCCTTCCGGTGAAGACGACTTTCGGATTTGCTCAGTATGCCCAGATTTACATCGACGAGATTGTACGACTGCATGGAGTCCCGACGTGTATCGTGTCCGACCGAGGCACCCAGTTTACCAGCCGACTATGGCAGAGGCTTCAGGAGGCCTTGGGCACTCGCTTGAGTTTCAGCACAGCATTTCATCCGCAGACCGACGGCCAGTCAGAGCGGACTATTCAAACTCTCGAGGACATGCTCCGAGCGTGCGTTTTAGACTTTGGTGGTAGCTGGGATCATCATTTACCCTTGGTGGAGTTCTCCTACAGCAATAGTTTCTAGGATACTATTAATATGGCACCTTTCAAGGCTTTGTATGCGAGGAGATGGAGATCGCCCGTCTGTTGGACAGAGCTCAGTGAGAGTAGTATTTTAGGGCTACAGATCGTACAGGAGACGACCGAGAAGATTCAGCTGATTCGAGATAGGATGAGGACAGCTCAGAGCAGGTAGAAATCGTATGCTGACAGACGCCGCTGCAGATTAGAGTTCACAGTTGGCGATCACATTTTTCTGAGGGTCTCTCCGATGAAGGGAGTGATGAGGTTTGGACGGAAGGGGAAGCTTAGCCCCAGATTCATAGGTCCCTTCGAGATCCTTGAGCGTGTGGGCGCAGCGGCATATCGTTTGGCTCTTCCACCCGACTTCCCAGATGTTCACCCCGTATTCCACGTGTCGATGCTTCGCAGATACCTACATGACCCTTCACACATGATTCAGTATCAGACCGTTCAGCTCGAGCGCGATCTTTCGTTCACCGAGCAGCCAGTCGTGATATTGGACCGGCAGGTGAAGAAACTTCGATCGAAGGTCTTACCATCAGTGAAGGTGCTTTGGCGCAACCCGAATGGTGAAGAGATCAATTAGGAGGCCGAGGGCGAGATGCGGAAGAAATTCCCTCATCTCTTCGAAGGTATGTGTAGCTTTATATTTTTAAATTCGGGGACGAATTTCTTTAAGGGGGGAAATTGTAACACCTTAGGATGTGTTTAGTGGCTAATTATATTTAAACAAATGGTTTTTAATAAAAAGTTTACCAAATTGATTTTTTAATATTTTATCAAATTTAATGAATATTTTATTAGAATTTTCCTAGGCTTGCACACACATGTGCATGTAAACTAGGGCTTAATTGGGTTAAACCATGATTAGCAACCATGGTGGGTTAACCCATTTTAACTAAGTTATTTGGTTTGGGTTTTAATTTAGTATGGTTGTTTTTTTTTAAAAGGAAAATGATTTGAATTTAGTTGACTTGGAGGGAGAGAGAGAGAGAGAAATGGCATGATGGCCTTGCCATGCCTACATTTAATGAAGAGAGAGAGGGGAGGTTGACTCTTCTAAGCTCTCATTCTTTTCTCTTTTTGTTAACTCTTTCTCACTTCTCACTCTCACTCACACACACACAACAACAACACAGCAGCAGCAGAAGATGCAGCAGCAACACCAACAACACCATCAGCAGCAGCTCCAGCATCAGCAGCAGCTCCAGCATCAGCACAGCAGCAGCAGCTCCAGACAGCAGCAGCATAGCAGGCAGCAGCAGCAACAACAGCTCTTTTCCTCTTCCTCTTCTCCTTTCTCCTGCTTCCTAGGGTCTTTTGGGGGTATATTTCTTAAACCTACTTCCTAGTTTGCTAAGTTTGTGTAGAATTAGGTTCGGTTAGTGATAAAAGTGAGTTTTGTGCTAAAAATGGTGAATTGTGTGGACTTTTGGTTAGGGGATGATTTTATTGGTTAGCATAACTTAGTTAAGTATTGTTAGGGCCACTTAAACCTAGATAAACCCCAGATTTCACCAAAATACCCTAGGTTTCCTTTTTGTGCAAAATATAATGTTTTTTAGCAAAATATGGCCTTTCTGTGAGCTGCTTTCGACCCGGGGGTTTCAGAGAAAAATTGGGAAAACTGGAGCATGTACACTAGGTCTAGACTACACACACCATGAACGAACCCCTAACCCCACAACCAGGCCGCCGATTTATTCTTTCTGACCGCAATTTGCGGCCAGATGAGGGAGATGGGTGTTAGGGTTTTGGTTAGAGGAGACCGCTGTATTTTTAGGGTCTGTGGTACGTGCAATTTTGTAAGCTTTCACCTGAGTTAGAATATGGGACGATGTATCGTTTTTCTAGTAGGTTTTGTTTGCGCGATACGCGCGATACGTGAGTGGATTCTGTGATCCATCGTATCGCGACGTGTTAAGATAGTTTTAGACGCGTAAACACACGTTTCAGCGTATCGTACCCACACGCGTTTAGTTCGCGACGCGAGTTTCTCCTTTGATTTCGATATCGCGTTTTGCGAGATATTTTGCTTATATGTGGATTTTCCTTGTGTGAATTCTAGGTTCGCAGGCGGGTACGTCGGACGCAGCAAAGAAAGGGAAGCAAGTTGTCGGCTACGTGTAGCACGCGACCAGGTGAGTAGATTTAACATCTACGTGGAAATCGCCCATTTGGCGTTAAGCATCAGGGCATGATAGGATATTTAGTCGTAGATGTTTATGTGTATTATTGTAGCATACCTCCCTTGTTGGATATAGAAATGGTAGATATAGAATACTGTACTGTCACTAACGGTTCAAGCTGCACGAGCACTATTTGTATATTACACTCACACCGTTAGTGATTGCCATGACACTTGCACTATACGATTGCTATGAATTATATATCGTATTGATTTCCGCATCATTGATGATTGCCATGACTTGTCGCATATTCACATATATTGATATCTTCATACCTGCGCACATGTACACTGTATATTCATATCAGTGCACACATATATTGATATCTTCATACCTGCGCACATGCACACTGTATATTCATACCAGTGCACATATATATTGATATCTTCATACCTGCGCACATGAACACTGTATATTCATACCAGTGCATATATATATTGATATCTTCATACCTGCGGACATGCATACTGTATATTCATACCGGTGCATACATATATTGATATCTTCATACTTGCGCACCTGCACACTGTATTTCCATAGTAGTGCTATCCTCATATTCGCGTATATATCCATTTGCACATCCATACCTACATACATACATATGTTACATACATGGATGATATTGATTTGATTTCATGAAAAATAGGGACCGCATGAGATATTTTCAAAACTGGATTCTTTTTAAAAGAGCGGTTTTTCCCTTTTCATTCTTAGTATCATACGACACATTGCATGGATTTACGCATTGAGTTTGGATTTATGGGATTTCTGGATTTGAGAACCGTGGTATTATTTTAAGAAAATACGCACTGTTTTAAAAACCCGGTTTCTCTTGATATGATATTTCAGTGCGTCCACCATGAGTTTTCTCGGTTCCAGAGAGCTTGTGTGAGTATACCCGATTCGAGGAGCGGTAGGCACCGATTGCGGGTACATGGTGGACCCGGTATGGTACCCCGGGGAAAGAAGACTCGTATTGTTAGACGGTGAGCCCGACAGAGGGACTACTACCTACCGGTGATTGGTTAGACCTGGCGATTATCCGGAGGATACCGACCAGAGTCGATAGATGGATACGGGACGACGCGTATTACCGGGGCCGAGGGCCGATTCCGCAGATGAAGCCCGATACTTGAAGATTTGCGTGTCGATGCTAGGCACGACGATTTCATGATATTTTCGTGTGCCGATGCTAGGCACTCACGATTTTATGAGATTTACAGGATTCGAGGGCCGATGAGGATGACGGCGCCTGAGTTAGTTTTACTGGGATTTGGGGTGTATTGATGGACACCGATTATTTTTCCACGTTGACATTCCGTGTAGATATTATTTATTCCCATGCTCAGCATTCAGTATTATACATCTCATCATGTATCTGTAGTACCTAATAGAGTACATTTGCTATGCACGATTATTGCATACCTGCTCACCCTATATAGATGTTGTTAGATTGCATTTGCTATGCACGACTATTGCATACCTGCTCACCCTATATAGATGTTGTTAGATTGCATTTGCTATGCACGACTATTGCATACCCTGCTCATCATATAGAGATGTTATTAGATCGCACTTGTTGCATGATTATTGCTCATCTAGTTCATCATATAAATGTTATCTGTTGGCATAGGTTAGAATATCGCAGCACGTGCATACTCGCGATTACCTTTATATGTTATCTACTATTCACGAGTTGGCAACTCACCCCCGTTGTGCTACAGTGTTTGCAGCTTGCCCCTCAGAGTAGTCACGGCAGGCTGCTTCTTGCATCTTTTGCTACAGATACCACCGCAGTTGGTGTGCGAGACCTTTTGCTGATAGGTGGATTTTTGTGCGGTATCTATTTATTTTCCAGTTGTATATCTTATTGTATCTAGTACTCTCCATCTACTTCCATGTATTGACTTAGAGACCAGTTGTGAGGGCGATGAATATTATTTGTACTCTGGTGTCGAGCTCGTTGTGAGCCAACTTTATTTATGCAGCTTCAGCTTTATGGTATTTGTTTTCACTTGTACTGTTCATTTCTTCGCTACGGCGTCGTATATTATCGTTGTGGTGATTGTTTCCGCCGTTGGGCGTGATTGCTCCCGTTTGGGATGCTTATTTCTTATTGTGTATCATTTTACTCATATATTGCCTGGTACCCGATTTCGGGGCTAGTTTTTACAAAGGAAATGCTGCCAAAATTTTTAAGATAATAACTTGAACTTTAAAGAATTCTATTAAATTACTTAGGGTTTTCTAAACGTTTTAACAAATGTTTCTATTAAATGTTTTAACACTCAATACTTTTAATGGTTTTGATTTCTGGGTTTCGGCTTACTTAGTCGCGTTACGCCTGTAGACGTTACGTGGATAAGTGCCGGTCACGGGCCGAACTTTGGGTCGTGACATATTCATCGCATTGCATATTCATACATATGTTTCTTTAGTTAATATGAAACTCTGGCTGTTAGGACACCAGCACCATTACCGTTGATGCGCATGATCCACGTACACTTATTTGCTGGCTCACACACATCATCATCTGTAATTGCCATGTCACGTACACTTTAGAACATATTATCTTTTTATTGATATAATCAGCTAAATACAAGTCCAATATAATATTGTGTGATTACTCTCATGTGCTAGTTTAGACATTGCATTTATTACTTATACACGTCATGCATTCACATATTCATATTATCATGCAGTATTGTAGGGCTTATGCCAATACTCATTATTTACTTACTCCTGATTTTGGGATTTGGATTGTTCCCCTCCGAAATGCGGGAAGACGCGATAAACATCTTGCCTGAATTTTGGGGCAGATGTTAATTAGTGCTATCCGTCCACCTCTCCGAAGATGCCAAGTTGATTTATGGCACCATGTATCGAAGGTTTAAACGGATGCGGCCGATATAGCAGACTTCATCAGATTCCCCCTCGTTTGAGGGGTTTTTGATTGTGGGGACGCTCTTCCCTGCAGGCGCAAGCCCCTGCAGCTAATTACTCTACCGCATCACGGTAACAACTTTCTCCTTCTCCAGATGGTCACTTCGTGTCGTGTGTGTTTGTTTTAGTTTTTTTGGTTGCCCATGGATTGTATACGGAGACTAATTTATATTGTCGCCCGTAGGGCGTGGATTAGTCTAAATCTGTATCTTCTTAGATTTGGGTTTGGAGGTTGGGTTTAAAGATACGTTAGCCTCATTTAAGACTAAGATCAACTTAAACGTTTGTTAAGGATACGTTAGTCTTTTTTTAGACTAAGATCAACTTAATGGGATCGTTTAGATCCAACAAAAGAGCATTTGGGCTCTATTGTTTAGTTTAGGGACATTGCGGTCGATTAGTTTAAGGACATTACGGTCCAATGTTAAGGACATCATATTCCGTGAGTTTAAATACATCACAGTCAAGGTTAAGGACATCGTAGTCCGTGAGTTTAAAGACCTCACAGTCAAGGTTAAGGACATCGTAGTCCATAAGTTTAAAGACCTCACAGTCAAGATTAAGGACATCGTAGTCCGTGAGTTTAAGGATCCCAAAGTCCGTAGAGTGTTTGGTTTTCGGGACCCGTCACCTCTCTGAAGACGTTGAAGGGTTACAACGACGGATATCAGAGGTGTAAAGAGATGTACCCTCGTACCGGTGTGAGTTGGTTGAAAAATCTGTAGTCCAATTTAAGACTAAGATCTGTTAAAATATTCATGAGCAGATGGGCTCAATTAATATGAGTTGAGGACTTATGGTTAATCTTGGGCTAAGTCCAATAAATATTTAACGTTTATTTTGGGCTGTTGAGCCTTTATTTTGGCTTGGCCCCTTTTAACAATGTTTTTATCTTGTATTGAATGCTGAGCATTCATCAGAGCTCTGGGCTTATTAAAGAACAATTTATATTCTGTCAGCGCAACACGTGGCGCGCCAGGCGCTTTGCGCCGGTCAAAGAACGCAATGTGCTTCTGCCAAGTAGTGCACTTATAAGGGACACGTGTCGCACTCAGCGATAGGCGCCAGATGATGAGCGCATGATGCCAATTTATGAGCGCTGAGCGCTCGTCCATGAGCGCTGAGCGCTTTCAATTTAGTGGCGCACACGTGAGTGACACGTGGTGCGCTTAGCGCTGAGCGCCAGCCCATGAGCGCAGTGCACTATTTTTGAAGCACAAAGTGCAAGTTGTTTAATTGGCGCACACGTGGCGCATTTGGCGCTGAGCGCCGGTCCAGAGAGCGCAGAAGCGCAGTTCAAGAGCGCAAGGCGCGTTTCAAAAGCGCAAAGCGCATCTGATCAATTTTATGATCTGGGAACAAATTTATGTTGTTTTAAAAGAGATTTTGTCTCAAGATTTAAGAACAACAGTTCTTATTTTGCAGGAGAGATTTCCAGTCTCTTATTTTGATGAAAGGCTTTGCCTTTATAGATCCATGATCTGTGAGAAGAATTATGTTCTTCTTTTATTTTATGATGAGATCTTTTGATCTCTTTTGTGAAAGACTTTTTGTCTTGTAGATCTATGATCTTTTTAAAGAAATAAATTTTTCTTTCTATGAGATGATTTCATCTCTGTGTTCGTCATCCATCATCTTTACCTTGAAGAAGTATCTTCTTACAAGAGCTTGCTCTTTTTCATTGAATTTTTCAAAGTTTATGGGGGGGGGGGGGGTTTCTCTATCTCAGACTTGATGTCTTGGGGCCTTTATATAGGGCAAGCTGATTTGTTGAATCAGTTAAAGTGAACTTTCTCTGATTGATTTGGGGATATTTCCCACCATTGGATATTTGATCCTAGGACTTCTGTTTTACAGAAGGCAATCTTCTTATTTTTAACAAGATTGGAAAATCTTTCCATAACAGAATTTAATTCTGATTAATTAATGATTTATCATTATTATTAGATCTTTTGATCTAATGGTGGGGAGTTTTTTAATTCCAGCGCTAGCGCACCCGTGCTTTGCACGTGATGCGCTGCTCAGAGCTTAGCGCACCTGTCGCTAGCGCACCTGTGTTTGACACGTGGTGCGCTGCTAAGAGTGCAGCGCGCTCTGCGCTAGCGTATCCATGTTTGACACGTGGCGCGCTGCGCAGCGCGCCTAGCGCTAGCGCATATATGGTGCGTTGCCTAAGGCGCAGCGCACTTGGCGCTACGTCTGAAGCGTTGCTTCAATTTTTTTGAAATTTGAATTTCAAACAGAGTTTTGCTCTGATTGGGGGAAACAAATGCCCCCCCACTATTGCGCTCACGTGGCCCACATATGAGTGCAGCGGTGGCAGCATCTGCGCCCTAGGATCAACTCAGAAGTTGAAGAGGTGTTTCAATGCCTATAAATAGGACCTTTGGTCTTTTAGATGATTCTGTTCATCTTCTTCTTTTGAGAATTTTATTTAGAGCATATCTCTTCATCTTAAGAGATTTTAAGAGTCAAAACTGTGCCAAAACTTAGGTAAAGATTAAATCTTTAAATAATTTAGGGTTTTACCCATTAACAGAGCCTTGTTCTTCATAGATCTTTGATCTAAAGAAACCCCTTTTAGGGTTTCATTAATAGAGCTTCGCTTTCTTGAACCCATAGATCTAAGGAGATCTTGTTTCAGGGTTTCTTTACCCATGAACAAATCTTTGCTCATAAAGAATTCTTAGAGTTTATTCATAGATCTTGAAGGTCTCAGAATTTTTAATTCATAAAAAATTGATTTTAATTTTTTCTGATGGGTTTTTGCATCATCTTTACAGAGCCAAGCTCTTGAGGAATTTTTATTCCTTCATGATTAGAGTTTGACAAGTGTCACTCTGTCACAGAGTATTGCTTTCAAAGGGAGATTTACTCCTCTTTCCGAGGGATCTCTTATTTAATGAGAATTTTCTTGAAGATCTCCTCATTTAATTAACAGTCTCATCAAATGATGAGGCTCTTTTATTAATTGATGAATTATCATCTAGATTTTATAGGTCCCCCTTTTGGTCCCCTTTATACTGCATTGCAGTGTGGTACAAATTCTAAAGTACCAAGTGTCAGAATTTAAATTAAATTATAGCACTGACAGTTAACTTTTGTTCCTTTTCGCGCAGACGACATTTCTTTCGACACTTCTTTTCCGTTCATCTGATCAGAAGGCAGATTTCCTGAAGCGCCTGTAGACCGAGAGGTTCTCACGCTGATCAAAGACCACGACCCGGAATACAAGAATCTTCACCTATGGGGTAGATGGTATGATCAGATTATCAGAGGCCGCCGGAGTTTTTCTTGTGCGACGCCTTCGGAGCCTATCTCGGCAATCCCGTATGCAGATGCACCCCCGGTGAACTATGCCGTGGAGGTGGTTAATTGGACTTCGGACGGTCTCCTTCAGCTTTCTATGGCTGCGATTCCTGTGCAGCCGCCGGCGGCTTTGGACACCCTAGGGCGGCGCATATGTCAGGGTGAGTCGCGCCCTTGGGGACAGCCCTACAACATCGGGGTAACTCCCCGTCATCCGGCCGGATACTTGCAGTAGGCTCGATATATCTTATCGCCAAAGAAATCGCAGCTGCTGAAGCTTGGCCTATACCCTGCGGTCTACGCTTCCTTGTTCCAGTATTCTGCACCTCCCACATAGTGGACCAAGGCGTTTTTGGAGCAGTAGAACATCCCGACCTATACCTTCCTCCTATTAGATAGATAGGTCTCCATTTCCTTGGAAGAATTTGCCGAGGTTTCTGGTTTACCAGTTAGGGGGGAGCACTACGAGGAGCTGCTTCCTCCGGATGAATATGTTTTTGCCACCAAGCCAGTGGTGATGGGCCTTACCCCAGAGAACGCCATTCAGCACCAGTTCCCAGGTCTGATAAAGGTGTTGAACATGTATGAGAGCATCTTTCTTGAATCCGGAGGCCGGGGGGTCAGCTTTGCGGACTTCATTGCCCGTTTTCTTCGCCCAGAAATTTTTCCGCGACAAGGCAAAAAGTTTGCTAAGCTTGATGATCCTTTCGGCTTTGGCTTGGACCGTCGGCCAATACTGGAAGCTGATCAAAAGGGTTTCTTTCTTCCTGACATCGCGATCGTCCCCCTGTCAGAAATCGCAGCTCCGGGCATTGATGAGGAAGCGTTCTTTCTTGGGTTTCTCAGTTTATGGTTAAGCTGGTTCGTGCTTCCTATGCATCCTCGTTACATGAGGCCTTCTGTCTTCTACCCCGCGCATCGTATGGTTGCCGGAATACAAGTGGCCATTGGGATCGCCGGGTTAGCCCACTTATATCATGGCCTCAGCTTAGCAGCGGATACCACTGAACCAGGGGTGCATCCTGCCAACTTCCCAATGCATTACTTCACTTCATGGATGGAGCTGCACGTGCTTGGGGTCTTTGGCATCCACAAAAGACCTTCTTTTAACTACAGATGCAAGTTTCCTCAGATAATGCGGCTGGTTGATGCCTCCATCGTGAGTCCGTCACCGCGGGAAGCTAGGGGCTTACTCCTTCGTCCACGCACGGTTGAAGCTGGTATGTCTTTCACAGACAAAGTCTTGACCATCGGCCAGGAAACTTCAAAAGCGGTGCTGCCCTTGCAAGACATATTTAAAGACAGAGCCTCCGTGTTGAAAGCCCGGGAGATTCTTCATTTGTACTCCATCAGGCCGGTCTTTCTCGTATTCAGGAAAAATGATGCGGCATTATTCATGAGATACAATCCGCATCATTTCGCCCAGCAGCTGAGTTACAATCAGGGCGTCCCACTTGAGGCCTTTTTGGCAGAACCTGCTGCTACCGAAGAGGGAATGCGGAGTGCGCTGCATCATTTTATGCACCTAAACACAGGATCTCACTTCTTTATCAACGAACCGAGCTGTGTCCCGAAGGCCCTTAATGTACACGTGGCCTGGTAGCAACATTCAAAGGGCGCCGTTATCAGGGAGGTGAAGCGACTGCTGCTCGACCGTAAAGGTGCACCCCCTGCTGGTGATCAGAACGTCCGTCTGAAGCGACGAACCGTTGTCCCACCTCCCTTAAGTGAAGCTGCGGTGATCGAAGTTCCGCATGACAAGCCCAAGCTACCGATACCCCGGGCCCCTATTGAAAAGGTGACTGCGGCTTCCCCCGAGTCTGGCTTGGATTCATATATCGGGACTCGTCGTCCCAAAGTGCCCACCAAGCATAAGCTTGTGCTGGCTGCGACTGGAGCTCGCACACAGAAGAGGAAGAAAAAGTCGATCCTTTCTGTCGACGTTGTACTCGGCCAGGAGCCTCACGCTCCTTATGGCGAGGGCCTGAGCGAGTATAGGACAAACGAGGGTCTATTCATGCCGCCAGATGATACTGATCTGGCGGCTGCCATTGCAGCTTCTGAGCAATTGGCAAGCCACTAGGCGAGACTAGCCATCCTCGCGCAATCAGGTAACTATTAGCTGTATTTTTCGTCATTGCATCATATTTCTATCATCATGTTTTGACTGACACTTTTTCTTCTTTAACAGGCATTTCCACCGAAGAAGCTCTCGCAGCTTCTCTCAAGACTTTTGAGGAAGAGGAAAGACTTCGAGCAGGCATTGGTACATTTCGGTTCACCCTGTCTCTGCTCCCGTTTCTTATGGGTAATCTGACCCCTCTTTTTTCTTATCACAGGAACTACCTCTACTCAGGTTATTCCAAGCGTGGCACCGACTTCACAGGGCGGTGCGGAGACACTTCCCGGGTCGGCTATCTCAGTTCCGCCGGTATTGCCGAAAGAAGCTTCACTTAAGCAACCGATGACGGATGACATAACGGCTCCAGAGGTAACTATTGGCACGGACGAGGATGTCCTGTTGAAGGAGGTCTTTAGAAGATCTGCCCTTACGGCCCGGGTGGAAAGGAAGCATAGGATGCGTGCGGCAAGGGAGCGTACCGCCTCCTTGGATGCGGGTGCGGGTTCCAGCACTGTTGCCCCTGCCCCTACTCCTTCAGAGGATGCTCCGGCTGCCTTGTCCACCGCCCACAGACAGGAAGCACGTGCGGCTCGGGAAGCAATCGAAAAACCGACTCAAGGTAACGTGACATTGTGTTCTTTTGTCAAAGTTTTAATTTTTAGGTTCTCATATATTCTATCTTGCAGGGCCGAGTCTTGCCGAAGAAGTGGCGGCAACAACCGAGCCTGAGGTAGCGGGAGGTGAGACAGCCACGATCACCGAGCTCGAGGTAGCGGCGGGTGAGATAGCCATAATCGCCGAACCCGAGGTAGCAGTAGGTAAGATGGCTACAATCGCCGAGCTCGAGGTAGCCACTCTTTCTCAGGAGTCGGGCACTGCTCCAATCGTCGCTCTTTCCCCTTGCGGCTCCTTGCGTTGCCGGACGCTGCGAGTGTCACAACGATTCTCGTGGAATCGGGAGATGAGGCTATGGGTGGCGAGACCGTTCCGATATAGGAGGGTGGAGCATTCGCTGCATCCAGTGATACCCTTGTCTCGGTCTCGATTGGTGACTCACCAGGTAGATTTTGGGTCATCGCTTTTCCCTTTATTCTTCAATCCCTTTTAATTTCTTTTTGACAGCGTTTTTCTTATTTCTAATGCAGGTGTGATGCCACCCAAGGAGGCATCTCCAGTTGCTGCTTTAACGGTGACCGCTCCTCTACCTTCTCTCGTACCATCTCAAATGCTGGAAGGTGCGGATTTGTGACCCCTTAGTTTCATTACAGGCTGTATAATTTATGTACTGACATTGTATTACTGCGTCCTTACAGGAGTCCTTTTTGATCACCTGTATCAGGTGCTACACCCACACTTCTCTTTCCAGTCAGAGATTGCTTCATCTAGTGGCGCTGGTGAGTATAGGCTTCAGCTAATGTCTCTTCTTTTACCGGCAGTCAAATCATTTCTAATTCTCCTTTGTTTTGATTGCAGCACTACAGATCAAAGGAGGAGAAGAAAGAATAGTTGCACCACTGGTACTCCCGGCCTTGCCACCTGCTGCAGCCGGTATAGTAAACTCCATTGTTCATGAACGTCCTCTATTTCTTGAACCGTCATTTGACTGTGATTTGTTTTGCAGCGGTGATATCGACTTCAGCTCCGTTTGAGTCTCAAATCATAATGCCTGCAGGCCCTTTTTCCCAATGTTCATCTTCCAAAGGCGCTGTGAATAGTCTGCGCATGTTGAGCGACTACATTGAGGAGCTTAACGTGGAGACTCCCACATTCGCTGCGGATTTTTCCGCGGAGGTTAATCCTATGCTAGCGACGCTCATGAACTTTCATAGTGAGGGCGTCATTGAGTCTTGGGTTAATCTCTGCAGGAAAATTGAGGCTTGCCTGTATGAGCTTGAGGTCGGACGTCCTGCTCCAGAGGTCCTGGCTGTGAACACCTAGCGGGCTGCGTGGATCAAGCAGAGCACTCCCTACTTCCGTCATCTTGAAAAATAGGCGGCCTTAAAACATAAGGAGCACGAAGAGATTTCAAGGGAGTCTTCCCGGCTGCACGCTCAGGTTGATGCAAATGCTGCACAGTTGAAAGTTATCTTTGAAGGCCTTCTGCGATGCATCTCTGACGGGCTAACACCGAGGCAGAAGCTCGACATCGTCGAGCGGGATGCAAAGAATCGTGGGGTAGCTCAGCAGGCCGTCGAAGAGCAACTTTCGTCCTATTTGCAGCAACGAGCCCAAGTCAAAGCAGAGTTGGACGCGGCAGCTGATCAAGAAAAGGGGCTGAAGGAAGTGCGCGAGCGACTGATCAAGAAAAGGGGCTGAAGGAAGTGCGCGAGCGACTGATTGGACTATTGAAAGTGCTTCCCTCTCAATAATTGTTTTTTTTTATCATTTGTAATTTTGAATAAAATGTATCCATTTTTTTATTCTTTCATATGATGTATTTTGTACCCAATTGAATTTATGAATAAATGATACATTTCTTACGCAATGTCTTATGTCATCTCTTGGCTTTCTTCTTTCTTTTGTTATCAGCATGTCACTTTAGTAAGCATAGCCTGCAGATGATAGAGTGAACATCCTGTTTTGAATTCTTCGAGGGGTAGTGATGGCTTAGAAAGCAGGTTCAGATCTGATGTCTAAGACTTTTCAACTTCATGAGCCGTGAGGGTCTCATAAAGACTTTTCTCCCTATGAGTCGAGAGGATCTCGTAGGTGTATTTTCTCCTTAGGAATCATGAGGATTCCTAAGTGTGTTTTCCCTTATAAGTCGTAAGGATCTTACAAGAGAGCTTTCTTCCTTACGAGTCGAGAGGACCCGTAAGTGTTTAATGAGATTGATATTATCCGCATTTCAAGGCGTCAGAAGTTGCTCCGGGCATTTCCCACGGGGTCAAGGTTAACTTTGGCCGTGTTCCACGGAGTCTTTGGATGACGTATTTCCAAGGCGGGGTCATGTAGATGACGTGTTTCCGCAACGGGGTCATGTGGATGACGTATTTCCGAGACGGGGTCATGTGGATGACGTATTTCCGCGACAGGGTCATTTGGATGACGTGTTTCCAAGACGGGGTTATTTAGATGACGTATTTCCGCGACGGGGTCATTTGGATGACGTGTTTCCACGACGGGGTCATGTGGATGACGTATTTCCGAGACGGTGTCATTTAGATGACGTATTTCTGCGACGGGGTCATTTGCTGACGTATTTCCGTGATAGGGTCATGTGGATGACGTGTTTCCGTGACGGGGTCATTTGCTGACGTATTTCCGCGACGGGGTCATTTGGATGACATGTTTCTGCGACGGGGTCATGTGGATGACGTATTTCCGAGACGGGGTCATTTGGATGACGTATTTCCGAGACGAGGTCATGTGGATGACGTATTTCCGAGACGGGGTCATTTGGATGACGTATTTCCGCGACGGGGTCATTTGTTGACGTATTTCCGCGACGGGGTCATGTGGTTGACATGTTTCCACGACGGGGTCATTTGATGACGTATTTCTGTGACGGGGTCATGTGGATGACGTGTTTCCGCGACGAGGTCATTTGCTGACATATTTCCGTGACAGGGTCATTTGGATGACGTGTTTCTGCGACGGGGTCATGTGGATGACGTATTTCCGAGACGGGGTCATTTGGATGACGTGTTTCCGAGACGGGGCCATTTGGATGACGTGTTTCCGCGACGGGGTTATTTGGATGACGTGTTTCCGCGACGGGGTCATATGGATGACGTATTTCCGAGACGGGGTCATGTGGATGACGTATTTCCGAGACGGGTTCATTTGGATGACGTATTTCCGCGACGGGGTCATTTGCTGACGTATTTCCGCGACATATGGATGACGTGTTTCCGCGACGGGGTCATTTTCTGATGTATTTCCAAGACGGGGTCATTAGGATGACGTTGCGTCTGTTGTAATGAGACGAATATCGAAGTGGTCTCTAGGCTGTCTGGGAACCATCGAGATTTAGAGTAGGGGCTTTGCCGTAACTCCAGGGTTGATTGCAGCGTCTGCATTCTACAGGAATGGGAAGGAACGCTGTTGATGATCTCTAGGCTATCCCTGAACCGTCGAGATTTGGCTTCATTTTCTGATGGAGCCTGGGGAGGGAAGGTGTGATTCCTTCTTTGTTTGCGCCCCTGGATTGTATACAAGGATTGATGTGATATCACCTGTAGGGCATAAATTTCATTTTTCTTTATTTCTTTCCGCGATGCTCTATCATTTCAGCTTTTATATCGCGAAGGTCGCGATTGCCCAATCATTTCGGCTATTTTTCGCGGCGCCCAATCATTTCGGCTATTTGTTTTATTTTTACTCGTTACTTTTTTTTTATTGCGAGTTGCCCAATCATTTCGGCTATTTTGCATGCATACATTTTTGCTTGCTGATTTTGTTGCAAGTTGCCCCATCATTTCGGCTATTTTGTATGCATGTATGGCTTGCTAGCTTCTTTGCTGCAAGCTTGGAGTTAGACACCGATTTCGGCATCAGCACCGCTACAACTGGAATATTGCCAGGAGCGAATCATCATTTGCCTCTGTCGATGTCGAACAAAGGTGGCTTAGCGAACAGGGTTGGGATCCTGTCGACTAAGGCTTTTGACTTCATGAGTCGTAAAGGTCTCATAAAGGTATTTCTCCCTGCGAGTCGTGAGGATCTCGTAGGTGCGTTTTCTCCTTAGGAATCGTGAGGACTCCTAAGTGTGTGGCTTCTCGTAAGTCATAAGGATCTTACAAGAGTATTTTCTCCTTTTAAGTCGAGAGGACATACAAGAGCTGTTCATTGTGTAAACATATCCCTAGTCACGGATGGGGTTTTGTTAGGGAAATGTTTATTCGCGCCCGTGGATTGTATACAAGGGTCAATATTGAACCACTTGTAGGGCAGTATTGGAGGTTGTGGTGGCCGCTTAAGAACAGGTTCAAATCCCTGTAGCTTAAGACTTTTGAATCTTATGAGCCGTGATGGTCTCATAAGAGAGTTCTCCTTACGAGTCGTGAGGATCTCGCAAGTTTAATTTCTCCTTAGGAATCGTGGGGATCCCTAAGTATGTTGCTCCCTTATGAGTCGTAAGGATCTCACGCAGGTGGTTTCTCCTCACAAGGTCGAGAGGACCTTGCAATTGTCTTTTAACGAGCTTGCGCCCTTTCGGGTTTTCACGAAACTCGCCGGTAGCCCTACTATTTTTACTCATGGAGCCCTCTCGGGTTTTCATCCGTGAACATTTCGCTTATGGACATACCGTTTTCTTTTTCTTTCTTCTTTTTTTTATTCTTTTCTCTCTTTTTTTTGTGTCAGCCTTGGGATGCTGCAGTCTACAGTAGTTTATCGACGTCTCGGTCAACAGCTAGTTTTAGGACATAGTGGTCCATCGTTAGTTTAAGGATGTTTCGGTCCGTTGTTAGTTTTAAGGACGTTTCGGTCCGTTAGCCGGCTACTACTTAAAGAGTTTGGGTTTAGGAAGATAGCGAACATACATGGTCGGCGTCGTCTATCATTGACCTAGGCCGTGACTCGTCAGGCGTAGTACTTTTTCAGGAAGCGACCATTTATTGGCCTGAAAGGTCTTTCACCATGCATGTCGATGAGTAGGTAGGCACCACCCTGGTAGACTTTGTCTATGATATACGGGCCTTCATAATTCGGCTTAAATTTTCCCCGCTTTGCGCGATTGGGGATCATAGGTCTTTTAACTACTAGCACGAGTTCGCCTTGGCGGAATGTTCTCGACCTATTCAATCTCTCATATGAGCGCATCATATTTGCTTTGTAAGCCTCCAGATTTTGCTGCGCCATGAGCCGGGTTTCATCAAGGGCATCGAGCTCCTCAAGACGAAGGTGAGCATTCTCTTCGTCCGTTAGCTCGTAACGAACCGCCACTCGTAGAGAGGGCAACTCTATCTCAAGGGGGAGCACCACTTCCGTACCGAATACCAACGCGTATGGCGTTGTGTTCGTGGCCGTTTTGAACGTAGTTCGATACGCCCAGAGAGCTTCATACAGTATCTCGTGCCAGTCCTTCTTATTTCGAGACACCGTCTTTTTCACGATCTTCGTCAAGGTCTTGTTGAAAGCCTCAGCTAGACCGTTAGCTCGGGGATTATAGACTGAAGAGTATCTCCAGTCTATGTTATGCTGTTGTGCGAAGCGGCTGATCTTGTGGCTTCTATAGGCTAGCCCGTTATCAGAGATAATCCGTCGTGGAGTTCCAAACCGATAAATGACGTGAGTCTTGAAGAAATGGAGAATATTCTCCGTCTTCACTTCCCTCAGCGGTACTGCTTCTGCCCATTTGGAGAAGTAATCAGTTGTCGCCAAAATGAATCGATGTCCTCTGGACGATGCTGGTTCGATGGGGCCGATTATGTCAGTCCTCCACATTTCGAATAGCTAGCTAGCCACTGTTGGAAGTAGTGGATTTGGATGCTGATGGATAAAGCCCCCATGGATCTGGCATGAGTGGCATTGCTTCGCATACTCGAGGCAGTCCTGGATCATCGTGGGCCAATAGTAGCCCATGCTTTTGACCTTCAGCTTCATCTTCGGGCCGGCTTGGTGAGAACCGCAAAGTACATCGTGAGTTTCTTGGACGACTCTCCTTGCCTCTTCAGGTCCCAGGCATCTTAACCACAGAGAATCAAATGACCTCTTATAGAGGGTATCATTGAAAGCAAAGGATAGAGCTCGTTTCATGAGTTGATGCCTTGAGGATGCATCTTTAGGTGTTCGACGAGATTTGAAGTAATCTATAAAGACTTCCCTCCAATCTATAGCATTTTCCTGGTCTTTTATTTGCAGGGCCGTTTGCTTGGTCGGTCCCTTTTCTTCGGACGACTCCGGGGATATTTCTGCCGGTGCAAGAACCCGACGGCTTTACACAACGATCCTTACGTCATCGAGGTTCTCGTCGGCCAGTTCTTTAGCGAGCTTAGCTAATGCATCCGCTTTGCTATTCTCTGCTCGCGGTATGCTTTCCAGGGTGTAGGAAGGAATTTGAGTCAGCAGTTGCTATACTCTCCCGCCGTACTTCACCAACTCTGGCTTGCACGTTTGATAGTCGTCGTTTACTTAACTAACGACCAGTTGGGAGTCTCCGTATATGAAGAGGTTTTCAATTCCCATGTCGATAGCAATCTCGAGACCTGCTATCAAAGCTTCATATTCGGCCTCATTGTTCGTTCTTGGCTCTGTTAAGGAGAAGGCGAAGTGCATTATCCTTTCTTGTGGAGTCACGAAGATGAGGCCTACCCCTGATTTGATTATGGAGGTGCTTTTTTTACGCTTCTTCATGAAAGATGCTCCGTCGAAGTATAGTTCCCATCGGGTATCATTCTCTCTTCTCTCCCCGTCGATCGTGTGAAACGCGTGCTCTTCCGGCAATTCGCAGTTCAAGGGAGGGTCGGCAGGTATCGGATACTCAGCGAGGAAGTCGGCGATGGCCTGGCCCTTCACTGCCTTAAGAGGACAATAAGTTATCGAGAACTCTATCAAGAGCAGGGCCCATTTAGCGAGCCGCCCTGTTAATATGGCCTTCGACATCAGGTATTTGAGAGGATCCACTTTTGATATGAGATGGACCTCATGTGCCAACGCATAGTGTCTGAGCTTCGCTATCGCGAAGATCAATGCCCGGCAGTGTTTTTCGATGGAAGAATAATTGCTTTCTGCCCCCAGTAGAACTCGACTCAAATAGTAGAGGGCTCTCTCCTTCCCTTGGTCATTCTCTTGTGCCCATAATGTGCCTAAGGAACCTTCAAGGGCGGTCGTATACAGAATAAGAGGCTTTCCCTTGACCGGAGCGGTTAGCACTGGAGGATTCTGTAGGTATTGTTTGATTTTGTCTAGTGCGCTTTGGCATTTGTGATCCCGAACGAGGTTCCCTTCTTCATTAGGTGACTGTAGGGGCAGCACTTGCCGGAAAGATTGGCTATGAATCGCCGGATATATACGAGCTTTCCTTGGAGAGACCGCAGTTGCTTGAAAGTCCTTGGCGGAGGCATTTCCATAATCGCCTTGATCTTCGACGGGTCTATCTCGATACCTCGGTGTCATACGTGAATCCTAGGAATTTTCCTGAGGAAACTCCGAACGCGCATTTGAGAGGGTTCATCTTCAAGTTGTATTTCCGAAGGCGCTGAAACACGATCTTCAGATGTTCTAAATGTTCCTCGTATGATTTGCTTTTAACTACGAGGTCGTCGATGTAGCATTCGACGATTTCATGTATGAGGTCATAGAAAATATTCTTCATGGTCCTCTGATAGGTGGCACCGGTGTTCTTTAGACAGAAAGGCATCACCTTATAGCAGAATATCCCCAAAGGAGTCCGGAAAGCGGTATGCTTCTGATCTTTGGGATGCATCTTTATCTGATTGTACCCTAATGATCCATCCATGAAGGAGAAACTTCATGAGTGGATGTGTTATCTATCATCAGCTCAGTGACCGGTACTGGAAATTCATCCTTCAGGCAGGCTTTATTGAGATCCCGAAAGTCCATACATATGCGCATCATCCCATTCTTCTTCATCACCGGAACGATGTTGGCAATCCAGTCAGGATATTGAACCACTTGGACAAAGCCGGAGTCGATTAGCTTCTTGACCTCGGCGTTGATGCTCATTTCAAGCTCGAGCCGCATTCTTCTCGGTGCTTGTTTGATCGGCTTGACGTCCGGGGATATTGCCAATTTGTGTACAGCAATTTCTGGATCTAGTCCTGGCATCTCGGAATAGTTCCATGCGAAGCAATATTTATGCTGCATGAGCACGTCTTTTAGCGTAGCCACCCTTTCTTCAGACAACAGCTCACTGACGAACGTCGGCTGCGGGTCACTTGCCGTCCCCAAATCAACTTTCTTGAGGTTATATGCAGTAGTATGTATTCCATCTTCCAGCTCTTTTGGAGCCGGTGGAAACTCTGAGATTACCTCGTCATCATCATTTTGAAGTACCAGGGGAGTTCATCCATATTTTTGGGTTCTTCATCCGACAGCGTTATGACGTGACAGGTACGAGATCGCTTCCAAGACCGATGTTGATCCGGTTCTACTCTTATGGCTTTAGGTTCATGCTTCTGCGGCGGGGTTACCCTCCAGCTGCTGGATAGAGCGAACCTACCTTATTGATACTGGTCTTCTACCCAGTCTTTAAATGTGAAGCAGTCTTCGAGAGGATGTTCTATTGTCCTGTGATAGGAGCAATAGTCCGGGCGATTAACTTCACCTGCTTTCTCGGGGTGCTTGGACTCCGGGAGTGTTATCATCTGATGTTTTATGACAAGATCAAATATCTACCTTGTCTTGTCTTAGGGAAAAGAATATGCTCGACCCATCTTCTTTATAAGAGACGAATCCAGACTGCTCGATTCCTGATCGCGTGGCTTCTTGGACCCGCTTTGTCGCTGTCGAACGCCTTTCCCGTTCTTTGATTTATTTCTGCCTCTGCGTCGGGCCTTTTGTACAACGGGTTGACAAGGAGGAGCATTTTCATTTTTCACAGCCTGCTGAAGGAAGCGTTGCGTCCTGGCTTTCTCGTAGATGGCCATTTCGCGATTATGGTCGTCTCGAACCTTTTGACCCGCTTCCCTTATAAGCTTGTCCATTTGTTCTTCGAACGATAGGCTTGGCATTTTCACGGCGGGAGCACGTTCTGGTTCAGGGTTAGCATCTTCCCACAGAGCATCTCCTTCTTCATCAAAGTCATGTATGACGTAGCAGTCGCGGAATAGCTCCCGTTTCTTGGATTGAACATACCCAAGCCCGGTCGTTTCCATTCTCCCATTAGGCAACTTTCGTTGAGTTCTGGGAACGTTCCAGATCCTGTTATAGAACCGTGCTTGTCGCGCAGTTTGCTTAAGGGGTACACCTTGGCATCTCAAGAGTCTCTTTAGTCCGTCTGTGTAATATCTGGGCAAACGGATGGGCTGGAGCCTGTCAAGTGTAGAATCCGCACCATGCCAAATTTCTTTCTCCACTTTGGTTTCCCCAGATCGGTAGAATAGGATCGCCTTTTCACCTTTTCGCCTGAGAGGGACGTAGAATGTCTGCAGTTCTTCCACACTGTAGGTATGAAGCGCGTTTAGCTCTTTATGATGCTTTGGCGGAACCATGACAACTTGCAAACTTTAATCTTCATCAGCGAAGGTTTGGATTGATGGCCAAGCAGAGAATACGGCATTGACCTCATCTTCTGAGTCGCTGCCGAAGATCAACATCGGAGTGGACGGTCCTGGCTTGTTGCACTGGGGCGGACCTGAATAAGCTATTTCTTCTTCCTCCTCAGTATCACTCCCGAAGACCAGAATAGTGATGATAGCTTTGTTCTTGTCCTCCGGTTTGCGACATCTTTCTGTGTCTTCGAAATCAGGCAGGAAGTATTTGGCATCCTCATATTTGAGAACTTCGTTTACGGAGAACGGGTTAAGCTCCCCTGTCACAGTATACTCGAGACCATCCTTGAAATACTTCATACACTGATGTTGTGTAGAAGGGATGATGTTGTACTCGTGTAACCAAGGCCGGCCGAGTAAAGCATTGTAGCATGTCTTGGCATCAATTACGTGAAATTTAATGTCTGTGACGAGCAACCCAAAGCGTAGTGTCAATATTACAGACCCGAGCGTCCGTGATGACTGGGAGTCAAACCCGGAGATAGTTATTTTATCCCGAACGAGGTGTTGAACGCTCATGCATATTTCTTTCAACACCCTTATATTGAGGAGGTTAACGGATGTCCCATTGTCGACCAGGATTTTTCCTATCTTGATGTCATGACAGTATCCGGAGACATATAGGGGACGGTTATGCTTACACATCCCGAGAAGAAGATCTTCATCGCCGAAGGTGATATCCGCTGTGTGCACTTCTTCCAGCTCGTCCTTTATCTTTTCCTCGGCGAGGAAAGATTGGAATTGCTCAGGCTCTTGCAGTACCTTGATCAAAGACTTTCTTGCCTCTTTTGATAGCAGAAGGGCGTCGAGAATGCTGAGCTGCGAAGGTAGCTTTCTCAGGTGTGCAAGAACGTTGTAATCCACCTTGTTTTTCTTTGGCGGGTCCTTGGCTGTCAGCTCTTTGACGGCTTGGTCATCAAGGATGATATCCTCAGGGACCTTTTCTTTCCCCTTGTCTTTTCTATTTGTTCTACTGTTCGAGGGCCCAAGATTCTTTTCGGGCAGCGTATGATTGCGCAGCTGAATATTTTCACAGGTCTTCTGTTCTTTCTCTTTTCCCGAGGTGGATTCTTTAAAAAGAGGCCCAACAGTCATTTCTTCGTCAGAGTCACTCCCGAAGGTGAGAACTTGCGATCCCCCAGCGTCGACCATGTGACAGTTGCCGGCAGTTCTTTTATGCTCCTTGGTCGCATTTCTTTGCTCCCGACGAGTTTTGTGTTTCATCCTCTTGAAATATTGCCGGTGAGCAACATATCCCTGCCACCATCTTTTAAAAGCGTTGCACTCTTCGGTGAGGTGCGCAATCTTTCGATGATATAAGCAGTAGCTAGGATGTATTTCCGCTTCACCAAGAATGTTTCTTTCGGAGGGTAGAAGCTCCATTCCCATCGACATGGCTTTGTCGAACCTCTTCCTAGTCTTGAACCTGCTCTTATTTGCGGCGGATGTATTTTGATCCGGTGGGAGCGTTTCAACCATTTCGTCCAGTCGCCGGCGTTTAGCTTTTTCAAATATGGCCATCTCACGCTCTCGAGCAGCTTTGCTTTTAAGAAGAGCTTCGTCCAGGAATGCATCAATCATTTCGTTCGATGGCCCTAGAAGTTCTGGCTCAGGATCTACCCCCAGTTTCCCTGTATAAGGAGCTTCTTTATTATCTATCGATGAGTGAGAGATCACGTGGCAGCTTGCTACATAACCTTCAGATTCATCGGACGAGTCTTCTCCATTGTCATCATCCCCGTCCTCAAGGACGTGGTTGAGAAATTCTTGGAGTGTGACTGGGGTCCGCGCCTTGTGGTTATATTCTTCCAGTGTGTCAATCTGTTTTTGCAGGTCTGTGCGCTTATCACCGTGCTTCACGGGCTTTTTGGTCTTCTTCTTCTTCTTCGAAAACTTTGACGGCTGGGTGTAAGCACTTTGACTATCACCACCAATTTTTGGAGTTGGACGCGGCTTCAGCATTCCCTCGATAATCTTGGGTTCCAGTGGATTCTTCCACCTGATCACCGGGCATGTGTGGAGATCCTTCAGCATTCTTTTCGTCTTGGCTGAAAGAACGATCTCCCATAGAGCTTCCTCTACAAAAGAGCATGATGCCCCTGGTGTGTCTACCTTTTTGAGAGCGTGCGGCTGAGGCGGGTTCACCTTCTAATTCTCGGATAATACGAATTTGCCCTGTTGGTACTGATCTTCTATCCAGCTTTTGAAGATGTAACAATCTTCGATCGGATGGCCCAACATTCGGTGATAAGGGCAATAGTTAGGATTGCTAATGTCACCTGGTTGCGCTGGGCATCTTGGCTCCAGCAGAGTGATGAGCCAGTTGCGCAGTGCTAGCTCGAATAACCTCTTCGTCTTGTCTCGAGGGAACGAGTAAGGGCGTCTCATTTTATCTCTAAGAGATCGAGTTCTATCATTTTGGCGATCAACTGGTCTCAGACCACTAGGCTGCTGTTGAGCATTGGCGACGATGGTCGCTTTCCCCTTTCCCTTCTCGTTCCGAGGCTCTGCTTTCGAGGAAGATGGTCTATCACCCATCTGGTCCATTTGGGCCAGCTTGTCAATCAAGGCCTGAAAAGTAGTCGGCTTGAAAAACATCATGAACAGGGAGATGGTCGCCTTCAGATCAAGAGTGCCCACGAACATGCCCACTGCCGGTGCTTCTTCGATGCGCTGTTCGCATTTCGACCACAGATTCCGCCATCGTATTGCGTATTGAACCCATGTCTCACCTGGCTTTACCCTGGCGTTAATCAATGCTGTGATTGGGGTGCGCTCGCTAGCGCTTGCAAATCTTTGCGTAAATAACAGCTGCATCTCCGCAAATGTTTTGACAGAGTCGTTCGGGAGTTCAGAGTACCACTCGAATGCCGTTTCCGACAAGTTGCCGACGAATTGGCGAAGTAGCAATTTATCATTACCTCCGGTGTTGCCACATAGAGCCCTGAACTGGGCGACATGCTGGTGGGGATTGCCCGTCCCTTTATATACATGAAATTTAGGGATCGTATATCCCGGCGGGTACTTTATTTGGTCATACCAGCCTGGATATGGTCGCCCAGTTTTAACAACTTGGTCGGCCGCTTCATTCTCCTGGTGAGCTCGTATTTGCAAAGCAATGTAGTCATCCAGAGCGGCCTTAGAGATGATTTCCTCTTTGGCTGCTGAAAGAGCTGGAGGAGGGTTCGATGTCTCCCCTCTGTCGTCTTCAATGATGATCGGGGGGTCTTCAGCTGGAGGTTCTGGCTGTAACATCATCCCAGCCATGTCATGGAACAAGAGAGCCATTCGTTTTAAATTGGCTGCCTATTCCGCAGCCTCTTTTTCTTTCCTCTCGAGCATTCTTCGGAGGAACTCGGTGTCAGTCTCTTATTCTCGACGCTGCTCCAAGGTCTCTGGATTTTCTTTTGGCCCAGTGAGTGTGGCCATTGCAGTCAGCATCTCCTGAAGCTTCTGCTGTTGTTGTTCCTAAGCCTTCGTTATGGACCGAGTAAGCGGTCGATGACCCATAGAAGCACGACTTTCCTCTTTTTCGGAAGCCATATAAACGGTACGTACCATCATGCCCCCGGACTTAGGGTGTTTAGATTCAGCGCTTTTACGGTTTGCCACGTTCACAGGGGCTTTCTCTGGCCTCCTTCTCTTTTGAGCGGTTGACGTTGAGGGAGCCGTTGCAGCGGGCACCCAGACGGCTGTCGCTTTTTGTGGGTTGACAGGTTGGTCCTTTTCTTACAGAGCTTTGAGCTTTTTTGGTCGGCGAGAGTAGTCCTGGTCAATCACCGATTCCTGGACCTGTCGCCATACTTTGTAAATTTTGGAAGAAAGCCGCTGAGGGGGTTGTTCTGGTTTCACCTTCGGTGCATTCTCCACGGGTGGATGAGATCTCTTCAGCACTGCAGTAGGGGAGTTCATGCACCTTGTTAAGCAATTCAAAGCTGTTCCCAGTTGGAACAGCAGCATCGATCTCCACCGTTGGAGCTGGTGGAGTAAATCCAGAGAGGGATTTTCCCCCAGCCTTCCTTACTCGGCGCCAGTGGCGACGTCGAGCGTGTCGAGCGGACGGAGTTGGTTCAGCTGTGGGGATGGCTTCGTCGTGCCCTCTGTTCTGGTGAGGCACTGCTGGTACCAGCCTCTTGAAGACCGATGTCTGTTGAGCAACGGTATCCAATCTGTCAAAGACAGACCTTTGAGCAGGAACGGGAGCCGGAGTAGCTAGTCTCGTAAAGACTGATCCTTTGACGGGAGAAGCTTCTTTAGTGACCTCGAAAGCAGGAATGGCTATCCGTTTTGGGATGGACGCTTCAGGTATCGTGTGCTTCTTGATGAGCCCATTGGAGTTTAAGCTCAGCCTATTGAAGACTGATGCTGTTGGCTTGGCATTGGATGACCCGTTGAAAGAAGCTGTGGTGGTAGTGAGCCGATCAAAGACTGACTTCTTCTGCGCTTCTTGCGGCAGCGGGATGTTAACGCTCACTGGTGGGAGCATGGTCCTGAAGAAAAACTCGGTGGTAGCCTGCGTTACCTGCTCTACTGGCATTGTGAAAATGGAGGCCGCCTAGGGCCCGTACGTTACACTTCCAGATGAGGCGGAATGGGAGTTGCAGTTGCAGCTGGAGCATTTTTTACAGGTAGACGCTATTGATCTTTCGTTTTCTACACGGAGCAAGACACCAAATCTTAGTACCTTGAATCTAAGGGCAACCAATCAAACAGCGATTCGTTCGCGAACACGACACACGAAGTGTGGAGTGGAAAGAGGAAAAGGTCCCACTGGGCATGCCAGAATCTGTTCCCCGCCGAAACGCGGGAAGGCGCGATAAACGTCTTTCCTGAATTTCAGGGCAGATGCTAATTGGTGCTATCCGTCCACCTCTCCGAAGATTCCAAGTTGATTTATGGCACCATGTATCGAAGGTTTAAATAGATGCGGCTGATGTAGCAGACTTCGTCAGATTCCCCCTCATTTGAGGGGTTTTTGATTGTGGGGACGCTCTTCCCTGCAGGCGCAAGCCCCTGCAGTTAATTATGCTACCGTATCGCCGTAAAAACTTTCTCCTTCTCCAGATGGTCACTTCGTATCATGTGTGTTTGTTTTGTTTTATTTGGTTGCCCGTGGATTGTATACGGAGACTAATTTATGTTGTCGCCCGTAGGACGTGGATTAGTCTAAATCTGTATCTTCTTAGATTTGGGTTTGGGGTTGGGTTTAAGGATACGTTAGCCTCATTTGAGACTAAGATCAACTTAAACGTTTGTTAAGGATACGTTAGTCTCATTTTAGACTAAGATCAACTTAACGGGATCGTTTAGATCCAACAAAAGAGCATTTGGGCTCTATTGTTTAGTTTAGGGATATTGCGGTCGGTTAGTTTAGGGACATTACGGTACAATGTTAAGGACATCATAGTCCGTGAGTTTAAAGACATCACAGTCAAGGTTAAGGACATCATAGTCGGTGAGTTTAAAGACCTCACAGTCAAGGTTAAGGACATCGTAGGGGACCTCACAGTCAAGGTTAAGGACATCGTAGTCCGTGAGTTTAAAGACCTCACAGTCAAGGTTAAGGACATCGTAGTCCGTGAGTTTAAAGACCTCACAGTCAAGGTTAAGGACATTGCAGTCCGTGAGTTTAAGGACCCTACAATCCATAGAGTGTTTGGTTTTCAGGATCCGTAACCTCTCTGAAGACGTTGAAGGATTACAACGACGGATATCAGAGGAGTAAAGAGATGTACCCCCAAACCGGTGTGAGTTGGTTGAAAGATATGTAGTCCAATTTAGGACTAAGATCTGTTAAAATATTCATGAGCAGATGGGCTCAATTAATATGAGTTGAGAACTTATGGCCAATGTTAAGCTAAGTCCAATAAATGTTTAGCATTTTATTTTGGGCTGTTGAGGCTTTATTTGGGCTCGGCCCATTTTAACAATGTTTTTATCTTGTATTGAATGCTGAGCATTCATCAGAGCTCTGGGCTTATTAAAGAACAATTTATGTTCTGTCAGCGCAACACGTGGCGCGCCAGGCGCTTTGCGCCAGTCAAAGAGCGTAGTGCGCTTTTGCCAAGTAGCGCACATGTAAGGGACACGTGTCGCACTCAGCGCTAGGCGCCAGATGATGAGCGCATAATGCCAATTTATGAGCGCTGAGCGCTAGTCCATGAGCGCATTGCGCTTTCAATTTAGTGGCGCACACATGAGTGACACATGGTGCTCTTGGCGCTGAGCGCCAGCCCATGAGCGCAGTGCGCTATTTCAGAAGCGCAAAGCGCAAGTTGTTTAATTGGCGTACGCATGGCGCATTTGGCGCTGAGCGTCGGTCCAGAGAGCGCAGAAGCGCAGTACGAGAGCGCAAGGCGCATTTCAAAAGTGCAAAGCGCATCTGATCAATTTTATGATCTGGGAACAAATTTATGTTCTTTTAAAAGAGACTTTGTCTCAAGATTTAAGAACAACAGTTCTTATTTTGCAGGAGAGATTTCCAGTCTCTTATTTTGATGAAAGGCTTTGCCGTTATAGATCTATGATCTGTGAGAAGAATTATGTTCTTCTTTTATTTTATGATGAGATCTTTTGATCCATTTTGTGAAAGACTTTTTGTCTTGTAGATCTATGATCTTTTTAAAGAAATAAATTTTTCTTTCTATGAGATGATTTCATCTCTGTGTTCATCATCCATCATCTTTACCTTGAAGAAGTATCTTCTTGCAAGAGCTTGCTCTTTTTCTTTGAATTTTTCAAAGTTTATAGGGGAGTCTCTATCTCATACTTGAAGTCTTGGGGCCTTTATATAGGGCAAGCTGATTTGTTGAATCAGTTAAAGAGATCTTTCTCTGATTGATTTGGAGATGTTTCCCACCATTGGATCTTTGATCCTAGGGCTTCTGTTTTATGGAAGGCAATCTTCTTGTTTTTAACAAGATTGGAAAATCTTTTCATAACAGAATATAATTATGATTAATTAATGATTTATCATTATTATTAGATCTTTTGATCTAACAGTGGGGAGTTTTTTTAATTCCAGCGCTAGCGCACCCGTGCTTTGCACGTAGTGCGCTGCTCAGAGCGCAGCGCACCTGTGTTTGACACGTAGTGGCGCTGCGCCCTAGGCAACACACCATGTATGAGCTAGCACTAGGCGCGTTGTGCGCCACGTGTCAAATATGGGTGCGCTGCTTAGAGCGCAGCGCGCTCTGCGCTAGCACACCCATGTTTGACACGTGGCGCACAGCGCGCCTAGCGCTAGCTCACGCATGGTGTGTTGCCTAGGGCGCAGCGCACTTGGCGCCGCATCTGAAACGTTGCTTCAATTTTTTTTGAAATTTGAATTTCAAACAGAGCTTTGCTCTGATTGGGGGAAACATGGATTTCTATGAGATTTCTGGATTTTTAGGGGAAAACCGCAAGAATTTAATAAAAGGTTATTATTAACATTTTTAAAATGTAAGTTGCGGTTTTCTCATGATGTATGGGTCGTTCACCTTGAGTTTTGATGTTTTCTGTTGGATTTCAAGACCCGATTCGAGGAGTGGAGGAACCGTCTCGGGTACATGGTGGGCTCAGTACGGTACCCCGCGGCAAGAGTGTTTTTGTGGGGATGATGATGAGCCTGGTTGGGGAAGACTTCCTACCGGTGATGTTTGGCGCGGCGGATATCCGGAGGATACCGACCGTTGTCATAAGATTTGATGATATGGGCCAATCCGGACTGACGGAGCCCGAGATATTGAGACTTCGAGATGTTGAGACTTTGAGATATTGAGACATTGAGATGTATATATTTTGTGTCGATGCTTGACACGGATTTCCAATTTTATTGATGATGTTCAGATTATCATACAAATTTTATTATGATAAAAGTTAAAGATTTCTTATACAGATATATCCAGATTTCATGGTTGATTGTTTTACATTCATGATGCATGCATACTTATACACATGACATGTTACTACTTGAGGCACTGACACGAGCACTGAGCATTTCACTTACGCATAGATTATTACCCTGCCACTACTAAATGACTAGGGTTATTTTAAGTATATTATTATGACCTAGGAGAGCGTCGTGGATGCGATTTCTACTCGCAGATGTCTTCTACTCATGAGTTGGCAACTCACCCCCAATGTGCCAAATTTTCTTCAGGTTTCAATGTACAGGTTTCCTTGGTGGCTTGCTAGCACACCATTTCATTCAGGGTGATTGCTTGGTAGGTTGGTTCACTTGTATCGGGACCGCCATTGTATTTTTATTATTTCACTTGTATCTAGTAAGCTCCATCAACCAGACTTGTATTACTTGATAAATTTAGAAGACCAGTTGCTTATGCTTTCGATCTTGGAGTCGCGCTTGTACTATTATGGTTTTCTGGTGGTTTTGATGGTTTTCTTTGAGTTTTGTTCCTTACCTTCGGCGTTGTATGGTATATTGCTTGCGTGGTTGTGACTGCTAATTGGCGAAGAGCTAGCTCCCGCTTGGGGATGCCTTTTTATTATTGCTTATGTATATATTCTTATTTGTACCTATTTGGGGACAGTTTTTACAAAAGACACTCTGCCGAAATTTTTGAGAAATTTGATGTTGCTTTTAAACATATTTTCCTTTACTCCTTCTTTTAAATGGTTTAGATTCCTGGGCTTCGGCTTACTTAGATTACGTTACGCCTTTAGACGTTTCGTAATTTAAGTGTCGGTCACGTTCCGTACTTTCGAGTTGTGACATGTCTCATGGTTATATGTTGATAAAGCCCTTAGGATGTATACTTGACCACCTGGATTATCAGGAAGATCATACTAGTGGGACAAAGGTAGTCCGTGAGTACATCCTTTAATATTCCTAGTCATGGGTGTATCGAGACAGGGCATAGATATACCAGAGTAGAGTAGCATACGCTTCTCGACCCATGAGATAGGCAATGGATGATCCCATATCCATTGGTGTTTGACATCAGAAATGGTATACGGGTGCTCAGTGGAGACTGGGTACACTGGACGGACTCGCCGAGAACTCCTAGATGGTATTATACCTGATGTCAGATATCAATTCTCTGGTGACACTGGTACATGTTAGTCTGTAGACCCGAGATCGTCATAGAGTCTTGTGTGATTCCTACTGTGCTTTGATTTCCACCTTACCACGTTCAAGAGGACGTGCAAAATGGTGGTTTTTGGGTACAGTCCCGAGTCACATGGAGGCAATGAGCGATAGGAGGGGATTTCCTCTCTACCGTTATTGGGGGTAGATGTCGTGAAGTGCTCGATTGGCTATAACTGGAAGTCCCTGGCCAAGGCTGATTCAGAGATCTACTGGTAAGTGTTATCAGTAGTTTCTCTACCCATTATAAGCCTCACATCGGCACGACTTATCAAGTTACTGGGGTCTGGCGTTTACCACCCCTAGACTAGATATGCGACATCTTAGACGAAGAGACTGGACTGTACGGTAGTGTTACTAACAGGCTTTATAGGAGCTAGAGTGGGCTTGCTTATTGATCTTCTGATCGCTCATTACCCGGGTAGCCATTACGTCCAGCTAGTACCGCTGACGGCTTGTGGTTGCTTGATATGATCATCACCTTCTGCCGGCGTATTGACGAGTCTTTAGAGTCCTACACATAGGTTTGCTGGCCCAGGAAAAACGAAGTAGGAGCGCATATGTGATATGTACGGGACCGAGATTAGTACGAGTATGTGATACCGTATTATATTCTCATGATATTTGTATCGGTCGGTTATATGTGATATAGTCGGGTTATCGATTCAAGTGTTGATTCGATAACATAATATATATGATATTTGTCGGTTATATATGATATAGCCGGATTATTAAATCAAGTGTTGATTTGATAATTTAATGTATAATTGTATATTTGATATATTACATTAACTGATATTAGCTCACTTAAACATTTCTTTTTCTCAGTTGTCTGCATATAGTATATATGTGATATATATTAATGTACATTTTTGTGTCATGCTTGATGATACACACTATATGGGTGTATGAGATTTACACCATGCTTATGATAATTGTGAGGATTATTTATTTTAAGTAAATCCAAATTAGATGGAAATTAGTCACATGCATGAAGCTTGTGGAAGCTTGTAGATGCATTGACTTAGTCCACTAATTTTGTTTTACCTAAGATATTTATTAACCTAACCATTATCACTTAGCCATGGTTATGTTTCTACATGAGTTGGTATATGATACAAACTCACCCATGGTTGCCATCATCTCTCTTATCTATAATTTGCTTCTTCTTCTTCTTCATGAGCCAAGCTCTCTATGTTTTTGAGAGGAGAAGAAAAAGAGTGAGAAAATTAATTCTAAAGTGAGCAAAAATCCTACTTCATCATTCTCTATTAGATTATCCATTTAGTTTAGGGTGTTAGCTTCACTAATCCCTCATTAGTGAAGTAGTAGCTTGGGTTAGTGTCTCCTTGACGTAGATCATCTTCGGTCTCGAAGATCTCGTGCAAGTTCGTTCCTTTCACCTTGTGGAGCCGTTCTAGAGTTTGCAAGATCACAACTTGGAGCGAAGGGACTACTACATAGAGCTATTGAAGTGAAGGACCGGTCTACAAAGGTTGTATTCCTAGTTCACTTAGTTGTAAAGTTGTTTACACTATATTTTCATATGATTCTCTAGTTAAAGATTCTAGGTTAGGGTTCTTTAGCATGGCAAAATTTAAAATTGGCATGGATGATGCCACCCGAAACCTTGCTGTCGTGCTTAGGAACCCAACAGTGCTTACTCGTTCCCCCGTGAAAAAATGAGGAGATTGTTCGAATTGGCAATGCACAACAAACTCATCTCTCTGCCGGACCCAAAACGTCCACCGCAGCTCGGTGACGTCAACAACCCCAACTATTACTCCTATCACAGAATGGTGAGCTGCCCAATTAAAGATTGTTACGTCATCAAATATTGGATCGAGGACCAGTATCAACGGGGAAAATTTGCACTTTCTGAGAACTGGAGGGTGAACCCACCACAGAGGCACGCTCCTAAAAAGGTGGATATGCTGCGGGCATCATGTTCATTTGTGGAAGAAACACCGTGGGAATTCTTCCTTTCAGCTAAAACTAAAGGAATGCTGAAGGATCTTCAAGAATATCTGGCGATCAGGTGGAAAAGCCCGTTGGAGCCCGAGATCATTGAAGGGATGTTGAAACCGCGTCCCACATCGAAAACTGCTAACGATGGGAAAAACACCCAAGTCAAGCCTTCATAGTCTTCGAAGGGAAAGATGAAGACCAAGATGCCCGTGTAGCCTGACGACAAGCGCACGGACCTGCAAAAGTACATGACGCGCTGGAGGAGTACAACCAGAAGGCATGGACCCTAGTCACCCTCGAAGAGTTTCTCAACCGTATACTTGAGAACGGAGATAGTAACGATGATGAGGAAAATGGCTCGTCGGGAGAAACTGAAGATTATGTAGCAATTTACTACATGGTTTCTCATTCGTCGTTAAATAACGAAGAAACTCTCTCGGCGCCGAAAAGCAACACAGAGGAACTAGGGGCAGGATTGGTGCCAAAATCCCCGGAGCTACTAGAAGGCCTAATTGACAGGCTGCTAAATGAAGCTCTTCAAAAGAGCAAAACTGACCGAGAACGTAAAACGACCATATACGAAAAGGCCAAGCATCGGAGTCAGGCTAAAGAAGCTGCGGTAAAGATGAGTCGTAAAGTACTCCAACCAAGCCAAAGCACACCTGCTACAAACAAGAGCGGGATCAAAGCATAGAAGTAGTTCGCCAAAGCCTTGTCAATGGGAATGAGGCTGCCCCCTCTAGTAGAAAACACTCCCGGGATCATCTGCCTTGACTAAACGGAACTACTGCTTATACCATCAGAGGGTCACACACCCCACCGAAGAGTGCAATGCCTTCAAGAAGTGGTGGCAAGGATACGTTGCTCACCGACAACACTTCAAGCGGATGAAGCGCAAAGCTCGTCGACAGCAAAGAAGTGCGACAGATGAGTGTGAAGGAACGGCTGACAACTGTCATATGGTTGATACCAGTTTGACAAAAGGAAAATCTTAAGTTCTTACATTCGGGAGCGATTCTGAGGAAGAAATAACCCTCGGTCCTCTCTTCAAAGAATCCACCTCCGGAAAAGAAGAAGAGGATAAGAACTGCGAGAATATTCAGCTGCGTAACCGTACGCTGCCTGAAAAGAATCTCGGGCCTACAAACAAAGGTTCGATCAAAAGAGACAAGGGGAAGGAAAAAGTCCCTGAGGAAATTTCCCTCGATGATAGAGTCGTCAAAGAGCTCACATCTAAGGACCCACCTAAGAAAAATAAGGTGGATTACATTGAACTGGCACATCTGAGGAAGATACCCTCACAACTGAGCATATTAGATTCTCTCCTCCTGTCCAAAGAAGCAAGAGATTCTCTGATCAGGGTGTTATAAGAGCCCGATCAGTTCCAAGCTTTCCTGGCAGAACAAAAGATGAAGGACGAGCTGGCAGAGGTTCATACAGCTGACATTACATTCGGTGATGAAGATCTCCTCCTCGGAACGTGCGAGCAAAACCGTTCTCTATATGTCACCGAGTACTGCCACGACATCAAGATAGGGAAGATCCTGATCGACAATGGGTCCTCCGTCAACCTTCTCAATGTGAAGGTGCTGAAGGAGATTTGCATGAACGTTCAGCACCTGGCTCAGAATAAAATTACCATCTCCGGGTTCGACTCTCAGTCATCGTGGATGCTTGGGTCCGTAATATTGACATTACGCTTTGGGCTTCTCATCACTGACATCAAATTTCATGTCATCGACATCAAGACTTGCTATAACGCTCTGCTCGGCTGGTCTTGGTTACACGAGTACAACGTCATCCCTTCTACACAACACCAGTGTATGAAGTATTTCAAAGACGGGCTCGAGTACACAGTTACAGGGGAGCTAAATCCATTCTCCATAAACGAAGTCCGAAAATATGAAGACGCAAAGTACTTCCTACCAGACTTCAAAGACACGGAAAGATGTCATAAGCCGGAGAATAAACAAAAAGCCGTCGCCACTATCCTGATCTTTGGGAGCGATACCGAGGAAGATGAGGAAATAGTCTACTCGGGGCAACCCCCAATGCAACAGGCCCATGACATCTACTCCTATTTTGGTCTTTGGCAGTGACTCTGAAGAAGAGACCAATGCCGTGTTCTCCACTTACCCGTTAGCACAAACCATTACTAGAGCTGATCAGAGTTTACAAATCACCATGGTTCCACCACGGCATTATAAAGAACTTGATGCGCTCAATACATACAGTGTACAAGAGCTGCAGACTTTTTACATCCCTCCCAGGCGAAAAGGTGAAAAGGCGAACCTCTTCTATCAATCTACGGAGACCAGAGTGGAGGAAGAAGTCTAGCATGGTACCGAGTTTGCACTTGACAGACTTCAACCAATCTATCTATCCAGATATTATGCAGAGGGATTGAAAAGGCTATTAAGATACTAAGGCGTACCCTTCAAACAAACCGCTCGACAAGCCCAGTTCTACAACAAGATTTAGGACATTTCTGGGACTCGGCGAAAGATGATCGACGGGAGGATGGAGACCGCTGGGCTTGGATACGTTCGGTCCAAGAAACGAGAGCGATTCCGTGGCTGCTGCGTTATAAATAACTCCGGTGAAGAAGGGAATGCTTTTCCAGATAGCTGTGATGTTGAAACGAAGCAAAATCCTGCTATAAGAACGTCAAGTCTGTCGTTTGAAGAGAAAGTTGACAAGCTAATAAGGGAAGCCGGTCAAAAGGTTCGGGATGATTACATCTACGAAATGGTTATTTACGAAAAGGTTTTGACTCAGCGTCTCATTCAGCAGTCTGCGGAAAAGGAAAATTATGATGCCCTTCACCCTCAGCCCGTTGTACGTTCTCACGAAAAGGAAAAAGTTCGAAACAGAGGCAAAAACATGGTGGAGAACGAGAATGACGTTCTAAAACAGCGAAGAGGATCCAAGAAGCCACGCAATCAAGAAAAAATCAGCTGGAATCTGTATTTCATCAAGAAGATGGGCCGAGAATACTCTTTCCTTCAAGACAAGACAAGGAAAATATTCAACCTTGTCATCAAGCATCAGATGATGACGCTCCCGGAGTCTCGGTACCCCGAACAGGTAAATGAGGTCCATCACTCGGATTATTGCTCCTATTATCGAGTAATATTACATCCTCTAGAAGACTGCTTCACCTTTAAAGACCGGGTCGAAGACCAATATCAACAGGGCAGGTTCGATTTATCCGACAGCTGGAGGGTGACCCTACCGCGAAATCATGAGCCAAAGAGAACCTATATCGCGAAGGCAGGACCAGCTCAACACCAAGAATGGAAGCGAACTCGTACTTGCCACATGATAACACTCTCAAAGGAGGGAGAGCACGAGAATATGGATGACTTCTTTAAGTGCTTCGTAAATGAGGACGAGGAGGAGGTGATCTCAGAGTTTCCACCAGCACCAAAAGAGATGGAAGATAGGATACACACCACGGCAGACAACCTGAGGAAAATTGACTTAGGCACGAAAAATGAACCAAGACCCACGTTCGTCAGTGAGCTGTTATCTAAAAAGCAGGTGGCTACTTTAAAAGATGTACTCATGCAATATAAAGACTGCTTTGCATGGAACTATTCCGAGATGCCGGGACTAGATCCAGAAATAGCGGTACATAAACTGGCCATATCGCCGGACGTCAAGCCAGTCAAACAGGCACCAAGAAAAACGTGGCTCGAACTTGAGATGAGTATCAACGCTGAAGTTAAGAAACTAATTGACTCCGGCTTCATCCAGGAAGTTCAATACCCTGACTGGATCGCTAACATCGTTCCAGTGATGAAGAAAAATGGGACAGTGCGCATCTGCGTGGACTTTCGGGGCCTAAACAAAGCTTGTCCGAAGAATGACTTCCCAGTACCTGTTACCGAGTTAATGATCAACAATACGTCTACTCATGAAGTCTTCTCCTTCATGGATGGATCTTCAGGATACAACCAAATAAAAATGCATCCTGAAGACCGAAAGCATACTGCCTTCCGGACTCCATTGGGTATATTCTGCTGTAAGGTAATGCTCTTCAGTCTGAAGAACGCAGGCGCTACCTACCAGAGGGCAATGATGAAGATCTTCGATGACCTCATACATGAGATTGTCGAATGCTATATTGACGACCTTGTGGTGAAAAGAAAATCGTACGAGGATCACTAGGAACATCTGAACATAGTGTTCCAGCGTCTTCGTAAGTTTAATCTGAAGATGAATCCTCTCAAATGCGTGTTTGGAGTCTCCTCAGGAAAATTCCTGGGATTCATCATACGGAACTGGGGTATCAAAATTGACCCATCGAAGATCAAGGCGATTACGGAGATGCTCACGCTGAGAACTCGTAAACAACTGCGGTCTCTCCAAGGAAAGCTCGCGTATATTCGGCGGTTCATAGCAAACCTCTCCGGCAAATGCTGACCCTACAGCCATCTAATGAAAAAGGGGACCCCGTTCATATGGGATCATAAATGCCAAAGTGCACTGGACGAAATCAACCAATACCTGCAGAACCCGCCGGTACTGACCGCTCTGGTCAAAAGAAAGCCTCTTATCCTGTACACAACAGCCCTGGAAGGTTCTCTAGGCGCGTTATGGGCACAGGAGAAAGACCAGGGGAAGGAGAGAGCTCTCTATTAGTTGAGTTCAGTTCTCCTGGGGGTAGAAAACAACTACTCCCTCATCGAAAAGCACTTCATAGCACTAATCTTCGCTATAACGATGCTCAGACACTATGCCTTGGCACATGAGGTCCATCTCATATCAAAAGTGGATCCTCTCAAATATTTGATGTCAGGAGCCATACTAACAGGAAGGCTAACCAAATGGGCCCTCCTCTTGATGGTGTTCTCGACAATGTATCGACCCCTCAAGGTAGTGAAAGGTAAGGCCATCACCGACTTTCTCGCAGAGCATCCGATACTAGCCGATTCTCCCTCATATTGCGAATTGCTAGACGAAAACGTGTTCGACATAATCGAAGGGGAGAAGGAAGAAAATGATGTCCAATGGGAACTCTACTTCAATGGAGCATCTTCCATGAAGAAGTGGAAGCATAACACCCCTATAATCAAAGCCGAGGTGGGCCTCATCTTCGTGACTCTGCAAGGAGGGATAATGCGTTTCGCCCTTTCCTTAATGGAACCAAGAACAAACAACGAGGCTGAATATTAAATTTTAATAGCGGGTCTTAAGATCGCTGTTGATATGGGAATCGAAAAACTCCTCATATATGGAGACTCCTAACTGGTTGTTAGCCAAGTAAATGGTGACTATCAATCGTGCAAACCAGAGTTGATAAAATATGGAAGGAGAGTGAAGCAACTGCTAGCACAAATCCCCTCCTACATCCTGGAAAGCATACCGCGTGAGGAAAATAGCAAGGCGGATTCATTAGCCAAGCTTGCTAAGGAGCAGGCTGACAAAAACCTCGATGACATAAGGATCGTTGTGCAAAGCCGCCGGATTCTCGCGCCAGTAGAAATATCTTCAAAGGATTCAGTGGAGCCATCTGAAGGAAAAGAAACGACCAAACAAGTAATCCTTCAAATAAAAGACGAAGAAAAGGTCAAAGATTGGAGGGAAGTCTTCATAGACTACAAATCCCATCGAACTCCCGAAAACGCGTCGTCAAGACATCAGCTCATGGAACAGGCTCTGTCTTTCTCTTTCATCGATGATACTCTATACAAGAGATCGTTTAACGGTTTGTGGCTAAGGTGCTTGCGGCCAAGAGAAGAAAGGAGAGTCATTCAAGAAATTCACCATGGTCTCTGCGGTTCTCATTAGGCCGAGCCAAAGATAAAGCTGAAGATCAAGAAAATGGGTTATTATTAGCCCACAATAGTTCAGGACTACCACGAATATGCGAAGCAGTGTCAGTCATACCAAATTCACGGGGACTTCATCCACCAACATACAAATCCGCTACACCCAATGGTAGCCAGCTGGCCGTTCGAAATGTGGGGAATCGACATAATTGGCCCCATCGAACCAGCATCATCCAAGGGACACCGGTTCATACTGGCCATGACCGATTACTTTTCTAAGTGGGCGGAAGCAATACCACTGAGGGAAGTGTATACGGAGAATATTCTCCATTTCTTTAAGACACATGTCATCTACTAGTTTGGCACTCCGCGACGAATAATCTCGGATAGTGGACCAGCCTACAGGAGCCATAAAATCAGCCGCTTCGCAGAACAACATAAAATAGACTGGAAATACTCCTCTTTCTATAATCCCCGAGCCAACGGTCTAGCTGAAGCTTTCAACAAGATCTTGACCAAGATTATAAAGAAAATGGTGTCCAGAAACAAAAAGGACTGGCACGAGAGACTGCATGAAACTCTCTGGGTGTACCAAACGACGTTCAAAACGGCTACGAATACAACACCATACGCGTTAGTATTCGGCACTGAAGCAGTCCTTCCTTTGGAAATAGAACTCCCTTCTTTCCGAGTAGCGGTTCGATACGAGCTAACAGATGACGAAAATGCCCATCTTCGGCTTGAGGAGCTCAACGCCCTCGATGAAACTCGCCTCATGGTGCAGCAAAACCTAGAAGCTTACAAGGCAAGGATGACGCGCTCATATGAAAAACTGACTAGGCCGAGAACATTCCGCCAAGATGAACTCGTGCTAGTCGTCAAAAGAGCTATGATCCCTAATCGTACAAAATGGGAGAAATTCGAGCCAAACTATGAAGGCCCGTACATCATAGACAAGGTCTACCAAGGTGGGGCCTATTTGCTCATGGATATGCATGGCGAAAGACCCTTCCGGCTAATAAATGGCCGATTCCTCAAGAAATACCACGCTTGATGGGTCACAACTTAGGTCAATGATAGATGACGACGTTCGTGTCCGCTCGGTATCTTCCCGAGTCAAAACTCTAAATGGTATTCGGAAAAGCTTCACCTCAAAAATGGTGATAATGGACCGAGATATCCCTAAACTAACAATGGACCGAGATGTCCCTAAACTAACAACGGTCTATAATGTCCTTAAACTAAAACTTCACCCCGAAAATGGTGACAACGGACTAAAACTAAAACTTTGCCTCCAAAATGGCGATAATAGACCGAGATGTCCCTAAACTAACAATGGATCGGAATGTCTTTAAACTAGCGCGTTGCATCAAACACGGCGATAATAGACCGAAATGTCCTTAAACTTGTGCTCCACCTCAAACATGGCGCATCGCCCCAAATATGGCGATACCCTATCTTGAGATCTATATTGCAATCAAAGCTCCATTGGCAAAGACTGCAACTCAAGTCCCACTGGCTATACAGCTACTCCAGCGGTGAATTCACCACTAAAGTCCCATTGGCAAACAGATGGGTGTTAAAAAACGGTATGTCCACAAGCAATATGGGCATGGATGAAAACCCAAGAGGGCGCCGTGAGTAAAAACAGCAGGGCTACCGGCGAGTTTGTGAAAACCCGAAAGGGTGCAATCTCGTTGTTAAAAAAAATAGTACGTCCACAAGAGAAATGGGCATAGATGAAAACCCGAAAGGGCGCCATGAGTAAAAACAGCAGGGCTACCGCCGAGCTTGTGAAAACCCGAAAGGGCGCAATATCGTAAAATTTTCACTTACGAGATCCTCTCGACTCGTAAGGAGAACTCCCCCTTTGAGACCCTCACGGCTCATAGGATTCAAAGTCTTAAGTTACAGGGATCCAAACCTGTTCTTAAGCCGTCGTATTCCCCAAGTTGCCCTACAGGCGGTCCAATATTGGCCCTTGTATACAATCCACGAGCACAAATAAACGATTTCCCCACCAAGTTCCACCAATGAAGAGGAATGTCCTCATATGGTGAATGAAACTTATAAGTCCTCTCGACTTATAAGGAGAAAATACTCTTATGAGATCCTTATGACTTATAAGAGAAAACACCAATTAGGAGTCTTCACGACTTCTAAAGAGAACATACACCTACGAGATCTTCACGACTCGTAGGGAGAAATACCTTTATGAGACCCTTACGGCTCATAAAGTCAAAAAGTCTTAGTCAGCAGGATCCTAATCCTGTTTGCTAAGCCACCTTTGTTCAAATCAGCAAAGACAAATGATGATTTTCTCCTAGCAATATCCCAGTTGCAGCGATGCTGATGCCTAAATCGGTGTCAAGCTCCAAGTCCTTTCATGGCAAATGATGATTCGCTCCTGACAATATTCCAGTTGCAGCGATGCTGATGCCTGAACAGGTGTCAATTTTCAAGTCCTTTCACGGCAAATAATGATTCACTCCTGGCAATATTCCAGTCGCAGCGATGCTGATGCCAGGATTGGTATCAGATCTCAAGTTCCATACTCACAACAAAAATCAGCGAGCAAAAAAGATGCATATAAAATAGCCGAAATGATAGGGCAACTCGCAATAAAAATCAGCGAGCAAAATATATGCATATAGAAACAGCCGAAATGTTTAGGCAACTCGCAATAAAAAGCAGCGAGTAAAAAGAAAAAACATCCGAAATGATTGGGCACCACGATAAAAAGCCGAAATGATTGAGCAATCACGACTTTCGCGATATAAAAAGCTGAAATAATAGAGCATCGTGGAAAGAAATAAAATGAAATGAAACTTTGGCCCTACAGGTGAGTCCAAATCAACCCCTGTATACAATCCATGGGCATAAACAAAAAGGGAACCATATTTTCCCACCAGGCTCCATAAAAGGGAAAGCCAAGTCATGATGATTCACAAACCAACCTAAAGACTACCTTAACATTCGTCTCGTCACAGCAGATGCAATGTCAACAGCGGCGTTCCTTCTCACTCCAGCAGGATGCAGACACGACGTCAACAAAGACTCCATGGTCAAAAAAAAGGAGCCATGGAAAAATTCCTAGCTCCAAGTCTTGACGATTCACAAAACAAACTAAAGACTACTCCGACATTCTTCTCGTTACAGCAAACGCAATGTCAACAAAGGCTCAAAAATAGCCAAATCAAAAGGAAGCGAAGGCCAAATTTCGAACTTCAGGGTCTTGACAGAAACTCAAATAAAACCTGAAAGATTATCGGAGATCATCCCACACCAGTGCGGAGTAGTTATGACGCATCAGGGCTCCCTAAATTGATCTTAACCTCAAGTAAAAAGCGACATGGCAAAATTCCTAACGCTTGCTTTTCCGACGGTCAAACTTCCTAAGAATATTACTTGAAGATGTCATGTCCATCCCCCGAAGGGATCAGAGACACGACAGTCGCGGGGCTACTCGAACAGCAGCGTAAAGTCTGCACATCGGGAAACACATCAGCCAACGCGACGGTACCATGGACTAAACCCTAGTACCACAAAACCTAACGGACCTCTGTCGTAAAGAGCAGTGGTTAACTATAACGTTAGGACAAGTTTACCTATAAGCCTAAGGGAGGTAAACTAAATAAACTTCGAAATGAGTCTATAAACTAGAGACTCCGGAATGAGTGAATAAACTAAAAATTCCGAAATGAGTCTATAAACTAGAAACTCCAAAATGAGTGAATAAACTATAGGTTCCGAAACGAGCGCATAAACTACAAACTCCGAAATGAGTAAGTAAACTAATTACCGCTACATTAAGGCATCAAGACATGGATAAGCGCATAAAAAAGAATGTATGTTCTTATTCATGAATCAAAATGTTTAAGATATACAACCAATGAAAAAGGGGAATACAATTACAATGATTAAGAAGGAGGTGCTTTCAATAAACCGACGACCCGCTCATGCGCTCCGTGCCATTCATCCTCGCGTTCAGCTACGGCGGCAAGCTCCACTTCGATTTGAGCTCGTTGTTACAAGCAGGATGAAAGCTTCTCAGCAATTTCTCGTTTGGTAGCTTCGCAACTTTGCGTAACCCGCTCAGTGAAGTCAAGCTTCTGCTTTAGCGCCAACCCGTCAGAAATACATCATTGGAGGTTTTCAAAAATAGCTTTCAGCTGTGTGACATTCGCTTCAATTTGGGCGTGCAATTGGACGGATTCGCTGGAAGCCGTCCCATGCGTCTTTCACCTCAGAGTCACCTCTTGTTCAAAATATCGAATGAAAGCGATAATCTGCTCGATCCACACGGTTCGCTGAGATTTCAAAGTTAATACCTCAGGAGCAAGGCGCTTAAGCTCAATCTCATGCAGAAAAGCCTCGATCTTCCTGCAGTAATCAACCTAAGAACCAACGAGGTCTTCGGTGTGGAAATTCATGAGCGTCGCCAGCATTGGATTAACTTCGTCGGCAAAATCCATAGTAGAAGCGAGAACCTCGACGTCAAGATTCTCGATAAACTCGCTTAACATTCGTCGGCTAGTCACCGCGCCCCTGGAAGATGGACATTTAGCGAAGGTCCCTATGGGCACGTGCTGGACTCAAAAGGGGCTGAAGCCGGTGTAATCGCTGCAAAATAAATTACGGTCAGATTTCAACTTGAAAGACAAAGAAGACACCTGACGGGCGAAATCTACCGTACCAGCAGTTGAAGGTCGCAAAATAAGGAGCTCCGGTGGCTTGGCTATTCTTTCGCTCTCTCCTTTGAACTGTGATACTGGGCTCATTATAAGGAAGGCTTATCAGCATAAAGTTTACTCACGAAAAGGAGAAACATTAAACAATGAATATACTGACCACTGCTGGAAGAGGGAACGACATCCGATTGGAAGGAAAAGTGCGGGTGTAGCACTTGGTATAAGTGGTCAAAGAGCACTCCTGCAAGGTTGTGACAATATATGGTTAAGGCAAAGAAAATTGGTATCTACAATAAAGCAACTAAATGAGAAACCCTTACCTTCCAAAACTCGGGGAGGCACAAAAGGAACCGTGAAAATTAAGGCAGCGGCCGGCAGTAATTCTTCGGCCAATACAACTTCAGGGCTTATTGCGCCTATACTCAAGAAAAAGGAAATATCATTAGAGACGCTTAGAAGGATTAAAAAACTTAAGGATAATAACCCTAGGAATACCTGACAAGTCAGAAACTGAAACCGTGCCCGAAATGTCACCAGCTGTGATGGCTTCTTCGGTTTCCATTGGGAGAGCAGATTTAACGTCCACGGCTTCATCCCCTGATTCGACAAGGGAGGTCGTAACGCTTGCGTCACCCGCCGACATCACAGATCCACAGGGGGAAAGAGCGGCAGTTGGAATGGTCCCAGAGTTCAGAGAAAGATAGGACGCTTCATACTCTTTATTTGCCGGCGCTTCACCTATCACGTCGTCATCCAAATTTGGTCCTGTAAATAAGAATGCGTATGTTAAATAAATAGACAGGGGGAGGAGTTGTTATTAAGGACCATGCGTTTTTCTACCTTGAAGTAGTCGTTCACTCTCTTCACGAGCTATACGCGCAACCTGTCTATGGGCAGTAGACAGGGCAGAAGGAACGTCCACAGAAGGAATGTCAGCAGGCGGAACATTGCTTGAGCCTACACCCGCGGCCAAGACAGCGTCGCGTTCCCTCGCCGCATGCTTTCTGCGCTTCCTCTCAGCCTGAACTGTGAGAACTATCCTCCTTAAAACTTCCAACAGGGGGACGTCGTCGTCCGAACCGAGGTCTGCCTCCAGAGCCACTATGACGTCCATCATCGGCTTCTTCAGCAACGCCTCCAGTGGTGACTTCGGGATGGCCTCGGTCGTAGTCGATGGCTCTGGATGCTTTTTTGCATCACAGCCTAGGATTGGAATTACACTTGGAACAACCTGGGTTTTGGTAGCCCCTGTAGCAAGATAAATAAAAGAGTCAGACCATGAATAGAAGGAACTAAAAGAGCAAAGGTGTAGTGAAGCGAATTGTACCAAGACCCAAGGTGGAGCGAAGCTTTTCTTCCTCTTCAAACGTCTTGAGGGAAGCCGTGAGAACCTCTTCGGCAGAAATACCTATTAAAGAAGAGAGCATTGATAAAGCATAATAAGAGGAGAAGGGATAGATACAGAAGAATGTAAATGAAGTATACCCGACTCCGCAATAGAGACCAACGATGCTTCCTCGTGAGCCAGTCGCTTGGAAACTGCGAGGGCAGCCTGAAGATCAGTATCAGTTGCAGGCGTCTCAAACAACCCCTCATTGGTGCCATATTCGAACAAGCCCTCACTGTAGGAAGCATGGGGCTCCTGGCCAAATACGACATAAGCAAAGAATAGAGATTTTTTTTCTTCTGTGAACTGACACCAACAGCCGATGATAAAAGCTTTCGCCTGACAGGCCTTTTCGGACGACGGGTCCCGATCTCCGAACCAATGCCCGATTCCGGGGACGCCGTAGCTACCGCAGTCGCGGGAACATCTGGACGAATCTTATCAGGAAAATCTCGGGGGACTATAGCCGTAGTGATTTCTCTTAAAGAAGGGCGAACGGCTACTCGTCGCTTCAAAGGGACCGCTGGATTATCGGCTGGGAAGGCATCCTTGTGATCGAGCAACAGCCGCCTCTCCTCCCTGACAACTGCACCCGTCGCATGCTGGTACCATGCCATGTGAACATTCGAAGCTTTCGGCACATATCTCGGCTCGCTGACCAGGAAATGGGACCCCGTATTTAATCGCATAAAATGATGCATCGCGCTACGAATACCCTCCTCCATAGCAACCGGCTCGACTAAAAACGCCTCAAGAGGAACGCCTTGATTATAACCCAATTGTTGAGCGAAGCGGTGCGGGTTGTACCTCATGAACAGCACCGAGGCGTTCTGTCTAAATAATAGAAAGCCTGGCCTAATAGAGTACAGGTGCATGACCTCCCGGGCCCTCAACGCAGAAGCCCCATCCTTAAAAGTATCGTGCAACGGTTGGACCACCTTGGTGGATTCTTTGCCGATAGTCAAGACTCTATCGACAAAGGTCATACTATCCCCAACCATGCGTGGTCGAAGGAGTAATCGCCGAGCTTCTCGCTGTGACGGGTCTGGAGCAGAAGCGTCAACTAGATGCATGACCTAGGAGAAGTTGTAGCTTTCGTAGAATCGGGGTCGTTTATGAACACCAAAGGCACCCAACAAGTGCATCTCGACCCATGATATGAAGTAATGCAATGGGAGATACATGGGCTTTACCCCCAGTTGAGTAGTATCAGCCGCTAAACTCAAACCGTGGAATAGATGAGCTAACCCCGCGATCCCAACGGCCATGCGCATCCCTGCAACGATGCAATGAGACGAATAAAAAACAGATGGCCTCATGTAGCAGGGGTGCATCGAAAGCGCGAACCAACTCAGCCACATGCCAATGAACCCCAAAAAGAATGTCTCTTCGTCAACACTCGGAGCAGCGATCTCTGCAAAGGGGACGGCTAGAGTGTCTGGAATAAAGAAATTCTTTAGATCCACCCCCGCCGTTGGCAAATTATCCAAACCAAATCCGAACGGGTCGTCGAGTTTGGAGAATTTCGCAGCCTGTTTAGACAGAACTTCCGGACGAAGAAAGCGGGCGATAAAATCCGCGAAGCTAACCCCGTGACCACCAGACTCCAGGAATAAATTCTCATACATGTTCAACACCTTGATCAAGCTGGGGAATTGATGTTGAACGGCGTTCCCCGGGGTAAATCCCTTTACCACTGACTTAGTGGCAAAGATGTACTCATCGGGGGGAAATAACTCCTCATAATGCTCCCCTCTGACGGGTAAACCAGAGATCTCCGTGAACTCTTCTAATGAAATTGAAACCTCCCGATCTGATAAGAGAAAGGTATGGGTCGGGATGTTCCATTGTTCCAAAAAGGACTTGATCCACCACACATGAGGAGCATGGTAGTGAAAGAGAGATGCGTAGATTGCGGGGTACAACCCGGTCTTTAATAGCAGCGACTTCTTGGCCGACGGGATATACCGAGCCCACTATAGATTGCCGGCCGAATGACAGGGAGTCAATCCTACCATGTAAACTTGCCCCCAAGGGCGCGACTCTCCTTGGCATATACGTCGCCCTAAAATGTCCAAGGCTATCGGTGGCTGTACGGGTATCGATGTCATGGAAGGCTGAATGCGACCTTCCGAGGTCCAGTTGACCTCTTCCACGGCGTAAGTCACTTGAGGTGGGTCTGCATAATGAATCGCTGAGATTGGCTCCGAAGGTGCTGCACAAGAAAAACTGCGCCGACCCCGGATAATCTGACTATACCATGACCCCCACATATGAAGAGATTTTTTATCTGGGTCATGATCCTTAATAAGCGTGAATACTTCCTGATCTATGGGTGCATCGGCAAAAGTGCTTTCCGAACGTACGAATGGAAAAGAGGAATCAGAAGCCATAGTACCTGTACAAAAAGTGAGGAGTCGGCTATTGACACGATGATTAATGCCTTAACATTCTTTGTCACTTAAAATTGTATTGCACCACAGTTAAAAAAAGGGACAGGGCCCTTGCAAAATCAAGGTGACGCCCCATCAATGATGGGGCAGTCACTCATTAAAAATAGAATCCAAAAGGATTCCCATTTAATGTTCTCATTTAATGAGAAAATATCATCGGACTAGGGAGTTAAACCCCCTCGAGAACTGTGTTCTGCAAACGGATTTCAAATCTGTTAAGAAAATTAGAGAGGGAATAAAATTCCCAAAAATTTTCAGAGCCAAGCTCTGTAGAACAATGGGATAACATCCCAGAACCCTTAAAAGAAAAGCTTTCTAACGGGATAATACCCCAAAGATCTTCAAGATCTGCAAGAAAAAAATTCTTAGAACACTAAGAGATTCTTTGTAAAAGAAGAGCAAAGCTCTATTAATGGGTTAAAACCCTAGAACATGAAGAGATTCCTTCAAGAGTTTGGTCATAATCCTTACCAAGACTCTAAAAGAGTTTTCTTGGACAGAGATCCGAGCTCTGGAAAGAGAATTAAATTCTCGGAGAAAGAAGAAGGCTAGAAAAGATGAAAATCGGTCATCTGAAGGGACGAATGCCCTACTTATAGGTACAGAAAGACGGTTCAACTTCTAAGAAGATCAAACGGTAGAAAAGGTGCCACCGCTGCACTCACGTGTGAGCCACGTGAGAGCAACGGTGGGGGGCATTTGTTTGTCCTAATAAAATAGAAAAGCTCTGTTCAAAATTCAAGAGGCGGCGCCTCACGTGCGTTCCACGTGGGCGCCAGTGCCAAAGTTAAAAACTCTTATATGAGCGGCGCCGGTGTGCAAAGCACACAAAAATCTTAAGCAACGCCCACATGCACAACATGTGAGCGCCGGCGTCCAGTAGAATTAAATTCTACTCTCTGATAAATAGAGCAGTCGGATCAAAGATTCAACGAAGACGATAAATCATCAGGATGCAAAATTAAATTCTGTTTAGACGAAATATTCCTCAAATCTTTATAAACAAGAAAGATTGCCCTCTGTAAAACAGAGTACCGTTGGATTAAAAATCTAATGTTGATTAAAGAATCACCAATCTACAGAATAAACTATGTATGGGTAAATATTTCCCTAATCTTGTTAAAAACAAGAAAATACTTTCTGTAAAACAGAAGTCCTTGGATCAAAGATCCAACGGTGGGTAAAATCCCCAAATCATTTGGGATCTCTTAATGCGAGATTTTCTCAGGGCTAATTAACAAACTGCCTCTACTATATAAAGGACCCAAGACTTCAAGTCTGAGAGAGAGGAACCCCCATAAGCTTAAAAAAAGAGAGAAAGCTTCGAAAGAACAGAGAATTAAATTCTCGAGGAAGAACTCTCTTCTTGGAAATTTTAGGTAAATAAAAGTAGATAAAGAACCTGTGGATCATTCAAGAAAGAAAAAAAGAGAGCTCAATACCCAGCGCCCCCATGTGTTCCTCACGTAGGCGCTACAAGAGTGCCTAGCACTCATTGAGCGGCGCTCAGCACCTAGTGCACCACGTGCCCCTCACGTAGGCGCCATAGAATAAAAAGATTTCAGGGAGTGGCGCTCAGCGCACAGCGCCCTACGTGCCTCTCACGTGGGCGCTACAAAAGAACTCAGGAGTGCTTAGCACTTAGTGGGTGGCGCTCAGCGCCCAGCGCCCCACTTGCCTTTCACTTGGGTGTTACAAAAGAACTCAGGAGTGCTTAGCACTCAGTGGGTGACACTCAGCACCCAGCATCCCACGTGCCTCTCACGTGGGCACTAAGAAAGAACTCGAGAGTGCTTAGTACTCACTAGGCAGCGCCTAGCGCCTAGCACCTCACGTGCTTCGCACGTGGGCGCCATAAAGAGTGCTTAGCACTCTATATAAAGACAAAAGGGGTAAAGTATTTAACACTTATTGGGCAACTCCCATGACTGAAAACCCCACATGATTATATGTGAGCATTTGAACTTAAATAAGTGCTCAGCACTTTTTGCACAAAAACGTGACTGAGTCCAAACAAGTGCTTAGCACTCTTTTTCAAATAAAAAGAAAACTGAATGGACCAAGCCCAAGTTGGTTAGGTCCCTTGAGAGTAGAAACTCCTTAATTCAGATCAACCGAACCCATGTGCTCACTATTTCCCAAACTGATCTTAGTCCTAAATTCGACTATCGATCTTCCAACTGATGATATCCCAAAACGATATTCGTCCTACATTTCCCTGAGGAAATCTTAGTCTCAAAATATAACTAATGATTCCTAGGTTTATCATTAATCCATTTCCCCCAAACACGAGAATTGGTTCAAAGTTACATCTCTCTACACCTCTGATACATGTCGTTGTAATTCCTCAACGTCTTCAGAGAAGTGACAGGTCCCGACAACCAACAGCTTTTTGCTGCACTGATGTGTACACCTCAAATCAGACCGCACTCCAAACTAGGTGCATCCCATATCATCGTTGTTCATCCCTTCACGTAAAAAATACACATGCACACAAAATGGAAAATGGACCAAGATGTCCCTAAACTAACAACGGACCGAAACGTCCTTAAACTAACCGTTGCCTCCAAAATGGCAACAACGGACCGAGATGTCCTTAAACTAAAACATCACCTCCAAAATGGTGATCAACAAACCGAGACGTTCTTAAACTAAAATCTCACATCCAAAATGGTTATCAACAGACCGAGATGTCCTCAAACTAGAACTTCGCCCCCAAATGGCGATAATGGACCGAAATGTCCCTAAACTAAGACAATAGAGCCCAAATGCTCTCTTGTTGGATCTAAAACAAAAAATGATCCTATAACCTTGTTAAGTATATCTTAGTCTCAAATTGGACTAACGTATCCATAACAAAAGACTAACCGAGCCCCAAATGCTCACATACATTTAAGTCGATCTTAATCTCAAAACAGATTAACGGTCCTTAAATAAAAACCCCAAATCTAAGAAATACGAATTTGGACTAATCCACGCCCTACGGGCAACAACATAAATTAGTCTTCGTATACAATCCACAGACAACCAAAAAATAAAACAAACACACATGACACGAAGTGAACTTCCGGAGCAGGAGAAATTGTTTATCGCTACGCGGTAACGTAATTAACTGTATGGGCTTGTGCCTGCAGGGAAGAGCATCTCCATAATCAAAAACCCCTCGTAAACGAAGGGGAATCTGACGAAGTCTGCTACAACGGCCGCATCCGTCCAAACCTCTGATATGCGGTGCCATAAATCAACTTGGCATCTTCGGAGAGATGGACGGATAAACCCAAATAGCATCTGCCCCCCAAATTCAGGTAAGACGATCCATCCCGGTTCATCTCTATTTTCGGCGGTAAACACCATGCTTCATTGTGTGTGTGTGTGTGTGTGTGTGTGTGTGTCATATATATATATTAATAATATATATTATGAAGAATAATTAGTGAGCTAATAATATTAGTTAATATATAATTATATCAAATATAATATATATCAAATTATTAAATCAACTCTTGATTTAATAATCCGGTTATATCATATATAACCGACTACTATCATTTATCTGTATACCACATTATCAAATCAACACTTGATTTGATAATCTGGTTATATCACATATAACCTAATCGATAACAAATAATTGCCAGATTAGAATCCGGTATCACATACTCGTATTTAATCAGGCCCCCCACACATATCAACATATGTGTCCTACTTCGTTTCGCTTGAACCAGAAAACTTCATTGTAGGACTCTAAAGATTCGTCAATACGCCAGCAGTAGGTGATGATCACATCAGTCACCCATAAGCCGTCAGCGGTACTAGCTGGATGTAACGGCTACCCAAGTATTGAGCGATTAGAAGATCAACAAGAAAGTTTTTCCAAACTCCCATGAAGCCTATAAGTAATACTGACCGTACAGTCCGGTCTCTTCGTCTGATATGACGCATATCGAGTTTAGGGGTGGTATCGTCAGACCCTAACAACTTGATAAGTCATGCTGATGTATGGATCATAACGGTATGAGAAACTACTGTTAACACTTACCAGTAAATCTCACCAATAGCCCTTGCCAGGGACTTACTGTTATAGCCAATCGAGCATAGCGCAACATCAACCCCCAATACCGGGAGAGACGAAACCCCTCCTATCGCTCATTGCCTCCATGTGACTCGAGACTGTACCCAAAATACACCTATTTGCACGCCTTTTTTGAGCCATGGTAGGGAGGAAATCAAAGCACAGTGGGATCCATACAAGTCTCTATGACGATCTCGGGTCTACAGACTAACCTGTACCAGTGCCACCATAGAACTGCTATCTGACAATACGTATAATACCAACTAGGAGTTCTCGGCGAGTCCTGTTCGGTGTACCCAATTTCTAATGAGCACCTGTGTACAATCTTTGATGTCAAACACCAATGGATATGGGATCAACCATCGCCCCCAAACAGGGTCAAGAAACGTACACACTAGTCTACTCTGGTGTATCGATACCCTGTCTCGATATACCCTCGACTAGGAACAATTGAAGGATGTGCTTGTGGACTACCCAGGTCCCAGTAGTATGGTCTGCATCATAGTCTTGGTAGTCAAGCCAACATCCTAAGGGCTTTATCAACATGTATATGAGAGACGGTATAATAATACCAGCGAACATGTAAGATAAAGGAAACCAGATAGCATACTATCATGTCGAGCAAGAAAGTCCTCCATATATATGTCCAAGCATCCACTATATCATACAATAATGGCCTCTAGGGCATGCATATCACTAACAATCTCCTACTTGCACTAAAGCCAGTTGTTGTAGTATCTCATACCCAACATCCTAAAAAGTCTCTCGATTAGCATCTGGGGGAGGGCCTTGGTGAGTGGATCCGCTGTGTTATCCTCTGTGTCAACTCTCCTGATCTAGATCTCCCGGAGATCAACTATCTCCCTGATCGAGTGATACCGCCTAAGAATATGTCTGGATCGCTGATGGGACCGGGGTTCCTAGGCCAAACTACAACTCCATTGTTATCACAATACTCAGGTATTGGATGCTCAATGGTAAGAACCATACCAAGTTCATCTTATGAACTTCTTCATCCAGACAGCCTCTATGACAGCATCGTTGGTAGCAATGTATTCAGCTTTCATCATCGAGTCTGCTACGGTATCTAGCTTGGAACTCTTCCAACATACCGTCCCTCCACTGAGGGTGAAGACAAAACCCGAGACCGACGTACTGTCGTCCTTATCACTCTGGAAGTTCGAATCGGTAAAAGACTCCACCTGAAGTTCACCGTTACCATACACCAAGAACATCTCTTTAGTTCTTCTCAAGTACTTAAGAATGTTCTTCACAGCTGTCCAATATTTCTCTCCTGGATCTGATTGATGCCTACTCACTACACCTAGTGAGTAAGCTATATCTGGTCAGGTACATAACATCGCGTACAGGATTGACCCGACTGCCGAAGCATTGGGTATCCCTTGCATGCGAGCCCTCTCCAAATCAGTCTTAGGAGATATCTCTTTAGAGAGAGTGATTCCTAAACAAGCGGGTACATTACCACGCTTAGAATCTTCCATACTAAAGATCTTTAGTATAGTGTCTATGTACCTGGATTGGGACAATCCTAACATCCGTTTAGATCTATCTCTATAGATCTTTATCCCCAAGATGTAGGAGGCATCACCAAGATCTGTCATGGAGAACTTTTGTAACAAGAAGAGCTTAACCGAGTATAGCATAGAAACATCGTTTCTTATCAAGAGTATGTCATCCACATACAATATGAGGAAGACAAACTTACTCTCTACAACCTTCTTATATATACATGATTCATCTACTTGGAAGCCTGAACTGATAACCGCCTCCCAGAAGAGGCTGCCATTATCTTATACCAAGAACATCAACATATATTCTTTACTGCTTCACATTGTTTCTCTGGAATTGGATTAATATATGATTGTTGCAACTAGTACAAAAACAATATCTGGTGTTGTACAAGACTTTGCATGATTGACTCAATTGCCTAAGCAAATGATGTGTCATTCATGCATGCCCCTCTCTTCATCGGTATAAAAGAAATCCTTTTAGAGAGGGTGACTCCATCACCTGCGGGTACACCATCACACCAGGAGTCGTCCATTCTAAAATACTTTTAGAATGCTGTCTAAGTACACGATTAGGAAACTTCCCAAATCTAGATCTAAAACCAGAATTATCTATCTGGTCTTGTATAAGACATTGCATGATTGACTCAATTGCCTGAGCAAATGATATGTCATTCATGCCAGTCTCTCTCTTCATCGGTTTAGAAGACATCTCTTTAGAGAGGGTGACTCCATCACCTGCGGGTACACTACCACGCCAGGAGTCATCTATTCTAAAATACTTTTAGAATGTTGTCTAAATACCCGATTTGGGAATCATCCCAAATCTATATCTAGTCATCAGAATTCCTGATATACTATCCATATCCAACATGGAGAAAATACTGTGTAACTACCAAAGTTCGACCGATTGTAGTACAGGAACATCTCTTCCTATCTAGAGTATGTCATCTAAATCCCATGACAGTACTTCCTACATCCTTCTTATTAGGTTCACCTTTTGTTTTGACAAAGGAAATCAACTTGACTATCACATCAAAACGGATGACCCGTCTCCGCTATCCATGGTTCAGTTTACGAATAGACATAAGCAACGTGCACATCTTCCGCTGCTCCCACTGACTACGATAACCCTATGACAAAGTCATATGCACGTGCACTTCCAAAATCCCATTTGGAAAGACGTTATAGTCATCTGCCTGCCAGATACCATAGCCATGAGTTGCATCAGTGCCAAATCATATCCATATGGACTTCAGCGTAAACACTGAAGTAAAAGTCACATCACAATCTACAATGGGTATTTGATGAAAACTCTTTACAACAAGTCTACCCTTATTAGGCTAGTACATTTCCACATGCACAGATCTCGAAAGATCTACTTGCTCCTAATGGGTTTTACCCCTCAGGAGCACCCAGCAAAATCCAAAATTCATGACTTGTTGAAATGCGTGGAGTCCATCTCGGGTATGAAATACCTGGTCACCTGGAAGTTACCGCCTTCTATGACCTGCTAATAACAAGTAGGGGGATTAGTAGTGTCAAGTCATATCCGTACGGACTTCAGCACAGACACTGAAGTAAAAGTCTAATCATAATCCACAATGGGTATTTGATGAAAACTCTTTACAACAAGTCTAGCCTTATTAGGTTAGTACCTTTCCACCTGCACAGATCTTGAATGATCTACTTGCTCCTAATGGGTTTTACCCCCTGAGGAGCACCCAGCAAAATCCAAAATCCATAATTTATTGAAGTGTGTGGAGTCCATCTTGGATATGAAGCATCTGGTCATCTGGAAGTTACCACTTCGTATGACCTGCTGATAACTAGTAGGGTCATCATCACCATAATGCTGACCTCCCTGTCACCGTTTATAAGAAAACCGAAGTATCTCTCGGGTGTCTGAGATCGCCTACTAGAATCTGCAGAGTGGCTAACGGTTTGTCAAGTCCAATTGAATCCTTAGGCATACTAAATTTCCGGTAACCGTTTATGTTTCTGGAATCACTTCCAATTCTACCATACTGCCACTAGTTTCTTTTGCAAAAATATCCTTTTATAAAATGGTAGCGAGTCAAGAACAATATAACCATTGATCTTGTAAATGGTAGAAACAAAATCCCAGCGAATGCTCGGGATAATCCACAAACCGCCATTACCGAAGCATGCCTCAAGTTTGTCTGGATTCTGCTTTTTAAACAGAAACCAGATAACTCCATATCTTAACAACCTCAAGATATATAACCATTCTATATCCATATAAAATCAAGGCAGCTATTTCCAGTGCATATCACGTAATGGAAAAAGGCCAATACAGCATTACTTATCATGGACCACGTCCACAGATGAGTAACCTGTGAGAGAATCAAGTTCTCGATATTACTATGATGGAATACCTAATATAAGTATCTACATCTTTGATCACCTCGAAGAATCCCGATACTTTCAACGTATAGTTCTTTACTTTATTCTTATACATACGAACATCTCGAAATCTTTGACCTTGCATTACTACGAATGCATGTCTAAAACCAGAAAACTCATAGGTAATGAATGAAGTAAGAGTACCAACCCCTTTGTCCTAAAGGACACCGGACAACATACATTTCCATGTATAAATCCCGAGAGTATACTAACTCAAATTCTGTGTTTTATAAATTGAAAACTGTATCTTGGTTAAGAATGTCTTACACCGTTATTCAATGCACCTTCCCTTATCCCCAACTGATAAAGGTAAATTTTTACAACACAATTTTCAAAATGTATATCTCACTTTATAAAAATAAAGGTACAGATATTTCATTTTAAAACTTGGTGCAAAATAACGTTTATTCAAAACCAAATATTTGCTGTCAGGCAAAAGCCAGACGATTTAATCTAATATCACCAATTGCAACAAATTCCGATATTGAGGATCAAATCGCCCATTTCCCAATATTCTAATCCTACTCATCATTTGTAATACCGTACAGATGTGAGATCCAAATCTGGTAAATACTTACCATGGAGTCAGAATTAATTGGAAAAATAGTTCTCTTTTACATGTACATAGGAAAACTGAAATATGAAAATGTTTCATAGGGGATGATCAGGCATTCCTAGTAGTGCCTTTTCCATTATCCAGATTCATGATAGTAGTCACAATTTCCTTTGCTCTCACTTCAGTTCCTTTATGTCTCTACTTCTTACCTTCTACACACCATCCCTGTGTTAACTGGTTTTCTTCCTTACCTACCTTTCGGCACCAGCCTGAGGTTTGGAAGAAGACTATCCAATAAGCGTAACAGGTGTACTCTCCTAATCAAGGAGCTCTCGCATCCTGAGAGAAGGTAAAGGGAAAAGACAACTGAATAATTCTATTCAATTTCTTTAGAACCTGTGGCCATTCTCGACTGAAGTAACTTCTTCGAGTTCGTATGTAACTATACGATGGTCGTTCCAAACAATATGGATAATCGTAGTGATACGACGTGTTCTGAAGAAATGCAAAAGGTAAAGTAGGAGTGACAGGGATATATACAACTTTGTCTCTAATCAAGACAAACCAAAACCAAAGTGTGCAAAAAGGTTCGGTCAAATTGGTTCATGAGTTTCTAAGGTAAGTCATGGGTCGTTGTACCAGAGAGAGAGAAAAGAAACACTCTGCGTGCACTCAATCAAGATCAGATTGGTTATCATTTTATCTGATTGGGATGGCTCCCGTTGTTTCTTCAAATTCTCCTTCAAACCCTAAAAGGAGAACTAGTCGGGATTATTTACACTTTACAAGTTCGCTAAACCGTTCAGCCAGGCCAGTGTTGGTACTCCGAGGGAGGTCTTCCGTGCTTTTGCACGGACCCAATTAATAACCTCGTTTCCGCAGAGGCGTAACCTCGTTAACACTTTCTATACACCTAATAGGTTAGCTAATTGTGAAGTGAAAAGTCTCCCGAGGAGTAATACATACTCATCAGTGGGAATTAGGACCCAACTATCAATGTGTGATAACTTTGACGGAAACCGACCAAAATTGCCACACTCCAGAAGGTATGCATAAACTAGGAAAGTTTCCTGTATGTTTGAAACTCCCGATATGGTTTTTGCCCCAACCATCTTATGACCTTGACGAAGGCCAACAAATCATAAGTCGTAAGTCAAGTTCTACCCGTCATTGTCCTGATTAATCTAAACCCATCCGTACTTACCCTTGACGATGGCCAACAAGGCTGTACGACTGTCCTAGATTAATGCATATCCATGCAACAGAAAAATAACACATAGCTACCATACAATATGCCTTGACGAAAGCCAACAAACAGCATGAATACTAGGCACTACCCGTCTGAAATGACGGAGGGCTATGGCTGGTTTTTGGTGAAAAACCTTTAACGTAATGAATTTGATATCATTAAAGGAACTCGAGTGGGTTTGAAATGGAGTGGTTTAAGCCCCTCTTTTTAAAACTAGTAAAATAAACTTTTGCTTAAGAACGAACTCCCAATGAAGGGATCAAGGCTCTTACCTCATAGGATGAGGTGTGAGATATTCCTAACCGAATACCCCTATGCAAAGCAAAAGAATACGACTATGAGTTTTGAAGAAACTGAGTAGTTTTAAAATTGGTTCCGACAACATCATTTTGGTTTATTTTCCTTACATTATTCATATAATGCGTTCTCATCATTTTAAGTTTCCAGGCAACAGAAGAAATAACCAAAATAACATGCTTGTATATGCCATCCGCATTCGCCACGGTGCCCCGTCATGCACCGTTAGGTTACTTAACTAACGGCAGAGCGGGGGTAGGATTAGCGCAGATGCAAAACATATAGAAACGTCTAATAAATATAATATATATATATATATATCAACATAGCAAGTAGATAATAGTCATCACAGGAATGCGAACAACAATATGGATTAGCGGAAAAACTAGGAGCCCCGTGTTTCATTTAAACCGTAAATAAAACACGACGTTCTCCGGTCGTGTGGATAGCCCATACAAAGTTAATCCAAGGCTCCTACGAGTGCGGCATGCCACCTGCTAATTCTAGAAACTGGGTAACACGCCTTCAACAAAGTGAGTCGGTCACCCGCCGCTTTCTAGAATCCGGTGACTTGTGCACCCCTTCACGGGTCAATCCTATACCCCCTACAAGTGCGGCGAATAGCCCGCCAATTCTAGAGTAAGGCCCCCCGTTCTCAACACCATGAGATGTGGGCCCGTTGCCCTCTAGAATCCGGCTATTAGAGCACTTCTCCGCGGGGTAATCCTAATACAGAAATGAAATATATGTACAAGGGTAACAACATCTGCAACCTGGTCGAGCCCTAATAAAAGAATATACATAACGGCATAAACGGCTGTCTACATGTCGAATGCTCGCCCCGCAACAAAGAATATACAAACTGAATCAAAACTGTACAATCAATATCGCACTAAGGGATATCCCACACGGCAATCCACACAAACCATAACCAGATATATATATAACCGCGGAAGCAAGCAACATCAGAATGTATGCAACCCCGTCAAAATGAACATATAGCAATTAGACGACGTTCAGCAACACATATATAACATCACAAATACCAACGATCCAAAAGTTTTGAGTTTTTAAAACTCCTGAGTTATCCCAAAGCTAAGATGACACAAAGTGAAATTTGGGACAAATCAAACAACACGAAAAATACCAATTTACAAAATCCAAGAAACAACATGAAAACGAGCTCCAAAAGTGAATAGTAAAAAGGTGAGGCCGGTCAAAACCTCATTTCTGCCGGTCCAAACATGATGGAATGTGCTCATTTTCATTGTGTGTCTCTATCTAGTCTAGATTAAGCTTCTGCATTTATTTAAAAAAATTTAGAGACAAAAAAGTTTTCTGGATACAAACTGGGTTTCGAAATCAGAGTTTTCGGTTTTGAAACTGAAGCATCATCTAACACTAGTTTTGGGTGTTTGGGTGGCTCTGATACCATGTAGGAGACCAGGGCCCACGCCGCAGAGGCCGCGGGCGAGGCAAAAGAGAAAACAAAAACTTTTTGCGGGCACCGGACGCGCAAACCAAAGAATTCGATCCAAACACCCTAAACTAGAAATCTAAAACAAGCGTGGTTGAGAAATTACAACCTTTATTGCGTGTCCATCCAATTATGGAAGACCCCTCCAAGCTCGTAGCCGCCGGGATCATGCTTGAGAATCGACTACCCTTGCCGAAGAAGATCCACCCGAGAAAATGCGGAGGAGGCTCTAACCGACAATCTAAACTTGCTAGGTTTGGATGGTCGGTGATGTAGAAATACTTCACTAAATATTTTTCTCTCAATACCCTTACTCAAAAATGGAGAGCAAGAAGAAGAAGTTGAGGGAGAAGAAGAAGCATGAAGCATGAGCTCATGGAGCATGAAGAGAATCATCAAGTGAAACAAAGAATGGATGGCTTTGCATTTATCAACCATGGTTCAATAGTGAACCCAATCAAATCAACAATAAATTCCAAAACCATACCATTCTACACATATGCAACCATGTTTCATTTAAAATCTTACTTTACACCTTATTTCCCATTTAATTTTCTAAAATGGAAATCAAATATGAGGTGTCCTTCTTCTAGAAGCATTCCCGTATAAATACGAAATACTTCACCTGGTATATGTATCGCTACATATACGCGTATCCGTATAAAAATACGGATAGCACCAAAGGGAGAAAATAAATAGTGAACAATAATACTAAAATATATGTATCAAAATACACATATAAATTATTAAATCAAAGCCTAATTTAATAATCCGGCTTAATCCTAACCCGGCTAGTATTATCAACCGTCTGATTAAAATCCGTGTATCGCGTACATGTATTTAATTGGACACCTGCACGTACCAACGTATGGCTCCTACATCTGTCGCCTGAACCGGGAAAACCCTCTGTGTAGGACTCTGAAGACTCTATAATATGCTGGCAGTGAGTTTAAGCACAAGCACGTTAGTGGCACTAACTGTACGTAACTGCTACGCAGGTACTTGTCGAAAGGGGGGTCGACAATCAAGTATGTCCTTACCTTACTAAGCCTGAATGTGACAATCTCCGTAAAATTCGGTCTCTTCGTCAAAGAGTATCGCATATCGGGTCTAGGGGTGGATAACGTCAGACCCTTACGAATCCGATAAGTCGTGTCTGAGTCAAGCTCATCACCAACTGAGATACTACTGATCAACTATCAGTAAATCTCACTCACCGTGGCCACGGATTTCTGGTGATAGCCAACTGAACACAGCGTGACATCGACCCCTAATACCAGGAGAGACAAATCCTTGACAGTCGACCACTGCCTCCATATGGCTCGGGATTGTACCCAACTAAAACATGTTTGCACAACTCCTTTGAGCCATGGTAGGATAGTAATCAAAGTACAGTAGGAACTCACATGAGAAAAATGACGACTTCAGGTCAAAGGACTAACCCGTACTCATGCCACCTAAGAACTTTCATCTGACGATAGGTATAATACCATCTAGAAGTTCTCGGCGAGTCCATCCAGTGTACTCACCTACAGAGAGGACCAGTATACTATCTTAGGTGACACAACACCTGTTAGTGTATATGCCCTAGAGGCCATTACTGTACATACTAGTATGTATATTACTTGATGGAAGCTTGGGATATTCACAGTTGTATAGACAATCTTGCTCGAAATAGTAGTATGCTACTTGGTTTGTCTCTGCTTTAATGTGTACATGTGTTTCTTTATTATATCACCTATACGCATTAGTAGAGCCCTTAGGATCTTTGCTTGATTACCAGCGTTGTGATGGCGATCACACTCGTGGGGGCTGGGTAATCTACAAGCACATCCTTATACACGTCCCTAGTCGTGGGATTATCGAGATAGGGCATCGATACTCCGGAGTAGACTAGCGTATGCGCTTCTCATCCCAGCACGGGAGACGGTCAGTCCCACAGCCGTCAGTACGTCATACTTGAGATAGTATGCGGGTGCTCGTTAGGTTACGAGTACACTGGACAGGACTCGTCGGGAACTGATGGTTGGTATTATACCTATCGTCAGTTATCAGTTCCCAGGTGACATGAGTACAGCTTAGTCCGCTGACTTGACACTGTCACTTCGCTTCGAGTGTGTTCCCACTTTTCTTTGATTACTACCCTACCACGGCTCTACTGAGTCGTGCAAACAGGTAGTAGTTGGGTGCAGTCCCGAAGCACTTGGAGGCAGTGACGGTTAGACAGGATTCGTCTCTCCCGGTATTGGGGGTTGACATCGCGCTGTGTCTAGGAGAGCCATTACACGAGTAGTCCCTGGCCAGGGCAAGCGAGATATACTGGTAGGTTTCCAGTGTTATCTCAGGGTGTTCTGAGCTTCACTCCGACACGACTTGTACCGCTATTAGGGGACTGACATTTACCGCCCACCTAGGCCTGCCATGCGATGTATCAGACGAACAGACCGGACAGTACGGAGATTGCCACATACAGGCTCAGTAGGAGTTCGGATGGGTTTACCTCATCAGCCTTCTTATCGACATCTACCTGGGGACCGTTACGTACAGCTAGTGCCGCTTGCGGTCTGTAGTTAAACCCACTGCCGACGTAGTGTCGAGTCTTTAGAGTCCCACACAGAGAGTTTCCCTGCACTGAGCGAAACGTGTAGAGGCCGTATGGTTTTACGGCAGGGCTGCGATCACTTACGTACACTTGTGTGCGTGTGGTGTTCAGGAAGGCAATACTAGTAGGCTTTGGTTTAAGCCGGATCCTAGTATTTCACGGATGGATTTGTTTTGTCTTCTGTGCATCCGCATTCTATGGAATGCGGATGCAGGTGTGTATGCATAGTTTTCCGGAGTGATGAAGGAGGAGGTGCCTCATTAGGGTTTTGGCAATTCGTTTGGTCAAAACCGTTATGAGCCACGGACATCATTTACTAATCCTTTTAGTGATAATTTTATGATGGCTAATTGCATTGACCATTTGACCACCATGACCTCTCTTGACTTTGTTGACCGGTTGACCGGGGTTGACCATTGACCTTCATGAGAGGTCTACACTCTTCTTTTCATTTTCATTTTCTTTTTTGATTATGATAATGGTCATTTCAATGTAGCCATCAACTTTATCTTGATAGGATTTGTAATGATGATTTAGTGCATTATTGAACCATGGTTCATTTTCTTGAGCTCATAATTCTTTTCTCATTCTCTCTCTTGCTCTTTCTCATGAGAAGAAAAGAAATGCTCCATGGTTGCTAGCTCCTCCTTCTTCCTCCTCTTGATTCATCTTTTGATCTCATGTGTTGAGAGATAAAGATCCCAAAAAGACAAACACCTCCATCTTTCTCTTCTACACAACCTAGGGTACCAAGACTAGCAATCTTGTTACCCTAGTTACCTCGGCTCGGGTGGAGCTCGGTGTACATCTCTCGGGTGGATCGTCTTCGACTCAAGGAGGCCGCGGAGGTGACCAAAGTCCGGATCAACCCTCGGAGCAAGCAAGGAGAAGAACAACAAGAAGAGAAGGAGTTCAAGTTGAGGTATAACCCCTAACCGAGTAGATAAATCTCTAGTTAGGATGCTAGTGTGTTGTTTAGCAAAGATCCGGCTTTTACGGTCCATGTTACCAAGTCTAGAAAAAAATTTGTTTTACCGTTTCCGCAACCCCGAAAGTACCGGGAGAGGTAACGTGGACCTAACAGTGGTATCAGAGCCTAACTAAACACACTCTAGCATGTTAGCAAAGTAACTAGAATTTCGACCGGACGAAAAACCGCAAAACACCCCAGAATTTCAAGTATCTGCCGATTTTTAGATCTGTTCAAAAATTAATAAATCATACACTAAAAATCAGCTCAGGCTTTTTATAGAAAGCTGAAGAAATTTGACCTACTAACTCGGCTAAAGAGCCGCGGAACCGCGGCATAAGCTTGCTTATACCGCGGAACCGCGGCCGAGTTGGCTCGGTTGTGAATCGGGTTTCCTGCAGTGTTCTTATATGGGTATTTTGGGATTTTTGAAATATGATTTTTCTGCCCAGATTTTCCAGAAAGCAAAATTTGTTTTTGGGGCCTAAAAATCCGTATTTTTGGTCGATGTTCTGTAGACTTTAGCTAATGGTTATATCTGTAATGTTATATGTGTATTGAACGTCCACTAATCGCTATACGTCGATTAGTGGGGGTTATACATATCTGTGATCTGTAATGTTGATGGTTTGTGTTTATGAACTCGTTGGATTGTCGCGGATGAATATCCGGGGTGGATGTGAGATGAGAGTTTCTTTTTCTTTCATTCATGTGATAAATTTGTAAATTGATGTAATATTATTTGTATGGCCGCACAACCGGGTCGGGGTTGTAGCCATCATTGTATAATTCTTTTTACTGTTTTTGCTCCTAAGATAGACCCATGGAGGGGGTGCACAAACTACCGGGTATCTCGAAGTGCCGAGTGGCCTACTCACGGTGTTGAGGGAGGTTGCTTCGCTTCGGGTACTTGGCGGGTAGTTTGCCGCATCCGTAGGGGTCTTGGGTGGGGTATTGACTATTCATCGCGACCGTGTAATCCGCTTTTCGTTGCAGGCTCGAACGAATCGCGGGTTCCTAGTACATCCAAAGTGTTCATCTGTGATCTGGATTGGCTATCATTGCTATATATATCTGTATATAATAACTATTTAGACGTTGCTTATGTTTTTCAGCCGCGCTAGCCCAGCCCCCGCTCTGTCGTTAGTTAAGTAACCTAACGGGTGATGACGGGGCCCCGTGGCGAATGCGAATGGCATAAGCGTACGTCTTATTTTGGTTGTTTTCTGCAATGGTAGGATTTAAATGATGGGACGCATTAAAAGAACTAATGCAAGAAAATAAACCTAAAAGACGTTGTTGGAACAATTTTTCAAAAAGCTGTTATTGCAAGGACGTTCACTTTTGTTTTGCATCGAGGTATTCGGTTATGAATGCCCAGCACCTCATTCGATGAGGCAAGGGCCGAGATCCCCTCATCGGGAGTGACCCCTTGGACAAAAGTTTGCGTCAGGGTGATAACTTCACTATAGTCGATCATTCTTGCTTTGCATCGAGGTATTCATCTTATGAATGCCCAGCACCTCACTCGACGAGGAAAGAGCCGAGATCCCTTCACAGGGAGTGACCTCTTTAGCAAAAGTTTTCGCCTCTATATTTTCAAAAAGGCAATCATGTTCCTTCAACGATATCAAGTTCATTACGTTAACGGGTTTTTCGCTAAAAACCCAGCCGTAGCCCTCCGTCGTTTCGGATTAATATTATTTAGTATTCGTGCTGCGTTTGTTGACCAAGTCAAGGCGTAGTGAACGGTAGCTAAATGATATTTTTCTGTGGATTGCAAATGTGATTGGTTAGGACAGTCGTGCGGCCTTGTTGACCTAGTCAAGGGCATGTACGGATAGGTCTAATGCAATCAGGATAATGACGGGTAGAACTTGACTAACGGTTTGTGGCTTGTTGACCTAGTCAAGGTCATAAACCGTTAGGGGCAAAAACCACATCGGGAGTTTCTAAAGAAACTGAAACTTGCAGATTTAGCATACCTTCTGGAGTGTGGTGACTAGAGTGGATTCCATCTAGATCATCACACAATGATAGTTGGATCTCGATCCCACTGATGAGTTGGATTACTCTCGGGAGATTATTTCACTTAACGATCAATGCTATAAACCTAGTAGGTGTCTAGAAAGGTGTTAGCGGGGCTATGCCCCCAGGGAAAAGAGGTTCTTAAATTAAGGAACTTCGCGAAAGCGTTGGAAAACCTCCCTCGAAGTACCGACACTAGCCTGGCTGAAAGGTTAAGCAAGTATTGTGACGTGAATTAAATCCCGACTAGTTCTTCTTTTAAAAGGTTTTAAGAAGAATTTGAGGAAACAGTGGGAGACATCCTGGTTAGATAAACTAATAAACCAATCTAATCTTGCCAGAGCGCACGCTGAGTGTTTCTTTTCTCTCTCTCCAGGTAGCAACCATTTCACATCCTAATCAAGATAATAAAATGTATCGCTTGACCGATCCGAATTCTTATTCGGGGCTGGGGAACGTTGGTTCAGCTCTAACTTGTGACAACAGTTATAAGTATGAGCAAGGGAAAGGGGATTGTATGGATTCTCAGGATACCCAGTTGAAGAAGAAGCATGGTTTTGCATCTACTTCAGGTGTTCTTGTAATTGAGAACTGTTTTACGGTCAGCCCTACCTCCTGGATACTTGATACCGGATCAGGATCTCATATCTGTAATTTATTACAGGGACTGAGAAAAAGTAGGAAAGTTGCACCGGGTGATATGTCGCTCAGAGTAGCGAACGGAGCACAAGTTAATACGGCAGCCGTCGGTGAATATCACCTAGTATTGCCAAATGGCAAGACTATGATTTTGAACGATTGCTACTTTGTACCCTCCATGGTTTGCAACATCATATCAGTTTCTTTACTCGATAAAGATGGATATAACTTTGTTCTTGATAGAAATATCATGAACATTTACCTTCATAAGGTACTGGTTGCAGAGGGTACACTGTGTAATAGTATCTACGTTCTAAATCAGAATACAGTTCTCAATATACAAAACACACGCAAGAGGAAGAATTCAGATACGAATGAATCCTACTTGTGGCATTGTAGACTTGATCATATCGGAGAGAAAAGACTGAGTAAGTTGCATAAAGATGGACTCTTGAATGCGTTCGAGTTTTCATCTTATGAAACTTGTCAATCTTGTCTCAAAGGGAAGATGACCAAATCTCCGTTCACCGGACATGGAGAAAGAGCAACAGAGCTCTTGGGACTCATACACAGTGATGTATGTGGTCCGATGTCTATACATGCAAGGGGTGGGTTCTCGGACTTCATCACATTCACTGACGATCTCTCTAGGTTCGGATATGTGTATCTAATGAAACACAAATCTGAAGCTTTTGAGAAATTCAAGGAATTCAGAAAGGAAGTAGAGAACCAGACTGTCAAAAGTATCAAGATCCTCCGGTCTGATAGAGGAGGGGAGTACTTAAGCACGGAATTCCTAGATTACTTAAAAGAGAATGGCATTCTCTCTCAGCTTACTCCTCCTTATACACCACAGCACAACGGTGTTTCGGAGCGGAGGAATCGTACCCTATTAGATATGGTTCGCTCCATGATGAGTAGTGCTAAGTTATCTCTTTCATTCTGGGGACATGCGCTTCAGACAGCGGCATATCTATTGAATGATGTTCCATCTAAATCAGTGCCTAAGACTCCGTTCGAGATATGGAATGGAAAAAGGCCATATCTTAAAAGTTTTAAGATATGGGGTTGTCCGGCTTATGTTAAAACGCATAAACCGGATAAACTAGAGGCACTGTCAGTTTTATGTAAGTTTGTGGGATATCCAAAGAATGGTTATGGATATCTATTCTACTACACCGAGGAACAGAAGGTGTTTGTTGCTCAGCATGCCGTTTTCTTAGAAACGGAGTTTCTTGCAAAAGAAATTAGTGAAAGCACGGTAGAATTGGAAGAAATTCAGCGACCACAAACTGAAACTGAAAATTTGACAGAACCTCAGGATTCAATAACCCCAGACGAACCTCAGCCACTCCGCAGATCTGGTAGGATTTCTCATCTGCCCGAGAGATACTACGGTTTTCTCATAGACGGGGATCGAGAGGATTGCATCTTGGAAGAAGATGACCCTACCAGTTTCAGGCAGGCCATTATCAGTAGGGACTCTGATAAGTGGCAGGAAGCAATGCAATCCGAAATGGAGTCCATGTACACCAATAAAGTGTGGACCTTGGATATTTCTCCACCTGAGGTAAAACCCGTTGGATGCAAATGGATCTACAAAAGGAAACATGGTGTAGATGGGCAGGTGGAAACCTATAAGGCTAGACTCATTGCAAAAGGTTTTCATCAAAGACCTGGTTTGGACTATGACGAAACTTTTTCTCCGGTGGCTATACTCAAATCCATTCGGATCCTACTTGCCATTGCTGCCTTCCATGACTATGAAATCTGGCAGATGGACGTTAAAACGGCTTTTCTAAACGGTTGTTTGGAAGAGTGCGTTTATATGGATCAGCCAGAAGGTTTCGTAGACAGTGGGAGCAGCGGGAAGGTGTGCAGGTTTCTTAAATCCATTTATGGGTTAAAGCAGGCATCACGGAGCTGGAACATCTGTTTTGATGAGGCAATCAAGGAATTTGGTTTCATCAAGAATGAAGATGAATCTTGTGTCTATAAGAAGATTGTAGGACGAACTGTCGTATTCCTAGTCTTGTACGTGGATGACATTCTTTTGATAGGAAATGACATTCCTATGCTACAATCGGTCAAGCTATTTTTGTCACAACGGTTCTCCATGAAAGACCTGGGTGATGCCTCGTACATTCTGGGGATCAAGATCTATAGAGATAGATCCAAGAGACTACTGGGACTTTCGCAGTCCAGGTACATAGAGACCGTACTAAAGAGATTTAGTATGGAGGATTCCAAGCGCGGTAACATACCCGCATTGCACGGAATTACCCTCTCCAAGAAGATGTCTCCTAAGACTGACGAGGAGAGGGTTCGCATGAGCACTATACCCTACGCTTCGGCGGTAGGATCTATAATGTATGCGATGCTATGTATAAGACCGGATGTAGCTTACGCGCTAAGCGCGGTAAGCCGGTATCAGTCAGACCCAGGTGAGGACCACTGGACAGCAGTGAAGAACATTCTCAAGTACCTGAGAAGGACTAAGGAGATATTCCTAGTTTACGATAATGGAGACCTCAGGGTCGAGTCCTTTACCGATTCAAGCTTCCAGAGTGACAAAGTTGACAGCAAGTCTGTCTCGGGTTTTGTGTTTACCCTCAACGGAGGGGCGGTATATTGGAGGAGTTCCAAACAGGATACCGTCGCAGACTCGACGATGGAGGCTGAATACATTGCTGCAAGCGATGCCGCAAAAGAGGCGGTCTGGATGAAGAAGTTTATTAGTGAACTTCAGGTGGTTCCTGATTGAGTGATTTAGCGTGCTTGCGCTTTCTAAAAGATAGATCAAAAATATTTGTAACCGCAATTAAGAACGGCGTCGCTTTACAGCTAGCCGGTGAGTACGGGTCGGTCCACAGGGATGTTGTGAATCTCCGATTCGTTCTTATGAGTTAATTCCGAAGGGTGTTCGGAGTTGTTATTAAATCTAAAAACCTAATTAACCTAGGGCAATTATCTAGATCTATTCTTGCTAGGGCTAGGTTTAGGGATGGTTTGGAAATGTAATTAAATCTCACCGCTTTCAATACCCGAATGAAGATCTGTGAGGAGTTATGGTAATTATCAATAAAGTGGATTAGATCCGTTCGGGAAGGTGTTCCTTCCTCTAGGTTCTTGTCCTTCCTTTAGAGATCCTTACCCTAACCTCCATGGAAAACATCACACCCGGGCCTTTATACTATGGTATCACCGCTACCTCGAGAGATAGAGTGCCGTAGGGAGCGGTATGTGCATGTATGCATGGAGTCCTATTGTAAATATTTGATGGGTAAGAAAGGGATGAGAGATCTCATCTCTCAAAATCCTTCCCCAAAGCTAACTCTAAACAAGTTCCTAGGGCATGAAATTAAATCTACATAGGGCAAAGAATTTAAATCTACACTAGGGCAAGAAATTAAATTACTTACAGATGCATCTCTCCAATCATCAACGCAGGGTTGTCAGATCTGAATTCATGAATTGAAAAGAAACACCGATGCTCTCCATAAAGAATTCTGAATTTATTATTAAAAGGAGGCATGAGAAATTACAATAAGTAGAGTTCCTATTTATAGAGAATAGGAAACCTAGGTTACAATTGATTTGCATGTCTACATTTACCAAAATATCCTTAGGAAGACCTAGTCAAAGTAGGCTTCAAGCTTTGGTAAAATTTTATGTCTCTGTCTCTTTAAAAGAAAGTATTGGGCCTTGGATCTTTGGGCTTCCTTATTATTTGGTTCTTTATTAAAATAGCTTCTATGTTTCTTCCAGATCTCCAATGAATAATTGCGGTGGACTTTTAACCGTTCGCTTTGTAATCTTGGACCTTGCATTGCCTTGTACTTTGTGAATTTTATCTTTGATGTCGACTTGATCAAGAGTCTTCTGTTTGTTGGTCAAAGTCCACTTTTGCATCGTATTTTCATCGTTTTCACTGTTTTCTGTCCAAGAACCTGTAACCTGTAATATGTAGCAGACATGCGTCAAAAGCACCTGTTTATTTGTAAAAAGAATAAGAATGGGGAATATAATAATGCAATATTATGGTATGAACAAATACCCCCAAACTTATCTTTTGCTCGTCCTCGAGCAAACTTATTTTTTATTCTCGATAAAAATCTAACCTAGCCGCACTTTCGCAGGGAAACGCGATTGCACTGAGCTCGTGCAACAAGCCGTTAAACCTCTAGGTGTCCCTAGTAGGAGGAGTGTTGTCTGCTGAGGGTTTTCAGCGGTTACTACCCACAAAATCCTATCAATTCGGCTTATCGACTTTTATTCTCCAATTAGGTTTTCCAACAAGGAATTCTATTATCGTCGACCCGCAAATTATCCATCCATATTCTTCACACTTCCTCATCATTTAACTTAAGATTATATATGTTCTATAGACTTACTTAGCTTTCGGCATCTCTTAAGTTTTCCTTCTAGGGTTCCATCTCCACTTAGGAATTTTTATCAACTCTATTAAAGATACAAGTTCTATTCTTCACTCCTTTCTTTCATCTAAACTCCAATCACATATCCCCACGTGTGTGTATAAATCACCCCTACACTTGGAAATTCAAATCATGCAATCATACCCTTGTCCGTTGTCCAAAGTACTTATTAGTAGGTGAATTTTTAATTGAATTTTTGCTTGCACATCCTTCATGCGACCGTTAATACTTCTTGAGGTACCAACGACCGATTACAAAATGTGTTTGCACATTAAAGCGTACTTCCTAGTTTTGCAACCCCCAAGGCTTTAGCAGTGACTCCCAAACCAGTTGGTCTAAGGCACTAGGTGATGAAGCACCCTCGCTAAATATTTTTCTATTTTTACAGCCTTAAGTAATCACAAAAACCAGTGTTCATTTTTTTTCTTTATTCACTTTTTTTCTTTTATTTTCATTGTACTAAGGACTTTAGACAAGAGCATTTCAAGGTCTCTTCTACTATTCCAAGTTTCAAGGTGCGTGATTGTGCAAATTGTAGGGTTTACATTTTCAGAATTTAGAGTTAAGTTAGGAATTATTTTTCAAATTTATACTCTAATAAGAACATCAATACTTTTCCTTTGTTTCGACTTAGCCCAAGAAGTGAACCCAAAATTTGCCTATTTCTAAATAAACTACAAAGACATATACTTTCTATCGTTAAACTTTAAGGAAGGTTATTTTTAGGATTTTTAATTTACTAAGTCTAAAATTTAGTTGTTCCTAGTCAGTTAACCCATTCATCAAACTCAAGTCAATTAGCCAAAATTGAATACAATAATTTTTATAATTTTTGAAATTTTTCAATTTTTATGGGTTTTCAAATAAGTATGCAAATGCAAAAATATGTAAAAATGAATGCGAAGGAAGAAGACGTACCGAGCATACCCCCAAACTTGAACTTGACAGTGTCCTCACTGTCATGCTACACCAAGAGGGTCAAAATATCGGCACTCCCCTGTTTATTTATTTATAAAAAAAAAATTCATTTTTTAATGTTTTGAAAAAATTTTTATATATTTTTTATAGAAAAAGAAAACAAAAAATATATATACATATATACAAAAAGGTTCCCCCCAAACTTAAGCTTGGCCTTACACAAACCAAAGGTTAGCACCAACCATTCAAAGATCTTATCGTGGTAATGGTAGGGTTGGTGAAAGAATGGGGTGTAAAGGTAAGAAATGAGAAACACACGAGACCGAATGGGAAGAAGAGAATATGGTCTCGGTGGGGGAGAAGAAGGGCGGAAAGGAGAAAGAAGGGTCGCGGGAACTTGAGGGTGTAAATCGAGTGAATAAATTAGCGCAATATGTGATGACCGATATGTTATAAGCGATTGCGCTAACCTATCCACCCGTCGGGAAATGGGGTCAAATCCCTCAAGATTCGCAAGAAAACATGGGTACGCCGAACTTGGTATAGGAGATGAAAGCGTAACGGTTACTTGCACGGTAGGAACAATAGGAAGGACGAAAAGGAGTGAATTAGGGATGGTCTCATTCTCACCGTAGTAAACTGTGTCGAACTGGAAAGATTCCATCAATGGTTCGAAACGACTGTAAGCAACCGAGTCTGATGGATTAACTAACTCATCTGAAAATGCAAAGGACTCAAACTCGAGCGGTGAGACTTCAATATCGTCCGAAAAAGTGAAACACTTGTAAGTGTCATCGGCTGTGAGAACTGTGTCAGAATCGAAGGAAAAGTTTTCGAGCTCACAGTCGTCAAGTGTGAAATGAGGCGTGGTCGGAACGATGGAAAAGAGGGAGGGTGATTTAGGTAAAGGTTCAAGAGGATGAATTGGAAAATCCGACACATCAAAGAAAAATGGTTCAACCTCAATATGATCCTCACTACTCTCCTCAATATTATCCTCATAATTCTCCTCAATATTTTCCTCAAAAATTTGCTTATCCATGCCAATATCATCAAAATCAAGACGCATATAAAGTTCGGGAGAAATATTTAATGACTCGGGATGATGAATTGGACATAAAATTTCAATTAAATCGACGGGTTCATCATCCGAAATATTCCCGGCGTCTATATCCTCAATCAAGTGAAAATCAATTTTTTCTGACACCTCATCAAAAGTATGGATATTTATCGATTTAGGTTCTAGAGTGGAGGTGTAAAGATCAAAAGGATTAAGTGTGGTTTCACTCGAAAGGGGTTCTTCACAATCTGGCAAATCAAGAACTACAAATTCACACAACTCGTTTTTATTTTCAACTGGTGAACTATTTTGGACAATCGATGGAAAACCGGAGTTGTGGGCTGGAATTGGGTATGGGTAGGTTTGATTTGGAAATGTGTAGAACTCACCCGCTCCTCTCAAATTCTCACTCTGTCCAACCGCCTCCTCATACATTGAAAAATTTGGAGCTAGTTGGAGACTAGCTACCGTTTCACTAGGTTGCATAAGGGTGGCCACGGACGCTTCCACATTCCTAACCATTTTGTTTGTTGCTGTGATATACGCCTCCAACGCCTCTTCCAAACTAGACTTTGGTGGTAAGGGGGTTTCGGCAAAAAATTCGAAATTGTTTGGATATGTGAAACTCCCAAAAGGCTGTGTAGAAGCAGTGTCTAGTAAGGGTGGGAAGGTCGGGTAGGACTGGTAGGAAGTGGGTGATTGGACAGGGGTAGGGTCAACATATGGATAAAAAGGTGAATAATCGTGTGGATCCCTATAACTAGATGAGTGGAGAGGGATGAAAGATCGGCTGCTAGATTGAGCAATATGCTCAGCAATGGACATCGGCTTAGTAGTGACAGAAGGACTTAAAGAAGTGGTGTCAACATATGGAGGTGGTAAAAATTGACTTGGTTGACACAAAGTGGGTTGAAAAGTCAAACTGCTTCTCCTAGACGCCTCTATTTGATCTTTCAAAGATATTTTAGGCAAGGAAGGATCGTCTTTAAATTGACCGAACAAATTGACGTACGACACAAAATTAGATTCGGGATACCAAAGTTCGGCAAGAGATTTATGATGTAGGGTACCCATGATAGAAGAAAGGGGAAAAGAAAGAAGATTGGGTGGTGCAAGGATTCATTAGCGGCAAAAATTTGCAAGTTTTCTATTAAAGATTTTCCTTTTTTTTCCTTTTTTTTGTTTTGCAAGAATTTTCGATAAAGGGCTAAGACACAAATGCAAATAACCAGAAATGCACAATCAGTCCTAGATCTAGGGTCACCTAGGTCAGCTAGACAGCTCCTAACTGTTCCAAAGGGCTAGAAATAGGACCTCAAACTGCATCTTCACCGCCAATTACGGCCAGGTAAGTGCCAGGTAAGTGGGAAGGAACCACACTGTGGGCCTAATTAAAAACCATTAGCCTTGACACACTTGCGTAGTCACCGCAAAGACAGGTTAGGATAAACGGCCGATGCCTATACTAGTCCTCTGTCCTATTGAGCGCGACATCCTTAGGGCCGAGTCTAATATTTTTTTAATTAAAGATTGGTCAATGCAAATGCTTTATGTGATTTCTGGGGTCCTGGGAAGGGTGATGAAATCCCCACCCAATCTGAATTGGTCAAAAGCCCCTTAAAATCCGATTAAAGATATGCAAAACAGTAAATTACTTGCAATCAAATCTTTTTATTTTATGAATTTCAAAGTTTGCAAATTTTCTAATTAAAATTTTCCTTTTTCCGCTTACTTTTTATTTGGAAATTTTGCAAAAAGATTTTCGATAAAAGATATGCAAAACAAAAAATATTACTTGCAATCAATTATTATTTTAAGCATATCACAAAGAATCTTTATTTGGAAAAAAATTGTTGCAAAAAGATATTCGAGAAAAGATATGCAACAAAAAAGATTACTTGCAATCAATTTCTATTTTAAACGAGGCACAAAAATCCTGCACAAGATTGTTATTTGGAAAGAGAAAGATTTTTAAAGCGCACAAAATCTTGTAGGAATTTTTTCAGAAAATATATGGAAATTTTTGCAGAGGAGGAACAGAGAAACTTACAGAGCTTTTTTTTTTCCACACGCCCTGAACCGACCAGGCCGCGGCTGTTCCGCGGCCAGAAGTGGTGTCCCGCGGCGGTTCCGCGGCCGGAATAGGGCCGCCGGCGCTCTTTTTTTTCTTTCTTTCTTGTTCTCCAAATCTCCCTCTGTTCTGATCTGTTATTTTCTGTTTCGCTTTCTGTAAATTTCCAGATCCTTTTTTCGATTGTAGATCCTGCAAAATTCAAACAACAAAGTACCCTTTCCAAAAATAACAGATGCTATATTTTTATATTTTTCTGATTTTTCTGATTTTTTTAATTTTGATTAACCCGAAATTGCAAAAAGGAAATAACACGCCATCCCCGGCAACGGCGCCATTTGATTGAGTGATTTAGCGTGCTTGCGCTTTCTAAAAGATAGATCAAAAATATTTGTAACCGCAATCAAGAACGGCGTCGCTTTGCAGCTAGCCGGTGAGTACGGGTCGGTCCACAGGGATGTTGTGAATCTCCGATTCGTTCTTACGAGTTAATTCCGAAGGGTGTTCGGAGTTGTTATTAAATCTAAAAACCTAATTAACCTAGGGCAATTATCTAGATCTATTCTTGCTAGGGCTAGGTTTAGGGATGGTTTAGAAATGTAATTAAATCTCACCGCTTTCAATACCCGAATGAAGATCTGTGAGGAGTTATGGTAATTATCAATAAAGTGGATTAGATCCGTCCGGGAAGGTGTTCCTTCCTCTAGGTTCTTGTCCTTCCTTTAGAGATCCTTACCCTAACCTCCATGGAAAACATCACACCCGGGCCTTTATACTACGGTATCACCGCTACCTCGAGGGATAGAGTACCGTAGGGAGCGGTATGTGCATGGAGTCCTATTGTAAATATTTGGTGGGTAAGAAAGGGATGAGAGATCCCATCTCTCAAAATCCTTCCCCAAAGCTAACTCTAAACAAGTTTCTAGGGCATGAAATTAAATCTACCTAGGGCAAAGAATTTAAATCTACACTAGGGCAAGAAATTAAATTACTTACAAATGCATCTCTCCAATCATCAATGCAGGGTTGTCAGATCTGAATTCATAAATTGAAAAGAAACACCGATGCTCTCCATAAAGAATTCTGAATTTATTATTAAAAGGAGTCATGAGAAATTACAATGAGTAGAGTTCCTATTTATAGAGAATAGGAAACCTAGGTTACAATTGATTTGCATGTCTATATTTACCAAAATATCCTTAGGAAGACCTAGTCAAAGTAGACTTCAAGCTTTGGTAAAATTTTATGTCTCTGTCTCTTTAAAAGAAAGTATTGGGCCTTGGATCTTTGGGCTTCCTTATTATTTGGTTCTTTATTAAAATAGCTTCTATGTTTCTTCCAGATCTCCAGTGAATAATTGCGGTGGACTTTTAACCGTTCGCTTTGTAATCTTGGACCTTGCATTGCCTTGTACTTTGTGAATTTTATCTTTGATGTCGACTTGATCAAGAGTCTTCTGTTTGTTGGTCAAAGTCCACTTTTGCATCGTATTTTCATCGTTTTCACTGTTTTCTGTCCAAGAACCTGTAACCTGTAATATGTAGCAGACATGCGTCAAAAGCACCTGTTTATTTGTAAAAAGAATAAGAATGGGGAATATAATAATGCAATATTATGGTATGAACAGTTCCGTCCATTGTTAACCCAATACCTTTGTATTGCGATAACAATGGGGCTATAGCTTTAGCGAAGGAACCAAGGTCCCATCAGAAATCCAGGCACATCTTAAGGCGGTATCACCTGATCAGGGAGTTCATTGATCGCCAGGAAATCGAGGTGCGGAGAGTGGACACAAAGGACAACACAGCGGACCCATTCACGAAGGCCTTGCCCCAGACTCAGTTCGAGCGGCTGATCGAGATGATAGGTTTTCGATACGCCAGTACATGGCCTTAGTGCAAGTGGGAGATTGTTAGTGTATATGCCCTAGAGGCCATTACTGTATCATACTAGTATGTATATTACTTGATAGAAGCTTGGGATATTCACAGTTGTATAGACAATCTTGCTCGAAATAGTAGTATGCTACTTGGTTTGTCTCTGCTTTAATGTGTACATGTGTTTCTTTATTATATCACCTATACACATTAGTAGAGCCCTTAGGATATTTGCTTGATTACCAGCGTTGTGATGGTGATCACACTCGTGGGGGCTGGGTAATCCACAAGCACATCCTTATACACGTCCCTAGTCGTGGGATTATCGAGATAGGGCATCGATACTCCGGAGTAGACTAGCGTATGCGCTTCTCATCCCAGCACGGGAGACGGTCTGTCCCATAGCCGTCAGTACGTCGTACTTGAGATAGTATGCGGGTGCTCGTTAGGTTACGAGTACACTGGACAGGACTCGTCGGGAACTGATGGTTGGTATTATACCTATCGTCAGTTATCAGTTCCCAGGTGACATGAGTACAGCTTAGTCCGCTGACTTGACACAGTCACTTCGCTTCGAGTATGTTCCCACTGTTCTTTGATTACTACCCTACCACGGCTCTACTGAGTCGTGCAAACAGGTAGTAGTTGGGTGCAGTCCCGAAGCACTTGGAGGCAGTGACGGTTAGACAGGATTCGTCTCTTCCGGTATTGGGGGTTGACATCGCGCTGTGTCTAGGAGAGCCATTACACGAGTAGTCCCTGGCCAGGGCAAGCGAGATATACTGGTAGGTTTCCAGTGTTATCTCAGGGTGTTCTGGGCTTCACTCCGACATGACTTGTACCGCTATTAGGGGACTGACGTTTACCGAACCCTAGGCCCGCCATGCGATGTATCAGACGAACAGACCGGACTGTACGGAGATTGTCACATACAGGCTCAGTAGGAGTTCGGATGGGTTTACCTCATCGGCCTTCTTATCGACATCTACCTGGGGACCGTTACGTACAGCTAGTGCCGCTTGCGGTCTGTGGTTAAACCCACTGCCAGCGTAGTGTTGAGTCTTTAGAGTCCTACACAGAGAGTTTCCCTGCACTGAGCGAAATGTGTAGAGGCCATATGGTTTTACGGCAGGGCTGCGATCACTTACGTACACTTGTGTGCGTGTGGTGTTCGGGCAGGCAATACTAGTGGGCTTTGGTTTAAGCCGGATCCTAGTATTGCACGGATGGATTTGTTTTGTCTTCTGTGCATCCGCATTCTACGGAATGCGGATGCAGGTGTGTATGCACAGTTTTCCGGAGCGATGAAGGAGGAGGTGCATCATTAGGGTTTTGGCAATTCGTTTGGTCAAAACCGTTATGAGCCGCGGACATCATTTACTAATCCTTTTAGTGATAATTTTATGATGGCTAATTGCATTGACCATTTTACCACCATGACCTCTCTTGACTTTGTTGACCGGTTGACCGGGGTTGACCATTGACCTTCATGAGAGGTCTACACTCTTCTTTTCATTTTCATTTTCTTTTCTGATTATGATAATGGTCATTTCAATGTAGCCATCAACTTTATCTTGATATGATTTGTAATGATGATTTAGTGCATTATTGAACCATGGTTCATTTTCTTGAGCTCATAATTCTTTTCTCATTCTTTCTTTTGCTCTTTCTCATGAGAAGAAAAGAAATGCTCCATGGTTGCTAGCTCCTCCTTCTTCCTCCTCTTGATTCATCTTTTGATCTCATGTGTTGAGAGATAAAGATCCCAAAAAGACAAACACGTCCATCTTTCTCTTCTACACAACCTAGGGTACCAAGACTAGCAATCTTGTTACCCTAGTTATCTCGGCTCGAGGTGGAGCTCGGTTTACATCTCTCGGGTGGATCGTCTTCGACTCAAAGAGGCCGCGGAGGTGACCAAAGTCCGGATCAACCCTCGGAGCAAGCAAGGAGAAGAACAACAAGAAGAGAAGGAGTTCAAGTTGAGGTATAACCCCTAACCGAGTAGATAAATCTCTAGTTAGGATGCTAGTGTGTTGTTTAGCAAAGATCCGGCTTTTACGGTCCATGTTACCAAGTCTAGAAAAATTTTTGTTTTACCGTTTCCGCAACCCCGAAAGTACCGGGAGAGGTAACGTGGACCTAACAACACCAATGGCTTGTGAGACAGGCCACCACCCCTCATCGGGGTCTAGAAGCGTATACACTAGTCTACTCCGGAATATCGATGCACGGTCTCGATACTCCCATGACTAGGGACATTTAAGAATGTGCTTATGGACAACCCAGCTCTCACATATATGATCGCCATCATAATGTTGGTCGTCAAGCAACAATCCTACGGGCTTTATCAATGATGAAGATAAACCAGATAGCATACTATCATCTCGAGTAAGACTGTTATACCTGTATACGTCCTCTCTCAATTATCATAATCGCCTACTTGCGATTATAATAATTGCCTTGAGGGCACTATATCCAACACGGTATGTGTACCTACACGGTGCTGTGAATATAGAAATTATTAAAAACGGTTATACATATTTTCAAAGTAAATGGGCATAGATTAAAACCGTACTTTTCCGCTGACCCATCGGAGGAGCTCTTGTTCCTGCAGGAAACGCTTTATCACGACTAACTTTCCTCCGCCTCACTTCCATATTTCGGTAACACTGTTTCATCTAAGAATGGAGGTATGTAAAAAATAAATAAATAAATAAATATTTGTGCATGCCAAAGAACAAGTTTGGGGTGGTTTTTAATTTGACTATCTCTTGACCCTATTATTCTCCAGCTAAGTCTACAGGTTTTTGCGCTCGAACAACAGCATCAGTGAGGACATTGCTGCAAACAGGTTTGGGGGGAGGTATGTGTTTATTGAAATATCATTTGGCACTAGACACTATATATATATATATATATATATATATATATATATATATATATATATATATATATAATAAAAATAAAATTTGAAAATAAAAGTTAAAAAGAGAAAAAAAACATATGAAAGAGAGGAAAAGATTTAAGAAATGCAAGAAAATTAGATGTTTTAAAATAAAGCTAGTAATACGTAGTCATGAGCTGTTGTCGCAGGGGTTAGTAAGATAAAAGAATCACTAATCTGCGGATAGAAATAAGTCTGAAAAATAGTCTCTATTCTTAAGTCCAAACTTCTGAAAGTTGATACCCTACTATACGCACCTGCACACATCTTGAAATTGTGTATAGTAGATAATACCTTGAAATACTCTTGTCTAAAAGCCGTAGTATGAAGGAAAAAATATAAATTAACAAAATATAAATGACATAAAATATAAATGGTGCAGAAAAATGAACTGGTTTTGTAATTACTTAAGGCGGCATAAAAAAAGATTGCACTCTGTAAAAGGGAGCACCGTTGGATTAAAAATTCAATGGTGATTAAAAATCACCAATTTATAGAAAGATTCTATACAAGTAAATATTTTCCTAAAAATTTGCCAGGAACAACAAATAAAATATCTTTTGGATTAAAAATCCAATGGTGAATAAAATTCACCGAGTGATCTAAAAGATCATGTTGGTTATAAAATCAATCAAAATCTCTCAATGAGAGATGGACTGAACAAACTGATTCTTTTCTCTCATATAAATAGGAACCAAGAAGGGATAAAAAAAAAAGAAAGAGAAAGAGAAGAGAGAGAAGAGAGGATTGAACAGAGAAAAAGAGAAAACCCACTCCCTAAAAACAAAAAGAAAAAGAGAATTTAATTCTCCAGAGAGAAGAAGATCTCTTTAGAGAAGAAAGAAACTCTAGATAAGAGAAGGAAGGAGATCATTCCATAAAACAAAAGAGAATTTATTTCTCAAAACTAAGAGTTTAACTCTTTTAAATAAGAACTTAGTTCTTCCTCTGGTTGAAGATCTGCAGAAGCAGATATCCCCATAAGTTGAGAATTTAATTCTCATCGGGGAGATTCTGCCATGCAGATCTAAAAACTAAGGGAAGACATAAGTTCAGAGAATTCTATTCTCCCACAAAAACATATAGGAATTAAATTCCTCCAACAAGGATAGGGTTTAACCCCTAATATAAGAAATTAGTTTTTCCTCATGGTGATAGATCTGCAGATGAAGATCTCCCCATAAAATTGAAAAGTTAATTCTCATTGGGGAGATTCTACCATGCAAATTTCCGAGGAATTAAATCCCTATAAAAAAAAGAAGAGAAGAGAAGTTAGTAAGGGACGTGGAACTCAGAATTATATGCATATTGATGATCACGTGGTAACACGTGACCCCCTTTGTTTGAACCAGAAAAAGAGATTTCCCAAAGTGTTCAACTCTTATTTAAAAGGGAAAAGGGAAAACAATAAGGACAGTTTCTCTTTTAGGATGTATCACGTGCTCCCACGTGACCCTTAAAAAGCTCCTCAAAACAAAAGAGAGTAAAGCCAAGACAGTTTCTCTTTTAGGGTGTATCACGTGCTCCCACGTGACCCCTGACAAAAACTTTTAATATCCAACGCGTGGATACCCATCACGTGCCCACACGTGATGGTCATAAAGGTCAAGTGTTTAACACTTATATGCATATTCTGGGAGTAAAATAAAAGAATTAAGGCCCAATCTTCAAGCGCCTCACGTGACCCCACGTGAGCGCTTCAGTTTTAGTGTTTAACACTACTTTAAGCGTCTCACGTAGGAGCACATGAGCGCTGAATGTACTTTAGTGTTTAACACTATATTCGAGCCAATCTTAGCCCAAATTAGCTAAGTCATCAAGAGGCAAGATCCCCCGAAACTGAACCCCAACTATACTCTTTTCTTCCATAATTGATCATCCCATATGACATTCAAAGTAATTCCCAGAGCCTTTCAATCAACATTGGTTTAAGAGTACATCTCTTCACACCTCTGATACATGTCGTTGTAATTCTTCAACGTCTTTTGAGAGGTGGAGGGTCCCAATAACCGATAACTTTTGGTGCATCCCCAAACGGTTGAACCAAAACCAAACCGACTATGACGTCTTTAAACTGGACTAAGATGTCCTTAAACTTTATGGACTATGGTGTCCTTAAACTCATGGACTATGGTGTCCTTAAACTCATGGACTATAATGTCCTTAAACTTTAGGGACTATGAAGTCCTTAAACTCATAGACTATGATGTCTTTAAACTTTACAGACTATGACGTCTTTAAACTGGACCGTAATGTCCTTAAACTAATTATAGACCGCAACGTCCCTAAACTAAACCCTACATATTATGATGTCTCTAAACTAAACTATGATGTCTTTAAACTCCATGGACTATAATGTCCTTAAACTTATGGACCGCAATGTTCCTGAACTAAAACAATAGAGCTCAAATGCTCTTTTGTTGGATCTAAATGATCCTGTTAAATAGATCTTAGTCTAAAATTAGACTAACGTATCATTAACAAATGTTTAAGTTGATCTTAGTCTCAACTGAGATTAACGGTCCTTAAACCCAATCCAAACCCAAATCTAAGAAAATACGGATTTGGACTAATCCACGCCCTACGGACGACAACATAAATTAGTCTCCGTATACAATTCACGGGCAACCAAAAATAAAACAAACATACACGATAAGAAGTGACCATCTGGAGAAGGAGAAAGTGGTTACCGCGATGCGGTAGCGTAATTAACTGCAGGGGCTTCCGCCTGTAGGGAAGAGCATCCCCATAATCAAAAACCTCTCAAACGAGAGGGAATCTGACGAAGTCTGCTACAACGGCCACATCCGTCTAAACCTCCGATACATGGTGCCATAAATCAACTTGGTATCTTCGGAGAGGTGGACGGATAAAACCAAATAGCATCTGCCCCCAAATTCAGGCAAGACGTTTGTCTTCCCGGTCTTTCGGCGGAGAACAGATTCTGGCACGCCCGGTGGGAACTTTTCCTCTTTCCACTCCACACTTCATATGTCGCGTTTCGCGAACGAATCGCGGTTTGACATGGTTGCCTTTGGATATGAAATACTAAGATTTGGTATCTTGCTCCGTGCAGAAAAACAGAAGATCAATTGCTTCAAAATGCACTAATTGCAACAACTCCCACTCCGTCCTAGCCGGAGGAGTGACTTACGGGCCTCAAGCGGCCTCCCTTTTTACGATGCCGGTGGACCAGGTGACGCAAGCCACCACAGGGCTATTCTTTGGGACCATGCTCCCACCAATGAGCTTCAACGCCCCATTGCCATCGTAAGAAGCTCCGAAGAAGTCAGTCTTTGATCGGCTTACAACTACCGCGGCCCCTCTCAATGGGTCTCCCATGTCCAGTGCCTCAGTTTTCAACAAACTGGGCCAAAGCTCAAGTGGGCCCGTGAAGAAGCCCGCGATACCTGAAGCGACCATCCCAAAGCGGATAGTCATTCATGTTCCTGAAGTCATCATAGAGGCTTCTCCTGCTAAGAGATCAGTCTTCGCTAGACTGTCCGCTCCAACTCCCGCTTCAGGCGAAGTCATCAAAACTGCTCCCCCTGCGCGAAAGTTTTCCTTCGATAGATTGGCCATCCCCGCTCAACGGACGTCAATTTTCAAGAGGCTAACGCCGGCAGCAACCCTCCGCCAGAACAGGGGGCATGACGAAGCCACCACAATAACTAAGCCGGTCCCGTCAGCACGACATGCTCACCGTCATCACTGGCGCCGAGTAAGGAAGGCTGGGGGCAGCTCTCCTTCTGGACTGACTCCGCCAGCTACGATGGTGGAAATTGATGCTGCTGTTCCAACTGGGAACAGCTTTGAACCACTTAGGAGGGTACGCAAGAACTCTCCGATGGTCCGTGCTAAAAAGATCTCATCGACCTATGGAGAACGCTACAATGATGAAGGGAGAGCAGCCCCCTCAGCGGCTGTCCTCTAAAGCTCATAAAGTTTAGCGACAAATCCAAGAATCGGTGATCAACCAAGACTACTCCCGCCAACCGAAGAAGATGAAAGTTCGGCAAGAGAAGGACCACCCTGTCATACCACAGGAGATGTCATCTATTTGGGTGCCCGCTGCAACGGTTCCCTCAACTTTGACCGCTCACAAAAGAAGGAGGCCGGAAAAAGTCTCCATGTCCACGACGAATCTTAAGAACACTGAATCTAAATGCCCCAAGGCTGGGGGCATGGTGGTGCACACTGTTTATATGGCATCCGGGAAAGAGGATAGCCGTATCTCTATGGGTCATCGACCACTCACCAGATCCGTAACAAAGGCCCAGGAGCAACAACAGAAGCTCCAGGAGATGTTAACACAGATGGCCGCACTCACTAGGCCAAAAGAAAGCCCGGAGATGTCGTCGGAGTACCGTCATGAACAAGAAACCGATGCTGAGTTCCTCCGCAGAATCCTCGAGAAGAAGGAAAAGAGGCAACGAAACAAGCTGCCAACATAAAAATAATGGCGCTTTTATTCCAAGACATGGTTGGGATGATGTTACAGCCGGATCCTCCAGCTGAAGACCCTCCAATTATCCTCGAAGACGACCGAAGGGAGACATCAAACCCCCTTCCTGCTTGTTCAGCAGCCAAGGAGGAGACCATCTCCAAAGCCGTCCTGGATGACTATATCACTTAGCAGATACGAGCTCATCAGGCGAGCGAAGCGGCCGGGCAAATTGTTAAGACTGGACGACCCTATCCGGGTTGGTACGACCAAATAAAGTACCCGCCGGGATATACGATCCCTAAATTCCATGTATATAAGGGGACGGGGAATCCACACCAGCACGTTACTCAATTTAGGGCTCAGTGCGGCAACACTGGAGGTGACGACAAACTGCTGCTTCGCCAGTTTGTTGGCAGCTTGTCGGAGACAGCATTTGAATGGTACTCCGAGCTCCCGAACGACTCCGTTAAGACATTTGCAGAAATGGAGTTACTGTTCACACAAAGGTTCGCAAGCGCTAGCGAGCGCACCCCGATCACCGCATTAATTAACGCCAGAGTGAAGCCAGGCGAAACATGGGTGCAGTACGCGATACGGTGGTAGAATCTATAATCAAAGTGCGAGCAGCGCATCGAAGAAGCGCCGGCGGTAGGCATGTTCATGGGTACTCTTGATCTGCAGGCGACCATATTCCAGTTCATGATATTCTTCAAGCCAACTACTTTCCTGGCCTTGATTGACAAGCTGGCCCAAATGGATCAAATAGGGCATAGACCATCTTTTTCGAAGTTGGAATCTCGAAACGAAAAAGGGAAAGGGAAAACGACCTTCGTCGCCAATGCTCAGCAGCAGCCCAATGGTCCAAAACCAATTGATCGCCAAAATGATAGACGGCGATTCTTCAATGAGAAACTGAAGCGCCCTTATTCGTTTCCCCGGGATAAAACGAGGAGACTGTTCGAGCTGGCGGTGCGCAACAGGTTCATCACCTTGCCGGATCCAAAACGCCCATTGCAACCCGGTAAGGCCAATAATCCCAATTATTTCCCCCATCACAAAGTGGTAGGACATCCAATCGAAGATTGCTTCGTCTTCAAAGGCTGGATTGAGGACCAATACCAACAGGGCAAATTCGCACTGTCCGAGAATTGGAAAATAAGCCCGCCTCAGCCGCACGCTCTTAAAAGGAGGGACACACCGGGGGCATCATGCTATTTTATAGAAGAAGCTCCATGGAAGGTGGCTCTTTCAGCCAAGACGAAAAGAATGCTGAAGGATCTCCAAACATGCCCGGCGATCAGGTGGAAAATCTGCTGGAACCCGAGGTCATTAAGGGAATGCTGAAGCCGTGCCTGACTCCAAGATTAGTAGCGGTAATCAAAATGCTCAGGCCCAGCCGTCAAAGTCTTCGAAGAAGAAGAAGAAAACCATAAAGTCCGTGAAACCAGATGACAAGCGCACGGACCTGCAAAAACCTATTGACGCGCTGGAGGAATATAACTAGAAGGCGCGAACCCCGGTCACACTCCAAGAGTTTCTCAACCACATCCTTGAAGATAGAGATGGCAATGAAGATGAGAGAGAAGACTCGTTAGACAAACCTGAAGATTATGTGGCAAGCTGCCACGTGATCTCTCACTCATCAATAAATAGTGAAGAAGCTCCTGATACAGAGAAACTGGGGGCAGATCCCGAACCGGAACTCCTAGGACCGTCAGACGAGATGATTGACGTATTCCTGAACGAAGCTCTTCTGAAAAGAAAAGCTGATCAGGAGCGTGAAATCGCCGTATACGAAAAAGCCAAACGTCGGCGACTGAACGAAAGGATTGAAATACCCTAACCAGATAGGAGCATTTCGGCCGCCAGCAAAAGCAGGTTTAAGACAAGGAAAAGATTCGTCAAAGCCATATCGATGGGAATGAAGCTGCCACCCTCCGAAGGAAACACTCCTGATAGGATACACCTTAACGAAGAGGATGCACATCCAAACTACTGCTTGTACCATCGGAGGACCACACACCCTACTGAAGAATGCAACGCCTTTAAAAATTGGTGGCAGGGATACGTTGCTCACCGGCAGCATTTCAAGTGGATGAAGCGCAAAACTCGTCGGGAACAAAGAAGCATGATAGATGAGCATAAAAGAACTACCGGTGAATGTCACATGGTTAATTCCGGGGGATTGCAAGTTCTCACCTTCGGGAGTGATTTTGATGAAGAAATAACCCTTGGCCCTCTCTTCAAGGAATCCATCTCTGAAACAAAAGAGATGAAGACCTGCGAGAACATTCAGCTGCGCAATCGCACGCTGCCTGAAAAGAATCTCGGACCCGCAAACAAGGGATCAAACAAAAAGGATAAGGGGAAAGAAAAGGTCCCTGAGGATATCACCCTCGATGACCGAGTCGTCGAAGAGCTGGCAGCCAAGGACCCACCCAAAGAAAAAACAAGGTAGATTACAACGTTCTGGCATACCTGAGGAAAATACCCTCGCAGCTAAGCATTCTCGATGCCCTTCTGCTATCCAAAGAGGCGAGAGATTCTCTGATCAAGGCATTACAAGAGCCTGACCAGTTTTAAGCTTTCCTCGCCGAAGAAAAGATGAAGGACGAGCTGGAAGAAATTCACACAGCTGACATCACTTTCGGCGATGAAGATCTCCTCCTCGGGACATGCGAGTACAACCGTCCCCTATATGTCTCCGGGTATTGCCATGACATTAAGATAGGGAAGATCCTAGTTGACAATGGGTCCTCTGTCAATCTTCTAAATGTGTGGGTGCTAAAAGAAATCTACATGAGCGTTCAACACCTCGCTCGGGATAAAATCACCTTCTCCGGGTTCGACTCCTAGTCATCACGGACGCTCAGTTCTGTGATACTAACGTTACGCTTTGGGCTTCTCGTCACTGATATCAAGTTCCATGTCATTGACGCCAAGACTTGCTACAACGCTTTGCTCGGCCGGCCTTGGTTACATGAGTACAACATTATCCCTTCTATACAACATCAGTGTATGAAGTACTTCAAAGATGGGCTTGAATACACTGTGACAGGGGAGCTGAACCCATTCTCCGTAAATGAATTCCGAAAGTATGAAGATGCGAAGTACTTATTACAAGACTTTGAAGACACGGAAAGATGCCATAAACCTGAGGATAAGCAAAAAGCTATCACCACCATTCCAGTCTTCGGAAGCGATACCGAGGAGGAAGAAGGGATAGTCTATTCGGGACCTCCCCGATACAACAAACCGGGACCGTCTACCCCTATTCTGGTCTTTGGCAGTGACTCTGAAGACGAGGTCAACGCGGTATTCTCGGCTCGTCCATCAGTACAAGCCTTCATTAGAGATGATCAGAGTTTGCAGATCGCCATGGTTCCGCAAGAGCATTATAAAGAGCTCGACGCACTTGATACCTACGGTGTGAAAGAACTGCGGATGTTCTACGTCCCTCCCAGGCAAAAAGATGAAAAGGCGATCCTCTTTTATCGATCCGCGGAAACCAAAAAGGAGAAAGAAATCTGGCATGGCTCCAGACCATCTGTCTGTCCAGATACTACACAGACGGATTAAAAAGGCTGTTGAGGCGCCAAGGCATACCCTTCAAACAGACTGCTCGACAAGCTCGGTTCTACAACAGGATCTGGAACGTCCCCAGAACTCAGCGAAAATTGCCCAACGGAAGAATGGAAACGGTCGGGCTTGGATATGTTCAATCTAAGAAACGGGAGCGATTCCATGGCTGCTACATTATACATGACTTTGATGAAGAAGGAGATGCTAAGACGCTAACCCTGAACCAAAACGAGGTCCCGCCATGAAAGTGCCAAGTCCGTCGTTCGAAGAACAGATGGACAAGCTAATAAAGGAAGAGGGTCAAAAGGTCCGGGATGACCATAGCCGCGAATGGCCATTTACGAGAAAACTAGGATGCAGCGCCTCCTTCAGCAGGCTGCGGAGAATGACGATGCTCTTCGTCGCCAGCCCGCCATACAAAAGACCCGACGCAAAGGCAAAAACAAATTAAAGAATGGAAAAAATGTCCGACAGCGGCCAAGCGGGTCCAAGAAGCCACGCGATCGAGAATTGAGCAGCCGGGATCCGTCTCTTATAAAGAAGATGGGTCGAGCATATTCTTTTCCCCAAGACAAGACAAGGAAGATATTCAATCTTGTCATGAAACATCAAATCATTACGCTCCCGGAGTCCAAACATCCCGAACAAGCAGACGAGGTCTCTCATCCGGATTATTGCTCCTATCACCGAGTGATAGGACATCCTCTCGAAGACTGCTTCACATTCAAAAACTGGGTAGAAGACCAATATCAGCAAGGCAGGTTCGCTCTATCCAGCAGTTAGAAGGTAACCCCACCACAGAAGCATGAACCGAAAGCCATGTATGCAGCGAGAGTAAAGCCGGATCAACATCGGTCTTGGAAGCGATTTCGTAGCTGTCACGCGATAACGCTGTCAGGAGAAGGAGTACGCAAGGATATGGATGACCTCTCCTGGTGCTTTGAAAATGATGATGATGAAGTGATCTCAGAGTTTCCACCGGCACCAAAAGAGCTGGAAGATGGGATACATACTACCGCAGATAACCTCAGAAAAATCGACTCAGGGACGGAAAACGACCCACGGCCGAGGTTCGTCAGTGAGCTGTTGTCTGAAAAAAAGGTGGATACGCTCAAAGACGTGCTCATTCAGTATAAAGATTGTTTCGCATGGAACTATTCCGAGATGCCAGGATTAGATCCAGAAATAGCCGTCCATAAATTGGCGATTTCTCCGGACGTTAAGCTGATCAAACAAGCACCGAGAAGAATGCGGCTCGAACTTGAAATGAGCATCAACGCCGAGGTCAAGAAGCTAATCAACTCCGGCTTCGTCTAAGAAGTTCAATACCCTGATTGGTGTAGGGTTGCTAGGCACGCGCACAAGGGTCTACGAGGCATCAACCATGCCCGATTAAAATTTTAGCCGTGCCGAACAACTCTAATACGGATCTTTAAACTAGGGTTTAGGCGAAAACGAGCAAGTTAACAACTTTAACTACAAGTGAAAGGGAATACAACGTTTGTAGATCCGGTCCTTCACTTCAATAGCTCCGTGTAGATGTCCCATTCACTGCGATCGTGAACTCCGGACTCTAGAGAAGCTCCACAAGAAGAACGAACGTGCTTGCTTCGATGACTTCGAGGCCGAAGATGATCTACGTCGGGGAGACACTAACTCAAGCTATTCCTTCACTAGGTCATAAACTTTGTGAAGAGAACACACTCTACTACATGGCAAGTGGTAGAGGATGAAGAAGTAGGAAGTGGGCTCACTTTAGAATTGATTTTCTCACTCTTTTTCTCATGGCACCATTGGAGCTAATAAGCTTTTGATGAAGCTTGATGAAGAAGAAGAAGAAGAAAGAATAATTCCATCATATGAATTATTATTCTCTCAATAATGTAACCATGGGGGAGTTAAGCTATCATGCTTAACTCATGTAGAGAATTAACCAAAGAATGAGGTTAAGGGTTGGGTTAACTAAATATCCTTAAGAATGACAAAAGAGTTGACTTTGTCAATGTTTCCACAAGCTTCATGAAAGCTTAAGAACTTTGACAAAGTCTTTCTCTTTTATTATTCTTAAGATATAAACAAAACCCTAATCTTTATCCTGATCTTGGTATAAGTTTCATACAACCATCTATGATGTATCATCAAGCATGATACAATCATATGTACACAAATATATATCACATATACACTTATGCACAATCAAGTGAGAAAATAAATCTTAAGTGAGATAATACTAGTTAATGTAATGTAATATATCAAATATATAATTATACATTAAATTATTAAATCAACTCTTGATTTAATAATCCGGCTATAACCGACTAATATCATGTGTAACAACTTATCGAATCAACACTTGATCCGATAACCCGGCTATATCTCATACAACCGATCAATATCATGAATAGCGAGAATAGAATACGGTATCTCATATCGTATTAATCTCGGTCCCGCACATATCACATATGTGCTCCTACTCCGTTTCGCTTGAGCCAGGAAACCCCTGTGTAGGACTCTAAAAACTCGTCAATACGCCGGTAGTAGGTGATGATCATATCAAACACCCACAAGCCGCAAGCGGTCTGCTAAACGTAATGGCCACCCGGGTATTGAGCGATCAGAAGGTCAACAAGCAAGTTCGCTAGTACTCCTGCGAATCCAATCAGTAACACTCCCGTACAGTCTGGTCTCGTCGTCTGATATGTCGCATATCTCGCCTAGGGGTGGTAAACGTCAGACCTCAGTAGCTCGATAAGTCGTGTCGATATGAGGTCTATAACAGTTTGAGAAACTACTGATAACATTTACCAGTAAATCTCAGCAACCCTGGCCAGGGATTTCCAGTCATAGCCAATCGAACACAGCGCAACATCAACTCCCTATACCGGGAGAGACGAATCCCCTCCTATCGCTCATTGCCTCCATGTGATTCGGGACTGTACCCAAAAACCACCGTTTTGCACGCCCTCTTGGACGTGGTAAGGTGGAAATTAAAGCACAGTGGGAATCACACAAGACTCTATGACGATCTCGGGTCAACAGACTACTCTGTACCAGTGTCACCGGAGAACTGCCATCTGGCGTGAGGTATAATACCATCTGGGAGTTCTCAGCGAGTCCGTCCAGTGTACCCAGTCTCCACTGAGCACCCGTACACCATCCTTGATGTCAAACACCGATGGATATAGGATCATCCATCGCCTATCATATGGGTCAAGATGCGTATACGCTAGTCTACTCTGGTGCATCGATGCCCTGTCTTGATACACCCACGACTAGGGACCTTGAAGGATGTACTTATGGACTACCATGTCCCCACTAGTATGATCCGCATCATAGTCCAGGTAGTCAAGTACACATCCTAAGGGCTTTAGCAACATGTAATAGAGAGACAATCAGTATACACGTTAAGGTAAAGAGTAACCAGATAGCATACTATCATGTCGAGCAAGAAAATCCTCCCTATATATGTCTAAGCATCCACTACAATATACATCGTATGTACAGTAATGGCCTCTAGGGCATACATATAACTAACAATCTCCCACTTGCACTAGGGCCATCTGTTGTGGTATCACATACCCAACAATTAACTGCGGTTGAAGTATCTCATACTCAACCATCCCATAAAAGTCTCTACTGGGAAAAAGGCCTTTGTGAGTGGATCCGCGTTGTTGTCCTCTATGTCTACTCTCCTAACCTCGATCTCCCTAGAGATCAACCATCTCCATGATCAGGTGATACTGCCTAAGAATTATATCTGGATTTCTGATGGGACGGGGGTTCCTTGGCATAAGCCACAACTCCATTGTCACACAATGGTAGGAACGAAGTTCATCTCATGAACTTATATATATATATATATCCAGACTGCCTCTTTGGTAGCATCTTTGGTAATGATATATCTTGCCTTTAATCGTCTAGTAAGTCACGATATCTAGCTTGGAACTCTTCCAACATACCGTCCCTCCACTGAGGGTAAAGACAATGCCTGCGACTAACATTCAATCGTCCTTATCACCCTGGAACCTTTCCAGTGATTCTCCCCAGGATCGATTGATACCATCTCACTACAACTAGTGAGTATCCTAACATCCAATTAGATCTATCTTATAGATCCAAAAACCCAGGATTTAAGAGGTATCACTTTGATCCTATATGGAGAATCCTTGTGATAAGCGGAGATTGACCGAGCGTAGCATAGGAAACTCCTTCCCTATCAAGAGTATGTCATCCACGTACTCTACGAGGATCACCACCATACTCCCTACTACCCATTTTGAATATACAAGGTTCATCTACCATTTTGATGAAGTCAAACTCTTTGACTACCACATCAAAACAGACGTTCCAACACCGCGATGCCTGCTTTATCAACATGAAACATCTTGCACACGTTTCCGCTGCTCCCACTATCTACGAAGCCTTCTGGCTGTGTACTTATAGACGCTCTCTTCTAAAACAACATTTAGAAAAGCAGTCATGACACCCAACCGCCAGATATCGTAGTCATGGTATGTAGCCGTGGCAAGTAGGATCTGGATGGACTTAAGCATAGCTTTGAAAGTCTCAACTTTTCCTTGTACACCAAGTAATCTTCTCAAGATATACTTGCTCCTGATGGGGATTTAACCCTTCAGATAAAGCAACCAAAGTCCATACTTTGTTGGTGTATAAGGATTCCATCTCAGATCGCTAAGCATCCAGCCATTCTTACAGAGTCCCACTCCTGATGGCCAGCCCGAAACTAGTTGGGTCATCATCTCATGATGCAATCCTCGCTCCCACTGTTATAGAGAAACCGAAGTAACTCTCAGGTGGGTGAGGAACCTTACTAGATCGGCGGAGAGGCTAAGGTTCGTTGGAAACTATTGAATCCTTTGGTTCTACCAAATCATCAGCTGCAGTTTGTATAGCTGGAACCTTTCCAGTTCTACATAACAGACCTTGCCTCGAGCTTGTCCGGATTTTGCTTTTAGACATAGGCCGGACAATCCTAAATCTTAACAAACTTAAGATATGGGCTCTTCCCTTTCCATATCACATATGAAGTGGTAGGCAAATAATTTGATTTGAACCCTATTCAATAGGTATGCAGCTTCTCAAGTGCATAACTCCCAAAAGGAAATAGGAAACTCAGTAGTACTCATCATAGAGCACACCATATCACATAGGGTGCTATTGCTCCGCCCCGATACACCGACGTGCTGTGGTGTATACGGAGGAGTAATGCTGAGAGAGAATCTCATTCTTCTTTAGAATAGTCCAAGAATTCCGTGCTGAAGTATTCTCCTCCTTGATCACATCAAAGGACATAATACTTTTACCCGTTTTTTGGTTCTCTACTTCTAACTTACATTCTGTGAATATCTCAAAAGGTTTGGACTTGTGTTTCAACAGGAACATATGTCTGAATCTTGAGAGATCATCAGAGAATGTAATGAAGTACAAAGAACCGGTCTTGGCATGTGTAGACAGGAGACTTTCATACATCAACATGTATCAATCCCAAGAGTTCACTAACTCTTTCTCTGTTTCCAATAAACAGAGCTATGGTCATCTTATCTTTGTGACATGACCGGCAAGTTTCATAAGATGTAAATTCAAACAGATTTAAATATGCATCTAAATGTAACTTAGCTAGTCGTGTCGCATTGATATGACCTAGTCTACAATGCCTCAAGAAGGATTCGTTCATTTCTGAACTCTTCCTCTCGTGTGTGTTCTGTATACTAAGAACTGTAGTTTGATTTAGAACGTCAATACTTTTAGATAACGTGCCTGGACCGATCAACGCTTGATATAGGAAATGTTCAAAACATTATCCAACAATACAAAATTATATCCTTTCTTTACTAATAAAGAGACTGATATGATGTTGTATATCAGGTTCGGTATCTAATAACATTTGTTCAGAATCAATGTATTCTGGTAATACAGGGTGACAGTGACCAACAGACTTGGCTGCAACACTTGCACCATTTTCTGTCTCATGAAACTTATCACCCGTTCTCAGTTCTCTACCTTTCTGTAGCCCATGTAACAGATTACATATGCGGGATCCTGATCCGGTATCTCATACCCAGGACGTAAAGGATACTGAGAAATAGTTCTATGTAATGAACACACCCGAAGATGATGCATCAGCATGCACTTTCTTCGTTTGGGCGGCACGGGAAATCTGGTATTCCCCAATTTCCTGCTCTGTCTTATAACAATTATAAGTTGGAGCGGGATCAACGTTCCCCAGCTCAGTATAACAAGCGGGTTCGGTCAATATATCCGTTTTATTATCTTGATTAAGGCGTGATATGGTCGCTACCTGGAGAGAGAGAGAAGAAAACACTCAGCGTATGCTCTTACAAGATTAGATTGGTTATCTAATATATCTAATCAGGATGTCTCCCACTGTTTTAATCAAATCTTCCTTCAAACCCTAAAAGAAGAGACTAGCCGGGATTAATTACACGCTACAAGTTCGCCAATCTTTCAGCCAGGCCAGTGCCGGTACTTTGAGGGAGGTCCTCCGTGCTTTCGCACGAACCTAATTAAAACAAACCTCGTTTTCCCAGAGGCGTAACCTCGTTAACACCTTTCTAGACACCTACTTGATCGGCTAATTGTAATGTGTAAAAACTCTCCCAGGAGTAACTCTTACTCGCAGCGGGTATCGGGATCAAACTATCTCATAGAAGGTATGCAATCTCATTGCAAATTTCAACGCTTGAACTTCCTGATAATATTTTGCCCCAAACGATCTATGACTTTGACAAGGTCAACAAACCATAGACCGTAAGTCAAGTTCAACCCGTCATTTCTTGATTGAATTAAACCCACCCGCACGACCCTTGAAAAGGTCAACAAGGCCGTACGACTACCCTAATCCAATCTGCATCATATGCATAAGCAGATAAATACTGGTCAGCTACCGCACACTGCGCCTTGACAAGGTCAACAAACGCAGCACGAATACTAAGCAGGACTTATCTGAAATGACGGAGGGCTACGACAGGTTTTTCTGAAAACCTATTGCGTAATGAACTTGATATCGTTGTAGAATCAAATAATTTTAAAATGGAGTGTTTTTTAGGCTTTTCTAGTTTTGCTAAAGGGGTCACTCCCGGTGAAGGGATCGTCGGCCCTTTCCTCATCGAATAAGGTGCTGGATATATCATATATATCACTGTGCAAAGCAAGAACTAGAAAAACAATCAAAAGACAAAACCGAGGGGTGTAGCATCTGCCAGTCATTGCTAAAGGGGTCACTCCCGGTGAAGGGATTTCGGCCCTTTCCTTATCGAATAAGGTGCAGAATGTTCTATAAGGAACACCGCGATACAAAGCAAGAACTGTAGCTACCTGTTTTTGAAAATTCGATTCCACAACATCTTTTAGGTTTCTTTTATTTCATTAATCTCATTAATGAACTCCCGTCATTTAAGTCACCTAAACATCACAGATAAATACGACGTACACTTATGCCATCCGCATTCGCCTCGATGTCCCCTCGTGCACCGTTAGGTTAGGTAACTAACGGCAGAGTGGGGCAGGGCTAGCGCGGGTGTAAAACATAAGTAACGTCTATATAATATATCATATATACTATATACAGTATCTATCACAACATATCAAACGATCACATCACAGATATCGCAGCAGAAGAAACATATGAAATAATGGATATACTAGGACGTCCGTGTTTTGAATACGAGCCTGTATAAAACACGGATTCCACGGTCGCGATGAATAGCCAAACCCACATCCATAGACCCCTACGAGAGCGGCAAGCAACACTGCAAATTCTAGGGTTAGGAGACCCGGTCTCGACTCCTCGAGATGGTCTCCCACTGGACCCTAGAACCCGGTTACTTGTGCTCCCTGCCTTGGGTCTACCTAATGCGGAAAAGTAAATGATATACAATGGTGACATCATCCTCAGCCCTGAAGTGCCCCAATAAAAGAATATTACATACAAATGAATTTTACATGAATGAAAAAGAAAAACACTCATCTCACATAAAAAAAACCCGGCTATTCAAACACGATGATCCAATATAACATATCCAGCAACACATAACATCGCATGTCATCAACGTAAGCAAGTATGCGTATCCCGATTGTCGTTGATGTATAGCAACGAATCCGGCGATACACCACATACTACGCTTACGGTCACAGAAAAGAAAATGTAAAACTACAACAGTTGGAATCCGCACCTCCTTAGACATCTCATGCCTAACCAAATGAATTCCTTAGACATCGCATGCCTAACAATTATAAATCCCGCATTTTAGTCTCATTATCGAAAACTCTTTTCAATATCAAGTCAGGGAATTCAACAAGATTCCCGACAAGCTGATCGAATGCTCGTCGCAAACTTTAGTAGACAGCCGCACCCCCGGATGCCGTCGACGAAGTGCACTAAGGCGGAACACCGCTTCCGCGAGCACCCGAACGGATGCTTTTGGCGATGGGGTTCTCCTACAGTCACTTGGTCAGGGCTATGGGGCATGGCTGTCTATTAAGTTTACCCGGCGAGTATCCGCGTATGCTACGTGATTGCGACGGACTTTTGATCACATCAAAATTCCGTGGCAACCGATCATTTGAAACTAAACTGCTAGATTTATAACATTCAAATCAGTTATCTCATAACTACTTGTGGATTCCAAATATTGTATCACATTCCAGATAAATAGACAATGTTAAACTTTCCGATCGAATAATCAAACACCCAAGATTTTCCCAATATATCTCAACACTTGAAATCAGTTTAAAAAACATCCATCACATGCTATAGTACCGATGGTCCAGCCGTAGAAGAGTCAAGCCAACGCCTCACATGTGGCACGCCGTACTGCCCCAAACCCTAAGGTTTATAGGCAGTTCAAGACGGTCACATAATCGAGTTAAGGTTTGTTATCTTCTAGAGGGTCCACCGCGTTACTTGCATGACTTTACGAAAGTTTCAATCACGAGGAAAAATCCAACTTTTGAAAATTTTCCGACAGGGGAAAAAGTGAGTTATTGATATCCGTTCGAACTTTTTAACAGTTTCTAAAAATATCCGGAACAAACTAAACAAAGTTAAATTATCCGATCGAATCAACGAGTCCCCAATACAACCCTAGAAAACTCAACACTTGAGTGGAATAAAAAAATTCCCAGAAAAAATTGACAATAAAGGACCTAAGAATAAATACATGAAATATGAGGGACTAAGTCCAAATTTTAGCCGCGGAACCGCCGCCAAACCCTTGATTTGGCTGCGGTTCCGCGGTCATATCAGGGACTTAGTGGACCGTACTTCATAGTAATTCTTAGTTTTTCCTGCTTGTTTTTCTGAGCATTTTTAATTCATAAAAAATCACATTTTCAAAAAATGTACAGAGAAGGGTTTACATCGGGGTTTTCGGGTTCGATCGGACTTTAAACTTCGCCTAGACTTCGCCTAAAGCTCTACCTTGGCTCTGATACTACTGTAGGGTTGCTAGGCACGTGCACAAGGGTCTACGAGGCATCAACCATGCCCGATTAAAATTTTAGCCGTGCCGAACAACTCTAATACGGATCTTTAAACTAGGGTTTAGGCGAAAACGAGCAGGTTAACAACTTTAACTACAAGTGAAAGGGAATACAACCTTTGTAGATCCGGTCCTTCACTTCAATAGCTCCATGTTGATGTCCCCTTCGCTGCGATCGTGAACTCCGGACTCTAGAGAAGCTCCACAAGAAGAACGAATGTGCTTGCTTCGATGACTTCGAGGCCGAAGATGATCTACGTCGGGGAGACACTAACTCAAGTTATTCCTTCACTAGGTCATAAACTTGGTGAAGAGAACACACTCTACTACATGGCAAGTGGTAGAGGATGAAGAAGTAGGAAGTGGGCTCACTTTAGAATTGATTTTCTCACTCTTTTTCTTATGGCACCATTGGAGCTAATAAGCTTTTGATGGAGCTTGATGAAGAAGAAGAAGAAGAAAGAATAATTCCATTATATGAATTATTATTCTCTCAATAATGTAACCATGGGTGAGTTAAGCTATCATGCTTAACTCATGTAGAGAATTAACCAAAGCATGAGGTTAAGGGTTGGGTTAACTAAATATCCTTAAGAATGACAAAAGAGTTGACTTTGTCAATGTTTCCATAAGTTTCATGAAAGCTTAAGAACTTTGAAAAAGTCTTTCTCTTTTATTATTCTTAAGATATAAACAAAACCCTAATCTTTATCCTAATCTTGGTATAAGTCTCATACACCTATCTATGATGTATCATCAAGCATGATACAATCATATGTACACAAATATATATCACATATACACTTATGCACAATCAAGTGAGAAAATAAATCTTAAGTGAGCTAATACTAGTTAATGTAATGTAATATATCAAATATATAATTATACATTAAATTATTAAATCAACTCTTGATTTAATAATCCGGCTATAACCGACTAATATCATGTGTAACAACTTATCGAATCAACACTTGATCCGATAACCCGGCTATATCGCATACAACCGATCAATATCACGAATCGCGAGAATAGAATACGGTATCTCATATCGTATTAATCTCGGTACCGCACATATCACATATGTGCTCCTACTCCGTTTCGTTTGAGCCAGGAAACCCCTGTGTAGGACTCTAAAGACTCGTCAATACGACGGCAGTAGGTGATGATCATATCAAACACCCACAAGCCGCAAGCGGTCTGCTAAACGTAACGGCCACCTGGGTATTGAGCGATCAGAAGATCAACAAGCAAGCCTGCTAGTACTCCTGCGAATCCAATCAGTAACACTCCCGTACAGTCCGGTCTCGTCGTCTGATATGTCGCATATCTCGCCTAGGGGTGGTAAACGTCAGACCCCAGTAGCTCGATAAGTTGTGTCGATATGAGGTCTATAACAGTTTGAGAAACTACTGATAACATTTACCAGTAAATCTCAGCAACCCTGGCCAGGGATTTCCAGTCATAGCCAATCGAACACAAAGCAACATCAACTCCCTATACCGGGAGAGACGAATCCCCTCCTATCGCTCATTGCCTCCATGTGATTCGGGACTGTACCCAAAAACCACCGTTTTGCACGCCCTCTTGGACGTGGTAAGGTGGAAATCAAAGCACAGTGGGAATCACACAAGACTCTATGACGATCTCGGGTCAACAGACTACTATGTACCAGTGTCACCGGAGAACTGCCATCTGACGTGAGGTATAATACCATCTGGGAGTTCTCGGCGAGTCCGTCCAGTGTACCCAGTCTCCACTGAGCACCCGTACACCATCCTTGATGTCAAACACCCATGGATATGGGATCATCCATCGCCCATCATATGGGTCAAGATGCATATACGCTAGTCTACTCTGGTGCATCGATACCCTGTCTTGATACACCCACGACTAGGGACCTTGAAGGATATACTTATGGACTACCATGTCCCCACTAGTATGATCCGCATCATAGTTCAGGTAGTCAAGTACACATCCTAAGGGCTTTACCAATATGTAACAGAGAGACAATCAGTATACACGTTAAGGTAAAGAGTAACCAGATAGCATACTATCATGTCGAGCAAGAAAATCCTCCCTATATATGTCCAAGCATCCACTACAATATACATCGTATGTACAGTAATGGCCTCTAGGGCATACATATAACTAACAATTGGATCGCCAGCATTGTCCCAGTGATGAAGAAAAATGGGACGGTGCGCATCTGCGTAGACTTTCGAGACCTCAACAAAGCCTGTCCAAAGGATGAATTTCTCGTACCGGTCACCGAGCTGATGGTAGACAACACGTCCACTCATGAAGTCTTCTCCTTCATGGACGGCTCATCAGGGTACAATCAAATAAAGATGCATCCCGAAGACCAGAAGCTTACCGCTTTCCAGACCCCTTTGGGCATATTCTGATACAAAGTGATGCCTTTCGGTCTAAAGAACACTGGCGCCACCTATCAGAGGGCCATGACGAAGATTTTCGATGACCTCATACACGAAATCATCGAGTGCTATATTGACGACCTCGTGGTAAAAAGAAAATCGCACGAGGAGCATTGGGAGCATCTGAAGATAGTGTTCTAACATCTTCGGAAATACAATCTGAAGATGAACCCTCTCAAATGTGCGTTCGGAGTTTCCTCCGGCAAATTCCGAGGATTCATCGTATGACATCGGGGCATCGAAATAGACCCGTCAAAGATCAAGGCGATTATGGAAATGCCTCTGCCAAGGACTCTGAAACAAATGTGGTCTCTCCAAGGAAAGCTCGCATATATCCGACGGTTCATAGCTAACCTCTCCAGCAAATGCCACCCCTACAGTTACCTAATGAAGAAGGGGAACCCGTTCGTCTGGGATCGCAAATTCCAAAGCGCATTGGACGAAATCAAGCAATACCTGCAGAATCCTCCGGTACTAACCGCTTCGGTCAAGGGAAAGCCTCTCATTCTGTATACAGGTTGCCCTTAAGGGTTCTATAGGCGTACTATAGGCACAGGAGAATGACCAAGGGAAGGAAAAAGCCCTCTACTATTTGAGTCGAGTTCTCCTGGGGGCAGAAAACAACTACTCCCCCATTGAAAAACACTGCCTGGCGTTAATCTTCGCGATAACGAAGCTACGACATTATGCTTTGGCGCATGAGGTCCACCTAATATAAAAAGTGGATCCTCTCAAATATTTGATGTCAAGAGCCATACTAACAGGACGGCTCGCTAAACGGGCCCTCCTCTTGATGGAGTTCTCGACAACATACCAACCTCTCAAGGTAGTGAAGGGTCAGGCCATTGCCGACTTCCTCGTTGAGCATCCGATACCTGCCGATTCACCCTTAAATTGCGAATTGCAGGACGAGCACGCGTTTGACACGATCGATGGGGAGAAAGGAGAGAGTGACACCCAATGAGAACTCTACTTCGATGGGGCATCTTCCATGAAGAAGCGGAAGCACAGCTCCCCTATAATCAAATCAGGGGTAGGCCTTATCTTCGTGACTACACATGGAGGGATAATGCGCTTTGCCTTTTCCCTAACAGAGCCAAGGACGAACAATGAAGTCGAATATGAAGCTTTGATAGCAGGTCTTGAGATCGCTGTCGACATGGGAATCGAAAACCTCCTCATATACAGAGACTTCCAGCTGGTCATTAGTCAAGTAAATGGCGACTATCAAACATGCAAACTAGAGTTGGTAAAGTACGGTGAGAAAGTGAAACAATTGCTGACTCAAATTCCCGCCTACACCCTGGAAAGCATACCGCGTGCGAAAAATAGCAAAGCGTATGTGTTAGCCAAACTTGCTAAAGAACTGGCTGACGAAGACCTCGATGACGTAAGGATCGCGGTACAAAGCCGTCGGGTTCTTGCACAGGCAGAAATATCTCCAGAGTCTTCCGAAGAAAAGGGAGCGATCAAGCAGACGACCCTACAAATAAAAGACCAGGAAAAGGCTAAGGACTGTAGAGAAGTCTTTATAGACTACTTCAAATCCCGTCGAACACCTGAAGATGCATCCTCGAGACATCAGCTCATGAAACAAGCTCTGTCTTTTGCCTTCGTCAATGATACTCTGTATAAGAGATCATTAGACTCCCTATGGCTAAGATGCCTGGTACCTGAAGAAGCAAGGAGAGTCGTCCAAGAAACGCACGACGGACTCTGCGGTTCTCACCAAGCCGGGCCGAAGATGAAACTGAAGATCAAAAGGATGGGCTAATATTGGCCCACAATGATCCAAGACTGCCTCGAATATGAGAAGCAGTGCCATTCATGCCAGATTCATAGGGACTTTATCCACCAACATCCAAATCCGCTACACCCAACAGTGGCTAGCTGGCCATTCGAAATGTGGGGAACTGACATAATCGGGCCCATCGAACCAGCATCATCCAGAGGACATCGGTTCATATTGGCAACAACCGATTACTTCTCCAAATGGGCAGAAGCAGTACCACTAAGAGAAGTGAAGATGGAGAATATCCTCCATTTCTTCAAGACATAGGTCATCTATCGGTTCGGCACTCCGCGACGGATTATCTCTAATAATGGGCTGGCCTACAGAAGTCACAAAATCAGCCGCTTCGCACAGCAACATAATATAGACTGGAGATACTCTTCGGTCTATAATCCCCGAGCTAACGGTCTGGCTGAGGCTTTCAATAAGACCTTGACGAAGATCGTGAAAAGGACGGTGTGCAAAAATAAAAAGGACTGGCATGAGAGACTGCATGAAGCTCTCTGGGCGTATCGAACTACGTTCAAAACGGCCACAAACACAACGCCGTATGCATTGGTATTCAGCGCAGAAGCGGTACTTCCCTTGGAGATAGAGCCACCCTCTCTATGAGTGGCGGTCCATTACGAGCTAACGGACGAAGAGAATGCTTATCTTCGCCTGGAGGAGCTCGATGAAACTCGTCTTATGGCGCAGCAAAACTTGGACGCTTACAAAGAAAAGATGACGCGCTCATACGAGAGACTGACTAGGCCGAGAACATTCCGCCAAGGCGAACTCGTGCTAGTGGTCAAGAGACCTATGATCCCCAATCATGCCAAACGGGGAAAATTCGAGCCGAATTATGAGGGCCCGTACATCATAGACAAGATCTACCAAGGTGGGGATTACTTGCTCATGAATATGCATGGCGAAAGACCCTTCAGGCCAATAAATGGCCAGTTCCTGAAAAAATACTACGCCTGACAAGTTACGGCCTAGGTTAATGATAGATGACGATACCTATGTCCGCTCTCTATCTTCCCAAGCCCAAACTCTATAAGTAGTATCCGACGAAACCTCACGGACCGTAATGTCCTTAAACTAACAATGGACCGTAATGTCCTAAAACTAGCTATGGACTGAAAGGTCCTAAAACTAACTATTGACTGAAACGTCTTTAAATTACTACAAACCTGTAGCATCCTTGGGCTAACGCGTAAAAAAAACAACGATATGTCCATAAGCAAGATGGGTACGAATGAAAACCCGAAAGGGCTCCGTGAGTAAAAACAGTAGGGCTACCGGCGAGTTTGTGAAAACCCGAAAGGGCGCAATCACGTTAAAAGACACTTGCTAGGTCTTCTCGACCTTGTAAGGAGAAAACTACCTGCGTGAGATCCTTACGACTCACAAAGGAACGACACACTTAGGGATCCCCACGATTCCTAAGGAGAAATTACACTTACGAGATCATCACGACTCGTAAGGAGAACTCTCTTATGAGACCCTCACGGCTCATAAGATTCAAAAGCCTTAAGCTACAGGGATCTGAACCTGTTCTTAAGCCATCACAATCCCCAGATTGCCCTACAAGCAGTTCAACATTGACCCTTGTATACAATCCACGGGTACAAATAAACGTTTCCCCAACAGAGTCCCACCACTGACTAGGGATATCTTCATATGGCGAACGACACTTGTAAGTTCTCTCAACTTATAAGGAGAAAACACTCTTGTAAGATCCTTACGACTTATAAGAGAACACACACTTAGGAATCCTCACGATTCCTAAGGAGAAAAAGCACTTACGAGATCCTCATGACTCGTAGGGAGAAATACCTTTATGAGACCCTTACGGCTCATAAAGTCAAAAAGCCTTAGTCAACAGGATCCTAACCCTGTTTGCTAAGCCATCTCTGTTCGACATCGACAGAAGCAAATGATGATTCGCTCCTGGCAATGTCCCAGTGGTAGCGATGTTGATGCCTAAATCGGTATCAAATTCCAAGCCCTTTCACGGCAAATGATGATTCGCTCCTGGCAATATTCCAATCGTAGCGATGCTGATGCTGAGATTGGCATCAGATTCCAAGTTCCACATTTGCGATAAAAATCAGCGAGCTAAAAATGCATATGAAATAGCCGAAATGATGGGGCAATTTGCAACAAAATCAGAAAGTAAAAATATATCCATAAAAAATAGCCGAAATGGTTGGGCAACTCGTAATAAGAAATAGCGAGTAAAAAGAAAAAATAGCCGAAATGATTGGGCACGGGGAAAAATGGCCGAAATGATTGGGCAATCGCGACTTTCGCGATACAAAAAGCTGAAATGATAGAGCATCACGGAAAGAAAACAAAAAAATATAATACATATAAAATGAAACTTTTGCCCTACATGTGAGATCACATCGATCACTGTATACAATCCAGGGACACAAACAAAGAGGGAACCATATCATCCCACCAGGCTCCATCAGAAAGAGAGCCAAGTCTCGATGGCAACATCTGCATCTTAAGAGGTCAACAACGGCGTTCCTTCTCATTCCAACTGGAAGCAAATACGACGTCAACTAATGGAACCATGGCAAAGCCCCCTAGTTCCAAATCTCGAAGGTTCACAGACAGCCTAAAGACTATCTCGGAGCCATGGCAGAGTCCCTAGTTCCAAGTCTTGACGGCCGAATCTACAGCCTGGAGACCCACAACAGCGTTCCTCCTCATTTCAGCAGGATTCGGACGCGACAATCAAGCGGAGCCATGGCAAAGTCCCTAGTTCCAAATCTCGACGGTTCACAGACAACCTAAAGACCACCTTCACATTCGTCTCGTTACAGCAGACACAACGTCAGCAAAGCGGAGCCATGGCAAAGCCCCTAGTTCCAAATCTCGAAGGTTCACAGAAAGCCTAGAGACTATCTCAGAGCCGCGGCAAAGTTCCCAGTTCCATGACTCGGAGGTGCACAGACAACCGAGAGTCAACTCCTGACCCCGTATACAACGGCTAAAGTCAATACTGACCCCGTGGAAAATGGCCAAAGTCAACTCCTGACCTCATATGGCTAAAGTCAATCCTAACCCCATATGACTAAAGTCAATCCTGACCCCGTATGGTTAAAGTCAATCCTGACCCCATATGGCTAAAGTCAATCCTGACCCCGTATGGCTAAAGTCAATCTTGACCCCATATAGCCAAAGTCAACCCCTGACCCCGTGGAACACGGCTAAAGTCAATCCTGACCCCGTGGAAAACGGCCAAATTCAACTCCTGGCCCTATATGGCTAAAGTCAATCCTAACCTCGTATGGCTAATGTCAATCCTGATCCCATATGGCTAAAGTCAATCCTGACCCCGTATGGCTAAAGTCAATCCTGACCCCGTATGGCTAAAGTCAATCCTGACCCCGTATGGCTAAAGTCAATCCTGTGCCCGTGGAACACGGCTAAGTCAATCCTGACCCCGTGGAAAATGACCAAAGTCAACCCTCGACCTCCCCGTCAAAGCAATACTTTGATTCGGGAGCAGGTCAACTCATCAATCACTTACGAGTCCTCTCGACTTGTAAGGAAAAAAATTCTCTTGGGAGATCCTTACGACTCTCAAGAGAAAAAAACATTTAGGAATCCTCATGATTCCTAAGGAGAAAATACACCTACAAGATCCTCTCGACTCGTAGGGAGAAAAATCTTTATAAGACCCTCACGGCTCATAAAGTTGGAAAGACTTAGAAGGCAGATCTGAACCTGACTCCTAAGACATCGCTGTCTTACAAAGATATCAAAATAGATTATCCACAAAATGCATTCGCTAAAAGGGACACACTACCGCGAAACAAAATATGTCTTTTATTCATGAATCAAAATGAATACAAAGTACAATCTATAAAAGAATCAAAAAATACTATCATTCGGGAGTAAGTACAAAAGGAGAATAAAAAGAAACATATACATTTTTTTAATCCCGCGGACGATTTAATAGATTCGTCGGTTCATCTTTCTTCCGCTGATTCTCAGCTTCATAATTCGTTATTGCTATGAAACTGGTCTCCGCTTGAGACTGTTGGGCCTGATACGAGGCGAGCCGACTTTCAAGCTCCTTTTCAGCAACTTTGTGAGCTTCAACCATCTCGCGAGTTAAAATAACAGTTTTATCAATAGCTACCACCTCCCTGATAGCTTCTTGAAGCACCCGCCAAAGTTCATATGCACGAGTGGTCTTAGCCGTGAGTTCGGTTTGAAGTTCCCCCAACGCATTTGAAGCTAGCTCCCTCTCCGAAAATTTTCGGTTGAGCCACTTCTCACATGACTGCATATTTGCGGTGCACCGTTCAACCAGCCCCCGCAAGCTAGCCTTTGCAGCCACGACCTCTGATGGAAGGCGCGTGCACTCAAGACTATGTAAGCAAGCCTCCACCCGACGACAAAACTCGACCCAGACATGCACCAATGTTTCATCATGGTAAGCAGCAAGAAAGGGGAGAGAAATGTTGGCTTCAGTAGCAAATTCTTCGGCTATGATCGAGCTACCAGCACGAAGATCTTCGATGAGAGCCGACAAAGAGAGAAGGCTTTGCTTCGCCATCCGTTCAGATGCGCGTAGGGCATAAGGGCCAGGCGGCATAAGGATGCGAGATTCCAGCGGGATAAGAATGGGCAAAGCTATTAAGATTCATAAATAATCAGCGAGATTTACAAACAAAGAGCAGATAGAACAATGTCAAAACTTTACTTACCCACAGTCATGCAAGAAGGGTTTAAAAGATCTCCAAGCCCATCAAGGATCTCAAATTCGTCGTCAACTTCCAGAACTACAGAAGACATTAGCATCGTTATACGAAATAATAATAATGCCATTAGGAGGGGCAAATAACACTAACCTTCCCCGGAAGAGAGGACGATGAGTTGCGGGGATATTGCCTGCGGAGCGGCCATCTCGAGCAAATGCTGGAAAGACTTTCTGGGGGATAGATCCGCGATAGACGTCGCCAATCCGCGTAATTCTGAAAAGACGGAAGGATTCAGATAATGAAGAGATCATTAAAACAAAAGATAGAAGAATACCTTCGATACTCCTCCCACTTTGAACATGAGGGATAGCAGCTTCGGCAACCTCCTCCATACCCTCAAGCACATCATTGGAGAAATTTGCTGGTGTGACGGCTATCAGTCGAGGGGCAGCGGCCACCACTTCAGAGACGGCAATCTCAGTTACCTGTTCCACCATCTCCAGGCCACCATCAGAAAGGTCCATTAAATCCACGGCCGGAAGGGACACCTCTTCAGAGTGAATGGGCACAAAGGGAACAGAAGCCGCCAATGAAGGCTCTGCAGCAGGAATAGCAACCGTTGTGACCCCTTCCACACCTACTGGTGTCTCATCGGGGATATTTACAGAGTCCACGGTCAAGACGCTGCTCGAGCTCAGATTCTCTGCCATGGCCGAAGTCCCTGCAAGGTTTTACGAAGATAAGAAGACATAGAAAGTAGAACAAATTACTTGCCAAAGGAAAAATACAGAAAACGTGCATACCGATACGGCAAGATGCTTCGAGTATAGCTTTTTCAAGCCGACGTTCATTCCTAAGAAGGTATGCTCGCCGGGGTTCTAGGGTAGATTCATGGCCGCCGGTCCACAACGACAACTCATCTTCAGAAGTGGCTGAGATAAGCTTTTTGAGGGCTATCTCGCCCCCCTGCTCTAGAGGACCTATAAATACTCGCCGTATAGATGGAGGATCTTCGTAGAATATTACGGCAAGATAGGAACTCTTCGAGGCGCGCACGTTCTCGGTCTCATCCTGGGAACGCCTTATAGCCTCAGCCAATTGTGCGGCTTCCTCGGCAGATGAACCTGGAAAAAGAAGACCATCATCCAGCTCTTGCATAGATATTGGTTCGTCTTGAACAATAGGCTCGGATTCCACTAAAAAGTCAAGAAGACCGCTGACTGTCTTCTTCCTCCACTTCGACCAGGAAATAGCGCTGGAAGATGATCGCTTCCTTCCCTTCGGTGCTTTGGTGTGACATTGCCCAAACTCGCCTCCAGTATCCTCTTTTGGCAGTGCTACCGATGATGACACTGTCATCGATGATGCCGCAACTGATGGAATTGCTACCGATGCCTCATCAGAAGCCCTTGCCTGGGCTCTGGTGCGCATCGGCATACCAACTGTGGGTGGAGTCTGGCCCGCATCCACCGCCTCAGGAATAAGTAAGGCACCAGTAACCCTCAAGGGAGGGCGAACCATGGTCCGCAATCGCGGCGGGACTCTTATAGCCTGGATCGGGGCGGGAGCTCTATATCCAAAAAGTATTCTCTTCTCCTCAGCATTGATGGGACCAACTCGGTGGTGGTACTAACCCGTAAAACCCTCCACACACCTTGGAATGTAGTCGGCCTCAGGGATCATGAAGCGAGAGCCGGTGTTCAGCCGCATGAAGTGATGAGTGGCATCATGAACAACTTCCAAAGACGAGCTGGGCTCCACTATGAATGCCTCGAAGGGAACACCCTGGTTATAACTCAATTGCCGGGCAAAGCGGTGTGGATTATACCACATAAAAAGAACCGCATCGTTTCGACGGAACACCAAATAACCTGGTCTGATCGAATACAAGTGCATGGCTTCCCTAGGCTTCAAGGATGGTGCTCCCTCTTTCGATAAATCAAACAGCTACTGAATAGGTCCCGAAGGAGCAGAGAGGGCTCGATCATTGAATACCATCCCGCCTTCATTGGCATAAGCATTAAGCAGCACACGAAGAGCCCCTAACTGAGTCGGATCAAGAGCAGAAGCGTCCACCAACCTCATGAGCCACGGGAAGGTATAAGCATCATAAAAACCCAGTCTCCGGTGCACAGCGAATGCCCCTAACACGTGCATCTCAATCCACGACGTAAAATAATGAAGAGAGAAACTTACCACATCCACACCCGGGGTCGAGGTATTAACCGCAGTACTCAACCCATGGTACAAGTGCGAAAACCCTGCAATGCCCATGGCTAGTCGTGTCCCTTCGGCAATGCGATGAGCAGGATAAATGACCGAAGCTCTCATAAAGCGACGATGCGTTGGAACGACAAACCAACTAAGCCAAAGGCTGATAAAACCGACGAAGAAAGTTTCTTCATCCATACCGGGAGCCTCAATCGACTCAAAAGGTACAGCCGACAAGATTGGGATGTAAAACTGTGGCAAATCTTCTTCTCTGGCTGGTATCTTATTTAGCCCAAACCCGAAGGGGTCGTTAATATTCGCGAATTTCGGGGCCTCCTTTGATAGGACGTCTCCACGAAGGAAGCAGGCGATAAAACTCTTAAAAATGACGCCCTGTTCCTCTGACTATGCGAACAGCTTCTCGAAAATACCCAGAGTCTTGATTAGACTTGGATACTTGTGACGGACGGCATTTTCGGTCGACAAGCCGTCAAGCGTAGCAGGCACAGTTGCGAATGCATACTCGTCAGGAGGCAGAAATTCTTCATAGGGCGCTCCCCTGATCGGCAATCCGGAGATCTCGCGAAACTCTTCCAAAGAAATTGAAACTTCGTGATCCCCTAACAAGAAAGTGTTGGTGGGAAGATTCCATTGATTTAGGAAAACTTTAACCCACCAAACATAGGGAGACTGATAATGAAAGAGAGACGCGTACACCGCCTGATAAAGCCCGGCCTTCTGCAGTCGCGCATGATGGGCAGATAAGATATAACGAGCCTAGAGAAGATAGCCCGTTGGATGGCGAGGGGTAATCCCTATCTTATAGACTTGTCTCCAGGGCTGGGCTTCACCTTGGCAAATACGACGCCCTAAGATGTCTATGGCTGGCAAAGGGTGGTTTGGTATCCCGGTTGTCGACGGCTCAAGCCCGGCCCGTAGGAGTCCAATCCAGCACCTCCATGGCAAAGGCGGTCTGCGAATGCTCCATCGGCAAGAATGGGTGGAGAGGCTCTGTTGGCACCTCGCAAAGAAAGCTGCGGCGGCCCTGAATGATATGCCCATACCAGGTTCCCCACAAAAGCAGGTTGGTGCAATCCGGGTCATGAGCCCTAATCATTGCCATCACTTCTTCGTCAGACGGTGATTGAGGAAAAGCGGCCTCTGAGCGGGTAAAAGGAAAGTATGGAAGAGAAGCCATTGTTCCTGAAATAAAGGAAGGGAAAACTGTTAATGAAACCCACACGTGTGTGTGTGTGTGTATAAAGACAATGGAAGAAAATGACAAGCAGCTTATTCCATGGGACTATTGACTGCAAAACACATGGGCCCCACAAAATCAATATGGCGACTCAGTAATGATGAGGCAGGGTAATCATTATCAAAACAAAAGGACGATTCTCAATAAATGAATAGTGAAGTTCAAACATCTCTGCACATTCCCCTAAGGAAAAGCCCATCATGAACTCTGTGCAAATCAAACAGAATCTCTCCTGAAATTTTTTGTCAAGAACAACTGAGGATAAAAATCCCAAGAGGTCTTCTTGTTAGAACTAAGTTCTCTGAGGGAATTAAATTCCTTTTGAACAGAGGAATTAAATTCCAAGAAAAATTTTAGAGCTGAGCTCTTTGGAATGGAATTAAATTCCAGAAGAAAACAAGTACCATCATCAATCCCCTAAGAGCAGAAAAACGCCTAACATTGGGGGCTTACTACCTAAAGATCGTGCAGTCTTAGAAATTGGAAAGATGAGTTTTTATTAAAGGGAAAAACCCTTGGTGTGGATTTAAAATCCAAAGAGAATTTTATAAAAAGTTCCTCGGCCATTCAAGATCCTTACCTGAAAAAGGATTCTTTTTCGTTGACAGAGTTAAACTCTGGATTTTGTTTTGTTGAACAGAGAACTAAGCTCTGAGGAAGAGAATTAAATTCTCAAAGAAAATGAAGAAGGAAGAAGATGAAGGAATGGAGGCGTTACTGATAAGACCACTACATTTATAGGACGTGATAGGAAACGGTTCATCTGCCTCGTTCCCTATGCAAATCCAATGGCCACAAAGATGACAGCATTGCACTCACGTGCAAACACGTGAGAACAACGCAGTGGGGGCATTTTTTCCCTCATGGGAAATGAATAAAATACAAATAAAGCAGCAAGAAAAACCCTCAAATGGGGCATCACGTGCTCACACGTGACCAGGCCTTACGTGCAAACACGTGACCTTTTATGGGCAGATTCTATCTACGCCTGAATGCCTAATTGATAAAACCACGTGCCCACACGTGATGGGCTCTTGAACCCACTAAATTAATATAATTAAATTCTAATTAAAAGGAATTAAAAGCATTTGTTCCCTCATGGGAACTGAATAAAATACAAATAAAGCAGCAAGGAAAACCCCCAAAGGGGGGCATCACGTGCCCACACGTGACCGGGTCTCACGTGCAGGCACGTGACCTTTTACAGGCAAAGCCTATAGGCGCTGAATGAAATAAACAATTGGAAATGCTTAATCAGTGGGGTTATGTGCCAACACGTGATGGGTTCCTGAGCCCTCTGAACTAATAGAATTAAATTCTAATTAAATGCTTTATAATTGGGGTCACGTGCCAACACGTGATGAGTTTCTGAGCCTCTGAACTAATAGAATTAAATTCTAATTAAATACTTAATCAGTGGGGTCACGTGCCAACACGTGATGGGTTCCTGAGCCCCCTAAAGTCTGAACCAATAGAATTAAATTCTAATTAAATGCTTAATTGGTAAGATCACGTGCCAACACGTGATAGACTCTTAAACCCTCTGAACTAATAGAATTAAATTCTAATTAAAAGGAATCAAAAACCCTAATTGGAAAAATATTTCCCTAGATCTTTCCAAACAAAAAAGATTGTACTCTATAAAAGGGAGCACCGTTGGATTAAAAATACAATGGTGATTAAAAATCACCAATTTATAGAAAGATTCTATACAAGGAAATATTTTCCTAAAAATTTGCCAGGAACAACAAATAAAATATCTTTTGGATTAAAAATCCAATGGTGAATAAAATTCACCGAGTGATCTAAAAGATCATGTTGGTTATAAAATCAATCAAAATCTCTCAATGAGAGATGGAATGAACAAACTGATTATTTTCTTTCTCCTATAAATAGGAGCCCAGAAGGGATAAAATAAGAAAGAGAAGAGAGAGAAGAGAGGATTGAACAGAGAAAAAGAGAAAAACCTCTTCCTAAAAACAAAAATAAAAAGTGAATTTAATTCTCCAGAGAGAAGAAGATCTCTGCAGAGAAGAAAGAAACTCTAGATAAGAGAAGGAAAGAGATCATTCCATAAAAGAAAAGAGAATTTAATTCTCAAAACCAAGAGTTTAAATCTTCTAAATAAGAACTTAGTTCTTTCTCTGGTTGAAGATCTGTAAAAGCAGATCTCTCCATAAGTTGAGAATTTAATTCTCATCGGGGAGATTCTGCCATGCAGATCTAAAAGCTAAGGGAAGACCTAAGTTCAGAGAATTCTATTCTCCCACAAAAACATATAGGAATTTAATTCCTCCAACAAGGATAGGGTTTAACCCCTAATATAAGAACTTAGTTCTTCCTCATGGTGATAGATCTGCAGAAGCATATCTTCCCATAAAATTGAAAAGTTAATTCTCATTGGGGAGATTCTGCAATGCAAATTTCCGAGGAATTAAATCCTTATAAAAAAATAAGAGAAGAGAAGTTAGTAAGGGACGTGGAACTCAGAATTATATGCATATTGATGATCACGTGATAACACGTGGCCCCCTTTCTTTGAACCAGAAAAAGAGATTTCCCAAAGTGTTTAACACTTATTTAAAAGGGAAAAGGGAAAACAATAAGGACAGTTTCTCTTTTAGGGTGTATCATGTGCTCCCATGTGACCCTTAAAAAGTTCCTCAAAACAAAAGGGAGTAAAGCCAAGACCGTTTCTCTATTAGGGTGTATCACGATCTCCCACGTGACCCCTGACAAATACTTTTAATATCCAACGCATGGATACCCATCACGTGCCTATACGTGATGGTCATAAAGGTCAAGTGTTTAACACTTATATGCATATTCTGAGAGTAAAATAAAAGAAGCACGGCCCAATCTTCAGACGCCTCACGTGACCCCACGTGAGCGCTTCAGTTTTAGTGTTTAACACTACTTTAAGCGCCTCACGTGGGAGCACGTGAGCGCCGAATGTACTCTAGTGTTTAACACTATATTCGAGCCAATCTTAGCCTAAATTAGCTAAGTCTTCAAGAGGCAAGATCCCCAGAAACCGAACCCCAACTATACTCTTGTCTTCTAAAATTGATCATCCCATATGACATTCAAAGTAATTCCCAGAGCCTTTCAATCAACATTGGTTCAAGGGTACATCTCTTCATACCTTTGATACATGTCGTTGTAATTCTTCAACGTTCTCAGAGAGATGGAGGGTCCCAATAACCGATAACTTTTGGTGCATCCCCAAACGGTTGAACCAAAACCAAACAGACTATGACGTCTTTAAACTGGACGAAGATGTCCTTAAACTTTATGGACTATAGTGTCCTTAAACTCATGGACTATGATGTCCTTAAACTTTATGGACTGTGAGGTCCTTAAACTCATAGACTATGATGTCTTTAAACTTTACAGACTATGACGTCTTTAAACTGGACCGTAATGTCCTTAAACTAATTATGGACTGCAACGTCTCTAAACTAAACCCTACAGACTATGATGTCTCTAAACTAGACTATGATGTCTTTAAACTCCATGGACTATGATGTCCTTAAACTTATGGACCGCAATGTCCCTAAACTAAAACAATAGAGCCCAAATACTGTTTTGTTGGATCTAAATGATCCTGTTAAGTAGATCTTAGTCTAAAATTAGACTAACGTATCCTTAACAAACGTTTAAGTTGATCTTAGTCTCAAATGAGATTAACGATCCTTAAACCCAATCCAAACCCAAATCTAAGAAAATACGGATTTAGAATAATCCACGCCCTACGGGAGACAACATAAATTAGTCTCCGTATACAATCCACGGGCAACCAAAAATAAAACAAACATACACGATACGAAATGAGCATCTGGAAAAGGAGAAAGTGGTTACCGCGATGCGGTAGCGTAATTAACTACAGGGGCTTGCGCCTGCAGGGAAGAGCGTCCCCACAATCAAAAACCCCTCAAACGAAGGGGGATCTGACGAAGTCTGCTACAACGGTCGCATCCGTCTAAACCTCCGATACATGGTGCCATAAATCAACTTGGCATCTTCGGAGAGGTGGACGGATAAAACCAAATAGCATCTGCCCCCAAATTCAGGCAAGACGTTTGTCTTACTGGTCTTTCGGCGGAGAACAATCACTTCATGATTGTCATGACCACGATTTGAGATTCATTAATAATCGTTTTGTTAAGGGCTTGAGATAAATAAAGATCAATGAAAGGACAAAGGTCAGTAGAGGGAAACCCTAATTCTCTACAAGAACCCTTATCCACATTCATCGATATCTCTCTAGTATTAAATAATTAAAAGAAAAAAAGGAATTATTATTTTTAACTTCATCCATTAACTACCAAATCGTATAAACCCTACAAGCCCTTCTCTTATAAAATTCTTAAATCTTCTTAGTATAAAACGATAACAATTCCACATTTCTCCCATCAACTCGTCTAAAACAAGAAAAGTAGTTCACTGTTTCCCTGCGGACGACCCGTACCCATCGCGGCTAGCTATTTGCAACACCATCTTGATTGCGGTTATTTACAACATACACATACACACTTTTTCGCATCCAATCAGTCTTGATCTCCCTCGTGCTCCGCGTTGCCACATTGATCCTTGTGCTGCCATCCTCAAGCTCTGTGCTTGTCCCAGACACGAATGACAATCGCTTAATCTTATCTCTTGTACTGGTAAGCGACACCTGACGGGTGTGGATGACCTGAACCCGGATTTTATCTGTTTTTGGTAGTTGTTCTGAATTTTGTCATAACTGTAGAGATTGTGCATGGTTTGCATTGTTTTGGATTGAGAACATGTAACATGTAATCATGTAGTAAACACGGATCAAAAGCACCTACCTATATGTAGATGTTCATAAGAATGAGCGGTATTAAATGCAGTATTCTGGTGTGAACAAATACCCCCAAATTTATCTTTTGCCTTTCCCGAGCAAAACCATTTTATTTTCAAAAAGTCATAAGCTCACTATCATAGGCATTACGGTTTCACTTAGCGTGTATAACAAGTCGTTAAATCTCTAGGTGTCCCTAGTAGGAAAAGTGTTGTCCCCTGAGGATTTTCAGTGGATACGACCCATAAAATCCTGTCAAGCTAGTTTCATAAGTTAATCTCGATTCTCATCCTATGGTTTAGTATCTAAGTTAGAAACTCTATCATCCTAAGTTAGAAATATCCACCATGTATTCTTCACGCCTCCTATTCATTCAACTTAAGATCCCATACGTTTTGTCAGTTTATAAAGACCTTAGTATCTCTTGAATTTTCCTTCTAAAGCGCAGTCTCCAATCCAGAATTTTTATCATCTTTACGGAAAACATAATACTTATTCTTTATTCTTACCCCTCCTCCAAACATCAATCGTATACCCCTACGTGTGTGTAAATTTCACCTCTACACTTAAGAATTCAATTCAAGTTATAGTACCCTTACCCTAATACCTAGTACTACTTCTTGTTATTAATGATGGCCAGATTTGCTCACACACCATTCATGCGACTACTACTGCTTCCTGAGGCACTAATCAGTCGATTACCGAATGTGTGAGCTTATTTAGGCATAAATAGCAGTTTCCGGATCTTGTAAAATATATTTTTTCTTTTCTTTTCTTTTCTTTTCTTTTCAAGACCGGATATTTTTTTCAGCGACACTCTTTTGGTAGTTAGTTATAAATACTATTTTTTCTTTCATACCAGGCTTTCAAGCATGAGTATTTTTAGGTATTTTCTACTATCCCAGGTTTCAAGGTGCGTGTAAGTGTTGTTTGTAGGGTATATACTTTCTGAATTTGGACCCAAAAATAAAAAATATTTTTCAGACTTATCCTTCAATAAACCTTTCAATATTTTCCCTTCATCTCAACTTAACTTAGGAATTAAATTCAAGATTACTTCTAAAAAAACTACAAGGACATATATTTACTACGGTTAAACTGAACGGGGGTTATTTTTAAGGTTTTCAATTCCTAAGTCTAGGATTTAGTTATTTCTAACCTATCAAGCAAAATTTTCGGAATAAAATCTAAGTTACCCTACTACCTAACTTGACGAAAACAAATTTATGTTCAGAAAAAAATTTCAGTTTTTATGGGTTTTCAAATAAGTATTTTCAGTTTTATGGGTTTTTAAATAAGTATGCGAATGCAAAATATACACATGAATATAAAGATAGAAACCTTACCGAGCACACCCTCAAACTTAAACTTGACAGTGCACTCACTATCATGCCACATAAAGAGGGTCAAAATTATTGAGGGGTCAAAATATGTTGGTCCCCCTCTTTTTTTATAACACAAGAAAAAGCAAACAAAATATATACACACAAAAAGGCCCCCTCCCCAAACTTAAGTGAAACGGTGTTTCCACTGTTTAAGCGTTAAAGTTCAAAGTTAGGGGGGAGGGAACATCAGCAATCTATACAAAACCTTACACAGACCAAAGTTAATACCAACTATTCAAAAATTGTATCATGATGATGACATGGTTGGAGAAAGAACGTGTAGAGAAAAGAAATGAAGAATACACGAGACCGTATGTGGGCGGAAATGGGATACGGTCTCGGTAGATGAGAAGAAGAACGGAGGGGAGCACGAAATTGAGGTTGAAATTTGATTGAATAAATTAGTACTGTTTGTAATGATGTGAAATTAGAATTTTCTAACTGCACTAATTTATCAATCCGTTGAGAAATAGAGTTAAACCGCTTAAGATTCGTAAGAAAACATGGGCCGACTGAACTAGGGAAATCGGATATGAGAGATGAAGTTGATACGTTGTCTTGCAGTTTGGTAATGATGGAACAGGTGGGGGAAAGTGATCGAGGAATGGTGTCGGTTAAGTGTTCAGGAGGACGTCCACAGTCAATGGAAGGGACGTGATAAATCAGAACATCCGACTCATCAAAATAACGGGCTCATCCTTGATGATATCCTCAAAATTCTCCTCAACATTCAACTCATCTATGCATTCATCATTATCAATAACATCCAGACGCACATGGGGTTCGGGAAAAATAGTTAATGGTTCGGGATGATGCCCACATGGAGTTGAAGGAACGCGATGAATTGGTGAAAAAAAACTCATCTAAAATTGTGGGTTCATCATCCAGATTATCCCCAGCGTCGATATTCTCAATCAAGTAAAAGTTAAATTTCTCAGACACCTCATCAAAAGCATGGTTTTCAATCAGCTGTTTTTCTAGAGTGGAGGTGTAGAGATCAAATGGAGTAGCATCGGTTTCATTTGAAATGGACCCTTCACAATCGGGTAAATCAAGCACTATATAGTCACACAACTCATCAAACATGCTATCCTCAATTGGTGAATCATTTGGTGTACTCGATAGATTTTCGAAACCGGAGCTGTGGAAATCAATTGGGAATGGGTAGGTTAGATTCCGAAGGGTGGATTGCTCACTTTCACTACTCAAATCATCAAATTGTTCTATCGCCTCATCATCCATTGTAAAATTTTGAACTAGTTAGAAACTAGCTGCTGGTTCGTTAGGTTGTATGAATACGGCCATGGACTCATTCAATTCATCCATCTTTCGGCACAAAGCTACCCGAAATTCTTCAAATGATTGTTCAATACTAAACATGGATTATGATGGCATTTCAGTTAAAAATTCAAATTCGTTTGGATACGTGAAACTCCCCAATGGATGTTCAGAAGAAATGTGTAAAGAATGTGTAAAAGTCGGATTGGATTGATAGGAATTAAAAGGATGCGTAGAATGTGCATGACTAGGATCATCATTTTGATAAGGAGGTGATTGGAATTGTTATCCTAAAGAATTCAGAGTGGTGAAAGGGGTGAAAGATCGGCTATGGGATTATTCAATATGCTCAGCAATAGACATGGGTTTCAGAGTCTCTATATAACTTTCAGAAGGGGTATCAACGTAAGAAGGTGTGAGAGGTTAAAACGGTTGATACGAAGTGGATTGCGGTGTCTAAGTTTTTTGTCAAGAAGCATCTATGCGATCTTGCAAAGAAATTATGGGTATGAATGGATCGTTTGAAATTCTACCAAAGCAAGAACCGTATGACGAAATATCCGGTTGAGGGAACCAATGTTCGGTAAGAGTAGGTCGGTTAGGGGTACCCATGATAGGAGTGGAAAGTAGAGAAGGTGGAAAGTGGGTGAATTTTTATAAATTTTGAATTTTTGAAATTTTTTTTTTAGAGTTTTGGATTTTGTTGGAAAAAAATTTGAAAAAAAATACGAAATTATGGGACTAAACTTCAAACAATCATAATCACAATCACAATACGCACAAGCAACACATAGAGCTAGAGTCTTCAAAGTCCAACTAGACCGCTCCTAGACTTCCAGGTGGCAAGCTGCGGGATAACCCTCGAATCGCCTCTTCACTGCCAATTATGGTCAGGTAAGCACAAGTGAGGTAAGGAAGGTTCTGCTCACGAATCACCGTGAGACGGGCCTTTTAAAATTATCTTCTCACTTATCTAGCCTAGACACCACAAAATCAAGTTTAGATAAACGACCGATTCCCCGCAAGCTTCACTTGTCCTAAATGAGTGTGACAAGTCCTTATATGTTTGGTCTAGATATTTTTTTAATTAACTCAAGGTAATACGTATGCTTTTTGTGATTTTTGGGGTCTTAGGAAGGGTGATGAAATCCCTACTCAATCTGAATTGACGATATAGCCCCTTAAAGTCCATATTTATTTGATGCAAATTAATTTTAAAAAATTAAAACAACAAAATCTTTTTTTTATTTTAGCGGGGCTATTTGGGAAAAGAAACCTGCAAGAAACACATTTCAGTGGAGTTTAGAGGGGTTTCTGGAGAAGGAGAAGACGTACAAAAAAATTTGGCGCTCAGAAGAAAAAATTTAGCCGCGGATCCACCGCCCAATTGATGAATTGGAGCTTCAAACTTCTTCTGTGCACTCCCCTCATTTTGTTCTTCAGGTTCCAAGCTTCTGTTTCTTGATTTGTTCAATAGATTTGCCCTAGATTTCCCTGCATACTCGCACAAAAATTATCAAAAATAACAAGATGGTTTTTTAATATATTTATGGTTTTTTTATATATAGGGTTTTAAAATTTATACACACACACACACACATACAAATTAACCCGAATAATAAGAAAGAAATATATTACCTTCTCCCCGGCAACAGCGCCATTTGATCGTTAGGTTTTTGCTATGCGTTCTACTTGTTCTATTTATCGCAATCAAGACGGTTTCGCATGTAGCTAGCTGGTTGAGTACGAGTCATACACTAAGAGATGGTTAGTGCTTCGTTCTTATTTTAGACAAGTCAAGTAAAAATGTATAAGTTTGTTCAATTCTATCCTAGGTGTTTGTATTTTTATATTCAAGAGAGCTTGTTAGGGTTAGGGTTGGTTAGTAGAGTTAGGAATTAATTTTATGCTTGTCTTGTGCCAGCATTGAAATGATGTTGGAATAATCGGAAGTACGGGGATTAGGAAGACATAGGAATGTTATTTGCGAGTTTAAGCAGGCTTTCCTATGTTAAATCCATTCTTAGTTCCCTTTGTCCGTCCGTTCCATGCTCTTATTTCCAACCCTAGGCCAAACATACACAACAAGTTTTCAATTATGTCGCAACTACAAGTCACGTTATAGTGTGCCTAAAGTAATTCTCGACTTAGGTCGAGGCTATTTGTCACGATAGCGCGCCTAAGGGAGAGAGTTGTCTTTGTTTGGTCTAGATTCGATTTCAAATTGTTTATGGAAGAGAAGCATAAGGGATTTTTTCATCCCTCATACCACTTTTCTTTAACCCTAACAAGTGAGTAAACTACTCACACATGAAAAGAAAATAAAACAAGAAGAAAGAATGGAAGAATGGAAGAATACTGTTAGAACAAAAATAGCAAGCTAACTATTTGGGCCCTCGCCTAAACAAGGGACTCCATTAAGTATCATGGCTTTAAAAATAGAGATTAGAAGAGAAGAAGAAGAACAATAAAACCAACAACTACGTTAACAAAAAAATAATAAAAGATATACTAAAAATTAAAATACAGTGCAAAAAAATAAAGATACAAGGTAACAAAAACTCTCATCTTCATTCATTATCCACTCAAAATCTCTCACTACATTTTCATGGAGAATAGATGAAGAAGAAAAAGAAAACTAACTAATCTAAAACTAATCCTAAAGAAAGTAAAAGCATCTATGGTTTGGCACACATCTGGAGTATATATAAGCAGAGAAGTGAAACCCTAAGACAATATTCTGAGGCTATATGCAATTACAAAAACACCCCTGAAAATTAGTCGCGAGACACTCTGGTATGGCAGCGGATCCGCTGCCATTATAGCCATATTTTCGCCCTTCCACGGTCGTTTGGAGGAATTGGTGCGTCGTGTTTCGTGTGGGTTCTCGTGTTGCTTTCTTCTTCTGTTTAACAGGTTCAAGATTGCAAAATAGTTCCAGAATATTCTCAGATTTGCAACAGTCCAAAATGGTAACTCTTTTTGCCTTTTGGCCTTGATCTCCCTTGAGCTCCGCGTTACCACCTTAATCCTTGTGCTACCATCCTCATGCTCTATACTTGTCCTAGACACGAATGACCATCGCTTAATCTTGTCTTTTGTACTGGTAAGCGGCACCTGACGGGTGTGGATGACCAGAACCTGGATTTTATCTATTTTTGACAGTTGTTCTGAATTTTGTCATAACTGTAGAGATTATGCATGGTTTGCATTGTTTTGGACTGAGAACCTGTAACTTGTAATCATGTAGTAAATACAGATCAAAAGCACCTAGCTATATATAAATGTGCATAATAATGAGCGGTATTAAATGCAGCATTCTGGTGTGAACAGACGCCTGAAGATATAAATAAAAAAGATCATCAGAGATATTCCCCATATCACCGAATGACTCGGCATACCCTCGAACGGTGTTTGGTTTTCAAACATTGGGTCCAAAAATGGTACCAAGAAGGCAAGCTCGTTCTGCTTGACAAGTATATTGTGGACACTCCTGTCACACATAATTATCGTGACACTTTGTGTAACAAATTTTAAAATTTCACAATTATCATCCGAAGAGACCATAAACCTTTCAATTTTTGTCCGAAACGATTCTAAACTGCGCAAGGGGAAACCCATTGTGGTGCCAGCTCCCACTATTGAACTAAATAGAAAATCCTTCTTCGAATGGCTCTCCTACAAAAAGGAAACAAATACGTTCTGCGAAGTGATAATAACAACAACTTCTCTGAGGATTACATATCGGGTCATTTTGTTTGGGATTTTTGGAAATTGAATATTTGTTAGTTGCAAATAACGGATGGAGACAAGGTCCGCTCTTCATTCTTCGCTTCTACCCTATATTCAAGCTCCAACATTTCTCAACAAATTTCCCCAATGACATTAAGCATGTCTCTTTATCATCCATAAATAGACTCAAAACCATTCTTTCTTTACGTCCCAAAGACTTTTACATCCCAAGGACTCTTTACGTTCCAAAATACTTTCTTTACTTCCCAACGACTTTTACGTCCTAAAAGACTTCTTGCGTCCTGTTCAGCATGATTATTTGCATATAATATCGCCCATTTTGTATCATTATATTAATAAACAATTTCTATTAACCCACTTATTTCTATTGAGTACATGATTACAGGTTTTCAGGTCTATGAAGCACAATTGGTGCAAAACATACATATTCTATACGTTTTCAGGTTCAATTGGCCGTGGACGATAAAATGATCAAAACACGTGCAACAACCGCTCAAATCAACCACGTGCACTCCAGCTTCTAGAAATTGACAAGAAAGACTTCTCTCTTTTCTTGGCTAGCAAAAAGGAGTCAAATAAGTAGCATAAGGAGTGGAGGAGAAGAATGTAACATGTGTGAGTTGAATTGTGAAGAAAAGCCGAAATAAGACGAAATTGTTGACCAAAAACTCGAGAGCAATCCAGAGTGAATTATCAAAAATAAAGTGAACCAAAAATCAGCAAAAGAGTACACAAGACCACCACAAGAAGCAAGAGTCCAAACTCCACGATGGACCCGCCCCAGACTTACCTTGGGCCACCCCAAGCTTATGTTTGGTGGCCAACTAGACCCCACTTTGGACGGAAGCTCCCTTGTGTGTTTCACATGTCCATTGACTGGTATAAATCCTCTGAAGTTTCCTCTATAAATAGTAGATCATTGGAATGCATTTGGTATTAAGAATTAGCTCTAGCTTGTAATAGTTTAGGGTATTTTAGTGCAAGTTCAGTTTAGAGTGCCATTGGAGCTGTTCATCATCTTCCAAGAGCTTGTAATATTGTTCTTCATCTTCAAGTTAAAAGTAAGTGTTTGTTTGATATTTTGAACTTAGTTTCAATTCATGTCTTATTTAGTTATCTTATTTATGGTGTTTCATTTTTATTCTTTTTTTTATGATTGCTTGTATTTTCTTTAGTTTGTTCTTTCTTTGGTTTAATTCCTAGCTAGTAAATTTTTTACTTGCTAGGAATGAGTCAATTGTATTTTAATGAAAATTTTAATTCACTAACTATTCTTTTAATACAACTATTAATAAGAGTTGAACTTCATCGCAAGCAAGCACGAATCTCTCGATCCCAGACTTGAATTCGGACATAGGAATAAGTCATGAGTGGTTGAGTTGAGAGTTAGTAATAAGGTAAAGAAATGAAAGAATAAGGGAACCTAAGTGACGATCTTGTAAAGAGATGGTTTAGCCTCTAATTTTATAAGTTTCTAACCAAGGGTATGGATTTGTGCATGGAAGGCTTGCCTATACTCGGAATCCATTAATCTCCTAATCCACATCTCTTTAGTTTATTTCTAGCATAATTCCAATTAGTTGCTCGCTTTGATCTGTTTTGACGGTTTAAACTCCACTACTTTAACCGGTATGTGTTTGATATTTCATACTCACAAACACCAAGTTAGTAACTAGTTAAAGATCTTTAACTTATTAAATACGGATTGACAACCCGTATTTTGTAGGATATAGATTGAAGAAGTTTAGGGATTATAACCGTTCGTTGGTATCCAATTTTCATTTCTAACAAGTTATTCTTTAATTCTTTAATTCTTTAAAACTTGTAAATCATAAACAAAACTCCAAAACAATTCAAACCATTCTTTAATAACTCGTCTAAAGCATTTGTAATTAACACTGTTTCCCTGAGGATGACCCGTACTCATCACTTGCTTATCGCAAATGTTGATAGCAGTATTTAATACTATAAGGTTCTAAACGTTTCTGTATTCTTAAACTTTCACAATTCGCATACACGGAAAATGATCTCAACACGTCCAAAGACTTTTATGTCCCAAAAGACTCTTTATGTCCCAAAGGATACTTTACGTCCCAAAAGAATTCCTTACATCATTTTACCCTGCATTTATAATTAATCCAAAACCCAAACAAATAATGGTTTTTGTCTAAATTTTCGGATTTCGGATCTGACTCGAGAAAATTCTGGCACACTCTTACGAGGTGGCTCATAATGATTTATCACCAGTCACTGTGGATATGCTAACAAAGTAAGCAAGACCTAAGATATGACTGAGATTAACCCAAAAGAAAACTCGCAAAAAAAGTTTTACCTCATGTGTCCCATGGTAAAATATCCGCATTGCGTAAATACCGAGATGAAGCTGAGATTGATCCCAAAAGGAAACTCACTAAAATCTTTACCTCAATAGTTCCGCAATGTTATCCATCCTACGGACACACTTAAATGGAAGTATCTTGATATCTGAGATTTATCCTAAAGGATACTCATCAAAAGATTATCATAAGGTCCCGTAGTTGCATAAACATATCGCGAATAAATCCCGAAATGATATTAACGTCCGAAATGAATGAAAACTAATGACCGTGTCTGAAATGACTTTAAACCAATATATATGAAATTACGTCCTTTGAGGACTTTAAGTTAAAAGTCATGTTTTAAGGGACGTCAAATTACTTTTATGTCCAAAATAGTTGTAAACTAATACCCATGTCCGAAATGACTTTACACTAATATATATGAAATTACGTCTTATGAGTACTTCAATTTAAAAACCATATTCTAAGGGACCTCAAATGACTTTTACGTCCGAGACGAATGTAAAACTAATATCCATGTTCGAAATGACTGTAAACTAATACCCATGTCCGAAATTACTCTAAACTAAAGCTTCTCAAACTTATGTCCATCAAATGCGAGAATGTGACAGCATTGTGTAGACAAAGTGATAAATTGTATACACTACTTGTCGGGGGGGGGGGGGGGGCATTTGTTGACACCAAAATAATGCAAAATGCATTAATAACATATATCCAACTCATATATATATGTTGTGTATATGGTATTGAAGGTAAAACATTTGTTGGAGTAAAAAAATATTGATTATCATAAGTACTCAAACTGGATACTTATGTATCTACACATAGGCCGAGTTCAAAGGCTTATAGATTCCTGCACATTTAGTCAATTAGGACAAATGGGGATTCATTTGAAATCCCATTAAGTCTAGTTTCCAAAAAATCAAACAGTGCATCTTTTATACTTTCTTATAGAAAATTATGGCCAAAACATTGAACCATGTGCATGCAGAATTGGGCTATCGGGAGCCCCTTTTTTGCTCCGAGACCCCTCCTTTGAGCTCCGAGAGCCCCATTTTTGTGTCGGGGGACTCCTTTCTGATGTCAAGAGCCCCATTTTGAGGTCGGGAGCTCCCTCTTTGTGTTAGGAGCCTCCTTTTTGACGTCGGGAACCTCTTTTTGATGTCGAGAACCACTTTTTAATGCGGGGAGCCCCATAAAAATAGACGGTTTATCCTATTTTTAAGGGGGAGTGGGGTTTATCTCCCCCCACTCACTCTGGGATTATGAGGAGTAGTTTTATAACTACTCCTTCTTTTTAGAGAAGTATATTTAATTCTAAAATCAAGAAAAAGGGATTCATATAGAGGATTCTAGGGGAGATTACTTGCAAGTGTTCTCATCTTTTGAAAAAGAAGAAGAAAAAGGTAGGAAATATAATATTGGAATCTCAATTCTCCTTTCCATCTTATACTCTCTCTCTCTCTCTTTCTTTCTCTCCCTATCTTTATCTCTCTCTGAGATCAAGGATCAATAAAAGTTTCATGAAAACTTCTATAGTTTTCATCCTAAAATAGAGAAATTTGATAGCCATGACCATAAATTCCTCAGTTCTTCAATAAAGAAGAAGATAAGGACTCTTAGAACATGAATTCACATATTCTTGAAAATTGGGACTGAACTTAGGACATAGGTCATCCTATGTCCTGCATAAAGATAAAATATGTCACCATATGTCTTCTTCATATTCAGGAAATAGGAATAACCTCATTTCTGTTCATAAAGCAGAAGCATGAATTGAAACCCCCATGATATATAATAAAATATATATGAATATGAAAACCCTATTCTTTTGAGATATGAAAATCATATGTGTATAAGGGAATTCAGAGTTAAGTACACTGCATTCTTTATTTGGAATATGGTTTAAATGATGTTCTCTTGTTGAACACAAAATATGTGTTCATATTGCACAAGAGTTATAAGAATGATAAAATATATTATGTTTATATTGTGCATGAAATTCGAATACATGAATTTCTATTTGATGATGTTTCATAAAAGAAACTTCTTCCATCCTGACTAAAATATATCAAAGAAAGCCCCATATAGGCGTTTCTGTGAACACACCGGGACGCTATCCCTCTCGGGACCCCCCTCCCGACGTCCGGAGGCCCCAAAAATAGGCCTCTCGAGACCCCCCCTCCCGACGTCGGGAGGCCCCCAAAAATAAGCCTCTCGGGACCCCCCCCCCCCTCCCGACGTCGGGAGGCCCCCAAAAATAGGCCTCTCGGAAACCCCTCCCCCCCTCCCGATGTCGGGAGGCCCCCAAAAATGGGCCTCTCGGGACCCCCCCCCCCCCCCCCAACATGTCGAGACCCCTTCCCGGCATTGGGAGGTCCCCAAATTTGCACTTTGTGCAATGAAAGATGGTTGTTTCATGATATGTTAGTCGCCCCCACATAGGGTGCCCCTACTTTGATAAACTTTACCATGATGTGGCCCCTATACAGGACGGTGCTCATCCATATATGTCAAATTCGACATTAAAATACCCCCAAGTATAGAATTAAACTCTTAATTTAGAGTTTTCATATAATTTTTTACTTTTTGCAATACTGAGGTAATTTACATTCAAATTGTACACATACATAAATACAATACAATGAAATTTCTTTGTTTCTTGTATTATTTTATGTTTGCAAGATTTTATATCTATAAATGTGATCTTTATGATGTAATTTTGAGCAACCTAACAAGCTATCATGTCTAGATAATTATTTAGACACTAGAGTGTAATTCACCATAGGTGTTTGCTTCTATGGAAAGTCTTGAACCCAGGATCTTCTGGTCAATTTTAAAAACAAATATTTTTTTTATTTAAACTCTACCTATTATGAATGCTGATTTCATAAAAGGTCCTAAAGAGGGTAAACAGTGGGGATGCCTGTGCAGGAATGCCTTGTGTAATAGACTCTGCCTTCACTCCTCCTGAAGGCCTTTCTCCTGCAGACTGATAAGCAAACACGGTTAAATCAAAATATAAATGAAAAGAAGTTAAATAATGATGCATTGTTTCATCAAAAGAAATGAATACTCGTTTCAATCGGGCCATCGAATTGTTCGGTCACAGGCCATGCCTCAGGGACATCACTAGGATTCCACCATTGCTCAGCTTGTTGGAGCCCCTGGTATAATATGGATTCAGCGGCACTAGTATCAAGCTTCCTCTGGTGTCACCGAAAATCATCTAGCTTGGTTTGTACTTTTGATTGAAAAGCCTGATTCTAGGCAGACATCTTGTCGTATATTTTCAAAAGGTTCAGGGAGTAGACAAATTCCCGTTTTATTTGATCATCCGAAATCTGAGGATATTGTAGCCACCTCCGGACCACGAAGTCACGCATGCTCTTTGATAAAGATACGGTGATCCCGATTAATCCAACATTTGGATCACCTCGCCTGAGGGCTTCCGCTATATTCGGATAATCAGCAAGATTCATGATGCCGTCCATAGAAAAACTGACGGTAGGACTTGATCCATCTTTAGAAATTTGACTCGTTCCGGAGATAGGCTCAACGACAGCCATCATCGGACGCCTTATATAAGATCTGTCTATGGGAGACCATCAGCTTATGTGAAATTGAAGGCATGGACAACTTGATTCTCGCATGACAGTGTCGGAGTTCATACCAACATTGTCCTAAAACCTTCCAGCGTTTTAGGTCTTTGAATTGAAAGAAATTCATATAGAAAATGCAGGTCAAGCCTAATTCAACTCCGGGTCGGTTTGGGTAATAAGGTTCGAGACTGAGCAAATTCTTTCGTTTATACGGAATCATCCTACACCAAATCGACATCAAAAATTCATGATAACGTATGGCCACAGGGGCTTTTAGTTTATTGAAGAAAGTAGGGTTCATTAAGCAGTCTAACATTCATGAGAAAATCACTTCCGATTAATCTTTTCTCAAAAAGATACCTAGCACAAGCAAACTGAAAGACCCTCCTAGCATCTTGACGAATGTCTTCGGCTGTGTTCAACATTGTGGAAGCTACAATTAACATTGACGACCAAGGAATTTCACCATTAGAAAATGGACTTGAGATGATCAAGAAACGGTCAGTGAGCTTCAATTTCTTTGTGTCTAAGAAATACATTGTCCAGAGTTTGAATGAGATGGATCTACGAGTGACTTGTGAATCTCCGCATGCGATCATATAATAAATATTGTATAAATTTTTGCATGAACGGTGGACGTATCGTTGATAGTGAAAATAGTCTTAGAGGGGGTGAATAAGTCTTCAATACGCCCTATGGAAAATTTAAAAATTCTAAGTAATATATTAAAATGATTACCAAGTTTCTGCGGAAAATATTAAAACAAGTTTTAAATAAAGAAATTTAAAACGGCAATCAATCACAAGTACGGAAAATTAAAGAGCAGGAGCAATCACAAACACTGAGAATTGTTGACTAGGGTTCGCCACCTCTTATGGCTAGTCGCTGCCTGAGACTCCTTCTCAAAATTTCTGCATTATATTGGTGAAGTACACGAACCCCACTTCACAGAAATATGAAAAACAAAAATCCCTTTTCACAAGGATTTACCACTCGAACTTGTAATTTCTTAAGAAGCAAGTCTTCTTCCTCTCAAGCCCGTGATTCTTTAGAAAAGCCACACTTTCCTTTCTAATCCACATCTTTAGGAAGATCTCTTTTTCCATTCCGAATACACAATTCGAGAAAATGAGAAGCCCCTCTCTCGTAGGTTACAGTCGTTTTATTACGAACGATAACACTCACTCACAATCATATTGATCTCAAAGATTATGACCGGTTATGCACAAAAATTGTTTTGAGAAATTTTGGGACAAGTTTAAGCCTTTGGATGAAATGAGAATTTGGACAAGTTAAAGCGCGAAGAACGAGAAGATTTCTTTCAAAAAGATTTGTAATGAATGAATTGATTCTAAGCTGTGAGATCTCAATAGTATTTATAAGGAATCGAATGGGGAGTTATAGTAACTTCCAATAACTGTGAAAAATTGTCATAAAATAGTTTATGACAGTTTAAAGAAAGTTAGAAACAAATTTGGCACAAGTTTCCATTCAATTCAAAATTTAAAATTCAAAATATAGGAAAAACTGCCCAGGTTGACTTCAATGGATGACGTCTGCCCCAGAGGAAAATTCCTTCTACTGACGTCAGTGGTGACGTCAATTGAACAAAAGTTTGTTCATCTGACATCTGTGGAGACATCGGTGAACTATATCCAGTAAGTGATATATTTTGGAACAGTGGAGTTGGCGTCAGTAGTTCAAAAAATTAATGCTACTGGCGTCAGTAGTTCAAAAAAATTAATGCTACTGACGTCGGTGACTGACGTCGGTCTTCTGCCATGAAACTCATATTTGAACTTTGATTTTGGAGTTTGAATTCTAATGGATAACTTTGAACTAAAAGTGAACAAGACATCAAGGACATTAGGAATGGTTGTGGTTTCTAAACTTTTGAGATCATCCCTAAATATGTATACATTGCTCACAACTCATATCTTCAATTTGGTTCTTCAATTAGCTTCATTTCCTTGACTTGTTATGTTGAGACATAATTGAATCTTGATTTGTCTTGCATCACATTATTGCTTGCATTGAGTTATCATGTCATATCACCGTTTTGAAGTGAGAATCATATTGTAGGCAATCTTGTTTGATGTTGGATATTTTGTTGTAAACAGTACTCAAGATATAAACTTGGAAAAGTCATCGGTAACATATGAATTCATTTAAATAAAGTTTTGATCTAAATCATCGAAACTGAGGATCGTGTGACATGGATGTCAATAGATAGTTCGGGTCACGTCCTAAAATAAGCTCCTCCGGTGCATTGCATTCATCATAGGTGTCACCTATGATTGGAAGCCCAAAACTCGCAAATGTCTAGCAGAGTTATCCCAAGCTCTCCCATCATCGAATATGCTGTGTTGGTATAGGTATCGAAATTTAAGAGAAAAGCACGTAGGCGCATAAGAGAAGAAAGAGCAATATACTGCTTCATAAATACCGGTTGAAGGAAGCTTCAAACTCAAAATGTAGAATGTACTTGGTCCATTCTATATATCCTGAGAGGAAGCTAGGGACATTATAAAATTTAAAAGCAGGAGACTAGCGTTCCTGTAACCCACTCCTATGAGACTTCCCAATAGTTCGGGATACTTGGTAGGCTTATACATCGTATGAGGTGCTATCACCACAAAGCACTGATCGCAATCACGACGTTGTTTCAAGGCACCAGATTTGTCAAGCTCAGCCTCAGGGAGCCGCAAAGACGGACACAATTCAACTGGATCAGGGAAAAGTCGATCTTTGTCCGCTACTTGTACTTCAAATGGTTTCCAAATAGGATGTCGTTCAAAATATCCACCCCAAGTTAGGCTACCAGCCAATAAAGAATTGTGTAGCGTTGCCCTCTCCTTCAAATTAGTAAGCTCTGCTTTAGCACAAATCTCTTCCACGAAAGCTTCATGAGGCTCGTGGAAAGGAATTTCATCGGTACGAATCCAAATATATGGATCTTCACGGAAAGAGATTCTCGCCGATTCTTCAATAGTTGCCGCGAATACTTGTTCTTCTTCATCTATAAGAGAAGCAGGTTCGGTCTCTGGCCACGGATTCCATTTGAGTCTCCTCGGTATCCGAAGCCTCAAAGTCCACTTGTCCTGCATCTCTATCCATTGGAGACGGACTTCTCGATGGAATTTTAGTGAAGTCTTGTTCCTGGGGAGTAGGACTGAGCAAATTCTGATTCTGAACAGTTGTTTGTGGATCTGTCATGTCAGCTTGAGCAACAGGCTGATTGCTCTCAAGAACAAGGGTAGTGTTATCGGCTGCATTGCCAGTAGACATTCTAAACTACAAGAATGCAAACACGCGTGTTAAATTCTATGTATGTGATAAATGTGTATATACATATGTGTAAAGAATTCAAAATTATTTTTCAAACCCCTAAGAGGACGATGATTTGTCTAAAATATTTCATTATAGAAGTTTAAAAGAATTATAAAATAAATCCTTAATAAAAACACGCTTAGCCAAAATTTTAGCCAAGTATGAAAAAAGATCCTAACTAAATAAAAATTAGTCAAGATTGAAGCTTGGCCGAGTAAAACTTGGTCAAAATAGAGGGTCCCGACCAAATATAGTTCAGTCGGGAACCCTCCTGCAATGCTCAATCGGGAGACCTCGCAAAAGCATCGGGAGGCCTCCCGAGAAGCCATTTAATGGAAATTCCATAGAATTTCCTTGAGGAATATTTCTTTAAGAAATTTTATTAAGAATTCTGAGAAAATTTTGACAGAACCCCTCCTGGATTTGTCAATTTTCCATAATTTAGAAACTAAGGAAAAACCTAGTTCCAAATAAAGAATTAAGAAAAAAATCTTAATTCTATAAAAGAAATAGCCAGAGACTATTTCCATGGATGAAGAATAAGAATTTCTTCTTGTTCTTAATGGCTGGATGAACCCATAAGGATTCATCACCCTCAAATCTCGATTTCCAATAGAAATTGAGTCTGGGTTGCCGGTGAAGTCTAAAAGACTTCTCCTTGTCCAACTTGAAAACTCCGATGATGAATATCATCAAGCCTACCTTGATGATGATGAAGGCGAAGCTGAAAAAGTTGAGGAAGAAGAAGGAGGAGAACCTTAGAATTCTTCTTTGAATTCTTTTTCCTTCGAAAAAAATTAAGAAACCGATAGGTTTCTTCTTTCCTCCTCTGTTTAAAGGAGCCGAATGGGTGATCTAGCAACCGCTGGATCACGGCCACGTGGCCCCCACTTGGCCCAATAAAGCTTGGGCCAGTGGGCTTTTTTTATTAAGTTTGATGACTTAATATATGCACACAATACAAGTGCATATATGCGCGCACATATATATACATATATGTATATATGCAATAAAAGATATGCACAAAATTGCACATAATCATTTGTTGGGGGCATTTGATGGAATTAAAAAATTAACTCCCAAAAGATATATACTTATATAGTATTTAAACCCAATAAACATGTCAATGATCAATAACTTGATCAATACAAACCCAATTTGATGCATATAGCATCATTAACATATTAAGAACTTGTTATATATATGTGAGACCGCATATATGTGGAAAACCCCCCTTAAACAATTCAAAATAATTGTTATTGGGGGTTCCCGACATAGGGACCCCCCCTCAGCATCGGGACCCCCTCCCGCTATCGGGAAGCACCCATTTTTAAGGGTCCCGACCCACTTTTAAATAAATGGCGCACAGACCCCCTCAAAATAGACGTTGAGACCTGTTTTTAAGGAGGAAGGGGGCTTTTCATCCCCACTCACTCTAAAAACGTGGGAGAGAAGTGTTTAAGCATTCCCACTCTTAGAGAAGTATATATACTTCTTATTCAACAGAAAAAGAAAAAAAAAGAAATTCATTCTAAAGAAATTTCTAAGAGAATTTCTCAAGTGCTCTCGGTTTTCAGGAGAAGATGAAGAAGAAAAAAAGAGAAAAGAAGAAGACGAAGGTGAGAAATAGTGGAACGGAAGTCCATTACTCTTTCTTTAATGCTCTCACCCCCCCCCCCCCCCCTCCTTAAAGATGATTTAGGATCTATCAAAAGATCCATAGAAACCCCTAAAGTTTCTAATATCACAATGAAAGTCATCATCTTCAATGAAGATGAAAATAAAGACTGATGAAGATCCTCAGCATATGTATTCACATGTTCTTCACAAAATTGGACTGAACCAAGGACATGGCTCATCTCATGTCCTCCATTAAATGAACTAGGCCATCATATTTCTTCTTCATAATTAGGAAAAGAGAATAAACTCTTTTTTGGTTTATAAGAACATAAATTAAGGGTTAAAACCCCCATGATTTCTAACAAAATATATATATGAATATGAAAAATCCTATTCTTCCACTGAGATATGAAATTTACATCTCTATAATGGAATCCAATGTTTAAACACATTGAATTTTTTTCATAGAACATATTTTAACTTATGTTCTGTTCATGAACACAAAGTATGTGTTCATTTTTGTACAATCATGTTAAAAATGATAGTAATTCTTTCGCAAGCCCCTTTCCCCTATGCTTGACTCTCTGTCCTCTGTTCTGGGCTCTCAAGATCCGTCCAAATAATATATCATTCTTATGCTATGCATGAAATTCAAACATATGAATTTCTACTTTAATGAAGTTTCACGAAAGAAACTTCCATTTTTGGCCAGAACAAAGCTATAAGAAGCCCAAATTGAGCTTCTTGTTCACCATCGAGACCCCTCCCGATGATCGAGACCCCCTCCCGAAATCGAGAGGTCCCCTTTTTCATGCATAATATGCATGAAACATATCTGTTTCATATAAATGATGGTCCCCACTTAGGTTGGCCCTATTTAACTAACTTTAGCAATAATGTGGCCCCCAGGACAGTGCCCATTCATATAAGTCTAAATTGACACTAAAATACCCCAAGCATAGTTTTGAGCTTTAAAATTAAAGATTTTATGTATAACTACTTTCTTTTGTGAATTTGATGTACTTACTGTCATGACCTAATTCGGCACGTGACCGGCACTTAGATGACGTGATGTCTAAAGATGTCGACGCGATCTAATTAAGCCAAAAACCAAGATCTAAACCTTTTAAAAGAATAAATTAGATGAAGTTTTCAAAAATGTATTTAACATGAAACACAATTTTATTTATAAGTATTGTTTGTTTAAAAACATGTGTCGAGTGTTTTGAAATAAGGTTGAAAAATGTTTTCGTCATTTGAAATTTCGGCAGCACCTCCGTTGTAATTTTTGATTAAAAAAATACATAAAATATAAATATAATGGCATCCCCACTTGGAAGCTATCTCAACACCAATCGGCAGAATCAAAACTATACAGTTAATATACGACACTGAAAAGTGAAGAATCATTAAACTGTATAAGTAAAGCTAACTCGTCAACTCAACTCGAGTTCAACCTAAAAGAATATACATAAAGTCACCACTCACTCTAAGTCAAATAATATAGGTGGTCCGATGGAGTGACACTAGATACAAGATACATCATCAACAAAAGAGATGGTTACTATGTGTGTGAACCACCTAGCAAAATCTGTGATGAACCCCAAATTATGTATCCGCGACACCACTATGCGTCCGTACGGTCTGTCCTGCAAGGAGCTAAAGCACAACGGGGATGAGTTGTCAACTCGGTGAATAGAAATATACATCATAAGATATAGTATGGCATGTGTAATAATGAATGCAAGTGCGATATAAATGAAGTCGCATAAGAATAATATCCATCGTCATCAAATTCTCATCAAACTCATGTCCATCATCGACGCAAAAATATGGATATCGTAGGCACCGTCCAACCGATCGGCCCTCTCCTGATATCCACTCATCCACGGTCGAAATCCTCCGAATATCCGCCGCGCTCCAATGTCACCTCCGGTATCGATCAACCTCGCTAAGCTCTCCGTACCTCCCTACGGTCTTCCTGCCGCTCGGAGTCGTACCGGGTCCACCATGTGTCCATAATCGGTTAACCACTTTCTCGATTCGAATATCTCATCATGAAAACCAAAACTTATGGTGGACGCCAAATTATCATATCACGAGAAAACCGCACTTTTAGAAACATAATCCATTTTGTAAAAGTTACCCACGGTTTCTCAAATCCATAAAAATATCAAATCTATGATATCAACAATGAATAGTCCAGTTTTGCAATAGGCGGCAACTACAACACATGAATATATATGACAATAGCGTTCGACCCTCAAAATCGTAGCACACAATCATCTAGCATAAATGTCATTAATTTACGAATCGCATAGTAATTTCTAAGTGTCATGGCAGTACCAACGATGTATAGTAGCATACGCATATGTGATTGTGCAATATGTCAATCGTTGGTAATTGTGCTTGTGTTCTATTCAATGCATCTATTCTAATAAGTATGATTATACATTAAGGATGGCATGGTACTCAATGCAATGCATATGATATAGAAATACGGTTACGTATCGCTAATAGTGTTTAGAAACCGATACGGAGTTTTATAAAGCTTATAGTAGTCGGGGGTGCTATACAGCATCTGTCCAAATTCCCACTTGTAAATATCACCCTGCTCACATAAAATCACAGCGTGCTAGACGAAACTCACAAATGATTTGCCCTTCTTCGTCATGTCGGACGTCTCTACGGCCGATCATATACATTAAACCAAGTGTGTATATATAAGAATCAAAACGCAAACATTATTATACTTCTAACGCAAATAGACCAGAATGTATGATCGACGTAATTTAACGCGTGCTATCAATATCGAACTACCCTCCCCCCCAGCAAAAAAAAAATCAAAACTTAAATTCTTAAAATATAAATGTAACGTTTTGAAAATCATTTAGGTGAAATTTCGGTTAATCGGTAAAATAACGGGTGTTTTCCGTAAAAATCGAGATATAAATATCTTTTAATATAAAATTAAATATACATATTCTAGCTATGTAATTTCTAGTATTTGGTGTTTATTGAGCCACTTGTAAAATTTCTAGTTGACTGAAAAATTTTCCGAAATTAATTATTTTAATATTACTTTAAGCCGTCACTAATACATTTAATTAGAGATAATTACAAATTGGAATGGGTTAATACAAATTTATGGAACCATGACAAACTAAAACCAAGTTGTAACCTAAAATTTTTAATCAAGTATTCAAGTTCTAGTTAGTTCTATGGTCAAAATACTATAAACTAAAATAAATTTATAATAGGAAATTGATGTAGCTTGCACTTAATGAGCTTAGGTGATCTTTTTTCACTAGAACCATCTTCACAAACCCACACACACCCTTCCCTCTTGGGCTGGCCGAACCCAAGCTGCCCCACTCCCTCATTTTTCCCCACACCAAATTGAGAAGAGAAAAGGAAATTGAAGGGAAAAGAAAATATTAATGAAGAGGTATAGGTTGGGTTGACTTGGACTTTCTTTGTCCTTGCATTTCAACACCTCACTCTCTTTCCCCATTCCCAAATTGGCCGAACCCCCCCCCCCTCTTTCTCACTGCAGCAACCCCCCTCTCTTCTCCTTCTCATTTCATCTCCAAATTTCATCAAATTTGCATCAAAATCCATCAAAAAACTCACACAAACTCCAAATCCAAGTTTTACCCATTATTCCTGGGCCATTCAAGCATGGATCTTGGTGAAAAGAGAACATTTTGGGAGGCTAGATCTCAAGTTTGATCCCTTAAATTGTGAGGTATAATCTTAACATTTTACTTAAGTTGTTGTTTAATTACTTGAATCTAGCTATTATGTGTTTAATTAGGGTTTTAAATTTCAAGTTTGAAATTTAAAGAAAAGGGAATTGAGAGTAAGTCAGGGTTTGTATCATTTGAAAAGGATTGCAAGGTGTAGTTTAACATTTTTAGGCATGCTAAAGCTAAGCTACTTGCTATATTACTAATTGTTGCATGTAAATTGTTCTAATTAAGATTTCTAGTAAACTAGGTTTTTAGAATTTAATTAAGATTGGGAGATTAAAATCTAGTTAGGGTTTTGGGTAATGAGATTATGGTTGTGTGATATATTTAACTAGTTAATGCTAAGCAAAACTAATCTAATTGCTAAATTCCTAATTGTGACATTTACAATGTCCAAATTAAGTTTTAGCAAACTAGGTTTTAGTAATTAATTCAAAATTGAGAATTAAAATTTTGGAATTGGTTTGTATGACTTATTTAAGATGTTAATGAGTATTATGGCCAATAGAATTGTTAAAATATCAAGTTTTTTTTAAAAACGGTTATTTGAGGCTTACTAGGTTTTTTGGAAAATAAAACGATTTGATTAATTTTAAGGTTTTGATGATTTAAACCCTATTTCATATATAATTCGTTAGTTTTGGAAATAGGTATGACTCGGGTCCAGTCTAACATCTACTAGGTAACTACAGGTCTAACTAACAACCAATCGGAAGGGGTATGGAAACTACCTAAATCTGAGTCGATATATATATATATATATATATGTGTGTGTGTATAATAGTCGATGATTCCGCCTCAATAGTATCCCATACGATACCCTATATAATATGACATCCTCGAGTCAAGAGTGTGGATCTATCATCAATATATAGCTCGTACGGTAAATCCGTCATACGGCCTCCCAAATCTGGGTACGGGTCAAATATCACATTTATCTCATTATTCGTCTGGTATCCTTTCCATCATATATCATGATCTGGGGTACTAATCTAAGTCTAGTACAATACTGATACCATCTATGTAATGCATGCGTGTATGAAAACACCATGCCTAAAGAACCCGCTAAAATATCATGTCGTATCTCAAATACGAACCATATCATATCACCGATCTCATCGACTCATCTCCAATCCCAAGTACTTGTTCTCAAAATCCATGTATATATATATATATATATATATATATATACATATCCCCATATACGCACAAGTAAAATAAATGTATGCATGTGTGTGTGTATGTGTGGGTAAAAACCTATTCTGGGGTTCGCGACTAAGAAGCTAAACTAAGCTACTTCTAACTATCCTAAACTAAACCATAAACGCAAAATCATATCTTGATAATCATCCTCGTATCATAAAACACCTATATAAACATATATATCATAAACTATACTACGGACTGCGGGGGTACTATACGCTATCCACCCGACTTCCCCCGTAGATATAATCTACTCACCTGATCTTCGCTCATCGATACCGATGTCGCCACACGCTTGCTTGTCATCTCGAAGTCTTCATGAGGGTAACTACATATCATAACGCACCGTATCGCATTAAAGTCCGACTCACGACCAAATCGACACACGAATCTCATATAGATCAAAACCTATAGTTTGCTCTCTCAATCAACCCAAAAACACTCGACGTCGGTGTACAAACGCCGAGTGATCGAGAAAAACTCAAACGCACCATTCGTGGTTTCAAAACTCACTAAATATATATGAAATAGGGTTTAAATCATCAAAATCTTAAAATTAATCAAATCGTTTTATTTTCCAAAAAATCTAGTAAGCCTCGAATAACCGTTTTAAAACAAAACTTGATGTTTTAACAATTCTATTGGCCATAATACTCATTAACATCTTAAATAAGTCATACAAACCATTTCCAAAATTTTAATTCTCAATTTTGAATTAATTACTAAAACCTAGTTTGATAAAACTTAATTTGGACATTGTAAATGTCACAATTAGGAATTTAGCAATTATATTAGTTTTGCATAGCATTAACTAGTTAAATACATCACACAACCATAATCTCATTACCCAAAACCCTAACTAGATTTTAATCTCCCAATCTTAATTAAATTCTAAAAACCTAGTTTACTAGAAATCTTAATTAGAACAATTTACATGCAACAATTAGTAATATAGCAAGTAGCTTAGCTTTAGCATGCCTAAAAATGTTAAACTAAACCTTGCAATCCTTTTCAAATGATACAAACCTTAACTTACTCTCAATTCCTTTTTCTTTAAATTTTAAACTTGAAATTTAAAACCCTAATTAAATACATAATATCTAGATTCAAGTAATTAAACAACAACTTAAGCAAAATGTTAAGATTATACCTCACAATTTAAGGGATCAAACTTGAGATCTAGCCTTCCAAAATGTTCTCTTTTCACCAAGATCCATGCTTGAATAGCCCAGGAATAATGGGTAAAACTTGGATTTGAGGTTTGTGTGAGTTTTTTGATGGATTTTGATGCAAATTTGATGAAATTTGGAGGTGAAATGAGAAGGAGAAGAGAGGGGGGTTGCTGCAGTGAGAAAGAGGGGGGGGGGGTTCGGCCAATTTGGGGATGGGGAGAGAGAGAGTGAGGTGTTGAAATGCAAGGTCAAAGAAATTCCAAGTCAACCCAACCCATACCTCTTCATTAATATTTTCTTTTCCCTTCAATTTCCTTTTCTCTTCTCAATTTGGTGTGGGGAAAAATGAGGGAGTGGGGCAGCTTGGGTTTGGCCAGCCCAAGAGGGAAGGGTGTGTGTGGGTTTGTGAAGATGGTTCTAGTGAAAAAAGATCACCCAAGCTCATTAAATAGAAGCTACATCAATTTCCTATTATAAATTTATTTTAGTTTATAGTATTTTGACCATAGAACTAACTAGAACTTGAATACTTGATTAAAAATTTTAGGTTACAACTTGGTTTTAGTTTGTCATGGTTCCATAAACTTGTATTAACCCATTCCAATTTGTAATTATCTCTAATTAAATGTATTAGTGACAGCTTAAAGTAATATTAAAATAATTAATTTCGGAAAAAATTTCAGTCAACTAGAAATTTTACAAGTGGCTCAATAAACACCAAATACTAGCAATTACATAGCTAGAATATATATATTTAATTTTATATTAAAAGATATTTATATCTCGATTTTTACGGAAAACGCCCGTTATTTTACCGATTAACCGAAATTTCACCTAAACGATTTTCAAAACGTTACAATCTTCCCCCCTTAAAGAAATTCGGTCCCCGAATTTAAATTAAAACTCCCCCAATACTAAAATATTTCAGCAAAACCATCAAGTCGTCGGGGCTCCGAAATCATAAATACATAAAACACATCATAGCGCAATGCATGCGCATGAAAAACGGATATATAAACCAAAATCAAAACTCCGTCAAGCATCCCGCAATCATCGAAGTTATGGTGAAGACACAATGTCTAGATCCAATACGAAAACCAACATGAGATACCTCAACTAAACATCTAAACATCCTTAAAACATCTGAAAGAAATGTATGCCAAACCCTTTTCAAGTTGCTGTGCGATGCGCATATCGTGGCACAGTGGCGGACGTTTATTGTAAGAAAATAACTATAACTATATATATATATATATATATATATATATATATATATATATCCTTTGTTTAACATACACGTCCTGCCGTTTTGAAATTAATTTAGAAGGGTTTCCCTTGTAAAATGTTTCGTGTCATCACGGACACGTAGGTAAATACTGAGACTATAGCTCCTCTTTGGAAATCTCTTCAATAACTATCAATGCATGCAAAAATATAGTCAGGTACTGTTCTCGGACTAGTCCTGCTCAGCTACTATACCAAAAAGTAAGTATCAAAAATATACTACTCCAAAAGAAATCAATCCCAAAATGTGCATATGGATGCTACGTGCGTCTGGCGCGCACGGAAATCAAATTCCACGAATGTGCCATACATGTGCACAGAAACAACATCTAAGTGTAACGGGTGTGCACGAAACACCTGTCAGAGGCAACGGTGTGCCTGACAGCAATACCAGGTGCATCTGATATGCACAAAAATCCCGATTTAGTGCATCTGGTGTGCACCAAAATCGCATCTCATATCATGCGCCCAACATGCGCGAAAATCCAAATCAGGTGCATCCATCATGCACGAATAAAATCTAAATCATGTGCATCCAAGGCACAAAAACGAAATCAAGCGCAATAACTATGCACAACTCATAAATCAACATAACGGTGTATAAAGCACATCTCAAGTGTAATAACTATGCACAAAATATAAATACCCAGTAGCTGCAACCATGGTGCACGAAAGCAAATATCATGAAACTCGGTCATCAAAACTCAATCATGCAATAATTCATCCAAAATACCGAAATCCAAAATGACGGATACGTGATAGTCAACTCACGAAATCACAAATCGTAAATACTAACGTCGATATGTTCTTCCTTCAAGGTCGAGAAGGTGTCGGTGCATCCAATGCTAGCAGAGCAAGATATCTGCTTGCTTCCTGATCATGGCCAGTCGTCTGGTGCCCTTAGGCTCTCGTCTCTCACTGCGAATTGCTAAGTACATAGATCCCCGGCTCCACGGTCTAATATGGAACGATAACGGAAGCAGTCCGCTCTAACACATCCTCTAAAGATTTCTGGCCAACTATCATGGTTACTCATAACATGTCTCATCGACAATGGTGAACCCTGGCCTTCTGGGCGTGTGCAATACAACTGATCCTGGGTCCAAGTCTTCTCGTATAGTATTCCAGAAAGGTCCTGTCGAGGTCTCTTCCCAAACCTTGTTTCTGCTGAACTGCCCGGAAGTTATCATCTTTTACTATATCTATTTCTTGTTCCAGGACGGCTGCATACTCATCACGACTCCTCCTGGAAGATATATCCATAGTCAACGCCTCTGCTTGCGTATCACATCTGTGATGTCAGCGGAGTGGAACATCACCTCATCAAGATCTCGTACGAACCTCTTACTCCACTTTTCTCTATTGTCGACTGCTTCGGACTCGTCTCCTTGTGGCTGCATGGACTGCGCTCCAACGGCTATACTTATATCTGGAGTCTCCCAAGCAATGTATCCCATCACATGATATCCGAATGATGTCGAACTTTTCGATCGATTCGTCAAGGTTCCATAATCCCCCAAGAGCTCAACATCTTGGGTACATTTTAATAGTATCGAATATATACCACAGCACCCGTGGACCAGCCGTAGAAGGGAAAACCCAAGCCACACAAATGGCACCGTTGAACTGCCGCAAACCCTAAGGTTCAAAGGCGTTCCATGGTCATTACGTCGAGTTAGGGTTTCATTCTTCTAGAGGGTCCATAGAATTGCTTGCATTTTTTTCCGAAAAGTTTAAACTTGGAAATGGGTCATTGACATTCGATTGTCTATATCGACTCAACGTATCAGCGTGAAGTCGTCTCTAGCTGGAATCAATCAATCTGATGACCTCGCATCGGGGTAGGCAATGAATCACATATCCTAGTCTTCCATCTTGGTGACTAGCGATCTTCTATCATATCTAGAAGTATAACTCGTGCAGCATTAGCTTCAACATCTGGGGCGATATCTCCTCATTCGCAGCAGCAACTGGCTCATTCGTCCGCACGCTAAATAGTGCCTCAATCATCAAGAATCATAGTGTAATGACAGTCATCACAATCTGGCTGGCCTCTTGCAGTGGCCCAATTCTCTGGTGCTGATTTGCACTGTTTCCCCCAATCAGAGCAAAACTCTGTTTTGAATTTCAAAATTCAAAAATTGAAGCAACGCTTCAGATTCTGCGCGCCACGTGTCAAACGCAGACGTGCTAGCGCCAGGTGCGCTGCGCCCTAGGCAGCGCACCCCGAATCAGAGCAAAGCTCTATTTCAAAATTCAAAATTTAAAAGTTGAAGCAACGCTTCAGATCCAACGCTCTGCGCTGTGCGCTGCGTGTCAAACACAGGTGCGCTAGCGCAGTTGCGCTGTGCTCTGCGCTGCGCGCCACGTGTCGAACGTAAGTGCGCTAGCGTAAGGTGCGCCAGCGCTGGAATTAAAAATTCCCCCACCGTCAGATCAAAAGATCTACTAATAATAAATTATTAATTAATCAGAACTAAAATTCTGTTATGGAAAGATTTTTCAATCATATTGAAATAAGAAAATTATCTTCTGTAAAACAGAAACCTTAGGATCAAAGATCCAACGGTGGGAAATATTCCCAAATCAATCAGAGAAAGATCTCTTAAAACTGATTTAACAAATCAATTGGCCGTATATAAAGGCCCCTAGGCTTCAAGTCTAAGATACAGAAAAAGAGAGAGAGAAACCCTCTGCAAACTTTGAGAAAAAAGAAGAGTAAGCTCTCAGAAAAAAGAAGATTTTTTTTCATCTTCAAGGTAAAGAACTATGTTCTTAATATAACAGAGATGAAACCATCTCGTAAAAAGAAGAACCGTCTTCTAAAAAGATATTAGATCTATACAAAGACCAAGGTCTTTGTTTTAAAAGCAAAAGATCAAAAGATCTAATTATAAAGAAAATAATAATAAAAGAAGTATTTTTACTTCATTTACAGATCTTTGATCTATAAAAGGCAGAGCTTTTTATAAACAACAAGAACTTTTGTTCTTGAATCTTGAGGCAAAGCCTCCTTTGAAGAACATAAATTTGTTCTTTGATCTCAAAATTGATCAGATACGCTTTGTGCTATTGAAAAGTGCCTTGCACTCATGAACTGCGCTCTTGTGCTCCTTGGATCGGCGCTCAGCGCCAAAACATGCCACGTGTCAACCATAGACACCACTGGGCTTTGCGCTTTTAAAACAGCGCACTGCGCTCATGAGCTGGCGCTCAGCGCCAAGTGCGCCACGTGTCACTCACTGGCGCGCCAACAGACTAGCGCAGAGCGCTCATAAATTAAAAAGCGCAATGCGCTAATGAACTAGCGCAATGCGCTAAGCGCGACACGTGTCCTTTTCGTGTGCGCTACTCGATAGAAGCGCAATGCGCTCTTTAATTGGCGCAAAGCGCCTGACGCGCCTCGTGGAGCACTGTCAGAACACAATTTGTTTTGATCAAGAAAAAATATGTCAGAACCCAATGTCTAGCATTATTAAAAGGGCCGAGCCCAAATAAAGGCTCAATAGCCAGAGCAACTAAAAATTTTAAACATTTTTAATTGGACTTAGCCCAATTTTGGCCATAAGTCCTCAACTTATATTAAACTGAGCACATCTGCTCATAAATATCTAACAGATCTTAGTCTCAAACTGGGCTACAGATCTTTCAAACAATCCACCTTGGTTTAAGGGTACATCTCTTCACTCCTTTGATATTTGTCGTTGTAATTCCGCAACGTCTTCAAAAAGGTGTCGGGTCCCGACAACCACACATTTCACGGACTGTGGGGTCCTTAAACTCATGGACTATGATGTCCTTAATCTCGAACGCGATGTCTTTAAACTAGCATCGGACTGTGAGGTCCTTAAACTCACGGACTATGATGTCCTTAACCTCGACCGTGATGTCTTTATACTAACATTGGACCGAGATGTCCTTAAACTACCAATGGACCGTAATTTCCTTAAACTAATTATCGACCGCAATGTCACTAAAATAAACAATAGAGCCCAATTGCTCTCTTGTCGGATCTAAACGGTCCCGTTAAGTTGATCTTAGTCTAAAATTAGACTAACGTATCCTTGACAAACGTTTAAGTTGATCTTAGTCTCAAATAAGGCTAACGTATCCTTAAACCCAACCCCCAAACCCAAATCTAAGAAAGATACGGATTTGGACTAGTCCACGCCCTACGGGAGACAACATAAATTAGTCTCCGTATACAATCCATGGGCAACCACAAACAAAACAAACACCCATGACACGAAGTGACCATCTGGAGAAGGAGAAAGTTGTTACCGCGGTGTGGTAGCGTAATTAACTGCAGGGGTCTGCGCCTGCAGGGAAGAGCGTCCCCACAATAAAAAAAACCCCAAACGAGAGGGAATCTGATGAAGTCTGCTACATCGGCCGCATCCGTTTAAACCTTCGATACATGGTGCCATAAATCAACTTGGCATCTTCGGAGAGGTGGACGGATAGCACCAATTAGCATCTGCCCCGAAATTCAGGCAAGACGTCCGCCGCATCTCCGCCGCGTCTTTCGGAGGGGAACAGATTCTGGCACGCCCGGTGGGACCTTTTCCTCTATCCACTCCACACTTCGTGTGTCGTGTTCGCGAACGAATCGCGGTTTGATACGGTTGCCCTTGGGTTCGAGGTACTAAGATTTGGTTTCTTGCTTGGCGCAGAAAGTGAAACATCAATGGCATCCACTTGCGAGAAGTGTTCTAACTGCAATTGCAACTCGCGCTCCGCCTCATCTGGAGGCATAGCCTACGGGCCCCAAGCGGCCTCCTTGTTCACGATGCCAGTTGACCAGGTGACTCAGGCCACCACAGGATTGTTCTTTGGGACTATGCTCCCACCGATGAGCTTCAGCACCCCTGTACCAACACCAGAAGCTCCCAAGAAGTCGGTCTTTGATCGGCTTGCTATTACCGCGACCCCTCTCAACGGGTCGTCTAGCTCCAGCGCCTCAGTCTTCGCCAGACTGGGCCAAAGTTCATGTGGGCCCATGATGAAGCCTGCAAAGGTTGTTCCGAAGAGGATAGCCATCCCTGCTCCTGAAGTCGTCAAGGCGGCTTCTCCTGCCAAAGGGTCGGTGTTCACAAGACTGACTGTTCCGGCTCCCGATCCAGTCCAAGTCCTCAAAGCTACTTCCCCCGTCCAGAGGTATGTCTTTGACCGGTTAGACACTGCTGCTCGATGGACGTCGGTCTTCAAGAGGCTGGTACCAGCGGCGCCTCACCAAAATAGGGGGAATGAAGAAGTCACCCCTCAAGCTGAAACAATCCCAGCAGCTCGACACGCTCGACGTCGCTACCGGCGCCGAGTAAGGAAAGATGGGGGCAACTCCCCCTCTGGGCTAACTCCGCCAGCCCCAACGGTGGAAGTCAATGCTGCTGTTCCAACTGGGAACAGCTTTCAACTGCTGAACAAGGTGCGCAGGAACTCTCCTACCACCATACTGAAAAAATCTCCTCCACTGGTGGAGAATGTTACAGAAATAAAGCCGGATTAGCCCCCTCAACGGCTGTCCTCCAAAGTTTACAAAGTCTGGCGACGGGTCCAAGAATCGGTGATTGATCAAGACTATCCCCGTCGACAGAAGAAGCTGAAATTCCAGCAGGAAGAGAAGGACCACCCTGTCGTACCACAGAAGGTGTTATCTACTAGGGTGCCCGATGCAACGGCCCTCTCAGCTTCGACCGCTCATAAAAGGAGAAGGCCGGAGAAAATTCCCGCTTCTGCGAAAAATCTAAAGGGTGCTGAACCTAAACGCCCTAAGTTTGGAGGCATGGTAGCGCATACTGTTTATATGGCTTCCGGAAAAGAGAAAAGTCGTGCTTCTACGGGTCACCGACCGCTCACCCAATCAGTAACAAAGTCTCGGGAGCAACAACAGCAAAAGCTCCAGGGGATGCTGACAACTATGGCTGCACTCACCGGGATAAAAGCAAGCCCGGAAACATCGTCGGAGCAGCGTCAGGAACAGGAAACCGATGCCAAGTTCCTCCGAAGAATGCTCGAAAAGAAAGACAAAGAGGCAGCGGAACAAGCTGCCGACGTAAAATGAATGGCGCTTCTCTTATAAGACATGGTCGGGATGATATTACAACCGGAACCTTCAGCCGAAGATCCTCCAGTAATAATTGAAGACGATAGAGGAGAAGAGTCAAATCCTCTGCCGGCTCTGTCAGCAGCCAAGGAGGAAACCATCTCAAAAGCCACGCTCGATGATTATATAGCTCAACAAATACGAGCTCACCGAGCGAACGAAGCGGCTGGCCAAGTTGTCAAGACTGGACGACCCTATCCGGGCTGGTATGACCAAATAAGTTACCCGCCGGGATATACGATCCCCAAATTTCATGTATACAAAGGGACGGGCAATCCCCACCAGCATGTTGCCCAGTTCAGGGCTTTATGTGGCAACACAGGAGGTGATGATAAATTGCTACTTCGCCAATTCGTTGGCAGCTTGTCAGAAACGGCATTCGAATGGTACTCCGAACTTCCCAATGACTCTGTCAAAACATTTGCAGAGATGGAGCTGCTGTTTACACAGAGATTTGCAAGCGCTAGCGAGCGCACCCCGATCACCGTATTGATCAACGCCAGGGTAAAGCCAGGCGAAACGTGGGTACAATACGCGATACGGTGGCGAAATTTATGGTCGAAATTGTTGGATATAGTGCCCTCAAAGTCAATTATTGGATCGCAGGCACGTGATTGCAATGATTGAGGAGGACCTATGCCGGTAGGACAGTCTTACTCGAAATGATAGTATGCTATCTGGTTTGCCTTTATCAGTCGTGTATAGGTTCAGGTGACTGATCATGATTACACGTTGATAAAGCCCTTAGGATCTTGCTTGACTACCAACAGTATGAGGGTGATCATATACGTGAGAGTTGGGTAGTCTATAAGCATATCCTTAATTCTGGTCCCTAGTCGTGGGAGTTTCGAGACAGGGTATCGATACTCCAGAGTAGACTAGTGTATACAGTCGAGACCCCGACGAGGGGCGGTGGCCGGTCTCATAAGCCACTGGTGTCAGTTGGATCACCTAAGATGTATACAGGTGCTCATTGGGTTATGAGTACACCGGACAGGACTCGCCGGGAACCTGCTAGTTGGTATTATACATATCGTCAGATAGCAGTTCCCTGGTGACATGTGTATAGGTTAGTTCATCGACCTGATGTCATCATTTGTCTCGTGTGAGTTCCCACTGTGCTTTGATTTCTACCCTACCACGACTCAAAGGAGTCGTGCAAACAGGTAGTTTTTGGGTACAGTCCCGAGCCACATGGAGGCACGTGAGCGGATCGGCAGGGGATTCGTCTCTCCCGGTATTGGGGGTGGAGATCGCGCTGTGTCTAGGAAAGCCATTACACCAAGTCCTTGGCCAAGGCAGGTGAGATTTACTGGTAGGTACTCCGGTAGTTTCTCAGGGTGTTCAGGGCTTGTCTCCGACACGACTTATACCGCTATTGGGGGTCTGACGTTACTAGCCCCCTAGACAGGATATGCGATACTCATAGACGAACGGACCGGACTGTATATACATTGTCACTGTTAGGCTCAGTAGGGTTTCTGGGTGAGTTCGCTCATCATCATCCCTTGAGGTCAGTCCATGGGCAGCCGTTACGCACAGCTAGTGCCGCTGACGGCTTGTGGTTAAACCCACTGCCGGGGTACTGACGAGTCATTAGAGTCCCCCACAGATAGTTTCCTAAGTTCGGGCGAAACGTTGTAGAGGCCGTATGGTTTTATGGCAGGGTTCGGAAAATGCACGTGCGTTTACGCACGTGTCATATTTCGGGCAGATAATACTGGTGGGCTTTGGTTTAAGCCGGATCCATGTATTATACAGAGTAGATATAATATCTTTGTCTCAGTTGCATTTGTATTCAGTCGTAATACAAATGCGGGTATATTTATACAGTTACGGGGTTATCCTGAAATTCGTTTCAGGATCACTTTTGGAAGTTGCCAGTTTCCTGTTTTCTATCAGCCGTATTTAACATTCGGTTAAATGCGGATTTATCTTATGGGTGAGTCATAGGGTGAGTCATGAGAGGAAGCTTCTTGGATGATGACTAGGTTTTGTGAGTCATCCATTTGCATTAATGGTTGATGAGGTGTATTTATGAGTCACCATTTTCCATTAATGTGTTTTGTTCATGCTTAGGATATTTGTGTGAGATCTTTTCCTTTGTGGTTACCCCCTTTGCTCCTACACTCACCTCACCTCCCTCTTTATAAGTGGCCGGCCCCTCTTGGATGCCCACTTGGATTTTCACTCTCACTTGATTGGAAAAAAGATGATAGATTTGTGTATGGAATTTCATAGCTCCTATTATTCCATCACCTGATCCAAATGGCAACTTCATTAACCGTTCGTCCATGGCTTTGGACGAAGCGAGATAAAGTGTTATACTCATTCTCTACATCAATCTTGGTCATCTCTTCTAGCAAACTTGATGACCGAGTTGCCACGGGTCAGAGACGGGATCCCGTTTAAAGATCCGATGACGTGGTGCCACCTGGACGAGCAGATCGGACATCGACGAGATCGGAGCAGCCGCAACAGGAGCGTGGGATGATGGTTAAAGAACGAAGGACTCGGATCGTTCGGTATAACTTTTCTACCCTCTTTGTAGATTATTAGTTTAGCGTTAATGGCAGATCCGGGTTATAGTTTGTGATAGCGCCAGTTATAAAAGTTTTTGTTCCGCATTTTGGAGTCTGAAAGACGGCCGGGGCGCTACCGTAGACTTACATGGTATCAGAGCCTTGCCATTAAGCTTTACTAACTTGTGCTAACGCGTTTAAAATATCGATCGAACGGAATTTCAAAAATCGCTATTTTCTGTGAAAAGTTTCTGTCGAATTTTTAAACAGGTCTAAAAATTATTTTGAGCATCTCAGAAAATCGTGCAGGCTTTTCTAAGAATACTGGTGAAATTTGGTCAACTGTTGACTCCAAAAAGCCGCGGAACCGCCGCACAAACCCTAGTTTGGCCGCGGTTCCGCGGCCGTTTTAGAGCTACAGTGAACCATTTTTCTACAGTAGATTCTACATTGAAAATTGTGTTTTCTGGAATATTTCTTTTGGGCCCATATTTTGTTACTGTACAACAGATGTGCGTGGGGCCCACTTCGGGAAGTTTTGTCGATCGAAATTTAAACGTGTTAGTTTACAGTACTTACATTATATCTCCGACCGTGAATGTCATTCGAGCGGTAAACCGCGTCTGATTGCTATAGTTCTTTTAGACGGGTTTGCGAACGTGACATTCGCGTTGATGTTCTGTGTTGTGCTGTGATATTGCGGATTTGTCGTGGTGGATAGCAGTGTGCAATGGTAGTGCAGTTTGGATTTATTTATACATTTGATATTGCGGGGCGAGCGTCCAACATGTGGACTGCCGTCACTGCCTGTTTGTATTATATTCTTTTGGGGCACGACCGGGCTGAGGTCGATGTACCCGTTGTACATATTTTTCATTTCTGTACTAGGTTTTACCCCGCGACAGAGTGCACGGATAGCGGGTTCTGGAGGGCAACGGGTCCGCATCTCATGGATTTAAGAGGCAGAGGGGCCTCACTCTAGAATTGGCAGACTATTCACCGCACTCGTAGGGGGTACAGGTTGACCCAAGAAGGGGTGCTCAAGTTATCGGATTCCGTGAAGTGCAGGGTGGTCCATTCACTTTGTTGTAGGGGGCTGCCTCGCTTCAGGTTTTGGCGGGTAACTTGCCGCACCCGTAGGGGTCTAGGTTTCATTGCACAGGCTATCCACACGACCAGGGGAACGTCGGGTTTCAGCAGCGGCTCTGTGAAACCCGGGGATCCCAAATTATCTGTATTGTTCTGTGATGCTTATTACTTTTCTGTAATGTTGCATATTATCACGCCTGGAGCGATTATTGTATATTGGTATATATACTAGTAGATGTTGTATATGTTTTACACCCGCGCTAGTTCAGTCCCCGCTCTGTCGTTAGTTAAGTAACCTAACGGCCCAGTGACGAATGTGGATGGCATATACGTACATTTTATTTTCGTTCTTTTCTGATGTGATTAATTGATGGGACTGCGTTGATTCTGATCAATGCAAAGGAAAACAAACATGTTTGGATGTTGTTGGAACAAATTTAAAAAGTGTTATTACAAAGATGTTTCCTTTTGTTTTGCATAGTGGTATTCGGTTGGAATATCCTGCACCTCATTCGACGGGGCAAGGGCCGAATCCCTTCACCGGGAGTGACCCCTTGGGAAGAAGTTTGCGTCAGGGTAATAACTTCACTATAGTCGATTACATGTTGCTTTGCATCGCGGTATTCAGTTGGAATATCCTGCACCTCATTCCACGAGGAAAGAGCCGAGATCCCTTCACCGAGAGTGACCTCTTTAGCAAAGGTTTTCGCCACTATATTTTTATAAGAAGCTATCAGGTTCCTTCAACGAGATCAAGTTCATTACGTTAAAGGTTTTTCGCCAAAAACCAGCCGTAGCCCTCTGTCATTTCTTATGGATGGTCAGTAGTATTCAATCTATGTTTGTTGGCTTTTGTCAAGGCATAGTGTTTGGTAGTTGCTAGGGTATTCATTTGTTGCATAGATAGATGAGTTGGCTTGGGACAGTCGTATTACCTTGTTGGCTTTCGTCAAGGGTATGTACGGGTGGGTTCGAATTAACAAGATAATGACGGGCAGAACTTGACATGTGACTTATGATTTGTTGGCTTTCGTCAAGGTCATAAGAACATGGGGTAAAAATTATATCGGGAGTTTCTAAAGAAACTGAAACTTGCCAGGCATGCGCATACCTTCTGGAGTGTGATATCGTGAGTGGATTCCGTCACGTTATCATGCGATAAGAGTTGGATCCCGATTCCCACTGATGAGTTGGTTTACTCTTCGGGTGATCCCGATTGATTCTTCTTTCAGGTTTGGAGGAGAATTTGACAGCACAGTGGGAGGTTTCCGGATTAGATAAAGTGATAACCATTCTGATCTTGGTTAGAGTGCACGCAGAGTGTTTCTTTTCTCTCTCTCTCTTTGGCAGCGACCTTTGACCGACCCTAAACTATGACTCAGTGACCAAGTTGACCGAACCTTCTTAAAATACTGGCTTTTGGATTGTCTAAGTTGCATAAGTCATTGCCACTCCTTCTTTTAACCTTTGCATTTCTCAGAACACCCCGTATTACTACGGACATCCACTTCCATTAGATAGATCCATCGTATGGTTATATACGAACTCGAAGGGACTTCTTCGAGGATGGATCAAGGTTCAGGAGAAATAGAATTGGTTTATTCAGTTGTCTTTTATTATCGCCTTCTCTCAGGTTGCGAGGGCTCCTTGGTTTGGGAGAGTACACCTATTACGCTTATTGGATAGTCTTCTTCTAAACCATAGGCAGGTGCCGAAAGGTAGGGAATGAAGAAAACCAATTAGCCTAAGTAGGGTGTACAGAAGGTAATATGAAAAGACAAAATAAAGGGATTAGAAAGAGGGCAAAGTAAGTTGCGACTGTTATCATTCACGACCAAACCGCGTACTTCATCGCCACTCCTATTTCACCTTTAAAAAAATAAGGTATTATTCAGTTGTCTTTTATCGTCACCTTCTCTCAAGATGTGAGTACTCCTAGGTTGAGGAGGGTACACCTATTATGCTTACTGGATAGTCTTCTTCCAAACCATAGGCTGGTGCCGAACAGTAGGGAAGGAAGAAAACCATTTAGCCTAACGATGGTGTGCAGAAGGTAACGACTAAAGACAAATAAAGGGATTTGGAGAGATGGCAAAGAAATATACGGTTAAAGTCATGAATTGGATTATGGAAGAGGCATTACTATGAACACCAGGATACCCCTACGAAACATTTTCATGTTTCAGTGCATTGTTAATGGAAAACTGTTTTCCCGATTAGATACTTACTCCAGGGTGTGTATTCACCAGGTTTCATTTTCACATCTGTATGGTTTTACAGATGATGAGTGGGAGGAAGTTATTGGGGATTAGGTGATCATCCTCATTATATCGGAATTCGTTGTAATTGGTGATATTTGAGGAAATCGCCTGGGTACAGTTTTCAACCTACGACGCACAGGTTTTGAGTTATTCAACTCAGCGGACTTATACAGAGTATTGTATGATGTCCAGTGTCCATCAGGACAAAGGGGTAGGTTCTCGTACTATGTTCTGTTTACTTGTGACTTCTCTAGTTTTTAGACAAGTGTTTCTTAGAAATATAATGTCTAAGTTTTGAGAAGTCGTGGGTATAAGAATAAAGTAGAGAACCTGGTATCGCAAGTATCGGGATTCTTCAAAGAGATCGAAGATGTAGATACTTGTGATTGGTATTCAGTTGATAATAATGGTTTTGAGAAACTTGTTTCTCTTTCAGGTTACTCATAATTGGATGGATTCCTAAGTTGAGTAATGCTGATTAGCCTCTCTCCATTAAAGTTGATATGCACTAGAGACAGCTGCATGATTAGAATCTGGTTCCAATTAAATAAGTGCCAAAGTTTCTATATTGGATATAGAATGGTTCATATCTTAACGATGTTAAGGTACGGGGAGTTGTCCGGCTTATGCTTAAAACCAGACTCTGGATAACTCAGGGCACGTTTCTGTAATGGCTGTTTGTGGGTTGGCCCAGGCTATGACGAGGGTTGACTTTCTACCATCTGGAAGATCAATAATGATATTGTTCTTAACTCGCCACAGTTTTAGTAAAATGGATTTTTTCAGAAAACAGTAGTGGGAGTATGGTAGAACTGGAAGTGATTCCAGAACCGCAAACGATTACGGAAAATTTAATAGGACCTATAGATTCAATCAGGTTTGACATTCCATTAGCCACTCCGCAGATATGGTGGGTAACCTCAGACACCCGAGAGGTATTCCGGTAGCCTCAAGGACGGTGACAGGGAGGATCTTGTTTACCCAGACTTGACACTACTGTTGTTCCAGGCTATGAAACCCGGCAGGAGGAAAAGTATAGCGTCGTTCTAAACTAGTTTTAGAAGTGCACGTATATATTATTCTGCCAGAGGGTTGTTGTGGTCAGTGGGAGCAGCGGAAGCATAGTGGGCAAGTAGCTTATGTCTATTTATAGACTTGAGCAGTTATAGCGGAGATAGATCATCTAATTTTGATATGACAGTCATGGGTTTGACTTCATCAGAATAGGGGATGGATCTGTTAAGAAGGTAGTAGGGTGTGATGTCCTATACTACGATCGGTTAAGAAGGTATTTGGATGACATACACAGAGTAGAAAGTAAAATTCCTATACTACGATCGGTTGTACTGTGGTCGTCACACAGTTGTTTCTCCAGACAGGATATGGATATAATATCAGACATTCTGGTTTCTAGATCTATGGTTTTAGATCTGGATTTGGGTAGTTTCCCAATGTGGGTACTTTGACTGTATTCTAATGGTTTTTAGAATAGATGACTCCTGGCATGGTGGTGTACCTGCAGGTGATGGAGTCACCCTCTCTAAATGTGTCTTACAGACTAAAGGGGAGAGGGATGTGCGTGATTGGCATATCACTTGCTTAGGCAATTGAGTCAATCGTGAGATGTCAAGTACCACACCAGATGTTGTTTTTGCACTAGATGCGATAAGTTTGTATTAATCCAACCCTGGAGAAACATAAGGAAGCAGTTTTAGAACATAAGTGGATGTTCTACGGATTTGATGACGGCAGCCTCCTTCGGGAGACGATTATCATTCCAGGCTTCAAAGGTGACATGGATGATAGAGTGATTGTCAGAGTTATAGTTTTCCCTCTGACAAGGGACAGTATTATGGATAGGTGGTCCAAGAGGATACTGTGGGAGGCATGGTGCGGGATACTGATTAGGTTCAGTTATCGATACAGTCTAAGAAGTTTTGAATTTGGAGTTCATTTATGAACTAGGTACCATCAGATATCCAGACATATTCTAAGACAGGTATTGCTCGATTCGGGAGATGGTTTTCTCTGCGAACTTGAGATTAAGAGAGACATAGAAAGAAACATCAGGGCGGATCCACTCACTGAAGCTATTTCTCGAACACAAGAGTTTTACGAACGGGCTTTGTAAAACTAATTAGTAGAGGAGTTGGGTGTTCGGTATCACACGGGCTGTGAGTATACGACATCGCAATAATTAGCCTTAAGTGCAAGTGGGAGATTGTTGGATATAGTGCCCTCAAAGTCAATTATTGGATCGCAGGCACGTGATTGCAATGATTGAGGAGGACCTATGCCGGTAGGACAGTCTTACTCGAAATGATAGTATGCTATCTGGTTTGCCTTTATCAGTCGTGTATAGGTTCAGGTGACTGATCACGATTACACGTTGATAGAGCCCTTAGGATCTTGCTTGACTACCAACAGTATGAGGGCGATCATATACGTGAGAGTTGGGTAGTCTATAAGCATATCCTTAATTCTGGTCCCTAGTCGTGGGAGTTTCGAGACAGGGCATCGATACTCCGGAGTAGACTAGTGTATACAGTCGAGACCCCGACGAGGGGCGGTGGCCGGTCTCACAAGCCACTGGTGTCAGTTGGATCACCTAAGATGTATACAGGTGCTCATTGGGTTATGAGTATACCGGACAGGACTCGCCGGGAACCTGCTAGTTGGTATTATACATATCGTCAGATAGCAGTTCCCTGGTGACATGTGTACAGGTTAGTTCATCAACCTGAGGTCGTCATTTGTCTCGTGTGAGTTCCCACTGTGCTTTGATTTCTACCCTACCACGGCTCAAAGGAGTCGTGCAAACAGGTAGTTTTTGGGTACAGTCCCAAGCCACATGGAGGCACGTGAGCGGATCGGCAGGGGATTCGTCTCTCCCGGTATTGGGGGTGGAGATCACGCTGTATCTAGGAAAGCCATTACACCAAGTCCTTGGCCAAGGCAGGTGAGATTTACTGGTAGGTACTCCAGTAGTTTCTCAGGGTGTTCAGGGCTTGTCTCCGACACGACTTATACCGCTATTGGGGGTCTGACGTTACTAGCCCCCTAGGCAGGATATGCGATACTCATAGACGAACGGACCGGACTGTATATACATTGTCACCGTTAGGCTCAGTAGGGTTTCTGGATGAGTTCGCTCATCAGCCTCCCTTGAGGTCAGTCCATGGGCAGCCGTTACGCACAGCTAGTGCCGCTGACGGCTTGTGGTTAAACCCACTGCCAGGGTACTGACGAGTCATTAGAGTCCCCCATAGATAGTTTCCCAAGTTCGGGCGAAACGTTGTAGAGGCCGTATGGTTTTATGGCAGGGTTCGAAAAATGCACGTGCGTTTACGCACGTGTCATATTTCGGGCAGATAATACTGGTGGGCTTTGGTTTAAGCCGGATCCATGTATTATACAGAGTAGATATAATATCTTTGTCTCAGTTGCATTTGTATTCGTTCGTAATACAAATGCGGGTATATTTATACAGTTACTGGGTTATCCTGAAATTCGTTTCAGGGTCACTTTTGGAAGTTGCCAGTTTCCTGTTTTCTATCAGCCGTATTTAACATTCGGTTAAATGCGGATTTATCTTATGGGTGAGTCATGGGGTGAGTCATGAGAGGAAGCTTCTTGGATGATGACTAGGTTTTGTGAGTCGTCCATTTGCATTAATGGTTGATGAGGTGTATTTATGAGTCACCATTTTCCATTAATGTGTTTTGTTCATGCTTAGGATATTTGTGTGAGATCTTTTCCTTTGTGGTTACCCCCTTTGCTCCTACACTCACCTCCCCTCCCTCTTTATAAGTGGTCGGCCCCTCTTGGATGCCCACTTGGATTTTCACTCTCACTTGATTGGAAAAAAGATGATAGATTTGTGTATGGAATTTCATAGCTCCTATTATTCCATCACCCGATCCAAATGGCAACTTCATTAACCGTTCGTCCATGGCTTTGGACGAAGCGAGACAAAGTGTTCTACTCATTCTCTACATCAATCTTGACCATATCTTCTAGCAAACTTGATGACCGAGTTACCTCGGGTCAGAGGCGGGAGCCCGTTTAAAGATCCGATAACGTGGTGCCACCTGGACGAGCAGATCGGACATCGACGAGATCGGAGCAGCCGCAACAGGAGCATGGTATGATGGTTAAAGAACGAAGGACTCGGATCGTTCGGTATAACCTTTCTACCCTCTTTGTAGATTGTTAGTTTAGCGTTAATGGCAGATCCGGGTTATAGTTTGCGATAGCGCCAGTTATAAAAGTTTTTGTTCCGCATTTTGGCGTCTGAAAGACGGCCGGGGCGCTACCGTAGACTTACAGAAATGCGAGCAGCGCATCGAAGAAGCTCCCGCGGTAGGCATGTTCGTGGGTACTCTTGATCCTCAGTCAACTATCTCCCAATTCATGATGTTTTTCAAGCCGACTACTTTCCGGGCCTTGATCGACAAACTGACCCAAATGGACCAGATGGGTCATAGACCATCTCCCCCAAAGACGGATCCTCAAAATGAAAAAGGGAAAGGAAAAGAAACTTTCGTCGCCAGTACTCAACAACAGCCGAGCAACTTAAAGCCGGCTGTTCGCCAAAACAATATGCGTCCACACCCATCTCTCGAGGAAAGACTAGGACGTCCTTACTCGTTTCCTCAAGATAAAACGATGAGACTGATCGAGCTGGCTGTGCGCAACAGGCTCATAAATTTGCCAGACCCAAAACGTCCGTTGCAATCAAACGACGTTAAGAATCCTAATTACTGCCTTACCACCAAGCAGTAAGCCATCCAATCGAAGATTGCTTCGTCATCAAAGGCTGGATTGAGGACCAATACCAACAAGGCAAATTCGCATTATCCGAAAACTGGAAGGTGAACCTACCACAACCTCATGCCCCTAAAAAGGTGGACATGCCGGGGGCATCGTGCTCATTCATGGAAAAATCCCCATGGACCAAAAAGTCCGTAAACTAGAAATTCGCCTCAAATACGGCAACGACGGACCGAAACGTGCTTAAACTAACGACGGACCGAAACGTCCCTAAACTAACGATGGACCGCAATGTCCTAAAACTTGCAACTGACTAAGACATCTATAAACTACTACGGACCGCGGCATCCCAAGGCTGACTTAGTAAAAAAAGAAAATGATAAAAAAAGGTATGTCCACAAGCAAAATGGGCATGGATGAAAACCCGAAAGGGCGCCGTGAGTAAAAACAGCAGGACTACCATCGAGTTTTGTGAAAACCAGAAAGGGCGCAACCTCGTTAAAATAAAGAAAAAAGAGAAAGAAAAAAAAAGAAAACGGTATGTCCATAAGCAAAAAGGGCACGGATGAAAACCCGAAAGGGCTCCGTGAGTAAAAACAGCAGGGCTACCAGCGAGTTTTGTGAAAACCCGAAAAGGCGCAATCTCGTTAAAAGACACTTGTAGCAGGTTCACTTGTCTTCTTCTGATCGCTCAATACCCAGGTGGCCGTTACGTTTAGCTGACCGCTTGCGGCTTGGGGGTGCTTGATATGATCATCACCCACTGCCGGCGTATTGAAGAGTCTTAGAGTCCCACAAAGGAGTTACCTAGTCCAGGCGAAACGTTGTGGAGCGCGTATGCGATATGCGCATGGGCCCGGTTAAGATGCGAGTATGAGATACCGTATATTAATCGGACGGCTTGCTTTTGGTTAGGGTCGTATGTGATATGGTCGGATTGATAAATCAAGTGTTGATTTATCATTTAACCATTAGATTCTCACTAGAAATCCTTTCTTGTATTTTTTTGGATCTATGCATGCATGTATGCTTTCTTTCTAGATTCATGCACATATGGATGTGCATGCACACATACATACATACATCATCCTTCATGGTTGCATATACATGGAAAATGGTGGCAATATAAGACTCACACCATGATTTTATATATATGTGTTATTATTTCATTTGTTTTAAAACAAAGGAAAAAGAAAAGCATAATTCATGGATGAGTTCTACACTCTTCTTGACCTAACCATGCTCACCTACCTTCTAACCATGAGTTAATCTTTTCTTTTATGTTTTAACTCAAGTGAAATAATATCCATATGATTTAACCATGGTTTGAGATGAGAAGAGGAAAATATATATACATATATTTTCTATTTTCTTTCAAGGGATTATCTTTTCTCTTCTTCTTAAAAAAGCCATCATCTTCTTCAACCTTGCTCCTTTGCTCTCTAGATCATTCAAGTGAGCAAAATACTCAACAAGATAGGATTTTGAAGTGAGAAAAAGAACCACAACACCATTCTACACAAGTCTTGCCCACTTGTTTAGAGTGTTAGCTTCATTTCATTCTCTTGATAAAGTGAAGTTGCAAGCTTGGACAAAGCGTACTCCGGATGGATCATCGTGGACCTAGAGGAGTTCAAGCGGACTTTTTCTAAACCCCAAGTAGCCGAGGAGTCTAGCGTAGGGAGCTACAAAGGTTGTACTCTCAAAACCCTAGCTCAATCTACTTGTGATCAAGTGTTGTTTTTTTGAAACCCTAATTTTTCTAGGAATGATTCTTTGTATGCTTACTTAGCACCCTAAAATTTTAGCATATCAAGTCTAGGGGTGGTAAACGTCAGACCCCAATAACCGATAAGTTGTGTCGATGTGAGGCTCATAACGGGTCGAGAAACTACTGGTAACACTTACCAGTAAATCTCTAAAACAGCCCTGGCCAGGGAATTCCCTGTTACGGCCAATCGAGCACAGCGCAACATCAACCCCCAATACCGGGAGAGACGAAACCCCTCTTATCGCTCGTTGCCTCCATGTGACTCGGGACTGTACCCAAAAACCACCGTTTTGCACGCCCTCATGGACGTGGTAAGGTGGAAATCAAAGCACAGTGGGAATCACACAAGACTTTATGACGATCTCGGGTCTACAGACTAACCTGCACAAGTGTCACCTGAGAACTGCCATCTGACGTGAGGTATAATACCATCTGGGAGTTCTCGGCGAGTCCGTCCAGTGTACCCAGTCTCCACTGAGCACCCGTATACCATCTCTGATGTCAATCACCAATGGATATGGGATCATCCATCGCCCATCTCATGGGTCGAGAAGCGTATACGCTAGTCTACACTGGTATATCGATGCCCCGTCTCGATACACCCACGACTAGGGACCTTGAAGGATGTACTTATGGACTACCATGTCCCCACTAGTATGATCTGCATCATAGTCCAGGTAGTCAAGTACACATCCTAAGGGCTTTACCAACATGTAACTATAAGACAGTATAAAGAGACAAGTATACATGTTAAGATAAAGAGCAACCAGATAGCATACTATCATATCGAGCAAGAAAGTCATCTCTATATATGTCCAAGCATCCAATATAATATACGTCATCTGTTCAATACTGGCCTCTAGGGCATACATACAACTAACAATCTCCCACTTGCACTAGGGCCAGCTGCTGTAGTATCGCATACCGAGCATCACGAAGAGTCTCTCAAACTGTATCTGGGGAATGGCCTTCGTGAGCGGATCCGCTGTGTTATTCTTCGTGTCAACTCTCCTGACCTCGATCTCCCGGCGATCAACTATCTCCCGGATCAGGTGATACCGCCTCAGAATATGCCTGGATCGCTGATGGGACCTGGGTTCCTTGGCCAAAGCCACTGCTCTATTGTTATCGCAATACAAAGGTATTGGATTCTCAATGGATGGAACCACTCCAAGTTCAGTAATGAACTTCTTGATCCAGACAGCCTCTTTGGCAGCATCGTTGGCAGCGATGTATTCAGCCTCCATCGTCGAGTCTGCCACGGTTTCCTGCTTTGAACTCTTCCAGCTAACCGCCCCTCCGTAAAGGGTAAAGACAAATCCCGACTGCGACTTAGAGTCGTCCTTATCACTCTGGAAGCTCGAATCGGTAAAGGACTCCACTTGGAGTTCTCCGTTACCATACACCAAGAGCATCTCTTTAGTCCTTCGTAAGTACTTGAGAATGCTCTTCACAGCTATCCAGTGACTCTCTTCAGGATCAGCTTGATACCTGCTCACTACACTTAGTGAGTATGCTACATCGGGTCTGGTACATAGCATCGCGTACATGATAGAGCCTACAGCCGAAGCATAGGGTATCCCTTGCATGCGAGCTCTCTCCAAATCAGTCTTGGGAGACATCTCTTTGGAGAGAGTGACTCCAAAGATCGTGGGTAAGTTTCCACGCTTGGATTCTTCCATACTAAACCCCTTTAGTATGGTGTCAATGTACCTGGATTGGGACAATCCCAAAATCCGTTTGGATCTATCTCTATAGATCCTTATTCCCAATATGCAGGAGGCATCACCAAGATCTTTCATTGAGAATCTTTGTGATAAGAAGAGCTTGACTGATTGCAGCATAGGAATGTCATTTCCTATCAAGAGTATGTCGTCCACGTACAATACGAGGAAGACAACCTTACTCTCTGCCACCTTCTTGTAGATACAAGGTTCATCTACGTTTTTGACGAAATCAAACTCTTTGATAACGACGTCAAAGCAGATGTTCCAACTCCGCGATGCTTGCTTTAATCCATAAATGGATTTAAGCAGCTTGCACACCTTCCCGCTGCTCCCACTATTTACGAAGCCCTCTGGCTGAGTCATGTACACGTACTCTTTTAAATCACCGTTTAGAAAGGCGATCTTAACATCCATTTGCCAGATTTCGTTGTCATGATATGCAGCGGTGGCAAGCATGATCCGGATGGATTTAAGAATAGCCACTGGAGAAAAGGTTTCGTCATAGTCCACACCTGGTCTTTGACGAAAACCTTTTGCAACAAGTCTAGCTTTGAAAGTCTCCACTTTCCCATCTACACCAAGTTTTTTCTTGAAGATCCACTTGCTCCCAATGGGTTTTACCCCTTCAGGAGCAACTTCCAAAGTCCATACTTTGTTGGTGTACATGGATTCCATCTCGGACCGCATAGCATCCAGCCATTTCACTGAGTCCCCACTCGTGATGGCTTGCTCGAAGCTAGTTGGGTCATCATTCTCCATGATGCAATCCTCGCTCCCACCATCCATGAGAAAACCGTAGTATCTCTCAGGTTGGCGAGGAACCCTACTAGATCGGCGGAGAGGCTGAGGTTCGTTGGGAGCTACTGAATTCTCTGGTTCCACTAAATCTTCAGTTTGAGTTTGTGTAGCCGGAATTTCTTCCAGTTCTACCTGGTCGCCACTAATTTCTTTTGTAAGAAATTCCTTTTCTAAAAAGGTGGCATGTCGAGAAACAAACACTTTTTGTTCCTCAGTATGGTAGAAAAGATATCCATGTGAATTTTTGGGATATCCCACAAACTTGCATAGAACTGACTGTGCTTCGAGTTTGTCCGGATTTTGCGTTTTAACATAGGCCGGACAACCCCATATCTTAACACGTTTAAGACATGGTCTCTTCCCACTCCATATCTCATATGGTGTAGTAGGTACAGATTTAGATGGAACTTGATTCAATAGGTATGCCGCAGTTTCCAGCGCATACCCCCAGAAGGAAATTGGTAACTCAGCTGTGCTCATCATAGAGCGCACCATATCTAATAGGGTGCGGTTCCTCCGTTCAGATACACCGTTGTGCTGTGGTGTATATGGAGGAGTCAGCTGAGAGAGAATCCCATTCTCTTTTAGGAAGTCCAGGAATTCATTGCTCAAGTATTCACTTCCTCGATCAGATCGAAGGATTTTAATACTTTTTCCGGTTTGGTTCTCGACTTCTTGTTTATATTCTCTAAATTTCACAAAAGCTTCTGATTTGTGTTTCATCAGGAACACATACCCGAACCTAGAGAGATCGTCAGTGAATGTAATGATGTACGCAGAACCATTCCTGGCATGTGTAGACATTGGACCGCATACATCACTATGCACCAGTCCCAAGAGTTCCGTAACTCTTTCTCCGTGTCCCGTAAACGGAGTTTTGGTCAACTTGCCTTTGAGACATGACTGGCAAGTGTCATAAGATGAAAATTCAAACGGATTCAAATATCCATCCTTATGCAACTTAGCTAGTCGTGTCGCATTTATGTGACCCAGTCTACAATGCCACAAGAAGGATTCGTTCATATCTGAACTCTTCCTCTTGTGTGTGTTTGTTATACTCAGAACTGTTGATTGATTTAGAACATAAATGCCATTGCACAACATGCCTGATCCAACCAACTTTTGGTTACGGAAAATGTTCATAACATTATCCTGTAATACAAAATTATATCCCTCTTTACTCAACAAAGAAACCGATATAATGTTGCATATCAGGTTCGGCATGTAATAGCATTCGTTCAGAATCAATGTATTACCAGTTGGTAATACAAGGTGATATTCCCCGACGGTCTTAGCTGCAACAATTGCACCATTTCCAACCCTTATGTCTTTATCATCTTCTCCAAGTTCTCTACCTTTCTTAAGCCCATGTAACTGATTACATATATGGGATCCTGACCCGGTATCCAATACCCAGGACGTAGAGGAAATGGAGAAACAGTTCTCTGTAACGAACACACCCGAAGAAAATGCATCATCATGTACTTTCTTCATTCGGGTGGCATGGGAATCCTGGTATTCCCCTATGTCATGTTCAGTCCTATAACTCTTATAAGATAGAACGGAACCAACGTTCCCCAGCTCAGTAAAACATGCGGGTTCAGTCAATACATCCATATTGTTATCTTGATTAAGGCATGACATGGTCGCTACCTGGAGAGAGAGAGAAGAAAACACTTTAGCGTATGCTCTTGCAAGATCAGATTGGTTATTATCTTATCTAATCAGGATGGCTCCTACTGTTTTTATCAAATCTTCCTTCAAACCCTAAAAGGAAAGACTAGCCGGGATTAATTACACCCTACAACTTCGCCGATCTTTCAGCCAGGCCAGTGTCGGTACTTTGAGGGAGGTTCCCCGTGCTTTCGCACGGACCTAATTAAAGTAAACCTCGTTTTCCCAGAGGCGTAACCCCGTTGACACCTTTCTAGACACCTACTTGATCGGCTAATTGTCCTGTGTAAAACTCTCCCAGGAGTAACAATTACTCGCAGTGGGTATCGGGATCCAACTATCTCATAGAAGGTATGCAATCTCATTGCAAATTTCAACACTTGAAATTCTCGATAATATTTTGCCCCTAACCCCTATGACCTTGACAAAGGCCAACAAATCATAGGATGTTAGTCAAGTTCAACCCGTCATTTCTTAATTGAATCAAACCCACCCGCACGACCCTTAAAAAAGGCCAACAGGGTCGTACGACTACCCCAAAACAATCTGCATCATATGCATAAGCAGATAAGCACCATTTAGCTACCGTACACTACGCTTTGACAAAGGCCAACAAACGCAGCACGAATACTAAATAGTTCTTATCTGAAATGACGGAGGGCTACGATAGGTTTTTCTGAAAACCTATTGCGTAATGAACTTGATATCGTCGTAGAATCATGTGAATTTTGAAATGGAGTGATTTTGAGGCTTTTATTAGTTGAAGGGATCTCGGCTCTTTCCTTATGGAATAAGGTGCAGGATATATCATATACATCACTATGCAAAACAAAACTCCAAAAGCAGTCAAAAGTCAAACCGAGTGTTGTAGCATCTGCCAGTTTTGCTAAAGAGGTCACTCCCGGTGAAGGGATCTCGGCTCTTTCCCCATCGAATAAGGTGCAGGGTATATCATATACACCGCTATGCAAAGCAAGACTGTAGCTACCCTTTTTGAAAAAATTTGATTCTACAACATCTTTTAGGATTATTTTCTTTCATTAATCACATTAATGAAGTCCCATCATTTAAGTCATCTAAACATCACAGATAAATACGACGTACACTTATGCCATCCGCATTCGCCTCGATGTCCTCTCGTGCACCGTTAGGTTAGGTAACTAACGACAAAGCAGGGCAGGGCTAGTGCGGGTGTAAAACATAAGTAACGCCAATATAATATATCATATATACTATAAACAGTATTTATCACAGAACATATCTAATGATCACATCACAGATATCGCAGCAGAAACATAGATATAATGTGGGATATACTAGGACGTCCGTATTTAGTATTTAGCCAACAATAGAAAATACGGATTCCACAGTCGCGATGAATAGCCAAGCCCACACCCTGGACCCCTACGAGAGTGGCAAGCGACCCTACCAATTCTGGAGTTTAGGAGACCCGGTCTCGACTCCTCGAGATGGCCTCCCACTGAACCCCAGAACCCGGTCACTTGTGCTCCCCTCCTTGGGTCCATCATAATGCGGAAAAGTAAATAATATACAACACTGGTGGCATCAACCTCAACCCGGAAGTGCCCCAAATAAAAGAATATTACATTACATTTGAATTTACATGAATGAAAATATAAAACTCTCATCTCACATAAAAAAAAACCCGGCTATTCAATCGCGACAATCCTGCACACCATATCTCAGCAACACATAATATCATATATCATCAACGTAAGTAAGTATGCGCACCCCAATTGTCGTTGATGTATAGCAACGAAACCGGCGATATCGACATACTACACTTACGGTCACAGAAAAGAAAGTGTAAAACTACAACATTTGGAATCCACATTCTCTTTAGACATCGTAAATGCGAAATATCACATATTTCGTATTTCATGCCTAACTATATGAATTCCACATATTGTATCACATTCCAGATAAATAGACAGTATTAAAGTTTTCGAACGAATGATCAAATACTCAAAATTCCCTAAAGCTCAACACTTGAGCGGAGTTCAAAAATCCCGGAGTGTGTCACAGTAGTAGCGGTCCAGCCGTAGAAGGGTCAAGCCAACGCCTCACATGTGGCACGCCGTACTGCCCCAAACCCTAAGGTTCAAAAGGCAGTTCAAGACGGTCACATAATCGAGTTAAGGTTTGTTGTCTTCTAGAGGGTCCACCACAAAACTTGCACGTATTTCCGAAAGATTAAAACCCCGTGAAAAAGTGAGTAAATGATACTCGTTCGAACAATTCAATACTTTCTAAATTACCCGGAAAGAAACACGAAATCAAAATTCTGATCGAATTACCGAATCTAAAACAATCTCCAGAACATGTGTCACTGAAACCATATTAAAAATATCCAAAAACCCCTATAAGCAGATAATAAGAACACAGTACAAAAACGAAGCCTTAATGGCTCTGTACGGCCGCGGAGCCGCGGCCTAAGCCAGCTTAAGCCGCGGTTCCGCGGTGGAATATGCTTATTAGGGTTTTGTTTTTCACAGTTTGTCTTATAATTCCCTGCTGTATTTTTTACATATTTTTTATCCTGAAAAACAACAGCTTTCAAAAAATGTCCAGAGAGTGCTAAAAATCCGTATTTTCCAGTTCGATCGGAGTTTTAACTTCGTTAAAGTGTCTCCTAATGTTCTAGGTCGGCTCTGATACCAATGTTGTGTTTACCTAGCACCTCATGAAGGGTTTGGAAGCATCACATGAACCAAAGATTAAAATTTTAGGGTGCTAAGTAAGCATACAAAGAATCATTCCTAGAAAAATTAGGGTTTCAAAAAAACAACACTTGATCACAAGTAGATTGAGCTAGGGTTTTGAGAGTACAACCTTTGTAGCTCCCTACGCTAGACTCCTCGGCTACTTGGGGTTTGGAAAAAGTTCGCTTGAACTCCTCTAGGTCCACGATGATCCACCCGGAGTCCGCTTTGTCCAAGCTTGCAACTTCACTTTATCAAGAGAATGAAATGAAGCTAACACTCTAAACAAGTGGACAAGACTTGTGTAGAATGGTGTTGTGGTTCTTTTTCTCACTTCAAAATCCTATCTTGTTGAGTATTTTGCTCACTTGAAAGATCTAGAGAGCAAAGGAGCAAGGTTGAAGAAGATGATGGCTTTTTTAAGAAGAAGAGAAAAGATAATCCCTTGAAAGAAAATAGAAAATATATGTATATATATTTTCCTCTTCTCATCTCAAACCATGGTTAAATCATATGGATAATATTTCACTTGAGTTAAAACATAAAAGAAAAGATTAACTCATGGTTAGAAGGTAGGTGAGCATGGTTAGGTCAAGAAGAGTGTAGAACTCATCCATGAATTATCCTTTTCTTTTTCCTTTGTTTTAAAACAAATGAAATAATAACACATATATATAAAATCATGGTGTGAGTCTTATATTGCCACCATTTTCCATGTATATGCAACCATGAAGGATGATGTATGTATGTATGTGTGCATGCACATCCATATGTGCATGAATCTAGAAAGAAAGCATATATGCATGCATACATCCAAAAAAATACAAGAAAGGATTTCTAGTGAGAATCTAATGGTTAAATGATAAATCAACACTTGAATTATCAATCCGGCCATATCACATACGACCCTAACCAAAAGCAAGCCGCCCGATTAATATACGGATTTTTAGCACTTGATTTATCAATCCATCATGAAGCCTCAAATGCAAGAAACCCCTCCACAAATGTAATTTGCACAATTGCAAATTACCCCCTCCATCTGAAAAGTCCGGCCGGGAAGGAACAAATGAAAACTGGCCGAAACGGAATACAAACTGGCAACTTCAGAAAACTGATCTCGTAATAAATTACAGGAAAACCCCGCGACTGTATATACATACCCGCATTTGTATTCCCACTGAATACAAATGCAAAGAGACAAAATCTACACTGTCTAATACTAGGATCCGGCTTAAACCAAAGCCCGCTAGTAAAATCCGTCCGATCACGATCCGTGTAATACCGCACGTATCTGATTGAACCCTGCCATATCTCCATACGGCCTCTACAGCGTTTCGACCGAAACTTGAGTAACTGTGTGTGGTGGACTCTAAAGACTCGTCAATACTATGGATGTGGATTTAACCACTAGCACATCAGAGGTATTAGCCATACGTGACGGGATACCAGCTATTGACCAAAAGGGACGTCGATGAGCGAACTCATCCTGACACCCTACTGAGCCTGTCAGTGACAATATCCGTACAGTCCGGTCCATTCGTCTATGAGCATCGCATGGCGGGCCTAGGGGGTTGGTAAAAGTCAGACCCCCAAAAGCGGTACAAGTCGTGTCGGAGTGAAGCCCAGAACACCCTGAGATACTACTGGAATACCTACCAGTAAATCTCCTGCCTCGGCCGAGGGCTTTGTGTAATGGCTCTCCTAGACACAGCGCGATCTCACCCCCAATACCGGGAGAGACGAACCCCTGCAGATCCGCTCACTGCCTCCATGTGGCTCGGGACTGTACCCAACTAAAACCTATTTGCACGACTCCTTTGAGCCGTGGTAGGGTAGTAATCAAAGCACAGTGGGAACTCACACGAGACAAATGACGATCTCAGGTCGATGAACTAACCTGTACACATGTCACCAGGGACCTGCTATCTGACGTCTGGTATAATCCCAACTAGCATGTTCCCGGCGAGTCCTGTCCGGTGTACTCATAACCCAATGAGTACCTGTATACATCTTAGGTGAACCAACTGAAACCAGTGGCTTGTGAGACCGGCCACCGCCCCTCGTCGGGGTCTCGACTGTATACACTAGTCTACTAATGGAGTATCGATGCCCAGTCTCGAAACTCCCACGACTAGGGACCACTTTAAGGATGTGCTTATAGACCCCAGCTCCCACGTATATGATCGCCATCATACTGCTGGCCGTCAAGCAAGAATCCTAAGGGCTCTATCAACGTGTAATAGCGACTCATAAGGTCACCTAAAGCAGTACACGATGATAAAGATAAACCAGATAGCATACTATCATCTTGAGCAAGACTGTCCCAGCGGTATAGGTCCTCCCTCAATCATTGCAATCACGTGCCTGTGATCCAATAATTGACTCTGAGGGCACTATCTCCAACAGTATGAATACTAAATACTCTACTTCCTAAAATGACGGAGGGTTGCGGATGGTTTTTATGAAAACCTTTAACGTTTTGAACTTGATATCGTTGTAGAATCGAGTGATTTGAAAAGGAGTGGTTTAAGCTCCGCTTTTTAAAATCGAATAGTTTTCAAAACAAACCGAGTGGGTTGTAACATTTACTAGTTTTTTCTAAAGAGGTCATTCCCGGTGAAGAGATCTCGGCTCTTTCCTCATCGAATGAGGTGCTGGATATTCATAAAAAATACCGTTATGCAAAGCAATAACTAGAGCTACCTTTTGAAAATTTGAATCTACAACATCTTTAGATTTATTTCTTTTCATTAATCTCATTAATGAAGTTTCATCATTTATGTTTCCTAAACATCACAGAAGAAACGAAAATACAATGTACGTTTATGCCATCCACATTCGCCACGGGATCCCGTCATGCACCGTTAGGTTAGTTAACGACGGAGCGAGGGCAGGACTAGCGCGGATGCAAAACATACGCAACGTTTATTATATATAATATATATAATATAAAGCATTCGTCTTACGCAGTTATATGATCTCATCACAAAACATTGCAGCAGAAGTCAACATATGAAATATAGGATATACTAGGAGGTCCGTGTTTTAAATCAAGCCAGTAAAAAATACGGATTCCATGGTCGTGATGAATAGCCAAACCCACATCCCTAGACCCCTACGAGAGCGGCATGAAACCCTACCGATTCTAGAGTTAGGAGACCCGGACTCGACTCCTCGAGATGGTCTTCCACTGGACGCTGGAATCCGGTTACTTGTGCTCCTCGTCTTGGGTCTATCCTAATGCGGAAAAGTAAATAATATACATTAATGGTGACATCATACTCAACCCGGAAGTGTCCCAATAAAAGAATATTACATACAAATTTTTACATGAATGAAAATGAAAAACTCTCATCTCACGCAAAAAACCCCGGCTATTCAAACACGACGATTCAATATAACATATCGCAGCAACACATAAGATCACATGTCATCAACATAAGTAAATATGTGTCTCCCAATTTTCGTTGACGTATAGCAACGAAACCGGTGATACACCATATATTACACAAACACTTTTCAATAACCAGTCGGGCAATTCAACAAGATTCCCGACAACTGACTGAATGCTCGTCGGAAACATTAGTAGACAGCCGCACCCCCGATGCCGTTGATGAAGTGCATTTAGGCGGAACACCGCGGCCGCGAGCACTCGAGCGGATGCTTTTGGCAACGGGGTTCTCCTACAGTCACTTACTCGGGGCGATGGGGCATGGCTATCTATTAGTGTTATCCGGCGAGTGTTCGCGTATATTACATGATTGCGATGGAGTTTTGATCCAAATCAAAACCATGTGGCAACCGATCAAAATAGACTAAATTGCTAGATTTACAAAACACTAATTAGTTTTCACAAAACTAATTATTGTGGATTCTAAATATTGTATCACAAATCACAGATATCTAGACGATGTTAATCATTTCGATCGATTTATCAAACACCCAAAATTCCCATAGACCTCAACACTTGAGTCATACTTAAAAATACCCAGAATGTGCCACAAGTACCTATGGATCATCACAAGAAAGCACGTTCCCTGCCTCACCAACAGCGCTGCGGAGCCACGGCTAAACCCATGATTTAGCCACGGTTGCGCGGCCGTTTTTTCAAGTTGGGCCATCGTTTTTCTTGGAGATCCATACAAAACCCTGCACAATTTTCTGGTAATTTTTAATCTGGAAAAATCCAACATTTGAAAAAAAATTCAAAGAGTGGGAAAAGTTTGGGTTTCGATGTTCGATCGAACATTTTAACTTCGTCTAGATGGCTCATAATGCTCTAGCTTGGCTCTAATACCACTGCTGGGTTCGCTTAGCACCCTCGCTAGGTTTCGGCAAGTATCAAGTATGCAATTTCAAAAAATCTAGAGTGCTAAGCAACACGAACTAAGGATATAACTAGAGAATTATGGTATTTAAAGCATGTAAACAACTTTACACTAAATGAACAAGGAATACAACATTTGTAGACCGGTCCTTCACTTCTAAGGCTCCGTGTAGTAGTCCCTTAGCTCCAAGTAGTGGTCCCCAAACTCTTATTAGGCTCCACTAGGTGAAAGGAACGAGCTTGCTTGAGAATCTTCAATGCCGAAAATGATCTACGTCGAAAAATCTCTAACTCAAGCTACCTCTTCACTAATTGAGGAATTAGTGAAGTAAACAACCTATACTAAATTTCTAGTTTGGTATAGATTGATGAAGTAGTAATTTTGCTCACTTTAGAATTATTTCTCTCTTTCTTTTTTCACCTCATGAAAACCTAGAGAGCTAAAATGAGATGAAGAGGAAGATGAAGTGGTGAACCATCTTAACCATGGGTGAGAAAATATCACAAATGATATTTGTAAAGACTTAACCATGGCTAAAAATAATGGTTGGGTTAATAAATATCTAGAGTAAAACAAAATTAGTGGACTAAGTCAAGTTTTCAACATGCTTCCACAAGCATCCTAAACCATGCCAATTTCCACCTAATTTTGATTTATCCGCTAATAATTAAATCCCCAAATTATCTTTAGTTTGGTATGAGTCTCATACACTCATGTCCAATGTATCATCTAGCATAACACAAAATTAAATACATTAATATATATCACATATATATTTAAATGTATTAGTAGAAAAGAAATTCTTAAGTAAGCTAATATTAGTTAATATATATTAATATATCAAATATATAATTATATATTAAATTATTAAATCAACACTTGATTTAATAATCCGGCTATATCGCTGTTGGGGTAAAAATTTGGACCCCGATTGACTGAGTCAAGGTCAAGGTCAACCCCCAAGCTAGGTGGGCCCAAGCCCAGGTCAAGCGGGCCCATGCCCAAGTCGAGCCCGCGGCCAGCCTCCCCATGACAACAACAAAATCATGTAATAAATAATTTTTATGTAATTTTTTATACATGAATGTATGCAAGATAGGCATAAAACCAATATTTTGTAAGCCCATGGCTTATGTGCAAAAATGAAATGGCACAGGAGCCATGGGATAGGCAAAATGCCATTTTGTGAAGCCCAAGGGGTTATATGTAAATATGTAAGCCTATAAAAGGCAACATGATGATGAATAAAGTAACACTTTTTTATTCTCTCAAAAACCTAGGGTTTGTACATCTTTCCCTTTTCTGAAGGCTTCAAACCTTCTTCTTTCTTTTGAATTAAATCAAGAGTTTTACTCTTCCTTTTCCAAAACTAAATAGTTTTTCACCACAAAAGCCACAAAGGGGAACTTGGATCTACCATTAGATCTCAAAAAGAAGAGATTTTTAGATCTCACATCTCTTGATCTTCAAGATCCAGCCAACAGAGGAGGAAGAAGAACCCCTTTCATCAACCAAAACATTTTAGGAGTTTAACTCCACTCTAAACCCTATTTCTGGGAATAAAAGCACATTTTTCTCGCCGGCGCCCTGCGCTCAAGTGCAAAGCGCCCACGTGCCAACACGTGGCGCGCTTGCGCTCAAGCGCAAAGCGCCCACGTGCCGACACGTGGCGCGTTTGCGCTCAAGCGCCCAGCGCTCAAGCGCAAAGGGCCCACGTGCCGACACGTGGCGCGCTTGCGCCCAAGCGCCCAGCGCTCAAGCGCAAAGCGCCCACGTGTTGACACGTGGCGCGCTTGCGCCTAAGCGCACAGCGCTCAAGCGCAAAGCGCCCACGTGTTGACACGTGCACAGTGCTCGAGGCGCTGGCCCCACGCATCCTTTGGATTCCTTTCCCCCATCTTTTTATATATATACATATATATATACATATGTACACACACATTCCCCAACACTGTTCCCCTCAAAAAAAATTTGGGCCGGGGGGTTGCTCGCCCCCTTGACCCCCAGCCCGCTATCCGGGTAGCGGGACCCCCGTAAAAACTCTGCGAGGCCCCCGATACATCCAAAACCCCCTTTCAAAACACATCACACGCACACGGAACATTGAGTTCGCATGACCAGTTTAACCCGTCAATCAGAGGTTCCCTCGCTCCAAAGGCGAGGGGTAATTAACGGCAGTTTAGTCCGCGGCTGCCAGAGATTCGGATCCCCACAATCATTAATCCCCGGCCTATCCTAGGCAGGGGGAATCTGTAGTACGCCTGACAAGCGCGCGCGTATTCCCATCTCAATGGGGTGACAAAAAACACCCTACAGATTCTGGCACGCCCGGTTGGACCAATCTCTCATCCCATATTTCGGGTTAAACGTTCATGCGAACTCAGTCAATATACATACCTATATTTATACTGAAATAATGCTCTTTCATGCAGGTTTTCAAGCAATCACTTCTAAACAATGTCTCCAAAGATGAACTCGGCTCCCGTCTCCTACACGATGAAGATAGACTCCAGGACGGTCCTTCTGGCCAGTCTCGGACGACAATGGGAAGACCCGCTGCTACCATTCGGCTCTATTCTGTTCGTGTCAGCTGACGCCACCCTTGCACCTTAAGCTCTGGTAACCGACAAACCGGCCTCGAAAGGCAAGAGGCCAAATGTGGTGGTCTCGAAGGCGCCCCAACCCAAACACAAATCGGTGTCTGAACGGCTTTCCATGGCCCCAGCTGGGGGCAAAGCCGTCAGAACAGAAGAGGGTGCCAGACGTCACGGGCAAGCCCAGGCGATGCCTCCGACGGACAAGCGGGCGGATGTCTTCTCAAGCCTCCCCATCACTCGGCCTATGGTGGCTTCCTGGAGAGCAGAAGCCTGCCAAGCTCTCAAGGCAGAGAGTCTGAGGCCGAAGCGGCTCAGATACATAGCCAACAAAAGGGCTAGGGCTCCAGCCATGTTAAAATTTGTGAATTTCCAAATCCCGGACCACTCCGCGAAACCAGCCACCAGTGATGAAAGGATGGCTGAATGTGTTATCCACACCGTCTACATGGTGGGCACGCGCAGCAAGAGGAAGGACGGGGCCACCACATCTCAAATCCAATCTGGCTTGAATGTGGTTGCCGCTTCCCAAGAACAGCAGCCTCCGCTGGATGATGAAAACCCTTTCGATGAGGATGATTGGCAGAAAGACCCTTCGGTCCATGAGGAGTCGGGCTTGGAAAGTGAAGAGGAGCCAATCTTCCGTCCAAAGAATGCAGAGCAGCAACTTCTCCAAGAGCTCCGAAAACAGCTCAGAAGCAAAGACAAGGAGATGGCCAAACTTTACTCCAAAATTGACGACTTGATGAACGTCGTCTTGCAGCTCACGGCCCGACTTTCCTCTCAGCCGCCCAATCAAGCGCAGGGCTCTGCTCATGAACCGGGAAATGGTGTCCCAACGCAGCCAACGCCTATTCCCTCAAATCCAAAAGTGGGCGAACCGCATGAAAATCAGTCGCATCCTATCTCGGGAAATGTCTTGGCAACCGATGATAGTAGCCCGCTAACTCAAGATCAAATCATGGATTTGGTTGCCAGCAAAGTCAAAACGCTGGTAGCCGAAGCTGAAGCGCAAAAAGATGTTAGCAGTAGCGGGAGATCATATCCTGCTCAATATGATCTGGTAGAATTTCCTAGCGGCTATGTCATCCCTAAATTCGGAAGATTCGATGGGACGGAAAATGCGAATCAGCACATCGCCCACTTCAAAGCCTCATGCGGGAATACTGGGGGCAACGATGCGCTTTTCCTCCGCCAGTTCGTTAATAGCTTGACCGATGTTGCTTTCGACTGGTACGCGAGCATACCGGATGGCTCCATTACTACTTTCGTCCAAATGGAGTCTTTGTTTCGACAAAGGTTCATGAGCGTCAGCGATAAGATCACCATTGCCGAGCTCGTAAGGACCAAGCCCAAGAACAACGAAAGCAGCACGGATTTTATAACCCGATGGTGCAATCTCTCCGTTAAATGCGAACCGCCGATAGAGCAGGACCAATCTGTCAGCCTCCTCGTCGGAAATCTCAACAATTGGATGGCCCCGTTTCTATGCACCGCGGGTCTCAAAACATTCCAAGAGCTGACCAGGAAAGTTCAGATGCTAGAGCGCTCAAAGCAGGAGTCCTCCTCGGATTTCCAAAATAACAATAGGTCCTGGAGAAACCGAAAGGACGATAATCGCAAAGGCGGAAACTCCGATGATTCTGAATCTTTCAACACTTCGGCTAACCGAAATAAGCAAGGGATGAGCGGGCCTAGCGCCAACCAGCCTCGGAAGCCATTGTTCGGAGAGGGAGGAGAATCTCCACTCAAAGAGAAGCTAGATAAGGTCTATTCCTTCAGAAGGGACAAAATCCGTAAAATATTCAAAGACGCCCTGAAGAACGGTCTACAACTGCCAGAGTCAAAAAGACCGCAGGAAGCGAATATGACTGACGACCCCAAATACTGCCCCTATCACAGAGTGATAGGTCATGCCATTGAGGACTGCTTCGTCTTCAAAGATTGGGTCGAAAAGCAATACAAGGCAGGAGAGATAGAACTGTCTAAAGGCGTGTTAACAAACAGTCCAGCTGCGACCGCCAATTTCATACAAATGGAGACCGAAGTTCTTCGTAAAACTCATTCTCTCAGACATCTGCCTTTCTCTGAAAACAGTCGACCACCACGTCATTAAACTGGGAACAGTCGACCACCACATCATTAAACTGGGAACAGTCGACCACCACGTCATTAAACTGGGAACAATCGACCTCTAAGTCGTTAAACTGGGAATGTAAAAAAAATGTGTGTAAATAAAAAAAGGAATGTGTAAATAAATAAATAAAAAGAAAAGACGAAATATGGGGCAACTCGCAATAAAAATCAGCGAGTAAAAATGAAAATAAAGCCAAAATGATGGGGCAACCGCGAATAAAAAGCCGAAATGATAGGGCAATCGCGACCTTCGCGATAAGAAAAGCTGAAATGATAGAGCAATTGCGGTAAGACAAAAAAAAATAAAAAAAACGGCGAATGATGAGTCGCTCCTGGTACCATATTCCAGTGCAGCGATGCAGACGCCGGTCAAGATCCAATTTCCCAAAATTCTCCCAGCCCTACGGTTAGTCCCCAAATTGACTACCGTATACAATCCACGGGCTCAAATAATTCTCACCACTGTAATCACCAGTTACGCAGTTGGTCTCCGCCTTTGGAATTATGCTACATTGAGAAGACCCACTCGTGTGTCCTCACGATACATGAGGAGAACAAACCTTTGTGGGATCCTTACGACTCATAAAGGAAAAACACACTTAGGAGTCCTCACGACTCCTAAGGAGAAAATACACCTACGGGATCCTTACGACTCGTAGGGAGAAAATGCTTTTATGGGACCCTCACGGCCCATAAAATTGAAAAGCCTTAGGCGATAGGGATCTAAACCTGTCTCCTAAGCCATCGATTCCCAATCCCCAAGTGGCGAATGATGAGTCGCTCCTGGTACCATAGTCCAGTGCAGCGATGCAGACGCCAACCAAATTCCAAATCCCATACCCCAAATGGCGAATGATGAGTCGCTCCTGATACCATATTCCAGTGCAGCGATGCAGACGCCAACAAAGTCCCAAAATTTTTCCGGCCCTACGGTCTGGATCATACATCCTGCAAAACCGTATACAATCCACGGGCGTAAAACGATCCCAATCTCTTCCAAGTCCTACCGGCGAGACCACATTCAAAGTCCCACCGGCGGGGACGATTCAAAAAAAAAAAGAATAAAAAAAAGGAAGGTATCTCCACAAGCAAAATGGGCACGAATGAAAACCCGAAAGGGCTCCGTGAGTAAAAACAGCAGGACTGCCGGCGAGTTTGTGAAAACCCGAAATGGCGCAAACTCGTGAGAAAGAGATAAAATGCACTCACAAAGTCCTCTCAACTTTGTGAGGAGAAAATCCCCGCGTGAGATCCTTACGACTCACAAAGGAGCAACACACTTAGGAGTCCCCACGACTCCTAAGGAGAAAATACACCTACGGGATCCTTACGACCCGTAGGGAGAAAATACTTTGTGAGACCCTTACGGCTCACAAAATTGAAAAGTCTTAGGTGATAGGGACCTAAAACATGTCTTCTAAGCCATCGCTTCCTGATAAACAAGCACAAATGATGATTCGCTCCTGGTACCATATTCCAGTGTAGTGATGCTCATGTCAACCCAAATCAAATCAAACCAACAACCTCTACGGCGGAATCATGCTCCGTCCCAGAATTTACCCCGTGTCGAAATCATGCTTCGCCTCGGGATATCTACCTTCCCTGCCGGAATTATGCTCCGCCTCGGAATTAAATCAACCAACAAGCTCTGCGCCGGAATCATGCTTCGTCTCAGAGTGTACCCCGCGTCGAATTCAAGCTTCGCCTCTGTGTATCTAACTTCTTCGTCAGAATTATGCTTCGGCTCGGAATCAACCAGCGACCTCCTCATCGGAATTAAGCTCCGCCTCGGAATCAAGTCAACCAGCAAGCTCTGCGTCGGAATCATGCTTCGTCTCAGAATGTGCACCCCGTATCGGAATCATACTTCACCTTAGAGTACCTGCCTTCCCTGTCGGAATTATACTTCGCCTGGGAATCAACCTCTGCATCGAAATTATGCTTCGGTCAGAATGTCTGCCGCTCATCGGAATGATGCTCCGATCCTTGGAATCATGCTCCACCCTTCGGAATGATGCTCCGAATCCTGGAATTATGCTCCGCTCTTCGGAATGATGCTCTGATCCTTAGAATCATGCTCCACCCTTCGGAATGATGCTCTGAATCCTGGAATCATGCTCCGCTCTTCGGAATGATGCTCTGAATCCTGGAATCATGCTCCGCTCATCGGAATGATGCTCCGATCCCCTGGAATCATGCTCCGCTCTTCGGAATGATGCTCCGATCCTTAGAATCATGCTCCACCCTTCGGAATGATGCTCCGAATCCTGGAATCATGCTCCGCTCTTCGGAATGATGCTCCGAATCCTGGAATCATGCTCCGATCTTCGGAATGATGCTCCGAATCCTGGAATCATGCTCCGCTCTTCGGGATGATGCTCCGAATCCTGGAATCATGCTCCGCTCTTCGGGATGATGCTCCGATCCCCTCGAATCATGCTCCGCTCATCGGAATGATGCTCCGATCCCCTCGAATCATGCTCCGCTCATCGGAATGATGCTCCGATCCTTGGAATTATGCTCCGCGAATCAGAATGATGCTCCGATTCCCGGGAATCATGCTCCCCGGGATGATGTTCTGCCCCCGGAATGATGTTCCACCTCGAAGTCCAGTTTCAAGATCCATCAATTTCATGCACACAACTCAAATGTGCGGTGTGCATTTATTGATGGGGGGCAATTTGTTGGGGTAAAAATTTGCACCCCGGGTGACCGAGTCAAACTCAAGGTCAACCCCCAAGCTAGGTGGGCCCAAGCCTAGGTCAAGCGGGCCCATGCCCAAGTCGAGCCCGCGGCCAGCCTCCCCATGCCAACAACAAAATCATGTAATAAATAATTTTTATGTAATTTTTTATACATGAATGTATGCAAAATGGGCATAATGCCAATATTTTGTAAGCCCATGGCTTATGTGCAAAAATGAAATGGCACAGGAGCCATGGGATAGGCAAAATGCCATTTTGTGAAGCCCAATGGGCTATATGAATATGTAAGCCTATAAAAGGCAACATGATGATGAATAAAGTAACACTTTTTCATTCTCTCAAAAACCTAGGGTTTGTACATCTTTCCCTTTTCTGAAGGCTTCAAACCTTCTTCTTTCTTTTGAATTAAATCAAGAGTTTTACTCTTCTTTTTCCAAAACTAAATAGTTTTTCACCACAAAACCCATAAAGGGGAACTTGGATCTACCATTAGATCTCAAAAAGAAGAGATTTTTAGATCTCACATCTCTTGATCTTCAAGATCCAGCCAACAGAGGAGGAAGAAGAAGAACCCCTTTTATCAACCAAAACATTTTAGGAGTTTAACTCCACTCTAAACCCTATTTCTGGGACTAAAAGCCCCTTTTTCTCGCCAGCGCCCAGCGCTCAAGCGCAAAGCGCCCACGTGCCGACACGTGGCGCGCTTGCGCCCAAGCGCCCAGCGCTCAAGCGCAAAGCGCCCACGTGTCGACACGTGGCGCGCTTGCGCCTAAGCGCACAGCACCTAAGCACACAACGCTCGAGGCGCTGGCCCCACGCATCCTTTGGATGACTTTTCCCTTTCTTTTTATATATATACATATATATATTTATATACATATGTATACATATGTACACACAGATTCCCCAACACTGTTTCCCTCAAAAAAATTTTGGGCCGGGACGCTGCCCCGCACCCCGCAAGGGGCTGCTAACCCCCATGACCCCCAGCCCGCTATCCGGATAGCGGGACCCTCGTAAAAACTCTGCGAGGCCCCCGATACATCCAAAACCCCCTTTCAAAACACATCACATGTACACGGCACATTGAGTTCGCATGACCAGTTTAACCCGTCAATCGGAGGTTCCCTCGCTCGAAAGGCGAGGGGTAATTAACGGCAGTTTAGTCCGCGGCTGCCGGAGATTCGGATCCCCACAATCATTAAACCCCGGCCTACCCTAGGCAGGGGGAATCTGTAGTACGCCTGATAAGCGCGCGCGTATTCCCATCTCAATGGGGTGACGAAAAACACCCTACAATCACATATAACCGACTAATATCATTTATATCAACTTATCGAATCAACACTTGATTCAATAACTCGGCTATATCTCATATAACCGACTGATATCATATATCGCGAGATTAGAATACGGTATCACATACACGTATTAATCTCGGTCCCGCACATATCACATATATGCCCTACTTCGTTTCACTTGAGCTAGGAAACCTCTGTGTAGGACTCTAAAGACTCGTCAATACGCCAACAGTAGGTAATGATCATATCAGTTACCCACAAGCCGTCAGCGGTACTACCTGGACGTAATGGCTACCCAGGTATTGAGCGATCAGAAGATCAACAAGCAAGCTGGTCCAAACTCCCATGAATCCAGTAAGTAACACTACCGTACAGTCCGGTCTCTTCGTCTGATATGTCGCATATCGAGTCTGGGATGGTAAACGTCAGACCCCAATAACTTGATAAGTCATGCCAATGTGAGGCTCATAAGGGTCGAGAAACTACTGATAACACTTACCAGTAAATCTCAGCATCAGCCCTGGCCAGGGACTTCCTGTTATAGCCAATTGAGCATAGCGCAACATCAACCCCACGAAACCCCTCCTATCGCTCATTGCCTCCATGTGACTCAGGACTGTACCCAAAATCCACTTGTTTGCACGCTCTCTTGAGCGTGGTAAGGAGGAAATCAAAGCACAGCGGGAATCACACAAGACTCTATGACGATCTCGGGTCTACAGACTAATCTGTACCAGTGTCACCAGAGAACTGCTATCGTCAGTGCTATCCATGACGATAGGTATAATACCATCTAAGAGTTCTCGGCGAGTCCTGTTCGGTGTACCCATTCTTTAATGAGCACCTGTGTACAATCTTTGATGTCAAACACCAATGGCTGTGGGATCAACCATCGCCCCATACAGGGTCAAGAAACGTACACATTAGTCTACTCTGAAATATCGATGCCCCGTCTCAATACTCTCTCGACCAGGAACAATTAAAGGATGTACTTATGGACTACCATGGCCCCACTAGTATGATCTTCATCATAGTCCTGGTAGTCAAGTCCACATCATAAGGGCTTTATCAACATGTAATGGAGAGACAGTATAATGATACAAGTATACATATTAAGATACAGAGCAACCAGATTGCATACTATCATGTCGAGCAAGAAGTCCTCTCTATATATGTCCAAGCATCCACTATAATATACAATCATGTACAATAATGGCCTCTAGGGCATACATATTGTTAGTGGATATGCCCTAGGGTCCATTATTGTATCATACTAGTTTGTATATTACTTAATGGAAGCTTGGGATATTCACATGTATATAACAGTCTTGCTAAACATGGCAGTATACTGCTTGGTTTTTCTATCTTAATATGTGAGTATACGTATTGATAGAGCTCTTAGGATCTTGCTTGACTACCAGCGTTGTGATGGCAGTCACACTAGTGGGGGGCTGGGTAGTCTACAAGCACATCCTTATTCAGGTCCCTAGTCGTAGGATTATCGAGACAGGGCATCGATACTCCGGAGTAGACTAGTGTGTACGCTTCTCATCTCAGTTGGGGAGATGGTCTGTCCCACAGCCATCAGTACGTCATACTGGAGATAGTATGCAGGTGCTCGTTAGGTTACGGGTACACCGGACAGGACTCACAGGGAACTGTTGGATGGTTTTATACCAGTCGTCAGTTAACAGTTCCCAGGTAACATGAGTACAGCATAGTCCGCAGACTTGACACCGCTACTTCGCCTCGAGTGTGTCCCACTGTTCTTAGATTTCTACCCTACCACGGCTCAAAGGAGTCGTGCAAACAGGTAGCAGTTGGGTGCAGTCCCGAGCACTTGGAGGCAGTGGCGGTTAGACAGGATTCGTCTCTCCCGGTATTGGGAGTTGATATCGCGCTGTGTCAGAGAGCCATTACGCAAAGTCCCTGGCCAGGGTAAGCGAGATTTGCTGGTAGGTTCCAGTAGTTTCTCATGGTGTAATGGGCTTCACTCCGACACGACTTATACCGTTATTAGGGGACTGACGCTTGTCGCCCCCTAGGCCCGATATGCAATAGTCTTAGACGAACAGACCGGACTGTACGGAGATTGTCACATCAGACTCGGTAGGAGTTTGGATGGGTTTCCTCATCGGCCTTCTTATCGACATCTACCTGGGGACCGTTACGTACAGCTAGTGCCGCTTGCGGCCTGTGGTTAAACCCACTGCCAGCGTAGTAGTCGAGTCTCTAGAGTCCCACACAGAGAGTTTCCCTACTCCAGGCGAAACGGTATAGAGGTCGTATGGTTTTACGACAAGGGTTCGGACGCATACGTGTATTTACGCACGTACGACATCCGGACAGTTTTTACTAGCCGGCTTTGGTTTAAGCCAGTTTCTAGTATCCGGTTATTGGATTTATACAGTCTAAAGTTTTTCCGTATTTTCACGGATAGGAGGGGCGTTCTCGTAATTACGCGAGAAGCTTCTAGAAGATGGTGACTTGGGGGTTAAGGTGGCATATGCATTAAATGAGATTAGTGACTTATTTGTGTGATTCATCCATGTCATTAATGCATCATAAATGCTTAATGACTCATGGAGATGAATCACCCATTAGATATTTATGGAGCATGGTTGTTAAATCATTTATTTGATTTATCTTGATATTGTTAATGCTTCATATATATTATGAGAGATCATTATCTCATTCCAATTCTCTTGCTCACTTTCTCTCTCCTCAAGCTTTCTCTCTTCAAACCCTAATCCTCCCCTCTCATGTGTTGAGACCAAGGATTAGAGTAGACTACTTAATCCTTAACCATTCTTTATATCACCTAGGTTACTTAGATTAGCGATTTAAGAAACCTAGTTACCTCAAGTTCGAGGTGAAGCTTGTAGTAAAGCTCTCGGGTGAATCTTCTACTACATAGAGAAAGCCAGAGAGGACGTGGAGAACGACAAGACGAAGGACTCGGTTCTTTAGGTATAATCACTTATCATAGTAGTTAACTCTTCTATGGTTTCTTGTTAGTTATTGTTTTAGCAAAGATTCTCGGTTAGTCGATGTTTACGCTTTAAACAAGATCATTTTTCATTATTCCGCCTCCCCGCAAGTCGTGGGGTATTGTACATCGACTTACAGTGGTATCAGAGCCTCGCTAAACAATAATTAACTCATTAGCAAAGTCGCATGAATTTCGAACGCAAAACGAACCAAAAAACGACATCGATATCACAAGTTTCTGTCGAATTTTAAACAGGCTCTAAAAAATTTTCAGGTTGCTGCAGAGTAACAAGTATAGAAAGATAAGAACACTGGAGAAAAATGGGTTAGTTAATCGGCCATACAGCCGCGGAACCGTGGCCGATCCCACCGATCCGCCGCGGATCCGCGGCCGAGTTGGGGCCGATTCGACCCAGTTTGCTCCTGTTATTCTTTTGTGATATTGTTGTATTTTCTGGAATGTTTATTTTCTGCTCAAAGTCTCAGATGCACAGAGAAGTTTTGGGAGTAGAATATGATATGTTTGCTCGATCGAAATTATACGATATTTGCTAATTTGATTATATCTGTGATTGTATAATGTGTTCGTAAACCTCCCCTAACTGCTAGTATGTCGGTTGGCAGGGGGTTGCACATTTCTGTAATGGTTTTTACTATTTGTGGTTGTGAACTGTATTGGACTGTTGTGATGATTAGACGGGGTTTGAGATGGGTTGTTATATTAATTCATTCTATGTAATTGTAATATGTTGTAATATTATTTTGCGGGGCGCATCCAGGTTGCGGTTGTAGCCACCATTGTATTATTTCATTTTACTGTTTTTGCTCCTAAGATAGACCCAAGGTGGGGTGCACAAACTACCGGGTACTTTGAAGTTTTTAGTGGCCTACTCACTTTGTTGAAGGAGACCGCTTCACTTCGGGTATTTGGCGGGTAGTTTGCCGTACCCGTAGGGGTCTAGGGTGGGGTAATGGCTATTCATCACAACTGTGTAATCCGTCTTTTGTTGCAGGCTCTAAACAAACGCGGATTGCTTGCAAATCCAATAAAGTTCATATGAGATCTGGAATGCCTATTATTGCGTCAGACGAATGTACAATATCTATATATGATAGCTATTTAGACGTCACTTATGTTTTACACCCGCGCTAGCCCAGCCCCCGCTCTGCTGTTAGTTAAGTAACCTAACGGGTGATGACGGGACCCAGTGGCGAATGCGGATGGCATAAGAGGACGTTGTATTTTCGTTATTTTCTGCAATGATAGGTTAATGATGGGACGCATTATTTATAATGCAAAGAAAATAAACCAAAAGATGAATCGTTGGAACAATTTAAAAGAAACCACCCGGTTATTTTAAAACAGATGATATTTTTAATTGTAGAGCTTTAACCACTCCTTTTAAAAGCTATCAGGTTCCTTCGGTCATATCAAGTTCACTACGTTCACGGTTTCGCCAAAACCATTTGTAGCCTTCCGTCATTTCATTTGGGTATTCAGTAGTATTCAAGCTATGTATTTTGACCTAACGCCAAGGCATAGTCTTTGGTAGCTGCTGGGTATTCATTTGTCGCATAGATAGATGAGTTAGTTTGGGACAGTCGTATTGTCATTATGGCCGAACGTCAAGGATATGTACGGATGGGTTCAAATTAATAAGATAATGATGGGTAGAACTTGACATGTGACTTATGACATTTTGACCTAACGCCAAGGTCACAAGAGCATGGGGCAAAACTATATATCGGGAATTTCTAAAGAAACTGAAATTTGCAAAGAGATGCATACCATTTGGAGTTTGATGAATGTTGGTAGGATTCCTTCAACATTATCATACGATGATATTTGGATCTCGGTCCTACTGTGAGTATATGCTACTCATCAGGATATTCGTCACTTAACGATCAATGCTATAAACCAAGTAGGTGTCAAGAAAGGTGTCAACGGGGTTACGCCCCCAGAGAAAAGAGGTTATTTAATTAAGGAACTTCGCGAAAGCGTTGGAAAACCTCCCTCGAAGTACCAACACCAGCCTGGCTGAAAGGTTAAGCAAGTATTGTACAGTGAGAATAGTCCTGGCTAATTCTTCTTTTATGGTTTGAGGAAGGATTCGAGAAACAGTGGGAGCCATCCAGTTTAGATAAATTAAAAACCACTCTAAACTTGCAAGAGCATCATGCTAAAGAGTTTTCTTCTCTCTCTCCTAATTGCAGCGACCCTGAAAATGACTGGACTTAAGTTACTTTTAGAGAAAAATATACTGACAGGGTCAAACTATAAAGATTGGCTGCGGAATGTCAAAATGGCTTTGACCTATGACAAATTGGGGTACGTCCTCACCGCTAAGGCACCTGCTGTCCCTGGTCCTAAATCCAGTAATGCGGATAAGGAAATCCGTAAAACCTGGGATTTCGATTGTGCGAAAGCCAAGTGCATCGTGCTTGCCTCGATGAACAATGAACATCAGAGGAGGCACGAGGATATGGAACTAGACGCCATATTTCTCCATACAAAGGAACTTTATGGAGAGCAATCTCGTATAGCAAGATACGAGACCTCTAAGAACTTGTTTCGAGCGAGGTTGGCTGTCGGATCATCGGTAGGAGAACATGTCCAAAAGATGATTGGCAACATAGAAGAGCTCGCAGACCTTGGGACGACTTTGGATAATGAGCTCTATACAGACCTTATTCTCCAGTCCCTTCCTTCCACCTACGCCCAGTTTATTCTGAACTTCAACATTCAAAGAAAAGAAGTTGAACTTCCGGAACTCCTTAACATGTTGAGGAGTGCAGAGGGAACCTTGCAGAAGGCAAGGGAAACACCCGCTATGTTTGTTAGCGGTGCTTCTTCTTTCGGGTCCAAGGCTAGGGCCAAAGGAAGGAAAAAGAAGGCCGCCACCAAACCTAGAGGAGGTGTAAGTAAGGTGGGAGGGAAGGGCAAGAAAAAGTTTGCGGTACCGGTAGTGGGCCAGGATGAGTGCTTCCATTGTCACAGGAAGGGCACTGGAAGAAGGATTGCAAGGCGTGGAATGCCAAGAACCAGGAACCGAAGCAAGCTGTGGCTTCGACTTCAGGTGTGTTTGTAATTGAGAATTGTCTGTTAATCAACTCTACTTCCTGGGTATTGGATGCCGGATCAGGATCTCATATTTGCAATTCATTGCAGGCACTGAGAAACCGTAGAGTGCTGAAGGATGGTGATATGACCCTAATGGTTGCTAACGGAGCTAGCGTGGGAGCTGTGTCCGTAGGGGATTATCACCTGGGATTGATGAGTGGACACATTTTGGTTTTACATAACTGTTTTTGTGTACCCAGCTTAACGTGTAATATCATATCTGTTTCTTTATTATCAAATAAAGGTTATGATTTCACGTTTGTAAGTGATGTTGTTAACATCCACCTTAATCATAGTTTGATTGGGTCCGGTACACTGGATAACGGTATATATGTGTTAAACCAACTCCAAATTTTCAATGTCCAGAACACACTAAAAAGAAAGTCTCCAGATTTAAATAAAGCTTTCTTATGGCATTGTAGACTGGGTCACATCAATGAGAGAAGGTTGACTAAGTTACATAGAGAAGGATATTTGGACTCGTTCGAATATCAAACTTATGCCACTTGTCAATCTTGTCTCAAAGGAAAGATGACAAAGACTCCATTTACTGGACATGGAGTAAGAGCGAGCAAGCTCTTAGGACTCATACACAGCGATGTATGTGGTCCAATGTCTACACATGCAAGAGGTGGTTTTTCCTATTTCATTACTTTCATGGATGATTACTCAAGGTACAGATTCATTTATCTGATGAAACATAAATCCGAGGCTTTTGAGAAATTCCAAGAGTATAAGAATGAAGTAGAAAACCAAACCGGCAAAAGTATCAAGACACTAAGATCTGATCGAGGTGGTGAATACTTGAGTGCCGAGTTCCTAGGTTACCTAAAAGAGAAAGGAATTCTCTCTCAGCTTACTCCTCCATACACTCCACAGCATAACGGTGTATCGGAGAGACGGAATCGAACCCTATTGGATATGGTACGATCCATGATGAGTAATGCTGAGTTACCGCGATCTTTTTAGGGTTATGCGCTAGAATCAGCGGCATATCTTTTGAACATGGTACCTACCAAGACTGTGCCTACCACACCATATCAGATGTGGAGTGGGAAGAAACCCCATCTTCAGTATATAAAGATTTGGGGATATCCAGCTTTTGTTAAAAAGCAGCATGTGGACAAGCTCGAGGCACGATCAGTAAAGTGTAAGTTTGTAGGATATCCAAAGAACTCCAGAGGATATCTATTCTATTACGCAGAGGAACAAAAGGTATTTGTTTCTCGTAATGCCCATTTTCTAGAACATCAGTTTTTAGAAAAGGAATCAAGTGGGAGCGAAATAGAACTGGAAGAAATTCCAGAACCACAAACTAATACTGAAAGTTTGGTAGAACCGGTAGTTCAAGAAGAACAGGACATTCCCGCACCCCTCCGCAGAAGTAGTAGGCCGTCTCATCCGCCTGAGAGATACTACGGTTTTCTCATAGATGGGGATAGAGAGGATTGCGTCATAGATGATGATGAACCTACTGGCTTCCAGCAGGCCATCCAGAGCGACGACTCGGTACGATGGCTAGATGCAATGCGGACCGAAATGGAGTCCATGTACACCAACAAAGTATGGACTTTGGATTTTGCTCCAGATGGGGTAAAACCCATAGGATGCAAATGGATCTTCAAGAAAAAGATTGGTGTAGATGGACAGGTGGAAACCTATAAGGCTAGACTTGTTGCAAAGGGTTTTCGTCAAAGACCTGGTTTGGACTATGACGAAACTTTTTCTCCAGTGGCTATGCTCAAATCCATTCGGGTCCTTCTTGCTATTACTGCCTTCCATGATTATGAAATCTGGCAGATGGACGTAAAGACGGCTTTTCTGAATGGAAATTTAGAAGAGTGCGTCTATATGGATCAACCAGAGGGTTTCAATCAGAATGGGAGCAGCGGGAAAGTATGCAAGTTGCTTAAGTCCATTTATGGACTAAAGCAGGCATCGCGGAGTTGGAACATCTGTTTGATGAAACAGTCAAAGAATATGACTTTATCAAAAATCCAGATGAACCATGTATATATAGTAAAGTTGTAGCAAGAACTGTTGTATTTCTCGTCTTGTACGTGGATGACATTCTATTGATAGGAAATGACATTCCTATGCTACAATCTGTCAAAGGATTCTTATCACACAGGTTCTCCATGAAAGACCTGGGTGATGCCTCTTACATTCTGGGGATCCGGATCTATCGTGATAGATCTAAGAGGATGTTGGGACTTTCGCAGTCCAGGTATATCGACACTGTACTGAAAAGATTCTGTATGGAAGATTCTAAGCGCGGTAATCTACCGGCTTGTCACGGAATCACCCTATCCAAAGAGATGTCTCCCAAGAATGATTTGGAAAGGGAACGCATGTCTATTATACCCTACGCTTCTGCGGTAGGCTCTATAATGTATGCGATGTTGTGCACCAGACCAGATGTAGCTTACGCACTGAGCGTGGTGAGCCGGTATCAGTCAGACCCAGGGGAGATGCACTGGAAAGCAGTAAAGAACATTCTCAAGTACCTGAGGAAGACTAAGAAGATGTTCTTGGTTTACGGCGGAAAAGACCTCAAGATGGAGGCCTATGCTGATTCCGGCTTCCAGAGTGATAAGAACGATTCCAAGTCCATGTCAGGTTATGTCTTTACCCTCAATGGAGGGGCGGCGTGCTGGAAGGGTTCCAAGCAGGACACCGTTGCTGACTCGACGATGGAAGCGGAGTACATAGCTGCTTGCGATGCCGCAAAAGAAGCGGTCTGGATGAAGAAGTTCCTAACAGAACTTCAGATGGTTCCTACCATTGTTGATCCAATACCTCTGTATTGCGACAACAACGGAGTTATAGCTTTAGCGAAGGAACCAAGGTCCCATCAGAAGACCAGACACATCTTAAGGCGGTATCACCTGATCAGGGAGATCATTGATCGTCAGGAGATCAAGGTTCGGAGAGTTGCTACTGAAGAGAACATTGCTAATCCATTCACGAAGGCCCTACCTCAAATTCAGTTCGAGAGGCTACTCAAGATCATCGGTCTTCGATATGCCAGTACATGGCCCTAGTGCAAGTGGGAGATTGTTAGTGTATATGCCATAGGGGCCATTATTGTATCATACTAGTTTGTATATTACTTAATGGAAGCTTGGGATATTCACATGTATATAACAGTCTTGCTAAACATGGCAGTATACTGCTTGGTTTTTCTATCTTAATATGTGAGTATACGTATTGATAGAGCTCTTAGGATCTTGCTTGACTACCAGCGTTGTGATGGCAGTCACACTAGTGGGGGGCTGGGTAGTCTACAAGCACATCCTTATTCAGGTCCCTAGTCGTAGGATTATCGAGACAGGGCATCGATACTCCGGAGTAGACTAGTGTGTACGCTTCTCATCCCAGTTGGGGAGATGGTCTGTCCCACAGCCGTCAGTACGTCGTACTGGAGATAGTATGCAGGTGCTCGTTAGGTTACGGGTACACTGGACAAGACTCACAGGGAACTGTTGGATGGTTTTATACCAGTCGTCAGTTAACAGTTCCCAGGTGACATGAGTAAAGCATAATCCGCAGACTTGACACTGCTACTTCGCCTCGAGTGTGTCCCACTGTTCTTAGATTGCTACCCTACCACGGCTTAAAGGAGTCGTGCAAACAGGTAGCAGTTGGGTGCAGTCCCGAGCACTTGGAGGCAGTGGCGGTTAGACAGGATTCGTCTCTCCCGGTATTGGGAGTTGATATCGCGCTGTGTCAGAGAGCCATTACGCAAAGTCCCTGTCCAGGGCAAGCGAGATTTGCTTGTAGGTTCCAATAGTTTCTCAGGGTGTAATGGGCTTCACTCCGACACGACTTATACCGCTATTAGGGGACAGACGCTTGCCGCCCCCTAGACCCGATATGCGATAGTCTTAGACGAACAGACCGGACTGTACGGAGATTGTCACATCAGACTCAGTAGGAGTTCAGATGGGTTTCCTCATCGGCCTTCTTATCGACATCTACCTGGGGACCGTTACGTACAGCTAGTGCCGCTTGCGGTCTGTGGTTAAACCCACTGCCAGCATAGTAGTTGAGTCTCTAGAGTCCCACACAGAGAGTTTCCCTACTCCAGGCGAAACGATATAGAGGTCGTATGGTTTTACGACAAGGGTTCAGACGCATACGTGTGTTTACGCACGTACGACATCCGGACAGTTTTTACTAGCCTGCTTTGGTTTAAGCCAGTTTCTAGTATCCGGTTATTGGATTTATACAGTCTAAAGTTTTTCCGTATTTTCACGGATAGGAGGGGCGTTCTCGTAATTACGCGAGAAGCTTCTAGAAGATGGTGACTTGGGGGTTAAGGTGGCATATGCATTAAATGAGATTAGTGACTCATTTGTGTGATTCATCCATGTCATTAATGCATCATAAATGCTTAATGACTCATGGAGATGAATCACCCATTAGATATTTATGGAGCATGGTTGTTAAATCATTTATTTGATTTATCTTGATATTGTTAATGCTTCATATATATTATGAGAGATCATTATCTCATTCCAATTCTCTTGCTCACTTTCTCTCTCCTCAAGCTCTCTCTCTTCAAACCCTAATCCTCCCCTCTCATATGTTGAGACCAAGAATTAGAGTAGACTACTTAATCCTTAACCATTCTCTATATCACCTAGGTTACTTAGATTAGCGATTTAAGAAACCTAGTTACCTCAAGTTCGAGATGAAGCTTGTAGTAAAGCTAAAGGGTGGATCTTCTACTACATAGAGAAGGCCGGAGAGGACGTGGAGAACGACAAGACGAAGGACTCGGTTCTTTAAGTATAATCACTTATCATAGTAGTTAACTCTTCTATGGTTTCTTGTTAGTTATTGTTTTAGCAAAGATTCTCGGTTAGTCGATGTTTACGCTTTAAACAATATCGTTTTTCATTATTCCTCCTCCCCGCAAGTCGTGGGGTGTTGTACATCGACTTACACATATAACTAACAGTTTGTTAGATAAATATCATGGCTTTGTTCGACACAAATAAGTAACATTAAATTTCAATGTTCTTAAATAAATTTCAACGTTTTTCGGATAAGTCTCATGGATTTTGTTTTTCACAAATAAATATCATTTTCAAAGATTATTCCAAAACTTGCTGCATCATGCGGGGTTTACCGCTAGTATTGAACTAAGCTTGGGTAATTTTAACAAAACTCCCAATACTTTTAAAACTATCAAGAAACTGCCGTGAGTTAACGATTCAAGTTAACGATGTTAAATTTCTCAGTAAAAGACAATTTTGCCCTTCTCACTAAACAAATAATTAATTATCAACTAATTTAATAATATTTTTATATAATTATTAAATATTTATTAACTTGATTAGATTTGTTTTGGGTTTTTTTTTGGCGGGGGACGGGGGATCGGAGATGGGCACCGGAGGTCGAGCGCGGCTCAGAGATGAGGCAGGGAAGGTCGAGAGATGGAGGGGGCTGGAGGGAGGGGCGGGCCGGCGGCGGCGGCGGCGGTGTTTATGGTGATGGTTATTTTTGAGGGCTAGTAGGAAGGGACGGGTCGAGGGCAAGGGTAAGGGTGGGGCTGGAAGGAGGGGCGGGGAGGGAAGGAAGGGGCAGCACCAGGGGAGGGTGAGGATGCCTGCGGGAGAGGTGGTGGTGGTGTGAAGAAGATGAAAGAAAGGAGAAGATCGTGGTGGTGATGTGGATGATGATGATGGTAGTGGCGGGTTGAAAAGGAGGAGGAAGACGGTGATGTTGATGTTAATGATGGTGTTGATGGTAGTGGCAGCAGGAAGAGGAAGAAGGAGATAGTGATGGTGTGGTGGCATCTGCGGTGTTGATGATGGCGGCGGCGGTAAGTTGTTGCAGTTGTCGGTGGTGATGGCTAAGGAGGATGAGGAAGTGAGGGTTTTTTTTAATTATGTATTTTTAATTTTTTGAAATTGCGGTTTGGGTTAGAATAGAAGTAATTTGAGGGTTTTTTTAAAAAAATTGCTGACATGACAACTTAAATGATGTGGTAAAGACAGTGCTGACGTGACATTGTTAAATTTGGTAGTTTCTTGAAAGTTTTAAAGGTAATAAAAGTTTTGTTAAAATGGTTTAAAACTGGTCGGGGGTGTTTGTTTTTAACTAAATAAGCCATTGAACTATAACAACCATAGTTAACATCCAAATATTCTCATAACCTCAACACACTAAACCAATCCAAACACAACAAGTACATCATCATCAACAACAACAATCAAAATTCAACAATGTGAACACATTCAAACTAGAGATTATAGCACATACATAACTAGATCATAATCACTGCAAAGTACAATAACAATGCAGTCATCATCATCAACAACAACATATATATCAAAATTCATCAACATAGGCAATGAGCATTAAATCAAACCAGAGCATAAAGGTCCGGCACGAACGAGAACCACCGGAACCCGCAGCTCCACTTCTCCTGCAGCAACGGGCACCTCGGCAACCAATGCCAAGTCCCCCTCCCGACCTTGAAGAACAGCACTTCCGGCCACGTCGTGCAGCACACACAAACCAACCCCTCGTGCCATACACAATACACATGGGAGTAGTTATGGTAGCAAACCGACACGAACTTCCTGCACATCATCTCCGGCAGCCTTCCGGCCTCCTTCCACCCCATCCCGATCATCTCCCATACCCGTACGCTCCTCGAGATCCCGTCCCTCCCAATCCCTCCAACCAGGTACAGCCTCTCCTTCTCCGCATCATTCACCAGCCGCGCGAACGCAAGCTCATCAGGGAGCTCCGGGCCGGCATTCTCGTCCCAGGCGCCGGTCCGGAGATCGAAACCCGCCGCCGAGAACGGCTCAGGGGTGGTGAAATACAGACACCCGTGATGCAAGACGGGGTCTTTCACAGAACCCGGCCCCAGGAACCGCTCCCACGCCCGGGTTTCCGACGTGTAGACGAAAACCCAGTTGGTGTTGGAGCAGGGGACGAAGATTACATACCCATGAGCTGATTTTTTCGATTTCGGTTTTGATGACACCAGGGTAGCGGATGGGATTGAGTGGGTCGGGGTCGGGACCAACGTCGAGCAGTTGGTGAGCATGTTCAAGACCAAGAGAGAGGTTGAGTTTGTGGAAAAGAGCAAGAGCCCAGATGAGGAAGAGAGGAGATGGGTCGATGAGAATGAAGAGGAAGAGGGGAGAGGGATCTTGCGCCATTGGTCGGAGGAGGGGTCGTAGAGGGGGAGGCATTGGTGAGAGAACTGGGGATGTGAGAGGATGAGGAAGGAGGAGGAGGAAGGGGAGGAGAGGAGAGAGAGGAAGGAAGGGGAGAAGAGTAGGGAATGGAAGCGCTTGCAGGTTGGTCGGAGATGGAAGAGGGAGCGAAGTGGGAGCAGGGAGAGGACGCGGAGCAGGATGTCCTCGGGGAGCCTGCTCCAAATCGATGGATCCATTGTTGATGATGGTGAAAAAAAAGATGAGGTTTTTTCTCAAAAAGATCTGATTTTTATTGGGAAAAGCTGGGGGTTTTATGTTGAGACAGAGGGAGAAGGGAATGGGTCTCGCAAGCAGAGGATTTGGGGAGCTGGGATTGTTGAACAAATAAAAGGGTAGGGTAAGGTAAGGGCGTGTTTTGTTGGAAAAAAGAGCGGCTGCTCTTTAGAAAAAATAGCATGGGTGCTGTTTGGGAATCTTGATCCCACTTGCGGCGTCTAAAACACATAGAATATATCAATATCAAATACCTATGTTTCACATAAATCTCGACCGTTCGTTTCTACTATAAATGGATCTGGACTATCGGATGAAAGAGCATGGATGCTATTTTGGCCAACATAACAGCCACTCCGAATCCGTTTTGTTGGGCTGGAGGTGGTTCGTTAGAGTTTGCAAAACGAGGGACTCCAACTTTTGCTTTCAGTCCAGAGTTCAAATTTTTGTGTTTGTTTCGTCAGCAGAGTTCATAACTTCAAAGTCCTGGTTTCCTGCATGGCATGTCCGAAATCAGAAGTTCGAAGCTGGGCGGTTTTTTGGTGGAGTTGGGCTGGAGTCTGTCATATTATGTACTTCTTAGTTTTGGTATTTTAATATGTCTTCTCTCTTAACTACCATAAAATACTGCAAGGGGGCAAACATGCCCCAAGCAACTTGTTTTTCTATAACTGTACCTATATGATAGGAAAGAACAGATTTTTTTTTGTTAATTAGCATGAAGTACCTCTAAATTTTCATTCCAATAGAATAAAATAACCCCAACTTTCTTAAACATTTATTTTACCATCCTCAAACTTTAATATATTTCTAAAATGTCTTTCATTAGAAATAAGCAAGACATGAGCAAGATAGAAAAGGATATATTTTTTAAATTAAATATTTAAATGAAAGGCATTTTTGGAAATAAGTTAAAGTTGAAATGACAGTGCGGGTTTTAAAAAGTTGGAGGCTTCTTTAATGCTATTAAAAAAAGGTTGATGCTCGGATGTTCGGATCGGATGTTCGGATCGGATCGGATCGATTAAGACTTATTCAAGCCCTTTTGATAGTTAAACAAGACAATTTGAACATATAATGAAGCTCGATAAAATAAACATACGAACATAGACATAGTATGTTCGAACTCGACACGTGTTCAGACTTGGCTCGTTCTGAGCGCGTTTGAGCTCGGAGAGTTGTGTATAATTTTCATTTCAAATTCCAAGATGCATGGATGGCTTCTTTTATATGAGGACGGTATAGAGGAAGGAAGGGAGAGCCGAACTTTAAGATTTATGATAAACCATGTCAATTTTATTTTACATTTTTTAAATTTCTTTTCATAAGAAGACAAAATTCTCCATCCCTCTCCTCCTTTCCCTTTTCTTGTTGCCCGGGCTTTAACCCCACGCTTAACGTGTGAGGTCAAAGAGGATCAAAAATATTTATAACTGAATTGGTACACATAATTGTTACAACTTAACGTGTAAACAATATATGATAAAAAAGAGAAAAAGAATGTTTAGATCCAGCTTTTTCTAGCTCAAATTAAAGTTTTTTTTTCTATGGATTATGATATTTCTTCATAAGCACTATATTTTTAGAAAAATTGATAAAGTCGGCATTTATTTTATATGAATTATAATACATTATTAGTTTTTGATGGACAAAATAATTATTGAATGTAATTTTTAAAAAAATTATATACTTTATAGTTTATACTTTGCATTATAAATAATATAATATGTTTAAACTAAAATAATTAAAAATGTTTGTGAACATCCATATAATAAATTTTTAGTGAATCTCTTTACATGATTCATTTTTTTATCATTCTATAGATATGAGTAATTGCCTTTAACAACTCATTATTAATGATTAACAACATATAAGCATCGTAAACTAATTATAATAACTAAAAATATTTTTCCACCTAACTAATTATTATAATATAAAAAAATTTAGAAGGCCAACTCTCCAAACAGCTGCTAATTATTTTTTTTTTATATATAAAAATAAATATGGATAAATAGGAAGCAAAGAAAAAAAGAAATACTCCTAATTACCAAAAATAGATAAAAGAAATAATTTTAACAAACATTACAAAAACTCGATATTAAGTAACAATTTATCCAAAGCTGAATATTTTCGAAGATTAATATTGAAAAATAAGGACAAAAAATATTTATTTTATTGTTTTTAATTATGAAAACCCCTTTTGAGAAAGCTTTCTAGACAGAAAATAAAAAAGATACCAAATAATTATAACAAGTAGCCAAATAATTACTAAATAATTATGGATAACCCTTTGGAGAAAGCTTCTTCCCCCTCCCCCCACCCACACACACACACACACATTTTGCACCTCATATTTATGGGTCATTACAAATGGATATGGAAATAAATATGGATAAATGGAAAGGCAAAAGAAGAAATGCCAAAAACAGTGCAAAAAATTTCTTGACCAACCCAGCCTTGTATTAAAATAATAGATAGACAGATAGATAAGAGTAAAGACCTTACCCCCAAAATTTTGATATTTGTGTTTTTCCCTCAAAACTTTGTATTTTAATATTTTACCCACAAAGCTTTATCTTATTTAAAAATATCTCTTGCAAAAGACAAAAAAAATACCCTCTGATTATAAGCAGGGAAGTTTTTTAAACAATCAATACGTTTTGGGGGTGCAATATGCATATACAAAGTTTTCTGGGTAGAATATTGAAATATAAATTATTATTTTTTGGGTGAGATTTAGCAAAAATACTAGAAACTGTGAGAAAAGTGAAGTGGTTAGCATGAGGATTAGATTTGCTTCTTATGTATCATACTTTTGTTTGTTTCACATGTTACCATGCGTTTCATGCTTACATTGAAGGAAACAAGTCTTTAGGGCTCTAGATGGACAATATATATCCTCCCAAAACAAAAACAAAAACAAAAAGGAAGAAGATAAAGTCGCATTATCATCTATATCTCTTGGACTATAATAATAATCAGGTAAATTATCAAAACTCCCCAAGCAGGTATAAAAATCGTGGCCTCGAAGTGTTTGTTAAAAACCCCAGAAAAAAATTTCAGTTCTCAAAAAGCCACATGCTTGCGGTATCTATATGGCTGCCTACCATATCTGGTTATTATGTGTTATCTATGCAGTTGCATGTGATATCTATATGGTCACCTGCGATATGTATTGTCACGCCCCGTTTCCCAAAATACGGAATACGAGGGGTTGACAAGGCCAGCCATGCTCCTTCGGTCGAGAAAACATCCTGCCGTAGTCGTACTTCGGTTTCTAGTTTTACGTGGTAATCAGTAATCAATGCACAGGTAATGAGAAATGCAGTCACTAAATCAAACAGATATAAAACTAACCAGATAGAGTCAAAGAAAAGAAAGCGCTGACGTCGCTGATCTAGATATCCGCAATATTCTCAAGGTACGACAGGTGTTGATCCGAGCTAAGTCCACTTCTCACTCTGAGCATGCATACTCAGGTCGTCAGAGCGATACAATAGCAATAAATATAAATGCAAAAGTAAACACGTGCAATGATGATGAACATGAAGTAGTAAATACAGAATGATGACGCACATGAAATAATCGGTACAGGTAAACAGTAAAGTAGGTATATCAAATCAGTAAGCAATACATGTCAATGTCACTAACCCTATCAGTCTCTAAGTCTCACTGTCCAGGTCGCTAAACCTATCGTCAGTCCAAGTGTGAGAGTCAACCACGCAAGAGTATCCCCAACCCAAGGGTAGGGCCCCAGGGGCAAGGGAACACGGGCCCGAAACACTCGCTAATAATCAATAATATCACCCATATGACTCCTAGAATCGCTGTATATGCCGGCAATGGGACTCCCGAGATTCCGTTGAACTCATACTCAAACTACCCCACACCCCGTGGTCCACATCAAACCCCGACCATAAACCCAAATATTAGTCGGTCCATGACAAGTCTACGCGAGAACTGGAGACCAGATCTCCATCAAGCATGTCTCGACTGGTACCCGAGATAAATGGACAGTGTTTGACCCCTTACCGATGACACTAATATAAGTGCTTCCATAACCGTCCCATACCAGTTATAGTTATACTTACATATGCCTCATAGGCGTCGACAATGCAATAAATTAACTGGGTCCGCAGATTTGTACAAGTACGTGTCACTTCACTTATTCATTCACGCTTTAATACTAACGTACTTGCCACAATCCAAGCACTAATATCTATCACTGGGTAATGTACACGATCACTAAGTTATCAATGCTTATGACCTCTACATGATATGATGAGAATGCAGTAATTACGATTTGAATAAAAATATCAGCAGCCAGTGTCCTACCGCTTGCATAATTTACTATAAATAATACATGCAGAATTAAGCAAAACAATAAAAAAGGTAAGCAGTATGTTTAATTATCTGTCCATCAAAATTTGTTTCGCGTCAATCGGATTTCAGGTTTGCTAGTTATGTTCATTTCAATTTAAGTGTTCACTGCCGGAAATCTAGTTTCAGAACTGAAAGTCCGTTTTGTAACACGTTTTACTCCCAGTTGGGAGCATAGTTAGGCGACGCTACAGTTAAACTAATTGTATATTTTTCTGTCATGTTTCCAACGCATCAAACGAATTATCGATAGGATTCCTGTATTAGAAGTTAGGTTATGTACAAGGTGTTGGTGTAAGAGAGGTCACTGCAGAAACTGCAGAATACTACGGTATTCTAAAATACAAATTAAATATCAAACGATGGTGAAACGACACGGGACCAAATTGAGGGTTTAGCTAACTAAATTATATACGTGACCATATGGGGTCCCGCGCATTTTCAGTTTAAGGAAGGGGTGTACAGGTGTTCTAAAGCCAAGTATCCAGGTGAAATGCTGCCCCGGACTGCAGTCCCGTGGCTCGTTCGCAATCAAGTATCGTTGCAGTAAACTAACATTGTCGAGAAACATGCTATGGATGGTTTTAGGCCAGCGAGTCTTCTTCGATATGAGCCATAGAACGTTACATTCCGAATTATATTTAATTTACAATGATTTTAATATGGTAACATGCACGGTAAAATTTTCAGATTAAGACAACTAGGCGGAGGTATCATTTATAGTGGTGAAATCAATATTTTTCCCTCGACTGTTATTATGAAAGGGTTTCGAGGCTCATAAATTCCGCCATTTTAAATAGGGTTTTTATCTAGGGTGTCGTGTCAAACACATAGGTTATGTATAGGCATCAAATGAAACATCCGTTCTCATTAACCGATCCAACTAAGGTTATTCAATTTGAATGTAATATGGTATTGATAAGGGATGGTAACTCTCCATATAATTGAACGACGTGGTTTGCTACAAAACTATTTGATATTGAAACATCGATATCGCTATACACATGAACATTTACACCGTAGTATGTAACATTGTTATCTTAATTAACTAATACGATTATTAGCATGAATAAGCAAGGGAAGATGGTTCCACTTGCCTAGCGACAAAGTCGATGGTACGGCGGCGAAGACGATGGCGGACGGCACGACACGGGCACGATCACGGCACGACACGCGCACGAGTCTTAGCACAGCGTGGCACGTGAACTTGGCATGCAGAAGGCTCGGTTGTGCAGTGGCCTGGGTTGGCGCTCGGGCCAGGGGATGGTTGCAGTGGTCGGGTGTGCAAGAGGAGCTCGGGTTGCTTGATGGTGGAGGAAGGTTGATTGGGTGTCGGCCGCGGCGGTGTTGGTGGTGGCCGCGGCGATGGTCGGAGCTGGGGAGAAGTTGGTGGTCGTTCGTGATGAAGGTACTTGGAGTTGCGACAGATTTGCAATGGGGGATTGGAGTTGTTGGGAGGTTGTGGAGGCGAGGGGTAAGCAGCGTGGGTGCTCGGGAATAAGGTGGTCGACGGTGAGGTGAGGAGCTCGAGGATGGCGAGGCAATGGGTATGAGGTTGCGGGGGAGAGGCTGCACGGGAGAAGAGATGGCGTTGAGGAGGTGGTCGAGGATGAGAGTATAGCGGTGGCGTCGAAGGTGAGGCGAGGGTACTGGGGCGACGGTAAGGGGTCGCCGGCTAAGAGACGATGGGGGCTCGGGTGTGCAGGGAAGAGGTAAGTGAGGATGATGATGGTGGTGGTTGTGGTGTTGGGAAGGCGAGGAGATGCAGACAAGGGTGGAGGCGATGACGGCAAGATGGCGAGGGTCGGAGGTGATGGGTTCGGCTCGTCGCGGTGGGTGTGAGGAGGCCGTAAAGGTGCTGACGTTAGTCATGTCGGGGCTTGGTGGTGTCTTGTCGACGGTGCTTAGGTTTTGGAGAGAAGAGAGGAGGAGAATGCGAGTGAGGGAATGAGAACGAGAGAGGGGTCGGTGGGTTGAGAGGAGGTCGTGGGAAGCGGGCGCGGCCGTTGGGGTGTGGGCGCGGGTCGTGGGGGAGTGGGCGAGAGAAGCGGGGGCGTTGAGGAAGTGGGCGCGAGTCGTGGGGGGGAAGGCAGGGGGAAAATGGCGGGAAAGAAAAGCGAGGAGAAGGAGAAGAAGGGAGTTTGGGTCGGGTCGGGTGTGCTCAGGTCGGGTCGGGTCGGGTCGGGTGAAGGTGAGGGAAAAGGATTGGTGGGCCGGGCCAGGCCGGCTTAGAAAAGAAAGTAGAATAAAAATAAAAAGGGTTTAAAGTTGTTTAGGGTTTTGATTAGGTTTTAAAGGAGAAGGGTTTAGAAAAAAATTAGAATAAATAGATTGACGGTTAAGGTTTAGACTTAGATAATTAGGAAAAATAAAATAGAATAGATATAAGGAAAATAATGTGATAAAGAAACTAGTTTTAATTGGATTCTCATCGGAACTAATTAGAAAATTAGAGTCGCAGGAAAAGTATAGGAAAAAATCGTTTGGGGAGGATATTTTAAAAGAATTTATTACTAATAATACATGAGATAGAGTACAAAATAAACCGGGTATTACATGTATGACATATTTAGATGGAACAAGAAACTATACAGATACTGCATGATGATTTTCAAGGGGTTTTTTAACAACCGCTTCGAGGCCAGGGGTTTTTGGCAGAATTGCGCCATTTGCCTTTTCTTTTTATTTTCTTTCTTCATTTCCTCTTTACCATGTAGTTAAAAAAAAACCTTTTCTACCTTGAAATTTACCATTGGACTTGAGCTAGGTATTTGATATTTCATGGTGGACTTTGGCCCCCTTTTTAGGCATGATTATCACTTCAAGCAGGATTCATCCAAATGAAACCTCTAAATTGATTTATGAAATTCAACTTTATTGCAAATCAAGAGTTATTGGTGCTGGAATTTATTTTCTAACTTTTTGTCCATACATAAGAATTATACATTAAGATCTCAATTTATGAAGAAAATAAACCTTGACTTTGACCCTTCTCCATATTGGCCAACATACAAACTTGTGACTCTAGTTTCTCCACGCCCTTGCTTAACCCTAGTCTTATCTTTAACCATCAAGAAAGCCCAACCTGATCTTTTATTAAAATGAAAAATAAATTTCACTAAACCACCCCACTTTTTTTAGTGTTTTCCAATAACCTCCTCCAATATTGCTTTAAAGTTCCGAAGGTTCAGGATAGTTTCAAGTAATAAAACAAGTTAAGCTAAGGATTGCTTATTGTAAAAACATGATAGTTGAGGGTATTTAAGTGTAATTTACCCAATAAATTAATAGAGGAAAAGCTCAAGGGAGAAAAAAAAAAATCCCATCATGGCTTCTTCCTCACCATTCCCTCCGCCACCTCCCCCAACCCCCACCATCCCCAAACTGCCCCCAAACCAAAACTTAATCCCCACCATGTCCCAAATCATGGAGGCCTCCAAATCCCAAGGCCTCAGCCTCCAGCTCAATACACTAGGCCCATTCTTCAGGGTCGAAGCGAAGGGGGAGAGAGGGGAGCTTGGAAGGGCAGAGGGCGTAATTCGGACGTGGCTCGGGGGCAAAGTTCTGCACGTGGATTCCATGAGGATGACGAAGGAGACGCTGGGGATGGACCGGTCGGTTTTTGGGTTGGGTTTGTTTGTCGGGGCCGTCGTGGTCCGGTTCGGGTTCGACCGGGGTTGCGACCGGGTCGAGTTGCTTGCTATCAATGACTCGGACCAATACCACTCTAAGGTATGCTAGTAAAACCTGCGCATGAAACGGTTCTGAAATCAGAGCCTGTCATGTGACATGATATATATAGGTTCAGTTTGGTAAAACATGCAGCTTGTTAGGTTCTCACCCTCAACCCATTTGCTAAACATGCAGCTTGTTAGGTTCTACACAAGGATGGGTTTCAAGGCAGTGCATGAGGTGGATGGTTCATCAATGGGAGACTTGGCTCACATGCTTGTTTGGGGTGGTCAGGGCACCAAAATGGAGGCCGACATCATGCATCTCCTCATGAAATGGGGCAAAAGATTCAAACCCCCAAGCTAAAAAATACCTGTGGAATTTGCTGCGAGTTTACAATCAAACAGAGAAACAAACTCATGTTACCATCCTTTTGAGGCAACCATTGTAATCTGTATTTTGTCTAACATTAGAAAAACCGAGGGATGAAAACAAGAGTTTGAATCATGTACAAATAGATGAATGAGCTATGCTATTTTATTATGCATATGTATATGATGATAGAAAGACAACCTTTTCACCTTATTTTTAATTTCAATAGAAGGGTCCTAGTTACCAAGTTAACTCGGTTCGTTATCCATCGAGCCTCAACACCCATCTTATTTTATTGAAGCTTTTAAAACCCTTGGTATTCTAAAAATACAGACTTAGCTCAAAATTGCTCATGTTTAGCTCTAGGGGTTCTCTGAATTCGGACCAAATTAGCAGATTCTCATACTAAAGCTCAATCCAATCATGTCCATGGCCTCTACCAATATAAACAATCTCAAAACATGAACATTGACTATTAAGCAACACGCCAATAATACCATAACTAACATGAAAATTCATAGGAAACAGAATATCAAATACAATATTCATCTAGTTTTCTTTCAATATGAAAACGCTAAAAAAAATAAAAAATAAAATTAAAAATTCAACCTCACAAAGTATACAATTGCATATCAAAAGTGTAAGCGAGCATCAATAGAACTTATTTGCACAAGCCTGCAAGGAAAACATAAATCATGCATCCCCATCCTCTTTAACTTTCCTGCAGAGTTGCAATTATAGATTCAGATTTCCCTTGCAGTTGAACTAAAATAAGCAACACACCATGATTTGTGCTGCTAAAGAACTAGTCCGACGAATCGACAAATTCTTGGACGATGTTACAAATTTTCAACAAATCAAAAATTGCCTCAGAGAACAAAAAGAGAACCAGTGAGTGCCCACAACAGCCACCCAAATGAAATCAAACAATCCACGGTAATCCAAAAACCTAAATAAAACACATCATCTGTGGAAAAATCTTTATTCCCATAACCAACCAAAAAAAATCCAACTTCACAAGACCTACCATTAATTAAAACCGCAACTCTCAAGGTTTGAGGGCGAGAGCCAAACCAAACTTGGGAGTTTTCTCTAGGGCTTTAGTATCGAACTCGCCCGAGATTGTGAGGATCGACTTTGGCTTGACCTCGTGCTGAATGAGGGTTCCAAGCTTTCCCAAGTTGTTGAGGCGAGCTTTTACTGTGGTCTGGGGATCAACTGTGTAAGCTCCTCCGACGGTGAAAGTGTTCTCATTGGTAGAGAACCTTCGGGTGATTTCTGCTACCGCTGCGCCTCTTTGTTTGTCGTCGAGATGGTACACGTATGAACCTCTAAGAGTGTCCCCTTTGTCCGCCCTTATAAATAAAAGGTTTTAAAAAATAATTATTAGCACAGTTTCTTCTCTTTTAATCTAATTAAGAGATGCAACATGTATGGAGGCGAAGTTTATGTAGCAAGGTAAAATCTTGGGATCCAAGTTAATTCCTGAATATTCACCAAACCCATGGAAGGAACTTTAAATGGTTTAATTGGAGGGCGGGGCGGGGGGCATAAAGATAGCTGAATAAAAATACACATAGGACACAATAAGACAATGTAATTTTACCATTCATCTCCTCAATTCCATAAACAGCTAACATATAATCTTACTTGTCTTCATTCATTCCCTGGTTCATATGATAATTACTAAATTACAGTTTTGTCACTCTTCTTGACTATGTATAATTATGATGGTATAATCGTAAATATTAAACTGTGTATGGTTATAATAAAATCCATTACAAGTATACATGAAAAAGTTTTCTAATTGAGAATAACTCGTGGAGTTTGTATATATACTGAATAAATTGATTTCTGGGTATTAGAAAATTTAGAGGACCATTGCTCACAAAGATCGAAAACAAATAAACATATTCCAACACTTAAAGAGTGCTATCTATGCCCTTCTTCCAGAATGCATTATGTTTCCCTCTTGGCTTTATCTATACTTTGGAACTTCAAACAATAAAATGATAAATTATATCAAATCCATAATTTGTCAACCTCACAACCTTGTCAAAACAATAATATTTGAATAGCAATCGGGAAAAGGTTAATGTCAGCCGACAAACATTATGATGTGGAAAGGGTATGACAATAATGGTGATAAGATTACTTCAGAGGATTAACTAATGTCGGCAACTTACAGGATTACCGAAGCAATGTAATCAGGCTTTGTCACGCCAATTCCTGCATTATACTTTGTAAAAGCTCCTGAGGCCGTATCAAAACCTGCCTCTGCACCGAAGGCAACACCATGAGCACCTACTGTTGCAGAGAAGTCAACAACCGGGGTCTGCTTCAGAGCTACAACTGAGGCAAAGCTAGCATGGTCATGGAAATATTGCACCTCCACCTGATAAAACAAATGGGAGAAGAAATTTATATAATAAAAAAAGCGAACAGGCTTTATATCACCCATCTTAGTACAAGAGCATACAAATTACAAAAGATTGATACAAAGTATGGGTACCTTTCCAGTATTGTAGTCAGGAAATTTGAGAGAAGCAATTGCCTTAGTAGAGGGAAGAATTTCAGACACAGTGAAAGTTGTTGAAATCTGGAAAATTCAAATTATTGATCATCTTGTTGATTGTTTATAATTTAGCATTAAATTCAAAGCAAAAAAACATGAGAGGAAGAACGCAAACATTTGAATCTGTGTCAACTTTGACATCAACGAGGGTGTTCTTGTATTTGTACTTGGTACCAACATCAAAAGCATAAAGTCCTCCCTTCTTCACTGCAGCAGAAGTGATGCCCTGAGAATTTAAGTTTGAATTGGTTAGTTTTACTGCCTTATACAAAGAAAAATGACAGGCAAACAAGGAAAGCAATAGTAGAAGATATGGTATATATTAGAAAAGGACGCATGTCGTTAGATATTGCAGTTGAAAACACCGAAAAAGGATAAGACTTATATCAAAGAAAAGGAATTGAAAGTTATCACACATTTAAATCAGTAAAGCATGCACATAGAACAATGTGCTATGTTAGCGTTTATCAAAATGTATAGGCTGGACTCATAAAAAATTTGATAAGATAGTTGGATACTTGGATATACAAACACATATCCAAGTACTTAATAATGTCAGATGGATATAAAGAGGAAATGGTGAAAGGTCAACTACATGTAAAATAATTTAAGCAGTAACAGATAAAAAAAGAGACTTCTTAAAACATTGGAGTTCTCAATAAGCAACTGGAAATGTCAAGGAAGCGAACAAATCACTCCCAAAATCACCTATTTAGATTCATCATATGCTTAGGTGAGAGAGTGATCTGTTTAATAAGATTTGGCTGACAAAAAAGATGCCAAATGAATGGAGGAAAAGTATCCTTGTACCTATCTACAAGAACAAGGATGACATTCAAAGTTGTTCAAACTACCGTGGAATAAAACTTATGTGTCACACCATGAAGTTTTGGGAGAGAGTGATTGAACACATGCTAAGCAAGGATATTAAGATAACAGAGAACCAGTTTGGGTTCATGCCTGGACGATCGACGACAGAGTCTATTCATTTGCTTCGTCAACTTGTCGAGCGTTTTTGAGAGAGGAGAAGAGATTTGCAAATGATATTTATTGATTTAGAAAAAGCGTACGGCAAGATACCTAAAGAGGTATTATGGAGGACAATGATGAAGAAGGGGGTCCCCGTCAAGTATATTGACATAATCAAGGATATGTACGATGGAGTAGTGGCAAATGTCAGAACTTGCGGCGGCCTAACGAGTGATATTCCGATTACAATTGGTTTATATCAAGGATCTGCATTAAATCCATTCCTATTTACCATCGTGATGGATGAGCTTACTAGAACTATCCAAGATGAAGTATCTTGGTGTATGCTATTCGCTGATGATATTGTTCTAGTAAATGAGACGAAAGCATGGGTTAATGCCAAATTAGAATTATGGAGGCAAATATTGGAATCTCGGGGATTCAGATTGAGCAGGTCCAAGACAGCATATATGCATTGCAAATTTAGTAAACAGAGAAATCAAAACCATATTGGTATAACATTTGAAAGGCAAGAAATATCACCGAGCGACCAATTTAGATATCTAGGTTCCATCATCTAAAAGAATGGGGAGATCGATAGTGATTTAAATCAAAAGATCCAAGCTAGTTGGTTGAAATGGAGGAGTGCAACAGAGATTTTGTGTGATCGTAACTTTCCGTTAAAATAGAAAGGGAAGTTTTATCGGAGCGCTACTCGGCCTGCCTTATTATATGGTACAGAATGCTGGGCTCCTAAGAAACATCATACACAGAAGATGCACGTAACGGAGATGCTCATGCTTCGTTGGATGTGCGGTAACACTAGAAAAGATAAGATGCGAAATGCGGATATTCGTGCAAAAGTTGGTGTAGCACCTGAGGAGGAGAAGATGCGGGAAAACCGGCTAAGATGGTTTGGTCATGTGCGACGCAGACCTATGCAAGCATCGGTTCGACGAGTAGATACTCTCGATATGGGCAATGGCAAAAAGGAAACCGAAGAAAACATGGATGGAGGTGATACGAAACGATATGGTTGCCAAAGGCCTCAATGGAAGTATATTGTTCGATAGGAGTGAGTGGAAGCGGAGGATTCATGTGCTGGATCCGGCGTGATTCTCATGTTGGTTCATGTAGCCTACCCCATATGCTTGGGATAAAAGGCTCAGTTGTTGTTGTTGTATATGCTTAGGTGAGAGCACAGTAAAACTAAGTTTACTGCTTTCTCTAATGTGAACGACACGCGTCCAGATGAAGGAAGCATTTCCCATTCAACATTTTTGTCATCTAAATTGGGAACAACAGAGTCAGATTTCTGTGATGGAGTTACAGAAATATCTAAGGATCCTAAGCATTACAAGTTTCAGAGGGCATCAGACCTTAAGAAAGATCACAAGTATCATAGCACTTGCTCGGCAAGCTGATTAATTATTATCCAAAGAATGCCTGCCAAAGATTGAAAGCTTTCTGTGAGAAGCTTCCGATTAAGAAGGTGTGTGATTACATTTGTCAAGGAAAATATTTAAGAACGGGTCGCATGGTCAAGGAGCTCAAATAAAGCCTGATTTCTGTCTATTGTTGGGAGATAAGTAGAAAAAAGCAGAACCAAAAGATAAAACAAAGAATAGGAGATGTTCAGCGAGAAGCAAAAATGCATCATCAGATACTTCGCAAAATTAATACTTTCTCAATCACTAAAGATATGACAATACAATATTCCGATTTCGTTAACTAGAATTATGACTTTCATGCATGCACCAGATATCCTGCAGAAATGCAGCAGAAAAAGGAGAAGGTCATCACTAGCATAGCAGGATTCAATATCTTCATGCCTTCCATAATAAAGATAAGCAACCACAGGGGAACTCTAATTGGTGCACATAAGAGGCGGCCAGAATTTCTAGTAATGTGGACTAAACTACATGTCTAAAACAAAACCAATATAATTTACTGTGAAAAGAATATGTACGGATGAATTCTATCGATAAAAATAACACACATTATTATAAAAACATTATAATTACCGATTTTCTCTAGGAGCAGATGGTGCAACAAAATAACGTGTGCATATGGATTGCCTAACCACATGCAGCTAAGAAAGACAATGTAAAGGTAGAAATCTTGTTTTGATAGGAAATCTTTTGGGTCATAGACCCATGTTGGAGCCTTATGATTCTAGTTTGAGTGCTCTCAGCCATAAGCTCAATTGAGCTATTTGCTCACTGTGAGAACACGAAAGGAAAAAAAATTGCTGTCAAAGGCATTGAAAAGTGTTTCTTGTTAAAATATATATGCATTAACAAATGTAATCAACCTTTTGAATTTTCTAGTTTTGTGTTGTACAAAGGGAAAATAGAAAATAGTTAAGCACTAGTGAAAAAGCTAAATAATGTCTGTAAACCGACTCCAAAAGTCCTCAAGAAGATTGATTTTTGATCGATTGATATAAAAACACTACAAAATTTCTATCTCAGTCATCCCATCCCATCACACCACACCTAACAAACTCTAAGACAAAGTAACTTTACCGACACCAAGAATTGATCTAAATTATTATTATTTTTTTATGGAGAAAAGAGGGGTTGGGACGCCCAAAACCATGTAACATATGCTTTGAGCTATGGTTTCCTCTATTATTATCCACATTTTCCTTGAACGTTTTATAGGTACAAGGTCTTGTTTATGTGCACGGCTTGAGGATATTCCATAGGATGCAAATTTGTGCTCTAGTATGGAGTTAGTTTTTTTTTTCCCACAATGAGAACAAACTTGAACGACATAAGTTAGCAATGGCTTAATGTGGACCCTAAGGAGAAGGAAAGAATAACGGCTTCGGCCTATCTAATAATAAGTTCTTGATTGCCTTTGACAGGACAAACGTTAACCTTTCCCAGCAATAAACAGAGACCAATTTGGCAAAATGGCCATCAAAAACTTCCTTTTCGATGCAAAACACATGATGATTTCCATGCTTCAATCTATTCATCCCAATAAATAAGTCCTTCCAATATAGATTTGCAATAATAGGCTTTAAACTATAATTTAAATTTACAATATGACGACTGATTCCAACATTTTCTATTTTGTGTGCATGCAACTACACTACCATTTCATGATCAAAACTGAGCAAACAACTTAATTAGAATTATTAAAATAACCTAAGGATTCAAATAGCAATTTCAAGGGGTGAAACCCCTAAATAAAAATCGAAGCTTGAAAAAAACGCAGGAATGAAGAGATCTACGAGATTTTTACCAATCCTGATTCGCTGGTGGTGGAGATGGTCAGCTTCTGATCGAAAGTATAATCCCTAGTGAGCAGATCTAACAAATATCAACCAAAAAATTAGCAAAAAAATCCCAAAAATTGCGAAAAAAATCAACTTGAAGAGATCGACAGAGAGGATCGAGGTCGATACCTTTGGCTTTCTTTCCGATGTCGGCGAAAAGCCCTGGCCCCTTCGACATGGCTGGAGAGAGAGAGAGAGAGAGAGAGAGACAGAGGAGAGAGAAACAGCGATGAGCGTTGGTGGCTGAGTTTCTTTGGAGAAGGGTCAGTGGCTGCCACGAATTTGTACAGCAGAAACAATAATCTCTTAATTGCACTAAAATACCAAAAAGTTTATATTCCGCGTTTATTTGTAAACTTTTTCGAGCAAATATTTTTACATTTCAGTATCCAAGTAATGTTAAACTTTGTTGATTATATTTTTTCTGCTAATCATTTCATATTTGTAGATGCATCCGAATTTTACCAAATATAGATAATAATTTTTGTTTTGAATAATTACTCATAACCGTATTCGAATCCGTCGGCTGCTATATCCGATCTGTATTCAATCAGTTTATATTACGTCCAAGAACATGTTTTTTGTTTTGATCCTTGTCTTGAAGAAAGGCTGAGATTATTACAGCGTGATATTTGCGCTAGCATTCTTATAACTTCACAAACCAATTCAGATTTAATTGACATTTTGTTATTTTTGTTTAATGGGATCATGCCCTTATAAACTTAGTGTATAGAAAATAATTGGCGTTTGCTTTATTGAGGATGATTTATTGGCTTAATAACGTGGCAATGACATATGTAATGTGAAGCTTGTATTAAAAAAAAGAAGAAGATAATTTCGGTTTGTTACAAAAAGTTAGGTATTGCGTAATGCTTATCTCAACCTGGGCCTAAATTTTGAATTTCCCCTCGGCCTTTAATAAGTCTAGCCCACACTAGTACTTCATGGGCTATAAGCCTATGAATTAACCTTTTCTTTCGGCTTAAATGCAGGAAACCCATTTGACCCAAAAACGGGAAAAAACGCCTAAAGCTTAAAAACCTCCAATTTTTTCCCTTCAGTTAATTGCCAATAGATTTTCCATCCAAAAATTACATAACTTGATCAAAATGTCCTTATAAAAAACAAAAATAACATTTAAAGGAAGTCGGGGGTATTTTTCCCACACAGATCTATGAGCAAACTAAGAAAACATCAGAATGTGCTTCGAAGATTAACATGTATGATACCCATCATTGAATTAAACATTGTAAGTTCATTTTTTTCTCCTGTGACAGCTTCTGTCCTCTTTTCTCTATTCCACCTTTATTTTGGTTATAGTATAAAAGACGCAAACCAACAAGCTACTCATGTGGTATGTTTTTCCTCTTTTGAAAGTTCTACTGAAAAATGCTCTTCTAATATGGTGTTTACATAAAATTTTGAAATTATTAATCTCTAGTTGCTGAGCATCCAAAACGTGCTTAAAATTTTACTTATGTCGAAAGCTGTTTGAGAACTTGATATTTTTTAGCAAAATAAACAAATATATGAACCGGTGATTTACATTTAATCTAGCATAAATAGCTGAATAAAAACAAAAACAGTTTCAAGCTAGATTTCGTTTGGATTATTTTACTCTAAACAAGTAGATAAATGTTTGAAATTTAAACATTATGAATGATTAATCTTACTCTTATCATTCTCTGGGGTTTGCAACCGCCGCTATTGTCTGGGCTTACCATCATCGCATCCCCCTGGGATAGGGATGAGGCTCTCTCCTCTGCCCCGGGCTTCTTCCTTACTCTCGCAACCTCTCTCTCATTCGGGAAAGGAGAATTCCTGGTCTTGAGGATTTTTTTTCCTCTTTCTTCTATTTTGTTTGGATTTTGAAAGGTCTATTGGAGATTTTCAAGAATCGAAAGGTCAGATCTGACCAAGGAACCACGGACCTACAAGGATGGTCATGGATCCGGCTATAGAGATGGTCCCGACTAAGAAAGGTCGTGGATCCGGTGATTATGAAGAGGATATGAAGGTGTAGATCTTGGATCCGGCGACGATGATGCCGGATTCAGCGATTGAGAAAAGGGATGATGGTATGGTGTCGGATCCAGCAATGGGGATGCCATATTCGACAACGGAGGAAAGGATTTGGAGGTGTGGAGTGGATTCAGAGATTTAGGAACATGTGTGATGTTGTTGGGTTGGATCAGGCGTATGAATAAGGATGGATGTCTCATGAAAGACGCAAAGTCTGATCCTGCAAAGAGGAAGAATATTCGATGGATAATGTGGAGAAGATGGACGCCCGAACGAGGATGCCTTATCGATGACGCGAAGTCTGATCCAGTCAATGGGAGGGATGTCTGACATGGCGAAAAAATGGATGTTTGATCGAGAATGCAGAGTTCAATTTGGGAGAAGGGGAAGAATGCCACATTGAAGACGTGGAGTCTAACCTAGCGAAGGAGATGGATGCCCAATCCAAGATGCAGAGTCCGATTCGACAAAAAAGTATGATGCTTGATTTATGTGACTCGGGATGTGGTCATGGACACGGAGTTTGATCTGGTGAAGGAAAATGATGACTCATCATGGATACGAAGTCTAATTAGGCGAAGGGGAAGGATGCTTGATCGTGGTCACGGAGTCTGCGATTGCTTGCCCTTTGATAGCCTTTCGAGTGACGAACTGGATGTGATACCGTGTGAGAATCATTTGCCATTTTGCGATTCTTCCGATGACGGCCGACTTCTCGAAGATATATCGTAGAGGATCATATTTGACGATGAGTAGGATAGTATGACCGAGTGCGTAGTGACGAAAACATTGTACGGTCCATACCATCTTCAGGTACAATTTCTCGATGAATGGAAACTTTCCTTCATACGCGGTCATCCGCTTACTCAGATAATAAATTGCCTTTTCTTTTCGCCTCGTTTCCTTGTGTTTCCTGAGTACGCAACCCATAGATATGTCAAAAGTGGCTATATACATAATCATCGGTCTTCTTGGAACCGGTGGAACCAAAATTGAGGGAATAGGTAATACTTGATTTTGTCGGACGCTATTTGATAATCTTCATTCCATTTTGTGGGGCCGTCTTTTCTCAGTAGCTTGTAAACGGGTTTGCAAGTCAGAGCGAGTTGTGCTATAAAGTGACCGATAAATTGGATTCTTCCAAGAAAGCCTCTGACTTCTTTTTGTGTCCTCGGTAATGGCATTTCCTGTATGGTTTTAACTTTGTACGGATCTATCTCGATTCCTCTTTCGATAATGATAAAGCATAAAAGTGCAGGGTTACCTAGCACGGTAGCAAGGTTTCGGGAGGCATCGCCCATGCCAAATTCAAAAATTTTCCGTTCTAGCTAACTCTAACCCTAGAATCGTACACTAGAAATCGACGGAATATAAAATGCAAACACTTTGCAAGTCTAGTAAGCAAGGAATACAACCTTTATAGACTGATCCTTCACTTCAATAGCTACGTGTAGTAGTCCCTTTCGTTGCGATCATGAACTCCGGACTCTAGAGAGGCTCCCATGAAGAAACGAACATGCTTGCTTCGAAGTCTTCGAGGCCGAAGATGATCTACGTCGAGGAGACACTAACCCAAGCTATCTCTTCACTAATTACGGAATTAGTGAAGCAAACACCATATACTAAATGGCAAGTAGTAGAGGATGATGAAGTAGGAAGTGTGCTCACTTTAGATTTGATTTTCTCACACTTTTTCTCATACATCCATTGAAGCTAGAAAGCTTTGAGGAAGAAGAAGAAGAATGAACCCATCATATGAATTGTGTGTGGGGTTAGAAATGCAACCAAGGGTTAAGCATGTCATGCTTAACCCTTGTAGAGAGTTAACCATGAGCTAGGGTTAAAGGTTAGGTCAAATAATATCTTAAGCTAGACAAAAAGAGTGGACAAAGTCAAAGATACTTACAAGCTTCTACAAGCTTTCAACAAATATCAACCATGACTAATTCCACAATTTTTGAATTACTTAATGATAAAATTATAAACCCTAATCTTAACCCTAGCATGGTTTAACCCTCATTAACCCTAGTTGCATTTGTAACCTAGCTTGATACATTTAACATATATCACATATACATCAATGTATCCAAAGTGAGAAAAGAAATCATAAGTGAGCTAATACTAGCTAATGTAATGTAATATATCAAATATATAATTATACATTAGATTATCAAATCAACTCTTGATTTAATAATCCGGTTATATCACCTATAACCGACTAATATCATATGAATCAACTTATCAAATAAACACTTGATCCGATAACCCGGCTATATCATATATAACCGACCGATATCTCATATCGCGGGAATAGAATACGGTATCTCATATCGTATTAACCTCGGTCCCACACATATCACATATGTGCTCCTACTCCGTTTCGCTTGAGCCAGGAAACCCTTGTGTAGGACTCTAAAGACTCGTCAATACGCCGGCAGTAGCTGATGATCATATCAAACACCCACAAGCCACAAACGGTCTGCTAAACGTAACGGCCACCCGGATATTGAGCGATCAGAAGATCAACAAACAAGCCTTCTCACACTCCTGCGAATCCAATCAGTAACACTACCGTACAGTCCGGTCTCTTCGTCTGATATGTCGCATATCTCGTCTAGGGGTGGTATACGTCAGACCCCAGTAACTCGATAAGTCGTGTTGATATAAGGCTCATAACGGGTCGAGAAACTACTGATAACACTTACCAGTATATCTCTGAAGCAGCCTTGGCCAAGGACTTCCTGTTATAGCCAATCGAGCACAGTGCAACATCAACTCCCAATACCGGGAGAGACGAAACCCCTCCTATCGCTCATTGCCTCCATATGACTTGGGACTGTACCCAAAAGCCACCGTTTTGCATGTTCTCTTGAACGCAGTAAGGTGGAAATCAAAGCACAGTAGGAATCACACAAGACTCTATGACGATCTCGGGTCTACAGACTAACCTGTACCAGTGTCACCAGAGAACTGCCATCTGATGTTAGGTATAATACCATCTGGGAGTTCTCGGCGAGTCCGTTCAGTGTACCCAGTCTCCACTGAGCATCCGTATACTGTCTCTGATGTCAAACACCAATGGATATGGGATCATCCATCGCCCATCTACATAGGTCGAGAAGCTATACACTAGTCTACTCTGGTATATCGATGCCCTATCTCGATACACCCACGACTAGGAACATTTAAAGGATGTACTTAACGACTACTCTGTCCCCACTAGTATGATCTGCATCATAGTCCTGATAGTCAAGTACTCATCCTAAGGGTTTTATCAACATGTAACATAGAGACAATCAGCATATATGTTAAGATAAAGAGCAACCAGATTGCATACTATCATGTCGAGTAAGAAAGTCCTCCATATATATGTCCAAGCATCCACTACAATATACATCATATGTACAGTAATGGCCTCTAGGACATACATATAACTAACAATCTCCCATTTGCACTAGGGCCATCTGTTGTAGTATCTCATACCCAACAATCAGCAGTGATTGAAGTATCTCATACTCAACCATCCCATAAATGTCTCTCCTGGGAATAGGCCTTTGTGAGTGGATCCGCCGTGTTGTCCTCTGTGTCTACTCTCCTATCATCGATCTCCCTGGAGATCAACCATCTCCATGATCAGGTGATACCGTCTAAGAATATGTCTGGATCTCTGATGGAACGGAGGTTTCTAGGCAAAAGCTATAACTCCATTGTCACACAATGGTAGGAACGAAGTTCATCTCATTAACTTATATATATCCAGACTACCTCTTTGGCAGAATCCTAGGTAGCAATGTATCCAGCCTTTATCGTCTAGTTTGCCATGGTATCTAGCTTGGAACTCTTCCAATATACCCTCCCTCCACTGAGGGTAAAGACAATGCCTGTGACTGACATTCAATCGAGCTTACCACCCTAGAAGCTATCCAGTGATTCTCCCCAGGATCAATTGATACCATCTCACTACACCTAGTGAGAATCCTAACGTCCAATTAGATCTATCTCATAGATCCAAAACCCAGGATTTAGGAGGTATCACCTTGATCCTATATGGAGAATCCTTGTGATAAGAGGAGATTGACCGAGTGTAGCATAGGAAACTCTTTTCCTATCAAGAGTATGTCATCCACGTATAATACGAGGATCACCACCATACTCCCTACTACCTTTTTGTATATACAAGGTTCATCTACTCTTTTGATGAAGTCAAACGCTTTGACTACTACATCAAAACAGACGTTCTAACTCCGTGATGCCTGCTTTAACTCATAAAGCAACTTGCACACGTTTCCGCTGCTCGCACTGTCTATGAAACCCTCTGGCTGTGTACTTATAGACGCTCTCTTTTAAATCGCCATTTAGAAAAGCAGTCATGACACCTAACACCACAAAAACTTGTTGGGAATCCTCCCGCGCGCGCAAACGCGTGTGTTTTGGAAATGGATGCGTTTTGGTGGAAAACGGAATGCGCGCACGAGATCGTTCTCGTTTTACTATTTATAACCGCAAGTGCACGGCGCGTTGTAGCGAGCCGGCAAGCACGGGTCGATCCACAGGGAATTGTGTATTAGGTATCGTTATTTAAGGTTAACAAATCAATGAATTGGTTGGTTGTCACAAATATATATAAAAGAATGAAAACAAGGAAAAAGCAAGAAAAGGAGTATAAGGAAAGAATGGTTGTGGCTTGGTTCGGAAGCTTGAATCGCGACGTTTACCTCTACGCTCCCTTGGTTATGAGTTGCCCGGCCTTACCTTGATTCCGGCATAGAGCACGACTTGTCAACGCGGTTGCGGAGCACAAAACCGTCAGAGTCCGACATTCGCCGCAAGGCAAGAAACGAGTCCCTTTTGGTCACTTACCGTTTGTATGTCCGAGCTTGGGGTATCAACACTAAACACGGGGTTTCGCAAGCATACCGCAACAATGAAAACACAAAGAGGTTAGTGAGAGAAAATGATATTGGTGTTGAGTTTGCTAAGTATTTGTGAAGGTATATAGCATATGAAACAAGAAGTTTGTCAAGCTCTTTATCACAAAATACCATATCCTACCTTAGCAAACTTAACACCAAATGGATTTTAACTTAAACATTGAAAATGGGGAAAGGGAATGAATACGGCATAAGAGGAGGTTACAAATAACCATGTATCAAAATACCGTATCATATCAATACAAAAACAATATTTAGGTTAGAATCAAAAGTTAAGCGCATGAAACATAAACAAGAGGTAGGAGGCAAAGCCTTCCATCTTACTTCCTCACCCACACCAGAACCAAATTAAAGATTAGTTACACATGATAAAAAGAAAGCAAGTAAATAAAAGAAACAACAATTTATAAATCACTTGAGAACAAGATACAAGATTTGGTAACTTGTTCAACCTCCTTAATCAAGCTCTCCAAAGAGAGCTTCAAAAGGGAGGAAGAAGAAGAAACCAAGATGAAGCACACTCACCCTCAAGCTAAACCAAAAGAAAACTTGGACAAAATGAGAGTAAAGAGATGAAAAATTGGGATAATGGATGGCTTGAATCCTTGCCCCATCGTTTCCTTTTATAGGCAAAAGAATCAGAAAAAATAAGCAATAAAAACCAGACCATATGGCAGCAGGGAACAGCATGTGAGAGAGTGGGGCCCACAGGGGACAGGGGGGCCGGCGAGGCCGGTTTTTGGGGAGGTTTGGCCGGCCACAATGAGTGGGAATCACCTCTTTTTGGTTGTGATGACTTCTGTGCTTCCCACTAAGACTTTGGTCCTGTTGATTTCCTTTAATTTGAATCTGAATGTCTCCAAAGCTTGGAGGGAAGTTTGAATGCTTGAAATTTTGAATCATACCAACACATTATACATTTGAATGCACCATTTCCACTTGTACCATGATTTGTGGTTGCCCCCTAGGTCCATGGTCCAAGCTCCAAGAGTTGGTGTGTACACATGCAACGTGTTGGACCAAAATATGCACACTTTATTTGTTTACAGAATAACTCTTGGATATCGGTCGGTTTGCAGTTCTGGTTGCAGTGTTGGCTCACAAATGATATTTCCATGATTTTAAATGTATTTCCAGTATTTTGTCACGGATACCTGTAATCTGTATTACTGAGCAAACACCGGTTAATAGTACCGATATATAACAAAACAGATAACGAATGAGCGGTATTGAAGTGCAGTTTTCTGTGATGAACAAATACCCCCAAACTTATCTTTTGCTCGTCCCGAGCAAAACAAAACTAAATAAAATCCTAGCCTCACTTTCGCAGGGAACGCGATTGCACTGAGCATATGCAACAAGCCGTTAAACCTCTAGGTGTCCCTAGTAGGAGGAGTGTTGTCTCCTGAGGGTTTTCAGCGGATACTACCCACAAAATCCTATCAAATTAGCTTCATAAGTTAACGTCGATTCTACTCCTACAATTTAGTATCTAAATCAGAAATTCTATCATCCTAAGTAAGAAATATTCAACCCTTATGTATCACGCCTCCTATCTATTTATCCCTAGATCCTATACGTATTTACAGCTTAGAAAGATGTCGGCAACTCATGAGTTTTCCTTCTAAAAGTACGGTCTTAAGTCAGGCATTTTTATCAACTTTACAAAAACATAAGTCTTATTCTTTGTTTTTATCTTTCCTCCAAATATCGATTGTATACCCCTACGTGTGTGTAAATTTGCACCTCTACACTTAAGAATTCAATTCAAGCTATAGTACCCTTGCCTTAATACCTAATACTACTTCTTTTCATTAATGGATGGACGGTGTTGCTCACACACCTTTCATGCGACTATTAATGCTTCTTGAGGCACCAACAGCCGATTACTGAATGTATGAGCATTAAAGCGCAAATAGCAGTCTCCAGGTCTTGACTTTATTTTTATTTATTTATTTTTTCTCTTTTTTTTTTCCTTTCAAGACCGGATGTATTTTTCAATGATGCTCTTTTTTGGTGTTTAGCTTTAAATACCGATTTTTCTTTCATACTAGGCTTTCAGGCAAGAGTATTTCTAGGTATCCTCTACTATCCCAAGTTTCAAGGTGCGTGTATGTGCAATTTGTAAGGTATATACTTTCTAAATTTGGGCTCAAGAACAGAAACTATTTTTCAGACTTATCTTTCAGTAAAGCTTCAATACTCTCCCTTCATCTTGACTTAACTAAAAAACTGAACTCAAGATTACCTATTTCTCAGAAAACTGTAAGGACGTATACTTACCAAGGTTAAACAGAATGAGGGTTATTTTTATGGTTTTCAATTCCTAAGCCTAGGATTTAGTTATTTCTAACGTATCAACTAAACTTTTGGAATAAAATCTAAGTCACCCTATTATCTAACTTGATGACAAAGTTTTTATATTTTTTTGGAAATTTTTTCAATTATTATGGGTTTTTTTTTAATTTGTATGCAATGCAGAATATACACATGATGCAGTGCTCACCCCCAAACCTGAGTTTTACGATGTCCTCATCGTTGCCCCCGTCTCCGGTAGCTAGACTTTAGACATCAGGATGAGAATTTTATTCAAGAAAAAAGGGAAAAAAAGCCTAAGATTAATTACATCATTTACATGTTAAAAGACTGGGTTAGTGCAGAAATTAATACCAGCCACGTAAAGATTTTGTCTATAAAGTGCCATGGCTGGCAATTGAATAGGTATAATAAAAAGAAAAGGAGAATATACAAAGAACGGTTAGATGTTAGTAAAGGGCATGGGCGTGTAAAATTGGGGATAAGAAGACACTGAAGATGAAGATGAAATTTTGAGGATGTCAAAGAATTATCTTCTGAATGAATTGTATGTTTAATAAGCGTAGGTAAAGTTTCGACGTCAAGTTCGTTCAAAAACTGTAGTTCATCCGCAAAAAGTTCGGCAAAAGGAAGGTTCAAAGGATGATCCCTAAATGGTCCCGACTCCAACTCACCTAAAATTTCAATTTCATCAGCAAAAATTTCCTCAAAACTCAGTATAAAAGAATATTTATCAAAACTGTCTTCCTCCCTCTGATTTCCCACGATCTCACTCTCATTATTTACACTCTTTCCCAAAACAATACTCTTCTCATCACATTCATAACTGGGTAGGTTCATATCATCTAAAAAAGTAGGTTCCCACCCTAATGTTTCTTCCGAAACAATATCACTAGGTGACACAAAAATTGTGGGTTCCTGATCATTGATCTTTTCTAATCTATCCCAACCATACCCGACAAATTCACAAGCTCCCTCATATAAAACCGGAAAGCAAAAATCAGTCGGTTCAAGAATTTCTTCATCAAGTATTATTTCAGTTAAATCAATCTCTAGATCACATGTGATAAGAGGCTCAGCGGATACTTGAAGGTTAGTGGTAGACTGACATAGAGGGTTTTCTTGTATGTCCTGGTAGCACTCAGTCAATCCATTAGTATCATCATCTAAGAAATCATCAAAATTCATTTGATCAATTATCTCACTCGGATGACTCCCTAGATGACAGACATTAACATTATCGGGTTCTGATTTACTGTGCTGACTCCCTAGAATCCTCTCAGCTGAATGTTTCACTTGTTCCTCTATGTTAGCCAAAGATTGGGCCTGAGCAAGAAATAATTGCTCAGACTGCTGTATAAATAGGGCTAAAGTAGAAGCTGTTGATTCTCGACCGCAGTCATTACTTCAATACCTTTTCCTAGGGCGGTCAACCTAGCATCCATCTCACAATCACTCCCTAAAGATAGTTCCATTGTTTCGGGTTGAAGGGGTTGTGATGGTGGTGATGCCAGAGCAGTCATTCTGTCAACCTCTCTCTCTAAATTTTCAATCATCTGGTCAAGGTTTGAAGTGGGACTGGGTTCAGGAGTGTTAGGTGGGTGACCGTTAAGAATTTGGAACGGTTGGTCACCCCCTAGGAAAGGACAATCATCATGAATGTGGGATGAATTTTGGCAATTTGAACAAATAATTTGGGATTGAGTATAAACAAAAGAATAAGAATCGTGGAAAAAAGAATTGTATTGTGTATCGCCCATATTAACAAGATGCACAAATATCACAAAAATAAAGAATATCACACCCCTAGCAGTCTATGATATGCTCAGTCAACTAGACCTGCTCAAGAACCTGATTGTCGAAATAAAACTGTATCGAGAAATAGGCTCAAGATATACTGATCACAAGGCCAGGTAAGTGCAAGAGAGAAGGGGAGGTTTTCCAACGCCTTCGCGAAGTTCCTTAATTAAGTAACCCTTTCTCTTACGCTTGCCTAGACACCCCGTGAACGATATACCATTAAGCAAAGTTCTAAACACAGTTAACTTCTCCTAATGAGCGCGAAGTCCTTAAAGTCAAAGTCTAATTGATTTTAAATTACTGGGGGTATGCAAGAATGCAGTTTTGTGATTTGTGGGCTACGGAGAAAAGGTGATGAAATCCTTTACCGTATCTTGTTTGGCCGTTTAGCCCTTATAATCCGTATTTAAGATGCAATGCGCAATCAAATCAAAGAATTTAAGAAATCATGAAATTCAAATATTTCTTTTTCGGTTAAGTTTTAAGCGCTGCAACAAATACGGGTTAGTTCTCTTTACAATTGGCGGCAAAATTGTGCAAAGAATCCTGCAAAAGATAGAGAATTGGATTGCGTCAGATTCGAGAGGAGATGTTAGGAAATACGTACCAAATGGATTTGGTTTAAGAAAACCCTTTGAAAGTGATCCGAGTCATTGAATGTTCGCTTGCGCGGGTCAAACTACCCGGATCTTTGGCACTAATCTTCCCCAACGTCTTGAAATTGCAATTGAACCTCGCTCCGCACGATCGCTGGTAGTAATTCCGCGAAAAACCTAAAATGTCGGAAAATACGATATTTAGTGTAAAAAGCGATATGTGTGCTCCAATTCCTGCATACCCAAAATTACAAAAAACAAACAAGACCAAAAGAACCAAAACACAAAACTAGAGATCACCAAAAAAGAAAAAATCAAAACCCCCACAAACAGGCCGGCGACGCCGGAGAATCCCCTAAGGTCGCCGGTTTTTGCAAAGGGTTAGGTGAAGGGATTTTTGGTGGACTCTCTAGGCAAGATAAATATTCTAATGGTCTTACTAGATTTTTAAATGTTATCACAGAGTGATAGCAGGTATCCAGAACAGAGAACAATGGTTAGAAAAAAAAATCGTATTGTTAGTATTGAAAAAATTTGTGTTAAAAGTTAGTTTTGTTAGTAAAACCAGAAATAACAATATCTAATAACTACAATTCCCCGGCAACGGCGCCAAAAACTTGTTGGGAATCCTCCCGCGCGCGCAAACGCGTGTGTTTTGGAAATGGATGCGTTTTGGTGGAAAACGGAATGCGCGCACGAGATCGTTCTCGTTTTACTATTTATAACAGCAAGTGCACGGCGCGTTGTAGCGAGCCGGCAAGCACGGGTCGATCCACAGAGAATTGTGTATTAGGTATCGTTATTTAAGGTTAACAAATCAATGAATTGGTTGGTTGTCACAAATATATATAAAAGAATGAAAACAAGGAAAATGCAAGAAAATGAGTATAAGGAAAGAATGGTTGTGGCTTGGTTCGGAAGCTTGAATCGCGACGTTTACCTCTATGCTCCCTTGGTTATGAGTTGCCCGGCCTTACCTTGATTCCGGCATAGAGCACGACTTGTCAACGCGGTTGCGGAGCACAAAACCGTCAGAGTCCGACATTCGCCGCAAGGTACGAAACGAGTCCCTTTTGGTCACTTACCGTTTGTATGTCCGAGCTTGGGGTATCAACACTAAACACGGGGTTTCGCAAGCATACCGCAACAATGAAAACACAAAGAGGTTAGTGAGAGCAAATGATATTGGTGTTGAGTTTGCTAAGTATTTGTGAAGGTATATAGCATATGAAACAAGAAGTTTGTCAAGCTCTTTATCACAAAATACCATATCTTACCTTAGCAAACTTAACACCAAATGGATTTTAACTTAAACATTGAAAATGGGGAAAGGGAATGAATACGGCATAAGAGGAGGTTGCAAATAACCATGTATCAAAATACCGTATCATATCAATACATAAACAATATTTAGGTTAGAATCAAAAGTTAAGCGCATGAAACATAAACAAGAGGTAGGAGGCAAAGCCTTCCATCTTACTTCCTCACCCACACCACAACCAAAATAAAGATTAGTTACACATGATAAAAAGAAAGCAAGTAAATAAAAGAAACAACAATTTATAAATCACTTGAGAACAAGATACAAGATTTGGTAACTTGTTCAACCTCCTTAATCAAGCTCTCCAAAGAGAGCTTCAAAAGGGAAGAAGAAGAAGAAACCAAGATGAAGCACACTCACCCTCAAGCTAAACCAAAAGAAAACTTGGACAAAATGAGAGTAAAGAGATGAAAAATTGGGATAATGGATGGCTTGAATCCTTGCCCCTTGGTTTCCTTTTATAGGCAAAAGAATCAGAAAAAATAAGCAATAAAAACCAGACCATATGGCAGCAGGGAACAGCATGTGAGAGAGTGGGGCCCACAGGGGACAGGGGGCCGGCGAGGCCGGTTTTTGGGGAGGTTTGGCCGGCCACAATGAGTGGGAATCACCTCTTTTTGGTTGTGATGACTTCTGTGCTTCCCACTAAGACTTTGGTCCTGTTGATTTCCTTTAATTTGAATCTGAATGTCTCCAAAGCTTGGAGGGAAGTTTGAATGCTTGAAATTTTGAATCATACCAACACATTATACATTTGAATGCACCATTCCCACTTGTACCATGATTTGTGGTTGCCCCCTAGGTCCATGGTCCAAGCTCCAAGAGTTGGTGTGTACACATGCAACGTGTTGGACCAAAATGTGCACACTTTATTTGTTTACAGAATAACTCTTGGATATCGGTCGGTTTGCAGTTCTGGTTGCAGTGTTGGCTCACAAATGATATTTCCATGATTTTAAATGTATTTCCAGTATTTTGTCACGGATACCTGTAATCTGTATTACTGAGCAAACACCGGTTAATAGTACCGATATATAACAAAACAGATAACGAATGAGCGGTATTGAAGTGCAGTTTTCTGTGATGAACAGACGCTCTCTTCTAAATCGCCATTTAGAAGAGCAGTCATGACACCCAACTGTCAGATATCGTAGTCATGGTATGTAGCAATGGCAAGTAGGATTTGGATGGACTTAAGCATAAGGAGTAGAAAAGGTTTCATCATTATCCACATCTGGTGGATGACGAGAACCTTTTGCAACAAGTCTTAGCTTTGAAAGTCTCAACTTTTCTATGTACACCAAGTAATCTTCTCAAGATATACTTGCTCCTGATAGGGATTTAACCCTTCAGATAAAGCAACCAAAGTCCATACTTTGTTGTTGTATATGGATTCCATCTCAGATCACTTAGCATCCAGCCATTCTCACAGAGTCCCCACTCCTCATGGCCTGCTCGAAACTAGTTGGGTCATCATCTCATGATGCAATCCTTGCTCCCACTGTCATAGAGAAAACCGAAGTATCTCTCAGGTGGGTGAGGAACCCTACCAGATCGGCGGAGGGGCTGAGGTTCGTTGGGAACTATTGAATTCTCTGGTTCTACCAAATCATCAGCTGCAATTTGTATAGCTAGAACTTCTTTCAGTTCTACCTCATAACCACTAATTTCTTCACAAGAAATTCCTTTTCCAAAAGGTGGCATGCTGAGAAACAAAACACCTTTTGCTCTTCAGTGTGGTAGAAGATATTCCCTTGCGAATGCTTGGGATATCCAACAAACATCCACAGAACCGATCTTGCCTCGAGCTTGTCCGGATTTTGCTTTTAGACATAGGCCGGACAACCCCAAATCTTAACATCCTTAAGAGATGGGCTCTTTCCATACCATATCACATATGGAGTGGTAGGCACCTGATTTGATTAGAACCCTATTCAATAGGTATGCAGCTTCACAAGTGCATAACCCCAAAAGGAAATAGGCAACTCAGTAGTACTCATCATAGAGCACACCATATCACATAGGGTGCGATTGCTCCGCCCCGATATACCATCGTGCTGTGGTGTATACGGAGGAGTGATGCTGAGAGGGAATCTCATTCTCCTTTAGAATAGTCCAGGAATTCCGTGCTCAAGTATTCTCTTCCCTGATCACATCAAAGGACATAATACTTATACCCATTGTGGTTCTCTACTTCTGACTTATATTCTTTGAATTTCTCAAAAGCTTCAGACTTGTGTTTCAACAGGAACGCATGTGCGAATCTCGAGAGATCATCAATGAATGTAATGAAGTACAAAGAACCAATCCTGGCATTTGTAGACAGGGGACCTACATACATCATCATGTATCAATCCCAAGAGTTCACTAACTCTTTCTCTGTTTCCAATAATCGGAGCTATGGTCATCTTATCTTTATGACATGACTGGAAAGTTTCACAAGATGTAAATTCAAACTGATTTAAATATGCATTTTTATGTAACTTATCTAGTTGTGTCGCATTAATATGACCTAGTCTACAATGCCTCAAGAAGAATTCGTTCATTTCTGAACTCTTCCTCTTGTATGTGTTCTATACGTTAAGAACCGTGGTTTGATTTAGAACATATATGCTTTTAGATAACGTGCCTGAACCGATCAACTATTGATATAGGAAATGTTCAAAATATTATCCAACAATACAAAATTATATCCTTCTTTACTAATAAAGAGACTGATATGATATTGTATATCAGGTTCGGTATCTAATAACATTCGTTCAGAATCAATGTATTTGGTAATACAGGGTGATAACTGCCAACTGCTTTGGCTGCAACACTTGCACCGTTTCCAACTCTTGAAACTTATCACCCATTCTCAGTTCTCTACCTATCTGTAGCCCATGTAACAGATTATATATGTGGGATCCTAATCCGGTATCTCATACTTAGGACATAAAGGAAAATGAGAAATAGATCTTTGTAATGAACACACTCGAAGAAGATGCATCATCATGAACTTTATTCGTTTGGGTGGCACTAGAATTCTGGTAATCCCCAATTTCCTGCTCAGTCTTATAACAATTATAAGTTGGAGCGGGACCAACGTTCCCCAGCTCAGTATAACAAGCGGGTTCGGTCAATACATCCGTATATTATCTTGATTAAGGCGTGACATGGCCGCTACCTGGAGAGAGACAGAAGAAAACACTCACGTATACTATTGAAAGATTTAAATTGGTTATAAATTTATCTAACCAGGATGGTTCCCACTGTTTTAGTCAAATCTTTCTTCAAACCTTAAAAGGAAAGACTAGCCGGGATTAATTACACCCTCCAAGTTCGCCAATCTTTCGGCCAGGCCAGTGTCGGTACTTTGAGAAAGGTTCCCCGTGCTTTTGCATGGATCTAATTAAAATAAACCTCGTTTTCCCAGAGGCATAACCCCGTTGACACCTTTCTAGACACCTACTTGATCGGCTAATTGTAATGTGTAAAACTCTCCCAGGAGTAGCTCTTACTCGCAGTGGGTATCGGGATCCAACTATCTCATAGAAGGTATGCAATCTCATTGCAAATTTCAACACTTGAAATTCCCAATAATATTTTGCCCCAACGTGGTATGACCTTGACGCATGCCAAACAACCCATAGTTCGCTAGTCAAGTTCAACCCGTGCATTTCCTGATTGAATTAAACCCACCCGTATGACCCTTGACGCATGCCAAACAACGCCGTACGAATACCATAATCCAATCGCATCGTATGCTAGCAGATAAGCACTAGTTAGCTACCGTACACTACGCCTTGACGCATGCCAAACTACCGCAGCACGAATACTAAGTAGTACTTATCTGAAATGACGGAGGGCTATGACAGGTTTTTAAGAAAACCTTTTGCGTAATGAACTTGATATCGTCGTAGAATCGAGTGATTTTGAAAAAGGAGTGTTTTTGAGGTTTTTACTAGTTTTGCTAAAGAGGTCACTCCCGGTGAAGGGATCTCGGCTCTTTCCTTATCGAATAAGGTGCAGGTGTAACACCTTAGAATGTGATTAAGGGTTATTATACTTTAATGTGGGGGTTTTCGTAAAAAGTTTACCAAAACGGTTTTCAAATATTTTATCTGGATTTATGAATATTTTATTAGAATTTAATTTGGACTGCACACATGCGTATGTTAATTAGGGTTAAGTTTGGGGTTAAACCATATTTATATAACCATGGTGGACTAACCCATTTAATTAGGTTAATATGAGGTTAATTAAAAGTGTTAGTTAATTTGTTTTTAAAAAAAAAAGAAAAATAGAATTAGTGTTAGGGGTTGACTTGAGTAGGTGAGAGAGAGAGCATGATGGCTTGAGCATGCTTGTAATTAATGAGGAGAGAGAGGGGGGTTGACTCTCATTTCTTTGGTTTCAAAATCCATTATTTTCCCCTCTCACTCACACACACACACACCCAACAGCAGCAGAACTAACAGCAGCTGCAACAGCAGCAGCAAAAGTAGCAGCAGCAGCAGCAGCGGCAGCAACCAACAGCAACAACAACAAAGAAGCAACAACACCAACAACAGCAACATCAACACCACAACAACAGCAACAGCAGCAGCAAGCAGCAGCTGCAGCAGAAACCCCCCCTCCTCCTTCTTCTTCTCCTTTTTCTTGCACCATAGGATCAAGTGAGGTATAATCTCTTAAACTCAACTCCTTTTGCTAAGCTTATATGTTATTTAGCTTCGGTTAGTGTTTAATATGAGTTTTTAGTGCTAGTTTGTTGTTTAAGGGTTTTTTTTTGGCCAAGTTAGAGTTTTTATAGCTTAATTAACTTAGGTAGGTGTTATTAGTGCTGTGTCAACCTAGTTGTAAAACTAGATTTAGCTAACTCACCTTAAAGTCGCAAAATTTGAAATTTAAAATACGGTTTAGAAGCAAAACTATAGGATATTTGAGATCTGCTACAACTGTGATCTTTTTCTAATTTAGCAAACACCTACAGAATAGTGTGCAGGCTTCTTAGAGTAGTGTGTAGGATTTCGTGCCGGTTTCCCCCCCGAAAGTCCGGCGACCTACCTTATAATTCTGGCGTCGCCGGCCCCCTTGAAGAGTTGGGTGTTGGTGATTTGGCTAGTGGTGTCTGTGAGTGTTTTAAAGTGTTTGGTATTGTTTGGTTTTTGGGGTTTGGCAGTTAGTGAAATCTGGGGGAGTTTGGTTAATTTTTAGTGTTTTGTGGACTTTGACGGTGTTTTTGATGGTTTAGTTGGAGAATAGGGTAGATTAGGGTTTTTAAGGTTAGATTAGCTCTAATATATGCTGTTGGTATCACTTGACTCTTGTAATATCACCAAATTTCACACGTGCACCCTAATGTTACAAATCGAGTGTTTTAAAACGTTTTTAAACTAAACTTTATAATACATAGGATTTGCTGTATCTAGGGTAGTAATGTTAGTAAGCAAACATATACATTAGGCTATGCATTGTGTTAGGAATATAGGGTAGAAACCTGGACCTCTTTCACCGGTTTTTGGCCGATATCCTACCCCTAGCTGCCGGCCCAAATTTTTGGGAACTTGTTGAATTTTTGCAGGTAGTTGTCTGTAGGTATTTTGAGGGGTTTGGTTTTATTTGATTTTCTTGTTTTTGCTCCAGATTAAATATGGGACTTGTTACCTATATTTAGCGTAGCGGGACTTGCGCGACACATACGATACGAGTCGGGTTGGTGCGCTGTGTGTCACAACGTGTCGCGTTGGTTTTTGACGTATGCACACACGTTATGTATACGCACGCGTTTAGCTTGTGACGCTAATTTCTCGTATAATCGTGATATCGCGTTTTTGCAAGATTTTTCCTTATGTGTGTACCTTGTGTTAATTCCAGGTTCGAGGCAGGGACTTCGAGCGCCGTGGAGAAAGGAAAGCAGGTTGTCGGATACACCTAGCACGAGATCACGGGTGAGTAGATGTAACATCTACGGGGGAAAATCGTTTGGATGGCGCAAGACGCCCGATAGTTCAGATAATTTATAAACTCCTAGTAATACTAGTATCTATGAGTATAGTGCCTACTTGAACATCTTGCTGCATTCATGATCCTATATATTTACATACATGTGCAAACTCATTTCGTAGGACACTTGCACCATTACCATGGTTTTTATGCAGCATGAGCACTATTCATGCGTACACACACGTCTTGGTAATTGCTATGCCACAACACTAGATAACATGTAATCTAGAACAATTTCACCTGTTTACCCCAATAGGAGCAAAGCTCCAATCAAATTCCGAGGTGGAAGATGAAACAACTCCCCAATCAGAAACAAAACTTTGCTTTGAAAATTTAAACTTCAATAAAGGAAGCAACGCTTCAGTTGCTCAGTCGCGCTGCGCTGTGCGCTGCGCGACACGTGTCAGCGCAGATGCGCTAGCGCAGCCGCGCTGCGCTGTGCGCTGCGCGACACGTGTCAGCGCGGATGCGCTAGCGCAGAAGAAGGGGTTTAACACCAAAAGCAATTTATTCATGCAAAGTTACGTACACTTGATAATAACGAATTAAAATCATATGATGCACGAACACAACAAAGAACTAAAATAAAAGAACCCTTAACAGGCAATGAAATACTTGATTAAAAAGAAAAATGCTTATTCATTATTATTGATATTACATTTAAAAAAGATCACCGAATACGGGATCAGAAAGACAAGGATTCGCAAAAAGAAGAAGAAGATTCCCCAGCTCCCTCTCTGTCTTCTCCACCACATCGAAGCGGCGATCCTCCCGAGGGGTGGCCATCCAACAGTCGACGCCACACTCCTGGGAAAAAGTGGCGATGACAACCCGACGAGCCCATATCTGGTTCAGCAAATGGAAGGAGCAGTCCTTCAGGGCTTTGGTGATCAAGTGCGCTTCGAGAAGGCCCTCGATCTTATCCTCGGCGGCATCCAGCATTGCCGGGGACATCTCTGCTGGAGGAGGGGGAATGTCGGAGAGCACCGAGGCAAGGGCCATCCGAAGCCAAATGGAATTCGGAGGAAGAGGAGACCCCACACGAGTCAAAAGCTCATGCATTGCAGCGTCGCATTGCTCGTCCGAGAGAGAAGGGTCCACCAGGAGCGCAGCAAAACGGGGAACGATGTCCCGAATCGGAACCTCCCATGGTTGTCGGCGGGCATGAGGGCGGTTGCAAGCCATGATCGAAAAAGTTCTCTGAAGATGAGAGAATAAAAAGCTCGGCCCTGAACTATATATAGACCCAAACACAAAAGATTTTGTGTACAATGGAATTATTTCCAAGACCCGGGAAATCAAAATCTTGGAAATACAAGTTCGACTTGGAAAAGGGGAGATGAAAAGATATCTCAGGTGAAGCAACGCTTCAGATCCTCTGCGCTGGGCGCAACTTGCCACGTGTCTGGCGCAACGCGCCGAGCGCAGCGCCCAGAAAGTGCACCCAATCAGAGCAAAGCTCTGTTTAAACGAAGCAACGCTTCAACTGCACTGCACGCTGCGCTGCGCGACACGCGTCAGCGCAGATGCGCTAGCGCAGTTGCGCTGCGCTCTGCGCTGCGCGACACGCGTCAGCGCAGATGCGCTAGCGCACTTGCGCTGCGCTCTGCGCTGCGCGACACGTGTCATGCGCTGGGGCATTTGCGCCAAACTGAATTAAGATTTTTATGAAATCTTTTCTGTTCTTTCCAGAACTAGAAGATTTTCTTCGGCCTTTGAATCAAAGATCCAGCGGTGGGAAAATTCCCAAAATCACTCAGGAAAGATCCTGTTAACAAATTCAACAGATTTGTGGTCACTATAAATAGGACCCTAAGCCTCAATTCAAAGGCATCAACAATTTTCTCAAAAAAATTAAGAACTCTAAGCAGAGAAAACTCTGAGAAGATCTCAAGAAAAAGGTAAAGAACCTTCATGAAGTAGAAGAAAGGCCTTCTAATAGATCATTCATCTAAAAATAAAATGGATGATCTTTATATAAAAAGAAAACAGTGCTTTGCACTTCTGGTGAACCTTCGGTTCTCTAAAAAAACAATAAAAAATAATAAAATAATAAAAGAATAGTGCTTTGCTCTTTTAAGAACCTCTGGTTCTTCGAATAAAGAAAAATTTATTTTTCTTTGATCTAATTTAGACGAAGAAATTAAACAGTGCTTTGCACTTCCCTTCTTGAATCTAAAAGATTCTTAGTGCTTTGCACTTCCAAGTTGCGCCGTTGCGCTCTTAAGAGAGCGCCACGTGTCGGCTATAAAACCACTTGCGCTAAGCGCCCTTAAGATAGAGCTTTACTCTCTGGAATTGGCGCAACTCGCTGAGAGCGCGCCACGTGTCAGCAGCGCAATAGCGCAGCGCACTGCGCTAGTGCGCTTGCGCTCATCAGAGCACGACACGTGTCATCACCATATGGACTTGCGCTCATTACTTAGCGCAAAGCGCAGATGCATTAAAAAGGGCCAAGCCCAATTAAGAGAAGGCCTAACAGGCTCAATAAAGCGCAAATGCATTGTTTTAAGGAGCAGAGCCCAAACAAGAACAGATGCTTTGCATCATTTATAAATGGGCAGAGCCCAAACAAAATATTCAGAATGCTATGCATTTTAAAAGGGGCAAAGCCCAAACAAGGTAGATACTTTGCACCATCTACAAAGGGGCAGGGCCCAAAATAAATTGATACTCTGTATCTTTTGTGGGTAGAGCCTAAATAAAAAATGCAATGCAAAAGCAAATAAAATGTTGAACTGGACTTAGCCCAATCATGGCCATAAGTCCTTAAATTAAATTGACTGAGCAAAATGGCTCTCCGAAATCAATCTACGTCCGGTTCGAGGGTACATCTCCGAACTCCTTTGACATCCATCGTTGTAATTCCTCAACGACGTCAAAGAGGTGACGGGTCCCAACGACCACACATCCATATGGACTGCGGGGTCCTTAAACTAGTGGACCGAGACGTCCTTAAAACTAATATCGGACCGAAACGTCCTTAAACTAATATCGGACCGAAACGTCCCTAAACTAATAATGGACCACCACGTCCCTAAAACTGGCGATGGACCACTACGTCCTTAAACTGGCGACGAACCGAAACGTCCCTAAACTAATAATGGACCACTACGTCCTTAAACTGGCGACGGACCGAAACGTCCCTAAACTAATAATGGACCACTACGTCCTTAAACTGGCGATGGACCGAGACGTCCTTAAAACTAATATCGGACCGAAACGTCCTTAAACTAATATCGGACCGAAACGTCCCTAAACTAATAATGAACCACCACGTCCCTAAAACTGGCGATGGACCACTACGTCCTTAAACTGGCGACGGACCGAAACGTCCCTAAACTAATAATGGACCACTACGTCCTTAAACTGGCGACGGACCGAAACGTCCCTAAACTAATAATGGACAACTACGTCCTTAAACTGGCGACGGACCGAAACGTCCTCAAACTAATAATGGACCACTACGTCCTTAAACTGGCGACGGACCGAAACGTCCCTAAACTAATAATGGACCACTACGTCCTTAAACTGGCGACGGACCGAAACGTCCCTAAACTAATAATGGACCACTACGTCCTTAAACTGGCGACGGACCGAAACGTCCCTAAACTAATATCGGACCGAAACGTCCTTAAACTAATATCGGACCGAAACGTCCCTAAACTAATAATGGACCACTACGTCCCTAAAACTGGCGATGGACCACTACGTCCTTAAACTGGCGACGGACCGAAACGTCCCTAAACTAATAATGGAGCACTACGTCCTTAAACTGGCGACGGACCGAAACGTCCCTAAACGAATAATGGACCACTACGTCCTTAAACTGGCGACGGACCGAAACGTCCCTAAACTAATAATGGACCACTACGTCCTTAAACTGGCGACGGACCGAAACGTCCTCAAACTAATAATGGACCACTACGTCCTTAAACTGGCGACGGACCGAAACGTCCCTAAACTAATAATGGACCACTACGTCCTTAAACTGGCGACGGACCCAAACGTCCCTAAACTAATATCGGACCGAAACGTCCCTAAACTAGCATTGGACCACTACGTCCTTAAACTGGCGACGGACCGGAACGTCCCTAAACTAATAATGGACCACCACGTCCCTAAAACTGGCGGCGGACCGCCATGTCCCTAAACTGGCACAATAGGGCCCAAACGCTCTTTTGTTGGATCTAAACGGTCCCGTCTAAGTTGATCTTAACCCCAAATACGGTTAACGTGTCCTTAGACATTTAAATAAACGATAAAACTCCAAATCAACTTTGGTTCAAGGGTACATCTCTGAACTCCTCAGACGCCTGTCGTTGTAATCCCTCAACGACGTCAGAGAGGTGACGAGTCCCGACGGCCGGATAATTAAATCAATCATGATGTTAAGTTGATCTTAGTCTAAAACAAGACTAACGTATCCTTAACGAATGTTTAAGTCGATCTTAGTCGCAACGCGACTAATGTATCCTTAAACTAAAAACACCAAACCCAAATCTAAGTAAATACGGATTTGGACTAATCCACGTCCTACGGGCGACGGCATTACTCAGTCTCCGTATACAATCCACGGGCAACCACGAACAAAACAAACACACACGACACGAAGTGAAATTCTGAAGAAGGAGAAAGTTGTTACCGCGACGCGGTAGCTTAATTAACTGCAGGGGCTTGCGCCTGCAGGGAAGAGCGTCCCCACAATCAAAAACCCCTCACCCTAAGGGGGAATCTGACGAAATCTGCTACATCGGCCGCATCCGTCTAAACCTCCGATACAAGGTGCCATAAATCAACTTGGCATCTTCGGAGAGGTGGACGGATCAAACCAAATAGCATCTGCCCCGAACCCCAGGCAACGGACGCGAAGTCCGGGCCGCCGTTCGGAGGGGAACAGATTCTGGCACGCCCGGTGGGACCTCTTCCTCTTTCCACTCCACACTTCGTGTGTCGTCTTCGCGAACCAATCGCGGTTTGTTAAATGATTGCCTTCGGATTTCAAGTTGCTAAGATTTGGTCTTTTGTCTGGTACAGAACTCAAGCATTCAATGGCCACCAACAGCACCAACTGCTCGAAATGCCACTGCAACGGACGTTCCACCTCACCGAGAGGTGTAGCATATGGGCCCCAGGCGGCTTCCTTCCTGACTCTGCCGGTAGGCCAGGTGACTCAGGCCACCACCGGCTTGTTCTTCGGGACCATGGTCCCACCTACAAGCTTCTCTACGCCGATATCCGCACCAGAAGCGAACAAGAAGTCGGTATTCGACCGGCTCACTGCTACCACGACCCCTATCAACGGGTCACCCGCTACTAAGCTCACAGCCTCTGTTTTCACCAGGCTGGGTCAGAACTATAAAGTGGCTGTCCCAAAGAGGGCAACGGCCGCTACTTCGGAAGCCGTTGAAGCGGCTTCTCCTATTAGAGAGTCGGTCTTCACAAGATTGACGGTTCCTACTCCTCCCCCAGCTGGTCAGAAGGCATCAGTCTTCGATAGGCTGACATCAACAGTTACCCCACGCTCAAACAGGGGGCAGCAAGAAACCATCTCGATCTCCGAGCCAGTCCCAACGGCTCGTCGTGCGCGACGTCGCCATTGGCAGCGAATAAGGAAGGCAGGGGGCAACTCCCCCTCAGGACTAACCCCACCTGCTCCAGTGGTGGAGGTCGATGCTGCTGTTCCAACTGGGAACAGCTTTGAATTGCTGAAGAAGGTGAGAAAGAACTCCCCGGTTGCTACATTGAAAAAGTCTCCTCCACCCATGGAAAAAGCTCCGGAGACGGAACAGGAACAGCCCCCTCAACGGCTGTCGTCAAGAATTTATAAAGTTTGGCGGAGGGTTCAAGACTCCGTGATTGACTCAGACCACTTCCGTCGCCAGAACAGGGCAAAGGTGGAAAAAGACAAGAACCGCCCCATTAAACAGCAGGGGGCAACAAATGCTAGGATGCCCGCTTCAACGGTTCCTTCAACCTCAAAGGTCCATAAAAGGAAGAGGCCAGAAAAAGCTCCCGTAACGCTGACAAAGTTTAAAAGCGGTGAACCTAAACGCCCTAAGTCAGGGGGCATAGCAGTTCATACGGTCTATATGGCTTCGGGGAAGGAAGAAAGTCGTACTTCTACGGGTCACCGACCGCTTACCCGGTCAGTGACCAAATCTCAGGAGCAGCAACAAAAGCTCCAGGAGATGATGACTACAATGGCTGCACTCACGGGGCCAAAAGAGAATCCTGAGACGTCTTTAGATGAACGCCAAGAGGAAGAGACTGATGCTGAGTTCCTCCGCCGAGTATTGGAAAAGAGAGACAAGGAGGCTGCCGAACAAGCAGCCAATATACAGCGTATGGGCCTCCTCTTCCAGGACATGATAGGGATGATGATACAACCAGAGCCCCCGACTGAAGAACCCCCGATCGTCCTTGGGGATGATAGGGGAGAAACATCAAACCCTCAGCCCGTTCTATCGACGGCTAAAGAAGACACAATCTCTAAAACTGATCTGGACGAATATATAGCCCAGCAAATAAAGGTTCATCACGCGGCCGAAGCAGCCGGCCACGTCGTAAAAACGGGGCGACCGTATCCGGGCTGGTATGACCAAATCAAGTACCCGCCGGGTTATACAATTCCCAAATTTCATGTCTACAAAGGGACCGGCAATCCTCATCAACATGTCGCCCAGTTCAGGGCGCTTTGCGGTAACACCGGCGGCGACGACAAGCTTAGCTTCGCCAGTTCGTTGGAAGCCTATCGAATACGGCGTTCGAATGGTATTCCGAGCTCCCCAACGACTCTATTAAAACCTTTGCAGAGATGGAGCTGCTCTTCACCCAACGCTTTGTAAGTGCCAGTGAGCGTACTCCGATGACGGCGCTGATTAACGCCAGGGTAAAGCCCGGCGAGACGTGGGTCCAGTACGCTATACGGTGGCGTAATCTATGGTCTAAATGTGAACAGCGTATAGAAGAAGCCCCTGCGGTGGGGATGTTTGTTGGAACCCTTGATCCACAAGCAACCATTTCGCAGTTTATGATGTTCTTCAAGCCGACTTCTTTCCAGGCTTTGATCGACAAATTGGCGCAGATGGACCAGATGGGCCATAAACCCCCTCTCCCGAAGCCGGACTCTCGAAACGATAAAGGAAAGGGAAAAGCGATCATCGTCGCTAATGCCCAACAACAACCGAACGACTCGAAGCCGGTTGCTCGTCCAAATAATACACGCCCATACGTACCCCTTGAGGACAGGATGGGACGTGCTTACTCCTTCCCCCGTGATAAAACGAGGAGGTTATTTGAGCTGGCATTGCGCAATAGGCTCATAAATCTGCCAGATCCAAAACGTCCGTCGCAACCAAGTGACGTTAACGAGCCTAATTATTGCCCTTACCATCGAGTGCTGGGCCATCCCATCGAAGACTGTTACGTGTTCAAAAATTGGCTTGAAAACCAGTACCGCCAGGGCAAATTTGCGCTATCCGACAAATGGAAGGTAAATCCCCCGCAGCCCCACCTCTAAGGGGACAAATACGCCGGGGGCAACATGCTCCGTCGTTGAAGAAGCTCCCTGGGAGGTTGTATTATCAGCCAAAACGAGGAGAATGCTAAATGATCTTCAGACCTGTCCAGCGGTCAAGTGGAAGAACCCCTTGGAACCGCAGGTTATAGAGGGGATGTTGAAGCCACGTCCGACTCCGAAGACCGATGGTGGTAGTTCAAGCGTTCATAACCAGCCGTCAAAATCTTCGAAAAAGAAGAAGAAGAAATCTAAGAAGCCCGTGAAGCCTGGCGACAAGCGCACGGACCTACAGAAGCAGATCGACGCACTGGATGAGTACAACCAAAAGGCGCGGACTCCCATTACGCTCCAAGATTTCCTTGATCACGTCTTTCAAAAAGAAGATGAGGAAGAAACTTCATCGGATGAATCCGACGAATATGTGGCAAGCTGTCATATGATCTCTCACTCGACCTCGAACGATGAAGGGACTTCTGGCACCAAAACGCCGGGGGCAAATACTGAGTCAAGGGTTCCGGAATTATCAATAGAAATGATTGACGCGTTTCTTAGTGAAGCTCGATTGAAAAGTAAAGCTGATCAAGAACGCGAGACGGCGATATTCGAAACGGCCAAGCGCCAGCGACTTGAGGGAGGAGCTGAGATGATCCCACTGGAGCAAAATGCCTCCACCGCTGACAAAAGCCAATTCAAGATAAAAAAGAAGTTCGCTAAGGCCATATCGATGGGCATGAAGCTACCACCCTCAGAAGAAAAAGTTACTAGCGTGGTAGAAATGCACCCCTCTTATTGCTTATATCATCAGAAGGTCTCACATTCTACCCAAGAATGCAAAGCGTTCGATAAATGGTGGCAAGGATACATCGCTAATCAACAACGCTTTAAACGGGAAAAGCGTAAGATTCGTCGGGAGCAAAGAAACACGACCAAAGTACTTGAAAGAACTGCCGGCAACTGTCACATGGTTAACACTACCAGGTCACAAGTGCCTACGTTTGGGAGCGACTCTGATTAGGAGCTAGAGCTTGCCCCTCTCTTTAAAGAGTCAACTTCGGGAAAAGAAGAGGAGCCAGTGGTTTGCGAAAATATCCGGCTGCGGAATCAGACACTGCCTGAAAAGAACCTCGGACCCTCGAATAGAAAAGATAAAGGGAAAGAAAAGGTCTCTGAAGACATCGTTTTAGATGACCAAGTTCTGGAAGAGCTAAACGCCAAGAACCCGCCGAAGAGAAATAAGGTGGATTACAACGTTCTGGCACATCTGAGGAAACTGCCCTCTCAGCTCAGTATCCTTGATTCCTTGTTACTATCAAAGGAAGCCAGAGACTCTTTGATTAAGGCGCTACAAGATCCGGACCAGTTCCAAGCCTTCTTAGCCGAAGAAAAGATGAAATACGAATTGGAAGAAGTGCACACAGCCGACGTTGCTTTTGGTGATGAAGACCTTCTCCTCGGGACGTGTGAACATAATCGCCCCCTTTATGTCTCAGGATATTGCAATGACATAAAGATAGGTAAAATCTTGGTCGATAACGGATCGTCCGTCAATTTACTCAATGTACGGGTGTTAAAAGAAATTTGCATGAGTGTCCAACACCTCGCCCGAGACAAGATCACTATCTCCGGTTTCGACTCTCAATCCTCAAAGACTCTTGGATCTGTGATATTGACGCTACGCTTCGGGTTGCTCGTCACAGACATCAAATTCCATGTTATAGACGCCAAGACGTGCTACAATGCTCTGCTCGGCCGACCATGGCTACACGAGTACAATATCATCCCTTCTACACAGCATCAGTGCATGAAGTATTCCAGGGATGGCCTCGAGTACACTGTGGCCGGAGAGTTGAATCCGTTTTCCGTGAACGAAGTTCGCAAGTATGAAGATGCCAAATATTTCTTGCCGAGCTTCGAAGACACGGAAAAGTGTCACAAACCGGAGAACAAAACTAATGCCACCATCCCTGTCTTCGGCAGTGACACCGAGGAGGAGGATATAATTTATTCAGGTCCATCCCAATCTGCCAGGCCAGGACCATTCGTTCCTTCGCTGATCTTCGGTAGTGATTCAGAGGATGAAGTTCATGCTGTATTCCCTACTCGACTGTCAATACAAACTTCTGCTGATGAAGAGCGAAGTCTACAAATAGCCATGGTGCCGCCTAGACACCATAAAGAACTGGATGCACTTAATATCTACAGTGTAGAAGAGTTGCGGACATTCTATATCCCTCCCAGAAGAAACAGAGAGAAAGCAATTCTGCTTTACCGCTCTGAAGAAAATAAAGTGGAGAAAGAAATCTGGTATGGAGCAGATCCAACGCTGGACGGGCTTCAACCCATTCGTTTACCTAGGTATTATACGGAAGGCTTGAAACGACTGTTAAAGCGCCAAGGGATACCCTTCGAGCAGACTGTTAGGAAGGCCAGATTCTATGACAGGGTTTGGAACGTCCCCGGGACCCAATGCAAACTGCCTAACGGGAGAGTAGAAACCAAAGGGCTTGGGTACATCCGGCCAAAGAAGCGGGAGCTAGTAAACAGCTGTTATGCCATGTATGACTTCGATGAAGAGGCGGACGCTCAATGGGAGGATGCTAATCCTGAACCAGCAAAAGTTCCTGATACAAAATCGCCCAGTCCATCGTCCGAAGACCAGATGAGCAAACTTACAAGGGATGCCAGTCAAAAAGCCCGAGATGATCACGATCGTGAAATGGCAATCTATGAGAAAGCTAAAACACAGCGCCTCCTCCAACAGGCAGTAAAGAACGAAGATGCTGCTCCTTGTCAACCTGCTACAAAAAAGGTTCGACGCGAGAACAAAAACAAGTCGAAAGGCAAGAGAGGCGCTCGACAAACACAAAGCAGAGCTAAGAAGCCACGCATCCGAGAGTCGAGCGTTATTGACTTAGCCCTCAGAAAGAAAATGGGTCGAGCATACTCATTTCCTCGGAACAAAACAAGGAAGATATTCGATCTCGCTCTAAAACATCAAATGCTTACGTTGCCAAAGTCCAAGCATCCCGAGCACGCAGGCGAGGTGTTCAACTCAAATTATTGCTTTTACCATCGAGCAATGGGACACCCTCTGGAAGATTGCTTCACCTTCAAGAATTGGGTTGAAGATCAATATCAGCTTGGCAAATTCGCGTTGTCTGATAACTGGAGGGTAGCGCCACCACAGAAGCACGAGCCCGAAGCCGCGAAAGAAAAACCAGTTCCACATTGGGGTTGGCAGAAAATTCACACCTGTCGTATGATAACGACATTGAGAGAAGAGTCCGAGAACCTGGTCAGCCTCCCTTGGTGCCTCGAAAACAGCAGTGATGAGGTAATCTCAGAATTTCCCCCAGCGCCGAAAGAGCTGGAAGATGGAATACATACCACTGCAGATAATCTCAAGAAAATTGAGTTGGGGACGGAAAATGACCCGCGACCGACATTCATCAGCGAGCTGCTATCTGAAGAAAGGGTGGCTGCGTTAAAGGATGTGCTTCTACAACACAAAGATTGCTTCGCGTGGAACTATTCCGAAATGCCGGGACTAGATCCAGAAATTGCTGTACAAAAGTTGGCGATATCCCCGGACATCAAGCCAGTCAAACAAGCGCCGAGGAGAATGCGGCTCGAGCTTGAGATGAGCATCAACGCCGAAGTCAAAAAGCTGATAGACTCTGGCTTCATCCAGGAAGTCCAATACCCTGAATGGATCGCCAACATCGTCCCGGTGATGAAGAAAAATGGGACAGTGCGCATATGCGTAGACTTTCGGGATCTTAATAAAGCCTGCCCAAAAGATGATTTCCCAGTGCCAGTCACCGAACTGATGATAGACAACACATCCACTCATGAGGTTTTCTCCTTTATGGACGGCTCATCAGGGTATAATAAAATAAAAATGCACCCTGAAGATCAGAAGCACACAGCCTTCAGGACTCCTCTTGGTATATTTTGTTATAAAGTGATGCCCTTCGGTTTGAAGAACGCCGGTGCTACTTATCAGAGGGCCATGACGAAGATCTTCGACGACCTTATACACGAAATCGTCGAATGCTATATCGACGATCTCGTGGTTAAGAGCAAATCATACGAGGAACATCTCGAACATCTGAAGACTGTATTTCAACGCCTTCGGCAATACAACTTGAAGATGAATCCTCTTAAATGTGCGTTCGGGGTTTCCTCAGGCAAATTCCTGGGATTCGTCGTTCGACACCGAGGTATTGAAATAGATCCGTCGAAGATCAAAGCGATCATGGAAATGCCTCCGCCGAGGACTCTCAAACAGCTGCGGTCTCTCCAAGGGAAACTCGCGTATATACGGCGATTTATAGCCAACCTTTCAGGAAAGTGCCGTCCTTACAGCCACCTGATGAAGAAGGGAACCCCATTCGTTTGGGATCAAAAATGCCAAGGCGCACTGGATGAAATCAAACAATACCTGCAGAACCCGCCGGTGTTGGCTGCTCCGGTTAAGGGGAAGCCTCTTATTCTCTATACTACCGCCCTCGAAGGTTCCTTAGGCGCATTATGGGCACAAGAGAACGATCAAGGGAAAGAAAGAGCACTCTACTACTTAAGTCGAGTCTTGCTGGGGGCAGAAAGCAACTACTCTCCCATTGAAAAACACTGCCTGGCGTTGATCTTCGCAATAACAAAGCTTAGGCACTATGCGTTGGCGCACGAGGTCCGTCTTATTTCAAAAGTGGACCCTCTTAAATATTTAATGTCAAAAGCCATATTGACGGGAAGACTCGCTAAATGGGCCCTGCTCTTGATGGAATTCTCGATAACGTATCAACCTCTCAAGGCAGTGAAAGGCCAGGCCATCGCCGACTTCCTCGCTGAGCATCCGATACCCGCCGATTCTCCTCTGAATTGCGATCTTCCAGACGAACATGCGTTCGATGCGATCGACGGTGATAATATCCGATGGGAGCTTTATTTCGATGGAGCATCTTCCATGAAGAAACGCAAACAAAGTACCCCTATAATTAAATCAGGGGTAGGACTCATCTTTGTAACTCCACAAGGAGGGATAATGCGCTACGCGTTCTCCCTAACGGAGCCGAGAACAAACAATGAAGCCGAATACGAAGCTCTGATAGCAGGCCTCGAGATCGCCATTGACATGGGAATTGAAGATCTCCTCATATACGGTGATTCTCAACTGGTCGTTAGTCAAGTAAACGGCGACTACCAAACGTGCAAACCGGAATTGGTAAAATACGGTGAAAACGTGCAGCAACTGCTAACCCAAATTCCCTCTTACACTTTGGAAAGTATACCGCGCGCGGAAAACAGCAAAGCGGACGCACTGGCCAAGCTTGCTAAAGAATTGGCCGACGAGAACCTCGACGACGTTAGAATCGTGATACAAAGCCGTCGAGTGCTCGCCCCAGCAGAAATACCTCCAGAATCATATAAAGAAAAGGGAGCAACTGAGCAGGCGACCCTATAAATAAAAGACCATGAGAAGACCGAAGACTGGAGAGGAGTTTTCATAGATTACTTCAAGTTCCACCGAATGCCTGAAGAAGCGTCCATAAGACATCAGCTCGTGAAACGAGCTCTGTCTTTCGCCTTCGTTAACGATACTCTATACAAGAGGACATTCGATTCTCTGTGGCTGAGATGCCTAGGACCTGATGAAACGAGAAGGGTCGTCCAAGAAGTTCACGACGGACTCTGCGGTTCCCACCAAGCAGGCCCTAAGATGAAGTTGAAGATAAAACGGATGGGCTACTACTGGCCCACGATGATGCAGGATTGCCTGGAATACGCGAGGCAATGTCATTCATGCCAAATTCATGGGGACTTCATCCATCAGCATCCCAATCCACTGCATCCAACAGTGGCTAGTTGGCCATTCGAAATGTGGGGAACTGACATAGTCGGCCCCATTGAACCAGCATCGTCAAAGGGACACCGTTTCATCTTGGCGACGACTGATTACTTCTCCAAATGGGCAGAGGCGGTACCGTTGAGGGAAGTGAAGACGGAGAACATCCTCCATTTCTTCAAAATGCATGTCATATACCGGTTTGGAACTCCGCGACGGATCATCTCCGATAACGGGCCAGCCTACCGAAGTCATAAAATTAGCCGCTTCGCACAGCAGCACAATATAGACTGGAGATATTCCTCAGTTTATAATCCGCGAGCTAACGGTCTAGCTGAGGCCTTCAACAAGACCTTGACGAAGATCATGAAGAAAACAGTGTCACGAAATAAGAGAGATTGGCACGAAATATTGCAAGAGGCCCTTTGGACGTATCGAACTACGTTTAAAACGGCCACAAACACAACGCCATACGCGTTGGTATTTGGGACGGAAGCAGTACTCCCTCTCGAGATAGAATTACCCTCTCTACGAGTGGCAGTCCACTACGAGCTGACGGATGGAGAAAATGCTCACCTTCGGTTTGAAGAGCTTGACGCCCTTGATGAAATCCGGCTTCTAGCACAACAAAATCTGGAAGCCTATAAAGCAAAGATGACGCGCTCATATGAGAGATTGAGCCGCCCGAGGACATTCCACCAAGGAGAACTCGTGCTAGTGGTCAAAAGGCCCATGATCCCCAATCGCGCCAAGCGGGGAAAGTTCGAGCCAAATTATGAAGGACCGTACATCGTTGATAAGGTCTACCAAGGTGGGGCCTATCTACTCATGGATATGCACGGTGAATGGCCTTTCAGGCCAATAAACGGTCGCTTCCTAAAGAAATACTACGCTTAATGAGCCACAGCCTAGGTCAATGGTAGATGACGACGACTATGTCCGCTCGCTATCTCCCTAAGCTCAAGCTTTGTAAGTAGTAGCCAGCCCTCTCAACGGTGGACCGAAATGTCCTTAAACTAATAACAGACCGAAACGTCTTTAAACTACTACCGCAGCATCTTTTAGGCTGACGAGATATAAAAATAAAACATATAAAAATAAAATAAAATAAAAACGGTATGCCCATAAGCAAAAAATGGCACGGATGAAAACCCGAAAGGGCTCCGTGAGTAAAAACAGCAGGACTACCGGCGAGTGTTCGTGAAAACACGAAAGGGCGCGACCTCGTAAAAAAATATATATAAATAAAAAAAAACGGTATGTCCATAAGCAAAATGGGCACGGATGAAAACCCGAAAGGGCTCCGTGAGTAAAAACAGCAGGGTTACCGGCGAGTGTTTGTGAAAACCTGAAAGGGCGCAACCTCGTTAAAGGACACTTATAGGGTCCTCTCGACCTTGTAAGAAGAAATCACCCGCGTGAGATCCTTACGACTCACAAGGGAGCAACACACTTAGGAATCCCCACGATTCCTAAGGAGAAAATACACTTGCGAGATCCTCACGACTCGTAAGGAGAACTCTCTTACGGGACCCTTACGGCTCATAAGAGTTGAAAGTCTTAAGTTACAGAGACCTAAACCTGTGCTTAAGCAACTCCCACAACTTCCAATATTGCCCTACAAGTGGCTCAATACTGACCCTTGTATACAATCCACGGGCGCGAATAAGCATTTCCCTAACCAAGGTCCATCCATGACTAGGAATACGTTCGTATGGTAAACAACCCTTATAAATCCCCTCGATTTATGAGGAGAAAACCTTCCTGTAGGATCCTTACGACTTACAGAAGAACAAAACACTTAGGAACCCTCACGGTTCCTAAGGAGAAAATACACTTACAAGATCCCCACGACTTGTAGGGAGAAATACCTTCACGAGACCCTTATGGCTCATGAAGTCAAAAGCCTTAGCCGACGGGATCCTAACCCTAGTCGCTAAGCCTCCTTTGTTCAACAACGATAGAGGCAAATGATGATTCGCTCCTGGTAATATCCCAGTTGCAGCGGTGCTGATGCCGAAATCGGTGTCCAATTTCAGGTTGACGGCGAAAGCCAGTAGACCGCTCATGCATACGAAATAGCCGAAATGATAGGGCAACTTGCAATAAAAAGCAGCAAGTAAAATGTATGCATGCAAAATAGCCGAAATGATCGGGCAACTCGTAATAAAGAGCAACGAGTAAAAAATAAAATAATAAAAAAGCCGAAATGATTGGGCACCGCGAAAAATAGCCGAAATGTTTGGGCAATCGCGACCTTCGCGATATAAAAGCTGAAATGATAGAGCATCGCGGAAATAAAACAAAAAATAAGAAATGATAAAACTTCGGCCCTACAGTTAAGATCACATCGATCCCTGTATACAATCCAAGGGCGTAAACAAAGAAGGAACCATGCCTCCCCAGCGGATTCCGTCAAACGACGAAACCAAGCCTCAACGGTTCATTTCAACCGAAGAAGCCAGTGACTCCAACGAAAATTCCTCGACTCACGGATACAAACACTCCTTGACGAGAGCCTCCTGATCCGCGTCGACCCGCAGAGCCACCAGTGCCTCCGTAGGAACCCTCGACTTGTTTCACACCCCAAGGACACAAATAATCCTTGGCGCTTGGGAAACAAACAATCCCTCGCAAAACTCCTCGACTCACGGATACAAACACTCCTTGACGAGAGCCTTCTGATCCGCGTCGACTCGCAGGGCCACCATCGCCTCCGTGGGAACCATCGACTCGTTTCAAACCCCAAGGACACAAATAATCCTTGGCGCTTGGGAAACAAATAATCCCTCGCAAAACTTCTCAACTCACGGATACAAACACTCCTTGACGAGAGCTTTCTGATCCGCGTCGACTCGCAGGGCCACCATCGCCTCCGTGGGAACCATCGACTCGTTTCAAACCCCAAGGACACAAATAATCCTTGGCGCTTGGGAAACAAATAATCCCTCGCAAAACTTCTCAACTCATGGATACAAACACTCCTTGACGAGAGCCTTCTGATTCGCGTCGACTCACAGGGCCACCATCGCCTCCGTGGGAACCATCGACTCGTTTCAAACCCAAAGGACACAAATAATCCTTGGCGCTCGGGAAACAAATAATCCCAGCAAACTCCTCGACTCACGGATACAAACACTCCTTGACGAGAGCCTCCTGATCCGCGTCGACTCGCAGAGCCACCAGCGCCTCCGCGGGAACCATCGATTCGTTTCAAACCCTAAGGACACAAATAATCCTTGGCGCTTGGGAAACAAATAATCCCTAGCAAAATACTCAACTCGCGGATACAAACACTCCGTGACGAGAGCTTCTTTGACTCACATCTCGGGCAGTAAGGATTCAAAAACTTGCTTCCTGAACAATGGGACCCTGCAAGTCAATCCTAAATGGTCTCTTGCATACTATTCACGGGTCTCACTCTCTGAAGTCGATTCTCGACAAAGAGGGAAACAACCGCTTACGAGCCTTCTCGACTCGTAAGAGGGCAATGGGACCCTGCAAGTCAATCCTAAATGGTCTCTTGCATACTATTCACGGGTCTCACTCTCTGAAATCGATTCTCGACAAAGAGGGAAACAACCACTTAAGAATCCTCTCGGCTCGTAAGAGGGAAAATTCTCTTATAGGATTCTTACGACTTAGAAGAGAAAACCACACTTAGGAATCCTCACGATTCCTAAGGAGAAAACCCACCTACGAGATCCTCTCGATCCGTAGGGAGAAAAGTCTCCATGAGACCCTCACGGCTCATGGAGTTGAAAAGTCCTAGGCGGCAGACCTGAAACTGCGGCCTAAGCCATCGCTATATCTCGAAGAAATCAAGAAGCTTACTCTACTACCTGCTAATTGTGACGACATGCTGAAAAAGAGGAAAAGCAACAAAAAAAAAGCATATGATTTACACTTGATCGAGCATATGAGACGCATTCAGTCAGGTGAAAGATTCAGAGCAGAAGATAAGACAGGATAAGAAAGACAAAATTTTCATTAATATCGCCCAAAGTTCTTACAATCATAAAAGCGATAAATTAAAAATGTTATTACAACGGAATAACCTCGAACCCAGGGCATGGATTGAGGAACTCGAAAGCTACCCTATCTATGACTTTCCAGGCCGCGCGGACCATCCTGGTATGCTTCCTTTCACGAGCACAAGCGTCAGGGTCCCCCCTGATGTCTTCCACCCTTCGATAAGCGGCGAGTATGGAGGACTGTTGAAAGACCTCATGCAGGAGATCGATAAGGCTGTCTCGTCGCCTCTTTGAGATAAAATTCAACAGGTACACCGAGTGCACCTTGTCCTCAGCAGTATCCAACGCCCTAAGCGGTACGCCGGAACAGAAGAGGGGAAGCGCCTCCCAGATGGCTCCCACTATAAGCTTGAGAAGAGAGGAACGCCGGGGAAGCAGTGGACCATTGTATGCATCAAAGCGGCTCATGATTTCAGCACACTCCGCGTTTGTGAACTCTCGATTTTGAGAGCGGCCAAGTCGTCGGATGTCCCCGTAAGAGATGATCTCGTTAAGAGCATACATATGGGCGTCCATTGTTCCTATAGAAGAAGATTGACAACAATCAGTAACCCTTGAAAGCTATGTTATATAATCTAAAAGGAGCAAAGCTCCATTAATGAATCAAGAAATTACAAATCTTTTAGAGGGCAAAGCTCTATTCAAGGATTAAAACCCGCGAACAAAAGCTTAATGAAACCCCAATGGGGATCTCTTTAGATCAAAAGATCTGTGAGAGCAAAGCTCTTTGACTGAGATTAATTTGGATTAATTTGATTTACATTAAAATTTACCTAAAGTTTCCAATTTTGGAGTTGAGCAAAGCTCTGCTAGTGAAACCCCAATGGGGATCTCTTTAGATCAAAAGATCAGTGAGAGCAGGGCTCTCTGATTAAGACTAATTTAAGTTAATTTGATTTATATTAATTTTACTTAAAGTTTCTAACTTTGAAATTGAGCAAAGCTCTGCTGTTTAAGATTAATTAAAGTTAATTTAATCTAAGATTCAATTTTACCTAAAGTTTTCTCCAAAAAAAACTTTGGAAAGAAGAGCAAAGCTCTAGAGTTCTTGAAGGCAAGAGCAAAGCTCTGAAGCTTTTGAAAATAAAAAACGGAAAGATGATAAGCATCTGTGGGGGACCAGAGGTCCTATTTATAGGCACCAAGTGCCTCTTCGACTTCCAAAAGTCGTCACGGTGGTTGGAATTTCGCTACCATTGCGCTCACGTTTGGGGCCACGTAAGCGCAATGGTGCGGGGGGCATTTGTTTACCCCAATTGGAGCAAAGCTCCGATCAAATTCCGAGGTGGAAGATGAAACAACTCCCCAATCAGAAACAAAGCTTTGCTTTGAAAATTTAAACTTCAATAAAGGGAGCAACGCTTCAGTTGCTCAGTCGCGCTGCGCTGTGCGCTGTGCGACACGTGTCAGCGCAGATGCGCTAGCGCAGCCGCGCTGCGCTGTGCGCTAAGTGACACGTGTCAGCGCAGATGCGCTAGCGCAGCCGCGCTGCGCTGTGCGCTGCGCGACACGTGTCAGCGCGGATGCGCTAGCGCAGAAGAAGGGGTTTAACACCAAAAGCAATTTATTCATGCAAAATTACGTACACTTGATAATAACGAATTAAAATCATATGATGCATGAACACAACAAAGAACTAAAATAAAAGAACCCTTAACAGGCAATGAAATACTTGATTAAAAAGAAAAATGCTTATTCATTATTATTGATATTACATTTAAAAAAGATCACCGAATACGGGATCAGAAAGACAAGGATTCGCAAAAAGAAGAAGAAGATTCCCCAGCTCCCTCTCTGTCTTCTCCACCACATCGAAGCGGCGATCCTCCCGAGGGGTGGCCATCCAACAGTCGACGCCACACTCCTGGGAAAAAGTGGCGATGACAACTCGACGAGCCCATATCTGGTTCAGCAAATGGAAGGAGCAGTCCTTCAGGGCTTTGGTGATCAAGTGCGCTTCGAGAAGGCCCTCGATCTTGTCCTCGGCGGCATCCAGCATTGCCGGGGACATCTCTGCTGGAGGAGGGGGGATGTCGGAGAGCACCGAGGCAAGGGCCATCCGAAGCCAAATGGAATTCGGAGGAAGAGGAGACCCCACACGAGTCAAAAGCTCATGCATTGCAGCGTCGCATTGCTCGTCCGAGAGAGAAGGGTCCACCAGGCACGCAGCAAAACGGGGAACGATGTCCCGAATCGGAACCTCCCATGGTTGTCGGCGGGCATGAGGGCGGTTGCAAGCCATGATCGAAAAAAGTTCTCTGAAGATGAGAGAATAAAAAGCTCGGCCCTGAACTATATATAGACCCAAACATAAAAGATTTTGTGCACAATGGAATTATTTCCAAGACCCGGGAAATCAAAATCTTGGAAATACAAGTTCGACTTGGAAAAGGGGAGATGAAAAGATATCTCAGGTGAAGCAACGCTTCAGATCCTCTGCGCTGGGCGCAACTTGCACGTGTCTGGCGCAACGCGCCGAGCGCAGCGCCCAGAAAGCGCACCCAATCAGAGCAAAGCTCTGTTTAAACGAAGCAACGCTTCAACTGCACTGCACGCTGCGCTGCGCGACACGCGTCAGCGCAGATGCGCTAGCGCAGTTGCGCTGCGCTCTGCGCTGCGCGACACGCGTCAGCGCAGATGCGCTAGCGCACTTGCGCTGCGCTCTGCGCTGCGCGACACGTGTCATGCGCTGGGGCATTTGCGCCAAACTGAATTAAGATTTTTATGAAATCTTTTCTGTTCTTTCCAGAACTAGAAGATTTTCTTTGGCCTTTGGATCAAAGATCCAGCGGTGGGAAAATTCCCAAAATCACTCAGGAAAGATCCTGTTAACAAATTCAACAGATTTGTGGTCACTATAAATAGGACCCTAAGCCTCAATTCAAAGGCATCAACAATTTTCTCAAAAAAATCAAGAACTCTAAGCAGAGAAAACTCTGAGAAGATCTCAAGAAAAAGGTAAAGAACCTTCATGAAGTAGAAGAAAGGCCTTCTAATAGATCATTCATCTAAAAATAAAATGGATGATCTTTATATAAAAAGAAAACAGTGCTTTGCACTTCTGGTGAACCTTCGGTTCTCTAAAAAAACAATAAAAAATAATAAAATAATAAAAGAATAGTGCTTTGCACTTTTAAGAACCTCTGGTTCTTCGAATAAAGAAAAATTTATTTTTCTTTGATCTAATTTAGACGAAGAAATTAAACAGTGCTTTGCACTTCCCTTCTTGAATCTAAAAGATTCTTAGTGCTTTGCACTTCCAAGTTGCGCCGTTGCGCTCTTAAGAGAGCGCCACGTGTCGGCTATAAAACCACTTGCGCTAAGCGCCCTTAAGATAGAGCTTTGCTCTCTGGAATTGGCGCAACTCGCTGAGAGCGCGCCACGTGTCAGCAGCGCAACAGCGCAGCGCAACAGCGCACTGCGCTAGTGCGCTTGCGCTCATCAGAGCACGACACGTGTCATCACCATATGGACTTGCGCTCATTACTTAGCGCAAAGCGCAGATGCATTAAAAAGGGCCAAGCCCAATTAAGAGAAGGCCTAACAGGCTCAATAAAGCGCAAATGCATTGTTTTAAGGAGCAGAGCCCAAACAAGAACAGATGCTTTGCATCATTTATAAATGGGCAGAGCCCAAACAAAATATTCAGAATGCTATGCATTTTAAAAGGGGCAAAGCCCAAACAAGGTAGATACTTTGCACCATCTACAAAGGGGCAGAGCCCAAAATAAATTGATACTCTGTATCTTTTGTGGGTAGAGCCTAAATAAAAAATACAATGCAAAAGCAAATAAAATGTTGAACTGGACTTAGCCCAATCGTGGCCATAAGTCCTTAAATTAAATTGACTGAGCAAAATGGCTCTCCTAAATCAATCTACGTCCGGTTCGAGGGTACATCTCCGAACTCCTTTGACATCCATCGTTGTAATTCCTCAACGACGTCAAAGAGGTGACGGGTCCCAACGACCACACATCCATATGGACTGCGGGGTCCTTAAACTAGTGGACCGAGACGTCCTTAAAACTAATATCGGACCGAAACGTCCTTAAACTAATATCGGACCGAAACGTCCCTAAACTAATAATGGACCACCACGTCCCTAAAACTGGCGATGGACCACTACGTCCTTAAACTGGCGACGGACCTAAACGTCCCTAAACTAATAATGGACCACTACGTCCTTAAACTGGCGACGGACCGAAACGTCCCTAAACTAATAATGGACCACTACGTCCTTAAACTGGCGATGGACCGAGACGTCCTTAAAACTAATATCGGACCGAAACGTCCTTAAACTAATATCGGACCGAAACGTCCCTAAACTAATAATGGACCACCACGTCCCTAAAACTGGCGATGGACCACTACGTCCTTAAACTGGCGACGGACCGAAACGTCCCTAAACTAATAATGGACCACTACGTCCTTAAACTGGCGACGGACCGAAACGTCCCTAAACTAATAATGGACCACTACGTCCATAAACTGGCGACGGACCGAAACGTCCTCAAACTAATAATGGACCACTACGTCCTTAAACTGGCGACGGACCGAAACGTCCCTAAACTAATAATGGACCACTACGTCCTTAAACTGGCGACGGATCGAAACGTCCCTAAACTAATAATGGACCACTACGTCCTTAAACTGGCGACGGACCGAAACGTCCCTAAACTAATATCGGACCGAAACGTCCTTAAACTAATATCGGACCGAAACGTCCCTAAACTAATAATGGACCACCACGTCCCTAAAACTGGCGATGGACCACTACGTCCTTAAACTGGCGACGGTCCGAAACGTCCCTAAACTAATAATGGACCACTACGTCCTTAAACTGGCGACGGACCGAAACGTCCCTAAACTAATAATGGACCACTACGTCCTTAAACTGGCGACGGACCGAAACGTCCTCAAACTAATAATGGACCACTACGTCCTTAAACTGGCGACGGACCGAAACGTCTCTAAACTAATAATGGACCACTACGTCCTTAAACTGGCGACGGACCGAAACGTCCCTAAACTAATAATGGACCACTACGTCCTTAAACTGGCGATGGACCGAAACGTCCTCAAACTAATAATGGACCACTACGTCCTTAAACTGGCGACGGACCGAAACGTCCCTAAACTAATAATGGACCACTACGTCCTTAAACTGACGACGGACCGAAACGTCCCTAAACTAATATCGGACCGAAACGTCCCTAAACTAGCATTGGACCACTACGTCCTTAAACTGGCGACGGACCGGAACGTCCCTAAACTAATAATGGATCACCACGTCCCTAAAACTGGCGGCGGACCGCCATGTCCCTAAACTGGCATAATAGGGCCCAAACGCTCTTTTGTTGGATCTAAACGGTCCCGTCTAAGTTGATCTTAACCCCAAATACGGTTAACGTGTCCTTAGACATTTAAATAAACGATAAAACTCTAAATCAACTTTGGTTCAAGGGTACATCTCTGAACTCCTCAGACGCCTGTCGTTGTAATCCCTCAACGACGTCAGAGAGGTGACGAGTCCCGACGGCCGGATAATTAAATCAATCATGATGTTAAGTTGATCTTAGTCTAAAACAAGACTAACGTATCCTTAACGAACGTTTAAGTCGATCTTAGTCGCAACGCGACTAATGTATCCTTAAACTAAAAACACCAAACCCAAATTTAAGTAAATACGGATTTGGACTAATCCACGTCCTACGGACGACGACATTACTCAGTCTCCGTATACAATCCACGGGCAACCACGAACAAAACAAACACACACGACACGAAGTGAAATTCTGGAGAAGGAGAAAGTTGTTACCGCGACGCGGTAGCGTAATTAATTGCAGGGGCTTGCGTCTGCAGGGAAGAGCGTCCCCACAATTAAAAACCCCTCACCCTGAGGGGGAATCTGACGAAATCTGCTACATCGGCCGCATCCGTCTAAACCTCCGATACAAGGTGCCATAAATCAACTTGGCATCTTCGGAGAGGTGGACGGATCAAACCAAATAGCATCTGCCCCGAACCCCAGGCAACGGACGCGAAGTCCGGGCCGCCGTTCGGAGGGGAACATCACCATATATGATGCTTAAACCTGTGCTAATGCATTTAAATTCCTCAGGATAAACATGTAGGATTGCTATTCATATGCATGTACCTCATTATATCATTCGTTCATGCCTAGCTTATTAGTTATACATTGCAATTCGTCTTGTTGATATTATAGGCATTCATTATCATTGACATGTGCACTTATGATGATTTTCTTGAGATTTATGGGATTTCTGGACTTTGGGGGAAAACCGCAAGAATTTATAAACTTATTATCCTTTTTAAAATATGCAAGTTGCGGTTTTCTAGTGATGTACGTGTCGTCCACCATGAGTTTTTCTGTTGGTTTTCGAGACCCGTTTCGAGGAGTTGGATGAACCGTCTCGGGTACATGGTGGGCCCGGTAAGGTACCCCGGGGCAAGAAGATCGATGTGTAGACGATGAGCCTGGCAGGAGGCAGACTACCTACCAGTGATTGTTGGCACGGCGGATATCCAGAGGATACCGACCGTGGCCGTGAGATATTGAGATATTGATACTTGGGATGGGCCAGCCGGACGGCTTGGGCCATAGATACTATGATATGGATACATGAGATTTGAGATAGTTATTGAGGTGTCGCTGCTGGACACGGATTTCTGTTGATTCTATTGATATTATGCTGATATTTCAAAAGAGATTTCTAAGAAGAAAATAATGATTTTTTTATATCAACATATTCAGATCATGAGTTGACTCATGTTGCATACATACCTGCTAGTACATCATGCCAGATAAGTATTGTACATTGATTCATGTTGCATACATATATGCTAGTATATCATGCCATATCAGGATTGTTGATGTTATGATACTTGCGTGCATACTTACGATAGCCTCTATAGATGTTATTTATTACTCACGAGTTGGCAAGTCACACCCGTTGTGCCACAACCTTTTTGCAGGTCCGCTCCGTCAGCATAGTAGTGGCGGACGCACTTGCCCCTTTTGCTTCTTTTTCCTGTACTTGAGACTTTTGCTCGGTAGGTGGGTTATGATATTATTTTGTTTCCACCTTGTACATTCATTGTATTTAGAGTAGTCCATCTACTATGTCTACTGTATCTTCTGTACCTGTTATTGCATTGATGTATATTGACCTAGAAACGAGACAGTGAGATTTGTGGACTCTTCTGTTGTATTTTGGGGTCGGGCTCACTTGAGTCGACATGATGTTATTATTTGTGCCTTTTTACTGATTTTTGCACATTGCCGATTTACATTGCGTGGGATTTGAGTCCGCTTCGGCGAAGAGCTAGCTCCCGTTTGGGGATGCCTTTTCATGTTGTTCATATATATATATATATATTCCTATTTGTATCCGTTTGGGGGGCCTGTATTTACAAAGGAGACTCTGCCGGAATTTTTGGAAAATGGATGTTGCTTTTAAAAAGCTTGATGTAACTTATTGGATTAAAACCGCTTCCAATAAATTAGTTTTCTTCACTCTATTTCTTAATTGGGTTTTGATTTCTGGGCTTTGGCTTACTTAGATTGCGTACGCCTTGAGACGTTCGTAATTTAAGTGCCAGTCGCGTTCCGTACCTTTTGGATCGTGACAAAGTTGGTATCAGAGAGATATGTTTTACCTTTCTGAGTGTAGGATGACCCTTGGTAGATGGAGTAAGCGACTTAAGCAGGGTAACGTAGCGTGTGTATGTCCGTGGCATACTTGCGATACGGTACTCCGCCTAAGTGACTTTAGGATATACTTGCTTGAAATTCCTTCTTCATTTCCGTGTATCCTATGATTCTATTGCACCGTTCTTATTATCCTGTTTCCTGTACCAGCCATTATGCCGCCGAAGGCTACGAGAGCACAGAGGTCTGCCGCCCGAGATGAGATCCGAGCAGGCTCGTCTGAGACGAGGACCGTTCAGGATGGCATACCTACCCCTCCGGTACAGACTGATCCACTTTCCCCACGCCGCATGGATAGACTAGAGTCTGGTATGGAGAAGCCACGACAGATGATGGGAGGTATGCAGGAGTTACGACAGTTGGTGGGATCCTTAGTAGAGGCCAGTCGTGCACCGAGATCGGAGGACATACCTACCACAGCACAGACTACGATGGTACCTGCTGCCCAGACAGTTGCTCCTACTACTACTACCGTGGCTATTCCAGTATCACTACAGGATTTCATGAGGCTGAGACCCCTAGTCTTCACCGGCACAGATGCGGCGGAGGATCCACAGACTTTCCTTGACAAATTAGCCAGGATTTTCCGTTCGTTCAGATGTTCCGACGATAGATGGGTGGAGCTTACGAGTTTTCGTTTAGAGGGCCTTGCACAGACATGGTGTGAGTCGGTCGAGAGAGGTCGAGCTGCAGGTCTACCTCCTATGACTTGGGTCGAGTTTACAGCCGTATTTCTAGCCCGTTTCCTTCCCGAGAGCGTTCGTGATGCTAGAGCTCGTAGTTTTGAGACTTTGCGCAAGACTTCAGGGATGACAGTGTCCGAGTATGATGTCCAGTTTACGCAGTTGTCTAGATATGCCCCGTACTTGGTTGATATGGAAGAGAAGAGGGTAAAGAGTTCGTGCAGGGACTTGACACCCAGTTATTTCTTGCCATCGGCGCCCAGCACTTCGACACTTATGCAGCTGTTATGGACACAGCCTTACGGATGGAGGCGCATATTTCAGAGACTTCGGCCGTTTCTGGGCCGAAGAGGATTCGTACCGATATGCCAGCTCAGAGGCATCGTGCCGGATTCTTCCCGAGAGATGGTGGCGGCAGAGGAGTTAGACGGGGTCAGCTATTTGGTTCTTATCTGCAGGGACAACAGGCGTCGCCAGGATGTTTTGGGTGCGGGAGCCCGCACCATCGTGTCAGAGACTGTCCGGTGAGACGACAGGGAGCGGTGACAGTTCCACACGTGACTTTACCACCTTCACCACCTCCTCAGAGAGCTCTACTTCCTACCCCTGGTGGTGCTCCACGTCAGTTAGATGCCCCCAGAGGCCGTGGACGCGGTGGTCCTGTTCAGAGAGGACGAGGAGGCAGAGGCCGAGGCAGAGGTCAGCCAACTATTGGTGGGGGACATGCCCGAGTATTCGCTTTGATGCCGCAGGATGCTTAGGTATCCAACGCTGTTGTGACAGGTACCTTGTCAGTATGTTCTTTCGACGCGCGGGTATTATTCGACCCAGGTTCCACACATTCATATGTATCTACACACTTTGCACCGATATTGGTCCATGAGTCATCATCGTTAGATCAGCCGCTTGTGGTTATTACTCCGGTAGGCGAGTCGTTTGTCGCTCGTTTTGTGTTTCGTTTGTGTTCCGTTCGTATCGGGGAGAGGGATTCATTGGTTGATTTGATTCTCCTCGATATGTTGGACTTTGATGTGCTTCTGGGCATGGACTGGCTAGCCACTTGTTATGCATCTGTGGACTGCCGCGAGAAGGCAGTCAGATTTGCTTTCCCGGAGAGCCAGTCCTTGTTATTCAGGGAGACCGCAGTGTCACCCTTCCCAGCTTGGTTTCGTCTCTTCGCGCCGGTCAGCTCTTACGGAAAGGATGTCAGGGATTCTTAGCTTCTATTTGTGATACTCGAGCTACAGAGGTTTCTTTGGACCAGGTCCCGATTATGTGTGAGTTCCCTGATGTTTTCCCTGACGAGCTGCCTGGACTACCGCCTGAGCGCGATATTGAGTTCTGCATTGACTTGATTCCCGGCTCGGGGCCTATTTCCATACCGCCTTATCGGATGGCCCCAGCGGAGCTTAGAGAGCTGAAGGATCAGTTGCAGGATTTGTTAGATAAAGAGCTTATTCGACCTAGTGTTTTCCCATGGGGTGCTCCTGTCCTGTTCGTCAAGAAGAAAGACGACAGTTTGCGCTTGTGCATTGATTACCGCCAGTTGAACAGGGTTACCGTATGGAACATATATCCCTTACCACGTATCGATGACTTGTTCGACCAGCTTCACGGTGCGGGATACTTTTCGAGGATTGACTTGCGATTGGGTTACCATCAGTTGCGGGTGCGGCAGAAGGATATTCCGAGGACGGCTTTTCGCACGCGTTACGGACACTATGAGTTTTTGGTGATTTCGTTCGGACTCACCGATGCACCAGCCGCGTTTATGGATTTGATAAACCGCATTTTCAGGCCGTATCTAGATCTGTTCATCATCATTTTTATTGACGATATTTTGGTGTATTCTCGGAGCCGAGAGGAGCACGAGCAGCAGTTGCGGATCACGTTGCAGACTTTGAGGGAGCACCAGCTGTTCGAGAAATTTTCCAAGTGCGCATTTTGGCTCGACAGCGTTGATTTCTTGGGTCACGTGATTATGAGAGATGGCATATGTTGTTGGAGATAGTGCCCTCAGAGTCAATTATTAGATCACATGCACGTGATTGCAATGATTGAGGGAGGACCTATCTCGGTAGGACAGTCTTACTCGAGATGATAGTATGCTATATGGTTTATCTTTATCATCGTGTACTGCTTTAGGTGACCTGACAGGTCGCTATTACACGTTGGTAGAGCCCCTAGGATTCTTGCTTGACTGCCAGCAGTATGAGGGCGATCATATACATGGGAGCTGGTAGTCTATAAGCACATCCTTAAAAGGTCTCTAGTCGTGGGAGTTTCGAGACAGGGCATCGATACTCCAGAGTAGACTAGTGTATACAGTCGAGACCCCGACGAGGGGCGGTGGCCGGTCTCACAAGCCATTGGTGTCAGTTGGATCACCTAAGATGTATACAGATGCTCATTGGGTTATGAGTACACCGGACAGGACTCGCCGGGAACATGCTAGTTGGTATTATACCTGACGTCAGATAGCAGTTCCCTGGTGACATGTGTACAGGTTAGTTCATCGACCTGGGGATCATCATTTGTCTCGTGTGAGTTCCCACTGTACTTTGATTACTACCCTACCACGCTCAAAGGAGACGTGCAAACAGGTTTTAGTTGGGTACAGTCCCGAGCCACATGGAGGCAGTGAGCGATCTTCAGGGGTTCGTCTCTCCTGGTATTGGGGGTGAGGTCGCGCTGTGTCTAGGAGAGCCATTACACGAAGCCCTCGGCCGAGGCAGGAGATTTACTGGTAGGTATTCCAGTAGTATCTCAGGGTGTTCTGGGCTACACTCTGACATGACTTGTACCGCTTTTGGGGGTCTGACTTTTACCAACCCTCTAGGCCCGCCATGCGATGCTTATAGACGAACGGACCGGACTGTACGGATATTGTCACTGACAGGCTCAGTAGGGTGTCAGGATGAGTTCGCTCATCGACGTCCCTTTCGGTCAATAGCTGGTGGCCCGTCATGTATGGCTAATACCTCTGACGTGCTAGTGGTTAAATCCACAGCCATAGTATTGACGAGTCTTTAGAGTCCCCCACATTCATTTACTCAAGTTTCGGGCGAAACGCTGTAGAGGCCGTATGGAGATATGGCAGCGTTCGATCAGATACGTGCGGTATTGCACGGATCAGGATCGGACGGTTAGTACTAGAGGCCGTATGGAGATATGGCAGCGTTCGATCAGATACGTGCGGTATTGCACGGATCAGGATCGGACGGTTAGTACTAGAGGCCGTATGGATATATGGCAGGGTTCGATCAGATACGTGCGGTATTGCACGAATCAGGATCGGACGGATAATACTAGCCGGCTTTGGTTTAAGCCGGATCCTAGTATAGTACAGTGTAGACTTTGTCTCATTGCATTTGTATTTCGGTCGGAATACAGATGCGGGTGTGTATACAGAGTATCGGGGTTTTCCTGTAATTTATTACGGGATCAGTTTTCTGGAGTTGCCAGTTTGCTTTCCGTTTCGGCCATTTTCATTTGTATCTTTCAATGGTCGAAGATTGGTGGAGAAGGGCTTATTTGCATTCGTGCAAATAAGTATTTGTGGAGGGTGTTCTTTATATTTTGTTGCTTCATGATGAGTAGCCTTCATTTGACTTCATAACCTCATCATGGCTTGACTTTTTGCTTCATGATAGTTTTCATGATGGCTTGACCTTTGTTGGGTGATGATGGTAGTATGAGTGTTGGAGTTTCTTTGTGATCATTACTTATTATGATAAGCCTTTTCTCTCTCTCCCTTGCATTATTATTGGTCTCCCTCATTTTTGTTACCCCACTCTCTCATTCCATGCCATGGCCGACCAAGCTTGTATGGGGGCTACCCATTTTTATTTTGGTGGGGATTTTGGTATCTTTGGCTTTGTAAAATCCCTACAACTCCATCTTCAAAAGTCCATATCATTTCCTCCACCACAAAGGCAACATCCACAACCCCAAAGTGAGACATGAGCACTACACATTCTACAGCAAATCTTGGGCACGTCGACTCGCCAGCTTCGTGCCCGAGTTGCCTCGGTATAGAGGTGGGAGCCCGTAAAAGAAGCCGGCGACGTGGTGCTTTTCCGGCGAGGAGGTGGAGACCGGACATTCCGCGGGAGATCGGGACGACGACGAGAAGACCGGAGGACACGGATCGCTCGGTATATCTCTCTTCCCCATCTTGTAGTTAGCTAGAACTAGTTAATGGCCCGATCTGGGTTTTAGTGCGCGGTGGTGCCGGTTCAAGAAAAATTAAAGTTAACCATCGCTTCCGCATTTGGCCTCGGAATGGAGGCCGGGGCGCCGCCGTGCACTTACAGTGGTATCAGAGCCTCGCCATTAACATAGTCTATCTTTGTTTAATGTGTTTTACTTTTCCGATCGAACAATTTTCCAAAAACCGTATTTTTCTTCACATCAGTTTCTGTCGAAATTTTTTGAAGTCCAAAAATTTTTCAGGTTGTCTCAGAATGATGTGTAGGGTTTTCTAAGAGTTCTGTGAAAATTTGGGCTCGTGAACAGTCCAAACCACCGCGGAACCGCGGCCAAACCCATGCTTGGGCCGCGGTTCCGCCGCCACTTTAACTGTTCAGTTCCCCAAACTTTTGTAGAATGCTCCTGAGTTAAAAATGTGGTTTCTGGAATGTTATTTTTGGGCCCAGAATTTCTTGATGTGCTACAGTAGTACTTGGGGCCCACTTGTTAAAATTTGATCGATCGGATATTTTAAACACATTATTTCACAGTATTTACATTATATCTGCGACCGTGAATGTCACTTGATCGGTAAATCCTGTCTAACTGCTATAGCCCGGTTAGACGGATTTGCGAACGTGACTTTCACGTTGATGTTCTGTGTTATGCTGTGATGTTGCGGATCGGTCATGGGGGATAGCCTGGATGCAATGCTAGTACAGTTGTAGTTGTATTATGTACATTTTATATTGCGGGGCGAGCGTCCGACATGTGGACTGCCGTCACTGCCTGATTGTATTATTATTTTGGGGCACGACCAGGTTGCGGTCGATGTACCCGTTGTATGTATATTTTACTTTCTGTACTAGGATTACCCCAAGGAGGGGTGTACGGATAGCCGGGTTCTAGAGGGCAACGGGCCCGCATCTCATGGCATTGAGACGGAGGGGGCTTCACTCTAGGATTGGCGGGCTATTCGCCGCACTCGTAGGGGGTACAGGTTGACCCAGGAGGGGTGCCCAAGTTACCGGATTCCGTGAAGTGCCGGGTGGTCCATTCACGGTGCTGAAGGGGGCTGCCTCGCTTCAGGTTTTGGCGGGTAACTTGCCGCACCCGTAGGGGTCTAGGATTTCATTGCACAGGCTATCCACACGACCAGGGGAACGTCGGGTTTCAGTAGTGGCTCTGTGAAATCCGGGGATCCCAGATATCTGTATTGTTCTGTGATGCTGTACATTTCTGTGATGTTGCTTTTTATCACGCCTAGAGCGAAAATAATATATTGGTATATATATTAGTAGATGTTGTATATGTTTTGCATCCGCTCTAGTCCAGTCCCCGCTCTGTCGTTAGTTAGCTAACCTAACGGGTAATGACGGGACCCAGTGGCGAATGCGGATGGCATATACGTACATCAGTATATTTTCGTTCTTTGTGGTGTGATCAATTGATGGGACTGCGTTGATTCGGATCAATGCAAGTTAAAAACAAACCTTATCTGATGTTGTTGGAACACTTTTCAAAAAGCTGTTATTGCAAGGACGTTCTCTTTTGTTTTGCATCGTGGTATTCAGTTGGAATATCCTGCTCCTCAGTCGACGAGGCAAGGGCCGAGATCCCTTTACCGGGAGTGACCCCTTGGACAAAAAGTTTGCGTCAGGGCATTAACTTCACTATAGCCGATTACTTTTGCTTTGCATCGTGGTATTCAGTTGGAATATCCTGCACCTCATTCTACGGGGAAAGAGCCGAGATCCCTTCACCGGGAGAGACCTCTTTAGCAATGGTTTTCGTCACTATATTTTCAAAAAGCTATCATGTTCCTTCAACGATATCAAGTTCATTACGTTAAAGGTTTTCGCCAGAAACCATTCGTAGCCCTCCATCATTTCGGTTAAATATTTGGTAGTATTCAAGCTATGCATTTTGACCTCACGCCAAGGCATAGTGATTGGTAGCTGCCGGGTATTAATCTGTTGCATAGATAGATGCGTTGGTTTAGGACAGTCGTACTACTATTTTGGCCTACGTCAAGGGTATGTACGGGTGTGTTCAAATTAACCTGGATAATGATGGGCTGAACTTGACATGTGACTTATGATATTTTGACCTCACGCCAAGGTCATAAGAGCATGGGGCAGAAATCACATCGGGAGTTTCTAAAGAAACTGAAACTTGCCAGATATGCGCATACCTTCTGGAGTGTGATAGCGTGAGCGGATTCCGTCACGTTATCATGCGATGATAGTTGGATCCCGATTCCCACTGATGAGTTGGTTTACTCCTCGGGTGATCCCGACTAATTCTTTTTTCAGGTTTGGAGGAGAATTTGACGGTACAGTGGGAGGTTTCCAGATTAGATAAATTGGTAACCATTCTGATCTAGGTTAGAGTGCACGCTGAGTGTTTCTTTTCCCTCTCTCTTTGGCAGCGACCATTGACCCGACCCTAAGACTATGACTCAGTGACCAAGTTGACCGAACCTTCTTAAACACTGGATTTTGGATTGTCAGAGTTGCAAACCTCATTACCACTCCTACTTTTACCCTTTTCTCCAGGACACCCCGTATTACTACGAACGTCCACTTCCATGGACAAAACCATCGTATGGTTAGATACGAACTCGAAAGAATTTATTCGAGGATGGTTTCAGGTTCTGGAGAAAACGGATATGATTATTCAGTTGTCTTTTCCTTTTACCTTCTCTCAGGTTGCGAGTGCTCCTTGGTTTAGGAGACAGTACACCTATTATGCAAATTGGATAGTCTTCTTCCAAACCATAGGCAGGTGCCGACCGGTAGGGAATGAAGAAAACCAATTAGCCTAATGATGGTGTACAGAAGGTATTATGTAAAGACAAAGAAAGGGATTAGAAGGAGGGCAAAGTAATTTGCGACTGCTATTCACGACCAAACCAAGTATTTCATTACCACTCCCATTTCACTTTTTTATTTCTCCAGGACACTCCGTATCACTACGAAGATCCACAGTTTATTGGATATTCCATCGTATGGTTATATACGAACTCGAAAGGAACTTGTTCCAGTTCGGGGATGGATTCTGGTTCAGGAGAAATAGGAATAAAGTTTTATTCGGTTGTCTTTTATCTTCACATTCTCTCGCATTGTGAGTGTTCCTAAGATTAGGACAGTACACCCATTATGCTCATTGGATAGTCTTCTTCCAAACCATAGGCTGGTGCCGAACTGTAGAGAAGGAAGAAAACCATTTGGCCTAAAGGGGTGTGCAGAAGGTAATGACTAAAGACATAAAAAGGGATTTGGAGAGTTGGCAAAGAATTATACGGTTACAGTCGTGAATCTGGAAGAGGCATTACTAGGAATACCGGGATACCCCATCGAAACATTTCAATGTTTCAGTTTCAATGTGTACTGTTAAAGGAAAACTGATTTCCCAGTTAGACACTTGCTCCAGGGTATGTATTTACCAGGTAGGATTCTCACATCTGTATGGTTTTACAGATGATGAGTGGGAGTAAGTTTTTGGGAATTGGGTGATCATCCTCATTATATCGGGATTCGTTGTAATCGGTGATATTTGAGGAAGTCACCTGGGTAGTTTGCCGGTCGGCAAATATTTGGTTTTGAATATCCGCTGTTATACACCAATTTCAAATTGATATATCTGTACGTCTATTTTCATAGAGTGAGATATACCTTTTTGAAATTATGTCTACGACATTTACCTATATCAGTGGATGGTTAGGTAAGGAGCATTAAACAGCGGTGTAATTCTTCTTAACCATAAGTACAGTTTTCAACCTACGACACACAGTGAATGAGTGATCAGACTCAAGGGACTTATACAGAGTATTGTATGTTGTCCAGGGTCCATCAGGACAGAGGGGTTGGTCCTCGTACTATATTCGGTTTACTTATGACTTCTCTATTTTTTAGACAGGTGTTTCGTGGAAACACAGGGTCCGAATTTTGAGAAGTTATAGGTATCTGAATAGAGTAGAGAACCAGGTGCATCAAGTATCGGGATTCTTCAAAGTGATCGAAGATGTAGATACTTGTGTATGGTATTCAGTTGATAGTAATGATTAAGAGATCTTGCTTCTCTTTCAGGTTATTCATAATTGGAAGCATTCCTAAGTTGAGTAACGCTGATCGGCCTCCTTCCATTTAGTTGACATGCACTGGAGACAGCTGCATGATTTGAATCTGGTTCAATTAAATCAGTGCCTCTGGTTCTATATTGGATATAGAACAGTTCATATCTTAACGATGTTAAGGTACGGGGAGTTGTCCGGCTTATGATTAAAACCAGACACTGGACAACTCAAGGCACATTTCTGTAATGGCTGTTTGTGGGTTGACCCAGGCTATGACGAGGTTGACTTTCTACCATCTGGAAGATCAATAGTGATATTGTTCTAGACTCGCCATAGTTTTAAATAAAATTGATTTTTTCAGAAAACAGTAGTGGGAGTATGGTAGAACTGGAAGTGATTCCAGAACCACAAACGATTACTGAAGATTTCATAGGAACCTAAAGATTCAATCTGGCTTGACATTCCATTGGCCACTCCGCAGATAAGGTGGGTAACTTCAGGCACCCGAGAGGTACTCCGGTAGCCTCAAGGACGGTGACAGGGAAGTTCTTGTTTACCCACACTTGCCATTGCTGTTGTTCCAGGCTGCAAGACCCGGCAGGAGGATGAGTATAGCGTCATTTTGAACTGGCTTCAGAAGTGTACGTGTATATGACTCTTCCAGAGGGTTGTCGTAGTTAGTGGGAGCAGCGGAAGCATTGGTGGACAGGTAGCTTATGTCTATTTATAGACTAAAGCAGATATAGCGGAGATAGATCATCAATTTCTGATGTGACAGTCATAGGTTTGACTTCATCAGAATAGGGGATGGATCTGTTGAGAAGGTAGTAGGGTGTGTTGTCATAATATTTGGATGACATACACAGAGTAGGAAGTGATATTCCTATACTACAATCAGTTATACTTTGGTCGTCACACAGTGGTTTCTCCACATGGGACCTAGACATTATATCAGACATACTGGTTACTAGATCTATGGTTTTAGATCTAGATTTGGGTGGTTTCCCAATCAGGGTACTTAGACAGCATTCTAAGAGTATTTAGAATGGACGACTCCTGGCACGGTAGTGTACCTGCAGGTGATGGAGTCACCCTCTCTAAAGGAGTCTTACAGACCAAAGTGGGGAGGGATGTGCATGATTGACAGATCACTTGCTCAGGCAATTGAGTCAATCATGAGATGTCAAGTACCACACCAGATGTTATTCTTGCACTAGATGCAATAAGTTGACATTGATCCAATCCTGGAGAAGCAGTCGGAAGCAGTTTTAGAACATAAGTGGATGTTCTAGGGATATGATAACGACAGCCTCATTCGGGAGACAGTTATCATTCCAGGCTTCTAAGGTGACCTGGACGACAAGGAGGTTGTCAGAGTTATAGTTTTTCCTTCTGACGAGGGGCAGTATTTTGGACAGATGGTCCAAGGCAATACTGAAGGAGGCATGGCGCAGGATACTGATTAAGTTCAGTTGACGATACAGTTTAAGAAGTTTGGATTTGGAGTTCATTTATGAGCTAGGTCCCATCAGACATCCAGACACATTCTAAGACAGGTATTGCTCATTTCGGGAGATGGATTTCTCCGCGAATTTGAGATATAGAGAGACATAGAAAGATACATTAAGGCGGATCCACTCACTGAGGCTATTCCTCGAACGCAATAGTTTCGCAAACGGGTTTTGTGAGACTGACTAGTAGAGGAGTTGGGTGTTCGGTATCACACGGGCTGTGAGTATGCGACATCGCAATAATTAGCCTTGAGTGCATGTGGGAGATTGTTGGAGATAGTGCCCTCAGAGTCAATTATTGGATCACAGGCACGTGATTGCAATGATTGAGGGAGGACCTATCCCGGTAGGACAGTCTTACTCGAGATGATAGTATGCTATCTGGTTTATCTTTATCATCGTGTACTGCTTTAGGTGACCTGACAGGTCGCTATTACACGTTGGTAGAGCCCTTAGGATTCTTGCTTGACTGCCAGCAGTATGAGGGAGATCATATACGTGGGAGCTGGTAGTCTATAAGCACATCCTTAAAAGGTCCCTAGTCGTGGGAGTTTCGAGACAGGGCATCGATACTCCAGAGTAGACTAGTGTATACAGTCGAGACCCCGACGAAGGGTGGTGGCCGGTCTCACAAGCCATTGGTGTCAGTTGGATCACCTAAGATGTATACAGATGCTCATTGGGTTATGAGTACACCGGACAGGACTCGCCGGGAACATGCTAGTTGGTCTTATACCTGACGTCAGATAGCAGTTCCCTGGTGACATGTGTACAGGTTAGTTCATCGACCTGGGGATCGTCATTTGTCTCGTGTGAGTTCCCACTGTACTTTGATTACTACCCTACCACGCTCAAAGGAGACGTGCAAACAGGTTTTAGTTGGGTACAGTCCCGAGCCACATGGAGGCAGTGAGCGGATCTTCAGGGGTTCGTCTCTCCTGGTATTGGGGGTGAGGTCGCGCTGTGTCTAGGAGAGCCATTACATGAAGCCCTCGGCCGAGGCAGGAGATTTACTGGTAGGTATTCCAGTAGTATCTCAGGGTGTTCTGGGCTACACTCCGACATGGCTTGTACCGCTTTTGGGGGTCTGACTTTTACCAACCCTCTAGGCCCGCCATGCGATGCTCATAGACGAACGGACCGGACTGTACGGATATTGTCACTGACAGGCTCAGTAGGGTGTCAGGATGAGTTCGCTCATCGACGTCCCTTTCGGTCAATAGCTGGTGGCCCGTCATGTATGGCTAATATCTCTGACGTGCTAGTGGTTAAATCCACAGCCATAGTATTGACGAGTCTTTAGAGTCCCCCACATTCAGTTACTCATGTTTCGGGCGAAACGCTGTAGAGGCCGTATGGAGATATGGCAGCGTTCGATTAGATACGTGCGGTATTGCACGGATCAGGATCGGACGGTTAGTACTAGAGGCCGTATGGAGATATGGCAGCGTTCGATCAAATACGTGCGGTATTGCACGGATCAGGATCGGACGGTTAGTACTAGAGGCCGTATGGATATATGGCAGGGTTCGATCAGATACGTGCGGTATTGCACGAATCAGGATCGGACGGATAATACTAGCCGGCTTTGGTTTAAGCCGGATCCTAGTATAGTACAGTGTAGACTTTGTCTCATTGCATTTGTATTTCGGTCGGAATACAGATGCGGGTGTGTATACACAGTATCGGGGTTTTCCTGTAATTTATTACGGGATCAGTTTTCTGGAGTTGCCAGTTTGCTTTCCGTTTCGGCCATTTTCATTTGTATCTTTCAATGGCCGAAGATTGGTGGAGGAGGGCTTATTTGCATTTGTGCAAATAAGTATTTCTGGAGGGTGTTCTTTATATTTTGTTGCTTCATGATGAGTAGCCTTCATTTGACTTCATAACCTCATCATGGCTTGACTTTTTGCTTCTTGATAGTTTTCATGATGGCTTGACCTTTGTTGGGTGATGATGGTAGTATAAGTGTTGGAGTTTCTTTGTGATCATTACTTATTATGATAAGCCTTTTCTCTCTCTCCCTTGCATTATTATTGGTCTCCCTCATTTTTGTTACCCCACTCTCTCATTCCATACCATGGCCGGCCAAGCTTGTATGGGGGCTGCCCATTTTTATTTTAGTGGGGATTTTGGTATCTTTGGCTTTGTAAAATCCCTACAACTCCATCTTCAAAAGTCCATATCATTTCCTCCACCACAAAGGCAACATCCACAACCCCAAAGTGAGACATGAGCACTACACATTCTACAGAAAATCTTGGGCACGTCGACTCGCCAGCTTCGTGCCCGAGTTGCCTCGGTATAGAGGTGGGAGCCCGTAAAAGAAGCCGGCGACGTGGTGCTTTTCCGGCGAGGAGGTGGAGACCGGACATTCCGCGGGAGATCGGGACGACGACGAGAAGACCGGAGGACACGGATCGCTCGGTATATCTCTCTTCCCCATCTTGTAGTTAGCTAGAACTAGTTAATGGCCCGATCCGGGTTTTAGTGCGCGGTGGTGCCGGTTCAAGAAAAATTAAAGTTAACCATCGCTTCCGCATTTGGCCTCAGAATGGAGGCCGGGGCGCCGCCGTGCACTTACATATGTGTGGACCCGAAGAAGATCGATGCCGTTCAGTTTTGGCCCAGACCGACATCAGTTACGGAGATCCGCAGTTTCCTAGGCATGGCTGGCTACTATCGACGATTTGTTCAGGACTTCTCCCGTATTGCTGCACCGTTGACCGGGTTGACCCGAAAGGGAGTTCCTTTTGATTGGACCGCGGCGTGCGAGCATAGCTTCCAGTAGTTGAAGACTCGTCTGACTACTGCACCGGTGTTGTTATTGCCTTCGGGATCGGGCAGATTCGTGGTTTATTGCTACGGTTCGCGAGTGGGACTAAGTTGCGTGTTGATGCAACACAACAGAGTTATCGCGTATGCTTCTCGGCAGCTGAAGACGCATGAACAGAACTATCCTACACACGATTTAGAGATGGCTGCAGTGGTGTTTGCACTCAAGATCTGGAGGCATTACCTATACAGAGAGTCGTGCCAGATATTCACGGACTACAAGAGCTTGAAGTACATATTTCAGCAGCGAGACCTGAATCTGAGACAACGCCGTTGGATGGAGTTGGTGAAAAACTATGATTGCGAGATTCTTGACGACTCGGGCAAGGCGAACGTGGTAGCTGATGCCTTGAGTAGGAGGCCCGGAGGTAGCTTATCTTATTTGAGCGCCGTGCAGAGGCAGTCGTCGGCAGATTGGCAGATTTTATACGACAGCCGAGTTGAGTTTAAGTTCACACCGACAGGGGGCAGCTTGCGCATATTCGTGCACGTCCGCATTTGCTTAACCGTATTCGCGAGGCACAGCCCAGTGATTACTGTCTTTCAGGGATCATGGAGCAGATTAGGCAGGGCAGAGATTCCGAGTTCGTGATCGAAGATCAGGGAGTACTGCGATTTGGGACTCGATTGTGCGTACCAGATTTTGAGGGACTGCGGCGTGAGATTCTTGAGGAGGCGCATAGATCGATATATAGCGTTCATCCAGGTTCCACCAAGATGTACCGCGATCTGAGAGATGTCTATTGGTGGGACGGAATGAAGAGGGATGTCACGGACTTCGTGTCGAGATGCCTGACTTGTCAGTAAGTCAAGGCCGAGCACCAGAGGCCCGCTGGAGAGTTGCAGCCTTTGCCCATTCCGGAGTGGAAATGGGAGCAGATTTTTATGGACTTCGTGGTGGGTCTACCTAGGACCAGTAGAGGGTATGAATCCATCTGGGTGATCCTGGATCGATTGACGAAAGTGGCTCACTTCCTGCCAGTGAAGACCACTTTCAGTTTTGCTCAATATGCCCGGATTTACATCAACGAGATCGTACGGTTGCATGGCGTCCCGACTTGTATCGTGTCAGACCGAGGCACCCAGTTTCCCAGCCGACTATGCAGAGGCTTCAGGAGGCGTTGGGTACCCGTTTGAGTTTCAACACAGCATATCATCCACAGACCGACGGCCAGTCAGAGCGGACTATTCAGACTCTCGAGGACATGCTCCGAGCGTTCGTATTAGACTTCGGTGGTAGCTGGGATCATCATTTACCCTTGGTTGAGTTCTCCTACAACAACAGCTTCCAGGATACTATTCAGATGGCACCTTTCGAGGCCTTGTATGAGAGGAGATGTAGATTGCCCGTCTGTTGGACTGAGCTTAGCGAGAGCATGTTTTGGGGCCGCAGATCGTGTAGGAGACGACCGAGAAAGTACAGCTGATTCGAGATCGGCTGAGAGCGGCTCAGAGCAGACAAAAATCGTATGCAGACAGACGCCGTCGCAGACTAGAGTTCGCAGTTGGTGATCACGTTTTTCTGAGGGTCTCTCCGATGAAGGGCGTGATGAGATTTGGGCGAAAAGGAAAGCTTAGTCCCAGATTTGTGGGTCCCTTCGAGGTCCTCGAGCGTGTCGGCGCAGTTGCATATCGTTTAGCTCTTTCACCCAGCTTTCCGGACGTTCACCCCGTGTTCCATGTGTCGATGCTACGCAAATATCTTCATGACCCTTCTTACATGATTCAGCATCAGACCGTTCAGCTTGAGAGCGATCTTTCGTTCACCGAGCATGTAACGTTTTAGAAATCGTTTTGTGTTTGTTTCTGTTTTTGGGTGAAATTCGTCGGTATTTTCAGTTTTATACCGATTGTGATCAAACGGCCATATCGACTTGTCAGCACCTAGTTTTGATAAAATAAAGCTAGTGCGCACACTTTGGGAGTATATGTGACGTTTTGGTCCAATTTGAATTTTTCCCATTTTTAATGTTATTTTAATCCGGTTTGCACATTTTTTGAAATCTTCTCTTTGCATCTTTTCTAAAAATTTTCCTAAGTTAATCTAAACCACATAGCTTATGGAATGAGTGTGTGGCCTAGGATTAAAGAGAAAAGAAAAAGAAAAGAATAGAAAAGAAAAGAAAAGAAGGTGCATGCATGTGATAATTGTGTGTGAATTGCATTAAATGCTTGGAAATTGCCTAGGAAATTCCCTTTTCTCTCTCCCTCTCCCCTTGGCCGAGCTCCCTCTCCCCTCATCTGCCCTTGTGCATTATTTTCTCTCTTTTCCTCACTAAAACATTCACAACTTCTTCAATTCTTATCCAAAATTCACAAAAATCATATCTTTGTTCATGTTTTCTCATTTTCTTGACTTGGAGAATGCAAGCTTGGGATCTTGGTGTTCTTTGCTGTAGGTAATATTCCTTTACTGTTATTTAAGTGTTTTTAGTGTAACTTAGCTTTTTAATTGCAGTTTAGATTGTTAAATTAGGTTTTGATGCGAAATATCGTATTTTTGTATCGGTTTGTGGTTTCTAGGACCTGCTGTGATCCGAGATTGTTACTGGAAAATTAAATATAGTGGTAGTGATATACTAGAGGACCTGGAGCATCACCTTTAAGACGGACCCCATGCCACCGGCCAGGGCCGGCGACGGCTGAAGGAGGGGCCGGCGACGCCGGCCAAGCTGTAGAGTTAGGGTTTGGGTTTTGGTCTGTAGGTGTCTGCTATGGGTTGGGTTTCTCTGGTCTTGTTGAATTGTTTAGTTTTCACAGTAGGCAAAATCTGGGATCAATTGGGTAGTTTCTAGTGTTTCGTGTTCGCGTGATACGTGTTACGACACGGGTCGTGCAGTTTTCGTGGTTTCGCTCTTAAGTTGTTTTCGTCGTGTTGCTACTCTCGTTAGCCACGATACGAACACTTAAGAGGTGTTTGTGTGTTGTTGTGTCTGTTAGATGTAGCTTGTTCGTATTTCATAGCTGTTATTAATATATATTTGCTTGTTGTTTATATGTTGCAGGTTCGCAGACGGAGACTACGGACACTGCCACAGGGGGATTCAGGTGGTAGATTTCATCTAGCTTGGAGTGTGGGTGAGTAGATTTAACATCTACAGGGGAATCGCCCGCATGGCGTTATGCGTCTGGGCTAGAAACCTTTACATTTGTCGCATATTCTATATCATGTTTAGAATTGCGCATATACCTTGCTGTTTAGTGATAGTTGTGATTGGACTAGTATCCTTAGGACACTGCACTATTATTGATGGCTCAGATTGCGAGAGCACTGATTGTATGCCACACACACCGTCAATAATTGCCATGTCATACACAACCATATTTAGAAATGATATTGTATGGTTATGGACATTGTGACTTTGATACATATTTATTATCATTTATAACTTAGACTTGACATGCTAGTTCCTGTTTACCTATAGGGTTTTGTACCATTAGTGTTAGGTACATATACACCTAGGGACATAGCTACAGGTGTACTTGCATTTCATACTTTCCTTATACCTGATAGGTATATCTCATCATCATACAGGTAGGTGTACTTGCATTTCATATTTTACTTATACCTGATAGGTATATCACATTATCATGTAGGTAGATACCTATATTTCTGCTTTACATTTCATGTGTTCATTTATATATGGTGAATGCTATGCTGTTCTGTTATACGCTTTCATTACAGTTTTTACATCGCGTATACATCATTCATGGATTATCACATTGTTATATGGATTCTTCATGATGTTTTCTGGATTTGGGAACCGTGGTAGTTCATGAAATTATGCATACATTGAAAAACCCGGTTTCCTTGATATGATATTATAGCATCCACCATGAGATTTATCGGTTCTGATGTATACCCTACGCGAGGAAAGGAGGGATCCGTGTACGGGTACATGGTGGGGCCCGGAGGTACCCTGAAGCAAGAAAGTTGTCGAAGTGAGTCGACATCGCAGTGAGGCGATGAGGCCTAGGGGAGCCATACTTTCCGGTGACAGGACCACTGACTCATCAGCTATCGAGTGGATACCGACGGGAGTCATGTGCGTATGGATACGTCGAGAGGCGAGGGGCAGAGCTAGGCACTCGAGCTCTCGGGATAGCGTATGATACGTACTTATCAGTTTTTCTGTATCGATGCTTGACACATTGGTTTCATGATATTTCTAATTACTCATTTGTATATATAACAGGGGATTGAGCCGCTGTTATATATGCCTTTACACCAATATTAGTGGAATGGGACGCTAATATATGTGTATTGCCCTCATCATATTTATTATGACATTATATTAGGATGTTAGAACTGTGCTGGAGATTTATTTCAGGATATAAGAGATTCATTGGGATTGGATACTGATATTGTACATACGAGATATGTGAGATCCACTCGATGATGTACATTGATATATGTGAGATATACTGATGTTGTACATACGAGAGATGTGAGATCCACTTGCTGTTGTACATTTGATATATGTGAGATATACCGATATTGTACATACGAGAGATGTGTGATCCACTTGAGGTTGTACATTTGATATATGTGAGATATACCGATATTGTACATACGAGAGATGTGAGATTCACTTGTTGTACATTTGATATATGCGAGATATACTTGATATTGTGCACACTAGATATGTGAGATCCACTTGAGGTTGTACATTTGATATATGTGAGATATACCTGATATTGTACATACTAGAGATGTGAGATCTACTTGATGTGTACATTCGATACTTATGCGAGATATACTTGATATTGTGCAGTTGAGGAGATGTGACACTTAGATGATATGAGAGCTAAATTGGTGACTGATTTGAGGGATTGGGAATTGATTTGTCTTACTGGATTGTGATCCTACCACGACGTCAGGATTCCGTGGAAATGACATATTTCACTCCATACCTCATCTTGACATACTTATGCACTATTCCATGTATTAGGAGTACCTGTGAGTGTACCTTCATGAGTGTTGCACATTTACTTTCTCATATCCCCAGTGCATGATTATTGCATACTGTTGTCATATCATTATTGCTTGATATATTGGTAGTACTTATTAGTGTACTTTCCATTATTTAGCACTCATATGGCCTGTTATTACTTGAAATGTCATATATTAGATTCATGCTGTACGTACATTCTTGCGATTACCTGCATATGTTAATTACTATTCACGAGTTGGCAACTCACCCCCGTTGTGCCACAGGTATTGCAGGTGTTTTCCCCAGAGTAGTCGAGGCAAGCTATTAAGCTGTTCAGCTATACACTTGTCTATCATCTTTTGGCTGCGGATACCACTTCACTAGTTAGTGTGCAGTTTTGCCCAGGTGGGTTTTGTGGTTATCTGAGATTGTACTGTATATTCGTTGTATCCTGTACTCTCCATCTACTAGCAGTTGTTGTGACTTAGAGACTTGGTGAGGACGACTTTGTATATATTGTGGATTTGTTGCTTTTATACAGTTTCCTTTCTTTTGTCTCTTATTTCTTCGCTACAGCGTCGTATATCTGTTGTAGTGTTGTTTTCCGCCGTTGGGCGTGGATTTTACTCCCGTTTGGGATGCTTTACTTTATATTCATGTTGTACCCTTTTTGGGGGCTTGTTTTACAAAGGAGGTGCTGCCAAAATTTTAAAGAAAAAGTGGACTCTTTTAAAGAATTTGGGTTGTGATTTCAAATGTTTCCAAAACTTTTTATTATCTTTTCCGTATTTTTATGGTTTAGATTTCTGGGTTTTGGCTTTCTTTTACTGCGTTACGTCTGGAGGCGTTGCGTAGTATTAGGGCCATCACGTACCATTTTCGGGTCGTGACAAAGTTGGTATCAGAGCGTGGTTTTACCTTTCGGAGTGTAGGATGACCCTGGTATGATGGAGTAGGTAACCTTAGCGGAGTAACGTAGTGTGTGTATGTCTGCAGCATACTCACGATGCAGTATTTCGCCTAAAGTGCCTAAGTACAAATTGCTTGAAATTCCTTCCTTGATGATTCATATCCTTGTGATTCGATTTCCTTGTTCTTATCGAATCCTATATCTATTTATAGCCTTGCCGCCGATGACTATGGGGACTCAGAGTGATGCAGCGAGGGCCGAGGTCAGAGTTAGCTCGGGTGAGACGAGCACTGACCAGGATGGCACTCTTGTTGCACAGTTGCAGACGGATCAGCCTTCGACTGATCAGCTCGCTAGGCTTGTGACAGAGATGCAGGACTTGCGCCAGACGATGGGATCATTAGTTGATGCCGTTCGAGCGCAGCGACAGGAGGTTGTCACCCCAGTTGCTCAGTTGTTCCTTGGGATCAGCATGCAGCAGTCTGTTACTTACGTAGCACCAGTGGATGTAACCCCAGTCGACGAGACCCGTATTCCAGAGACTTTGCGAGTTCCAGGACAGTGGAGGACTCGTACAGGTGTGCCAGTCCAGGGACAGAGGATTAGTCGTCGAGATAGATTTCGTGACCATCGCGGGAGCAGCAGAGGCATAGGACGTGGACAGACGTTCAGCTCTTATCCCCAGGAGGGTCAGCAGCGTTATACTGGATGCTATCGATGTGGGAGCCTTCATCACTTCATCAGGGGTTGTTCCTTAGCGCCGCGTCAGGGTAGAGTTCAGAGAGGCCGTGGACGCGGAAGGTTTGCTCAGAGGGGTCAGTCTGGCAGAGGAAGAGTTTTGACAGTTGTGGGTAGAAGGCAGACACGAGAGTTTGTTTCTACTCATCCGGACGCACGGGCGTCCAGTGCAGATTTGTCAGGTATCCTTGTTCTTGTTCTTTGATGTACGTGTTGGTTTTTCGCACTTTGTGCCATGGTTGGGACGAGGATCGTGTTAGTTAGATCAGCCGTTTGGTTGTGTTAATTTCTGTCAGCAATTCTTTTGTTGCGCGACACGTATTTCAGTCGTATGCCAATCGGTGAGGAGATTTTGCCGTCATTGGATCCTTCTAGAGATGTTGGATTTGACGTTCTCCTGGGCATGGATTGGTTAGCTACGTGTTAGGCGTCTGTGGACTACCGTGTGGAAACAGTCAGGATTTGTTTTCCCGGCGAGTCAGTTCTTGTTGTGCAGGTGGATGGTTGAGCCGCCTCTCACAGCTTGAATTCAGCCTTTTCCGCTAGTCAGCTTTGGAGGAGATGTCGTGGATTCTTGGCGTTCATTCGAGATCCCGGAGCCACGTTGAGATTTGTTGGACCGGGTACTTATCGTGCAAGAGTTGTTCGACGATGTTCCAAGAGAGCTAGCGAAATTCAGGGAGCTTAGGGATCTGCTGCAGAGTTGTTTGTTGGGAGGTTTGTGTGTCCGAGTGTTTCGCTTTTGGGAGCTCCTATTTCTGTTCGTTCTGGAGAAGACGATAGTTTGCGGTTGTAGATTGATGGATCGTCAATTGAACCGGCTTACGGTGCGGTTAAGTATCATTTACCTTGCTTTGACGATTTCTTCGATCAGCTCCAGAGTGCGAGACTTTTTCTAAGTTTGTTTGGGATCAGGTCATCATTGTTGCGGGTTCGGAGTGGTGGCATTCCGAATTCTGTTTTTGTGCGTGCTACGGGCAGTTTGTGTTTTGGTGGTGTCGTTGGACTCGCCAATACCCTAGCAGCATTTGTGGATATGATGCACCAGATTTCTTCAGGCCGTTCCTCGACCAGTTGCTGTTGTGTTTTGACGACATTCTGGTCTTTTCTTTGTGTCTTGAGGAACAGGAGCAGCACTTAAGAATTTGTTTTGCAGACATTGGGAGAGCCCAGCTGTTTGCTAGATTCTCGGAGTGTTCCTTCAGGCTTGTTTGTGTTGACTCCTAGGTCTTGTAGTTACGGGAGACGGTTTCGTATGGTTCCGAGGGAGATCGTGACCGTACAGCTTAGGCCCAGACTTGTGTGCAGGACGGAGGTCCGCTGATTTTGGGTTTAGCAGGTTTTTACCGCCGTTTCGTGCAGGATTACTAGTGTATTGTTGCACCGTTGACTGTAAAGACTTGAAAGGAGGGTTCTTTTCTTTGAACTGAGGCATGTGTACAGAGTTTTCAGCAGTTGAGGATTCAGTTAACAATTGCATCGTTCTTTCCTTGCTTTTGGTTCGGGCGACCTTGTTGTCTAACTGTAGTGTTTCTTGAGTGGGCTCGAGGGTGTACTGGTGTGACATTACCGAGTCATCACTTTTGCTTCCCTACATGTGGAGGAAGTACGAGAAGGATATTCCACTCATGATCTGGAGATGGCCGCGGTGGTTTTGCGTTGGAGATTTAGAGACACTTCTTGTTTGAGAGTCGTGTCAGATTTTCCACGGACCACTAGAGCTTAATGTACATCTTCCTGCAGCGGACTTGATTGTTGTGATAGTCTTCTGCAGATTTACAGTTTTTGTGTGATCGTTGAGTATAGCTTAGTTCGTCTCTACGGAAGGGCCAGCTTGCTCATGTCCGCGCCCGACCACTTTTCTTAAATCGTTTTCGCGAGACATTGCCCGCCGATGCTCGTCGTCAGAGATACTTGAGCATACTCGGCTGGGTAATGATTCGGAGACCTTGATTTGTGACAAGGTTGTGCTAAGTTAGGGATGCGTTGTGTACCTGATGTTATCGGGTAGAGACGTGCAATCCTAGAGCAAGCACATCAGTCAGCTCTCTATATTCATTCAAGTTCCGCCAACTTTGACGTGACTGGTGAGATAGTTACGGGTGGACAGGAATGTGAAGAGAAATTTCAGGTTTCGTTTCAAAGTGTTTGTGTTTTGTTTGGTTTTTTGTTTGCGGCAGTTGGGATCGTCACTCGCCATTATTAGGATACGTCTTGATAGCTGTTATCAGGAGACATTCCAATTGGCAACCTTTAGGTTTAGTCAGGTAGTGTCGATCACCAGTCTGTTGTTCTGACTCTGCTTAGTAGGATTTTTGGACCTCAGCTAGTCTAGAGACTTCGGAGATGATCCAGTTGGTTCAGGTCAGGATGAGTAGCCCAGTGCAGACAGAGGTCTTATGCCGACCATGTAGGTCGCAGACTTGAGTTCGCAGTGGGAGATCATGTATTCCTACGGACTTTCCGATGAATGACATGTTGAGTTTTGGGAAGTTTATCCCAGGATTTTTGGTCCTTTTGAGATCCTTTATGTGAGTTAGTTTTTCGTTGCTTTAATTTGGCACTTCCGCCCAGATTATCGATTATTCACCCCGTTTTCATGGTGTTGATTTTTGCAAATACTTTCATGACTTTTTCACATGATTCAGCACAGACCATTTGTGTGGACTCGATCTTTTCGTTTACCGGCAGCCATGTGTGTAAATGGTTCGGCAGGTGGAGAAACTTCGGTCAAGGGTCTTGCCATCTGTGAAGAGTTTTCTTGGACGTAGCTGTATAGTGAAGTGATCACTTGGGAAGCTGCGAGCGAGATTTGGGAGTTTTGTACTCTTTTCTTTGAAGGTATTCTTGGTGAAAATTTTAAATTCGGGGACGAATTTTTATAAGGGGGGAGATTGTAACGTTTTAGAAATCGTTTTGTGTTTGTTTCTGTTTTTGGGTGAAATTCGTCGGTATTTTCAGTTTTATACCGATTGTGATCAAACGGCCATATCGACTTGTCAGCACCTAGTTTTGATAAAATAAAGCTAGTGCGCACACTTTGGGAGTATATGTGACGTTTTGGTCCAATTTGAATTTTTCCCATTTTTAATGTTATTTTAATCCGGTTTGCACATTTTTTGAAATCTTCTCTTTGCATCTTTTCTAAAAATTTTCCTAAGTTAATCTAAACCACATAGCTTATGGAATGAGTGTGTGGCCTAGGATTAAAGAGAAAAGAAAAAGAAAAGAATAGAAAAGAAAAGAAAGGAAGGTGCATGCATGTGATAATTGTGTGTGAATTGCATTAAATGCTTGGAAATTGCCTAGGAAATTCCCTTTTCTCTCTCCCTCTCCCCTTGGCCGAGCTCCCTCTCCCCTCATCTGCCCTTGTGCATTATTTTCTCTCTTTTCCTCACTAAAACATTCACAACTTCTTCAATTCTTATCCAAAATTCACAAAAATCATATCTTTGTTCATGTTTTCTCATTTTCTTGACTTGGAGCATGCAAGCTTGGGATCTTGGTGTTCTTTGCTGTAGGTAATATTCCTTTACTGTTATTTAAGTGTTTTTAGTGTAACTTAGCTTTTTAATTGCAGTTTAGATTGTTAAATTAGGTTTTGATGCGAAATATCGTATTTTTGTATCGGTTTGTGGTTTCTAGGACCTGCTGTGATCCGAGATTGTTACTGGAAAATTAAATATAGTGGTAGTGATATACTAGAGGACCTGGAGCATCACCTTTAAGACGGACCCCATGCCACCGGCCAGGGCCGGCGACGGCTGAAGGAGGGGCCGGCGACGCCGGCCAAGCTGTAGAGTTAGGGTTTGGGTTTTGGTCTATAGGTGTCTGCTATGGGTTGGGTTTCTCTGGTCTTGTTGAATTGTTTAGTTTTCACAGTAGGCAAAATCTGGGATCAATTGGGTAGTTTCTAGTGTTTCGTGTTCGCGCGATACGTGTTACGACACGGGTCGTGCAGTTTTCGTGGTTTCGCTCTTAAGTTGTTTTCGTCGTGTTGCTACTCTCGTTAGCCACGATACGAACACTTAAGAGGTGTTTGTGTGTTGTTGTGTCGGTTAGATGTAGCTTGTTCGTATTTCGTAGCTGTTATTAATATATATTTGCTTGTTGTTTATATGTTGCAGGTTCGCAGACGGAGACTACGGACACTGCCACAGGGGGATTCAGGTGGTAGATTTCATCTAGCTTGGAGTGTGGGTGAGTAGATTTAACATCTACAGGGGAATCGCCCGCATGGCGTTATGCGTCTGGGCTAGAAACCTTTACATTTGTCGCATATTCTATATCATGTTTAGAATTGCGCATATACCTTGCTGTTTAGTGATAGTTGTGATTGGACTAGTATCCTTAGGACACTGCACTATTATTGACGGCTCAGATTGCGAGAGCACTGATTGTATGCCATACACACCGTCAATAATTGCCATGTCATACACAACCATATTTAGAAATGATATTGTATGGTTAGGGACATTGTGACTTTGATACATATTTATTATCATTTATAACTTAGACTTGACATGCTAGTTCCTGTTTACCTATAGGATTTTGTACCATTAGTGTTAGGTACATATGCACCTAGGGACATAGCTACAGGTGTACTTGCATTTCATACTTTCCTTATACCTGATAGGTATATCACATCATCATACAGGTAGGTGTACTTGCATTTCATATTTTACTTATACCTGATAGGTATATCACATTATCATGTAGGTAGATACCTATATTTCTGCTTTACATTTCATGTGTTCATTTATATATGGTGAATGCTATGCTGTTCTGTTATACGCTTTCATTACAGTTTTTACATCGCGTATACATCATTCATGGATTATCGCATTGTTATATGGATTCTTCATGATGTTTTCTGTATTTGGGAACCGTGGTAGTTCATGAAATTATGCATACATTGAAAAACCCGGTTTCCTTGATATGATATTATAGCATCCACCATGAGATTATCGGTTCTGATGTATACCCTACGCGAGGAAAGGAGGGATCCGTGTACGGGTACATGGTGGGGCCCGGAGGTACCCTGAAGCAAGAAAGTTGTCGAAGTGAGTCGATATCGCAGTGAGGCGATGAGGCCCAGGGGAGCCATACTTTCCGGTGACAGGACCACTGACTCATCGGCTATCGAGTGGATACCGACGGGAGTCATGTGCGTATGGATATGTCGAGAGGCGAGGGGCAGAGCTAGGCACTCGAGCTCTCGGGATAGCGTATGATACGTACTTATCAGTTTTTCTGTGTCGATGCTTGGCACATTGGTTTCATGATATTTCTAATTACTCATTTGTATATATAACAGGGGATTGAGCCGCTGTTATATATGCCTTTACACCAATATTAGTGGAATGTGACGCTAATATATGTGTATTGCCCTCATCATATTTATTATGACATTATATTAGGATGTTAGAACTGTGCTGGAGATTTATTTCAGGATATAAGAGATTCATTAGGATTGGATACTGATATTGTACATACGAGATATGTGAGATCCAGTCGATGATGTACATTGATATATGTGAGATATACTGATGTTGTACATACGAGAGATATGAGATCCACTTGTTGTTGTACATTTGATATATGTGAGATATACCGATATTGTACATACGAGAGATGTGTGATCCACTTGAGGTTGTACATTTGATATATGTGAGATATACCGATATTGTACATACGAGAGATGTGAGATCCACTTGTTGTACATTTGATATATGTGAGATATACTTGTTATTGTGCACACTAGATATGTGAGATCCACTTGAGGTTGTACATTTGATATATGTGAGATATACCTGATATTGTACATACTAGAGATGTGAGATCTACTTGATGTGTACATTCGATACTTATGCGAGATATACTTGATATTGTGCAGTTGAGGAGATGTGACACTTAGATGATATGAGAGCTAAATTGGTGACTGATTTGAGGGATTGGGAATTGATTTGTCTTACTGGATTGTGATCCTACCACGGCGTCAGGATTCCGTGGAAATGACATATTTCACTCCATACCTCATCTTGACATACTTGTGCACTATTCCATGTATTAGGAGTACCTGTGAGTGTACCTTCATGAGTGTTGCACATTTACTTTCTCATATCCCCAGTGCATGATTATTGCATACTGTTGTCATATCATTATTGCTTGATATATTGGTAGTACTTATTAGTGTACTTTCCATTATTTAGCACTCATATGGCCTGTTATTACTTGAAATGTCATATATTAGATTCATGCTGTACGTACATTCTTGCGATTACCTGCATATGTTAATTACTATTCACGAGTTGGCAACTCACCCCCGTTGTGCCACAGGTATTGCAGGTGTTTTCCCCAGAGTAGTCGAGGCAAGCTATTAAGCTGTTCAGCTATACACTTGTCTATCATCTTTTGGCTGCGGATACCACTTCACCAGTTAGTGTGCAGTTTTGCCCAGGTGGGTTTTGTGGTTATCTGAGATTGTACTGTATATTCGTTGTATCCTGTACTCTCCATCTACTAGCAGTTGTTGTGACTTAGAGACTTGGTGAGGACGACTTTGTATATATTGTGGATTTGTTGCTTTTATACAGTTTCCTTTCTTTTGTCTCTTATTTCTTCGCTACGGCGTCGTATATCTGTTGTGGTTTTGTTTTCCGCCGTTGGGCGTGGATTTTACTCCCGTTTGGGATGCTTTACTTTATATTCATGTTGTACCCTTTTTGGGGGCTTGTTTTACAAAGGAGGTGCTGCCAAAATTTTAAAGAAAAAGTGGACTCTTTTAAAGAATTTGGGTTGTGATTTCAAATGTTTCCAAAACTTTTTATTATCTTTTCCGTATTTTTATGGTTTAGATTTCTGGGTTTTGGCTTTCTTTTACTGCGTTACGTCTGGAGGCGTTGCGTAGTATTAGGGCCATCACGTACCATTTTCGGGTCGTGACAGAGCAGCCAGTAGTGATATTGGATTGGCAGGTGAAGAAACTTCGATCAAAGATCTTGCCGTCTGTGAAGATTCTTTGGCGCCACCCGAATGGTGAGGAGATCACTTGGGAGGCCGAGGGCGAGATGCGGAAGAAATTCCCTCATCTCTTTGAAGGTACGCGTAGCTATATTTTAAATCCGGGGACGAATTTTCTTTAAGAGGGGAAGATTGTAACACCTTAGAATGTGATTAAGGGTTATTATACTTTAATGTGGGGTTTTTCGTAAAAAGTTTACCAAAACGGTTTTCAAATATTTTATCTGGATTTATGAAATTTTATTAGAATTTAATTTGGACTGCATACACATGTGCATGTTAACTAGGGTTAAGTTTGGGGTTAAACCATGTTTATATAACCATGGTGGACTAACCTATTTAATTAGGTTAATATGAGGTTAATTAAAAGTGTTAGTTAATTTGTTTTAAAAAAGAAAAAGAAAAATAGAATTAGTGTTAGGGATTGACTTGAGTAGACGAGAGAGAGAGAGAGAGAGAGAGCATGATGGCTTGGGCATGCTTGTAATTAATGAGGAGAGAGAGAGGGGGGGTTGACTCTCATTTCTTTGGTTTCAAAATCCATTATTTTTCCCTCTCACTCACACACACACACACACACCCAACAACAGCAGAACCAACAGCAGCTGCAACAGAAGCAACAGCAGCAGCAGAAGTAGCAGCAACCAACAGCAGCAGCAACCAACAGCAGCAGCAACAAAGTAGCAACAACACCAATAACAACAACATCAACACCACAACAACAGCAGCAGCAGCAGCAAGCAGCAGCTGCAGCAGAAACCCCCCTCCTCCTCCTCCTTCTTCTTCTTCTCCTTCTTCTTGCACGATAAGATCAAGTGAGGTATAATCTTTTAAACTCAACTCCTTTTGCTAAGCTTATATATTATTTAGCTTCGGTTAGTGTTTAATATGAGTTTTTAGTGCTAGTTTGTAGTTTAAGGGGTTTTTTGGCCAAGTTAGAGTTTTTATGGCTTAATTAACTTAGGTGGGTGTTATTAGTGCTGTATCAACCTAGTTGTAACACTAGATTTAGCTAACTCACCTTACAGTCGGAAAATTTGAAATTTAAAATACGGTTTAGAAGCAAAACTATAGGATATTTGAGATCTGCTACAACTGTGATCTTTTTCTAGTTTAGCAAACACCTACAGAATAATGTGCAGGCTTCTTAGAGTAGTGTGTAGGGTTTCGTGCCGGTTTTTCCCCTGAAAGTCCAGCGACCTACCCTATAATTCCGGCGTCGCCGGCCCCCTTGAAGAGTTGGGTGTTGGTGATTTGGCTAGTGGTGTCTGTGAGTGTTTTAAAGTGTTTGGTATTGTTTGGTTTTTGGGGTTTGGCAGTTGGTGAAATCTGGGGGAGTTTGGTTAATTTTTAGTGTTTTGTGGACTTTGACGGTGTTTTTGATGGTTTAGTTGGAGAATAGGGTAGACTAGGGTTTTTAAGGTTAGATTAGCTCTAATATATGCTGTTGGTATCACTTGACTCTTGTAATTTCACCAAATTTCACACGTGCACCATAAGGTTGCAAACTGAGTGTTTTAAAACGTTTTTAAACTAAACTTTATGATACATAGGATCTGCTGTATCTAGGGTAGTAATGTTAGTAAGCAAACATATACATTAGGCTATATATTGTGTTGCGAATATAGGGTAGAAACCTGGACCTCTTTCACCGGTTTTTGGCCGATATCCTACCCCTAGCCGTCGGCCCAAATTTTTGGGAACTTGTTGAATTTTTGCAGGTAGTTGTCTGTAGGTATTTTGAGGGGTTTGGTCTTGTTTGATTTTCTTATTTTTGCTCCAGATTTAATATGGGACCTGTTACCTATATTTAGCGCAGCGGGACTTGCGTGACACGTATGATACGAGTCGAGTTGGTGCGCTGTGTGTCACAGCGTGTCGCGTTGGTTTTTGACGTATGCACACACGTTACGTATACGCACGCATTTAGCTTGCGACGCTAATTTCTCGTATAATCGTGATATCGCATTTTTGCAGGATTTTTCCTTATGTGTGTACCTTGTGTTAATTCCAGGTTCGCAGGCGGGGACTTTGAGCGCCGCGGAGAAAGGAAAGCAGGTGGTCGGATACACCTAGCACAAGATCACGGGTGAGTAGATGTAACATCTACGGGGGAAAATCATTTGGATGGCGCAAGACGCCCGATAGTTCAGATAATTTATAAACTCCTAGTAATACTAGTATCTATGAGTATAGTGCTTACTTGAACATCTTGCTGCATTCATGATCCTATATATTTACATACATGTGCAAACTCATTTCGTAGGACACTTGCACCATTACCATGGTTTTTATGCAGCACGAGCACTATTCATGCGTACACACACGCCTTGGTAATTGCTATGCCACAACACTAGATAACCTGTAATCTAGAACAATTTCACCATCTATGATGCTTAAACCTGTGCTAATGCATTTAAATTCCTCAGGATAAACATGTAGGATTGCTATTCATATGCATGTACCTCATTATATCATTCGTTCATGCCTAGCCTATTAGTTATACATTGCAGTTCGTCTTGTTGATATTATAGGCATTCATTATCATTGACATGTGCACTTATGATGATTTTCTTAAGATTTCTGGACTTTGGGGGAAAACTGCAAGAATTTATAAACTTATTACCCTTTTTAAAATTTGCAAGTTGCGGTTTTCTAGTGATGTACGTGTCGTCCACCATGAGTTTTTCTGTTGGTTTTCGAGACCCGTTTCGAGGAGTTGGATGAACCGTCTCGGGTACATGGTGGGCCCGGTAAGGTACCCCGGGGCAAGAAGATCGAGGTGTAGACGATGAGCCTGGCAGGGGGCAGACTACCTACCGGTGATTGTTGGCACGGCGGATATCCAGAAGATACCGACCGTGGCCGTGAGATATTGAGATATTGATACTTGGGATGGGCCAGCCGGACGGCTGGGGCCAGAGATACTATGATATGGATACATGAGATTTGAGATAGTTATTGAGGTGTCGCTGCTGGACACGGATTTCTGTTGATTCTATTGATATTATGCTGATATTTCAAAAGAGATTTCTAAGAAGAAAATAATGATTTTTTTATATCAACATATTCAGATCATGAGTTGACTCATGTTGCATACATACCTGCTAGTACATCATGCCAGATTAGTATTGTACATTGATTCATGTTGCATACATATCTGCTAATATATCATGCCATATCAGGATTGTTGATGTTATGACACTTGCGTGCATACTTACGATAGCCTCTATAGATGTTATTTATTACTCACGAGTTGGCAACTCACCCCCGTTGTGCCACAACCTTTTTGCAGGTCCGCTCTGTCAGCACAGTAGAGGCGGATGCACTTGCTCCTTTTGCTTCTTTTGCATGTACTTAAGACTTTTGCTCGGTAGGTGGGTTATGATATTATTTTGTTTCCACCTTGTACATTCATTGTATTTAGAGTACTCCATCTACTATGTCTACTGTATCTTCTGTACCTGTTATTGCATTGATGTATATTGACCTAGAAACGAGACAGTGAGATTTGTGGACTCTTCTGTTGTATTTTGGGGTCGAGCTCACTTGAGTCGACATGATGTTATTATTTGTGCCTTTTTACTGATTTTTGCATATTGCCGATTTACATTGCGTGGGATTTGAGTCCGCTTCGGCGAAGAGCTAGCTCCCGCTTGGGGATGCCTTTTCATGTTGTTCATATATATATATATTCATGTTTGTACCCGTTTGGAGGGCCTGTATTTACAAAGGAGACTCTGCTGGAATTTTCGGAAAATGGATGTTGCTTTTAAAAAGCTTGATGTAACTTATTGGATTAAAATCGCTTCCAATAAATTGGTTTTCTCCATTCTATTTCTTAATTGGGTTGTGATTTCTGGGCTTTGGCTTACTTAGATTGCGTACGCCTTGAGACGTTCTTAATTTAAGTGCCAGTCGCGTTCCGTACCTTTCGGGTCGTGACAGTAGGATATTTCACAAATACCCCTATGCAAAGCAAAAACTATAAAAGCAATCAAAAGACAAACCGAAGGTTGTAGCATCTGCTAGTTTCGCTAAAGAGGTCACTCCCGGTGAAGAGATCTCGGCTCTTTCCTTATCGAATAAGGTGCTGGATATTCTACAAGGAATACCGCAATGCAAAGCAAGAACTAGAGCTATCAGTTTTCGAGACAAGTCTCTACAACATGTTTAGGTTTCTTTTATTTCATTAATCTCATTAATGAAGTCCCATTTAATTATGCTTCCCAAGTATCACATATGAAACGAAAGCAGTAATATATAATATATATCATATATATATATAATATATATATAGGCATTCGTCTCAGAATATAATCAATGATCACATCACAGAATATCGCAGCAGAATAAAACATATGAAATATTGGATATACTAGAATTTCCGGGTTTTATTTTAAGCCTGTATAAAACACGGATTCCACAGTCTTGATGAATAGACAATCCCATACCCCTAGACCCTTACGAGAGCGACAAGCAACCCTACCAATTCTAGAGTTAGGAGATCCGGTCTCGACTCTTCGAGATGGTCTCCCATTGGACCCTAGAACCCGGTTACTTGTGCTCCCCGCCTTGGGTCTATCCTAATGCGGAAAAGTAAACAATATACAATGGTGACATCATCCTCAACCCGGAAGTGCCCCAATAAAAGAATATTACATACAATGAATTTTACATGAATGAAAATGAAAAACTCTCATCTCACATAAAACCCTCGGCTATTCAATCACGATGATCCAATATAACATATCACAACAACACATAACATCACATGTCATCAACGTAAATAAATATGCGTATCCCAATTGTCGTTGACATATAGCACTAAAACCGGCGATACACCACATATTACACTTACGGTCGCAGAAAAGAAAGTGAAAAACTACAATAGTTAGAATCCGCAACCACCTTAGACATCATAAACCCAACATATCACATATATTGGATTTCATGCCTAACCAAATGAATTCCTTAGACATCGCATGCCTAACAATTATAAACCCCGCATTTTAGTCTCGATATTCAAAACACCTTTTAATATCTAGTCGGGCAATTCAATAAGATTCCTGACATCCTGATCGAATGCTCGTCGGAAACTTTAGTAGACGGCCGCACCCCCGATACCGTCGATGAAGTGCACTAAGGCGGAACACCGCTGCCGCGAGCACCCGAACGGATGCTTTTGGCGATGGGGTTCTCCTACAGTCACTCGTTCGGGGCTATGGGGCGTGGCTATCTATTAAATTTACCCGGCGAGTATCCGTGTACGCTACGTGATTGCGACGGACTTTTGATCACATCAAAATCCCGTGGCAACCGATCAAATGAGACTGAACTGCTAGATTTATAAAATTCAATCTAGTTATCTCATAACTACTTGTGGATTCCAAATATTGTATCTCATCACATAATAGCCGGACGAACATTAAACTTTTCGATCGATTCATCAAAATCCCATAATTTCCCGACAACTCAACACTTGAGCACAGTTTTAATAATACCCAGAATATGCTACAGTACCTATGCACCAGCCGTAGAAGGGCAAACCCAAGCCTCACTCATGTCGCCACGGAACTACGGCAAATCCTAGGGTTTGACTACGGTTCCGCGATCCAAAAAAGTCGAGTTAGGGTTTCATTCTTCTAGAAGGTTCATATGATCACTTGCATGTTTTTCCGAATACGTTAAATTTGGAAAAATGAGTTTTTGACATTCAATCGAACTTTTTAACTTCGTCTAGACAACATGTGAATAACTCGAAACAATGTTAAAACCACGAATACGAAACACTCCGAATTGTTTATAGTGTAAAATTACATCACATGAAAAATTAGCAAAAACGAACAACGCCTGAAACATCAAAACCAAGTCACTGGAACACACAAAAATTTTCAGGGGGGTGCTCGGTTTTGGCCGAGATGGTAAGGTATGTGGCCGGCCCAAAAATCATGGAATCCCCTGAAATTTTTATGGTGTTCATGATATATCTCATACATCACTCTGTACTTGTTTGAAACTTTTTTTGAACAACTTTTAAAATCGACAGAAACTTTAACTTTCCGTCTCAAGTTTCGGAGTATTTCAGTTTCGTAATGTTAAAAAAATCCGTATAAATTTCTAGCATGGCTCTGATACCACTGCAGGGTTACATAGCACGGCAGCAAGGTTTCGGGAGGCATCGCCCATGCCAAATTCAAAAATTTGCCGTTCTAGCTAACCCTAACCCTAAAATCGTATACTAAAAATCGACGGAATATAAAATGCAAACACTTTGCAAGTCTAGTGAGCAAAGAATACAATCTTTGTAGACCGATCCTTCACTTCAATAGCTCCGTGTAGTAGTCCCTTTCGTTGCGATTATGAACTCCGGACTCTAGAGAAGCTCCCATGAAGAAATGAACATGCTTGCTTCGAAGTCTTCGAGGCCGAAGAAGATCTACGTCGAGGAGACACTAACCTAAGCTATCTCTTTACTAATTATGGAATTAGTGAAGCAAACACCCTATACTAAATGGCAAGTAGGAGAGGATGATGAAGTAGGAAGTGGGCTCACTTTAGATTTGATTTTCTCACACTTTTTCTCATACCTCCATTGAAGCTAGAAAGCTTTGAGGAAGAAGAAGAAGAAGAAAAAGAATGAACTCATCATATGAATTGTGTGTGAGGTTAGAAATGCAACCAAGGGTTAAGTATATCATGCTTAACCCTTGTAGAGAGTTAACCATGAGCTAGGGCTAAAGGTTAGGTCAAATAATATCTTAAGCTAGACAAAAGGAGTGGACAAAGTCAAAGATGCTTACAGGCTTCTACATGCTTTCAACAAATATCAACCATGACTAATTCCACAATTTTTGAATTACTTAATGATAAAATTATAAACCCTAATCTTAACCCTAGTATGGTTTAACCCTCATTAACCCTAGTTGCATTTGTAACCTAGCTTGATACATTTAACATATATCACATATACATCAATATATCCAAAGTGAGAAAAGAAATCATAAGTGAGCTAATACTAGCTAATGCAATTTAATATATCAAATATATAATTATACATTAGATTATCAAATCAACTCTTGATTTAATAATCCGGCTATATCACCTATAACCGATTAATATCATATGAATCAACTTATCGAATCAACACTTGATCCGATAACCCGGCTATATCATATATAACCGACCGATATCTCATATCGCGAGAATAGAATACAGTATCTCATATCGTATCAATCTCGGTCCCGCACATATCACATATATGCTCCTATTCCGTTTCGCTTGAGCCAGGAAACCCCTGTGTAGGACTCTAAAGACTCGTCAATACGCCGGCAGTAGGTGATGATCATATCAAACACCCACAAGCCGCAAGCGGTCTGCTAAACGTAACGGTCATCTGGGTATTAAGCGATCGGAAGCTCAACAAGAAAGCCTGCTCACACTCCTGCGAATCCAATCAGTAACACTACCGTACAGTCCGGTCTCTTCGTCTGATATGTCGCATATCTCATCTATGGGTGGTAAACGTCAGACCCCAGTAACTCGATAAGTCGTATCGATATGAGGCTCATAACAGGTCGAGAAACTACTGATAACACTTACCAGTATATCTCTGAAGCAGCCTTGGCCAAGGACTTCCTGTTATAGCCAATCGAGCACAGCGCAACATCAACTCTCAATACCGGAAGAGACGAAACCCCTCCTATCCCTCGTTGCCTCCATATGACTCGGGACTGTACCCAAAAGCCACCGTTTTTCACGTTCTCTTGAACGTGGTAAGGTGGAAATCAAAGCACAGTAGGAATCACACAAGACTCTATGACGATCTCGGGTCTACAGACTAACCTGTACCAGTGTCACCAGAGAACTACCATCTGGCGTTAGGTATACTACCATCAGGGAGTTCTCGGCGAATCCGTTCAGTGTACCCAGTCTCCACTGAGCACCCGTATACTGTCTCTGATGTCAAACACCAATGGATATGGGATCATCCATCGCCCATCTACATAGGTCGAGAAGCTATACGCTAGTCTACTCTGGTATATCGATGCCCTGTCTCGATACACCCACAACTAGGAATATTTAAAGGATGTACTTAACGACTACTCTGTCCCCACTAGTATGATCTGCATCATAGTCCTGGTAGTCAAGTACTCATCCTAAGGGCTTTATCAACATGTAACATAGAGACAATCAGCGTACATGTTACGATAAAGAGCACCCAGAAAGCATACTATCATGTCAAGCAAGAAAGTCCTCCATATATATGTCCAAGCATCCACTACAATATACATCGTATGTACAGTATATACATCGTATGTACAGTAATGGCCTCTAGGGCATACATATAACTAACAAAAAGCTTGCACGAAATTGTCCCAAACACGCATTTTGCTGGACTCAGACACAATTTATACTTTCTTAAACGGGCAAACAACTTCTTTAGATCATCGATGTAGTGTGCGGGTTCTTTTGATTTAGCGATCATGTCGTCGACGTACACCTCTAGCTCGTTGTGTATCATATCATGAAATAAGCCATCATTGTCCTCTGATACGCCATGCCTGCATTCTTCAATCTGAATGGCATTACTTGATAACAAAATGTAACCCACGACGTGATAAAGGCTATCTTATCATGATCTTCTGTCACGAACTTGATTTGATTGTAACCGGAGAACCCGTCCATGAAGGATAGCATCGCATGCCTTGCGGTGTTATCTACTAGGATGTCAATTATAGGCAGAGAGAATTTATCTTTCGGACTGGAATGATTAAGATCTCTGTAGTTGACGCATACTCTTACAGTCCCGTTCTTCTTTCGTATTTCGGATGAGCCTAATGTTAAGCTGCTTCATGACTTATTTGACTTGCATAGATAGTTCTGGTCAAAATTTCCTCAGCTTCCGTTTCACTGGTTTCGATCCTTTGGATAGTAGATGGTGAGTCACAATTGCCGGATCCAATCCTGGAATGTCCGCATATATCTAGGCAAAAACGTCGGAATACTCATGCAACAACGAGATCAAGCGTTCTTTGATTTTAGGGCATAGTTATGCTCCGATCTTCACGACCTTCGATGTTGGGGTCAAAAATTACACCCCATTAACCAAGTCAAAGTCAAGGTCAACACCCAAGTAAGTGGACCCAATCTCAAACCAAGCGGGTCCGAACCCAAGCATGGGGGCCGATCCATGGCAAAATTATTATGTAATAAGTAAATTTTAATGAATAAATGTAAGGAAAATAGGCATAAAGCCAATTTATGTAAAGTTCATGGTTTATGTGCAAAATAAATGAGCACGAGAATGGGAGAGGTAAAGAGCCATTTAGTAAAGCCAAGGGGCGAAATGTAAAATGTAAGGCCTATAAAAGGAAAAAATTATGAAGAAAATGAATAACTTTGATTCACCCAAATTCTAGGGTTTTGAGCCTCCTCTCTCTCTCTCCCCTCAAGGTTCTTCTTCTTCATCTTCATTTTTTTCAATTAAATCAAGAGGTTGACTTCTATTTTTCAAAACTAAATAGATTTGCGCTATGAACCCATTGAAAGGAGAGTGAATTCTCTATCAAATTCTAAAAAGGTGCGATTTTTGCGTCCTTCATCCTTCCTCCTCAAGATCCAAAGAGGGAATAGAAAGAAGAAGGAGACTCGTCTCCATAAACCCTATTTTTGACATGATCCAACGCTTGGAGAAGGAAAAATGACCCCTTTTCATCATTCAAGATTCAAAATCTGCAGATTTGAAAGTTCAAGAGAGTTTTTGGACCAAAATAGAAGAAGGTTGGAGGTGACTCCATCAAGGAAAGCCTCTTTGGGTTCTTCCCTTTGGGGAAAACCCACTGGAGCTTAAGCTCTGCAACCTTGGCACAGGCGCTAAAGCACCAGCGCTAAACCCCCGGAGCTCAAAGCTCCACGACCGGGAGCTCAAGCTCTACAGATGCGTGCGCCAGCGCCAGTGCCCGTGCAATGCACAGGCGTAAACACCAACCTCCTTTGGTGCAAGCGCTAGCTATTTTCGGGCTTAAGCACCAAATCCTTTTTGGGCGCAGGCGCCACTCCCCGACACACTCAAAACACTTCTATTCCAAGAAAAATTCTGCGATGCCTCCCGTAAACTCTGTGAATCCCCCGATATGCCCAAAGCACCCTCCAAACATAACACGCGCATATTGCACGTTGAGTTCACATGATATGTGTGACCCGTTAATCGTAGGTGTAAGTGCATGGTACTCCTTGCCGTGACTACTACGGCTTTGCAGAATCAAAAACTTTAAAATCTTAAGCACGATACACTTAAAACCCTAGAATACAAGCCCAACACTAAACTAAACTACACTAACTAGAGTTTTAGCTACTAGGTTAGTGTAACAACCATTGTAAACGGTCCTTCGGGTCTTGAAAGGTTCACTCCTCAAGCTCCTTGGGTTGATGGAACGAGCTCTTAAAATCGAACTTCCCGCGTCAAAGATGATCCACCCAAGAATGCTGATTCAAGCGATAGCTTCAACCGAACCAACTAAAGATCAAGTCTTGCTAGGACAATACGCTGGCAATGGGTTTAACCACAAGCACGTCGGTAGTACTAGCTGTACGTAACGGCTACCAAGGTATCTGTCGAAAGGAAGATCGACAAGATAACTCGTCCGAAAACCCTACTGAGCTTATAGGTTACATTATCCGTACAGTCTGGTCTGTTCGTTAAAGAGTGTCGCATATCGAGGATAGGGATGGTAAACGTCAGGCCCCTAATAGCACGACAAGTCATGTCGGTGTGGAACCCAATACAACCTGAGAAACTACTGGTGTATCTACAAGTAAATCTCACTTGTCCTGGTCAGAGACCTTTAGTATTGGCCAACCATACACAGCGCGATATCAACTCCTAATACCGGGAGAGACAAATCCTTTCTATCACCTACTGCCTCCAAGTGCTTCGGGACTACACCCAATTACTACCTATTTGCATGACTCATTAGAGCCGTGGTAGGGTAGTAATCTAAGTACAGTGAGAACACACTTGAGACGAATAGTGATGTCAAGTCAACGGACTAACCTGTACTCATATGACCAGAGTACTGCTATCCTATGATAGGTATAATACCAACCAATAGTTCCCAACGAGTCCGTCCAGTGTAACTCATAACCCAATAAGTATCTATATACTATCTTTGGTACCGTATACCAATGGCTGCGGGACAGGCCATCCCCCCTTACGGTGATAAGAAGAGTATACACTAGTCTACTCTGGAGTATTGATTTCCAGTCTCGATAATCCTACGATCAGGGACAAGTTTAAGGATGTGCTTATAGACTACCCATCCCCTACTAGTGTGACTGCCATCACAACACTGGTAGCCAAAGAAAGATCCTAAGGACTCTATCAACATGTATTAGCGATACGTAAAAAGATACATATTCACATGTTAAGATAGAATCAAACCAGATAACATACTATCATATTGAGCAAGACTGTTATATATCTGTATATATCCCAAGCTTTCAAAATGTAATATTCAATCCTGTACTATACAATAATGGCCTCTAGGGCATATATCACTAACAATCTCCCACTTGCACTAAGGCCATGTATTGGCATATCACAGACCTATCATCTCGAATAGCCTCTCGAACTGCGTCTGAGGAGTGAATTTTGTGAGTAGATCTGTAGTGTTGTTCTTCGTGTTTACTCTCCTTTTCCCGATCTTCCGGTGATCCACGATATCCCTGATCAGGTGATACCGCCTCAAGATATGTCTGGATCTCTGATGGAACCTTAGTTCCTTCACTAAAATTATAGCCTTGTTGTTGTCACAATACAAAGATATTGGGTCAACAATGGACGGAACCACATGAAGTTCTGTAATGAACTTCCTCATCCAGACTGCTTCTTTTGCGGCGTCACATGCAGCGATATACTCTACCTCCATCGTCGAGTCAGCAACTGAAAGTATGTCTTAGTACCTCTATTAGGTTTCAATGAGCATCAAGTATGCAATTTTAAAAATTTAGAGGTCTAAGTATACTAAACAAGAATCGAACTAGAGAATTAGGGTTATGCAGTTAAGCATACAAGTTCTAAACTAAGTGAAGAGAGTCTACAACCTTTGTAGTCTGGTCCTTCATTTCTAAAGCTCCAAGTAGTAGTCCCTAGAACTCTTCTTTGACTCCACTTGAAGAATGGAACAAGCTTGCTTGTAGTCTTCGTCGTCGAAGATGATCCACCTTGAGGCAACTCTCACTCAAGTTCACACTTCACTAATCAAGATATTAATGAAATTAACAACATATACTAATAGGCTGGAGTAGTGTAGCTTGATGAAGTAGGAATTTTGCACACTAAAAAATTTCTTTCTCCTTTTCTTTTTCTCAACCTTAGAAAACTAATGAGGAGATGAAGATGAACTTGGATGATTGTGAACCATTTTGATAAGATGAGATGAGAATGAGAATGATAAAATATCTATGAATAAAACAAGAAAAAAGATGAGTCATGGCTTCTCAAACCATCCATGAAACAATGACTCATTTCTCTTTTCTTTAATTCATATGTATATCATTATCTTCTCATCTTCACCTTATGTGTGATTCTCATACATCATAGTTCTATGTATCATCAACCATGATACACACACACACACATCACACACATATATATAAAATATATAAATATATATAAAGAGAAGAAAATCTTAAGTGAGCTTAATATTAGTTATATAAATATATATAAAGAGAAGAAAATCTTAAGTGAGCTTAATATTAGTTTATATATATATATATATATCATATATATAAATATATATCAAATTATTAAATCAACACTTGATTTAATAATCCGGTTATATCATATATAATTTGGCTAATATCAAATGTATGTACGTATGTGTGTGTATGTGTGTGTGTGTGTGTATGTTTGTATGTGTGTGTGTGTGTGTGTGTGTGTGTGTGTGTGTGTGTATCAAATCATTAAATCAACACTTGATTCAATAATCCGGTTATAACACATATAACCGGCTAATATTTAATATTAGTTAATATATATATATATATAATTATTAAATCAACACTTAATTCAATAATCCGGTTATATCATATATAACCCGGCTAATATCAAATATATAAACATAAATATATAAATCAAATCATTGAATCAACACTTGATTCAATAATTCGGTTATATCAAATATAACCCGGCTGATATCATTTAATGCTGGATTAGAATACGGTATTATATACTCGTATTTAATCAAGCTCCCGCACATATCTCCATACGTGCCTTACTTCGTTTCGCTTGAGTTAGGAAAGCTCTATGTGGGACTCTAAAGACTCGTTAATACACTAGCAGTAGGTAATGATCACATCAGATACCCACAAGCCGTAAGCGGTACTAACTTGACGTAACGTGTCACGCCCCGCTTCCCAAAATAAGGAATACGAGGGGTTGATAAGACCAGCCATGCTCCTACGGTCAAGGAAATATCCTGCCGTAGTCACACTTCGGCTTCTAGCTTTACGTGGTAATCAGTAAATAATGCTCAGGTAATGAGAAATGCAGTAACTGAAACAAAACAATATAAAGAACTGACCTGATGGGAAACAAAAGGGTATAACTCTGGATAGCTAATCACGATGTCCGTGATGCGCGTCTGGTCCTGGTCCCGGCTAAATCCACTCCTCACACTGAGTATGCATACTCAGGTCGTCAGAGCGACACAATAGCAATATAATATATAGATACATGTGACAACTCGAACAGTGATGATATATATATATATATATATATATATATATATATATAACAGTAAATCAGAACGGTATAGATATGAACATGCAGTAACCAATGAAGTGTCTAATGGATCAGGTGAACAGTAAAACAGTAATATAGTATGCCAGGTATGTCAACACAGTAAGGAATGTATATCGATGCCATCATCTCTATCAGTCTCTAAGTCTCACTGTACAGGTCACTAAGCCTATCGTCAGTCCGAGTATGAGAGTCAACCACTCGCGAGTGTCCTCCACCCAAGGATAGAACACAAGGGCAGGGGACCACGGGCCCAACATGTAACTCACGGTAATAATCATGTACCCTGTAAATCTCCATATATCTCCCTCTATATAAGCCGGCATGGGACTCCCGAGATTCTGTTGAACTCACACTCAAACTACCCCACACCCCGTGGTCTACATCAAATGCTAACCATAACCTCAAATACTAGTCGGTCTGTGACAAGTCAGCGCGAGAACCGGAGACAGGATCTCCATCAAGCACGTCCCGACTAATACCCAAGATAAATGGCAGTGTCTGGTGCCTTATCTGTGACACCTATGCAAGAGCTTCTATAAGTGTCCTATACCACTTATAGTCACACGTACACGCGTCCCACAGACGTCGACAATGCAATAGAATAATAAGGTTCATTGATTGTGTACAAGTACGTGTCACTTTCACTTATTCACTCATGCACGAACACTAACGTACTTGCCACAATCATCACTAATACCTAACACTGGGTAATGCACATGATCACTAGGTTATCAATGCAGTGACGTATGTATGATATGATGAGTAAACAGTATGTAAAACATGATTAGGATGTCATAAATTAGTAATCTACCACTTGCATAATTTATCATAAATCATATGTGTACATTTTAGCGAAACGATGAATGGGGATTAAATAGTATGTTTGAGTATCTATCCAGCGAGTTTGGTTTCACGTCAATTGGGTTTCAGGATCACTAGTTATGGCCATTTCATTTTAAGTGTTCACGGCTGAAATCCGGTTTCAGAATCGGAAGTCCATTTCGCAACGCATTTTAATCCTAGTTGGGATCAGAATTTAGCGACGCTACAGTTGAATGGAATCTAGGGTTTTCAGTAAGGTTTTCAATGCAACATACGAATCCTCCATCGCATCTGTACGTCAGGAGTTATACTCTGTTTAACACTAGTATGTCACTTCTGAATCTGTTCTGGGCAGTTATACGTCCAACTCTTTTAAATTACAAATTAAATAGCAAGCGATGACGAAACAGGATGAAACCACTTGTGTTATCTAGCTAACAGATTCACCTTTAATAAACAGTAGAGTTCCACAACGTACGAGTTAAGGAAACAAGGTGGTGCCCATTACGGGACAGTAAACAACAACTAGAGTCGCTCTGGACTGCAGTCCAGAGTCGCACTCCGATCCAAATATCGTCACAAGTTAAGTACAGAAATCATTAGAAAATTTCATAAGGTTATAGTTCATCGAGTCGGCTTCTATTTAAGCCCTCGAACATATCATTCCAGTTTGTACATAATTTACGGTGATTTTAATAATTTTCAGATACGGGAAATTTCTAATTTTACGGGTATACTTGGGGGTATTCATTTTAGTCTGTAACAGTCGTATTATCCAGTGAAATTTATACACAGTATTCATCATTACATGGGCCAACAATAACAATCCAATTCCGTCAAAATAGATGAATAATTTCTTTGGGATCATGCATCGAACATGTTTATCACATAATCTATTGGATGATGTAAACTTGTAATCTATATGATATAAGCTTGTAACTCGAATAACTTAGCATGTAGCAAGTAAAAGTACTTGCCTGGAGATGTTCTGGCGACACACGGCAGCGGCAACAACACACGAGCGGCACGGCAACGATGATTCCGGCAGCGTATCGAAGGATCGATATCAGAAGGCTCGGGCTTGGCTCACAGGAGATAACGACTACGATGGTAAAGAGGCGGTTTGGATTGGATGAGTAGTGGGTGGTGGTCCACGGTGCTCAGGGACGACCTTGACGGTGACAAGGGAGGTGGTCGACGGTGAATGTGTTTGCGGCCGCGGGTGTCGGCGAGCTTGGATGTTCGAGCTGCGTCTTGGAGAAGGAATCGATGGGTTCTCGGTGATGGAGTTAGGAGATGCAATCGACGGTGATTGAAGATGGAGTATGGCGTCAAGGATGTGGCTGTGGGGAACTCGTTGGCGTGGAGTTGCAGAGAGAGAGACAGACAGAGGGATTGAGAGATTGAGGGAAACAGAGGTTGAGAGGGAGAGAGTGTAGAGGTCGATGGAGTGGAGTGGTGAGGGGCTCAGTTGGTGGAGGAGGAAGGGAAGAGATTTGTCGTCGTCGTCGTCGAGGGAAGCGGGTGAGGCTTGGTGGCAGAAGGTGTGCAGTGGGTGGTGAATGAGATGGGAGATTTGAGAAAAGAGAGGAGTGAGGGTATCGACGAGGAGAGGTCGAGGGGCGCGCGTCGTGGGTAACGCTCACGAGCGTGGGTGCGAGGAGCGGCGACGAGGGCGCAACGGGAAGATTCGAGCGAGAAAATGGGAAGTAGCCGTTAGGAGAGATGAGGGCGAAGCGGGTCGGGTCGGGTGTAGGCGCGGGTGCGGGGATGAGAAGAATGGGCCGGGCCGCGATTAAAAATGAATTCCTTTTATTTAAAATGGTGGCTGAGGAGATGGGGAACAGGCCGGGGTTCTTGGCCCAAGAGAAAGAGAGAGTTAGAGAGAGAGATGGGCTCGGGCTGAAGGAGCTTGGGCCGCAGGAAATTAAAATGGGGAATGGGCTGGGTTTTTAAGAAAAAGGATTAAGGGGTTTTAAATAAATAATTCATAAGTAAAATAAATACATTTTAGAAGTGAAAGAGAAATACAGATATTGGTACAAAAAAGGGGCTGGTATGCATGCGATTGATGGGTTTTGGGGTATGGGCTGAGGGAAAATATATATATATATATATATACATGGAGAATGAAAAAGGTTGGGGATTTAAAATACTACAACTAATTTGTAGATATAAGTAGATAGATTTGTAAGTAAAAACCAATTTTATAAAATACAGATATTGGTGCATATAAAGGAACCGGGTATTACATCATACCACCTTTACAAAAATTTCGTCCTCGAAATTTCAAAGAACGACAAGCTATAAATAAATAAGCGAAAAGTTACTACATCGAACACTAATACATGGTGGTTTACTTCAAACGGGTGGATAAAATTGTGAAGATATATATACGTAAGAATAACATACAAAAAGATAGGTCTAAATAGGTATAAGGCAGGAATAACTATAAGGGCAACTACATGTATACGAGAACATAGATAACAATAACGAACAATAATAATCAAGACGTGTTCGATAAAAATCGAAACCCAAATATGTGCACATATAAGTATATAAAAAGTAGCAAAGCAGAAATAATAAGTATAAGGCACAACCATTGATAATAGTAACCATAGGCACAATATCCAAAATTAAGTAACGACAATAAAGTAGTGAAAGATTTGTCGGTAGGTTAAAACATTTTAGGATAACGTATCGATCAAATAACTTAGAAAACTCACATAGTGAAAATAAGAAACATGGAACGAAAATATGCGCGATGTAAGGTTGCGCTACTGAAAAATTAATGGGAAATCTAGTAGTGAAGTACTTAAAATGCGTAAAACGGGGATAGTCAATAAAACGCACTCTTCGATAAATACAAAATAATGAAAACTAAATTTTCGAATAACACTGTCCCTAAATATAGTTAGGGTAATAGGAAAAACACAAAGATGTATAGGGCTAGTTAGGATAGGGATTACAATGGATTGTGGCTCATACAAAAGGTCGGAGTGTGACGGCTTTAGACTGAAGGTCGAAAAGATTGGGGTCGGGTCAGCCCAGGGTGTAAGGGTGAGCAGCAAGGGACTACAAGGGAAAAATGTATGGGGAGGATAACGGTCGATACATCATGTGAATCAAAAATCTGAAGGGTCAGTTAACTTGGAAATTATTAATTTCCCCTCTCAGAAGGATCTCAAACGAGGCATAGACGAAGGATGAATGGTGGCCCATTCCAAGAATCAGGGTGCGGTACTTTTTAATCGAAGTGAGGGTTAAAACAATACAAGGAGTAGGGGTGGACAGATCTCTGCAGGAAAAATAAATGTATATGAGAAATAATCAAGCATCAAGTGAACTAAGAAGATCGAAAGATTGGAGAACTCGGCAATTTATTTCATTCCAGGAATTTCAAAACAAAGCATTCTTAAGACGAAAGGTGGCCCAAAACTATACACGGATTTATTTGGCCAGAGAAAACAACATCTAAAAATTCTGTCAGTCGCGGTTTTGGAGATTCAGTAGGTTGCGGTAGGCTCGCGCGCTCAGGTAGGGGCGTCCATTTCTATAGCGCCTCGCAGGGACTGCCATTGGGAGTTCTTCCACCGCAGGGTCTTGTTCTTCTGGTCCATCATCCTCGGCTGGAGCTTCTTCATTGAGGTCTGCCTCCATGTGGTTCTCTTCTTCTGGATTCTCTTCCATGGGATTTTCCTCCGCTAGATTTTCTTCTATCGGGTCTTCCTCAGGATCTTCCTCTATCGGGTTCTCTTCAGGGTCTCCTTCCTCTTCGTCGGAATCGTCTATCATGTCAAACTCTGGGGCGGCTGCTCCTTCGTCCTCGGAATCGCTGTTTCCGAAAATAACCTGGGGACCGTTGATCTCATCGTCAGAACTTATCAGCGTGCGGTCTAAGAAAACGCATGACTGTGCATCCTCATCTAGATGCGGCGCTGCTCCAGGGTGGGCCATGGCCTGAAAAGAAAGAGTCATGATTAGACAGTGGAACACATCAAGAAAATGGCTAAGGGTACGGAGTATAGGAAAATATGCGGTGGGCAGGAACTGAAAAATCAGAATTAAAATGCTGTGGTAATGAATAGTATAAATGAGGGGAAAGTAAGAGAATGATACATATATTACGATTCAAAGTTTTTATCGCACTCAACTAAAAGTTCAACGGATACAAGATTTCAAATGAAAGGAAATTTTACAAAAGGGGTAACAGCATTATTATTGAAAGCAGAAAACATAATAACTCTTCTTCGATTACTAGGCCGCTGCATTCTCGTCATGCGAGTTGAATCCTGCGCTGGGTCCGCCTTATCCTCGAAGTTCGAACTACGCAATAATCATCACTTGGCAGAAGTGGAGAGTGTGGACGGGTCTCTTCCTTGTAGCACCTTCCTTTTTGGGCAACCGTTGATAAGATGTTCGCTGGATCCGCAAATCAGATATTTCCTTTAGGCGCGGTGACAATCCCTCTGAAGATGTCCTGGCCTCCTACAGTACCTACAACATTGGGTCTTATGTTGCTTCTGTCGCGGGAAAACAAATGAGCGCTTCATCTTCTTCTATTTTCCTCGTCTAACAGGGATCCCTTTACGATTGGAAACTCCCGCTGGTGTCTGATTCGTCTGCCTTCTCAGTCCTTCAGCTAACAAGTCGTTCGTTCGCTCCTGGGCTTCCTTCAGACCTTGCAGTACACTCAGAATCTCAATGGTCTGATTCTGGGGAGTGGAGATAGAGGAAGAGTCGTTGGAAGACATGATCCCGAAACAATGATTTTGAGGACGATATAAGGCACAAGCTATAAGAATCAAAATATAATATGGATTGGGCAAGGAATCAAGAATATCGGGTGTGATGGAATTCATTACAAGAGGAAATCAACTGTAGAGCTCTAAGTCACTTAAAGTGAGTGCGGTAGTGTAACCATGATGTAGTTCACAATTACAACCACGTAACTTTGCCAAGTCACCTGAAACCCTAGCGAATGAATAACAGAACACACAATGTGAATATGGATCAAGAATGACGAGTTTACAACCTAGACCGATGGATGTCTTAGATTGTCAAGCTATACACGGAAAACTGCAATCCCAATCGACGCAAAACCTGGCTCTGATACCAACTAAACCATGTCACGCCCCGCTTCCCAAAATACGGAATACGAGGGGTTGACAAGGCCAGCCATGCTCCTACGGTCAAGGAAATATCCTGCCGTATGTTGGAGATAGTGCCCTCAGAGTCAATTATTGGATCACAGGCACGTGATTGCAATGATTGAGGGATGACCTATCCCGGTAAGACAGTCTTACTCGAGATGATAGTATGCTATCTGGTTTATCTTTATCATCATGTACTGCTTTAGGTGACCTTACATGTCACTATTGCACGTTGATAAAGCCCCTAGGATTTTTGCTTGACTGCCAGCAGTATGAGGGCGATCATATACGTGGGAGCTGGTAGTCTATAAGCACATCCTTAAAAGGTCTCTAGTCGTGGGAGTTTTGAGACAGGGCATCGATACTCCGGAGTAGACTAGTGTATACAGTCGAGACCCCGACGAGGGGTGGTGGCCGGTCTCACAAGCCACTGGTGTCAATTGGTTCACCTAAGATGTATACAGGTGCTCATTGGGTTATGAGTACACCGGACAGGACTCGCCGGGAACATGCTAGTTGGTCTTATACCTGACGTCAGATAGCAGTTCCCTGGTGACATGTGTACAGGTTAGTTCATCGACCTGGGGATCGTCATTTGTCTCGTGTGAGTTCCCACTGTACTTTGATTACTACCCTACCACGCTCAAAGAAGACGTGCAAACAGGTTTTAGTTGGGTACAGTCCCGAGCCACATGGAGGCAGTGAGCGGATCTTCAGGGGTTCATCTCTCCCGGTATTGGGGGTGAGGTCGCGCTGTGTCTAGGAGAGCCATTACACGAAGCCCTCGGCCGAGACAGGAGATTTACTGGTAGGTATTCCAGTAGTATCTCAGGGTGTTCTGGGCTACACTCCGACACGACTTTTACCGCTTTTGGGGGTCTGACTTTACCAACCCCCTAGGCCCGCCATGTGATGCTCATAGACGAACGGACCGGACTGTACGGATATTGTCACTGACAGGCTCAGTAGGGTGTCAGGATGAGTTCGCTCATCGACGTCCCTTTTGGTCAATAGCTGGTGGCCCGTCATGTATGGCTAATACCTCTGACGTCCTAGTGGTTAAATTCACAGCCATAGTATTGACGAGTCTTTAGAGTCCCCCACATTCAGTTACTCAAGCTTTCGGGCGAAACGCTGTAGAGGCCGTATGGAGATATGGCAGGGTCCGATCAGATACGTGCGGTATTGCACCGATCAGGATCGGACGGTTAGTACTAGAGGCCGTATGGAGATATGGCAAGGTCCGATCAGATACGTGCGGTATTGCACGGATCAGGATCAGACAGTTTGTACTACAGGCCGTATGGGTATATGGCAGGGTTCGATCAGATACGTGCGGTATTGCACGGATCAGGATCGAACGGATATTACTAGCCGGCTTTGGTTTAAGCCGGATCCTAGTATAGTACAATGTAGATTTTGTCTCATTGCATTTGTATTTCGGTCGGAATACAAATGCGGGTGTGTATACACAGTATCGGGGTTTTCATGTAATTTATTACGGGACCAGTTTTCTGAAGTTGCCAGTTTGCTTTCCGTTTCGGCCATATTTCTTTGTATCCTTCATTGGCCGAAGATTGGTGGAGGAGGGCTTATTTGCATTTGTGCAAATAAGCATTTTGGAAGGGGGTCTTTGCATATTATTGTATCATGATACTTTCACCACCATTTGACTTCTTCTTGTCATCATGGTTTGACTTGTGGAAAGATGATGGTTGTTTTGGAGTGTGGGTTTTTGGTTGTGATCATTGGATTCTCTCATCATCACTTGCTTGCATCATTGCATTCCACCCACCCCTTGACTTTTGCTCTCTCTCTCCATTCATGCATGGGCCGGCCACTTGTGAGGGAGGGGACTTTCTCTTTTGGTTGTAAGAAAAATGCTAATCTCATTCTTTTGGATGCTACATTTTTCTCATCTCTCTCCAAGTTCTTATTCCTCCACCATCTCAAAAGGCAACCTCCACTACCCCAAATGAGACATGAGCATTACACATTCTACGGCCAACCTTGGGCACGTCGACTCGCCAGCTTCGTGCCCGAGTTGCCTCGGTATAGAGGTGGGAGCCCGTAAAAGAAGCCGGCGACCTGGTGCCCTTCCAGCGACAAGGTGGAGACCGGACATTCCGCGGGAGATCGGGACGACGACGAGAAGACCGGAGGACACGGATCACTCGGTATATCTCTCTTCCCATCTTGTAGATAGCTAGGACTAGTTTAATGGCACGATCCGGGTTTTAGTGCGCGGTGGTGCCGGTTCAAGAAAATTTAAAGTTAGCCATCGCTTCCGCATTTGGCCTCGGGATGGAGGCCGGGGCGCCGCCGTGCACTTACAGTGGTATCAGAGACTCGCCATTAACATAGTCTAGCTTTGTCTAATGTGTTTTACATTTACGATCGAACAATTTTCCAAAAACCGTATTTTTCTTCACATCAGTTTCTGTCGAAATTTTTTGAAGTCCAAAAATTTTTCAGGTTGTCTCAGAATGATGTGCAGGGTTTTTTAAGAGTTCTGTGAAAATTTGGGCTCGTGAACAGTCCAAACCACCGCGGAATCGCGGCCAAACCCATGCTTGGGCCGCGGTTCCGCCGTGACTTTAACTATTCAGTCCCCCAAACTTTTGCAGAATACTCCTGAGTTGAAAATGTGGTTTCTGGAATGTTATTTTTGGGCCCAGAATTTCTTGATGTGCTACAGTAGTACTTGGGGGCCTACTTGATAAAATTTAATTGATCGGATATTTTAAACACATTATTTCACAGTATTTACATTATATCTGCGACCGTGAATGTCACTTGAACGGAAAATCCTGTCTGACTGCTATAGCCCGGTTAGACGGATTTGCGAACGTGACTTTCACGTTGATGTTCTGTGTATTGCTGTGATGTTGCGGATCGGTCGTGGGGATAGCCTGGATGCAATGCTAGTACCGTTGTGGTTGTATTATGTACATTTGATATTGCGGGGCGAGCGTCCGACATGTGGACTGCCGTCACTGCCTGATTGTATTATTATTTTGGGGAACGGCCAGGTTGCGGTCGATATACCCGTTGTATGTATATTTTACTTTCTGTACTAGGATTACCCCAAGGTGGGGTGCACGGATAGCCGGGTTCTAGAGGGCAACAAGCCCGCATCTCATGGCATTGAGACGGAGGGGGCTTCACTCTAGAATTGGCGGGCTATTCCCCGTACTCGTACGGGGTACAGGTTGACCCAGGAGGGGTGCCCAAGTTACCGGATTCCGTGAAGTGCTGGGTGGTCCATTCACGTTGCTGAAGGGGGCCGCCTCGCTTCAGGTTTTGGCGGGTAACTTGCCGCACCCGTAGGGGTCTAGGATTTCATTGCACAGGCTATCCACAAGACCAGGGAAACGTCGGGTTTCAGTAGTGGCTCTGTGAAACCCGGGAATCCCAGATATCTGTATTGTTCTGTGATGCTGTACATTTATGTGATGTTGCATTTTATCACGCCTTGAGCGAAATATAATATATTGGTATATATATTAGTAGATGTTGTATATGTTTTGCATTCGCACTAGTCCAGTCCCTGCTCTGTCGTTAGTTAGCTAACCTAACGAGTAATGACGGGACCCAGTGGCGAATGCGGATGGTATATACGTACGTCATATTATTTTCGTTCTTTGTGGTGTGATCAATTGATGAGACTGCGTTGATTTGGATCAATGCAAGTTAAAAACAAACCTAAACTGATGTTGTTGGAACACTTTTCAAAAAGCTGTTATTGCAAGGACGTTCTCTTTTGTTTTGCATCGTGGTATTCAGTTGGAATATCCTGCTCCTCAGTCGAAGAGGCAAGGGCCGAGATCCCTTCACCGGGAGTGACCCCTTGGACAAAAAGTTTGCTTCAGGGCATTAACTTCACTATAGCCGATTACTTTTGCTTTGTACCGTGGTATTCAGTTGGAATATCCTGCACCTCATTCTACGGGGAAAGAGCCGAGATCCCTTCACCGGGAGTGACCTCTTTAGCAAAGGTTTTCGTCACTATATTTTTAAAAGCTATCCGTTCCTTCGACGATATCAAGTTCATTACGTTAAAGGTTTTCGCCAGAAACCATTCGTAGCCCTCCGTCGTTTCATATGGGTGGTCAATAGTATTCAAGCTGTGTATTTTGGCCAAAGTCAAGGCACAGTGATTGGTAGCTATTCGGGTATTCATATGCAGCATAGATATATGCGTTGGTTTGGGATAGTCGTACTACCATTTTGGCCAAAGTCAAGGGTAGGTACGGGTGGGTTCAAATTAACCTGGAAAATGACGGGTAGAACTTGACATGTGACTTATGATATGTTGGCCAAAGTCAAGGTCATAAGAGCATGGGGCAGAAATCACATCGGGAGTTTCTAAAGAAACTGAAACTTACCAGATATGCGCATACCTTCTGGAGTGTGACACCGTGAGCGGATTCCGTCACGTGATCATGCGATGATAGTTGGATCCCGATTCCCACTGATGAGTTGGTTTACTCCTCGGGTGATCCCGACTAATTCTTCTTTCAGGTTTGGAGGAGAATTTGACGGTACAGTGGGAGGTTTCCAGATTAGATAAATTGGTAACCATTCTGATCTAGGTTAGAGTGCACGCTGAGTGTTTCTTTTCTCTCTCTCTTCGGCTGTGACCATTGACCCGACCCTAAGACTATGACTCAGAGACCAAGTTGACCGAACCTTCATAAACATTGGCTTTTGGATTGTTAGAGTTGCAGACCTCATTGCCACTCCTACTTTTACCCTTTTCTCCAGGACACCCCATATTACTACGAACGTCCACTTCCATTGGACAAAACCATCGTATGGTTAGATACGAACTCGAAAGAATTTATTCGAGGATGGTTTCAGGTTCTGGAGGAAACGGATAGGACTATTCAGTTGTCTTTTCCTTTTACCTTCTCTCGGGTTGCGAGTACTCCTTGGTTTAGGAGATAGTACACCTATTACGCAAATTGGATAGTCTTCTTCCAAACCTTAGGCTGGTGCCGAACGGTGGGGAATGAAGAAAACCAATTAGCATAACAATGGTGTACAGAAGGTATTAAGTTAAGACAAAACAAGGGATTAGTAAGAGGGCAAAGTAAAATGCAACTAATATTCATGACCAAACCAGTTATTTCATTACCACTCCCAAATCACCTTTGTATTTCTCCAGGACACTCCGTATCACTACGAAGATCCACAGTTTATTGGATACTCCATCGTATGGTTATATACAAACTCGAAAAGGAACTTGTTCCAGTTCGGGGATGGATTCTGGTTCAGGAGAAATAGGAATAAGGTTTATTCGGTTGTCTTTTATCTTCATCTTTTCTCGCATTGCGAGTGCTCCTAGGATTAGGACAGTACACCCATTATGCTTATTGGATAGTCTTCTTCCAAACCATAGGCTGGTGCCGAACAGTAGGGAAGGAAGAAAACCATTTGGCCTAAAGGGGTGTGCAGAAGATAATGACTAAAGACATATGAAGGGATTTGGAGAGATGGCAAAGAATTACACGGTTACAGTTGTGAATCTGGATAATGGAAGAGGCATTACTGGGAATACAGGGATACCCCATCGAAACATTTCAATGTTTCAGTTTTACTGTGTACTGTTAAAGGAAAACTGATTTCCCAGTTAGACACTTGCTCCAGGGTATGTATTTACCAGGTATGATTCTCACATCTGTATGGTTTTACAGATGATGAGTGGGAGTAAGTTATTGGGAATTGGGTGATCATCCTCATTATATCAGGATTCGTTGTAATCGGTGATATTTGAGGAAATCACCTGGGCTGTTTGCCGGTCGGCAAATATTTGGTTTTGAATATCCGCTGTTATGCACCAATTTCAAATTGATATATCTGTATGTCTATTTTCATAGAGTGAGATATACCTTTTTGAAATTATGTCCATGACATTTACCTATATCAGTGGATGGTTAGGTAAGGAGCATTAAACAGCGGTGTAATTCTTCATAACCAAAGGTACAGTTTTCAACCTACGACACACAGTGAATGAGTTATCAGACTCAAGGGACTTATACAGAGTATTGTATGTTGTCCAGGGTCCATCAGGACAGAGGGGTTGGTCCTCGTACTATATTCGGTTTACTTATGACTTCTCTAGTTTTTAGAAAGGTGTTTCGTGGAAACACAGGGTCCGAATTTTGAGAAGTTATAGGTATTTGAATAGAGTAGAGAACCAGGTGTTGCAAGTATCGGGATTCTTCAAAGTGATCGAAGATGTAGATACTTGTGTATGTTGTTCAGTTGATAGTAATGATTAAGAGAACTTGCTTCTCTTTCAGGTTACTCATAATTGGAAGCATTCCTAAGTTGAGTAACGCTGATCGGCCTCCTTCCATTTAATTGACATGCACTGGAGACAGCTGCATGATTTAAATCTGGTTCAATTAAATCAGTGCCTCTGGTTCTATATTGGATATAGAACAGTTCATATCTTAACGGTGTTAAGGTACGGGGAGTTGTCCGGCTTATGATTAAAACCAGACGCTGGACAACTCAAGGCACGTTTCTGTAATGGCTGTTTGTGGGTTGATCCAGGCTATGACGAGGGTTGACTTTCTACCATCTGGAAGATCAATAGTGATATTGTTCTAGACTTTCCACAGTTTTAATTAAAAATGGATTTTTTCAGAAAACAGTAGTGGAGTATGGTAGAACTGGAAGTGATTCCAGAACCACAAACGATTACTGAAGATTTGATAAGGAACCTAAAGATTCAATCTGGCTTGACATTCCATTGGCCACTCCGCAGATAAGGTGGGTAAACTCAGGCACCCGAGAGGTACTCCGGTAGCCTCAAGGACGGTGACAGGGAGGTTCTTGTTTACTCACACTTGCCATTGCTGTTGTTCCAGGCTGCGAGACCCGGCAGGAGGATGAGTATAGCGTCGTTCTGAACTGGCTTCAGAATTGTACATGTATATGACTCTGCCAGAGGGTTGTCGTAGTCAGTGGGAGCAGCGGAAGAATTGGTGGACAGTTGGCTTATGTCTATTTATAGACTAAAGCCGATATAGCGGAGATAGATCATCAATTTCTGATGTGACAGTCATAGGTTTGACTTCATCAGAATAGGGGATAGATCTGTTGAGAAGATAGTAGGGTGTAATGTCATGGTATTTGGATGACATACACAGAGAAGGAAGTGATACTCCTATACTACGATCGGTTATACTTTGGACGTCACACAGTATTTCTCCACATGGGACTTGGACATTATATCAGACATTCTGGTTACTAGATCTACGTTTTTAGATCTAGATTTGGGTGGTTTCCCAATCAGGGTACTTAGACAGCATTCTAAGAGTATTTAGAATGGACGACTCCTGGCACGGAAGTGTACCTGCAGATGATGGAGTCACCCTCTCTAAAGGTGTCTTACAGACTAAAGAGGAGAGGGATGTGCATGATTGGCAGATCACTTGCTCAGGCAATTGAGTCAATCATGAGATGTCAAGTACCACACCAGATGTTGTTCTTGCACTAGATGCAATAAGTTGACATTGATCCAATCCTGGAGAAACAGTCGAAAGCAGTTTTAGAACATAAGTGGATGTTCTAGGGATATGATAACGACAACCTCATTCGGGAGACAGTTATCATTCCAGGCTTCCAAGGTGACCTGGACAACAAGGAGGTTGTCAGAGTTATAGTTTTTCCTTCTGACGAGGGGCAGTATTTTGGACAGGTGGTCCAAGGCAATACTGAGGGAGGCATGGCGCAGGATACTGATTAAGTTCAGTTGACGATACAATCTAAGAAGTTTGGATTTGGAGTTAATTTATGAGCTAGGTCCCCTCAGACTTCTAGACACATTCTAAGACAGGTATTGCTCATTTCTGGAGATGGGTTTCTCCGCGAACTTGAGATATAGAGAGACATAGAAAGAAAAATCAAGGCGGATCCACTCACTGAGGCTATTTCTCGAACGCAATAGTTTCGCAAACGGGTTTTGTGAGACTGACTAGTAGAGGAGTTGGGTGTTCGGTATCACACGGGCTGTGAGTATGCGACATTGTAATAATTAGCCTTGAGTGCAAGTGGGAGATTGTTGGAGATAGTGCCCTCAGAGTCAATTATTGGATCACAGGCACGTGATTGCAATGATTGAGGGAGGACCTGTCCCGGTAGGACAGTCTTACTCGAGATGATAGTATGCTATCTGGTTTATCTTTATCATCGTGTACTGCTTTAGATGACCTTACATGTCACTATTGCACGTTGATAAAGCCCCTAGGATTCTTGCTTGACTGCCAGCAGTATGAGGGCGATCATATACGTGGGAGCTGGTAGTCTATAAGCACATCCTTAAAAGGTCCCTAGTCGTGGGAGTTTCGAGACAGGGCATCGATACTCCAGAGTAGACTAGTGTATACAGTCGAGACCCCGACGAGGGGCGGTGGCCGGTCTCACAAGCCACTGGTGTCAGTTGGTTCACCTAAGATGTATACAGATGCTCATTGGGTTATGAGTACACCGGACAGGACTCGCCGGGAACATGCTAGTTGGTCTTATACCTGACGTCAGATAGCAGTTCCCTGGTGACATGTGTACAGGTTAGTTCATCGACCTGGGGATCGTCATTTGTCTCGTGTGAGTTCCTACTGTACTTTGATTACTACCTTACCACGCTCAAAGGAGACGTGCAAACAGGTTTTAGTTGGGTACAGTCCCGAGCCACATGGAGGCAGTGAGCGGATCTTCAGGGGTTCGTCTCTCCCGGTATTGGGGGTGAGGTCGCGCTGTGTCTAGGAAAGCCATTACACGAAGCCCTCGGACGAGGCAGGAGATATACTGGTAGGTATTCCAGTAGTATCTCAGGGTGTTCTGGGCTACACTCCGACACGACTTGTACCGCTTTTGGGGGTCTGACTTTACCAACCCCCTAGGCCCGCCATGCGATGCTCATAGACGAACGGACCGGACTGTACGGATTTTGTCACTGACAGGCTCAGTAGGGTGTCAGGATGAGTTCTCTCATCGACGTCCCTTTTGGTCAATAGCTGGTGGCCCGTCATGTATGACTAATACCTCTGACGTGCTAGTGGTTAAATCTACAGCCATAGTATTGACGAGTCTTTAGAGTCCCCCACATTCAGTTACTCAAGCTTTCGGGCGAAACGCTGTAGAGGTCGTATGGAGATATGGCAGGGTCCGATCAGATACGTGTGGTATTGCACCGATCAGGATCGGACGGTTAGTACTAGAGGCCATATGGAGATATGGCAAGGTCCGATCAGATACGTGCGGTATTGCACGGATCAGGATCGGACAGTTTGTACTACAGGCCGTATGGGTATATGGCAGGGTTCGATCAGATACGTGCGGTATTGCACGGATCAGGATAGAACGGATATTATTAGCCGGCTTTGGTTTAAGCCGGATCCTAGTATAGTACAGTGTAGATTTTGTCTCATTGCATTTGTATTTCGGTCAGAATACAAATGCGGGTGTGTATACACAGTATCGGGGTTTTCTTGTAATTTATTACGGGACCAGTTTTCTGGAGTTGCCAGTTTGCTTTCCGTTTCGACCATATTTCTTTGTATCCTTCATTGGCCGAAAATTGGTGGAGGAGGGCTTATTTGCATTAGTGCAAATAAGCATTTTGGAAGGGGGTCTTTGCATATTATTGTATCATGATACTTTCACCACCATTTGACTTCTTCTTGTCATCATGGTTTGACTTGTGGAAAGATGATGGTTGTTTTGGAGTGTGGGTTTTTGGTTGTGATCATTGGATTCTCTCATCATCACTTGCTTGCATCATTGCATTCCACCCACCCCTTGACTTTTGCTCTCTCTCTCCATTCATGCATGGGCCGGCCACTTGTGAGGGAGGGGACTTTCTCTTTTGGTTGTGAGAAAAATGCTAATCTCATTCTTTTGGATGCTACATTTTTCTCATCTCTCTCCAAGTTCTTATTCCTCCACCATCTCAAAAGGCAACCTCCACTACCCCAAATGAGACATGAGCATTACACATTCTACAGCCAACCTTGGGCACGTCGACTCACCAGCTTCGTGCCCGAGTTGCCTCGGTATAGAAGTGGGAGCCCGTAAAAGAAGCCGGCGAAGTGGTGCCCTTCCGGCGACAAGATGGAGACCGGACATTCCGCAGGAGATCGGGACGACGACGAGAAGACCGGAGGACACGGATCACTCGGTATATCTCTCTTCCCATCTTGTAGATAGCTAGGACTAGTTTAATGGCACGATCCGGGTTTTAGTGCGCGGTGGTGCCGGTTCAAGAAAATTTAAAGTTAGCCATCGCTTCCGCATTTGGCCTCGGGATGGAGGCCGGGGCGCCGCCGTGCACTTACACCGTAGTCACTCTTCGGCTTCTAGCTTTACGTGGTAATTAGTAAATAATGCGCAGGTAATGAGAAATGCAGTAACTGAAACAAAACAATATAAAGAACTGAACTGATGGGAAAGAAAAGGGTATAACTCTGGATAGCTAATCACGATGTCCGTGATGTGCGTCTGGTCCTGGTCCCGGCTAAATCCACTCCTCACACTGAGCATGCATACTCAGGTCGTCAGAGAGACACAATAGCAATATAATATATAGATACATATGACAACTCGAACAGAGATGATAGATATATATCAGTAAATCAGAACGGTATAAATATGAACATGCAGTAACCAATGAAGTGTCTAATGGATCAGGTGAACAGTAAAACAGTAATATAGTATGCCAGGTATGTCAACACAGTAAGGAATGTATATCGATGCCATCATCCCTATCAGTCTCTAAGTCTCACTGTACAGGTCACTAAGCCTATCGTCAGTCCAAGTATGAGAGTCAACCACTGGCGAGTGTCCTCCACCCAAGGGTAGAACCCAAGGGCAGGGGACCACGGGCCCTACATGTAACTCACGGTAATAATCATGTACCCTGTAAATCTCCATATATCTCCCTATATATAAGCCGGCATGGGACTCCCGAGATTCTGTTGAACTCACACTCAAACTACCCCACACCCCGTGGTCTACATCAAATGCTAACCATAATCTCAAATACTAGTCGGTCTGTGACAAGTCAGCGCGAGAACTGGAGACAGGATCTCCATCAAGCACGTCCCGACTAATACCCAAGATAAATGGCAGTGTCTGGTGCCTTATCTGTGACACCAATGCAAGAGCTTCCATAAGTGTCCCATACCACTTATAGTCACACGTACACGCGTCCCACAGACGTCGACAATGCAATAGAATAATAAGGTTCACTGATTGTGTACAAGTACGCGTCACTTTCACTTATTCACTCATGCACGAACACTAACGTACTTGCCACAATCATCACTAATACCTAACACTGGGTAATGCACATGATCACTAGGTTATCAATGCAGTGACGTATGTATGATATGATGAGTAAACAGTATGTAAAACATGATTAGGATGTCATAAATCAGTAATCTACCACTTGCATAATTTATCATAAATCATATGTGTACAGTTTAGCGAAACGATGAACGAGGATTAAATAGTATGTTTGAGTATCTATCCAGCGAGTTTTGTTTCACGTCAATCGGGTTTCAGGATCACTAGTTATGGCCATTTCATTTTAAGCGTTCACGGCTGGAAATCCGGTTTCAGAATCGGAAGTCCATTTCGCAACGCATTTTAATCCCAGTTGGGATCAGAATTTAGCGATGCTACAGTTGAATGGAATCTAGGGTTTTCAGTAAGGTTTTCAACTCAATATACGGATCCTCAATCGCATCTGTACGTCAGGAGTTATACTCTGTTTAACACTAGTGTGTCACTTCTGAATCTGTTCTGGGCAGTTATACGTCCAGCTCTTTTAAATTACAAATTAAATAGCAAGCGATGACGAAACAGGATGAAACCACTTGTTTTATCTAGCTAACAGATTCAACTTTAATAAACAGTGGAGTTCCGCAACATACGAGTTAAGGAAACAAGGTGGTGCCCATTACGGGACAGTAAACAACAACTAGAGTCGCTCTGGACTGCAGTCCAGAGTCGCACTCCGATCCATATATCGTCACAAGTTATGTACAGAAATCATTAGAAACTTGCATAGGGTTATAGTTCATCGAGTCGTCTTCGATTTAAGCCCTCGAACGCATCATTCCAGTTTGTACATAATTTACGGTGATTTTAATAATTTTCAGATACGGGAAATTTCTAGTTTTACGGGTATACTTGGGGGTATTCATTTTAGTCTGTAACAGTCGTATTATCCAGTGAAATTTATACACAATATTCATCATTACATAGGCCAACAATAACAATCCAATTCCGTCAAAATAGATGAATAATCTCTTTGGGATCATGCATCGAACAGGTTTATTACATAATCTATTGGATGATGTAAACTTGTAATCTATATGATATAAGCTTGTAACTCGAATAACTTAGCATGTATCAAGTAAAAGTACTTGCCTGGAGACGTTCTGGCGACACACGGCAGCGGCAACGACACATGCGCGGCACGGCAACGATGATTCCGGCAGCGTATCGAAGGATCGATATCAAAAGGCCCGGGCTTGGCTCACAGGAGATAACGACTACGATGGTAAAGAGGCGGTTTGGATTGGATGAGTAGTGGGTGGTGGTCCACGGTGCTCAGGGATGACCTTGACGGTGATAAGGGAGGTGGTCGACGGTGAATGTGTTTGCGGCTGCGGGTGTCGGCGAGCTTGGATGTTCGAGCTGCGTCTTGGAGAAGGAAGCGATGGGTTCTCGGTGATGGAGTTAGGAGATGCAATCGACGGTGATTGAAGATGGAGTATGGCGTCAAGGATGTGGCTGCGGGGAACTCGTTGGCGTGGAGTTGCAGAGAGAGATAGAGAGACAGAGGGATTGAGAGATTGAGGGAAACAGAGGTTGAGAGGGAGAGAGTGTAGAGGTCGATGGAGTGGAGTGGTGAGGGGCTCAGTTGGTGGAGGAGGAAGGGAAGAGATTTGTCGTCGTCGTCGTCGAGGGAAGCGGGTGAGGCTCGGTGGCAGAGGGTGTGCAGTGGGTCGTGAGAGGGTGGTGAATCAGATGGGAGATTTGAGAAAAGAGAGGAGTGACGTTGTCGACGAGGAGAGGTCGAGGGGCGCGCGTCGTGGGTAACGCTTGCAAGCGTGGGTGCGAGGAGCGGCGACGAGGGTGCAACGGGAGGATTCGAGCGAGAAAATGGGAAGTAGCCGTTGGGAGAAGATGAGGGCGAAGCGGGTCGGGTTGGGTGAAGGCGCGGGTGCGGGGATGAGAAGAATGGGCCGGGCCGCGATTAAAAATGAATTCCTTTTATTTAAAGTGGTGGCTGAGGAGATGGGGAACAGGCCGGGGTTCTTGGCCCAAGAGAAAGAGAGAGTTAGAGAGGGAGATGGGCTCGGGCTGAAGGAGCTTGGGCCGCAGGAAATTAAAATGGGGAATGGGATGGGTTTTTAAGAAAAAGGATTAAGGGGTTTTAAATAAATAATTCATAAGTAAAATAAATACATTTTAGAAGTGAAAGAGAAATACAGATATTGGTACAAAAAAGGGGCTGGTATGCATGAGATTGATGGGTTTTGGGGTATGGGCTGAAGGAATATATATATATATATATATATATATATATATATATATATATATACACACACACACATGGAGAATGAAAAAGGTTGGGGATTTAAAATACCACAACTAATTTGTAGATATAAGTAGATAGATTTGTAAGTAAAAACCAATTTTATAAAATACGGATATTGGTGTTTATAAAGGAACCGGGTATTACATAACGGCTACCTAGGTATTGAACGAATAGAAGATCAACAAACAAACTTTTCCAAACTTCCTAAAGCATATAAGCAACACTTACCGTATAGTCCGGTCTCTTCGTCTGATATTTCACATATCGAGTCTGGGGGTGGAATCGTCAGACCCCACCAACTTGATAAGTCATGCCGATGTGTGGCCTATAACCTTTTGAGAAACTACTGATAACATTTATCAGTAAATCTCATCATCCCTGGTCAGGGACTTGTTGTTATAGCCAATCGAGCATAGCGCAACATCAACTCCCAATACCGGGAGAGACGAAACCCCTCCTATCGCTCACTGCCTCCATGTGACTCGGGACTGTATCCAAAAACCACCTGTTTGCACGACTCATTTGAGCCGTGGTAGGGAGGAAATCAAAGCACAGTGGAAACCACACAAGACACTATGACGATCTCGGGTCTATAGACTAACCTATACAAGAGTCACCAGAGAACTGCTATCTGACGATAGGTATGGTACCATCTAGGAGTTCTGGGCAAGTCCTGTTCGGTGTACTCATTCTCCAATGAGCACATGTGTACAATCATTGATGCCAAACACCAATGGTTATGGGATCAACCATCACCCCATACAGGGTCAAGAAACGTACACACTAGTCTATACTGAAATATCGATGCTCTGTCTCGATATTCCCTCGACTAGGAACTGTTAAGGATGTGCTTGTGGACTACACAAGCCCTACTAGTATGATCTGCATCATAGTCTTGGTATTCAAGCCAATATCCTAAGGGCTTATCAACATGTATCAAAAATACAGTAAACTAAAACAAGTGCACATGTTAAGATAAAGAGCAACTAGGTAGCATACTAGCATATCAAGCAAGAAAGTCATATATATATATATATATATATATATATATCCAAGCATCTACTATAATATACAATAATGTCCTTTAGGGCATACATATTCCTAACAATCTCCCACTTACATTAAGGCCAGTTGTTGTAGTATCTGTTGGCTTACACTAGCGCACCGGCCATCTACCGTGGCCATTTGCGGAACAAAATTTTTATTGGGGTCTCGGCTCTTGCCTCCTGGAATGAGGTGCTAGAAATTCATGACTGAATACCACTATGCAAAGTGAAAGAATATAACTATAGTTTTTCGAAATTTGTTCCAACAACATCTTTTTAGGTTTATTTTCTTGCATTAATCAAAATTAATGTGGTCCCATCAATTAATACCTATCACACCAGAAAAGAACGAAAATACAATGTACGTATATGCCATCCGCATTCGCCACGGGCCCCGTCATGCACCGTTAGGTTACTTAACTAATGGCAGAGCGAGGGCTGGACTAGCGCGGGTGCAAAACATGTACAACATCTACTACTATATATATAAATATATATAACATTCGTCCCATGCATGATATAATCAACATCACAGATCTCAGCAAGCAACACAGAATGGTGGATGATCTTGGAGTCTCAGGTTTCATTTGAGCCGCAAATAAAACTCGACGTTCTCGGTCGTATGGATAGCCCGTGCAATGAAAACCTGGACCTCTACGAGCGCGACAAGTTACCCGCCATTCCCAGAAGTGAGGCAACCCCAATCAACAAAGTGAATGGGCCACCCAGCACTTCACGGGATCTGGTAACTTGAGCGCCCTTCCGTGGGTCATCCTATACCCCCTACTAGTGCGGCGAATAGTCCGCCAATTCTAGAGTGAAGCCCCCTCCATCTCAACTCCATGAGATGCGGGCTTGTTGCCCTCTAGAACCCGGCTATTTGAGCACTCCACCATGGGGTAATCCTAATACAGAAAAGTAAAAATATATGTACAAAGGTGCCATCGACCTCAACCCTGTCATGCCCCAATCAAATAATATACAACACGACAGAAACGACTATCCACATGTCGGACGCTCGCCCTACAATAACAAATGTACAAATGAATATAAACTGTACTACTCCCATTGCACCACCGGCTATCTACCATGACAATCCAACCACAATATCAGCACAATCATAGAACATCAACGTGAATGTTATATTCGTAAACCTGTCTAAAAGAACATATAGCAGTTAAACGGGTTATACTGCTCGAATGACATTCACGGTCGCAGATAGTAATGTTTGTACTGAAACTTATAAACGGCGTTAAAATAACGACTTCGAAATATCCCGTATTGCCCCAATCATTAAGATAACAGAATATCCGTTCCGGGAAAAAACAAACAATACCAGAGAACCAATATTCAAGAGTACAGAACACCCAAAAAAATTCCAACACCCAAAATCTCTACAGGGCCGGCGACACCGGGAAATTTAGCATTCTCGTCGGCCAAATCTTGGAGTTTGGGTCTCGTTTTTTACTGGTGTTCTAGTTACAATATGAGAAGCCTTCTGCAATTGTTTTAAATTTTTTTTGAAGAATTTTTAAATTTGACAGAAACTTGAATATTTCACGGATTGTTTTGGAGTTTTTCGGTTTCGTTGCTTTAATATCATTTAAAAATTCTAGTATAGGGTTTATGGGCTGGCTCTGATATCATGTTGGGTTACACTAGCATCATGGCTATCTACCGTGGCCATTTGCGGAACAAAATTTTTATCGGGGTTTAAAACTGGCGCTAAATGAAACCCACTAACCGGATCTACCATAAACCCTAAACTAGCTAACACTAGAGGAGCTATCTACTATAAAAAAGAGTATCACCAAAAGATCTGTGTCCTTTGGTCTTGTCTTCTCTTCCTTAACTCCAAATGGCCTCCATGATCGAGCTTGATCTCCTTTGCTTGCTCCTTCGGTCCTCCGAGATCTAATTTGTTCGTCGGTCCTCCTCCATCGAAGATGATCCACCCGGGAAATATGGTCCATGGCTCTAGCTCCAAACTAAGTGTCTATGCAATTAGAGAGCTTAGTTTGCTGGTCTAAGGACTCTAGGATGTAGTGTATGGATCAATGTGTGTATCTATCTCACTATCTCACATCCTCTCTTGTTTCTCAACACATGAGAATGTAGAGAGGAGGTAGATCATGAAGGTGGAGGAACTCAAGAAAAGGGAGGAGGGTGAAGCAAAATGGTGAAATCTTGAAAAAAATGAAGCATCCATGTGAGAAAAATCTCACTAAGGTTTTGTAAAAACATTTTTTCAATAAACATTTTCCAACCATGCTTCAATAGTGAGCACAAATGAATTGAAAATTCATTTGTCATCACTATTGAGGCATGGCACTCACCATAATCTCCTCACCTCACTTTACACCTCATTATCCATTTAAAGATAAATGGAAATAACCAAAATGAGGTGTCCACCTTCTAGAATGTTTTCCGTATAAAGTACGGATTACAGTCTACTGTATATACATATCTGCATTCGCATAAAAACACGAATACCTAAAGAGATAGAATAACACAAAGAACATAATACTAGAATATACATATCGAAATATATATATGTAAATTATTAAATCAATACTTGATTTAATAATCCGGCTCAAAACCCTAGCCGGCTAATATTATTAACTGCCCGATCGAAAGTCCGGGTACATAGTACCATCAATCAATCGGAACCCTGCACGTATCCAATACGGCTACTACATCATTTTGCCTGAACCAGGGAAACCCTCTCTGTGGGACTCTAAAGACGCGACAGTACGCTGACAGTGAGTTACTAGATAAATTCATAACCACAAGCACGTCAGCGGCACTAGCTGTACGTAACGGCTACCCGGGTACTTGTCGAAAGGAAGGCCGGCAAGCAAACTCATCCGGATCCTTACTGAGCCTATTTGTGACAATCTCCGTACAGTCCGGTCTCTTCGTCTGAGTGTATCGCATACCGGGTCTAGGGGGTGGTAAAACGTCAGACCCTAATAACCTGATAATTCATGCTGATATGGCTCAGGACCAATCCGGGAAACTACTGATCAACCTATCAGTAAATACCAACTGCCTTGGCAAAGGTCTTATGGTCCTAACCAATCGAACACAGTGCGATATCGACTCCCTATACCGGGAGAGATGAATCCCCAACAATCACTCACTGCCTCTATGTGGCTCGGGATTTTACCCAACCAAAACCTATTTGCACGACTCAGTAGAGCCGTGGTAGGGTAGTGATCAAAGTACAGTGGGAACTCACACGAGACAAATGACGATCTCAGGTCCAAAGACTAACCTGTACTTATGTCACTTGAGAACTTCCATCTTACGATAGGTATAGTACCATGTAGAAGTTCTCGGCGAATCCGTCAAGTGTACTCACCCCCAGTGAGCACCTGTATACAATCTTAGGTGATCACACCAACAGTTGTGGGACCAACCATCGCCCCTCGTCGGGGTCTAGAAATGTATACACAAGTCTACTCTGGAGTATCAATGCCCGATCTTGATACTCCTACGACTTGGGATCTTTAAGGATGTGCTTATGGACTACCCAGCTCCCACAAGTATGATCGCCATCAAAACACTGGTAGTCAAGTAAGATCCTTTGTGCTTTATCAACATGTATAAATGATACGTAAGAAAAACATATGCACATGTTAAGATAAAGATAAACTGATTGATCGAGCTATTTTGCGTGCGTTTTAAAATCAAAGTTAAGAATATACTGCAATCAATAACGGTGTCTCTTGGTAGCTAGCCGGTTGAGTACGGGTCGGTCCACAGGGAAAACGTGTTCTTTTCTTATTGTTCTAACGAGTTAAGTCTTATTTTTGGTAGGTTTTGAATTTTAGAAAAACTAAGATTGAATTTAATTCGATTTAAAACCTTGCTAGGGTTAGGATTAGATTAGTTTGGAAAGAGAATTCTTCTCACTGCTTCCTTTGCCCTAATTAAGAACATAGGTGTTAGGGTAATGGTCAACAAAGAGGATTGGCACGACTAGGAAGAAACGTAGTTTCTTCCCTTTGGTCTTTGTCCGTCCTTTCTTAACTCTTAGCCCTAATCTCTATGTAAATCAACCACAACCAGTTTAACTAGGGAATCACCGCTATCTCATAGGATAGGGTGCCGTAGTGAGCGGTGTGTGTTTGATTCAAATAGAGTCCTAATTTAAAATATTAAACGGGTAAGAAAGGAGTGAGAGATGTCCATCTCTCAAACCTACCCAATCCTAACCCTAACAAGTGAGAAATTACTCACTCATTAGGGAAATTACGATGAGACTCATTTTTATAATTTTCTTTTTAATTACCTAATTAACGTGCAGATAATAAAAGACAGATACGAAAATTGCAGAAATTAAATTCGAATGAAAAATGCAAGATAAAAAAAACTTACTTTTATTGACACCTTTTGACGATTACAACGAAACTAAAATTTAATCTAGAAATTGAAAGAGGCATGCCCCAAAAGAGGCTGTAGGCTTTCCTATTTATAGATAGGGGAAACCTTAGGGTTTACATCTGATCCACATTTGAAATTACAAGACTACCCTAAGAAATCCGGGTCAAAGCACCGACACCCACCGACACGTGCACCGACACGTGCACTGCACTGCCGCGGATCCGCGGCGGAATGCCATGTTTAGCCGCGGATCCGCGGCCATCTTGTGGGATCTCTGGCTTATTTCTTCAGGGTTGCTTCATGTTGCCTTTTTCTTCTCTTTTCTTCACTTGGTTCTTCAGAATCTTTTCTACTATCTTCCAGATTTCCAACAGTGCAGAATTTGTGGACTTTTACCGTAAGCTTTGCGTTGAAGTCTTGAATCTTGTGCTGCCTTCGTACTTTGTGCAATTGAACTGTTTATTGATCGTTGTTCGTTCCTTAAACTGGTAGGCATCATACAGATTCATCTACTTGTTGGTCGTAGTCTCACATTTGTAGCGTCTTTTCCTGAATTTCACTGTATTGTTCTGAGAACCTGTAACCTGCAACTATTTAGCAGACATGGATCAAAAGCACCTATTTATTTGCAATATGATTAAGAATGGGGAATATAATAATGCAAAATTCTGATATGAACAAATACCCCCAAACTTATCTTTTGCTCATCCCGAGCAAAACTATTTTTATTCTCGAAAAAATCCTAACCTCACTTTCGCAGGGAATCACGATTGCACTGAGCTCGTGCAACAAGCCGTTAAACCTCTAGGTGTCCATAGTAGGAGGACTGTTGTCTCCTAAGGGTTTTCAGCGGATACTACCTACAAAATCCGATCAATTTGGCCTATTGACTTTCATTCTTCAATTCGGTGTTCTAGCAAGAAATTCTATTATCTTCAACTTAGAAATTATCAACCCGTATTTTTCACACTCACTTATCATTTAACTTAAGATCGTATATGTTCTGTAAATTTACTTAGCATTCAGCATATTTTGAATTTTCCTTCTAAGGTTCCATCTCAACTTAGGAATTTTTATCATCTCTACTGAAGATATAAGCCTTATCTTTCATTCCTATCTCTCATCCAAACCCCAATCATATACCCCTACGTGTGTGTATGTATCACCCCTACACTTGGAAATTCAATTCAAGCTATCATACTCTTGTCCATTGTCCAAAGTACTTTTAGTTGGTGAATTTTAGATGAAATTGCTCATACATCTTTCATGCGACCGTTAATACTTCTTGAGTTACTAACGTCCGATTACAAAATGTGTTTGCGCATTAAGGCGTAATTCCTCGTCTTGTAATACCTAAGGCTTTAGCAGTGACTCCCAAACCAGTTGGTCTAAAGCACTAGGTAATAAAGCACCCCCGCTATATATTTTTTATTTTACGCAGCCTTAAGTAATTACAAAACCAGTGTTCATTTTTTTATATCTCTTTATTCACACTTATACTTTTATTTAATCTTTTTCTCATACTAAGGATTTTAGACAAGAGCAATTCAAGGTATCCTCTACTATCCCAAGTTTCAAGGTGCGTGTATGTGCGAGTTGTAGGGTATATATTTTCAGAATTTAGACTAAAGGTTCGGAATTATTTTTCAGACTTACACTTCAATAAAAATTTCAATACTCTTCCCTTATTTTGACTTAGCCCAAGAACTGAACTCAAAATTTGCCTATTTCTAAATAAACTATAAGGACATATATTTTCTACCGTTAAATTTTAAGAAAGGTTATTTTTAGGGTTTTTAATTTACTAAGTTTAGGATCTAGTTTTTTCTAGCTAGTTAACCGTCTTGTCAAACTTAAGTCAAATATGGCCAAGGTGAATTTTTTTTTTTATCTTTTTATTTTTTTATTTGATTTTTCTTTTAAATTTTTTTTCTTTTCATATTTTTAATTTTTATAATTTTTTTTATAAAGATGCAATGCAGAATTAAACATGCAAAGAAAGAAAAAGAAAAAATATGTACAAAAATTAAAATATGCAATGCAATGATAACTATTTACAAACCACCTCCTCCCCCAAACTTACCAAAAGCAGTACCCTCACTGCTCATGTCCTCACTGTCCCCTTGAACGTGAACGGGAACGTTCCTCTCTCGCCAGCAGCGTAGATGCGCCATGTTCAATCTCTGTCACCCGGTGATCTAAGTTGGTCACCATCCCTACCAACCTATCAATCCCCCTAGTGGCTCTTCTAAGCAGACGTGCATGTTCTGCGGGGGTAAGCTCTTCCTCGCTCGCGGTCGAGCTGGAGCTGGGTGTCCTAGCGGGTACATGTTCGGCCGTTCTGTTTGCGACCATACATCATTCAGATGGGTATAGGACGTAGATATGCCCTCAATAAGAGGCCTAATGGGTATACCTCCATGCATGTAAAACTCAAATTCCTCCACAGGGAGGAAATAGCGACACAGTTGTGTCACTAACATAGGGCATGGGTAATTTGCAGCCCTTTTGCCAGCACCAATTGAATTAAGTAAAACCGTGCACATGTCAAATCTAGGGTTCCTAGTCATTAAGGTGTGCACGATATGATGAGATGGGGGTGAAAAATGTTGTATTATGTGAACTGCCAAAAATGTTGTTTTGTGCCCAACGGCACACAGTTAATACATTGGCGAAGAGGGTTCTAGCCTGTATGCCCTTCCTAGGTTCCCTCGAATAGTCATTACCCATTAAGGGTAAATAGTCTTCAAATTGAAGGGGTTGGTCGTGAACAGGTAATCTAGGAATTAAGGTGACTTCGTGAATGAAGTCCCTATCAATGATTATTTCCCTATCGCCCCAAAGTAATTTAATAAAACCGTATTGTGATAGACAACCTTCTTCCATGCACTCGTAAAAACGAGTGACTAGATCTGAAAGAGCGTAGGCATTGGGATGATTGAAAATTAAAAAATTCCACCCTCGCCATGTGATCTCATCACCAAAATAACTCCCGTAAATTGTGTGTGCAAAGATTTGTGAAAAATCTCGTTCTAATTGCATGGTTGGTGCCATTCAGAAAGTTCACAGATTTATAAAAAAATTTAACAGAGAGGGAGATATGATGCAAAGCTCCTCCGAAAAAATTCAGAAGGAGAAGAGGCAGAGGCGCGGCAGTTGCGCGGCGGAAAGCGGGCTTCGGCGGCGGTTGCGCGGCGCGATGGAGCGATCTCCTTCTTGTGGATGCTGCGGCGGCTAGGGTTTTCTGAGAGCAATTTTTAGGGTTTGATAAAAACAAAGAGGGGTCGGATTCTATTTATAGGGGGAATGCGTTGGTTATTTGCAAAAAGCCCCTCTTAAAAAGAGAAAATTATTTGTAAAATATTTTTTTTTAAATTTTTTATTAAAACTGGAAATTTACAAAAATACCCAAAAAAAATTTTTCAAAATTTTTTATTTTTATTTTGTTTTTATATAATTACAAGTGATACATAACCCCAAACTTATTTGACACAGTGTTTTGGCTAGATAATTGAAATTTAGGGGTAGTTGGAGGAAGATCAGTCAATGTAAATCGGCTCCTGCTAAAACAGGAGCTCCTCCGAAGGGTCCGCAGTGAGGAACGGTTTAAGTCTATGTCTGTTCACTTTAAATAGTGAACCGTCCTCAGGATTTTCTAGATCGACCGCACCGTACGGATATACGGTGCGTACGAAAAATGGCCCTTTCCATCGAGATCTAAGCTTGCCGGGATGGAATGTAACCGAGTGTCGTAAAGTAAAACCTGTTGACCACGTTTGAAAGTTTTGCGCATAAGGTGTTTATCGTGGAACACCTTCGTTCGGTTTTTGACGATTATTGCGTTCTCGTAAGCTTCATCCCGAAGCTCATTCAATTCGTTCAACTGCAGCTTTCTATTGCTGCCCGCATCTTCCAAAGATAGGTTCAACTCTTTTATTGCCCAAAATGCTTTATGCTCAATTTCAACTGGAAGGTGGCAAGCCTTTCCATAAACAAGCCTATATGGAGACATGCCAAGATCGGTCTTATAGGCAGTTCGGAATGCCCAAAGGGCATCAATAAGTTTTGACGACCAATCTTTACGGTTTTTAGAAACCGTTTTCTCCAATATTTGTTTAATTTTCCGATTTGAAATCTCGGCTTGCCCACAAGTTTGGGGATGATAGGGCGTTGATAGCTTGTGAGTAATGGAGTATTTCCGCATTAAGGACTCGAAAGTCCTATTACAAAAATGAGATCCATTATCGCTGATAATTGCGCGAGGATGCCCAAATCGAGAAAAAAATGTTTTCTTTGAGAAATCTAACGACAACCTTGTTGTCATTAGTTCGGCTGGCCACAGCCTTGACCCACTTTGAAAAATAGTCAACAGCGAGGAGAATATACACGTTCCCAAAAGAATTGGGAAACGGTCCCATAAAATCTATCCCCCAAACATCAAAAATTTCAACAACCAATATTGGCTGGAGCGGCATTTCATTTCTCCTAGATATCCGGCCCAAGTGTTGGCACCGGGAGCATGTCTTGCAGTACTCGCGTCTTTAAAAAGTTATGGCCAGTAGAAACCACACTGCAAGATCTTTTCTGCTGTCTTTTTAGGGCCAAAATGCCCGCCACACGCTTGATCTTGGCAGAATGACAGCACGCTCTTAAACTCATTGTCGGGGACACACCGACGAATAATTTGTTCGGGACAGTATTTGAATAGATACGGTTCATCCCAGTAAAAATGTTTTACCTGAGATAGAAATCTGAGTCTGTCCTGATTCGAACATTTGTTTGGTATAAGACCGGTGGCCAAATAATTTACGATATCTGCGAACCAAGGTTCGCATGACACAGTCAAGAGTTGCTCATCTGGAAAAACGTCTTTAATAGGAATTTGAAGTGTAGGCGAAGAATGAAGGTGTGAAAGATGGTCGACGACTACGTTTTCGCATCCTCTCTTGTCTCTGATGACAAGGTCAAACTCTTGTAGTAAGAGGATCTAACGTATCAGCCGAGATTTAGCATCCTTCTTCGCGAAAAGATGGCGAAGAGCTGAGTGGTCCGTGTAAACGATGACTGGAGAGCCGATTAAATAGGGCCTGAACTTTTCTAATGCAAACACAACAGCTAAGAATTCTTTTGCAGTTGTTGTGTAATTTAATTGGGCTTCGTTCAAGGTTCGGTTAGCGTAATAAATTATATGTAGTATCTTATTAATGTGCTGTCCACGGACAACACCAATGGAAAAATCAGATGTATCACACATAATCTCAAATGGATGCGTCCAGCCAGGAGATGAAAGAATGGGAGCGAAAGTAAGTGAGTTTTTTAATGACTCGAACGCTTTCATACAGTTTGAGTCGAAATCAAATGTGGTGTCCTTGGCCAACAAAAGAGTCAATGGTCTAGCTATCTTGCTAAAATCCTTGATGAACCGTCTATAGAAACCGGCATGGCCAAGGAAGGCTCGAATGTCTCGGACACATTTGGGAGGAGGGAGATTTGAAATGACTTCAATCTTAGCTTTATCTACCTCAATACCATTTTGCGAGATAATATGTCCTAAGACAATACCTTCTCGTACCATAAAGTGGCATTTCTCCCAATTTAAAGTAAGGTTCTTATCCCTACACCGGGTAAGAACCGCGTCTAAATGTAGCACACACTCATTAAAGGAGTCGCAAAAAATGGAGAAATCATCCATAAAAATCTCCAAGAATTTTTCCACCATGTCTGAAAAAATGCCCATCATACACCGCTGGAAAGTAGCGGGTGCATTGCATAACCCAAAGGGCATGCGACGATAAGCAAACGTACCGAAAGGACAAGTGAATGTGGTCTTGTCTTGGTCCTTTTCGGCGATGGGAACTTGATTATAGCCGGAGTAGCCATCCAAAAAGCAGTAAAATTCATGCCTAGCTAATCGTTCTAGCATTTGGTCAATAAAAAGTAATGGAAAGTGGTCTTTCCGTGTCACGGCGTTGAGTTTTCTATAATCGATGCATACTTGCTACCCAGTTTGGGTGCAAGTAGGTATTAACTCATTCGCCTCATTAGTTATGACCGTTATGCCCGATTTCTTTGGGACAACGTGAATGGGGCTAACCCACTGGCTATCAGAGATAGGGTAAATGATACCACTATCAAGACATTTTAAAATCTCATTTTTAACAGCCTCTTTCATTATAGGGTTTAGTCGTCTCTATGGATCCCTTGCTGGCTTGGCATCATCCATCATATGAATATGATGTTCAACTATTAGGGGACTAATCCCTTGATGTCCGCCATAGTCCAGCCAAAAGCTTGCCGATTATTTTGTAAGACCGTTAAAAGGGCTTTCTCTTGCTCTGGGGCTAGAGAGGCCGAGATGATAATAGGAAGGGTCTTATTCTCACCTAAGTAAGCGTATTTAAGGTAAGACGGCAATATCTTGAGTTCAAGTTTTGGAGGCAAAAAAATTGAAGGTAAAATTGGTGAAACTATCTCAAACTTGAAGGATTCCAACAAAGGTTCAAAGCGAGTGTAAGCAATCGAGTCGGATGGTTCAGCTGACTCATCCGAAAATTCAAAGGATTCGAACTCGGGTGGTGATTCTTCAAAATCGTTCGAAAAAGTGAAACACTCGTAGTCATTATCGGCTGTGAAAACTATGTCAGATTCGAGAAGAAACGCACTAGTGCGTCAAAATTACTGTGATCGAACAGAAATTTTTCGAGCTCACACTCCTCCTGAGTGATCTCTTGGATCGAGAAAACATCAAGTATATTCGCATTAGGTTCGGAAGGCTGATTCCCCAACTTAAAAATGTTGAGTTCAATTGTCATGTTTCCAAAAGATAGGTTCATCGAACCATTTCGACAATTGATCACCGCATTAGAAGTTGCAAAGAATGGTCGACCGAGTATCACCGGAATTTGACTCCGGAGGTTAGCTACAGGCTGTGTGTCCATAACAATGAAATCAACAGGGAATATGAAGTCCCCTACTTTAATCAACACATCCTCTAACTCACCCCTAGGATAGGTGATGGATCGGTCGGCCATTTGGAGAGTACAATGTGTGGGTTTCAGCTCTCCAACGCCTATTTTTTCATATACTGAATAAGGAAGCAAATTAACACTGGCACCAAGATTTAAAAGTGCACGGTTGATGTTCTTATCCCCAATAGTTATTGAAATTGCAGGACAGCCAGGGTCCTTGCGTTTTTGAGATAAAGGTTGGGTAAGAACATCACTTACTGTGCTAGCCAAGAAAACTTTTTTGGGTACCTGTGATTTCCTCTTCTTGGTGCATAAGTCCTTCAAGATTTTAGCGTAAGAAGGGACTTGTTGGATTGCATCCAAGAGAGGTATGTTTATGCTATCCTGTTTAAATAACTCCACAATCTTCTTCATTTACGGAGTTTGTTTATTGGATCTCAACCTGTTTGGAAATGGAATATTTTGAAAATTTGTTGAGTCCAATGTTTGTGGAGTAGATTGCGGAGTTGGAACGGATCCCAGTGTTGGTGTTTTCGTGGAGTGAGATGTGGGTCTGTTCGAATTAGTAGAAGTAGAGCCTTGTGAAGAATGAAGAACATGCTCTGAAGAAGACGAAGACGATGAAAAAGAAGAAGCGGTGGCCGGGGTGTCATTATTATTGCTAACGTTGTTGTGCAATACCTTTCCAGATCTCAATGTAGTCACGGCACTCACATTATGATTTTGTTGTTCATGAGCAACATGTACATTTTGTGTGTGACCAGGATTTGGCAGTGGTTGAGATGTAAGCTTCCCCTTCTCTCGATCGCTTAGAGCAGCATTCAGTTGTGCAATTTGGGCTTCAATGGTTTTTATGCTTTGCTCATGTGATGCAGTGTGTTGCACCAAAAACTGAATGGAAGACTGGATGTTGGCTGAGGATTGAGTGGATTGTTTTAAAAACGCATCCATATTTCATTCTAGCGAGCAAACCTTATCGTTATTTGGCTGAACAAAATTGTTTTGAGGAAAAGAGTTGTTTGGTGCAAAATTATTCATTTGATTTTGGTAAGGTTGGGGTTGGAAAGGTTGCTGATATTGAGTTTGTTAAGGAGCTTGTTGTTGTGGAGGAGGCCTTTGGAAATTGTTATTGCCTTAGAATTGTTGTTGATTTTGATTCCAAGCAAAATTGGGATGGTTCTTCCAACCAGGATTATAAGTTGAAGAGTATGGGTCATTTCTTTGTCTCTGCTGAAAGGTGGCATTGACTTGATCTTATCCTTGAGCAGGTGGGTTGTAAGGACACTCTTCGGTCAAATGGGACGGATCCGAACAATAAGCGCATATAGTTCGAGGGAGTAAAGCGGGGACAGGAGAAGGCGATGAGAATTTGCTCTCAATTGCTTCTAGTTTACGTGTAATTGCGGCCATTTCGGCTTTCATTGCAATTGACATGTCAAGTTGATGAACACCTGGCCTAGACGAACCAGATGAAGTAGATGAAGTGGTTTTTCTAGTGCTTTCCCACTGAAGCGTTTGTTTAGCAAGATCGTCGAGAAATTGCCATGCTTCCTCGTCAGATTTTGAAAGAAAGTGACCTTGACAAATGGTTTCCAGCAACTGCTTAGTTGCTGGGTTCATTCCTTCATATAAAGTTTGTCAAAGTTGCCATCTCTCGATACCGTGGTGAGGGCACTGAATAAGAAGGTCCTTAAATCGATCGAAACACTTCCAAAAAGGTTTGGAAGGAAGCTGGGAAAATTGATTAATTTCATTTCGAATTCTCGCGGTCTTGTGGTGTGGGTAAAACTTTTTAAGAAAAGCCTTAACGAACTCTTCCCAACATTTTATGGAATGCGATGTTGTACTATATAGACACTTTTCATCTAGGTCACATAAAGTGAAGGGAATGACACGTAGCCTTATAGCATCATTGGAAAGTTGGGTGGTCTTCATCATTGCACAAACATTCTGGAATTTGTTAATGAAGATGTAGGCATCTTCAGATTCCAGCCCGTGAAATTTGGGCAACATATTGATGAAGTGGGATTTAATTTCGAAATTATCCCTGTTAGCCGGCGGAAATGAAAGACAAGTAGGAAGTGCGGGTTGGATAGAAAAGATCCTGGAGCGCGATTCGTTGGGGCGCTTCAACAAGAGGGTGTTGTGGGTTATTCGCACCCAGTTGAGGTGGAATCGGTCCCGAAGTAGGTAAGGGGTTGTTAGGATTGAATCCTGACATCTCCTTAGAAGATGATGAATTTGAAGATGAAGGTAAAGAAGTGGAGGGAATTTCGACTTCGGGATCGAACGCGTCGTCAGTAGGCACTAACGAGACACGGACTAAACGGGCGCTAGTGTCCCTAGTCTAACTGGACATACACTAAATGAGGTGTAGTGTAGTCAAACGTAGAATGTGGGGGTAAGAAAACGTCAATGGAGAAAATATGGGTGAAAGTTGGGTGCAATGGATTTCTAGCGACAAAATGGCAAGTTTTTTAAAAAATTTTGTTTTGTGGTTTTTTTTATATAAAGAGTTTTGCAAAAGATTTTATACGAAACTACGACACACTTTCAAGCAATCACAATTTGAACATGCCCAATCAAGCCTAGAGCCAGGCTCTCCTAAATCAACTAGACTGCTCCTAACTGGTCAAAAGGGCAAGTTGTGAGATATCCCTCAAATCGCCACTTCACCGCCAATTGTGGCCAGGTAAGCACAGTAAAGAAAGGAGGGATCCGCTCACGAATCACCGTGAGACGGGCCTTTTAAAATTACCTTTCCCACTTGTCTAGCCTAGGCACCACAAAGTCAGGTTTAGATAAACGACCAATTGCCCACAACCTTCCTCTGTCCTAATGAGCGCGACAGTCCTTAATTGGCCGAGTCTAGATATTTTTTAATTAACTCGAGGGTTGATGCATATGCTTTTTGTGATTTTTGGGGTCCTAGGAAGGGTAATGAAATCCCCACCTAATCTGGATTGGTGTTATAGCCCCTTAAAAGTCCGTTTTAAAAATGCAAAGCAGTAAACACATAAAAATCTAAAACATTTGCCAAATTTTTTTTATTTGCGGCGCAAAGAATCCTGCACAAAATTGATTTATTGGAGAGGGAGAAGAAGTTTTGCGCAAAGAACCCTACAGGAAAAATTTTTAGTGGAGCTCAGGGGGTTACAGAGAAGACAAGAAATACTCATAGAGGAATTTGGTCCGCTGATGTCAGCAATTGACCGCGGATCCACGGTCAAACGCCTCTTTCCACCGTGGTTCCGCGGTGTAATGATTGGTTTGGATCCCAAAAAATTTGTTCTGTGCTGTTTTGATTCTCCTCTATCAGTTCAGATCTTCTGTTTCTGGATTTGTTCACCGAGCTTGCCCCAGATCTGAATCCGTCCTTCTTCCTTTCCTGCGCAATTCACACAAAACCCTTAAAAAAACAACAAGATGATACTTTTTTTTGTTTTTTTATATTTTTCAGTTTTTATAATTTTTTTAAATTTCAATTAACCCGAAATTACAAAAAGAAAATAACTACCGCTATCCCCGGCAACGGCGCCATTTGATTGATCGAGCTGTTTTGCGTGCGTTTTAAAATCAAAGTTAAGAATATACGGCAATCAATAACGGTGTCGCTTGGTAGCTAGCCGGTTAAGTACGGGTCGGTCCACAGGAAAAACATGTTCCTTTCTTATTGTTCTAACGAGTTAAGTCCTATTTTTGGTGGGTTTTGAATTTTAGAAAAACTAAGATTGAATTTAATTCGATTTAAAACCTTGCTAGGGTTAGGATTAGGTTAGTTTGGAAAGAGAATTCTTCTTACTACTTCCTTTGCCCTAATTAAGAACATAGGTGTTAGAGTAATAGTCAACAAAGGGGATTAGCACGACTAGGAAGAAACGTAGTTTCTTTCCTTTGGTCCTTGTCTATCCTTTCTTAACTCTTAGCCCTAAGCTTTATGTAAATCAAGCACAACCGGTCTAACTAGGGAATCACCGCTATCTCGTAGGATAGGATGCTGTAGTGAGAGGTGTGTGTTTGATTCAAATAGAGTTCTAATTTAAAATATTAAACGGGCAAGAAAGGAGTGAGAGATGTCCATCTCTCAAACCTACCCAATCCTAACCCTAACAAGTGAGGAATTACTCACTCATTAGGGAAATTACGATGAGACTCATTTTTATAATTTTCTTTTTAATTACCTAATTAACGTGCAGATAATAAAAGAAAGATACGAAAATTGCAGAAATTAAATTCGAATGAAAAATGTAAGATAAAAAAACTTACTTTTATTGACACCTCTTGACGATTACAATGAAACTAAAATTTAATTTAGAAATTAAAAAAGGCATGCCCTAAAAGAGGCTGTAGGCTTTCCTATTTATAAATAGGGGAAACCCTAGGGTTTACATCTGATCCATATTTGAAATTACAAGACTACCTTAAGAAAGCCGGATCAAAGCACCGACACCCACCGACAAGTGCACCGACACGTGCACTGCACGGCCGCGGATCCGCGGCGGAATGCCATGTTTGGCCACGGAACCGCAGCCATCTTGTGGGATCTCTGGCTCATTTCTTCAGGGTTGCTTCATGTTGCCTTTTTCTTCTCTTTTCTTCACTTGGTTGTTCAGAATCTTTTCTACTATCTTCCAGATTTCCAACAGTGCAGAATTTGTGGACTTTTACCGTACGTTTTGCGTTGAAGTCTTGAATCTTGTGCTGCCTTCGTACTTTGTGCAATTGAACTGTTCATTGATCGTTGTTCGTTCCTTAAACTGGTAGGCATCATACAGATTCATCTACTTGTTGGTCGTAGTCTCACATTTGTAGCTTCTTTTCCTGAATTTCACTGTATTGTTATGAGAATCTGTAACCTGCAACTATTTAGCAGACATGGATCAAAAGCACCTATTTATTTGCAATATGATTAAGAATGGGGAATATAATAATGCAAAATTCTGATATGAACACAAACCAGAAAGCATACTATCATATCGAGAAAGATTGTCCTGTACATATATATGTCCAAGCATCCACATGTATACATATACAATAATGGCCTCTAGGGTATACATATCCAATAGTATCGCATACCCAACATCCCAAAAAGTCTCTCGAACTGTGTTTGGGGAAGGTCCTTCGTAAGTGGATCCACCGTGTTGTATTTTGTGTCTACTCTCCTGATCTCAATCTCGCGGCGATCAACTATCTTCCGGATCAGGTGATACCGCCTCAGAATATTTCTGGATTGCTGATGGGACCGGGTTTCCTTGGCCAAAGTCACAGATCCATTGTTATCACAATACAAAAGTATTGGATCTACAATGGATGGAACCACACCAAGTTCAATAATGAACGTTTTCATCCAGACAATCTCTTTGGCAGCATCGTTGGCAATGATGTATTCAGCTTTCATCGTCGAGTCTGCAATAGTATCTTGCTTGGAACTCTTCCAACATACCGCCCCTCTATTGACGGTGAAGACAAATCCTGAGACAGACTTTCTCTCATCCTTATCACTCTGGAAGCTCGAATCGGTAAAAGACTCCACTTGGAGTTCTCCGTTACCATACACCAAAAACATTTTTTTAGTCCTTCTCAAGTAGTTAAGAATGTTCTTCATAGCTATGCAGTGCATCTTCCCCAGGTCTGATTGATACCTACTTACCACACTAAGTTCGTAAGCTGCATCCGGTATGGTGCATAACATCGCGTGCATGATAGACCCAATTGCAGAAGTATAAGGTATCACGTTCATGCGAGCCCTTTCCAAATCAGTCTTGGGAGACATCTCTTCGGAGAGAGTGATTCCTGAACAAGCGGGTAAATTACCACGCTTAGAATCTTCTATACTAAATCTCTTTAGTATGGTGTCTATGTACCTGGATTGGGACAATCCCAACATCCTCTTAGATCTATCTCTATAGATCTTTATCTCCAGGATCTGGGAGGCATCACCCAGATCTTTCATGGAGAACTTTTGTGATAGGAAGAGTTTGACCGAGTGCATTATAGGAACATCATTTCCTATCAAGAGTATGTCATCCTCGTACAATACGAGGAATATAATCTTACTCTCTACTACCTTTTTATATATACATGGTTCATCTACGTTTTTGATGAAGTCAAACTCTTTGACTGCTACATCAAAAATGATGTTCCAACTCCGCGACGTCTGCTTTAATCCGTAGATTGATTTAAGCAGCTTGCACACCTTTTCGCTGCTCCCACTGTCTACGAAGCTCTCTGGCTGTGTCATATATACGCTCTCTTCTAAATCACCATTTAGAAAAACGGTCTTGACGTCCATCTGCCAGATTTTATAGTCATGGTATGCAGCAATGGTAAGTAGGATCCTGATGTATTTAAGCATAGCCACTGGAAAAAAGGTCTCATCATAGTCGACACCTGGTCATTGACGAAAACCTTTTACTACAAGTCTAGCTTTAAAGGTCTCAACCTTTCCATCTATACCAATTTTCTTCTTAAAAATCCACTTGCTCCTAATGGGTTTTATCCCTTCAGGAGCAACTTCCAAAGTCCATACTTTGTTGGTTTACATGGATTCCATCTCAAATCGCATAGCATCCAGCCATTTCACAAAGTTCCCACTTGTGATGGCCTGCTCGAAACTAGTTGGGTCATCATCTTCCATGATGCAATCCACGCTCACACCGTCTATGAGAAAACCGTAGTATCTCTCGGGTGGGTGAGAAACCCTAATAGATCTATGGAGTTGCTGAGGTTCGTCGGGGCCTATCGAATCCTCCGGTGTAACACCTTAGGATGTGTTTAGTGGCTAATTATATGGTTTTTAATAAAAAGTTTACCAAAATGATTTTCAAATAATTTATCAAATTTAATGAATATTTTATTAGAATTTTTCTAGGCTTGCACACACCTGTGCATGTAAACTAGGGTTAAAATGGGGTTAGACCATGATTAGCAACCATGGTGGACTAACCATCTTGTTAAGCCACTTTGGATTTTTATTAAGTGTTTTGGGGTCAATTTTTTATTTTAATGGAAAGGATTTGAATTTCTTGTGTTGACTTGGTGAGAGAGAGAGAGAAAGAGAATGACATCATGGCATGAGCCATGCCTTCATTAAATGAAGAGAGAGAGGGGGGTTGACTAACCTTAGCTCTCAATTCCCTTTCTTTTGCCACTCATTTTTCTCACAACTCTCACTCACACACACATACAACACAACACCAGCAGCAGCACCAGAAGAAGATGCAGCAGCATCAGCAGTCTCAGCAGCAGCAGCAAGCAGCAGCAACATCAACATCATGAAGCAGCAGCAGCAACAGAAACAGTAGCAGCTGCAGCAGCAACAGCTCCAGCAGCAGCAACAACACATCATCATCTTGTCCTCCTTCTCCTGCTTCCTAGGATCTAGTGGGGTTATAATCTCTAAACTCAACTCCTTTCTTTGCTTGTATGTGATTATTTTAGCTTCGGTTAGTGATTAGTGTAAGTTTAGAGATAGTTTTGTGATTTAAGTGAGATTTAAGCTAAGTTAGGGTTGTTATAGCTTAATCAACCTCATAAAGTGTTAGTATTGCTGTTTGAACCCATTAGTTTCACTAGATTTAGATAGATCGCCTTAAAATCTAAATCTTGAAAAGTTAAAGTGTGGTTTTGATGCAAAATGTAGGATATTGTGATCTGCTACAATTGTGAGCATTTTCTAGCTTAGCAAACAACTTCAGAATAGTGTGCAGGCAGTATAGGCTAGTGTATTGAAATACGAGACCACCCTCTTCCCAAAATCCCGGCGACCTCCCCTTGCATTTCCGGCGTCGCCGGCCTCCCTGATGCTTTGGGTGGTTGTGCTTTGGCTAGTGGTGTCTGTGGGTATTTGTCTGGGTTTGGTATTATTTATTTTCCCTAATTGCTTGCAGGTAGAAATCTGGGAGAGTTTGGGGTAGTTTTAGTGTGTCGGGGACTTTGACGATATTGTGAGGGTTTGGTTGGAGAATAGGAGGATTCAGGGTTTTAGGGTTAGATTAGCTCTAAATTGTTCTGTTGGTATCACTTGACTCTTGTAAGTTCACCTATTTTCACTAGTGCACCCTATGTTGCAAACTAGATGTTTTAAAACGTTTTTAGGCTAAACCCGTATGATACATAGAATCTGCTATTACTAGGGTAGTAATTTTAGTAAGCAAACATATACACTAGGCTATAAAATGTGCTAGGATCATAGTGTAGGGACCTGGACCCCACCCACCGGTTTTGGGCCGGTATGATACCCCCTTTCCGCCGGCCCAATTGTTGGGTATTGTGTTGGATTTTGGAGAGTAGATGTCTGTAGGTATTTTGAAGGGTTTGGTCTTGTTTGATTTCTTGTTTTTGCTCCAGATTAAATCTGGGACCGTTTACCTATTTTTAGCGTAGCTGGACTTGCGCGACACGTACGATGCGTGTTGAGTTGGTTTGCTGTGTATCACAGCGTGTCGCTGTGTGCCACAGCGTGACGCGTTGGGATTTGGCGTATGCACACACGATACATATACACGCGCGTTTAGTTCGCGACGCAAGTTTCTCGTTTGAGTTCGATATCGTGTTTTCGCGAGATATTTGCTTATATGGATTCTTTGTGTAAATTCTAGGTTCGCAGGCGGGTACGTCGGACGCCGCAAAGAAAGGGAAGCAGGTGGTCGGCTACGCTTAGCACGAGACCAGGTGAGTAGATTTAACATCTACGGGGAAATCGCCCGTATGGCGTTAAGCGTCAGGGCGTGATAGGATGTCTAGTCATAGATGTTTATATATATTCATACCAGTGTACACATATATTGATATCATCATACTTGCGCACATGCATACTATATATTCATACCAGTGCACACATATATTGATATCATCATACTTGCGCACATGCACACTGTATATTCATACCAGTGCACACATATATTGATATCTTCATACTTGCGCACATGCACACTGTATTGAGGGCCGATGAGGATGATGGCGCTTGAGTTTTCCTGGGATTTGGGTGTATTGATGGACACCGATTATTTTCCACATTGACATTCCGTGTAGATGTTATTTATTCCCATGCTCAGCATTCAGTATTATACATCTCATCCTGTATCTGTAGTACCTGATAGAGTACACATGCTATGCACGATTATTGCATATCCTGCTCATCCTATATAGATGTTATTAGATTGCATTTGCTATGCACGATTATTGCATACCCTGCTTATCATATAGAGATGTTATTAGGTCGCACTTGTTGCATGATTATTACTCATCTAGCTCATCTTATGGATGTTACATGTTGGCATAGGTTAGAGTATCGCAGCACGTGCATACTCGCGATTATCTTTATATGTTATCTACTATTCACGAGTTGGCAACTCACCCCCGTTGTGCCACAGTGTTTGCAGGTTGCCCCTCCGAGTAGTCGCGGCATGCTGTTTTCTTGCATCTTTTGATACATATACCATTGCAGTTGGCGTGCAAGCCCTTTGCTGATAGGTGGGTTTTTGTGCGGTATCTGTTTAATTCCAGTTGTATACACTATTGTATCTAGTATTCTCCATCTACTATCCATGTATTGACTTAGAGACCTGTTGTGAGGACGATGTATATTATTTGTACTCTGGTGTCGAGCTCGTTGTGAGCCGACTTTATTTATGCAGCTTCATATTTCATGTGGTCTTCACTTATTTTTACTCATTCTTCGCTACGGCGTCGTATATTATCATTGTGGTGATTGTTTCCGCCGTTGGGCGCGATTGCTCCCATTTGGGATGCCTTATTCTTCGTGTATATCATTTTCCTCATATATTGCCTTGTACCCGTTTTCGGGGTTAGTTTTACAAAGGAAATGTTGCCAAAATTTTTAAGATAATAACTTGAACTTTAAAGAATTTTACTAAATTATTTAAGGTTTTCTAAACGTTTTCACAAATGTTTCTATTAAATGTTTTAACACTCAATACTTTTAATGGTTTTGATTTCTGGGTTTCGGCTTACTTAGTCGCGTTACGCCTGTAGACGTTACGTGGTTAAGTGCCGGTCAGGGGCCGAACATTGGGTCGTGACAAAGTTGGTATCAGAGCGTAGGTTCTACCTTCGGAGTGTAGGATGACCCTGGTATGATGGAGTAGATAGCTGAAGCAGAGTGGCGTAGCGTGCGTATGTTCCGCGGCATACTCACGACACGGTACTCCGCCTAAGCGACCTTAGGACTTATTGATTGAAATTTCTTCATGATTGTATACATCCTTGTGATTCGATTTCCGTATCCTTATCAAATCCTACTTTCTTTTCAGCCATTATCCCGCCAAAGACTACGAGGGCGCAGAGAGCGGCCGCGAGAGCCGAGATTCGAGTTGACTCGTCCAAGACGAGGACTGATCCGGATAGTACACCTGTTGTACCCAAGCAGACTGTTCCTCCTACAAAAGATCAGATCGCCATGCTAGGGGCCAGTATGCAGGAGACGCGCCAGATGATAGGGTCGCTAGTTGAGACGTTTCGAGCGCAGCGACCAGAGGTAGCTCCACCCATTACGGGGATCGCGATGGTACCTACATTACAGGCAGTTGCCCCTGCAGCTACGGAGGTTATTACAATATCGCTATCAGAGTTCATGAGGCTGAAGCCTCCGGTCTTCACAGGCACCGATGCAGCCGAGGACCCACAGTATTTTATTGATAGGATGGCCCGGATATGTCGATCACTCAGATGCTAAGATGCGAGATGGGTAGAGTTCGCGAGCTTTCACCTGGAAGGTCTTGCGCAAAAATGGTGTGAATCAGTCGAGAAGGGCAGAGCAGCAGGTCTTCCTCCTATGACCTGGACCGAGTTTGTGACGGTATTTCTATCCCGCTTCCTTCCCCAGAGTGTTAGGGATGCCCGAGCGCGCAGATAAAAGTCTTTACGCCAGACGCCAGAGATGACAGTGGCAGAGTACGATGTACTGTTTACCGAGCTATCCGTTTATGCCCCATACCTAGTGGCGACTGAGGAGATGCGAGCCAAGAGATTTGTTCGAGGCTTACTTACCCCACAGTTCCTTGCGATCAGCGCACAGCATTGCGAGACTTATGCAGCAGCTGTAGACACAGCCTTATTAGTCGAGAAGCGCCTTGTAGAGACTTCGGTGGTTCTAGGGCGGAAGAGGGTTCGTACTGATACAGCAGCACGGAGACTCCCATTCGGACGCCGTGATAGACGTCGTACAGGTGGCAGAGACTCAGGGCAAGGTCAGATGTTTAGCTCTTATCCCCAGGAGGGTCAGCAGTCGTCACGTGGATGCTTTGGGTGCGGTAGTCCCCATCACCACGTCAGAGATTGTACCGAGATACGCCGGAGGGAGCCAGCAGTACCACATGTCACACTTTCACCTTCCCCACCCCAGAGGGCATTGCCCATTGTACCTACTATTGCTCCACGTCAGACTCATGCACAGAGAGGACGTGGTCGCGGAGGGTTTGCTCATAGAGGACGAGGCGGCCGAGGCAGAGGACAGCTAGCTGCCGACAGAGTACAACCAGTTGCTAGTAGGGGACCGCCAGTTACAGGTGGAGGACAGGCACGAGTTTTCGCGTTCACGCATTAGGACGCGCAGGCATCCAATACGGTGGTCTCATGTACCCTATCAGTATGTTCTGTTGACGCACACGTGTTGTTCGATCTCGGATCCACGCACTCGTACGTTTACACACACTTTGTGCCGAGTTTGAGTAGAGAGTCCGGTTTACTAGATCAGCCGCTTGTTATGACCACTCCTGTGGGAGAGTCGTTTGTTGCTAGACATGTGTTCCGATCCTGTGTTGTCCGTATTAGAGAGAGAGAGAGTTGCCTATCGACTTGATCCTTCTTGAGATGTTGGACTTCCACGTTCTTTTGGGCATGGATTGGTTAGCCACGTGCTATGCGTCTGTGGACTGCCGCGAGAAGACAGTTAGATTTTGTTTTCCTGGCGAGTCGGCTTTTGTTGTGCAGGCGGACTGTTGTGTCGCCCCTCACAGTTTGATTTCTTCTCTTCGCGCTGGACAGCTGTTGAGGAAGGGATGTCAGGGATTTCTACCCTATGTTTGCGATACTAGAGCTACGGATGTTCCGTTGGACCAGGTTCCAATTGTTCATGAGTTCCCTGATGTTTTCCCTGACGAGCTTCCTGGGCTACCGCCTGAGCGCGATATTGTCTTCTGCATTGACTTGATTCCCGGCACGGGGCCTATTTCTATACCGCCTTCTCGGATGGCCCCGGCGGAGCTTAGTGAGTTGAAGGGTCAGTTGCAAGATTTCCTGGATAAGGGACTTATTCGACCCAATGTTTCTCCTTGGGGTGCTCCGGTCCTGTTTGTCAAGAAGAAGGACGGCAGTTTACGTCTGTGTATCGACTACCGCCAGCTAAACCGAGTTACCGTGCGGAACAGATATCCGTTGCCACGCATTGACGACTTGTTCGACCAGCTTCAGGGTGCAGGGTATTTTTCGAGGATCGACTTGCGATCATGATACCATCAGTTGCGGGTTCGACAGGAGGATATACCGAGGACAGCTTTCCGCACGCGCTACGGCCATTACGAGTTTTTGGTGATGTCGTTCGGACCCACCAATGCCCCAGCAGCATTTATGGACTTGATGAACCGTATTTTCAGGCCGTATCTTGATTTGTTCATCATCGTATTCATTGACGATATATTGGTGTATTCCCGGAGCCGAGAGGAGCACGAGCAGCACCTGCGGATCACACTGCAGACTTTGAGGGAGCACCAGCTTTTCACAAAATTCTCCAAGTGTACATTCTGGATTGACAGCGTTGACTTCTTGGGTCACGTGATTACACGAGATGGTATATGTGTGGACCCGAAGAAGATCGAGGTCGTTCAGCGTTGGCCCAGACCGACATCAGTTACTGAGATCCGCAGCTTTCTAGGGCTGCCCGGTTACTGCAGGCGATTTGTACAGGATTTCTCCCGTATTGCTGCACCTTTGACCGGGTTGACCCGGAAGGGAGTTCCTTTCGATTGGACGGAGGAGTGCGAGCATAGCTTTCAGTAGCTACGGACTTGTTTGACTACAGTGCCGGTGTTATCATTGCCTTCAGGATCGGGCGGATTTATGGTTTATTGTGATGCTTCTCGAGTGGGGCTAGGATGCGTATTGATGCAGCATGACAGGGTGATCGCGTATGCTTCACGGCAGTTGAAGAGACATGAACAGAACTACCCCACTCACGATTTGGAGATGGATGCAGTGGTCTTTGCACTCAAGATCTGGCGACATTACCTATACGGCGAGTCGTGCCAGATATTCACCGATCACAAGAGCTTGAAGTATATATTTCAGCAGTGAGACCTGAATCTTAGACAACGCCGTTGGATGGAGATAGTAAAAGACTATGATTGCGAGATCTTGTATCACCCGGGCAAGGCTAATGTTGTGGCGGATGCTTTGAGCAGGAGGCCTGGGGGTAGTCTATCCTGTTTGAGCGCAGTGCAGAGGCAGTCGTCGGCAGATTGGCAGATTTTATGCGACAGCCAAGTGAAGTTCGAGTTCACGCCAATCGGGGGACAGCTTGCGCATGTTCGTGCATGCCCACAGTTACTTGACCGTATACATGAGGCACAGTACAGTGATGACCGTTGTTCTGAGATCATGGCACAGATTGGACAGGGCAGATTTTCCAAGTTCGTGATTGATGATCAGGGGACACTGTGATTTGGGACTAGACTGTGCGTACCAGATGCTGAGGGATTGCGGCGTGAGATTCTTGAGGAGGCACATTGATCGGTGTATAGTGTTCATCCGGGTTCCACCAAGATGTACCATGATATGAGAGATGTTTACTGGTGGGACAGAATGAAGAGGGACATCATAGATTTCGTGTCGAGATGCCTGACTTGTCAGCAAGTCAAGGCCGAGCACTTGAGGCCAGCAGGAGAGTTACAACCGTTACCTATTCCGGAATGGAAATGGGAATAGATTTCGATGGATTTTGTTGTGGGTCTACCCAGGACTAGGCGAGGGTATGACTCTATTTGGGTGATCGTGGATCGATTGACGAAAGCGGCTCACTTCCTGCCGGTGAAGACGACTTTCGGATTTGCTCAGTATGCCCAGATATACATCGACGAGATAGTACGACTGCATGGAGTCCCGACATGTATCTTGTCTGACCGAGGCACCCAGTTTACCAGCCGACTATGGCAGAGGCTTCAGGAGGCCTTGGGCACCCGCTTGAGTTTCAGCACAGCTTTTCATCGGCAGACCGACGGCCAGTCAGAGCGGACTATTCAGACTCTCGAGGACATGCTCCGAGCGTGCGTTTTAGACTTTGGTGGTAGCTGGGATCATCATTTACCCTTGGTGGAGTTCTCCTATAACAATAGTTTCCAGGATACTATTCAGATGGCACCTTTAGAGGCCTTGTATGGGAGGAGATGTAGATCGTCCGTCTGTTGGACAGAGCTCAGTGAGAGCAGTATTTTGGGGCCGCAGATCGTACAGGAGACGACCGAGAAGGTACAGCTGATTCGAGATAGGATGAGGACAGCCCAGTGAAGGCAGAAATCGTATGCTGACAAACGTCGCCGCAGATTAGAGTTCGCAGTTGGCGATCATGTTTTTCTGAGGGTCTCTCCGATGAAGGGAGTGATGTGGTTTGGACGGAAGAAGAAGCTTAGCTCCAGATTCATAGGTCCCTTCGAGATCCTCGAGCGTGTGGGCGTAGTAGCATATCGTTTGGCTCTTCCACCCGACTTCCCAGACGTTCACCCCGTATTCCACATGTCGATGCTTCGCAGATACCTACATGACCCTTCGCACATGATTCAGCATCAGACCGTTCAGCTCGAGCGCGATCTTTCGTTCACCGAGCAGCCAGTCGTGATATTGGACCGGCAGGTGAAGAAACTTAGATCGAAGGTCTTGCCATCTGTGAAAGTGCTTTGGCGCAGCCCAAATGGTGAAGAGATCACTTGGGAGGCCAAGGGCGAGATGCAGAAGAAATTCCCTCATCTCTTTGAAGGTATGCGTAGCTATATATTTTAAATTCGGGGACGAATTTCCTTAAGGGGGGAAGATTGTAACACCTTAGGATGTGTTTAGTGGCTAATTATATTTTAATATATGGTTTTTTTAAAAAAAGTTTACCAAAACAATTTTCAAATAATTTATCAAATTTAATGAATATTTTATTAGAATTTTCCTAGGCTTGCACACACTTGTGCATGTAAACTAGGGTTAAAATGGGCTTAGACCATGATTAGCAACCATGGTGGACTAACCATCTTGTTAAGCCACTTTGGATTTTTATTAAGTGTTTTGTGGTCAATTGTTTTTTTTTAATGGAAAGGATTTGAATTTCTTGTGTTGACTAGGTGTGAGAGAGAGAGAGAGTGTGAGAATGGCATCATGGCATGAGCCATGCCTTCATTAAATGAAGAGAGAGAGAGGGGGGGTTGACTAACCTTAGCTCTCATTTCCTTTGCTTTTGCCACTCATTTTTCTCACAACTCTCACACACACACACACACAACACAACACCAGCAGCAGCACCAGAAGAAGAAGCAGCAACAGTCTCAGCAGCAGCACCAAGCAGCAACAACAGCAACAGCATGAAGCAGCAGCAGCAACTGAAGCAGTAGCAACTGCAGCAGCAACAGCTCCAGCAGCAACAGCAGCACATCATCATCTTCTCCTCCTTCTCCTGCTTCCTAGGATCTAGTGGGGGTATAATCTCTAAACTCAACTCCTTTCTTTGCTTGTATGTGGTTATTTTAGCTTCGGTTAGTGATTAGTGTGAGTTTAGAGCTAGTTTTGTGATTTAAGTGAGATTTAAGCTAAGTTAGGGTTGTTATAGCTTAATCAACCTCATAAAGTGTTAGTATTGCTGTTTGAACCCCTTAGTTTCACTAGATTTAGCTAGATCGCCTTAAAATCTAAATCTTGAAAAGTTAAAGTGTGGTTTTGATGCAAACTGTAGGATATTGTGATCTGCTACAATTGTGAGCATTTTCTAGCTTAGCAAACAACTTCAGAATAATGTGTACGCAGTATAGGCTAGTGTATTGAAATACGAGACCACCCTCTTCCCAAAATCCCGGCGACCTCCCCTTGCATTTCCGGTGTCGCCGGCCTCCCTGATGCTTTGGGTGGTTGTGCTTTGGCTAAGGTGTCTACGGGTATTTGTCTGGGTTTGGTATTATTTATTTTCCCTAATTGCTTGCAGGTAGAAATCTGGGAGAGTTTGGGGTAGTTTTAGTGTATCGGGGACTTTGACGATATTGTGAGGGTTTGGTTGGAGAATAGGATGATTCAGGGTTTTAGGGTTAGATTAGCTCTAAATTGTTCTGCTGGTATCACTTGACTCTTGTAAGTTCACCTATTTTCACTAGTGCATCCTATGTTGCAAACTATGTGTTTTAAAACGTTTTAAGGCTAAACCCGTATGATACATAGAATCTGCTGTTACTTGGGTAGTAATTTTAGTAAGCAAACATATACACTAGGCTATAAAATGTGCTAGGATCATAGTGTAGGGTCCTGGACCCCACCCACCGGTTTTGGGCCGGTATGATACCCCCTTTCCGCATTGTTGGGTATTGTGTTGGATTTTGGAGAGTAGATGTCTGTAGGTATTTTGAAGGGTTTGGTCTTGTTTGATTTCTTGTTTTTGCTCCAGATTAAATCTGGGACCGTTTACCTATTTTTAGCGTAGCGGGACTTGCGCGACACGTACGATGCGTGTTGAGTTGGTTTGCTGTGTATCACAGCGTGTCGCTGTGTGCCACAGCGTGTCACGTTGGGATTTGGCGTATGCACACACGTTACGTATACACGCGCGTTTAGTTCGCGACGCGAGTTTTTCGTTTGAGTTCGATATCGTGTTTTCGCGAGATATTTGCTTATATGGATTCTTTGTGTAAATTCTAGGTTCGCAGGAGGGTACGTCGGACGTCGCAAAGAAAGGGAAGCAGGTGGTCGGCTACGCTTAGCACGAGACCAGGTGAGTAGATTTAACATCTACGGGAAAATCGCCCGTATGGCGTTAAGCGTCAGGGCGTGATAGGATGTCTAGTCGTAGATGTTTATATATATTCATACCAGTGCACACATATATTGATATCATCATACTTGCGCACATGCACACTTTATATTCATACCAGTGCACACATATATTGATATCATCATACTTGCACACATGCACACTGTATATTCATACCAGTGCACACATATATTGATATCTTCATACTTGCGCACATGCACACTGTATTTCATACCAGTGCACACATATATTGATATCATCATACTTACGCACATGCACACTGTATATTCCTACCAGTGCACACATATATTGATATCATCATACTTGCGCATATGCACACTGTATATTCATACCAGTGCACACATATATTGATATCTTCATACTTGCGCACATGCACACTGTATATTCATACCAGTGCACACATATATTGATATCATCATACTTGCGCACATGCACACTGTATATTCATACCAGTGCACACATATATTGATATCTTCATGCTTGCGCATATGCACACTGTATTTCATAGTAGTGCTACACTCATATTCGCGTATATATCCATTTGCACATCCATACCTACATACATATATATGTTACATACATGGATGATATTGACTTGATTTCAAGAAAATAAGGGACCGCATGAGATATTTTCAAAACTGGATTCTTTTTAAAGGAGCGGTTTTCCCTTTATACTCTTAGTGCCATACGACACATTGCATGGATTTACGCATTGAGTTTGGATATATGGGATTTCTGTATTTGAGAACCGTGGTATTATTTTAAGAAAATACACACTGTTTTAAAAACCTGGTTTCTCTTGATGTGATATTTCAGTGCGTCCACCATGAGTTTTCTCGGTTTCAGAGAGCTTGTGTGAGTATACCCGATTCGAGGGGTGGTAGGCACCGATTGCGGGTACATGGTGGACCCGGTATGGTACTCCGGGGCAAGAAGACTCGTATTTGTTAGACGGTGAGCCCTGCGGAGGGACTACTACCTACCGGTGATTGGTTGAGCCTGGCGGTCATCCGGAGGATACTGACCAGAGCTGAGAGATGGATACGGGCCGACCCGTACTGCCGGGGCCGAGGGACGATTCCGCAGACGGAGCCCGTGGGCCGATCCGGACGGACGGAGCCCGATACTTGAGGATTTGCGTGTCGATGCTAGACACGACTATTCTATGATATTTCGAGTGCCGATGTTGGGTACTCATGATTCTATGAGATTTACAAGATTTGAGGGCCGATGAGGATGACGGCGCCTGAGTTTTACTGCGATTTGGGTGTATTGATGGACACCGATTATTTTCCACGTTGACATTCCGTGTAGATGTTATTTATTCTCAAGCTCAGCATTCAGTATTATACATCTCATCCTGTATCTGTAGTACCTGAGAGAGTACACATGCTATGCACGATTATTGCATACCTTGCTCATCGTATATAGATGTTATTAGATTGCATTTGCTATGCACGATTATTGCATACCCTGCTTATCATATAGAGATGTTATTAGGTCGCACTTGTTGCATGATTATTGCTCATCTAGCTCATCTTATAGATGTTACCTGTTGGCATAGGTTTAGAGTACGCAGCACGTGCATACTCGCGATTACCTTTATATGTTATCTACTATTCACGAGTTGGCAACTCACCCCCGTTGTGCCATAGTGTTTGCAGGTTGCCCCTCGGAGTAGTCGCGGTAGGCTGTTTTTTTGCATCTTTTGATACAGATACCATCGCAATTGGCGTGCGAGCCCTTTGCTGATAGGTGGGTTTTGTGCGGTATCTGTTTATTTCCAGTTGTATACACTATTGTATCTAGTATTCTCCATCTACTATCCATGTATTGACTTAGAGACCAGTTGTGAGGATGATCTATATTATTTGTACTCTGGTGTCGAGCTCGTTGTGAGCCGACTTTATTTATGCAGCTTCATATTTCATGTGGTCTTCACTTATTTTTACTCATTCTTCGCTACGGCGTCGTATATTATCATTGTGGTGATTATTTCCGCCGTTGGGCGCGATTTCTCCCGTTTGGGATGCCTTATTCTTCGTGTATATCATTTTCCTCATATATTGCCTTGTACCCGTTTTTGGGGTTAGTTTTACAAAGGAAATACTGCCAAAATTTTTAATATAATAACTTGAACTTTAAAGAATTTTACTAAATTACTTAAGGTTTTCTAAACGTTTTTACAAATGTTTCTATTAAATGTTTTAACACTCAATACTTTTAATGGTTTTGATTTCTGGGTTTCGGCTTACTTAGTCGCGTTACGCCTGTAGACGTTACGTGGTTAAGTGCCGGTCACGGGCCGAACTTTGGGTCGTTACATCCGGTTCTACCAAATCTTCAATTGTAGTTTGTGTTTCTGGAACTTCTTCCAGCTCTACCTCATTACCACTAATTTCTTTTACAAGAAATTTCTTTTCTAAAAAGGTGACATGTTGAGCAACAAACACTTTTTGTTTCTTGGTATGGTAGAAGATATACCCCCGCGAATGTTTGGGATATCCAACAAACCTACATAAAACAGACCTTGCCTCGAGTTTGTCCGGATTTTGCTTTTTAACATAAACCGGACAACCCCATATCTTAAGAAATTAAGACATAGTCTTGTTTCCCCCAATCAGAGCAAAGCTCTGTTCAAAATTCAAATTTTGAAATGAAGCAACGCTTCAGAAGCAGCGCCAAGTGCGCTGCGCCCTAAGCAGCGCACCACGTGCAAAGCACGTGTGCGCTAGCGCTAAGTGCGTTGCGCTCTAAGCAGCACACCACGTGCAAAACACGGGTGCGCTAGCGCTAGAACTAAAAGCTCCCCACCATCAGATCAAAGATCTAATAATAATGATAAATCATTAATTAATCAGAATTAAATTCTGTTAAGGAAAGACTCCTCAAAATCTTTCCAAACAACAAGATCGTGCTCTGTAAATCAGAGCACCGTTGGATCAATAATCCAATGGTGATTAAAAATCACCAAAATACAGAATAAATTCTGTATGGAAGATTTCCTAATCTTGTTAAAAACAAGAAGATTGCCTTCGGTAAATCAGAAACCATTGGATCAAAGATCCAACGGTGGGAAAATCCCCAAATCAATTGGAGAAAAGATCTCCTTAACTGATTGAACAAATCAGCTTGCCCTATATAAAGGCCCCCAGACTTTAAGTCTCAGAGATAGAAACAAAGAGAGGAACCCCCCATAAGTTTTGAGAGATCTCAGAAAGAAGAGCCAAGCTCTCAGAAAAAGAAGAGTTTCTTCAAGGTAAAAGTGAACAGAGAGATGAAATCATCTCATAATTAAAAAGAAGAATTCACTTCTTTAAAGATCATAAATCTACAAGACGAAGGTCTTTGATTGATCTAGATTTTTGTGTGTAGTAGTTAACCGCAATCAATAACGGTGTCGCATGTAGCTAGACCGAGATGAGTACGGGTCGTCCTCTGAGAAACGTTGAATATTTTATTCTTACTTTAGGCGTGTTGAGAAAGAAAGGAGGAAGAATAAAGAATGGTGAAGAATGGTTGTAGGATCTAGATCTACGTTAAACACGGATGCAAAATATAGATCTAGATTAACTACGGATGTAGGTTTAATATAAAAGGGGGCTTGTAGGGTTCATTGGGATTTACTAGTCATGGATGATTAATTAAAGATTACTCTTTTTATCCTTTAATAGATTTAAAACTAGAACGACAGAGATGCATGTAGATTAGGGTTTCTGGAGGGAAAAGGGTTCCCACTCTTAACCCCTATCTCGACATGGAACTCCGTTCATATCTAGCCTTTACCAAAACAATCATTAATTTAATCTCTAATCGCGGTCGAGACTAACAATAAATTGGTAGCGCGCCCGATTAGGATGTTAATGATTCTTTTGGTAAAGTTTATAAACTTTATAGGACGTAAAAAGAGTTTAAGGATCTTCATCATCCATTAATCTACCCTAATCCTACGAACCCTATCAAGCGGAGAATTACCCGCGCATGATGGGAGAAGAAGAGATGGAGAGGGAAATCATAATGAAACTACAAGAAATAGAATAAGAAAAAGAACTACCTTTATTAATCAACAAAATTCATTTACACTTTATTCCCTTAGAAAATGATTACAAATGCTAGTTTGCTTCTCGATCTCTTCTAAGGAGGTAGACGAACAGTTGATGATCTGCTTGGATGCGTGAGCCGTCTTGGACTTCATGATCTCGTCGGCTTGATGATTTTTCCAAAAGGCTCTCAGTCCGTATTTATAGTCACAGAGCCAGAACCCTAGTTTCCTAATATGGAAACTAGTTGTTAGGATCCTAACCACCAAAATCCCAGATCTCAACTCCTCAAATCCGCGGAGGAACCGCGGCCATTGGATAGGTTTGGCCGCGGATCCGCCCCCTTTTGGTGAGATCATGGCCTCTAATTTTTGTAGCTTCATATCTGTAACACTTGGTATTGTTTTGAGTATCTAGATTTTGAAAATCTTTTCTACATTTCTGCCAGAATTAGTTTCTTCAATTTACTTGAATATCTTTGGCAGATTTGATCTCGATAATTCGGATTTCCTTGATTCCAGTCCTGAAATAATTTCTGCACAATTATCTCAATAAATAATGTTAGTAGAATTTATTTTTATTGAGATATTATCTTTAACCATTTGTCATGATATTTTAGTTTTAAGAGAATTGGTCAAAGGTATTTAATAAGGTAAGCATATTAAATGGGCCAGATGTTACATAGATATTATATGCTTACTTTTTCCTTCATAATGTTAATTATAATATAAAAACACATGAAAATAGTATTTTTACAGATAAACCCTCATATGTGTCATATATTATAATAAACACCTTTTTTACATAGAAATAGTAGGAAAAATGTCATATTAAAAGTGCAGTTTTATCAACTGAACAGTCTTTTATACAAAGAGATCATGAACATCTCATTATAAAAGGGGGAGGGAGAATAATTCAATTCTCTTAAAGATCATAGATCCATAAAGGCAAAGCCTTTCATCAATATAAAAGATTGAAAACATCTCCTACAAAATAAGAACTTTTGTTCTTAGAATTTTGAGACAAAGTCTCTTATAAAAGAACATAAATTTATTTCTTGGATCATAAAATTGATCAGTTAGCGCCTTGCGCTCATAACTTTGCCCTCTGCGCTCAAGATTGGCGCACAGCGCCAAGCGCACCACGTGCTCCTCACGTGCACTACTTAGCAGAGACGCCTCAGTGCTCAAGACTAGCGCAAAGCGCTGCAGTGCCTTAGCGCTCCAAATATAGCGCACTGCGCTCATAAGACTAGCGCTTAGCGCTAAGCGCACCACGTGCTCCCCACGTGTGCGCCACTGAACAAATAGCGCTCGCGCTCAAAAGATAGCGCTCTGCGCTCATAAACGGGCGTAATGCGCCCATCATTTCGCGCCTAGCGCCAAGCGCAACACGTGTCCCTCATGTGTGCGCTACTCGGCAGAAGCGCATTGCGCTATTTGATTGGCGCAAAGCGCCAAGCGCACCATGTGCTGCGCTGATAGAACATAAATTGTTTTTTAATGAGCCCAGAGCTATGATGAATGCTCAGCATTCAATAAAAAACAAAATATTGTCAGAATTCAAATCAATACTCGGCATTGTTAAAAGGGCCAAGTCTAAATAAATGCTCAACAGCCCAAAATAAATGTTAAACATTTTAACTTGATTGGACTTAGCCCAAGTTGGCCATAAGTCCTCAATTCAGATTCAACCGAGCCCATGTGCTTATAATCTAATTGATTGATCTTAGTCCCAAATTGGACTACAGATTTCCCAATCAACTTTGGTTCAAGGGTACATCTCTGAACCCCTCTAATATATGTCGTTGTAATCCTTCAACGTCTTCAGAGAGGTGATGGGTTCCAACAACCATACATTTTATAGACTATGACGTCTTTAACCTCAGACTGTGGGGTCCTTAAACCCATGGACTATGATGTCCTTTGTTAGTTATATGTATACCCTAGAGGCCATTACTGTACATACGATGTATATTGTAATGGATGCTTGGACATATATAGGGAGGACTTTCTTGCTCGACATGATAGTATGCTATCTGGTTGTACTTTATCTTAACATGTACTCTGATTGTCTCTATGTTACATGTTGATAAAGCCCTTAGGATATGTGCTCGATTACTAGGACTATGATGAGATCATACTAGTGGGGCCACAGTAGTCGACGAGTACATCCTATAACTGTTCCTAGTCGAGGGTGTATCGAGACAGGGCATCGATACACCAGAGTAGACTAGCGTATACGCATCTTGACCCATATGATGGGCGATGGATGATCCCATATCCATCGGTGTTTGACATCAAGGATGGTGTACGGGTGCTTAGTAGAGACTGGGTATACTGGACGGACTCGACGAGAACTCCCAGATGGTATTATACCTCACGTCAGATGGCAGTTCTCCGGTGACACGGGTACAGAGTAGTCTGTTGACCCGAGATCGTCATAGAGTCTTGTGTGATTCCCACTGTGCTTTGATTTCCATCATACCACGTCGAAGAGGGCGTGCAAAAAGGTGGCTTTTGGGTACAGTCCCGAATCACATGGAGGCAATGAGCGATAGGGGGGATTCGTCTCTCCCGGTATAGGGAGTTGATGTTGTGCTGTGTTCGATTGGCTATAACCGGAAATCCCTGGCCAGGGTTGCTGAGATCCACTGGTAAGTGTTATCAGTAGTTTCTCGAACTGTTATAGACCTCATATCAACACGACTTATCGAGCTACTGGGGTCCGACGTTTACCACCCCTAGGCGAGATATGCGACATATCAGATGACGAGACCGGACTGTACGGGAGTGTTACTGATTGGATTCACAGGAGAATGTACAGGCTTGCTTGTTGATCTTCTGATCGCTCAATACCCGGGTGGCCGTTACGTTTAGCAGACCACTTGCGGCTTGTGGGTGTTTGATATGATCATCACCTACTGCCGGCGTATTGACGAGTCTTTAGAGTCCTACACAGGGGTTTCCTGGCTCAAGCAAAACGGAGTAGGAGCACATATGTGATATGTGCGGGACCGAGATTGATACGATATGTGATACCGTATTCTATTCTCGCGATTCGTGACATTGATCGGTTGTATGCGATATAGCCGGGTTATCGGATCAAGTGTTGATTCGATAAGTTGTTACAAATGATATTAGTCGGTTATAGCCGGGTTATTAAATCAAGAGTTGATTTAATAATTTAATGTATAATTATATATTTGATATATTACATTACATTAACTAGTATTAGCTCACTTATGATTTATTTTCTCACTAGGTTGTGCACATTGTTTATATGTGATATGTGCAAGTGTACATGTTTGTATCATGCTTGATGATACATACAAGATGGGTGTATGAGACTTATATCAAGTTTAGGTTAAATTAGGGTTTACTTATTGCCTTAAGAATAAGAAAAGAGAGGAGACTTTAGTCAATGTTATCAAGCTTGTAGAAGCTTGTATGCAACATTGACAAAGTCAACTCTTTTGTCATTCCTTAGGATATTAATTAACCCAACCCTTAACCTCATACTTTGGTTAATTCTCTACATGAGTTAAGCATGAGGGCTTAACTCAACCATGGTGCAATAATTCAAAGGATAAGTTTTCATTTGGATGAATTATTCACTTCTTCTTCTTGAAAAAGCTTTCAAGCTCTAATGGTGCTATGAGAAAAAATGTGAGAAAATCAATTCTAAAGTGAGCCCACCTCCTACTTCTTCATCCTCTACCACTTGCCATGTAGTAGAGTGTGTTCTCTTCACAAAGTTCCTGACCTAGTGAAGGAATAGCTTGAGTTAATGTCTCCCCGACGTAGATCATCTTCGGCCTCGAAGTCATCGAAGCAAGCATATTTGTTCTTCTTGTGGAGCTTCTCTAGAGTCCGGAGTTCACGATCGCAGCGAAGGGGACATCTACACGGAGCTATTGAAGTGAAGGACCGGATCTACAAAGGTTGTAATCTCTTTCACTTAGTGTTAAAGTGTTTAACATACTTGTTTTCGCATAAACTCTAGTTTAAAGATCCGGCTTTGGGTTGTTCGGCACGGCTAAATTTTTAATCGGGCATGGTTGATGTCTCGTAGACTCTTGTGCGTGTGCCTAGCAACCCTACAGTGGTATCAGAGCCATGCTAGAGCTTTATGCAATGTCTAAGCGAAGTTTAAAGTCCGATTGAACCAGGAAACCCCGACGAATACCCTTCTCTGGATATTTTTCAAAAATGTGATTTTTTATGAATTAAAAATGCTCAGAAAAACAAGCAGGAAAAACTAAGAATTACTGTGATGTACGGCCCACTAATTCGCTCATATGACTGCGGAACCGCGGCCAAACCAAGGGTTTGGCGGCGGTTCCGCGGCCAAAATCTAGACTTAGTCCCTCATATTTCATATATTTTTTCTTAGGTCCTTTCTTGTCATATTTTTCTGGGAAGTTTTTAATTCCACTCAAGTGTTGAGTTTTCTAGGGTTGTATTGGGGACTCGTTGATTCGATTGGATAATTTAACTTTGTTTAGTTTGTCCGGGTAATTTTTAGAACGTGTTAAAAAGTTCGAACGGATATCAATAACTCACTTTTTCCCCTGCCGGAAAATTTCCAAGCGTTGGATTTTTTCGTAGTTTAAGAACGTTCTAAGTCATGCAAGTAACGCGGTGGACCCTCTAGAAGACAACAAACCTTAACTCGATTATGTGACCGTCTTGAACTTCCTTTTGAACCTTAGGGTTTGGGGCAGTACGGCGTTGCCACATGTGAGGCGTTGGCTTGACCCTTCTACGGCTGGACCATTGGTACTGTGGCATGTGATGGATGTTTTTAAACTCCCCTCAAGTGTTGAGAACTCTTTGGGAAAACTTGGGTGTTTGATCATTCGATCGGAAAGTTTAACATTGTCTATTTATCTGGAATGTGATACAATATTTGGAATCCATAAGTAGTTATGAGATAACTAATTTGAATGTTATAAATCTAGCATTTCAGTCTCAGATGATCGGTTGCCACGGGATTTTGATGTGATCAAAAGTCTGTCGCAATCACGTAGCGTACGCGGATACTCGCTGGGTAAACTTAATAGACAGCCACGCCCCAAAGCCCCGACCAAGTGACTGTAGGAGAACCCCGTCGCCGAAAGCATCCGTTTGGGTGCTCGCGGCAGCGGTGTTCCGCCTTAGTGCACTTCGTCGACGGCATCTGGGGGTGCGGCCGTCTACTAAAGTTTGCGACGAGCATTCGATCAGGATGTCGGGAATCTTGTTGAATTGCCCGACTTGATATTGAAAAGAGTTTTCGATAATGAGACTAAAATGCGGGGTTTATAATTGTTAGGCATGCAATGTCTAAGGAATTCATTTGGTTAGGCATGCGATGTCTAAGGAGGTTGCGGATTCCAACTGTTGTAGTTTTACACTTTCTTTTCTGTGACCGTATGCGTAGTATGTGGTGTATCGCCGGCTTCGTTGCTATACATCAACGACAATCGGGATACGCATACTTGCTTACGTTAATGATATGATATATTATGTGTTGCTGTGATATGTTGTATTGGATCGTCGCGTTTGAATAGCCGGGGGTTTTATGTGAGATGAGAGTTTTTCTTTTTCATTCATGTAAAATTCATTTGTATGTAATATTCTTTTATTGGGGCACTTCCGGGCTGAGGATGATGTCACCATTGTATATTATTTAGTTTTCCGCATTAGGTAGACTCAAGGTGGGGAGCACAAGTAACCGGGTTCTAGGGTCCAGTGGGAGACCATCTCGAGGAGTCGAGACCGGGTCTCCTAACCCTAGAATTGGCTGTGTTGCTTGCCGCTCTCGTAGGGGTCTAGGGATGTGGGTTTGGCTATTCATCAGGACCGTAGAATCCGTGTTTTATACAGGCTCGTATTGAAAACACGGACGTCATAGTTTATCCAATATTTCATATATGTTCTTCTGCTGCAATGTTCTGTGATGAGATCATATTACTGCCTGAGACGAATGTTTATATTATATATATGAGATATATGTTATATTGCAGATTTCGTTTCAAATGTGATGCTTGTGAAGTATAATAAAATAGGACTTCATTAATGAGATTAATGAAATAAAAGAAACCTAAAGATGTTGTAGAAACTTGTTTAAAATCTGGTAGCTCTAGTTCTTGCTTTGCATAGCGGTGTTCCTTGTAGAACATCCAGCACCTTATTCGATAAAGAAAGAGCCGAGATCCCTTCACCGGGAGTGACCTCTTTAGTGAAACTAGCAGATGCTACAAACTCGGTTTGTCTTTTGATTGCTTCTATAGTTCTTGCTTTGCATAGTGATATTTATGAAATATCCTGCACCTTATTCGATGAGGAAAGGGTCGACGATCCCTTCACCGGGAGTGACCCCTTTAGCAAAACTAGAAAAGCCTAAAAAACACTCCATTTAAAAATCACTCGATTCTACAACGATATCAAGTTCATTACGCAAAGGGTTTTCTTAAAAACCTGTCGTAGCCCTCCGTCATTTCAGATAAGGACTGTTTAGTATTCGTGCTGCGTTTGTTGGCCTTTGTCAAGGCGTAGTGTGTGGTAGCTGAATAGTACTTATCTGCTTATGCATATGATGCAGATTGGATTAGGGTAATCGTGTGACCTTGTTGGCCTTTGTCAAGGGCCGTGCGGGTGGGTTTAATTCAATCAGGAAATGACGGGTTGAACTTGACTAGCAGCCTATGATTTGTTGGCCTTTATCAAGGTCATAGAAGGCTAGGGGTAAAATATTATCGGGAATTTCAAGTGTTGAAATTTGCAATGAGATTGCATACCTTCTATGAGATAGTTGGATCCCGATACCCGCTGCGAGTAAGAGTTACTCCTGGGAGAGTTTTACACATTACAATTAGCCGATCAAGTAGGTGTCTAGAAAGGTGTTAACGGGGTTACGCCCCAGGGAAAACGAGGTTTACTTTAATTAGGTCCGTGCGAAAGCACGAGGAACCTCCCTCAAAGTACCGACACTGGCCTGGCTGAAAGATTGGCGAACTTGTAGCGTGTAATTAATCCCGGCTAGTCTTTCCTTTTAGGGTTTGAAGGAAGATTTGATTAAAACAGTGGGAGACATCCTGATTAGATATATTAGATAACCAATCTAATCTTGCAAGAGCATACGCTGAGTGTTTTCTTCTCTCTCTCTCCAGGTAGCGACCATATCACGCCTTAATCAAGATAATAAAATGGATATATTGACCGAACCAGCTTGTTATACTGAGCTAGGGAACGTTGGTCCCGCTCTAACTTATAATTGTTATAAGACAAAGCAGGAAATAGGGGAATACCAGATTTCCCGTACCGCCCAAACGAAGAAAGTGCATGTTGATGCATCATCTTCGGGTGTGTTCATTAACAGAGAACTGTTTCTCAGTATTCTTTACGTCCTGGGTATGAGATACCGGATCAGGATCCCGCATATGTAATCTGTTACATGGGCTAAAGCTAGGTAGAGAACTGAGAACGGGTGATAAGTTTCATGAGACAGAAAATGGTGCAAGTGTTGCAGCCAAGTCTGTTGGTCACTATCACCCTGTATTACCAGAATACATTGATTCTGAACGAATGTTATTAGATACCGAACCTGATATACAACATCATATCAGTCTCTTTATTAGTAAAGAAAGGATATAATTTTGTATTGTTGGATAATGTTTTGAACATTTCCTATATCAAGAGTTGATCGGTTCAGGCACGTTATCTAAAAGCATAGACGTTCTAAATCAAACTATAGTTCTTAGTATACAGAACACACACCAGAGGAAGAGTTCAGAAATGAACGAATCCTTCTTGAGGCATTGTAGACTAGGTCATATCAATGCGACCCGACTAGCTGAAGTTACATTTAGATGCATATTTAAATCTGTTTGAATTTACATCTTGTGAAACTTGCCGGTCATGTCACAAAGATAAGATGACCACAGCTCTGTTTATTGGAAACAGAGAAAGAGTTGGTGAACTCTTGGGATTGATACATGTTGATGTATGTAAGGTCCCCTGTCTACACATACCAAGACCGGTTCTTTATACTTCATTACATTCTCTGATGATCTCTCAAGATTCAGACATATGTTCCTGTTGAAACACAAGTCCGAAGCTTTTGAGATATTCACAGAATATAAGTTAGAAGTAGAGAGCCAAAAACGGGTATAAGTATTATGTCCTTTGATGTGATCAGGGAGGAGAATACTTGAGCACGGAATTCCTGGATTATTCTAAAGGAGAATGAGATTCTCTCTCAGCATTACTCCTCCGTATACACCATAGCACGATGGTATATCAGGGCGGAGCAATAGCACCTTATGTGATATGGTGTGCTCTATGATGAGTACTACTGAGTTTCCTATTTCCTTTTGGGAGTTATGCACTTGAGAAGCTGCGTACCTATTGAATAGGGTTCAAATCAAATCAGATGCTTACCACTTCATATGTGATATGGAAAGGGAAGAGCCCATATCTTAAGTTTGTTAAGATTTGGGGTTGTCCGGCCTATGTCTAAAAGGCAAAATCTGGACAAGCTCGAGGCAAAGTCAGATCTGTGGAAGTTTGTTGGATATCCCAAGAATACGCAAGGGAATATCTTCTACCTAACTGAGGAACAAAAGATGTTTTGTTTCTGAGCATGCCTCCTTTGTGAAAGGGAATTTCTTGTGAAGAAATTATTGGACATGAGGTAGAACTGGAAGGAGTTCCAGCTATACAAACTACCGCAGATGATTTGGTAGAACCAAAGGATTCAATAGATTCAACGAACCTCAGCCTCTCTGCCGATCTAGTAGGATTCCTCACCCACCTGAGAGATACTTCGGTTTCTCTATGACAGTGGGAGCGAGGATTGCATCATGAGATGATGACCCAACTAGTTTCAAGCTGGCCATCAGGAGTGGGACTCTGTAAGAATGGCTGGATGCTTAGTGATCTGAGATGGAATCCTTATACACCAACAAAGTATGGACTTTGGTTGCTTTATCTGAAGGGTTAAATCCCCATCAGGAGCAAGTATATCTTGAGAAGATTACTTGGTGTACATGGAAAAGTTGAGACTTTCAAAGCTATGCTTAAGTCTATCCAGATCCTACTTACCACTGCTACATACCATGACTACGATATCTGGTGGTTGGGTGTCATGACCGCTTTTCTAAATGATGTTTTAGAAGAGAGCGTCTATAAGTACACAGCCAGAGGGCTTCGTAGACAGTGGGAGCAGCGAAAACGCGTGCAAGATGTTTTATGTGATAAAGCAGGCATCGCGGAGTTGGAACGTCTATTTTGATGTGGTAGTCAAAGAGTTTGACTTCATCAAAATGGTAGATGAACCTTGTATATACAAAAAGGTAGTAGAGAGTATGGTGGTGATCTTCGTACAGTACGTGGATGACATACTCTTGATAGGGAAGGAGTTCCCTATGCTACGATCGGTCAATCTCCGCTTATCACAAGGATTCTCTATATAGGATCAAAATGATACCTCCTAAATCCTGGGTTTTGGATCTATGAGATAGATTTAATTGGATGTTAGGATACTCACTAGTTGTAGTGAGATTGTATCAATCGATCCTGGGGAGAATCACTGGAAAGGTTCCAGGGTGATAAGGACGACTGAATGTCAGTCGCAGGCATTTTCTATACCCTCAGTGGAGGGACGGTATGTTGGAAGAGTTCCAAGCTAGATATCGTGACTTACTAGACGATTAAAGGCAAGATACATCGTTACCAAGGATGCTACCAAAGAGGCAGTCTGGATATATAAGTTCATGAGATGAAATTCGTTCCTACCATTGTGTGACAATGGAGTTGTGGCTTAGGCCAAGGAACCCCCGTCCCATCAGAAATCCAGATATTCTTCTTAGGCAGTATCACCTGATGATGGAGATGGTTGATCTCCAGGGAGATCGAGGTTAGGAGAGTAGACACAGAGGACAACAGCGCGGATCCACTCACAAAGGCCTTTTTCCCAGTAGGTCTTTTATGGGATGGTTGAGTATGAGATACTTCAACCACAGCTAATTGTTGGGTATGCGATACCACAACAGATGGCCCTAGTGCAAGTGGGAGATTGTTAGTTATATGTATGACCTAGAGGCCATTACTGTACATACGATGTATATTGTAATGGATGCTTGGATATATATAGGGAGGACTTTCTTGCTCGACATGATAGTATGCTATCTGGTTGTACTTTATCTTAACATGTACTCTGATTGTCTCTATGTTACATGTTGATAAAGCCCTTAGGATATGTGCTCGACTACTAGGACTATGATGAGATCATACTAGTGGGGCCACGGTAGTCGACGAGTACATCATATAATTGTTCCTAGTCGAGGGTGTATCGAGACAGGGTATCGATACACCAGAGTAGACTAGCGTATACGCATCTTGACCCATATGATGGGTGATGGATGATCCCATATCCATCGGTGTTTGACATCAAGGATTGTGTACGGGTGTTCAGTAGAGACTGGCTACACTGGACGGACTCGCCGAGAACTCCCAGATGGTATTATACCTCACGTCAGATGGCAGTTCTCCGGTGACACTGGTACAGAGTAGTCTGTTGACCCGAGATCGTCATAGAGTCTTGTGTGATTCCCACTGTACTTTGATTTCCATCATACCACGTCCAAGAGGGCGTGCAAAAAGGTGGCTTTTGGGTACAGTCCCGAATCACATGGAGGCAATGAGCGATAGGAGGGGATTCGTCTTTCCCGGTATAGGGAGTTGATGTTGTGCTGTGTTCGATTGGCTATAACCGGAAATCCCTGGCCAGGGTTCCTGAGATCTACTGGTAAGTGTTATCAGTAGTTTCTCGAACTGTTATAGACCTCATATCAACACGACTTATCGAGCTACTGGGGTCTGACGTTTACCACCCCTAGGCGAGATATGCGACATATCAGACGACGAGACCGGACTGTACGGGAGTGTTACTGATTGGATTCACAGGAGAATGTACAGGCTTGCTTGTTGATCTTCTGATCGCTCAATACCCGGGTGTCCGTTACGTTTAGCAGACCACTTGCGGCTTGTGGGTGTTTGATATGATCATCACCTACTGCCGGCGTATTGACAAGTCTTTAGAGTCCTACACAGGGGTTTCCTGGCTCAAGCAAAATGGGGTAGGAGTACATATGTGATATGTGCGGGACCGAGATTGATACGATATGTGATACCGTATTCTATTCTCTCAATTCGTGACATTGATCGGTTGTATGCGATATAGCCGGGTTATCGGATCAAGTGTTGATTCGATAAGTTGTTACACATGATATTAGTCGGTTATAGCCGGGTTATTAAATCAAGAGTTGATTTAATAATTTAATGTATAATTATATATTTGATATATTATATTACATTAACTAGTATTAGCTTACTTATGATTTATTTTCTCACTAGGTTGTGCACATTGTTTATATGTGATATATGCAAGTGTACATGTTTGTATCATGCTTGATGATACATACAAGATGGGTGTATGAGACTTATATCAAGTTTAGGTTAAATTAGGGTTTACATATTTCCTTAAGAATAACAAAAGAGAGGAGACTTTAGTCAATGTTATCAAGTTTGTAGAAGCTTGTATGCAACATTGACAAAGTCAACTCTTTTGTCATTCCTTAGGATATTAGTTAACCCAACCCTTAACCTCATACTTTGGTTAATTCTCTACATGAGTTAAGCATGAGGGCTTAACTCAACCATGGTGCAGTAATTCAAAGGATAAGTTTTCATTTGGATGAATTATTCACTTCTTCTTCTTGATTAAGCTCCTTGAAAAAGCTTTCAAGCTCTAATGGTGCTATGAGAAAAAATGTGAGAAAATCAATTCTAAAGTGAGCCCACCTCCTACTTCTTCATCCTCTACCACTTGCCATGTAGTAGAGTGTGTTCTCTTCATAAAGTTCATGACCTAGTGAAGGAATAGCTTGAGTTAGTGTCTCCCCGACGTAGATCATCTTCGGCTTCGAAGTCATCGAAGAAAGCACGTTTGTTCTTCTTATGGAGCTTCTCTAGAGTCCGGAGTTCATGATCGCAGCGAAGGGGACATCTACACGGTGCTATTGAAGTGAAGGACCGGATCTACAAAGGTTGTAATCCCTCTCACTTAGTGTTAAAGTGTTTAACATACTTGTTTTCGCATAAACTCTAGTTTAAAGATCCGGCTTTGGGTTGTTCGGCACGGCTAAATTTTTAATCGGGTATGGTTGATGCCTCGTAGACCCTTGTGCGTGTGCCTAGCAACCCTACATCCTTAACCTTGGACTGTGGGGTCCTTAAACCCATGGACTATGATGTCCTTAACCTTGGACCGTGATGTCCTTAAACTAATTATGGACCGCAATGTCCCTAAACTAAACAATAGAGCCCAAATGCTCTCTTGTTGGATCTAAACGATCACGTTAAGTTGATCTTAGTCTGAAATTAGACTAACGTATCCTTAACAAACGTTTAAGTTGATCTTAGTCCCAAATGAGACTAACGTATTCTTAAACCCAACACCAAACCCAAATCTAAGAAGATACAGATTTTGGACTAATCCACGCCCTACGGCCGACAACATAAATTAGTCTCCGTATACAATCTACGGGCAACCAAAAACAAAACAAACACCCACAGCATGAAGTGACCATCTGGAGAAAGAGAAAGTTGTTACCGCGATGCGGTAGCGTAATTAACTGCAGGGGCTTGCGTCTGCAGGGAAGAGCGTCCCCACAATCAAAAACCCCTCAAATGACGGGGAATCTGACGAAGTCTGCTATATCGGCCGCATCCGTTTAAACCTTTGATACATGGTGCCTTAAATCAACTTGGTATCTTCGGAGAGGTGGACGGATAGCACCAATTAGCATCTGCCCTCGAAATTCAGGCAAGACGGACCTACGAGGTCCCGTCCCTGTTTTCGGCGGGGGAACAAGTCTCTTCCCCTCCCATATCTCATATAGAGTGGTGGGCATAGATTTGGTAGGAACCTTATTCGATATGTATGTAGATGTCTCAAGTGCATCACTTCAAAAGAAAATAGGTAACTCAGTAACACTCATCATAGAGCGCACTATATCTAATAGGGTGCGATTCCTCCGCTCCGATACACCATTGTGTTGTGGTGTATATGGAGGAGTAAGCTAAGTGTGAATCCCATTCTCTTTTAAATAATCTTGGAATTTCATGCTTAAGTATTCACCTCCTCGATCAGATCGAAGGATTTTAATACTTTTGCCCGTCTGGTTCTCTAATTCGCTCTTATATTCCTTAAATTTCTCAAAAACTTCAGATTTGTATTTCAGCAGGAACACATGTCCGAATCTTAAGAGATCATCGGTGAATGTAATGAAATACGAGGAACCATTTCTGGCATATATAGACATAGGACCGCATACATCATTATGTATCAGTCCCAAGAGTTCAGTAGCTCTTGCTCCGTATCCCATAAACGGAGTTTTGGTCATCTTACCTTTGAGACATGACTGATAAGTTTCATAAGATGTAAGTTCGAACGGATTCAATTATTCATCTTTGTGCAACTTAGCTAGTCCGGTCGCATTGATATGAGCAAGTCTATAATGCCACAAGAAGGTTTCGTTCATTTCTGAACTTTTCCTCTTATGAGTATTTTGTATATTTAGAACTGTATTTTAATTTAGAACGTATAAATCATTACACAATGTACCAAACCCAATCAGCACTTGATTTAGGAAAATGTTAATAACATTTTTCTCTAATGCAAAGTTATATCCTTCTTTATCTAATAAAAATATGGATATTATTTTGCACATCATCGACGGTATGAAATAACAGTCGTTCAAAATCAATGTATTACCATTTGGCAATACTAGGTGATATTCGCCGACAGCTTCGGCAGTAACAATTGCTCCATTCTCGACTCTGAGAGACATATCACTCTTTCCTAGTTCTCTACTTTTCTTTAACCCTTGTAACAGATTATAAATGTGGGATCCTAATCCGGTATCCAATACCCAGGACGTATAGCAGACTAAGAAACAATTCTCAATAACTAACACACCTAAAGAAGATGTATCAGAATGCTCTTTCTTTATTCGGGTTGCGTGGAAATCATTGCATTCTCCTATCTCTTGCCCAGACTTATGATAGTTGTCATAAGATAGGGCGGAGCCAACATTCCCTGGCCCGGTATAATAAGCAGGTTCGGTCAATACATCCATGTTATTATCTTGATTAAGGCGTGACATGGTCGCTACCTGGAGAGAGAGAGAGAAGAAAACATTTTAGCGTGTGCTCTTGCAAGATTAGATTGGTTATTATCTTATCTAATCAGGATGGCTCTTACTGTTTTTATCAAATCTTCCTTCAAATCCTAAAAGGTAAGATTAGCCGGGATTAATTACACCCTACAAGTTCTCTAATCGGTCAGCCAGACAGGTGTTGGTACTCCAAGAGAGTCTTCTCGTGCTTTCGCATAGAACTAATTAAATAATCTCATTTCTGCAGGGGCACAACCCCGTTAATACCTTTCTTAGACACCTACTGGATTAGCTAATAGTTAAGTGGAAAACTCTCTCAGGAGTAACACTTACTCGAAGTGGGTATCAGGATCCAACTATCACATAAAAGGTATGCAATTTCATTGCAAATTTCAACACTTGAAATTCCCAATAATTGTTTTTACCGACCTATGACCTTGACGGAGGTCAACAAACCATAGGCCGTCAGTCAAGTTCAACCCGTCATTTCTTGATCGATTCAAACCCACCCACACAAACTCTTGACGAAGGTCAACAAGACTATGTGACTGTCCCTACCGATCGCATCAACATGCTTCAAATAGGTATTACCTAGTTACCATACACTGTGTTTTGACGGAGGCCAACAAACACAACATGAATACTAAATACTACATATCTGAAATGACGGAGGGTTATGGCTGGTTTTGGAGAAAACTTTTAACGTAATGAACATGATATCATTGTAGAATCTAGTGATTTGAAAAAGAGTGGTTTAAACTCCGCTTTAAAAATCGAGTAGTTTTCAAAACAAACCGAGTGGGTTATAGTATATGCTAGTTTTGCTAAAGAGGTTATTCCCGGTGAAGGGATCTAGGCTCTTTACTCATCGAATGAGGTGCTGGATATTCATAATGGAATACCGCTATGCAAAGCAAGAACTAGAGCTACCTTTTTGAAATATTTGATTCTACAACATCTTTTATGTTTCTTTTCTTTTCATTAATCTTATTAGTGATGTCCCATCAATTATGTTTCCTAAACATCACAGAAGAAATGAAAATAAAACACACATATATACCATCCGCATTCGCCACAGGGACCCGGGTCTTCACCGTAAGGTTACTTAACTTACGGCAGGGCGGGGTCAGGACTAGTGCAGATGCAAAACATATATAGTGTCTACTAATATATCATATATATAAGTAGCATTCATCTCAGGCAGTTATATGATCACATCACATCACAGAACAGCAGAAGCAGATACATGAAATATAGGATATATTAGGAGGTCCATGTTTTAGATTAAACCAGTAACGAAAAACACTGATTCCATGATCGTGATGAATAGCCAAGCCCACATCCCTAGACCCCTATGAGTGCAGCAAGCAACCCTGCCAATTCTAGAGTTAGGCGACCGGTCTCGACTCCTCGAGATGGCCTCCTACTGGACTTTAGAACCTGGTTACTTATGCTCTCCACCTTGGGTCTATCCTAATGCGGTAAAGTAAATAATATATATCGAATGGAGACAACAACCTCAACCCGGATGTGTCCTAATAAAAAAATATTACATACAAATATTTACATGAATGAAAATTGAAAAACTCTCATCGCACATAAAAAACCCCGGTTATTCAATCACGACGATCCAATATAACATATCGATAGAAACACAATCGCATGTCATCAACGTAAGTAAATATGCATATCTCTAATGTCGTTGTCATGTAGCAATGAGATCGGGGATACTGCCACATATTACACTTACGGTTGCAGAAAAGAAATGAAAATTACAATAATTAGAATCCGTATCTTTAGACATCATAAACCCGGATTATCATATATTCTGAATTTCATGCATAACCCTTTAAACATTACATTTAAGTCTCGAATTAAAAATACTTTTCAAAAATTAATCCGGGCAATTGAACAAGATTCCCGATTAATGATTCGAAAGCTCGTCGGGAACTTTAATAGATGGCCGCACCCCCGAGACCATCAACGAAGTGCACTTGGGCAGAACACCGTGGCCGCGAACACCCGAGTGGATAATTTTGGCCATGGGGTTCTCCTATAGTCACTTGGTCGGGGCAATGGGGCGTGGATATCTACTAGTGTCTCCCGGCGAGTATTCGTATACGATACGAGATTACGACGGAGTTTCAATCCAAATCCAAACTCCATGATAATCCATCATTTGAAACTAAAATACGCGATTTACAAGTCATTAACTAGTTTTCGCAAAACTAATCAATGTGGATTCCAAAAATTATATCACATATCCAAAGCAATATAGATGATGTTAAACATTTCGATCGATACTTCAAACAACAACAATCCACAGAGACCTCAACCACTTGAGCCTAGTTAAAAATATTCAGAAAATGCAAAATGTCAAAATGAAGCAACACATGAAAAACGAGCTCCTACCTCCTCAAGTAGGCAGCAGAACCGCTGTAAGTCCATGCTACCCTTCCCCGATTCTTTGGGGTTGCGGAAATGGTCAAAAACAATTTTTTCTAGGGTGGTAACATGGACTCAAAATACGGATCTTTGTTAAACAACTAGCTAACGACCTAACTAGGAGTTGTTTACCTACTCGGTTAGGGGGTTATACCTTTCTTGAACTCCTTCGTCTTCAACTCTTGGTGGTGTACGGATCGGCTTCACCCCGTCGTCTTCTCACGCCGAAGATCGATCCACCCGAAAGCTTCTACCTTTGGCTTCTACTTCGAATTTGAAGAAACTAGAACACTTGGCTTGCTAGGCCTTGTGAACTAGGATGAGTAGAGGAGTGTTTTGGTGTTTTTATCTCTAGGCAATGGTTCTCAACTCATGAGAGGGAGTTGCCTTGAGAAAGAGAGAGCAAGAAGAAGAGGGAGAGCTTGAGCAAGTAATGGCAAGAGAGAGAAATGAAATGTGAGAATGAATAATCCTTTTTCAATCCAAGCTCTCATAATCCAAAAATCATCATAACAATGTAATAATAATTGAGTATATTGTAATGGTTGTTATCATGACAAATGACACTATCATTTCTTGCATTAAATGCAAATGGTGAACAAAACAAGCAAGCATAAGTCAATGCAACCAAATGATGGCCATTGTCATGATGGTGGTCAACAAGTCCAACCTAGTCAACCGGTCAACAAAAGTCAACAAGTCAACAAGGTCAACCTTTCAACCCTAACCATGTCACTATAATACTCAATTAATATTATTGTTAATCATATTTCTAATTCTCATTAGGGTTAAGCAAAAGTCAACAGTCAACAACCCTAATGAGAATCCTCTGCCTCTGTCTCTATCAACAGTGCATACACACCCGTATCCGCGTTCCGGGGAACACGAACACAAACGAGATAAAACCAATCCCAAAACGTATACTAGGATCTGGCTTAAAACAAAGCCCATTAGTAATAACCGCCCGATCACTAAACGTGCACAAGTGTGCGGATGTGACCGAATCCTGTCGCAAAACCATGCAACCTGTCGCAAAACCATGCGACCTCTACTCTTTTGCCTAAAGACGAATAGCTCTCTGTGTGGGACTCTAAAGACTCGACACTACGCTGGCAGTGGGTTTAACCACAGACCGCAAGCGGCACTAGCTGTGCGTAACGACCCTCGGGTAGATACCGATAAGAAGACGGACGAGGTGAAACCCATCTGAACTCTTACTGAGCCTGAATGTGACAGTCTCCGTACAGTCCGGTCTGTTCGTCTGATACATCGCATGGTGGGCCTAGGGGGTGGTGAACGTCAGTCCCCTAATAGCGGTACAAGTCGTGTCGGAGTGTAGCCCAGAACACCCTGAGATAACACTGGAAACCTACCAGTATATCTCACTTGCCCTGGCCATGGACTACTCGTGTAATGGCTCTCCTAGACACAACGCGATGTCAACCCCCAATACCGGGAGAGACGAATCCTGTCTAACCGTCACTGCCTCCAAGTGCTTCGGGACTGCACCCAACTACTACCTGTTTGCACGACTCCTTTGAGTCGTGGTAGGGTAGCAATCAAAGTACAGTGGGAACACACTCGAGGCGAAGTGACAGTGTCAAGTCAGCGGACTAAGCTGTACTCATGTCACCTGGGAACTGATAACTGACGATAGGTATAGTACCAACCAATCATTTCCCGATGAGTCCTGTCCAGTGTACTCGTAACCTAACGAGCACCCGCATACTATCTCAAGTACAACGTACTGACGGATGTGGGACAGACCGTCTCCCCTGCTGGGATGAGATGCGCATACGCTAGTCTACTCTGGAGTATCGATGCCCTGTCTCGATAGTCCTACGACTAGGGACCTGTATAAGGATGTGCTTATGGATTACCCAGACCCCACGAGTGTGACTGCCATCACAACGCTGGTAATCAAGCAAAGATCCTAAGGGCTCTACTAATATGTATAAGCAATATGCTAAAAGAAACACATGCACATATTAAAGTAGAAACAAACCAAGTAGCATACTACCATTTTGAGCAAGATTGTCTATACAACTGTGAATATCCCAAGCTTCCATTAAGTAATATACAAACTAGTATGATACAGTAATGGCCTCTAAGGCATATACACTAACAATCTCCCACTTGCACTAAAGCCATGTACAGGCGTATCGAAGACCTATCATCTCGATCAGCCGCTCGAACTGAGTCTGGGGCAAGGCCTTGGTGAATGGATCTGCAGTGTTATCTTCTGAAGCAACCCTCCGAACCTCGATCTCCTGGCGATCCACGATCTCCCTGATCAGGTGATACCGCCTCAAGATGTGTCTGGATTTCTGATGGGACCTGGGTTCCTTCGCTAATGCTATAGCCCCGTTGTTGTCGCAATACAGAGGTATTGGATCAACAATGGACGGAACCACCTAAAGTTCTTTCAAGAACTTCCTCATCCAGACGACTTCTTTTGCGGCATCAGCAGCAGCGATGTATTCTGCTTCCATCATCGAGTCCGCAACGGTTTCCTGTTTGGAACTCTTCCAACACACCGCCCCTCCATTGAGAGTAAAGACAAAACCCGACATGGACTTAGAATCATCCTTGTCACTCTGGAAGCTAGAGTCACCAAAGGCCTTGATCTGGAGGTCTTTTCCGCCATACACCAAGAACATCTCCTTAGTCCTTCTCAGGTACTTGAGAATGTTCTTCTCCGCTATCCAGTGTTTCTCCCAGGGGTTTGACTGATACCGGCTTACCACACTCAGTGCATAAGCTACATCCGGTCTGGTACATAACATCGCATACATTATAGAGCCTACCGCAGAAGCGTAGGGTATAATAGACATGCGATCCCTTTCCAAATCAGTCTTGGGAGACATCTCTTTGGAGAGGGTGATCCCGTGACAAGCCGGTAGATTACCGCGCTTGGAATCTTCCATACTGAATATTTTCAGTATGGTGTCGATGTACCTGGACTGTGAGAGTCCTAATATCCTCTTGGATCTGTCACGATAGATCCGGATCCCCAGAATGTAAGAGGCATCACCCAGGTCTTTCATGGAGAACCTGTGTGATAAGAACCCTTTGACAGATTGTAGCATAGGAATGTCATTTCCTATCAAGAGAATATCATCCACGTATAAAATGAGGAACACGACAGTTCTTGCTACAAATCTACTATAGATGCATGGTTCATCTGGATTTTTGATAAAGCCAAATTCTTTGACCGTCTCATTAAAACAGATCTTCCAACTCCGCGATGCCAGCTTTAGTCCATAAATGGACTTAAGCAACTTGCACACCTTTCCGCTGCTCCCACTCTGAATGAAACCCTCTGGCTGGTCCATATAGACAAACTCCTCTAAATTTCCATTTAGAAAAGCGGTCTTTACGTCCATCTGCCAAATCTCATAATCGTGGAAAGCAGCAATGGCAAGAAGGATCCGAATGGATTTCAGCATAGCCACTGGAGAAAAGGTTTCGTCATAGTCCAAACCAGATCTTTGACGAAAACCCTTTGCAACAAGTCAAGCCTTATAGGTCTCAACCTGTCCATCTACACCAATCTTCCTTTTGAAGATCCACTTGCATCCTACGGGTTTTACCCAATCTGGAGCAACGTCCAACGTCCATACTTTGTTGGTATACATGGACTCCATTTCGGTCCGCATTGAATCCAGCCATTTTACCGAGTCAACGCTCTGAATGGCCTGCTGGAAGCTAGTAGGCTCATCACTATCAATGATGCAATCCTCTCTATCCCCGTCTATGAGAAAACCGTAGTATCTCTCGGGCGGATGAGACTTCCTACTACTCCTGCGGAGCGGCGTAGGAATGTCCTGTTCTTTTGAACCCTCTGGTTCTATTAAGCTCTCAGTAATAGCCCCTGGTTCTGGAATTTCTTCCAGTTCTACTGCGCTCGCACTTATCTGGTTTTCCAAAAACTCAGTTTCCAAGAAGCAGGCGTGACGAGAAACAAAAACCTTTTGTTCCTCTTCGCAATAGAAGAAATATCCCTTAGAGTTCTTTGGATATCCCACGAACTTGCACTGTACTGAGAGTGCCTCGAGTTTGTCCGCATGCTGCTTTTTGACAAAAGCCGGACATCCCCATGTCTTAATGTGCTTAAGATAGGGTCTCTTCCCACACCACATCTGATATGGTATGGTAGGCACAGTCTTAGATGGAACTCGGTTCAAAAGGTATGCAGCTGATTCTAGTGCATATCCCCAGAATGATCGCGGTAACTCAGAGTTACTCATCATGGACCATACCATATCCAATAGGGTGCGGTTCCGTCTCTCCGATAAACCGTTATGTTGCGGAGTGTATGGAGGAGTAAGCTGAGAGAGAATTCCATTCTCTTTTAAGTAATTCAGGAACTCGGCACTCAAGTATTCACCACCTCGATCAGATCTCGGTGTCTTGATACTTTTGCCGGTTTGTTTTTCTACTTCATTCTTATATTCCTGGAATTTTACAAAGGCTTCGGATTTATGTTTCATTAAGAAGACATATCCGTACCTTGAAAAGTCATCCGTAAAAGTAATGAAGTAAGAAAAACCGCTTCGCGCATGTGTAGACATTGGACCGCACACGTCGCTGTGTACGAGTCCCAAGAGCTCGCTCGCTCTTACTCCGTGTCCAGTGAACGGAGTCTTTATCATCTTTCCTTTGAGACAGGATTGACAAGTTGCATACGATTGATATTCGAACGGATCCAAATATCCTTCTGTATGTAACTTCGTCAACCTTCTCTCATTGATGTGACCCAGTCTACAATGCCATAAGAAAGCCTGATTTGTTTCCGGAGACTTTCTTTTGTGTGTATTCTGGACATTGAAAATCTGTGGTTGGTTTAATACGTATATACCATTGCTCAATGTACCTGACCCAATCAAGACTTGATTAAGGTGAATGTTCACAACAATGCTTACAAATGAAAATTCATAACCTTCTTTAGATAATAAAGATACAGAAATGATATTACAAGTTGCATTGGGTACAAAATAGCAATTATGCAAAACCAAAACGTGTCCATCTGACAATCCCAGGTGATAGTCCCCCACGGACTCAGCATCCATGCCAGCTCCGTTTGCAACTCTGAGGGTCATGTCACCTGCCTTCAAAAACCTACGCTTTCTCAACGCCTGCAAAGAATTACAGATATGAGATCCTGATCCGGTATCCAATACCCAGGAAGTAGAGTTTATTGATAGACAGTTTTCAATAACATACACACCTGAAGCTGAAGCCGCAACCTGCTTCAGATCCTGTGTTCTGGCCTTCCAAGCCCTGCAATCTTTCTTCCAGTGTCCACTCTTATGACAGTAGAAGCATTCTTCCTTTCCCACAAGCTTCCCCGCTACCTTTGTTGCTTTTGCCTTTCCCTTCGTATCCACTTTACTAACACCGCCCCTTGGTTTGGCGGGGGCTTTCTTCTTCTTTCCCTTGGCTTTCGCCTTGGACTTAGAAGAGGAAGATCCTCCTACAAACAAAGTGGATGTTTCCCTACCTTTCTGTAGGGTGCCTTCTGCACTCCTCAGCATGTTGAGGAGCTCCGAAAGTTCAACTTCTTTTCCTTGTAAGTTGAAATTCAGGATAAACTGGGCGTAAGTGGAAGGAAGGGACTGGAGAATCAAGTCCGTATAGAGCTCGTTCTCTAACGTGGTCCCAAGGTCCGCGAGCTCCTCAATGAAGCCAATCATCTTAAGCACGTGTTCCGCTACCGATGATCCGATATCCAATCTCGCCGAAAACAGCTTTTTCGAGACTTCGTATCTGGCGATACGGGATTGCTCTCCATACAGTTCTTTTGTATGAAGAAATATGGATTCAAGGTCCATATTCTCATGCCTCCTCTGATGTTCATTGTCTATAGAGGCAAGCACGAGGCACTTGGCCTTCGCGCAATCGATCTCCCAAGTCTTACGGATTTCCTTATCCGCGACGCTGGAGGTGGGACCTGGGACAGGGGGAGCTTTGGTGGTAAGGAGATACCCCAGTTTGTCGTAAGTGATTGCCATTTTGATATTCCTGAGCCAATCTTTGTAGTTTGGCCCTGTCAGTATATTTTTATCTAGAAGTAACTTAAGTCCGGTCATGTCGATTGGTCGCTGCAATTAGGAGAGAGAGAAGAAACACTCAGCATGATGCTCTTGCAAGTTTAGAGTGGTTTTTAGTTTGTCTAAACAGGATGACTCCCACTGTTCCTCGAATCCCTCCTCAAACCATAAAGGAAGAATTAGTCAGGATCAATCTCACCGCACAATACTTGCTTAACCGTTCAGCCAGGCCAGTGTCGGTACTTCGAGGGAGGTTTTCCAACGCTTTTGCGAAGTTCCTTAATTTAAAAACCTCTTTTCCCTGGGGGCGTAGCCCCGCTAACACCTTTCTAGACACCTACTTGGTTTATAGCATTGATCGTTAAGTGAGAAATTTCCCGATGAGTAGCATATACTCACAGTAGGATCGGGATCCAAATATCATCGCGTGACAAAACTGAAGGAATCCTACCAGAATCATCATACTCCAAATGGTATATAACACTAGAAAGTTTCAGTTCTTTTGAAACTCCCGATGTGGATTTTTGCCCCATGCTCTTATGACCTTGACTTTGGCCAACAAATCATAAGTCACATGTCAAGTTCTACCCATCATTCTTCAGGTTAATTTTAACCCACCCGTACCTACCCTTGACTTTGGCCAACAAGGCAGTACGACTGTCCCAAACCAACACATCTATCTATGCTGCACATGAATACCCAATAGCTACCAATCACTATGCCTTGACTTTGGCCAACAAACATAGCTTGAATACTATTGACTATTCATGTGAAACGACGGAGGGCTACGAATAGTTTTGGCAAAACCGTGAACGTAGTGAACTTGATATAATCGATGGAATGAGATAGCTTTTAAAAAGAGTGGCTCAAACTCCGCATTTAAAAGTTGGTTTTTGAAAAGAACCGAGTGGTTTTGAAAGTGTTCCAACGACTTTACTTTGGTTTATTTTCTTGCATTAATTTTTTAATGTGTCCCATCATTTAATCCTACCATTGCAGAAAACAACCAAAATATGACGTACGCTTATGCCATCCGCATTCGCCACGGGGCCCCGTCATTACCCGTTAGGTTACTTAACTAACGACAGAGCGGGGGCTGGACTAGCGCGGATGCAAAACATAAGCAACGCCTAAATAAATATCATATATAGATATATTGCAATGATAGCCATTTCAGATCACAGATGAACATATTGGATATACTAGGAATCCGCAATTCGTACGAGCCTGTAACGAAAAGCGGATTACACGGTCGCGGTGAATAGCCAATACCCCACCCAAGACCCCTACGAGTGCGGCAAACTACCCGCCAAGTACTCGAAGCGAAGCAACCTCCCTCAACACGGTGAGTAGGCCACTCGACATTTCGAGATACCCGGTAGTTTGTGTACCCTCTCCATGGGACTATCCTAGGAGCAAAAACAGTAGAAGAAATTATACAATGACGGCTACAATCTCACCCCGGTTGTGCGGCCAAATAAATAATATTACATCAATTACAAATTTTACATGAATTGAAAGAAAAGAAAACTCTCATCTCACAACCCCCGGGCTATTCACCCGCGACAATCCAATGAATTCATATACACATACCATCAATATTACAGATCACAGATATGTATAACCCCCACTAATCGACATATAGCGATTAGCAGACGTTCAATACATATATCACATCACAGATATAAACCCGTTAGCATTAGTCTTTAGAAGTTCGATCAAAATACGGATTTTTGAGCCCCAAAAACAAATATTGCTTTCTGGAAAATCTGGGCAGAAAAAAACATATTTTAAAAATCCCAAACCAACCCCAGAAACACACTGCATGAAAATTTTTCCACAGCCGAGTCAACTCGGCCACGGAACCGCGGCGGGAGCATGCGCCCGCCGCGTTTCCACGGCGACTTGAACGGTTCGTTGGACCAATTTTCTTGGGTGTTTTAACAAAAGCCTGAGCCGATTTTTAGTGTAAGATTTTTCAAATTTTGAACAGAAAACAGAATCGGCAGAAACTTGATTTTTCGGGTTCGTTTCGCGACTTTTTCTCCGATCGAATTTCTAGTTACTATGCTAACATGTTAGATAGTGTTTAACTAGGCTCTGATACCACTGTAAGTCCATGCTACCCTTCCCCGATTCTTTGGGGTTGCGGAAATGGTCAAAAACAATTTTTTCTAGGGTGGTAACATAGACTAAAAATACGGATCTTTGTTAAACAACTAGCTAACGACCTAACTAGGAGTTGTTTACCTACTCAGTTAGGGTGTTATACCTTTCTTGAACTCCTTCGTCTTCAACTCTTGGTGGTGTACGGATCGGCTTCACCCCGTCGTCTTCTCACGCCGAAGATCGATCCACCCGAAAGCTTCTACCTTTGGCTTCTACTTCGAATTTGAAGAAACTAGAACACTTGGCTTGCTAGGCCTTGTGAACTAGGATGAGTAGAGGAGTGTTTTGGTGTTTTTATCTCTAGGCAATGGTTCTCAACTCATGAGAGGGAGTTGCCTTGACCAAGAGAGAGCAAGAGGAAGAGGGAGAGCTTGAGCAAGTAATGGCAAGAGAGAGAAATGAAATGTGAGAATGAATAATCCTTTTTCAATCCAAGCTCTCATAATCCAAAAATCATCATAACAATGTAATAATAATTGAGTATATTGTAATGGTTGTTATCATGACAAATGACACTATCATTTCTTGCATTAAATGCAAATGGTGAACAAAACAAGCAAGCATAAGTCAATGCAACCAAATGATGGCCATTGTCATGATGGTGGTCAACAAGTCCAACCTAGTCAACCGGTCAACAAAAGTCAACAAGTCAACAAGGTCAACCTTTCAACCCTAACCATGTCACTATAATACTCAATTAATATTATTGTTAATCATATTTCTAATTCTCATTAGGGTTAAGCAAAACTCAACAGTCAACAACCCTAATGAGAATTCTCTGCCTCTGTCTCTGTCAACAGTGCATACACACCCGTATCCGCGTTCCGGGGAACATGAACACAAACGAGATAAAACCAATCCCAAAACGTATACTAGGTTCTGGCTTAAAACAAAGCCCACTAGTAATAACCGCCCGATCACTAAACGTGCACAAGTGTGCGGATGTGACCGAATCCTGTCGCAAAACCATGCAACCTGTCGCAAAACCATGCGTCCTCTACTCTTTTGCCTAAAGGCGAATAGCTCTCTGTGTGGGACTCTAAAGACTCGACACTACGCTGGCAGTGGGTTTAACCACAGACCGCAAGCGGCACTAGCTGTGCGTAACGGCCCTCAGGTAGATGCCGATAAGAAGACGGACGAGGTGAAACCCATCTGAACTCCTACTGAGCCTGAATGTGACAGTCTCCGTACAGTCCGGTCTGTTCGTCTGATACATCGCATGGCGGGCCTAGGGGGTGGTGAACGTCAGTCCCCTAATAGCGGTACAAGTCGTGTCGGAGTGTAGCCCAGAACACCCTGAGATAACACTGGAAACCTACCAGTATATCTCGCTTGCCCTGGCCAGGGACTACTAGTGTAATGACTCTCCTAGACACAGCGCGATGTCAACCCCCAATACCGGGAGAGACGAATCATGTCTAACCGTCACTGCCTCCAAGTGCTTCAGGACTGCACCCAACTACTACCTGTTTGCACGACTCCTTTGAGCCGTGGTAGGGTAGTAATCAAAGTATAGTGGGAACACACTCGAGGCGAAGTGACAGTGTCAAGTCAGTGGACTAAGCTGTACTCATGTCACCTGGGAACTGATAACTGACGATAGGTATAGTACCAACCAATCTGTTCCCGACGAGTCCTGTCCAGTGTACTCGTAACCTAACGAGCACCCGCATACTATCTCAAGTACGACGTACTGACGGCTGTGGGACAGACCGTCTCCCCTGCTGGGATGAGAAGCGCATACGCTAGTCTACTCCGGAGTATCGATGCCCTGTCTCGATAGTCCTACGACTAGGGACCTGTATAAGGATGTGCTTGTGGATTACCCAGCCCCCACGAGTGTGACTGCCATCACAATGCTGGTAATCAAGCAAAGATCCTAAGGGCTCTACTAATATGTATAAGCAATATGCTAAAAGAAACACATGCACATATTAAAGTAGAAACAAACCAAGTAGCATACTACCATTTTGAGCAAGATTGTCTATACAACTGTGAATATCCCAAGCTTCCATTAAGTAATATACAAACTAGTATGATACAGTAATGGCCTCTAGGGCATATACACTAACAATTCCCCACTTGCACTAAGGCCATGTACTGGCATATCGAAGACCTATCATCTCTATCAGCCGCTCGATCTGAGTCTGGGGCAAGGCCTTGGTAAATGGATCTGCAGTGTTATCTTCTGAAGCAACCCTCCGAACCTCGATCTCCTGGCGATCCACGATCTCCCTGATCAGGTGATACCGCCTCAAGATGTGTCTGGATTTCTGATGGGACCTAGGTTCCTTCGCTAATGCTATAGCCCCGTTGTTGTCGCAATACAGAGGTATTGGATCAACAATGGACGGAACCACCTGAAGTTCTTTCAAGAACTTCCTCATCCAGACGGCTTCTTTTGCGGCATCAGCAGCAGCGATGTATTCCGCTTCCATCGTCGAGTCAGCAACGGTTTCCTGTTTGGAACTCTTCCAACACACCGCCCCTCCATTGAGGGTAAAGACAAAACCCGACATAGACTTGGAATCATCCTTGTCACTCTAGAAGCTGGAGTCAGCAAAGGCCTCGATCTGGAGTTCTTTTCCGCCATAAACCAAGAACATCTCCTTAGTCCTTCTCAGGTACTTGAGAATGTTCTTCACCGCTATCCAGTGTTTCTCCCCAGGGTTTGACTGATACCGGCTTACCACACTCAGTGCATAAGCTACATCCGGTCTGGTACATAACATCGCATACATTATAGAGCCTACCGCAGAAGCGTAGGGTATAATAGACATGCGATCCCTTTCCAAATCAGTCTTGGGAGACATCTCTTTGGAGAGGGTGATCCCGTGACTAGCCGGTAGATTACCGCGCTTAGAATCTTCCATACTGAATATTTTCAGTATGGTGTCGATGTACCTGGACTGTGAGAGTCCTAATGTCCTCTTGGATCTGTCACGATAGATCCGGATCCCCAGAATGTAAGAGGCATCACCCAGGTCTTTCATGGAGAACCTGTGTGACAAGAACCCTTTGACAGATTTTAGCATAGGAATGTCATTTCCTACCAAGAGAATGTCATCCACGTATAAAACGAGGAACACGACAGTTCTTGCTACAAATCTACTATAAATGTATGGTTCATCTGGATTTTTGATAAAGCCAAATTCTTTGACCGTCTCATCAAAACAGATGTTCCAACTCCGCGATGCCTGCTTTAGTCCATAAATGGACTTAAGCAACTTGCACACCTTTCCGCTGCTCCCACTCTGAATGAAACCCTCTGGCTGGTCCATATAGACAAACTCCTCTAAATTTCCATTTAGAAAATCGGTCTTTACGTCCATCTGCCAAATCTCATAATCGTGGAAAGCAGCAATGGCAAGAAGGATCCGAATGGATTTCAGCATAGCCACTGGAGAAAAGGTTTCGTCATAGTCCAAACCAGGTCTTTGACGAAAACCCTTTGCAACAAGTCTAGCCTTATAGGTCTCAACCTGTCCATCAACACCAATCTTCCTTTTGAAGATCCACTTGCATCCTACGGGTTTTACCCAATCTGGAGCAACGTCCAACGTCCAACGTCCATACTTTGTTGGTGTACATGGACTCCATTTCGGTCCGCATTGCATCCAGCCATTTTACCGAGTCAACGCTCTGAATGGCATGCTGGAAGCTAGTAGGCTCATCACTATCAATGATGCAATCCTTTCTATCCCCGTATATGAGAAAACCATAGTATCTCTCGGGCGGATGAGACTTCCTACTACTCCTGCGGAGCGGCGTAGGAATGTCCTGTTCTTTTGAACCTTATGGTTTTATTAAGCTCTCAGTAATAGCTCGTGGTTCTGGAATTTCTTCCAGTTCTACTGCGCTCCCACTTATCTGGTTTTCCAAAAACTCAGTTTCCAAGAAGCAGGCATGACGAGAAACAAAAACCTTTTGTTCCTCTTCGCAATAGAAGAAATATCCCTTAGAGTTCTTTGGATATCCCACGAACTTGCACTATACTGAGCGTGCCTCGAGTTTGTCCGCATGCTGCATTTTGACAAAAGCTGGACATCCCCATGTCTTAATGTGCTTAAGATAGGGTCTCTTCCCACACCACATCTGATATGGTGTGGTAGGCACAGTCTTAGATGGAACTCAGTTCAAAAGGTATGCAGCTGATTCTAGTACATATCCCCAGAATGATCGCGGTAACTCAGCGTTACTCATCATGGACCGTACCATATCCAATAGGGTGCGGTTCCGTCTCTCCGATACACCGTTATATTGCGGAGTGTATGGAGGAGTAAGCTGAGAGAGAATTCCATTCTCTTTTAAGTAACCTAGGAACTCGGCACTCAAGTATTCACCACCTCGATCAGATTTCAGTGTCTTGATACTTTTGCCGGTTTGTTTTTCTACTTCATTCTTATATTCCTGGAATTTTCCAAAGGCTTCGGATTTATGTTTCATTAAGAAGACATATCCGTACCTTAAAAAGTCATCCGTAAAAGTAATGAAGTAAGAAAAACCGCTTCGCGCATGTGTAGACATTGGACCGCACACGTCGCTGTGTACGAGTCCTAAGAGCTCGCTCACTCTTACTCCGTGTCCAGTGAACGGAGTCTTTATCATCTTTCCTTTGAGACAGGATTGACAAGTTGCATACGATTGATATTCGAACGGATCCAAATATCCTTCTGTATGTAGCTTCGTCAACCTTCTTTCATTGATGTGACCCAGTCTACAATACCATAAGAAAGCCTGATTTGTTTCCGGAGACTTTCTTTTGTATGTATTCTTGACATTGAAAATCTGTGGTTGGTTTAATACATATATACCATTGCTCAATGTACCTGACCCAATCAAGACTTGATTAAGGTGATGTTCACAACAATGCTTACAAATGCAAATTCATAACCTTCTTTAGATAATAAAGATACAGAAATGATATTACAAGTTGCATTGGGTACAAAATAGCAATTACGCAAAACCAAAATGTGTCCATCTGACAATCCCAGGTGATAGTCCCCCACGGACTCAGCATCCATGCCAGCTCCGTTTGCAACTCTGAGGGTCATGTCACCTGCCTTCAAAAACCTACGCTTTCTCAACGCCTGCAAAGAATTACAAATATGAGATCCTGATCCGGTATCCAATACCCAGGATGTAGAGTTTATTGATAGACAGTTTTCAATAATATACACACCTGAAGCTGAAGCCGCAACCTGCTTCAGATCCTGTGTTCTGGCCTTCCAAGCCCTGCAATCTTTCTTCCAGTGTCCACTCTTATGACAGTAGAAGCATTCTTCCTTTCCCACAAGCTTTCCCGCTAGCTTTGTTGCTTTTGCCTTTCCCTTCATATCCACTTTACTAACACCGCCCCTTGGTTTGGCGAGGGCTTTCTTCTTCTTTCCCTTGGCTTTCGCCTTAGACTTAGAAGAGGAAGATCCTCCTACAAACAAAGTGGATGTTTCCCTACCTTTCTGTAGGGTGCCCTCTGCACTCCTCAGCATATTGAGGAGCTCCGGAAGTTCAACTTCTTTTCCAAATCATGCGATCCCTTTCCAAATCTGTCTTGGGAGACATCCTTTTGGAGTGGGTGATTCCGTGACAAGTGGGTAGGTAACCTTGCTTGGAATCTTCCATACTAAATCTCTTCAGTATAGTACCAATGTACCTGGACTGTGAAAGTCCCAATATCCTCTTAGATATCACGATTGATCTTAATCCCTAGAATGCATGAAGTATCACCCAGGTCTTTCATGGAGAACTTCTGTGACAAGAATCTTTTGATTGAATTTAGCATAGGAATTTCATTTCCCATTAAGAGAATGTCATCCACGTATAAGATGAGAAATACCACAGTTCTCGCTACAATCTTACTATAAATACACGGTTCATCTGTATTTTTGAAAAAATCAAATTCTTTGACTGTCTCATCAAAGTAGATATTTCAAATCCGCGATGCCTGCTTTAATCCATGATTAAATTTAAGCAACTTGTACACTCTTTCGCTGCTCCCACTATCTATGAAGCCCTCTGGCTGATCCATATAAACACATTCTTCCAAATTTCCATTCAGAAAAACAGTCTTTACGTTCATCTGCCAAATTTCATAATCATAGAAGGCAGCAATGGCAAGTAGGATCCAAATGGATTTAAGTATAGCCACTGGAGAAAAGATTTCATTATAGTCCAAGTCAGGTCTTTGACGAAAGCCTTTTGCTACAAGTCTAGCTTTATAGGTTTCAATTTGTTCATCTGCACCAATCTTCTTTCTGAAGATCCATTTGTAGCTTATGAGATTTATCCCTTGAGGTGCAACATCTTAAGTCCAAACTTTGTTGATGTATATGGATTCCATCTTGGACCGCATTGCATCCAGCCACTTTACCGAGTCTCTGCTCATAATAACTTGCTGAAAACTAGTTGGCTCATCATCATCAATGATGCAATTCTCTCTATCCCCGTCTACGAGAAAACCGTAGTATCTCTCGGGCGGATGACACTGCCTACTAAATCTGCGGAGTGGTGCAGGGACATCCGTTTCTCTTGAAACTTCGGGTTCCACCAAACTTTCAGTAATAGATTGTGGTTCTGGAATTTCTTCCAGTTCTATTGCACTCCCACTTATTTCTTTTTCCAAAAATTGAGTATCCAGAAAGTGGGCATGTCGAGAAACAAAAACCTTTTGTTCCTCTGCATAATAGAAAAGATACCCCTGGAGTTCCTTGGGTATCCCACAAACTTTCACAATACTGATCGTGCCTCGAGCTCGTCTGCATGCCGCTTTTTAACAAAAGCTGGATATCCACATATCTTAAGATACTTAAGATAGGGTTTCTTCCCACTTTACATTTCATATATTTCATATGGAGTGGTACGCACCGACTTAGTCAGAACTTTTTTCAAAAGATATACAGCAGATTCTAGTGCATAACCCCAGAATGATCGCGGTAACTCATTATTACTCATCATGGAATGCACCATATCTAGTAAGGTGCGGTTTTGCCTTTCCGACACACCGTTGTGTTGAGGTGTGTGTAACGACTCTGAATTTACTGTACAAAATTTTTCAGTTTAATGTACAGAAATGAGTTTACAGCCTGAGTATGAGTTATAAGTCACTATTATTAAATAACAACAAGAAACAACTTGTAGCTCACTGGTAAAGCCTTGCACTGCTGTAACATAGCCGCTGTGTTCGATCCCTATCAAACACATTATTTTTCTGATTTTTCTTTTTAACTTTTTGGAAGACCCAAAGTTTACACGTGCAATACACAGAAAAATAAAAAGTCAGAAAAATAAAACATGTGGAAAATGGAGTAAACATTGAGAAGTACACGTGGCATCAATTCAGAGACCCAACTCTTCAAATCGATCGACTAAATGCCCATCAAGACCGGCGCTGACGGTTCATATGGAGCCAAATATCCCCGGGCTTTACACACACACCCCTTCACCTACCCCTAACTCTCCTGCACTGTTTGATTTCTCTGCAATTAAACAGAGACCCTTCATTTCACAATTAAACCACATTTTAATACTTTTTAATCCGCATTTTCAATTCCAAAACCCTAATTCTCCACTATAAATACTACCCCATGCCCTAGCCCTTCATCATTCTGAAATTTCTAGCCAAAACTCTCAAAAATTTTCTAAGTACAAACGGAGTAAAGAGGAGTTAGCAAGGGGTCAACTTCCGAAGAAGAATCGAATCTATTCCGGATCTCCCGCGACACCACGACGACAGCCTTCTCTTCTTCTACCTCTTATTAAGCTTCCTAACCAGTATGTCCCTTTCAACCTCCTCTTATCTTCATCGAATTTCCTTTTTATAAAAATCGGCAAAAGTGGAGTTAATACCGATATCACTTTTTTCCATATATTATAACTCCAATTCTTATTATCTTTTGGTCAAAAAATTTTCACTAAATCACTTGTAACCTTAAACACTGATATTTAGAATCAAATTTCATCAAAATTCTCATGTGAAATAACAATAGCGACACTTTTTCATTAAAGTGCCATGAACTTATTAAACACCTCTTTTCGTATTTTGTTAAAACAATACCTTGGAAAAACGTCACGGGGTAATGACCTACCCCTCATGTACACACTTGGTTCCATAGCACGATACCTCTTTTGTATGAATTTTTGTTTCGAGGATAATATTACATTAAAATACCATATAAATCTAAAACCGGATTTCTTTTAAAACAGTATTTTAAATTCCTTTGTGATTATACCTCTACAACTCTCTTTAGGGGACCAGCTATTGGATGGTGCGGATTATCGCACATCCTTGGGCTAGTAGAGCAAGATGCAGACCTCCTCACGGAGCATTCGGTCTCGAAAGGTTTTAAATACGATTTTTAAGAAAAACGTATTTTTCCAATTAAATAAAATTTAATTTTTAATAATTATATAAAAAAATTACAAATCCATATATTTTCAAAATATAATAAACTTACATTTTTTAGAATGAAAGAATTACAAGTTTCACTAAAATACCATCAAGATACCAACAAAAGGCAAGTTTTACAATAAAATACCATGAACTTTTCAAGCTAAGCAATTATCACTAAAATACCTCAAATCCTTAAAATTCATATCCATGAAAATCCTAAATAATATAAATAAATTCTCGATGTTTATTTTGAAATTTTATTAAAAATATTTTTCATAAAACCCCTCGAGTTATATAAAACAATATTTAAGGACTTTAGTAAATATAGGTTTAAAAGGGATCAATTCTCGTGAGTCCCAGAGAGCCAGAGAAAGTGAGTGCTTGCCTATTTAAGGTAGACAATATAACGGAGTTATCAATGGTAATTGTCTTGGAAAAAGACACAAATCCTGCCGTCAATGTGCAGCAGTTACCGATAACTTCCGAACCTAATTCAAGATCTAAATCAGTTTTCAAGTGTCTGATTCATTCAGAGTCCAATTCAATCCTGAATCCAAAGTCAAACATGAATACTTGAACATGAACCTGAATACTTGAATTCAAACATCAATATCAAACATGAATCTTGACTTAATTTGACCGAATCATGGCTATAACTTGACATGACTACAATATTTCATCTTGAACCTGTTTACTTGAATAATTTGTATCCATGGTCTCGACAAGACTTGTAAACATAACCTATACAATACATTATGCGGGGATAACGGGGTAGATCGGTACGGAATGTATTAACATGGCTTGAGATGGTCACCTAAAAGACACCTACATGAACTCTCGTGCCGCTGTCCCATGGGTTATGACGGGGCCTTGTACTACATGTTACCATAGTTCACGGGGTAAGATGGACTCCTCTCGTATACACAAATATCTTCTGTACCAAACTACAAACAACTACATTAGAATAACAATCATATACCTGTACAACTTACCAGTTTCTTTTCACATTACTTGTTATATTCTTCTTTTGGGACTTACCGAGCGTTAGTTCGTCGATGACATTCCTGTCTATTTCTTTCTTTGGAATGTTTGTCAGGAGGATCGAACTCTCAGGAGATCGAGCCTAGCCAGGAGGATGTGGACCAGCTCACCGCACAGCCGAACTATTAGCTCTTCTTGTACTTACTTTCAGTTTGTATGCCACTATTTAGGCATTGATTTATATTATTGTATCTTTCCTTTTCAAAACAGTTGTATGTAAAAATGAATGTAAATAAAAGTTGTTGTTTATTTTATATCACTTGTCATTCTTGTGCGTTTTTTATATTGCTTAATTACGCTTAACATATTTATTTCTTAGTAAATATGTTGCGGCCCGTTACGTCACCGATTCCGTACACTGGGAAGCGGGGTGTGACAGAGTGTAGAGGAGTAAGCTGAGAGAGAATTCCATTCTCTTTTAAATATCTCAAGAACTCGGCACTCAAGTATTCCCCACCCCAATCAGATCGAAGTATCTTGATACTTTTGCCTGTTTGTTTTTCCACTTCATTCTTGTACTCCTGGAATTTCTCAAAGGCCTAGAATTTATGTTTCATCAAGAATACATGTCCATACCTTGAGAAATCATTCATAAAAGTAATGAAGTAGGAATAACAAATTCTTGTTTGTGTAGACATTGGACCACACACGTCGCTGTGTATGAGTCCCAAGAGCTCGGTGGCTCCTACTCCGTGTCCAGTGAACGGAGTCTTTTTCATCATTCCTCTGATACATGAGTGACAAGTTGCATAAGACAAATATTCAAACGGATCCAAATATCCCTCTTTATGTAACTTCATCAACCATGTTTTATTGATGTGACACAGTCTACAATGCCATAAGAAAACTTGATTTAATTCTGGAGTCTTTCTTTTGAGTGTGTTCTGTACATTGAAAACTTGATATTGATTTAATACGTATATACCGCTGTCTAGTGTACCAGACCCAATCAAATCATGATTAAGGTGAATGTTTACAATATCGCTTACAAATGTAAAATCATAACCTTCCTTAGATAGCAAAGATACAGAAATGATATTACATGTCAAAATTGATACACAAAAACAGTTACGCAAAACTAAAATGTTTCCACTTGTCAATCTTAGATGATTTACTCTAAAGAAATAGTATCCATGCTCAATCCATTAGCAACCCTGAGGGTCATATCACCTACTTTTATAACTCTACGGTTTCTCAGTTCCTGCAACGAATTACAGATATGAGATCCTGAATTGGTATTCAGTACCTAGGAAGTAAGGTTGATTTACAGACAGTTTTCAATCATAAACACGCCTGAAACCGAAACCACAACTTGCTTCAAATCCTGGTTCCTGGCTTTCCAAGCCATGCAGTTTTTCTTCCAATGACCTTTCTTGTGACAATATAAGCATTCCACTTTCCTTACTATTGGCCCCCAACTTTTGCATTGCCCCTCCCTTGTACCTTAGCGACACTGCCTTTCGGCTTGGTAGGAGCCTTTTTCTTCTTCCCCTTAACTTTCGCCTTGGATCTAGAGGAAGAAGGTTTCCCAATAAGCAGAGCGGGTGTCTTCTTGGTTTTCTTTATGGTACCCTCTGCACTCCTCAACATGTTAAGGAGCTCTGGAAGTGTAACTTCATTCCTTTGAATATTGAAATTCAATATAAACTTGGCATAAGTAAAGGGGAGGGACTGTAGAATCAAATCAGTGTATAACTCGTTCTCCAACGTTGTCCCAAGGTCCGCAAGCTCTTCAATGAAGCTAATCATCTTAAGGACGTGGTCCCCTATAGATGACCCGATAACCAACCCCGCATAAAATAATTTCTTCGAGGTCTTGTATCTTGTGATACAAGATTGCTCTCCATATAAATCTTTGGTATGGAGGAAAATGGAATTAAGGTCCATCTTCTTGTACCACCTCTGGTGTTCATTATCCATAGAGGCCCGCACGAGCCACTTGCCTTTCGCACTATCTATTTCTCATGTTTTACGAATCTCAATAGCCGTGACGATGGAATCTGGACCTAGGACGGCGGGGCTTTAGTAGTAAGGAGGTAGCCCAGCCTGTCATAAGTAATGGTCATCTGGACATTTCTTAGCCAATCTTTATAGTTTGTCCATGTCAATATATTTTTATCTAATTGTAATTTAAACCCTGGTCGCTGCAATTAGGAGAAAGAGGGAGAAGAAATACTCAGCTTGATACTCTTGCAAGTTTAGATTGGTTTTTAGTTTATCTAAACAGGATGGCACCTACTGTTTTCTCGAATTCTCCTTCAAACCATAAAAGAAGAATTAGTCAAGATTAATCGCACCCTACAATTCTTGCTTTAACCTTTCAGCCAGGCTAGTGTCGGTACTTCGAGAAAGGTTTTACAACGCTTTCGCGAAGTTCCTTAATTAATAACCTATTTTCCTCGAATTCTCCTTTAACACCGTTTTAAACACCTACTTAGTTTATAACATTGATTGTAAAGTGAAAAACTCTCCCGAATAATAATAATAATTACACATAGTGGGATCGGGATCCAACTATCATTATGAGATAAATTTGAAGGAATCCGACCAAAATCATCACACTCCAGATAGTATGCAAAACCAGCAAGTTTTCTTTTCCTTTGAAACTCCTGATTTGGATTTTTTCCCCAGGCACTTATGACCTTGACGAATGCCAAAATATCATAAGATGCAAGTCAAGTTCTACCCGTCATTGTCAAGGCTAATCAAGACCCATTCGTACAAACCCTTGATGAGGGCCAAAATAGTTTTACGCCTGTCCTAAATTAACGCATCTATCTATACTACAGATGATTACCCAATAGCTACCAATCAATATGCCTTGGCGAAGGTCAAAATACATAGCTTGAATACTAATGGATACCTATCTGAAATGATGGAGGGCTACGACCGGTTTTGGCGAAAACTGTGAACATAATGAACTTGATATAGTCGAAGGAACCTGATAGGTTTTAAAAAGAGTGGTTTAGGCTCCTCATTTAAAAGTTATTTTTAAAGAAAATCGAGTGGTTTTTAAATTGTCCCAACGATTTAAAATTTTGGTTTGTTTTCTTTGCACTAATCAAAATTAATGCCATCCCATCAGATAACCCTATCATTGCAGAAAGAAATGAAAATAGAACGTACGCTTATGCCATTTGCATTCCCCACGGGGCCCCGTCATGCACCGTTAGGTTACTTAACTAACGGCAGAACGGGGGCTGGACTAACGTGGGTGCAAAATATAAGCAACGTTTATTATATATAATCTATATATATAGCCATTCGTCTCACGCAATAATAGTCATCACAGATCATAGATCACAGTAGAAGCAACACAGATGAATATATTATACTAAGACTTTCGTGTTTCGTTTTAGCCTCTAACGAAAAAAGGATTTCACGGTCGTGATGAATAGCTAAAATCCTCACCCTAGACCCCTACAGGTAGTGCAAACTACCCGCCAAATTCCCAAAGTGAAGAAACCTCTCTTAATAAAATGAGTAGGCCATTCGGCACTTCAAGAACCCGATAGTTTATGCACTCTACCTTGGGTCTATCCTAAGAGCAGAAAAAGTAAATGAAATAATACAACGGTGGCTACAACCTCAACCCGGATGTGTCCTGCAAAAAGAATATTACATCACTTTATAAATACATGAATGAAAGAAAAGAACACTCTTCTCACATCCTCAGGCTATTCAATCACGACGATCCAATACTTCATATTAACAAACCACAGCAATAAGATACAAGATATGTGCAACCCCTACTAATCGACGTATAAAAATTATTCGACGTTTAAAAACACATATACAAACACAAAGAGAATAAACGATGCTAAAATCTCGACTTCGAAACATCCCGTGAAGCCCGAATACAAAGATAGTACCATAGGAAATCTGGGCCAAAATTGCGTATCACAAAAATCCTAATTCCAAGTGACCAAACCACTGCATGAAACACGTCACCCAACTCCACTGTACGGCCGCAAATTGCGAGGATTTAGAATATTTTTGCGGCCAAAAAATGGAGTTTTGGTCTCGAGTTTCTACAGTGGTATTCTATTAGTATATACATGTCTCTGCAATATGCAAAATAATTTTCAGAGACCAAAAAATATTTTGACAGAGACGTGCAATCTGGATTTTTGTTATGGAACTATTTCGGTTTTGAGACTCTAAACTTTGTCTATTCCAATTAGTTAAGTGTTTGGGTAGGCTCTAATGCTAGTGTAAGTGCATGGTGTTCCTTGCCGTGACTACTACGGCTTTGCAGAATCAAAAGCTTTAAAATCTTAAGCACAATACACTTAAAATCCTAGAATACAAGCCCAAACACTAAACTAAACTGCACTCAGTAGAGTTTTAGCTACTAGGTTAGTGTAACAACCTTTGTAGATGGTCCTTTGGGTCTTAAAAGGTTCACTCCTCAAGTTTCTTGGGTTGATGGAATAATCTCTCAAATTCAAACTTTCCGCTTCAAAGACGATCCACCCGTGAATGCCGATTCAAGCGATAGTTTTAACCGAAGCAACTAATGATTGAGTCTAGTTAGGAAAAGATACTTAGGAGGGTGTAGTTTATAAAACAAGATGCTCTCTATACTTTCTTAAAGCTCAAGTGAGCAAGTGAGGAATAAGATCAAGAGAATGGCTACTAGAGAAAATATCTCAACCTTGATGAAAAACTATCCATCACAAAAATAGTCACACTCTCTTCGTCTTATCTCTTCATTTAAAACAAAAGAGTGGGTGGGCTAGTGACTTACAAGGGTGACTCACAAGCCCGCACACTTCTTTAGTTATGATGAAGAAAAGAGTGAGAGAGTGTAGCCACCTCACTAGGTACACACACACACACATATAAATGTGTATATAATCAAGTATACCCTAAACCCGTATTTATAATAAATACGTATACCGTATTTTCACCAAAATACGAATATCGTATTTGTACCGAAAATGCAAAATACGCGTATTCATATTTATAAAGAAATACATGTATTTGTATCAAAGCACAAATACCCATATTTATAAAAATACACGTATTCGTATAAATACCGTATTCATGTTAAAATACAAATACCCAAAAGAGAGCAATATAATACTAGTATCAAAACTGGATGTCTTTCAAACCTTCTAGTACTACTAAACCATCCGATTAAAGCACGTGTATAAATACACGTGTTCAATCGAACACCCGAGCGTACCGAAATACGCAAATTACACAATTTCGCCTGAACCGGGAAACCCTCTGTTTGGGACTCTAAAAACTCGACAATACGCTGGCAGTAGTTTTAACCACAAGTATGTCAGCGGCACTAGTACCCAGGTATCCGTAGAAGAGAAGATCGATAAGATAACTCGTCCGAAAACCCTACTGGGCCTATAGGTGACATTTTCCATACAGTCTGGTATGTTCGTCAAAGAGTATCGCATATCGGGCCTAGGGGGTGGTAAACGTTAGACTCCTAATAGCACAACAAGTTGTGTTGGTGCGGAACCAAATACAATCTGAGAAACTACTAGTGTACCTACCAGTAAATCTCACTTGCCCTGGCCAGGGACCTTTAGAATTTGCCAACTGTACACAGCGCGATATCAACTCCCAATACCGGGAGAGACGAATCCCTTCTATCACTTACTGCCTCCAAGTGCTTTGGGACTGCACCCAACTACTACCAGTTTATACGACACATTAGAGCTGTGGTAGGGTAGTAATCTAAGTACAGTGGGAATACACTCGAGACAAATAGTGATGTCAAGTCAACAGACTAACCTGTACTGATGTCACTGGAGAATCTCTATCCGACGATAGGTACAATACCAACCAACAGTTCCCAGCGAGTCCGTCCAGTGTAACTCATAACCCAATGAGCAACTGTATACTATCTTTGGTACCGTATACCGATGGCTGCGGGACAGGCTATCTTCCCTTACGGGAATAAGAAACGTATACACTAGTTTACTCTGGAGTATCGATACTCAGTCTCGATAATCCTACACTAGGGACAAGTTTAAGGATATTCTTATAAACTATCCAGCCCCCACTAGTTTGATTGCCATCAAAACGCTAATAGTCAAGCAAAGATCCTAAGGGCTTTATCAACATGTATCAGCGATACGTAAAATGATACATATTCACATGTTAAGATAGACTCAAACCAGATAGCATACTATCATATTGAGCAAGTCTGTTATATATCCATATATATCATATGCTTCCAAAATTTAATATACAATTCTATACTATATAATAATGGCCTCTAGGGCATATATCACTAATAGTAGCTTCCCTCGCTTCCGAGCGAGGGGTAATTAACAGCGGTTTTCTCCGCGGCTGTCGGAGATTTGGATCCCCATGATCAATAAACTCTTGCCTATCTTAGGTAAGGGGAATCTGTATGCGCCTAAAAAGTTATGTGCAATCCTATCCTAATAGGGTGACGAAAAACAGCCTACATTCGATTTATCGGTCCTACCGATGTTTACACTCTCAGTGTCATCACACGTTGAGTCCTTTGGTCGGTCACTTTTTCTCAAACTATCGACTAGACTAGGATCTATATCCGCATCACATTGCTTTAGGTCAATATCCATCAATTCCATGTCACAATCCGCAGGAACTGCTCGGGATTGTAGCATGGATTTGAAGAAACCATCATGGATGTCTATGGTTTTCGTAGGATCTAGTGAGTTTTTTGAAATATCAAAGCTTTTTCAAAATCTTCTTTTTCAAATTCATTTTGCTAATTTCTCTGGAGATCTTTCGCACAACGGAGAAACATCTCCCAGGTTTTGTCATCAATATGTTTTGATGCAAGAATATCAGTGTGGATTTTAACGAAAACAGTTAGCTGGTACATGTGTTACTTAGAGGGAAAGGTGTTTACAGGTGCAATGGATCTCTGAGGGTCAAGATCTATAGATTCATCATCCATTTCAATCTTGAAAGAGAGGTGACCGACCCCAGTATCTTCAGGATTTTCCTGTTTGAGATCAAATTGGGCCAACCACTGACTGATGCCGTTGATTTGCTCAGTGGATGCCCTGCAAACGTTTCGGCTCTTCTCATCATTCTTGCCATTTCTAAAGAGATCTCCAATCAAGAGAGGTTGACCATTGTTGAGTTTATCGTCAGTGGTTCCATTATGTTCTCTTCCTCTTCATCATCCGAAAGAACGATGATAGGATTCCCCGACTATGGGACGAAGGTTTTATGAATTGGCAGGGAATTCATCTTCTGCATCATGTGTCTACTGTGGAAATTGTAGCTAGTAGGATAATACACTTGACCCTAAGTCCTTTCATTGACCAGTAGGTCAATAGGTTTAGTAATACCCTGACTTCAAACACCAAGTCCTTGACCGTCTTGGTATTCCTATCGACTACAAAAGGTAGCAATCATCCGATCTAGAGTGCCTCTTGAGGAAAGACGACAGGATCTTCAAACATGAGTTCTGGGTCATTCAGAACAGTAGTGTTGCATTCATATTCTGGTTTGACAGAGTATTGTTCAAAGAAATTGCTCTCACTATTAGAAGGGCCGGACTCAAATTGGAGCTCTAGAAAGATATTGTAATCTTAGTCATCTAACTCACTCAAGTTATCACTACCCTCAATAAGCAGAGCTGATTGGTTTTTAAGAGACAGACCCTGAAAAGATATATTAGCACACATAGATTCCTCCCCAGCAGGTATGATTCAAATACCGTCGCCGAATTTGAATTTCACACACTGATGTAGAGTGGAAGGGACAATGTTAGCTCTATGGATCCAAGGACGGCCTAAGAGCAGATTGTAAAAGGACGGGATGTCAAGGACTTGAAAGGTCATGAGATATGTAGCAGGACCGACTCATACTTCTAGATCTATCTCGCCAAGAATGTCTCTTCGCATATTGTCATATCCTCTAACTCCCCCGCTTGCTTTCTGTATAGGGTTCTTATTAAATCCAAGACTCTGCAATGTGCGTAGAGGGCACAAATTCAAACCAAATCCCCATCAATGAATACTTTAGGGATGTTTAGACCCTGACAATCTACTTCTATATGAAGTGCACTATTATGGTTTACCCCATCATACGGAAACTCTACATCTGTAAAAGTGATCCCTCTGACGGCAGATACTAGATTTATATCTTTCTCCAAATCTTCTGTAGCGGTGTTTTTATCAGCTGAGATCTTTTGGACCGCATTGAAAAACACTTTCTTGGGTTCCAGCGAGCTATTGATTAATTCCCACAAAGAAATATTGGATTTTATTTTAGCCGATTCGCTATATCGTTTATGCATTCCTTTACATTTTGAGATCCAGGAGCGGCTTTCAAGGGGGAAGATGTTTGAACGGAAGAATTTTCGAGGGGAAGACAGCTGATTTAGGGTGTTTCAAATGGAATTGGTAGGGGTGCGTCGGTAGTCGTCATTGTCGGAGTTGGAGAGTGAGATTGTGTTGGTTGGCTCATCAAGACAGAGGAGTGGTTTGCTGAGTTTGTGGAGGAAAATGACGGCTTTTGTGCCCTGATAGCTTGTTGATTCCTTTGAATCAGTGATGCTCCCTATAATAGTAATGGCCTGTACACCCTTCTTGATCAAGTCATGTTCCCTATCTCATGACATTCTTGATTAATCTTGCTATAATCAAAAGACATTCTGGCAAGGTCACTTGGAGCTACCGGTGCTAAAAAAATTGTCCTCTAGGTACTCTTCTGGGACGAAATATTGTGGGGTTGGTGTCCTGCAATTCTGACACAATTAAGGTCATTCGAGGAGCTGCTCTAAGAACCAACCTTGGCTTTATAGAGTTAAGAATCATGATTTCTTCGAATTCTATGTGGCTGACCTGATGATGTGGTAACGGAATTTGAAGGATATTCTGGTTATCAGCCACTTCTATTTTCCCAGCTTCGATTAGATCTTGAATCTTGTGCTTTAATGCAAAATAGATGTCAATCAGATGGCTTGGAACCTGATAATATTCATAATATTGGTTCATGTTCCATCGCTGCAGGACTGGATTGGGTATAGGTTTTGGATTTAAAGGCTTGATGAGCTGTGCATTGAGCAGTTTTTGATAGACGATGAGTAAAGGATCTTGGAGTTGCATGAATTTTCTTCTCATCCACTCATCTTTCTTGCCTTGGTTCTAAGCTGGTTGAACTATTGGAGTAGAGGAAGATGTTGTGGTTATCATTGGGCGGGGAGCTTCATCTGTCACATTAATCGCCTCTATTTTTCCGCTTCTTAATCGGATATTATTTTCTATCGGTTCATTAAAAATGAGATTAAGCTTCCCATCCTTCTTGGATGCCTCAATGGTAGTGGTGTTTCGGCAGAGGTAGAGGAATGTGGAATGATTTGGATTGAAAGGAATGCGAAAAAGGTAAGGCAGGGCATTTATGATAATCATTGGAATTGCATCCTCGATATCTGGTTTGTTCCTCATTCGTGCATCCAAAGCTCACCACTTCCCCGTTTATTGTGAGAACGATTCATTCTTTACTTGACATAAAACTTCGAGGTCTTTTCGTGTAGGAATGATATCGATATTTTACTCATACTACTGACGAAAAGCCTCAGCCAGTTCCATCCACGATCTAAGCTTAATCAGATCTAAACTCGTAAACAAAACTTGTGCGGGTCCCACCATATAGTTAGGAAAGAGCCTGACCAGCAACCTTTCATCATTGGTGATGATGGCCATAGCATTCGTATAAATCCTAAGGTGAGTTAGTGGATAGCCACATCTGTTATGCTTGAGAATATTCGGATGCTTAAACTTGGATGGGAGTTGAGCTTATGAAAATAGACAGAAATTCTTGACCTCGAGATTCGACATGACCTATCCTTGTTGCTCTAGCTTCTGAATTCTCACTTCTAGTGTATCTGTCGGATGTGAGGGAAGACAAGGAGATGCTACTGGAATTGGATGTTGCTGCGGAAACGAAAGATATGGCATTGTAATTAAAGGTTGAGTAGGAAATTGCTGTAGATTTGAAGAATATGCTGTTAGAGTTAGAGGTGGAATCGAAAAGAGTTGTGCTACCTGTGGAGGAGCTGGTGTAGATAGGTTAATACGGGAGTATTCCCACCAATTTTTTTGGGCTCAAAACTTACATTTGTTCCCACCAAAATATTTCATATAAGAAATTAAGTTCTTTGGCGCTATTTAAAGCATGCGCCAATACTTGTTTGGCGCTACCTAAAGTATGCGCCAGAACATTGAAACTCTCGCTTCATTATAGCTTAAGCTATATTTGGAAATTAATTTCTCATATCTTTCATAAACAGAAAGGTACTAATCTTGTTAACAAGAAATCGATCATATAATTTCTTAAACAAACGAAAATATAAAATGAGTTAATAAAGGCCCTCGGATATATAATCCAACGGTGCTTAAGCACCTGGGACTGATCTTAAGATCAATTAAAGAAAGTTCAAAGAGAAGATCGATCTCCATTAAAAGAAGCTTAAGCTTCATATAGAGGAAGGTTAACCTTCATAAGAAATTAAGTTCTTCTCGGATCTTAAGATCCTTAAGTCAAGATCATCTCTCATGGACAGATATTGATCTTAAGATCTAAGGTTTAGAGAAAAATTAAGTTTTTTTCCTGAACATGATGAACAGAACCTTAATGACCTGAAAGATCCCTATATAAAGATGATGAAGTTTATACTTCAGATAGTCCCCATATGAACGGAGCATTGAAAAAATATAAGATCTTGAAAATCATGATCTTGATGTTGTTAATGGCTAAACTAGCCATCAACAGAAGGTTAAACTTCAGAAAACTTAAGTTTTCTAAAAGATAGAGATTAATCTCTTTGCCATGCGCCAGAGGCATATGCGCCAATGGAGATGAGCCACGTGGATAAGCTCCAATGTAAATATGCGTCATTAACTCATATTCGTCAGGTGCATTGCACCAATGATATAGCGGCACGTGACATGCGCCAATCTAAACATGCACTAATATCCCAGCACCACTCTTTCAAACGCTCATATTTATGCATTAATGGGCTTAAGCCACGTGGCGAGCGCCAATGATCTGAGCGCCAATAAGGCACACACCAATATAAGTGCACCACACCATACTCCTTGGCTGAGTCCTTGAAATTTTAAACTTTTTTATCTTAAGATCAATTGTGCTTATATGCTCATGATACTTGAGTTGACTTTAGTCCCAAATATGACTAATGACCCTTAGCTGAATATTTAAGTTGATCTTAATTTAAAATAAGATTAACGATCCTTAATCATATTTTAAAGCTGATCTTAGTCCTGTTGGGGTCAAAATTTGCACCCCAGTTGACCGGGTCAAGGTCAAGGTCAACCCCAGGTAAGCAGGCCCAAGCCCAAGCAAGTGGGCCCATGCCCAAGTCGAGCCCCGCAGCCGGCCTCCCCCATGCTGAAATAAAAGATCATGTAATAAATAATTTTGATGTAATTTTTTATGCATGAATGTAAGAAAATGGACATAAAGCCAAATTTCTGTAAAGTCCATGGCTTATGTGCAAAAGAAATGAGCATATGAGACATGGGATGGGAAAAATGCCATTTTTTAAAGCCCAAGGGGCTATGTGTAATTTTGTAAGCCTATATAAAGCAACATGATAATGAAATAAAAAAAGAACTTTTCATTCCCCTCAAAATCTAGGATTTTTGTGCCTCCTTTTCCTTCCTCAAGGTTCTAAACCTTCTTCCCCTTTTCAATTAAATCAAGAGTTTTACTTTTCCTTTTCCAAAATTAAATAGTTTTTCATCACAAAACCCATAAAGGGAAGCTCAGATCTTCCATCAGATCTCAAAAAGGGGAGATTTTTTAATCTCACCCCCTTTCTCCAAGATCCGGCAACCGAGAGGAAGAAGAAGGAGACCCATCTTCAAAAATCCCATCTTGGGAAGATCCAGGGCCAAAGAGGAGAGAAACAAAGAACCCGCCTTTGATCATTTCTAAAGATTTCTAGGAGATTAACTCCTTTCAAGATCTGTTGGAGTTCAACTCCATAAATTAATCTGTTTTTAGGAGTTTAACTCCAGAAGTCAAATCGGGAGCACAACTCCCAGTGCAGGGACAAAGTCCCTTTTTCTGTTGACGCCCAGCGCCCGCGTGCCAAGCACGTGGGGCGCCGGCGCTCGGATGCAAAGCACGTGGGGCGCCGACGCCCGGATGCAAAGCACGTGTGGCGCCGGCGCCCGACGCCCAGATGCAAAGCACGTGGGGCGCCGGCGCCCGGTGCCCGCTTGCCAAGCACGTAGGGCACCGGCACCTGGAGTGCTTAGCGCCCATGTGCCAAGCGCGTGAGGCGCCAGCGCCCAGCGTCCGCGTGCTAGGCACGTGAGGCGCTGGCACCCACGTGTCCTTTGGACGCTATTCTTCTATTTTTATACACACACACTCCACAAAACTGTCCTCGTTAGAAAAAAATTCTAACGGGACGCTGCCCAGCACTCCGTAAGGGGGCTGCTAGCCTCCTTGACCCCCAGCCTGCTATCCGGGTAGCGGGACCCCCGTAAAACTCTATGGAGACCCCGATATATCCAAAACCCCTCAAGACACACATACACACACTGCACATTGAGTTCGCATGACCTGTTTGACCCGTCAATCGGAGGTTCCCTCGCTCCAAAGGCGAGGGGTAATTAACATCAGCTTAGTCCGCGGCTATCAAAGATTCAGATCCCCACAATCAATAAACCCCAGCCTACCCTTGGCAGGGGGAATCTGTAGTACGCCTGACAAGCGCGCGCGTATTCCCATCTTAATGGGGTGACAAAAAACACCCTACAGATTCTGGCACGTCCGGTCGGACCGATCTCTCCTCCCATTTTTCGGGTTAAACGTTCATGAAAACTCAATCAATATACATATCGATTGCCTGTACTGAAATCATGCTTCTTTGTGCAGGTTAACAAATTTCAAATTGCGATCTCCTGACGTGACAAAATGTCTCTAAGTATTAGCTCATCTCTCGACACAACGCCCATCTCTTACACGATGAAGATGGACGCCAGGACGGTCCTCCTGGTCAGTCTCGGGCGACAATGGGAGGGGCCACCGCCACCATTTGGCTCTATTCTGTTCATGTCAGCTAACGCTATCCCAGCTCCTCAAGATCCGGTAAAAGACAAACCGGCCTCGAATGGAAAGAGGCAAAATGTGGTGATCTCGAGGGCACCGCTACCCAAACGCAAGTCGGTGTTTGAACGACTTTCCTTAGCCCCGGCTGGGGGCAAGGCCATCAACACCAAAAAAGCAATAAAGCATCTCGGGCAAGCTCCAGCGGTGCCCTTGACAACTACTCAATTGGGTATCTTCTCCAAGCTCCCCGTTAATCAGCTCACGATGGCTTCCTGGATGACGGATGCCCGCTAAGCCCTCAAAATTGAGAAGCTAAGACAGAAAAGGCTCAGATACAAAGACAACAAAAGGGCAGGGCTCATGCTAGGCCGAACTTCATGAGGTTCCAAGAACAGGGTTACCCCTCCAAAGATAAAAAGATGGCTGGATGTGCGGTCCACACTGTCTACATGATGGGTACGCGTAGCAAGAGCAAGGACGGGGCCACCACATCGCAGATCCAATCTAGTATGAATGTGGCTGCCACTTCCCAAGACCAGCATCCTCTGGGAGGTAATGAAAACCCTTCCAGTGAGGCTGATGAGTAGAGAGATCCCTCAGTTCATGAGGAGTCGGGCTCAGAAAGCGAAGATGAGTCAATCTTCCGTCCCAAGAACGCATAGCAGCAACTTCTCCAAGAGCTCGAAAACAGCTCAGAAGCAAAGACAAAGAGATGGTCAAGCTCTACTCAAAAATTGATGACTTGACGAATGTCATGATGCAGCTCACGGCCCAAGTTGCCTTCAGCCGCCCAATCAAGCGCAGGGTTCTGCTCATGAACCGGGAAACGGTGTCCCGAGGCAGCCAACGCTTGTTCCCTTAAATCCAAAGGTGGGCGGACCGCATGGAAGTCAGTCGCATCCTATCTCGGGAAATGTTTTGGCTACCGATGACAGTAGCCCGCTAACTCAAGATCAAATCATGGATTTGGTTGCCAACAAAGTCAAAATATGGGTAGTCAAAGCCGAAGCGCGAAAAGATATCAGCAGTAGTGGGAGACCATATCCTGCTCAGTATGATCTGGTAGAATTTTCTAGCGGCTATGTCATCCCCAAATTCGGAAGATTTGATAAGACGGGAAATGCGAATCAGCACATCGCCCACTTTAAAGTCTCATGCAGGAATACTGGGGGCAATGATGCGCTTCTCCTCCGCCAGTTCGTTAATAGCTTAACCGATGTCGCTTTCGACTGGTATGCGAGCATACCGGATGACTCCGTTACTACTTTCGTCCAAATGGAATCTCTGTTCCGACAAAGGTTCATAAGTGTCAGCGATAAGATCACCATCCCCGACCTCATAAGGACTAAGCAAAAGAACAACGAAAGAAGCACGGATTTATAACCCGATCACGCAATCTCTCCGTCAAATATGGACAGCCGATAGAGCAGGACCAATCTGTCAGCCTCTTTATCGGAAATCTCAACAATTGGATGGCCCCGTTTCTATGCACCTCGGGTCTCAAAACATTTCAAGAGCTGACCAGGAAAGTCCAGATGTTGAAGCGCTCAAAGCAGGAGTCTTCCTCTGATGCCCAAAATAACAATAGGTCCTGGATAAACCGAAAGGACGATAATCATAAAGGCGGAAGTTCCGACGATACTGAATCTTTCAACACTTCGGCTAACCGAAATAAGAGAGGGATGAGCGGGCCTAATGCCAACTAGCCTCGGAAGCCAGTGTTCGGAGAAGGGGGAGAGGCTCCACTGAAAGAGAAGCTAGATAAGGTCTATTCTTTCAAAAGGGGAAAAGTCTACAAGATATTCAAGGACGCCCTAAGAAACGGTCTACAACTGCCAGAATCAAAGAGACCGCAAGAAGCGAATATGACCGACGACCCCAAATATTGCCCCTATCACAGAGTGATAAGTCATGCCATTGAGGACTGCTTCGTCTTCAAAGATTGGGTCAAAAAGCAATACAAGGTAGGAGAGATAGAACTGTCTAAAGGCGTGTTAACAAACAGTCAAGCTGCGACCGCCAATTTTATACAAATGGAGACCGAAGTCTTTCAGGAACCTGATTCTCTCAAACATCTTCCTTCCCATGAAAGGAGCCGACCACCACGTCGTTAAACTGGAAACAGCCGACCACCACGTCGTTAAACTGGGAACAATCGACCTCTAAGTCGTTAAACTGGGGATGTAAAAATGTGTAAATAAAAAATAAATAAACAAATAAAAATAAAAATAAAAAAGCCAAAATGATAGGGCAACTCGCAATAAAAATCAGCGAGTAAAATAAAAATGAAAATAAACAGCCGAAATGATGGGGCAACCGCGAATGAATAGTCGAAATGATAGGGCAATCGTGACCTTCGCGATAAGAAAAGCTGAAATGATAGAGCAATTGTGGTAAAAAAACGGTGAATGATGAGTCGCTCCTGGTACCATATTCCAGTGCAGCGATGCAGATGTCGTCCAAAACTCAAATCCCCAATGGCGAATGATGAGTCGCTCCTGGTACCATATTCCAGTGCAGCGATACAGACGCCGTCCAAAACTCAAATCCCCAATGGCGAATGATGAATCGCTCCTGGTACCATATTCCAGTGCAGCGATGCAGACGCCAACCAAAACTCAAATCCCCGAATATCCCAATGGCGAATGATGAGTTTCTCCTGGTACCATATTCCAGTGCAGCGATACAGACGCCGTCCAAAACTCAAATCCCCAACGGTGAATGATGAGTCGCTCCTAGTACCATATTCCAGTGTAGCGATGCACACGCCAACCAAATTCCAAATCCCAAAACGGCGAATAATGAGTCGCTCCTGATACTATATTCCAGTGCAGCGATGTAGACGCCAACCAAACTCTGAATGTCCTAACGGCGAATGATGAGTCGCTCCTGGTACCATATTCTAGTGCAGCGATGCAGACGCCGTCCAAAACTCAAATCCCTAACGGCGAATGATGAGTCGCTCCTGGTACCATATTCCAGTGCAGCGATACAGACGCCGTCCAAAACTCAAATTCCCAATGGCGAATGATGAGTAACTCCTGGTACCATATTCCAGTGCAGCGATGCAGACGCCAACCAAATCCCAAATCCCTAAATTCCCAACAGCGAATGATGAGTTGCTCCTGGTACTATATTCCTGTGTAGCGATGCAGACGCCAACCAAATTCCAAATCCCAAAACGACGAATGATGAGTAGCTCCTAGTACCATATTCCAGTACAACGATGCAGACGCCAACCAAAATCCAATTTTCCAAAATTCTCCCAGCCCTACGATTGATCCTCAAGTTGACTACCGTATACAATTGTAACAAGCCCAAACTTTCTGTACAATTTTTTTTCCAAAAATACATAAAGGGGTATTTAAGCCTGAGCATAAGTTATAAATTTGATTTGCTTTTGAATAACAAGAAGGAGCTTATAGCTCATTGGTAAGACCTTGCACTGCTGAACCAAAGCACCAGAGTTCCAATCCAATCAACCACATATTTTTTTTAATTAAATTCTTTTAATCTTTTAGAAGCCCAAGAGTCTACACATACACTACACGTAATAGGGTAAGTTACAGAATAAACAAACGTGTCCACGAGGCTAGGCCAAGCGTCAGGGACACGTGGCGAAGACACGAGCCCCGACTCGCCAACCTCGGGATGGCGACTCGCCTGACTCGGCCGGCACCGCCGAGTCAACTCGGCCCAAACCAAATTTTTCTTGAACCCCTTGCACCCTTTGGCCTACCCCACTCCCCCTGCACTGTTTAAATTCTCTGCAATTAACCAGAGAATTAAAATACCTCATTTTAATTCTTTTTAATGCAAATTTAAATACAATTTTTATCACACCCTTTCACTACCCTAAACCCTAGATTTTTCCTATAAATACCACCCCTCAAATCACCCCCCTCACTCACAAATCCCTGCCCAAACTCTCAAGAAAATTCCCAATACTTTTTTTGTGAAAATGGAGTTAGCAAAGGGCGAAGATCCGACGAACTTCCGACGACGATCCGAGGAGATTCCGACGACGAAACGACGCACCGACGCCTCCTACCTCTTTCTCCTTCTCTCTTCTAGTCTAATAACCTATAAGTCCCTACTTCTTCCTATTTTCTCTATTCTAAAAACTTTCAAAACCAAAACCCGACGGAAGCGGAGTTAATCCGACTTCCGATTCGGTTTTTCCTTAAAAAGTTCTATTTTTCTTAAACACAGTAATACCAAACTCTTATGTCATGACCATTAAACATTAACGAAGATGATAGAACAAGTTTGGCATCAAAATAATATCCGTAGCAAGTTTTATTCCATTTATACATTAAAATACCTTTATATTTCATATAGACATGTTAATACCTTTTAACCGTATTACCTTAGAAAACTCACGAGGTAATGACCTACCTCCTCACAATACTCATATGTAACATAGCATGATGGAATTTGGGAACATAGATTTGGGGGAAAATACGACTTTACACATAACTACATCTGACTTATAAAAACCTTTTTCTACAAGATGTGTATTGTAACAAATCTTTGCAAATGCGCATCTACAACCTATTTCGGGGAACCCGTTTGGGATGGTGCGGATTATCACACATCCTCGGGCTTAGTAGAGTGAGATGCAGACCTCCGCAAGGAGCATACGATCTCGAAAGATTTAAAATACAATTTTCTTTAGAAAAATGTGATTTCTATTATAAATAAAACTTATATTTTTATAAATAAATATATATGTAATTAATATCAAAATATCTATTTTTAATATTTATAATATTCTACAATTTCCAAAATTCAAGAAAAACATTCCATTTACAAGAAAAATACCATACAATCCCAATATTATAAATAAATACCATATATTATGAAATTAGGCTTTATTCACTAAAAATGACATATTGATCAAATATACATCTATGAAAACTCTAAAAACGTTAATAAAATACTTGAGGTGTATTTTGAAAATTATACAAAATTATTTTACATAAAACTGTCTCAAGTTATACTAAATTACGATAAGGACCCTAGTAAACATAGGTTTAAACGGGACCGGACTCTTGAGCCTCAGGGAGCCGGAGATATGGGTGCTTGCCTATTTAAGGTAGACAACTTAACAAACGGTGTTATCAACAAGGTAATTGTCTTTGAAAAAAACACGAATCCTGCCGTCAATGTGAGTTACCGATAGCACCAAAACATAATTCATGATTCAATTTCTTTCTAATTGTCTAACTCAGACCGAGTCTCGATATAATAAATATGATTTGAATATGATTCAAGTATCAAACTACAATTCAACATGAATCCATGAATCCATATATTCAATCTGTTCAATCTGTTCAATCTATTCAATCTATATTGACTAAACAGAACCATGGATATACATCAATCTACATGATTCTCCAGTTACATCCATTTACTGTCATGGTTTTGGCAAGTCATCCATCTATATACAATATACAATTCAAACAATACAAACAATAAAATCAAGACATCGCGGGGTTTATAAGGGGTAGACTGGTATGGAACATGTTAAAGGTGGCACGAGGTGGTCACTTAAGACGTAATTACATCCATATCATTGTTCCGTGGTATTATCGACGGAGCCTTATACTCCTGATACCTTAGTCTCCGGGGAAAGTGAGACTCCTCTCGTATACACTGGCATCTTTTGTACCAAGCTACAAACAACAGCGTTAACACTAAATACAACATTGTTAGATTCTCTTTCTGTCTATTCTGTCTCTACTTACCCTTGGGACTTACCGAGTGATTTGTTCGCTGACGACATTCTCTTTCTTCTTCTTTGGAATGTCGTCAGGTGATTCGGACTCACTGGAGATCGAGCCCACCAGCGAGGATTTGGACTAGCTAGCTTTCGACCCAGAGCTTTAGATTCCTTGTATACATTTACATTCTGTATTTTCCATTTCTGTTATGCCACTGTTCAGGCATTGCTTTTATTTCCATGTATGTACTTTTTAGATGTATTGTAAAAAAATGTTAATAAATAAGTTGTTGTTTATTTACATCTTATCTCTTGTATACATTACATTTTATATTGCTTCGATAGGCTTAGCGTGTTTACTTCAAAGTAAATACGTAGCGGCCTCTTCGCGTCCTCTGCCCGTATACTGGAAAGCGGGACGTGACAACAATCCACGGGCTCAAATAATTCTCATCACACCCATGCCCTACCGCAACCACCAGTCCAGCGGCCGGTCTCCGCCCTTGGAATTATGCTCCATTTGGGAAGACCCACTCATGTATCCTCACGATACATAAGGAGAACAAACTTACGAGATCCCCTCGACTCGTAAGAAAACACCTTCATGGGATCCTTATGACTCACAAAGGAAAAACACACTTGGGGGTCCTCAGGACTCCTAATGAGAAAATACACTTACGGGATCCTTTCGACTCGTAGGGAGAAAATGCTTTTATGGGACCCTTACGGCTCATAAAATTGAAAAGCCTTAGGTGATAGGGACCTCAACATGTCTCCTAAGCCATCGAACGGGAAATGGCAAATGATGAATTGCTCTTAGCACCTGTGCTTCAGTGTTAGCAACGCTGATGCCGACCCCTACCCCAAAATTCCAAACTTCCGATCCAATAGACCCCTAAGTCTTTAAACTGGGAACAGATGACCTCTAAGTCGTTAAACTAGGAACAGATGACCTCTAAGTCGTTAAAATGGGCATAATAGACCTCTAAGTCTTTAAACTGGGAGCAGATGACCCCTAAGTCTTTAAAATGGGAACAGATGACCTCTAAGTCATTAAACTGGAAACAGAAAACTCCTAAGTCTTTAAATTGGAAATAGATGACCTCTAAGTGTTTAAACAGGAAATAAATGACCCCTAAGTCGTTAAACTGGGAACGAGGGAAATCTCCTCATGGCAAATGATGATTCGCTCCTGGTACCATATTCCAGTGAAGCGATGCTGATGCTAAACCAAAACCAAAATCCCTAAATCCACTTATGGCAAATGATGATTCGCTCCTAGTACCGTATTCCAGTGTAGCGATATTGATGTCAACCCAAATCAAATCAAACCAACAACCTCTGCGGCGGAATCATGCTTCGTCTCAGAGTGTACCCCATGTCGAAATCATGTTTCGCCTCGGAGTATCCACCTTCCCTGTCGGAATTATGCTTCGCCTATGAATCATCCTTTACATCAAAACCAGTGACACTCCGTGCCGGGGACAAATCAACCAGCGACCTCCTCGTCGGAATTATGCTCCGTCCTGGAATTATGCTCCATCCTGGAATCAAGTCAACAAGTGACCTCCTCGTCGGAATTATGCTCCGCCCTGGAATCAAGTCAACAAGCGACCTCTTTGTCGGAATTATGCTCCGTCCTGGAATCAAGTCAACAAGCGACCTCCTCGTCGGAATTATGCTCCATCCTGGAATCAAGTCATTAAGCGACCTCCTTGTCGGAATTATGCTCCGTCCTGGAATCAAGTCAACAAGCGACCTCCTCGTCGGAATTATGCTCCGTCCTGGAATCAAGTCAACCAATGACCTCCCTGTCGGAATTATGCTTCGACTCGGAATCAAGTCAACCAACGACCTTCCCGTCGGAATTAAGCTCCGCCTCGGAATCAAGTCGACTAACAAGCTCTGCATCGAAATCATGCTTCATCTCAGAATATACCCCGTGTCGAAATCATGCTTCGCCTCGGAGTATCTACATTTCCCTGTCAGAATTATGCTTCGCCTGGGAATCAACCTCTGCATCGAAATTATGCTTCGGTCAGAATGGCTGCCGCCCATCGGAATTATGCTACGACCCCTTTAGAATCATGATCCGCTCATCGGAATCATCCTCCGATCCATGGAATTATGCTTCGCGCTTCGGAATCATGCTTCTACTCTTCGGAATTATGCTCTGATCCTCGAAATTATGCTCCAACTCTTCGGAATGATACTCTGACCCTGGAATTATGCTCCGCAAATCGGAATGATACTCTGATCCCTGGGAATCATACTCCCCGAGGGATGCTCCGCCCCCGGAATGATGTTCCACCACGAAGTCCAGCTTCAAGATCCATCAATTTCATGCACACAACTCATATGCACGGTGTGCATTTATTGATGGGGGGCACTTTGTTGGGGTCAAAATTTGCACCCCAGTTGACCGGGTCAAAGTCATGGTCAAGCCTAAGCAAGTGGGCCCATGCCCAAGTCGAGCCCCGCGGCCGGCCTCCCCCATGCCGAAATAAAAAAATCATGTAATAAATAATTTTGATGTAATTTTTTATGCATGAATGTAAGAAAATGGGCATAAAGCCAAATTTCTGTAAAGCCCATGGCTTATGTGCAAAAGAAATGAGCACATAAGACATGGGACGGGAAAAATGCCATTTTGTAAAGCCCAAGGGGCTATGTGTAATTTTGTAAGCCTATATAAAGCAACATGATAATGAAATAAAAAAAGAACTTTTCATTCCCCTCAAAATCTAGGGTTTTTGTGCCTCCTTTTCCTTCCTCAAGGTTCGAAACCTTCTTCCCCTTTTCAATTAAATCAAAAGTTTTACTCTTCTTTTTCCAAAATTAAATAGTTTTTCACCACAAAACTCGCAAAGGGGAGCTCAGATCTTCCATCAGATCTCAAAAAGGGGAGATTTTCAGATCTCAAAAAGCTCAGATCTCACCCCCTTTCTCCAAAATCCGGTCAACTGAGAGGAAGAAGAAAGGGACCCATCTTCAAAAATCCCATCTTGGAAGATCCAGGGCAAAAAGGGAGAGAAATAAAAGGCCCCCCTTCGATCATTTCTAAATATTTCTAGGAGTTTAACTCCATTCAAGATTTGTTGGAGTTCAACTCCATAAATTAATCTCTTTTTAGGAGTTTAACTCCAGAAGTCAAATCGGGAGCACAGCTCCCAATGCAGGGACAAAGTCCATTTTCCTGCTGACGCCCGGCGCCGGCGTGCCAAGCACGTGGGGCGCCGGGGCCCGGCGCCGGCATGCCACGCACATGGGGCGCCGGCGCCCGGCGCCCGCGTTCTAAGCATGTGTGGCGCCTACGCCCGCGTGCCAAGCATGTAAGGTGCTGGCGCCCGGAGCGCCCACCGCCCATGTACCAAGCGCATGAGGCGCCAGCGCCTAGCGCCCGCGTGCTAGGCATGTGAGGCGCTGGCACCCACGCGTCCTTTAGAAGCTATTCTTCCATTTTTTATATACACACACACACCACAACACTGTCCCCGTTAGAAAAAAATTCTAATGGGGCGCTGCCCAGCACCCCGTAAGGGGGCTGCTAGCCTTCTTAACCCCCAGCCCACTATCCGGGTAGCGGAACCCCCGTAAAACTCTGCGGGGACCCCGATATATCCAAAACCCCTCAAGACATATATGCACGCTGCACATTGAGTTCGCATGACCTGTTTGAGCCATCAATCGGAGGTTCTCTCGCTCCAAAGGCGAGAGGTAATTAACAGCAGCTTAGTCCGCGACTGCCGGAGATTCGGATCCCCACAATCAATAAACCTCAGCTCATCCTAGGCAGGATGAATCTGTAGTACGTCTGACAAGCGCGCGTTTATTCCCATCTCAATGGGGTGACAAAAAACACCCTACAAGTCCCATATACGACTAACGATCATTCAAATATATGCTCATGATATCTAAATTGATCTTAGTCATATATACGACTAAAGATCTTTAGCCCATATTTCCAAAGTTGATCTTAGTCTTATATAAGACTAACGATTCTTAAATAAAATATAAGTTTGCCAATAGGCCATTCTCCAACATGTTCTATTCCCTAATATATGGGATTTGGTTCAAGGGTACATCCTTTCACACCTTTGATATACGTCGTTATAATTCCTCAGCGTCTTCAGAGAGATGGCGGGTCCCAATAACCAACAAGCCCTCCTTCCTCGTCCTAACTTCTCGAAAGATATGAAATTTTATCAAGACAGGGAATACCTTAACCCTTGATGCGCACCCCATATAGATGCGCACCTCATACAAACATGGGCACCATCAGAACAAAGAACAAAAGAGCCCCGGCTTTATGAAAGCATACATATATGTTTATGTATATATCTATGGAGTAAATATAAATGCATTCAAATTGGATCGTACCCCAATATTGGGCGCATCCATTTAGATGTTCACGTCATGCGCTTCTCCACGTGATATACACGTGCATGCAAGCTGAAAGATGGACCGCTATGTCCCTAAACTAATATTCTTCCATGTGGCTTGTCACCAAATTGACTACTGTATACTATCTACAGGCTATTCATAGTAAAGTGCACCTGATGACAAGCCAAAACTTGGAACTTAGCCAATATATGCTAAGTATAGAAGCCTATACTTCATATGTGATCAGATGATCAATTGAGCCCATATGCTCACTGTTACCTAAGTTGATCTTAGTTCTATATATGACTAACGATCCTTAACCAAATCCTCTAAGTTGATCTTAATCCCATATACGACTAATGGTCCTTAGATGAAGTATCCCCTTGAACTGTTGGACCCCATTCATATAAGAAATACTACCCAGGTTTAAGCCCAAATCTAATATGTACGGATTTGACTAATCTGCGCTCTACAGGCAACGACAACATTAGTTTCCGTATACAATCCAAGGTCAACCCTAAAATAAACAATGTATACACAATACGAAATGATATATCTGGAGTATAGAAAGTTGTTATTGCTTGTTGATAACGTAATTAACTGCAGAGGCTTGTGCCTACAGGAAAAAGCATCCCTACAATAAAAAAATACATCATTGAGGAGGAATCTAAAAGTCAGTTACAACGGTCGCATCTATCCAAACCTCCGATATATGGTGCCATAAATCAACTTGGCATTTTCAGAGAGGTGGATGGATAAGTTTCATATAGCATCTGCCCCCAGATTTAGGCTAGACGTCCTCCCCATGCCTCAGACCCGGTTTCCGGCGGTAAACAGGAAAATTAGAGCTCTTGCTAGCATGTCGATAGGATCGTTTGATGGACGTTGAACGGTTGGTGACAGAATTTGGGGCTACTGATAGAGGAGCCTAAACAGTTGCATGAGTAGAAAAGGTTGGAATTGACGTAAAGTTGAAGTTGGGATTTGTTGTTTGTATAGGAGGAGGGAACGAGACAGGAGTTGCTGCAGATGGTGTTGGAAAGGTGGTAGCTGATCGCATGGCCATATAGCGATCCATTATTGACTCGAAACGATGGAACTCTTCATCTGTGGGAGTTGACTGAACCATGGGAGGTGGTGGAAAACTGTTGAAATTGGTTGGTATTGTGTCAGGAGAAGTTGAAGTGGATGGAGGATCCAGAGGGTATGAAGAGAATGAAGCAGTAGTCGGGTTATTTGGATTATGTGATAACGAGAATGATGAAAAAGAGGTGACATTTGGAGAGGGTTGGAATGTGTGTGAGGAATAAGCGGTGGTTGGATTTAGTGGAAAGGATGGGGAGGAAAGGTGGTAAAAATGGGGGGGCTCCGTCGCACTAGGGGTGGTTGAAGTGCCGGTGACGGGTGGGAAATTAGGAGGAAATCCTGACATTTTTGTTCGGTGATGAGTGTGTATTAAAGAGATGTGAGTGACTTTAACTGTTTTGGGAACGAGAGCCTTAGTCCTCTTTTAGAGACCTATGACTTGGGATCAACTTGAATTAACAACCTAGGTGGAAAGTGGTCTGGTTAGGACCGAATGAGAGTTAAGGGAAGGTTTAAAACAACGAATTTGGTTGATTTTTGAAAACTTTGGAGACAGTTTCAGACTTGGATGAAGGTTTTGGAACTCACACAAATGGACTATGGCACAAACATAAGAATTTTGTTGAACCTGGACAAGAGAGAAACACAACAACACAAGATTCTTTTGAAAATAAGTGTTATTTGTCCTAGTATTCACTATGTTGACAACTCTTAGGGCTTAGGTTGTATGTGAGTTTCGGTTCTACGAAAACAGGTCCAACCCTCTCCCGAAAGAAAATGAGGTTTAAGGGTCAATCCCAACTCGATATACACCCATACGTGGTGGTTTCCTCAATATACAATTTGGTATGCTAGGAAAAGCACCAATATACTAGTTGGCATATGAAAGAAAGAGAAGGGATGCCCCACAGCCCCGGATCACCGGTATACACCTGAGGTTGGATGAGATGGGTTGTTGTTGGCTATAATGCCCTCAAGTCAATTATTGAATCGCAGGCAACGATTGTGATGATTGAGGATACCGGTAGAACAGTCTTACTCAAGATGATAATATGCTATCTGGTTTGTCTTTATCAATCATGTACATCATTAGGTGGCATTTCATATCACTATTACATGTTGATAGAGCCCATATGATTCTTCCTTGACTACCAGCATTATAATGGCGATCATATACGTGGGAGCTAGGTGGTCTATAAGCACATCCTTAAATGTCCCTAGTCGTGCGAGTATCGAGACTGGGCATTAATACTCCAGAATAGACTAGTGCATACTTATCGAGAGCCCGACGAGGGGCGGTGGCTAGTCTCACAAGCCATTGGTGTCAGTCGGTCACCTAAGATAGTACGCAGGTGCTTATTGGGTTATGAGTACACTGGATAGACTCGCCGGGAACATGCTAGTTAGTATTATACCTATTGTCAGATAGTAGTTTCCAGGTGACATGAGTACAGGTTAGTATGTCGACCTGAGATCGTCATATGTCTCGTATGAGTTCCTACTGTGCTTTGATTACTACCTTACCACGGATCAAAGGAGTCGTGCAAACAGGTTTTAATTGGGTACAGTCCCGAGCCACATGGAGGCAGTGAGTGGATCGTCGGGGATTTGTCTCTCCCGGTGTTGGGAGTTGATGTTGCATTGTGCATAGGTGGCCATCACCAGAAATCTTTGGCCAAGGTAGTCGAGAATTACTGATCTAGGATCAGTAGTTTCTCAGGTAGTGATGGGTTTCAAACCGACACGAAATGTCGCGTTATTAGGGGTCTGACTTTATCCACACCCTAGACACGCTATGTGATACTCTTAGATGAACAGACCAGACTGTATGGAGATTGTCACTGTCACGCTCAGTAGGGATTTGGATGAGTTTGATCGTCGGCCTTCCTTTCGCTCAATACCTGGGTAGCCGTTACGTACAGCTAGTGCCGCTGACGTGCTTGTGGTTAAACCCACTACCAGCATATTGACGAGTCTTTAGAGTCCCACACAGAGGTTTTTCACGGTTCATGCGATATGGTGTAGATGACGTATGTTGGTATATACAGGTGTCCGATTAAATATGTATACAGGCTACACAGACTTTAATCGGACGGTTGATAATACTAGCGACTTAGGGTTAAGCCGCATTATTAAATCAGGTTTTGATTAATAATTTATATATGTATTCTAGTATTATTGTTCACTATTCATTTTCTCTCTTAGCTATTCGTATTTTTGTACGAATACGCGTATATGTATTTCGATACGTATACCAGGTTGTATTCCGTATTTATACAGAATTACTTCTAGAAGATTGCCACCTCATTACATGATTTTCCTTTTTAGAAAATCATTTTGGAAATGAGGTGGAGGGGTGAGTAGGCATGAGAATAGTTGAGGCATGTAGAGAGGCATAGCTCTTGTATATTTTATTGGAAAATGAAAGAGATATTTTGATTGCATGGTTGCAAATGACTTAGCCATTCTTCTCCACATGCCATCCATTATTGATTATTCATTTATCACTTGCTTCTTTACTCTCATACTGTCTCTTGGTGAGACTTAGCCATTCTTGAGTTGCTCATACCACTAGTTTTCCTCACCTCCTCCTTCTTCTTCTTGAGTTGCTCATTTGAGCATTTAGCATGAGAAAAAAATATAGTGAGACATTCCTACACCTCCACTCTCCATTGCTAGCAACCTTGGAGCGTCTGTTGCCTCGCTTGGCGAGGCTGGAGCCTGCGTCGTTTCCCTCGGGTGGATCATCATCGATGGAGGAAGACCGGCAACCAAATTCGATCCGCGGCCCCTAGGAGCTAATGAAGGTGGTAGAAGACCGAAGGAATTGGTTCTTTTGGTATAAACATTCTAACCTTGTAATTTATCTCTCTTTAGTTTGCTAGTATGGTTTATGGTTTCGATCTTGGGACGGATTTTATTTGCGCTAAAATTTTTGAATGCCAGTTTTTGTTCCGCATCGGCCACGGTAGATGGTCAGGGCGCCGGCAAAACCCAGCATGGTATCCTGGTATGGTCGATTCTTCTGCTTTGTATTATGGTATTCAGTTTGGAATATCCTGCACCTCATTCGATGAGGAAAGAGCCGATATCCCTTCACAGGGAGTGACCACTTTAGCAAAAGTTTGCGCACTATATATTTGTAAAACCACTCGGTTCCTTTAATGATATCAAATTCGTTACGTTAAAGGTTTTTCTCCAAAAACCAGCCATATCCCTCCTTCATTTCAGATTAGTATTGCTTGGTATTCATGCCGCGCATGTTGACCTAGTCAAGGCGTAGTGTTCGGTAGCTCTGTAGTACTTTTCTGTTGCATGGATATACGATTGGTTAGGACAGTCGTACGGTCATGTTGACCTAGTCAAGGGCTCATACGGATGGGTCTAATTAATTTAGGATAATGACGGGTTGAACTTGACTTGCGACTTATGATATGTTGACCTAGTCAAGGTCATAAGCCGCTTGAGGTAAAAATCACATCGGGAGTTTCAGACATACAGGAAACTTGCCAGGTATGCACATACCTTCTGGAGTGTGGTGACTTGAGTGGATTCTATCAAGTTATCATGCGATGATAGTTGGATCCCGATTCCCCTGATGAGTAGGTTTACTCCTTGGGTGATTTTAGATGATCCCAACTAATTCTCCTTTTGGGTTTGGAGGAGAATTCGAGGAACTAGTGGGAGACATCCTGATTAGATAAAGTGATAAACCATTCTGATCTAGCTTAAAGTGCACGCTGAGTGTTTCTTTTCTCTCTCTCTCTTTGGCAGCGACCATGGCCCGACCCAAAACTAAAACTCATGAACCAAGTTAACCGAACCTTTTTAAGACACTTTGGCTTTTGGATTGTCACATAGTCGTATATATCATTGCCGCTCTTATATCACCTTTACATTTCTCCAGAACATTCCGTATCAATAAGAAGATCCACATTTATTGGATAAGCCATCGTATAGTTATATACGAACTCGAAGAAACTTGTTTCAGGTCGATGATGGTTTCCGGTTCTGGAGAAATAGAATAGGACTATTCAGTTGTCTTTTCCCTTTACCTTCTCTCAGGTTGCGAGGGCTCCTGATATTTAGGAGAGTACACCTATTGCGCTTATTGGATAGTCTTCTTCCAAATCTCAGGCTGGTCCCGAAAGGTAAGGAAGGAAGAAAACCAATTAGCCTAAGTATGGTGTACAGAAGGTAATAAGTAAAGACATATAAAGGGATTAGAAAGAGAGCAAAGGAAATTGCGACTGCTATCATTCACGACGAAGCTACGTATATCATCGCCACTCCTAGTTCACCTTTGCATTTCTCTAGAACATTCCGTATTGCTACGAAGATCTGTATTGCTTGGATATGACCATCGTATAGTTACATAGGAACTCGAAGGAACTAATTCCAGTTCGAGGATGGTTTTCGGTTCAGGAGAAATCGAATAGGATTATTTAGGTTGTCTTTTATCTTTACCATCTCTCAGGTTATGAGAGCTCCTTGGATTAGGAGAGTACACCTATTGCGCTTATTGGATAGTCTTCTTCCAAACCATAGACATGTGCCGAAAGGCAGGGAAGGAGGAAAACCATTGAGCCTAAGGGTGGTGTACAGAAGGTAATAAGTAAAGACAAATAAAGGGATTGGAGAGATTGGAAGGAAATATATGGTTACAGTCATGAATCTGGATAGTGGAAGAGGCATTACTAGGAATACCCAGATACCCCTTCGAAACATTTTCATGTTTCAGTTTCACTGTGCAGTGTTAACTGAGAACTGTTTTCCCAATTAGATTCTGACTCCAGGGTATGTATTTACCAGATTTGATTCTCACATCTGTATGGCGTTACGGATGCTGAGTGGGAGTAAGATATTGAGAATTGGGTGATTAGATCCTCATCATATCGGAATTCTTTGTAATTGGTGATATTTGAGGAAATCACCTGGGTTTTTGCCTGATGACAAATATTTGGTTTTGAATATTCGTTGTTATGCACCAATTTCAAACTGATATATCTGTACATTTATTTTATAAAGTGAGATATAACTTTTTGAAATTATGTCTATGACATTTACATGTTTCAGTAGATGGTCAGGTAAGGTGCATTCAACAACGGTGTAATTCTTCTTAACCATAGTACAGTTTTCAACCTACGACGCACATGGTTCGAGTTATTAAACTAGGTGGACTTATACAGAGTATTCTATATTGTCCGGTGTCCGTAAGAACAAAGGGGTTGGTACTCGTACTATATTCTGTTTACTCATGACTTCTATAGTTTTAGACAAGTATTTCGTTGAAATATAAGGTCTAAATTTTGAGAAGATATAGGTATAAGAATAAAGTAGAGAATCATTTGTTGCAAAGTATTAGGATTCTTCAAGGTGATCGAAGATATAGATACTTGTGCTAGATATTCCGTTGATAGTAATGGTTTTGAGAACTTGCTTCTCTTTCAGGTTACTCATATGTGGATGCATTCCTTGATGAGTAATGATGATTGGTCTCCTTCCATTTAGTTGATATAAACTGTAGACAGCTGCATGATTTTGAATCCGGTTCCAATTACATTAGTACATTTGTTTCTATATGGATATAGAATAGATTCATATCTTAACGATGTTAGAGTATATGGAGTTATCCGGCTGATACTTAAAACCAGAATCTGGACAAACTCTAGGCACGTTTCAGTAATGGCAGTTTATGGGTTATTCCGGGCTTTGACGAGGGTTAACATTCTGCCATCTGGAAGATCAATAGTTATATTATTCTTGACTCGCCGCTAATTTTAGTAAAATGGATTCCTTTCAGAAAACATTAGTGGGAGTATGGTAGAACTGGAAGTTATTCCAGAACCATAAATGATTACTGAAAATTTAGTAGAACCTAAAGGTTCAATTCGATTCGACATTCCATTAGCCACTCCGCAGATTTGGTGGGTAATCTCAAGCACCCGAGAGGTACTTCGGTCTTCTCAGAGACGGTGACATGGAGGTTCTTGTTTACCCATATTTGCTTTGCTGCTGTTCTAGACTATGAGACCTAGCAGGAGGATGAGTATAATATCGTTCTAAACTAGCTTTAGAAGTACACGTGTATATAATTATGCCAGAGAGTTGTTGTAGTCAGTGGGAGCAGCGGAAGAATAGTGGGCAAGTAGCTTATGTCTATTTATAGACTAGAGCAGGTAAAGCGGAGGTAGGTCGTCTGTTTTTTATGTGACAGTCATAGAGTTTGAGTTCATCAGAATAACAGATAGACCTGATAAGAAGATAGTAGGGAGTGATGTCCTGGTATTTGGATGACATGCACTTGATAGGAAGTGATCTTCCTATACTACGATCGGTTATACTGTGGTTGTCATAAGGTTGTTTCTCCACGCAGGATCTGGATAAAATATCAAGATTTCTGGTCACTAGATCTATGGTTTTAGATCTAGATTTGAGAAGTGTCCCAATTTGGGTACTTGACACTATTCTAAAATGTTTTAGAATGGACGACTCCTGACGTGGTGGTGTACCCATAGGTGATGGAGTCACCCTCTCTAAAGAGATGTCTTTCAGACTGGTGAGGAGAGGGATCTGCATGATTAGCTTATCACTTGCTTATGAAATTGAGTTAATCATGAAATGTCAAGTACCACACCAGATATTGTTTTTGTATCGGCTGTAATAAACATATATTAATCCAATTCTGAAGAAACGTTGGGAAGCAGTTATGAACATAAGTGGATGTTCTTGGTATATGGTAACGACAGGCTCCTTCGGGAGGCGGTTATCATTTTAGGCTACCACGATGACCTGGATGACAGAGTGACTATCAGAGTTATAGTTTTTCCTCTTTTGAGGGGCAGTATGTTGGACAGGTGGTCCAAGCGGATACTGAGGAAGACATGGTGCAGGATACTGATTAAATTCAGTGGATGATACAGTCTAAGAAGTTTGTTGGATTTGGAGTTCATTTGTGAACTGGGTCCCATCAGATATCCAGACAAATTCTAAGACAGGTATTGCTTATTTCGGGAGATAGTCTTTCTCCATGAAGTTGAGATATAGAGAGATGAAAATAGAAATATTGGAGCGGATCCACTCATTGAAACTATTTCTTAAACGCAATAGTTTCACAAATGGGATTTGCGAGACTGATTAGTAGAGAAGTTGGGTGTTCGGTATCACACGGGCTGTGAGTATGCGACACCGCAATAATTAGCCTTAAGTGCAAGTGGGAGATTGTTGACTATAGTACCCTCAAGTCAATTATTGAATCACAGGCAAGAGATTGTGATGATTGAGGGAGGACCTATACCGGTAGAACAGTCTTACTCAAGATGATAATATACTATCTGGTTTGTCTCTATCAATCATGTACAGTATTAGGTGGCATTACAGATCACTATTACATGTGGATAGAGCCCATAAGATTCTTGCTTGACTACCAGCATTATGATGGCGATCATATACGTGGGATCTGGGTGGTCTATAAGAACATCCTTAAATGTCCCTAGTCGTGGGAGTATCGAGACTGGGTATCGATACTCCAGAGTATACTAGTGTATACTTATCGAGACCCCGACGATGGGCGGTTGCCGGTCTCATAAGCTATTGGTGTCAGTTAGTCACCTAAGATAGTATACAGGTGCTCATTGGGTCATGAGTACACTGGACGGACTCACCGGGAACATGCTAGTTGGTATTATACCTATTGTCAGATAGCAGTTCCCATGTGACATGATTATAGGTTAGTCTGTCGACCTGAGATCGTCATTTGTCTCGTATGAGTTCCCACTGTGCTTTGATTACTACCCTACCACGGCTCAAAAGAGTCATGCAAACAAGTTTTAGTTGGGTACAGTCCCGAGCCACATGGAGGCGGTGAGCGGATCGTCCAGGATTCGTCTCTCTCGGTATTTGGAGTTGATGTCGCATTGTGCATGGGTAGCCATCACTAGAAATCCTTGGCCAAGCTAGTCGAGAATTACTGATCTAGGATCAGTAGTTTCTTAGGTGGTGATAGGTTTCTTACCGACACTAAATGTTGCGTTATTAGGGGTCTGATTTTATCCACCCCCTAGACACGATATGCGATACTCTTAGACGCACAGACCGGACTGTATGGAGATTTTCACTGCCAGGCTCAGTAGGGGTTTGGATGAGTTCGCTCGTCGGTCTTCCTTTCGCTCAATACCTGGATAGTCGTTACGTACTGCTAGTGCCGCTGACGTGGTTGTGGTTAAACCCACTGCCAGTGTATTGACGAGTCTTTAGAGTCCCACACAGAAGGTTTTCACGGTTCATGCGATATGGTGTAGATGACGTATGTTGGTACATACAGGTGTCCGATTAAATATGTGTACAGACTACACAGACTTTAATTGGACAGTTGATAATACTAGCGGCTTAGGGTTAAGCCGCATTATTAAATCAGGTTTTGATTTAATAATTTATATATGTATTCTAGTATTATCTATTCATTTTCTCTCTTGGCTATTCGTATTTTTGTACGAATACGTGTATATGTATTTCGATATGTATACGAGGTTGTATTCCGTATTTATACGGAATTACTTCTAGAAGATTACCACCTCATTACATGATTTTCCTTTTTAGAAAATCATTTTGGAAATGAGGTGGAGGGGTGAGTAGGCATGAGAATAGTTGAGGCATGTAGAGAGGCATGGCTCTTGTATATTTTATTGGAAAATGAAAGAGATATTTTGATTGCATGGTTGCAAATGACTTAGCCATTCTTCTCTACATGCCATCCATTATTGATTATCCATTCATCGCTTGCTTCATTACTCTCATACTCTCTTAGCCATTCTTGAGTTGCTCATACCATTAGTTTTCCTCACATCCTCCTTCTTCTTCTTGAGTTACTCATTTGAGCATTTAGCATGAGAGAAAAATATAGCGAGACATTCCTATACCTCCACTCTCCATTGCTAGCAAGCTTAGAGCGTCTGTTGTCTCGCTTGGCGAGGCTGGAGCTTGCATCGTTTCCTTCGGGTGGATCATCATCGATGGAGGAAGACCGGCAATCAAATTCCATCCGCGACCCCTAAGAGCTAATGAAGGTGGTAGAAAACCGAAGAACTTGGTTCTTTTGGTATAGACATTCTAATCTTGTAGTTTAACTCTCTTTAGTTCGCTAGTATGGTTTATGGTTTCGATCTTGGGACGGCTTTTGTTTGTGCCAAAATTTTTGAACGCCAGTTTTTGTTCCGTATCGGCCACGGTAGATGGCCACGGCACCGGAAAATCCCAGCAGTTGTCTCAAGTCCTAATGGGATGCGTAAAGATTTATTGCCACGTGAGTGAGTGAGTGAGTAAAAACCTTACGAATGTTCTTAATAAAAACAAAGTCTCAAACAAATTTAGGGTAAAGTGACTTTATTTTATTTTTATTTTTTTGTTTCATTTTTTAATAAAAGGGGAAACTACTCTTTCTAGTTTTGTTTTGTTTTGATATTTTGATTTTTGGTTTTTATGTAAGCAAAAGTGTGATATGGCGAGGAAGGTAAAACTAGATATATACAATGCAAGCTTAGACTACCATGAATAAATAAAGACTAAATGCAATGCAAGACTGATCTAATTTTTTGTTATGTTGGATTTTTTTATTAGAAGTTATAGCAAGAAAGTAAAGGCGAAGTGATATATACAAAGATCCTAAAACATGCACATGCACAATCCTATATGAAAAGTGTAACTATTATATTACGACCAATTCTCGCAAATTTACTACAAAGAAAGTCGATTTTTTATGCGCAATTCGATAATGTCCCCAGCGGAGTCGCCAAATCTGTAGCCATCCAAACCTGCAAAGGAATACAGAGAAAATTACAAATGTGGCGGGGTCCGGGTCAGCTAACCGGAGTCGCCACCA